>CM034157.1:113913661-116896161 GCA_019776745.2 Taxus chinensis | reverse complement strand
GCCCTTTGGCCCCCCATCACTTGAATTCCCCATCCTTATAGCCTACTTCTATGAATTATATCCATAGGAAACAAACCCTTGGGTCCCCTTATCAGTTGATTCCATGGTAGTAGTTATCATTTTGATACCCTATTTTGGAGAAATTTTAAATGAAATACATTTCAAACCTATAAAAAACCAACTTTTATCAAACTGGTGTTCGTTACGTTGCACTGCAGTCACCCCATTTTAAGGGGTGATCACCCATACAAATCATTCTATCACAAATTGTTTTTTTTAGCTCTTTGCCTACGCTAAACTACTAGATAAAAAGGGGAAAATGTGGACACTCAAAATTCGTACCCACAATTTCCCTCATCATATATATTATCTTCACATATATATCAATCAAAACAAAGTGATTATTTAATATCCTATCCAAATTCAAAACTTCCCACAATATTTACTCCATGTAATTATTCCTCTCACACCATCCCACAACTATAAAATCTCATTTTACCTCTCAAAACCATCCAAAACCATATAGGAACTAAAATAAAATAAAATAAAAATTACCTATTTATCAACGATTTTATAACATTCTTAACCTCCTCACCTTGTCCTCCAACATACCCTTAGTCATTTACCCACATCTTACATAAAAAATCCATGATTACAATTGGTTTCAACCACTCTTGCAGTTGTTTCCCCACAAAAACTAGATCACCAACAATTCAGATGAATCACCAACAATTATAAATAACACTTATATGCTCTTCCTTATATATCTTCAACCCTGGATCTTAGAAATCATATTCATTCCTACACTTTTTTGTTCAACACTAAAATATCTAGGATATCTCAAAGCCTTATCATACATTAACACTAAGAATTTTCAAGTATCTTGGAGACCATTTTCATCACTCAAATTGTAAGCTGCATTACATGAAAATTCATCTACTCAGATCACTTTCATTTATAATTTGAGGCATAATTTAGCTCTAAAATCCACTCAAAGGTATTCCTTGATCTTTATTTTTCCTTTTCAATCATAACAAACTTGCAAATCAGTCAAAAATATCATTTTTGAGCTTCAAAATCTCAGTTTTGTAAAAACTGGAAAAATCATAGCAATCACTAGTGATTCACCCTAATCTCTGATGATTGGCCTAAATCACCAGTGATTCCTATAAAAAATTATGATTTTAATAGATTATCATCCTCTTGTCACATTTTATCAAATTCTCTACATTTAACATTGTATTTCCAAGTAGGACTCTTTGTTAGATGGAAGTGCCAGGATGTTCGCATCCAATCACAAGTATTTATGAATTCCCTATAGTCCAACACCCCTTTTTTGAAAAAAATACAACATATTACATGAGCTGAAACTCTATGCCATCTAATATGCTTTCGACGAAGAAGACATTGACGATCAGTTTGAAGCTTTACGAAATCTAGCAAGAAACTAAGGAAGAGCACATACAAAGTGTATCTTTCCTCACTTGGGCCACATTTAAAGCCACATAGTACTTTCCTTTTAACTTTGAATTCTAGGGCTTCTTTTTTGCTATCAATATATCTATATTGATCATATATTTTTGCCTTTTTCTTTATCTACATCATTATCAATTCACTTAATTATTATAGCAAACGCTGACATTCTACATGGAAGTCCCTTTGGATTCCAGGAATTGGCCATCACTGAGCAACGCGTTTATCCATTTGTCTAATTTTTTCTATTTAGTGTCTTTGAGCATAGGATTTTTTTCTAGATGAAAGGACTTGTACATTCATTTAGACGTAACAATATCAATCAAACATCAAGATCAACACACATCATCATGGGTATCAGCAAACCCCACTATCTTCCAAGGTCGGTTTTGTTTTTATTTTTCCAATTCATTAATATAAATTAGGAAATTAAAAAACATCTCTTAACTAAATTTGGAGGTGAAAACATAAAAACATCCCAACTAAATTTCTTTAGATAAGATCAGTCTTTTTTAAAAAAAAACCAATAAGAAGAATATTGTGAGGAAAATGCCATATAACTTGTAAAATACAAAAAGAATACACCAATATATAGTTATAATTTGTTTATTTTATAAAAAGTAAGATCTACATGCATTTTTATTGATTAGGTAAATGGGTTAGTTTTTAAGGTGGATCCAATTAAACCCATATAACTAGAAAAGTACAAAACATTACAATAGACTTGTATAACCATCCTTCTTATTGGTCCTCCTAGGTCTAACACAAACCACTATTCAACATATCTGAACCTAATTGTATAACATTATTTTATCCTTCGGAGATGTAATTAGTCCTCCATAAGTCAATAAACCTTGTTGCATGTCTAGTTGTGTCATAACCCCATACCCATCACACTGAGTTATAGGAATCAGTGCACACAAGGTTCCCTTATCCTTTGTGTCAGCCTATCACACCAAAGTGAGAACTAAGGCGAGCTCACCCAAAGCACGAAAGGTTCCAGGTTTCATCAAGGTTAGCTTAGTTAAAGTGGAGTCATGTATTTTAACACACAAGATAAAACCATAAAGTAACTCAACACATATGATGTGCAAACACTATCACTACTCCAAAACACACTTACCCATATATTAATCATCAATTACACAAGTACATATTATCAAGTGACTTACAAACTCACACGCATTTTTCATTTGCACAAACACGGAACATACTTAATTCAGATTATGATGGTACGCACTGCTAAAAAACTATACTCTTTACAATGAATCCCTCATGGGGTATTTATACTAGTGGGGACTTGTCCTTCAGTAGTCTTCCAAGAGCTATCAATAGCCCTTGAGTTACAACTATCAATTAAACTGTTACATCATGGGTGGTGACTAAATATAGCCATCCGGTGTCATACCTTTGCTCTACATGGAGATACTTCTAGAAATTGGTCGCCTATCTTTAGTCAAGTTCCCATTTTATCCATTCTTCGTCGCTTACATGCAAGTATTTCAATCTACAACTCACATTCTATTTTTTTGCCTCATTTATAATCGGTCCTCATTGTCCTACATGCCTTTTCTAAACATGTCCTTGTTGCATGTTCTTATATCCTTTCTTGGTGTTGCCTCTTCAGCCTCCCTTAATCAAGTTTACATTTGTCTTATGTGTGCGATTTTTATTCTCATCTTTAAGCACTATCATTTACCCCTTTTCACACACTTATTTCTTAACCTTGTGCGCTTCTTCCCCATTCTTCTTTTTACACACAAACTTCCTCAAAGTGTTGTGCGTCCCTCCAAAGAATAGTAGACCATGAATAAATAATGATTAGTCCTAATATAGGACATAAAGAATAAAGAATACAAATTCAGGGGTCCAACATCACCCCACACTAAATCTGTTTTTCCGCCATCAAGTAACACTTATTATGTTTCTTCAAACAATTTTGGCACCTCAAATTTCAACATATGCCCATGCACCTACCATTTATTGAATGAGATGGCTCAATTTATACAAATGAGTGTCCAACTTAGTAAAAACATATGCACCTTTCACCCTTGTATTAATTGTTGTACACAGGTCATCAACCTTTTTGCATAATTTTATGTGTGTATTATCTAGCTTGATTTAACCTAATCAGTGAGCTTCCTCAATTATGTCAATCGTTGTTTCACATTTTCTTTCTTCTCTACAACCTCTATGTTAACCCTTTTGTATTCTTCCATTAACCTACTCCGGTTAGCCTTATCAAGGGATTCATTCTTTAGTTGGGATTTCAAAGACGTGAGCTTCTTTGTCTCTTCTTACATGTTTGCACTTATTATCCAAGTTTGTTTGAAAATTACCTTGAGAAACTTATCAGTGTGTGTGGATTTTTCTTTCATTTGCCTTGTGATGTTCTCATATGCTTTCAGCTTCTTCCTACAAACAACCCTTATGTTTCCTTGGTTTCCCTACTATTTCATGGCCCTCTCCCTTTCATTATTAATCTATTTAAACAACAAACCTATGAGCTACTCTAGTTCATCAATATTTTTTCCTTTGATGAGTGGGTTTGCCTCAATAAGCTTGGGTTCATTGCGAAGTATTTTCTCCCCGATGTTTTTTCTTTAGCATCTATGCGCTTGTATTTTTTCATAAGGCTATTATTCTCGTGCAGCAACACATGTAAATTATTGTTTACTTCTTTGAGATTCACCTCAAATTTGTGTAATCTGGCCCTATACATATGAGATTCATGGACCTTGTTGTGTATATTTTGTTGAATTACATCCTTATTAATTTTCACTAAAGCCTCGCCCGTTTGAGTTTCTGAAAGGTTATAATTTGTTGCGAGAACTATTCGATCTCATGCCTTGGTGGGAATGTTATGTGTGTTGTCGCTTAGCAGCTCAATTATTGGCTCTTTTGTACATGCATCTAAGGAGAATGATAGTGCTTTCTTTGAGCACTTGGTGGTCAAGGTGTTTTTCAGGTAATTCCATGTGAACAATTCTTTGATGTTCTTCTTCTTCTAGTATGTCTCCCACATTGACCTTCAAGTTGGGTTTGGATAGAGTTGGAATTCCTTTTTGTATTCATCCATCTCATCATTTGAATCCTTTATTGGTTTTTTTCCTTTACTTGAGATTGACTTTGTTTCCTCTTCATCACCTTCGTGGCCACCTCCAGTTCTGTGGTTTCCTCTGGTACTTCCATTCTTTTCCTGTGCTTCATTGGTATCCTTGAGATTATCTTCAACCTCAATTACCTTTGGAGGTGACTTAGAAGCGATTGATACTCATGCGCTTGCATTTGTGGGCTCTATGTTTTTAATTGGTCCATTTTTTTACGCTAGTCCAGATTGGAGAGTTTTACATGATCTCTTTAATGTTTAGTTCCTCTCCATCCTTGGGTACGATAGCGATCTCTCTGACCACCCCCATATGACTAGGTTTGGCTTGGACCCATTGTTGTTTCTACACCTTTAGGTTACTCTATGTCCCCCTTCTTGTTGGCCTCTTGCGCCAAGATAGGTACCTGACTTGTGTTCACTCTCCTCTTCTTTTGGGGTCAACTTATTTTTGCACGTGAACTTTATTTTTCTTATCACACCCTCTTTATGCACTATAGTTGTTCTTTAGCACTTGGTCTCTTATGTTTAGGCATGACCATTTTCTCATATATCTCTTCCTCTTTTCCTTCCTTTTTGGATGCCCTTTTTTGGCACAAATAAAAAAATAACTTATGTGCCTTGTTTTTTACCACAATAGTTTCCATTTTAGTCAGTGCACATATATATGTCACCTTTTTTTCTTTATATGCTTCTTGATTGGGGTGTTTGTGAGACGCACGAAGTGTATGTATATCCAAGTGTCAATCCTTATCATGTCAATCATCATTCTTATAGCCTCTTTGACCTAGTTGATGGATCACACAAAGTAGTCAGTGGTAAAAGCACATGCCAACTTGGCCCATCAGGACCAATTTTCATCTTCCTTCTTAAACATTGCCAACACATAATTCATTGTTATGGAAAAATTTGCATCTCCTTTAAACTCCTTTGGAATTTGCCATGGGATCCTCCAATCTTATTTGAAGACATTTTGCAAATGTCTTAACCAATTTGTGAATCGTGCCTTGTATGAATTATTGAGTGTGGTGGGCACCATGAATTATTTCTACATGATGGAAAGATATTTATCTTTTGTAGGGAATGCCCATTTTGGTTCCTCATCTCTTTCAGGGATGCCTATTTCATTGATAACTATCAATAGGATGATTACACCTAAATGGAAATTCATTCCTTCTTTTTCCTGCACTAGCTCCATGTCTTTTATTTTGATGTTTGTAATGAATTGGGACAAGTTAAACACTTCCCCCTTCACCATATTATGTGTAATGCATGTATACTCATTGTTTATTTCTATCCATCTCTTTGTTCTTGCTAGCTTGGATGTAAGTAGTTGTGCCACAACGATTCTGCCATGGTCCTTTATGTTGATTACTTGTAATGAATTTCCTACTGGCTTGTAATTGATGATATTCTAATTCTTTCTACCTCCCTGTAATCTTCAAGGTCCTACACAAGATATTCTCCTTGGTTGTTGAACCCTACTTCATTACTAATCAAGTGACATGAAATTCTCATGCCTCGACCTGTAAAGTAGAAATACCGTTCTCTTATGTGTGAGATAAGGTATTGGAATAATTCAGTGGGCTTATTGAATGAATATGTATTTATAGATGAGTTAACCTTGTTTTCTCTATTGTTTGCTTTGTTCTATTGTCATAAATTTCATTCACTTTCCTATCCTTTTGGAATTTTAGGCACAACATTTCATTTTTATATTGTTTCATCCATTCCATGTGTAATATTGTTGTAACCCAACATCTTTTTCAATCCTATATATGTCTACCGTCACCCTATTCTCTTATCTTCCTCTAGGTATATGATTTCAAATCTTACGGTCAGCACACTAGAAATCTTGTCCTTCTTGGAATTCTTAGCAGAAGTCATGTAATTATTACACTTTTTTGGTCACCTTTTGTCTAGCTTTCTAAATATTTAGAAACCATCAAGCTTACAACCTGTTTTCATCTAATTGTATAAACTTTGTCAAATGTTTAGTCATCAAATCTTGACGATGTAAATTTAAAATTATTTTCATTCCTAACAATGGTTCCAGAAGGTATATCAGAGCGGGGTGTTTAATTAGAGATGAAGGTGGCAGATTAGTGGTGGCGGAGTCTTTCCCTCTTAAGCTTGGTTCATGTAATGAGGTCGAGGCTCAAGCACTCCTCGAAGGATTGAAAATAGCGGTCAATCTAGGTGGTGAGGCACTGGAAATTGAGCGAGATTCCCAAGTTATTATCAATGATGTTTGTAAAGGAAATACTTAAGTCTTAGAAACTAGATAAATTTATTTGCAACATTCTTTTTAGTTAAGAAAAATTCCTAAGTGAAATATTAATCATGATTTTAGGGAGGTTAATGGTGCCACCGATTAGCTGGCCAACTAAAAAGTTATTATAAGGGAAGGTCCGTTTGTTTCTGGGGTGGCTAACACGTGGGAAGATCTCCCAAAGATTATCTCTCTTGAAGCGAGTAAGGGGGCATTTAATTAGAAGTGGTGTTGGTTGTTTCCTCATTCTCCTTCCTTGTCGGTGGGGTAGTGTGGAAGAGCTCTTGGTGTTTGAAGTATGGTTAGTCTTCTGTTTCCATTCCTTTTTGTGTATGGGACTAAGAGGGAAATGGAGTTTGCGGGAGGCGTTTCCAAATATCGTGTTTGTATCATCTTCAGGGATGATTTTGAGGCTGTTTGTGAGGCCCTTTTGATGGTGCTAGGAGAGGAATATATTTTTGACTCAGTGAGAGCGTGCATCAATTCGAAAGTGGGCTCGTGGTTCGTATCGTATCTTTTGCTGGTTCAGAAAAATGTGGAGGAGGTGCGGATTATTGCTATGTTTTATATTAAGTCTTAGTACAAAGTGAAGTTAGTGGAAGCTCTGGAGGAGTTTGGAAAACGTCGTCCATTATAGGAGGCGGTTCATGAGGGTTTGGCCCTAGCTGAGGTGAAACAGATGATAGAAGAACTCTCGGCTTGTAATTAATTTTTGATGCGTTTTGCATTAGATGTGCATTCTTCTTATATGGAGGGGCTTGGCAAAGGGCATCAGTTGGCGAAGCTTGACTTACAAGGCTTGTCGGCTCTGGTGGTTCCTATCTCTTTAGTGGTGGCGGGTCTTCCTCGGAAGTTGGGTTCCACTTTTTCCTTCATGTTGCATTCAGCTCGAGTTTGTGTATCTTTGGGCAGACAGAAGGCTTCGTTTAGGACCGGCCATGCCGATTCCACCTAGCTTCTTTTTTGGTTCTGGTTTTTAGCATCTTGGTTGGGTGTCAATTTATATGTTATGGTTTTGGTCATTTATTTTTTCGTGACTATTCGATTTTGGGCGTAGTATTTTGTTATTGGGTATGCTATTGAAAATATTCAGTGTTTGTAATTGGGTGGGATCCTATCAATCCCCAGGTTCTAAGCTCATGGTAAAAGAGTTTTAAATTTAAACAAATAATGGTTCTATGAATTATATTGGAAACATTGTTTCTCTTCTGTAGAAAAGATAAACTAGAGTTTCTTTATTAAGGAAATTGAATGTTTTTATTTATGCCCAAAGAACTGGTGAATTTTTTCATCGCAATACTTGCGCCCCATGTCGCAAATCGTTTTCAAGGTATAACTTAATATCTTGTTAAATGATTTTATTATTACACTATCCTACGAGTGATATAGTTTTGTCTTATGGTACACAACCATAAACTCTTCTAACAAAACCCTTATAATATCATTCAAAAGTTGTGTCGCTTTCTCAATTGGTACAATGTATTTAATGGCTAGTTATTTTCTATGACTCATTGTATAATTGTACCACCTTATTCATTAATGAAAAAAATTAATTAATTCTTTTAATTCATCAAAATTACTTTGTATATGCTGCATCTTTAGTTCCTTGTAATATTCACTTTATTGTCTATCTTATTTCTATGCGTGATAAATGATTATGTCTTGCATTATTTTTAGTCCATCTACATATCATCCCATACATTCCTATTTTTTTCACCAAGTGTTTCAAATCCATGTTATCGATAAAGAAAATAAACAAATTTGTCAAAATATAGTGTCTAAATTTAATAAGTACATAGACCATGGATAGACCTTCTCTTTTAGTGGTGGTATAATTTATTTATGTGTGCATTAATTTTCTAGTGGTAAATTAAATAGGATGATCCAAAATTCCTTTTCCTAGATAAATTAGTATTACTCCATCATAGTGTAGCCAACTTGAACACATACTCATTACTCTACAAATATCTTGAACTAAAAGAGAATAAACATTCTTCTTCGTTATTCAATCATGGATTAGAATGCTTCATAAATAGAAAAAAAACCTGACAACTCGAGTTTCCTATCAAACTATAATTAAATTTGACTAAATCTACTCTAGATGGAAAAATTTACTATTTTTAGCAGTTTACAAGAAACTATTATTCTTAGTAAGTTCGCATGCTTATTCATACGGACACAAAAATTTCCACGCATCTTCTACATGCCTAAATTAGAGGTATTGCCAACCTTCTAATCTACAATACATTCAATAGAATAAAATTAACTAATTCCCTAAAATAGGAAATGTTATCCAAAATTCACCCCCAAGGTTATTTTGATAACTTCCACAATTTCTTCAGGATTGAGCAAGCATAAATGGTTTGAGGCCAAAAATTAGGTTTTGAGGGATCCCTTGGCTTCTCTCTAACTTCCCTATCCAAATAAAAATCCAAGGAGTTGGTGAAAATTTGTAAAAAATTGAAAAAAATAAAAACAAGGGCCTATTTTAGTGCAAATCAGGTCTGGGGGCTGCAGATGGAACCACTACAAATTGTACTAGGGTTCATCATACCTAGTTCGGGTCTAATTTAAAAATGGAGTAGTGTATTTCGGCTAAGTTAGCTCCCGACGTCCCAGGCCACACAGGTTCAGTGGGACCACCAGTTCTCCACATTGCCAAAGTCGTCGATCCACGAAGGAGCTCAAGAATGAGGAAAAAGAGGATAAAAATGTCTCGAGCAATCCGTGGGATAGCTGGGATGAAAGAACGGGTTGTCACTGAAAATCCAAAATAGCCGTAGCCAAAGAAATGCATAAAAATAGAAGATTTTGTCCTACACGGTCCATGGGATAGATGGGACAAAAGTACTTGAAATTCCTAAAAAGCCAATTTGGTCACAATCAATTTAGTGTGGAGATGGAAGAAAAAAATGTTCATGCCAGACAGGACACGTAGACCCAAAATCATCAAAATTGTCAGGCTTAAAGAAATGTAGATATGTCGAGAGTCAACAACCCACCTTGCTCGGTCAATGATGGATGCAAGAGGAAAGAAAACCCCAAGTTGGGAGATGTGGAGAAAGGAGGCCCACATGGTCTAAGTACCGTGGGGACATGAGTTCCTCGAAAACTTGCAACCCAAAGGGAAAGCAGTACACTTGACCCCCGAATTTCAAATGTGCATAACTTTTGACCTAGAGCTTCGATTTTCACAAAATTAGAATTTTCAGAAAGGGAGAGAAAAGAAAAATATCCAGATCCAAAACGTAAATGCTCATTCCTATAAAATGGAAGAAAATCCTACAAAACTAAAAATATCTTCTCACACTCATAATTTCATATCGTTTGCATTTCTCAACAAAATCATGTGAAATTAGTCTTATTGGAATCATGGATCCGAGCCCGACATACAGTAATTGAGAAATCTAGAATTTGTTGTTGATTTGATAGATAATTTTGAGAAAAACGAACCAGGTTCAGAAAAATGTTTTAATTGGTAGTTGTGAGTGAAATTAAGAGGGATGGTCATCATTTTCTCCAACTGTAGGTTATGGGACAGTATGGGGATCCTTTTGCAAGCAACATACCATCATTTGACTTTATTTATTACGTCTTGCAAGTTGTTGAAAGGAATATTTTAGGATTTCAATCCTCCCTCTTCCAAATTCTATAAATTGAAGTGTAGGATCATTATAAAAAGAAGGATAGTTTTTAAATAACAAAACTCTGTCATTTTGGTTTTGTGAAGCCAATGTGTTACAAGACCTTGAAGTGGACTCCTTACATGGTGATCTAGGCCCTTATTTTGTAATACAGTAAATTGTGAATATCACGAAGCAATAAATGTAAGTTTGTGAATGTATTTTCCCTTGTGTTTCTTTGCATTCTTATTTCCCTTTCAACCTAATTTGAAATATATTGTGTATTTTATGCTCTTGTAGGGATTCATTATTATTATGTGTGTATGAAATATTTTTGTGAATGCAGTTCCTAGACTGTGGAGAACTATTATCACCCTACCTAGTATGTACTTTACTTCCATTTTTCACACATTGGAAAGCTATTCTCATTACCTCATTTTCTGGTGTATCACCACTCTTAGTGAAGGATTTTCTTTCATGTACTCTCTCTCCCTGGTCCCTCGAAAATTTAGATTAGGATTAGATAGTTTTTCGTACATTAGTAGTAGATTGTGGTAGGTAGTTGAGAAGCAAGAACCAACTTTCTCTTGAGGTCTATCTCAAGTATTACGTACAACACTTGGAGATAATACCCATGTTATCTAATCACATCGTGAGCTCAAGGACACAAACTTCTATGAATCGGAGGATGTCATGATTCATTGATAACAATTCAATTCAATACTTTTCCAATGCAAAAAAAATGGAGTCATTTCAAGTTTGAGAGCAAAATTTATGGCCTCTAGAAGATGGGGTACACATATGATCTTATGCTCACAGGTATGTACTTAACATGTACCAAAAAAATGTTAAAAAACAACCCTTAATCTGTTAAAAGGTCAAAATTTTCCAACTGAGATTACATTTTTACAATAACCCATCTCATTCATACATGCAAATAAGAATCAACACTATCAAACATTAACATTCATAATCAAAAAATTAATATTTTAAAGAAATTGACAAAACTAAAATGTAGAATGATGAAAAACTAAGCTCTACAAATAAAAACATAGAGAAATATAGATTTTTTTCTCACAAAGGTTCAAATTTGACAACAACCCATCTCCTTACAATGTGAATAGAAGACTCAACACTAACCTACATGCTCAAAAATTTAAGATTTTCAAGAAATTGACAAAACATCTTCAGCTCCAAAAATTTTAAATTCTCATTCCCGTAAAATGTAAGAAATCCCTGGTAAAATTAAAATAGCTGCTCACACTCAGAATGCCATATCTTTTGCAATTCTCAACAAATTTTTGCAAAATTTGTTTCATTAGAATCAGGACTTCGAGCCAGAGGCATAGAAATCTATAATTTGATGTGGATTTGATAGAGAATTTTGAGGAAAATGGACCAGGTTTAGAACAATGTTTTAATTTGTAGTTGGGAGTGAAATTAAGAGGGATGAATATCATTTTCTCCAACTGCAAGTTATGGGACAGTATGGGGGGAATTTTTCAAGGAACATACCATCATTTAAATTCATTTATTACCTCTTATAAGTGGTTGAAAGGAATATTTTGGGACTTAAATCCACTCTCTTCCAATTTCTATAAATTGAATTGTGGGCCCATTGTAAAGGGGGATAGTTTTAAGTACCAAAACTCTGTCATTTTGGTTTTGTGAATTCAATGTGTTGTAGGCCCTTCAAGTGGACTCTTTGCATGCTAATCCAAGCCTTTATTTCGTAATATATTGAACTATGTATATCATGAAGCAATAGATGCAAGTTTGTGGATGTATCTTCCTTTGCTGTGTTTTTTTGCATTCTTATTTCCTCTTCAACCTCATTGCAAATATATTGTGTCTATCTTATGCTCTTGTAACATTTCATTATCATTATGTGTATATGAAATATTGTTTTGAATGAAGTTGCTAGACTGTGGAGAACTGTTATCACCCCCTCTAGTATGCACTTTGCTTCCATTTTTCACACATTTGAAAGCTATTCTCATTCCCTCCTTTTCTGGTGTATCGCCTCTTTAGTGTAGGGTTTTTTCATTCACTCTCTCTCCTTTGTCCCTTTGAAAGTTAGATTAGGATAGGATAATTTTGCATGCATTAGAGTAGATTGTGGCAGGTAGTTTAGGAGCAAGAACCAACTTTCTCTAGAGTATATCTCAAGTAGCAAGTCCAACAAGTTGGAGATAACACCCATGTTACCTAGTCACACCGTGAGCTCAAGCACACACACTTTTGCAAATTTAAGGGTGTTTTGATTTGGTGATAATAAGAAAAAACTGAACTATAACTTAAATCCTAATTTTTCAGCCTTCAGGTGGTTAATTTTGGGCCCAATAATGTGTCGAAATGTGCTCTAACTAGCAAGGAGAGTTTACTAGTGTGTTCATCTCACCGAAACATGTGGTTTAAAAAAAGGGAATCAAATGGACACATGGAGCACAAGTTATGACCTTTTCAAGTTTCTGCTAAAATTAGTGCATCACAACAGTAGTTCTTAACATGTCCAAGTCCACATAAAATGTAATATTCCAATCTCAAAATTGTAAGATGGTTCTCTTAAATAACTTAGACAATTTTTGTGGATCTATACACCACTCAGGATCTCATGTTCTATGAAGTAGTTTTTCCAATTGTGCTAAATTGTTTGAATAATTTTTTATAATATCCATAATGTCCTAAAAATTCATAAAATTCTCTATGTATTTATCAAAACTCAAGATGTATTATTACTACGATTTTAGATGGATCCACTAAAAAATCACATAGGTTACTGAATAGTTTTGGGAACACACATCAATCCAAATTGAGGAAACTCATTATATATCTGGAGTGCTCAGTCTCAATTTATCAAAATTAATCCATAGACTACCCAATTATCCAAGCACACTAGAAAAATTCTCGGATGAAATATTCTAAAGCTGTTACAACAATGTGCAAGAAAAGTGTGGGATTTTTTTTACTTTAAACAACATTACTTTATAGGTGAATGATCCCCATATGGTTACAAAAGTTTTATTTTTTCTATATTCATCTACAATTTTGACCTAATGATATTAAGAGAATCCTTTAGTGACTGGTATATGTTTTCCTTCCAATGCCCCCCTCTAAAAATTTTTCATTAAAAGGTGTACGAAATGGATAAATTATACATAAATATTTTAAGGCTCAATAGTTCACATAATTCATATGCTCCATATATTTTTATTATTATCACCATTGAACTTACAAATTTTGAATATTTCATAGGTATAATTCATCCTAAAATGAACGTATGAGATTATATGTCTAGTTGTGTTTGTTTTGCATACTCATGTTTGCTAGGCTACAGAAGTTGGTGCACAAAATTTTCCTATTGCTTTCATGCCATCGTATCATTTCATAGTGTAAACTAGGGTTAGCTCACTCAAACCATGTAAAGGTTCTGACTTCCATAAAGGTTAGCTTAGTGAAGTGGATTCAAAAGGTTTAACATACACAAAAAAAATACATAAAATAACTCAACACATAAAATGTGTAAAAATTATTTTGTTCCAAAAACAACTTGCTCAAATATTAATAATAATTAGAAAAAATGCATACAAATTCCTGTAGCATTTTAGAGGCTCATACTAGTGTAACAGTAATCCCTTTACTCCACAAATGATACAAAACTCAACTTCTTAAACTCTCACTCACATACTCACACCATTTACAATGGATCCCTCATGGGGTATATATACTAGTGGGCGTTGGCCCTTCACTAGTGTTGCAAGTGCTACAAATACCCCTTGAGTTACAACTATAAAAAAATAGTACATCCTGACGGCATCTAAATATAGCCACTCATCAACATACTCTTTCTCCACATGGTCACCCTTATATAAGTTTGTTTCCTGTCCTTAGTAAAGTTCCAATTTTATCCATTCTTCCACCGACTCTATGCAAGTGTCTCAATCTGCAACTTGCAGTATAATCTTGGTGTTTTCTATAATTTTTATGTTTAATCCTACATTCCTTTTACCAATCTTATCCTTAATGCATGATTTTCTATCTTTTCAAAGTGCCAAATTTTCCTTACTCAAGTCTATACACGGTCTTCAATTACATCTTCGTGTGCTTTCCCCTTGTCTTTTCCCCCCTCGCACTTACTTATCCCTTTGTGATTCTTATTCTCTTGTTTTCCTCTATATACATCCTTCCAAAATGTTTCATGCATACTTTAAAAGAATAATATATCATAAATAAATAATGCTTACTCTTAATATAGAAGTTAATGAATAAAGAATAAAAATTTATGGGTCCAACATCACTTGATACTAAATTTTTCATCTATCCTTAGGAAACACTTACTCAACTTCCTCAAATAATTTTTGCATCTTAGATTTAGAAGTTTTTTATGTGAATGTGGTTTATTTGTTACATATTGAATAAATAGGCATAAATTTTCTAATTGAGTGGCTTTTTGGTTGAAAAATTTAACACCCTTAAGTCATTTGATTACGATTATATATAATTATTAAAATTTCTCATGTATCTCTATGCGCATATTTTCGAGCTCTGCATTTTCCCTATGGGTGAGCTTCCATGGTTATTTCATCATGTTATTTAATTTTTACATGTAATTTTGGATTCATCTAGTATAGGTAAATTTTGGCTGATTTAGCCCCTTTAATCAATATTATTATCATTGTTCATTAATGGGTGTGAACCCTTCATTGTTTTGATACTTCGTTGGAATGTATGCTAATATTCCCTTAAGTTTTTAACAATATTTTCTATTTCTTGTTCTTTCATGTAGTGTCAATTGTTGCCAATTTTACTTCATCTTCACTTTCTATGTTGACATGTATCGATTTGAACAGTTCATCTTATGGTCGTTTTCTAGGTCGCTTCTTGTCTACAACCTCTCTTGATCCATACAAAACATCTATATATATGTGTTGGTTATTTTCTTCATCCACTTCTTACATGACATTTACTTGATTTCTTCTTCCAATTTCTCTTTTTAGATTCCTCTTCTTCCTCACTAGAATTACTTTTCCCATATTTATCCTTGAGTGTTTTTATTAGGAGACCTTTCCTTTATGAAATTATAATATTATTTCTTCCATGACTACATCATCTCAAAATACCACTCTCTCAATACACTGAAAGGGGTAGTTTAGTTGTGGGATCGAACAATTAAAAGAGAAAGCAAGTGTAAACCCTTATTTTATTCATGTCCAGGAATTTGTATCTCTATGAAATTCACATTTGACATACCATGCACCTGCCCATACATGCAATGTATGACAAAAACATGGTTGCATAGCCTTGTCTTATTTTTTTTGGTAGTTTTCAATAACTCCAAAAACTTTTGCATGTGTTATTTTGTTTTAGTGACTCCACTTTAGTTTGGTTATCATCACTCTTCATTATGTTTCTCAAACGTGATAGAGATATATTCTTATACCTTTTCCCATGTTGTCATATTTAGCCTATATGTCACCCATCATCTTGTTGTGGTTCTCTTCAACATGTATATATGAATAAATTACTTATTTACTTTTAGGGTTTCATATAGACTTCCATTTCTTTGATAAAAACCCATACATTTTAACTTCCATGAAAATATGGTGGCTTTTGGGTGTTTTTCGTTACTTGTCTTTCTAATATTTCTATTAATATACTTAGGTTTTTTTATAATTGCAAACTTTGGTGGAATTTTGATCGTTCAACAATCTCACCCTAATAATCCATAGGAACCATGCACACAATTTTCACATGCCACACTAGTTTTATAAGATATCGATTGGTTATCACCCGATGTTATTTCGCCTTCTACTATAAGTACATAGTGTTCCAACCCTATAGCTCTTATGTTTTAAATGAGCTCCAAATATTCATATTCTTCTACATTCTCAACATATGGTGTGTTTTGTATTTAATCTATTTCAAATATCATGCCTTGGGTGGTTTAATTTAATTTCAATTAAATATATATTTAAGAGTAACTATTATGAAAATAATCTATAAATGGTAAAATATAGTAATGAAATAAGAAAACAATAATATAAATGTGAAAAAACTAAGCAAGAAGAATAGGTAGGAAGACTTAGCTGATTTTTGAATGAACATGAGGTGATTTGGCTAGGTGTGAGAGATAAAATTAGACATGGCCATTACTGCTCACTATACAATCTGTAACTCAAGAATAGGGCTAGAAAAGGGCACCCAATGTAGGACAAAGGTGCTTGGGGGAAGGTGACTGGATTTGGGCATTGGTGAGTGTGCAAAATCTCAGGAACTACTTTATTTTGTATTGCAATGGTTTTATTGTTGGCTTCCACTGATTTCCTGGTACTCACTCCTTGGTGGCCGAAGGTACTTGTAACCTACAAGAAAGAATTTCACCTCTATGTACCTAGAAACTACATCAAACCTAAAAATTAAAATGCAGAATGGGGATTCAGGATGACCCTAGTGGTCACCAAAGAGTGAACTTATGACCAAGTATTGTACTACATCTCAGACTCCATGTGTTTTTGGTGTGTGTGTGTGTGTGTATAAATGGTGCCGTTGGATTCTCTTGTGCAAGTTTTATAGTGATATCAGGTTGTAGCTAGAATGTAACAATTTAATAATATGTTTGGATGGAATATCATTGATGTCCCATTCCTATGCAGTGTATGCATAAGTGATGCATCCCTTATCCCTTATATGGATGCTAGATGAATTCTTTTTGTGTGCTTTTGTTCCTTTGGAATGCAAGCTTAGGTGATAATAATAATTATTAGTGTTTGTTCGTTTATTTTGAAAACATAACTATGTATTTATTTGGTTCCCTTGTTTCAATTTCATAATTAAAAATTTAAATACTGAAACCATAAGTGAGAAGGATTCCTAAAAGATAAATGATACCCAAAAAGAGTGAGTAGGGTAAGAAAGGATCACAGAAACCTAGGAGGGATAGGAGCTCTTGAGTGTTGTTGTCTTGGTTGGGAACTGATGTCTCAAGTAATCAAAGATAAATAAGTTAAGTTCCAAGTAGGTTGTGGGGTGTGTAAGACAAATAAAAAGCAAAAAAAAGAAAAGAAAAGAGGCCAAAGAGAGTTGTCAACCACTAGTTTTCTCACTTAGGAATCATGTAAATGCTAGCATGTTTTTAGGACCTAGAAATGTACCCAATTTCTTTATTTTATGTCTACACTACTCCAAAGGATGTGCAACTAATCCTGGAAGATTTAGGATAGTCTTGAGTGTTTAAACATCGATATTTTCCAATAGGAGTGCTTAAGAATTTTAGATGAGTTATGAAGACCATATGAAGTAATTATATATGATTTCGAAGGTTAGGTATCACATCAAGGTCAACTTCACTCCCATTAGACTGAATGATGGCATTCTAAAGTACAATATTAAAATGCACTATCGGTGTTTTGTTTTCCATGAAGAAGACATGTGGTGATGGATGCATATAGGGTGTCCTAGACTATGGCATGGTCTAACCCTGTTCTATACAGTTCTATATAAGGATTTAGAAATGAAATATCAAAATTACAGGAAAGAATCTGTCATTAGGGATCCAACCATTACTATTGCAATCATCAACCAATATTTCTCTTTCAAATCCCTCTATTTTTTCTGATTTCACATTCTGCTTCTGTCTTTCTCAATTGCTTTCCTAGTGCCATCTTTCGTAATTTATGCGACAACCATTGGCTTAGTAACGACAATATCCCCTCTGTGTGCAACAATCTACAGACCTCCTGAAACTCGTTCTTATTGATCCTATCTTCCTCGGATTCTTTAAGTCTTTCATTTCGCAACCTTGCTCCTTCTATGAGGAATTCTATCTCTCCTTGAAGCTCTTGAACCAAGTCCTTTTCCTCTTGAAGAATTTCTTTCTGTTGCCTCCCATCTGGATATGGTTTTTCAAGATTGATTTCTGCAGGCTTCATTTTGTTCAAAGGCAATTCTTGCGCGTAAGTAGCGGCTCGTGTTGTTATTGTACCTTGGCGGAAGGTTCTATTGTTGGCATAGTTTTAGGCCTAGTGTCTTCCACCATATTCTGTGCAATTTTGATCATTCTTGCGCCTTTCTCACTTTTTCCCTTCATGAGCGCATATAGATTTGGACAATCTTTTACATTATGGTCTTTTTGACAATGCACGCATATTGGGAACACTGGGCATTTGCGTTGATAGTGATTTGGCGATCCACACTTATAATATGTTCGTGGTGGAAATATTCCTCCTCCATGTCCACTGCAACCTCGACCTTTTCATCCTCGCCCATATCCCCCACATCCTTTGGTAGCATTGTCCATGGTAGCTTGTCGGAGCCCCAACGATCTGACTTCATGTATGTGATCAATTATTCGGCAGTTTACAGTGTCATGTGTATGTGCATCACATATTTTACAATAAATAGCTACTTTTGCTTGTTTGGCGCGATGTAATAGGGGCAATTTCATGCATCATGACCTCCTTCACATATTTCACAAGCTAAAAGCATGGCTTTCAGATTCACGTGCGGACATGTATTTTTGGTATGGCCTTCTACCTCGCAATCAGTACACCATATTCCACTCTGTGTTTCTCTAGCATTGTTTGCCATCAGTTTCTCCAACTGGGTCGCCATAGATGCAATTTGTGCTTCCATAAATGGGTTGACGCTTGTAGCAATACTACCAACTACTTTGGCATGCAATTTTGCTTCTAGGGCTTCATGGGGGCTTGTAAAGGTTTTGTGTGAAAGGGCATGCTTGAATGGCATTAGGAGTCCTACGAACCATTGTGAATGTTGGGTGGGATGTATCTCATACGACAATTTAGAAATGAGTGTCTTGAAGCACGCATCACAAGCCCACACACTTTCTGTGAGTTCTTGCTTGATGTCCTTGAGGGCTGAAATACATTACTGCTCAAACTCTGGAATATCAAACTCTTTTAAGAATGTTGCCTTCAACTGATCATAATCCACCGCAACTTGCAATGGATCATGTTTTCTATACTCATTAGGCTCTTGCATGAACCTAGAGACTAGGCTTATTACATATGAATGACAGTTCTAGTGTGAGTAAAATACATAATGCTAACTACAAGTTATCGATATAAGGTAACATCGACCAATGATGAAGTAAAATCAACCTGAAGTTTAACTCCAAATAAGATGTGTGGACCACCTATTACCGAGTGTTCAAGAATGTACCTTGGACTAGAGTATTGCTTTTTTATTTGATATTTCCACTCTCACTTCCTCTAGTAGTTGTCATGTTATTCTTAGTTACATGATACATTGGTTTGTTTCCTTACATGCATGTTAGGATTTTTTTTGTTGTATTGGTACTCATCATGGAAAATATCTTTTGTTTTAGAAGATTCAGATTGAAATTTATTTTCCTTGGTGTTTTTTGTAGTAATTGTAGTAAGTATGGAAATCAATTACTCAAATTCTCTTTCTCCTTAGCCTTTTTTACTTCCTTTCCACTATCAATTTCAATTAGTACTTGTTATACTATAGAGTTTTAATCAATTGTATAAGTAGGTGTGATAGTTTGGGTCAAGATACCATCAGGATTATACTTCCCTTATTTATCCTTCATATCTCTTATCATATTGTTGTGCTCTATTTCTTCTCCCTAGAGATCTTTGTCCTTACTTCCTTCTCCCTTACTTAACCAATGTTGTTCATCATCTCCTAAAGTTCCTAGGATTGAATCTCTAAGACATATTTTGGTATGTAGAATTTATAAGAATTTTACCTTAGAAACCTATTGAAATTCTTACCGCTTTTTAGTAAAATTCATCAAAAAGAGTTAAATTTTCAAATATGTCAAAGTTACCCATTTTCAAAACTTAACTACTTGGAAAGGTTTCAAGATACTAGGATCATTTTAGGAGCTATGACTATGGTAAATTAAAATAGATTGGAGTTTTCTCTGTACCAGTATGGTTTAGAAGAGATTCTATGAGCTTCAGAATTGTCTTGGGAAATATTTGTCTCCAGGAGTTTCTTAGGATAGTGAACATGTGAGCACTATAGAATGATCAAATTATGGTAAATGTTTTAGGAATTTTTTGGTGGTGTTATGATCTAAAATTTGAATAATCATAAATCTTACTTACTATAATACATGATGTAGTATGTAAGACAAGGATTTGGTAGCATAAAAAGAAGAAACCTTCCCAACAATGTAACAAGGTGGAATTTCTAGAAAACAAACTTACACTAAGGTTTGAGACACCTCAAGGATAGTTTAGATCATAAAAAAATTCCATATTGAATAACATTTAACACCCTTCATTACCCAATTGATAATTCAATTCATACTTTTTCAAGAGTTAAGATCCACCCATTTGGTCGGGTCCCTCAACAGTTTGTCCTTCCCTACATTGACATGCATAACAGCTGTGTATAGGACCATTTAGCTAAAATGGAAGGGCCTTAGAGGATATCTTGGTTGGGAAGTGGTTACTCTAGAGGTGTCCAACACAGTTATGTGGGTGTATAATGTATGATGTGTAGCTGGTGTTCATCGAGCACCCCTACTCCAGATTGAAGCCACACCTACTCACAGTGGAGAGGAGGATGATCCCATTGACATAGACTATGACTCTGAGGAGCACACAAGAGATGAGACTGAGGAGGAGTTGGTTGGAGAGGAGATAGGTGATGAGGGGTTAGGTGGTGAGGTTGGTGGGAAAGCTCACATGGAGGTGAAGGAGAGTGATCCTGAGTGGCATGACACTTAGGATATATTGAGAGAGGAGCAGGATGAGGAGATCACAGATAGGGAGACCTTAGCATCAGAGGGATCACTTCCTCATGATAGAGAGGGAGACGATGAGTCTATGATAGGATAACATCTTGCCTCTGGATTAGGGGAGGCCCAATAGCCACCAGAAGTAGCACTAATAGCCATTGAACCTACTTGGATTCCTGGAGATCCGAGTATGTTGATACTCTTCTGTTGAATTTGTTAGTCAGAAATGTTAGCCAATATTTTTTTTGTAATTTTCAAACTCGTTGTTTCTTCTTATTTTCTTGCTTGCAGTGACTGCACATAAGTGGCGAGAGATAATTTGACAGTTTTGCATGGACACCCTATTGATCCCTTAAGGGAAGACCCAAGCCAAGCTGAGTGGGGATTTAGGCCAACCACTAGAAGCTAGCAGACACAATGATGTGTTTTCACCCATCTGGAGGGAAGTGGAGGTGATAAAATCTATTCATACTTAGGTGGCTGGGTATGAGACAACCGATCGATTGATGAGGTGTAGTCGCTCTCACATCGAGACCAGGAGCACTCTCACTTTTTAGTTTGTTGTCATCGTCGTAGCTGTAGCAGGAGTCCTAGACATAACCATGTACCATCTTAGGGATCCCATAGGAATCAATAGGCTATGGTCATTTTATTTCTTAGTTGCGATTTTTTTGGGCATTGTATGATTTTTTAATATATTTCAAGATCATTGCAAATGTTTTGACCATGCCTAGTGCATGATGGCATTGTATAGAAACTTGAATTATTATGATATATACAGACTCTTCTTTTTGGTTTGGTAATTCATTGTATCTGAGTTGAATTCCTCTTTGATCACCTTACATGTGTACTCTAGATGTTTATAACTTCCACTTTTCTATGCTTTTCAAAATGTATGGAGTGCATATGAATGTTAACAGAATGATTTTTCTTTTTTAAATTTTTTTGCTGATATATGATAATGCAACCACATTGTAATGTTGAACTTTAGTTCCTCTAAGATAATTTTGGTACTTTGTATTGTTTTGGAAAAACGTTGCGAAGGAGTGATATGATAATTGAATGCACTTTCCCTGCTCCTTACTCCACACAACTAGTAAGATGCGATGGCTCAACACTAAGATCTAGAAAGGGTAGAAGTTATGGAAATTAGTTGAATGGTAATGATGAGAGAAAGAAAAGGATTTGATAAAACCAAATTGATACACTACAACGTCACTCTACTCAAGTTTTCTTTATAGTTTAGAATGTGAATTTCTTTCCAATTTATCTAGACCTAGATTCGTAGATGTCCACTTGGCTGACAAAATCTGGTTTTGAGGTTTTAAACTCTTTTGGAATTTTAGACATCTAATTCAATTTGTTTTGACTTATGATTCACAATATTTGAATGAACTATTTCTAAATTTCAAGCTTGTCAAAGAGACCCCCTAAACGTTTACTTATGCTACCAGTAGGAAGTATGGGTTCATCACCATGGAAAATGTATAGGTGAGTAAGGGAATTTTTCTCCTTTCCCAACCTTACATCACTAGTAAGAGACACATGATAAACACAAAAGGTTGGTAAGGAAAAGAAATGTGTAAAATAAAAATTTTCTGTGGATTTTCATTTGACTTATTTATCTAGGAAAAATGTCTTGAATGTTCTTATTTCCAAAGAGATGTTTATGGGATACCTATGACACCATAAAAATTCTAGAACAAACTATAGAAAAAGACACCTAACCTAGAAGAAACTATAAGAAGAACCATGTAAGTAAGACTTGGTATGGTTACCATCAAAACTTTGTCTTATCTTGCTTGAATTGATGCAATGGTTCGGAAACAATTGATGGAATCGTGAAGATTTGTAGAGATATGATTTGAATGTTTTGCCAATGTTTTCAGAAGTTTTTAAGAATCACTATAAGAATAAGTCCCTTGATAAAACATTTTATGAAATGAACTAACAGATGAAAATGCAATGTGGATGCAATAATTTAGATGTGGAAATGCTAATAAATCATGTGTAGTATCTTTGAGGTCAAGAGAGTTTAAAAATTTGATAATATCCTCACCCTCTAGTGTACACACGTGAGATGCCCCTTTTTTGTAGTCTTCTATTACTCGATATGGACCCAACCACCTGGGCCTGAATTTCCTTCCTTCACTAGTATTTTTGTCTATTCAGTTGTCAAGTATTAGAACCAAACCTCCCTCATATATTTCATGCTCGAATACCCTTATTAGCGTTCTTACCAATGTCTGATAGGCCCACAAGGTCAGAAAAAGCTTTAAATTCCAATCTTGTTTATTATCCTTTACTGTCTTAAGGAGAATGGATTTTAACCTCTTATTTGTAGCGTCATCCTTACCATTGGCCTGAGGGTAATAGAGAGAAGATGTGTGGTGATTTATTTTGAAATTTTCACATATTTCACATACTTCCTCATTTTTCAAAGACATGTCATTATATGAGATAATGCCTTCTGGGACCCCGTACCTAAAAATCATTTGGTTCAAAATGAACTTACCGATTACACATCCAAGCATAGTGGTAAGAGGTATGCCTTCTACCCACTTAGTAAATTATTATGTGGGTGTGATTATGAATTTATGAAAAACTACTAATGAGGGAGATAATTACCCTATCAAATCTAGGCCCCAAGTGGAAAAGGGTCATGGTGTTACAATTGGTTGCAGAGCCTGTGCCGGTATGTGGATCTCATGGGAGAGCTCTTGAAATTTATGGCATTTTTGTAGAAACTCTACCATGCCATGTTCTAGCATGGGCCAAAATTATTCCATCTGATGTATATTTCGAGTAGTGGTGTGGACGTTGAAGTTACCTCCACATACTCTACTATGTGATTCATAAAGAATCTTTTCAGATTCTTCTTCATCAACACATCTTAACAACATTCAATCAAAGGCTCTACAGTAAAGAACATGTTTCAAGATAACATAATTCGAGATAATAAATCATAACCATCTTCTCCATTTGATGTTGTCCCTTCTGGATATGTATGGTCCACTATAAATTTAATGATGTTAGTGTAGTGTGGGCACTCAGAAATAGGAGGTTTGGTTTCAACAAAATACACACTTGTTGGGGAAATCTAGATTTTCCAGATCACCTCCATTTAACGGGTTGTCACCCAACCAGTCCACAATGATTTGTCCTTTGAGGGAATTTTGATAAACAAATGTTAACTCAAACTCTCTCATCAGAGCTATGAAGCATCCAAGTTTTTTAGATAAGGACCCTTATGTGAGAAATGTCTGCATATGATCCAATTTAACGATAACCATTGTTTCTTGATTTAACATGTAATGTCTTAAGTGTTTTTTTGAAAAGAATATGGAAAGGGATTCCTTTTCTGCTTGTGTGTAATGTGTCTCATAGTCAAGCAATGTTGTACTAATAAAATAGACTACATGTTCTTGTTTATCATCATATTCTTGAGCTAAAATGTAGGCTAATATGACATTTGTATCTCGTGAATATAGGATCAAGGGGAGATCCGAATTAGGTGGTGTGAGTGTAAGAGGAGACAGTAAGAATAATTTAGCTGACTCAAATGCCACATTTCACTCTTCCATCCAACCAATTCTATAATCCTTTTTAATAAATTTTTTATTGGGTGAATAGAAAAGGTTAGATCAGGGATGAACCTTCAGATTGCACCGAGTTTTCCAAGAAACAATCTTATTCTAGACTCATCTCACGGTGGAGTCATTTCTATTACAACCCAATTTTGGATAGGTCTACATCAATACCTCATGAAGATACGATGTATCCCAATAAGTTTCCTCCCATTACACCAAATACGTATTTTTCTAGGTTTAATGTGACGTTGTATTTGATTAAGCAAGAAAGAATGATATGAAGCACCTCAGGGTGATCGCAACACTTTCTACCCTTAGCTAGAAGATCATCCATGTAGGATTCCACAATATTATGGATAAGATCATGGAATATATAAGTCATCACCCATTAGTATGTGGCACTAGGGTTCTTAAGTCCAAACGACAGGACATAATAACAATATGTTCCCCAAGGAGTGATGAATGTAGTTATGGTCTAATCCTCCTGAGAGATTTTGATTTGGTTATATCCAGAAAACCCATCCATGAGATACAAAAAATCATAACTGGATGTTGAATCGATAATAACATCAATGGATGATAACAAGAAATCATCTTTGTGACAAGCCTCATTGATATCCCAAAATTCTATGCAAATGTGAATTTTTCCATTCTTATTGAGAATAAGGATGATATTAAACACCCATTGTGAATAGTCAACTAGCTTGATGAACCCCACTTGTAGGAGTTTCATCACTTCTTATTTTACCATGAGGGCCACCTTTGGCTTTATGGGATTCAAATTTTGTTTAATTGGCTTAACATCTAGGTTAGTAATGAGGTTGTGAACTACAATGTGTGTTGTACTTCCCTTCATTTCTTTGTAGATAAATGCAAAATATTTTTCATGCTCCTTGAGGATTTGGGTATTTATTTCTACTTCCTTTGGAGTTAGAGAGGACCACATCTTCAAGATTTTTGGTTCCTCCTCTGCTCCGATGTTTATATCAATTGTCCCTTTGATTAAGGAAGTGTTACCCTCTTCAAATTTAGGTGAGGATGGAGGTATCTCTAAGTCTCCTTCCTCTACTACTTCATAGACCTCAAGACCTTCCATAGAGGAAAGATCTATCATGGAATATCCAAAGTAAGAGGAAGAGTGTTGGATGAGAGAAAATACAAGCTTGTGATGAGTGGGATGCAAGTCTATGTAGACATTAAAAAACCATAGGATTGCTACGTCATTTTCAACATATCCTAAAGTGATAGACTCATTCTCAGCTTCTATGTAAGTTAGAATCAGAGTTGTTGGTATCTTGTGAACCAAAGGCTCGACACAAATTGAAATCATAAAGCTAGTGTCTTCTAAGTTGTTGCTTGGGGTAAAATGAGAATTAGAAGTTACTACAGAGTCAGTGATGAGGTTTTGTTTTCTAGGTATAGCTTTGATTTAAATGAAATCAAAACATTTACTTAACTCAAGGATGATAGTCTTATAGAGATGTATATGTTTGGCCCTAGTCTCATACAATTCAGATATTTGATTCAGAACTAGTTGTGAATCACCTAAAACCGTAATATTAATTGCACCCATCCTTTTTGCTATGATGAGACCAATAAAGAGAGCCTCATATTTTTCTCCATTGTTACTGCTTTCAAAATTCAATTTAAATGTGAATGACCTGACCCTCCCTTGAGGGTTGGTAAGTATCACACCTGCCCCAACACCAAAGTGACACTTTTCTACATCGTAATTCAAGGTCCAACAGTCATCTAGGAAGATTGAAGTTGGATTATTTTTGTATTATCTTCCCTTGTTTCTGAGACCTCTACCATGTATACATCATCATCTGGGAGAGAACCAAGTCCCAAGGCATGTCTTATTTAACTTGACTATCATTCATGTCGACATTGTCTCAACAATTATAGTCTCGTCCTTTGTGGCAAGAACCCCTTCAATGAAACCCATAATTTCTAGATCCGTCATAGGGACCAATTTTTCTTCTGGCATTAAGCTTGTAGATTTTTTTAACTGATTTGCAGGAAGCTTAAACTTAGAATGAACCCGTGGTCTCTTCTTTAAAATATCTATATGTATGTTGAAGGTTTTTTGATAACCCTGCACCATGAAGACTTTCCTTAAATGTAGGAACCTTACTTCCTGGAACAAAGTGGAGGGAATGGCCTTCATGCGATGAATCCAAGGATGGCCGAGGATCATATTATAGTTGGTTTCCTCATCTATAATATAAAACTCGGTTAGAATCATCTTATGTCCAAGGGTGATTGGAAACACTAAAGTCCCAATTGACTTCACTTTGAGGCTGTCATAGCCTCTCAGAGTGTTTCATGTTAAGGATAAATTGGTCTCTCTGTAACCTAAATTTTGAAGGAAAGAGAAGGGGACTATGTTGACCATTACCAAATCATTAATCATTACACATTTTACATAGTTGTTATAAATCCAAACTTGTAAAAATAAGGTCAGATCACCTCTACAAGATATTTCAGCATGTGTGGGCATCTTTTTGATGTCAAATATAAATCAAACATCTCTTTCAGGCTTCCCTGGAAGATAAACATCAAAGTCTACATGGTTTATTTGCACTTTTGGAAGAGGTATGAAGTTAATAAAATGGCCAAGACCTAGTGCTTCTAATATAGCTTCTCTGTGAGCATGAGAGTTCTTTAATAGATCTAAGAATGAAATGTGAGAGAATGATTTGGTCAGGTCATTGATCAAGTCATAAGCTCCTACTAGCTTGCCTAGTGTATCATGAATGTCATCTGATATAGTAAGGTAAATCAGGATATAATGAGAAGAATAATCTTTAGTTATATTGGTAGCATTTATTTGAGGTTTAGTGTCTAACTCTACCAATCCCACAAATATTATTTATGTGCAGCCATTAAAAGGAGGTGACACTTGTAGGTTTGACGAAGTTGAATCTTCATGATCATTGATTCCTATTTCAATACCTTTGATTGAACCATTTAGATCTATTCTACCATCTTCTGGGCACATGGGGAGAGGATTGCCAAAGATTCTAAGTGGGGTGTTCTATGGGGATATTGGTCCTGTGTAAGTGTTATGATTTCGCAATGTTGGGTTTTCCAAAAACATGACATTAAATAATTTCCTTTTATCCTCTGGAAAACGTTGTAGAATTTTTTTACAATCCGCGCATGCTCTTGCATCATGACTACAAACCCTATGTAACATGCAATACAAATCAGGATCATAATCTCGAGGCCTTTGGTTTACACCTTGTTGTGGTTTGAAATTATGATTATTTTTCAATTTCTTATTGTTATAGTTAAAATTTTGGAACCCATGCCCTTGGGTTTGGAATTGGTTCAAATACATGCCTGGGTAATTATTAGCGCCTTGGGCTTATGCTTGTCTTGGTTGTTGAGGTTATTTTTGTTGTTTTTGTTGTTATGGGTGTTGAGGATGATTAAAATCCACAACATTGATTAAGGGAAAGAAATTATTATTTCTCTTATTATCACCATTATTGTTATTGTTGTCAGTAGTATTTGTATTAGGAGAACTAAAAACATTGGGTTTATTGGGCTGATCGGTAACACCATCAACTGTAAACCCATGATTCTTATTAAGGACCTTTGGTCCTTGATTATTGTTCATGTTATTGGATTAACTGGGGTTATTTTGGTTAGGGTTGAATAACCTCCAATTTGTTCCATAAGTCTTACGACCAATGTAAATGAATACTTGATCAATTCAGAGAGCACCCACTAGCACATCTTGGTAGCTCCTTATCGGGAAATTTTTGACTTCTTCCTTTGTCTCCCTATTTAAGGATTGGAAGAACAAATCAAAAATATTCACCTGATCCATGTTTAGAGTGCTTGTAGAGGAATAGAGAATATTTTTCCACCATTAAATGAAGTGGTAAGTGGACTCATTGTGCTCTTGTTTGATATGAAGGAATTTTATCATTCCTGTCCTTAAGAGTTTTTTCATATCAAAATCCTTAATAAACTCTAACACAAGTTTCTTGAAGGAGTGAATTCAATCCTCTGGTATCCTATAGTACCAATCGAGAGAAATACCTTCTAATGTCTTAGGGTAGATCTTCACAACAACTAGATCCCATGAGAGTAAATCTTGAATGGCTATTGCGTGAGATTGGATGTGAGTGTTAGGATCTCCCTCCCATTTTAACTTTAGAAGATTGGGAAAGGGTATTGGGAGCATAAAATTCTAGATTGAAAATTCTTTTGGATTCTTAAGATATTCAGAAAAGGTTCCCATTGTGTATGTTTCAACCATTAAAGATCCTTGTTAGGGAGGTGGAGGTTGCATCGGTTTCTGAAATGGTACAGTTAAACCATTTTTAGGGCATATGACATTCCCTGTTTCTATTCATATGTACTTAGGTAAGTATACATATCCCCCTTTTGTGATTTAGAGTACATGTGTATGTAAGGGGGTTGACTGCTTTGATAAGGAGTTGAAGGCACAAATCTAAGTAACATTTTATTTCCAGTTAGTATGGCATTTGAGAATGCACTTCCGAATCATGCCTATTGTAAATATCCATATGTGGCGTGAGGGGGCATACCAAAGGTGCTTGTCCCAGTCAGAAAATATCCAAGGCTTGGAGAGCTTGAATAAAACAAAGGAGTCTGCGTAGTAGGTACTTGTCCATAATTATGCAGATAGTGAGAAACTCCTAGTTTCCCTGCATGTGAATTTTGAGTATTTTGGCAAAGCTCTAACTCTTTAAATTTTTCTACTAACATCGAGATGATGTCCCTCGTTGATGGGGTGGTGTTTTGTTTCGGTGCTTGTTCTTGAACTTTTGGAGGTTTTTGAGGATTGTGGTATCTTGCTATGAACTGTTCATTGTTCTGCCACCCCTCATTGGCAATGTTTTCCATTGTTGGAAGGGTAGTGCTATTTTTTTGGAGAAAGACATCAAAATTTCCTTGTAATCTGTGAAAATCCTGGTTTATACTCTGGAAGTGTTTCTCTCTTCTGGCGTATCATGCTAAGTAATCCTCATCTAGAGGTGGGTGTTGGTCTGACTGCATGCTAATGGGTTGTTGAAAAACAACTAGAGGATAAGAACGTACCTCCCTAGTGAAATTCATGTTGTTAGAAATTGACTACTGAGGAGGATGTGTCTATGTGATTTGGTCAAGCTCCTTGATACGCATAGAGGAACAAACATTGGTTCCCTGAAGAAGAGGATTTGTAGCCTGAGCAGTTGAATGATTATATGCCCATGTAGAGAGTGAAGGTGATTGTTGTTGTCTACCTATTTTATAGTTGTACATATCAAAACCAAGGAGGGTTCGACTATACTCATCATATCCTGACATATTCAGGGTGTATAATAATACTGGTAGAAGAAAGGGAGAATGGAAGATGGACAAAGAGTGTAGAAATATTTAGAGACTAGCTCTTCACATCAAGTTCACCAATTTATACGAAATAAAATCAACATATGACCTTCTTCACACTCGATTTTCTGAGGTTGTGCCAAGAAAGCCAATGTAGAATATAAATGGGTGTATGTGTGGTAATGATGAACAACCTAATATATTCAACATGAAATATCAGGATCTACAATTCTAAGGCAAAGAATGTTTCCCTAATCTAAAATTTTACAATGGATCGATCTGATAGAATAGCTAGTTAGAGACTCCAGTCAATATCGAACTCTGCCAAGATTTTGTCTGTTGGTTGTGGAATACACAAAAATTGACATGTGGGCACCTCGTATAGATTTCTAGACAAGGTCAAGGAAGTGAGAATGAGAGGCGTATTGAAACCATAGGGACTATGGGTGATTTTCTGGTCTAATCCAGAAAATACTAGCACGATCGACAACTATGTTCAATACTGAAAACTATGTAATGATGTCAGGTAGAAGTGGTGATGATCTAAATACTGATGCACACAAACTAGTGTTAATGTTTAATTGGTCAACATTCCCATTGGATTATGGCACCTGGGGATCACAAATGAAAACTCATGGAGGCTATGGTCCTTGTATGGTCATGCATTTAATCAAACTCTGTTGCTAGGAGCAGTCCAATAATTGTAGGTTTGATTACTTTCAATGTTTAACGTGTTTAGTTGTATCTTCTCATAATACCTAACAGGTGTGTGTAAGACTAACAATTGTAAACATGTATCAATGTCGGTTAATAAATTTGGCCCATTGGGTTGTGGGAGCAATGGATCATAGTTGAACATCTTTTCTTATTGTGGAACTGTTGATGCATAATCATAGAACCCCTCAATGTCTATAATCTCAGTGTGATTGCATAACATGGAGCTTTTCCCAAAGTGTGAGACTTTGCGATCAGGAAAGATCTCCGGATGAAGGTCGGTCCTTATTCCTTTGTTTATATGCACACATTCAAATTATAGAGGATATATTCTAAAATCTACTCTAACTTGCCAAGGAGACAGGGTTAAGAAGATGTAAGAAATTAAACCTAAAATAACAAAGGTGATGCACCAAAGGAATGTTGAACACTTGCTTTTCCATTAAACACAAACCATTGAAATGAAATAGAACCACCATACACATATAACCAAGATTGTAATGAGAGATCAGAGAGGTACAATGAAAATAAGAGAGGGTTGAATATCATCCACAAACATATATTATTGCTCCAAAAACTTGATACAGTACACTATAATGGCCAAGAGGTTAAATTTGCATTATAGTGTTGATGGGAGGTTTTAACTCCTTAAATACACTTACCGACAAGAGAAGAAGGGAGGGTGAAAAGAGAAATTGGCCAACCTTTTGAAAAATTCCCCTCCTTACAATATATAGGAAGAAAGAGAAAAGGGGAGAGAAGAAATCCAAAATCTAGCTTCAACCACCCCAAAAAGCATTCAATTTTTGCAATAGTGATGGGTGTAATGACAAAACCCATACGTCCATGTACTATGCCTTGCTGGACAAGAAGCAAGTCCATACTTTCATTATTGTGGTAGGTGAGAAACTCGGGACTCCCTAAAAATGGTGAACTATATTTTTTATTTTGAATAACTGTGTCCCACTCAAATTAAGATATAAGCTTTCCAAAATGTCCTTTCTTGTGCAAATCCGAGCTCCTAGTCAAAAGTTATGGCCATATGAAGGTCAAGGTGTCATTTTGTAAAAAATGGCGGGTGGTTGGCTCTGTTTCGGAGTCTGAAGAGCATACAACCTCTGAAATCCTGAAATTCAGACTTTCAGGCATTTTGGTTTCAAAAGTCGGGCTACTATTCACCGCTCAAAATGACCTGAGAATTATGAAACTCCAAAACCTGAAAGTTTGAAAGTCTAAAATTTCAGAATTTCGGAAATCAAGGATTCAAACATTGAGGTGTGATTTTTTCCATTTTGGGGCTTGAGAGTTCCAAAAATCTGAAACCTAAAAGTATAAAATTTTGGACTTTCAGACTTCGGGATTTCAAACTTTCAGAGTTTCAGCTTTCGAATATTTTGCATTGTTTTTACGATTTTTCACCTGAGAGCTCCAAAACTATGAAACCCGAAAGTATGAAATTTTGGACTTCAGGATTTTAGACATTTTCCACCCTTCTTTTCTTCAAAATGCCAAAATTTCTAAATTCCAAAAACTTCCAGCTTTGGCCTCCATTCTTCTCTCTCGAGCTCTGATATCCTTCGTTGTTCCCTTGACCATTTATTTTCTGACCTTGCATTTCTACTGTCGAGCCCACCTGCAACTTGATTTTTGGAATAGAGATGTGATATCTCATGGATGAATGGTCCCATTCAATTTCTCCTTTCTTAGGTCGTGTTTGGCAGAGTTTTCGCGAGGGGAAAAATTGGATAACAAGACCTTTGATGGTCATGCAGAATGAATTGATTTTGATTAAACAAGCTAATTATCAAAGTAAATTTAATATATTTTTTGGTATTTTCCCAGTATATCTGAACAAAACAATGGAAGAAAACTATTTTTATAAAATTAAATATTTTTGATATTTTCTTGTTTTTAAGCAATGCTTCTAATCTAATAAAAAAACTAAATACTAATAATCAGTTAGATGTAGCTAATTACTTGTGTGAGTACAGGAATCTAGATCTAAAACATCTAATCTAATTTAATCAAAAACCTTCAAACCCTACCTCAAAGGTGGAGAACAGATCCTGACCCAAGAAGAGCTATTGTTCCGCACTACTTCCTGGATAATTTTAACGATCAAGTTTTCTAATTATTTTCTCTACTTGTAATTGCTTAGTCAATTTTAATGAACATTGTTTCTACTCTATTTGATATGTATTTGAAGTAAATGGTTCAAAACTGATAATTTGAAAAATGAAACAAATGAAGAAGTAATTCCAACCTGCATAAGCAAGAGCTTTGGAAAATCTGGTTGTATCTATATATGTCCCCTCAATTTGTTCCTTTCTTTCTTTATGTGTCCATATGAGTCCAAGGAATCAGGAATGCAAAAATTACAACAAGAGAAGACTCTTGAGAAATGGCAACTTGAAGGAAATCTAGTTGCAATGCAAGTGGAAGAGAGATAGCACAAGTGAACAAAGTTTGGCTATGTAATTTCTAACAGGATTGTGGCAGCAATACTATGCAAGATACACAAAATTCCTAGGCCATTTGCTTGAATACAAGCATGGAATATATAGGAATTGGCTGGGATGTGACTTCATGCACAAGGCATCCTTGGAGTGCCAAATCATTGGGTAAAGAGGTAGGTCAAACTAATGAAATCTATTTAAAAATAGAAGAGGGAAGGAAAACCAAGAAATGAAGACTATTTTTAGGCAATTTGGTTCACAAACGGACCCTAAAATTCATGTCAAGTAAAATATCATGTGTTACAATCCCACATGGAGAATTCTAAAAAAATGCGCAAGACCACCGCTCTATGCAGGGTGGCGGTCACAAGATCACCACCCTACATGGGAGGCGGTTTCAGAACCGCCACCTCAGTAGGGTGGTAGTCTAGGCACTAAAGGCAAAAACATGCACAGAATGAAGCGGGAAGCTAGAAAAAAGTGTGGAAAAGCTAAGTGACGATTTATAGGCTATAAATATACACTATGAATGGTTTTAGGAACTCGAACATCTTCTAAAAGGACATGAATCATCATTGGGGACTTTTGTACCCATTTTTTGACAATGTAGCACAAGTAGTTTTGGGTGCGTACAATTTCCCTTGTACAAGTTTCATGATGATAAAAAGCTAGATATGTAATGTAAAAAGTATGTAGAATGTATGTGATTCAATATAATGAACTCCCCTCCTATGAAGGTTATGCAGAGAAATGCAACCCTTGTACCTTGTATGGATGTGCTAGATGTATGATTTTTAATTCTCTAGTGCCTTTGATGCAAGATTAGGTGATGATAGATAATTTTTATGATGTTTGGCCCCCTATTTGAGGGTAATAACTATGTGTGTGTGTTTGTATATATATATATATATATATATGAATCCCTTGTTTGAAATTTGTAATTGACAATTGAATGACTGAACCAAAATTTTAAAAGGTGACTAAGAAGTAAAAGAGACCCAAAAGAGTAAGTCAAAAGAACCCAGGAGAGACATGAGTTTCTGGGATATTTGGCCCTATCTGAGCATTAGTGTCTGAGGCTATAAAATATATATCAATAAAGTTATTTCAAACTTGTATCATATGTAAGGCTAATAAAATATATTAGTACACTCTAGGACCTCTAAATGTACCCAAGTGCATATATTTTGTGTCTACATTTTCCCCCACTTTATGTTATTTATTAAATACTCGATAGTATAAATTAGATAGAGGATTCATACCTTGTAATCTTATAGGGAAGAGTGTAGATGATAGCATGCCAAGATGACAAGTGAAGCATGAAGTGATCATAATGTGAAGTGTGGAAGTTAGGAAGGGGAGGTAGACCCTAGGGGTGAAGAATATGCATATTAGTGTGATGTTGGAGCTTGTGATCACTGATGTGAGGAACTTCTTATTGCGTATAAGGATAGCCATGAAAAAAAAGAGAAACAAAGTGGTAAGAGTCATGCATATGCAACATTAGAGTAACATGTAACTATAAGTAAGTAAAAGTTTTTAAGAGAGAAAGAAAGAGTGCATGACACGTATAAAAGATTAAAGGATAGAAATTTATCCTTTTTTTCTTGGGTGTGTTACCATATTGAGGTTTATTCTATTGAAAGGGTGAGATTATTTGGGAGATCTAATACAAAGAGTGAGTATTCTGGGAAATGTCACTAAAAGAGAAGAGTGTTGGGGAGAGAAGTCTATGTTTATCTCCTTCCATGATGCTTATCCAAGTACTATTGCAGATGGAACATCCTTATTTGTAACTAATTATAATTGTAACTGAATGTTATGGAATGTATAAATTTTGTAACTTAAGACAAGTTCCTGATACTATAGAATTATATTATAAAATCTTGAAAATTGTGCTGAACTAAGAGACTATCTATTTTTTCCCCCAGGACACAAGCGCCCATGATTCATGTCTAATGTCTGGTGCTAATTTCCACTCTATGTTTTGTATCCAAATTTATTTCTAGAACAATATCTAACTATATGACTATACCAATTATGTAATGTGATGTTTTATTCTGGAGATTTGAAATTTTGGGAGCGTGATTTGTTCACGAACTATTTTTTACCCCTCATTTGCGGTGTTTTTTATGAATGAAGGAGGATACATCCCAAAGGATATGACTTAATTTTGATATTCATATTTGAGAGTGGAGATCTATAGGGGGTAGAGGATGTGCAAGGTAGAAACCAAGGCACACACAAATAATGTATGCTAAAAACTATTGTTAGTATAAAAAAATTATCATGTAATAGATGAAAATGTAGTAATCAACTATGGAGTCAAGATAGACCTACAAAAATTGGGTTTCATACATGGGAGATTTCTCATAATGGCACAAGACAATACGGGCCGAAGTAGCTATAAGAAAATAATGATCAAGCAATACATAGGGGATAGCCCGAAAATAATAAAAAAAAATGGGAAGTAAGAAGTATTAAATAACCATGCTTGTATAGAATCCTACAAGGAAAATGCTACACATGAGGCACCCATTAGTACGTTAGAAATATAAATAATATGTTAAAGTATGTATAAATCAATAAAAGTAATTGGTAGTAGCAAAGGTAGATGCCCCTAAAATCCTCAGCGGGACTTGTAAAGAGTAGTGTCTAGAATCATGCATCATGTAAGAATATGTTAAAGTCATGCATTCAACTAAAAATACCATGTCAATGCATAGGTGTGTACAGGAAACGATGATGATCATACTAAGAATTTAACTACCATATGAAACCAAGTGTAACATGTAAGTAGTATAAGATAACAAGAGTAAATACAACAAAGATGTGCAAAATATTTCAAAGAGTGATGGTGTGTTGTGATGTACATGATGTGAAAATGGGAGGAGACACATTTTCCCTCAGAAAATGTGCATGAGATATGGTTCATTTATGTGTTCTCCCTCAATAGTTAAGTATGAACCGTAAAAAAAGAGTGTATCATTAGGTAATGAAAGTAAAGTATGAATTCCAGAGATGTGGTAATGCTCAATTAGATAGACATGAATCATGAAATTTGAGTAGCCAAGACACGATAAGTGGGGTTCATTGAGGAATTGCACCCTCATCATTCAAGACTTAACCATAGAATAAGAATGTGACATTAGGTAATGAAGACAAAGTATGTGGTTAAATATCGATGCTAGGAAAGATGCATCATAAAGCACTAAGCATGAAGCAGAGTAGATAACTTACTAGTGGATAATAGAGACAACTGATAGTTATGGGGGACAATAAGTACAATTCTCCCAATTGTGTGAGTGATGGAAAGATATTCGATGATGGAAAGAGTGAGGGAACCTTAGTTGGTATCTATGAAAGAGAGTGCATGTAACCATGGTCTAGAAATGGTGGTGTAGAAGAGTATCTATGTATATGTAAGGGATATCGATGTGGTGAAGGAGGTGGAGAATACATTTGGGAATGGGTTTCCCGAGTAGGGAGCTTAGGCTGATGAGGTATACTAATGGATTGATAAGGACAATGAGGTAATGATATAGGCCATGTATGAATGGGAGAGCTAGGTGCTGAGGTAGATTTAGACTTAAGAGGTACATGAGAATGAGATTCCATGATAGGTGCTAAAATAGAGGAAAGATTGGGCCAAGGTAATGGTTTGTGTGGTATAATACCTTTACTGGTAAAACATTTCTTGTTATGAATGAATTTAATACATAATTGAATCAAGGAATGGATAGCCTAGGTGGCTCGGAGTGAAGGAATTCCTAAGTCCATCTCACAACCATTTATATCAGATGTAATAAGGAATGTGTAAGTATGGTAAGGGGCCCGATAGTGATGGTAATGATGACATGACCATAACAATTAGGGAGTTGAAATTTTATTTTGGAGGTTAGATATTTGATAACTAATATGAGTGTCATATAATAGGCATTAGAAAAGTCCAAGAGATAGACCACGATATGCTTGACTATATATTACATATAGAAGAGTTACTCAGTGAATCAAAGGAAATTATGATATGGTAATCATGATTTGAGAAAGTGATAACAAGTGGAGGCATGTCAATAGTAGTAATGAGGAAATCAAGAGGTCCTGATGAGGGAGGAGGCAAAACATGATATGTATGATTGATGGATGAATCAATAGATGTCTTGTCATGTTTTAGTAATGGATCATTGAATATTTTTATCTTTTTGTTATCATTAACTAGTTTTATTTAGATGGGTCTTGGAGCTCAATTGTGTTGTTAATGATTATAAATTGAATGATATGTCTGAGCATCACAAAACGATCCGTAGAGTGGAAATTACATTGGTGGAAATCATAGTGTCCATTCTCATCATAATTATGGCCAGGTGGGTGAGAAGAATATAGATTCATTGGTGGAGGGAGAGTAATCATATTGCTTACAGCGATTTGCAATAATAGGAACTGAGGTGTGCAAGGTAGCTTATTGACGGTGCACCTTGTTGGTTGCAACTGAAGCTTGGAAAGAAGAGAAATAAATTTGACAGTAATTTTAATGTTGGTAGGATTAGGGGATGGTTTGAATTTAGATTTAGCTTGAACCTTGTTATAATAAGAGGAGGAAGAATTCTCATAATAATTTAATTTGACCATAGAGAGTATCTTGATTTCACATAATTTGAGTCTATGGCATAATTTATCAAAGGAAGGAGAGGTATCGAAAATGAAACTTTCTTGGAGTGGAGGAAAAATAATTTAAACAAGTATATCTTGTAATTATGAATCAGATACGACATTGGTCATTTTAGTAAGGTTGTTCTTGTAGTAAAAAAAATAGTCCACAAGATGTTCATTAGATCCATGTTTGATTTTAGATAATTTTTTATAGGATATATTAGTACTGATATTGATAGAAAAATGAAGAGGGAATGCATCCATTAGATCTGTAAAAGATATTACCAAATTGATAAGTAGATCGTAGAACCAATACATAACATAGTCATTCAATATTCAAGGAAATAATTTAGCCAACAATGTAAGATCATTAGAATAGTTGAGATATGCAACATGGAAGGATTGAGGTACTCCTGAAATTTTCATGGTCATTGAATGTGGGAAGATTATTTTAATGGCATTAGGAGTTAACTGATAAGAGGATATGGCAAGTGTGAAAGGTATATGAAGGAGGAGTGAGGAATCAAGGGATGGCGAGAAGGATGAAGACAATTTTCTCTATTGGAAAAGTTGGGAATGTAATTCATGGTATAATGAGGTTAGGTCATGAGTTCTTGATAAGGATTTAGGTTGCGTATTAGAGGTATTGGACTAAGAAAAGAAGTGGTAGTTGTAGAAATAGAAGTAGGAATGGTGGAAGGTTGGGTAGATGTCATAGCGGCCAAGGAGGAACCCATGAGAGCCTGATAATGGTATAATCTTTAGATATTTTAGGAGCGAGTAAAGGATTGAGAACACACAGAATATGTGTGGGGTGGTTGTGTGAAGGAAAACAAGAGTTAGTGTGCTTGTCAAGTTTCACTTGATCAATTTAGGTTTCTTCATCATATGAGTGTTCACTATTAGAAGCTTCAATATTTTCAAGAGGAATATCGGTTGAGTTAATCAAAGGATTATAAAAGAAAGCCATTTTTTTTAGAAATCCTATGGGAAGATAGGGGAAACTCAATGTGCATAAGATTACCAACACAACCACCATGGGTGATGGGCATAAAAAAGGCCTTAAAGTAAGGTAGGGTTCAAGAAAATGGGTTTACCAAATGATTTAATCTAAATCTATTGACGCTTTAATTTCAGAGTAATGTACTATAATGAATGATATATAGGAAATAATGTACAATAGTACACAAATAAAAAGCATTAAAAGACATAAAACCCTTAAAAATGAAAGGTTGAAGATGAACTAACTGATTTCGTGTAATTTGGGAGTGGTATGGACCAAGTAATGTCTCAAAAATAATGGAACCAGTGTATTCAAGGCTCACCAAGGGTTTTGGAACTCATAAATGTGCTAGACAGAAGTAACCATATGGGGACAACAACACTTGGGCACTAGTGACTGTTCTGGGTGCTAGTAACTGCTTAGATTCTTAGGTTATGATATTTTATGGGATTTAGGAGCTTTTTTGTTGATCTCTTTGTCATTCTAGTTTCACTGTAATTTCACTGGTTGTACCTGTAATATTCAAAGAAGTATATAGTTGCACATTCCCACAAATAACATCAAACCTAATAAAGAATATGCAGAATGGGGAGTCAGAATGACCTCGATGTTCACTCAAATATTGAACTTACGACCAAGCAACGCCCACATTTTTCCCAACCTGGCAAACCACATAATAAACCAAATTAGGAAATAGGTGAAAAATATGGAATAATTTTTTTTTGAAAGGTTCCAAGGCCTTAGCTCGGATTTTAATTAAATTCCTGATTACAAAATTTTAAACTATTAAATGGCAATTGGGACTAAAATAATAATTAGTTACTATTGGCCCAACCCTATTAAAATATTTTGATTTAATTTTTCCTATTAAGTTCCAAATATTTTAATTTAAATATTAATCCATTTAGTCCTTTCGTTATTTAGCCCCAAGGGTCTTATTAAATCTATTTATTGAATGAGTCCCCAAAATTAAATTCAAAATTTTATTAAGTAAGCTTTAATAATCTCCTATTTTAAAATAAATCAAATTAACATGGTTTAATACTTAAGGTGTCAAGTGTACACAACATGGTCTAACCCCTTAGCCCCATTTAACATTACACACACATATCTTTTATTTAAAAAACATTCCCACTTAAATACCCCATCACTTAAGTGATGTAGGGTTCATCCTACACCCTTAGATCTAATCTTTCCTAAGCCTTAGATCTAGGTTTGACTAAAAGAAACCCTAGATATCCTTATGGGTTCTCATATATTCATTTTCTATAACCTAATATCTCATTTCTCTTGTTTTGTTTTGTAGGTTAAGGAAGGAGGAGAAGAAAGAAGCCATGGAGGCCATTAGAGAGGATTGGAAGCTCTCTTTTATTAAGTTTTTGTGCTTTAAGACATAGGATCTACCCATTTGCATTTCCCTTTGTGGGTATTGGTTTTTCTTATTTATTTGTTTATTAGAAATATTTTCTTGCAGATTGTAGTATATACAATGAGTATATACCCATTTGGGTAAAACCCCCAAAACCCATATTATTTAATTTTGTAAAAAATATATATTTAAACATGCTATGTAGTATATATATATTTATCTTTTTTTTAACCTCTGAAATCTTTTTGCATATACAAATTTACATATATATATATATATATATATGTCTATAATAGTATATATGTTTCAAATGTATGTTACAACATTATACATATATAATAATATATTTATATATGTTATATATATATATATATACTGTATTTTACAGGGCAAATGATAATAAAAGCAGTTTTAAGAAGTGGCCATAGATTGGGGCCAATGTCTTCGACCCCAATTTCCATCCCACAGGTCTACTTAAATAGGTAAAGGCAACATATAACAATTTAGGTTTGGGGGGAGGGGCGCCGACCCCACCCTCACCCCATATATAATATATGGGTTGGGGGTGGGGTTGGCACCCCTCCCCCCAACCTTTATTAAAAACTTAAAAAATTTCCTAATGTAGGCCACCCAAATAATTTTTTCTAATATTATTTATTTTATTTAATTTAAATTTAATGTTTATTATTTCATTAAATAGGTAGCTTTATGTATAAAGGTTTACATGATATTAAAAATGATTTTATAAAACCTTTATTTTAACTTAATAATAAGGAAAGTAATTTATCTGTATATTATATTAAAATCTTTTATTTCACGATATAGGATATATTAGCATATTTAATAATAATATATATATAGTAAATATATTGTATAATAAAATTTATTAATATAAGGTATTAATATATTGATCTTGGATATTAAGGTATATATTGGCTTATATTATTATTATATCAATTTTATTAGTATACATATATATTTAATTACAAATTTCCCATTTGTAAAATTATTTGGTGATTGCAATTAAGTGGGGGAAGTTAAATTGTAAATTATAAACCTATTATAGGATAAATATTTCTTTGGTTGTCATACACCTAAGTAAATAGTAGAAGTGCACAATTGTGTATTTTTCAAAGTATTTAACAAAATTTATCACACTTCCTTTCATTTATATAACCATTTTAAGGGTATAATTAATTGTGGTTTATTCATTTACTTAAAGTCAAATCCTATTGCAACAAGGATAAATATTTTACTATAATAAATCAATTCCATATTTATTCCTTCTTATACATTTCAGTTGGAAAGGGAAATGATAAACATACTCTTGAAATGAAATTTATTTCAATTTCAAAAACAAGGATTGCAATAATGCAATTAATCAACATTTATTTTCATTCAAGCACAAATTTATAAACAATTTGCTATGAACATTCCTAAACACAAATTTAGATTTGAAAGAATTAATTTCATTTTACAAAATCATTACAAGGTTCATATTCAAGATGATTTGTAATGTAATTCATAATAAACCATTTACAAGAATTTAACCAATGAATAAGATTTCATTCAATAAACTATTGATACAATTTACAAGTAGTAGGATTATAATAGAACAAGATACAACTCTACATATCTTTCTCCAACAAGAGCACTTTCTCCATTGACCTAACCATATTCATCAACACACACACAAAAAAATGGGGGAGTAGGCAACACTCTCCACCCAACCAAAATATCCAATGAGGGAGAGAAGCCTTCTTCCTCATTGGCCCCCAAGCCCCAACAAGGAAGCAATGAGGGCTATTTAGACAACCATGGCAACTCAAAAATGGCTTCCACATACACATTCAATCAAGACAATCAATAAAATAACACAATACCAATTTTACAACAAAGCACCAAATATCAAAACACAAAGGCTTCATACTAAAGCCATGGAGGAGAAAGGAACATGGGGGTTCTTCTTATGCCTCCCAAGGGCTTGGGTGTCCACCTATGAGCCTCCAAAAACTCCATCACAATACACACAACACTCTTATGCCTCCCTCCAAGAAGATACACCACTCTTATGCCTCCCTCAAGAAATCAACCCACTCTTATGCCTCCCTCATGAAATATAAGATAAACACAAAACATATTTATCAACAAGGTGGATATCCCAACCCAACTCCCTTCTAAAATCCAAAAACATTTCTCTTATGTCCCCCTCAAGTTTTACCCCCATTTCCATTGCTCCTACAACCTAAGAATCAAATCTATTTCCCAAAGCATAACCAATAAGCAATCAAAATCTACACATAAGAGCACAACAAAATAGCAAGGTAAGAAATAAGGGTGAAGATCTACCTTACAAATGAAGAGTGTCAATACACAACAAGCTCCAAGCCTTCCAAAATCCTAAGCAAACCACCATCCACTCCAAGCTCCATACACCATTCTCAAGCAAGCTCTCTGAAATTTCAAGCATTCCCCCCAAAAGAAAAAGAGTAAGTAACCCCTAAAACAACGATAAAACATGCATATAAAGGAAAAGGGAAGAGGAGGGTGAGGTGGCTCCATGTAGGATGCCACATCACTCATCCTCAACTCCACATCACAAGTCAAACCTCAACCCCAAGGCATAATAAATGGGTGGTTGAGAGGTATGACAACCCTCTTACACACACCACTTCAACCCACACCCCTTAAGGACAAAAATTAAACACATGTAAGAAAGTGTAAATCAAATCTCACCTTTTACCTTACAAAACACATAATGGGGTCTATTTTTGACCCCCCAACCCATAGGTAGGGTTGGTATAATAAATTAAGAGGTGTGGGACATGTTTAAATTGTCCCACAAGCCTCCAAAATTGGCCCTTAAGGAAAAATCCGAATTTCTAAGGAGAGGTAGAGTGTTCAACACTCAAGATCACACACACTCAACTTAAAACACATAAACCAAAGAGCCATGATAATCTAATAAATGAATTCTTTTTGTCCCATCCATAATTAGTTTAGTAACATGATTAATTTACTTAATCTAAACACAAATTAAATTAATTATAAAAGGGAAATTACATCACTAATAAAATCACATACTAAAATTAAATAAAGGAAAGAAAATAAAAGAACAACACACAAAACCCCTTGGTCACAATTGGAGGTAATCCCCCCATGGGGACCCCCTAACAACAACAACACACACAACAACAAAACACAAGTTGCCATGGTGACCAGTTGCCAATACCCCACATTCCTTCGTTGTTGGTCTCCTATCCCCCCCATAGTTTGTTGTTTGTGATATAATTACCTGCAAAAATCACACAATACCTTTCTGGCCTCATGGCCATATTAGTAATATCGAACTAATAAACCCATTCTTATATCTACATATCAATTTCAACATCAAATTCATCCTAACATTGCTAAGACCAAGTGATTCAACAATTACTCTTAATTTTCAATTTTTATTCAACTAATACATAATTAAGATCATAAGATCTAAACACATCTAATTTAAGCAAAATTTCACTCTTTCACCATTTCATCAATCCTTCAATATCAACTTTGATATCATAATAAACAATACGAATCAAATTCACATCATATATATCTTGTTACAACACATATTATCTTCCATATCTGAATAGTCTATCAAAAGTTAATCAGTTCGTTAGTAGATGTCTATCCTTCAATTTCCATATCACAATGTGTTAATCGTTTTCATTTATTAATATTTCCAGGTACCTTGTGCAATGATGTCTATGTGTCCAGTCACAGAGATAGAATAAAAAAACAATATCGAAGAGTAATGCTATCACAATCAATTTATGACAAGGGTGTAACCATTCTATCTAATTGTCTTATCCTTAGATATCCCATCAAGGTCCACAATACGACATAGAGTCAAAATAATAATAACCAAAACACAATAGCAATCATCATGTCCAACACAAATTATTATATGCAAAATAGAATACTTCTTCTCCTTTGAAAGGATTTTCCACTCAAAGAAATTTTCCATGTGATTCAACCAATCAATAAACTCATCTATTCGTAATCCTCCCCCATAATCAGGAACATTAATCTTAATGCCATCATGTTCTCCCTCTAAAGCATAGATCAATCTCTCCTCAAAGGTTCCCTCATTGATAGTTTCTTCATCTCTCTCATTTTATTCGTCATCTCTTCCTTCATTACATAAAATGGAGGTACCTCAATAAAGTTATCACTAATATGTAGGTTATGTATCCCCATTTGCAGTGTCTCCTTCTAATGCGGGTAACTTCCCCTATGAAAGAAGTTTCAACAACTCTAGTCTTTGGAGCTCAAGACATCATGCCTATTCATCTGGGCATAACATCTCCTCCTATGTCTAGCCATGATTATATAAAATAGAGGAAAAAATTACATAGATAAATGATAAGTTCTGTTACCTTAACTAGAATTGGTTTCATTAAGATCTGAAATCTAGGAAATTTGATACCAATGTAGAATGTGAATCCAAGGGTGTGGAAATTTTTTTGGTGAATTTTGACACTCAATACCTCCATCTAAACCCATCACAAATGTCACTTTTGCAATGATCTCTAGAAATTAGGAAATTTGTAAAATAGATTGCATATCTCATTCTTGGAATATGACACTAATCTTTTTCATTAGTAAAATTCCACGTTCTTCTATTTCACGTCTACTTTGCATAACCCTATGTAATGCCAACCGTTATACCAAAATCTAAAGGTGTAAGTGAAATCCTAAACATGAGGATCATAACATCCCACCTACGCTTCCGAAAAACCTGAACTCGGGATGGAAATTTACGCCCGCACGTCCCCAAAATTTTGACTTATTCTAACAAACATTCAACAAAAGTTCGATCTAAAGTTGTAAGACCAAGTCACCAAGCAAAAAATGCATTTGAAGCCACATTTTAGTCCACTAGATGAAGAAATATGAGACCCGAAAATGTGCCGAACCGTTACACCACAACCTTGCAAGAAGTTAGTTGAAATCCACTAGCATAGTGTTGATGTATATCAACCTACCCTAGTAAATAATTCATATGTAACCGATCAAGGGAACGGTCAGACATCTCCTCATAGTTGTGGTCTATCGTATAATTATAGTCTCCCAGCAATATATCCAACTCAGGTCATGAGTATTCTTGTAAACATCATGAGAGCTCTTTGATTATGATCTAGATATATTAATCCAATATTTGAGATGGAATAACACTTCTGTTCAGGTATTTGATATTGAAACCTACAAGTTGAGAAGTGGATCAATCATTCAGTATACTTTAGGAAAACTAGAAATCCATCCCCATTGCATAGATTCATGTCTTCCCTAAAGGAATCATTCTGATATTTCTACAAACTCCTCATGTAGTAAGGGATTTATGTTTATAATAGGACTCAAATATTGATACTTGGGGTATCATGTTTTGGAGGATCAATTTAGAACTTAAGGAGATAGAGAGAAAGTCTGTGTTCTCAACACTAATGGCATCTAGGATGATGATGTCAAGGAAGAATGCTCGATGTAATTTAGTGAGTAATATGGTGTACAATTTGAGCTGCAATGATCACTCATTGTTCTGCATGCTTTACAACTTGTCGCACTTGTGGAATATTGCAATGATACACCAAGAACATCTCATTAGTTTCTGACAATTGATGGAAATATTGGCAGCTTTATGAAGTGAGGTTTTTGCATGATAAGTTTAAATTTATCCAACAAAGGAATTTGTTTAGAGCTGATCCACTAAGAAGAAAATTTGGAGGTGTAATGTCAAGACATAGAAATAGAGTTATTTACATAAGAAGAAACAAAACAAAGTGTAAATGTGGATCTTGCAAACATTCACCATGAAGTGGAAAAGTTCCTTTGATAGTTTTCAAAGTTCATTGGATATGAATGCAAGGAAGGTGAAAACAACATTCAAAGCATTTCCAGCTTTCATGTAAAATATAAAAAATTTGTATGCTCAATCAGGTATTTAAGTAGTCTAGAACATTAAAATCCATTAGAGTTCTCATAATTCTTGCTAACTTCAGAATTCATGAGAACCCAGGTTCAAAAATGCAAGAATTTATCCCCAATACCGGTGATCAAAAAGTAAATTCAAATTAGACTGAGGTATATGATATTTTCTAGGTTGATAATTTGGGGAAACGAAATTGCATGCCATGTTTTGACTTCCACCATTACGGGCTACTAATGCCAATTTATTTATTTCATGTCTGATAAATTATTTTTCTACAAAGGGAAGCTACTTTTATTACCCATAACAATTGAAAATTGTTGTTTCATCTTTCCCAGTTATTTTTGTTAGAGTAGGAGTAGTTCCTAGGTTTTGGACTTATTGTTCCTCTAAACAAGTCCTTGTGCACACTTTGACATGATTTCTTGCATGATCGGAACATGATATGATTTTTATCATTTTGAGGAATTAGTTCTTCTCTTACCCCTATTCTTCTTGCTGAGCAAAGGTCTAGTTCAAATCAATTTCCCATGGTGATCCATACAAAAGAGTTGTTGGGGCATATTATACCCAGAGGTTTTGAATTCAGAGCTCCTTCGGATAACATTCCATCTTCAAATCATCTTAAGACAAGATATGGGATCTTCACGTAGAACTATTAGAATGGTTAATAAAAAAATTATTGGGATACGTCCATGAGATCTTCACCAAACATTTAGGATTGATTCCCCTGCCTCATTGGATGCTCTCAAGGCTACTTATCAGAAACCAATCTAGTTTGTGTGAGTATGTCCCTCTAGAAGTCACCAACTGATGTTATTACCAATATATCACCCTTGTTATCCATATTTTGAAAAACTCATTCAAATTTTTTGACTTAAGTAGGTCCAGGTCTGAAGACCATTGATAGTTAATGTGAGAATTTTACAGAGGGTTAGTATTCCGATGAGCATGCTTTCTGTGAAAATATTAGTGCTTTGTGAGCATGATTTGCATTAAGTGTTACGTGAACTTAGAAAATATAGAAATCCACGGAGTTGGTTAATCTCCTCGTAGAAAAGCATGTAGTCAATGCCCCTAATAATGTCACTACGATGCAAGGAAAATCCTTGATCGCGAGATCAACTCCCCTGATCTTGTAGCACATCAACCAGTTCTGACTTGCAAATAAGCGTTGGAAGCCCCTCATCTTGTCGAAAAATCAACTGTGTATCCTTGCCCCAAGTTATCAAAGCTGTAGTCCTATCATGGATTTTAAAAGTCACGTAACTTGGCAAGCAACATGGTACATAGGTAAAAAATTGCCACTGCCCTCAACATTGCGTATTATCATCACCTCCTGTTGTGCATTTAGAGACCTGAAAGTTAAGTGTGGACGTATAAGCCACAACAGGTCAAAATGCATGATAAAGTAGAGGAAGTCATGTTACATGTCATCAAGACAAAAAAGAAAGGGATGCAAAGGCTTCATATCATGAAGGAGCTATTTGTTGATCACAATAAAGTGATAACAAATAGTTGCACCTTCTTGCTACAAATTACACTCATACCACTACAACCAACCTCAAAAAATGGATTAATTTGGTATGCAGCTCCATCCTCCTACTTTCCATGCATATGATGGTGTGTCATTGGATCAATGAACCATCATGCCTCTTCTCATACCTTCGCACATGCTTATTTTATGAAGTCATGTTATATAAAGGGGAAACTCCTATTCTCTATATATATCTACATTCCTTCTTTTGATTTGTAATGGGGGACCACATGTAAAAAATTGTGGCTGGAACTTTGCCACATGTTTTCCAGCACCTTTGTGAGTTGTAGGCCTGAAATTGTAATGCATCTAGTGAAGGACTCTTACGTTGTGCCTACTGATTGTAATGGATTGTGCATCATTTTAAGCAATAAAATTAGTGTTTTTTGTATCTTCCTTCCCTAACTTGATTTATATTGCTTTTCTTGCCTTCTATTATAATTATATATATATATATATATATATATATATATATATATATATATATATATATATATATATATATATATATATAAAATAATGCATATTGCATTTATTTACAAGGTTTAAATTTGTTGTGCTGCACGAAATTGGAGGATTGAATGTGTTTTGAGACTGTGGAATTTTATATACTATCTTATTCCCCATTTTCCTCCACTTTAACTCACTAGGAATCTCTCTAGTATTGTCTTGGTGCTATCACCTCCCTTAGTTTAGGATTTAAATTTATGTATTTCTCTCTCTGGTCCCTTGGAATTGATAGTTTAGGAGTAGGTTAGCATTATAATAGGTCAGGAACCAACCTTCTCTAGAGGTTTTTATTAATTGAAATGGTCCCACACTTTGATACAATCCCATGTTATTCAAAATTAGGTTTTTGTAATGTGAAAATCCTAGGATGCTACTTTTTCGACATAAAATTTCCCACAAGATCCAAATCCTCCTCTAATACCAATTGATGTGGATCTGGCTGTAAGAGGTTGAAATGGCTCCAAAACACAAAAACACACAATTTAAAAAAATCCAGAAGCTATGAAATAGTTTCTTTCTTAGTCCTAAATCCTCACTTATATTTTACAACATTAAAGTTTTCCTTCTATTTTCCACTATTTGTAAGAAAAATCCTAAAATGTAATAAATCAGTAGAATAAAAAAAACCTAAAAAATAAAAACACTCAGATCTACCTTAAATTTTGTGTGAAAAATATTATTTCATAAATGAAGGCTCACAACAAATATTATCTTATTCCATAAAGTAGATAAAATGATATTAAGAATGTAAGTTATACACAAACCCACAACAAAATTTTCGAGCACAATTTAGACCTCCAAATGAAGGAATTTGGCCCTAAAAATGTGTTAGAATGACACCTAGCTAGTATGAAATGTTTCTCATGACATATTCGTAATTAATATCTAACTCCCTCAAAAATTTCAAGACTATCCGATTGTCGGATAAAAATTTATATTCCCTAGAAGTTATTGTTATCTCTTGTTGCAAAATGGATCTCTCTCTTTCATAGATACAATGGAAACACCTCAGGTCTGTGGGTATACCTATTTTGAGGTGAGTCTTCGGTATCAAGGCCGGTTCCTTATTGATGTATCCTAAACTGATTTTCTGGGGTTTAAGGGTAAAAGATGACTGTAAAATAATTAAAACTAAGGTGATACACAAAATTTGTATGAGGATTTGACTGAATATATGCACAATTGATATGTTAAAGGATTTTTGATGCACAAGCCAACAATTTTCTGCAGAATATTTAAGGGCAAACACTTTGGATGTATTGAGGGAAAGTATCACAACAATACTACTAAGCTAAACATGCACATTAATATCATGCAGAAATTACTGAATTTGCAACAGGGTAAGATGATTAATATAGGAATTCAACATTCACAAGATTAATAGAATCATACACAAGACTACAAATTATTGGAAAGACAAAAAATACTTCACATTCAAAGGGAAAAACTAGGATAAAATTGCTTCAGCACTCCTGTATCTAAAAATTCCTCCTTTGTGCTTTACTAAGGCACACAATATATAACAAAAATAATTTTCCCACCCTTCCTAAAAATAGACTAAGGCTTGTACTCACCCATGCATCCTATTTTTATCCTTCATCTATTAATAAATAAAGGAATAAAACATGCAATTACAAATAGGACATTAATAGCCTTTGATTACATCTCAGTCAAACTAAAGTTGACTGTTCTATTTTTAAGAAAAGAATGGGTGAATAATTTGCTAATAATAAGCTTGCTTGTTGGGCAAGTCTCTTTCCTTGTGCATGTGAATTTGTCTTCTTGTCTTGATTTCTGTCCCACTTGTGAAGGCATGCAAAAATTAACTCCCTGTGTGAGAAAAATTTTACAATATCTGTAATATTTCAAAAATAATTATCCACACATCCATGTGGGGACCACCTCCATGTGCACATGCTCAAATTTTCCTCTGCAGATCTGTGGGGCCACCCTTGCACTTGATCATGATCTCCATTCGGTTTAGCCACCTTTTTGACATGAACTTACCTTGTGTTTTAGATGTATATGGGGGTCACCTTTGGTATGAGGCCACTTGTCTTAATTCGACCATTTTGATAACACATTATAATAAGTTCGGCCACCTTGATGATTATCATTACATTGTAATTTTGTCACTTTTTGAATAACACTTGGTTTGATTTTTCGGTGATCATAGACTTGGTATATGGTCTAAGCTTTTATTATTTGAAGTTTGGTTTAAGTCAGAAAGTCAAATTCAAATGATTTTTTTTGCAAACAATACGATGGTCTTTGCCCCCTCTCCATATGACTCACCCTTTGGCATGTTTTATGGTGGCTTGATATAACTCAAGTTGATTTAGGTTGATTTGATGCTTTAGACTGTCAATGTTCTCTGTTGGATTTCTGATTGTTGATCTTTAACTCACTGGTTAGGGTTTTTAACCCTTGCATTGAATGGTCTAATCATTGATCTTTTGAATTGGATTTTATGAACCATTGATCCTGGAAAGTGGTATTATTGGTATTTTGGATAGATTCCTGAGCATTGATCTTTGATATTGTGGTTGATTTTGATTTTGAGTCACTGCCAAGGTGAGTTTCTTTAAAGTTACAAAACTGAAACCCATTTCTTTTTTCATTTTCATCTGTTGAGGGTGAAGCCCTAGAAAAATTTTGTTGACCATTGATTGGAGTTCTGGTTTGAGCTTGACTGTATTTGAATTTGAATGGATTCCTCTGAGCTTTTGCATTGTATCTTTTATGGCTCCACCTATTTTAAACTTGGTTTTCTAAGAAGTAGTTAGGGTTACTCTGGCATTATTTTCAACTTGGGATCTGTGAAATGACAAATGGATTCTAGTTCATTTGTTTTTTGATTTCTCCACCATTGTTCATTCTTTCTCTTGTGGTCAATTATCACTGTTATTTTCGAGCTTTGTGAGCAATTTCTTCTACAAATCATGTGGGCCGACTTTCTGTAGAATTTTTTGGCTTTCATGAATGAGTTTAGAGCTTATTGAGAAAAATCACCTGTTTCTTATTCTGCAAACTATAACTGTTCCTATGAACCATTTTTGAGCTTTAAAACTAATACTTTGAAATGCAACTGTTTTTTTGGACGCTTTTGATACAACAATTGGAGAGGTCTGAGACTAAAATTAAATCTATGAAACTGTATACTTTCTTTGTAAGGGTATTCAGTGTTACCTCGACCCTTTTGGTAAGTTTTTCTATGTGATTCTTTATAATTTTAGCCATTTTTTTAAAAATTAAATACTTTGATGTAAGATTGATCTTCTGGGTGATTCACTTGGCTTGCGAAAAATCATGGTCATATTTATGAAGTGTTGAATTATTCTTGGGCTCAGGGTTTCCTATCCATTTTTTCAAATGTTATAACTATTGATTTTGGTGATTACATCTTAAAATTTATAACTCATATGCTTTACTCAGGCCATTATTTGAGCTTCTGATTATAAAGATTCATTGACTTTGATTTTTAGCTTTTTATCTTTTTCAACTGGTTTTCATGCTTAAACTGTGTATCCATTGAAGTTGATGGTTTCACTCTAGATTTAACTTAAGAAAATTTCATCTCAAAGTCCCTTTGATCTAAGTTGTATTCCAAATGGCCTCTGGTTTCACTGGGTATTTCTTTTACCTTCAACATTTCATTTAATTTTCGATATCTAGTTCTTAGAAAACCTGTGGAAATATCTGTCATTTTAAGCTCTTTGCATTAATTTATTTAGATCTTCCTATCTTGTTGCCTTTGACCTATGCTAAAAGAATTTCTTTTGCTTTTCAGTCTTTATGGGGAATAAAGTATTGTACTTCCTGTCTTTCTAAGAATCTTCTGTATTTCTGATTTATTTTGAAAACAATATTGAACATATGTATCCTCTTGAATTTGAAATTTGGGAAATTCTCATTCATGTATAGAACTTTGAAGCCTTTAGAGCATTTTGTAATATTCTGCATTGTTCCTTTGATTCATATGTACTTGGCCTAATGATGAATCTCCTGGCTTATGTATGCTTTTGATTATTCTATGATGAGGAAGCTATTCTGTAGCTATGAATTTTGTACTCAATTTCAATAATTTTCTGATCTTCTGTGATTTGATTTATGATGATTTTGAAGCTTCAAGCTCTTCTTTTTCTGTTATCATAATGTTGTGCACCATGTGAAAATTGTAGAGTTTATTTCATTATTCTTTAAAATTTGATTATAACAAATTTTTACTTTTTAAGATTTTGAATTATTTAAACAAAGTATTTGAATTACTTTTGTACTCATAGCTTCTTTATTTGTATAGAATTGAATCATTTATTGGTTGATCCTATATGCTTACTTGCAAGCAGTTATCACATTTGCTTTGTAGTTTGAAATTTTTGTTGCTTTGTTGAAATATTGTAATCTTTTCTTTTACTTAATGCTTTCATTTATTTGATAGTTGATTTCTGGCATGCTGAAAAATTTGAAATGTTGATTTTTCATGGCAAAGCCCTGTCAAAATTTTTTTATATTCATCCTTCTTTTTCAGCTGTAATAAATTTTGTATTTTCTGATTCTAGAATACAGAAATGTAACACTTTTAATCATGTTGAAGCTTTTGTTTTGGAAACTGAAACATAATAAAATGTTATCTTGATCATGCAGAACATGCTTTTCTGTTTGTTGTATCACTTACTTGATTTACATAATATTTTAAATACATATTTCATAGTTTAAAACAACATGCATGGAAAGATGTAAATGTCCATTTTACATGGCGAAGCCCTGTCAAAATTTTCCCAGAATTCCTCTTTCTCATTCTGTTTCAGCTGTAATCCTTTCTTTCCAGTTAACTTCAGCTTCTTGAAATCTGATTCTTCTTCTTTAGTTGCAAATCTAAAACATGTACTTCTATTTTGTCAGTCTCTCTTATGTACTGTAACTTCTTCTATTTGTAGGAAAGTTACTGAAACTTGAGTTACATTCTTCCTTCATTTCAGCATGTGCTTATGACTTATCTACTTTATGCCATAGGATAAAAGTCATTGAAATCTCCAATCTTTAGTGAAAGACTTTATTTATTTCTTCTTGGCTGCAACCTGTACCTGCACACTTAAGAAAATAGTTAGAAAATATTTAGGATTTTTGGCCTCTCTTATGTCCATGGTTTTTCTTTTCTTCTCTTTCCTTCTTTCTAAGTGAGTAAAATATGTATGCAGTTTGATCTTCAAGTAATCTATATCTCCTGTTGTTAATAGATTCATATGCATGAATTAGGATTGTATAGGAATGTGGACTGATCTCTAATCTCATAACTGATAGTTTTCCTCTTTTCTTCTTTTCAGGTACAGTGACTTTCAGCAACGAAGATGAAGAAGGAACAAAGGCTGGAAATGGAGATGTCACAACCAAAGAAGAGAAACCCCCAAGGCAATGATGGGTTCACTCATACTCCTTTATTTTCTCTTTCATGCATGTGTACCTCTTATTTTAGTAGTTGTACTTTACTTTTCAGTTACATCCCACGGCTTGTGTGGGAACATTTGAAATTCCTTATGAATAAAACATTGAATTCTGAAAATGAGTTGTGTATTTCTTTCTACATTTCAGCTTTCTGTATGGATTGTATGATGAACTAAACAACTCAGTAATATAATTGAATGTCTTAATCATGAAGGAAAGAACATTAAAGAAAACCTGTAACATCTAGTAATGAACTCTGATTTCTGCAATCTGCATTTATGTTTGTTGTTCCAAAACTTAGCATTTCATCTATTCTGTAATTGGATGTCTTCATCAAGACAACACAGTTGTCCTTCGGGGCCTTGTGTTCTTTTGCTGAAGATAATCATGAAATTGCAGACTATGTGATCTGTTACGTTTTGTAACAACACACATAGCTGCAGATTTCATGTAATCATTAATTAATTCAACAGTAACCATATTCTCTGAAAGAAACTCCCCTAGCTTAGGTATACTTCACCAATGCTATCCATCATAACAAAGTTTTGAGTTGCCCATTTTTGCACAAGTGCAAAAATTGTCAACATTTCTGGTGATCCTGCGGGGAAAGCTGTCTGCTAGCTTGTAGACCAGTGCCTTTCTCTTGTCCATTGGGCATGGAGTCTAAAGCATGTAACCAAAATCTACCTTTTTGAAGGTCCAACCCTTCCAAAATGAACTAAAACTGGGAAAGGATCTGGTAAACCAGATCACATGCATGAATGCACTTATTGAATTGAAAAACATTGCAATGTGCAGGAACTGCACTTATTGAAGGGAAATCCTACTCTAAATAGACACTGTAGGATTTTCAATAACAGTGTTTGAGAAACATACCATTCACAGGAATGGGAAGTTCCTCTCCATTCAGCCTCGAGAGCTGAAAAGCATTGTGTTCTTTGTAAGCTGAAATCATGTAAGGACCACTCCAGATTGTATCAAACTTTGTGTGTCTTCCTTGGCTTTGCACGATCAACATCCCACTTTAACACAATATCTCCTTCATTGAAGATTCTGAATTTGGCTTTCTTATCAAAAATTTTCTTCATCTGTTTCTGATTCTTTTCCATGTTCAAATGAGCTTGATCTCTTAGCTCTTGTAACTCCATTAATTCTACATAACGAACCTGCAATGGTTCATTCTCAAGTAGCTCCATTTGATGTAGCAAATCTAATGCAGGTAACTCAACTGAAATAGGCATTCTTGCTTCTCTTCCGTAAACAAGCTTGTATGGTGAATTGCCAACTGATCTTTTAGGAGTCACTCTATCAGCCCAAAGTGTTGAATTCAACATTAGATGCCAAGCTCTTTGGTTATCTTTGAGTGTTCTTCTGATGATCCTTAAAATATTCTTGTTAGTACTTTCAGCTAACCCATTACCTTGTGGGTAATAATTAGATGAAGAACTTAAATAAATTCCATGGTTGACAACCCAATCTGTTACCTTTGCACCAAGAAATGCTAAAGCATTATCTGATATGATAGTTGCTAGAACACCAAATCTGTAAACTATACCTTCATAAAAGGATAGTATCAAAGTTTCATTAGCATCTTTCAAGGCTATTGCTTCAGTCCATCATGTAAAATAATCTGTAGCAGTCAAAATCCACTTGTGTCCTTGTGACGAAGGTGGGTTTATCATGCCAATAAAGTCAAGACCCCACTACATAAAAGGTTGATCAACTGAAATAGGTTGTAAAGGAAATGAAGCTAAACATTCTTTTCCAACAAAGAAAGCACATTTCTTACACTTTCTGATCCATTCAAAATAGTCCTTGAATATGTTGGGCCAATAGTAACCAGCTTTCATAATTTTTAAGGCTGTGGTACATGCTGAGAAATGACCTCCTGCAGGTCCTTCATGGAATTCTGATAATAATTGTTGAATTTTATCATAGTCAACACATCGCAACAAGATTCCATTTATATCTTTTTTGAACAACACTCTATCAATAAAAACATAAGATACAACTTGTAATCTAAAATACCTTCATTTATTCTTATCCATACCTTCCAAATAGGTGTCATGCTGTATATAGTTAACTAAATCAGTCATCCATCTTGATTCCCAAACTTCTTGAGAAAGTTCAGGTTGTTGATTTTATTGCTGAACCATGATGTCTGATTGTTGATACGTAATTTCAGCATGTTGTTCTGAATCTTCAGGTTCTACAGCCTGATGTTTTTCCATATCAACAATTAGGTGCTCACACAAACCTTTTCCTCGAACTGTCTTAGCAACCCAGATATCAACATCATATTCCATAACTTTCATTATCCATCCTGCTCTTTTCTCATTCAATTCTTTATTTAACAAGAAATCTTTCACACTTGGATGAGAAACAAGAACATGAATTTTATTGTTTGAAAGCATGTACTTAAAATTCTTTAGTCCTCTGACTACTGAAAGTACTTATTTTTCAAGAAATGTGTACCTTGTTTCATAATCATGCAAGCTTTGTCCAAAGAAAGCAATTGGATGCTCAATATTTTCATCATTAACCTGAGTTAATATAGCTGAGATTGTTTCAGCTCCTGCAAGTGCATACATTGTAAAATATTTATCAAAATTTGGATTTGCAAGAGTAGGAGCCTGAGAGATGGCTGTTTTGATTGCTTCAAACCCTTCTCTCCCTTCACTGGTCCAAGAGAAAGTTTTCTCTTTCTTTAACATAGTTGTTAATGGTTTAACCAATGCTGCAAAATTTGGAACAAATCTTCTGAACAAAGTTGATTTTTCCCAGAAAACTATGTAATGCATTCTTATGATGAGGCAATGATAGTTAGGATATGGCTTCGATTTTAAAGGATCAATTGCTAATCCTTTCTTAGAAACAATATGACCAAGTAGTTTACCTTGATGTACTGAAAAGATAAACTTTTTGGGATTCAAAGATATTCCAAACTACCTGCATAACTGAAAAGTCTTCCTTAGATGCATTAGATGTTCATCAGAATCTTTTGAAAATATAGTAACATCATCTAAATAAACAAGGATGCATTTATTTAACAAGCTATGAAAATCCATGTCCATTGCACGTTGAAACATTGCACCAACATTTGAAAGGCCAAAAGGCATTCTTTTGTAAGCATAAGTACCCCACTTGGTGGTAAAAGTTATTTTGTACCTATCTTCTTCTCGAACTAAAATTTGATTGTATCCACTATAACCATCTAGAAGAGATAGTCTATCTGAACTAGAAACTGTTCTTAAAATCTGATCCATATTTGGGAGTGGGTAATGATCTTTTAATGAAGCTTTATTAAGATCTCTGAAATCCACACATAATCTAATTTCTCCATTCTTCTTCCTAACAGGAACAAGATTTTCTACCCAACTTGAATGCTTAACTGGAAAGATAATACCTGATTCAATCAACTTAGATAATTCTTTCCTCATTAGAGGCTCTATTTTGGGATTCACATGCCTCTATTTCTGCCTAACTGGTTTAGAATTTGGTTGTAATTCAATAGTATGTTGTGCTAAAATGGGATCAAATCCTTTCAGGTCTTGGTATCTCCAAGCGAAAACATCTTTAAATTCTTTGCAAAGATTAATAAATGAATGTTTTTCAGCTGAGGAACATACCTTTCCAAGAAACAAATTTTTTCCTTCATCAACTGAGATCTCCTCATAGTTATCAGCATGTGTTGACATCTTAGTTTTGTCTTTCCTTAACTGATCATCAGTGTTGAAGATGTCTTCTAATGTGACTAGACCTCGAGGCAGTTTATTTGTCTTTAATTGAACAATTTGGTCACCATATAAGTGTTGTAATTTATCTTGATTTACTGTAAAAAATTCAGCTTCTTGCTGCAAAAACCTACAGATTTGATCATCATTTTCAAAAACTTTCCAATTCAAATCATTATCAGGTATAGAAGGCCTGACAATTAGCTTTATATGAGGCTGAATTTTGTTGTTCTCTATCTGTTCCAGCACTTCAAAACTAGCACCAATTGCTGCAAGTCTATCTGCATGCTTATTTTTTGTTCTAGGAATAGATTGGATATTAATAGCTTCAAAATATTCCATTAAATCTGAAACTCTATGTCTGTAAGACATCATTAATGGATTCTTACAAACATTGAAATTTCTTACTTGATTAACAACCAACTCAGAGTCACCAAAAATATGTAACATGTTGATACCTCTCTTTCTGGCCCAAAGTAAACCATGAATTAATGCTTTGTATTCAGCTACATTACAAGTGCATGAAAATTGGAGACTCAAAGCTGAGAAATACCTTTCATTTGTTGGGGAAGTGAGCATCAAACCTGCTCCCTGTCCTTTCTTGTTCTTAGCTCCATCAAAATGAAGCTTCCAAATCCCTTCTGCTGAATTTTCTGTTTTGGACAAGGGAAGTGGTGTGTTTTCTTCATGCAAGCAATACACACCAAACAAATGTTCTTCAACTTCTTTGAAAGGATCATGAGCATGTTCTTCATGTGTCTTTTCATCCATAAACAGGTTAGAAACACCATCTAATGCTGAAACATGAGCTATATCATCAAAATCAGACTGGTCTAAAGCTGCATAATTAGCTACTACATTAGAAGCGTGAGGCTCAATGTGAAATCTGGCCAATGGTTCTGAATTGATAGTAACCTTGGTCCCATAACGAGTAGTGAAAAATAAGGACCAATCTGAAGAGAGATAACCTCCTATCTTTGTTGTGAAATCTCTAGATAAGCATAATGCAAAGTAAGGAGGTAAATCTACAACAGTGACATCTTATAGAATAGAAACATTTGGGCAAGCATGTAATGTTACCTCTAAATTTCTGATTACACCAACTGTATTAGTTACAGTTCCATCAAGTTGTAAGACACTCTTTTCTGTAGGCTCATACTGCAGACCCAATTTTTCTGCAATTGCTTTTGGCATAACTGTGTTACTTGCACCACTGTCCACCATACAGTTATGAACAAGATGTTCTCCAATAATCAGTGATAGATAAAATGGTGGTGGCTTCTTGATGTCATAAGCATTTAATACTTTTGAACCATCCATTTAACTTCTTTAATGTGGTCTTGTTCCAATGTTCCAAGGACCATGTCTGCCTTCTGAACTTCCTTTTCTGTTGTTTTAGAAGAAATCTACAGCTTAGCTAGTTCATGAGAAAGTAAATCTTGTTGTCCTGGAATACTTAGAGCATCCCACATTGAGATGTTAACATTATGCTTTTTCATTACATCAACAATGTTAAAAGAAGCAACAGTTTTAGAACAAATTCTACTGTTTTAGCATAGGCCTTAGCAAAAACTTATTCTTGCTTCAGCTGCTTTTGATATCTGAGGTATAAACAATCTTCTTGGATCAGGATGTAGCTATTTTTGTTGTTCTTTACAGCTGAAACACTTTGCTTTTTTAGAGGAACAATGACTGTTAGCTGGTTTTGGGCTGTAGATGTTGTCTTATCAGTGATAGTGGGTAGAACAAACCTATTTTGTTGTTTTTTACTTTCAACAGCCTTTTCCTTGAGCCCTAGTAGTAACTGCAATGAAATCATCCTCATTGAAACTGACTAAATTTTGTTTTGGTGCCTTCTGAACCTAAGTATCTTGCTTCCCACCTCCATTTGAGGCATGAATAATGTCTCAGATTGAGGTTGTGCAACAAGATTTATGTTCAAAAAAGCATTTGGGAAACTTGCATCTAAATGAGGTTGGTTACATGGTTGAAACCACTCTTCTATATCCATATTAACTGGGACTAAAGCATTAGATGAACTAGGAGCCTTTGGGTCAAATTGCCTTTGCTGATAAGGCTACCTATAATTTTGATTTTGTTGGTAAGGCTGCCTATTTTGTTGATTTTGCTTATAAGGAGCCTCATAAGGTCTACTAGGTAATGCAAGCCTATTCTCAATTAAAGTCAACTTATTTCCCATAGTCTGCAAAGCTTTAAATAAATTATTTGATGGGGCAGAAACAACAGGTTCTATAATTGTGATAGGATGAGGAATAGGTGCTAAATCTACCAAAAAAGGCATTGAAGGCCTTGGTGCTAATTTTCTAGCTTGAATAAGACTATTTTCAGCTTGAATGGCGATATCATAGGCATTTGGGAGAGTCTCTCCTCCCATAGACTGAATCATAGTTGAAATATCACTATTTAATGCCCTAAGATAATAAAGAAAAGCATGATCAGCTTGAGGCTTGACACTTGTTGGAATTCTTTCCCAAGTTCTAGCAAAATGGATGTTGAAACTTGACGTAAATTCATTGGGAGCTATTTTAATGGTAGACAACTACTCTATAAGAGATAAATGATCTAAATTTTCTTGAAATTGTTTCAAAAATTTATCACCTAAGTCATCCCAAGTTCTTATGCATCCAATCTCTAGATTTCTATACCATTGCAAGGCTTTTCCTTTAAGAGATGCAGCTAAAAGTCTCAAAGCTACATCCTCATGAGTAATATTATGAACTGCACATAAGGTTGTGACATCTTTAATGTGCTCTATAGGTGTAACCTGATTTTCACCAGTGAATGATGGAAAACTTTTCATGGCAGCATTAGGGATGTCATGGTAAACTGGGATTACTAATGGGCTGCCATTAGTAAAGGTGACAAAATTCCTTAGAGGTTGAATATCCATTTGAAAGACTAGGATTTGAATAGAAAAATTGATATGTGGTGAAGGAATAATAGTAGGGGGATTATCAAAACCAGACCTATTATAAAGTAAAGTATTACCAACTCTTCTCCTTCTTGCAGAATTCAAAGGTAAAGAAACAAACTCAGGAGGAATTCCTCTTACCGATGATCTTGTAGTCACTTTAGGCATGGAACATGCTGCAATACTGGTCTGAAATCAGCCCTACAGAGTCACCAAATAGATCTTTAAATCTTTAAAATAAATTGCTGCAACTTGTGGTCCCAAAACTAACTTTTATCTGACTGTAAATATGTTGTAGATTCGTTGTAAATATCTGTAACTTGCATGCAGATCTGATTCGTTGTCCCACTGGGCGTGCCAAAAATTGTTATCTCTCAAAGTGCACCCTGTAGAGAGATGGTTGCAGGTGTTCTAAGCTTGCAAAAATTGATCTCTCTCTTTCGTAGATACAATGGAAACACCTCAGGTCTGTGGGTATACCTATTTTGAGGTGAGTCTCCGGTATCAAGGCTGGTTCCTTATTGATGTATCCTAAAATGATTTTTCTGGGGTTAAGGGTAAAAGATGAATGTAATAATGAAATTAAATCTAAGGTGATACACCAAATTTGTATGAGGTCTTTGACTGAGTATATGCACAATTGATATGTGAAAGGATTCTTGATGCACAAACCAATAGTTTTCTGGAGATATTAAGGGAAAAACACTTTGATGTATTGAGGGAAAGTATCACAACAATACTGCTAAGTTAAACATGCACATTAATATCATGCAGAAATTACTGAATTTACAACAGGGTAAGATGATTAATCAGGGAATTTGCATTCACAAGATATAATAGAAACATACACAAGACTGCAAATGATTGGGAAGACAGAAAATATTTCACATTCAGAGGGAAAAACTGGCAAAATTACTTTAGCACTAATGTATCTAAAATTCATCCTTCTTGTGCTTTGCCAAAGGCACACAATATATAGAAAAATAATTTTCCCACCCTTCCTAAAAATAGACTAAGGCTTGTACTCACCCATGCATCCTATTTTTATCCTTCACCTATTAATAAATAAAGGAATAAAAATAGAACATGCAATTAAAACAAATAGGCATTAATAGCCTTTGATTACATCTCAGTCAAACTAAAGTTGACTGTTCTATTTTTAAGAAAAGAATGGGTGAATAATTTTCTAATAATAAGCTTGCTTATTGAGAAAGTCTCTTTCCAATGTGCATGTGAATTTGATCTTCTTGTTCTTGATTTGTCCTCATCTTGTGAAGCATGCAAAAAATAACTCTCCTGTGCACATGTAAAATTTGGCTTCCTAATTTGTGTATGTGATAAGCAATTTCTTAATATTTACCTACACTATGGGGACCAAATCCAATGAAGGAACCATGGAAATCCTTGCAAATTTGTTGACTTGGGGCCACCTTTGATGTTGACCTTGAGTCTACTTGGCAAATATAAGAAAAAATCAAATTAATTTTGGTAATACCATGCCCTTAAACTTGCCTTTTTATAAATTGCATATGCACTGTTGAATAATCTTCACCCATTAAGTCCTGTTGGAATCCTTCAAAAATTCAATCTTTTCACCTTGATGTAAGCACTAAGTTATAAGAGATGGAATTTTACATTTTTGTGAAGCTCATAGTTTTAATGAAAATTTGAAATCAATGGTAATGTCATTTTTAATAGGATGACGTGGGTTGGCCCCCTCTCCATGGTGATCACCCTTGTATACCACTTGGTCGATGGTATGAGGAACTCATATTGAGTTAGGTGGCATTTGAAATCTTCATGACATTGATCATTTTTTGGCTCTAGTTGATTCTTACCTATGGCACTATGGGTTTATGTCATCGACCTTTGATTCAGGTCAATTAGGGTTAAATATGATATCATTGAAATGTTGGTAGGAAACAGTCAACCATTGGTTAGACCATTGTCAAGATCAGTATTTGAATCAAATGAGTGATTGAGCCAAATTTCCTATAGCCTTGATCTGACCCACTTGATGAATCTTGATCATTGAATCACAATGATGGTTGAATTTTGGAATTGTAAACCATACTTGGATTTCTAACCTTGTAAAGGAGATTGGTCTAATGATCATTCGCACCATCATTTGAACAAACCTTCTGGATTTTTGGGTGAAGCCCTGAAAATGATTTTCTTCGACCCCTTAAAATTCTTTTGAGCTCGATAAAAGCATCTGTATTTTGTAGGTTGATCTTTCTCATTTTCACAAGGAGATTACATTGCTAAGGTGGTCATCCTTATGTTTCTTCTTTGCACATTTGAAATCTGACCAAGCTTCATTTATTGTTTCTTTTTTTTTTATATCTCAGTCTTTGATCTGAAACAAGACCATGGGTCATTGAAGCTCTTATGAACTTTGATCATACTGAGTCAACCTTGAAATAGGTTTAAGCCTGATCCATTGACTCATTTGAGCACGTGATTATCAATTCCTTTACCAATGATCAACTTACCTGGAGATGGACTTCTAACTGAACTTTTGCATTTTGATTGACAGGTGAGTGATTCTTGAGGCCAAAAAGTATGTTTTGCAGGAATTCTAGATCCTCGTCTAATTTTTTGATTTCTGGGTATTGTATTCGATCATCCCCATGGGCTACTTTGAGAAATTCTTCAACTCTGTGAAAATTTTTGCTAAAAATCTGAAGCCATTGAGGTCATTTCATCATGCACTTCATTCACATTTGAATAGTTTTGCACTTGATTTTTCAGAGGCCATTGATAGAAATGATTTTTTCAAAGGCTCATTGGTTATTGTGTTTGCTACAATGAAGCTCTAGGACTTTGAAGAGTTCATTTTTACTTTTGAAGCTCAAGTTAACAGGGAGGATCTATGATTTTGACCACCTCTTGTAACCCTTTTTGATTCTCTTGGATTTTCGTTGTTTTACTTGATTTCTCAAGAAAAGTGAAGCCCAAATCAAATTCCATATTTTGGTGAACTTGTGATACTGTTATCACCGAATCACAGCACCCCTGGATGTTGATCAGATTTCTAGATCACTCTAAGCATCCAGTGTGATTGGATAACATGGGTACTATCTCCAAGTTGTGGGACTTGCTACTTGAGATAGACCTCCAGAGAAAGCTGGTTCTTGCTCCTAAACTACCTGCCACAATCTACTCTAATGCAGGAGAAACTAGCTATTCTAATCTAAAATTCCAAGGGACCAGGGAGAGAGAATGCATAAAATGAAAGCCTACACTAAAGCGGTGATACACCAGAAAAGGAGGGTGTGAGAGTAATCTCCAAATGTGTGAAATACAGAGGCAAAGTGCACACTAGAAGAGGTGATGACAGTTCACCATAATCCAGCAAAATGCATTCACAGCAATATTCCAAGCACACACAATGATAATGAATTCCTGCAAGAACATAATAAATAGACACAATATACTTGTAGAAAGATTAAAGGGGTAAGAAGAATGCAAGAAAATACAGCAGGGGAAGATACATCCACAACTTGTATTTTATTGCTTCATGATATGCACAGTTCAATCTATTACAAGATAAGGGCCTGGATCACCATGCAAGGAGTCCACTACAAGGGCCTGCAACACACTGGCTTCACAAAGCAATTTTGACAGAGCTTTGCTACCCAAAAACTCTCCCCTTTACAATGAGCCCAACACTCCAATTTATAGAAAAAATGAGAAGGAGAAGAGAAGGGAAAATGGAAATCCCGAAATCTGTCCTTCAACCACCTGTAAGAGGCATTAAATTGAGTGGAATGGGCATACATTACTTGCAAAAGGCTCCCCATACTGTCCCATGTGCTGCAGCAGAGAAAGAATGATGACCATGCCTCTTAATTGCACTCCCAGCTACCAAATAAAACACTGTTCTGAACCCGGCCACGTTTTCTTAAAAATCTCAATCAATTTCTGATCAAATCTGGAATTTCTTGATTTCTGTGCATCGGGCTCGGAACCACGATTCCAACGGTACCAATTTTGTGTGATTTCGTTGAGAAATGCAAAAGTTATGGCCTTCTGAGTGCGGGCAGCTATTTTGGGCCTGGCAGGCGTTTTCTGTCATTTGACGGGAATGAGCATTTACTGACTGGAGCCGAATATGTTTCCTTTATTTAAATATATCTACCCTCATTAAAAATAAGAAATCTAGTTTTGTGGCGTAGAGGACGTTGTGCTCGTTCCAGAAAGTCCAATTTTATCAAAATCGGAGCTCGGAGTCAAAAGTTATGGCCGTTTGAAGTTTCCGGACCAAACGTTGACTTTTCTTCTTCTCTCTTCGACCGCTTCATGATTTGATTTCCCTTTGCTCCTAAATTGTCCCAAATGCTTTCGCAAATCTTCCGAACCGTCCCTTTGTCCCATTTGCCGGTGACAAGTGGCGTGAAGCTGATTTCGGCCGAACGGCCGGTTCGCGCCCGTATTTTGTTCCACTTGCGTCCCATTTGCTTTCCGGACTGAAATCTGGGACTCATTTCGGCCGGTTCGGCCGGTTCGCACTTTTTATGGCCCAAATGTCCCATTTGCTTTCAAACTATTTTCTCCCATTTTACCGGTTCGTTCGCGTACATTTGTTCCGCTGTCCCATTTGATTTTGGACTGCCTGATGACTTATTTCCGGTTCGGCCATTCGGCTACTTTTGTCCCAAACTCCCAAACTGATCCCTCTCAGTTTCAATGTTAGTCAAATTTTTTCTCTATCGGCCGAACCGGATTTCGCGTACCCGCCGCGTACTTTTGTCCCATTTGTCCCTGCTGTCCCAAATTTGGACTGTTTGTGCTGAATTCCTTTCGGCCGGTTCGCGCTTTTTGTCCCAACTGTCCCGAGGCTACCTTGAGCAGGACTTAGCCAATTTTCACGATTTTTCCTGGATCAACCTATTTTTTCTTTGTAAACCCTTTTTTCGCATTTTCTCAGAACTTGCTCTCTTCCTCTTGGACAGGGGAGTTAGAAAAATATGAGGGGACCCTAGAAACATGACTTTTCACCCTGAATCAATATAATTGCTTGGGACTAAAGAATTTGATGCATGTTATCAAAATTACCTTGAGGGGTGAATTTTGGATAACAGTGTTCATGTAATCTGAACATATGTTAGTTGCACTTGAAACTTACTTTGTAACTAGGGGCAAAGGAGGGATTTGGGGGGCATTAAGGATATATGCTTACCATGTCAACATGTTTGGTTTCTGGTTAGCTGGTGGATCTACCTAATTCTCATTGGGAGGTATAAGCATTTAACCCTTTGCAATTTGTGAGAAAGGACACACTCTTAATTGGACTTGCAAATATCCTTAAAGATTTCTAAATTTTATTTTTGAGTTTTATATGTAATAGATTACAAACACTGTTGTTTTGTTTTGAACTATGTTGTAAAGGATAATAAATGTGCATGTTGGAAAGATCTTGTTGTGTGTATGGGGAAGCTAAAGCCCTATCAAAATTTTCATGAGTTGAAATACATTTCGTTATTCACTTTATGTTTCAGGCTTGGGGGCCAATGATATCAGGATTGTTAACTTAATCCACTTAAGTTTAAACATTCAATGTACATTGGTTGATTTAAGTGACAAAATTTATTACTTTTCCTTTCTTTTAGTTGTGATCCTTTAGACTTAACTGGTTAGAAAACATTACCTGCATGTTGTTATTCCATAGATATATGAGAAAAGAAGCATTTCTTACTTGAATAAATCAGTCTCTTGTTAGCATAATTTAGCATAGGCATATTTATTGCATTTTATTGCATTGTCTTTTATTTAATAATTTGCAACATGTGCACTCTAGTCTAGTGACTTGCATTCAATATTGTTATGTTGGATAACATTCAATATTGGTATTAGTAGTAATTACATGTGCATGTGAGATGGGTCTTATCATCTCGTAGTTGGTGTCTGCTAGGGTGTCATGTCTATCCATATGAGGCTGTCTAATATCTATAAATATTACAGCTCTTGCATTGTTATGTAATATGATTTCATGATCAATAATATTTGTGAGGCTTCCGTCCCTCTTTGGTCATTGCAATCTTATTCTATTCTATCATTTGGTATCAGAGCTATACCATTATTATCATTTGGTATCAGATCTATACCATTATTATCATTTGAGCAGGTTCTATCCAAGCAAGGTTGAAGAGGAGCACTATTGGAGAGGATCCATTGGAGAAGAAGATCTGCATCAAAGGAGAGCCATTGAAGCATCCTGCAGCCTCCATTCTTTCCAAGCATCCATCAACTAAAATTTGACCTATCCACTTATTTGGAAGGTAACATTTTTTTTGAATTAGTCATTGGCATAGCCAATTGATCCAAGAGATTGGTGGAATATTTCATATTTGGAGATCTTGAAAAAAAAAAAAAAGATTTTGAAAAAAATTGCAGATTTTTAAAAAAAAGATTGTGAAAAAAAAAAAAGATCTTGAAAAAAAATTCAGATCTTGAAAAAAATTACATATCCAAAAAAAAAACTAAGATCAGATCTAAAAAAAAAAAAAATCAGATCTGAAAGTGGAGGTGTGAAGAATTCGGGAGCAAAGGTTGAAGCAGTCCCGTCAACAAAATTCCAGCAAATAGCTCTTAGAAAAAAGGACGTAACTTTTTCATACAATGTCGGATTGATGTGCCAGTTTTTTTTCTAGAAAGATAAGAAGGAGGTGCACAACTTTACAGTTTACATCATCTTCAGATTCAGCTTCTATATTGACGAAACTAAGCTTTCTACAAAAAGTTCATTTTTTCTGAAAAAAAATCAGATCTACTCTGGTAAATTGGTAAGATCTCAAAAACTAAGATTCCGCATTCTTTTGAAATTTTCCCTTGGGTTTCAAGAAAAATATTGTATGATGTTGTTGTAAAAATTTTAGAAAAATCCACTATCAATTGTTTGTGAGAAAAGAATGAAAACAATATTCAGATTGTTTGTTTGGATCCATTGGGAACAAACATGGTCAGCGGTTCAATTCCCACTCTCTCCATATTTTTTATTAAATTATTTTTTTGGGAAAATTTGGAGAAATTAATTTTTTTTTGGGAGATTTCTAAATTTAGAATCTCACCAAACACATTTAGATCCACTGCTAAATTTAGCGGAAAAACACCTATTTGGGGGTAAAAAAAAATATTTTTGGCCTAAATTGTGTATTTTGTGATTCTAGACCCTTTTTTTCATAAAGAGGGGGCACACAAAATTTTCATTTTGATGTACTTTTGGAGCATGTTGTAGTAATCTTGGTGCATAAAGTGAAAAAAAAAAAAGTACACATTTTTTATTTTATGTTTGGTTCTATCACACGAGATTTTTGATCTCATAGCAAGCGTGCAGTATATACGATGCCTCTGAGAAGCGCTTACCGGGTGATGCCGTCGCGACTACTACTGCACTTAACACCTAACACAGCTACCTAAACGTCAACTAGGCATCGACCCTATAAACTTGACGGGGGAGTAATAAGGAACACAATACACACACATTTGAGCCCTTCCATCTGTTTGTGCTTACACAAACCCCTCTCCGTACTGTCTACGTACCACGTACTAAATTCTTTCACGTGCGTTAACACCTCTTTCCGTACTGACCGGGTATATTGAAAGGGTGATCTTCTTCCACGTACCGACCAGGTATATCAGAAGGGAGTGTATATAGAAAGGTTTGGTATATTGGCCTGACGGTATATTGAGAGGGAGACCATAAACCTGGAGTGATAAGAGCCTTACCCTTTGTCAGAAATTCAAAGTTTCAGAAATTCAAATTACAGAAATGGGTGCACAAGCAACCAAATTTCTTCTTGCCAGATTCACAACTACTTAGAGGAGACAACTATGCTACATGGAAACCGAAGATCAAGACGTTACTTGAGTTTGAAGACCTATGGACAGTTGTAGATGGAAAAACAACAAGATCACTTGATGATGGAAGACAACAAGTTCAATTTGACAGGGCCAATCAAAAGGCCAAGTTGATCATCTTGTTTTAGCGTAACAGACGATGTGCAACCCCACATTAGAGATGCCACATCGGCCAAGGATGCATGGGATAAGTTGAGCACAGTCTATGAGGCAAAGAACAAGAATGCCATCCTCAACCTACTATCACAACTGCATACTCTCAAGTTCAAGCACAATGAGAAGGTTGAAGTTTTCTTTTGAGACGAGTTGCTACTTTGAGGGCATCTCTATTGGCATTGGGAAAAGAGATAAGTGATGAAGACCTCGTACCAATTGTGTTGCGAGCACTTCCTCCTTCCTACAGAATCTTTGTGACAACTATCAATATGAGTGAACACACAGTCACCTTTGAGAAGTTGGTCAATCTACTCCAACAAGAAGAGGCAATGAACAACAAAGATCATGAAGATGAGCAAGCACTATCTTCCAATCATAAAGGAAAGGGAAAATTTCAGTCCAATCACAAGAAGTCCCAAAAAAATCAAAGTCAACAAAGGGACCAAAGACAGACAACACCAAGAAGTGTCCCATTTGCAATAGAGGGAGACATAACATGAAAGATTGTTGGTATAATTCCTACAAAAAGGGTTCATCAAGCACTTCAAAACCCAACAACCAACAGGGTAACAACAATTCAAATAAAGGGAAGTCCAACAACAACAACAATCAAGGGCAGAAAAAGATGGTAATTGGCAAAGAAAACCCAAACAACAAGGGTACATTTATGCCAAACATGAGGATGATTCAGATGAAGAACACCACATGTATTCTGCTCAATTTGATGAAGAAACCAAGTCCACACAAGATATCTGGTATGTTGACTCGGGTGCAACTCGACACATGACTAGACGCAAGGATTGGTTCTACACACTGGGACATGACTCACCTAACAAGAACCATGTGTCATTAGGTGATGACTCATCATACAGTATCAAGGGGATTGGAAACATTTCACTACCTCTTGGAAAGCATGACTGCAAAATCACAAATGTATTCTATGTACCTGGGTTGACCAAGAATTTGCTATCAGTTAGTCAACTCCTTGATCACAACTTGAAGTTGGATTTTGACAGTAATAATGGAGAAAAAGTGTGCTTGATAAGAGATAAATCATGAGGTTCAAAGATTGTAGCAAGAGCCTCCAATGTGGGATGCATGTTCCAACTTGATTTTTTCCACAAGGATGATCAAGCTTTAGTGGCCAAAGACACACAATCTCAGCAGAACTATGGCATCGCAAATATGGTCACATCAGTTTTGGCTATCTCCAAACACTTCAAAAGGCAAACATGGTGAAAGGATTGCCTACACTCAAGCACAACAACTGACAAGTGTCACAATTTCCTAGTTGGAAAGCAACACAGTGTACCCTTCCAGAAGAACACATATAGAGCTAAGGGAAAGCTTGATTTGGTGCACACCGATCTTTGCGGGCCCATGCAACCAATTCATTCTGGATGTCAATACTTCATGCTTTGTGTTGATGACTACTCAAGAAAAATGTGGATATATTGTCTAAGAAATAAGAGTCAAGCCTTTGAGACATTTGAGAAGTTCAAAGCACTTGTTGAGAATGAATTTGGTCATCAAGATCAAAACTGTCCACTCAGATCAAGGGGGGGAATTCACAAGTAATGAGTTCAAGACTTACCTGGAAGCTCATGGGATTCGTCGACAAATGCCTCCTACTCACACACCACAAAAGAATGGTATAGTTGAGAGAAGTAAATCGTACTATCATGGAAATGGTGCGATGTATGATTGACGACTCATGGTTTAACAAAGACATTTTGGGCAGAAGCTGCAAGAACTGCAGTCTATTTGTTGAATAGAGTGCCCACAGTAGCTCTTGAAGGAGTGACACCTCAAGAAGCATGGTCAAATCGGAAACCATCAATTGCACACCTAAGAGTATTTGGGTGTAAAGCTAGCATGCACATACCCAAGAAGAACAGGAACAAGTTGGATATGAAAGCTGAGAAACTCGATATTCATTGGATACAGTGAAGAAGACACTTGGGTATAGATTATGGATCCTGAAAGCAAAGAAAGTATACACAAGTAGGGATGTTGAGTTCTTTGAGAAGAAACAAGCAGATGCTCCACTCAATGACTCAACAAACATGTAGAATACACCTCTTGTGAAGATAGAATTTGATGTTCCCCACTGAAGATGACAGTGATGAATTGGATGATGGTGAAAATTGGATCCACCACAAGCCAATGGAACAGTTCAGCAGTATGCCCAAGTGGTGTACTCAATTACATTACAGAGATGCAAGAATTAGATGAAGCACACTAGCATATCATCTAATCCTTGGACCTATGGACTTGCAGTAAAGCAAGAGAAGAAGTTAACTTATACTTTGATGAGTAGAGTTATTGAATATGATGATCCCTCTACAGTCTAGGAATCCCTATAGTTAAAAGCTTGGAAAGATGCCATGGATTCTAAATATCAATCAGTGATGAAGAATAACACTTGGTAGCTTGTCAATCTTCCATTAGGAAATAAACCCGTTGGATGCAGATGGATATTTAAAACAAAGTACAAAGCATATGGAACAGTGGAAAAGTATAAAGTGATACTAGTAGTAAAGGGGTATGCACAAAAAGAAGGCATAGACTACGAGGAGACATTTTCTCCCACAGCTAAGATCAAAACAATCAGAATAATCTTTTCTTTAGCTACACAGTTTGGCTGGAAAGTCCACCAGATGGATGTAAAAAGTGCCTTCTTGAATGAAGATTTACAAGAAGAAGTCTACATGACTCAACCTGAGGGATATGTAGTACCTGGTAAAGAAGAAAATGGTATGCAGACTCAGGAAATCTCTGTATGGCCTCAAACAGGCACCCTGGGCATGGTACATCAAGATTGATGAGCATCTCGTACAGTCATGGATTCGTTAGAAATCCATACGATCCCAATATTTACCTCAAAAAGCAAGGGGGTAGATTGTGATTATCATTGTTTATGTCGATGATCTACTCATCACTGGTAGTTCAGTGAGGATGATCGATGCAATGAAGAAAGATCTTAATCGATCCTTTGACATGACTAATCTCGGGCTGATGCATTATTGTCTTGGATTGGAAGTATGGCAAGAAAGAGAATCACATTTTTGTTTCTCAGTTGAAATATACCAAGAAAAAACTCGATAAATTCAGGATGATGGATTGCACACCAATTGCTACACCCATGGAGAACGAGACTTACATTTATCTCGTTCAGATCGATCTCCTACCGGTGAAGTGCCACTCTCTATCAGAAGTTGATTAGGAATCTCATTTACCTGATCTAGACCAGATATCATCTTTGCAGTAAGCTATCTATCTAGGTTCATGCAGGAACCCAAAGTTAGTCATTGGAAAGCAGCAAGGCGCATTTTGAGATATCTCAAAGGATTCAGTGGATCTTGGTCTAGAATACAAGAAGAATGAAAACTTCTTCTTGACTGGATATTCGGATTCAGATCATGTAGGAAATATTGATGATAGAAAATCCACTTCTAGATTTATATTGTTTATGGGATCTAGACCAATATCATGGGGAAGCAAGAAACAACACTTCGTTTCTCGCTCTTCCACAGAAGCCGAGTATCGTTCTGTAGGAGAAGCTATCTATGAAGCGATTTGGCTACGTCGCATACTGGAAGGACTTGGAATACCATAGGACAGAAATCTAAATACCAGTGTATGTTGACAATGAAGGTGTTCTCAAAGCTTGTTCGCAATCCAGTATTTTCATGAGAGAACAAAGCACATTGAAGTACAAGGTTCATTTCATACACGAACATGTGTTAAAGCACACCATACTAGCTTCATTTTTGTCCAACAGTTGAATAGACGGGTAGATATCTTCACCAAGTCACTTGCACATGACAAGTTCACAGTTGTTCAGAGAGTTCCTCTCCTCATCTCATTGGAAGACAATGCACAATTAAGGGGGGGGAAATCCTAGGTTAATTTAGCATTGTGCATAATATAAGTTGCATCATTTATTGCATTGTCTTTTATTTAATTAATTTGCAACATGTGCACTCTAGTCTAGTGACTGGCATTCAATATTGTTATGTTGGATAACATTCAATATTGATATTAGTAGTAAATACATGTGCATGTGATATGGTTCTTATCAACTCATATTTGGTGTCTGCTAGGGTGTCACATGTATCCATATGAGGCTGTTATAATTGTCTATAACATATTACAGCTGCTTCCCTTGTAATGTAATCTGATTGGAAGATCAGTTGTAAGTTGTGAGTTTTACCTGTGCAACCTATTTCTTTATCTGTACATGGTTGTTCAATTCCTATCATTTGGTATCTGCAGCTACTACCATTATTATCATTTGGTTGATTGAGTTTAATAAAAAATATTCAGGGTTTCGCCCATGTTGCTCAGTTTACAAAAAGAGAGTTTTTCCAGGGGCATTCTACCCTTATTCTAGCATGTACTTAGGACTCCAACTGTTTTATACCATAGGATAGAAGTACAATTAACACCCCAAGGAAATCTTTATAAGACATGACAAAAACCACGATAGCTAGTGGAAGCAACACAATACCTAGCACACCTAGTAACAGACAGTTTGAAACAACCCATAGGCTTTTTGCCCCCATCTAGATAAAACAATAAGAATAACTTTTCTTTTTTCTTTTGATCATCAAGTAATCTACGATCCCTTGTTGTTAAGAGATGCATAGGGATGACTCAGGATATCTACTTGGAATTTAGTATTGATCTATTAGCTCGGAACTGATAGATTCCAACTCATTTCATCATTTCAGGTACAGTGAACTTTGTAGTAACTACACCTGAAGAAGGAACAAAGTTGCGAAATGGATATGTCTCTACTAAAGAAGAAAACTTCCCACAAATTCAATAACTTGAGAGAGTCAGAGAGTCATACTCCTGGGAGTGAGACAAATGTTTAGAAGGATTCGTGGTGACCTCTTCTTAGGGGCGATGTACCATCGAGCTTTTTAGTTACCACCCCACAATTTACCATTAGATACATTTGAAAATTCATCTACTCCATGCTTTAAACACATGTTTTCGAACCGTTCAAAATTTGAGGCCGGAACTAAGGAGATGTGTATTCTTCCACCTTCCACCTTCCACCTTTCTTCTTCCAAAGAGATTGTCCATAACGGCAGAGCCAACCAAAGTCAGAAGGATACAATTGACACGGGATGATTCATGATTCAGTGAAATAACATGTAAAGAAAACTTGTCACATGTAGATAATTAACATCGAACTCTGCCCCAGATCTACACTTATGGTTAATATTATCCTCACTTAAACCCATCATTTCATATGATTTTGCAATTGTAGGTCCCCATCGAGAAAATCCATAGCCTATCGTTCTAGGCATTGATGTAGGGTTGTGCTAAAGATAGTCACCTAAATTGTGGACTGAGGTGCTCTAGTTACCACATGTTGATTCACCAGTCCCGATATAGCACTACCAGACCCCAAATTGTACTCATAAATCGATTCATACAATGCATCCACATTCTCTGACAGACACTCGACCTAGCTCTAAATATGACTTCATCGTGGCAATAACAACTGCCATCGGTAGGGGTGAGAGTTGGGGGCGTAATCTGTTTTGACCCCATCCTTAGCATAAGAGCAAAAATCGGTTAATCAGTTTAGGATTGTGTATCCATTTTCCCCTGGTGGAAGACAATTCTACTCGTTTCCAATCTTAGTTACAGGGAATTCACTGTAATCTGCTTCCACTATGGCAGACATTCCTACACTTGGCACAAAAGACACGGGAGGATTCCAAGTACTCCATTATGTTTTCTAAACCTTTCCACTGTATCCAAATCTCTGAAGAAAGGACCCCGACCTAGAGGGAGGAAGGGGGGTCTTCTTGGGTCAAAGACATCCACAGCAAAATCCTTGAAGAGATTATCCTCGGAGTGAGTCTAGATCTGGTAGGATCTACTACTGGTAAACTGCCTCAGGGTTTTGGTAATGATTTATGAACTTATAAAAGTAAAACACATCTTTCTACTAATATCAATAATCAATGTCATGAAAATCATGTAGCTCCATTTCCATGAATAGGAAATATGCATTGCCCCATTTTAAAATCCTACAAAGCACGATCTCTTAAGGATACTATTAGCTTATTATATGTATCGTTTCCAAAAAATAAATATTCCGTATTTATCTTTCAACGAATGAATCCTTCACAAACTATATCTGGGTTTCTTCATCAATTATTTCCTTCAACCATATTCCTTCTTGCATCACAAACTAATTTATATCTTGCATTACTATCTTTCAAATTATACCACATTTCTTCTTGTGAAATTTTAGCATGTGTTCTACAAATGATCTTTCGTGCATCATCCTGGATTTCTAAATTCACCAGGTATCATTTTCAGATTCTTAAAGGAAATATCCTAATGGGTTGTTTCCATATGAAAATCTTGAATATTAAACAATTCCCATTGACATATTTACTAATCTAAAATCACACAAGCATTTCATCCCGGCGAAAGCCAAATCCCATTGTATATCAACTTTTCTGCAAAAGCTTTTTGCATCACTAATGAAGATTATTATCAGGACAAGGATTACATAATAAACATCCAGGATGTGCTTTTTTTCTCCTTGAATTTTTCACATAGACTGTTAGTGTGACCTTCCCATGATTCACCATGTCTTTTGAGATTCCTTTCCCTCAATTTCACTTCATATTTAAAGATGTTATATGTTGGTTTGAGGATCCCTGGTAATTTAAGTATTAGCCATTTCAAATCAGGGGCTAGGAGATACACGCAAGGACCTCTGAAGAAGAAAAAGGATAGTGTGCAGACTCAGGGTTGGCATGTCTCAAGGAACAGGTTAACGCACAAGGCTACGTGCATTCATTGGAGTGGCATCTGAGGCACTGGAGTTGATTTTCCAAGATAGGGATATAAATAGAAAAGTATGAAGATGGAGTGTTACTCAAGCAAGGTCCATAAACAGATAAAAGCAAGATGACTTAGACGAAAAACCTAATTCTATCATTAGAAAGAACATACGTGAGAAAGGAAAAGTTACCAAAAATGAGACCCATTCTCACTAATAGGATTGTAGGCCACTTTGGAACAGATAAAAGCATGGAGTTATCTTATAGCTTCATCTATTTTTAGAACAAGTGGCAAAAGGCATGCAATCTATGTTGTGAGCATGCCTATTTTTAGGAAGGTGCATGAACTGTGGTGAAGGGAAACTCCCCGCCCTATAATTATAGCTAATCCTTCATTGTAATAATCTAGATAGTAATGAGTACTAAGAATGAGTCTTAGTGAGAACTTGAGTACAAGTTATGTAGCATATTTGGGTCTAAATAAATCGTGCTCTTGGTCCAATGCATTAAGTATATTGGATTTTATTTGAGAAACTTAATCAGGATGCATGTGTATTTTTCTACCCATTTCTAATGATTGAGATACCCTGCTGACTATTGGCCACTACAAGGATTTTTCTAACTATATGTTCATGAAAGTGTTGAAAATGGAAGAGAGACATGTATTTGGATGGTATTAAGGGAACATACTGTATTTTGTACAAAGCAGCTAATTGGAAGGAGAATATCAAACCCGAAAGTGGAGAGTGATATGAAACTATGGCTATTCAAGGGTTTTGTTGACCTTGAGGAAAAGACGACGATTTTTATTTCTTACAAAGGATAAGACAAGATATTTTCTGTGGAGGAAATATGTTTCATGGTTCTTATTAGGATGAAGGAGATTAGTGAGGCATATCTTGGTAGCACATTGAAGAATGTTATTAAAATTCATGCATATTTCCATGATTCTTAGAGGAAGGCAAAAAAAGATGTTGGTGTAATTGCTAGGTTGAATATAATAATAATAATTAACGGCACGTAACTGCTACTCAAACCATTAATTATGGATTTTAACAAGACCTGCTACTTCTATATGGTCAGAATAAGGTCTTGTTGGATGTTATGAGTTTCAAAATTGTCTTACATTACGATGGCGGCCTAGTTTTGATTTTTGGAGTTTTTGGTATTGTTGTTAAGTTTGTTGTTGTTCCTAATGAGACTTCATACTTATAGTCTCCTAATTAAGTCATCGACTAGTTACTGTTCGATGGAGGATAGTACCTGAGGTCGAAGGACCCATTGGTGTCCTCTCATGAGTCACTTGCGATAGGCTTGTACCATATGCTTTGGTGACGTAGTAATATTTGACTATGTTCATAATTTTGTTGTTCATGATCTTATTTATATAGTAATATATAATGAGATAATTAGATGTCATAATATTTTCCAATTTTGTAAGTATTGAATTTATGAACTTGTGAGGAGAAAAAGAACTAAAGTAGCTCTTGGTTGTTATGTAAAGGGTTTGTGGAAATATGAGAAAGTATCAAAGTGTACAATTGAGCCATTAGGTCACCTCTTGGTTGATGGTGAAACCGCAATCAGGAAACCATATGGGTTCATTGTAATCTAGGAAAAATTTAGACTCATAAAAATAATATCTCAATGACTGGATGTGCTCAGGTACAAGTTTTTCAAAAAACTTGTGGTAATCCTGTATGAAAAAAACAAGGGTGTCACCAAGACAAAAAAGTCACAGAGGTGGAATGCCACCTGCAAGGTGAGCAGGTTGCACGGATATTGTAATAAAATTTTTACTATCTTTGGAATAGGGGGGTAAATTGCATCTAAAAATGTGGTAGTTAGAAATAATGTAATAAGGGGGGAATGTCGGCATATTACATTATTGAACCAAACTATTCACCTTCTTACTTTGATTGAAACTCGACCTTACATATCCACCTGTCCATTGGGATTCCTTTCCTTCTAGTGCGCGTATAAATACAAATGTACATATATCATTTAAAAGTATCGAAGAGTAATTGAAAATTGTTAATACCACATGTATCAATCTATTTCCCAAGATACCTAACTTTAATACTTCTGTGTGTCCATCAGATCTACGATTTGATATGCACTACAAAAATATAGATGTGTCCCAATTTTCCTCGACAGAGTCTTCCAAAATTGAGTCCTCCCTAATTATTCTATCTCCCATCTCTTGTGCTCTTGTTCTTACTATTTTTATAGCGGTCTCCTCAAAATCACACGTTCATGGTTTTTAGGTCTCTAAAAATGTGCATGTATGGTCATTAGTTTTCCATACATAGTGAGTGTAATGTATCATTTTAGGGGTTTTCTCATGTGAATTCCATAAAGATAGACCCTCTTTTACGTCTTATATGTGTTTTAGGAGTCCTCCTTTGCCAAAAATTTCTTTCTCTATTGTTTTTATGGCCCTATAGCACGACAGGTAAGGTCATATACATTCAAGTATTCTAAGAAGTGACCCTTAACCATTTAGGCAGACTCTACATCTGAGAGATGGGAGTCTACATTACCTGAAAGTGCCAAAGTAATTAATTCTATCATGAGCATATATGAAGCATTTATTCATTACTTATATCAAACATTTGATTCTGAACACAAAAAGTTATATATAGCAATTATCATTATACATTGTTTTTATTCAACCAATAGGGATTGTATTATACTTGGTGTGTTATTTTCACCTGTACATTGTTAACCATGCCTTCAATAAATAATCAAAAGAATTTTTTCTCTTCTTTAGCGTCCTGAAATTTTCTCAAGAGACATCACTGAACAATTCCAAAAAATGCAAAAACATATCCTTGAACTACCTCATAACCCTAATGATATCTACATTTTTATGATTTAGTTATATAATTATATCTTTGAACATCTATTATATTAGGGATCAATCAAAGCTTAATTATGCTTACCTGATTTATGGTCAAAGCACCAAAAAATTATATGGTTATTATAATCAAACCCATGTATTGCATACCTATTATTTATTTTAAATGTTTATTATGTACATATCTAAATCGAAAAAAATAATGAGTTATTTTAGAGTATAATTTTTTTAGTTACCAAGTAATGTCTCTAATTCCTTATTGAATTGTAATGGCTTGGCATTAACACTTTACATCTATAATTAAACATATTTATTTACACAAATCGATAAACACTATCTAATTATAATTGAAGAATGCTATTTGAAAACCCTTATTTATTCAGTGGAAAATCAAAATCCCGGATTATGTGAGGCATCAGAAATAGGGTTTTAGAGACCTTTCTATACATACATGACAGACATACATACATAATGCTTCCAGATATATTCTGTCATCAACTATATAATGAAACTATAGGATTAGATACCTGAGGTGAATACAAACTACAAAAAAAATTAGAATAGTAGAACCTCGATCAAAACTGTGGACAACTCCTTAAACAACACACCTGATGAGCTTGTACCATTAGGGATCTGGTAACTATAGAAAAATAAAAAAATGATAAACCTATTTCATCTTTTATTGAGACTCCACAAACCTCGCTCAATTTTCTAAAATTCACTATGAGTCACTAGGAAAATGTTTGTCATCCCTCCTAAAACCCATAATATGAGGTCGACAAACACCTTGCAAAGGACTTTTATGAAGATATATAGAGGGATCTAATGGATTCTTATGATATCAAACTCCACTTTTCATCAAAATGTTAACTCCTATGATTTTGAATAGTGTGGCAAACAATAATGCATCCATTTAGTTTTTCCTACTGAGACTAGTTAAAATATCATTAAGGCTAGATAACCACAAAATTACTCTGTTTATAATCTCATCAATATTATAGTTCAGGATCTTAGCATGTATGTGTTCCTTGCATCAATCAACTTTCGACTTGAAACCACCTTGTGTCCACTTATGACATTTGACCCATCTTTGACCTTGTTTGTCCCTCATTGTTGGATTCATGTTTTTCATCCATCCACTATCATCGGATTGTCCCTATTTTTCTAGTAATGAATCCCATAAGTTTCCCCTTGGTACTTGGTAATGACCAAAATCTTGCTACGATATTATCCATAAGATAATCCAATATTTGATTCAGGAACCATCTAATGTTAATGTGCATTTAGTTATTTACCTAATGATACATATACATTCTATTAGTCTCCATAATTTTTTTGGAGTCAATTACCCAACTCACCATTATAGGAGATTGCGAGATATTCTAGAGAATGGAGTGGTTAATCTAGACTATGCTAATATATAGGAAACGATTTCACTATATATATGTAATCAACTGGTTCAATCTATAAAAAGTATTATCTTATAGTGTTTCCTGTATTCAGAAGGTTAGATCCTGAAGTACCAAAATTAACATCGAATTTGCATATCCCTCTTTGGATGTATCAAACATCTCTTAGTCCATGAATGTACTAAACATTCAACGCATGATTTCAGTATTCATTACAAAATGGTCATTGTGGGGGTGAGGCCTCTTCATGTCCCATATATTTTGAACTCCCTAACATTTGTGGAACCAATAAAATTGTTCAGGTTTCTCCATCCTTTGTATGTTGGCTTGCCAAGTCAATAGGTCTCACTAGTTATCAATTAATAAATCCTAAAAATAAAAAGTGCATTACGATACCATTTAATATAATCAATCAACCTTCCAGAGAATAAGTTACAAGCAGTTGTATCCCTGAATCATGTGTAACCTTTAGATCATTTTGTTGTTAGGCCTTTATATTAATATATGGCATGCTACTCAATTGTTATATGCATCACATTAAAAGACGTCCTTGTAGATAAACTTGCAATACAAAGCTTAATTATGCATACTTTCTATTTATGGTTACAACTAGTGTTGAGTTTCTTGCACGACATGAGCGGCTATGATAATAGCAATAATAGGGCCCTTTTAACATCCCTTGTTTTAGAGTCGGTTTATCAACAAGGTCACTTGAGGCCAACTTAAAGTTTTTCCCAAGATGATTACCATTCAATAATAATTCACAAAAAAAAGTAGAGAAAGTTCATATTGTTTGAAATATATTTTTATGCAACAAAGAATCACCACCAGAACCATCCCATTTTTTCTCATTTCTAAGGATGATGATCATCCTCCTTTTCATGAGGGTTTCACCCAATTTTATTGAAAGCTCCTTTTCCTCATATTATTTAGCTTCAATCAAGATTACTTGTGGTTGTTCTGATTTTCATCTATCATATGCAGGATAACATAGAAACTAAAAAAGTTATGTACCCTTCTTCACCACATCGATAATAGGTTTACTTCTATTAGGGACTATTCCAACCTAGTCCTCCAACATATTCTCTTCCTCTTTGAAACCCCCTACCTCTTTGTTAGTTACCATGTCCTTGAACATATTTATTGTGCCCTTATTCATTAGAGGATTCACCTTTTAGGGAATCAAATGTACCTCTCCCTCTTATTGGAGATGACAATTTTCCTCTCTTCACTCCCCTTCTAAAATCAATCCTTGTTTTATTTTATTCTTATTTCAGTTTGAGTTAATAGGGCTCATCTAGGATATGGGTCTGGATCATACTCAATTCATCTTGTATAGTATTACTAAGTCGATTACCATACCTTGTAGAATTTTGTGATTTGCACTCTCCTTATTCCACCTAGATTGATAGCTTATAAAATTCATGGGTATACTCTTTGCTCCTAGGATCCTTTTGTCTTAGGTTTTGAAAACTTTTAAAAAGTGTCTGGGCATAATCTATAGGAAGAAACTTATTTTACAACTTCTTCACCATTTTTTTCTAGTTTCAGATCTTGTCCATTCTTTTTATTTTTCTTTCATTTTGTAGATGATTCAACCAGATCAATGCATGTCTAGCCAACTTAGTGCATAAAAAATTAACCTTCTTCTCCTTTAACATGGTTTTCTACTCAAAGAATTTAAAATGAATGATAACCAGATCGTACCAAGCCAAGAACTCACATGTTAATCAAACACCATGATTAATAAGATTAAATTAATTCGCTAGAATAAATTTACATAAAACCTTTTCAAACAAATGAGAAGCAATATCATATATTAGTATGGAATTCAATGAAATACAATGATAATTAGCCTTGTTTATCCATACAAGGAATAATAATCGAAGAACCAGTCAAGGTCGTAAATCAAGCCATAAATAAAGAAAGAACTAGTCAATAACATAGATCAAGGAAAGAACTAGTCAATATCATAGATCAAGGAAATAACTATACCTAATAACTAGATAATATCCCCCTAATACTTAAATAAATAAATAAAAATATCCACACACATAAGTGGGTGGGGATAAATACAATAAAGCTAAACAAAGTACCTAAGTGAACATGAGCTATGGTAAATACCTACTATAATACCCCCCCTCAAGTGAACCTAGGGGCCCAAAATAAAAGTGGCATATCCACAATATGAGTACAAGTAACTAGGCCTAATTAATTACTCATGTACAATATATCCATGAAAAAATATTGAACCAAAAGAACGAAAGAATCCTACTAGAAGGAAAGAGAAAGAATAAGAAGAAAAATTAATATGTTCCCATGAACACCCCCCAAGAAAAACTTCTGAAACCCCAAGCATGCCACACAACTCAAGGTAGCGAGGTGATGTAAAAGGATTCCTATAGATATCCACAACCTGTTGCTGATTCATAATGTACTCCAAGAAAATAAATCCATCCTGAATGTGCTGATAAATGAAGGGGATGTGTATCTCAATATGCTTGGTTTACTGGTGCTCAAACGGGTTGTAAGAAATGTGTATTGAAATTTGGTTTTCACACAAAAGTACATTTGGTGAATCTTGTGGGAATCCAAACTCTATCAAAAATTATCAAAGCCAAAGAATCTTCTGACTCGCTTTAAATTTTATCTATACTCTATCTCTGAAGATGAAAGTGCAATATCCTATTTCTTTTCTCACGCCCAAACAACTAGAGAAGAACCAAAATAAATATGATATCCAAAATTGGAATGCCTGTCATCAATAAAATTTTCCTAATATGAATCTTTATATCCAAAAAACTAAGTAGAACTCGTAGTGTAGTGTAGGCCAAAGTGGGAAGTGCCCTGCAGATAACACAAAATCCTTTTAGCAGCCTGTCAGTGACTACTATGAGGAGAATGTGAAAAATGAGATACAAACCATATTGTAAATGAAGTATCAGGGTGAGTGTGGGTCAAGTACATGAGACTTCTAATCAACTACCTATACAAAGTAGCATCACAAAGTGGAGTTGTATATGTGGAAGTGAGAGTAACCCTGGACTGAAAAGAAGATGGAATTGGCTGGCAATAAGCAATATCAAAGCGCTGAAGAAGATGATGGGTGTAATTTTTGTGACTCAAATGAATCCCTGAATCTATCTGAATAATATGAAATCCAAGGAAATAATGCAATAACCCAGGATCAATCATGTCAAAATGTGTAGAAAGATCCCTCTAAATAGTCTTAATGTGGAAAGAAGAGCTACCAGTATGTAACAAATCATCAACATACAAGAGAAGTATGACAATATCCTCACCAACATGTTGAAGATACAATGTATGATACGAGTGGCAATGAAAAAAACTAGTAGATAGAAGAAAATAATCCATCTTCTCATACTAATCATAAAGGGATTGTTTCAGACCATAGAGAGACCTTCGGAGCCTACAAACAATAGAAGAATATTGAAAAAATATAGAATGCTACTCCATGTATAGTTCCTCTTGTAAATCTCCATGTAAGAAGGAAATCTTCACGTCAATCTGGTATAGAGGCCACCCCTGTGATGTAGTAATAAAAAGTACAAGGCGTAAAGAATCCATCTTGGAAACATGTGCAAAAGTCTCAGAGTAATCAATACCTTCAACTTGTGAAAAAATCTTGTCACAAGACAATCCTTATATTTGTCAATGGACCCATCGGTTGTGTATTTGGTTTGGTATACCCACTTACACCTAACCATAGTTTTTCCTTTAGGAAGAGATACAAAATCCTAAGTATGATTCTACATAAAAGAAGAATAATCAGATGCCATTGCATCATCACACTCTTGTATCCCATGAGCCTTGTAAAAATATTTTGGATCCTTAGAAACTGCATGACACAAAAGTACAGAACCTATAGAATGTGTGTGATGATGCCTAGTGGCTGGAAGATCCTGTATGAAAGGTGTTTCCTCATAAGCTATAGTATGATCCCACTTACGCATAGTGACAACATCAGTGCAAATAGTATCCTCAATGGAATCTATAACCTCCTCATAAACATCCTCAAAGAAAGGATCCTCAAGATGATATGAAGATAAAGGAGGCATGGAAAAAGATGAATAAATATGAGGAGTGAAGTACTCATCAAACTGAACATGCATTCAAAAAATAATGTTGTGAGTATCAGGATTTAAAAACCAATAAGCTCTTATCTCCTCATAATATACCCTATAAAGATCAAGGGTTTTATCTTATTATCTAAATCTTTCCTTTTCTTATTTGGCACAAAGGCCTAAACATGGCTACCAAATACTTGAAAAAATGAGACACCTGGGTTAGTATTTGACTAAGCTTCCTCTGGAGTAAAATTCTCAAGTGATATGTGTTGTGATCAATTATGAATGTAGTTAGCACAACTACATGCTTTTGCCCAGTAGATTGGAGGTAAATATATAGAATGCATCATACATTTATCCATTTCCTTCAATGTTCTATTCTTTAACTTTGCTAAGCCATTTTGTTGTGGATTATGAGGAACAAAATGCTGTTGAATAATGCCTTGAGTTTCCAAAAATTGAGAAAACTCATTACCAGAGTACTCCCCCCATTATCAGTGTGAAGGTTCTTTATGGAACTAGAAGTTTGTTTCTTTACCAAATCCTTGAAGACTTTGAAGTGTGAAAAAACATCACTTTTGTACTTGAGAAAATAAACCCAACTACGACTCAAAACATTATCAATAAATGTAAGTGAATACTTAGATCCATTAAAATAGGGGGTAGGAAAAACCATCAAGTCACTATGGAAAAGTGGTTGCAGGTGTTCTAAGCTTGAAAATTTTATATCTCTCTTTCGTAGATACAATTGAAACACCTAAGGTCTGTGGGTATACCTATTTTGAGGTGAGTCTCTAGTATCAAGGCTGGTTCCTTATTGATGTATCCTAAACTGATTTTCTGGGGTTTAAGGGTAAAATATGACTGTAAAAATGAAATTAAAACTGAGGTGATACACCAAACTTGTATGAGGTATTTGACTGAGTACATGCACAATTGATATGGAATGAATTTCTGATGCACATGCCAACAATTTTTTGAAGATAATTAAGGGTAAACACTTTGATGTATTGAGGGATAGAATCACAACAATACTACTAAGTTACACATACACATTAATATCATGCAGAAATTACTGAATTTACAACAGGGTAAGATGATTAATCAGGGAATTCAACATTCACAAGATTAATGGAAACATACACAAGACTACAAATAATTGGAAAGGTAGAAAATACTTCACATTCAAAGGGAAAAACTGGCAGAAAATTGCTTCAGCACTCTTGTATCTAAAAATTCCTCCTTTGTGCTTTGCCAAGGCACATAATATATAGAAAAATTGATTCACCCACCCTTCCTAAAAATAGACTGAGGTTGTACTCACCCATGCATCCTATTTTTATCCTTTATTTAATAATAAATAAAGGAATAAAATAAATCAAACTAGTACAAAGAGGCATTAATAGCCTTTGATTACATACAGTCAAACTGAAGTTGACTGTTCTATTTTTAAGAAAAGCATGGGTGAATAATTTGCTAATAATAAATCTTGCTTGATGAGAAAGTCTCCTCCTAGTGCATGCAATTATGTCCTTTTGCTGATCTTTCCTTTTGTGAAGGCATGCAAAAATACTCCTGTGTATTGAGCAAAATAAAAATACAATATATGCAATACTTGCAAAAATAATTCATCCAAAAGTCCACTTAATGGGGACCACCTCCAAGCTCAAGTTTGATGTTGACATTCCTTTTCCTCTAGTGATCACATGGATAGCACACTATAAATCATTTCCAACCCCTTCAATAGTGGGGACCACATTTGCAGTTCAGTAATAGTCCTCACCATGGTTTGGCCACTCTTGTGGACTTAGCAAATTTCTTTGATGGTTTAAACACATATAAGGTGCACCTTGTAAAAGGGTCACCATAATGTACATTTGGCCACCTTTGATAATACATGGCATACTATAGTCTACCACCTTTGATTAATTATTGTATTGTATAGTTGGTTGGCTTTTGTATTGCGAAATAGAATAAGGTGGATACATTGCACCTTTTGGGTGATCATTGCATACATGATTTGGTTGGACTTTTTGGAATATTTGATCTTGGACTATTATTGGTATGTCAAATGAAAATAATTTTTTAAATAATAAGGGTTGGCCCCCTCGTGACGATGAGTCACCCCTCCATGTGTTTTTTCGGTGGTATTTTAACTCAGGTCGAGTTAACTTTAACCCTGGTGGTTTGCATGAAAATTGGTCCCTTGATTTAGGCCATTGATCTCTCTACTTTTGATTCATGGCTATTGATTTTTCTGACCCTTAGTTAGGGTTTCCAAGACCCTAGCATTTAATGTGGTAGTTGTTATCTTACCATGATGGTTTGCTTTGTTTTTGGAGATCGATCCCTGAGCATTGATCTTCGTACTTGTCAAATATGGATCGTTTGATCACTAACCCTTGGTTAGGGTTAGGTTAAGCCAAAGTTCAGGTGGGTGAGTCAAAACAACTCAAACCTCATTCACTTTTCATTTCACATCTGGTTCGTGGGTGAAGCCCTGGAAAAATTGTTATCGACACCATTTTCATCTTCTTGAGCTCGGCCCCTCTGCATACTGGTTCTCTGAGTTTGAGTGAATCTGTAATTTTGCTTTTTCTGTCTCTATTCGAGTTTTATGAGATAAAATGGTTGTGCTTTCACTGTCATGATGGATCTCTTAGAACTCGGGACTATGTTATTCTTTGGTGTTTGAGTCTCTATTTCTTTTGAACTCTGCAAGGATCCTGTAGGTCTCGATTTCTTCGTATTTTGGTGATCATTTCTCTATCGGTTTTAGAAATCTCTATGTGGTCTATTTTCTGCCATGGTCTACCTCTTGGAGCTTGGATTTTCTTCAAATGAGATCACTGCTTTGATGAAGGATGGTAAGTTTTATTTCTGAGCTTTGAAACTGCTTCATCATTGTCATTTTGACTTCAATATATTGATACTTCAATTTTTCTTTACATTTTTTGTGATCTCCTAGGACGACCTTGGTCTCTGAGCTAAAACCCGTAATGGGTCCTTCGTTTTAGTCTTGAACTGATCGTAGTTCGAGGGTTTACTCAACTTCAGCTTAATCAGTAAGTCCTTATTTCATTACTCTGATTTGGATATACCCATTAATGGGTCTGAGATGAAAACCAAGATCTGTATTTTCTTCTTCTATTATGCTACCTGGAAATGATTTTTCAATGGGAATGTTGACTTCTGAAGGAAAAATTTGAAGCTCTCTTTAGCCTGGATGTGCATGTAATTTTGATTCAAGGTTTTTTGGTCTTTCCTTGCTACTATTGAGCTCTCTGTAGGGTCTTATGGCCACCATTTTCTGATTATTCAAGCCCTGTGTTGATTCTGTGATGACTTCACAGCCATAAGGGATCAAACATTTGTATCTTTTGTCATCTTGAGTTTGCTATTTGGCCTCTGTTTTGGAGTTCTGAGCTTGAATTATTTGAGTTTCTTCATGGCTGTAAAATGGTCTCCTTTCCTTGATCATTCTTGAGCTTTCTGTAATTGCTACTGTGAGACTTCTGATCTATTTTTGAGTTTTCGAAAGTGAATCATAGTTTGATGTTGGCAGTCATGAGTGGTTATAGGTGAGCTAATTTTTCTCTTACACATACACTTCCATTTTCATTTTCTTCTTGAGATATGTAACTGGCTTTTGAAAATATTTGGCCATGAGTTCCTGATATTTCAACCATCTTTGTTTCCTTAGTCATAATTCCTTTGACGCTTCTTGAAGATGTTGGTACTTCTGAGGGCTTTTTTGATTTTTGATATTGATCAAATGTAACTGGGTTCATTATTCCTTTGATGCTTCTAAAAATTTTTCTTCAGTCAATTTTGAGGGTTTCTATACTTTGATATTTCCTTGATTTTTAGGATTTGTAATTTTTCTTAAAGCATGACCAGATTTTTTACTGTCTAAAGCCTTGAGAACTTCTGTCTCCTGTCAAAGCATTGGGTCTCCTGCTTGGAAAGAGCTTGATCTTTATCATTCTTGATCTATTATTTCAATGTTGAACCTTGAAACTCTAGTTGTTGAACAATATTTCAAGCTCCTTCATGTTGTAGTTGAAACTTAATTTGCTTGTCATAATACTTCATTGGTGATGTAGCATTTGTGTATTCTATTTCATATTTGTTCTGATGCAAAACTTTAGAGTGTGTAATTGTAATTTGATCTAGCAATTATGGCCTTTCTGCAACTTTGTATTGGACATCATTCTTCATTTTTAGTTGTGAATAACTTTGAATATTTGATTTTGAAAACTGAAAACTGTAGAAGTTAATCATTTACTTCTTATTTGAGAACTTGGACAGGACATGTTATTTCTGGAATTTTCTGTTCACAATTCCTACATGTTGAACATTGAAGTTTTGTTGAGATGTTGTAGTCCCATTTATTTTCTTCTTAAATATTACATTACATCATTATTACAACTTTAGTATGCATTCTGGAAAATATAAAATGTCAATTTTACATGGCGGAGCCCTGTCAAAATTTTCCCAGAATTTTTTCTTTTATTTCTATTTCAACTGTAATAGATGTATTTTCTGATTCAAAATACAGAATGTATCACTTTTCTATTGAAGCTGATTTGTTGTTGGAAACTAAAACATAATAACTAACTTATCTTGATCATGGCATGCTTTTCACTATTTCTTTGTATCACTTATTTGATTTACATACAACTTCTAAAGCATGTATCAGTTAAAAACAACATGATGGAAAGTTATAAATGTCCATTTTACATGGCGAAGCCCTGTCAAAATTTTCTCAGATTTCTTTCTCATTCTGTTTCAGCTGTAATCTTACCTTTCTAGTTAACTTCAGCCTTTAAATTCTGATTCTTCTTCTTCAGTTGCAATCTGAAACATGCACTTTTATCTATAATTCTCTCCTCTGTTTTGTACTGCAACTTCTTTTATTTCTAGAATATCTGCTGAACTTTGAGTTGCATTCTTCCTTCATTCCATCATGTACTTATGACTCATCTGCTTCATGTACCATAGGATAGAAGTTATTGAACTCTGCAATCTTTATCCATAGTGAAAACTATAAGACATGATTTATTTATTCTTGGCTGCAACCTGTACCTGCACACTTGAGAAAACAGTTATAAAATATTTAGGCTTTTTGGCCTCTCTTATGTCCATGTTTTTTCTTTTCTTCTCTTTATTTATTTCTGAGTGAGTAAATCATGTATATTGTTTGATCTTCAAGTAATCTATATCTCTTGTTATTAAGAGATCCATGTGCATGAATTAGGACAGTATAGGAATATGGATTAACCCTGAGCTCGTAACTGATGATTTTCTCTTTTCTATTTTTCAGGTATAGTGCTTTCAAAAATGAAGATGAAGAGGGAACAAAGCTGAAGATGAGGATGCATCAACCGAAGGAAAAACCTCAAGGTAATGATGGGTTCACTCATACTCCTTTATTTTCTCTTTCATGCATGTGTACCTCTTATTTTAGTAGTTGTACTTTACTTTCTAGTTACATCCCATGGCTTGTGTGGGAACATTTGAAATTCCTTATGAATAAAACATTGAATTGTGAAATTGAGTTGTGTATTTCTTTCTGCATTTCTGATTTCTGATATGGATTGTATGATGAACTAAACAACCCAATAATATAATTGAATGTCTTAATCATGAAGGAAAGATCATTAAAGAATACTTGTAACATCCAGTAATGAACTTTGATTTCTATAATCTACAGTCATGATTGTTGCTTCAAAACCTAACACTTCATCTATTCTGTAATTCAGTGTCTTCATCAAGGCAACACATCTGTCCTTCAGGGCCTTGTGTTCTTTTGCTGAAGATAGCATGAAATTGTAGGCTATGTGATCTGTTATGTTTTGTAACAACACACATAGCTACAGATTTCATGTAATCATTAATTAATTCAACAGTAACAATATTGTTTGAAAAAAACTCCCCTAGCTTAGGTATACTTCACCAATGCTATCCATCGTAACAAAGTTTCGAGTTGCCCATTTTTCACAAGTGCAAAAATTGTCAACAGAATCTCTTAGAAAAATTGCATTATTGTCAGAAAAGGATCATTAGATAGTTGTTACATACAATGATCAAAAAATCCCTCAAGACAAAAAAACTCTAGGACAGATGGCGAGCTCAAAGTTACAATGAGTGCTCAAGTCATTACAAATAGGAGGAAAGTGAGCTGCCAAAAATCTTCTCAGGTCAAAGCTATTATAAGATCTGAGTATATGCAAATTGAGGAAATGTTACAAATGATCCCTAGGGAAGTGCTCAAAACCCTCAAAAAATGTTACATAGTCTAGTTAACTCTCCAGGTTACGTAATACAATTGAGACTTCAAGCAGGAAGAGTTTTGCATCTATCCAGATTGTGTATTCAAAGTGGTGTCAAGTTCAAGCTGTTAATGCATTGACCAGAACAGAGCTCAGGATGGTTAAACGATAAGTAAATAGTCAGCTTAAAAAAGACCTTCTCAGTAGGTGATGTTAGCATAAATGAGTTCATTAAGAACTACAATCACTCTATTCAAAATAAATCACCCTTTAATGACGACCTCAATCTGTATAAAATGAAAGGAATGAATCTCCAACCTTGAGATCTTTGAAGTTAGAAAGTAGCCATACAAGGTGACCAAGCAAAAACTCCTTATACAAGATGAGTTCATGTGAAATCGATTTAGCACAAAACTTCATACTAACCCCAACTATACAAGCCGGATAGTATGTAAAAGTTCCCGAAGCAAAATGTAAGATCCATTGAATCCCAGGGTGACATAGAAGGATGTGAATGGATAGAACTTTGTGTTTTGATTGTATGAATCCTCTGTGCGCAGATTGCAACTTGGTAGAGCTCCAAGGAAAGGAAAATACGACCATGTAATCCCACAAAACCTCAGAGAACATGAAAGGCTACGATTTATAGATCAGGATTTTGAAGGACTCATTGAAGTCAATGTAGTGATCTTACGGGTTTAAGAATCAGTTTACATGGAAACCCTGGATTATAAGCATTTAAAATTTTAGTTTTCCCTTGCCCAATTATGATTAGATGCAACTAATGAGAACATATGAGAGGCCCAAGACTCAATGGCTGTGACGAATAGGCTCAGGGAAAATTCCCTAGTAAATATCCATGCAAAAAATGGTTCTCACCATTATGATCAAGATTTCGAACTCGGTGTCCAAGTAAGGGTTCCATGCCCACGAAAAAGGTAAGCATCGACGTTCAGAATGGTCTTCTAAACTTGGTTAGAAGGTCAAGGGGTAACATAGAGCTAATGGTCATGAGGTTTCAACATGCAAAGAGCCATCTCGGATGGGTTGGATTACAATGTGTCAAAAAATGCTTAAACCCCATTGTTAATGTTCATAGTCTATCAATTGATCAAAAATGTAAATTCACCATCCTTAAGAGAAGTAACAACTCAAGATTCAAGTCATGCATGGAAATCATATAGACTCAAAAGGAAATAATGGTATCGTTAAAATTTTCATCATAACCATGAAAAGAGAAACAATTTCCAGCCCCGTAAATGCAAACAATCACAGCTTCATGGACACTCACATAAGTTCCAATCAAATAGCATACAGTCACTCAAATGGTACATTAGGTACTAAAATTCATCCCTTAACAGATTCTCTAGTGAAATTGTGTTCAGATCGCTTCACCAGAAGTTAACTGGCTCACATAATGTAGAATTTGATTTAATTATTAAGGAAAACGAATCCCATTCATTGGTTTCTATGTTGGAACCCATGTGTTGTTAATGGTCAACATGATCTAATGCAGCATCGGAAAGTCATTCTCAAAGAAACACTGCAAATTAAATGGGGCACCAAGTAATTGCAATTACAGACCAAACCAAGCAATGCAACAACAATCCAACCAGATTTTGGCATTTTATCATGAGTGTGTACTTGGCACTTTATAATTATGGGAAATTATCAAAAAAAAAATCAATGGAAAGAGAACATACTTTCTCAAAAAATGACACTCAAGATCTTGAGTTTCCGAACTTTAATGCAAATACAAACTATTGGGCTCATTGTAATACACATCATACAATCCACATTGAGTAGGTACAAACTCTGCCATTTTTTAAAAAGACAATGTGCTACAAGCCCTTGTAGTGGAATCCTTGCATGGTGACCTAGGTATTTATTATCCAAAACTCAAACCCTAACCATGGAGCCAATTTGATAACATGCATCAGGATGTCCAAGATTCCAAGTAAAATGATAGGATTCAACAGTCAAAATCAGGTTTTTAGGGACCCTTCAGGAATCTTCCATAAACTCCCATGGCCGTTTAGCTAAGCCACTGAGCAAGCCTTGAGAAAGGGTGCGGATTCATCGTTGCAGAAAGCAAGTAGTTTGGGCCAGCCCCAATAATTGTGAAAATTGGCTAAGTCCTGGTCCAGCACAAGGTGGGACGAGTGGGACTAAGGTACCCGAACCGCCCGATACCCCGCGAAATAATGTCCAGGCGCCCCAAAAACCAAATGGGATTGCAAGAAGGGACCGAAGACTATTGCGGCGGAGCATCATGATTAAGCCGATCCAGCCGAAGGAGGCCACACATATTATTTGTGTTAACCTTTCTGAAGAGTTTGAAATAGCATTCGATTCCAAAATGGAACAAATGGACGCCTAAAAAATAATATGTGCCGAATGATGAGTCAAAGATGGCGTGATTCCAAACTAGTACAATGATTAGAATTAAATTCAAAGGTGGCACGCGTGTGTATGGTCAGAAAATGCCCGGTAAATGCCCGAACCGGTCGAAATGAGCAGGGTAATAGGGCCCATTATCTTAAAGTTTACAAGATACCTTAAAATATGGGACTAAATGGTAGTCTTGAGGTACGCGTAGGAGCAGAATCAGCCTTATTTTTGACCAATGTGTAGCATGGACAAGTGGTCCTCACATAGTGGGATGGATCTTTTTGCTAAGTATTGGAGATTAAAATATTATTCTTGCACATGATTATTTATGCATGTAAACACAAAGTTTTCGAATATGTCATTATCAACATGAGTGGGTGAATACACAAAGGTCAAAATCAAACACATGCCACGTGTCCCAAGGTTGCCCAAAGTTACCTTAAGTTTTCGCCAAATAGGAACCAATTCAAATAGTGCCACATGTCCAAGTGCAAGGGTGTCAACATTTCAAAGCAAGACATGGAAAGGTGAGGAATTTAATTTCATCAGTTCAATCAGAGCATGCCACATGGCATCCAAGTGGCTGTGCGTGGGAAAAGTGGTTAATTTTAGCAAAATATTTTCCACCGACCTGTTTTTTCCTGTTTTTTCCCTAAAGCTTCAGATCGACCATATCTTTCGATCCAGAACTCAGATTTTCACGTTCTTGTATACTCAACGGAAAGCTATGAAAAATTCTCTACATTGTAATTCAAAGGTCAATCTAGCTATTTTGGTTCAGTTTGGAGGATGAAAATTGAGGAAACATCTCTCTGGCGTGAAATAGCCAGAACTGATGTTTCAACAACCAGCTTTAATACAACAAACAATCCGCCGTTTCTGTTAGACAGTCCGCCGTTTTGCCAGGATTCACGTCACTTCTGCCATAATGAGATGAGTTAAATGCAACCTAGAGGTGGTTGGGTAGATCTGGAATTTCCTCTCTCTTACCTCTCTCATTCTTCCTATATATTGTAAGGAGGGGCTTCTTTCTAAAGGTTGAACATTCCTTCGTTTTGCGCCCTCCCTTCTTCTCTTTATCAGGAAATTTGTGGAGTTCAAACCTCCCATTTGAAACTGTAATGCCGACTCTGCCTCTTGGCATTTTGGTAGTGTATTGTATCAATCTCCTTGGAGCAAGTATATACATGTCTGTGGATGATTCTCAACCCTCTCATATGTTCATTTGCATCATTCCTGGTCTTTCACTGCAAATTTTGTTATCTGTGCATGATCTTGCATCACATTTGAATGGTCTGTATTTATTTGGCAAGATAGATGTTCTTCATTCCTCGGTGCATCACCTCTATTAGCTTAGGTTTATTTTTATGCATTTTCTTACCCTGTCTCCTTGGCAAGTTAGATTAGGATTTGAGTAAACCCTCTGCATTTTTACGTGTGCACCTGAACAGAGGAATAGGAACCAGCCTTCTCTGGAGATTCCTTTCTCATTTTTACAAGTCCCACACTTAGAGAAAGGATTCAATACCCTGTTATGCAATCACACCAGGATGCACTTTTGAGTGATCAACCTAGAAATCCTCATCATGCAGTCCAGGGGTGCTGTGATTTTGCAGATTAACAGTTTTGGCAAGCTCAGGTGGGAGACTAGAGGTCTCATTTTTATCGCAGCAAAGTTGATGTGCATCTGCTACAATTTTTTTGCTTGAAAAATCAGCTATTATTTGCATATCTGGCGACTCCAAGGGGAAGAATCAACTGGTTTCAGCAGTACCAGGCCTGAAAACTCATGAGAAGAATCAACACAAGGTCAAGAGTTGGAGAAGAAGAGGTGTTGTTTGAATACCTGCAATTATCTCCAAGAAGAAGGCAAAGAGGGAGGAGGATTCGAAGGTCTCCATCTCCACCAAACAGAACTCTCTCAACTCCTCCGCCTGGTAGGCCTTTCATTCAGTCAACAAGGGTTGTTAAGACCAATTAGAATGGCTCAAAACAACCCCTATGTCAACTTCACAGGACCTTTTAGCAATGACCCACTTGCCCTCAATGCAAGCCTATCATCCAATTCCTATTGCTAGCCTTGAAGAACATTCCCTACTTCACTGGAGAAAATCAGACTACTCCTATAGTGATCATGTTAAAGATATTGCTAACCTTTGTGCAACCCATGAAATCAATGAAGATGTAAATGGCTGTCAAGTTACTGGCATCTTCATTCAAGAGGAAAGCATTTACAATGGTTTAAAAGCCTTGGAGCTGGTTCTATCACAAATTGGAATCAGCTGTGTATATCAATTCACGAGCAATTTGGGGAACAAGGGAGACAACTTGTCTCTTTTGGAGCAGCTGACAACAATCAAGAGAGCTCCCAATGAATTAGCTGACTGATTTTTAACTTCAGATTTCAAAAGACTTGGGAGAGAATTCCATCTAGTGGCAATCAGGCCAACAGCAGAAGGTGCTTTTCTATACTATCTCAAAGCTTTAAATTCTGATATTTCTATGCTTGATTCAGTCCATGGGAGGCATAACTATCCCTATGGCTTATAGCATTGCCATTAGGGCTGAAAATTGCTTGATCCAAGCTGGAAAACTTGCCCTTAGACCTCCCATGCCATTGTTCCCAAGTTTAGAGAATCCTAACACCAGTCAAGCACCTAATTTGGCTCCTTCTCCCACTCATAGAAATTAGAGTTCAAATGAAGCTTCCACTTAATCTCCAAGTGCCCCAAGTGAGCTTCAAGAGGTCATGAAGCAATTGCAAAACCTAGGCAATGAGCTGGTTACTCTCAAAAGGTAGCAGGCCCAAGGTGTTAGACCGTCTTATCAACCCCAGGCTTAGCCTAACAGGTAGCCGTACCAACCACAAAGGCCTCCTAATCTAACTGCAAGTATGAATCAAGCAAGGCCTCCTGCCAATAGACCATTTCAGCCCTATGATCCAAATGTCATATTTGCCTCTAAGGCATTGGTGCCAACACAAAAAAACCTTTCCCAGGAGTACGATTGGTGTTTTCCATGCAATGAGCCTCATAACCAATCCATGTGCTTCAATGGTGCTTTGAATCAATCATTAATGGTGACAACTACTGGTGTGGAGGGTGAGGGCAGTCATGGAAGCAGCCAACAACAAGAAACATTCCAACAGCAATCAGCCCCAAATGACACCACATTGGTAAATTGGCAAGTGGAGGTTTTTTGTGGCATGAACCAAGCAGTTTGTCAAGGTGTTGCAACCAACACAAGGTCGAAAAGGAGGAATTTGGGTGAAGAACAGACCAGTTAGCCCCAACCAATCCACAACCTTCCATGGTTCCACAAATGGTTGGCAAACAAAATCTGGTTGTAAATGCACAAGGGCAGACAAGAACAGCCCCTAGGCCAACTCAAATACTAGTTGTTGCTGCCCACATGCAAGGAGTGAATGTGCAAACCAAGGGACAGCAAAGAGATCCTTCATCACCATTCATTGTCATTGATCAGATGAAGAAGACAAACGTCAATATATCAATGTGGGAATCTCTATCTATCCCAGGCCAAAGAGATCTTCTGCAAGCTGCCATGAAGGACTGGTCAACTTCAAATCAGCAAGTTCAGATACAAGACAAAGTGCTCACAAATGTTGCCCAGCCTGAGGGAAATCATGGAGGATAGCAAGGTAAAATGTTGAATACCCCTCCTTTCTATGTTTCATTGATCATTAGAAATCAGCTAGTGCACAATTGCATGATAGACTTCGGGGAAAGTAGCTCGGTAATGCCTAAACAAATAGCTGATCAGCTAGGGCTCTAGTATGAAACCATATCCAAAGGGGTAGTGCAGATGTATGGGACAATAGTAACAACAGTTGGGGTGATTAGAAACTTGAGTCTTACCTTGCATGCATGTCCAAATGTTGTTGTCTTACAAGATGTATCAGTCATAGACCTTCCACCACTCTTTGCCCTATGCTTGTCAAGGGATTTCACAGCCAAGATTGGGGGATATTTTTCTACTGATTGGTCACACATGCTATTCAGAACAAGGTATGGAACTAAGGCTACAATCAGGTCTGAACCTATTGCAAACTTTCACATTAAGCCTTACACTCCAAGTCAGATTAATGCCAATTGCTCAGCATTCAATCAAGAAGATCACCCAAGCACTGATGAGGCTGACACCAAGGTTGGAAGCATCCCGATCTAACTCTTGATGAATGGGAAAAAAAGATACATGCTTTTGATCCTTATCAAGAAGTAGAATAATCTGAGCTAGGGGTCTATTGTATACACGAAGAAAATCAACCTATTCCTAGCATCACCGAGCCAAATCACAAAGATGACAATGAGGTATGGCAGCTATTTTTTTATGGATCAAGGAGTAGACAAGGTGCAGGAGGTGGAGCCATGCTTGTTTCACCTCAAGGAATAAAGTACTATTCATCTTTTAGATTTCAGTTTGCATGCTCCAATAACACTGCCAAATATGAAGCCTTGGTGCAAGGGATGCATTGGGCAATCAAGAAGAAAATAAAGAACTTACAAGTCTTTGGGGACAGTGAATTGATTGTAAATCAGGTCAAGGGACAACATGCTTCCAAGAATGATCTACTCAAGTGCTACAAGAACAAGGTATGGGACCTCATGGAAGATTTTGAAGGTTTTGGCATCAAATCCATTCCTAGGAAAGAGAATCAAGCTGCTGACAAGCTTGCAGCAGTAGGGGCAGCCTTTGACATTGTGGAAAGCATCCAACAAGACAAGATATAGCCAAACATCCACGTGATTGTGAGGCCTTCAGTGCCAGATAACAATGTCAGTTGGCAAGTGTTTGAAAATGACCAGTAAATCATCCATTTCTTGCAAGAAGAAGCTGAGTTCTCAGCCAAGAATCAAAAAATATTGGAACAGTAGTATGGTGACCAAGTGGTACATCTGAGAACTGACAAGCTACCCAAGGGACTTATCAATTTGGAGTCCATTTTTAACCCCAATGACTAGTTTAGAAAGGAGAAAGCAAACATTCAGGTCAAGAGAGAGGATTCAGTATCCATCTTGGTAGAAGAGAACAAACCATTGCAAATTGGAAAGATGACAACTGAACAAGAAAGGTACGATTTCATACAGCTGTGTCAAGAGTTCCCTGAGGTGTTTGCTTGGAGCTATGAAGACTTGAAAGGTTTCAATCCCAACTTAGCTCAGCATACCATTGAACTGGATCCAAATACTAAGCCTTTCAGGCAGAAACAAAGACCAGTCAATCCACACATGGAGTCTCTCATGAGGAAATAATTGGAAAAGCTAATTGAGTCAAGGATCATATTCCCAATCAAGCATTCTAGTTGGGTTACCAACATAGTTCTAGTCAGAAAGAAGAGTGGGGAGATCAGATTGTGTGTTGACTTCAGAGACTTGAATAGAGCCTCTCTCAAGGACCATTACCCACTCCCTTCCATGGAGAAAATCTTGCAAGTTGTGGCTGGCTCCGAAGAGGTTTTCATTGCTTGATGGCTACTAAGGCTTCAATCAGATTATGGTGAAGGAGGAAGACCAGTTCAAGATAGCCTTCACAACCAAATGGGGCACATATGCCTATAAGAAGATGTTGTTTGGCCTCTCAAATGCTGGAGCCACTTTCCAAAGGGCAATGGATATGGCATTCAAGGGATTGATCAATAAAATAGTTCTAATATATCTTGATGACATCACTATATTCTACAAAAATGTACTGGATCACCTCTTTCATCTGAGGTAGGTATTTCAGAGGTGTAGAAGATTTGGGGTATCATTGAATCCCAAAAAATGCATATTCCTGGCTCACGAGGGAAAACTTCTAGGCCATATTGTTTCAAAAGAAGGATTGACGATTGACCCAGAAAGAGTTGAAGCAATTTGAGCATTGCCATTGCCAAGTCACAAGAAGGCTCTTCAAAGCTTCTTGGGAAGAATCAATTTTGTCCACAGGTTTGTTCCAAACTTTGCAGCTCTCATAAAGCCAATAACGCTGATGTTGAAAAAGAGCATGGCATTTAAGTGGACATCTGAAGGCAAGACAATTTTTGAGGCAATAAAAGAGGGTATATCTCAAGCTCCCACTCTCGTCAATCCAAACTTCTCCAAGGATTTCATGCTTATACGCCTTTGGTGGTGGAGACACAATTTCTGCAATCCTGGCACAACAAAACAAAGAAGGATTAGAACAACCAGTTGCTTTCTTCAGTCAAGGCTTGGAGGAATACGAAACTAGGTACTCTTTCATTGAAAAGCATGTACTTGCAGTGATCAGGAGTTTAAAGAAATTCAAGCACCTAGTCTCAAACAACAAGATCCAATTATTGGTCTCTCATGCGGGAGTCAAGGACTTCCTTCTAAACAAGGATCTGAATGAGAAACGTGCAGGATGGATAACTCGTGTCATGGAATATGACATCGAGATTAAGGTCACCCAAACTAGTACGTGGGAAGGGACTATGCGAACAACTAGCCTTGAGTCAACAAGTTGAAGCAGGTAATGGAAAAGAGGCTGTCTTGGTACTACAGGATGGTCAAGAACAGGAAAATGATGATGTGCCCACTCCCTGTTGGACTCAAAATATGATACACTTCCTACAGACAGGCCTATGCCCTCCAGAAATGAGCAAAGCAAAGAGGAGATACTTCAGATTACAAGCCATTCCATATGTGCTTGTTGATGGTGTTTTGTTTAAGAAAGACATCAATGGAGTTCTATTGAGGTGCATTGGGACAGGTCAAATTGAGAGGGTGTTACAAGATTTTCACGATGGAGATTCTGGAGGACATTTTTCCCCACGAGTAACAGCTCTCAAGATAATGAAGGCAGGGTATTATTGGCCCACAGTGTTCAGTGACTGCTATACATGGATAAGAAAGTGCAAGAAATGTGCGTTCTTCACAGGCAAAGAAAGACTAGCAGCACTTCCATTGCATCCAATTTCAGTTGACCAACCATTCATGCAATGGGGATTGGACTTCATTGGAGTCATCAATCCAAATTCAAGCCAAGGCCACAAGTGGATTCTCACAGCAACAGACTATTTCACCAAGTGGACCGAAGCAGTAGCACTCAAAGAGGCAAATGAGTCTAACATACTAGAATTTTATGAAGGAATAGTGACCAGGTTCGGTGTGCCAGCCACTATCATATCAGATAATGCATTAGCATTCATAGGTTCCAAGATTACAGAATGGGCTGTCAAGAATGGAATCTATTTGAGCACCTCTTCAAATTATTACCCACAGGGTAATGGACAGGCAGAGTCCACGAACAAAAATTTGCTAAGAATCATCAAGAGGACTCTGGATGAAAATCAAAGAACATGGCATACCAAGCTAAAATCAGCATTATGGGCTGATAGGATAACACCAAAGAGGTCTACAGGTAATTCTCCTTACAAGTTGGTCTATGGGAAAGAGGTGGTATTGCCTATATCATTAGAACTGCCTAGCATTGGAGCTCATGAAGCAGTTGGAGTTGTCTGAGTCCGAACCAATGGAAGCCAGGTATGCAAAGTTGATGGAATTGGAAGAAATAAGAGAACATGCAATTCAGACAATTGAAAAGGATCAGGCCTTAGTCAAAAGGTGGTTTGATAAGAAGGCAAGAGCAAGGACCTTCCAGGAAGGGGACCTAGTTCTGAAATGGGATGCAGATCGGGAAAAACTAGGAAGGCATTCCAAGTTTGATGCCATTTGGAGTGGCCCCTACATGGTCACGAGATGTAAAAGTAGTAATGCCTTCCAATTGTCTACATTGGATGGAGAAGAACTCCCGATTCCAGTCAACGGAATCTATCTTAAACATTGCTACCAAAAAGAAAAGGTTTACCCTTGTAAATATTAGCCTAGATTTCAATTCCTTTAAGTGCGTATGCACATTGTCTTGTTGTAGTTAGGTTTCAATTTCCCTAAGTGCTTTGGCACAGGTTTTGTTGCTCTCAGGTTGAATTTCTACAGTTCAGAATGCTGTCAGAGAAGAAGTTGCAGTATCAGGCTCGGGATCAGATATCAGGTTGGTTTCAGGTTATTGCTTATGACTCCATGCCCAATGGATTGCTAAAAGGCCACTGATCTTCTACCTAGCAGGCAGGTGATCCCGCTGAGTCGCCAAATTGTTGTAAATATTCACCCCCCTCCAGGGTAATTTTGATAACATGAAAATTCCATTTAGGAGTCCCCTATAGAAGTAGCAATGATTCAAGGAAATCATGTTTAGAAAACTCACACCCAAAGGAAAATTTACGTAACCCTCCTGTCCAAGATATGAAAAGTTAGCAACATGAAAATAGTGAATTTCGATTCAGGGCAAAATGAGTTGTGGTTTCAGGACTCGAGATCAGTGCCTTGGGCACAGGTTAATGGCAAAAAATTGAGAAAGGCAGATCACTAGGTAAAGTCCCGATGCGACGCTCGGCGCACAAAAATTTGTAAATTTTTTCGGCCGAAAAATTGAGGTCCACAAGCAAAAGGGACATCTGCATCCGTGGGGTAAATAAAAGGGACATGAAAATGGAAGAGCTATCGGCCGAAATATAGTTGAAAAATGTTAAGTCCTAGCCCTTTGGCACACAGTAAATGGGCATCCTGATAGCAATGAAGTACGACATTTGAAAGGACGCGACAAGGCGCAAAAAATGAAAAGGTGTCGAAGTGGCCAAAAGGGAGAAGATGCAGACCCATTTCGGGCGCATGAAGAAAGGCGGATTTGTCCCAGAAATCCAAAAGGAAATGGAGACAGGGAACAAAAATACGGAGGACGTGAACCGCCCGGATCGGCCGAAATAGGGAAATTTCAGTCACTGAAAACTAGATGGGACAGGGTAAAGGATACGTGCCTAAGGACGTAGAAAAGCCATGAAAGAGCCGAGAGCCAATCAAATCGTCGCCACGTGTCTTCAGGTAAAGAGGCGACAAGAAAGCCTTTGGATCAGGTCGTTTGGAAGATATTTGTCCCAGGTACAGTTTGGGACATCCGGGCTCCGATTCTCACAAAATGTACGACATCTGGAGATGATGAAAAGCTGAAAGAAGCCACCAACGAATCAGAACGTGCCACATGTCAAATGGTTGAAAAGGTAGCAGGATTTCAGGCCCCCGCATGAAAATTGCCACGTGTCCCAGTTTAAATGGAAAATGTCCGGAAAGGCTCAAAAGGTTCAGATTTTGGACGCCTGCTCATGCAAAAGAGTCTGACAAGCATTTCTCATCCAAGTGCGCATAACTTTGGTGCATTTAAGAAGTGTCAACATAGATTCCCGCCGACCGTTTTTAATGCACACCTTTTTGAGGCCAAAATCTTCAGATCACCAGAAAGCAGATCCAGAACTCAGATTTTCAGTTCTTTATAGCTCAATGGAAAGTTGGATTTTTCAGAAATTTCTACACCCTCTTCAAGGGTCAATCTTGCATTTTGGTTCTAGTTTGGAGAGAGAAAAAATGATGAATGTCTCTGGCATCCTTTAATGGCCAGAAGTGTTACGTTTCAACAACCAGCTTTAATACAACAGACAATACCTCTACAGTCCATGTATTTTGCCATCATAATGAGATGAATTAAATGCAACCTAGAAGTGGTTGGGGTAGATTTGGATTTCCTCTCTCTTCCCTCTCTCATTCTTCCTATATATTGTAAGGAGGGGCTTCTTTCTAAAGGTTGAACATTCTTGTTTTGCCCCTCCCTTCTTCTCTTTAGCAGGTGAATTTGTGGAGTTCAAACCTCCCATTTAAAACTTGTAATGCAACTCTTGCCTCTTGGCATTTTGTAGTGTATTGTATCAATCTTTGGAGCAAGTAATGCATGTCTGTGGATGATTCTCAACCCTCTCTGTGTTCATTTGCATCCTCCTGATCTTTCACTGCAAATCTTGTTATCTGTGCATGATCTTGCATCACATTTGAATGGTTTGTGTTTATTGTGCAAGATTTCCAAATATGTTCTTCATTCCTCGGTGCATCACCTCTGTTAGCTTAGGTTTATTTTTATGCATCTTCTTACCCTGTCTCCTTGGCAAGTTAGATTAGGTTTTGAGTAAACCCTCTGCATTTTTTACGTGTGCATCTGAACAGAGGAATAGGAACCAGCCTTCTCTGGAGATTCCTTTCTCATTTTGCAAGTCCCACACTTGGAGAAAGGATTCATGTTATGCAATCACACTGGATGCTAGTCTCAACCTAGAAATCTGATCAGACATCCAGGGGTGCTGTGATTTTGCATCAACAGTAATTTCCTATTACCTAGTTTAACATAGTTCTATAAAAAATATAATAACTAGCCCATCGACATACCTTATAGCATTTTGTTCTTCCCACTCTCCCTGTTCCACCAAGATTGATAGTTTATAAAATTCATGGGTATATTATTTGATGCTGATATCCTTTTGTCTTAGGTTTTGAATGAGCCTTTGAAATCAGTGTCTGGGTAAATCTATATTAAGAAACTAATTTTTCAGCTTCTTTACCATTCCTTTAGAAAAGTTTCAGATCTTGAAAGGGCAGTAATACTTTTCTTTTTCTTTCATTTTCAAAATTTCATCCATTCCAGATCAAAATATCCCACAATATTTTGAAATTGGAACCTTCTTCATCCTCATTCATCTCGTTTTCCAAAATCAAAGAACTTGAACGAACATAAAATTTTATTATAACAAAGCCAACAAATCTGCTGCTAAACATTATTATGATCTAAACCCAAAAATAAAATAATTTATTAACCATAATAATCCTTGATTTACATTACCTTGTGCAAATGGTCTGAATAGTAATTATTATCATGTGAAGTGACTCATAGCAAGATAATAGGGATTATAAGACAAAAATTTCTTCAGTATGATTCTTGTTTTTAGAAAATGAATTTTTATGGCCTTGTGAGATATGAGTGTTGACAAGTACGGTTTGCTTTCATTTCAACTTCCCCATTTGATTTAATTCAAAGTTCAGGCACATGAAATTCATGATAAACAGGAAATCACTTGGGGACTGATATCAAAGGAACCCTTTAAAGCATCGTAGGTTAGTCAATAAAGGCGGTTTGGATCTCGACCAATCAGAAAATTCGGTAACTAGGGGTTTTCATTTGATCTTGCAAATAGAATACAAATTATTGTTGAACAAACAACTTATCAATTTTTTCCCAAGAATGGACTTTGGTATTCTCTGAAAATTGTTTCCGTTTTGTAAGGTGTATACACTATGATTGTGGGTTTTTTAGATCCAGTCAGTTTATCAAATTCGATATTAAATTTGTGCTCTCACTGGTATGCATGAATACTATAAATATGGTGAAATTACCAACTAGTCGCAACTTCTGTTGGAACATTATGGGGAAAATCGACACCCATCTCAAATAATTGTCTTGAAGGTCTACATGAGACCCAAAGTGTGTAAATCTCCTCTTCAAGTGATGTGGAATTTACGTAAATGTTCAATTGCCCCGAAAACCAATTTTAAATGGATTGAAAGTAATTGTACTAACTAGCCTGAATCTTATTAGATGTTGTGAGTTAAGGACTCTCTCTAACCATGGATCCAAACTATGGTGGAACCCTTTCTATGATGAGATCCATATCAAACTCTTAAATAGCCGTAAAACCTCAAAGTAGATTATTTGGTTGACCTTCTCCTTGTAAGAACCTTCAAATTGGTGCAAGTTTGTACCATCAAGTGTTCCTCTTTTTCACTCTTATTGTTTTTCTTTTGGACATGACCATTAGTACATTGATCCTCAAATGATAGAATGTCTTACAAAACATTACTAGGAGTAGGGATGATAAATAATGGTTTCACAGACTAGTTGTAGACAATCAAATTTAACACTTGTTTCCATTATCCCAATTCACTGGTTCTAAGAAAAGCGTACCAACCTTTTGATTGAAATCAAATTAATAAATCATATTGTAGCCATGAAGAACTGGTTGGATATTTTTTAAATTAATCTGTACATCCAAAAAATTATTTTAATTATTTTATTAAATAGTTGGGATGCATTCAATGAAGCATGAATGCACATTTCTCATAACTAATTATAATTAGTTATCCTTTTAGGAAAATACACCTCATTTTAATATAATCATCTGCCACATCAAATTCCGACTTGGAGGCTAGATTCAGGTCCAATTCAACTACACTTTCTAGAATCCTAAAAAAATTGGGGGCAATTGGATCTGATGTTGCTACATTCATAAAGGGAATACCTTTTCGAGAGAATCAACTTCTGTCAAATAAACCCATTGACTGCCCCTAATTAGGCATTTATCTTCTCGGAACTGTAGTGGAACTGAAAACCTCACATGGTATTTTTAGCATGTGTATTCAACTAATTTGTAACCAACTTCCAATCAATACTACCCTTAAAAAGGCACATTTTTGGCTTATCCTCTTACAAATCCTGGAGATGGATTCACAACACAATTAGCTGTCAATCTTTGCCATATATTTTTTGGGACATGCTCTCCAAGGCATATCTACATATCCGTGGAGGTATCTTATTTTGTTCGTGAGTAATTTTGTTACACATGTTGGAAAATTCAAGACACCCAAAAATCTTTGCTCCATGAAGATTCACAAACATTGCTAAGCTTTCTCAATCTTATATCCTTTTAAGGTGTACATTGGACTTTATTGGAGGTTTGCATTGTCAAACTGTCTCTCCATTTTTTGGAAAGATTTTCTCTAGGAGAATCGATTTCACTAGTTAGCCTAATTAGAGTAGATTTTTGATGTGTAGTTTTGAGGAATAATTGGATTTCTCCAAGGGCTATCCTCACATTTCCTAGTATCTTTTTACAACACCTTAGACATCATCTCACCATACTCTTAGTATCCACTTGTGACACGAATCACTCAAACTTAACACACATTGTCAAATCACCTAAAATGTGTTGGATTCAAGATAACAAAGTCCTCCATCTTATATTATTATGGACCTCATGAAATATATTGTTACTTGTAAAGCCAATGACATTGAATATAGTTAATGGAATTGGTTGTATTTAAGAATCATCAAGGTTCGCTGATTCAATCCATAAATCAAGGAAAATAACTAGTCATCAAAGAACTATTCAAGACCATGATCTTAGGAGCATTAGAACTAAACATCAAGGATCATTAGTCAATACCATAGATCAAGGAAAGAACTAAGTACCTAACAACTTGTAAGCTATCCCCCTAAATCTAAATAAATAAAAAGTAAATTTTTCACACACATAATTGACTATGTGGGTAAATACAATGGTTCTAGGAAATAAGAATACCTAGGCACTACATTTAGAGCACTAGAATTTGGTAACTAAGTCCTTGTCCAACCCCAAATTTCCAGTGACCATGTTCCCTGGGTTAAGACAAATGCTCACATTCAGAATCCATTCACCTCATCTCTCTAACATCTCTTTACATGACTTGCTTATTTACACTCCAAATGTTCATCAATTCGTCTTAGAATATTATTTCTCAAAGTATCATTTTAAACATTGATATTCATCTGACACAACTTTCATTAAGTTGGTTTTCATCTCTTGATTTGAAAATTTAGGAAGAGGTAAAAGTATCGGTCTTTTGACAATATACAATTTGCATCCCCTTCAACCTAATGCCTTCACCGACTTTGATGAATTCAATTTCAAATAAATTTTTGGGCCATTTCTTGAATCTTCCTAAGTTTGGCCATGTTAGAATAACCTTTCACATTGCTGTCAGAATGGCTATAAATAAAACATCACTTTATAACTCACCTGGCACAAATACAATGTAATATCATTATATCTTTCCAAAAGCATGCAAGAGTTCATAAATCCCAAATTATACACATCATCTGAGTTGTCTTAATTACAATAGTTAAAGCAAAAAGGTCAAAGTGTAGACACCAAAATTGGGTCACACTCCCCTTGAACCCTCATTAAATAATCAACTCGAACACACTCACCTATCCATGGCCCCTTACACCCCACACTAATATTAATTTAATTAAATTAATCCATTTCCTCACAATATTTATTATTTAATTATCCTAATTAAGATAATTCCCACCCCACCACCTCACCTAGACACCTCACCTAGCCACCTCACCCTAAATCTATTCTTAGTATGTTGCCATAACTAACTAAGACCTAACTAAACCCTAAAAATCAATGCCTACATCCCCTCTAACCACATTCCCGCATAAAAAAAGGTAATTCCCACTCTTTCCACGGATGAATAGAGAGATCTGGTAGAAATCATTGCCATGATCTCCTATTTTTAGTAAACCTAGGGAATCCCACCTTAACCGACGTTGGTCACCCTTAACCAACGCTGGTCAACCCGGAACCATCATCGATTACCTTTTATTCCCTTTGGTAACCTTATTTCAAGGTTGGCACATTTTGAGAGCAAAGAAAAGGAGACCAGAGCTGCATGCAAGTGAAACAAGCATCCTTTTACACATCCAGACATCCAAAGCCATCACCAGGATCAATCATAGAGCCATTGCATTCACGGGAGCACTCCGGGAAATCACCACTACAGGACCATACATGTATTCTCCAATCAACCACCTCCATCACTCAACCATCAGATCCTTAACACAGTAAGTATGGCCCTAACCAACATGGTTTATTTCAGTTAGTAATCTTTATTACTCCTGTTATTAATCTTTTCTTTGCATGCTTATTGCTTCATCACCCACTTGCTTGTGAACTCAAATATCCCTTCACCCATATCACCAAATCACCTATCCCCACCTATTGTATACTTCTAGGCATACCTAAGACCTCTACAGACCTCCCCATTCACTCTCCCAAACTTTATTTGACCTCAGATCACCCCTACCATTTAATCTATTTTGAGTTTCTTTTACCTCGACCATACCGACGCCGGTTATCCACAACCATCATCGGTTCTACCTAAACCGACATCGGTCACATTTAGCTGACATTGGTCTCTATGTTTTACACCTTGACCAAGAATAGACCCAACAATCACCCTACCAGTTGACCTAAATAACCCAGAATCAGACCCTGACCAGCCCCAGAACCTTGACAGACACCTCACCTCTCAGATCCAACTATAGCCTAGCCTGTTGTGATTGGATTTGCTTATTGTACTTGAATGAGATACCTAAATCATATCAACTACAGTAGGAATTTAATTTATTTCTCACATTAACTTGTTTTAAACAGTGGATTGACAACCATCTAGGAAGTATCACACTTCCCAGAACTAGCATACGCTAGGCAGTCCACTATCATATATCATTTAACTATCTTTTGTGGTCTTGTTGTCTATTACAGGTAGTTCCTCCTAGCCAAAAGGAAGCTCTCACATTCAGCTGTGGATCAAGAAGTTAGAACGCGCGCAACAACCATCAACCAACCAACATTTAATAGGTATTCCTCCTTGGCCCTTACCCTTATCTGTTTCATCATTTCGAAAAGGTAAAGAAAACAGGTGAAACATTTTGACACGCCTAGTGGGACCCAACAGGGGTTCTTTTGCATTTATTCACTTCTAGCTGAAATTTCTGTGTTTGTTCCCTTATAAAAGCTTCCACATTAATTTTCTTCTTTGGAATCATTCTCCTTCTTTCTATTGTCTAAAAACAATCGTGTTTTTGGTGCTTTAAAAAGAACACATCTTCCTTTCTTTTGTATTGCATTAGTGAAAGAGCATCCCTCTTCCTGTTCATCTCTTGCTACATCGAATATCACACTTCAATTTGGGTTTAAAACACTTGCATTGCATTCTGATTTGTTGCATTATTAGCTCACATTAAAACTGAGGGCAACCTATATGCTGGAAGTCATGCCCAGCTGATGGTTGACACAAAGAATCGTAGAAAGCACATTTTTCTCTCTCTCTGTGTCTTACCAAACTTGCACAAAATCAAATATACACATCTTTCTTAAACAACATCTTACCTGGGAACATCTGTCAGTGATCACATGATCCGGTTGGCAGGTACTCCCCAGCTCATTGCCTCTGTCGAGTCATCATCTCAGAGGACGGCCCACCCCCACCATAACATACCTGAAACCTCTCCTTTTAGATATCCTTCTTTTTAGGATGCCTTCCCAACCAAAAAATTCTGTTCTAAATACACACAGTCAGTCCTAAATAGCATAAGCTAAACAAACATAAGAAAATCACTGTTAGGATCATGCTTTTTCTTAGTGTTCTTCTTGACTTGTGTTTTGAGGTGTGAGACTACGAATCTCCATTTTTCTTCTTCCTTGCACACTCCACCATCGTAGTTGGAGTATCATGACTTTTTTATGAGTGTGTCAAGGCCCCATATCCTCATTCTTAGGTTTCTAAGTTTGATTCTTCACTTAATTTAATTCACAAAACCAATTTTCTTCATTCCTTTCTAATTTCACAGTCACCGATGTTGGTCTAGCGACCGTCACCAGTTCACATCTGACCATCATCGGTTAAACCCTAACCAGTGTCATCTTCTAGCTTTCTAGTTACTTTACCTAGAATATCTTTCATCATTGCTTCTGTTATGTTTCTGGCCCTCAGGGCATCATCATATTTCTCTCCTGTTGATACTTACTGTCATACATAGTTTCACCAGTACAAATCCAACATTCCTACTTCATTCTTTGAGACTGGTTTTCTTCCACAGTGACCGGTATCGGTTTCAGAAACCGTCATCGGTGTTGCCCCAACCGTCATCAGTCATCCTGACTGTCATCGGTTTTCCCATAACCGTCACTGGTCAACCTGACCATCATCAGTTTCCTGTGTTTGATTTTTCAAAATCTAGACATTGACCAAATTCACCTCCCAGACCCCATTATTCTCTGTTTCTACTATTTTCTGTGTCATCTACAGAATACAGTCTTACCAGGTCAACACTTGTTCACATGGTGCTGACTCGTAGCCAGACTAATGCCCTCATATTCCACACTAGTCGTCAACCACTCCCACCTAGTCCCTCACCACCTTCCGTCCTATCACCCATGGATCCAACCTTACCTACCACCATTGCTGCAGGTGATGAAGAGTTTGCACGACTCCTTGATCAGAATCCCATGGCCTTACAGTTCTACCTTTCCCACTCTTCCACCCGAGACTCCTCTGGTCAGTTGATATATGACATGCCTATATCAATATCTCCTGCCCTTATTCATGCTGCTGCATCAGCCCCTAATAATGCGGTGTTACCCTCACCTACTTCACCCCCAGTAGTTTCACAGCTAGGACCCATACCCGCCATGACCACTGCATCTGCATATTCCCTCGCGCCTGTCGTATTTGTTGTCCCCTCATCAACCACCCAGACCATAGCACAATCTGCACCCATTGTCTCACAAATACCCATTGCAACACAACCACCCATGGTGTCGGTGACCCCTACTCCATTCCAGAATCTCATCCTCTCCATCCCAAAAACACTACCCCCAATCGCTACCAAAGTCACGATGAACCATCTCACCTACATACACCTACTGTCAACAACCCCCCATCTCGTTTGTCACCCATTCTAGATATGTACCTTCTATGTTGGTTCCTCATTCTTAATCTCCCTATCAGGTTCAATATCTACCTCCTTATGCCACAAGAGGTGTCCCTCCATCACAACCTACCAATGACCACATCAAGTTGATGATGGAAAAGATGCAGACACTAGAAGCATCAGTTTTCAGCTCACACAATTCCCTCACCTATGATGAAATTTGTAACGAGCCTATTCACCCATCCATTCCTATTCAACCATACCCCATACATTGGGAAATGCCAAAATTCAACCACTTCAATAGCAAAGAATATCCACAACAACATTTGTGGTCCTTTAAACATGGGTGTTACTTGATTGCCCATGATGACACTTTACTTTTGAGGACTTTCCCAATGTCCCTGACAGGACCTGCATTGGACTGGTATAGTGGACTACCAAGACACTCCATTTACTCATTCAATCAAGTAGCCCAAGCCTTCCTAGATCATTTCTCCATCAACATTGTTAAGAAGGTTACCATGACAGATCTTTATTCCACATGACAGTATGATGATGAGTCTATCACTGACTTCGTCACTCGCTGGCGCAGCCTCATTAACCAGACTCACATTCCAATTACCTCAAACTGAGCTTATAGAACTATTTACTCTAGGCATGTGCTAGACACATCTCACCAACCCTATTAGGTGTAAAATTTTCACACTTTCGACGAGGCATTCACCATGGCACAGAAATTGGAAATTCGTGCTATCAAAGAAAAGAAGATTCAACTTTGTAACAAGAACATCATGTTCAAATCAAATGATGCTTCTTCATCTTCGAAACCCCAAAAAACTATTCAAAGGCCAAAGGGTTTGCTAATGCTGTAGTTCTCAAAGCTGGTCCCCCTCATCAATCAAACCCAATCAAACCCCCTTCTAATCTCTCTCATGTCCAAGCTTTCCAATTCAGATGAGAATAATGAAAGTACACTTCCCTAGGAGAATATTATTCTTCTGTTTTGGAAAAGCTTGTTAAAGCTGGTGTCATTACCCTTCCACCTATAAAACCACATACTGGTTTCGACCCTGAGCGACCCATGCCCGTGTGGTATAAGGAACATGAATTTTGCAACTATCATCATGTCAAAGGTCACAACGACAATAACTACATCACCTTCAAGAATATCATCCAAGAAATGATAGACAATGGAGATCTAGTCTTGGATAGCCCGAATGCACCCGCTAACCAAAACCTGCACATCTTCAAGAAGCCATTCCCTAATCATGCCCCATCTTCCAACCAAGGGGGTGATACCTCAAATAATGATAGAAATGTCTGTGAGGTCCACGTCTATTTTCAATGATATACTAGTTGCTTCCCAATTGCCTCATGTTCCTTCCATAGATGAAATCTTGAGCCCACATTCCCCTACCTACACTAGAACCTATTTCATCTACTCCTCTACCCACAGAGGAACCCCCTTCATCTTCTCCTTCACCCATGAAAGAGCCTATAATCAGCACACCTCCTTTGACCCCTAAACATTCTGAGAAGTTGTCAGTGGCACCTCTCCTACTCATAGAAGATGCAAGTCCACCGCCTACACCAACGCAAGGAGAACCCACTTTTTCTAGCCTGTCATCTCCTCTACTCATGGAGGATACTATAGAAGTACCACCACCTATAGACAACCATTCACCATTAGACCTTCAAGATCATGTTGATCTACTTTTGGCTCTCTTATCCATAGAGTCCGAGGCTAGCCATTTCCCTATATCTCAAACAAATTTTAAAGGGGTTAAAACTTGGTCCACGTCAGCTCCACTTACAACAGTACCATTATAACGCTTGGTCGATTGACTATACTATGTTGATAGAGCCTTACTTTGGGGGCATCTTCTACTTCCTATTTCAACACAAATGCAAGTGTCACTCACTGACACCTCCAATATCTATCCAAAAGTGTTTCGACTGACTAAACCAAACATAACCACAACTATCGCAATAATGTCCATGACACCACTCATGGCCCAACTGACTCCTCTTCCCATAGCCTAACATGTGTCTACACCCAAACCCACACCTATATCATCTCTCTTGCTTAAACCTATCACTACCTTAGGGGTCATACCAAAAGCTAGCCTTACTCACCCACCCATCAAATTAGATTTAGTTACATCTTCCAAAACTAACACCAAACTTAACTTGGCCCCTAAAATGAAGATCCAATCCCCTAGATATCATACCCCAACCTCGCCAACCACACCCTTATCACCTTCACCCCTTCCATCCATCCTAGGACCTCACCCCTTGACCTTGAAAAAGAAACCCCCATCCACTGGTAAAATGAGAACACAACAACCCATTTCCCCATCACAGACCTCTAATATACCCAGCTAACCCACACAACCTCTACCCTCACCTGTAACCTTCTTACCACCCATACCTCTAATATCGTCAATAACTTCTTCACTATTCATGACACTTCCTTCTCTTTCACCCACACCACCTACCTCCACAGCACCTCAGTTACCCCCATGGGTAACCCACCCTCTTTCACCATCACATTTTCCCTCCACATCTCATAAACATGTATCACCTTTACCCAAAAAGATGCAACCAAAAGATAAAAATCTGCTACCATCCAATAATGTAGTTAAACCCACATTTTCTATTGCTAGTTCATGTACCATGCCCCTACCCAAGCAGATATAACCAACACACAAGACCACACCACACACCAAAATAGTAGCCCAACCTACTCCTCCTCTTGAAAAGATTCTTCCTCCATAATCAGCCACACCTGTACCCAAACCCACATTCACCTCCCATTGTGACCTATTAGAAGAATGTTACTCCAAAATCCTAACCAACCTCCTCGAAACTTTTGTCATAACTTTACCACCTCTTAAACCTTATGACCCAATCAAACCTAAACCAAAAGGGTTTGAAGAAACCAAATTTTTTGCCTACCATTGTGTGCCAGGACACGATGTAGAGAGTTGCAAAACTTTGAAAACCGCTCTTTTCTAATTGTGTCCTCCTGAAGAAAACTTTGATGATGCTGATCTTCTTGATGAGGACCCCATTTTACCATCACCAATTTCCATAGATCTTCCCTCATTTCCTACTCAGCGACCTCCACCCCCACAACTCTTAAATCCATCCCTGAGATTTGAAATTAAAATGGTTCACAATAAGAGAGTTGGCCAAACAACCACCCAAATGCCAATGCACCCTACTCATCTCACAAGGCTCGTATCCACCACTAGGGTTTTGTCCCTCTTGCCGCTATACCTTCCACGACACACCCTCTTCATCCACCTCCCCTCAGATTAACATGATCAACATTGCCACATGTGGTCAGAAAGACAAGGGAAAGGAGAAAGAAAGTGGCCCATCAACCAACCTAGTGAAAAACATACCGTCCGCACCCACACCCAAAGTCATCATTCGAGGTCCCACATATCCCATTTCTGATGGGGTCACACATCGCACAATGCTAAAACAACTACACCAATCCCCCCTCAAAATGTCTTTATATGACCTCGTCCAGACCTCAGAGTCACATTGTCAAGCCCTCATGGAGGTCCTTCAATCTATCGAAGTCTTACCAAATGACCCCACACTGGTAACCTCAATCATTACCCCTCACCACGTAACCTCTCTCACTAGGTCTTCACCTTCCTGTACACCTTCACCCTCTCTCCAAGTGGCCACCGTCAGTTTTGCAGATGAGTAGATCGTTCCCTTCTAGTCCAATGACCCCGAACCCACTCTTTTCATCTCTATCTTTATCAATAATATACGCATATGATGCATTATGATCAATGGTGGTCCTATCATTAACATCATCTCCTCCCATGCATAAGACCAAATGAAAATACCTTCCCATTACATGCATAGTAACCCCATTATGTTGTATTCCATCAATGATTCCATGACCTCTACACTGGGTACCATTCTTCTCCATATCCGCGTAGGTCCCCGCACTGTCCTGAAACTTTTCTATGTCCTAGAAGGGGAGTTCTAGTATAACTTATTGCTTGGCCGACCTTGGATTCATGTTATGGGTTGTGTCCCTTCGACGTTACATCGATGCCTCAAATTTGAACATGAGGGACATAATTTCACCATCCCTACCGACCCCTCACCTTTCAAGACCTGTAACATGCTATATCGACCCAATGATGTGCTTGTACTAGTCAAGGCATCCGCCACTATAACCACTTCACCTCCACCCACGATCCCATCCCCTAAAATTGCCACTACTTCTGTTGCGGCTAGCCTTGCTATCCCTATTGCAACTATAGCCTCTACCCTTAGTGCTCCTGTCTCCCCTGAATCTAGCAAACCATCTATACCCGCTACCCACAATACCAACTACTAATCCCTTAGAAGGTATTTTTCAATTCCTCGCTCTAGGGGAATACCGCCTATACAATATTGATACCTTCCTCACCCCAAAAGAGTATTGGAATTTGTGTCAATACCCCAGTTACAACATTTACATTGGTGACATTTTCCCTTATGGCCCTCCCCACGTTCGCACCAATATAACATATGGGGGACTTGATATGGCCACCTACAAACCTGAACCTTCATCCCAAATCCAACCATTTTCCTCCGACCTACACTACCTCACTAACTGCTGTTTCACTCACACTTTCCTCCACCGGTGTGTGTGGAAAGGATTTGGCTTCGGTTTTTATTAATAAGGCTACCACATTGTCATCTCCTGTACCTCTCATAAACACAATGACCATACTGGCATTGCATTGACGCTCCATTTTCTAAGAAGGTTCACATCAACCTTATTCAAGATGAGAAATATTCTCCCTCTCATTCACCCACATTACCCTCCTCACCCATGGAGTCCATGCAGATCCTGAATCTGTACCTCCTAAAAAAATTTTTTCATAAACACCATGTTTCCCTACGACCGCTGATCCTATCAACATGATGGCAAGGCTCCCTTTTTTCTCCCATTCCTATATCTTGACATGATCGATGATGATACACCTTCAATTAACACTCATTCAATGTTAGAAAAATGAGTCCATTCTCACGTACCTTAGTGCAAAAGACTCTTATATTCACCGGTCATTACCCTCTGAGATGTAAACCATGTTGAATGAATCGACCATCGAAATCAACATTAATACTCAAGATAACCCGTACATTCTAAAGATCAGCCAATCTTTAGATGCTACTGAAGCAGGAAGCCTTCACCTCTTTCCTTTGGGACCATAGTCGACGCATTTTCTTGGTCATATGTTGATATCCCTTATATCGATCCTAAAATCTTGGTTCAAAATATCATGACCATTCCTAACGCCAAACCTATCAAACAAAAGATGTACAAAAAATGCATCCTCGCATTTCTCTTCTGAGTCAAAGAAGAGCTTCAATGCCTTCTCTTGGTTTCCTTAATTCTGCCCATTGATTATCCCCCATAGGATTTCTAACATCATTCCTGTCATGAAAGTGACAATAGGGACTCCACATTTACATAGATTTATGTGACCACACCTCGCCTATCCCAAAGATGATTTCCCGCTACCAAGCATCGACCAACTAGTTGATATCACTACTGGCCATGAAATTTTATCACTCATGGATGGTTTCTTAGGAGACAATTAAATATTACTAGCTCCCTTAGGATCAACACAAGACTTACCTTCATCACCCCTTGGGGGAATTTCTACTATCGAATTATGCCCTTTGGTCTCAAAAATGCTGGGTGCTACATATCAATGGGCCATGACTTACATCTTCCATGAACATCATGCATCTCATATTGGAGAATTACATAGATGACCTTATTTGCCAAATCCAAAAATCAAACCGAACACCTACCCATTCTTATAATCATCTTTTATTACCTCATCAAATATTGTGTTTGTCTTCAACCAATAAAACTGATGTCTTTGTGGTATTTTCTTGGGAAACTCCTAGGTTTCATCGTATCTTTGCATGGCATAGAAATTGATCCTACTAAATTCAAGGCTATATTTGAAGTCTCAGCCACCCACTAATCTCCATCAAATTCACAGCCTACAAGGAAAATTACAATCAATTCATTCATTTTATTTCCTGGCTTTCTAACCGTTATCAACCATTCCATCATATTCTTAAGAAAGATGTTTCATTCAAATGGGATGATGACTGCCATAAAGCTTTTAAAGCCTTGAAAAAATACCTACTTTAACCACCAGTACTCATTCCTCCTAAGGATGACCAGCCCTTCTACTTATATAATTCTGCACCATTGACCATTCTCAAGGTGTCATGATCACTCATCGTGACGACCAACACCGAGAGCAAGCGATTTATTACATAAGCCATACCCTTCTTGACTACAAAACTAGATATACTCACGCCAAAAAACTTTACCTATCCTTAGTTTTTGTCGCCACAAAACTCTGCCATTACCTACTCAACCACAAAACCTTCTTCATTACAAATACCAACCCATTACACTACATGTATGCCAAACCTTGTCAAAATCAACATGTTCGCACACGCTGGCTTATGATTCTGGCTGACCTTGACCTTGAATTCATCCATCAAAAGTCCATCAAAGGCCAAACTATTTCCGACTAATTGGCTTACACACCCATGTATGAGGATCAACCCCTCTAACGTCGACTTTCTAGATGAGTCTATTTCTACCCTTTCCCTAGATGAACCCTCTTACCAAATGACACTATTCTTTGATGGCTTCAAGTGTCAGTGTGGGGGTGGGGCTGGTGTTATCCTCATTATGCTTAATGGTGAACCAATGCCTTTTTCTTTCAAACTTGATTTTGATTTTACAAACAATATCTTTGAATACGAAGCACTCATATTGGGTCTCAAGGCTGCTTATGCATTAAATGTTAAGTCAATCAACATCTTTGGTGATTCTGAGTCAGTCATAAACCAAGTCAATGGTATATACTAGTGTCGTAATGAGATACTTAAAAAGTATAAGCATCATGTGGAAATACTTTTGACCACCTTTGACTGTTACGTACTTTAAACCACCTCACGTTCTACTAATAAATTTGTAGATACCATGGCCTGCTTGGCTTCTCAGATACCTGCTTCACCCATTGACTCTAAAATCTTTGTCACCATAAAAAGACTACAATCACCCTCTTATTTTCCTCGTGAAGTCTACTCTATCAGAACCCATTCTCCTGACCCAAGTGACTTTTGGTATAAGAAATACACAACTATCTTTCCCTTTCCATTTTACCTGTCGATCTCGGTCGTAATGGACAATGTGCCTTTCTTAAAAGTGTCTTGAATTATGTCATCATGGGTGGTCTTTTGTACAAATGTGGTTTCGACAACATTCTCTTGTGATGCCTTACCAGTTCTGAAATTGCTTACACCATTAAGGAAGTCCATGATGGGATTTGTGGAGGCCACTTTAGTGGTCTCACTGTTGCAAAATGCATTCTTAACCTAGGCTATTACTGGCCAACCCTAAACTACGACTGTTGTGATTATGTCAAACACTGCATAAAATGCCAGCAACATTCTAATCTACATCACACCCCTAGTCATGCCTTACAGGTTGCGCAAGACCTTTGGCCTTTCTCTCAATGGCCTTTTTATCTTGTTGGTGAGATTAACCCCCATTCTTCACAACGCCACCAATGGATCATAACCTCTACTCAATATTACACTAAATGGGTAGAAGCCATTCCCCTTATTTCCACCAAAGCTGAGAAAATATGTGAATTCATCAACCATCACATCATCTGTTGCTTTGGTGTCCCTCACTGCATTATCACAGATAATGGAAAATAATTCAAAAACAAAAACCTATGCAAACTATGCAATGCTTTTGGCATCCAACTCAGTTTCTCATCACCTTATTACCCGCAAACCAACAGTCAAGCCGAATCAACCAGTAAAACATTGAACAAAATTCTTATGAAGGTGGTCAATGATACTGGGAGGGATTGGTATACACACATTCCTTTCATCCTTGTGGGCTTATCGCACTAGTAGTATCTCACTTTGAATTCTGCCACCTTTTCTCTGGTCTACGGTACTGAGGCTATCTTACCTCTTGAAGTCCAGATTCCCTCCCTCCACATCTCACTAAAAGACATTCTCAACGATGATGAATTTCACGAGGATCATTTGGCGCAACTTGAATTATTAGATGAACATCATCTCAATGCCCTGGACCATCTCCAAATCTACCAAAAAATGTATCAAACATGCCTATGAAAAATGTGTTCACGAATGAACCTTTTAATTCGGTGACCTCGTCCTGAAAGAAAATCAACTCATAACCAAAGAGGAGAAAATTAAATGGGGAGAATTTGATCCTAATTGGCTTGGACCCTATATCATCACCCATGCCTATGCGTCAAGTGCTTATCATTTCTCTTCACTTGAAGGTAAACCCAAACCTGAGCCCCTTAATGCCTTGCATCTTCGACCATTTTATGTTTGATATCAAGTCCTATATCAATTTTTGTCAATTGATCAATCATCCCTTGAGTTCCATTCACCTTCCATTATTACCCATTTTTAGGATCTATGACTAAACAAGAATCATGTGATTGCTTGTCACATTTTATCCTTGTCTTCAATATGAGTACCACAGCTATGCTCATAACATGATTCTCAAGGATACTTTTCATCTTGTTCAAGATGGATTCCCATGGTCGTTCATCATTCAAAAACCACCTCTTTCAAAGCTAATCTTTGTGTACTACGATCTTGTCTTCTAAAATAGGAACCTCATCGTCCTCTATAATCTTGTCCATGACTTAAACGTCTAAAAACAAAAAGGGAACAACTCCTTGAGTCAAAATTCTAGCAAAAGATGACTCCCTCAAAAGGGACATCTCTTCTTCATATTCTACCACTATCAATAGACTGCTCCCTTGAAGGACAACTATATACGGTCATTACAAAAATATAATAAATATTCATAATCTTCCCGCATCGATCAATTTATTAAAACACAAACAAATCAAGAAAAAGATGAATTTTTCGTCATGGACTTGCATATTTTGGATTTTGGTTTTCTTGTTCCGAAATACACGTAGTCGTACACTAAGTTATAATAAACCTCTCATTCTCACCTCCTTGTCTTTTTTTGGCTAAATTCCTCATTACTCAAGTGATTTACCACAAACAGGACATTTTGTGATCATGTGACTTTTCCTTACCCTTAAAATAGTCCATTATGCAAGGCCTGTAGGGTCTTATGTTTGTAAGCACATCTAGGGTATGGTAGAATCATCAGGGTTCTTATCAATTAAGCAACTCTTTTACCACCTCTTACCATTCACCTTCCTCATTACCTATTGATTATCCTATATAAGACCAAATCCTTGGCACATGTATTTAAAAATAAATCAACCATACCTACAACCTAAACTCAATCATGCCTATGACCTACATCTTCCATGCCTAACACCTATCAAGCCATTATGTTATTTCACCCTAATCTTCCCTAGCTTATGGGAGAACTACATCAGCTTGAGGTCCCTTTTCGTCTGGACTATGTAGGCTCCACTTTGAGGGCATTGGTCCCTTGGAGGTTAGCTCGGCCACTCTCTACCCTAACCAATTCCATCTATCCATTTCCTATTCACATTTTACCCTAGTTAGTTTCCTTTTTTATATAAATAATTGGAAATTAAATCACACAAACAAAAACTGCTTCACATCTTTACCATCATCACTTGTACATTCATTATGTCTACCATTTCTTTACCATTATCATGCATTTTACTACAACACATATTAACATGATCTAAATCATCATTAATTTCACAAATTAATGAATTAAAAAATCAACCATACCTAAGTCAACCTAACTCAATCCATGCCTATGACCTGACTCAATCCATGCCTATGACCTAACTTCATCCATGCCTATAACCTGAATTAATCCATGCCTAAGACCTAACTCCATCCATGCCTATGACTTGACTCTATCCATGCCTATGACCTGACTCCATCATGCTTGAACCGACCTAACTCCACCATGCCTAAACAACCTTGACTCCATCATACTTGATTCATCTAGTTTCCATCACATATACAAATAATAATGGAAATTAAAACAAGTACACCATCCATCATATAAATATCATCATCTATAAATCATGACGTCTATGTATACATACATATGTCCACAGATACAAATGAATACAAATATATAAAATCCTCATGTACATCCTCACTATCTTCGGCACATAGGTCGGTATATGATCAAAATCAATCAACCCTTGTATACATCCTCACTCTCTTTGGCACGTAGGCTAGTGTATATCAAAAATAAAACAAATAGATCAAAATGGAGGTCACAATGGCCATCAGGAATCAACTCACCAGATATCCTCCATCTCTATCTACCCTACCTCCTCCTCCTCCTCTGTCCCTATACAATGGCCCGCTAACATCTCACCACCCATCATGGGTCGTGGCTGGGTCCCTATTGGTACCGCACCTCGAGTTGGCCTCCACACATTGGTGGATGTTATCTCTCAAAAGTGCACCCTGTAGAGAGATGGCTACAGGTTTTCTAAGCTTAAAAAATTTGATATCTTTCTTGCGTAGATGAAATGAAAACACCTCAGGTTTGAGGGTATACCTATTGTGATGTGAGTCTCCAGTATCAAGGCCGGTTCCTTATTGATGTATCCTAAATTGATCTTTGGGGTTTAAGGGGAAAAGATGACTGTAAAATAATTAAAAATAAGGTGATACACCAAATTTTTATGAGAAATTTGATTGAGTATATGCACAATTGATATGTGAAAGGATTATTGATGAATGAACCAACAATTTTCTGTAGAATGTTAAGGGAAAACACTTCGAGGTATTGAGGGAGAGTATCACAACAATACCGCTAAGCTAACATACACATTAATATCATACAAAAATTACTAAATTTTACAACAGAGTAAGATGACTAATCAGGGAATTTTCATTCAAAAGACTAATAGAAACATGCAAATGATTGGGAAGGTAGAAAATACTTCACACTTAGAAGGAAAAACTGGCAAAAAATTGCTTCAGTACTCCTATATCTAAAAATGTCCTCTTCTGTGCTTTACCAAAGCACACAATATATAGTAAAATAAATTTCACCCTCTTCCTAAACATATTCTAAATCTTGTACTTGCCCATGCATCTTATTTTTATCCTTTATTTAATAATAGATAAAGGAATAAAAATAGAGCATGCAATTACAAATAGGCATTTAATAGCCTTGATTTTCAATACAGTCAAACTGAAGTTGACTATTTTATTTTTAAGAAAACAAAGGTGAATAATTTTCTAATAATAAGCATTCTTTCTAGGCAAGTCTCTTTCCTTGTGCATGTGAATTCATCTTCTTGTGAAGCATGCAAAAAATCAACTCTCTATTTGTGAGTAAAATAATTGCAATACTTGTAATATTAACATCCAATGTGGGGACCACCTTTCCATGTGCACATGTTATGATGTTGACATCTCTTGGCTTCTAATTGTCAGAAGGTTGTAATACTGCAAATCATCTCTAACTCCTTGAAGTGGGGACCACCTTTGCACTTCACCATGGTTTGGCCACCTTTGTGGACTTAGCACATTATTGAATTTTAAATGTATATGGGGGTACTTTTGTAAAAAGGCCACCTTTGTCATACTTGGCCACCTTGGTAACACATGCTATAATATATAGTTGCCACCTTCATTTAAAAATGACAATGTAATACTTGTCGGGTTTTGCATTTGGATAACACTTGACTATATTTTATAACCCTTACCTTTTGGGTGATCATAGAAGAACATGATTCAGTCAACACTTTACATTATTTGATTTTGGACAATAGTTGATCCTTTTAACATTCTGAATGCAAATGAATTTTTTTTAATCATGGGGGTGGCCCCCTCATGATGATGACTCACCCCTTCAAGATTTGGCTTGTGAGATGGCTGACTCAGGTAGAGTTCACTTTGATATTGGTGATCATTTTGTAATTATTGATCTCTGTACTTTGATATCTTAGGCCATTGATCTTGAAATTGTAGTTAGGGTTTTGGCCTACATTGAATGTTGTCGGTGGCATTTGATCACTATGGTTTGTATTGAAAGTTGTAGATCGATCTCCAGCCTTTGATCTGTGTACTTGTTGATCATGGCCATTGATCTCTGATTTTGGTTGAGTTCAAACTTTAACTCAATTCTTGAGCTTGGTGGTAAAGGTTGTTTGACCTCAATGATAACTTCATCATGGCTTTTGGGTCTACGGGCGAAGCCTTGACAAATTTTTTGATGCCATCATTATCTTATGAAGATCTTCCTTACCAGATTGATTTTCTTAGCTCGATTCCTCTACATATTTTATGGCTATGCTCTGTTCAAGTTTTATGAGGAGGTGGTCATGGGATTTTTTCACCATATCCATGATATTCGATCTTGGATTTTACTGCAGATAGGTATTGCATCTATATTTTCTATGATCATTTTGATTTCGGTTCTTAAACTCTCTGAAAGGTTGAATGAAAACCATTTTTTGATTATTTAAATTCTTGGGTTCTGTAGAAGGGTTCATGTGATTTGAATTTCTTTCCGTATCTGAGTATTTACCTCTACCTCCTCTCTGTATGTTGATTGTTCTGATCTTTGTAAGGTTGCTTGGTGTTGTCTCTTGGAACTCGAGCTCTGTGGATTTCTATAACCATTCCTCTATCTGATGAGGGAAGGTAAGTACCGACATCCTTGGATATCATTGTTGATTCATTGTTTCCACTTTGTTCTTTGAGAAATGTTGATGATCTGTTCTTTCTTTGCATTTATGTGTGGTTTTGTGGCCCGGCCTTGGTGTTTTAGAGTTGAACCTCGTTTTTAGCTTGATCCTCTTTCTCTGAACTTGATGATTTCTTGAGGATTTACTCAACTTCAAATACCATTAAGTACTTGTTATTTCTATAATTTTGATCTTTACCCATTAATAGGTCTTCATTTATTGGCCAGGATCTATGCTTTCTAAGATGTGGGTACTTGTAGATCTGAGTTTTGAGAAATTCTTCAACCCTGTGTAGATAACATCTGTAAAAGTTTTGAAATATCAGTTTTCAACGTGCATTATATTTGCATTTTGGTTTTCTTTGTATTTTCATGCTTCAGCCATTGATGAAATTAGATTGAAAAGACTTTGTGATATTGTGTTTGATGTTATGTGGCTCTGAATAAGTTTTTATGAGCTCATTTTTGTTTCATGGCTCCATTCGGGTATTGAAAGTTTTGAGAAACTTATGGTTTTGTGGTTTTTCTATCATCATCAAATCCTTGAGCTTGATTTGAGAGCCATTTGTGTGTAACATTTACTTTGTATTCTCATTTATTGTAGATTCAAGTCTAAGATGTTTGTTACATCTGTAGCTTTCATTGTTCTAGGTAGTAGTATTCTAAGCTCAAAACTTCTCATTTATTGTTGGCGAGTCTATTATAGACCTTTGTTTGTGTTTTCCCAAAATCTGTGTCCTCATTGTTTTTACCATTTGATTCTCGAGAGACAGATAATAATCTTCCTTCTATTTGGTCTTTTGGGTTGATCTCTTGTAACCTGTAGTTGCATACTTTTTGAACTCTAAGGTTGATTATGTAACTTTGCATATACGGCTATTAATGTGATCTGTGAATAATTGTGAGCTTCTTCTTGTCCCTTATGGGAATGACCTTTAGCATTTTTTCTTTCTATTATTTGATATTTGCTTACTTCTGAAATTTTTGAAATGTGCTAACATGCTAATACCAAAACACTGTTTCATATTTTAAGTGCATGAAGACTGTATCTATAGCTAGGAAATTCTTCTTTCTTTTCATTATATTTGTTCTTACTAAAAAAAAATCTCATGACTATAAGTTGTAAGTGGTCTTAGTCCTATGTAGAGGTTAAACATTTGAATATGAATCATGCTCACCGAATTCTTGGTGTTACAATTGTATGATTTCTAAAGACATTATTTTCCCTGAAAATAGTTAGCTTGACTTTTATAAAGTCTGTAACTAAAATGGCTTGCCTAAAACTCTACATTTTTTTATATCTGTTTCTTCATTTCACCTTTTGAATTTATCCCTTGTAACCTGCAGTTGCATTTGCACTCTTTGATTCTAACGTTGATGATTACTTGAGGGTTTACCCTGCTTTAATTTTACCAATGAAAAAAATGTTTTCCCTTCCCTGATCTGAACTTTTCAATTTAAATTTCAAGAGAGTGAAAACCAAGATTTGGGTATCTTTCCCTTGCCATGGGTAGTGGAAATTACTTTACTTCATTTGATTCTGCAATCTATTCTTGATTCTTGATCTTAAGAGGTCTTTTTACCTTGTATGTGGCTTTTCTGGAAATTATAAGTAGTTATTCATCCATGTAATACCATTCTCGGGCATAAGCCTTGATTCAGATGCTTTGTTGAAATACTGTAATCTTGTTTCTTTTATTTAGATGCTTTATTTTTTTTATAGTAGTATTTCTGGCATGCTGGAAAATTTGAAATGTTGATTTTCCATGGCGAAGCCCTTTCAATTTTTTTCTAGAATTCTCTCTTCCTTCCCTTTTCAACTGTAGTAGTTATATTTTCTGATTCAGAATACATAATGTAACAATTTATTGATTTAAATCATTCTTGTAAAGCATGTAGTAGCTTAAACCACATAATGAGAAAGTTGTAAATGTCCATTTTACATGGTGAAGCCCTATCAAAATTTTCCCATAACCTTCTTTCATTCTGTTTCAGCTATAACCCTTTCTTTCCAGTAAACTTCAGCTTCTTGAAATATGATTTTCTCCCTTAGTTACAAACTGAAAAAGTATACTTCTATTTGCTAGTCTCTTTTCTGTACTGTAACTTCTTCCATTTATAGAAAATACTGAATTTGAGTTATAATAATCCTTCTTTCCAGCATGTACTTATGACTTGTCTATTTCTTCTTGGCTACAACCTGTACCTGCACACTTAAGAAAATAGTTAGAAAATACTTAGGCTTTTTGGCCTCTCTTGTGTCCATGTTTCTTATTTTCTTTTCTCTTTTTTATTTCTAAGTGAGTGAGCATGTATGCAGTTTGATCTTCAAGTAAATTATATCTCTTGTTTTAAAGAGATTCATATGCACGAACTAGGACAGTAAGGAATATGAATTGATCTCTGAGCTCGTAACTGATAGTTCATCTTTTCTTCTTTTTTAGGTATAGTGACTTCTACAACAAACATGAAGAAGGAACAAAAGATGGAATGGAGATACTTTGAACAATGAAGAAAACCCCCAAGGAAATGATGGGTTCACTCATACTCCTTTACTTTCTTTTTCATGCATGTGTAGCTCTTATTTTAGTAGTTGTACTTTACTTTCTAGTTACATCCCATGGATTGTGTGTGAACATTTGAAATTCCTTATGAATAAAACATTGAATTTTGTAAATGAGTTGTATATTTCTTTCTACATTTCAGCTTTCTATATGGATTGTATGATGAACTAAACAACTCAGTAATATAATTGAATGTCTTAATCATGAAGGAAAGAACATTAATGAGAACCTGTAACATTCAATAATGAACTCTGATTTCTACAATATGCACTTATGTTTGTTGTCCCAAAACTCAACATTTCACCTATTCTGTAATTTGGTGTCTTCATCAAGACAACAAAGCTGTCATTCGGGGCCTTGTGTTCTTTTGCTAAAGATAACATGAAATTATAGACTATGTGATCTGTTACATTTTGTAACAACACACATAGCTGTAGATTTCATTTAATCATTAACTAATTCAGTAGTAACCAATAATATCAAAACTCCCTTAGCTTAGGTATACTTCACCAATGCCTTCCATCATAACAATGAAGTTTCTAGTTGCCCATTTTTGCACAAGTGCAAAAATTGTCAACATTTCTAACGATCCTGCGGGGAAAGCTACCTGCTAGCTTATAGACCAGTGCTTTGCTCTTGTCCATTGGGCATGGATTCCAAACATGAAACCAAAATCTACCTTTCCGAAAGGTCCAACCCTTCCAAAATGAAACTAAAACTAGGAAAAGATCTGGTAAACCAGATCACATGCACAAATGCACTTATTGAATTGAAAAAATAATGCAATGTTAGAAACTTCACTTATTGAAGGGAAATCCTACTTTAATAATCACTGCAAGATTTTCAATAACAGTGTTTGAGAAACATAACATTCATAGGAATGGGGATTTCCTCTCTATTTAGCTTCGAAAGTTTAAAAGCATTGTATTCTTTGCAAGCTGAAATCATGTAAGGGCCACTCCAGATTGTATCAAACTTTGTGTGTCTTCCTGGCTTTACACGATCAACATCCCACTTTAACATAATATCTCCTTCATTGAAGATTCTAAATTTGGCTTTCTTATCAAAAGTATTCTTCATATGTTTCTTATTCTTTTCCATATTCAAATGGGCTTGATCTCTTAGCTCTTGTAATTCCATTAACTCTACATAACAAACCTGTAATGGTTCATTCTCAAGAAGCTCCATTTGATGCAGTAAATCTAATGCAGGTAACTCAACTGAAATAATTATTCTTGCTTCTTTTCCATACACAAGTTTGTATAGTGAATTGTCAACTGATATTCTAGGAGTCACTCTATCAGTTCAAAGTGCTGAATTTAACTTTAGATGCCAAGCTATTTGATTATCTTTGACTGTTCTTCTAATGATCCTCAAAAGGTTCTTGTTAGTACTTTCAGCTAAACCATTACCTTGTGGGTAATAATACGATGATGAACTTAAGTAAATTCCATGGTTGACATCCCAATCTATTATATTTGCACTAAGAAATGCTAAAGCATTATCTGATATCATAGTTGTTGGAGCACCAAATCTGCAAACTATTCCTTCATAAAAAGATAGTATCGAATCTTCATTAGCATCTTTCAAGGCTATTGCTTCAGTCCATTGTGTAAAATAGTCTGTAGAAATTAAAGTCCATTTTTTTCCTTGTGATGAAGGCGAGTTTATCATGCCAATAAAGTCAAGACACCCACTGCATAAAGGGTTGATCAACTGAAATAGGTTGTAAGGGAAGTGAAGCTAAATATTCTTTTCTAACAAAGAAAAAACATCTTTTACACTTTCTGATCCTTTAAAAATAGTCCTTGAATATGCTTGGTCAGTAGTAGCCAGCCTTCATAATTTTTAAGGCCATGGTGCATGCTGAAAAATGAGCTCCTGTAGGTCCTTCATGGAATTCTGACAATATTTTCTAAATTTTATCATAGTCAACAAACCGCAGCAAGATTCCATTTATATCTCTTTTGAAGAACACACTATCAATAAAGATATAAGGTACAACTTGTAATTTGAAATATCTTCATTTATTTTTGTCCATACCTTCTAGATAGGTTCCATGCTGTAGATAGTTAACCAAATCAGCCATCCATCTTGATTCCTGAATCTCATGAGTAAGCTCAGGCTGATGATTTTCTGGTTGAACCATTATTTCTGATTGTTGATACGTAATTTTAGCATGTTGTTTTGAATCATCTGGTTCTGTAGCTTGTTGTTTTTCCATATCAGAAATTAGATGTTCACATAAGCCTTTCCTTTGAACTATCTTAGAAACCTAGATATACACATCATATTCCATGACATTCGTTATCCATTTTTCTCTTTTCTCATTCAATTCTTTATTTAGCAAGAAAGTTTTCACACTTGGATGAGAAACAAGAACATGGATTTCATTGTTCGAAGGCATGTACTTGAAATTATTTAGTACTCTGATTACTGAAATTACTTTTTTTTCAAGGAATGTGTACCTTGTTTCATAATCATGCAAGCTCTGTCGAAAGAAAGAAATAGGCTACTCAATATTTTCATCATTAACCTGAGTTATTATAGATGAGCTTGTTTTAGATCCTACAAGTGCATAAATTGTGAAATATTTATCGAAATTTGGATTTGCAAGAGTAGGATATTGAGAAATAGCTTCTATGATTGAATCAAATCCTTCTCTCCCTTAACTAGTGTAAGGAAAAGTTTTCTCTTTCTTTAGCATAGCTGTCAATGGTTTAACCAATGCTTCAAAATCTGAAATAAATCTTCTAACAAAGTTGATTTTTCAAAGGAAACTTTGTACTGTCTTCTTATGATGAGGTAACTATAGCTGTGATATCGCTTTGATTCTGAATGGATCAATTGCTAATCCTTTCTCAGAAACAATATGAGCAATAAATTTACCTTGATGTATTGGAAAGATAGATTTAAGCGGATTCAAAGATATCCCAAATTATCTGCATAACTGAAAGGTATCCCTTAGATGTATTAGATGTTGTTTTGGATTTTTTAAGAATACCGTAATGTCCTCTAAATAAACTAGGATGCATTTATTTAGCAAGCTACAAAAAACCATGGCCATTGCACGTTGAAACGTTGCACTGACAATTGAAAGACCAAAAGGCATCCTTTTGTAAGCATAAGTACCCCATTTAGTGGTAAAAGTTGTTTTTTACTGTGGTGCCTGACTCTGTCTTGTCTTATCGGAAAGCTTGTAAGAAGGCCCTCAAGTGGGTTATAACTCCTATTCAGACATTTTTGCAAGATTGTTTGATTAACTCGGTGTAATGGTTTCTTCTAACCTTATAGGGAAAAACTCAGAGCTACCTTACCCTGTTTTGATCAAGGGCTCGAATCTTGTGTAAGTTCACTCACCTTGTCCTAACTTGGTAGGTTGGGTGGTTCTCATACCAATGTGATGTAGTTATTATCCTAGAAGAGGTAAATTCATGCACCTTATCACATGGGTGTTCAGTGGTGCGAGCTCACCTTGCCACGAGTTTTGTTTGCTACCATTTCAAATGTATTAAAGAGATAATTGTCGAAAATCCCTTTTTCTGTCGCTTGTTAGGAAAGAACAACATTAGTAAATATAGTAAATGTGGTAACGAGATTCCTCACGAAATGAGAAGAATGGATTTAAAATAAAATAAAAATAATAAATAGAAGCATGAATAAAAAAAGAGGGGGGGGGGAGATGAGGCATTTTAGGGTTAGTTATCCTTGTTGAGTTTTTTTTTTTAAAATAAAGGAATTAAAATTAAAAAGCCGTGAAAATTGGGGTGGTTAGGGCAAAGAGGTGCTTGGGCTCCTTGCATCTGGGTTTTTTTTTGTTCCTTTTTCCTTTTTGTTTTCTTGTGGGTAGAACAGCCACCGCTGCCATGGTAAGAAAGCTTCAAACCAGTTTTTCCTCTTCCACCAGGTTACTGAAGAAGGTGTTAGGGGAGAGAGTGTGTGGAACCAAGGGAAAAATTCCTGAAGGAAACATGGTCACACATTTTACATGAATCGATGAGCTTAAGGGTGATTTTTCGACTATGCAAAGAAATGCCTCACCAAATGTCATCTCATGGAGGACCTTGGCTACGATCTGTGCCAACATCCTCCCAGCCTGTGCCAAACTTGAACTCTTGAACCTTGCGTGGACTTCCATCAAAGCATAATGGAGAGAGAAATTTTGTCAGATGTGGTAGTTTCAAATGCATAGGTGGACGTATCTGCAGTGTTTGACCATATGAAAGAACGAGACAGCTTCGCATAGAGTATGACTGCGGTAGTGTACATAAGACGTGGGGTTTCCTTAGGAGACAGTCACATTGTTTCTTCCATGTTGTTGTTTTTTCATTAGAGATGTTGCTCATTTCAGATCTGGAATCTACTAGTTTCAACCATTTTATGACATTTGTGATTCCATTATATGTATCCCCTGTAGTGCAGTGTGTCTTCTGGTATATACCCCACACCCATTATGCTAGAGACGAAGCTGGGTTGGGTTGCTTCGTATAATATTGTTACACTTCGTTGCATTCCAAAGCCAGTCATAGATATGATGATAAATAGACACCTTTTCCAGCATAATCTCAGCCACAGACAAATAAGAATTTTGGAACGGGGTATGATCAATAGAATATGGTTGTTTGGTCATATGTTATGATTTGTAAGTTCCCTGATACACATGTATGCAAACGTGGAAGCATTCAGATGGCTTGCCAATGGTTTGAAATAGAAAATGCGGTCTCATGGAGTACCATGATTGCAGGATATGTACATAATGGATTTTTTGAAAAGGCGTGTGAATTGTTTGATAGAATGCCTCAAAGAAATGTTGTCTCATAGAAGGGCATGATTGCAAGAAAATCCTGACACTTCTTTTACAAGCTCCCCTAGACACTGGCTACCTATCCCAAAAGCAGCAGATGGGCTGCAACATGAGCTTCTGTTTGAGTTCTGTGTGCAAGAAATTGCTCTGGAGGTGGTTTGTACATATATGGATTCAAATGTTGCAGATCTCAAGCGAGAGGCTTACCCTGTATTGGATGAGCTGGCCAGAAATGTTAGTACCAAGAACCTTGGACATTTACACAGCTTGAAAAGAAATCTTACTCGTCTCCTTGTACAAGTGTAGAAGGTACAAAATGGGTTCATTGGGAAAGCTTGAGGATTTCAAGAAAAGGTGAAATGGTAAAATTGCGGACGCTCATGATCTTTTTGACAAAATGCTTAAGCAAGATGCTAAACCAAAGCCTGCAGGTTTCACCGACTCCATTCCTTCTAGGCTTGGTTCATCTTCCCTTAACTCTCATAATTCTCATGTTTTGGTTCTATTTTGTGACTTTATAGAATTTTAAAATATTATGATTATATTACAGTTAAATGTTTATATCAACTCGTTACAAAACAGTGAAGTGTCGTGACGTAACTCACGAAGTGAAAATAACTTGTTGAATTAAAACATAAACTTCCATCCTCATTCTGTGGTGATTTAGAAAACTTCCTACCCACCTGGATTGCTTCAAGATTGTTTTATCGACAAGATGAGATTGATTTCATAGTATTAATGTTGACATTCTCCCTGTTCAAATAGTTAATTTTTGCATTTTTTGAAGACTCCTTAAGTACGCTTCGTAACTCTGAAAAAAAGATGTTAAGCTTCATTCGTGTACTTTGTTATCTGAGGATTCACCTTGACCTTTGGATTGACCCTGAACGAGCATATGAGATCTTTTTGATGCTCTTATATGAGTACTGTTACATTGTTTTACAGTATTAGAAACTTGTTAAATCTAGAAAGTTGGCTTTTGTTTTGAACGACCATTTGAAACCTAGATAGATAAATTACTTCCCATCTTCACAAACCTCTAGTGTTTATACTAGACAATTACATGGATCCTTTAGTTTAGGGAAAAACTATTAGTGTGTGTATTTTCCACATCATTAGGTGAGTCATCTCACTTAGGTGAGATCGTAGGTTCATGTGTCATTTAGGGGTCATTATGAGACTCCCTTATGTGTCAGTGCGTCATGTGTGTCATTGGGAGTTACGATTCTATTATGCGAATGTAACTCCCCCTCTCTACTCGAGTTGTCATGATTGCAACACTGGGGTTACTCAGCACCTCCTATATGTACACCCCATATTATCTATGAGATAGAGGGGAGTTTTATGGCTTAACCAGGTTCTGCCCATGTTTCAAATCTTTGCATGCACATTCGGTTGATGCTCGCTCCTCCCAAGAGATCTATTCACGCTACCATTCACATGTCCGTTGATGTGCACATCGTCCCTCGTGATCCTCGCTTGCAGGTTTTAAACCCTCTTTCATGGTATCAGAGTGGATCTTGTGGATCCGTGCACTCATCGGCATTTCTGTGCGTGTTTTCTGGCTTCTGGCGTGATATTCAGATTCTCGAGCATGTGTTATAATGGAAATTCTGACCATGCTCTATTTGCATTGATTTAGGCGTCATACCTCCTGTACGGGTTTGATCATGTTTGAGTTTCTGGTGTTTTTCGGAGTTTGGTGTCATGGTTTTTCAGCTCATCAGTTCCTTCCTTGCATATGCTCGTATTTGCATAGCTGATATTTCGGGTGTTCTGGCTTTGCATGAGAGTTTTTGGGGTATATTATAGTTTGAGGTTGCATTTTAGAGGTTACAGATCCGTCTCTAGCTCATTCATCCAGAATTGAGGTTGTAGATCCTTCTAACTCATCTCACCTCAGCTCTGTGTGCCCCCTCGACCTCTGCATTTCTCGTGTTGCACGTGATTGATCTGGTGTTGGCTTCTTATCTGGGATTTCTCTTTATCTATCGGATCGTTTGGGTTTTGAACCTAGTTCTAGCTCTTGTGGGTTTCTCTTCGCTTCATGGATTGCCCTAGCCATGTTGCTACTCCGTTCCTACCCATTTCGGTTTGCATTTCCTCCAACACCTATGTTCTCTATATTGGTTTCTTCTCCACAGCACAATTTGACCAGCTCCACTGGTTCAACCTCAACTTGCTCGTGAACATGCTACTTTGTGCTCCAACAGTATTTCTCGACCTCTGCAAGATCCTCCTGCAGGCTCTTCTCCACCATCCATGGCCGCCTTTCCTTACCTCTGCTACCATTTTGTGCTCTCACTGGAAAACACTGTCCTTCCTTCCTTTGCTACAGTGCATTTGGGTCACCTTGGGAGTCGTGCTCTTCCTTGGTTCCTGTTAAACAAAGCTAGACCTACTGCATTTCTGACAGCACGTTCAACAACCTTGCATGTTTCTCAGTGACCTTCGTTTTCTCACCAACTCATCCGGAACAAATGCTTGGATTGACAAAACTTGGTAGTAATTTCTGCGATTTGTTGAAAATTCTTTGGTTTCTGACCCAACCAATCCCATAGCACGCACCTGGCCCTAGCTCCCTTCAACTGTCTCCAACAGCTCCTACAGCACCTGTACAGCTGTTTTTTTTCGGTTTTCCCCACAAACCAGCTTGGTTACACCATAGCTTGGCACTGTGAACACCTGCCCATGTTTTCCTCTCTAGCTTCCAACCCATGTGGCCCTTCTATCACTTCTTTTTAAAATGTTTTAAAGGTGATTAAAAGAAAAACATTCATTGTAATTGGAATGTAATTAATATTTTAAGGCTAAAATTGTTTTTGGCTTGTTTTATCATCCTTCATTTGCGTGTCAAAGACGGAGGGCAAGGTTCGGGGTTGGCAGGGGGCTGATCCCCCCTCGTCAAGAAAAACCCTATGCCTAAAATTTTGAGCTGTTTCCAACAAGTAGTCACACGATACCCTTTGCACCCATTTCAGTGTACTTTTTTTTAATCAGTTTGTAGCGTTTATTGCATTTTTCTCATCAGTTGCGGGAATTGTATTTTGCCATAACTTTTGACTCGTTGCTCATTTTTGAGCACTTCTTTGGTCAAAGTTGCATGTTTTTTAACATTTTACATGATGACATTATCATTTTTGTAAACACACTACTTTTATAAAGTGCCGCATTCTGGGGGGGTTGATTGTACTCTTGGGCCTTCACACAGATGCATTATCGGCCGAGTCCGACGTCTTGCTTTTGTGCATCTTGCATTTTTCATCATGGAGAGTGCTCTTTCTAGACTTGAGCATCATAGGATCACTTTACAGCCTCTGCCACTTCTCACCGGGAGAGGGAACTATTCAGCTTGGTGTGCTTCCATGGAATGTTACTTCACCCACGAGGGTCTTTTACCCTTCTTGCTTGGGTCAGTTCCTACACCCACTGATCATCGTCATCTAGAGGACTTCCTCGACAATTTTGACCATGTATTTGGTCACATTATGATGTATGTCTCTCATTCTCTCTAGTTTCATGTGGCAGACTCAGATCCACCTCACCGTGTCTAGAGCATTCTTCAGTCCTTCTATGGAGACCCTTCACATACTGCCGCCATTGTTGCTGTTGCTGATTCAGTTGTCTCCTCCATTTCTTCGTGTGATGACAGTTCCACTGACATAGACTCGCTTGGTTCTACTTCTGATGACGAGGATTGTGCATCCAGTTATGATGTCAAGAGTACTACAAAGGACTCTTCTCCTCTTTCTCTCACTATTCCAGAGAGTGTTGTCACCCCCCACATCTCATCAGATATCGAGCAGTCTTCTACTCAGTCTCATACTGTCATCACACCAGCCTCCTTTCCTTTCCACTTCCAGTGTGCGAGGCCCTTTTCACTCCTCTACCTTCATTGGATGACTCATACCTATCTGACATCGCTCTTCTATTTGTTGAGCCCCCTCATTGGGATGAGTATCTGCCTGACCTTAGTCATCTTTTTGCAGAGTCCACTTGTGATGCTCTACAGGTTCTCATCCATCTATAGGTGTTTCAGAGGAGTTCATCATCTCTATTGTTGGGAGTTCCCCTTCTGGGAATCTTACCACTTCCACTTTTCCAGAGACCTTCATTGATCCACCCTCAACTGTGGATCCCTTTTCTATTGTGGAGGATGTTTTGTTCCCTTCACATCACTTGGACATCCTTTCTACAGGTGTTGCTCTTCACTTCTGACAGTTCTACGCACGTGGCATTACCTTCAGTTCCTTGGCACTCACTCGCTAGACCTATGTCACACTTCCATGCACCAGACTCAGAGTTCTTCGTGTTGCTGCCTTCAGTTTCCTTTGTGGAGTGGGAAGACTTCCAACACATCATTTCTGTCCTTCCTAAGGGCAGGCACACAGTTCGGTGTGGGTGGCTCTTCTTCAGTCCAGAGGCAGAGGATCTCATCATCGACATTCTTCTGGGAGACTTCTTAGAGCTGCAGAGTTCAGATCCATCCATGGCATCTTCTACATTCCTCTCGTCTCCCTCTTCTTCTCTCTTCTTCTTCTTTCCGAGAGATTTCCTCTTTGTACATGGGTACCTTTTCAGGCTCATCTATGGTTGGGACCCATATTTGGCATCTTTCTTAGATTAGAGAGTGTTTTGTTCTCTTGTGGTGGATGTTTTTCCCACTAGGTTTTCCTTCACTGCTTGGGACTTCTTTCTTGTACATGGGTACCTCATCAGGCTTTGTGCCGGGACCCATTTCTTTTTTTTGACTTACCACCTCATCCTAAGTTACAATGAAGGGGGGGTGTTGGTGTGTGTTATTTTCCACATCATTAGGTGAGTCATCTCACTTAGGTGAGATCGTAGGTCCATGTGTCATTTAAGGGTCATTATGAGATTCCCTTACGCATCAGTGCATCAGTGTACAGTCATATGTGCGTCATTGGGAGTTACACTTCTATTATGGGAATGTAACTCCCCCTCTCTACTCAAGTTGTCATGATTTCTTAGCACTGGGGAGTTACTCAGCACCTCCTATATATACACCCCTTTTGATCTTGTTATGAGATAGAGGAGAGTTTTATGGATTAACCAGGTTCTACCCATGTTTCAAATCTTTACATGCACATTCGGTTGATGCTCGCTCCTCTCGAGATCTCTTCACGCTGTCGTTTGCATGTCCATTGATGTGCACATCATCCCTCGTGATCCTCACTTGCGGGTTTTAAACCCCTCTTCAGAAACATTTTTGAGGTGATAAATTCAAACTTGGATCATTTATACTCTGTCATTCAGTTTGACAAGGTCACAATTGGACCTAAGCAGGACCCATGTGAAATCATATATAATTGTCACCTTCGAAAACTATCCGGGAGCTCAAGTTATCACCTTCGGAAGTTGGCCTCCTGGGGTTGGTCAGACAGGTTAGACACCTAGGGGCTGGTCGGATTCTATTGTTGGTCAGGTCACATTTCCATTTGACATTTATGGATCAGTTTTTGATGCCCATCAACTACCCATCACCACTTGCTACGCACCTGGTTGGACAATACAACTAGTTGGATCAGAACTCCACTGATAGCATTGGACGCTTGGGAATTCCGTTGGTCGGCTAGGGATTAGACTCCTTGGTCATTGGTCAGGTCACAACCAGTTTTTTGATACGTACAATCAGTTTTTGGATGGTTTTCGTTGCCTCCCTTCACACTTTGCATAACACCCTAGCTTGTAAGAAAATGTCTAAATTGGAAGGGTCATGGGGTTGGAACCTTTTACGGGTTGGTCCAAACCCCTGGGGGTTATACTGGGGGGTTGAACACTGGGGGTTAATAACTAGTTTAAAACACTATAGTGTAATACTGTTGTATCAATTAGAACTTTTGACAAAACGATGTTTTCTCTTTCTTCCCTTCTCTTTCATCTCACAAAAAGATACCTAAAATGAAATGTGCGACCATGGGCACATTCTCTATGCGAAGTTGGATTTCGGGGTTGGTCGGGGTCACATTTTATCTTATGCGTAAATGGGACATCTTAAAAATGATAATTATGATTAGATTGGATACCCATCCAGTTTTCATCGTTGATATCTGGTCACATTATTTAAGAATGGAAATGGATGGGTTATAAGCCAAACGAAGGTGAATGAATTAATTCATTAATTAACCATTTAATGTAGGCATGCTCACCCATTGACCTCTCGTGTAGGAAAAGTACCAAAATGTGGTTGCTATACCTCTTACAGTGCATCGCTATTCCCATTGGTAACCACCTTTTCCCCCTATATGTTGTAAATTTAGTCAAGGGATCATTTTGGAAATGTGACCTTTCCATTTCAAACCCTTAAAAAGAACTTTGTCAAAATTGTTCAGAGCTATGTTGAGCTAAAAAATTTGGATTATTGTAAAATATTTTCCTTGATCATTTTGGAATTATGTAAATTAGTGTTATTTTTTATACCTCTTAGTGCTAATTTATGTGTGCAGTTATTTTTTAACAATTCATGTTGTGGTTCATTTTCACCCTAACTTGTATAATTGCATCCTAACCATTAAATACTCTACCCTTGTTCAAAAGTATTGAAAGCATAACTCCAACTCTCAAGCCCATATGGGCGTTTCCATTATAGCTTTAAAATACCTATAGGGAATTGAAACGTTTAACAATTTGATGGAAATGGATTTTAGTTTGGGAAAATTCTCGGATTCTCCCTGAATTTTCTCTCAATTGGATTGTCTTATTCAAGGTTTTGTGTGCATCACCTTCATAAAGTAGTCATTTATTTCCAACATCAGTCTAATCCCTTCTCCTGGAGTTATTTAGCTAACTTTCCTATCACAGTAGTTAGAACTACCACTAGGTTAGAAGATAGATTTAGTCAACTTTTTATGCATCAAATGGATTATCCTATGACTTGGATCTAACCATCAATAGTTGCAGGGTTCCATCTTAAAATTCCAATTCAATGGTCCTTAAATCCTCAAAGCATAATGAACTGCCTTAGCACTAGTCAAAATCAAAAGCAATCAGGGGTGTTGTAACTTTACATTGAGCGTACAATCCTTGGCACAACGATAATTGTTCTACCAGTAGGAGATCAAGTAGATTTTCACTTTTTATCTCACTTACCAAAAATTAGGTGTGTGTCTTGGTTGAATTCTCCACCTTTAGAGTACATTTGAAGCTTGAATGATCATGTCAATTTTATGACTCCATGGATTCAAATCCAGAGGGTTAAAACATACGATCACAACCCAATTTTATAATGCCTTTATGAGAAGAGTTCAAGACCCACCATCTAACAAGATGAAGAACTATTTTTGAAACTTGTAACGCTCTCAATGAAGATTTGATCATGGATCTAGGAAACCTGAAAGTATATGGAGTATTTCCACCAATTTAGAGGTTCCGATATCCATAATGAGTTCACCTGGTAGATGACCTTATCAACGACCAATCAACTATGAATTTCTTTGGTGTGATCAACTTTGGATGGCTATATATACATATGACCAAATCAAAATTGGAATTCAAAAGTTTATTGAATTATACATAACTATGGTAGGGATCCATTTCTTAATACTGATCTTGAAAATTTTGTCCTTGGCCATAAAAATACTATATTGCAATTTAAATCTCCCTTATATTCCAATACTTCTATGGAGACAATCCACAGTTACATTCACCCATTTCAAAACATTCAAGACATTAAAAATGTCTTTGTGCCAACTAATTATGAACATAATTTCTGATCATAGTACTGTTACTATGCAAGTTGATGGCAAATTCAGTTTGCAAGTTACAACTTTGCAATTGTTGAAGTGGTACAAAGGCTTGGGAGCCAAAATTAAATTGGGATCCTAATTGTCACGTGAAAAACTTAGAATCCCAATAGGTGGGAAATCAGGGCTAACAACTTATCCCTTGGCACAATAATGTCCTAATGTTCACTTAACTGAGAAAATACAACATAAGAAATGATGTTTTGTCAACTTATGGGAAAGGATCGCCAATTGTGGTCTTTTTTTTTGTCTATTGGGTTATTTCTAGTAATATATTCATTTATGAAAATCTGGCATGGGAGGAATATGCCCTATGATTGTTATTCATAGTCTATGTGAGATGATGACTTTTGTAATTGTCGTATGCGAGTTGAGTTTCACACTAGGAACCCTTGCTGTGTCATGTAGTAGTGAGCAATCTAAGTAATCAAAAAAATAGCAATTATCCTTGGTATTTGAATCAGAGTGTAATTGGGTGTGTTATATTCCTGGGCATTACATATGGTATCCAGAGTAGAGGTTCATGCTCTCAAACCTCTTGGATGGATTGGAGTTGTGATGATTCTATGATGACCTTACTAGCCTCAAGCTGGCCCATATAATGGAAGCCTAATATTTTCATAGTCCTAAGTTGTTATGGATTTGATTATGTGGTAATTGAAACCTTATGGAATCAAAACATGATGGTGTATGTCACTTAGTGAGACCTTTGTTAGCATATTGATGTGCTCTGATGAGAGTATTGCTCTCTCCTTTTAGGGATTTGGATTCAATAGGAATCTGCTGTGACATTGCTACAACCTTTTAAAAAGGATCAATGTGAATATGGGAATGTTATCCCGAATTGTAATCAGCCTCATAAAACATTTTGTCCATGTGATGTGAAGGTGTATTGATGTATTGCATGACAAAATTTATGTAAAGCGAATCCAAGAAATAAATTTGTGATGTCATCACCGTCATTGTGATTAGTCTGTAATGCATCGTAATGTTGTTCTATGGTATAATTCACTATAATGTATGTTGTAAGTGTTAGACATTGTTTTCCTCATACAGATAATTCATGTAATATGTGATGATTCATGTCATGATTTAGGGGCATATGGTTAATATGATCCCTAGTGTACCCTGATTGCACTATGGGTGCAGGATGAGGTAATCTTTACGATGTATCGTAACCCGGGCTGAAAGTAGGGTTGTGTTATACACTTGTATATAACATGTCATACATAAGACATTCTTGGTTAATGTGTATGAATCACTATTGTTTAGTAGTAGTTATGTGTATGTTGTGAAATAGACACTAGATGAAAAAAAGGGGATAAACTGTCAAGAGTGTATGTGTGGAGAGAGGAGACGTGGACTAGGTTTTCATAATCTTGAGTTGAGTACGAGAGAGGAAGTGGAGTCTTCTATAGACTGAAAACCCACTTGTATCTGTTTAGTATAATTCAAGCTTTCTTCGTATATTGTGGCTGCGCACCACCTCAGGCTCAACTTATGCAACTAGAGTTCCCTGCTCTTTCTTATTGGATTGTTCATTGGACAATCCTATGTGATTTTGACTATGTTGATCCTTGTGGGAGTATGGAGGAATGATTCAGGCATAGATGATGACAGTTACATTATTTGATAAATTCATTTTTGGTTACATGTATATTTCTACGAGCTGAGGCTCGATGTCTAAGTGTTAGCAACTCGATGAGTACCCCTTTGGTGGCGATATGAGGCCACATACTGATTGTAATGTGCTATTTCTCTATATGTATTTTATTTGTAAATTGATCATTATCTCTTTTAGCTAGAACCAGTTGTTTTCTTGATTGACATGTTCCTATATTTTGGGCATTTATTTGAGTGTTGCATTAACATTTAGATTTTGCACCAACCATGGCTAATTAGCCATTTGTTTTTCTTAGTTTTAAAAATTTCTTTTCATATTTAAAATTGATTTTGTAGCCTAGCCCAAGGATTATAATTTTACCAATTGGCATTTGAATGGATTGTTATGTTACTTCTAATGTCGTAATGTGTAGGGATAAATGTCATGGGATTAACCATGGAGTGGTTGAACCTATGGGCCTGCTTTGTTGTATGATGGGTACTGTCATCACCAATCCGGCACTATGATAATTCTTCACCGGGAACTCCTCGTGCTATGATTATTTACTAATGCACAACCTTTAGTTTGGTGGATGTAATCTGGAAACAAAACAACAACATAACACAAGAATACCATTGACTATGATAAGAAGGAATGACGACAAATCTGAAATATCAAAATAAATTATAATATTAACATGAAACTGTTACAATCTCACCCATGAGATACTTCAACAAGACTATGGGAGAAACTTTACAATTACACCTCTTGATGGCTTCTTCAACACACCTTTAACTGATGGCTTCCTTTGCACACTTCTTACAATATTTCTCACTACTTCTTTCTATGCTAAATGAGGGGGGTGGCCTCTCTATTTATAGAACTTCCAGGCTTATCCATCCTATCTCTAAGATAGGATAAGAAATCCACTCTGACGAATCATATTCCATACCTTAACTCTTATCTGTACATGTAAGCTTATCTTTTAAGATAAGATAAACCTTATCATTTTACATGGGTTCCACATTTTTAGACTTTTTACAAATAAAATACACAAAATATTTATGACCTCACTCCTTGTCCTTATTACCAATATAATATTTCTAATACCTAATCATGTAGACCCTACTTCTCTAATTACCCAAACTTTGACATTTTAACATTACCAGACCACTTACGAAAAATATTTACTTTTTACAACATTCCTATTGTACTTTGACTGTTACCGTACTCCACATTATTGGCGGCACCGTACTGACGGCGCCGTTATCTTCTATCAGACGCTACTACTAATTATACTTAACAACATCCTATTCCTAATACATACATTAATGAAATAGAAATTATGGAGGAAAATTTTAGTGTCGACATCTTCCCCCTTCCTAGCTTCTACTCCGTCCTCGGAGTAGACTATTCTGGTGCTTGGAAAATCTTCAACTTGTCGTGGTTGACCCATTTCGTAATGGGAGTGCCATCCAATTCCTCCAGTCGGTACGTACCATTTTCATGCACAGCTGCTATTTTGTAGGGCCCCATCCATTTTGGAAGAAATTTTCTCTGTCTTCTTTTTTTGTATCTGGAATCATATACTAGAACCAAGTCATTCACATGAAATGGAGACCACCGGATCTTTTGATCAAAGTATTCCTTCTGCTTCATTTTCTTCTTATGGCTTGTATCCTTTGCTATTTCCCTCATTTCCTCTAGCAAATGAAGATGTACCAACCTTTCTTTTACTGAATCACTTTCATCCATCCTTTCATTTTTCATAACTCTCACAGTGGGAATATCAAACTCAATAGGAAGAACTGGATCAATGCCATAGGCCAACTGAAATGGGGAGTATCCTGTTGCTGACTTTGATGTTGCCCTATATGCCCACAATGCTGCATGAATCCTTTTATCCCATTTATGTACCTGCAAGGCTGCATCTTTTGCTAGAATTTGACACAGCACAAAATTTGTTCGTTCCACCTGTCCATTTGTGCTTGGCTTGTATGTTGTTGCCTTCCTGTGCTTAATAGAAAACTTATTGACTAGGGCTTCTACCACCTCATTAATGAAGTGGCTTCCTTGATCTGTTACAATTTCTAATGGACAACCAAATCTGGTGACAATGCGTTCATATATGAACCTTGCCACTTCATCCATGGAAGCTGTTTTCAATGGCCTAGCTTCAACCCACTTGGTTAAATAATCTGTGGCAACTACAATATACTTATTTTGGCATGATGTAGTTGGAAGTGGACCTACAATGTCTATTCCCCACTTTTCAAAGGGACCAAGTGGAAGAATAGGACATAATGGAGCTGATGAAGTCTTACGGTTACCATGTGTTTGACAAATATCACATGTCTTACAATAATTATAACAATCTTTAAAAAGAGTGGGCCAGTGATAACCTGCATCCAATATCCTTCTTGCTGTAAGTTATCCAAAGAAGTTCCCTCCACATGTACCACTTTGGAATTCTTCTAGCAGCTCCTTTCCTTGATCACGTCTAAATGCCCTCTTGTACTGTCCATCAGGTCCTATTCGAAATAATACTCCATGCAGAATACAATATGGACGACTGGCTTGAGTAATCTTTCTCTTAGTCTTTGCATTGGCACCATCAGGAAACTTGAATTCATTCAGATAATTCCAAATATCTATGTATTCACTAGGGATTGTGTCAAGGGAGAACAATGCTGCATCAGGAAAATCATCATCATCACAAGATGATCCTAAACCATCATAGGCTCGAGAGAGTGCATCTACATTGACATGCTTCTTTCCTGGCCTATCTATAATATCAAATTCATATTCTTGTAGCAAAATTATCCATCTTGCTATCCTCCCTGATGGGTTAGGCTTATTGACATTATATTTCAGAGCCTGATGATCTGTTACAACTATAAATTTCTACCCTAGCAAGTAATTTCTAAACTTCTTTACAGCAAAAATGATAGCCAAAGCCTCTTTTTCAGTTACAGTATAGTTTACCTCAGCACTGCTCATTTGTCTGTTCCCAAAGTAAATTGGATGTTCATTCCCATTTTCATCCTTTTGGCTCAAAGTACTTCCTAGTGCTGCATCTGAGGCATCAGTGTACACAATGAATGGCTTGCTCCAATCTAGATTCTTTAAAACAGGTGAAGACACCAGGGCTTCCTTCAATTGTCCAAAAGCTTCATGCGCCTTATTTCCTAGGTTCATAAGTAACATCCTTCTTCAAGAACTGGGTTAGTGGCTGTGTAATCTTTGAGAAATTCTTGATGAACCTTCTATAGTAACCCACATGGCCTAAAAATGATCTCAACTTACTTCTATTCATAGGAAATGGTAAATCTTTGATTTTTGAAACTTTATCAGGATCAGTACCAATACCATCTCTGGATACAACATGCCCTAACAAAACGCCTTTAGAACATCCAAAGACACACTTTGTAGGGTTTAGTGAGGCTTGTGCTTCATCTAACCTTTGAAATGTTGTCTCCATCTGGTGCAGGTGGTCCAACTTGCTCCCATAGATGCAAAAATCATCCAGAAATACTCTGATGAAGGTCCCAATGTAGGGTTCGAACACCCTATTCATCAAACGCTGGAATGTTGCTGGAGCATTACACAACCCAAAAGGCATAACTCTATAAGCAAACGTTCCCCAAGGAGTGGTGAACGTGGTCTTCAGCTGATCTTTCTCTGCTATACGAACTTGGTTGTAGCCGCTATATCCATCAGCAAAACTATAGCACTCCTGGCCAGCTACTTCGTCCAAGATCTGATCTGAAAATGGAAGAGGGTAATGATCCTTCTTTGTTGCCTTATTGAGCTTCCTGTAATCAACACAAATGCGTAGCTTCCCATTCTTTTTTATTGAGATCACAATGGGAGAAACCCATTCTGAATTCTCCACAACAAATATGAATCCTGCATCAAGCAACTTATCTATTTCTTCTTTTACAGTCTTGGAAAAATTAGGATTCATTCTATATGGCATTTGCTTTATGGGCTTAGCACCATCTACCAGCTCAATACAATGTTCTACCCAACTTACTTGACGGAGTTCCTTGTAATCAAAAGTGAATAGGTGTATGTACCTTCGAAAGAGCTGGAGGTAGGATTCCTTCTCACTCTCCATCACAGCATCACCAATCTTTATTTGTTGGAGACGATCATCAACTTCTTCTTTAGATAATTTTATGGGGTCATGAGTTGGTGTGACTGGAAGGATATCCATGACTGAAACATCCACCTCACTTTCTTCATCTTCAGTGTCCACTTCACTGGTACTAGAGTAATCAGAGGATGTCCAATCATCAGTTTCATCACTTGAATCCACAGGTTCTGCCTTATGATGTCGAGGGATCACATTTATCTTCACCCTCTCTCTACCACGTCCAAGTGTCATGAAACCTTCATTCCAGTAGTTTCTTGCATGAACTCTCCTTAGCCATGGTCTTCCCAGCAGCATTGGGTATGCAACAGTACCATTTTTCATCACCTGAAAGTCTACCACACATACAACACCCATAACAGATATTGCCACATTTGAAACTACACCTTCTGGTTTAGTTTTTCCCTTATTTAATGACCTTAACATAAGTGTTGAAGGGCGATCAATTTTTAAACCCAACATATTCATTACAGACTCGGTCATTACATTAACTGCAGCACCTCCATCAACTAAGACATCATGAATTGAAATACCATTACATAATACCTCAGCTTGTGGAGCATAGGGATCTGCCTCTGCCTCCAAAACAGGGACCTCAACCTCCTTCCTTCTTCGAGCATTGAGTCCACCTCGCAACTCCCGCCTCTTCTCAGAAGACATAGCCAAGAGTTGACCATATGTAATATTTGCAGGCCTTTTGGACAGATCTTCCAAGATGGAGTATGGTCCTTGCCCCTGTGAAATCAGAAAATCCTGCACACCCAACTTTCTTCTCCTATGTTTCTTACTAGTTTCTCCTTTCATCTTCTTAGGATCATTTCCATCTTGATTATCTTTTTCTTTCTTTCTTTTTGTTACAAACACATCTACTTCATTATTTCTGCTCTTATCTACTACATCAAAAGAATTCACAGGTGCTTTTCCTTTATCATTATCTCCTTTACCAGATGTAGAAGCTCTATCTAGACAATTATACTTATAATGACCCTTTTTATAACAACCATAACAAACAACTTCAGAAATATTTCTTTTTGGACCTCTATCTCCTCCCTGAGAACTAAATTCCTTTCCTTGAAGAAGATTAATAGTTAACTGACCCATCTTTTTGAGCAGATCTTCATACTCAGTAGATGTACTAGGAGAAATATTTGTGCTCACCGGGAGTGGTTGTGGATTCTGGACCAAAGGTGCTGGTGTAGGCTCTACTTTAGCAACAATTTCTTTGGGCTCCTCTTCCATGCTTTCTTCTTGCCTTCTTGCAATCTCCTTTGCTTGTTCAATGGTAGCTGGGTGGTCATACTTCACTCGTTGTCTGATCTCTGGCTTCATCCCAAGAATGAAGTGCTTACAGAGGAGATTATCCACGCCATTCATCAACCCATCCGCTAATCCTTCCTTCCGGATCTGGGCATCGAGCTTCCTCCTTAGCTCTAGAACACGAGCATGATAATCCCTTATCTTCTCCTTCTCTCCTTGGGATAGCTTTGTGATCTCGATCATGAGATCTGCATATTTCTGTTGTTCACCAAATTCTTCAAGAAAACTTTCAGTTAATAAATCCCATGAATTTTTCACATTATCACCTAGTGTTTCAAACCACCTAAGTGCTGAACCATCCAAAAAGGTAGGAAAAAATTCAGTCCATTGTTCCCTTCTTATAAGGCCATTACAAATACAAGATCGTTTAAACTCTTGAATGAAAGAAGAAGCATCTTCATTAGATTGAGCTGAAAAAATAGGAATCTTTCCCATTTTCAAAAGTAACCACCGTGAAATACCAACCCACAAGTACAATTAACAAGACTTATGTGCACAAATAATTGGAATCACTATACTAGAAAGTGACTTTACACCTTTCTACAGTAAAATAGAAATGACCACGGTAAACTATGGTAAAACTTGACTTACTGCGGTAAAAACTGACTTTACTGTGGTAAACACTATTCACACTGCGGTAAATACTATTCACGGTAAAAAGTGAACTGTAAATACTATTCACAGCGGACTTTACTGCGGTAAATACTATTCACGGTTTAAATGGTAACTACTATTCATGGCAAAAATGACTTTACCATGGTAACTACTATGCACAGTAAAAACAAGGTTACCCTCCAATTGATTTTTGACTAAGTGGGAATATCTCTCCAGAAAATCCACCAATGAGGAATGGTCCCGGCAACGGAACCAAAATGTCATCACCAATCCGGCACTATGATAATTCTTCACCGGGAACTCCTCGTGCTATGATTATTTACTAATGCACAGCCTTTAGTTTGGTGGATGTAATCTGGAAACAAAACAACAACCGAACACAAGAATACCATTGACTATGATAACACAGAATGATGACAAATCTGAAATATCAAAATAAATTATAATATTAACATGAAACTGTTACAATCTCACCCATGAGGTACTTCAAGTGTTATTGACTTCACTTGCCTTTCAAAAAGACTATGGGAGAAACTTTACAATTACACCTCTTGATGGCTTCTTCAACACACCTTTAAACTGATGGCTTCCTTTGCACACTTCCTACAATATTTCTCACTACTTCTTTCTATGCTAAATGAGGGGGGTGGCCTCTCTATTTATAGAACTTCCAGGCTTATCCATCCTATCTCTAAGATAGGATAAGAAATCCACTCTGACGAATCATATTCCATACCTTAACTCTTATCTGTACATGTAAGCTTATCTGTTAAGATAAGATAAACCTTATCATTTTACATGGGTTCCACATTTTTAGACTTTTTACAAATAAAATACACAAAATATTTATGACCTCACTCCTTGTCCTTATTACCAATATAATATTTCTAATTCCTAATCATGTAGACCCTACTTCTCTAATTACCCAAACTTTGACATTTTAACATTACCGGACCACTTACGACAAATATTTACTTTTTACAACATTCCTATTGTACTTTGACTGTTACCATACTCCACATTATTGGCGGCACCGTACTGACGGCGCCGTTATCTTCTATCAGACGCTACTACTAATTATACTTAACAACATCCTATTCCTAATACATACATTAATGAAATAGAAATTACGGAGGAAAATTTTAGTGTCGACAGTACGTCCCAAGGAGTTACAGATAACTAGTAGGTTGTTGAACCAAGAGTTATTATGTCACTTGGGTTGGGGGTGATGGGGCTCTATGTGACCAAGGCCAAAGGGTGACCCGACCTCATTAAAAGGAGAAAGGAGACGAGCCTCTATGGTTGAGACCTGTTATTCTTTATGGCACTCTATGGTTGAGTGGTTACCTGTCTTGATGGGGCTCTATTGTTGAGTGACCCGGCTTGGTTTTGACACTATGATTCAATCTCTATGAGAGGTATATGGAGATTATTTGGTGATGCTTTGGGAGGTATATGGAGTTTGATTTTACGATGCTTTTAGATATATGGAGTTATTTCTTGATAATTTGAGATGTGTGGTGTTGGTATAGTGAGTTATGTGTCCTTTGTGAGTCGTGGTTACACCTTGTTATGTTTGAGGCTTGACTCTTCCCTTGGTTGGTATGGAGTATTGGATATTGTCTTGGCACTATGTTGGTACAATCCTGGTTTTCTTTAGGTCTTGTGATACTCATTGTATATGTATCAATGTGAGGATTATGTTCGTCAGTCATATGTGTGTACTAGATCTATGTCTAGGACACTAATTGTTCCTGAAATTCATTTGCTATGTGGACTACTTGAACTATGGTCATTCCATGGAGGAATGAAAAGATATTGTGTTGTGATACAGTCATGAAAGTAGGTAGCAAGATGTCTTTGTGGGTTGTTTGTGTTGTGTTGAGTTTTGTGCGACATCTTGATGTTAGTTATTGTTGGGAACCCACAGAACTTAAGACAACTAAAAAATTCTAAACAATGAATATTGTAATGATTGAGATAAGAAATACTGTTAAAAGAGAATCAACTGACCACTATTGATAATGAAGGTAAGACTGGAACTGTCAATCTTCACAGAACATTAAAGTTTAAGAATTTGTTAAATGTCTTGGGCTACCCCCTCATGGTTGTGTTATATGAAAATAGATATTTTATTTAACGGTACTTGTTATCATTCATTCCTTCATTGCATATCCCTTTTTCTACCCTTATATTGTATGTCACATTGAGGACGATGCTTTCTATAAGGGGAGGGAGAATGTGGTGCCCGGCTCTGTCATGTCTTTTTGGAAAGCTTGTTCGATTGGCCCTGTTGAAGGTTTAACATTGTATTCTTCTACAGATTTTGGTTTCAAGATTGTCTGATTAAATAGGTGTAATGGGCTTTCTTCTCCTTATTCAGAATTGCAATTAGAGATACCATTACATTGTTTTTGATCAAGGGCTCATAATCTTGTTTGCAATCTGTTGCTCTCCTTGGATCCTATTACTTGGTGGGTTGGGGTTGCTGATAAAATGTATGTTTATTATCCCTGAAGAGATGAATTCATGTACTTATTCATGGGCGTTCAATTGGTGGTTCTTGGTGCTCACCTTGCCAAAGTTTTGTTTGCGTACCAACCAAATGTATTAAAAGATAATTGAGGAAAATCTACTTTTCTGTCGCTCGTTAGGCAAGAACAACGTTAGTAAATACAATAAATGTGGTAACGAGATTCCTCACAAAATGAGAAGAATAGATTTAAAATAAAATTTAAAGTAAGAAATAGAAGTATGATTAAAAAAAGGGGGGGAGATGACACGTTTTAGGGTTCTTTATCCTTGTTGATTTTTTTTTAAAATAAAGCAATTAAAATTAAAAAGCCGTGAAAGTTGGGGCGGTTAGGGAAAAGAGTCGCTTGGGCTCCTTGCATCTGGGAGTTTTCTCTTGTTCCTTTTCCTTTTTTTTGCTTAAGGGTAGAGAGCTACCCACCTCCCATGGGAAGTACAGCTTCAGACCATCATTTTGCTCTTCCACTGACTGCAAGAAGGTGTAAGGGTTTTGTTCTCCTGACAGTGCGTGGAACCAAGGGAAAAATGCTTGAAGGAAATGTGGTAGCAAGTTTTACATGAATTGATGTGCTTAAGGGTACTTTTTGGACTCTGCAAAGAAATGCCTCACCATATGTCATCTCATGGAGGACCTTGGCTGTGACCTACGCCAGCATCCTCCCAGCTTGTGCCAAACTCAAAATATTGAACCCTGCGTGGTCTTCCATCAAAGCATAATGGAGAGAGAAATTTTGTCAGATGTGGTAGTTTCAAATGCATTGATGGACGTGTTTACAGTGTTTGACCATATGAAAGAATGAGACAACTGGGACATATAGTATGACTGTAAGTGTACAAAGAAGTGGGGTTTCTCAGGAGAGCACAGTCATGATGGAAGCTTGTCAAAAATGTTTTGTTGAATTGGATACTTTCAAGTACATTGGTGTTTCAGCCAAAAATCCAGATCTGGAACTACTGGTTTCAACCATTTTATGATATTTGTGATTCCAAATACGGATCCCCTAACAGTGCATGTGTTGTTTGGTTATCAAAGCCCAAAATTATGTTGGAGATGATATGTTGGGTTGGGTTGCTGAATGGCTATTGTTACACTTCGTTACAATCCAAATATAGTCGTAGAGATGATGATAAAGAGACACCTTTTCCAGAATAATCTCATCCATGGAAAAATAAGAGTTTTGGAATGGGTTACGCACAATAGAATATGGTTGTTTGGTCATATGTTATAGTTGTAAGTTCATTGATACACATGTATGCAAATGTGGAAGCATTCAGATGGCTTGCCAACTGTTTGACATAGAAAATGTGGTCTCATGGAGTGTCATGATTGCAACTTATTCTACAAGTTCCCCTAGATGCTGGTTACCTGTCTGAGAAGCAGCAGATTTTGGATGGGACAACATGAGCTTGTTTGAGGTGTTGATGGAAATATTCTACAAGGGGCAAATGTCAGGTGGTTTGTACAAATGGGTTGATTCAAATGTTGCAGATCTCCCTAGCCAGTGCAACAAACAAGTTTCCATGATTGGATGAGCTTGCACAAATATTATTGCAAAACCTTTTTAGACATTTGCATAGCCTGAAAACAAATGTTTTGTTCCTGCAATGGTGTAAAAGGTCCCTAGTGGGTTCATTGGGAAATGAGGATTTGATGCAAAATGGTGGAGCTAAAATTGTGGATGCTCATGAACTGTTGACGAAGTGCCCAAGCAAGATGTTGAACTGAAGCCTGTGGTTTCGACTGACTTCGTTCTCCAGGCATGGTTCATCTTCCCTTACCTCTCATAATTCTCGTGTTTTAGGTTCTCTTTTGCAACTAATAGAATTTTAAAATATTAGGATTTTTAAATACAGTTAAATGTTTATTTCAACTCATTACAAAACAATGAAGTGTCGTGTCGTAACTCACTCGAAGTCAAAATAACTTGTTACATTAAAACATGAACTTCCACCCTCATTTTGATGATGTAGAAAACTTCCTACCCAACCTTGATCACTCCAATATTGTTTTATCGACCAGATGAAATTGACTTCCCAGTGATAATGTTGACCAATCTCCCTGTTTTAAATAGTTAAATTTTTTGCATTTTTCAGAGACTCATTAAGTACCCTTCGTAACTCTGAAAACGAGATGTGAAGTTTCATTCATGTACCTTGGTATACGAGGAGTCACCTTGACCTTTGGATTGACCCTGAAACAAACATATGAGATATTTTTGACACTCTTATAGGAGCCCTGTTACACTATTTTACAGTAGTAGAAAGTTGTTAAATCTAGAAAGTTGGCTTTCGTTTTGAACCGCCATTTGAAACCTGGATAGAGAAATTACTTCCCGTCTTCGCAAACCTCTAGTGTTTATACTAGAAAATTGCATGGAACATTCAGTTTAGGAAAGAGCACTTTCTGGATAGTTTGGCAAAGCCATTTTGTAGGCCTCTGGTCATAGTTTGACAAGGTCAAACTGGACCAATTTCGACTTGTCGCTCCAGAAAACTTGTCGCCATTTGAAAATGGTTTTCTAGTTCTCAGTCCCGTCGACTCTGTTGAATTCTCCTTATATAGGGGAACTTGTAGGAAGTTCTCGTGGCGCATTCATCCATCAAACGCCATTTTTGGAAATGGATTTCCGAGACCTTGAACTAACTTTTGTTCCTTTGTAGCTGGGTCCACTACAACCAGTGGCCCCAGAGAACTAGCCGCCAAACGTAAACCGTTCACTTTTTCCATAGTTCGTCAGTTTTTATGAACTCTTGGTATATCTAGGGACATGTAGAAAGTTAAACGTGGTGTGTGTTCTCATCGGAACATAACTTTTGGAAGTGGTTTCTTAGCCTCCGAGCCCATTTTGAACGTTTTTGTAGCTAGTAAGAAAATGTAAAAATAGGAAGCTGCGGGACCCTCGTCGGGTTGCCAAACCACCATAGAAACTTTTGACACATGTAAATAACTATTTAAAACACTATAGTGTAACTTTTTGTGTACATTAGAACTTTTGACAAAATGGTGTTTTCTCTCTCTTCCCTTCTCTTTCTCTCTCCTGGGTGACAAAAAGAAGTAAAATGAAATGTAATGGATACATATCTCTAAACCCTTCTATTTCGATTGCAAATTGTAATTATTATCTTATGTAAATGGGAAACTAAAAAATGATAATTATGTTAGATTAGGGTGGATGCCATACCGGCGATTTATCGCTGATATCATGTTCACGTGGTTTTGTAGGATGAAAGAATGACGATGAAAAGGCGATGTGTAATTCATTAATTATCATTGTAATTTTATAGGTCATTATTAAATGAATAACTGTATAATGTAGTCTCATGTTACAGAAGGTTATAATTGATAATTTGTTGACATGTATGAAATGCTAGTTTTAAGAACATCTAGGAAATGTGCATTTAATCATAGTTCAATTTGATTTATTGTGTATGGTAAAAAGGGTTTGATATTTATATAAGGTAAATAAATTGAAGTAATATCTTGTAGTGCTGTTTAGTGTTCAATAAATTTGATTAATTACTCATCTTGTGCATTCTTACCTTGTAAATGTAATAAAGAGATTTAATCAAAACACTCTACCCTTGTTCAAATATTAGAGCATAACTTGTTTTTCATGTGTGATACTCCTTACTGTAGAAGAAATTGAAAACCATGAAGTGAACTTAAACCCTAAAATCGATGGAAATCTCCTAGTTTGAGTAAATAAGGACCCGAGAAATGGGCTTATCATCTTAGTTAGTAGGTTTAGTGGCATTGTCTTTAACCTATCTGATAAGAGAGACACAGTCAAAATTTATTTGGAGTATGTAGAGCTAACTCCTCCTTCGTATTCTAGTGAGCTACCTTACCTTCCGAAGATAGATTTAGAATTAAATTTCTTCATTGAATGAAATCCCTCTTGGATCTAGATGACATAGATGGAGGTTGTGACTTAGTTTTCCTAGGTCTTAAACTCTTGCTAATGAACTCCTTAGCTTCGTTCATCTAAATGTATTACTTTGGCTTCTTTCAACATAACACCTTGGTCCTTTCTTGAAGGTGGATTAGCATAATTTTGTCCTCTTGCTTAAAAATTTTATATAGTTGAGGGGTAGACCCTTAGATGAAGTTGGAATTAATCTAAAACTCAGCTGATTTGGATGTTAACTTAGGGTTCGTGTGTAGCTTCAAGTATTCTAATCTTATATGTCTTCAAGAGGTTAGTCCAACATTTTGTAACTCCTTTTACAAGACAATGCTAATGATAAGACCATCATGTGATGTAGGAAATAAAGCATATAAGAGTAAAAAAGAGATTGAGGTTCAGAATAATGGCACTCTCAGAGACCTTATATCTCAATCCAAGAATACGAATTGCCTTGGTGTGATCAAGCTTCGAGAAAACAAAATACATATATAAATCAAAATGGAATTCCACAAGTCATTGAATTAGAATGACTATGGTAGGGAAATTAACTATACAGTGATCGAGGATGTTTTTGGGGAAAAATCTATATTGTATTTAAATCTCCATTAAATCCTAATACTGCTATATGGACACCAAGTCGCATTCACTTGAGTTGTAAGAGTGAAAAAGGTAGACATTGAATATATGTTCGACAAGAATATTCTTAACATAAGAACAAGATAATTAAGTACTTTATATGCATTTTGAATTATGTCAAATAAGTATGTAAGTTATGGAAAATTGTTAAAGAATAAGAAGCCAACTTAAAAGGGTCGAACAATAATTTAACCGCGGAATGAACTTATAATCTGTAGGTGGAAAATCGGAGAAAATTTATCCTTGCATAATAATGTCCTTGGAATGTTAACTTAACTGAAATACATTAAAGAAATGATGTGTTGTGGGTTCAATTCCTGAAGTCTTTTTTCTTGTGGTTGGGTCATTGCTAGTATTCGTTCATTGGGAAAAGTGTGGCATCAACATGCCGATGTCGTCTTCATGTGTCTATGTGAGTCGATGACTTATGTGATTTTCACATGTGTGTCGAGTTCTGTACTTGGAGCCCTTGATGTGTTGTGTGTAGTGAGCAATGTAAGTCAAAAAAAAAAAATTATCCTGGTAATTTATTGTTGTAATTGGGTGTGTTATATTGTGGGCATTACATGTACCTATCCTTGTCTTGGACTAAAATTTGATTGTATCCACTATAACCGTCGAGGAGAGATAATCTATCTGCACCAAAAACTATTCTTAAAATCTGATCCATATTTGAGAGTGGGTAATGATCTTTTAATGAAGCTTTGTTAAGATCTCTAAAATCTACACATAATCTGATTTCACCATTCTTCTTCCTAATAAGAACAATATTGGCTACCCAACTTGAATGCTTAACTAGAAAGATAATACCTGATTCAATCAACTTAGATAATTCTTTCCTCATTAGAGGCTCTATTTTGGGATTTACAGGCCTCTGCTTCTATCTAACCGGTTTAGAATTTGGCTACAATTCAATAGTATGTTGTGCTAAACTGGGATCAAACCCTTTCAGATCTTGGTATTTCCAAGTGAAACATCTTTAAACTCATTGCAAAGATTAATAAATGACTGTTTTTCAGCTAAGGAACATAGTTTCCTAAGGAACAACTTTTTTCCTTCATCAACTGAGATCTCTTCATAATTATCATCATGTGTTGATATCTTAGTCTTGAAATTCCTTAACTGACCATTAGTGCTGAAGATGTCTTCTAATGTGACCAGACCTCAAGGCAGTTTATTTGTCTTTAACTGAACAATCTAGTCACCATATAAGTGTTGTAATTTATCTTGATTAACTACAGAAAACTTAGCTTCTTGCAGTAAAAACCTACAGATTTGATCATTACTTTCAAAAAATTTCCAATTCGAATCATTATCAAGTATAGAAGGCCTGACAATTATCTTTATATGAGGCTGAATTTTGTTGTTCTCAATTTGTTCCAACATTTCAAAACTAGCACCAACTACTGCAAGTCTATGTCTGCATGCTTTTTTCATCTAGGAATGGACTAATATTAATAACATTAAAATATTCCATTAGGTCTGAAACTCTATGTTTTTAAGACTTCATTAATGGATTCTTACAAACATTGAAATTTCTTACTAGATTGATAACCAACTCACAATCACCAAAAATCTGTAGCATGTTAATACCTCTCTTTTATTCCAAAGCAAGCCATGAATTAATGCTTCATATTCAGATACATTACAAGTGCATGAAAATTGGAGACTCAAAGCTAGAAATACCTTTCATTTGTTGGGGAAGTAAGCATAAAACCTGCTCCCTGTCCTTTCTTGTTCTTAGCTCCATCAAAATGAAGCTTCCAAATCCCTTCTGCTGAATCTTCTATTTTGGACAAAAGGGAAGTGGTGTATTTTCTTCATGCATACAATACACACCAAATAGGTGTTCTTCAACTTCCTTAAAAGGATCATGAGCATGTTCTTCTACTGTCTTTTCATCCATAAACATGTTAGAAACACCATCTAATGCTGAAACCTGAGCTACCTCATCAAAATCAAACTGATCTAAAGCTGAATAATTAGCCACCACATTTGGAGAGTGAGGCTCAATGTGAAATCTGGAAAATGGTTCTGAATTGATAGTAACTTTTGTTCCATAACAAGTAGTGAAAAATAAGGACCAATTTGAAGAGAGATAACCTCCTATTTTTGTTGTGAAGTCTCTAGATAAGCATAAAGCAAAGTATGGAGGTAAATCCACAACAGTAACATCTTGCAGAATAGAAACATTTGGGCAAGCATGTAACGTTACCTCTAAATTTCTGATTACACCAACTATATTAGTTGCAGTTCCATCAAGCTGTAAGACACTCCTTTCTGTAGGCTCATACTGCAGACCCAATTTTTCTGCAATTGCTTTTGGCATAACTGTGCTACTTGTGCCACTGTCCACCATGCAATTATGAACTAGATGTTCTCCAATAATCAGTGATAAATAAAATGGTGGTGGCTTCTTGATGTCATGAGCATTCAAAAATTTCTGAACCATCCACTTAACTTCTTTAATGCGGTCTTGTTCAAACATTCCAAGGACCATGTCTGCCTTCTGAACTTCCTTTTCTGTTATTTTTGAAGAAATCTGCAGCTTAGCTAGTTCATGAGAAAGTAAATCTTGTTGTCCTAGAATACTTAGAGCATCCCACATTGAGATGTTAACATTATGCTTTTTCATTACATCAACAATGTTAAAAGAAGCAACAATTTTAGAGACAGATTCAACTGTCTTAGCGTAGGCCTTAGCAAAAACTGATTCTGCTTTAGCTGCCTTTGATATCTGAGGTATAAACAGTCTTCTTGGGTTAGGTTGTAGTTGTCTTTGTTGTCCTTTATCAACTGGAACACTTGCTATTTTTTGAGGAACAACAAGGATTGTTGGCTGATTTTGGGACTGTAGATGTTGTCTTATCAGTGATAGTAGGCAGAACATGCCTATTTTGTTGTTTTTGACTTTCAACAGCTTTTCCTTGAGCCCTAGTAGTGACTGCAATGAAATCCTCCTCATTGAAACTGACTAAATTCTATTTCAGGTTCTTTCTGAACATGAGTTTCTTGCTGCCCACTCTCCATTTGAGGCATGAACAATGTTTCAGATTGAGGTTGTGCAACAAGATTCAGATTCAGAAAAGCATTTGGGAAACTTGCAGCTGAATGAGGTTGATTGCAAGGTTGACACCACTCTTTTGTAGCCATATTAACTGGGACTAAAGTGTTAGATGAACTAGGAGCCTTTGGGTCAAATTGCCTTTGCTGATAAGGCTGCCTATAATTTTGATTCTGTTGGTAAGGCTGCCTATTTTGCTGATTTAGTTGATTTTGCTGATAAGGAGCCTGATAGGGTCTACTAGGTAATACAATCCTACTCTCAATTGAAGTCAACTTATTTCCCATAGTCTACAAAGCTTTAATTACATCATCTGATGGGGCTACAATAATAGGTTCTATGATTGTAATAGGCTGAGGAATAGGTGCTAAATCTACCAAAAAGGCATTGAAGGCCTTGGTGCTAATTTTCTAGCTTGAATAAGACTATTTTCAGCTCGGATGGTGATATCATAGGCTGCTGGGAGTGTCTCTCCTCCCATTGACTGGATCATAGTTGAGATATCACTGTTTAATGCCCTAAGATAATAAAGGAAAGTGTGATCAGCTTGAGGCTTGACACTTGCTAGAATTCTTTCCCAAGTTCTGGAAAAATGGATATTGAAACTAGACATAAATTCATTGGGAGCTCTTTTAATGGTATACAAATATTCTATGAGAGATAAATGATCTGAATTATCTTGAAATTGTTTTAGCAATTTATCACCTAAGTCATCCCAAGTTCTTATGCATCCAATCTCTAGATTTTTTATACCATTGCAAGGCTTGTCCTTTAAGAGATGCAGCTAAAAGTCTTAAGGCTACATCCTCATGAGTAATATTATGAACTGCACATAAGGCTGCAACATCTTTAATGTGCTCTGTAGGTGTCACCTGATTTTCACCAGTGAATGATGGAAAACTTTTCATGGCAGCATTAGGGATGTCATGGTAAACTGGGATTACTAATGGGCTGCCATTAGTAAAGGTCACAAAATTCCTTGGTGGTTGAATAGCCATTTGAAAAACTGGGATGTTAATAGAGAAATTGATACGTGGTGAAGGAATATTAGGAGGAGGGTTGTCAAAACTAGGTCTATTATAAGGTAAAGTATTACCAACTCTTCTCCTTCTAGCAAAATTCAAAGGTAAAGAAACAAACTCAGGAGGGATTCCTCTTACCGATGATCTTGTAGTCACTTTAGGCATGGAACATGCTACAATACTGGTCTAAAATCAGCTTTACAGGAGTCACCAAAAGATCTTAAAATCTTTAGAATAAATTGCTGTAGCTTTGCTCCCAAAAGTAACTTTTGTAACTGTTGTAAATCTGCTGTGGATCTGTTGTATAACTTGCACACAGATCTGATTCGTGTCCCACCGGGCATGCCAAAAACTGTTATCTCTCGAAAGTGCACCCTGTAGAGAGATGGCTGCAGGTTTTCTAAGCTTGCAAAATTTGATCTCTCTCTTTTGTAGATACAATGGAAACACCTCAGGTCTGTGGGTATACCTATTTTGAGGTGAGTCTCTGGTATCAAGGCCGGTTCCTTGTTGATGTATCCTAAATTGATTTCTGGGGTTTAAGGGGAAAAGATGACTGTAAAATAATTAAAACTAAGGTGATACACCAAATTTGTATGAGGGATTTGACTGAGTATATGCACAATTGATATGTGAAAGGATTCTTGATGCACAAACCAACAATTTTCTGTAGAATGTTAAGGGAAAAACACTTCGAGGTATTGAGGGAAAGTATCACAACAATACTGCTAAGCTAAACATGCACATTAATATCATGTAGAAATTACTGAATTTTGCAACAGGGTAAGATGATTAATCAGGGAATTTGCATTCACAAGACTAATAGAAACATACACAAGACTGCAAATGATTGGGAAGGCAGAAAATACTTCACACTCAGAAGGAAAAACTGGCAAAAATTTCTTCAGTACTCCTATATCCAAAAAATTCCTCTTCTATGATTTGTCAAAGCACACAATATATAACAAAATAAATTTTCACCCCTTCCTAAAAATAGCCTAAGGCTTGTACTCACCCATGCATATTATTTTTATCCTTTATTTAATAATAGATAAAGGAATAAAAATAGAGCATGCAATTACAAATAGGCATTAATAGCCTTGATTACAATACAGTCAAACTGAAGTTGACTATTCTATTTTTAAGAAAACAAAGGTGAATAATTTTCTAATAATAAGCTTGCTTGTTAGGGGCAAGTCTCTTTCCTTGTGCATGTGAATTTGTCTTCTTGTGAAGCATGCAAAAAATCAACTCTCTATTTGTGAGTAAAATAATTGCAATACTTTGCAATATTAACATCCACTGTGGGGACCACCTGTCCATGTGCACATGTTCTGATGTTGACATCTCTTGGCTTCTAATGGTCACAAGGGTGACATATTTATAAATCATTTCAACCTCCTTGAAGTGGGGACCACCTTTGAAATACACTTCACCATGGTTTGGCCACATTTATGGAATTAGCACATTATTGAAGTTCAAATGTATATGGGGGGCACTTTTGTAAAAAAGCCACCTTTTTCATACTCGGCCACCTTGGTAACACATGCTATAATATATAGTTTCCACCTTCATTTAAACACGACCATGTAATACTTGTCAGCTTTTGCATTTGGATAACACTTGACTATAGTTTATAACCCTTACCTTTTGGGTGATCATAGGTGAACATGATTTGGTTGGCACTTTACATTATTTGAATTTGGACTATAGTTCATCCTTTTGACATTCCAAATGCAAATGATTTTGTTTTAAAATGGGGCTGGCCCCCTTTGATGATGACTCACCCCTTGGCATGCTTTTCAGTGGACATGGCATTAACCAGGTTGAGTTTTCTTTGATATTGGTGATGATCTTGGGCCATTGATCTCTGTACTTTGATTGATCTCAAGACCGTCGATTTTGAAACTTGTAGTTAGGGTTTTGGCCTGCATTAAATGTTTTAGTGGCATCTTACCACTGGTGGTTTGCTTTGAAATTGGAGATCGATCCTTGAACCCTCGATCTTGTACTTTTTGATCATGGCCATTGATCTCTGAATTTGGTTAGGTTTAGTTCAAACTTTAACTTTCTTGTGGCTCATGAAGGGAAGGTCAATCCTTGACCTCCAATATCTTCATTTGGATTTTCAGGTATGCGGGTGAAGCCCTGGAAAAAAAGCCATTGTTTCCTATGAAGCTTTTGCTTCCATTATAGATCATTTTCTTAGCTTGAAGTTCCATCTAGATATTTATGGTTCTGCTCTGTTTGAGTTTTATGAGGAGGTGTTCATGTTTGTTTTTCCACCTTTTCTGAACTTTTTGGATCTTCTCAGATAGGTATGACCTATTTTCTTATGTCGTTTCATTGTCACCTTTCGGTTCATTGATGCTCTCTATGGAGGTTCTGTGCTTGATCTCTGAGTTTTTTGTTTGGTTATTTTTGATTTCAATTCCTAGCTTCTATGAAGGGTTGTCATGAATTGCTGAGTTTCTTTCCTCATCTGATCATTTACCTATGAATTCTTTTCTCAAAGCTTTGACCGTTCTGAGCTTTGAAGGTTTGGTTCATTGTCATTTGCTCTGGCACTTGATTCTGGAACTTTCTGTAACTCATCCTAATGTCTTCATGTTGGGAAGGTAAGTCCTAACATCCTTGGATATCACTGTGGATTTATTGTTACAACTTTTTTCTTCGAGAAATACTGATGATTTGTTCTTTCTTTTCATTTATGTGTGATTGTGTGGCTTGGCCTTTGTATTTTTGAGTTGAACCTCATTTTGCGCTTGATCCTCTTTCTCTGAAATTGAGGATTTCTTGAGGATTTACTCAACTTCAAATACCAGTAAGTACTTATTCTTTCTCTGATTTTGATTTCTACCCATTAATGGGTCTTCATTTATTCGCCAGGATCTGTGCTCTCTAAGATGTGGGTACTTGTAGATTTGAGCTTTGAGAAATTCTTCAACCCTGTGTAGATAACATCTGTAAAAGTTTTGAAATATCGGTTTTCATCATGTACTATAATTGCATTTTGGTTTTATTTATATTTTCACGCTTCGGCCATTGATAAAATGAGCTTGAAAAGACGCTGTGAAATTGTGTTTGATGTTATGTGGCTCTGAATAAGTTTGTATGAGCTCATTTTTGTTTCATGTCTCCATTTGGGTATTGAAAGTTTTGAGAAACTTATGGTTTTGTTGTTTTCTGATCATATTCATATCCTTGAGCTTAATTTGAGAGCCATTTGTGTGCAACATTTACTTTGTATTATCCTGAATTTTAGATTCAAGTCTGAGATTTTTGTTACATCTATAGCTTTCATTGTTCTAGGTAGTAGTATTCTAAGCTCAAAACTTCTCCTTTATTGTTGGGGAGTCTATTATTGACCTTTGTCTGTGTTTTCCCAAAATCTGTGTCCTCGTTGTTTTTACCATTTGATTCTCGAGAGACAGATAATAATCTTCCTTCTATTTGGTCTTTTGGATTGATATCTTGTAACCTGTAGTTGCATACTTTTTGAACTCTAAGGTTGATTATGTAACTCTGCATATACGGCTATTAACGTGATCTGTGAATAATTTGGAGCTCCTTCTTGTCCCTTCTGGGAATGATCTTGTAGCATTTTTTCTTTCTATTATTTGATATTTTCTTACTTCTGAAATTTTGGAAATGTGCTAACATGCTAATACCAAAACACTGTTTCATATTTTAAGTGCATGAAAATTGTATCTATAGCTAGGAAATTCTTCTTTCTTGGGGATTATATTTATTCTTACTAAGAAAAAATCCCATGACTGTAAGTTGTAAGTGGTCTTAGTCCTATGTAGAGGTTAACCATTTGAATATGAATTATCCTCACTGAATTCTTGGTGTTACAATTGTATGCTTTCTAAAGACATTCTTTTCCTTGAAAATAGTTAGCTTGACTTTGATAAAGTCTATAACTAAAATGGCTTGCTTGAAACTCTACATTTTTTTATATCTTTCTTCAGTTCACCTTTTGAATTTATCCCTTGTAACGCGTAGTTTCATTTGCACTATTTTATTATGAAGTTGAAGATTACTCAAGGGTTTACCTTGCTTTAATTTTACCAGTGAAAAAAATGGTTTCCTTACCTTGATCTGCACTTTTGTATTTAAGAGTTTTGAGATACCCTGAAAACCCAGATTTGGGTATATTTCCCTTTTCAAGTAGGTTCTTCAAATTACTTTACTTTTTGATTCTAAATCCTTGATCTTGATTCTTGTAAAGAGGTCTTTGTACCTTGTACTGTGGATTTTTTACTTAACTTAAATTATGCTTATTTCATTGATAGTAATATTTCCCGGGCATAAGCCTTGATTCAGATGCTTTGTTGAAAATACTGTAAATCTTGATTATTTCATGGATGAAGCCCTTATAGTAGTATTTCTGGCATGCTTTTGAAATGTTGATTTTCCATGGCGAAGCCCTTGCATTTTCTTCCTTCCATTTGCAGCTATAGTAGTTGTATTTTCTGATTCAGAATACAAAATATAACACTTTCTATTGAAGCTGATTTGGTAGTTTGAAATTGAAACATTATAACTATTTATCTTGATCATGGCATGCTTTTCTACTTTTCTGTATCACTTACTTGATTTAAATAATTCTTTTAAAGCATGTAGTAGCTAAAACCGCATGATGAGAAAGTTGTAAATGTCCATTTTACATGGCGAAGCCCTGTCAAAATTTTCCCAGAACCTTCTTTCATTCTATTTCAGTTGTAACCCTTTCTTTCCAGTAAACTTCAACTTCTTGAAATCTAATTTTCTCCCTTAGTTGCAAACTGAAAAGTATACTTCTATTTGCTAGTCTCTTTTCTGTACTGTAACTTCTTCCATTTGTAGAAAATACTGAATTTGAGTTATATTAATCCTTCTTTCCAGCATGTACTTATGACTTGTCTATTTCTTCTTGGCTACAACCTGTACCTACACACTTAAGAAAATAGTTAGAAAATACTTAGGATTTTTGGCCTCTCTTGTGTCCATGTTTCTTCTTTTCTTTTCTCTTTCTTCTTTCTGAGTGAGTAGATCATGTATGTAGTTTGATCTTCAAGTAAATTATATCTCCTGTTTTAAAGAGATTCATATGCATGAACTAGGATAGTAAGGAATATGAATTGATCTCTAAGCTCGTAACTGACAGTTCATCTTTTCTTCTTTTCAGGTACAGTGACTTCTACAATGAAGATGAAGAAGGAACAAAATATGGAATGGAGATACTTCGAACAATGAAGAAAAAACCCAAGGCAATGATGGGTTCACTCATACTCCTTTACTTTATTTTTCATGCATGTGTACCTCTTATTTCAGTAGTTGTACTTTACTTTCTAGTTACATCCCATGGCTTGTGTGGGAACATTTGAAATTTCCTTATGAATAAAACATTGAATTCTGTAAATGAGTTGTATATTTCTTTCTGCATTTCAGCTTTCTGTATGGATTGTATGATGAACTAAACAACTCAGTAATATAATTGAATGTCTTAATCATGAAGGAAAGAACATTAATGAGAACCTGTAACATTCAGTAATGAACTCTAATTTCTGTAATCTACACTTATGTTTGCTGTCCCAAAACTCAACATTTCACCTATTCTGTAATTTGGTGTCTTCATCAAGACAACACAGCTGTCCTTCGGGGCCTTGTGTTCTTTTGTTGAAGATAGCATGAAATTGCAGACTATGTGATCTGTTATGTTTTGTAACAGCACACATAGCTACAGATTTCATTTAATCATTAACTAATTCAGTAGTAACCAATAATATCAAAACTCCCTTAGCTTAGGTATACTTCACCAATGCCTTCCATCATAATGATGAAGTTTCGAGTTGCCCATTTTTGCACAAGTACAAAAATTGTTGACAATGGCCTCACCCTAACCCTGTCTCGGGGCTCACTGATCTCTTGTGCTCTCCACACTATGGGTGCGCAACCTGGTCCTCTCACTCGAGGCCTGGTGTGCCTTGTAATCTCCATAGGATAGAAAATATATATCCCTACCAGCATCATAATATCTTGATAATACATGGCCTCACCTAGGGCATCCCACAATCTAGCTACGGGTACTGTCTGTGGTGGCCTTATTGGTCTCTAACCCTATCCCTGTGCCTATTCCTATTCTAAGGGACCTTGTCCCACTCCTGCCAATATCTGGGTTTGAAGAGTCACAATTTTTGTCTATGCAGTGGCCCACTGGCCTTGCAAACATGTAACCTATGCCTGTAGGATGGCCACCTGTATCCCATCACCATCACTAGCATGTGTGGGTGCTTATCCCTGTGTTATATGGGATTGTAAACTAGCCACCTGTGACTCTACACCTACCAACTGCCTCTGCACCATCCCTAGCTATGTAATCAAGGTATCCACCTACCCCTATAGGGCATCCTTTTGAATAGTGATGGTGGCTAAATCTAGGTACCCCAGCCTTAGTGGTACTTCTCATAGGTGTGTATCCCACCACTGTCTATATATGTCAGTCACTCCAGCATCATTGATCCACCAATCTCTCACCTACTCCTCCTGCCATGTAGGCACTGTCAGCTAGGGTAGAGGTAATGACCTCTCCACGTCATCCCTCCTGTACTATGGGAAGGGTGGAGGTATATCCCATGTCATCCCAAACTATCATATAATCCTATCTAAGGGTATCATCTCATGCTCTCCGGAATGTCACCCCTCTATCCATCTGAGTAGATGTAATCCATCTAGCTCCACAGACATCTTTCCATATGATGGATAACCCACATAGGGCCTCCAAATGATGTCTACGCTAGAAAACCCCTCCAGTAAATGCTTGTAGTAGGAGACATCATGTGTCACCCTGCCCACTCGACGCTCTCCAATAACAGGCACCCATTTCCTGTAGCCCACTTGAACAAAACCCGTCTCTAATGTATCATCCCAGGGCATACCAACTAGGCACACACACACAATGTGCTCATATGTACCCAACAATGAAGTAGGAACGTACAACATAAGGTGAACCTCCGTTACCACCCATATGCCCATAACTCCCTGTATAGCTTCATAAGGAATGATGGTGCCCATGAAAAATGGGTCCTCTCCACCACCATATCATGTAGGATCCCCATCAATGATTGTGGGAATATCCCACCCTCTGCATCTAGCAGTGCAAAACAACAGATAATCTCCATCAGCAACACTACTAGCCTAGTCTCCTCTGGATGAGCCAAGTACATCTCTCTATAGCTCATGCTGGCAATATGAAACCTCATCTCTGCCAACCCCTTGGGAAATATTTTCAGCATCAACTCTTCAGACGCCTCTTAGGATATTGAATATAAATGCGTCCCCAATATCGGTAATCGCAGGATCCTGTACACATCCTCCAAGGTATCTGTGATCTCACCCATCAGTAGATGAAATGTGTTGGTCACCAAATCCCATTTGTCAATGAGGGTGACCATCAAAATAGGATGCCAAACTACATGCCGGTAACATCTAACCCCAATCAGGCTAACCTCTGCAACATACCACCAATCCTTGGCTGTTGCACATCCTTGAACCGTCACAAGCATGGGTGGCACCCTATCTCGCATCCACAGCTGGTATCTCACCTGCATCCAACAAAACAACACATTAATACACCTTGATCATACCGGACCCTTTTTCTCCACATTATGACTGGTACCAATTACTCGTAACTGACCATGGTCTCTCCCAAACTGGCATCGGTCACCTTATCTATGACTGGTATTGGCTTGAAACCACCGATGTTAGTAACCCATTGACTGATGCCAGTCACTATCACATAGAAATACGCAATGCCTAGAACCCCCTTTTTCCTAAAAAACTCCCTTCTCACCCATTCCTACCTAACTCTACCAAGAAATCATCCCCTCCCCTTGTAAACCTAACCACACCTCTCCCCATTCCTATTTTACCCAATTGGCCTTCCGAAATTCAAATGCCCTTTCCCCCCCAAAAAATCCTATATTCCTTCCCTAACCTATATACCCAATCTACCTCTAAAACCAATGCAAGATATTAAATCTTACCTCATTGCGTTTCCTTCTCCGTGGTGGCATATGGGGCCACTACACTGGTGGTCCACCTGATCCCTCTCCCGCCTCTGCCATGTCCACTTACCAAATCCAATCCTCCTGACCTCTACCCAATCACAATCAATCCCCCTGTGCTTGTGAACCCATCTACCTGGCTCCTCTAACCAAGTCGGATCTCTCCACCTCAGCGGGATATCATCCCTCGTCTTGTCCCTCCTGACAAAGGACAACTCATGTTCAGCACTCTGTCATTTTCATAAAATCCAAACCGTACAAACGAATCCATCTTATATGGACTTTTTTATTTTTATATACCCATGTCGACCTGGCCGGCGTCAGTTATACCTAAACTGACATCGGTCATGTGACCTAGAACACTGTGGTTAGTTAGACCAAAACCCACATTGGTCACCTACCCTAATAAACCGTGATTGGCTTTCCTAGAACATCACCGGTTACATATGACTCAACATCGGTTACCTATCATACTTTTGCCCCCATCCTTTCCCCATTTATGACCGAACATAAGCAAACCTAGCCACCGTTTGGCCTTACCCACCCTTATCACAACCTACCTCTAAGACTACATTACCTATATCTAGTCCTCTAATTACATTTAGGGATTTCTTATTTTACCCATACCCTGGCCCTACCTGTGTCAGTGACCTAGCTACTTGGACCTGCGAAACATTGGTAGTGACTCAGTGAACTCATGTGCTCACTATAGCTTATGACACTATTACTCGTGTTGTTTGACCTAATGACCTTACTTTTCCTATCTTATCGTGACCATTTATCTTGACCCAAGCTTTGGTGTACCAGAACATTCCTAAATGTTCTTGCACCTGACCTGTGAAGTGCTTCTGCGCCATATCCTATACCTTGGATACCAAAATCAACTCAACCTTTTTTGGATAAACCTATCGACATTAGACAATGTAGAGTTTGCATGCTCTTCAACTTAGCTACCATGCTACAGTTTATACATGTGCATTCTTTTGACTATGTACTACCTTTGACCCTGGCATCCATTACCTAGATTACTTGATTGGACCTTTAACCCATTACCCCCATTGTCCACGTTCATCTTCATCACATTCACCTTTTATCAAACCACTCATGGATTCTTTCTTCTGCCACATCGGTTCCTAGTTTTGAGGGGGATCACCTTCACCCACACATGGGGGCAACCACATCTTATTTTTTTAAGCGTCTCTTACCAATACAAGCTATGCAACAAAAAGGGGCAAAATGTAGACACTAAAATGGGGTCACACTCCCCTTGGTCCCATTGTCAAGTAATCTGGCTCAAGCATACTCATATAACCATGGCCCCCTCCACCCCACATTAATATTAAGTTAATTAACTTAATTAAATTAATACCCATGTCCTCATAATATTCATTACTTAATTATTTTAATTAAGCTAATTCTCCACCTCACCCAGCCACCTCACCCTAGACCTATTCTTGGCATGTTTCCATAACTAACAATAACTAAGTCTTACTTTCCTTAACTGAGTAAGATTTGGTACTAACCCTAAAAATCAATCCCTAAAATATCCTCTAACCACATTCCCAATCATTAGAAGGGAAGTTTCTCCCGCTCTAATGCCCATGATGAAAAAACTAACTACCCATCCAAGAAATTATTGAAATAGATCTTCCCATTTTTAGTAAAACTTAGGGAATCCCTCCTTAACTAACGCCGGTCACCCCTAAACTGACGCCAATCAACCGGGAACCTTCATCGATTACCTTTTATTCCCTTTGGTAACCTTATTTTGAGGTTGATCACATTCTGCTGAGAGTAAGGAAAGGAGACTCAAAGTTGCATGCAAGCAAAACAAACATCCTTTTACACATCCAGACATCCAGAACCATCACCAGGATCAATTATAGAGCCATTACATTCATGGGAGTACTCTAGGAAAATCATCGCTATAAGACCATACACATGTATTCTCCAATCAACCACCTCTACCACTCAAGCCACTAGATCCTTAAGACATAGTAATTATGGCCCTAACAAGTAGGGTTTATTTCAGTTAGTAATCTTTATTACTCCTTTTATTAATCTATTATTTGCATGCTTATTGCTTCATCACCCAATTTCATGTGAACTCAAATATCCCTTCACCCATATCTCCAAATCACCTATCCTCACCTTATGTATACTTTTGAGCATACCTTAGACCTCTATAGACATCCCTATTCACTCTCTCAAAATTTATTCGACCTCAGATCACCCCTGACATTTAATCTATTTGAGTTTCTTTTACCTCGACCATACCGATGCCAATTATCCACAACCACCGTCTAGTCTCCACCTAAACTGACATCGGTCACATTTAGACGATGTCGGTCTCTATATTTTACACCTTGACCAAGAACAAACCCAACAATCACCCTGTCTAGTTGACCTAAATAACCCAGAATCATGACCCTAACCAATCCCACTACCTTGACAAACACCTCATCTCTCAGATCCAGCTATAGCCTATCCTATTGTGATTGGATTTGCTTATTGTACTTGAATGAGATACATAAATCATATCAACTACAGTAGGAATTTTGTTTATTTCTCGCATTAACTTGTTTTAAACCAGTGGATTGACAACCGTCTAGGAAGTATCACACTTCCTAGAACTAGTATACGCTAGGTCAGTCCACTGTCATATATCATTTAACTATCTTTTTTTGGTCTTGTTGTCTATCACAGGTACTTCCTCCTATCCAAAAGGAAGCTCTCACATTGGAGAAGTGGATCAAGAAGTTAGAATGTGTGTACAACAACCATCAATTGACCAACATTTAATAGGTATTCCTCCTTAGCCCTTACCCTTATTTGTTTTGTCATTTCGAAAAGGTAAAGAAAATGGTGAGACACAAACACACAAAATTTGTAAAAAATCTCCAGAAGCTCCAAAATATTTTCCTTCTTATTCTCAAATTCTCACTAATAATTTACAACATTACGATATAACTTTTATTCCCTTATCTATAAGGAAAACCCTAAAACATAAAAAAAACTAGAAAGTAAAATACCTCGGATGGGAAAACAAATTGTGTATAAATTATGCCTTCATAAAAGAAGGGTTATGCCAAATCTTTGCTTATTTCATAAATTGGAGAAAAATATATTAAAACTCTAAGTTGTTGAAAACTACAAATAAATGTTTAGAGCCCATTTTAGACCATTAGATTAAAGAATTCATCCCCAAAAATATGTCAAAATTATACCCAACCTTGCTTAAAAGTTAGTCGCAGATTATTACTAATCCTGATCTATCTACCTGGAAAATATCAAGACAATCCAATGTCAGGTCAAAGATTATGGTCTCTATAAATTAAGCTCCGACATCAAATCATTTCATGTTTATGAGGGTCTAGATAATATAACCAAAACATTATGGGTGTAATTGTGTTTTTACTTTATGTTCATTTGTGTAATATTTTGTAAGTTTTGGTGCAAAAGTTTCCTTTAACCTCTCTGTTGACTCATCACACTATATTGTAAACTAGGGAAAACTCACTAGAACTGTAGAAAGGTTTTGGATTCCATCGAGATTAACTTATTTTAAGTGGAGTCAAAACTTTTAACATACACAATAAAAAACCAATAAATTAACTCAACACATACAATGCGAAATCATTATTGTTCTTAAGAAAAACTTGCTCATATATTAGTCATACGTACCCTAGCATTGTACAAACTTTCTCTACAAAAGGTATAAAACTTGATTATTCCAATTCTTACACACATACTCACACACTTTATAATGGATCAATCATGGGGTTTGTATATTAACGGGGACTAGGTCGTCACTTTACTTCCAAGTTCTATAAATTTCCCTTGAGTTACAACTATTAGTTCTCTAGTACATCCCGATGGTAACTAAATATAGCCACTCATCACCATACTCCTTCTCAACATGGTGACCCTTCTAGAATTTTGTTACCTATCCTTAGTCAAGTTTCAATTTTATCCATTTTCTTTGATTCCGTGTAAGTGTCCCAATGTCCATCGTACGGTCTAATCTTTTCCTTGTATATATTTGTTCTTCTTTGTCTTGCATACATTTGTTTGAAATTTTCCTACTACATGATTTTCTAGCCTTTTTCGGTTATAATGTTTCCTACTTAAGTATATGTGTGGTCTTCAGTTCCATATTCATTCATTTGACCCTTGTCTTCTTTTCCCCCATGCACTTACTTCTCTCTTATAACACGTCTTCTATGATTTTCCTCTATGCACATCCTTCCTCAACGTTTTGTGTGTCCTTTCAATGAATAGTAGAGCATGAATAAAAAATTATTTTTCCTGATATAGCAGTTAGCAAATAAAGTATGAAAATTTATGTGTCGAAAAAATTTAGTCAACTATTTATTTGAGATCACAAAGGCATTTTAGAATTTTTGGTTAACCTATTATTCTTCCCGTTCCCCTTCTTTCCCACCACAATTCATGTATCTTTCTATGGTGATACATGAATAAAAATTTCATATTCACCCAAAATAATCCCTATTTTCTATAAATAATCTAGCCCCTTCCTCCACACGATCCTTCACATAATTTTCATTCCTTTTGGTTGATTTAAAATCCATTCTCATGTAATTTTCTAGCATATGGTCTTTTCCATGTACTATTTTTTAGTGTGACTGTTTTACGTCATCCAAAGAGGTATAGAAAACCATCTCTATATATTCCGCTACAAGATTAGATTCCATATTTTATTCCTGACACCCTCTCAGATACAAGTGTCGGGGGAGAAAATCTTTCCACCATAGTGTTCTATCATGTGTCTTGTGTTTAAGACTATAGATTTTAGTGGCCATGTGCCCAACCCTAAAGTATTTATGTCACCAAAAGCAAATCCCTTCATTACGAATGGTTTGAGTCAAAATTATGTCCTCAATTTTTAGATTTAATAATAATTGGAAAATCTTTTGCAGTTCCTAGGTTAACAAAAATATGGGAATGTTTGGGTGGTAAATCAACTTGGTTTCTAATAAATTGTTCAAAAATATTATTAAAACATTAATGATCAATGTAAAGCATTCTACTCTCCAAAATTAAAGTGGGAGATGTGGCATCTGGAACCATATAGGCTTTATTAGAAACATTTAATTCATCGGATTACATGAGAAAAATCGAGGTTTAACCAAAACAATGGCGGTTTTTGGCACACCCAATGGTTATAAAGAAAAAATATTTTTCTAGTACTAAGTGCAAAATGTAACGAAAATACATAACTCCCCAAAATGACGCCAATACTCTGAAACCCAAGAATGAAGTGGTAAAGGGACAAATTAAACTATTGAGGGTCAGTAAGGGCATAGATTTGGCAGAGGAAAAAGGTATCTTATTACTACCGTTTGTAACTCTAATAGTTGCATCTAATAATGATCTCTATTTTGGATGAGAAACATCTACAACCACATCAAGGGATAGAGTGTCAAGGGTTACAATATCATTTAGGAGCTGCCAAACCACAAAATACAGGGGAGCCTTCTACACAACTGCGACCACCCTCATCCTCGGAGCTGCCATAACTTGGAAGTCGTGGCAGAAGTAAAATACCTAGGATGGGAAACAAATTGTGTATAAAATATGCCTTTATAAATGAATTCTCATGCCAAATCTTGGCTTATTTCATAAATCAAAGAAAAATATATCAAAATTCTAATTTCTAGACAAATACAAAATTACGTTTCGAGCAAATTATAGACCATTAGATGAAAGGCTTTTTTCATTGAAATATGTCGAAATTGAAAACATCTATTTCGAAAAGTTAGTTAGGGAATATTACTAATCAAGATCTAACTCCTTCGAAAATATGAAGACAATTTGATGGTCGGATCAAAGATTACGGTCTCCGGAAGTTAAGCTCATTTATCACATCCTTGCATATTTATGAGGGTCTAGACAATAGAACCAAATAATTTACGAGACTAGTTGTGTCTTTACTCCATCTTCATATAGATGACATTGTGGAAGTTTGCATGCACATGTTTCCTTTAACCTCCACGCTAACATATCACACCATATTGTAAACTAGGGCAAGCTCACCAAAACCATGGAAATGTTTTAGGTTCCATCAAGATTAGCTTTGTTGAAGAAGATTCAGAAGGTTTAACACACACTAGACAAAACCCTTAAAGTAAATCAACACATATAATATAAAGTAAATAAACATTCTCATATATTAGTCATACGTTTCCCAAATAAATGTACATAGTAATCTAGCATTGAAAAGACTCATACTAGCTTAATAGTAATCACTTTCATCTACATAAGATGCAAAACTAGATTATTCCAATTCTCACTCATATACTCATACACTTTACAATGAACCAATCATGTGGTTTTTATACTAGTGGCGATTGGTCCTTCACTACTCTTTGAAGTGCTATCAATACACATTGAGTTACAACTATCAGTTAGCTAGTACATCCAGGTGGTGGCTAAATATAACAACTCATCACCATATCCCTTCTCTGCATGGTGACCATTTTAGAATTTTTTTTCTCATCCTTAGTCATGTTCCAATTTTATACATTTTTTTATTCCATTTAAGTGTTCCAATCTACAACTTGCGGTCTAATCTTGGCCCTACATATATATTTTCTTCTTTATGCTGCATGTATTTATCCGAACTTATCCCTACTACATGTTTTTCTAGCCTTTGTCAGCTCTACCGTTTCCTTGCTCAAATATATGTGTGTTATTTAGTTCCATATGTGTGCATTTGACCATTGTCTTCTTTCCCCCATGTGTTTGCTTCTCTCTTTGCACACATGTTTTATATGATTTTCCTTTGCGCACATCCTTCCCTAATGTTTTGTGTGTCCATCTCATGAATTGTAGACCATGAATATAGAATTATTTTTCGTAATATAGCACATAAAAAATAAAGTATACAAATTTATGTGTCTGGAACAAACCTAGTTAACATTTTTTTCGAGATTGCAAAGGCATTTTAGAATGTTAGGTTAATCTATTTTCTTCCCTTTCACCTTCTTTCCCACCACAGTTCATATTGTATCTATCGGTGGTGATACAAAAAAAATAAAATTCAAATTCCCCCTAACGAGCCACTATTCTCTATCGGGAATCGAGCCCTTTCCTCCACCCAATTCTTCAGATAATTTTCATTCCCTTTAGTGGATCCAAAATCCATTCTTAGTGAATTTTATAACATCTAATATTTTCCGTGTATAATTTTCTGGTATGAATACTTTACTTCATCGAAAGACGTATCAAAACCCATCTATATATATTCTTCTACAAGCTCAGATTTCATATCTGATTCCTCACTCCCTCTCAGATACAAGTGTTGGGGAAGAGCATATTTCCACTAAAATGTTCTATAATGTGTATTGTGTTTTGGAAATTAGAATTGAGAGGCCATGTGCCCAACCCTAAAGCATTTCTTGTATTAAAAGGGAATCCCTTCATTATCAATGATTTGAGTCAAATTTATGTCCTCAATTTTAAGCTTGATAATAGTTGGAAAATATTATGAAGTTCCCAGCAGTGTTCAAAATTGCACACATAATAGTTCATCAAAAGGATTTGAACACATCAGAAAAGTGTAATCTTAATTTTTCTCGTAAAAAAATAAGATGTAAAAACTATTTGTCAAAAGAGAAGGTCTATATCTATATCAAAATGTCACCTGAAGGGCGCCATTTTAAGGTGCAGGATTAACTTGCCAACATAAATTTTCAACCGAAGTTTTTTCCAAATGTGTATTCAGAAATTACATTGGATTTGGAAAATATTCAATATCGATCCGTCGTATCTGGGAATGGTAATTTGGAAATATATTTTAAATTTTTTTTAATGCTCCCGTTACTCGTAACATATTATTAATGAATCGCAGGCCCTGATAGGAAGCTATAATGGGGTCACCCTAAATAGACTGTTGATTCCTGAGTTCCACGAGCCACAAGTTACCCACTATTACAAGAATCAATCACATCACCTGACAAGTGGCTAATATATATTAACTAGGGTTACAAAGAATATGTGTTTGTTGCATATAATGTTATTGAATAGGGAAGCAAAAATTCAGCTTTCCCTGTTATTGTAGCTAGGCCATAATTTGATTACAACTAACAGAAATATCGAATATAGTCCTCTTCATTTTGAGCTCGCGGGTCCATGACTCCCACCTCCCATGGTCCACCTTAACTATATCCATTAAATATCTAATAACTAAAATATTGAGAAAATGAATAAAAATGTCCAATTGGACACTCAGATCAGACTGCATTAAATTCAAATAGGGGAGTCTAGATGCAACTGAAACTTGCAGGCATGTTGCTGGAGGCATTAGGGTCAATGCATGGTGTTATGTCCCACTTATTGTCCCAAAAAAATGAGTGGGGAATGTGGTGGGGTTGCAAATAAGGGGGTTCACACGAACACCCCCTTCACATGAACCCCCTCCATGCAAAGTGCCACGTCTTGTATGATTTTTCCACGTATGGCACGAAAAGAGGTTCGCATGAAGCCGGTATTTGTGTGAACCCACTAGTTTATATATTAGAGACGGTGCAGAGGAATTCACTTTTCCTCCGCGCATCTCCTTCACGCAAAGACTCCATGGAGTAGATCCAAATTGCGAGCCCCCATTGGCGACCAGTGAACCTAGAACCATTCTGCACGACCCCATTGGTAACCAACTTGCACACACAGGTATGGCATAACTTGTTTTTTAGTGAAAATAGAGGATCCCATGTTATTGAGAATGAAACTAACTTAAAAAAAGTGAAACCCTAACATGTTCTGTACAAAACTACCTACGTAGTACTCAACCATTTACTTAAATCTCTTGTATCATGACTAGGATTCACAGATTTTGTTGTTCATTGGGCATCACGAGTATGTTGTGGTCTTCTTTGAATGTGTTTATTAACATGGAAATTATTGTTTTTAGGAACCTAGCAGAGTAGTCCTACCAACTGTTGAATGTTACTATGTTTATTAACATGGTAATTACTATTTTTGGGAACCTGGTAGAGAATACCTACCTATTACAATTTAACAGAGTGTTCATTTTGCATTAAAAGAAATGTAATTAAGAAACCAACTCTTGACTGTTATTGTGTTTATTAACATGGCAATTACTATTTTTAGGAACCTAACAGCGCAGTCCTACCTATTATAGTTGAACAGAGTATTCATTTTGCATTGAAAGAAATGTAATTAAGAAACCAACTGTTGACTGTTATAAGGAATACAAAAATCTTGATTCAAGTTAATATCTATACCCAAAATAGTCTAAAGTCACTATTATCCAATTTTGCGCCTCAGGGAAAATTGATCAAACATGACCTTGCACAAGAGCAATGGGAAGATGGCTTAGTCGCATTCATTTTCAAAATTCAGGTTGCAAACAACATCATCATGGCAATGCAAGGTCGAAAATCAATGGCAATGTTGAAGAAGATTAAAGCTCAGGAGGAGAAAAAAATTGAGAAAAGGGGCAAAGTTTTCAAGTTTCAGAAATTTTGGTGTTTCCGTAAAAACATGGAAAAAGAATCAATGAAAATGCCCAAAATTCCAAATTATGAAAGTCTGAAATTTTGGACTTTTGGGATTTTGGGTTTCAGAAATTCTCAGGCAAAAAATGGAAAAAGAGTTAAAAAAAATCTGAAATCCCGAAGTCCAAAATTCTAAAATTTAAGGCTTTTGGGTTTTCGTTAGCCTCGGGATGCGTGTGGGAAAAGGAAGCAAAAAACTCCAAAACTGTGAAAGTCTGAAATTTCAGAATTTCGAGTTTTAGGATTTCAGAGTTCTTGAGGTGTGAAGTTGGAAAATGGAGGAAAAGTTCCGAAAGCCGAAATTCCAAAAGTCTAAAATTTTAGACTTTTGGGTTTCGAGGTTTCAGGGATCTCACTGAGAACAAAAATCCCAAAAATCCAAAACTCTGAAACTCCGAAATTTTGGAGTTTCAGGTTTCAGAGTTTCGGAAATCTCTAAGCAAAAACTGGGAAAGTGGCCACGAAATGTCTAAAATTCCAAATTATGAAAGTCCAAAATTTCAGACTTTCAGGTTTTGGACTTTCTGAACTCTTAGAGCAATTTGGTGGATGAACAAAGTTTTTTCTTCGAAATGAAATTTTTTGAAATTTAGAATTTCAGGATTTTGGAGGTTGTATGCATTTCGGTCTTTTAGAGTTTTGGAACTCCCAACCTGCCATTTTTGCAAAATGATAGCTCGACCTTTAGATGGCCATAACTTTCAATTGGGAGCTCAAATTTAAGCAAGAGAAGAATTTTCGGAAATGTCTCGAAAAATAGTGGGACTAAGCTCTTAAAAATGAAAAATATAGTTCGCCATCTTTTGATGTGTCCCAGGTTTCTCACCTACCACCATTAATGAGGTATGGGCTTCCTTTCTTTCTCAACAAGGAACAATACATGGAGCCATTGAATTTGTAGAGTTTTCAAACCTCCAATTCAAGTTTTAATGTAATCTTGCCTCTTTTCCATTATAGTGTACTATAATAATTTTGGAGCAATAATACATCTCTGTGGATGATTTTCAACCCTCTCAGTGTTCATTGCATTTATCTAATCTCTCATTGTAGTTTGGTTATTTGTGCATGGTGGTTGTATTGCAGTTTTAATGGTTTGTGTTTAATTGTACAGTAGGTGTTCAATATTCCTTTGGTGCATCACCCTCGTTAGTTTAGGTTTATTTTAATTTATGTATCTCTTCAACCTTGTCTCCTTGGTAAGTTAGAGTAGGTTTTAGAATAGAATCCTCTGCAATTTCTATTTGTGTGCACCTGAACAGAGGAATAGGAACCGACCTTCATCTGGAGAGCTTTCCCATTTTGCAAGGTCCCACACTTTGGGAAAGTGCTCCATGTTATGCAATCACACTGGAGAGTATCAATTTATCGAGTTGCATGCATTCAGAAAAGTATTGTGATTACTAGCATCTACAGTTAGGATAAGCAGTTCAATGATGGTTCGTAAGAAATGGTTTTAACATCCAGGACAGCCAGTTGGTGAGTTAAGAAGTATCTATCTTATTTCAAGGTAGGACTATGTTGATGCAAGCTTAGGACTTCGATTATGCAGATATTTTAAGATATCCCCTTTACTTAAATGTCTTGTACATCTGATGAACATGCTAAAGCAACAAATCTTCAGTGGTTTCATTATGCAACCCAAGCTGTTGAGATTTATTGAGGCACTATATCTAAGCAAGGAAATGCCAAGGTATTATTAGAAACTTGCGGAGAAGGGATCTATCCGACCAGGTAGTTGAAAGCTCAGAGGATCAACGAATTAGAGGCTATCAGTATTTTCATGTATGCATTCCACCAAGATAACTCTTGTCAGTATTGACCTCACATCTGCAATTGGCTTAAAAGGCTTTCAGTGTACTACAGGATTATTAGGCTAGATCAAAATGAGCACCCAAATAGCCATTTAATGTAGACAACTTTACCAGCAGAAACATGCCATATACCTTGAGCACAAAACCTGTTCTCTATTACCACATTAGAAGAGAATCCCATATTTAGAACAGGTGAGACAGGAGAGATCAAATAAAATGAAATCTTTAAAAGTGACCAATAATATTTGTCCATGGTTTGTAATATTTTAATGTAACAATTTTCATGAGTTGTGGATCCATGAGTTTCCCAACTATGTTCATAGTAACCTTGCCTCTTCATTGGTTGGGATAATGCTTCAATAAATGGATTCATGGAGTCAATTGAATAAAGCTCTTCAAGAATCCATAGAATCCAAGTAGCTGGCACGGTATCGGCAATCATTTTTTTTAGGGAATAACCAATGAAGTAGACTTATCTGAGTATGGAGCAAATGAACAACAATGAAAAGGTAAACGAGCAGTAATAGAATAAAACCTGAAATTCTAGATGTGACTCTCTGGATATTAGGATTACACATACAAATCTAGTAAGGATCTGCATAGGGCTAATGAAGTGTGCCTTCTTGCAACTTTTAAGGATATTTTAAATTCTAATCTTTGCATTGAAGATAAAATGGTATGTCACTACATTACCTGCAGCCTCTAGCCTCTTGCCCATTTTTAACCAATGGAAACGAGAACCTCAATTTTGATACCGTCAAGCTAGCACATACAACGTCATTGGCAACAGTATGGCCATGACATGTTGTCAATTGTGTAAACCTAAGTTAGGAGATTACCAAATATAGTTTTTTTTCTACAACTACATCAAGCTCATATACCACACCCTTAAGAATAAGTCAAATTCTACACTTATGCCAATGCTTTATCATTTCTATTACATTGCATATAAGAACCAAATTATATGAGAGCTAGATAAAAGACTTAAGGTGGATAGGAAACCATTCTTGAAGGGATGAATCCAGTCAAAATTGAGGGATTTGGAATGTATCTTGAAAAAATATGACCATTTAAAGACAACAAGTGTCAGAGTTTCAAGCCAACTAGTCCCTAGTGCTGATAATCTATCAAGCTAGATGGCAAATTCAGTAGAATATAGACTCACCAAGGCATTTTTTTGACTAATTTAAGAGGAATTCAAACAAACCCATTCAATGCTAGATCCATATAACAATCCGTAGAATCCTAACACGAGCTTCCACACTCATTGAGGCATTAGAACATTGTAGTCCCATCACTTACATCAACAAATGTCCATAAATATTAAGCATTGGATGTCCATGAAATCATACTCAAAACTTCCACATTTTGATCACATGTTGGGTTACACATGGTGCTCAAACACATTTTAGTTGCATTTACATGTCAAACCAGATCATTTGAGATGCCATGTTAACAATGCCATCCACTTCAGGAATTACCATGCATGACAAGGAATTCCTCACATCCTTGGCATCAATCACAATTTTCACAAGGTGGAGCATTGCATGGAAAAGACAGGTGAAATATTTTATTTGTTTACAGCTAGGCTCACAGGACATTTTCAACTTCCCAATTTTGCTACATATGTAACTCCCATCGTTGCAGTCAACTTGAGGACCAATTTTAGGCAAGTTAATTTAAGAGTGTGTTACTGTCAAGTGCATAATTGCACCTAGTGACATCTTGCACCATGCATAGATCTTTCAACAAAATTGTATCACTCATAGCTCCTGGGTCTTGACACAAATTGAAGGATTCTGATGCTGTTGGACAATGTCATTGGAAGTTCACCTCATGCCATGGAAGTCTGAAAGAGACTTTAATTTTGAGGAGGTCATACAAGGAAAATAGAGAAAAACATCTTCACTAATGTTTAATAAATGCAGGACAAACTTCTTGCAGTAGAAGTGCCAAGAGCTTATCAAAAAATTGTGATCGTTTCATAGATTCCTCTACACAATCAATGGTGTAGCAACAAAGGTCTATTGATGAATGTATCACAGATGCATTAGGGGGAGAAAATTTCCATACAGATTTTGGCCATTAACATTGGTGGTTGAGTTTCCTCATAATCCCCACTTCGTTAATTGACATCTTCTTTCAGGATTGCATCTATAACAAGGGGCATGATTCATTGTCAAGTTGAACATTCTTTCCATTTAAAAGCACCTTATCCATTCAAATGCAAAGGGATTATTCTTAGGGTTCAGGCATTCCATCAAAAACTATAACATTCAATGGTTTCTACCTCTTGTTCATATTTTGGAAATGATGTATTTTAGGCAATTTACGGAGCAATAGAAATCACGTTTGTGATCAATTTCCATAAAGCCTTCTCTTGTTTAATTATAAGATTTCACTAAGCATGTGTCTCCCATTATATATGTAGCTAAAGTAGAGCTCATTAACCTTGTATGCATTTTGTTGGTTTGTGTCTAAGAAATATACTTGTAATTCTATCAACGTTCCTTTGGTGCATCAAGGTATGAGTTTAGCCTTTGGATTTCAAACACAATGTATTCCTTTATATTAATTATCCTTAGGGAATGATTATATAGGATTAAAGAAAAGGCATTTAGATAAGTTTCTACTGTATGCTTCTATTCATGAATCATGAATATCTTTTTAACTTAACATCTGCTTCTAATCTTTCATACGATTCTTTTCATGCATTAATACCAACGTGTTCCAGCACTTTGTTTAGTAGTGTTTATAATGTTTTTTTTGTGACAATCACACCAAATGTATTTTGCCTTAGAACTATATCCATTTTAGGATCATTTAGCCTTGATGTATGTTATAATGCCAAAGCTTAAGGATTTTACACAATTCCAGTTTTTAAAAATGGTAACATGTCTAACAAGTAACTTTCTTATTACAATGTGACCATAAGGACACTTACTGTAATTTATGGATTTTCTTAATTATTGTACATGTTATGACTCCTGAAGAAACATATTTCTATTTTCATTAAAATAGGAGGATAGCTTATTTTTTTCCTTAAAAGTATTAGTAGCAATTGAATCTCAGTCTCATATTTTTTACATCACTTGCTTCTATATTTCCAGGTAGATTTTCTTCGAGGATGAATTTCAGAGGTCTCCATCTGCACCAAACAGAACCTTGTAATCACAATACCACCTTGAGAAGGGCCAAACTTTCAGTAGTGGGCATTCATAAGGCCAATTATAATGACACAACCAAATCACGATATGGTTGACTTCACAAGAACTCAACCAAACCTTGAAAACATGCAACTACAGTTTCGATTACCACACTCAAAATAGTAATTGTATATTTCACTGGGGAAAATGCAAACTGTCTCACATAGTGAGTATGTACAGATATAAGCATGTATGTACAATACATGAATTCCCATGACATGGAAACTGCACATAAGAGGTGCTTGTAATCTTAATTCATAAACTGGAAATTCATAAGGGCTATATAGGAGTCTTGAAGAAAGGAATCAACATCCCAGAACTTAGAACCAGACTTGTGACGGCCCTTCACATAAATTTAGTGGCCAAAGGTCAACTTACCTTTGTTTGAAAATAACAAAAATCAAGAGAGCCATATACGAGCAGCTAATAGATAAAACGACTCAAGGTTCTACCTAAACCTGGGAAGGTTTCTAACAATAGTACATCCCACTAATGTTATTTGGGGCAGGTGCATGACTTCTATATACCTAAGGAGACACATAAAAGGAGGGAATATGTAGTTCTTTGATGATTCAGTCCCTAATACTGAGGTCACACCCTGCATCTAGCCTTCCATAGGGTCACAAACACCTGTCGTTGATTCAAGCTAGAATAAGGGTGTTACTCATGGTCCTAGGCCATCCATCCCACTAGACCCTAAGTTATCTCTTCTGAATACTTAGTGCAAGTACCTACATTATCCTATATTGGAGCCCTCAGTAGTCAAAGATTGCAAGATCAAGCTTCACACTTACATCATCTGATTACCCTAAAAGAACTACATTGAGGTGATTGAAAATCCTTCACAAACTTTGGGACATCAGCTAGGACCATCATGGACCAAGCTCAGAGTATTAAAGGACATACCAGCCCTAGGCTGACAATATAAATTGCTAGACTTCCAATATTCGGGCCTTTTCCAGATCTTAGAAAGTAGAGCAGAAGTGTATCTTCAGACTCAAACCAGTAGCTAGAATCCACTATGGACAACCCCAAGCTGCCAAATATTAGGCCGTGACCATGATCACGTGCTTAACATCAAAACATAGTCCCAAAAGTGCAACAAAAAGGGGGAACCTCAAAATTGGCTCTAGTACTTCCATGTGTGTCAAGTAGAGAATGCCAAGTGCTCATTAATGGTGCTTGTTAGGCCTTAAGGGGTAAAAGTTGCAAAATGGCCCGCAACTCCGCCCAAGGAAAAAGTCAGCATCTAGGCCCCAGTCAAAGCCAAAGTAGGAATCAGAAGAATGGGTAAAAGATAAATTGTGGGTACATAGGCTCTATTTTTGTTCCAATTTGGCTTCCACATGTCCCATGTCAAAAGGGGACCCATTTTTCAAGCTACTTTCCTGCCCTCCTGTACGGACCCAATACAAACTTTGAATTGCATATCTTTCAACTCTGGGCTCGAAATATTGCAAATCTGATGCCGTTGGAAAGATATTGGCCTCACCCATGCCATGGAGGTCTGAAAATTTAATTTTGAGGAGGTTAGGTGAATAAAAATGGAGAAAACATCTTCAATATTTCAATGCAGGATCTTCTTGCCTCAACAACTAGATCAAATTTGATCAGTTTCGCAGTTTCCTCTTCCTTCAAGGTGCAGAACCAAGGATTGATGAAGTAAAGATGGATTTGGGGGAGATATTTCATCAGAGGAATTAACAGTGGTGGTTGAGTTTCAACCTGATTTTCCCACTTCTCTCTCTCTTTCTTCTTTCAAGATTGAATCTATAAATGTACGGGCATGATTCATTTTAAAGGGTTGGACATTATTTGTTTTCTAAGCTACATTCTCCTTTTAGCAAAGGGATTTGTGGGGTTCATGCCTTCCATAAAAAACTACCTTACTTTTCAGCCTCTTGGCTACTTTGTAATGGATTGTATCAATCTACAGAGCAATAAAACACGTTTGTCATCAATCTTAGATCCTTTCTTGTCTCTTTTGATTTCATCTGGTCTCCCATTATATATCTAGCTATCTGTGCTCGTTTATTGTATGAATTTTTTTGGTTTGTGTCTATTAGCAAAATAAGTGTTCATCATTCCTTTTGTGCATCACCTCGTAGTTTAGCTTTGTTTTAATTTATGTATTCCTTCTATCCTTGTATCCTTAGTAAAGTTTAGATTAGGATTAAGAATAGACCCTCTACAAGTTTCTATGTATGCACCTAAACAGAGGAATAAGGAACCATCCTTTAATCTAGAGAGCTTTCCCATTTTGGAAGGTCCCACACCTTGGGGAAAGTTCAATGTTATGCAATCACACCAAATGATTCAGCCTTAGAAAAGTAGATATTTTAGAGCTCATTTGGGTGTGTTATGATTTCGAATTAACAATTTTGGCACACCCACTGGGACTAAGAAGTATCCATCTTATTATAGTAGGGATTGATGTACAGTTACTATGATTATGACTTTTAAGAAGCCTTAAAATTTTACATCTGGTGACTCCTAAAGAAACAAATCTACTGGTTTCAGCAACCCAAGCTTGGGAGATTTATGAGAAAAATCCAGTCTAGAGCAAGGAAAGAAGGTATATTTCAATACTTGTGTCTATCCCTAGGCAGAGAAAGGAGAGGATGAATAATTTAGAGATCTCCATCTCCACCAAATAGAACCTTGTCAAGACCTCGACCTGCAAGGCCTTTCTTTCAGTGTGTAAGGATTCTTAGGCCAATCAAAATGACACAACCAAATCCATATGTCAACTTCATCAGTAGTAGTCCACTCACCTTGATTACACAAAACCTAGTTTCGATTACCACATTAAAGAGAATCCCATATTTCACTGGGGAAAATCAAACTTCTCCTAGTGACCATGTCCAAGATATTGTAAATGTATGTACAATCCATGAGATCCATGAGATGGAAACTGCAGTAAAGTTGCTTGCCTCTTCATTCAAAGGGAAAGCTTCATAATGGTTCAGGAGTCTTGAAGAAAGCTCTATCCAGAACTAGAACCAGTTGTGCACGGCCCTTCACAATCAGTTTAGGGAAAAAGGTGACAACTTGTCTTTGTTGGAGCAAATAACAACAATCAAGAGAGCCCCAAATGAGTAGTTGACAGAATAAAACCTCAAATTCCAGTGGACCTGGGATAAGATTCCAACAATAGTAAATCCCACTAATGAAGGTGCCTTCTTATACTTTCTAAGGGTTTTAAATTATGATATTTCTCTGATGATTCAGTAAATGGGGGGAACTACATTACCTGTAGCCTCTAGCCTCTCCATAGGGGCTGAGAACCATTTGATTCAAGCTAGAAAAATCACTCCTAAGCCATCCATGCCTCTGTACCCTAAGTTAGGAAGCCCAAATACTAGCCAAGAACCTACATTAGCTCCTATACCCACCCTCAGGAGTCAAAGCTCAACTGAAGCTTCCACTTCATCATCTAATACCTCTAAAGAGCTACAGGAAGTGATGAAACAACTTCAAAACTTTGGGAATGAGCTAGTGACCATTAAAAGACAACAAGCTCAAAGTTCTAAGCCATACCAGCCCTAGGCTCAATATCAAGCTAGACCCCAATATCAGTAGAATAGGACACCACCTCAGACTATAAACCAGAGCTAGAACCAAGGACAACCCCAAGCTGCTAGACCTTTTAGGCCGTATGATCCTAACATAGCTTCAACATCAAGAGCATTGGTCCCATCACAACACAATGTGGCACATGAATATGATTGGTGTTTTCCATGTAGTCATCCAACACAACCAATCAACGTGCTTTAATGGTGCTCTAAACTAGGCCTTGATGGTGTACACCAGTATGGTGCCACAAGAACCTGGCCAAGAGGAAGATCAGCAACAAGGAACTCAACAAGGTGTACCCCCAAATGAAATTATGCTTGTCAACTATCAGGCTGAAGACTTCTGTGGGATAAATCAGTTCCTTTCTCAAAGTGTAGCTGCCAATACATGGCCCAAAAAGAGAAGTATTGGAGAGGTTTGGCCACTAAATTCAAATGACCCTTAATCTTCCATCACTCCATAAGGTCCTGGTGTTCCAAGTGTAACTCCGAACATACATAACCAATCCAAGCCACCTCCCATTCCTAGTCAAGCACTAGTTGTAATAGCCCATGTGCAAGAAAAAATGTGTCTGGGAAGGGGTAGCAAAAGGACAACACATTCAATATTATTGAGCAGATGAAAAGGAAAAGTGTGAACATTTCACTATGGGAGTCACTGGCCATTCTAGGGCAGAGGGATCTATTGCAGACTGCCATGCAGAATTGGTCAAGTTCAAATCACCCCCCTAACCAACAAGAGAGAGTGCTTGCTAATGCAGTTTATCCTGGGAGGAACCATGGAGAACAACAAGGTAAAAACATGAGACCTCCTCCCTTCTATGTCTCATTGATTATTGGAGACAAATTGGTGCACAATTATATGATTGATTCTGGGGCTAGTAGTTTTGTGATGCCCAAACAAATAGTTGATCAGTTGGGTCTCCAATATGAGGTCATCTCTAGAGGAGTAGTCTAATTAGATGGGACAACAATGACTACTGTGGGAATCATCAAGGATCTGAGTCTCACTCTACATGCTTGCCCTAATGTGACTATTTTAAAAAACATGTCAATCATAGACTTGCCACCACATTTTTCTTTGTGTCTGTCCAGGGACTTCACTACCAAAATTGGAGGCTACCTATCTACTAATTGGTCACATATGCTCTTTAGGACAAGGTATGGGGCGAAGGCCACAATCAGATCTGAACCTATTGCTGATTATCATATTGAATCCTATGTGCCTAGCCTAACCAATGTCATCTGCTCAGATTTTGATCAAGAAGACCTTCTAAACACTGATGAAACAAATAGCAAGGTGGGATGTATCCCAAACTTGAACCTGGATGAGTGGCCCAACAAAAAACATGCTTTTGACCCCTATAAGGAGATGGAGGAATTTGAACTGGGTGTCTACTATCTACATGAAGAGAATCATCCTCTTCTCGACCTAATATACAAGGATGACAATGAGGTATGGCAATTTTTCTTTGATGGCCCAAGGAGTAGATGTTGGTGTAGGATTTTCCATGTATTTATTTTAAATACTGGAGGAGGAGCCATGATTGTGTCTTACCCCATAGAGGCATGACCGATATTATTCAGCCATTTGTGATTCTAGTTTTGCTTACTCAAATAACACTGCTGAATATGAGGCTTTAGTCCAAGGTCTTCATTACGCAAGGAAGCTGGGAATCAAGAACTTGTAAGTATTCGGTGATAGTGAGCTGGTTTCCAATCAATTCAGAGGACTTAATGCTGTCAAAAATGACCTGCTCAAGAACTACAAGAGTAGGGTATGGGATTTCATGGAGGATTTTGAGGCCTTCAGTATTGTGTCCATACCCAGGAAGGAGAATGAAGCTACTGATAGACTTGTAGCAATTGGAGCAATGTTTGATGTGGTTGACAACATCAAGAGAGACAGAGAACAACCACATATCCATGTGGTTGTGAGGCCAACAGTGCCAGATAATAATACATGCTGGTAGGTGTTTGAGAATGATCAGCAGATCATTAACTTTCTACAAGAAGAAGTTGAATTCTCAGCTATAAACCAAAGTAGACTAGAGCAGTAGTATGGGAATCAGATAGTACAACTACATACAAACAAGCTTCCCAAAGGCTTAGTGACACTGGAATCTATTTTCAATCCTAATGATCAATTTAGAAAAGAGAAGGCTAACATGCAGATCAAAGGAGAAGATTCAGATTCAATCCCAGTTGGAGAAGACAAAACACTTCAAATTGGCAAAGTGGCCACCAAACAAGAAAGGTATGAATTCATACAACTTTACAAGGAATTCCTTAATGTGTTTGCTTAGAGTTAGGAATACCTAAGGGGGTTCAATCCAAAGCTAGCACAAAAAACAATCAAACTGGATCTAGCTGCTTAGCCCATCAGGAAGAAGCAGAGACCAATCAACCCACATATATGGCCTCTGATGAAGAAGGAGCTGGACAAGCTTATAGAGGAAAGAATCATATTTCCAATGAAACACTCAATCTAGGTTACAAATCTTGTCTCAGTCAAGAAGAAAAATGGAGAAATCAGGTTGTGTGTTGAATTCAGAGATTTGAACAAAGCCTCCCTCAAAGACCACTACCCACTCCCTTCAATGGAGCAGATATTGCAAGTAGTGTCTAGGTCAAAAAGGTTCTCCCTCTTAGATGGCTACTCAAGGTATAACAAGATCATGGTGAAAGAAGATGATCAATTCAAAACAACTTTCACCACCAAATGGGGCACCTATGCATACAAAAAAAATTCCATTTGGAATGTCTAATGCTGGGGCTACTTCCCAAAGAGCCATGGATATGGCATTCAAAGGGATGATCAACAAAATAGTGTTGCTCTATCTGGATGCTATTACAGTTGTTTTCCAAAAATGCAACAAACCACTCTTCCACCTAAGGCAGGTGTTGCAAACGATGCATGAGTTTTAGGGTGTCACTGAACCCCAAAAAATGCATACTCTTAGCCCATGAAGGCAAGCTTCTAGGCCATATCGTGTTAAAGGAAGGATTGGAAATTGAATCGGTAAGAGTTCAAGCAATAAGAACATTACCATTGCCAAGTCACAAGAAGGATCTTCAAATATTCTTGGGAAAAATCAATTTTGTCCGTAGGTTTGTTCCAAATTTTCTTTCCCTTGTTGAGCCAATAACATTGATGCTGAAGAAGAGCTTAACATTCAGGTGGAAAGCTGAAGGAAAAACAAGTTTTGAGGCCTTCGAAGAAGACATATCATAGGCCCCAACTCTTGTGAACCATTATTTTTCCAAATATTTCGTATTGTATGATTTTGGTGGCGGCGACACAATTTCTACAATCTTGGTGCAGTAGAACAAAGAAAATATAGGATAGCCAATTTATTTCTTCAACCTGAGCCTAGAATATTATGAGGTAAGGTACTCCTTCAATGAGAAGCAAGGTCTTAGAGGTAATTAGAGGATTGAAGAATTTTAAGAATCTGGTTTTAAACAGAAAAATCCAACCATTGGTCTCCCATGTGGGAGTTGAATAATTCCTTCTCAACAAGGGCCTGAAATGAGAAGTGTGTAGGATGTATCACCCGTGTCATGGAATATGACATTGAGATCAAGGTCACGAAGCTGGTCTATGGGAAGGGGTTATGTGAAAAACTAGCCTCAGGTCAACAAGATGAAATAGATAATGAAAATGAAGGCTATTTTTGTTCTACAAAATGATCAAGAAGAAGGGAGATATGATGTACCTGCTCCTCGTTGGACTCAAGATATGGTGAACTTCCTTCGAACAGGAATGTGTCCTCATGGGATGAGTAAAGAAAAAATAAGGTATTTTAGGCTACAGATTATCTCATATGTTCTTATTGATGGTGTTTTGTTCAAGAGGGACATCAATGGCATTCTATTGAGATGCATTGGGGCATATCAGGTAAAGAGTGCTACAAGAATTCCATGTTAAAGCAGCTGGAGACCATTTTACTCCAAGAGTGACATAGCACTCAAAATCATGAAAGAAGGATATCATTATCCCAGAGTGTTTAGTGACTGCTACACATGGATCAAAAGGTGCCAAGAATTGTGCATTCTTCAAAGGAAAGGAAACGCTAACAGCACTTCCATTACACCCAATCTCAATAGACCAACCTTTCATGCAATGGGAATTGGACTTCATTGGAGTCATCAATCTAAACTCAAGCCAAGGTAAAAAATGGATCCTGACATAGTGAAATATTATTTCACCAAATGGACCGAGGAAGTGAAACTCAAGGAAGCAAATGAGTCTAGTATCCTAGATTTCTATGAAGGGATAGTGACCAGATTTAGAGTGCCAGCCACCATCATATCAAAAAATGCATTAGCATTCATAGGTTCCAAGATCACGGGATGGGCTATGAAGAATGGGATTTACTTGAGTAATTCATCAAACTATTACCCTCAAGGTAATGGCTCAGGTTGAGTCCACAAACAAGAACCTGCTAAAGATCATTAGAGGAACTCTTGATGAGAATCAGAGGACTTGGCACAAAAAGCTCAAAATGGCCTTATGAGCTAATAGAATAATTCCCAAGAGATCTACATGACAACTCTCCATTCAAGATCATATATGGGAAAGAGGTAGTGTTTCCTGTATCAATTGAGTATACCAACATTGAGAGCTTGTGAAGCAACTAGAGATGTTTGAATTTGGACCAATAGAGGACCAGATATGCGGAGTTGATAGAATTAGAAGAAACCACAGAGTGCACTCTCCAAGAAATAGAGAAGAATCAGGATTCAACCAAGAAATGCTATTTGACTAGAAGGTAAAAGCAAGGACCTTCCAGGAAGGAGACCTAGTTTTGAAATGGGATGCAGATTGAGAAAACCCAGGAAGGCATTCCAAATTTTACACCATATTGAGTGACCCCTATATGATCACAAGATGCAAAAGTAGAAATGCTTTCCAATTGTCTACATTGGAGGGTGAAGAGTTACAGATTCTAGTAAATGGGATCTATCTTATGCACTATTACTAAAAGGGGAGTTCTCACCCTATACATATTAGTTTAGTTTTCTCTTTCCTCTAAGTGCTTATGCACATTGTCTTTCTATAATGTAGATTGCTTTTCTCCTAAGTGCTTTGCATGCTCTGCATGTTCCATTTGGAGCATGTATGATTTCAAATTTTGTATATAGTATGGTGTTGTTTTGTTTCTCTCATGCAGTGTTTGGACTTGGAATTTGGTCAAGATCAATTTAAGTTCTAATGGGATTCCAAGTGGCCCAGGAGTCAGTTTTCTAACTTTAGATCAGTAGCAGACTATCACTCATGACTCCATGCCCAACGGATATGACAAGGCAATTGGTATTTTCATCTAGCAGGCAGATACTTCCATCGGCCTCACCCATGCCATGGGGATTTGAAACTTTAATTTTGGGGAGTTAGGTAAAGGGAAATGGAGAAAACATCTTTAGGGCCATTAATGCAGGATCTATCTGCATCAACAACTAGATCAGATTCGATTTGCTCTGTCGTTTCCTCCTTCAAGGCACCAAACCAGTGATCAATGCAATCAAGGCAGATTTGGGGGTAGATTTTGTAGGAGGCATTAACATCAGTGGTTGAGCTTTGACCTTCTTTTCCCGCTTCTCTCTCTCTTTTATCTTTCTGATTGAATCTATAAATGTTGGGTTAAGACTCATTGCAAAGGGCTGGCCATTTTTCTGTTTTGCAGGCTCCCCTTTTCTTCTGGAAAAGGAACTCGTCGAGTTTTAGACCTTCCACTAGACTGTAATATGTTTTTTTCCTTTTGGCCACTTTGTAATGCATTGTATAAATCTGAAGAGCAATAAAACACACCTGTGATCGATTTTAGATCCTTTCTTGTTTCTTTTGCTTTCATCTGATCTTTCATTATAGGTTTTGTTATCTGTGCTTGGTTATTGTATGTATTTTGTTGGTTTGTGTCTATCAACAAAATAAATGTTCATCATTCCTTTGGTGCACCACCTTATAGATTAGTTGATTTCCTGCATTCCTTTTATCTATGTCTCCTTGGTAGAACTTAGATTAGGTTTAGGAATAGGCCCTCTGGAAATTTTCACACATGCACCAAAACAGAGGAATAGGAACCAACCTTTAATCTGGAGAGTTTTCCCATTTGCAAAGTCCCACATTTTGGGGAAAACTCAACGTTTTGCAAATCACATCAAATGACTCTACCTTAGAAAAGCATATCTGACTACTCATTTGGGGGTGCTGTGATTTTGCACTAACAATTTTTGCATGCCCGATGGGACCAAGAAGTTTCCATCTTTATTACAGTATGATTGATGTGCACTTGTTGTGATTCTATCTTTTAAGAAGCTTTTAAGATGATAGGCATCCTACGATAGCAATCAAGGCAAGGTAATAGGTTTCTTTAAGGGTTTCTTTATTTTATTGGTATTTGGTTAACTTATTAAAGCAGTCTTTACGATGATATGCATCCCAGTACGATAGCAACCAAGGCAAGATAATAGGCTGCTGTAATTTGACTACGGATGAACAATTCATTGACAATCTTAAGTTTAATGTTCATTTGACAAACACAAGGTAATTAGGGGTGGAAAAGACCATTGTAGATGTAGTTAGGAATCCTTTTTTTTTTTTTGATGAAAAAGATCTTATATTATATTCATTCAATACGATACAAGATGACTTTCAATAAGAATCCATTGTTTTTTCTTACTGAAAATGTTCTTTTTAAATCCAACATTATAATATAACTAAATTATCACTATCTATCTCCAATCAATAAAAACATTCCATAAAAAGTAATAGATTCATATTGATATCTATTTGCACTAGTTTTTCCCATGGTCAAAATTACATCAAATCTCAATCTACACAGAAATGAGAGTTGAAATAACACGAATGAAAACACACAAGTGTTCACTCTACGGTCTGAAAAAATTAAAGAAAGTAGGGTTTAAATAGAGAGCATGCCCTTCACTTTCAGTACAAGATAGACATGAAATGCTACAAACAGAATTTATGTGCACCGGTGTTCGTTCACAAGTGTTGGCACTCAATTGATAATATGAGAATACTGTCTACAAGAAAGCAAGAGCAAGTAGAGTGCATGCTCCCACCACTGATACAGCTCGCCATGGCTTTGAGAAATGTTCCTGTAAAAACTCACCAATAAAACTCCATACCTACTTCTGTAATAATCATTGACATCCTTGATAGTCTGGTCAATAGGATCATCTGCGCTCCTCCATATTGATCTAGTGGATGCCATTCCACCAAATTGCTTACCTCTTTATCACTTCCTAAATTACTATAGATGATACCATATTTCTTCAGCACTGCAACATTATTAGGAGTGTCGATCAGTCTGTCCATCTGATGTACATACGAAGTAAACACTCTGGTCTTCCACTTCATGAATGCTTCCCCGGCCACCATATTTCTTAAGAAAACCATTTGTTCTGTAATCCATCTCTATGCAGGGAAGGTGCATTAGAGTAGGCTCTATCAAACCTTATTTCTTAAGTTGCCCATGTAAAAGGAGAGAATTGTCAGGCTTTGTGATATCGTTTTGGAGATAAAAACACCCTAAATCTCGAAGTCATCTGACGAAGAAACTGAGAAATGCGAAATCTGGGCATAGTTCCATTGTTATCATCTTGAACAGGGACATTAACATGACCAGCATTTTTCCTTGGCACAACAAAATTGTAAAGGCATTCTAATATATGCTTTTCATTCAGCTGATTAGCATAGTGTGCTAGTGTAGTGGAACAATAAGAACCCTCAATATGAATGAATGGAGAAAATTTCTTACAGGCATCTTGTAACAATCATTTTAAGCCTCTCCAATGCTTGATCTTCTGAACCAGTCTGCCATTCAAGAACTTTCTTTAGAATGAAAAGTGGGACTTGGTTCTCCAGCTTAAATATATCAGCCTAAAGTGGGAAGAACAAAGGGCTCTTCCTTTTTGGATTAAAAACAACTTCCATGTTCCAGCAATAAGGATTTATCTTTTGAAGTATAGGGCTTTCCAACTGGTCATAACTAAACTCCAGAATGAAACACATCATCTCGACTTGGTTCATCCACCCTAATTATTCATCTCCACAGTCGATGTGATCATTGTAGCTGTTCCTAATCTCCCCTGCCATACTAATTATCTCTTTAACCAGACCCTCAAAAGGCCCCTGCTTTGCTCTTTTTTTCACCTGGATAGTAAGCCTAGATTTATCATCTTTCAGATTCATACAGTTCAAGTTTAAGATGATGGTAAGGTCCAAGAGAAACTGCCTGTGGTAGGTATGCTTCTGGCCTTTCCATACGCAGGGGCTCTGGTATAGTGAAAAGGCCCCTGTTTGGGTGCATATGAGATGTTATGCCTTCATCTTCTCCATTTTTTCTGTGTGTTTTTTATTTGTTCCAGCCATTGAGAAATTCCTACCTTAGGAGCAGACATTTTTTATTTTCACAAATTAAAAGTAGCAAATGGGTGAATTTGGTGAAATAAATACCTTTCAATCCTTCACACTGTGTGTTAAAAAAAAATGTTCCAGCTAAGAAATTCTGGACATTTATTTTTTAAATTCTACAAATTCAAAATATAGCAATGGTCCTTGAAACATTTGGTCTATCAAACGCTTTCATGTCCCCCAATTTGTAATATTAAAAAAAAGTGAATTTATCCAATTGGTGTGACTTAAGCTTAAAAAATTCTATCTTGTTCACATCCAAATTAATATATTACATAATTAAAACATTGTCTAAAGATTGAAGCCAACTTTCATTGGTTAACTATACTAGCAATCAATTGTACAATGCAATGTGAAAGTAGGAATCACAAGGTTGGATGTCTTAATGTTATTTCTTCACATTGGCTGCAAATTAATCATTAGGCCTTAAATTAGGCAACCATTGTCTACAAGATGATCATAAAATCTGGTATTTTGGAGCATGAACATATTTGGGGAAATTGAATGAACGCCAATCACATATTTCTTGGATGACTGAATCTTATTTTACATGCTTGTAATCATCGTAGGATACCTTTGGCAACCAGTATCATTTTGGAATGGTTTACTTATTGTCGTTTTATATGGATACTTTGTTTCACCAACACCATTATCTGCAATGTTTTCCATTTCCCGATGCCCATTCCCGCAACCCTATAAATCCAAACATCAATATGACAGTGTTTCAAAGAAATGTATCTTTTAGCATATGGTGGACTCTGAAAGCCTTAGATCTCTAATCTAGCTTGGAAACTGACTCCATAATGTAATATATTCAGAAGCAAAATAATACATGAATAGGCTTTATGGAACTTAAAGTATACTATTTTGGTATTTTGAATAATAGAATACATGCATAGACTATGCATTCTATCATCTAATATTTTTCACCATATATACTTTGACAGAGTTTAATTTATTAGGAGACAAACATGATTTCTTACTAATTTAAACACACATAATGGTCTAAAACAATGACCTTACAAAGAGCATAGAAACGAAATGGGACTAATGCCAAGTCATCAATTTGAAGCAAATAGAGCATAGTGTTAATCTTCGACTCAACCAAAGCTTCATTGTCCTTGAAACTATGACTAATAACCAAGTACCACAACCAGCAACAGGACTTTGCGATCACTCCCAGACTAAGACCTTGAATTCCTCTGCAATAAGGGATCTTCAATGACCTTAACAGGCTACAACTCGCAAGGTATGATACACCAATCTTTGTAATTCTTGTTGTTGCCAAGCTCAAATCAGACAACTAGCTACAACTAACTGCAAGAAAATCGAGTCCCTCGTCGCTGACAAAGAGACATTGATTAAGATTCAGGTACTCTAGAGCCTTGAAATTTAACAAAACCTGCATATCCCTGACAGACTCGCATTTCACTAAGCTCAAATGATGGAGAAAACTTTCACTATTTGGTATGGCAACTAAGCTGACATCATCAATATTTGTGAAACTTATATCAAGATATTAGAAGTTTTTACAGGAAGCAATTGTGAAGAGAAGCCTTTTTACAGGAAGCAATTGCAACAGAACAGGCCCGAAAATGATTGCACCTAGTTTATATGCACCTATGCACCAACACTTTTGTGTTGCTCATATGGACATGGTTGTAGACTGTAAGCCTGGTGAAGCAGTGAATCAGGTTGGTTGCTTCCTATAATGTCAAGAATAGTGGTTAGGAATAGAAACAAACAACTTTAAATTTGATGTTTATTTGACCATAACAAGACAATTACATGTGGAGAAAACAATCCAAAATGAATTAGGAGCCTGTTTTTTTTCTTTGAAATTATTCATTAAAACTATTTATCATCAATCAACTAAAAAAGAAAAAAATTGTAAAGAAAATAATAGACGCAGATTGATATCTATCTACAATTTTCGAAAGGATTTATTTAAGATATCTGTTCTAATTTTTATCAGAAACAAAATTAAATTAAATTTCCGCTTCACAATACTAATTCATTTAAAATGCACATTTCTCATACAATACTCTTAAAGGAGTTTACAAGATAGAAGGGTTCCCAAGTAGTACAAAAAACTTTCTCTCAAGCTTACAATTTTAAAAATCATCCACTCAAAGTGGTAATAATAAGAGAAACAATTTACATTTTAAAGATTTCAATAAGGCAAAAATAGAATTGTTTTAATTTCATGTCTTCTCCAAATGGTAGCTCCAAACTTTCTTCCATCAAAATTTCACCGAAAGGGTCACAATATAAGGAAGGGGGAGTAGGAAACTCTCTCCGCCCAACCTTAAATCCACTAAGAGGAAAAATCATCCCTTTAATAGCCCATGAGGCCCAACGAAAGAACCGTGATGGGTATTGAGAAACAATAAAAACTTTCAACAAGGTAGCTTCACAAAAAACAAACATACAAGACATTCAACTCAACTAAGATAACATATCCAACAAGTTTATACATTCAAAATAATACAAAGGTTTGAGATTCAAACCAAATAGAGTAGGGCATATGGGAAACCACCTCCTTATTCCTCCCAAGTGAAGTGGGAGTCTTACCCTAAGCCTCCAAGTGCAAAAAATGATCAACAAAAATTCCTTCTCTCTCCCTTGCAAGCATGCAACAAAACCATGATTTCCTTTTCACTCCCCATAGGTAAGACTCCCATTCACATTCACACCAAAATTCATCCCTCAAAAAACTCCCTTTTCCCTCCCTAATGGTCCCATAAGCCCTTCTCCCACACCCAAATAAGGCATACTACCCAACCAACACACAAACACCTTCACAAGACAAAACTAAACAAATTTACAAGAACAACATTACATAGAAAAAATAAAAATAACATAATAAAAAGATGGAGAGCCTACCTCTCCATCAAGCTCTAAGAAAATTCTAAAAGTCTCTTTAATTCCACACCAAACAATTTCCAAAGCACTCCAACAAGCTCCAATTCCAAAAGTACACAAGAAGAGAGAAAAGAACAAGTAACCCCTATTCCAATCAAAAATCCCAATAAATAGATATAGAATGTTAGAATGATGAGGTGGCTTCATATAGGATGCCATTTCAACATTCCTCCATCCCCACACTCAATTCAACATACGAAGACCAAGAACATCAATGCACATGAAAGCAATATGGCAACCCACATGGCTCTCAAACTTGCAGACAATGCTTTTAAAGGACATAATAAACTGGGGTAGAAATAAGTGCAATCATTTTCCTTTATTTACACTAAAAAATGGACAAAATGGTCAAAAAATAAGCTTCCCAACTCATAGGTGTGGTTGTTGGGTAAATTTAAGATTAGTGGGACAAGCCTCTCTTGTCCCATAAGCCTCCAAAAATGCACCCCGAGTAAAAATACGAATTTTGAATTTGGGGTGGAGTAAAACACTTACAAATCAACATAAAATTTACTTACAACAAGGACCACCGAATCTCAGTATTACTATTTGTCACATCCTCAATTTGGTTAACTAAAAATAAGAAGGGTTAAACTTAATTAACACATATTACCACATGCTAATAAAGTGACCAAATTTTCAAATTTTAAATACACAAAACATAAATAAAACACATACAAAAATTAAAGAAAAAGACACAATTCATCCCATGGCCATGCATGTGAAGTCACCCCCTAGGAGACCTTCAACTAGAAATGCAAAACACCACACTAAACAACATTACACACATTGTCATATTTGGCCTCGTTGCTCAACACCTGACATCCTTCCATGGTTGGTCCCCTATCCCCTTCGATGTATGTGATAAAAGTCTTGCACACAACAAAATACCTCTCTTGCATTTTGGTCTTATTAACAACATCAATAATATATATATATATATATATATATATTCATCATTCCACATTATCAATTCTATTATCCATCAATATATCAAAATATAACCTAACATCCATGAGATTACAATTATACTCCAAACATCCCAAAACATAACATGTCAGTATAAAATTCACATCATGAAAATCAACATATATCGAACTATATAACATCACTTGTCTAGTGCATCATAATATAACGTAAACCTCATAATGTTAATATTCCAAATATCAATAGTGAAGTCTATCACCTACTGATTAAAGTATCATAATAGAAATGTATGAAGTATCAGTCCAATAGTATCAATATCAAGATGAAACAGTGTCGAAGAGGAGTGGGCACTACAAAATCTATTGATATAACATCAATTTTTAGAGATTTGGTGTTTTTTTATGATTATTTTTAGAGAGATTGGTATTAAATAAGGGATATATTTATGATAGGAGGGTTTGAAAGTGGTAGATAGTGGATCTATTTACTTTTATAAGAATTTGTAACTTTAAGTTTACAATAAGATAATGATAAGTCACATAGGTTTTGAATGTTCTTACAAGTCATTATTAATCATAAAACCTAATTTTTTTCCCATGAACCTTTAAATTTAAATAATTTGCTAGTGTTTTTCTAATATCCCTAATATATTTCAATACATTGAGTCATGTAGTTCTTAATTACCTATCAAAATTTTAAGAATTCTACAATCTGCTAGAAATTTCACCCAAAATGAAAATTTCAATAAGGTGCCATAATTTCTATCATTTTTCTCATGCATGAAATTTTAAATGATTCAAGTTAGATTTATTAATAGTAAGAACATGTTTCAAATTATTCTAAAAAATGTCAGAAAAGAGAAACTAAAACGAGGAAGAATTTCCATAAAACAAAATGATAGTAATAGTGTTTTGATAAATCCTTTTCAAATATTCCATTAGGTAAGGCTTTCTATTGGTTTCATCATGTCCATGGTGTATCTTTGAGCACATTCTTAGAAATTGAAGAAGCGTTTCTAATAAATTATATTCAAAATAAGATTCCAAGAGTTACATATGAACACTTAAGATGTTACATCAAAGGAAACTCAAAATGAATGAGTGAGTACATTATGAGGTTTAAGACTTGTATGCAACAACTAATATATCAACTAATATACATTTTTTTTTACGAATTTAAAATGATGCATGTTAGTTACATCCATCCATCATTTGAGCACATTCTTGGAACTTGAAGAAGCATTCCTAATAAATTATATTAAAAATAAGATTCCAAGATTTACATATGAACACTTAAGATGTTACATCAAAGGAAACTCAAAATGAATGAGTGAGTACATTATGAGGTTTAAGACTTGTATGCAACAACTAATATATCAATTAATATCCATTGGTTTTATATGAACTTAAAATGATGCATGTTAGTTACATCCATCCATGAGCGAAGAAATCATCAACTCAATTTTAAAAAAATTGTTATTAATGTTATTTTACATGTACACAATATAAAAAAACATCATCAATTTTATTTTTCTCATTTGTTATATATATATGTAGTTCAAGTATCCAAATCCTTCATGATAAAAACATTGATATATAGGGAAATAATATTATTGGAGATACTAGAGAATAAAATTACATCATTAATGAACCCATCCTTAATATCATATCAATAAAGTTTTCAAATATGTATGCCAAATGAAAAATAAAATAGATAAAATATTCCATTCCGAGAAGACATCACTATATAATATTCTAGGTCCTTCCCAATAATACCAAGTGGCTCAGCTCATTGTTCAATGACCTATAAACATTTTTCATGGTCTTCTACATCTAGTCTCCATTTTTTCCATTGACCACTTTCAATTTTCACCTAATGCAATTGTAACCCTATAGCAATTATGTCATGGGTATTATGATACACATTTTTATCCAGTTTGGAGGGCTTTCACTTGTTGTAAATATGATCCCTGCACTACAATTGAGCCATTATAAAATGTTGTCTCCTCAATTTTCATTTCACATGTTAGCTTTGTCTCTCTTCTGTGCAACACAACACATAGTTCTCTAACTTTTTAATATTGTTTTCTTTAGTAATGAATACAAATACGTCACCTATAACAAAATGCAATGATTATCCATATATTATAAATTATATGTATATATATTCAATGATCAAATTATACAATCGTTTTAAATTAAACATACCTTGTTTGACCAATCTAGCTAAGTAGTCATAATCAGGTGAAATAAATGGCACATCTTCAAAACTATCATCATGATCTAATCCAATTTTTCATCCACAACTAAAGGAACTTGCTTCCACTAACCTATATACCCATGTTTTTTACTATTGCACTCTAAATATGATTTGTTCACACATTCATAACAAAAACAAGAATAATCTGTTGTAAAAATTGTTTATTTATTACTATATATAGTCATCAAAGAGTGAGAAGACCTAGAATTAGGAATCCTTTCATTTACATACTTTTTCCTTCGATCAATACCTTCAATTAATCTTGCTCAAAATCAATAAAGTTCAAAAAAAACATCATAATTAAGAATATATTTTTTAAAGTTTGTAACTTGTAGCTAATAAATAACATAAAGATACATATATGTTTTAAATGTGCATACTTGTTATCTCCCCAAAAAAAATTTATCGGGTTGAAGCCTATGGGGTCTACACATGTGAAGTTGAAACATGTGAGCTTGAAGTCTGAACTGCAAAATGCTTCTTACACCATTCAAGAATGGTGTGGGTATCAATCAATTGATCTACCTCATAATCAAATATTTGTTTCTTTAAAGAATTTTGATGCATGCACCCGCACCATCGTGTTCTCCCTTCCCATGAACAATCTCAAAAAAACTCCATGAACGAGGTATTTTGTGAAGATGATGATAACAAATGAGTGTAAAGAAAGCGTGATAGGATTTGAATTGTGATGTACAACCATCCCACCAAACAAAATGTTGGTCTATTTGTACTCCTCGTTGATAAAGATATTAAAAGATCAAAGAAAAACAATGTTGCACAAAGTGGGTGTCATGTTCCTTGTCATCACTTATATAGAAGTGATAATCCTTCTTGATCATTCACTTCACATTTGTACTTTCAACCCCATCCAAATCCAATTGTGTGTGCCTATAAAATACTTGAACCATAATGGTAACCTAGCTAGTATGATAATACTCTGTCTGAATCTCTTTTGATGAGAAAATGATTAATTCTACAAAAAATCAACCACAGACAATGTGGAACCAATATGGAATGTGTCTCTATTAGTCTTGAATTGTATAGTCTACAAATTTTCATAGTGAGAATGTTTGATGTACGGACTAATTAAACTTTGGAAACTTGGCATGAATGTAGTAATGGGGATTTCCTCTTATATCAAATTGAACTTGGTTGCATCTTTTTCAAGCCATGGTGAATGTTTATGTATTTGAACCTATAAAATCAATACAAAATGGACAAATTTTCATATATATATATATATATATATATATATCACCTCTTGCAAGACACCATTTGAACTGTGTCCAGATCATCATTTGTTTATTGCAATAATTTCAAGTCCCCACACTTGTCACATACACCTTTGATGCAAGCCATATGATTGTTGACATGATCATTAGATATTGTGGAAATAATAGAAGCTATAAATTCACTAACATGTGTAGGGGGGGTGATTTTAGGACCATTTTATGCTTCCCATAACTTTCTTTGCACCTTAAAAAACATACATTTTGAAATACATTAATTTTAAATCAAATCTCAAAAAACAAATTCAATCAAAATATATAGATATAAATGAAAGCACACCTCAATATGTATGTAATATAATTTTTTTTTGTACCTGATAGTTATAATTAAACTCAACGTGATAGAAAAAAACATGTGTCAAGGACTTTATCATCTCATACATACTCAGGCTTCAAATTCTCAAACATTCGTTGTCTAATCTTAAAATCTGGATGTTCTTCTATAAAATTTATATACATCTTATGTTGAGTTATTTTGAGCCAATATTTTATATATTCAACATAGTTATTGCGAGATATCCTGTGTTTTAAAACATCCCTCACATTTGGAGAAGGAAAAATCCTCTCATTCTAAAAATCAGAAACTATCTTCACAATATTATCACCTATTTTATCAAAACATGGATTTCTTCACATTAGTGCCTAATTTACTTCCACAGTCGAATCAACCAATGTCTCCTCTTTGCATACCTACTGAATTTATTTCTAGATACACACAATGCCTCGGAAACAACTGTAACTTAATGATTCTTTGTCATATCTTCACTTCCAAATGAAGTTAATATTGCTCTATGACAAATTGTCTTATCAGAAGACCTAGTTTTTATACCAAAAGAACTTATTCCTTTATAAAAATTCCCAAAAAATTCTTCTTCCATACGTTTTTACTTTTCCCGTCCAAAATCAACACCCAACAATTCTAATTTTTCCTTCAAATAAACATGAGTCAAGAATGTAACCAACAATTGTGCTCTAGCAACTGTAGTCAAATTAACAAATTCACCATATATTATCTCTACACTTTTTGTTTTTTTCTTTCGTGATAGTGGTTCTTGTTTGGAAAATTCTTTTAATTTTTGGAAATCCATCTTCACCAAGTGTTTCAAAATTTTCTTGGGAAGTAATTCCATAACTTTTGATATCACTTCAACATATTATTGTGCATCATGATCTGTGTCTATAAATGTTTTTTGAAAAAATATTAACATACACATGTGATTACACCAAAATTTGTAAAAAAATAAACATACACATGTGATTACACCATTCATGAATGATTTAATATATATAAGAGCTTATTTAGGAACATGAATATATTAAAACATAAATAACTTAATATTTAGTAAACAATAATATTAAGTTGACGAAGCTAATTGTATTTATATACCACTTCATGAGGTCCTTCTTGAAATCTACTTTAATTAATAATATAATTTTTCATTTGTATTACAGACCTTTACAACTAAGTGTTTGAGTCTGACATAATGATCTATTATTGATTACTTTGGTCTAAAACCTACTTTCCCCTTTTCCCACTTTCCTTTTTAATTTATTTTCTTACAAAATACCACATAACACATTTACTAGGTGGAGTAATTTTTCACCATTTCATCATACGTATATCTAAACTTAGTAGTCAGCTTAATTTTCTTGTTGCATGACTACTGGATACCAAATGTATATTTGGATACCTTAGTGTGAATCTCAAAAGGTTTAGGAAATTTCATGCATTGTAATAGAAAATATGTAAGGGCCATAGTATGTAGAGGGGGATAGTCAAGGAGAAAGGTATTATCTAATGGTTACTCAAAATAATATTTACCATGCATTATAGGTTTGTGTAATCAACCTTGGAAGATTTGAATATAAATCAATGCATTATAAAATGAGTTTAGAATGGTCGAAGGATAGGACATATAGAAATTCATAACTAAATTTGTACGAAGTGTCTTGTATGAGAATTAGGATATGGTTGTAACTTGATTTCATGTGAGTATTTGTGAAGTAATTGTCAACTAATATGTGATTTGGTACAAAATTTCCTTATAGTAGATATTGAAAATGATCTTTAAATTATTATTTTCTTTCACATAGTATAGTTAGAAGCTAGGCTAATTTACGAAATATTGCATGCTACAAGCCTAATATGACTAATCTCTTGTGCTATGAACCATCATACTCAATCATTCTCACAAAATGATATGATATAGCATCGGGATGTTTGGATAGAGAGAATCAAGGAAAAACTTATGTGGTTATTTACATAGTGTTTTTTAAGGTTTTTTATCTCCATGAAGACTTTAAATAATTGCTAATATTGTGTTCTAAGAGAAGAGGTGATTGATCATGATAGATCAATGGTAGTTTGAAGGATTATTAACATATTCACTCTAAAACAAAGGTAAGGTTAGTCCAGTTATCTACTCTTTTATGTAAGGGCCATGAGTAAGGGTTCAAAGCAAGGAATAATGGTTACCAAAACTAATAGGGGCATTATGGAGGAATATCTCTCACTAGGTAATCAACCACTGCAAATGGGGATTAGAGACCAATAGGTCCCACCTTCTAATTTTTAAGATGTATGAGAAACACTTCATAACATAGACGAGAGAGAAAATGAGCTATTAAGTAAGCTAGAAGAGGCTAAGACATGCACACAAGTGATAAAAGAACCATTATGAAAGCATAAAGATTTGATAGAGAGGTGAGTCAAGAGTCAAATGATATTTTAAGATAATAATGACATGAAAATTATAAAATATAATTATCAAAGGGCTAAAATATTAGGGAGAAGGCTACAATGGAGAGGGATAATCAAGAAAGAAAGTAGAATTAGTAAGAATAGAGATGGGGGAAGGGATATGCATATTCATGTCACAATCATAAACTATGTGGATAAATAAATAGTGCTAAGAAATAAAGGTATGTTGATAGGATCACGTTTATATCTAGACGAAGACAACATTGTCGCAACTGAAAGAGAGAAATGAGGATTGGCAAAAGGTTCTCATTTTTTGGAATGACCCAATTATGAGGATAAAGTTAGAAAGGTGTTGAAGGGTACTGAAACATAGCCTCTCTAAGAGGTGTGAGAGGATGTTGAAGAATGGAAGTTGATGTTAAATACAAACCCTAGATTTAACAAATAGACCAATACAACCATGTTTGCTAGAGAGTAACAAACAATACAAAAACAATGTAGATGGCTAGATCAAGATCCAAATTATACTATTGAGTGGTTGCAATATTTTGTAACATTTTTTATACTTAGGAAGATTAGCTGATGTTTTGTTGATATTCAAACAATTAGTGTTTCGTTGAACGATTTTTTTGTGTGAATCCTTTTTCTGCAAGGTTGGTTCTTACATTGTTTTTGTTATAGCCTTTTATTTTCACATATTTTTTCTATTGTTTTATGTTATGGGATCCTATGAAAACCCTTACCTTTATCGAATCTAAAAAACATATTATCATATTTACTGTAGAATGAAAAATAAAATTACGATATACCAAGGGTTTCTATTTATGTACCAATTTTTGTAGCCTTGTCTTTCACTTGTTGTGCGTTCTCTCTCTATGTCTCCTTGTTTGTGCCTTCTTATGAACTAATCTTTTGGCATTCTTCTTTGCTTTCTCTTCCTTGGTATATTTTAGTTTATCATTCTTTATATTTCCCATGATTACTCCAGTTCAATAATTTTCACCTACACACATAAATTGAGGTAGATCTGAATTTATAAGATTAAACTCAATAATAAACTATACACGTGACACTCTTATTATATACAAATCTCAATAGAAATTAGGTTATTTTTAATTTCAGTGTTTTATAAATTTAAAAAAACTTTTCTAATTTTAATACAATTTAAATTTAATATACAAATATTTAGTTTTGTAGTATATTTTTAAATAAAATAACTCTATGTTTTAGAGTCAATTGTATTATATATAAATAATAAAAACATTAAAATAAAATAAAATAATATATTATATATTATTATGGGTATAGCCAGATCTATGGGGGCTCTTATATTTGTTGATCCGACTACTAGAGAAAGATCAAGATTAGTTTCGGCTCGGCTCTCCATATTGATTTTGGAGGGTTCCATAATCCCCAAGATATTTTTTTTGAAAGCTTCGATTGGGTGTTGGGAGTAGAGGATAGATGTGGAAGAATCAAAACTCATTTGTAATAAGTGTCATGGAGTCAGATATGATTTAACCAGCTAGTGTAGTGGGATTATGATGGTCCTTATACCTGTGGCGAAGGAGGATGATGTGGAGGTTAATGATTCTTTGTAAGTACTTTACAAATAAGCCTATCTGAATGTCATTTCTACATCTCCTTCGGTGATCTCAGAAAAAGTTAGAAATGAAGCAAGGAAGGTCATGACTGTCTCAGGAAGTGAGAAGTACAGGATTTCAAAAGTCATTGGGAGGGCAATGAATTCAAATTCACCTTAAGGATGGCCCCATACCTGAGGGTTGTGGAGGCTACATCAGTCAAAATCAGAATTTGATGAAAAGCGAGCATGAAATAGATCTCTATGTGGAGCTAGGGAATAGAACCTCTCTGGATGAAGAAGGGAAAGAAGGTTTTGAGGACAGATGGATGAAAGTCAACACCAAAAAAAATGAAAAAAAATATTCTCCATATTTGTTGAGCCTACGATCTCTTAGAGAGAAAAACTAAGGTAGTTTGGAGCTCCTATTTTTGTCAAGGTTTTTTGACCTCCCACGTGGGGCTCCATCTCTCTTGTTTTTTCCCTGTTTTGGGCTTCTAGGCTTTCTTTCTTGTTCTGCCTCGGGCTTGTGTGGACATTTTCTGTGTTTGTTTCTACTTTGTTCTTTAATGTCTATCTTTCAGTTATACAGGGTTCTCGATCCCTTCAAAATATGTCTTTTTACCCTATCTAATAAAAAATATATTTTTGGTCAAAAATAAATAAATTATAATTGCTTTAAAACTCTAGTTTTAAAAATAAAATTTGTAAAAACTAAATTTAAAACATAAAAATTGAACAATAGTATTTTAAAACTATAGTTTTAAAAATACATATTGCAAAATGACCCAATTAAGAAGGAATGCGTACGGGTGATGCTTTGGTGGTGTGGAGGTGGTTGAAGGGGCTTCTCATGAATTGGGGTTCTAACAAAGCCCCTTTACGTGAAGGGTGGTTCATGTGAACTCCCGTACTTGGCACTTATGTCACACCTATGTCGCACATTTTGGCGCTAAATCCATTTGGAAGATGATTGTAATCCAAAATGTACAACTTAGGTGCAACATAATTAGAGTTAAAGAACTAGTAAAATTACAAAAATTTAACACAAAATTCATAATTTTATTATATTTATAAAAATATAAGTTTCATTTTTAAAAAATATCCTTTACTATTTTTTATTTTTATTGCTAACATAGCTTATTTTAGGACAACCAATAGTACACAATGAACCAAATTTGAAAAATAGTAAAATATATCAATTTTTTAAAAAAAATAAAAAATTACTATTTGTTGAAGTCTTCTTCTTACCTATGAAAAAAAAATTCAATATTGATATAAATCTTACAATTTATTGGCATAGACTTATGTAAGCCATTTATTTAAAAATAATTTTCCTAAATAATAAATTAAAAAAAATATAATTCAAAAATTATGAAATGACCTGAAGCACCTCAAATATCTAGAACATATATCTAAAATTTCATGGTGAAAAAATAAATTTTCATTAAAAACCACCCGAGGGCCAGTCATTCCTTTTTTATAATAATAAGAAACAATGTATGAATAAATTTAAGAAAAGACCAGATTTTTTTTTAAAAAAAAAATAATATACATGTATTCTACACTCTAAACACAACATTTTGTTAGTTTTTGGAATTTCATGAATACTAACGGTTTTGTGGCTATTACCTTTAGAAAATAAATGAAACTAAAAAAATCATGTTTATAAAGGTACAAAACATACAAAAATGTCAGACAATTTATTGTGCTTTAACCCTAGATAAATAAATTTGAAATAGCACCCTCAATGAATATTGGAAGATTAGTATTGATTACCTAATTTGATAAAGTGTATTTAATGAAAAAATCGCACATGATATTTCATTTTATTTATGAAACACTAAATATCCTTTGCATTATAAATCACCTTTAGGAGAGTTTTTTCTCTAATGGAGAGCTAATTTTCCATTTTTATTTTTAATCTTTTGCAAAAAACATGTGATTCCTCATCACATTTTCCATATATTATAAGGAAGAAGACTTGTTTAATGATACAAAATAATTTTATAATTTACTTCTTCCAGAATAGTGGCATTACTTTGAATTTGTGGATACAATTGAAGCTATATAACCGTTGCTTTTATCCTAGTCATTGATATTTGTAAGATGTATTGTTAAGTTCTGATTGATCCAACTCATTAGTTTCTTATACCATTATTCTATAGAAATGGTAACCTGAATTCTACATTTTTGCATTGAATAAATTGATATTTAAAATCCAAACATTTTTTCTAATTTGTTGTCTTTAGCATTTTTGTGTATAATAATTGGAGTTTTTTTATATTTTATTGTACAGGGTACTGAACTATTCTCATAATAATTGTTTGAAATCATATTTCAAAAATTCATTACAATGCTATTTTCAATCCTCTACTTTTTCAAACTTTTTGAGGAAGTATAAGTTACATTATTTTGTATCTAGTCAAGCGTGAAGAGGTAAAATATGAATCCATTTTAGTAATTGTATATATGAGATTTTAGTTTGCATAATATACAAATTATTTAACTTATTATTTCTTAAATATTTCTTAATATTGTAATTCTAAATTGTCAAAATAATACACATGGAAATTTTGAAAACACTATTTTGAATAGTAGTATTACTAATTTTTCATTGGAATAGGTGACTTGTGTGTTATATAAGTTTGAGAAAATAGACTCCATTAATTATTTGCGAAGAAGGATAAAAAATAATAATTGCTATTTATCATTTGGTCCCATTCTCAGGTCCTTGTCTTAGCATTCTAATCAACATTCCTTCCATTTTGAACAATTGCAAATTTTATTTATTCTTATACAAGATAATAGATTCAGATGAAACAAATTTGAGAAATTTCAAACATGTATCAAAGAAACCTAAGCAATCAACCCAAATGGTAGAAAATATTCATTGAATTAGCTTATACCAATCTTTTCTATAATAATAAAATGGTATGGTTTCAAATATAAGAAATATACTCTATATGTTAAAAATGGAAGCAATCAAACCTTCAAGTTAAGATGTACCTTCTTACCCATGGTGGAGAATCAAGGCCTTATTTTTGATTTTCATTCAAACCAGGGATAAAATAAAATGAAGTATTTGCATATAATTTTAAACCAATAGAAATCATATGATGATTACGATGATTTATTGATCATATGGTGGTATACAATGATTTATTTTGTTGGAATACATGATTTATCTTTAGATTCATATAAGTTTTAAATCGCTTGATACAGGGACGTATAAAGGGACTCCACTTCATGCCACTAACAATCACTAAATATTCTATTTTCTAAATATACAATTGTACTCTGAAAAGTTTTTTACAAGATGGCCTCATTTACCAAAATTTATTAATTACCTTTCCAAGATTATTTCACGCAACTCAACAGTAGATTTTATCTATTTTAGTAAGAGGGCCTAATCATCTATTCATTCTATTGAATCAACTTTTTCTTTTCTTTACATATTTTACAATTGTAAGAAAATTTGTGTTAAATAATGTATACAATCATATATTCCTTGGAATAAAGGATGGAACATTTATCCACTATGTATGATTATACCTCATCCCAAGAGTTCTTTTAATTCTAATTTCATCCTATAATGGTAGTTATGAATCATGTTGACTGATTTTTAAAATGTCTTTCTATTTATTTCAATAAATTTTGTCTACATTAGCTTCACCACTAGATGCCATGTTTTATTCTTCCCTATTTAATTTCGTCATAGCTATAAGAAGCATTTAAAAATGATGTTTAATTTTATCTTAAAAATAAATAGGTGCAATTCTGAAAATATTGAAAATTCTTTCAAATATTTTCTATACCTTGAATTGGATTTCATAAAAAAATCTATTATTTTACATTTTGAGCATTCAGAGTTTTATTTTACAACAATATTGCATGTAACAGTCACAAAATTGTTCGCAATTTAAAATATTAACCCAATAAAAATGTGTGTCGAAACTTGGTGATAATTATGCTTACCATCTACTGGTTACAGAAGCAATAATGGATTGGCTCAATTTAGTCCATTTATAAAATGTAAAAAATTCCAATTCAAGTGCAGATTACCGAAGATAAAATAATGATTAATATTTTACTCAATTTCATTATCAGTTTAGATTGTAATTGGATTATATCAGACTGTAATATTTTATTGCTAAATAATCCTCATTTAGATTTTCATCTCAAAGCTTAATTCCATTAATCCCCTATTGCAATTTATGATTTAAATGCCCATATCTCAATTTTAAAACTTTATTTTAAAGGATAATAATCTCTGAGTGTTCAATTCCATGCACATATATTTAAAATCATTATCTCAAAAGACAAATGAAGACAACTTCATGTCCATAATTCATTAGGACCCCTCTTGCTTTAAGCATTAAACACACATCTTGAATTTTTGATTCCCTTGTTAATACCCCATCACTTAAGTGATGGGGTTATCTTTCACACCATTGGATCTTCTATGAACCATGAAATTAGGTTAACTAAGGAAACCCTAGAAATCCTTATGGGTTTCTTATATTCAATTTCTAAAAAATTCTTCTTGTTTTCTATAATGTCACTTTGTGTTGCAGGTGAAGGAAGGTGGAGAATTGTTTGAATAACTCAAATGGAGGCCCATTCAGAATTCCATGGATTTCATTGAATTCACCTTATGAAATTAAGGATTTTGTGTTTAGATAAGGATCTACCTCATTTCCTTTTGGGTTTTGGTTCCTCTCTTCTTTAATTTCATTTTATTAAAAAATTTTTCTATGTAGTTTAACCCATATGTATATCACATATTTAACCCATAGATTGTTGTTGTGTATATAGTGTGTTATCCATTGATAAAATTTTCTTATGGGAAGAAAACTGCACCAGGAAAAACTATGTATTTCCATACTAAGATATCAAATTTTATTTCCATACCCATAAGCTAACAAAAGTCAAGGTATTTTGTGCCTGGGTTCATTTATTGTTATTGGGAAAATCTCCTGAACTGTGTCATGTTTTATTTTTTTGTTTTAATTTCTATACAAGTTATGCTAGGTCGGGGTTTACATACAAAAGTAACCACTTCACAATTTGGTGTATTCATGCTTGAATGAAAATCGGTCTACCAAGGAGGAACTGATTTCATACGGTTTAAGTAACCAACATTTAATAAATGTTTATTTTTTATTTGTGTTTGATTTGATTATATGTTGATTTAAAAGTGATTGATTTTATTATTAATTATCTATATATTATAAGCTGTATATAAGTCTAGAAATTAGGGTTAGTTATATTTGAAGAAGAATGTTAATATCCTGGGTTAAATATAATAAAATATATAAGGAAAGGATGCATGAATCCGAGCTATCATATGTGAGAATAGACATACATGATATATATTCCCTTTGACACCTTTTTGATACTAATCATGATACTGCTGATTATATTATGGACATGATTATGGACCTTATTATAGTATGATGTTAGATGTTAGATCATGGATTATTGTTGACTTGATTCAGTTATGATGCATGATGATTATTAGAGACATTTTGGATATTGATGATGATATACTGTTTGACATGGTTATATTATGGATGTTGTGCAGACTTGTGATATTTGGATATTGTGAGTAGACCTAGAAATGGAAATTATTGGATGATGATATAGTTGTTGATAAAACCATAAATGATATTGTTAAATTGCTTTGATGTTGTTGTGATTCATACATCTAAATGATTTTGGGAATTATATTTATATTATTTTGGATGTTCTGATATGGCCACGAGGCCGAAGGAGGTATTTGTGTTTTGCAGGTTAAAATATCACAACAAACATCGGGGGATTGGAGACCAACCACATTGGAATTCTAGATGAATTCAACAAGGTCACCATGGCAACTAGTATTTGTTTGTGCATGTTTGTGTGTGTTAGGGATTCCCATGGGGGGATCACCTTTAATTGTGACCAAGGGGTTTTATGTATTCCTTTTATTTTGGTCCCTTTGTTTATGTTTGCATGTGTTTATTTTGTGGTGCTTTTACCCCTTTCATTATTCATTAAATGGTGTGTAAATATTGTGAGTAATCATGTTGTTAAGTTAGTTAATTAAAACATGTCATAAGAAAGTAATTAATAGAGTTGTTGGCCATGATTAAAGATGTGTAAGTGATGTGTAAGTTAACTTTTGAGTGTGAAACACTCCACCTTCTTGGAAATTCGAAATTGTCCTTGGAGGCTGATTTTGGAGGCTTGTGGGACAAGTTAAACTTGTCCCATACCTCTTAAATTTAATTACCAACCATACCTACGGTTGGGGAGTTGAGATTAGACTTTTGTGATGTTTTTTGAGAAGGCAAATTGTAGGTTTTAATTGCACTTTTCTTACATGATTTAATTTCAGTCCTTTGGGGTGTGGGTTGGATTTGAGTGTGTAAGTAAACTGTCATATTATTCACCCACCTAGTTATTGTGCATTGGAGAATGAAGTTGACTTTTGGGTTGGGGTTGAAGAGATGTGATATGGCATCCTACATGGATCTGCCTCATTCTCTTCCCTTCCCTCTTCTATAAAATTTGAATGGCTTGCCTTGTTTTGGGGTTGCTTCACTTTGGAGACTTCATTTTCTTGGGTGAATTCTTTTGTTGTTTTGGAGCTCTTGCTTGAAGAAGTTTTGGGAAGATTGTTGCATGCTTGTGCTTGGCTGTTTTTGGATTGCTTGCATTGGGATAAAGCTTGTTGTTTTGGAACTTGGAACAACTCCATCATGGAGAGGTAGGAGCTTGACTCTTGAAATGCTCTTCTTTTATGAATGTAAGTGTTAATGTATGAATGTTTTGGCATGGTTGTGGGTTGTTGGGTAGATGGCCTAGGAATGGTGTAGGAGAAGACTATGGGGTTATTTTGTGGGAGGCACAAGTGTGTTTTAGGGAGGTATAAGAGTGGAGGGAGTTGGGATTTGGGTTCCACCTTACAAAGAAATAGCTTGCATTTCTTTACTCATTATGGGGTGCCATAAGAGGTTGGGGAGGCATAAGGAAATGTGAGGAATAAGGGGTACTTGGGGGAGGCATAAGGGCATGTCAGGGATTTGAAATGATATATATATATATATATATATATTGGTGGTTTGTTCTCAGGTGGTGATACCCATTTCCCCTTTTGGGAGGCATAAGAAGCATCCCCCATAGTTTCTTGCTCCTTTGGCTTGCTTGAGGAAGCCTTAGTATTGTTTTTCATGTTTTAATGTAGTTGTAGAACTACATTCTGTTTTGGACTGTGTTCTTATTGTGATTATGTTGCTTGTGTGGTTGTGGAAGCCTGTTGTTGCCATGAGTTGGATCACATCTTTTATTGCATTGTGGTTGGGGCTCGGGGGCCAATGAAGAAGGATGGCTTCTCCTCTTCATTGGATGTCTTGGTTGGGTGGAGAGCATTTCCTTTCCCCTACTCTTGTTGTGATCAAATTGGAAGAATGAGAAATCTGCATGTTGTTGTTCTGGAGCTGAGATATAGACAGTTTGACAGTCCCTTGTGAAATGAAATCTTATTGTAGCCCCTTTCCCACTTGAAGTGGATGATCTGTGTATTCATTATCATGGAAAGATACTATGTATTGGCAATGAAAGTGGAAATTTGAAATGTAAAAGAGTTATACTCTGTATTCTGTGTTGGAAAGAATGAGAAAGAATGATACGTGTTTTGTATGTTGTATTTTGAAATCAAATGGAAAGGAGGTTGTAAGAGTTTCATTTGAATTAATGGAAGTGTTTTCCTTGTTCATATGATATTCTTTCCATTGGAAATATGTACTTAACAAGCTCTATGAAATCCCTGTTTGGAAAGTGGAAAAGTGAAACACGTGAAAAGAAAATGTATTATTCTGTCCTGTATATAATATATGTTTTTGGAAAGAATAAAATAAGGAAGTTGTAAAGTTGTCTTTTGGAATAGATAAAGGATTGCATAATCTTCCTCAAATTGTATCATTGTGTTGAATTTAATCATTTAGATGTGAGTTGTAATCTCTGTTTGAAAGGAAGTGTAATACTCTGTTTCTTTGAAATATGTGAAAGTTGGAAATCAGAGATGTATCTTAGTTTTGAATAGTTGGATTGAATCAACTAAATGCATTAGATTAGGTTTGGAGCACATTATAATACTTGGAAGAAGACAATGGCAAATAGACCTTTTTTTTAAAAAAAATTGAACTCTGTCTTGTATTTCCTATTGACAATTATTTAATCCCAAATGCTCAGACCAAATCTGCAACAAAGGAATAACAAATGAAACATTAATTTGGGCATAATAAGATCTAATCGAATTCATCTAGATATTAACACTTAAGGAAATTCTTATAAAAACTTAGCAAAATCAGGCTCAACCGTTTTGCAGTCGTGTTGCTGTCAAGAAATGTAAATGTTCAAATTGCAAATCAATCAGACAAATTGAATCTTGAAATCTCTCTTAAATACACCTAAGAACAATTTTCCATGTCTATTTGACATGTTGAGAGAGGGACAAGAACAAATTGAACAAATTTAACAAGTTAAAATTTACCAGTTTGCACTGTAAAATCCTGCAGAACATTTTCACAAAATTGACCCCTTAAAATTTATCAAAATCAAAAATTAATGATCTCTGTGTAAAGAGGACGTCGAGATATTTCCAGAAAGTCCTCGTTTTCCCAAAACTGAGCCCTCTATCAAAAGTTATGGCCTTCTGAAGTTTTTCCTTCACTTGGCGTCAAAAAAAAATTTGGGGAAAAATTTCCTTGGCGGGCCCGCGGGCCCGAATTTTTCCCTTAGAACTTCAGAAAAAATTTGGGAAAATTTTCCTAATTTTCCCCATCGACCCGCAGCCAATCAGAGGCTGCCACGTGGCACCACGAGGTGTCAGCAGAGGGGCGGACCCCTTTTTAAGCTTAGCGCTCCAAGAAAATTTTGGGAAAATTTTCCAAATTTTCCCCGCTGCCCCGCCGGGCCACAACCAATCAAGTGATGCCACGTGGCATCATGAGGCATCGGTGGAGGAGTGGGTCCCTTTTTTCCTTTGTACGTTTTCAGAAAATTTGGGAAAATTTTCCAAATTTTTCCCAGCCACCTGCCGGCCTGCAGCCAATCAGGAGCCACCACGTGGCATCGCGAGGTGCCGGTGGAGGCACGGGTGAATGCTACCCTCTTAGCCCTTTGGGGCATTAAACGTATTTTCTCCCCACCACCCCACCTTCCCCATGTTGGCTTAGGAGATGCCACATGTCCCTTGTAGACTTGTGGGAGCGTGGGCACAAAGTTGGCTTTCACCCCGTGCGGAAGATTTTTCAAAATGTCTCCCACCGCCCCGCTCTCCCCGCACTGCTGACTTGGGAGGTGCCACATGTCCCTAGTAGACTTGTGGACCTGCGGATGTGTGGGCACAAAGTTTTTTTTCTTTCCCTGCATGGGAAAATTTCCAAAAGTCTCCCCGCGGCCCGCCGACCCGCTCTTGGGGTAAATTTTCACCCCTGGGCCCGCAGGCCCGCTCTTGGGGAAAATTTTCACCCCAAGGCCCGCCGGCCCATAACTCGAAAAATATGAGGAGTTAGGAGGACTTCTTTATATCAATGGAAAGGTGAGGAAATTTCCTATCCAATGGGAATAATTTAGGGAAATTTTGAATGTGTTAAGTTTGAGAAAAATCAAGTTGAACCTTTAAGCCTGTTAGAGAGTGGGTATGGTGAGGAATTACCCTCTGAACCTTATTGAACCTTCTAACCCTAAAATTTGGACCTTATGACCTCTAATAATTGTTAATAAAAGAAAATCATGTTCTAGTGAATTAGAATTGTTCTGGAACTTGTTAGTGACAGTTGTTGCCTTGTAATCTGGTTGTAGACTCTTTTAAACAAAAAAAATTATTCCATAATTTTCCTAATTAATCCTAGGTTGTTCTTGGGTCTCAAGTGGGTTGTTTTAGTGGGCGTTACACTTGGTATCAGAGAAGTGGTTCAAAATCTTGGGCCATTGGGCACACTAGAAAACTTGAGACATGAACCTTAAATCTAGCACACTTTTAAATCTAGAAAACAACTTGGTTTAGAAGTTGCATATTTTAGTAAACATGGAAACTGAATAAAACTTAGAAAGGTGAACTAACTCTCACCTTGGTCTATGCAGGAGGCGCAGATGGGACGAGGGGTATTTTCACATAGACCTAGACTTACCACCACCAGATCATGTTGTAGCAGCCATCCTACCCCAGATTTTACAGACTCTTCAGGATGTTAATGCCACTCTACGCGGAGGATCAGTAGGAGGGCATGCAGCCAGACATGATAGAGTCCCTTCCATTGAGGGTCATGTATCACCTCAACCCAGTGAGGAGCATGGAGGAGAGAACTCCCATGCAGAGTCAGCCAGAGATGAGTCACCACAGAGGGAGCAGGGTGACCAAGTTTCAGGACATAGAGAGAGGTCTCAGAGCCCTAGGCTTAGGGATGAGCATGTAGAGAGACCTAGAGGCCGTCAGACCATAGCTGCAGATCACATCAGGGAGATCCTGAAGCTTCGGCCATCACATTATTCTGGTGACATAGGTGGATTTCAGGTAGAGGCATGGTTAGTGAGCTTGAGTGGGTGCTTCAAGCTCTGTCCTTGTTCTAGCAACACGAAAGCTTGTGTTGTGATCCATCTACTAAAGGATGGAGCTAGTGTCTGGTGGCGGACAGAGGAGCATAAGCTTCATGTTGATTCTGAGACAGTTACCTGGAGCTCTTTGAGGAGCATTTCCAGACCAGATATTTGTCACAGAGGTTCATACAATAGCGGATAGATGAGTTCCATGACCTCCGACAGGCATCTCTCACAGTGGCTGAGTATGAGAGTAGATTTCTGGATCTACTCCAGTATGTTGGTTATATGCAGGATGAGCAGGTGCAGATTCACAGGTTCATCCAGGGCCTGAATCTAGACATTGGAGGTGCAGTGCAGATCCATTGTCCACAGACATTAGCTGAGGCCATCGAGAAGGCCTATATAGCAGAGGAGACTCGGGGAAAGACCCAACAGGCTAGAGACCGAGTCTGGAGCCACATACAATAGATGCAGGACAACAGATCGAGGGGGTCAGTACCACTTCCTCATGGTGGATAGGGTTCAACACAGTCATCTTTTAGACCACAGTAGCAGCAACAGCAGTCCCGCCCACCTTATAGACCTCCACAGAGATTTGATGCACAGAGAGGTCAGAGTATGGGGCCTCCTCCTAGGGGTCCCATCAGGACACAGGGTGCCTAGAGAGCTCACTCAATAGGAGCTCACCAGCAGAGACCTCAGTAGACCACAGCTAGATCATCAGGATCCACACCACAGACCTCCAGAGTACCGGCTGGACCTGCTACATAGGGGAGAGGATCAGGCGGTTGTTTTGGTTGTGGTGTTACTGGACATTTCTGGAGAGACTACCCACATAACCCTAATAACAAGGGTAAGACATAGATCTCAGAGCCTACTGTTGGTGATATGGGGCATAGTCATAGGATGTATGCAGTGGTCGAGAACTGCCAGGAAGAGCATCAGAGTATAGTTATTGAGACTGCAGGTAACATTGGTGGTATTCCTACCTCCATTTTGTTTGATTCTGGTTCTTCTAATTCTTTTATTGCACCATCTTTAGTAGAGCGATGCAAGCTGGTGGCAGTTAGGCAGGGTCATTGTTGGGATGTTGAGATGGCTTCTGGAGCCAAGATCTCTGTAGACTCCTTAGTTAAGGAGTGTGTGGTAGATTTGGGACCTTTCACCACTACCTCAGATCTCTGTATCCTTCCTTTGGGCTCATATGGAGTCATCTTGGGTATGGATTGGTTGTCTGCACACAGGGCCAGAGTGGACTGTTACCACAAGATTATATCTTGTGCAGATGATTTGGGAGTTGAGTCGGTGATTTCAGGGGTCAGGAGACCCATTTCTATTCACACCATCTCTGTTATGTAGCTTAAGCGGTGTGTGCGATGGGGTTTTCAGTTGTATGCTGTTACAGTCAGTGACAGATCAGAGGATGGATCTAGTGGACCATCACTAGATGATCACCCCATTTTGAGAGAGTTTGCAGATGTCTTTCCAGGGGAGCTACTAGGGTTACCACCCCCACGTGAGATTGATTTTCATATAGATCTGGTTCCTGGAGTAGAGCCTATCTCACGAGCACCTTATCGGATGACCACACCAGAGCTCTGTGAGCTCAAGTTGCAGCTTGAGGGCCTTTTGGAGAAAGGCCTTATCCACCCTAGTGTATCCCCTTGGGGTGCACTGGTGATCTTTGTAAAGAAGAAGGATGGATCCTTGCGGTTGTGTATTGATTACCGCCAGCTGAATAAGGTAACGATCAAGAATCGTTATCCCCTTCCACACATTGATGATTTGTTTGATCAGATGAAGGGAGCCACAACTTTCTCTAAGATAGACCTTAAGTCAGGTTACCATCAGCTGAGGATTTCAGAGGTGGACATTCATAAGACCACCTTCCGTACGAGATATGGCCACTATGAGTTCACAGTGGTGCCTTTTGGTTTGACGAATGCCCCCGCAGTGTTTATGAGTTTGATGAATGGGGTATTTAGGACCTTCTTAGATCACTTCATGCTCATCTTCCTTGATGAAATTTTGATTTACTCACGTATGCATGAGGAGCACGAGGGGCACCTTCACCAGGTTCTTCAGTGTCTCCGAGAGTAGCAGCTTTACGGGAACTTGGAGAAGTGTGCATTCTTTCAGACAGAGGTGCAGTATTTGGGTCATATCATTTCTGGGGAAGGTATCACCATCGATCCTTCCAAGATTAGAGCTATTATGGATTGGCCAACACCCACTACTGTGACTGAGGTGCGCAGCTTCATGGGATTAGCAGGTTACTACCAGAGATTTGTTCAGGACTTCTCTCAGATTGCACACCCCATCACTTCCCTTCAGAGGAAAGGGAAGAAATTTGTTTGGTCAGACAGGTGTGAGTAGGCCTTCAGTACACTGAAGGAATGTCTCACTACAACACCTATTCTTGTAGTGCCAGATCCACAGGGTGAGTTTTTCATTTGCATGGATGCTTCCTTAGCAGGGCTTGGAGGTGTGTTGATGCAGGAGGGTAGAGTAGTGGCTTTTGAGTCTCGCAAACTCAAATATTATGAGCTTAATTATCTGACTCATGATCTTGAGCTTGCAGTAGTTGTGCACGCTTTGGTTCGATGGAGGCACTTTCTGCTTGGTCAGAGATTCACACTCAGGACAGATCACTTGAGTCTTCGCCACCTCTTCACGCAGCCCAATCTCAATGCTCATCAGTGGCGTTGGATGGAGTTGCTTTGTGAGTTGTGAGTATGATATGGAGATAGAGAGCATCTCAGTAAAGGGGAATGGTTTGATAGGTTTTCAGCAGCTTCACTAGAGGCAGAGATCGAGTCTGAGACCTTCTCAGAGGAAGATGGCCTTCTTAGGCACAGAGGCTGAATTTATGTTCCCAGAGAGGGAGGCTTGAGGCAAGACATCTTGGTAGAGGCACATCGTGCACCCTATTCAGCCCACCCTGGGGTGAAGAAGATGCACGCCACCTTGAGACAGTTGTATCATTGGAGAGGACTTCATAGAGACATGGCCCAGTTCATGTCACGATGTTTAGAGTGCCAGAAAGTGAAGGCCGAGCATCAACATCCAGCTGGCCTTCTCTTTCCTCATGCTATACCAGAGTGGAAATGGGACACCATTTCCATGGACTTCATTGTTGGGCTACCGATGTCAAGATATCACCACGACGCCATCATGGTCACGGTTGAAAAATTGACAAAAGTGGCTCACTTTTCTTCGGTGAAGACCACTTATACAGCTAGTGCAGTGGCATGGGTGTATCTTGATGAGATTGTCAGGTTGCATGGGATTCCACAGAAGATCATTAGTGACCATGATCCTTTGTACACTTCCCATTTTTGGACCACCATGCAGCATGCCCTCGGGATGAAGATCAATTTCAGCACAACATATCACCCTGAGACAGATGGACAGACTGAGTGGGTGAATCAGATTTTAGAGGACATGCTCAGGATGTATGTGATGGATCAGTAGTCTAGATGGGAGGAGTACCTGTACTTGGTGGAGTTTTCCTACAATAATAGTTTTCAGAGTTCTATAGGCATGGCTCCTTTTCAGGATTTGTATGGCAGAGAGTGCAGGACACCTCTTAGTTGGGACAGGTTAGAGGACAGGGTTTCTCTTGGACCAGCTTTGTTGCAGGACATGGAGCAGCAGGTGGTTTTGATCAGACAAAGACTGTAGGAGGCACAAGACAGATAGAAGAAGTACGCAGATCATCATAGGACCAACCGTAGTTTTGATGTGGGCATGAAGGTGTTTCCTTCATGTCAGGCCACATAAGAGCCCTATCCATTATGGAAAAGGTTCTAAGTTAGCTCCTAGATTCGTGGGTCCTTTTGAGATCTTGGAGTGTATTGGCCCTTTGGCCTACCATCTAGCATTGCCACCCAGCTTGTCTCACATACATGATGTGTTTCATGTTTCAGTTCTTAGGAGATATGTTGCAGATCCTTCTCATGTGTTAGATTGGACATCATTGTAGGTGCAGGATCAGGGGAAGGTGATGGTGGAGCCCGTTCACATCCTAGATCACAGGAACCTGGGCCTTCAAGGCAGAGAGGTTGATCAGGTGTGGGTGCAGTGGGACAAATATGATGAGACTACAGCTACATGGGAGGATGCTACTTTGCTACGAGTTCAGTTTCCACACTTGTTCCAAGTGACTTCCAGGAGGAAGTCGAGTCTAAGGGGAGGGGGATGTAGTGCCCACTTCCCTTTGACACCTTTTTTATACTAATCATGATACTGCTTGATTATATTATGGACATGATTATGGACCTTATTATAGTATGATGTTAGATGTTAGATCATGGATTATTGTTGACTTGATTCAGTTATGATGCATGATGATTATTAGAGACATTTTGGATATTGATGATGATATACTGTTTGACATGGTTATATTATGGATGTTGTGTGGACTTGTGATATTTGGATATTGTGAGTAGACCTAGAAATGGAAATTATTGGATGATGATATAGTTGTTGATAAAACCATAAATGATATTGTTAAATTGCTTTGATGTTGTTGTGATTCATACATCTAAATGATTTTGGGAATTATATTTATATTATTTTGGATGTTCTGATATGGCCATGAGGCCGAAGGAGGTATTTGTGTTTTGTAGGTTAAAATATCACAACAAACATCGGGGGATTGGAGACCAACCACATTGGAATTCTAGATGAATTCAACAAGGTCACCATGGCAACTAGTATTTGTTTGTGCGTGTTTGTGTGTGTTAGGGATTCCCATGGGGGGGATCACCTTTAATTGTGACCAAGGGGTTTTATGTATTCCTTTTATTTTGGTCCCTTTGTTTATGTTTGCATGTGTTTATTTTGTGGTGCTTTTACCCCTTTCATTATTCATTAAATGGTGTGTAAATATTGTGAGTAATCATGTTGTTAAGTTAGTTAATTAAAACATGTCATAAGAAAGTAATTAATAGAGTTGTTGGCCATGATTAAAGATGTGTAAGTGATGTGTAAGTTAACTTTTGAGTGTGAAACACTCCACCTTCTTGGAAATTCAAAATTGTCCTTGGAGGCTGATTTTGGAGGCTTGTGGGACAAGTTAAACTTGTCCCATACCTCTTAAATTTAATTACCAACCATACCTACAGTTGGGGAGTTGAGATTAGACTTTTGTGATGTTTTTTGAGAAGGCAAATTGTAGGTTTTAATTGCACTTTTCTTACATGATTTAATTTCAGTCCTTTGGGGTGTGGGTTGGATTTGAGTGTGTAAGTAAACTGTCATATTATTCACCCACCTAGTTATTGTGCATTGGAGAATGAAGTTGACTTTTGGGTTGGGGTTGAAGAGATGTGATATGGCATCCTACGTGGATCTGCCTCATTCTCTTCCCTTCCCTCTTCTATAAAATTCGAATGGCTTGCCTTGTTTTGGGGTTGCTTCACTTTGGAGACTTCATTTTCTTGGGTGAATTCTTTTGTTGTTTTGGAGCTCTTGCTTGAAGAAGTTTTGGGAAGATTGTTGCATGCTTGTGCTTGGCTATTTTTGGATTGCTTGCATTGGGATAAAGCTTGTTGTTTTGGAACTTGGAACAACTCCATCATGGAGAGGTAGGAGCTTGACTCTTGAAATGCTCTTCTTTTATGAATGTAAGTGTTAATGTATGAATGTTTTGGCATGGTTGTGGGCTGTTGGGTAGATGGCCTAGGAATGGTGTAGGAGAAGACTATGGGGTTATTTTGTGGGAGGCACAAGTGTGTTTTAGGGAGGTATAAGAGTGGAGGGAGTTGGGATTTGGGTTCCACCTTACAAATAAATAGCTTGCATTTCTTTACTCGTTATGGGGTGCCATAAGAGGTTGGGGAGGCATAAGGAAATGTGAGGAATAAGGGGTACTTGGGGGAGGCATAAGGGATTTGTCAATGATATATGAATATATATATATATATATATTTTGGTGGTTTGTTCTCAGGTGGTGATACCCATTTCCCCTTTTGGGAGGCATAAGCAACATCCCCCATAGTTTCTTGCTCCTTTGGCTTGCTTGAGGAAGCCTTAGTATTGTTTGTCATGTTTTAATGTAGTTGTAGAACTACATTCTATTTTGGACTGTGTTCTTATTGTGATTATGTTGCTTGTGTGGTTGTGGAAGCCTGTTGTTGCCATGAGTTGGATCACATCTTTTATTGCATTGTGGTTGGGGCTCAGGGGCCAATGAAGAAGGATGGCTTCTCCTCTTCATTGGATGTCTTGGTTGGGTGGAGAGCATTGCCTTTCCCCTACTCTTGTTGTGATCAAATTGGAAGAATGAGAAATCTGCATGTTGTTGTTCTGGAGCTGAGATATAGACAGTTTGACAGTCCCTTGTGAAATGAAATCTTATTGTAGCCCCTTTCCCACTTGAAGTGGATGATCTGTGTATTCATTATCATGGAAAGATACTATGTATTGGCAATGAAAGTGGAAATTTGAAATGTAAAAGAGTTATACTCTGTATTCTGTGTTGGAAAGAATGAGAAAGAATGATACATGTTTTGTATGTTGTATTTTGAAATCAAATGGAAAGGAGGTTGTAAGAGTTTCATTTGAATTAATGGAAGTGTTTTCCTTGTTCATATGATATTATTTCCATTGGAAATATGTACTTAACAAGCTCTATGAAATCCCTATTTGGAAAGTGGAAAAGTGAAACACGTGAAAAGAAAATGTATTATTCTGTCCTGTATATAATATATGTTTTTGGAAAGAATAAAATAAGGAAGTTGTAAAGTTGTCTTTTGGAATAGATAAAGGATTGCATAATCTTCCTCAAATTGTATCATTGTGTTGAATTTAATCATTTAGATGTGAGCTGTAATCTCTGTTTGAAAGGAAGTGTAATACTCTGTTTCTTTGAAATATGTGAAATTTGGAAATCAGAGATGTATCTTAGTTTTGAATAGTTGGATTGAATCAACTAAATGCATTAGATTAGGTTTGGAGCACATTATAATACTTGGAAGAAGACAATGGCAAATAGACCTTTTAAAAAAAATTGAACTCTGTCTTGTATTTCCTATTGACAATTATTTAATCCCAAATGCTCAGACCGAATCTGCAACAAAGGAATAACAAATGAAACATTAATTTGGGCATAATAAGATCTAATCGAATTCATCTAGATATTAACACTTAAGGAAATTCTTATAAAAACTTAGCAAAATCGGGCTCAACCATTTTGCAGTCGTGTTTGCTGTCAAGAAATGTAAATGTTCAAATTGCAAATGAATCAGTCAAATTGAATCTTGAAATATCTCTTAAATACACCTAAGAACAATTTTCCATGTCTATTTGACATGTTGAGAGAGGGACAAGAACAAATTTAACAAGTTAAAATTTACCAATTTGCATTGTAAAATCCTGCAGAACATTTTCACAAAATTGACCCCTTAAACTTTATCAAAATAAAAAATTAATGATCTCTGTGTAAAGAGGACATTGAGATATTTCCAAAAAGTCCTCATTTTCCCAAAACCAAGCCCTCTATCAAAAGTTATGGCCTTCTGAAGTTTTTCCTTCACTTGGCGTCAAAAAAAAAATTGGGGAAAAATTTCCTTGGCGGGCCCACGGGCCCAAACTTTTCCCTTAGAACTTTAGAAAATTTTTGGGAAAATTTTCCTAATTTTCCCCACTGACCCACAGCCAATCAAAGGCTACCACATGGCACCACGAGGTGTCGGTGGAGGGGTGGACCCCTTTTTAATCTTAGCGCTCCCAGAAAATTTTGGGAAAATTTTCCAAATTTTCCCCACCCCCGGGCCACAACCAATCAGGTGATGCCACGTGGCATCACAAGGCATCGGTGGAGGAGTGGGTCCCTTTTTTCCTTTGTACGTTTTTGGAAAAATTTTGGGAAAATTTTCCAAATTTTCCCCACCACCCGCCGGCCCCGCAGCCAATCAGGAGCCACCACGTGGCATCGCGAGGTGCCGGTGGAGGCACGGGTGAATGCTACCCTCTTAGCCCTTCAGGGCATTAAACTAATTTTCTCCCCACCACCCCACCTTCCCCATGTTGGCTTAGGAGATGCCACGTGTCCCTTGTGGACTTGCGGGAATGCGAGTGCAAAGTTGGCTTTCGCCTCGCACGGGAAGATTTTTCAAAATGTCTTCCACCGCCCCACTCTCCCCGTGCTGACTTGGGAGGTGCCACGTGTCCCTAGTGGACTTGCAGACCCGCGGGTGCGGGGCACAAAGTTGTTTTTTCTTACCCCCATGCATGGGAAAATTTCCAAAATTCCCCGCGGCCCGCCACCCAACTCTTGGGGTAAATTTTCACCCCTAGGGCCCGCAGGCCCGCTCTTGGGGAAAATTTTCACCCCAAGGCCCACCGGCCCATAACTCAAAAAATATGAGGAGTTAGGAGGACTTCTTTATATCAATGGAAAGGTGAGGAAATTTCCTATCCAATGGGAGTGATTTAGGGAAATTTTGAATGTGTGAGTTTGAGAAAAATCAAGTTGAACCTTTAAGCCTGTTAGAGAGTGGGTATGGTGAGGAATTACCCTCTGAACCTTATTGAACCTTCTAACCCTAAAATTTGGACCTTATGACCTCTAATAATTGTTAATAAAAGAAAAGTATGTTCTAGTGAATTAGAATTGTTCTGGAACTTGTTAGTGACAGTTGTTGCCTTGTAATCCGGTTGTAGACTCTTTTAAACAAAAAAATTTATTCCATAATTTTCCTAATTAATCCTAGGTTGTTCTTGGGTCTCAAGTGGGTTGTTATTTCTCACCTTAGATAGGTTATACAACCTAGATTGCTTATAGAATTGATCCTAAGTTCATATTTTAGACCTAGAATCTTTAGGATGTTAATGTCACTCTACATAGAGGATCAATAAGTGCAAACAGCATAGACATGATAGATTTCCTTCCATTGAGGGTCATGTAACCTTAAGCATAACGAGGATCATGGAGGAGAGTAACTCCCATAAGAGTCAAAAATTGAATTAAATTCACCACGAACCTTACATGGTGATCAATTTAAGGACATAGAGAGAGGTCTCACAGCCCTAGGCTTAGGGATGAGCATACAGAGAGACCTAGAGGCCGTCAGACCATAGTTGTTCACATCAGGGAGATCCTGAAACTTCAGCCATCCTATTATTCTGGTGACATAGGTTTTCAGGTAGAGGCTAATTAGTGAGCTTGAGTAGGCAACTTCAAATTTTGTCCTTGTTCTAGCAACACGAAAGGTCATAATCCATCTGAGTCATGATAGATGGACTTCCCTTCGACACCTTGTGATATTGATCCCCAATACTGCTGAATATTATGGACATTGTTATAGTTTGATTTAGTATGATGTAGAGGAGCAGAAGCTCCAGATGTTAGATCATGGTTTATATGGACTTTGATTCATATGTCACAGCATGGTTCATATTGGAAAAAAGATAGATATTGATGTTGATGACCTTTGACACATGGTTATATTCATAGTGGCTAAGTATCAGAGTGATATTTGGATATACTCCAGTAGACCTGGTTATAAAGGATGATTATGTGATGATTCATAGGTTCATCCGATGAAATCTAAATTGGAGGTGCAGTGCAGATCAATTGTCCATTGACATTAGTTGTCAAGAAGGCATATAACATATGACTTTGGGGATTATATTTATATTCATTTTGGATGTTCCACATATGGCCACGAGGCCAGAAGGAGGTATTTGTATTCCTCAGGTTAAAAATATCAACACAAACCTCTTGGAGACCAACCACATTGGAATTCTAGATGACCTTCAACAAGGTCACCATGCACAACTTGTATTTGTTTGTGTGTAGTTGGTCCCAACAGGGACACAGGGATTCCCATGGGGGGAGCTCACTCAATAAATGTGACCAAGGGGTTTTATGTTTTTCTTTTATTTTTGTCCCTTTGTTAATGTTTGCATGTGTTTATTTTGTGGTGCTTTTACCCTTTCATTATTCATTAAATGGTGTGTAAATATTGTGAGTAATCATGTTGTTAAGTTAATTAATTAAAACATGTCATAAGAAAGTAATTAATAGAGTTGTTGGCCATGATTAAAGTGTTGTAAGTAATGTGTAAATGATGTGTAAGTTAACTTTTGAGTGTGAAACACTCCACCTTCTTGGAAATTCGAAATTGTCCTTGGAAATTGATTTTGGAGGCTTGTGGGACAAGTTAAACTTGTCCCATACCTCTTAAATTTATTTACCAACCATACCTATGGTTGGAGAGTTGAATTTAGACTTTCATTATGCATTTTTGTAGAAGTCAAATTGTAAGTTTTAATTGCACTTTTCTTACATGATTTAATTTTAGTCCTTTGGGGTGTGGGTTGGATTTGAGTGTGTAAGTAAACTATCATATTATTCACCCACCTATTTATTATGCATTGGAGAATGAAGTTGACTTTTGGGTTGGAGTTGAGGATGTGTGATGTGGCATCCTACATGGATCCACCTCATCTCTTCTCTTCCCTCTTCTATAAAATTTGAATTCCTTGCCTTGTTTTGGGTTACTTCACTTTGGAATGACTTCATTTTGGGTGAAATTATTTTGTTGTGTTTGGAGCTCTTGCTTTGGAGAAGTTTTGAAGATTGTTTCATGCTTGTGCTTGGAGGATATTTTGTATTGCTTGCATTGGAACAAAGGTTTTTTTTTGGAACTTGAAACAACGCCATCATGGAGAGGTAGGAGCTTGGCTCTTGAAATGCTCTTCTTTCATTTTTATGAATGTAAGTGGTTAATGTATGAATGTTTGGCATGGTTGTGGCCTGTTGGGTAGATGGCCTAGGAATGGTGTAGGAGAAGACTATGGGGTTATTTTGTGGGAGGCATAAGTGTTTTGGGGAGGTATAAGTGTGGAGGGAGTTGGGATTTGGGTTCCACCTTACAAAGAAATAGCTTGCATTTCTTTACTCGTTATGGGGTGCCATAAGAGGTTGGGGAGGCATAAGGAAATGTGAGGAATAAGGGGTACTTGGGGGAGGCATAAGGGCATGTCAGGGATTTGAAATGATATATATTATATATATATATATATATATATATTTACATGGTGGTTTTTTCTCAGGTGGTGATACCCATTTCCCCTTTTAGGGAGGCATAAGCAACATCCCCCATAGTTTCTTGCTCCTTTGGCTTGCTTGAGGAAGCCTTAGTGTTGTTTGTCATGTTTTAATGTAGTTGTAGAAACTACATTCTGTTTTGGACTGTGTTTTATTGTGAATGTTGCTTGTGTGTTGTGGAAGCCTATTGTTGCCATGAGTTGAAACACATTTCTTATTGCATTGTGGTTGGGGCTCGGGGGGCAATGAAGAAGGATGGCTTCTCCTTTTCATTGGATGTCTTGGTTGGGTGGAGAGCGTTTCCTTTCCCCTACTTTGTTGTGATCAAATTGGAAGAATGGAGAAATCTCACATGTTGATGTTCTGGAGCTGAGAAAAATTAATATTTGACAGTCCTTGTTGAGATTAATTCTTATTGTAACCTTTTCCCACTTGAAGTGGATGATCATTGTATATTATTTATGATGGAAAGGATACTGTATTTTAGTATGAAAGTTGTGAAATTTGATTATGTAAAAGAGTTATACTCTTGTATTCTTGTTGTGAAAGAATGAGAAAGAATGATGTATTTTGTATGTGTATTTTGAAATAAATGGAAAGGAAGTTGTAAAGTTTCATTTGAATTAATGGAAGTTGTATTACCTTTACTCAAATGATTTTGTTTTCATTGGAAATCTGAACATTTCAAATATAGTATAAAATCTCTAGTTGGAAAATTGAAAAGTAAATACGTATGAAGAAATATGCATATACTTCTTTGTTCTTTTGAAATGCATGATTTCAGAAATCAAGAATTGTACATTTGGCTTTTGAATACTTGAATTGAAAAAAAGAACTTCAATGTTAGATTGGAATTGGAATGAATTCATATATCAAGTTGGTAAAGGAAAATAGATCTATTTAAATTTGAACTCCATCCTTTATTTCACTGTACTTGCAAAATTATTATCAAAAAGTATAGAGTGACCCTGCAACATTGAAATAGATAAATTGAAATACTTAATGGAACTTGTGGGATCAAAATGATCCCAAGTAAACCAAAAATACTTAAGGAATTTCCATAGAACCTTTCAATTCGGGCTCAAATAGTTTCACAATCATTGTTGTCAAAATTGGGAAATTTTCAAATGTAAATCAATCAAACAACTTAACCCTTGTAATCTATCCTAAAATATTCCAAGAAAATTCCTCCATGGATTTTTGGCATGTTGAGAAGGAATTAAGATGGAAAATTTGAACAAATTTTATAAGTTGAAAATTCTAGTTCACGTTTTAAGTGACATGTAATACGTTTTATCAAATTGACCCTTTAAACTTCATCAAAATTTAAAGCTTAAGCTTTCTATGAAAATATGACTTCGAGATCTTTCCAAAAAGTCCTCATTTTCCCAAACTGGGCTCCCAGTTAAAATTTATGGCCTTCTGAAGTTCCACTTCATTTTGGCTTCAAAAATTTTCTAACCATCAAATTTAATTAATAAAATATTCTTGGGAACACCCGCGGGCTAAAATCCTTATATGAGCTTTTTTCCAAATTTTTCCCTAAAAATAAATAAGGCATGAGAGGTTTTCCTCATGATCAGTTGACTCACCATGACCAACCTTGGGGGGTGAAAGAATGCCCATTTTTAAATATATAAAGCTTCATGAGAGAAAGATTTGGGGAAAATTTTCAAATCGTTTCCCACGCACCCCTGCAATGCATTGAATCCGCCCCCAATCTGACTAATCAGTATTGATGCCAATGTTATGTAACGATGGGATCTTTACATGAGGAATGGAATCCATTTTGTCCTTGGACACTTTACGAAATTAAAATTTGAGAAACTTTTCATCAGGCTTTCCTCAGCGACATTCTGCTAGCCCGCCACCAATCAGGACCTGCCAAGTGGCATCGCGAGGCGTTGGTAGAGGCGCAAGTGAATTTTTATCATTTTCACCCGTTTTGGTGTTGAAATTATTTTATCCCCACCACCCCACTTTCGCGTGTTCGCTTAGGAGGTGCCACGTGTCCCTTACAGACTTGTAGACTTGCGGGTGTGTGGGTGCAAAGGTGGCTTTTCACTGCAAGCAGGAAAAATTCCAAAACTTCTCCCGTAGATCTGCCGGCCCGGGCTTTGGATAAGATTTCATCCCCAGCCCTACCGACCCGACTCCTCCTCAAGGAAAAATTTCTCCCCGTGGCCTGTAGACTAGCCCCTGGGGAAAATTTTCTACCCTAGGCCTGTTGGCCTGCCTTGGGAAAATTTTCCTCCCAAGGTCCACCTCTTGGTGCTCAAAATGGTCTCGCCCCATCTGCTCCTTTGAAATATTATTCATTCATGGCCTCTGTCATTTTCTCCTTCCACGTATGGTTCTTGGTCAGTCTTATTACCATTTTTAGTCTGCTCCTGGGTCGAAGAACATGTGTGGGTCTATATTTGTCTCATGGTTCCTTTGTTCCTCTGGAAAAGATCTATATTTTGAGTCTCCCATGCTCCATTCCTTCAAAACTCATGATTTCCTATTTCCTCAATTTTCCACAGTCAAGATCTATTGTCCCTACCATTTTAAAACTAAATACTCGACGATAAATGAGTTTATGTGTTCCTAAGGATCGTGTTTGAGCCTTGTAACAATTTAAATTCTTTGTCCTTGAAGAAAACCTCATTTTCTAGCTCGAATGGACGTTTCTCTGTGTTTTACGATTTGACAGGCATTTTTCCCGGTCAAATTTGCATCATTCAGTCAATAGGGAAATGTGGCACCTCTTGGTTGGATGTGGGTCAGCTTAATACTCTAGAAATTCTATAGAAAGCCTCAAATTTAAAATGTGTCCATGTGGAGGAATGACGCTCGTTTGAGAATAAAATTTTTGGTTTGGCTTTGAAGTAGCACTGGGAGGACACATGGAGGGCTTCAAAAGAGTAAAATTGGTGTGCGTTCCAAAGAAACAAATGGAGAATTTCATTTTTCAAAAAGGTCCCATGGAGGCTTACACAAATCTTCAAAAAGGTTTTCAGGAAGTCCAGGACACGTGGAGGAATGATTCTCATTTAAAGACCTACCCTTTTCGAATTTGCCTTGGTCTGGAGTAGCGTCGGGAGGACACGTGGAGGCTCTGCTCTACTTTGGGTGCATCTTGAAGTTGTGCCATGGAGACACGCTGGAATTAGAAAAATTTCTAGAGCTTTTCAAAGACAAAAGGGGAATGGATAGCAAGCCTTCAAATTTATTCATAATTTTCTGAGAATAGGAGACATGGCGAACTTGTGCTCGTTAAAGGTATCAAATTTTTGGGACCGCCTCAAGCTGCACCGTGGTGACACGTGGTAATTTGAAAAATCATAGGGGGTGGGGAGGCGGACCATCAGAGGCAATTTAAACTTTTGGCCTCTTTGCTTCATAAAGATTAAAATAGCAAAACTGGTCTGCGACCCTGATGGGAAATAGTCAATGTTTTTCCCCGGTCAACGGTGGAGGTGTGGACCCGTGGAGGAAAAATTGGAAAAATTTCCTTTTGAGAAAAAACAATTAAAAGTAAAAGGGGAAGCGTAGTTCCGCTGGGACACACATTGGGACACGTGTCAAAAGTATTTCTCAAGGGAAGAGCTGCGGGGAAAACTTGGAAAATTTTCCTCTTCACAAAAGAGATTCAAATAGTAGAGTTTCTCCACGTTTCTTTTTTGGCCCACCTCAAGACACGTGTTAGGCCCATTTTCAGAAGCGGAGGCGCGAAGCAAATTGCAAATTTTTTAAAATATTTCAAAAGTGTCAGAAAAGGTCAAAGGAAGCCCCCGATCCTCTTTTTAGATCTTCCACATAGACGACCCACATTGAAAAATCAAAGATACATCGCTGCTGAGCATCTAAATCTGATTTTCCCTCCATTTTTTCTATAAAACTCTTGGGTGTGCGAGTCTTCGTGATTTCTTGCTATTTTCTACATGCCAAATAGAGGAGTGAGTTAATTTCGATATCTCAAGTTTAGTGGGAGATATCTGGAGATGTCTTTTGCCATTAAAATGGTCTGACTCTCAATCCCGATCTGGTTTTTTCTTTTTCTTCTCTTAATCATACAAGGGGTTATATTTGATTAATATGTGGCGGAAGTGGTTGGTGAATGGATGTAGGTGTGTTTTTCCTGACAAAAGAGTTGAATGTGGGAAGAAATTGAAGAGATTTTCCCTCAACCACTTGGAGACTTTTGTAGATCTGATTCTGTGAATCATGAAATAATCATGGCAAGCACTGGTGCATTTAAAGTTTTTTTCTTTTCAGAGGAAGGGGATCTGTTCGAAATGCTATAAAGGGTAAAAATTCATCGTGTAAATGGTTGGGATTTTTTGAAAAGATCAGGACTGATTTTCTCTAGAAGAAAAAGCTTGAAAGACCCCATCCATTTTGAGAAGCCATCAAGAGAAGCCTATATATCTCTCTTTGTGTAAAATTTTATCATGTCAAGGTGGTTGCAAGTCTACAACCATTAACAAGCTTTGAGATTGTTCTAGAAACTTTCCCTTGCTGATAAATTTGATCACACTCTGAGTTAATCTTGAGTAAAGTGTATTTATTTCATCTTTGAATGCATACAAGTAGTTTGTCTTGTAACTATTGCAATGTTGTACCAAAATAGGGTCCAATCACATAGGTATCATTCCTTGTGATAGTTTAGTGGCATTTGCAATTTCATTTTTCAAGAGAGTCTTCATCTGGGAGTGGGATAAACAGTTTAAAATCACTTTTCTTTCATTTTGTTGATAGAGATTCTCTGTAAGCCTCTGGGTCTACCTCAGGTGTGACTCGGTTTAAATATTGGTGCTTTATTGGGTCCTCTTACTCAAGATTTTGTGACAGAATCCCACAGGTTATGTGAAAGAGTGCTGATCTGGGCCTCCATTGAAGTACATATTCTAGTCGAGGAAATAATTTAACTTTTTGTACCATTTTTTTGCTTAAATCTTTCCATTTTACATAAGCTCTCAATCATCTAGTGAATGAAATCCATCTTATCTACCCTCCCACCAAAATTCATTTAACAAACAACCAATCCTACCCATACTACCCCTGTTTTTGCTCTGTATACCCACACTAGACCAAAATCCTTTTACTAAAGTATGTAGAACAGATCAGGTTTCCAAATGTCTTTAGTAACCTTTGCCTTGTTGTGAAAGTATCTCCATGATGTGGAAGTGACAACTCATGAGAGTTAGATCTGGTGTGTTGATCATATTTTCCCCAAGGTATTCTCTACAAAATTTATGCAAAATAAGGGTACATGTATCTCCTTTCTGATAACAGAGGTTACAAAATAGGTTCTCTTACCTTGGTTGAAAGGCACAACCTAAAATAGTTAGGATAAGATCACATCCTTTTGAGGTGCTATCCATCTCTCCAAAAATCCAAGTAACAAAGGGATAGCTAGATTTCTCCCCGGCTACAAAATGACATACACTTATGATCTATCTACCTCTAAGCTCCCTATTGAATCTGTGTTGCTGCTTGGTTTGAAAAGGAGAACAAATTTGGGTACCAACACTAATGGTGCCATTGCCGAGGATATGATTTACGTTGTTGGGGACTTAGTTCAATTTAATCCAGGTGCATACATATTTGAAGCCATATCTATTTAGCTCGTCAACAACACCAACACTTGTGGCACTGTTGCTGGGGACATTATGATAAGTTCATACTGAGACCCTGATTTGTTCATTTAGTTTACAGTCTCAAGTTCTAGAAATCCATTTTAAAAATCATCTTGTGTTCAGGTTTGTAAGAGGTTTCAAAGTCACAAGTGTTGTATGCAACTTCTCCAGTTTCCACAAGTTTTGCAATGGTATTTATTGATAAATTTTGGTAAAGAAAGGTCATATTTTTTCATTTCTAGTTTCTAGTGCTGACAGACACTTGACAGAACATTTTTAGTGCATTTACACAACTAAGGTGAAAATCCTTAGTGGCGACTCCCTATTGATTTGATTCTGATAAGGACCAGTGTCTTAAACCTCTATCAAGTAATATTTGTTACTAATATTTGCAAAGATGGAAGGAAGAAGATATTTCTTTGCTAGGGATCCTACTAGGACATTGTTTCCTGAGTTAGGAAAAGCCAAAATTCAGAAGGAAGAAAATCCCAGAGAGTTGTGGGAGATAAGAAAACAAGAAGAGGGATCTCCATTGATGAAAGTGAACGGCCTATCATTGAAGACTGCCATTCAAGTGACTTTGAATCAGTTAGCTTCTTTGTAGAGTTGAAATCCCCAGCTGGAGAGGGACCTTTATTTTATTTTGAAAGGTTTGCTTCACACTCTGCACCTATGTTTTCTGAGGTTGATAGGGATTTCCAAGAAGCAAGGCCTTTGGGGGATCTCCATTTTGAAAATTATACTCCTATGTTCTAAGGACCCTCTGCCCCTCATCAATTTTTCACCCTTCCAAGATCACCTCCTCGAATCAATATGGCTCCTAACCCAGGCCTCCATTTTTTGTAAACACCTTTAGACCTATAAATTTTGTGGGAATGGTTGGTTACCCAAATGCAGTGCCTCAAGATGTAAGGAACAAAATGCCAAAGTTCCAAGGAAATAATGCTATTACTGGTGACCAACATCTAAAGCTCTTCCTCAATATGATGGAATATTTTGAGATTGAGCATGAAGATGTATACATCAAATTGTTTGTTCACACTCTAGAGGAGGATGCTAGGGACTATTATAAAGCATTGCCAGATAACTCTATGTTGACTCTTGGGATGAGATGAGACAATGCATTCATATTGCAATATGGTGATAGAACCAACCCTAGGTTTCTTCTATCAAAGTTTGAAAACATCAAGAAGAATCCCAATGAGTCAGTACATGATTTCAATACAAGGTTTAATAAGACCTTGAGGAGATTTCCTGTCAGGATAAGGCCATGTGATGAGTCATGTTTGATCAAATATACTAATGCATTTGATAAAAAGGCTTACTTACTACTTAAGGGACAAGAACCCTACCAAATTAAGACAAGCATTCACCATGGTCCTACAAATAGAGAATAATATCAAGGTTATTGGGAAACCTCCAAAGAGGGATGGTGTGAAGCTGGTTAACCCAGAAAATCCTCAGACAAGAAAGGGTGCTGATTTGGAAGAGGTTGTGAAATATTTGGCAGGGGCTTGTCAAGGAGATATCCTACAAAGCTAGCCTAAGCTGAGAAATTATTTGGGCATAGATCACAAGGACAACACAAGCAACAAGGCCCAGCTAGATTCAAAAATCATCAAAGACTTGATGACAGAGGAAAAGGAGCTGTTGGATTTGAGAATAGGAAGCCTCAAGGAAGAGAAAGTATAATGGTACCTGATCCTTTAGCTACCAGAGTTGTGTGGTGGAAGAGACATACAAAGTCATTGATTGGTGTGACAGATGTTTCATGCCCCATGCTCCTTTTGAAGAAGATCAGCAAGAAGAAGAAGCAACTGATGATGATAATGATGATGATGCCTGCATGATGGAGATCCCTGCAATTTTTCCAAGGGAAGAAACTTCAAGTGAGCTAATAATTGTTCGAACTGCTACCAATTTTTGGGATTGCATCCACTGGGTACCTCTTCTTCCCCCCTCTCATACTTTAGAAGTAGACACTTGACAATATTTTGAATTGCCCACTAATGATTTTGAATACTTGAGAGCATTAATGATTGAAAAGTATGATGGAGGAGTTCCCTAATAAGAAGATAGGCATCTATTAATGAATGTTGTGGTTTCCCAAGAGAAGGATGACAATACAAGAAGTAAAGTTGCCAAGGGGCCACAGGCCAAGTCAAAAATTTTAGTTCTTACCAAAGAAACCCCAAAGAAAAATGCATCTGGTAGAGAGCTTGTTTCCCCAAGAAAAATTTGTGTTCCTCCCCTTGCGCAAAATGAAAAGAATCCCATTCCATTTGAAGAATTTGCAAATCTTTCCCCTAGTGCTATGTTGGAGAGAAATTTTTTCAGGTGGACAAACTTGTGGATTTCTTCCCAATGCTCTGGGAATCTAAGTCCCTCTACTTAACCAGTGTAGCTGTCGTATGTGTATGCATGAGAAAGTGTGGATTTCTGTGGTGGTATTTTGACTGGGGATCTAACAAGGGCAATCAACTAACCCTGCGTAAAAGGCAATATCTTCGTAGGGAAGTCTTCATCTGTAGAGAGGGAAAGGGGAGTGAGAAAATAGGTAGGAGAATTAATGTTGCAGGTAGAAAATCAGATTCCTGCACACACACTAGTTAGAAACTTCAACACATGAATTTATCAGAAGAAACAACTCTGCAAATAGCAATAAGACCAAATACAATTCACTGATCACCAAGTATCAACAAACCCCTTAGTCAAAGAAAACTAGAAACTCCTTGTATTGATTTCTCAGATCAAAGTTGTATATAATGTGGGAATGGAAGAAATTTGAGAGGGGAAGAGAGTAGAAGAAAATGGCTATCTCCTTTGCTTTCTCTAGGTACAATGCACTCTTAAGTCTAAAAGATCAATTGCCAACCCTTTGAAATGGGAATGGTTGTACAATTTATAGAATAGAATATGACTCTTCATCTTCCTCGTGACCTTTCAAATACCTTAAATGACTTAAGACTGTTCATATTCCACTTTAAATATTTAAGTCCCTTTTATAATAGCAAGGTGACTTAATTTACATTATGTTTCTAAAGTTACTTTTAAGTGACTCAAAGGTATATCAAAAAGTGCAAACCCCAATGAAGAATTAGAAAATTTGAAAGTGACAGAAATTTGGGGGAAGAGGAGAGAGAAAGAGAGAGAGAGAGAGAAGAAGAAGAGGATATGTCTCCCGATGAAGTCTGTTGATCCTCATTGATGGAAAGCTCCAAATGCAACAAAGTTTTGAATGTCCCATTGTGCCAAAACTTCCCTTTGAGTGTGACTTACTATTTTTAGTAAATGGTCATTTCCACTATTTTCTGCTTTGGATAATCATTCTAGCCTTTTGGAGATCTTCAGTGCACACTGCTCTTTCCATAGCCACTTTTGATGAAGACTTGCCAAAAATAGCAAGTATGTATAGGAAAACTTACTATTTTTATAAAGTGTGTTTCCAGTGCTTGATTTGCGATGGAACATACTTTTGTGGACTCTTCTTGTCATTACAATCACACCCTCTAAATTTCCCCTAGTTTTTGCCACTAGAATGCTTGGCAATAAATTTTGAAATTTTGACTTGGCAATGGTTTCGGGCACAGAGCTGTCATGGCAGCCATTAATGGAGCTCAAAATTTGCAGGTCTAGTTTTTTCTCCATTTGCAATGAAAACAACTCCATTGTGATAATTTTTTCATTTGGAACTCATGTGCAAGTTTTTAGTTCGTTTCCATTGCCAGAATGATGGGAAATTCATCGAATGTGAGCCGGTGCACGAAATGAGGGTTTTGTTCGAGCAAATGATTCTGGGAACCATTTGAACTCTTTTTTGTTGGATCTTTATCACCTTGGAAAATTATGATATGTGAAAAATATGCCATCTCAATCCAATTTGTATCTTGCAAGATATGAGGATTTTTTGATCGGGTGACTTCACAGTTATCTAGCAAAAAATCTCCATTTTTCTCTTCGTTCTTCATCATTTCACTCCATTTTTCTATGATGCCTAAATATTTCTATGAATTCATGCTTTGAAGAGTTTTTTTGGCCATGGTGAAGCTGGTTCAGAGAAAAAATGGTGGACCAGGTGTCTTGACAATCACACATAGAGCCATCGCAAGGTGAGGAGTTCGGAAGGAGAAATCAGAGGAAGAAAATGGCTAAGTGCTAGATTTAAACTTTCAAAACATGCACATGGATGGGCTAGGAAAAATTTTATGTCCCTAATGTCCCTGACCTTAGGGATGTGAGGGATATAAATTTCCATGGTGGTCAAGGCGATGCCATGTGTCCTCGATCCGACGACAGGGGATTTGCTTGAAAAATGCACCTGGGGGCTGAAACTCGGTCACGTGGTTGTCCAAATGACTCCTCATAGGGGCTAGGTGAATTTTTCCATGTCTGATGTTACCCACCTTAGGTACATAAGGGACATCAGTTTCCATGGTGGTCATGGAGGTGACACGTAGCGCCCGATCCAACAACAGGGAATGGATGCTCCAAAACTGCACCTAGGGGCTGAAACTTGGTCATGTGGTTGTCCAAATGACTCCTCATAGGGGATGGGAACATTTTTAAAGGTTTTATGTCTGCCACCTCAGGTTAATAAGGGACATAAAATTCCACGGTGGTCCTGGAGGTGACACGTGGCACCCGATCCAACAGCAGGGAATGCATGCTCCAAATAAGCACTTGCGGGCTGAACTGTCAAGTCTGGAGGTTATATGAGGGTCCAAGAGGTCACATGGGGGATGGGTGAATTTTCCAATGGTTGATGTACCTGACCTTAGGGATGTCAAGGACATGAAATCCAGCCAGGCTCCTGGTGCTGACATGTGTCCTCTCGAAAAAATGACTAAGTCCTGAACTACCTTCGAGAGGGTAACTTTGAATGCAGATAACTTGAGCTCCCGGTGGAATTTATTGGTGAAATTTTATATGATCCTGACTTGAAATGGAATTTTTAATCCAATTATGTGGGTCTTATGTCTTAATTCGACCATATGATCCTTGAAAAATAGGAGTTTTGATTTGGGACTCCACTTGTGCCTGAGAAAAACCACCTTTCAATCATATGCACCAAGGTGTTGTGAAAAATATTATTTTACCATCATGTAGGTATTAGAATCCTCTTTCTGATGATGTTTTTTTTACTTCTAAATCCATCCAGAGCTCCCGAAATTCTCTTATAAAGCTCAGCAGTTGTTTTAGGCTTATGTACCGCCTAGGTTTGTGAACCTTGTTTTTTACTCAGACTATTCCAAGTATTGCAGAACTTACCCAGACCTTCCAAAATCATTTCCATGATGTTCAAAGGTATTTCATTTTCCTCCATGTTTATTTTTCTCTTCTATTTTACTCTAGTGGGGATCCAATCCTGGGAAGGCCAGTGATAGCCCTTCCCTATACTGCCATGAGATAGTGTCTTTTTAGAACTCCCTAAAATCACCTGAGTGGAATGAGTGCACTTTACTAAATAAGCTAGGGGAAAAATTTGACATCAAATAGGGGGTGATCAGACTAATGGATTTGACCTAAGGTTACTAGAATGAAGAATTTTCCATAGGGGTATAGTTGTCGTGCTTGGAAACTTTCAATTTCCCTGTTGCACATTTTCATGACAACTAGCTTTGGCTTGGGGACATTAAATGGATTGAGCGCAGCGAAGACATGACATGGGAATCCAAAATATAAATTTTAGACCATATAATTCATTGACCAGTGCCTTATCCATTGGGCCCTGTGGAGTCATGCACAACTTCTAGAAAGAAAGATTAGAAGAAGGAAAAACACACAAACAAAATGACAAAAAGGAAACACACAACACACAACATGAAGGAAAACACACACAACCGAAAGGGTAAAACATGTATAAATCACCTATGGTACAAAGCGAGGGACAGCCCGCTTTCACTGAAGTACTTTTTATTTCTGAAAAGCTACCCTTGAAGAGGAAATACCAAATGATGATGTTCTGCGAAGCTGTTGATGGGTTCTAGAAAGTATCCTCCCCTTCTTAGCTACTTATGAAAGCCATGTGCTTTCACAATTGTTAGTGTACTTGGTAGGAGTGAGTCCATGTGATCTTCTTGATGCTCAGGTCCTTGCTTGGAAATTCCACTACCTTCATGCTCTTTGAATTGCTTTCGTCATGTCAGTTGCCTTCCATGTTTATAAATATAGCTAATTCTCCATAGAGCATCTCATCGCTGCCGCAATGCTGATTTTCATTCCAATTCCTTGAATCTTCCGAGTTAATTTATTTCTCAGGTCTATGCCCATTGACACCTTCTTCATGAGAAACATTTTAATCATCCCTTATGTAACACCCTGAACTGTTGTTACTTTATCCTTTGCATTCAAGTGTTGATATGTGATTTTTCCATATGAGGATATGTTCTTTTGGTTTCAGGAAGTCATGCTTGATTTGGTTGTGTCTTTTCTACTCTTAAGATCTTTGATTGAACCAGAATATGCTTGGATTCATTTTCTTTCATTTCTCGCATATGAGTGCAATCTGATTTCTGGGAAATAGTAGACTTATCTATCTCTATGACTCATCCTTGGATCAATTGCATTGATCCAAGGAATGTTTTAATTATATTTCAGGATGAACAATTATGTATTGACATTTCATGAATTATTAAGCCTGACTGAACTTAGAATATATATATGTTCTTTAATCCTCCTTCATTTGAGAATAATTTCGTGCGGTGGAAAGTTTTATTGGATTCTAGAATTGACCCCGACAGGTCATTACAGTCTCAATTTGGTTTTCAGCCATTTATGGCATTGGAAAGAGATAACCCGGACCTTAAGCCAGGTAAGATGTGTGAATCTTCCTATCTAAGCTTTTATACTTAAAATGTGAATTATGAATCCAACCTGGAACATCTTAGTATCACTGATTTTTCAAAATGTGATGTTAATCTAACCTAATTTAAAAACTATGTATCGTTGGGATGTTACCTAAGGTTTGTCTAACCTATTGTTAAGGTAAATGACTAGGGTTATATCCTAAGGTGTTAGATTTATATTACCTAAGATCTACCCTTAGACATTAACCTATCCTAAAACTAATGGCACGAAGGGGAACCTAAAGGGTCGCATACACGTTGGTGACAGGTTCCAAGAAATTTATGAAGAGGATAAGATTGATTTAATTCTATGGACTACCAACTTTGACAGTGGCTAGTTTTGATTGGCGGAGGCCTAGGTGGCAACATCGCTAAAGATGGAAACACATGTTATTTTAGTTTTGGAACTCGCTAGACTTGGCAGGCAGTGGAAAGTAAGATTGGGTGGGATATTTGGCATTAATGCAATTAATGTGCATGGGTTCGTGAGCCCGGATCGCTTAGGGAGGCATGCAAAAATATTTTTGTGTGGTTGTTTAATTTTTCATTCACTCTATTTTTCTCTCTGCATGCACACTGGTCTTTCGAACCAGCAGTTTATACTTCATTGCATGGCTATTTTGAGGTTTTCAGATTTATTTCTATTTCGTGGAGAATATATGAGGCATGGTGGAGGTGGAATTTTGTTGTTGAACCTTTCATGGAGAAGAAGAGGAAGAACGGGCTCAGCCAGAGGTCTTATTCGATTTTGCAGCGACACTATCAGGCATGATAGGCCCTAACTGTTAAAATATTTTCTTTTCTCTAAGTGATTCATTAAAACAACTTTGTTCTGATGAACTCTGAGTATTTATGCTTGTCTGATAAGAAGAATATTTCATGGGTTGTGTGTACATTTAAATTCTGGGTTAAATCGGAGGTTGCTTGATTCTTTTGGAAATTTGTTTACATCTCTTTCCTCTCTCTATGGATGTGAGTATTGAGTACCTCTGGTAATTGTAAAAGGCTCGCAATGGATAAAAGTTGTAAGTGATTTAGACTTCTTTAGAGGTCTTTATGGTTGAAATCAACCCATCTGTTCTCGTATGTTGGAAGTTTAAAACTTGTTTTAGTTGGATGGGAAACAATGTTGTTTTTGTGTATACCAGCCTATGTTATTCACGTTTAACTAGTAGTTGTTTGACCTGTGAATAATACCTGAAAGGTTTGTTGGTAACATCCTATGAAGCCTTGACTACTATAAAGTTTTTGCATTCTGAATACGTTATATTTGCATGCTAGTCTGTACTTCTCTGAGTAAAGCAATTGACTGTTTCTTTTTAAAGATCTCGGGCATTGTGGATAAGATAGTATATAGTTAGTCATTTAGTTTTGCGTAAAACCTTGAACACCGGCATACACAGGAGGAACAGTATGAGAATGAACTTGTATTCTACATGTGAAGTTTTTTTTGTTTTGAATAAGCATTAAAAAGGAATTTGTGTTTATTATATAAGCAAACAAGTCTGTAGCTTGTAGTCTTTTCTTGCATGTTTTGTGAAATCTTGTTTTCATGACCGTATTAATGATGGTAGAAACTCTTTCGAATCTGAATTTAAAAGTCGATAGGTTTTAACGACAACCAGTTCTTACATTTTGTTTGAAGTTGGAAATTTGGTTGAACTGTTTATGATACAATTGGGAAACGTAAAATTACCCTGTCTTGATTTTAAACTGGAATGGTTCAAGTATATGAGAAATGTAGTCTAATTCATTCTGATCAGAATTACATTCCGAGTCTTGATCGGTTTACAATGTTTATGTTAAATATAGATCTTGATTTTTTTGAGTGAAATTAAGTATTAGAACTGTTCAGCTTCTCATTCCTAGTTGGTCAAATAAATGTTATTTATTTCTTAGGAACTTGATTTTGTTCTAAACTTGTTTCCAGTAGGGTTTAGATCGTTATAGTTACCTTTGAAATAAAATGAGAAGAAGTAAAAGGGGTTAAAAGAAAAAAGAAAGGAAGTTAGGTTATTTTAATACTCTTTTCCTTAATGGGTTATTGTGCTCCTTCCTTAGAACTGGCAATATACTCAAACTGAGTAGTTATGAGAAGACAAAACTGTTTAGCAGTTGATAGAGATAATTGGGATGGGGGTAAATCCTAAATCTTATAAGACTCCTTCACCATCTAGCTGGGGTAAAATCTTGTTGTAAACCTCATGTTTGTTATTCTAATTGTAACAAGGAAATTAGTGTTTATTGTCTTGTATTCTTTTCATTGATGAACATTAGGAAGACTAAGGTAGAAGATGGGATGACAAAAGAAATTGAAGGTGGTAGATAATCCATCAATTCTGTTTGAATTTCTTGTATGACCCTGTTTCGGATGAATACCTAAAATGGTTAATTTTTTTAAATAGAAGACACTTTAAGAACCTGTTTAAATCATGGTATAAGTGGTATTAACCTTTCGGATGGATATGTACTGGTAAAATGAATAGTCCTTCCTTTCTTGCATAAGGTGAGGAGAATCATCCTAAAAAGATTGTGGTGGGACTACCCTTGTAATATTTAGGTTATGATTTGAGTGAAGTTACAATTGATAGATGAAAATCAGTGAATTTTATATCATTAGATTTATCATGAATGTAACTGCTGGAAACAATCATACTTAATATCTAGGGCTAGTATCATAGAATTTATCCTGTCCGCTTTGTTGAAACAGTGTGCTATGACTCTTCTTATATTGATATTGCGTAAAGTTTATAGAGTATGAATTTATTGTTGTCATTACAACAGGGTTATTTTTATGAAATAGTTATTGGAATGCTCTTGGTTTTAATAATTAGAGCTTATCATGCTCAGTTCAAAGAACTGACCCGTGCTAGTAATTTTTGCAGATGGACTTCGTAAGTGGTAAAGGAAGGAAAAATCTTATATGATGTATTGATTGCTCTAAATTGATTCCTATGAAGAATTCTGATCTGATTTCTAAATTGTATTATGTAAAGAAAAGATTCCTCTTTTACTGAAGGCTATTGTCTTAAAGTATGCCGAAGTGCATAAGTTGTAATTGTATAGGTTTGGAAATGAATGAAATAGTGGAAGAATTACCTAAGTGGATTGTGTAACTTATCTTGTTGGGATGATTTTCTTATTATCTTCATGATTGAGTGTGCATTCTTATTGTTATTATACAATGGAATATAGATGAATTTCTTAGGTAAGCCATAGCTAATTATGTGGCTGAAGACTACATTCGTGATTAGTGATTCTTTATAACTCATGATTGTGTTTAAACCAAAACTGTAATTAAGAACATTGCATTTATAAGGAACACTGAGAATGGGCTATGCCATGAAATGTAACTATAAGAAGAAGAGGACATTCCTCTTTTGTAATGTACTAATAATAAAAAGGAGAATATTTGGTTATCAATCACTAAGAGTTAACAGTATTAAGTCTGATGCGTTTCAGCCTATTAGGTTGATATATTTCCTTAAATTGGATAAGGTTAATTAAAGACCCTTTTGTAAAGCTGGACCCTAATTACAAAAAGGTAACTTAAAGAGTGTTGGACTCGGGGTTAGGGAGGGCTGCCAAATATATGAAGTCCTGTAACCCAAATATAACCTAACGTAAGTAAATTTCTCTGAGGTATGTACATCTTTTTAAGGCTGTTCCATAGGATGTTGACACACATTAACTACCAGGTTGTACCATCGAGAAGATTAGGATCTTCTCGAGGATATAACAAGGCAGATGACATGTGGCAACACCCTTCTGCATTGATCGTTAAGATTTACACACCTGGAACTTGATCAAGATTTCTCTCCGGGACCGATTAGGACCATAATCAGGTTATGTGGAAGCCCTTTGAGACTCAGGGTACCTTGGCACATGGGGTTAACTATGGTTGACCCAGTATGCCAAATTATCCTTAGTCTTTAAGAGCCCCTTCATATCATGGACTATGATGTTAATCCGAACTAGAGTGAAACCTTGGGGCAAGGGGACTGACAGAAGTCAGTATAAGACGTTCTATATAACAATAGAGTGGGGTGAAGGACACATTCTGGATTGACGAGTATGCCATCAAGGAATAAGTAATATGAACAATATGTTATAAATCTTTGGCCAAAGTATCGCAAGCTGCTGATTACGTTGTCCTATGTCACCTAGTCTAAGGATCGTGATGCCGATGAATAGTGGTAACAATTATTCAGATAGGTTCCTTGGGCAGAGCACTCAGAACCCATAATAAGGTAAGAGAACCATGAACATGAAGTGTTCAGTAGAAAACTTCAAGCTCAAAGTTACACATGAATTGATCGGAAGTTCACTGAGTCATGGAATGAATAGATCAGTGGTACACCGAGTCATTACAGCTGCATATGGTTATCTGTTATAAGAATGATTATTATGAGATGTGTATTAAATTATGTATTTAGAACAAAGAACATAGATCGTACAAATAAAAAATGAAAAATTCCTTGTTTCTAAAGTATTAAAATGGGAATGTTACACCTTATCTTTATTCCCTTGTGAGGCATTTGAGTACTGATGGAAAGATTGGGTGCGGCCTCATACTTTTCTTGTATGCCCATGGCACGAGTGAAGAGATCAAGAATCAGATCAAGGTCTTCTACAAATTCTACTTCTTTCACTTATGTTTCATTGTCCTGCAATATATTTGTACACATTTGCAGCTCAAGGAGATATCATTACCCCATCTTGGGAATCACTTGCACTCTATCGATCCTTCATCAAAAATAGCTTCAGAGAGGCTTCATCTTGCTTTGATTTCTTCATCATGGAAAGAATATTCATGCTCAAAAGGGAAAGAAAATATCTCCATTTCGTTATTGCATCCATCAACCATTAGCTCTAGAGTGGCATCATATTTTTTCAATAATGTGGCCAACCTTCACACTGGTTAAGGCTTCCAAATTAGCTTCACACTTGTCTTGCAGATTTGTGGCTTACATCAGGATCTCAAGACTGATCTCAGGGTCTTCAGTTTCTTTTACATGGCTCAAGCATTTCTTGTATAGACATTTCCTTCAAAACTTGCTCAAGGGCTCATCACAAGACTGGATTTTTCTCTCCATGGGTAGACATGATCAAGGGATTCCTATTCTTCAAATGGGAATGATAATAACTCCTCATCATAGTATAATCATATAAGCTGTTTTTTCTTCTTGAAAATCATCAAGAACCATCTCCTCTTCCTTCATGGTTTGCATCATCTGGTAATTTGGGGTTTCCTCTTGTAACTTGAATCTCCTTAATGCTTCTTCAAAATCCAAATCTCTCTGGGAAGGCATGTCTAGCCCTATCAAGATGGGGATATCCTCTTCCTCCTCGGTTGTCACAAAGTGATTCATCCCTGCTATTTTGGTACAAAATGTTAGCTTCTGGGCTTCCCAACTTTCATACTGTGTACCTCATCTTCTTCTCGGGAAGAAATTTCTCCATGTCTCCCTTCATTATTATGGTTGCAAATGACAATTCATCTAAATTTTCCCTCCCAAGTCTTGACAGAAACTTCTACTCAGCAACATTCCAATGAGGTTGGGACATCTACTATAAAATCATTGCTAAAACTTTCTTGTCCTGGAAATTTGGCAAGAGCCACCTGTGCATCTTTGACCTTCCCTACAAGTGGGACCTTTTTGATTCCAAAGAGTAACAAGAGCCACTAGGTGGAGCATAGTAAGTTTGAGAGCTTTGGTGACCTTCAAAGGCATCACGTTTTCTGAGGCAGCAGAATCTATTATGAAATTGTTCAATACATATTCTCCAATAAGAAGGGAGACATAGAAAGGTTAAAATTTATCAGTCTTTGATGCACTTAGAGAAAGCATGTTCTGTGAGGGAGGTGTAGGTGAGTTTGGTAGCAAGCCTTTAGAACAATGAGCTACATCATTGGGTGTTAGAATACCACTCCTGATATATCAGAAAAACCTCTCAAATTGTTCAGGATGAGTTTGTAAATATTCAGTTTTGGTAATCTGCACTTTGGCTTTGTTTGCATATTCTATGAAGTCAAAGGGAGAAGATGCAAAAAGGGGGTGAAGGGACTGTTTCTTTTGGATTTAGGATAGGTTTGGAAGCAGGAGTATATTTTTGGGGAATGGAGGGTATTTTGAATGGTACACTAGGGGCTTTCAAGGTATTAGATTTTACAGGAGGATTTAGATTTAGATCTTGGAAGAGACATCAAAGACTTACTTGGGATTGTGGGAGTCTTCTTACCTGCTACGGGATCAGGTTATAACAATGCATACTTCATGGAAGATGGAAGTGGTGATCCTCAAATGATTATTTTGTTTTTTGGAGTCACCACAAGAGGATCATCAACCTTCTTTTCTTTTGCAGCAGTGGAGGAGATGTTCTTTTCTCAACTGAAAAAGTGAATACCACACATGAGAAACTAAGGTGCATCTTCTTCATCTTCTTCATAACCTCTAGAATACTCACAAAACCTGATTTGTGTATCATTCTCAAACTCTTCACTTTCTAAGGAAATTGGACCACCTTCACTTTCTTGTTCAAGATCTTCTTCACTTTCTTGAAATCTGTAATTTACATTCATCGGTGGGGCCTCCAAGGCAAGTCTTTGGGGTGCTCCTACAATCTGATTTTTGTTGCTTCTCTGAGAAGAAACTTGTTCAAATAATTCCCTCTTCAAAGAGGCCATCTCATTCGCCAACTTTTGCAGCGATGGATTAGTTCTCTCATCTTCAAGATGTTGGGAATTTCTGTTTGATGGATTCTTGATCTTTCCAAAGAGGATGAGATCATCATCCAATTCAATGGCCCTCCTTTTTGCTTCTACAATGTTCCTTGGTTGAACTCTTCATAGGAGAAATCCTACCTCTGGTGATTGAGCATTTATGAAGAATCTTTTGATATTGTTCTGAGAGGGTGAATCTTCTTCTGGTATCCTGTGAAGTAACCATTCAAAATGAGCCACGAAGTCTCTCATGGTTTCATTTTCTCCTTTATTTATTTGAGACAACTGCACTAAGAGGTCTTGACAGTCTTCAGTTGATTTAAATCTTTCCTTGAAAGGCAATCTTAATGTCATTCCAACCAGTGATGGATCGAGAAGGAAGGAGGTAAAACCATTCTACTACTTTTTCTTGGAGGGACTCCACGAATAGTGTTATAGTGACATCTTCATATTGGACACCAAGAATTCCACATGATGTCATGAAAGCAGTAACATGTTCTTCAGGATGTTGTGAGTTGTTTCACCTTTGAACTTTGGAAAGTTCTTGCGGGAACCCATTGGTAGATCATGAAGAGGGGGTTCAAGAGCTAAAGCGGGCCTGTATTCCTTCCCCATGGAACAATGGGTTGAGGTATTTCTTCTTCATCCATTGTTTCTGATTCTACTTCTACTTTAGACAAATTCTTCTTCAAATTCTTCTTCTTCTGGGAGCTTTAATGTTCAATGAGAATGGTTGAAAAATGGGAGAATTTGAAGGTGGAAATTTGACAGGAGTTTCAAATAGGATTTTCATGAACTTCGTGAAGATTGTAGATTTCAGAGGAGGCTTGAGAGAAGAAGTATGGATTATCTTTAATTTTGTTCTTGTGGTCATTTTGTGTAAGCAAAATCCACCCCAAATTGAAATCATCAACACCTCTTGACCTGATCAACCTGATGTGTCTTCTTTCCAGCTAGCTTGTTGAAATCTTCTTAACTAGTGCTTGAAGTGGGATGTAGAAAATGTGGATTTCATGTGCAGAAATCAGCAGTGTAGATCTTTTAGAAATGGAAGAGGCATGAAAAGGATTTTCAATATTTGATTTTTTACTTGCTATGATTTTCAGAAACTTGCGGTCATATATTGGGTGCAGATGCTACTAAATCTGCCCCATTGGGCACAAAAACTGTTGGCAAGAAAATTTTTCAGGTGGACAAAACTTGTGGATTTCTTGCCAACACTCTAGGAATCTAAGTCCCTCTACTTAACTGGTGCAGCTACCATATGTGCATGCACCTCCAGAATAGAAAACTGTGGATTTCTATAGTGGTCTTTCGACCGGGGATCCAACAGGGGCACTCCACTGACCCTATGCAAAAAGCTAGCAATCTCTTGCTAGGGAAGTCTTCATCTAAGAGTTGGGAAAGGGAGTGAGAAAAGAGGTAGGAGAACTAATGTTGCAGGTAGAAAATCATATTCCTGTACACACACACTAGTTAGAAACTTCAACACATGCATTTATCGATGAAGAAACAACTCTGATGAATAGCAATAAGACCAAATAGAATTCACCGATCACCAAGTATCAAGAAACCCCTTAGTCAAAGAAATCTAGAAACTCCTTCTTGTATTGATTTCTCAAATCAAAGTTGTACATAATGTGGGAAAGGAAGAAATTTTGAGAGGGGAAGAGAGTAGAAGAAAATGGCTATCTCCTTTGTTTCTCTAGGTACAATGCACTCTTGAGTCTACAAGATCAATTGCCAACCATTGAAATGGGAATGAATTTACAATTTATTAGAATAGAATTGACTCTTCATCTTCCTCACACCTTTCAAATACCTTAATATGACTTAAGATTTTTCATATTCCACTTTAAATATTTAAGTCCCTTTTATAATAGCAAGGTGAATTAATTTACATTATGTTTCTAAAGTCACTTTTAAGTGACTTAAAAAGTGCATCAAAAATGTGCAAACCCCAACGAAGGGATTGAAAATTTGAAAGTGAGAGAAATTTTTTGGGATCATGAAGAGGAAGAGTAAAGAACAGAGATGTCTTCCCCATGAATAATCTGTTGATCCTTGCTGATGGAAAGCTCCAAATGCAATGAAGTTCTCCCTTATGTCCCATTGTGCCAAAATTACCCTTTGAGTGTGACTTACTATTTTTAGTAAATGGAGAATCATTTCTACTATTTTTGCTACAGATAATTATTCTATCCTTTTGGAGATCTTCAGTGCACACTGCTCTTATCTATAGCCACTTTTGATGAAGACTTGCCAAAAATAGCAAGCATGTATAGGAAAACTTACTATTTTTAGAAAGTTGTGTTTCTAGTGCTTTTGATTTGCTATGGAACATACTTTTTTGGACTCTTCTTGTCATTACGATCACACCCTCTGAATTTCACATAGTTTTTCCCACTAGAATGCCTGGAAATAAATTTTGAAATTTTGACCTGGCAGTGGCTTCGGGCACAGAGCTGTCATGGTGGCCATTAATGGAGCTCAAAATTTACAGGTCTGGTTTTTGTCTCCATTTTCAATGAAAACAACTCCATTTGATATTTTTTTCCTATTTGGAACTCAATGCAAGTTTTTAGCTCAACTTCCATTGCCATGAATGATGGGAAATTTGACGAATGTGAGCCGGTGCATCCAACAGGGGCATTTGTTGGACCCTATGAAATGATTCTAGGAACCATTTGACCTCTTGTTTGTTGGATCTTTATCACCTTGAAAAATGAGGAATTCTACAAAATATTACAGGGAAAGGGGAGTGATAAAAGAGGTAGGAGAACTAATGTTACAGGTAGAAAATCATATTCTTATAGTTAGAAACTTCAACACATGCATTTATCGGAAGAAACAACTCTGTGAATAGCAATAAGACCAAATAGAATTCACCGATCACCAAGTATCAAGAAACCCCTTAGTCAAAGAAAGCTAGAAACTCCTTCTTGTATTGATTTGCTAAAATCAAAGTTGTACATAATGTGGGAATGGAAGAAATTTGAGAGGGGAAGAGAGTAGAAGAAAATGGCTATCTCCTTTGCTTTCTCTAGGTACAATGCACTCTTGAGTCTACAAGATCAATTTCCAACCATTTGAAATGGGAATGGCTTTACAATTTATAGAATAGAATATGACTCTTCATCTTCCTCAATGACCTTTCATATGTCCTTAATATGAACTTAAAACTTTTCATACTTCCGACTTCAAATATTTAAGTCCCTTTTTATAACATAAAGGTGACTTAATTTACATTATGTTTCTAAAGTCACTTTTAGTGACTTAAAGGTATATCAAAAAGTGCAAAGCCCAATGAAGAATTAGAATATTTGAAAGTGAGAGAAAGTTGGGGGGAAGAGGAGAGAGAAAGAGAGAGAGAAGAAGAAGAGGATATGTCTTTCGAATGAAGTCTATTGATCCTTGTTGATGGAAAGCTCCAAATACAGTAATTCGAAGTTCTGCAATGTCCCATTGTACCTCAAAACTGCCCTTTGAGTGTGACTTACTATTTTTAGTAAATGGTCATTTCACCACTATTTTCGACCCCTTGCACCCTTGGATAATTATTCTATCCTTTTGGAGATCTTCAGTGCACACTCATTCTCTTTCGTGATAGCCACTTTTCTCATGAAGACTTGCCAAAAATAGCAAGCATGTATAGGAAAACTTACTATTTTTAGAAAGTGTGTTTCTAGTGCTTGATTTGCTATGGAACATACTTTTTTGGACTCTTCTTTTCATTACGATCACACCCTCTGAATTTCACATAGTTTTTCCCACTAGAATGCCTAGAAAATAAATTTTGAAATTTTGACCTAGCAGTGGCTTCGGGCACAGAGCTGTCATGGTGGCCATTAATGGAGCTCAAAATTTGTACATCTTCTTTTTGTCTCCATTTGAAATGAAAACAACTCCATTTTGATAGGTTTTTCATTTGGAACTCATGTGCAAGTTTTTAGCTCATTTCCATTGCCAGAATGATGGGAAATTCGACGAATGTGAGTCGGTGCATGAAGTGAGGATTTTTGTTGGAGAAAATGATTCTAGGCACCATTTGACCTCTTTTTTATTGCATCTTGATCTCCTTGAAAAATTTTATGGAATTCTACAAAGGACGGCATCTTGATCCAACTTGTATCTTGTAAGATATGAGGATTTTTCCATCGGGTGACTTCTCAGTTATCTTGTAAAAAATATCCATTTTTCTCTTCGTTCTTCATCATTTCACTCCATTTTTCTATGAGGCCTAAATATTTATGGGAATTCATGGTTTGAATATTTTATGTGGCCACAATAGAGCTTGTTTGAAGCAACAATGGTGGACCGGGTGTCTGGACAATCACGCACGGAGCCATCTCAAGGTGAGGAGTTCTGAAGGAGCAATGAGAGGAAGAAAATGGCTAAGTGTTGGATTTAAACTTTCAAAACATGCACATGGATGGGCTGGGTGAAATTTTATGTCCCTAATGTCCTTGACCTTAGGGACATGAGGGAAATCAACTTCCACATTGGTCAAGGCGATGCCATGTGTCCTCGATTCGACGGCAAGGGATTTGCTTGAAAAATGCACCTAGGGGCTGAAACTCGGTCATCTGGGTGTCCAAATGACTCCTCATAGGGGATGGGTGAATTTTTCCATTTCTAATGTCCCAAAAATCAGGTACATAAGGGATATCAGTTTCCACGGTGGTCCTGGAGGTGACACGTGGTGCCCGATCCAACGACAAGGAATGGATGCTCCAAAACTACACCTGGGGCCTGAAACATGGTGACGTGGGTGTCCAAATGACTCCTCATGGGGGATGGGAACTTTTTTAAAGGCCTTATGTCCCCAAAATTAGTTGCATAAGGGACTTTAAAGTCCACGGTGGTCCTGGAGGTGACATGTGGCGCTCGATCCAACAACAGGGAATGCATACTCCAAATAAGCACCTAGGCGCTAAATTGTCAAGTCTGGAGGTTATATGAAGGTACAAGAGGTAACATGGGGGATGGGAGAATTTTACAAGGGTTTATGTACCTGACCTTAGGGACGTTGGGGACATGAAATCCCGCCATGCTTCTGGTGCTAACTAAGTCCTGAACTGCATTTGAGAGGGTAACTTGGAATGTAGATATTGTGAGCTCCCGGTGGAATTTATTGGTGAAATTTTATATGATCCTGACTTTAAATGACATTTTTAATCCAATCATGTGGGTCTCATGTCTTAATTTTACCATATGAACCCTTAAAAATAAGATTTTTGATCTAGGACTCCACTTATGCCTAAGAAAAACTATCTTCCAATCATATGCGCCAAGCTGTTGTGAAAAATATTATTTTACCATCATGTATGTATTAGAATCCTATTTTTGATGATGTTTTGTTTTACTTCCAAATCCATCTGGAGGACCCGAAATATTTGAACCTCAGTAGTTGTTTTAGGCATGTGTACCGCCTAGGCTTGTGAACCTTGTTTTTTACTCAAACTAATCCAAGTCTTGCAGAACTTCCTCAGACCTTCCAAAATCATTTCCATGATGTTCCAAGGTATTTAATTTACCTCCATGTTGATTTTTCTCTTTCGTTTCACTCCAGGGGGGAATCCGATCTTGGGAAGGCCAGCGATAGCCCTTCCCTATACTGCCATGAGTTAGTGTCTTTTTAGAACTCCCAAAAATCACCTACATGGAATGAGTGTAGTTTACTAAATCAGCTAGGGGACAAATTTGACATCAAATAGGGGGTGATCAGACTAATGGATTTGACCTGGGGTGCCTAGGAATGAAATTTTTTCCATAGGGGTATAGTTTTCGTGCTTGGAAACTTCCAATTTCCATGTTGCACATTTTCACGACAACATGCTGCTCTACCCAAATTTGCTTTGTATCAGATAGCCCAAATTTTGAGTCAAATAAAAATTCATATCCTAATTTTTGAGCTACTTAGGATCTCTGAGCACAAGAAGAGGGATTTTGAATACTTGGGATTCAATGGGGAAGAGATCATACAAGGCAGAGATGTAAACAAGGTTGAGGTTCCCCTTACCGTTGCAAAGTTGGAAAAGCCACAAGTATTGGAAGAGCTAGGGAACCACCCGAGGTTTATTTAGGAACTTCTTTGGTTAAATCCCAGCTAAATTTGGATCCATTTTTCACTACCCTGGTTATCAAAGATAAGTTGTTACATAAGTGTATGTTTGATTCTGGAGCTTCATCTAATGTCATGCCTCTTGAGGTCATGAATGAATTAGGTATCAAAGTAACAAAATCATATGGGAAGTGCATTGCCATGGACTCTAGAGAGGTGCTAGTGGTGGGGTGTGTCAAAGATATTGCAATCTAACTTGCGTCTTATCTTGGAAGGAACTTAAAGCTTGATGTAGTCATTGTTTACTACCCTGCAAAGTGGGGGATGTTGTTGTCAAGAAAATGGGCAGCAAGTGTTGGTGGTAGTGTGTAAATGGACATATTTTATGCCACTATCCCCACTGAAGGAAACTTGGTGAAATTGTATGGAGAGAAGAAGATGATGTACCTGATTAAAGATCCAAGCAATGCATCTTATGAAGTTTTACAAGCAGATGTTGATCTTAACAATTTTATGAGCTTTGTGGATTTTAGGGAGTATGAGAGTGTTAAAAATAGAGCTCCTAAGTATGTTGATTTTTATGGGAATTTGGTCTATGTTTTAGCCTTGAATAATGTCAAGGAATTTGACTTAAACAAACTAGAGGAGCTTTAGAGAAGATGGGTGGTTTACAGACAAAACAAAGAAGAAAAGGAGGTCTACTTCCAGTTGATGAATACATATCAGAACCTCTTGGCATGGTCATACCTAGGATGGCAGGTGCTTGAATTGTTTCCTTGATTATTTTCTTTAAATCATGAAAAAATATTATGTACAGTGTATAGTTTGTTGTTTGTTCTCTGTTTTGTGTTTTGGTTCGTCGTGGTCCTTGGTGACCTATTTTTGCTGGTTTCTCTATTTTTTTTAAGATGGCTCTGTTGCTCTGCCCTACAAAGATGAATCCACTTCCCAATAGATATTTTGGAACTTGGTCTACTATTTTTCTTGTGGCACTCACAGGGAGTGCACATCCACGAGTTGGAGCCAATGTTGGTGCTAAAAATGGTCTCGCCCCATCTGTGCCTTTGAAAAATTATTTATTCACGGCCTCTATCATTTTCTCCTTCCCCGTATGGTTCTCACTTGGTCTTATTGCAATTTTTAGTCTACTCCTGGGTCGAAGATCATGTGTGGATATGTATTTGTCTCATGGTTCCTTTGTTCCTCTTGAAAAGCTCTGTATTTTGAGTCTCTCGTGCTTCGTTCCTTCAAAACTCACGTTTTCCCATTCCCTCCATTTTCCATAGTCAAGATCTGATGTCCCTACCTTTTCTTCCCTAAATACTCAAGGATAAATGACTTCATGTGTCCCTAAGGATCGTGTTTGAGCCTTGCAATAGTTTAAATTCTTTGTCCTTGAAGAAAACCTCATTTTCTGGCTCGAATGGATGTTTCTTCACGTTTTACGGTTTAACAAGCATTTCTCCTGGTCAAATTTGCATCATTTAGTTGATAGGGAAATGTGACACCTCTTGGTTAGATGCAAGTCTGCTTAATACTCCAGAAATTTTATAAAAAGCCTCAACTTTAAAATGTGTCCACATGGAGGAACAACGCTCATTTAAGAAACAAATTTTTGGTTTGGCTTTCAAGTAGCACCGGGAGGACACATGGAGACTTCCATTGGGCTTCCCATACTTACACAAATTTCAAAAGATTTTTAGAAAGTCTAAGACACATGGAGGAATGACACTAATTTGAAGACCTGCTTTTGGGCTTTACCTTGGAGTAGCACTGGGAGGACACGTGGAGGCTTCCGCTACTTGGCTCAGAGTTAGAAATTTTTTATGCAAATGGATATAGTTTGGCATAACATGACATGTGGCAAGCCCATGCTCATTAAAGGTATCAAATTTTTGGGACCACCTTAAGGTGCATTGTGGTAACACGTGGCAATTTGAAAAGCTATAGGGGGCGGGGAGGCAAACCATCGGAGGCAATTCAAACTTTTCACCTCTTCGCTTCATAAAGGTTAAAATAGCAAAAATGGCCCATGAGCTCGATGGGAAATAGTCAATGTTTTCCCCCGGTCAATGGCAGAGGTGCAGACCCACAGTGGAAAAATTGAAAAAATTTCCTTTTGAGAAAAAAGAATTAAAACTAAAAGGGGAAGCGTAGTTCCGCTGGGACCCACATTAGGACACATGTCAAAAGTATTTCTCAAGGGCAGAGCTGTAGGGAAAACTTGGAATTTTTTTCTTTTTCCAAAAGAGAGTCAAATGGTAGAATTTCTGTGCATTTTTTTTGCGGCCCACCTCAAGACATGTGTCAGGCCCACTTTCAGAAGTGGTGGCATGGAGAAAAATGGCAAATTTTTCCATTTTTTCAAAAGGCTTAGAAAAGGTCAAAGGAAGAACCTAAACTTGTTTTTGGATCTTCCACATGGATGACCCACATTCAAAATCATAGATCAATGGCTGATGAGCGTCTAAATCACATTTTCCCCCCATTTTATATGTTAAACTCCTAGGAGTGTGAGTCTTCATGATTTCTTTCTATTTTCTACATGCCAAATAGAGGAGCGAGTTAATTTTGATATCTTGAGTTTGGTGGGAGAGATCTGGAGATGTCTTTTGCCATTACAATGGTCTGACTCTCAAGCCTAGTCTAGTTTTCTATTTTTCTTCTCTTGAGCACACAAGGGGTAAGATTTTATTGATATGGGGTGAAAGTGGTTGGCAAATGGATGGAGGCGTGTTTTTCTCGAGAAAAGAGTTAAATGGGGGAAGAAATTGAAGAGATTTTCCCTCGAGCACCTAGAGAATTTTACAGATCTGATTCTGTGACTCACAAAAGAATCATGGCAAGCATTGTTGCATTTAAATTTTTTGTATTTTCAGAGGAAGGGGCTCTGTTGGAAATGCTATAAAAGGAACGAATTCATCGTGCAAATGGGTGGTAGTTTTTGAAAAGATTAGGACTGATTTTTTCTAGCAAAAAAAAGCTTAACAGAGCCCATCGATTTTGAGAAGCTATCTAGAGAATCCTATATATCTCTCTTTGTGTCAAAGTTGATCTTTTCAAGGTGGTTACAAGTGTGCAGCCATTGACAAGCTTTGAGATTGTTTTGGAAACTTTCCCTTGGTGATAAATTTGATCAAAGTTTGAGTTAATCTTGAGTAAAGTGTATTTATTTCATCTTTGAATGCATCCGAGTAGTTTGTCTTGTAACTATTGCAATCTTGTACCAAAATAGGGTCCAATCACACATGTCTCAATCCTTGTGATATTTTAGTGGCATCTGCAATTTCATTTCTTACAAGAGCCTTCATCTGGGAGTGGGATAAGCAGTTTAAAATCACTTTTCTTTCATTTTGTTGATAGAGATTCTCTATAAGCCTCTGGGTGTACCTCAGGTGTGAATTGGTTTAAATCTAGGTGCTTTATTAGGTCCTTTGACTTGAGCCTTCGTGATAGAATCCCACAGGTTGTGTGAAAGAGTGCTGATCTAGTCCTCCATTGAAGCACATATTCTAGTTGAGTAAACAGTTTTACTTTTTGTAGCATTTTGTTGATTAAATCTTTCCATTTTGCATAATCTCTCAAGGATATGTTGAATCAAATCTATCATGTATCCCCTCCCACCAAAATTAATTTAAAAGGAAACCAATCCTATTCATACTACCCCTATTTTTTCTTTGTATACCCATAGTAGACCAAAATCCATTTACTAAAGTATGCAGAACAGATCAGGTTTCCAAATGTCTTTAATAACCTTTGCCTTATTGTGAAAGTATCTCCGTGATCTGGAAGTGACAAATCCTAAGAGTCAGATCTAGTGTATTGATCATATTTTCCCCAAGGTATTCTCTACAAAATTTATGCAAAAGAAGGGTACATTTATCTCCTTTCTGATAACAGAGGTTACAAAATAGGTTCTCTTACCTTTGTTGAAAGGTAAAACCTAAAACAATTAGGATAAGATCACATCGTTTTGAGGTGCTATCCATCTCTCCACGAATCCAAGTAACAAAGGGATAGCTAGATTTCTCCATGTCTAAAAAACAACATACACTTATAATCTATTTGCCTCTAAGCTCCCTGTTGAATCTGTGTTGTTGCTTGGTTTGAACAGGAGAACAAATTTGGGTACCAACACCACCGACCCATAACTTTTGAAATACAGGGAGTTAGGAGGACTTCTTCATATCACTAGAAAGGTGAGAAAATTTCCTATATAATGGGTATGTTTTTATAAGGTTTTAAGTGTGTTAATTTTGAGAAAGAATAGGTTGAATATATTAAGTTTGTAAGAGGGTGGGAGAGTGAGAAATTGCCCTCTTTATCTTAATAATTATTCTAACCCTAAGTTTTGACCCTGTAAATTTAATAATTTTTGTAATGGGATAACTATGAACTAATATTTCTATTTTTCCTCTAAACCTTGCTTGTGGAAACTTTTTTTCTGTAACTTGGTAGCATACACTTTTATACAAAAATAAATTATCCCACAATTTTTCTTACTAATCCTAGGTTGTTCTTGAGTCTCAAGTGGGTTGTTTTAGCAGGCTATACACTTGGTATTAGAGAAGAGATTCAAAATATTGGACCTTTGGGAACACTAGAAAACTTGAGACATGAACTATAAACCTACACACCTTTAAAATTAGAAAACAACCCTATTTTAAAAATTGCATATTTTAGTAAACATGGAAACTAAATAAAAGTTAGAAAAATGAAATAACTCTCGCCTTGGTCATTACAGGTTGTGTAGATGGGACGAGGGGTCCTTCCACATAGACTTATAGTTACCACCTGCAGATCATGCTTTAGCATCCATCTTACCACAGATTTTATAGACACTCCAGGATGTTAATGCCACTTTACGAGGAGGGTCCATGGGAGAACATACTGCTAGACATGATAAAGAGCCATCAGATGAGGCCTGCGTACCTTCTCGACACAGTGATGATCACATAGTAGTGAATTCCTCACATAGTAGAGAAATCCCATGTAGAGTTCGCTAGAGTAGAGTCACCACAGAGGGGATGTGGAGACTAGGCTTCAGGACACAAAGATAGGTCTTGAAGCCCTAGGCTTAGGGATGAGAATGCAGAGAGGCCTATGGGTCACAAGACCACCACTATAGACCATATCAGGGAGATCCTAAAGCTTCAGCCATCACATTATTCAGGTGACATGGGTAGCTTTCAGGGAGAGGCTTGGATAGTGAGCTTGAGCGGTTTCTTCAAGCTCTGCCCTTGTTCTAGCAACACAAAAGCTCGTGCTGTTATCCATCTTTTGAGGGATGGAGATGGTGTTTTATGGAGGATTGAGGAGCAGAAGCTCCACATTGATTTAGATTCGATCACCTAGGAGCTCTTTGAGAAGTGATTTAGGAGTAGATATTTGTCACATATTTTCATCTAGCAGAGAATAGATGAGTTCCATGACCTCCGATAGGGATCTCTTATAGTAGCTGAGTACGATAGCATATTTATGGATCTACTCTAGTATGTTGAGTACATGCAAAATGAGTAGGTGTCCAGATCCACTAGTATTCACCTTAGGCCTGAATCTTGACATTAGAGTTACGGTTTGGATCCATTTCCCATAAAAATTAGCTGAGGTCATTGAGAAGGCCTATATAGCTAACAAATAATCCTTTCAATGATCTCTTTAGCAACCCAGAGACCGAGTTTGGAGCCACATCCGAAAAATTGAGGGGGTTAGCTCCTCCTCCTCATGGTAGACAGGGTTCATATTTAATGCAATATTCCCTTAGACTCTCACTAGTAGCAGCAGCATTCTTATTCAACTTACTTACTTCCACTAGAGATCTTGATGCATCATAGGGGCTGTAATTTTGAATTTTTTTGTCTTGAATGATTCACTAGGACACAGGGATTCCCCTAGAGCTCAGTCAACAGAAGCTAACCAGCAGAGACCACGGTAGTCCAGAATCATGGGTTATCAGGATCAAAATTATCACAGACTCACTCAAACTTCCCACTGGAGTTGATACTCAGGGGAGAGGATTCTTAGGTAGATGTTCCTAAGACAAGGTATTCTTGCAACATTTTTGGAGAGACTGCCCACAGAACCCTAATAACAAGGGTAAGACACCAATCTCAAAGCCTACTATTGGTGATATGGGTTAAAGTCATAGGATGTATGAAATGGTTGAGAACTTCCAGGAAGAGCATCGGAGTATAGTTATTGAGACTGCAGGTAACATTGGTGGAATTCCTACCTCCATTTTGTTTGATTCTGGATAGTTCTTCTGATTCTTTTACTCGCACCATCTATAATAGAGTGATACAGGCCAGTGGCAGTTAGGAAGGGACATAGTTGGGATGTTGAGATGGATTTTGGAGCAAATATCTCTATAGACTCCTTAGTTAAGGAATGTGTGGTGCATTTGGGACCTTTCACCACTACCTCGGATCTTCATATACTTTTGTTGGGCTCTTATGGAGTCATCTTTGGCATGGAATTGCTATCTACATACAGAGGCAGAATGGATTATTACCACAAGATCATATCTTGCATGGATGATCTAGGAGTTGAGGCAATGATAGCAGGGCTCAAGAAACCCGTTTCTATTCGCACCATCTCCACTATGCAGCTTAAGTGGTGTGTGCTACAGGGTTGCCAGATGTTTGATATCATTGTTAGTGACCAATCAGAAGATGGGTCTAGTATCCCATCACTAGATGACCATCCCATTTTGATAGAGTTTACAAATGTATTTCTAGGGGAGCTACCCAGGTTACCACCCCCATGTGACATTGATTTTCATATTGATCTTGTTTCGAGAGTAGAGCCTATCTCATGAGAACCTTATAGGATGACTACCCTTGAACTCTAGCGAGCTCAAGTTGCAACTTGAGGGACATTATGGAGAAAGAGCCGAACTCATCCTAGTGTATCCCCCCTTAGGGGCGCACTAGTGATCTTTGTAAAGAAGAAGGATGGATCCTTGCGGTTGTGTATTGATTACCACTAGTGGAATAAGGTAACAATTAAGAACCGTTATCCCCTTCCATGCATTGATGATTTATTTGATCAGATGAAGGGAGCCACAATTTTCTCTAAGATCGATCTTAAGTCAAGATACCATTAACTGAGGATTTCAGAGGTGGACATTCATAAGACTGCCTTCCATATGAGATATGGCCACTATGAGTTCAGAGTGGTACCTTTTTGTTTGACTAATGCCCTCACAGTGTTTATGAGTTTGATGAATGGGGTATTTAGGACCTTCTTAGATTGCTTCATGCTCATCTTCCTTGATGACATTTTGATCTACTCACGTACGCGTGAGGAGCATGAGGGGCACCTTCACCAGGTTCTTCAGTGTCTTTGGGAGCAGAAACTTTATGGGAACTTGGAGAAGTGTGCATTCTTTTAGGTGGAGGTGCAGTTTTTGGGACATATCATTTCTGGGGAAGGTATCACCGTATGATCCTTCCAAGATTAGAGCTATTATGGATTGGCCAGCACCCACTACTATGACAGAGGTGTGCAACTTCATGGGATTAGCAGGTTACTACAAGAGATTTATTTAGGAATTCTCACAGATTGTGACACCCCATCACTTCCCTTTAGCGGAAAGGGAAGAAGTTTGTTTGGTCAGACATGATGTGAGCAAGCCTTCAAGACATGGAAGGAATGTCTCACTATAGCACCTATTCTTACAGTGTCAGATCCACAGGGTGAGTTTTTCGTTTACACAGATGCTTCTTTAGCAATGTACTTGGAGGTGTGTTGATGCAGGAGGGGAAGATAGTGGCTTTTGAGTCTCACAAACTCAAAGATTATGAGCTTAATTATCCGAACTCATGATCTTGAGCTTGCGGTAGTTGTGCACACTTTGGTTCGATGGAGGCAACTTTCTGCTTGGTCAGAGATTCACACTCAGAGACATATCACTTGAGTCTTCACCACCACTTCATGCAGCCCAATCTCAACGCTCAGTCAGACGTTGGATGGAGTTTATTTGTGAGTATGATATGGAGATAGAGCATGTGAAAGGGAAGGAGAATGTGGTGGTAGATGCTCTCAGCAGATGGAGACATGTGGTTATGGCCACCTTAGTGAGTGCATATTTGTGGAGCAGGATTCTTCAGCATCTTCCTCTTGACAGCTTCTACATTACAGTTTTGAGCAGAGATCAAGTCCCAGAGACCCCTTGAGGGGAATTTTGATGGTTTTTATTTAGAGGCAGATGGTCTTCTCAGGTACAGAGGTCAGATTTATGTTCCTAGAGATGGAGGCTTGAGGTAGGACATCTTGGTAGAGGCACATCGTGCACCCTATTCAGCCCATTCCTTAGGGTGAAGAAGATGCACGCCACCTTGAGAAAGTTATATCATTGGAGAGGACTTCATAGAGACATGGCTTAGTTCGTGTCACACTGTTTAAAGTGCCAGAAAGTAAAGGCCAAACATCAACATCCAGCTGGCCTTCTCTTTCCTCATACTATACCGGAATGGAAGTGGGACACCATTTCCATGGACTTCATTGTTGGGCTATTGACATTGAGATATCACCACGATGCCATCATGGTCACAGTTGATAAATTGAAAAAAGTGGATCACTTTTTTTTGGTGAAGACCACTTATACAACTAGTGCATTGGCATGGGTATATCTTGGATGAGATTTTCAGGTTGCACGGGATTCTGTGGAAGATTATTTGTGACCACGATCCTTTGTATACTTCCCATTTCTGGACTACCATGCAACATGCCCTCAGGATGAAGATCAATTTCAGCACAACATATCACCCCAAGAAAGATGGACAAACTGAGCGGGTGAATCAAATTTTAGAGGACATGCTCAAGGATGTATGTGATGGATCAACAGCTCTAGATGGGAGGAGTACCTTGTACTTGGTAGAGTTTGCCTACAATAATAGTTTTCAGAGTTCTATAGGCATGGATCCTTTTCAGGCTTTGTATGGTAGAGAGTGCAGGACACCTCTTAACTGGGATAGGCTAGAGGACAGGGTTTCTCTTGGACCAGCTTTGTTGCAAGACATGGAGCAGTAGGTGGTTTTGATCAGATATAGATTGCAGGAGGAACAGGACAGGCAGAAGAAGTAAGCAGGTCAGCATAAAACCGATCATATTTTTGATGTGGGCATGAAGGTGTTCCTTCGTGTCAGGCCACATAAGAGCCCTATCCATTATGGAAAAGGATCTAAGTTAGCTCCTAGATTTGTGGGTCCTTTTGAGATCTTGGAGCATATCGGCCCTTTGGCCTACCGTCTAGCATTGCCACCTAGCTTGTCTCACATACATGATGTGTTTCATGTGTTAGTTCTTAGGAGATATGTTACAGATCCTTCTCATGTGCTAGATTGGACATCATTGTAGATGTAGGATCAGGGGATGGTGATGATGTAGCCTGTTTGCATTACAGATCACAGGACCCTAGGTCTTCGTGGCAAGGAGATTGATTAGGTCCGGATGCAGTGGGATAGATATGATGAGACTGCAACTACATGGGAGGATGCTACTTTGCTATGAGTTCAGTTTCCACATTTGTTCCAGTGACTTCCAAGAGGAAGTCGAGTCTAAGGGGAGGGGGATGTAGTGCCCACTTCCCTTTGACACCTTTTTGATACTAATCATGATACTGCTGATTATATATGGAATTTATTATAGTATGATGTTAGATGTGAGATCATGGATTATTGTTGACTTTATTCAGTTATGATGCATGATGATTATTAGAGGCATTTTGGATATTGATGATGATATATTGTTTGACATGGTTATATTATGGATGTTGTTCAGACATGTGATATTTGGATATTGTGAGTAGACCTAGAAATGGAAATTATTGGATGATGATATAGTTGTTGATTAAACTTTGTAAATGATATTGTTAGATTGCTTTGATGTTGTTGTGATTCATATATCTAGATGATTTTGGGAATTCTATTTATATTATTTTGGATGTTCTGATATGGCCACTAGGCCGAAGGAGGTATTTGTGTTTTGCAGGTTAAAATATCACAACAAACATTGGGGGATTGGAGACTAACCACATTGGAATTCTAGATGAATTCAACAAGGTCACCATGGCAACTAGTATTTATTTGTGTGTGTTTGTGTGTGTTAGGGATTCCCATGGGGGGATCACCTTTAAATGTGACCAAGGGGTTATGTGTATTTATTTATTGGTTCCTTTGTTTATGTTTGCATGTGTTTACCCTTTCATTAATTCATTAAATGGTGTGTAATATTGTGAGTAATCATGTTGTTAAGTTAAATTAATTAAAATATGTCTTAAGAAAGTAATTATTAGAGTTTGTTGGCCTTGAATTAAAGTGTTGTAAGGGATGTGTAAGTGATGTGTAAGTTAAATTTTGAGTGTGAAACACTCCACCTTCTTGGAAATTCGAAATTTGTCCTTGGAGGTTGATTTTGGAGGCTTGTGGGACAAGTTAAACTTGTCCCATACCTCTTAAATTTAATTACCAACCATACCTATGGTTGGAGAGTTGAGATTAGACTTTTATAATGCTTTTTGAGAAGGTAAATTGTAGGTTTTAATTGCACTTTTCTTACATGATTTAATTTCAGTCCTTTGGGGTGTGGGTTGGATTTGAGTGTGTAAGTAAACTATCATATTATTCACCCACCTATTTATTATGCATTGGAGAATGAAGTTGAATTTGGGGTTGGGGTTGAGGATGTGTGATGTGACATCCTACATGGACCCACCTCATCCTCTTCCCATCCCTCTTCTATAAAATTCAAATTCCTTGCCTTGTTTTGGGGTTGCTTCATTTTGGAGACTTCATTCTTGGGCGAAAAATGGCTTAGCTTAATTCCATCCATTAAAAATTTATATTTGAATAAATGTCATAAGATAAAGTATTTAATTTCAAAGGAAAGGGAAAAAACAAATTTGAAATAGGTATTAGTTGTCTATATAAAATGTTGTTTTGAATTTGTTGATATTGTTCCCATCCCTATTTTATGGAAGTTTATGTTCCATATAATATATGCATTTTCCCTGATGATAATCCATGATAGACATAAATGGGACATTAGGGGTTTTATCTTTTCTACTATTTTTTAGATATTGATTTGTCTATCCATCATATTGTTGAGATAGAAGTTGTCCAATATATGTATTTAGGTAGAGTCTCTCAAATGTTTAAATAATGTTGATATTTATATTTAATAAAAATAAAGGATCATCTTGTCTTCTTATAAAAAAAATTAAGTGAAAAAATTGTAATAAAAGTACTATATAAATGCCTATAAAGGGAGTTGGGTATCAGAGCAGAATTCCTCCGATCCAGAGACTTGTCTACAAATTTTAAAGACAATTTAGAAGATCTAGTAGAAATTTCAGAGCTAGGAGGAGCCATAAGCCCCCACATTTCACATGTACCTGAATCCACACCCCAGTTCAGCAATTTCTCACTGCCAAGTTGAACTAACACAAAGAGAACAATTGCACATTAAATCCTTGTAGTTTATGTAGGATGCAAATTCCTTCTAGCAAAAGGTTGACAAGTTTTCTCATTCTACTTGTATATCATAATAAGAAAATTAGCCTACCTTGTAATGGTATAGTTGGTGGGGGCCAATAAAAAAACATACAATGATTTTTGAATTCATGGGGACAAATATTCTTCAAGATCCCCATATAATTTGGCCTTGCTTGTTTTGGTTGCAATGTTCTACTATTTCTAGCAAAAAATTGTATCATGCCTTTGGAAGATCCATGGTCTTAAGCTTCTGTTTAACTTGTGCACCTGCCAGAGGATGAACCAAGTATCGACCATTTCAATGTCTCTAAATTTTAAATCAATAGACTACCCGAAAAACATAATGTCTGTAAGGATTTGGGAGTCTGCACTAAACGAAATTAAGGAACAATTGAATACGAGGAATAATGCTTTTGCCAAAATCTAAAACCTGTAAACATCAATGTCAGCCAGAAACATTCACAAAATGCAAACAAAGGTTATTATAACGTCTTAGGTAAGAGGTTCTGAATATAATTGCTTAAAATCACTTACGATGCATGTAAGTCATAAACTGGATTTAGTCAAATAAAAAAACACATATTGTTTTTAATTTTTTTTGCCAGTTTTTAATGGACATACAGGACCTAAAATTAAAGAAATGCTTACCTTTTTGGAATATTGGCCCTGAAAGATATCCTAAAATTGGCAATTTAAAAAAGCACCATAACTTTCAACTGTACCTCGAGGATTGAGGTGTCTCATTTGTGATTTAAAGGTGTATCCATTTGCGGCATCTATTTGTTGGAGTTTTTAATCAAATTTGGAAAAAGATTTATTTTGTAAAGAAGAAGTGTGTAAAATTGTACAACTGAAAAGAGGTGAAAGAGTCCAATTTTTTCAGTTTTAGGGTTTCTCAGATTGGCCATAGAGCCAAATTTGTAAAATCAAATCCAATGATTCTGCACCAATAGTATTCATTGTAATACAAGCTTAAAAAGTGAGCCCAAATGGTAGTCTTTTGAGCATTTGGGGGGTTGTGAATGCTTCTAAACTGTGGGTAAAGTGTTGAATTTTTTGAAACTTCTCATTTTACAAGTTTTCACAATGGCCATGTCAACAGCCTAAGCATTCATTCTTTCCAAATTCTCAAATTCTTTGCACTGATAATTATGGTTGCATGGACTAAACTTCCTGCACATACTTGAATTTGAGGGTATTTGGGTTGTTGTTTCTGGTACACTACAAGATTGACAATGAAGGTGAAGCACAATTTGCACACTTTGACCTGCAAATCAAATGAAGCTAAATTAATCAAGGTGCTTTTTAGTGTTTCTGATGAGGTCTAACCTCATATTGCTAAAGATGCCATTGTACAAAAAATATGCATGGGATAAGCTAAAAACTATTTATGAGGCTAAAAATAGCAAACCCACCCTTCTTGCATCTACAAAGTCAAAATTGTTGACTATCAAAATGCAACCGTCAGAGAAAAGTTGAAGTATTTTTGAGAAGAGTTGCAACTTTGAGAGCTTCATTACAAGCCTTAGATGAATAAGTACCGATGCATTACTCATGCCCTTTATACTAAGAGCTTTGCCTCCTTCATACATGTAATTTTGTGAAATATTTTAAACATAGCTAGTCAAACTACAACATTTGAGGAGTTAGTGAATAGGTTACAGACAAGAAGAAGCTATTCACTCAACTTTGTTGAACCTGAAGAGCACGACATTGTTTTTGGAATCAGAAAGGGAAAAATAAGGCTAAGTTTAATCAAACAACCTATAAGCAAGGAAACAATCAACAAGGTGCAAAAGACTCAACAGAAATGTCAGATTTGTGGTCATCAAGGCCATCAACTCAAAGATTTCATTGGTGCAACACTTTTAACAAACATTCCTCAAGTGGTAGGAATAATGACAACCAACAATCAAGAGCAAGATCAACAACAAGAATAAACAGGGACAGTATGGGAAAGTGGAAAAAGAAACCAAATCAATAAGGAAATGTAGCAGAACAAGAGTTCAATTTGATGATTCTGAAGTCTTGTATAGTGCATCAATCATATTAAAAAGAGTCTAAATCTGGGCACATGAAATTTGGTATGTCTGATTCGGGAGTCCTAACCTGACATTCATGACAGGTAGGAAAATTGTTCTTCAACATGAGAGACACACCCACAAAAAACCATGTTTCTTTGGGTGATGATACTTCATATAGTGCAAGAGGGAATTGGTTCTATTTCACTTCCACTTGGGCTCAAAGCATCGACATAGTTGTAAAATCACAGATGTTCTATAATGTCCCCCCTAACTAAAAATTTGTTATTGTCAATTATTGGATCACAATCTTAAAATTGACTTTGATTGTAAAGGCGGTAAAAAATGATGCCTAATCAAAGATGTCACGAAGCTCTAAAATTGTTGCAAAAGTTCAAATGTGGGCAGAATTTTTCAGTTAGATTATGTTCAGCACTGTGGACATGTTCCCCAAAATACTCATCAGTTGGGTCTCCAATATGGACACCACTTTAGAGTTCTGAGTCTATAGAGGGTGCTACGCCCTTAACCTATTGCTTGTATTAGGATATGAGTAGCCGACTTGTGGCTTACCATATCATTTTATTATATCATTTATACTTTCTCATGCTTAATAGGTCAGCCTTGGTGATGGCCATAACATATGAATAGTATATATAGGGGATTATAGGTAGTATTTCATTCATCATTTGAGCATTTGAGTCTCAACTATATGGTTTGGAGGTTGCCCCCTCGAAGTGGCGAAGCTATTCTAATTGCATATTGAGATCATTATTCTGAAATATTGTGTTATTTGGTGTTCTGTTGTTTGAAACTCAAATCTGAATTATACAAGTAATTTCATTACAAGTGGTATAAGAGCTGCGATCTGGGCCGAAATTAGGGAAAAAACCCTAAATTTTTGTTTCCACCACATATTGCGAACCAGAGCGAATTGGTATGGGATGTATTTTTACCAAAGTTGTGCAAAGGTTTTAAGTAAGGTTCCCTGAAAACTTTCAACTTTTTAATTTAATTTGCAAAATAGTATTACAAATTTAAAGTTTTTCATAAAATTGACTCCCTAGGGTGAAAATTGTGGAAAAATTTCAAGTTCTTTACATTTTTAGAAAGGTATCAAAAAAATAGTATTAGTATCCAAAGCTCTGTGTTTTTTCAGTTTGGCAAAATTATATCGAAACCCTAAACCCTAAGGTTTGACATCATGGCGGGGCCTTCCACAAGAGCAAAAGTAGAATCCGGTTACTCCGGGTAAAACCCCAGATAAAGATGGGGTAGTGATTGAAGAGTGGAGTCAATGGGTAAATAAGATTCCTTTCCCACTAGGGTTTACCCTTCAGTTGATCATAAGGTTATAACAACTTGAGTATGAGTTGTGAATTGTACAATCTGAGATGGCCTCTAAAGGAGACATAGCCCAAATCATATCAGCGATTGGATGATATCATGCAATATGTAAAGGGTAACCAATATGGCCCAAATCTGGCCCATATCAACCAAGGAGGACCTTCAATTCAAAATAATGGACAAACTAACCATGTTGGATCACTTTTCCAGTCCCATCAGAATCAAACTTATTCGCAACCACGGAACATGATGCCAAAAGTGGATATGCGCAAATTTGATGGTAAGGATCCACTAAATTGGATAAATCAAATGGAGAAATTATTTGAGTTACATCAAACACCATCAGGACAAAAGGTGACATTGGCATCCCTATATCTTGAACCTGACCAATTTTTTTGTATCGTTGGTTATGTGCTCAGAGGCAAAAGAATGGTCTAGGTGTCACTTGGACAATTTTTACCGAGGAGTTGCAATTACACTATAGTTCCAGTGTTTTAGATAACTACTTTAGTCAATTAGCAAAGTTACAACAAACAGGATCAGTCAAAGATTATGTGCATCAATTCCAAAACCTATCCTTAAGGGTGGAGAATATTCCAGAAGAGAATCTGAATGACCTATTTCTTGGGGGTCTTAAGGACCACATCGAGCATGAGGTACGTATGTTTAATCCAATCAAGCTTTCTGATTCTATTATCATGGCACATCGTGTAGAGGAAAAAATTCTTTGTAGTAGGAGGCCACCTTTCATTAACACTAGAGACCGTAGTATCTCTTCCCCTTCATTTGCTAGGCCAATTAGACTGACTCCTCAACAAATGGAAGAAAAGAGAGCAAAAGGATTATGTTTTAACTGTGATAGAAAATATGGACCGGGACATAAATGTGCTGAGAAGAAGTTGTTCTATATTGACGGAGGTAATGAGGATGATGAGGAAGCTGAAATTATAGGAGAGGCTGAGGAGCCAGTAGAAGATGAAGTAGAGGATCACCAACCTACAATTTCTTGCCATGCATTGTCAGGTATTAGTACTCCTCAAACACTCAAGGTTATTGGCTATCTCAAAAAATAGAAGGTGACGGTGTTGATTGACTTGAGGAGTACTCATAACTTCATAAATAGTAAGTTAGCTGCCCGCCTCAATTGTTTTATTTACCCAGCTCCAGAAATGCAAGTTATGATTGTGGATGGTGGGATAGTCAAGTGCACAGGAAAGTGCCATAGTATCAAGCTTTCCATGGGAGACTACATGTTAGACTCACCTATGTTTGCTATTTCTATGGGAGGGGCAAATATTGTTTTGGGTGTCCAATGGCTCACAACCTTAGGTACTATAGAGATGAATTTCCAAGAATTGTTCATGCGATTTCATTCAGATGGAAGGACAATACAATTGAATGGGATGGTAGCTAAGTCTCCATAGATTATTAGCTCTCATTAGATGCAGAAGGTTCTTAGAAAAGGAGTGGATGGCTTTATAGCAAAGCTATTTTCCATAGAAGTACAAAATACATAGTCTTCAATGCCACCCTGATCTTCAGAAGATTGTGGATGCTCACTCATCTAGTTTTTGATGCAATTCCAAAGGGACTACCACCAGTTAGGGATCATGATCATGCCATTCAGTTGATTCCAGGAGCCAAACACCTAACATCAGACCATATAGATACCCATATTCCCAGAAAAGTGAGATCGAGAAAATGGTGGAGGAAATGTTGAAGGCAGGTATCATCAGGCATAGCTAGAGTGCATATTCTTCACCAGTGGTCATGGTATGTAAAAAGGATGAAACATGGAGGATGTGTCCAGATTACCGAGAACTCAACAAGTACACCATCAAAGATAAGTTTCCTATTCCAGTAATTGATGATTTACTTGATGAATTGCATGGTGCTGTTTATTTCACAAAATTAGATCTTTGTTCGGGGTACCATCAAATTAGGATAAAAGAGGAAGATGTTCATAAAATGGCTTTTAGGACTCATGAGGGCCATTATGAGTTTTTGGTAATGCCTTTTGGTCTTACAAATGCGCCCTCAACCTTTCAAAGCTTGATGAACACTATTTTTAGGCCTTTTTAAAGGAAATTTGTATTAGTTTTCTTTGATGACATATTGATTTACAGTACGACATGGGAAGAACACTTACAACATGTAAATAACGTGTTGGAAGTTTTGGAGAAACATACTCTGTATGAAAAGCCATCCAAATGTTCTTTTGGTGTACAAGAGGTAGAGTATTTGGGTCATATTATATCCCATGAAGGCATCAAAGTTGATCCTCAGAAGATCAAAGCTATGGTGGAATGGCCAAGGCCCAAAAATCTCAAAAATCTGCGTGGGTTCCTAGGACTAACAGGGTACTACAGAAGATTTGTTGTGGGGATATGGTAGAATAGAAACCCCACTCACTGCATTGCTAAAGAAGGATGCCTTCCATTGGATAGACGTAGCCACTAAATCCTTTGAGAAGCTGAAGGAAGCCATGTGCAGCACCCCAGTTTTGGCTACTCCCAACTTCTCAAAAACCTTCATTGTTGAATGTGACGCTTTAGGATCAGGATTGGGAGTAGTTCTAATGTAGGAAGGAAGACCAATTGCATTTGAGAGTCATCAATTCAAAGGAAAATATCTGCTCAAACCTGTCTATGAGAAAGAAATGATGGCTATTCTTCATGCAGTCAAGCAATGGAGGCCCTATCTCATGGGTAGACACTTCAAGGTAAAAACTGATCACGATAGTCTCAAATACTTTTTAGAGAAAAGGTTATCATCTGAGGAACAACAAAAGTGGGTAACAAAAATGTTGGGTTATGATTTTGAAATCATATACAAAAAGGGGTAAATAAAATGCAGTTGCTGATGCATTGTCTGGAAGGGATACATCCGCAGATGCCTTACTATGTGGAATTTCCAAGTTGACGGCTGATTGGGTGGAGGAAGCAAGATTGGAATGGAATCAAGATAAGGATACACAATCTCTAATACAGAATATCAAGACAAGGATCTATGACATATAACAAATTTGAGTGGAAAGGTAATGCCCCTATGGTACAAGGATAGGTTATACTTGAGTAAAGATTCTACAGTTTGAAGCATAAGATTCTTACAGAGCTACATGCCTCACATGTTGGAGGACACTCTGGGTTTTTGAAGACATATCATAGAATAAAAAGAGAATTATTTTGGGAAGGACTCAAGGGGGATGTACAAAAGTTTCTTTCAGAGTGTTTAGCTGTGCCAACAAAACCAAAGGGGAAACAATTTAGACACTAGGTCTGTTGCAACCGCTTACCAATTCCTAGCCAGAGATGGGAGGAGGTCTCCATGGATTTCATCACCGGATCACCTTGTTCAGAGGGTAAGAATGTTATTTTTGTGATTATGGATAGGCTCACAAAAAATGCCCATTTTTGTGCCCTATCACATCCATTTGCATCCAGTATAGTCGGAACTATTTTTTTTGGAGACAGTTCAAAGGCTACATGGAACACCAAAGATAATTGTGAGTGATCGTGATCCTATTTTCACAAGTAATTTTTGGACAGAATTATTTTCATGTTTGGGTACTCAGCTAGCTCAAAGTTCATCCTATCATCCTCATACTAATGGGAAAACAGAAGTGGTCAACCAAATTCTTAGAGGGGTATTTACGTTGTTTTGTATCAGATAAGCAAGAAAGGTGGATTAAATGGCTACCACTTATAGAATGGTGGGTATAATACATATTTTCATACCTCTTCTCAAATGACCCCCATTTTTAGCATTATATGGTTACCATCCACCTTCTATCACTTCCTCCTTGAGCGGGTGTCAAACTAAGGTCAGAGATGTTGAGGAACCACATTCAATATCAACAACAGGTTTTTGCTAATTTGAAGGAGAATTTAACATTAGCACAAAACAGGATGAAACAACAAGCAGATCAACACCGTAGTGAAAGACATTTTGAAATTGGTGACTGGGTTTTTGTACATCTCCAGCCTTACAAATAGATGTCCCTAAAGCAATAGAAAAAAGAAAACAAACTTGCTCCTAAATATTATGGCCCTTATCAGGTTCTACAGAAAATTGGTAGTGTTGCTTATAAACTAGAGTTGCCTCCATCTTCACACAGTACACCCAGTATTCCATGTTTCATGCCTAAAGAAGGTTATTGGACAGAAATTTGAAGCCCAGACAAGAGTTACTAAAACTTGACGAGGAAGGAATAATCATTTTGGAGTCTAGAGAAGATTCTACAAACACGTACTAAGAGGCTGGAGAACTAGAGACATTAAGGAATATCTGATCAAGTGGAAGAAATCTGAGCATAGAAGACACCACCTGGGAGGATGAAGGTTTTCTGCAGCAACATCCAGGATTATTCAACGTTTGAGGACCAACATTGGTTTGAAAGGGGAAGGGCATGCTACATGCTTAACCTATTGCTTGTATTAGGATATGAGTAGCCGACTTGTGGCTTACCATATCATTTTATTATATCATTTATACTTTCTCATGCTTAATAGGTCAGGCCTTGGTGATGGTCATAACATATGAATAGTATATATAGGGGATTATAGGTAGTATTTCATCATCATTTGAGCATTTGAGTCTTGTTATATGGTTTGGAGGTTGCCCCCTCGAAGTGGCGAAGCTATTCTAATTGTATATTGAGATCATTATTCTGAAATATTGTGTTATTTGGTGTTCTATTATTTCTCTTAATCTGAATTATACATGTAATTTCATTACAATGTGAATTTTGGCTATCTTGACACACTTTGTCGATACGACATGGTTAGGGGTTTACTACCTCTAAAAAAGGGTACAGATAAATGTCAACATTGTTTGGTAGGAAAACAACATAGAGCACCATTCAAAACATAGTACATTTTGGGCTAAAGAAAAAATTGACTTAGTGCATTACTGATCTATGCGAACCAATGAGACCTAGCCACTCTGGGTTTCAATATTTCATGCTCTTTGTTGATGTTTTTTCAAGAAAAATATGGATATATTGTCTTTCGCACAAAGGATGACCAGCGTTTGAAACTTTCAAGAAGTTTAAAGCCCTTGTTAAAACAGAGTTTGGTAGGAAAATAAAAACACTCCACTCAGATCAAGGGGGGAGAATACACCAGCAACGAGTTCAATGATTTTTTGGAAACACATGACATTCGTCATTAAATGGATCCTCCTTACACACGCTGCAACCAAAATGGTGTTGTTGAAAGGTGAAATTGTTCTATCATGGATATGGTGCGATGTATGATTGATGATGTAGTGTTCGTCAAAAACATTTTGGGACGAAGAAACTAAAATGATAGTCTATTTTACTTAAATAGAGTTCCCACTGTAGCTCTCGATGGAGTAATACCTTTGGAAGCATGGTCAGGGCATAAGCCATCTATTTCACACCTTAGAGTTTTTGGATGTAAAGCAAGTCATGCACATTCCTAAGAAGTACAAGGAACTAAGCTTGATATGAACATCATAAATAAACTGTATCTTCTTGGGATACATTGATGAAGCTCTTGGCTAAAAACTTGATGGATCCAAGAACAAGGAGGGTATACACTAGTATGGGATGTTGAGTTCTTTTAGAAGAAAGAAGCAATATGCTCCTTCCATACACTCACATGATGAAAAAATCATCCCTAAAGTGAAAATAGAGGATGGTAATCACTTTGATAACGACAGTGATGATGGGGAAGATGGTGAAATTCAACCTCCCACAGGAACCAGACAAAAATTATGCCTAAATGGTATACAAGTATGATGAGAGATGCAAAATTGGATAATGTCCCCGAAACATCTACCACTGGAATGAGGTCTTGCACTAATAGACTCGAAATGAGGTAAATTTGGCCTTAATTGCGGTAAAGTTGTTGAAACTACTGAGTCATCCACCGTTTTAGAAGCCCTACATTCTAAACCTTGGAAAGATACTATGGAAGCAAAATATAAGTCACTTATGAAAAATAATACATGGAAACTTACATATCTTCCACCAAGGAAAAAGTCCAATTGGATGTAGATGGATCTTCAAAACAAAGTAAAAAGTCAGATGGAAAAATTGATAAACATAAAGCTAGACTATTTGCTAAGGGATATGCTAAAAAAGAATGCATTGATTATGAGGAGGACTTTTGCTCCCATAGCTAAGATAAAAACATTCAGGTTAATATTTTCTCTAGCTACACAATTTGGTTGGAAAATACACCAAATCGATGTGAAAAGTTCCTTTCTTAATGATGATTTACATGAATAAATTTACATGACTCAACCAGAAGGTTTTTTCGTACCAGGTAAAGGAGGAAAAGGTATGCAAAATCATAAAATCACTATATGGTCTAAAGTAGTATCCCATGGCATGGTACATAAAAAATCGAGGAGCATCTCATTCAACATGGATTCAACATGAGTCCATACGATTTTAATTTCTATCTAAAAAAGAAAGGGTGGGGGGAGATAGTAATCGTTGTAGTATATGTCGATGATCTAGTCATCACTAGAGGATCAGTGAGGATGATTGAGTCAACAAAGAAATATCTAACATGATCATTTGACATGACCAATCTCAGGCTTCTTGCATGATTGTCATGGGACTTGAAGTTTGGCAAAAGAGAAAATCATATCTTTGTTTCACAATTAAAATACACCAAGGACAACGCTTGAGAAATTCAATATGATGGATTGTAAGCCATTTTATCACACCTATGGAGACAAGACTTCAACTATCTCAAACAGATCCATCACCACAAGTAAATGTAACTCTCTATTGAGTAGTTGATCGGGGAGTCTCATCTACTTGAATTACAATAGGCCCGAATATTAGCTATGCAATCTTGCTATATTTCACGGTTCATGGAAGAACCAATGGTTTTCTCACTGGAAAGAAACAAAGCGGATACTGAGGTACATCAAAGGAACTATGGACTATGGCCTAGAATACAAGAAGAATAATAAATTCTTCTTGACATGATATCCAGATTCAGATCATCGCAAGGAAACATAAATGATAGGAAATCCACTTCAGGATTTGTATTCTTTTTGGGATCTTGACCGATATCATGGAGGGAGTAAGAAGCAAAATTGTGTTTCAAGATCCTCCAAAGAATCAAAATATCATGCAGTAGGTGGAGTTCTGTCTATGAAGCGATATGGCTTTCGATGTATACTTGAAGGATTGGGAACACCATAGAAATACCTGAACTATCCTACATGTTGATAATGAAGGAGTAGTAAAACTTGTTTGGAATCTAATTTTTTCATGAGCGCACCTCGAACACATTGAGATGCAGGTACATTTAATTCAGCGAGCATGTTCAGAACAACAACATCCAGCTCCAATATTGCCCAACATATATGCAACATGCAGATGTCTTCACAAAGTCACATTGCTCGAGGTATATTTGAGGGTTTTAGATATTTTCTCTCCCGTTCACTTGAGACCATGCTGAATTAAGGTGGGGAATGTTTTGGAATAAAACTTAGCTTAATTTATCATTAGTTTATATTTGAAAAAATGTAATAAGTTAAAGTATTTAATTTAAATACTTTAAACTTATATTAATAGGTATTAGTTGTCCTTAGTTGTTAGTTAACTAAGTGATATTGTTCTCATCCCTATGTTTGTGGAATCATGTTCTATCTTGTATATTTTGTTCCCGAATGATTTCCATGAGGGGAAATAGGGGTACTTAGGGACAATATGCTATTTCTACATATTTTCTTATATTACTTGATTGCTTCCATATATTGTGGATGAGATAGAAGTTTTCCAATATCTATAAATATTGCAGCTCTCCCATTTCTTTGTAATGCTTGATTTTGATATTAATAAAATATACAAGCATCATCTTGTTTCTATGTAAATCTTCTGTTAAAGTATTGTTTTCAAGTATTCTTTATCAAGATGAATGTTATGTTTTATTCATTGGATGGTTCGGTAGATGGCCTAGGAAAGGTGTAGGGGAAGACTATGGGGATTCTTGTGGGAAGACATAATTTTTAAGGGAAGGTATAACTATGGAGGTAGTTGAGATTTGGGTTGCACCTTGCAAAGGAAATAGCTTCTAATTCTTTACTCGTTATGGGGTGCCATAAGAGGTTGGGGAGGCATAAGGAAATGAGAGGAATAATGGGTACTTGGGGGAGGCATAAGGGCATATTAGGGGTTTGAAATGATATGTTTTGGTAGTTTGTTCTTAGGTGGTGATACCCATTTCCCCTTGGGAGGCATAAGTAGCGTCCCCCATAGTTTCTTACTCCTTTGGCTTGGATGAGGAAGCTTGAGTGTTGTTTGCTGTCTTTTATCTATGGTTGTAAACTACAGATTTATTCTGGACTGTGTTTTAAATATGAATTTGTATGTGTGTTGTGGAAGTCTATTGTTGCAATGAGTTTAAACACATTTCTTATTGCATTGCAGTTGGGGTTCAGGGGCCAATGAAGAAGTATGGATTTTCCGTTTCATTGGATGTCTTTGTTGGGTGGAGAGTGTTTCCTTTCTCCTTACTTCTTTTGTGATTAAATTGGAAAATGGAGGATCTTCGCATTCTTGTAGTGGAGTAGAGGAAAAAGACAAATTTGACAGTCCTTGTTGAGATTATTTCTTATTGTAACCTTTTCCCACTTTGAAGTGGACGAAATTGTATATTAGCTGTGATGGAAAGGCTACTTTGTTTTAGTTATGAAAGTAGTTGTTATTATGGAAGAATATATCTTGTATTCAGTTCTGTGAACATAAAAGAAAGATATGTATTTTGTATTTTATATTCCAAAAATAAATGGGAAAGAAGTCATAAAAGATTCATTTTAATTAATGGAAGTTGTGTACCTTGCTCAAATGATTTTGTTTTCATTGGAAATCTGCGTTTGAAATATAATATAAAAGCTCTGGTTGGAAAATTGAAAAGTAAATACACATGAAGAAATGTTATACTGCTCTATTCTTTTGAAATGCATGATTTAGAAATCAGAACTCTACGATGGATTTTGAATACTTGAATTATAGTAAGAAGAAAAGGACTATTTGCAATTTGTTCCTTCTATATTAATCCATTCGGTATCACAACCTCCAATTTCCAGTTTTATCGGAATGAGACAAAAAAATCATGGTGGGGATTTTATCTTTCACATAAGGCAACCATCGAGTAAGTATGAGATTGACAAGACCAAGAATAAAATTGCATAGCCTTTCAAGGCTTGATTTGAGGAGCCTTATTTATGTTCTCAAAACATCATGGAGGATGCTCGTGCATCAACAAATAGATCCACTAGAAAGGATGTTGAACTCCAGTTCAAATGAGATGTCAAATTGAGTCTTCATGTATAATTGAATCCCAAGTCCTTGAGTGTTCAATGCGAAGAAATTGAGTAGACCTTGTTGTAATCTATCCTAAATTCTTCCAAGTTCTAAGTTCTCTCTCATCTCTCTATTAAAGAGCATCTTGACGAAGTATGATATTTTGGATTATTTGGACAAATTTTCATAAGTTGGACAATCCATTCATGTTTTAATTAGCAAACTATCATGTCCTATTCTTAAAATTGACCATTAAAATTGATTGGAGGAATTGTATTATGATCTTAAGCTTCCTGTATTGCAAAGAGGAATTTGATTAGATTTCCAAATAAGTCCTAATTTTTCAAAAATGTAGCTCACAACAGTCAAAAGTTGTGGCATTAAAGTTCGACTTTTGATTTTATGAAGCTTCAAAATTGACACTTACCGTCGAAATTTAATTATTAAAATATTCTTATAGGACCATGCGAACTAAATACTTAATTTTTGTGCATTTGGACCCGCAAACAGTCTTGATTTATTAAAAAATTCCTATTCAAATAAAGGGGTAAATATTGGAAAAGGAATTTCTACGTTTCCCCCGTGAAAAGTAGGCCTGCAGAATGAAGATTCAATATTCATTTTTCTATCATCCTCAACTCTTCATTCCAGAGACCGTGGAATTTTTATCTCTTGATTAGATTTCATCCGAAATTAAAATTGGTGTTAAACCTATGATATCCTAGTTTTCTGAGGCCTCCATGACCTGCCTCCAACTCAGCATGACTCTGACCATTTCCTCTTATTTTAAGAATCATTTTGTCATCAATTTAATTGAATATTTTACACTTTACATCATTCTGTTGTAATGAATATGTTATTCATTATCCCATTCTAGAGGTTTCACCCATGTTGCATCTTAGTCTTCACCACGTGTCCCTTGCAGACTTGCGGATTTCGGGCGCACAGGTTCAAATGATTTGAGATTTACTTAAAGCGGTAAAGTATTTCCAATAACGTGTCCCGGTGGGTTTAAATAATAGCCAAAACATTTTACATTTCATGTTTCTATACCCTTTATCGTTCTGTTGCTCTTCATGGAAAAATCTCTCCCTTCTTGCAAATCCGCCTTTGCGTGATGTTTCATCCTCTCATTTAGGCATGACTAACTTCAACCTTGGGACAAGATTCTATGTACAAGCATTGAGGGCCCACCCATATCATTTTCAAGCTACAATGCCAGTCCTTGTTGAGGACCGCATCAGCAATTTGTTTCACTAGAAAGTGTTAATAGCTCCTATCTAATGGTGAATTGTTTTTATCAGGATTAAGTGCTTACTATTGCATAACAAATTAGGTTGAGTAATAGGTTAATCAAGGGTGAATGAGAAATTAAACACTCTTATTTAGATTCATTATTCTAACATTAAAGTTTCAGACCCAATCATCAATTGAATAATTCCTATTTAAGTTGGGTAAATCACTATGAGCTAAGATTTTTAATTTTGCTCTAGGACACGTTACATTTATCATAAATTTCTTGATTACCATTATTTTGTAACGTAGTAGCAATCACTCAATATACAATAAGGATATTAATAATTTTTCTGACTAGATTCAAGTGTTTTTAATATCAAAATTGCAAGTGGGTTGTTTTAGTAGGTGTTACAAGTCTCACCATATTCATCAAGCCAATGCACACAACGAAATGGGGGGGCTAGGCAATACTCTCTACCAAACCAAATGTCTAATGAGGGAGAGAAGCCTTCTTCGTCACTGGCCCCTGAGCCCCGATAAATAAGTAATGACAATTATCTAGACAACCATTGGAAACTCAAAAATGGCTTCCACATACACAATCCAATCAAGAAAATCAATGAAATACCACAATACCAATTTTATAACAAAACCAACAAATATTAAAACACAAAGGGTTCATACTAAAGCCATGACAGGAGAAAGGAACACGGGATTTCTTCTTATTCCTCCCAAGGACTTGGGTGTCCAACTATGAGCCTCCAAAAAATCCATCAAAAAACACACAACACTCTTATTCCTCCCTCCAAGAACAACACACAACTCTTATGCGTCTCTCAAGAAATCAATGCACTCTTATGTCATTCCTCACTCTTATGCCTCCCTCAAGAAAATAACAAGATAAACAAAAATCATATTTATCAACAAAATGTACATCCCAACCAAACTCCCTCATAAATTACCCAATAACATTTCTCTTGTGCCTCCCTTAAGTTTTATCCCCATTTCTATTTCTCCCACAACCTAGGGATCAAATCTATTTCTCACAATCATAAGCGATGAAACAATTATCATCAACTACACATATGAGGACAACCAAAATAGTAAGGTTAAATTAAAGGGTGAAGATCTAGGTTACAAATGAAAAGTATCAATTTACCAACAAGCTTCTAAGCCTTAAAAAATCCTAAGAAAAAAACATGTACTCCAAGATGCAAATCCCCATCCTCAAGCACGCTCTCCCCAAATTACTAAGCATCCACCCAAAAATGAATGATACAAGTAGCCCCAAATACTCCTCACACAAAGTGAAATAAATAGAAAAGAGGGAGAAAGAGGTGATGTGACTCCATATAGGATTCCACATAATCTCTCCTCCATCCCACTTCACCAAGGTCAAACCCCAAACTGCAAAGCATAATAAATTGGTGGTTGGGGAAATGATTACCGTCTTACACACTCAACCCAAACCCACACCTCTAAAGGACACAAATAAATACCCTTGTAATAAAATTTCAATTAATTGTTCTTTTCCTCCTTAAAAACATAAAATAGGACCTAAAATAAGCCCCTCACATCATAGGCCTAGTCAGTGGGTAACTTTAAGAGGTGTGGGACAAGCTTAACTTGTCCCACAAGTATCAAAAATTCCATAGAAGGTCAAAATATGAATTTCACTTGAAAGATTGAGTACACACTACTCCAAAAAAAATTAATTCATTCCAATCCAAGACACATTAAGGCTACCAACTCACATTTTATTCCCTAGAGAGCTCTAGGGCGGCTAGAGAGAGATCATGGGCGGCGCGACTGTTTGGTTGAGACTACACTAAAAATATGAAGTTGGTAACGACCTAGAAAGAGAATTCTCCACAATTGGAGATTCTAGAAAGTGTAATTGACAAAGCAAAGGACAAACTAAAATTTGTGTTTTTGGGAAGATTTGTAGGAATCATACCTAATATTAATTTTTTCAGGGACTAGTGTAGACGTAAATATGGATGTAAAGTTGAGGTCAACACTTTAACTAGGGATGGGTTCTTATTCATCTTTCCAAATGGGAAGGACATGCATAATGTTTGTCTTGGTGCTCCATGGTTCTATGGAAATTCTACCCTTAGCTTGTGAAGATCGAAACCTAGTGTTCCCCTCAATCTAGATTTTAAAGCCCTCCAAATCTTGATTGGGCTTCCTGCCATTCTGTTGGAGTTCTGGGAGTCTAATTTTTTTGGGGGTGGCCAGATCTATGGGGGTTCTAATTGCTGTGGACCTAGCTACTAACGCTAGATCGTGATTTGTGTTTGTCATGCTATGCATTTCTGTTCTGGAGGGAACTAGAATACTAAAGAAAATTATTTTGAAATATCCTCATGGAGTTTTGGAGAAAAGCATTTATGTGGAAAGCTCAAAGATTTATTGTGCTAAGTGTTATAGGGTGAATAACATCACGTCTTCATGTTGCTTGATTGATGATCTTGGTCAGTGTTGTGTTGCCATGAATAGGGAGTCAGAGATGGATGAAATCATTGTGCCTGTGGAGTTTGTTACAGGGCATGAAATCCCCTAATAGGAACCAAAACCAATTTTCATGTGTGTAATTATTTGTTGACTGGTCATACCGGTGGCTGTGACGGGTTACCCAAGTGGCGGGGAGGGAAATCAACTCAAATTCTAGCATGGTCGGTGGATTGGTTGGAGGATTAAATGAGATTTTCATTCATGCTCTGGATAGGGATCCCTCCGCTATCACCCCATCTAATCTGGATGATTCATTACCTCTTGACGTGACTTTTGTGGTTGACCTTGGTAGAGGTAATTTTCTCGATGAAAAATCCCCTTTGGAGGTTTGTGGTTTTAAGGATGGGTGGTCAAATGTGTCTAAAAATAAGAAAATAAGAGGTTGTCACCCACCCTCTGTCTTAACCCATCTTTCTCATCGGGGGTTAGCTCTAAGATGTTAGTTTCTCTTTGGTCAAGCATCTTTGATCACTGTAGCCTTGTATCCTCTTGTGGTTCCTTCCCTTTAGTGCCTTGATGGTAAGCTTCTTTGTGATCCCTTGGATATGTTTCTTTATATTTCTTCTCTTTTGTGTGTCATCATTTTATCTTGAGTTTGTTCAAGGTTTTCAGAGTTCCCTTCAAAATCCATTTTTTACCTAATCTAATAAAAACATTTAATTCACCCCTTTTGTCACATCCTAATAAGCACTTAAACACTTTTAAAATTAACTTAAGAGGGGTGTTACACAAAATAATAAAAGTGACTCCATATACTAAAAAAAATACAATAAGTCACAATTAAATAAAATCAACAAGACAAGGTCACAACTTACCCAGGGTCACTATTGAGGCCACCCCCCAAAGGGGAACTCCAAACAATCAACAACATCACTTACAATTTCATCAGCAACTATATAATCATCAATTTTAAATTCAATTTTCTTGGCCTACTCAATATATCCAAATATCACATGTCCTAACAACATCCATATATATATATATATATATATATATATAACCATCTCCAACAGCATGTCAACATCTATATAAAATGTCTCTAACAATCATCATGTATCATATATGAATCAGAGTCAACAATAATCCATGATCTGACATATAACACCATACTAAATCAAAACTATAATAATGTCCATAATATAGGTCAGCAGTCATCATGATAGTAATCAAAGGTGTCAAAGGGAAGTGAACACTACCATATTTGAGTTCAATTCTGTATAAGATCACAACTTCGACAATCATCTAGAAATAGCCTATGAAAAGATCACGTAATAAAAGGTGTCAAAGGGAAGTGAACACTCATATTTGAGTTCAGGTAGATTTTAAATCTCAATTAGAAAGCCTATGAAAAGATCAATTGGAGGTTTCTCATTAGAGTCCTTAGAAGGTTTCTCTAAAAGGTGGTGTGACTAGATTTTCAGCTGTATTTCTGGCCCCTCACATCATTTTTAATTAATGAGAGTGTTGAAGGTTTCTTTATCTGTAACAAAGGCATTAGGCAGGGGGATCTGATGTCCTCTTTTCTCTATATTTTGGTTGTTGAATCTTTAGGCAGGTCTTTTGAAGAGGAAATTGGTGGAAGGTAGGCTCAGTGGATTGAGAATTGTGGACGGTGTCCATTCTCTTTCCCATAAGAAATTTGTGGATGATACCTTTTTTTTGGAAAGGAATGCATTGGGAGGCTACAGAGATAAAGGGGACTTTAAGATTAAAAATCAGTTCAAAATTGATAACACTGGTTAGCTAATCAGTGTTGAAGAGGAGTGGGCATTAATTGGAGGTCTCCTACAAGTCACTGTATTAGGTGGCTTTCTAGAGGACATCTCACCTAAAGACTTGTCAAGCTTGCATGTCGTAAATATTGTTGAAAGATTGAGAATTAGAGGAGAAAAAAATGTATCATTCTAGTCAAGTCAAGTCCTGTATTTTTTTCTTCAACATATTGAAGCTTTCATACTTATTTAAAATTCAAAAGGGTTTCATTCTAGTCAAGTATCTAGGTTTCCCTTATTTAAAGGTGGGTAAGGTTTCATTGTGGAATGATTTTTTTGTCCTCGATGAATGCTACATTAAACTCTTGGAAAGGAAAATGGCTTTCCTTAGATGGGAGATTGCAGCTTATCAAATTGGTTCTTAGTGCCTACCGCATGTATTTGTTTTTCATTCTCAAATTCCCCAAAAGTGTGTTGGAAAATTTGAAAGTGATGATGAGGAAGTTTATGTGGCAAGGTTTATCATGAGAAAGGAAAATCCCTTTGATCAGTTGGGATATCTTAGCTAATCCAAAGGATCTGGGTGGGGTGGGGATTTTTAATCTGGGCCTTCAAAATTTTTGTCATTTAGCAAGCACAGCCATATGCTGAAAGATGGTTTTTCGAAGGGATAAAGAATGATGGTAGATCCAGACTTTCTTTAAGCACATTGGATATGCTAATGTTTCTATCTCTTTGATCATGCTCTAAATGAGGTAGATTGGAATGCAAGTTTATGATGTGTGTAAGAATATAAAAACTCGAAGATAAATACATGGTGAGTTTTTAGAATTTCTTTATATAAAATATGTTCTTTATCGTTTTTTATTTATAAAAATATTTTCTTGGGAAGCTCAAATAAATATTGGAATTTCTTTATATAAAATATGTTCTTTATCGTTTCTTCACAATGAAATTGGGAGTAGCAAATTTGATGACCGGTTCCCAAGTTAACCAAAATACGGGAAAGTTTGGGCGGTAAATCAACTAATTGGTTTCAAAAAATTGTTCAAAAAATTTATAAAAACATTACTGATCGAATGTAAAGCATTCTACTCTACAAAATTGAAGTGGGAGATGTGGCATGTTGGACCCATATAGGCTTTAGTTAGAAACATTTAAGTGATCCGATTAAACGAGGGAAACCTAGGTTTAACCAAAACAATGGCGGTTTTAGGCACACAACATAATCAAGTTTTTGAAAAAGTACATAACTCCCGGAAAATCTGGGAGCTCCTCTAGTCTGAGAATCTATGAATGTAAGATAGCGTTAAACCCACGAAGGGGTAAACTATTTTGGGAATTTCATGTTGTTATTACAGGTCCAAAACCTTTGTTCCTGATAGGAATGGGCATAGATTTGGCTGGAAAATGGGGAATGGTGAAAATCCGCTATCCTTTGGTTATGATCCAATGGAATGGGTTCCCTACTTTGGGAGACGTTCCGGAATTTGTGGCAATTAAAGAAAGGCTACTCAAAGAGAGGGGTCGTTATGTCTTGAATTATGGGAAATTGGATGAACCTCCTCCCTTTGTTTTATTATGGAAGGAAATTGATCATTTAGGGATCTCAGAGGTAGTAATGAAGAATTTTAAGTCTACTTTGTAGTCCCATAGGCAAGTGTTGATCACTCGAAGGAAAGATAAAATTATAAGGATCGTTTGCTTCCTTAGGGTCGTATTCCTTGCATCTGGGTTATATTTTGCTTCATGAGGATATTGTGTCAAAGGATATCATTTGGAAAGAATTCTTAGAACCTCCTTACTCCCCAAAGGATGTTTTTTTCACCTGGATAGAGCTGTTGACAAGGTATTCCAAGGTATTGTTACTCAGGAAAGAAGAAAAAAGTTTGGGTTTTTCAAGGCCCCTCTAGGTGTGTTTTATGAGAAAATGTAGACGAAGATAGAGATTATTTGTTAATTAAATTGCCCATTTCCTGATAAGTGTTGGAATTGGTTGTGTGCTAAGATTAATTTTCCATGGGTGTAACCATCCTCCCTCCCAATAGCTATTCTGGCTTGGCCGGGTTTCTCTCCATTGGGGGATTTGTCTACTATCTGGCTTAGTAGCCTGGTGCTTCTTCTTTGGAGTTTATGGTGGGAAAGGAATAAACAAATTTTTAGGGAAGAGTCTATTTTTGTGGAAATGGTCCTCTAAGTTGTAAGGAGCCATTTTGGAAGTGGTGTCTTCTAATTGGTAGAGATCTTGCCCTTTAACTTCTAATGACAGGTTGTTTGAAAGAAATTGGCCTCTGATTATCAAACCTAGTGATGGTGCTATGAAATCTTTTGTGCCCTCCTCCTTGGCCTGAAAAAAGGTTTTTTGGTCCCCCCCTTCCCCTAGGTTTTTAAAAATTAATTTTGATGGAGCTTCCATGGGGAATCTAAGAGCTTCTGGTGTAGAGTGCTTAATCTGTAATTCCCATGGGTAAGCTAGTGAGTGTTGCTTGCTAAAATCTTAAAGAGGGTACTTGTAATTTAGCTGAACTGTAGGTGCTTAGTAAGGGTTTGTCCCTTGTGTCCTCACTTAAAATCAATAATTTGGAAATTGATGGGGATTCCTTGGTAATCATTAATGCCATTATTAAGAAAAAATCTCTTTCATAGAAGCTAGACATAGGGGTTAAATTTTTTTTATGGCAGCTATCCTTTTTTAATAACTATAGCATCAGACATGAGTATAGGGGTGGAGGGAAATCATTTTTTCGATTGGATTGAAAATAAAGGTGATGAGAAAATGATAGGGAAGAAGGTGGATATTAATAGCTATGCATGTGAGGGCTTTGCTATGATGATTTTGAAGGAGCAGCCTAATCATGGATTAGACGACAATTCTCTCTCGTGTGTGAAGGCTAGGATGGCTACTTAAGGTGATGTGGGGGTTTCTTTTGTTTAGTTTTTTCTTATAGCTGTTATGGATCCTCCTCGAGCTCCACAGTTGGATTTGTCTTGTGGGATGAGGGAAATGGCCTTTCGTAATAAGATCTCTGATTGTAGGTTGAAGAAAGTCTTTAGAATTTCTTTCTCTAATGATTTGGTGGCAGTGAAAATAGTGTTTTGGTTGGGTTTTCTGCAAGAGGAAGGAATGGCCATGTATTAACAATGACATTGCTTCCATTTTTGTTGAAAATATTCTAGTTCTACATCCCTCAAAGTTGGAGGTGGTTAATTTGGTGGCTTACTGGTTGGCGCCCTCTTTCTGCAGTAACCTTGCCTCAGAGGTGGCTAATTTAACCCTGGTTTCTTGGCTGTTGTTTGGAGGGGTTATATGTTCTCAGGGTGCTAATGATGTGGGTTTGGTGAACTTGAAGAAGTGCTTCAAGATTCTGTTGGATTTCACCCGGTCCCTGGTGATCTTTACACGGTATAAGAAGGCTAAACGTGCTCACATAATTCTTCCAGATGTTCATGGTATGGCTCTACCTTGGAGCCTATGCCATGCTGGTGGGTGGAGCTTTAGGATTCTGCGGGCAGTGCCTTCGAATACCTCTGACATGGCTAGCTTAAGGGTTCAGCCCCTGACATGGATTCTGATTTGGAGCTTAGGATGGATCAGGGGTGGGTGGAAAGGGGTATCATCTTCGCAGAGGATGATAGTATTAGTATATAGAATAATGGTCAGTTTTATATTTTACCTGCAGGACCTGGTTCTGGTTGGTTTTTTTGATACATTTGAGGTTGAGACTCTTTTTTGTAAATAGGGAACAGGTCCCCCTCAACCGGCCTTATCAATAAAAAAAATCAACAACATGAAACTATATAAATTTAGTACCCTATATTTTATTTTTATTTTCACGGAACAATTTCTAAGTAATTTTTTTTAATTGGGAATGAATATAATCCCTATTTTTTTTGAATCACTTCCCTATCTTAATGAAACACTTTGAGATTGATTCTGATACTGTCGACTGCACTTATGGATATTTTATAGCTTTTTGATTTAGCATGTTAGTAGATATTAGAGATACTGAACTGTTGTTGATTCGATTCGTATATGATGCATATGGACCATTAGAGACATTTGATGTTGATATTGATATACTGTTGACATGGTTATTTATCTATATTTCTGACATGTGATATATTTAGTCATATTGAGTAGACCTTTGATAATTGGATTAATGTTGTGATCATTTTGACATGGATGAAATGTGGAATAGAAATGTGCTAGAAATTGTAAGTGATATCGTATTTGCATAGATGATATTGATTCATATATAGTTGATTTTAGATTTATATCGCATATTTTGGCATGGATGTTTTAATGCGGCCACAAGGCCGAAGGAGGTATTCTTCTGTTTTGTAGGTATATTATATTCACAACAACATCGGGGGGATTGGAGACCAACCACATCAGAATTCGAGAAGAATTCAACTAGGGTCACCATGGCAACATGTAATTGTGTGTGTGTTAGAATTATTTGGTTAGGGGAAAATTGTGACCTAGGGGTCATGTGTTGTTTTGTTTTAATTTCCCTTTTTAATAATGTTAGTATGTGTTTTCTTTTAGTAATGAAATTTACTTGTTTTATTATTTAGATTTTTGGATATATGTTTACCCCTTTATTATTCATGGGTTGTAGTGTCTTAATTAAGCTAATTTAAATTTTTCCTAAACTAATTAAAGATGTGACCAAAAAGGAGTTCATTTATTAGACTTGATTTACTCTTGGATTTTGTGTTGAGTGTTGTATGCTTGAGTTTTGAGTGTAGCACACTCTACCCTTCATGGGAAACTCGAATTTGGCCTTAGAGGCCAAATTTGGAAGCTTGTGGGACAAGTCAAACTTGTCCCACACCTCTTAAATGCCTATGCCAACCCTACCTATGGGTTGGGGGGTCAAATTTAGGCCCTATTAGGTGTTTTGGGAAGATAAAAAGGTGAAATGTTAATTGCACTTTCTTTCAAATATTTAATTTTTTCCTTTGGGGGTGTGGGCTTAGATGGAGTGTGTAAGTTTCTTGTCATTCCTTCAACCACATATTAATTGTGCATTGGAATATGAGGTTGACCAAGTGATGTGGAGTGGAGAGGAAATGAGGTGGCATCCTACTTGGAGCCACATCATCCCCCTCTCTCCTTTCTCTATTTATTGAATTCATTTTTCTTGTTTGGGGGTTACTTGATCATTTTAGTCTCTTGAATTTTGGAGAGTGAGAGGATTTTGGAGAAAGCTTGTGGATTGTTGGAGCTTTGTGGATGCTTTCTTGGTTTTTGGAGGAGCTTGGAACTTCATACTTGGAACAAGCTCTACCATGGAGAGGTAGGAGCTTCACCTTAGTTTAAATTATGTTCTTTTTATTTTGTGTTCATATGTTTGTGTTGTGTGTTGTTTTCCCTTTTGAATGCTTGTTGGGTGTGGGTAGATTGCCTAAGTTTTGGAGTAGGAGGAGACTATGGGGAGTTTTCATGTAGGGAGGCATAAGAGTTTACCCTTCTTGTGGAGGGAGTTTGGGTTGGGTGCCCCACCTTGTTTGAGGAATGCTTGCATTTCCTTTTGTTCTTGTTATGAGGGAGGCATAAGAGATGAGGGAGGCATAAGAGTTTATGGAGGTATAAGGGGTACTTGAGGGAGGCATAAGATTTTTAGGGGATTTGTGATATGCTTTGGAGGCTTTTAGGTGGGCACCCATTCCCATTGGGAGGCATAAGTGGCCTCCCCATAGGTCTTACTCTTTTGGCTTTCTTGATAAGCCTTGTTATATTGTTGCTTTGTTGTTTCTTCTTGCTTGAGTTGTTGTTGTGTTTGAATGTGAATGGAATGAGTGTAAAACTATATGTTAAGTATTGTGGAAGCTTGTAGTTTCCATGAGTTGAAATATTCTCCCATTGTAATGTGGTTGGGGCTCGGGGGCCAATGGAGAGGATGGCTTCTCCTCTCCATTGGATATCTTGGTTGGGTGGAGAGCATTGCCTCTCCCCCTATTTTGTTGTGAATCAAGAAAATTCTTGGAGGAGCTACCTTGTTGGTGTTGAAGCTTGGAGTCTTGTTGGTGACCATGTGAAACTTCCTTAGTATTTTTACCCACTTAGAGTGGAAGAAATTGTAATAATGTATTTCATTCTTGTATTTACATTTTGTATGACTTTCCACATCAAGTGGAGAACATTGTTTTGATCTTGTGAAGAAACATATTGCATTTCATTGTGGCTATGGAAGTGTATTATACATTGAAAGGAAAGAAGAAATATTTGTGTGAATTAGTTTTGAAATGGAAAAGAAAGCTTAGTTTCATTGTAGTATTGTTTTATTGTAAATATGTAATAAGGAAAAAGAAATGGCCAAAATGGATATATAGTGCAAAAGTTAATTGGAAGTTACAATGTGAAAATGAGAGTTTGCATTCAAATAGTTGTGAGGTTGTAAATAAGAGAGAAGAAAATGTAGAAATTGCTAGAAGTTGAGCTTGCTTGTATAACAAACTTGAATGGAAAAATAAAGTTATTTTAGCCATTTGGAATATATGTACATTGTAGAAAAATGAAAGAGAGAACAAACTAGATTATAATGTATTTAGAAATGTTGATTTTATAGCAAGGAAATGACAAAGAAATGAAATAGATTTAAATTCCTTTTTGCTCTTGTAATGGAAATTATTCTTGTAAGTAGATGGATTTTTATTAGAGTTGAAAACACTTTAAAATGAGTAGATTTAACTAAGAAATGAATAAAAGAGAAATAAATCTCCAATCTGGAACTTGAAATGAACAAAACAAACTTAGAATGCATTTTTACATCTTTTGGTAACATTAAGTTTTTGTGAAAATCTCAGCACTATGGTTCTTGTTTTTCAGAAACAGGACCGCCACCCTATGCAGAGAGGGCGGTCCCATAACCGCTGCTCAGGCTAAGGCGGCGGTCTCAAAACCACCGCTCAGTAGGGTGGGTGGTTTGTCACCCAGGTGGTTTTCACAAACACCTGTAGGGTGGCAAGTCCATGTCACCCAGTCAGGGCGGTACCCAGGACCACCGGTCTGCTCTGGGTGGTGGTTCTGTCACTTATGACAGAATTCTGTGGATCCGCGCCTGTGCGTGAAAATTAATCCGATTGCTCAAATTTCTTGGTCGTAAAATTTAATATATAATTACCAGCAAGCAAAACAATGAGAAATACCATGGATTGGAACAATAAAACATGTAAAATGGTGGATCTAAAACTAGTTTTTTTCATTTATAACAATGGGGTAGGGTTTTCCCCAAATTTAAAACCCAATACACAAATAACTTAGAATAAAATCTAGATTGGTAGGAGGAAATACCTCCCAATCCTTGAATGAAATAGATTCATAAATAAAACTAAATCTAAACTAAGCCTAGACTAAATCTTCATGTAGAATCCTCCATGGTTTCTTCCTCTTGTGCTTTCATGGCTTCCTCCTCTCCAACCTGCAAATTTAACAAATAGAAAATAAATAGACCAAATGAGAAGAATAAAGTGAGAAATGGTTTAATCAAATTTCATAAGGATTTTAGGGCTAAGTTTGGAACCCTAGGATCTAGTGGTCAAGATGGATTTGATCCAAGGGTGGAGGATTGACCCTACCTTTATTAAGAAGAAATATATTTTAAATGTTTTAATTGAAATCCTTAAGGGTATGTGTAGATGGGTGAGTGGGGCCATTTAATTGCCTAGGGGTGTTATGTCCTTATCAATCCTTAGTATGTTGTAGGAATTTAATTAAAGGACTTTTAAACTATTAGGATAATGAATTTAATAGAATAATTAAGCATGTGGTTAACCATATTAAAGTTGAGAAATATTTAAAGAGAAGAAAATATTTAATTAAATAAATTAATCCTTGTTACCTTCCTTTTGAATAATTGATTAATGGACCTTGGAGATAATTACGAACCTAAGTTAACCTTAACTGAACCTGGTTCTTCAATTGTGAAGTTGAGTTAAGTAGTGTAAGTCAAATGAATGAAAACTAAAGGTTAAGCACCCATGTAACCTTCTTCTAACAAAGAAAAACTTAAACAAAAAAAAAATCTGTCACATTTTCAGGTTAAGTGTTAGGTTGAATATGTATGTCTAACATATCAACATCAATATGAAATGTCTCTAATAATCCATATACATTACATACATCACATACGAATCAAAATCAACAACAGTCCAGTATCTCTAACATCTAAGGTCATGCTAAATTAAAAAACTACAATAATATTCATAAGTGTAATCGACACTATCGAAATCAACAACAAAAAAGTGTTGAAGGGAAGTGGGCACTACAGGTATTAAATTTAAATATAGGGTTCGATTTCTTTCTCATGATTTTTTTTAGTAAAATGCTTTAGTATTTTGATACTTTTAAACATCGGATCTCTTACAATCCATGCCTGAATACTTTTTTTTTACTAGTCCACTAATTCCTTAGTAGAGCCACAATTTTTTTTTTCAAAAGAAAAGAAATGATTTTATATTAAACCATGTTTGTCAATTAGGATGGTTTTTTTCACCACTAATACCTCCATAAATGTCACAGCTCCAACTATGCCTCAACTTTCGGCACACAATAAAAAATTCTATTGTTTAACTTCTTCATTCTTTATCTGATAGATCCAACGACGCTTCAACTTTCTGCACAAATTATTGTAATATATAAAAAAAATGTAAACATGGCATCATTTTAAATGTATAATTAAAAAGAAATTAACACTAAACATGGGGCATAATCTCTAAGATAATATATTAAAAGTTGCAGAAATGAATAAAAATATTATTCCTGTACCAATAAAAATAGAAGTATTTCACTTATTTTCAAGAAAACTAATGAAGAAATGATGTGGTAATTTAATATTCAGCTGCACAGAGTGTTGAAGGGATTGATTTTTTGCATAAAAATGACCTGAAAGATGAGTAGTTCAAATTTTAATTGAAACCAGATTTAACACAGACCATTTATATTTTCCTTCACCTTGAATATAACTCCATCTAGTCACCCCTTTTCGATTCAAATGAATAAATTTAATCAAATGCATATTCATTCAGTGATTTGCATGCGTTAAGTTCTCCACAAATCTATAAGATGACTCTAGAAGTAATCAAGTGAATGCATGAATTTAGCAAAAAAACATTTGCACGAATGTAGAATATATAAATTACATGCATAAATGTAGTAATTATTAGTTAGACAAGTTGCACAAAATGTTTATTTATTTTTGTAAAAGATCTAAATATTAAAAAAAATTGAAAAATGTATATTTATTTAATTTTATTTTGAAATTATATATATTAAAATTATGAAAAAAAATTATAATTTAATTTGACTAATATAAAGATTAAATAGGTACTTTTAATTAGGATAAATTAAAATTAGATATTTTAAAATTATTTATATTAATCATATTAAATTTAGAAAAAAATTAAACCTTTATAATTTTAAATAGGATTTTCAATAATATTTATTATATAGAATATGATTTATTTTATTATAAAAATTAGATTGATCTTACCAATGTTTTATTAAATTTAAATATTTTCTAATTTATTTAGAAATTTGTTAATTATTAATTATTTTAAATTATTAATTGGTATATAGTTTATAATAAAATTAGATAATTTAAATAAATGTATGTTAAATATATCAAATGGTTATATATTATGTCAATATAGTTATATTAACATTTGAATGAATATTATTAATTTTTTAAAAAGGGTTTGAAACTCCACACCATGACTAAGATATTACTAATTTAAAAATATAATAAAATTCGTAATTATGTTTGAATAGATATAAAAAAACTAAGATCCCAATTAAATTTAAACTCATAAAGAATCTTTTTGTAATTGCTATTGTATGATCACTCTTAGCATAAGTAGTTTATCTTATATTGTGTGTTACCTACATTATGTTATATTATTGTAGACTATCCTCAATTCTACTCACAAAAAAAACTTCCCACAACTAAGCATTAAGAGATATTATTAGTGTAATTTAGTCCATAAATTTTACATTTTTGTATTATTTTCCAATTTTTCATTTGAATCAAAATATTATGAAAATTACGGTATAATGAAACATGACATAATGCATATTATCAATAAACATAATTATGTGGATTGTCTACAATACATATATTTTACATTTTTGGATAATATGATGATACATCATATTGTGTAGATTAATATTTTATAGTGTAAAAGTTAGAGTTGTGTAATAACAAAATTGTTCATAATTAATATATCTTACATTTTGTGAATAATATTTAATAAATAGTCTACTGGAGTAAAATTTTAGTTCGTGGAAGGATCTTTAAAATGGTGCGAAAATTAGACATCCATAATTCTAATTTAGAATTCAATTTTTTTAAACATGAAGATAAAATATGATCTTTCAACAATTCAAATTTTATAGCATCAATATTTCACAATATTGAGTTCTCCATAATTAAAATGTTATACTATGAATATTCTACAATTATAAATATGATGTAATTAAATTGTGAAATATCAACATTGTATTTTATAAAGGTTATCCATTTTTCGTGATAAATCAAAATTATTTTGTAGATAAAATTGTGGATAAATGATCCTACTTACAGGAGTGATTTAGTATTTATGAAATTGTGGAAACTCTAAATTTTATTTTAATAAGATAATTATTTATTGTTAATAATTCAAAAAAATTCCACAAAATAATTTTTTTGTAGATAACAATGTGGATAAACCAGCTTACTTCTAGTAGTGGGATAATGTTCCTTCTACTTGTCCATTAAAAATGATTCATTTTAACTAGTTAATTCTATTGAAGCTCTTTTACCAAGTGGTCCTAAACTAGAATATTATAATAACAAGTTTGACTGAACAATTGTCCATAATAATAAAAGAGGTTCTTGTAGGAAGTCCTATATTCCTCTGCAAATTAGTACACTTTTGTCAGAATCAACTTCTTGAACATGACTCTCATTTTGTTCTAAATTAAAGCATAATTTTGAAATGATTCGAATTAATGTCACAATTACATTAATAGAAACACTTAATGCAAGTTAATATGATGTTAAAATTAGGAAAAATTATTATTATTGTTATATTTCCTCAAATTTGATTGAAAATTGTTTTTATTAATAATTTTGTACAAAATAGTATTTCACATGGTATTTTTGTTTATCCACAAACTAAACCATTCACTTCTTAAATTTATAAAAAATAGTATTAGACATGGAATTTTTTTTTATCCCTAATATACACCTTGTTGGGGTTCGGACATGTAACGCCCATCGAAAACAACCACTCGAGACCAAGAAAAACCTAGGTATAGTTAGGAAAAGTTAAGGAATAATTTTGTTTTAAAGTGTTCCCAAAAAAATTTCAGAGTCAATTACAACAATTATAAAAACATCCTAATAAACACTAAGAGATAGAAACTCATCCTTAGTGCAGATAGATTATCTTCTTACGGGGCATGGAAAGACATTTCCCCGGGCATGGAAAGCGGGTGTGGGAAGAAACTTTCCTCCCGGGCATGGAGAAATGGGTGCAGAAGAAACTCTTTTGTGCTGGGCGTGAAAGACGGGCGCGGAAGAGACTCTTATTCTCTCGGGCACGTAAGACGGGCACGAGAGAGACTTTTTTTCTCCCAGACATGCAAGACAAGCGCACAAGAAGCTTTTTCCTCTTATGGGGTGCGCAACCATGGGCGCGTAAGAGATTTTTCTCTTCTGGGTGCGCAAGACAGGCTCACAAGAGGATTTTTCTCCTCTACAAACTTCAGAAGGGCATAACGTTTGATAAGGAACTTTGTTTTTGGAAAACGAGCACTTTTTGGAAATATCTCAACATCCTCTTTGCACAGCAACCTTAAGAATTTAATTTGGATAAATTTTTATGGTTAAATTTTGATAAAATGCTCTCCAGGCTTATAAAATGAAAACTAGTAACATTTGAATTATAAAATTTTGTTTAATTCGCCCTCCTTTCTTTCTCAACATGCCAAACAGACATGTAGGGTTGCTCATTGAGGAATTTAGGATGGATTTCAAGGTATATTTTTATTTTATTGAAGATCATTTCGAAAATTACTCTATTTGACAACAAAATGACTGTGAGATGTTTTGCGCCCGATTCTGATTGGTTCTATAAAAATTTCTTAAGTGTTTTAGTTTGTTTGGGGTTGTTTTGGTCATATAACTTCAATTTAATTGTTTATTTCCATTTGCTAAGGTTGCAAGGGTCACTCTATACATTTAAAATAAATTATTTTCATGTTTACAGTGAAACCAAGTAGAATCTATACTTGAACAAAAACAGATATATTTTGTATTTATCAACTTAAATCTATGCATTCATTTCCAACTCTAATCTATAATTTTAAGTTTGTTTCACATCATGTTGTGAAAAATCCAAAATGCATATTCTAATTTTCCAGCCATTCATTTTTGCAGAATAGAGGATCATGACATTTCATCCTACGTATTCACTTTTCATCTTTCCAACAAAGATTTCAAAATACATTTCAAACAAAAATTTCCAATGAACACTAAATTATTTGAACAAGGTAAAAAAATTCCATTAATTTTGAAAATGATATCTTTACAACTTTATTTTCCATTTCATTCCCAAAAGATAGAATATAAATCTTTCTTTTCTTTCATTCAAAACAGAAAAATAGAGTGCATCTCTTCCACATTTCAAATTACAACATTCATATCCAATACAAAACATCTTTCCATCACCAATAATATACAACCTCATCCACTTCAAAGTGGGAAAGGGTTACATTAAATAATGAGCTCAGCAAGAACTATCAAAATTGTGTTTTCCTTTGATCCAGAACAACAACATGCAAATCCATCATTATTTAATTTTGATCACAAAAAAGGTAAGGGAAAGCCAATGCTCTCCACCCAACCAAGACATCCAATGAAAGGAGAATCCATCCTTCTTCATTAGCCCCCGAGCCCTTACCATAATGCAATAAGAAATGTGTTTCAACTCATGGAAACAACAGGGTTCCACAACATAAAAGAAATCTTTCACATGAAAATTTTACATTTAAAACACAATACAAAACAAAACAGAAATTTTAGCAACCACAAGATAAAAACACATAAAATACTCAGGATTCATCAAATAAGCCAAAGGAGCAAGGAACTATGGGGGATTCTACTTATGCCTCCTAAAGGGGAAATTGAGTATCACCACCTGAGAACAAACAACCAAAATATAAAATTTTAAATCAATGACATGCCCTTATGCCTCCCCTAAGTACCCCTTATTCCTCACATATCCTTATGCCTCCCCAATCTCTTATGGCACCCCATAATGAGTAAAGAAATGTAAGCTATTTATTTTTAAGGTGGAACCCAAATCCCAACTCCCTCCAAAATTATACCTCCCCAAAACCCTTATGCCTCCCACAAAATAAACCCCATGGCCTTCTCCTACGCCATTTCTAGGCCATCTACCCAACAACCCACAAACATGCTAAGGCATTCACAACAATAACATTTACATAAACAAAAGAGGAGCATTTTAAGAGCCAAGTTCCTACCTCTCCATGATGGAGTTGTTCCAAGTTCCAAACAACAAGCTCTTCCAATGCAAAATAGTCCAAGAGATCAACAATCTACAAGTATGCAACAATCTCCAATCCTCTCCAATAGCAAGAGCTCTCCAAACCAAAATAAGTCACCCCAAAAATTACTTGATAAAAGTGAAGCCACACAAAAAATAGCTAAGGATTTTGAATTTATAGAAGAGGGAAGAGAAGAGGATGAGGTGGATCCATGTAGGATGACACATCACACATTCTCAATCCCAACACAAAAGTCAACTTCATTTTCCAATGCATAATAAATATGTGGGTGAATAATATGATAGTTTTACTTACACACTTAAATCAAACCCACACCCCAAAGGACTTAAATTAAAACATAAAAGAAAGTACATTTAAAACATACTACTTGACTTACAAAAATGCATATAGAAAGTCTAAATTTAACTTTTTAACCATAGGTAAGGTTGGTAAATAAATTGAAGAGGTATGGGACAAGTTTAACTTGTCCCACAAGCCTCAAAAATTAACCTCCAAGGAAAAATTCGAAATTCAAATAACGTGGAGTGTTTCATACTCCAAAATCAACTTACATATCTCTTACACATAACTTACACATTTCTTACAACACTTATAATTCAAGGCTAACAACTCTATTAATAAATTTCTTATGACATATTTTAATTAATTATCTTAACAACATGATTACTCACAATACTAACACACCATTTAATAATAATGAAAGGGTCAATGCACCACAAAATAAACACATGCAAACATCAACAAAGGGACCAAATAAGAAAAATACATAAAATCCATTGGTCACAATTAAAGGTGATCCCCTTATGGGAATCCCTAACACAATCAAATACACACAAACAAATATAGTTGCTATGGTGACCTTGTTGAATTCATCTAGAGTTCAAAAGTGGTTAGTCTCCAATCCCCTGATGTTTGTTGTGATATTTTCAACCTACAAAATAAAAATACCTCATTCGGCCTCATGGCCATATCAGAACATCCAAATGAATATAAATATAATTTTAAGATCATCAATATATATGTGAATCACAACAATCATCAAGCAGTATCACTTCCAATTTCATCCACAACTATATCATCATCAATTTTAATTGAATACTCATTTTCTAGGTCTACTCAAAATATCCAAATATCACAAGTCCGAACAACATCTATAATATAATCCACTCAAAAAGTATATCAACATCAATATATAAAATGCCTTTAATATTCATGAAGAATCATATAAGAATCAAGTCAATAATAATCTATAATCTAACATATAATCATCATACTAAATCAAAACTATAACAATGTTCATAATATAGTTAATAGTGTCATGATCAATATCTAAAGGTGTCAAAGGGGAGTGGGCACTACATCCCCCTCCCCTTAGACTCGAATTCCTCTGGGAAGTCACCGGAAAGAGAGATAGGAAAAAATGTAAGAGAAAAAGGATCACTCCATTATGGGATTTCTTGCTTCAAACAAGTTTGTATCTACAAAACCCAAGTTTGGTCCAATGCAATTCAGCAAGGAGAACAAAGATTGTAAGGGATGAGTTCTAAACTTTTTACATGCAAGGCTATGAACATTTAATTCTAGAGAGTAACTTTACACTATCAACCAAGATACAACATATAACAATATAACATGAAGTGTTCAAAGGAGTCTTAAGAGTAACCACCAAGTAGAGGAATAATAAGGAGAATTCCATGAGTTAAAGATAGACCACATAGTTTCCCATGGAACATGACATGCTGCAATAACAAAAGTCAGGGTTTCTACTAAGTTTAAGCCATGATTTCAAGGTTCGTTGTCTAGACAAGGCTAGCAAACATCAACTATGACCAAATTTTCATGAGGAACAAGTCTACTCAAGGTCTCGCAATTTGGGGATCACACAGGACAAGGTTAATCAACAAGGACACCTAAATCAGCAAAACATTTAAAATCAAGGAACTATTAAAGGTAAGAAATTCTATTACTCGAGAGGGTACAATTTAACTTTTCATGGTAATACAAGAAAAGTCAAGACCACAAGTTTTCCTATAGTCTGATTTTAACACTTTTGTTTTAAAGAACCGAACACACCACACCAACCAAATCTAGAGATGTCAACCATTTAGCAAAAAGGAAAAACATATATATATCTCCTAGAAACTAACATACTAATACAAAAAGTACCATTCACAATAACACAATGGGATTCATTTATCTTATTTCCTGATCAAGCTCAGAATAACCACAAAAATATCACAAGCATAAATTGGTAACACCAAAGAGCACTCAAGGTCTCTAGGGAGAAGAACAAGTAACACGGGGTTCGACTATAATCCAAGGGTGCATCGTATCAAAATTGAGTAACAGCTTACGAAGACATCTTGTACTTTCCTTCCCAAGGACAAGAGAGGAAATCAACAACAATTTATCTCAAGAAGAAAAAGAAGAAAAGAATACTTCCCAAATTTATTTTATATCCTTAACATATGTTGCCTTAAAAAATATAATAAATTAGGTCTCCAAGGACAAGACAACACACGAGGGGGTTACTTATTAAACAAGAGATAAATCTTAATCCATAAAGACAACAACTCACACTCGTTGAGCTATGAGACGATGAGGGTATGATGATCCAAAAATCCCACAAAGAAGGCAAAAATATCTATGAACAAGAAGGTACTAAGAAACTATAACACATTACTATCCACTAGTTGTTTCATAATTCTGGGTAAGCGACAGAACTACAGGTTCAACTATACATTGCATTAAATACAGATAAATATTACTTGTTTTATGCTCAATTAATTAAGTCAAAAATGGTAGTTTTTTTTTCTAATCACATTCCTTTACAAGTTTTCTTAATTAAAATTCCTCCTATTATGACATCACAAGTTTGTGTTATGAGGACCACTAAGGGGCATGATATCTCACCATCCTGTAAAGGCAGAAAAGAGAAAAAAAAATATATTTCTTTTACTCCTAGGGGAGGTAGATTGACAACGTTACCATTCTATTCTTCTACATGGTTTTTTTATTTCTTCTATTAATTGACCCAAGTTATAGCAAGGACCATTACCCTTTTCCTATGTTTCAGTTTATTTGTTAAGTTTCAAAGTTAAAACCCTTCAATTTTTTCTTTATGGTGTTTGGGGTGAATCATCTTATCACCTCTTTTTTTTAGAAGGAATATTCAAACATGTCACACTATCACTTTTATTGGAAACAACATATGATCTTTTTAATTCTAAAGGAATAAGAGGCATTTAACATAGCCAACACATCATTAGTTTTGTAAGAACTAGGAATTTATCAACCAACCTGGAACACAACAATATTTCAAGGGTTTTCCAAATAATTACAAGCATCATCAAATATTCATAGTGGGTTATACATGTCTCAAAATAAGTTACAAGGAAATCCCATTAAGGGAACATAATTACTTTTAACAATGTTTGTTTTTTTGGTGAAAAGATTTTAATCACCTGTTAAGACAAGAAAAAATTTCAATCTACACCCATATTACCATAGGATACCACCAACCAAGCAATCAAAATGACAAGGAAACATTTCAATTATAAGAACACCACATACTCACTAGAAAGCATCAAATTTAAGTAGACAATCCCCTAACTATCTATTCGACATGGCTTTACGACCAAGAGTTATAGTTTCACAAGAAGAATAACATTATAAAATACCACCGAGATTAAATTATCAAGGTCTAATTACACTATCATCACCAATGTCATGGTACAAAAGACTCAAAGCATCCAAAGTGTCTCCACTTAATCCAAAATTAATAGGTCATAGAGTATTATTCATAGTAACTTAAAAAGTTAAGGAAAGGGTAAACTTATTTATAGGTCAAGATGGAAATAAACACACTTAATTTACACACAATACTCAAATGGGATTAATTCTAATAATAATTACGCAAATGCAAACAATCCACAAGTCACTACTTTATATAATGAAATAAGGAAAATCCTGATAAAACTTAGCATGCCATCAAAGAGAAGCCACCACTAGACAAACATGTTTCCACTAACATCCACAGCTAGCCAAAAGCTATCCGATCCTAACATAACTCATCAACCCAAAATTAAACACATCTATTCCAACGAGGTTCAAGCTCTTACTAGACTATAGATAATCACCATCAATGCCATTAGAATAATAACTCGACCATACTACACAAAATACTCTCTTCCCAGCAAGTTTGAGTAATGAAAATGACACTCTAAGATCCTAGATACACTCAAGGTTATATGCATCCAACACCAAAGCATAACTTAATACACCTAAGAAGGAATTCAGGACACCAAGGGTGTACCCCCATATGACGAAAAGTTACAATATAAAAAGAATAGAACCAACTCATCATCATGTAAGAAGGAACCACGTAATGTTTAGCTATGTAGCCAACAACATAATGAGCTCCAAGTCACCAATAAAAATAAAATCCAAGAAATGTCGACAATCAAGGAAAGTGGCTAAGTAGCCGCATTGAAAATTCTAAAAATTCTCACAAAAATATAAATAACAACAAGAGCCTTAGAGCTTCTCAATCCAATCATAAAATAAGATGTTGGTCCTTGATAAAATGACACGAGTTTACGAATTTAAAACTTCAAAAGTTAACACCACATTCACTTCACACAGCCCTTCATAGTCACCAATAAGGGTACTCTACCTCAAGGTCGGTTCCAAGGACACATACATAGGATTGGGTCATAAATGACACCTAGATTTAACGTCCACTCTCCCATATGGGTAACAAAAAGAAAAACTAGCAACCGGACCATGTTTCCTAACGAATGAAGGAAGGAAGCTCTAAAAAACTTCTAATTAAATCTTCTCGACCCTAGAACACAACCACTAATGTCCAACCACAAGAATCATACCAAACAATCTATCATCCCAACAACTCCAATAAGGAAGGTTCTCAAAATGGCTCAATGCATTATACAATTGAATCAATATTTAGGACTTGTAAAAAGACACATCTTCAAAGGAGAACCAAGTTTCCACTACCCTAGAAGTTCACAAAAATTAATTTAATTTAGAATTCTTAGTTACTCAGGTGTAGAAAAAACATCGTTATGCAAGTAAAACAATTCAAACAACTTATTATTTTATTATTATTTTAATTATGTCAATTCAAATGAATAGAGTAATGTAATATTTCTTCATACTTATTTGTTTTTCAATTTTCAAACAAGGTTGTTTTCTAGATTTAAAAGTGTGATAGGTTTAGAGTTTATCTCTCAAGTTTTCTAGTGTGCCTAAGGGTCCAAGATTTGAACCCATGGCTCAGATACCAAGTGTAACACCAATCCAAAACAACCACTCGAGACCAAGAACAACCTACGTTTCGTTAGGAATAGTTAAGGAATATTTTTTTTTAAAGTGCTTCCAACAAAATTTCCAGAGTCAATTACAACAGTTATCAAAACATCCTACAAAACACTATGAGAGAGAAATTCATCCTTAGTGTAGATAGATTATCTTCTCGTGGGGTATGGAAATAAATTTTCCTGGGTAATCAGAAAGCGGTGTGCGCGAAGAAGCTTTCCTAGGAAAGAAAGAATGGGCATGGAGGAAACTCTTTTCTCATGGGTGTAAAAGATGGGTGGAGAAGATACTGTTGTTCTCCGAGTGCACAAGACAGGTATAGTAGAGACTATTTTTCTCCTGTATGTGCAAGAAGGGTGCACAAGAAGTTTTTTCCTCATATGGGCACGCAAGACAGGCGCGCAAGAGGCTTTTTCTCTTCTTATTGCATAAGAGGATTTTTCTCTTCTTCAAACTTCAAAAGGCAATAAATTTTGATAGGGAACTCCATTTTTTGTAAAAAAGGAATTTTAGGAAATATCTCGATGTCCTCTTTGCACTGAAACCTTAAGAATTAATTTGGATAAATTTTTAAGGGTAAATTTTGAGAAAATGCTTTGCAGGCTTATAAAATGAAAAATAGTAAAATTTAACTTATAAAATTTTGTTCAATTCACCTTTGGGCCATCAATTTGAAAATTAACTTCCTTCCAAAGTCACGTCATTCACCAGAGCTAGTTAATAATTGCCACCTTTCTCCACTTCAAAACTTTGAAGCATTTATTAGACATCTCCCATGACCATCCTGAGAAATTTAATATGCAGATTGGTGATGGATAGTAGACCTAAAAATTAGATTATGAATGATTGACATTTCAATGCCACATATTTTTTGAAATAGGTAACAGGGTTGAGGATTGTGTATGATCTAAAAAAGGGGGGACTGTACGATGGAAAAGTGACTAGCGAGCGTGGGAATATACAAGCAACTCTTCCTCACACTCGACCTCCCGAGGTCGTGCTGAGACAGCCGATGCAGATGGAATATGTATGGGATGCAGACAAACTAGTTAGGTAATCTAATGTCTTCAATACACACTAGTGGAATTTGTGAATCTAAGGCAAAGAAGGCCCTTCTAACCTAAACTGGTGTGATAGATCAATCGGAAAGGATGACTGCTCGAAGGCTCTAATCAATATCGGGCTCTGGCATGATTCGATCTATGGGTTGTGGAATACATGGAAAATGACCTGGGATAGTTTCGTGTATGTCTCCAGATAAGGTCATATGATGGATGGTAAATATAATCGACTCTATGGAAGATTCTTTGGCCTAGTCTAGAAATCTCTAGCTTTGTTAGCTATTGTATCTAGTGAGGATAACTATTCGATGATGATAGATGGAAGTGGAGTGGATCTTAATACTAGTGTGCGTAGGCCAATGTCTATGTCCGATTGACTTATAGATTCGTTGGGTGGCAGGATTTGTGGATCGTAACCGTAGACTCTTGTTTGTTGCAGTCCTGTTATGGTCATGCGTAGAATTAGTTCCTAATCCTTAACACCCAGTAATCATATGCTTTCTCAGCTTCTATATTTAGGACTCAATAACTGTGTGATCTTCTCAAAGTGCCTCACAGGTGTTCTTACAACCTAAATTCTTAGGCTAGTATCTATGTTTGTCAGAATTTCTCCTACGTCGGGCTATGGGACTAAAGGATCACAACCAAAGGTTTGTTCTCTTTCAAGCCCTTCTATAGTCATACGGATGTTAACTAGGGTAATCTATAGTTCGGTTGATTTTGACAAAAATGTGTGTGCTTGGTCGTCTTCTATGTTTAACCCGCTCAACTGGGAATGGATTTGTTGCAAGCTTACCGTTGTTTCGAAAGAATTGAATCCTAAGATTCTGATCTATATCAGTTATTGCTGTGATGAGATTGGGTTGAGGCACAATTGGCTCGAATACGTATTCCCTGGGCTCTCTAAGTCTCGTAATTGTCATACAAAAGTAATAGTATAAATTAACTATGACAAAGTGAAATTTAACTATTTTGAATATATCTATAGCATATATGATTTCTCTATTTTTTGTGTTTTCTGAAGAAATATTCGAATGAATTTAAGCAACTAAGCTATTTAAAATATCTAGAAATTGACAGCTAAAATAACAACTTAAAACAAACAAAATAACCGAGTATAGCTATTTGTCTTTGCAATTTGTAGATCTACTCTAAAAATGAAATAACTGATCTAATCTATTTGCAAGACTCTCGATCCTACCTTAGAAGTGAGGAGTGAATCATAGTTTCTTAGAAACTATCAATCCCCACAGCTTCCCTGGCAATATCAAGAGTAGAATTAACTAAAATAAAGTGATTTGGCTACTTTATTTGATATGTTTCTAACTAAAACTTTGAAAGCTAGAACCTAGATCCTGCAGAACAGTGGTGAATCTGATGGTGTGTGTGATCTTGTCCCCTCAGTGTGATCTCCTCATTCCTTCATGTTCATGTGGATCTAGAAAAGTGTGTAATGCATTAGCATCAATAGAAGTAGATATTGGGACGTACGGCAGCTTAGGATATAGACTGAACACAATGCGAGTAGGAGAGGGATAGTGCAAGAGTACAGAGCTTGGCTTATGTAATTCCTAGCGGGATTTATTGGGAGTCATGCAACTTAAGGCATCCAGAACCTAAAACTATCTTGTTTGAAGAAAAAAACCTGCAACTTTAATGGCTTCCTATTGAAAACAATCTATTCTACTCCAATGGATTGGATGAAATAACAGCAGTACTTGCACAAGATGGATATGTGGCTTACTAACAGTAAAACAATGCTAACTAAGCATGCAATGAAAGAAACTAAGCACTCTAAGAAAAAATGAAAACTAAATCTATTGCAAAGAGAAATCAGAGGCAAATTTTGAGGGGCCATTTGCTTGAGCACAAGCCATCTATTTATAGCATTTGCATTTACCCAAGGTAAAAATCAAATAGAACTCTTAAACTACAAACAATGGCAAAACACTATTCCAGGGAACCAGAATCATAAATGCAAGCTTATGGTGGTGAAAGAAAGCTGGTAAAATGTTGAAATTACATGAGTCATGTTAAAATAGATTTCTAGAAAATGCGTAAAGGACCGCCGCTCTGAGCAGGGTGGCGGCGGCGGTTACAGGACCGCCACCCTGTTCAGGGCGGTAGTTTCGTCATTGAAGAGCAAAAGGCCAAGAAAAGAGAGGAAAAGGGTAAAAAAAAGCACGCGGGGGCTAAGCGGGGCATGTGGGATGTTAACGCACACTTGGAGATCTTTTCTGGATCCCAAACACCTTGCGAGGAGACCTGTATCATCATTGGGGCACCTGTCACGTTGTTCTGGTAGTACAGTACCTTATAATTTTGGGTACGTACATATTGCCCCCTCGGAGAAGTGTTTTAGCCATGAAGAGGCATAAAATGGTTGATCCGAGTATGGCGGTCCCAAAATGGGAAGTTAGAATTTATACCTGATACATCTGTGTGTTGAAATGACGCCATGCAAAATTCCCACTACCTACAAAATGAAAAGAGAACTCAAATGCAAATAGACACAATAGTTTAGAAAATAAACGCTAAAATAACAGGAAATGAGAACGTACCATTTGTGTGGGGATGAGAACTTACCTCTGTCGGCACTACAAACCTATGAAGAAGGCATTTAAAATGAATCAGGGTGCTATATATATGAAAGTGGGCCCATTTTCCTATTCATTTACGCGAGTTGATATGATTGGTTTTGAGCTCTGGAACCCACGGTGACAGTTTCTTGTGTGAGTAGACTCAAAACATCCATGATGGGATAGTGATCATGCCTCCGTGAGCGGAACATCGACCCACGAGATTACAGGTTTAGTTTTCTTCAATTTATCCTTTTTACCCCCTTAAATTTGAAATGCCAAAAACTTTGTCATGAAGGGGTAATTTTTGAAAATGTTAGTTTTAAAAGGTCCATCTAGGGGGGGCGCCTACTGGGTAGGCTTTGTTTTTAGGTAAAATGGTCCTTTTTTGCATTTTTTAGGCTTTTTAAGTTTAAAAACCCGCATGGGTTTTCGGACCACAACTGCCACCCTTAAAGTGGTGGTTACGAAACCACCTCTCTGCTTAGGGCGGCAGTTTTGCATAGAATGTAAAAAGAACATCCCTTTGAAATTGTTTTTGCTTTTCTAGCATTTCTACATGTTTTCATGATTTTTCCAATGTTACTCGGATGCTAACTTGCTCTGTTTTGTGTGTTTTTGGGTGTATATAGGTGAGAGAGGAGTATATCCAGTGGAGTAGAGAGAGGGAGTGTTATTGGCTCCTAGGGGTACTAGATGCCATCTCACAGGATGAGGAGGATAGTCTTCAGCGGGCTGGGATACTATGCATTTCACGCGTGCCCCATGTTACACCATCCAGTCACATTCTTTGTGACTTGTTCTCATATTGGGATGCAGATCAGAACACCTTTTGATTTCCATGGGTCTGCGGTGAGTGGAATATTACATTGGAGGATGTCTATGTCTATCCCATTCTAGGGGTCCCGATTATTGGGAGATGTCTCACCCTTGAGACAGCAGGTTCGCGGGCCCAGATAGCATAGTGGGCCACATACATGGGAGATGTAGTCATCTCCATGGGGTCAAGAAGGGGGTTAGATTTTGATCCATTCCTAGTTTTCCCATCCCCTTACTTTGCCAGGCCATCATGGGGATCCTTTTTCTCGAGACTGATCGGGGACAAGGGAGGAGATACATTGTTAGACTACTGGTCCCCCATTATTGCAAAGATAGAGGGACACGGTCGGATATATGCCTGGGGAGTAGACATTCTTGGGACCACCTATCATGATCTATATATGGTATTCCATTTATAGGGGTAGTCCTTGAGTCACCTGACCTTAGTCATCTATTCATGAGTTGGGTCTATGAGCACTTCATCCCCTACGGAAGAGGTGTGGAGGTGGCAGATCCTAGAGCTATGAGGGCAGCCAGATGGATAAATATGTCAGTGCTCCGAGCACCTCATCAGCCAGTTGCTTATTTGACTACTGTTGACATGGAGGCCACACCATACCAGACTATGGCAGGTATATGGGGTGAGGAGGCTCTTACTTTCATCTCCTGCTCCACCATAGGGCAGCTTATCGATAGAGTGGGGCGAGTGGAGATACACCCCTTTGGCAGAGTTCCTTAGTAGTTTGGCCTACCATACATGGGTATTCTTCCCCTAGTAGTGCTAGTATACAGATCAGTCCGAGAGGCCAGAGGGGGGCCTAGAGGCCAGGGTTGGACAGTGGTTACCCCTGGCATTCCTATTGTAGCCAGGAGGATAGTATGTGCCAGAGGGAGAGTCGGTGCGTCTCAGGCATGATACATTCTTTTGTATATCAGGGCTCTTCCAGCGGGTTGACCTTGCTTAGAGCATGATGGCATTGTATAGATTATTTTGATCATATATATATATATATATATATATATATATATATTTTCTGGATCAAACCCTTGGCATTCATGGCTTACTTTCCCTTTCTAGTTTCCTTATGTAGATTACGATGTATGTATGCATGTTCTTTTATAATGTATGTAATGGAGAACAAATGATGCAAGTGTTTGACTTTCTTTTGTATTTCATGATGATGATAAATGATAATGTAGATATAATGTGATTTTGAATCTTAGTTTCTTGCAAGCAATTTTTGGATACTTCATATTTGTTTTGGCAAGGTGATGAATATAAACTGACATGATGAGCAGATAAACCTACCCCTACACCCAACTCCATGCAACTAGTAAGATGTGAGGGCTCATCACCGAGAGTTGGAAAGGGTGCAAGTTATGAGATGTGTTGAAATGATATTGATGAAAGACAAACAAAGCTTTGGCGGAACAAAATTAGGATACCACAAGCTTCACTCCACTCGATTGACTTCATAGTTTTGGATGCAACTTACTTTGCAGTTTATCCAGACTTAGATCCTTAGATGGCCACATAGTAGACAAAATTTGGGTTTTTAGGATTTTGAACTCTTATGGAATTTTGGACATCTGATTCATTTGTTCTTGACTCAAAGACTTTGAGATTTGAATTGTTTGTGTATGACCTTTTGCATTCGTTTGTCAATAAGACCCCCCTACACTTTGCCCCATGCTACTAGTAAGAAGCGTGGGTTTACCACCATGGGCCAAGCATAGGTGAGTAAGGGAATTTCCATCCTTTCCCAACCCTATGTCACTAGTAAGAGACGTAAGCTCATCACCGAAGGTTGGTGGGGCAAGGAAATGTGTAAAATTAAAATTTTTCTGTTTTGAATCAATATTTGACTTGTTTTCTTGAGTAAAATGTCATTATGTGCTTATTTCCAAAGAGATATATATATGGGATATGGGATAGTGACACCATGAAGCTTCTAGAATAGACCATAGGCAAGACACCTATCCTAAGAAGAAGCCAAAAGTGAGAACAAGCCTGCAGATCTTGGTATGGTTACCATTTAAAACTTTCTCATATCTAGCTTTATTTGATGACATGATTCCAAGATAATTTGATGATATCATGAAAATGGAGAGGTATGATTAGAAAGTTTATGCCAACAATATCATGAGTTTGTAATGAATTGCTTTGAGAACAAAATTCCTTGATCACAATTTGTGTACGAAACAAGTGGACAAAATGATCTTAATCTATATGAAGATGCAATGTAAATATGATTATAAATAGTGCTAGTTGCTTATGCGTAGAACTGCTTGAGGTGTAGGGAATTGACCGTTTCGCCAAATTCCTCACCTTCTAGCATACATAACAGGTATGCACCATTTCCATATTCCTTCATGACTCAGTATGGGCCCAACCATTTAGGCCAGAATTTCCTTCCTTCACCGGTCTTCTTATCAATCCAGCTGTCTAGCCTTAGAACTAGATCACCTTCATATATGTCGCATTCATAGACTTTCTTGTTATACTGCCGGAACATCTAGTTAGCATAGGCTCTATGCCATTGTTTAGCATCTAACCTAGCTTCATCTAGACTTTCTAATTGGGAGAGACGTGCTTCCCTATAAGCGTCTTCATCCAGAATCCCTTGTAATGAAATGCAGAGACTGGGTATTTCAACCTCAAGTGGGAGAACTACCTCTACCTTGAATACTAGTGAGAAAGGAGTTGCTCCCCGTTGGTGTTCTTATTGAGGTTCGGTGGGCCCATAAGGCTGGATATAACTTCAAGTGCCAATCTTGTTTGTTTTCTTTCACCGTTTTAAGGAGAATGGCTTTTAGTGTTTTATTTGTCACTTCATCCTGTCCGTTGGCTTGAGGGTAATACAAGGAGGCCATATGATGGCTTATTTTAAATTTATTACACAATTCGTGAACTTCATCGTTCTTAAAATAAGTCCCATTATCTGAGATAATGACTTGTAGGACACCGTACCTAAAAATGATTTGGTTCAAAATGAATTTGGTGATTACAGAACCTGGTACAGTAGTAAGAGGCATAATCTCTACACACTTGGTGAAATATTCGGTGGCCGTGATTATAAAATTATGGCCATCTTTAGACGAGGGAGAGAATTTCCCTATCGAATCTAGGCCCCACGTGGAAAAGGGTCATGGAGTAGCAATCGGTTGTAGAGCTTGTGCCGACATTTAGATCTCATGGGAGAACTCTTGGCACTTATGACACTTACGTAAAAACTCTATACTAACGTCATGTTCTAGAGTGGGCTAGAACTATCCCATTGGATGTACTTTACGAGCAGTGGCATGGTCCACCGAAGTGGCCTCCACACATTCCACTGTGAGATTCGTGGAGAATCTTCTTGGATTCTTCTGTGTCGACACATCTTAGAAGCATTCCGTCAAATGCTTTTCGATAGAGCACCTAATCTATAATGACGTATTTTGCTACGATAATGTGTAGCTGCCTTCTTTGTTAAGGTGTAGCCCCTTCTGGATACGTATGGTCCATGATATAGTTAATGATACCTGTGTACCAAGGACACTCAGAGATAGGAGGTCTGGTTTCAATGTAGTATACGCACTCGTCTGGAAAGTCTAGATCTACTAGATCACCTCCGTCTAATGGGTTATCAGCTAACCAATCCATGATGATTTGTCCTTTAACCGACTTTTGATTTACAAACATTAATTCGAATTCCCCCATTAAAGTTATAAAACATCCAGCCTTCTTAGATAAGGACCCTTGTGTGAGGAAAGTTCGTAAATGGTCTATTTTTACCATGACCCTTGTTTCTTGATTTAGCATATAGTGTCTTAAGCATTTGGTTGCAAAGACTATGGCAAGGCATTCTCATTATGCTTGTGTATAACATGTTTCATAGTTGAGCAATGTTTGGCTAATGAAATAAATCACACGTTCTCTCTTGTCATCATCTTCTTGAGCCAGCATACAGGCTAGTGAGACATTGGTAGCTCGTGAGTATAAAATTAACGAGCGATCTAGCTTAGGTGGCATTAGCGTAGGTGGTGACAACAAGAAATGCTTAACTGCATTAAAAGCTTCATTGTAATCTTCAGTCCAATCAATGCTATAATCCTTCTTGAGTAAATTTTTGATTGGATGAATGGCGAAACTTAAGTCTGGGATGAATCTCTGGATTACACCAAGTTTTCCGAGAAATGACCTGATTCCAGATTCATCCGAAGGTGGGACCATTTCAAGGACAGCCTGAATTTTGGTTGGGTCAACATCTATTCCTCGTGATGATATGATGTAACCTAGGAGCTTCCCTCATGTTACACCAAAGACGCATTTTTCTGGATTTAGCGTGACTCCGTATTCTATCAGACGTGAAAGAATGATGTGGAGAACCTCCGGGTGGTCACAACACTTCTTGGCCTTAGCCAATAAGTCATCTACGTAGGATTCCACAATTTTATGAATTAAATAATGAAATATATATGTCATAGCTCACTGGTATGTAGCGCCAGCATTCTTGAGACCGAATGGCATAACAGTGTAGCAATAAGTTCCCCAAGGAGTTATAAACATGTTGTTTTATCCTGATCTTGTTCAGATATTCTGATTTGATTATATCCCGAGAATCCATCCATGAGAGACAAAAGTTCAAATCCAGCTGTCGCATCAACTATGACGTCAATGGATGGTAACAAGAAGTCGTCCTTAGGACACGCTTTTTTAATGTCTTGGAATTCTATGAAGATGCATATCTTTCCATTTTTTTTTAGAACGGGAATGATATTTAATACCCATTGAGAGTAATCGACCGGTTTGATGAATCCTACTTGGAGGAGTTTTATTACCTCATCTTTTTACCATGAGAGATACCTTGGGCTTCATGGGTCTTGATTTTTGTTTAATTGGCTTTGCATCAGATTTAGTGACGAGGTTGTGCACCCGCAATGTGGGGTGCAACGCCTGTCATTTCCTTATAATTAAATGCAAAAGCCTTTTTATGTTCCTTGAGGATTCGAGTGTGTATTTATACTTCTTCTAGAGTTAACGAGGATCCTATCTTCAATATCCTAGGTTCATCTTGCGTTTTGATGTTAATATCAATTGTTTCTTCAATCAAAGAGGTGTTACCTTCTTCAAACTCAGGTGGGGTTGGAGGTAAGTCAAAATTGTCCCCCATTTTCTACTGTGTATACACAAGGTTCCATTTCCGAGGGAAGTTCCATCATAGGATTTCCGAAGTAGGAAGATGAATGTGGGATTAAGAAAAAATATATCATATGATAGGAGATATGTAGTGCTGCATAGGCGTTTAAGTAATTCAGAGTGGCCATATCACTATCAATGTGGTCTAGGATAGTAGATTAATTTCCGTTTATAAAAGAGAATTTGTCATTGTTTTTATCAATGGTTCGTCACGAAGGGATACCGTGAAACGGGTATCCTCTAATTTACTATTTGCAGTTAAAGCATGATGCTGAGGTTGCTATAGAATCGACGAGAAGAGTGTGTTCTCGTGGGATTGCTTCAATTGATATGAAGTCAAACTCCTTGCTTAAATCCAACACAGCTGTTTTGTAAAGTTGTAAGTGCTCGGCTTTGGTTTCATATACCTCAGAGACTTGGTTTGCTACCAATTGTGAGTCTCCTAACACCTTGATGTTATTAACATCAATCCTTTTGGCTAAAATGAGGCCAAGGAGGAGGGCTTCGTACTCAGCGTCGTTGTTTGTGCATTCGAAATTTAGTTTAAAGGCAAATGGTAGGACTTTCCCCCTCGGGAGAAGTAAGGATTATTCCTGCCCCAGCTCCATAACAACATCTAGCTCCATCAAAATGGAGTGTCTAATATTTAGCTGGGAATATGGACGCTGGGATATCTTTTGTGTTCACGCATTATACTTCCACCATACAGAGATCCTCTACTGGAAGAGAGCCAATGCCTAGGGAACATCCCATGCCTGCAGAGTCAAATGGTAAGAACATTGGTAGATCTTGTTCTATTAATTCAACGATTTTTGCAGTAGTTCCTAATGATACTATTTCAATGGTGTTAGCCTCATCTTTGGGGGTTGGGATTGCCTTGGCTAGGCTCATAGTTTCAAGATCTATCGTAGGTACCAACTCCTCTTTTGGTTTTGGGTTGGTAGGTTTATTAAGTTGGTTTGTTGGGAGTTCAAACTCCGAGTGCACTCCTAGTATTTTCTTTAAGTCAGCTAGGTGTACATCGAATGGTTTTGGATCACCTTTGGCCACAAATATCTTTCCTAAGTGTAAAAACCTTACTTCTTGAAATAGTGTAGAAGGGATTTCCTTCATGCGGTGTATCCATGGTCGGCTGAGGATCATATTATAGTTAGTTTCCCGATATATAATATAAAACTTAGTCAAGATAGTTTTGGGTTCTAAGGTGACCAGCAATATTATAGTTCCAACCGAGGTGGCTTTAAGGCTATCATAGCCCCTTAGTGTGTTTCGAGTTGTGGAACAATTGGTTTCTCCATACCCTAGATTTTGAAGGAAAGAGAAGGGAACTATGTTAACTACCGCCCCATCGTCAACCATTACACGCTTTACATAGTTGTTATAAACCCATACTTGCAAATGTAAGGCTGGATCACCTCAGCGTGTGATCTCAGCATCTGTTGGCATTTTGTTTATCTCGAAATCCGCCTGCCCCGGGGGATGAACATCAAAGTCCACATGATTTACCTATGTTTCAAGAGGTGGAGTGATGTTAATTAAATGACCTAAACCTAATACTTCTAAAAGAGCAGCCCTGTGGGCAGGAGGGTTCTTTAGTAAGTCTAAAAATGAAATGTGTGAGAAGCTTTTTGTTAGGTCGTTAACTAAATCATAGCCACCCACAGGTTTTGCTACGATTTGTTGGATGTTATCCGCTTCCAGCAGGTGGCTTTGACTTGGCTGAGAGAAATAATCTCGTGTCCTTGTTACAACTTTGATGGGTAGTTTGGCGTCTAAATCCACTAGACCAACTACCTTAGGTCGTGGTTGACTTCCCAATTGTGGTGCAACTAATGGATTTAGCGAGGTCGAGGCTTCATGATCATTGTTTCCTGTCATTACACCCTTGTTTGTCTCAGTTAGATTTAGCCTGTTGTTATCATGATTTGGGAGCGGATCATTAAAGATCTTGAGGGGTGCATTTTGAGGGGAAACTACTCTTGGAAAAGTATTTCATGATGGTGATACAGGATCTGCCAAGAACATATCCATGAAAATTTGTCTTTGTTCATCTAGCAAGTGTTGCATGAATTTGTTGTAGTCACGACACGTTCTAGTGTCATGGCACTAAATTTTGTGGAAACCACAATACGAATTAGGATTATAATTCCTAGTTCGTTGGTTTGGTGCGTATTATGGTCCAAAATTTTGATCAAACCGTTGTCTACTAGGATTAAAATTTTGTGTTTTTTGTCTTTGATTTAAATTTTGGTTTTGGTATCTAGTTGAATTTTGGCTCAAACACTGTGTGGGGTTTTGTCGTTGTTGTTGTTGTTGTGGATGGTTAAAATGCACTGTATTGATTGTCGGGGGTAAAGTTGTTGTTTCGTTGGTTGTTTATTTGTGATGGATTATTGACAAAATTTACCTTCTTAGGCTGGTCCGTTACTCCATTTATTGTTACACCCCGATTTTTATCAAGGATTTTAGGTTCTTGATTGCCGTTTGTGGTAGTAGGATAAGTTGTAGTGTTCTGATTCGAGGTGACTAACCTCCCATTTGCTCCATATGTTTTGTGACCACTATCAATTTCTGCTTGATCTAGTCGAAGAGCACTCTCAAGCACTTCATCGTAAGTTCTTAATGGGAACTTCTAGACTTCTTCCTTCACTTCTCTACTTAGAGAATGAAGGAATAAATCGCATAGTTCCATTTGATCCATGTTTGGAGCACTTGCCGAAGAATAAAGAACTGTATACGCCACCTTTGGATGAAATGGGTGACAGATTTGTTGTATTCTTGTTTGATGTGTAAGAACTCCCTGATTCCTGTCCTTAATAGTTTATTCATGTCAAAGGCCTTAATGAACTCTGAAATGAGTTGTTTGAACGAATGTATAAAAGATTTAGGAAATCGATAATACCCAATATAGATGTGATGCCTTCAAGCATCTTTTGGGAATATCTTGGGTGACCATGAAATCCCAAAGGAGGAATTCCCTAACCACAATAGCATATGATTTGATATGTGCATTTGGGTCTCCCATTTCTTTATATTTGGGAAGGCCTTGAAGATGGTCGAGGAAGCATGATGACACCTTAGATCATGAAATCTAAGAAGCTCTTTTAAGTATTTTGAATAGGATGCCTATTGCATAGGAATAAACCGTAATTGTTTTTGGATAGACTGAGGGGAGCGAGGAAGAATGGGTTGGTGAGTAGTAGCATATGAATATGCATTGGTAGGGGCATATGGGAACACCCTGTGAATTGTGAAGATAGACATGCCGGGAGATGAGATACATGTCCCCTTGGCTGGGTGGATTTTGAATATGCATGGATATAATGAGGTATGATATTAAAAAATGTCCTTGTATGGTATTGTAATTGTAAACTATCCGCATTATTGGGAGTGAACAGTGTAGAGAGGCATTGTTTGAAAGGCCCATAGGTAGGCGTTTGTTGTGAGGGAGACTGAGGACCCATTCCTAGTGTGCCTAGTCCTCGTGAGGAGGTCTACTTGGCTAGGATACTTTATTAGATACCTTATTGAAAGTATTGTTGTGAATTCGTTGGATTGTTGGTGGTGTGAATGTGGTTTTGACCATTCATGGCATAACCCAAATCTACTAACGTTGTCACATGGGTTGATTTGGTGAAGTTGAGAGTGTTTTAAACTAGTCAAATTCATCCTACTAAAGTGGAGATGTAGAGGCATTTAGAAATCCCGATTTGAACTGATTTTCTTGGAAGATGGTTCTTGTTGTGCTCCAAGGGGATGAATTACCATATCATGTAATGGGATGGAAGTATTTTCTTGAAAAGATACCTCGGGTTGTGTTTGTAAACCTCCTATAGGTGGGTACATACTTCGAGAATTAAAGTTGGTATGTTCCTGGCTCACGTACCGAATATTCATCGTCTAAAACTCGGTATGAGTCTGATTGTCTGTAAGCTAATTTGTGGTCTAAGACAGCATCTGAGGAGATGAACCGGATTCTCTAGTGAACGTCATGTTATTCGATCCTGAAGGCTCTGTTTGTTGCGTTTGAGCGAGCTCTTGTATCTAACTACTTAGTTTGAAACGATGAGTTATATCTGATTCTTGGAGTTTGTGTTGACAACTTGGAGTTAGTTGAGTAGTTGTCACCCCATACTGAGAGTGAGGGTGATGATTGGGACTATTTTGTTGGGCGTAGTAAGCCTCAAGACCCAAGAGGGGTCTGCCATATGCATTAATCCCGACATATTCGGGGGTATATGAATACCCGCAGAATAATGGGAAGGAGTAAGGTGATGGTGAAAGCTAATGAGGCGGAAAAGATGAAAAGTATACTAATTTGGAAGAACACGTAATAATATGACTCCGAACTAGAAAGTAGGAAGTTCACGTTGGGTTCACCAATTTTGTATGATGGAAAAGTGACTAGCGAGCGTGGGAATCTACAAGCAACTCTTCCTCGCACCCGACCTCCCGAGGTCATGCCGAGATAGCCAGTGGGGATGGAATATGTATGGGATGCAGACAAACTAGTTAGGCAATCTAATGTCTTCAATACGAACTAGTGGAAATTACAAATCTAAGGAAAAGAAGGCCCTTCTAACCAGTGGACTGGTGTGATAGATCATTATCGGCAAAGAAGGCAAGGATGACTCGCTCAAAGGATCCAATCAATATCGAGCTCTGGCGTGATTCGATCTATGGGTTGTGGAATACGTGGAAAATGACCTGGGATAGTTTTGTGTATGTCTCCAGATAAGGTCATATGGTGGATGGTAAATATAGTCGACTCTATGGATGATTCTCTGGCCTAGTCCAGAACTCTCTAGCTTTGTTAGCTGCTGTATCTAGTAAGGATAATTGTTCGATGATGATAGGTGGAAGTGGAGTGGATCTGAATACTAGTGTGCGTAGGCCAATGTCTATGTCTGATTGACTTACGGATTCGTTGGGTTGCGGGATTTTTTGGATCACAACCATAGACTCTTGTTTGTTGCGGTCCTGCTATGGTCATGCGTAGAATTAGTTCCTAATCCCTAACACCCAGTAATCATATGCTTTCTCAGCCTCTATATTCAAAACTAGTAGCTGTGCGATCTTCTCAGAGTGCCTCACAGGCGTTCTTGCAACCTAAATTCTTAGGCTAGTATCTATATCTGTGAGAATGTCTCCTGCGTCTGGCTGTGGGACTAAAGGATCGCAACCAAAGGTTTTCTCTCTTTCGAGCCCTTCTACAGTCATATGGATGTTACCTAGGGTAATCTGTAGTTTGGTTGATTCGACCAAAACGTGTGCGCTTGGTCGTCCTCTATGTTTAACCCGCTCAACTGGGAATGGATTTGTTGCAAGCTTACCGTTGTTCGGAAGACTTGAATCCTAATATTCTGATCTATATCATTTAATGTTGTGATGAGATTGGGTTGGTGCACGATTGGCTCGAATACGTATTCCCTGGGCTCCCTAGGTCCCGTGATTGTCATGCAAAAGTAACAATGTAAATTAACTATAGCAAAATAAAATTTAACTACGTTGAATATATCTATAGCATATATGATTTCTCTATTTTTGTATTTTTTGATGAACTATTCGAATGAATTTAGAAACTAATTTAATACATCTAGAAATTGACAGCTAAGATAACAATTTAAAACAAACAAGATAACCGAGTATAGCTATTTGTCTGTGCAATTTGTAGATCTACTCTAAACAATGAAATAACTGATCTAATCTATTTGCAAGATTCTCGATCCTACCTCAGAAGTGAGGAATGAATCATAGTCTCTCAGAAACTATCAATCCCCACAACTTCCCTGGTAATATCGAGAAGTAGAAATTAACTGAAATAAAGCAATTAACTACTTCTATTTGATATGATTCTAATTTAGAACTTTGAAAGCTAGAACCTGGATTCTGCAGAACAATGGCGAATCCGATGGTGTGTGTGATCTTGTCCCCTCAGTGTGATCTCCTCGTTCCTTCGTGTTCACGTGGATCCAGAAAAGCGTGTAATGCTAGCATCAACAGAAGTAGATATTGGGACGTAGGCAGCTCAAGATACAGACTGAATACAATGCGAGTAGGAGAGGGATAGCGCAAGAGTACAGAGCTTGGCTTATGCAATTCCTAGCGGGATTTATTGCGAGTCATGCAACATGAAACGTCCAGAACCTGAAACTATCCTATTTGAGGAGAAAAACCTGCAACTTTAATGGCTTCCTATTGGAATAAACACAACTATCACTATTCCAATGGATTGGATGAAATAACAGCAGCACTTGCACAAGATGGATATGTGGCTTACTAACAGTAAAACAATGCTAACTAAGCATGCAATGAAAGAAACTAAGCACTCTAAGAAAAATGAAAACTAAATCTATTGCAAAGAGAAATCAACTAGGAAATTTTGAGGGGCCATTTGTTTGAGCACAAGCCAACTATTTATAGCATTTGCATTTACCCAAGGTAAAAGCCAAATAGAACTCTTAAACTATAAACAATGGCAAAACACTATTCCAGGGAACCAGAATCATAAATGCAAGCTTATGGTGGTGAAAGAAAGCTGGTAAAACATTGAAATTACATGAGTCGTGTTAAAAGAGCTTGGTCTGGGAAAACACGTAAAGGACCGCCGCCCTGAGCAGGGTGGGGGTTACAGGACCGCCGCCCAGTTCAGGGTGGCGGTTTTGTCACTGAAGAGAAAAAGGCCAAGAAAAGAGGGGAAAAGGGAAAACAAAGCATGCGGGGGCTAAGTGGGGCATGCGGGATGTTAACGCACACTTGGAGATCTTTTCTGGATCCCGAACACCTTGCGAGGAGACCTGTATCATCATTGGGGCACCTGTCACATTGTTCTGGCAGTACAGTACCTTACAATTTTGGGTACTTACAGGGACCAATCATACATGGTGGGTGGATTCAAAAACCTCTCACTTCATTGTTAATGTCTTTTCTGCCCCTGTTTCAAATTCTGTTTTGAGTCCTTATCAGATTGTCTTATCCCCTAATTTGAACCCGCTTCAATTGAGCAAGTAGTTTGTGAACCAAAGAACTCATATCCCTCTGGCTCCCTTTGAGGCGGTCAAGGAGAGGGAATTCTCCTCTTCTCTTGCTAGGTCTCCTTTGCAAATAACTATTTCCTCATTTAATATTATCCTCCTATATTATCATACTTCTGATGCTAAATATATGAGGGAGGAATGGGCGGTGGTGTAGAAAAAGAAAAATATCTCTTCTAAATTGTAATCAACCTCATCCCATATGAAACTCAGATCACATTCTTCGACTTTGAATTGGCTGTGATTCTATCTTTCTTGTGCTTCCCAAGTGTTGTTGATGTTTCCTGACAACTTGTTCCTTTTTTGTTGTCTCTTGGTGTAGTTTATAGTTTTATCTAGGGTACAGGAAAGAGGCATTTCCTAGGCATGATCCCAATCAAAAAACTTTTATCCTTAATTAAAAATTGCATATATTTCTAAATTTTCGTAAGGGATCTTATTTCTAATGTTTAAGGTATATGATTGTAGTTTAAGAAACTTCCCATTTTCACATGATGGAGATTCAATTGTCCCTATCTCCCCATTTGACATTCATTTCATTATTATTTGATAATAATTGAGAATTGTTGACATTTTTCAATAATATTGAGTGTGAATTATCATTATGAAATTTAATATTTTACTCTGATATATATACACATACATTATTCAATTAAGGTATTCAAGTGGAAAACTTATAATTTTGGAAAGTGGTTAGTTATTTATAATGACAATAATGCTTTCTTACTTAAATACAAATTCTTTTCTTGTAGCAATAACTTATCGTCATATATTCCTTCTATTCTTCTTATTTCAACAAAAAAATTTATTATTATTTTATGTTTTATACTTCTCTAATTTTATACATTTCCACTTATTTTCTTCCCATTTCTTTTATCTTTTCTATTCCCCTTCTTTTCCTACATTTATGGGAATTGTGTTAGAAACATAATAATAGTTATCTAAGTGATGTTGATTTTGTGGCCTATCTTGTGAAGACCATAATTTATTTTTCGAGAGTCAAAACCACTCCATTGTTGTTTTGAATGAAATCTCTCAAAATGTTTTATGCTATGATAAGCAATGCTAGCTACTTAGAGTCTAGAATGACAATTTTTGGAAACTGAAATCATCCATCTATGACCTATAAATTGGGTTTAAACTTTTTTATAATTTTAAAATATCATATATTTTTAATTGTGATTCAACATAAATTGTTACTCAAAGAATAAGTTATTTTAGAAATGTGGTTACTGTGCACAAATTTGTGGGCTGTAGAATGGTAAATTTAGAACTTACTAAAAACACCTATTATTACTAAAAAAATAGGTATTACTAAAGATAGAAACTTTATTCAATTTTGGTTTAGGAGTAAAGTTTAATCAGGAGTCTTTTCTAATTTGAATAAAATAACATATAATCTAATTGAAAGATAAGAAAATAATGAGGATTGTTTGATTTTACTGAAGAGTCTTTGTTTTACCTAATAAAATTATTTTATTGTTGTTTTATTGGCCTAATCATTTAGTATCAGAGCATAGGTTCAAGATATGATAGGAAGAGGTTGAGGAGGTTATGCACAAATGCATATAACTCTACAACAATTATAGAGGAAAGTATAAGAGTTGTCAAATGTTATAAGTGTCGAAGGAGAAGGCATGATGGAGATGATATAGAAAAAAAAATTGATCATGAAAAATAAATGTAAAATGAAGAAGGAGAAGAAAAATCACAATCCATTGAAGAAAGGTTGATTAAAGTGCTTGAACAGATGAATGATGGAATTAACATAGATGTTTCTGACTATGGTGGGAGTCTAAAACCATAGGAATTGATAAACTAGCTAAATTACTTGAAAAATTTGCTTGAATGGAAGCATATGTAAGAAGAGAAGAAGTATAAAAACTCATGATTTTTTGTTTAGGGTCGTGCAATGATATCATGGGATCAGTTTAAGAAAAAGAGGAAGATAAAATAAAAAATAGTAGATAAAAATTGGAGCAAGATGGAGGATCTGAAGAAAACATTTATGCCTATGGAATATGCTCAAACATTATACAGAAGGTTTCAAAATTTTCTATAGAAGGATTCCATTGTCAAATACTATACTAATTAATTATAGAAGTTTTCTATTTGACTAGAGAATAATGAGATGGAAGATAGGATGACTATAAGGATCATAAATAGTTTAGAAATTTCTATTCAATATTGAATAAGCATGCATAAGAACAATTTTATGGAGTAATCTTATCATTTATCCTTAAACATATAAGAAAATAATATTATACCTAGTTTTATAATATTTGAAGGGCCAAAGATAGGACACTCATATCCAATATGAGGACATGGTGAGTATAATGGCACAAGAAGAGAAATGTCCCATGACTCACAAGAGGATAACATGGAAGGCTTAAAGAACTAGAAATGAGGAAGAGGGATTAATATAGTTAGAGAATATGATATTAATAATTATGGTAGTGGAAGAGGATGGGATTTCCCAAGTAAACCTTATGTATGTTATAGGTGTGGTGAATAAGGCCATAGGGAATTTGAATGTCTACAATATCAATCGTTATAAAAGGTGACCGTAACATTATCATCGAATAAATATGATTGAATAAGGGTTGAATAACAACACATAGAAGTTGTACTAGATGTGCGAGAGAATCTGATGATGACAAGAATGATGATCACTCCAAGGAAATATCACTTTTAGGGTGGTGAGGAATAGCTGTAGAGAAATTATTTCTGAACAATTTGTACATATAGAGGAAATCTATGTAACATTATCGTTAATGGAAGAAGTTGTGAAAATATGGTTTCCAAAGAAATAATTGATAAGATAAATTTGCAATGTGAAAAGTATCATTTTCCCTATCATGTCTCATGGTTTAAAAAATCCCAAACAAAGTTACATTAAAAAACATATTTTTTTATTATGTTTTATTTATGAAAGACTTATAAGGATTATATTTCCAGTGTGATGTCACTCAAATGAATGCATGCCATATTTTACTAAGGATACCATGGGAAATTTATAGAATGATAATTCATGATGGGAGAAAAATACCCATACATTTTGGAAGGATGAAGTAAAGGTTGTTTGTAACCATTTAAAGAAGAAAAACAAATAGAGATCATGTTTCCCACCAAGGATTTAAAAATTGAGATGAAGATAATAGGGATATAATATGCATTAATGGTAAAGAAAGAAGATGCAGAGATGGTACCCAAACCAATTGAAGCAAAAAAAGTACTAGAAGAATTTTCAAGTGTCATACCAAAAGTGTTTCTTGATGGGTTGTCACACAAGTGGTCTATTCAATATCATGTTGATCTAATTCTATGATCATACACACCAAATAAATTTTTACACCTAATTGGAATAACATTACATACAAAATAAAATAGACAAGTTTAAAATTTGGAAAAGAAAGTGGTTTGTTTTCGTGCAAATGTGCAACGCAAAAATTGACAATTTCCAAGCATGACAATGATACCCATGTAGCAAAGTTTTCATGTTTTATCATTATGAGGAACCCCAGGTCTTCCCAGTTAGTCCAGTAACCTCCCAATTGGTGCTAATAAATTCCTCTAGGTGATTTAGGAAAGTAAAATCAACTCCCTAAGTGATTTTAGTAGTTCTTACAAAATGTTATCTTTGTGCAGTGTTGGGAAGGGTTATCATTGGCCTTCCCAGGACTAGAGAAACCCCCCAGAGTGGAACAAAGGATATAAAAAAAATGGAGATGAATTGAAGGCATAAGAACATGAATGTAGTTATTTTGGAAGATTCAGGGAATATTTGAGGAGTTTGGAGCAGTTTGATAAAAATCAACATTCACAGGCCTAGGCAGTGCAAAGGCAAAACAACCATTGAGCTTTCGAAGGGGATTTCAAGAGCTCCAGATGGATTTTGGATAAAAACAAAACATTTGTGGAAATGATATTCTAAGACCTACAAGATGGTGAAATTATGTTTTTCACAACACTTTCAAGAAATGATTTTGCAATCAGGTTTTCTGATGTATAGGTGGAGTACCATACCAATTTTTTTAAGGGATAAAATGGATGAATAAAGACATGGTAACAACACAATTGGATTCCAAAGTCCATTTATAGTCAATATAATATATAAATTAATCAAAAAATTTGATCGGAAGTTCAATATATTGTCATCACAAGTCTCCTTCAAGGTTCAGGAGTAAGTCAAATTTTTAGCTCCAGGAGCTTGGCGGGAATTTGTTTCCCTCACGTCCCTCAAGGTAAGATAAATCAAGATTGGAAAAATGTACCTGCCCCCCTTGAAGCCTTCTGGACCCACATATGACCTTCAAGATAGCCAGTTTGGACCCCAGGTTCTTGCGGGAGCTCAAAGCCTTCACCATTAGATCACTTCCACATGTCATCACCTGGAGCACCATGGAATTTGATGTCCCTAATGGCACTTTGAGGTGCGGGACATTAAACATGTAAAAATGAACCCAACCCCTAAGGATACTACTATTCATTGATGTGACCTCTTCAAAAGTGAATTTCTATCCCCCAGGTGTTTGTTATGCCTTCGTTCCCTATCATCGGATCTCTGACATGTGGTATCACCTTTCTCTCTATGGAATGTTATGTCCCTTACATGCCTTTGAAGTGAGGGACATTGGGGACATGAAAATGTGCCTCATCCCTTCTCAACTTTAATTTTCAAATTTTAAAAATTCCTCCTGCTTGTAACTTCTAACATCTAACTGCTCCATGCACAACTTCCTTTGTAACTTTGTCTGCAACTTATCACCACTACTCCACCATTTCCAAAGCTCAAACCAGCTTTTACATACACAATAAATCCTTAAATTCATGAAAATATGTGGTTCCTAGAAGAAATATTGATCAAATGAATAACAAAGAAGTAAGAAGTTTGAAAATCTTCATTGCATGAATTGAAAAACCATCTGTTGTTGAGTTTTTCTCTTTTGAAGGCTATTAAAAACTCATATTCAAACCTCCCATTCATAACAAGGAATTATCCCACTAAATAAATTTCACTTCCATGTCCATGAAGAACAACTCTCAATTTCCCATCAAACCGGCAACCGGATCGAAAATAAATTTCACTAATGAGACAAGTAGCAAAAAACTATCGCAATGGAGTTGATTTCATCATAAACAGAGACAAAAAAATGACCTAAAAATTTCAAGATACATTAATGGATGTCATGACACAGTAGTGAACAAAAACAATGAGCTACCTCTCCAATTCTCACAGTTCTAGTGGGTGAAATTACACAAAAATTATAGGGAATGATTGCTGAAAAATGTAGTTTCCCATGAAATAGTTTTTGCACCGTGAAGCCCCTATTTTCTAGGGATATAAAGAATTTTGTTGTTATTAGATTTCTACCTTTTCACATGAAGAATATCTATGAAAAAGGTAGTGAGCTACCTCTTCACTTCTCAGGGTTCAAGTGGGCAAAATCATGCCAAATTTGGAGAGAATGATCATTGAAAAATCTAGTTTCACGTAAACTAGTTTTCACACCATGAACTCCCTATTTTATAGGGAAATGTTTTTTCAGTATTATTCTCCCTCTAATGAAAATATCATTTTCCCACTCATTCAGACGAAGGAATTACTCAAAATTCAGAGCATGGAACCCCAAAATAAAACCCACAATTTCAAGACCTATTTTGTTGCAATTAGACATCCACATTGCACTTACTAAAAATAACATACCTTCCTACATAGGGATCTGTTACTTCAGGTAAGACACTAGTTGAAGAGGTTACGAAGAAGGAAGTGAACACAGAGGCAATATCGTAGGCAAATTCAAAATAAATGTCATGTCGAATCGGAATTCACACTTACTAAAAATAGTTAGTGGTTTCACAAAGCCCTTGTGATAAAATTCAGTTCATCTAAAAGGTGAGAGGTTCACAATAAGAATAAATAATTCAACCGTCCATAACTAGGTGAGGTTGGGAAAAGCTAACTGTGACACCTAATAAAAATATTAAGTGACACTCAAAGAGTAGTTTTGGCACAATGGGACGTATAAGGATAATCATTTAGGGGGACATCATTGTTTGGGATCATCATAGGAATTTTACATAGGGCATTTGAGAACCATCTTAGTTCATTCATCTTGGAAAGAATTCGTTAGCTAATTTTAAGGAGTTTCTCAGTGTGTAAGAAGTTTGAAGATTTAGGGTTTCACTACATTTGGAGCTTTCCATCAATAATGTTGAGTTGTGGATCTCAATTACTTTGGATTAGCATGCAATATGAAATTTTCTGGAAAACACAATAACCAACATCGGTTATGGAGGGAGTGGCATCGATCACCGATGACCAGAATCAGTTAGGAAAGGAGGAATCACCATTGGTTAGGGATAAGAAATGTCGGTTACCTGTGCGGGAGTGTTTTATTTAACTCTTGGGAATTAGATCTATTTTTAGTATTAAAGAAGATTTATTGATTGTAATTAAATGTCTAAGTTTCCTAAGTTTGTATATGCCTATATAAGCATGAAAGATAAGGTTTAGAAGTAAGAATTAAGAAGAACTTGTAAAATTTGATGATTATTGTGAGAATAATTATGAGAGAGAGAATTATTTTAAAAGAATAAAAATATTGAGTTAAAGAAAGTAATTTACATCTGAGAAGTGTGGAAGATAGTAAATCTTCATTGTATATCTTGTTAAAGATTCAAATAATAGATTGGCTTCTTTCTTGGTGGACGTAGCCCACAATAGGTGAACTACATTAAATCTGGGGTTGAATTATATCTCTTGTTTTATATAATTCTTTTGGTAGAATATCCACTTTCATTGAATGTATGTTTAGATTTGATATATTATCTGTAAAACCTTCTGCTAACCCCAACAACTGGCATTAGAGATTTGTTTGAGGTTTTTGTGTGTTGTAAGATTTACTCATAGAGGTTTTTCTGATTGAGTGAGAGCTACATCAATGGTAGAAGAAAATAAATACAAGGTAGAGAAGTTTCACGACAAAAATTATCAATTATGGAAGATGCAGATTGAGGATTATTTGTATCAAAGAGATTTTTATTTACTGTTAGATGATAAGTCTAGAAATACGAAGATGACTGATGAAGAATGGAATATTATTGGTAGAAAGGCTTTGGGCTCTATAAGATTAAGCCTGACATCATCCGTGGCTTCCAATATTACAGAAGCAACTTCTAAGGTAGGGTTAATGAAATCTCTTGCTAATTTATATGGAAAACCTAGTGCTTCAAATAAATTTTATTTGATGAGGAAACTATTTTTTTCTAAGATGCATAAAGGTGGGTATACATCTAGTCATTTGAATAATTTCAGATCTATTTTAAATCAATTAAAATCGGTTGATATATTGTTTGATGATGAAGTGAAAACACTTCTTTTCTTATTTCCTTTTCATGATAGTTGGGATAACTGTGTAATGGCTGTTAGTAATACAACATCTACTAATAATATTTTGAAGTTTGATGATGAGGTTAGAATAATATTGAATGAATAAATTTGCAGGAAGATTACTGAGGAATCATCATCTTGAAAAGCTTGTAATGTAGAAAGCAAGGGTGGGAAGAAGGTGAGATCCAAGAGTAAGAGTAATGAGAAATCAAAGTCAAGGGATAACATATCTAAATCCATAGGTAAGAGAATTACCTGTTGGAAATGAGGAAAGAAAGGACAGGGAAAGAAATATTGTTGGTCAAAGGATAAAGAGAACCAACAACTAGAGAAAGGTAAAGAAGCAAATCTTTTTGTAGTAGAGATAATGCAAGATTCTCTTAATTTTTTATTTTGATAATAGAATTGAATCATGGATTTTAGATTCAGAAGCTTCTTTCCATACAACCCCTAAAAGGGTTATTTCAAAAAATTTCTCCAGGGAAATTTTGGGCATGTTTATTTGGGTGATGATGAAGCTTGCAATATTACTGGTAAAGGGGGAGTTCATCTAAAAGTATAGAATGGAAATACTTGGGTATTGAAAGATGTGAGGCATGTGCCAAGCCTCAAGAGGAATCTGTTATCCCAAATTCAACCCTTAAGGTGAATATGATAACTTACATGTTTCTTCAGGCTCAAGCTGGTTTAAATGGTTCGAGAGAAAAGAATTTGATTTTTGGGGTTCCTTTTGACTCCTCTATCTTTCTTGTCCAATAAAAATTCAAGGAGATAGAAAAAATTGGAAAAATCTAAAAAATGTGGCATGTGCTAGTTTACTGTGGCAATTTGAATATTTGTTTCCCAGATGGTCCACGGGACATAGGGATAGCTAGGACGTAAAAATCTAAAATGGCTAATTTGAGAAGGAATTGAAAAAATTGGGTCAAAATGTTCCAGGATCCACATGGGACAATGGAACGTGTGGGACTCACCTGGGTGAAATAGCCACAGTCAAGGGAAATTAGAAAATTTGTAAGTGTTTTTTCTGCATGGTCCATGGGATAGTTGGGACATTGGGATGCACGGGACCCGCATGGAATAAATTTTCGCACCAAGAGGGAATTGACAAAAGTAGATAATACAGGCCCAGACGATCCAACTACGTGTGAGACACGAGTTCGCTGAAAACCCAATTTTGCAAAAAATAATGAAAAATGAGGTTTGTGGGTGGATGAAATTTTTTGTCTAGGAAAACTAGGTCATCGAGATCCGATTTCGCTGAAATACCCACATACTAAGGAAAATTTAATGTCTGACCCTTCCGAACTTCAAACGGCCATAACTTTTGACTCGGAGCTCCGTTTTTCACAAAATTTGACTTTATAGAATGAGCACGATGTCTTCTATGCCAAAAAAATTGGATTTATTAATTTTAATTAGGGTAGGTATTTGAAAATAAAATAAATATATTATCAACTCTTTAATTAGTATGTTTGATTAATAATTAAATGATAGAAATTTCTAGCATAACCAAAATAGCTGCCCCCACTCAAAAGGCCATAAGTTTTGAATTTGTCAATGAAAATGCACAAAATTGGTATCATTGGAATAATTTTTTCAATACGAATGCATAAAAATAAAAGCAAAAACCATTTTTAGATGAGGAATTGATCTCCTATTTTCCCAAGAAAATGTTTCCAAGTTTAGAACCAATGTTTTTAATGGTGGTCTGGGATGTATCAATGAAGCATGGGCTGATTATTCTATTTCCACTGCTCCAAGTTATGGGACAATCTATGGGGGGCCTTTTACAAGAAACAAACCATAAAACTCCATTTATTTTTGCAAGTGGTTGAAGGACCACTTTTTGGGATTTTCATTTTCCCTCTCTCTCTCTCCTCTCAGAATTTTATAAATTGGAGTGTTGGGATCATTGAATAGGAGGAGATAGTTTGGAGTAGAAAAATCATGTCAAAATTAATTTTTGAAGCCAATGTGTTATAGGCCCTTGTAGTGGACTCCTTGCAAGGTGATCCATGCCCTTATCTTGTAATATCATTGAACTGTGCATACTTATGAAGTAATAGATGCAAGTTTGTGGATGTATCCTCCCCTGTTGTGTTTGTTTGATGATTTATTGTTGCCTAGAAAAATAGTCATTGCATATATATATTGTGTATATAAATTATAACTCTTGCAAGGATTAATTGATTCTTTATCATAACTATGCATGAAATATTGTTGTGAATGCATTTATAGATTGTGGAGAACTGTTATCACCCCTTCTAGTATGCACTTTGCTAAGTACTTTTCACACATTAGAAGACTATTGTCACACTCTCCTTTTGCAAGGGTGTATCACTGCTTTAGTGTAGGATTTTTTTTCATGCACTGGGTCTCTCTTGTAAATCCCTTGGAAAGTATAGATTAGGATAGATATTTTTTCCTGCATTAGAGTAGATTGTGGCAGGTAGTTTAGGAGATAGAACCAACCTTATCTAGAGGTATCATCTCAAGTAATCAAGTCCCACAACTATCAGAGATAGTACCCATGTTAGAGTAATGTCACACTGTGAGCTCATTCACACAACTTTATTGAAATCACAGGGTGCCTTTTGATTGGTGATAACTCTATATGTTCATTACCTCATAGAGAAATTATTTAATGAAATTGGGCATAGTGTTTCATTCAACTAACATGATCTTGGAAATTTTTTGGCTCAAACAATCTTTTGGGTGGAAAGATTCCTAAGCAATTGGGAATGTCCTATAAATTTACCCACCAATGTTAGATTCCATTGCCAAGATTATTAGGTTTAGAATTTTTATGGAATGCATGTTTGTTGTATGATTTCTTGTTATACAAAGGCAATATGATCTAAAAGTGAATGCAATATTACAAAAAATTAAGGGAACATTATAAATGTGTGAAACCTATTTACGATGTTTGGATTTTTGTATTCCATTGTGTATATTTGGTTGAAATAGTGAAGTCACTATTTTCAAAGTATGGGGTCAATTATGAAGGAGAAGAAAGGATTCTTGTTCAATGTGTGAGCCATGTTTGGATCTCCTATTTTTTCATGCAACCCCTGATTTTACTGTACTTTTACCTTTGGGATGCTCCAAGGAAAGGTATGTAATTTATTTGTATTAAAATAAGCACCACTGAACGCTTGCAGAAGTTTCAAAATGTTTGGGAAAGCTTTCCTTGTTGGGAATGAAGTCAAACTTGCAGTCTCCTAAAGTGTGGGTACTTTACAATGGAGGATAAGAAGTACTTAAGACAAGGATTTCAAAGATTATTATTCCAAACCTAGTGAAAATACTTCATAGAGAAATTAATGGTTCTAATATAACCCTAGGATCTAATGCTTTAAAGGGGAAATGAATAGATTAGACATTCATGGAAAATAAACTACTTATGGGAAGGTGATGACATTTAGAAGGAATTTAATGTGAAAATTTAGTTAGAGGATTGAGACTGAAATTTAACCATTGAGGAGGGTGACATTCAATTCACCATCATAAGATGAAATTAATTACTTGTTGCAATCCTAGTTAGTAATTAAAAAAGGGTATTTAATTTACAATGAAAATGATTTTAACAATAACCTTTTGAGCATGAAAGGACCATAATTGATACAATAAAATATAATCATTAATTAAAATCGAAGATGGTGTTGTTGGTGTAATTAGTGTGTTTATGTGTTGTGATTAACATATCTTTAATAGGTTGTATACATTCCCATCTTTGGGATGGTATTAGTGAGTTATGCCATTTCAAAGAATGGGAAAAGAAATTCAATAGGCGGGTTTGAAACTCCATAGATACATTGTTCAAGAAAGAATGAATGGATTGCAGAATTTTGTAACCTAGAAATGTGAACAATCCTTAGAATGGTTAAAAATGTAAATTGATGATGAGGAGAAAGAGATATAGAGAAGGGTCGGGGTTGCCTCTAATTAAAGACATCACAAAAATCAGAGACATTTTCCTCTAATGGGTATGTGGATATGTAAAATCCATGCTTGAGTGTAAAATGTGTTACACATAAATGGACTTCATGAGTCACCTGATATGGCATCTAGTGAACCCTGAACATCATCATCATGTTCAAAGTGGTGAAATAAATTTCTAAAATACATGTATGGCAACATTATAAATAGAGCTTGAATTTATAAGATTTATCATCCAAACTTTGTGGTGGTAAAGTTTTACAAAAATGACATATGTCTAGTGTAAGGTAGACTCGTTGCATTCCATAGTGTATGTGTGGAACAGGTTGGTGACAATCATAATTTTAGTGAACTCATTCCTCACAGGGGGAGACAAACTCATCTGAAGCATGTGGTGGCTCTCACATTGGATAAGATGCGAATCACACTTGATATGTAAAAATAATTTCACTAAATACTAATTGTAAAATTGATTTTGGTGAATACATTACATTGTTTTTGTATAGGTTCCTGATTTGGTTTTCTCCCACAACCAACTTTTTAGCATTATCTTGAGGATTAAAAAAATATAACTTTTCTTAAACCATAACCTACCAGAGTAACAAAACTTAGACCTTAACGTGTTCAGTACAATATTTACAAACAAATTTGCATTCCAAAGTATGGATTTTCAGAATTTAGATTTGGAACTAAAAACTTTGACGGAGTTTTAGCCAATTTATGCATTGATATAAAAATGCTATCAAGGAACCAATTACATAAACAAGAGGACATGAACCACCCACTCACTAAATGCTCAGGATAAAGGTCCATAGTCCATAAAATACCCCATGAGGCTAGACATTTGACATCAGTTGGATTTTTGACCATCTTTTGCTTAAAGATGCTTAGGCCTTTTGACTATTTTTTGGGATTTCAAAAATTGATCTTTACAGTGTCACAAGATCACCAACTATTTTGTTACATCAAATGATAAGTCCAAAAATGAGTACGAAAGGTACCCTTTGGACCTTAGGGCTTCTTATCTTCAGATATTTCAATAAAGGAGTTATCAAACCTTTTGTAAAAATAATATGTAAATATGGGGATTCAAACTGACCCCAGTTCGATCACCCCAAATTTAACTTAAAATTTGGCACTGCATTACATATACTCCATTAGGTTTTATGAGTTCACGCTGAGAACATCATTTCTGAGGTCCTTGAACTTGTACACCTCCTAAGTCTGACATTATTTCATAATCCAAAATGCTGCAGTAACTACATGTAGCCTGTAGACATGTCTATGTTACGTCGATGAGCTTAAGCATCTCGTCATGTGTGTTTTGGTAAATATCCAATATGAGCTCTCCCTTCCATTGAATGGGATTGTATCTAGATGGATGCCTTGGAGTCAGCATTTCCATGTAACCTTTGGAACTTGAAACCAATCGGTCACCTGAGGTGATTTAACCCTGCCATCTTACATGTTTGTAATCTCATTATTTTGAAATTTCATTATCGGGTTAGCCCTATCCACTTGGTTGTTATGTAGCGAACCAAGTAGCACCCTAGGATTTGACTTACATTATCTAAGACCCTACTTTTGACTAACATGGGATTGTCTCAATGGGTGGGACCAATTGAGATTCTTCAAAACCTCCAGAGAAGGTTGGTTCTTGACTCACCCAATGCTAACTACTCATAAACTACCAATTCTAAGGAACTAGAGAGAACAGAAATACATAAAATGTGAATCCTAAACTCAGGGAGGTGATAACACCAAGAATTCAATGGAGCTACAGATATTATTAGTGAGTGAAAATGGAAAATGAGGTAAATCTTGGGTCTTGCCACAGTCCAAAGAACCGCATGTCAAACCTCCTATCTCATGGATCATAACTTTATATCCTAAAATGTGCGCCACAATATAGCATGCATAATATACCTAAAAATGTGATTGAAAGTAAGAATGATGCACTACAACCTAAGCTAGCAAATGAAAGCCACAAAACACTAATCTTATTGACCCTTAAAATGCATGCACAATCCATTACATTAAGCATCTCGGAGCTATCCTTTACAAAATGCATAAATTCGAGGTTTATAGCTCACAAAAATGTTCAACATTTTTTGACAGAGTTCCTTTACAATTTTTGTCTCCACCCCAAATGAGGGGAAATTAGATATATATAGAGAAAGGGAGCTACCAACTGACCATCTTTTTAATTTCAACTTTACACCTAGGTATGGGAATGGTCCCATACTGGTTCACTTTTTAATGGTAATTTTCCAGCATGGTGAACATGGGTTCCTTATATTTTCAAACTTAAAAGGTTGTTGAGCTAAAACCTTGAAAACCCACCTATCATTCAATTTCAGGCCGTATAGAAAACTCCCTGGTTCTTGAAAATCCTATTAGTAACCACCATCCATTTTTCCCTAGGAAAAATGGATAACAATTGCCACTGATGAGGGAAATCGATTTTTGTAGATGATAATAGACCATGTTATTGCATGACAATCAAGGGGAACATGACATGTCACAAGATGGAATGATGTTGAAACGTGACAGGACCCTATGGTAACATGCGTAAGAGCCTCTTGTCAGTTGACATGTGTAAAGAGAAGGTTAATCGCATGACTTACAATCTTTAGTTTGATGTGCAGAAGGAGATGATGGATGCACATGGTTGACATGCATCAGATAAGTGTGGTTGATTTTAAAATCTGAAAGTGATTCTATTCATGACACGGGAAGAATGACATTGGTATTCCTGCGAAAGCAAGTGGTTGACCTGTGTCATAGTAAGAGGGGCATTAACGTGTGACAGGTAAAGTAGTAGAAACATGACAACAAGGGGAATTGATTGTAATAACAAGCAGGATTTTGAGTGCATGATTTAATGATTTGGCATTGATGCACATGACAAGTTATTGACATGCGATAACGAGGTGATTTTCCATACAATTTTCTAGCTTCACCATTATAAACAAACTTGGTTCCAAACATTCACTGCGGCTAGCAATGCCCATAATTAACCTAAAACTACTTCCCATTAACTATCAATTCCCAGACTATGTAGGTTAATCTATTTTGCAAGGGTTGTAAGTAATGGATAAAAATGATTGGTGACTTAATGGGGTGAAGTCTTGTTATATCTAAAAGACCAGTGATTTTTGATCTATTGGGCAGAGAGTTGTTTTGATTTTTGAAACTTTGATATCTAATGCCTAAAACTCTAATAATATTTATAAGAACACTTTTGAGGACATTATTCATGTTACAGACCTTCCCTAAAACTAGAAAGTGAAACTCAATAAAATGTAACTATGTACAAATAAAAAAAGCATACATATCCCAAATGGAACATGCAGAGAGTGCACAAGAACTTATTTAAAAGAAAACATAAATTAAAAGAACAATGTGCTACAAACTTCGAGGAATTAAAAACCTAAACTGGGAATATGTACAATGGCGAGAATATACTCAACATGTACAGTAATGAATGTCACCCTTAATAACAATGATAGATTCCACTGAGTGGAATATATAATTCTTCTCCATCCAACTTTGTCAGAAAGAAAAACTACTCAATTAGAAATATGGCATCAAACATGTTTTACTAGCTTATCTCGATCTACATCCCATTTTAGAACCAGGTGCACCCTAAGATCAAGTAAGTCCACTCAATATTGCATCAAACTTGGAGTGCCTTCCTAGTTTGGCTCTATCTACATCCCATTTCAAAACTAAGTCTCCTTCCTTGGAAAGTTTTATTTTTTGTCAAGTCTCATCTTGATTTGAGCTTTTTCCTTTTCCATTATTTCTCATGGCCTGTTTCCTCAACTCTTCTAGCTCCATAACTGAAACTTTAAAGATTAACTCCAACTTCTTGATAAGCTCCAAGGATGGTAACTCAAGGGATATTGGTAGTCCTTTCTTCCCTTCCATAAACCAACTTGAAAAGGAGAATAACCAGTTGACTTCTTGGGAGTGATTCTATCAGCCCACAAGGTTGATTTCAATTTGGTATGCCAAGTCCTGTGATTTTCATGGAGGTTTTTCCTTATGATTCCCAACGTAAGTTCTTGTTCATGGAATTTTCTTTTCCGTTACCTTTGGGGTAGTAATTAAAACAAGTTCTCAAATAGATGTCATTTCTAATAGCCTAATTAGATATATTTTCTCAAATAAAATCTAAGGAATTATATGAAATTATAGTGGAAGGAACAACAAACCTTTTTATAATACCTTTATAGAAATCTAGAATGCTAGCTTCATTTTCTTCCTTAAGTGCAACTGATTATTTCCACTTAGTGAAGTAGTTTGTGGCTGATAAGAATCCATTTATGACCTAGGCTACAACTTGGATTGATCACCCCAATAAAATCCATCCCCATTGCATGAAATTTTGTTTAACTGTGATAGGATGGAGTGGGAGCATTGATATATTATCTTTACCTATGAAGAAGGAACAATTCTTGTATTGCTTGATCCACGAGTAAAAATCTTTGAAAATATTATGCCTGTAATAAACAACCCTCATAATTCTAATAGTTGTTGTCTTTAGGGAAAAATGACCACCTGCCTCTCCATCATGAAACTTGTGCAATACCCTCTCTATCTGATTTATCTTAATGCACCTTAGGAGAACACCATTCACATCCCTTTTGAAAAAAATATTATCTGCAAGTACATATGGGACACAATGAAGTCTGAAATACCTCATTTTGGACTTACTCAATCCTTGAGGACTTTGACCTGTTTGAAGAAAATATACAATATCCCGAGTCCAACAAGGAATGGGTATACCACCTATAGTTTGTTCTTGATTATCTTGTAACACCATAATAGCTTCTACCTCCTCTCTTGATTCATATTTCTGGTTAGAAGCTAGATGCTCACACAACCCTTTCCTCCTAACTAATTTGGTCACATTTATATCAATATCATACTCCATGACCTTGGTTTTCCAAACAACTCTCTTTTCATTAAGATCCTTGTTCAAAACAAAATATTTTACACCAACATGTGAAAATAATAGATGAGTTCTATTATTTGACACTAGATGCCTAAATTTCTTTAAACCTCTAATCACAAAAAGGACATGCTTCTCAATGAATGAGTATCTCACCTCATAATCTTGAAGACCTTGGCTGAAGAATGTAATAGGTTTCTCTAGTCCTTCTTTATTTGACTTTACTGGTATGGCAGATATTGTATCTGAGCCTCCAAAAGTTTATTAAATGAAGTCCTTCAAGAAATATGGATTTATGAGGGTTGGAGCCTGTATAATGGCCTACTTTATGGCTTCAAATATTTCTTTTCCTTTAACAATACATTTGAAAACCATGTTCTTCTTCAATATCAACATTAGTGGCTTGACAAGATGGGAAAGTTAGGAGTAAACCTCCTAACAAAATTAATTTTCCCCAAAAGGCTTTAGAGAGCCTTCTTGTGACTTGGTAATAACAATGCTAGAATAGCTTCCACCCTTTCTAGATCAATTACCAACCCCTCCTTAGACATGACATGGCCTAAAATATTACCTTCATGAGATAATAATATGTAATTTTTTGGATTCAAATACACTCTGAATCTCTTGCATCTTTGGAATACTTATATGAGGTGAAAGAGTTGACTTGCTGCATTCTTTGAGAATATAGTAATGTCATCTAGAAACACAAAAACTATATTATTGATCAACCCTTTAAATTTTATATCCATTTCCCTTTGGAAAGTGGCTCTGAAATTTGAGAGTTCAAATGGAATGTTTTTATAAGCATATATGTCCCACTTCATAGTGAAGGCCATCTTGAATTAGTTTTCCTCTTTCACCATGATTTGATTGTACCCTGAGTAGCTGTCTAAAAGTGAAAACCTTTCTGATCCAGCTACTACTTGCAAGATTTTATCCATGGAAGGAAGTGGATAGTGGTCTTTGAGAGAGGCCCTATTTAAGTCTCAAAAATCCACACATAACCTGATTTCCCCATTCTTTTCCCTAATCGGTACCAACTTTGCTACCCATGAAGAGTACTTGATTGGAAAGATGATGCTTACTTCAATGAATTTTTTTAGTTCTCTTTTCATGAGAGGCTCGATATGAGGTTTGACTGGCCTTTTATTTTTCCTGATGGGTTTATCTCCCCAATCCAGTTTAATTGTGTGTTTTGTGAGCTTACGATTAAATCCTTTCAAATATTCATAGCTTTAAGAAAAAACATCTGGAAATTCTTGGAAAGTTGTATAAATTCATATTTTTATTTTTCATTTCTTACCTTTCCAACATGAAGTGTTTTTCTTTCTCTAACTAAAAGTGGCTCTGAATCCTTGCCTTTGACATGAATATTTGGTCTTTCCCTCCGAAACTAATCATTGGGATTGAATATTGACTCTAGAGTCATTAAACCCTTTGGTAGATTATTTCAACTGTAAGGGAAAGTCAATCACATTAGGGCATGAGTGCAACGTAAGTTTTAAATTTTTTATGATCCTAATAGTCCCCACTGTTGTCCCATCTAACCATACCACTCCTTTAGAAACGAGGTCATATTTTAGGCTGAAATGATCTGCAATATGTTTCTTCATTACCAAATTGCTAACCCCTAAGTCAATCATACAGTTTTGTATAAGATTGTTCCCAATAACCAAAGATATATAGAATGGAGGAGGTGCCATGATTTTACCTTGCCGACTTCCATGAACTCCCTCTTTTAGAGCTGCATTAGTGAGCACCTTCTCTTGATTCCTAGATAACTCATTTGATGTTGACCAATTATCCTTTTCTACTTATAACAAATCCCGTTAGCCAGGAATTTTTAATGATTCTCACATAGAAATACATAAATTGGTCATCTTGTTTTTATCCATAATGTTAAAAGGAGATGGATTCTCCTTCTACTACCCATTACTCGACATGAATTTCTCCTGCGCATGGGCTACTACAACTAGTACCTTAGCTGGATTAGATGACAGTTTTGGATGATTTTGAATGTTTAGGCCTACACTTGGATTATTTATACCCTGAAGTGTGATAGAAGGATGAGAATTACTTATATTAGATGACCTCCCTTCCTATATATTCTTGTTCTTAGACCTCGTGTTGGCTGCCACACTTTGAGAAGGGGAGTGATTTATTCCACAAAAATCCTCAGCTTGTGAATTCACAAGTGTTTTCTCGTTTAGAGGTGCTTCCTTATTAGCTACCTACTGATGAATTTCTTCTTGGTTTGGTTCTTGAGGAACACCTGTCGTAGTCACCATCAATGCTTGATTTAAAGCACCATTGAATCATGTTTCTTGAATATGTAATTGGTTGCATGGGAAACACCATTAATATTCTTGTGCTATGTTGTTTTGAGTTTGAACCAAGGCCCTAGATGTTGAAACTCCATTATGGTTATATGCTTGGAATAGCCTAGCAACTTGGGGTTGTCCTTAGTTTTTGTTAGCAGTTTAAACGGGTGGCCTATTTGGATGATATGAAGGTTTATTAGGTTGGAACTAGGGCTGATAAGATATAGAATTTTGAGCTTGCTACCTATTGAGAGTTACCAAATCATTTCCTAATTTTTATAATTATTTCACAACCTCGTGCAGTTCATTTGAGTGGCTAGAAGAAGAAGTGGATGCTTCTTTTGAACTCTGATTTCTTGGAGCATGGATGGGAGCCATTTTAGGTGTTTGATTAGGATTAGGACTCCGCATATCTAGATGGAGAGGCATAGGTGCCCTAGGTTTGATTTTACCAGCTTTAATTAGGAAATTCCTAAATCTAATAGCTATGGCATAAATGTCAGGTAGGGTTATTTCCCCCATAGACTGTATCATAATAGATATATCAGAATTTAGATATTTAAGAAAATAGGTAAATCCACCTTCAACTATTGGTCCGACTATAAGTGGGATCCTTTCCCATGTTCTTTGGAATCATGAATTGATGTATTTCATCTGCTAAGCTGGTTTCTTTTTTATTGTAGTCATCTTCTCTAAAAGGGATAAGTTGTCAGCCCTCTCCCCAAATTGACCATAGAGATCTGTGCATAATTGATCCCAATTTTGAATTAATCTCGCTCCCAATCCTCTGAACCACTGCAACGATTTTCATTTTAAATAAGATTCCAACGAATTAACTGTAACATCCATCTCAACAATATAGTGTATGGCACATACATTTGCATTTTCTTGAATGTGGTTAGTGGGAGTTGTGTTATCTTCTCCAGTGAGGTATGTGATATTATTTAATGTTGCTATCAGGACTAGATTTTATGCATTAAGGGAAAGTGGATTGCTTCTTGTGAAAATTTCATATCGGTTTAGGGATGGATGATTTGGTTGTTGTAGATGATCCATCCTAAGTGGCGTAAGAACCATAGTCAATTGAAGAAAGGTTCTGCCTAGTGGAGGTGTGTATAATGTTTTATTTGGTGGAGATGGAGAGCTTTGAGCTCTTCTTACCCTTCTTTCTCTATTTGGGGATAAGTGTAGATATACAAATAGCCCCTCTTCTCTAGTTCTTGACCTTGTTTTGATTCTTCCCATGAACTTGATAAAATTTTGCTGTTGAAACCACCAGATTTGAGTGACAGAGTTGCCAGATGTGTTGCTGCAAAGCCTCCAAAGGATAGAATTTAACCAAGACACACACCCAGTCTTGATAAAAGCTAAAATATTGCCTTTTGTGCCACCGTGCATGCAAGAACTGTTATGTCAGAAAAGTATCACCCTAATATTTACACATTACAAAATCCTAATTTTGACTGACATCAGATTGTCTCAAGGTGCGGAACCTTTGTGATTGAGAAAAACCTATAGAGAAGGATGGTTCTTGAATTATTCCAATGTTGATCTACTCATAAACTACCAATTCCAAGGGACCAGAGGAAGAGATGTACATAAATGTAAATTCTAAACTAAGGGAGGTGATAGAACCAAAATAATACTAGAGAGAATCCTAGTGAGTGAAAGTGGAGGGAAACGGGGAAGAAGAATGTAGATAAAATTCCACATTCCCAAAACACATTCAAACATCTAATCTCATGGAGCACAACAAATTTAAGCCCCAAAAAGGAACATAATATGCACAATTTACCTAAAAAATATAATAGAAAGTAGGAAATGTAATATAAATCAATCTAGGAGAAGAAGAGCCACAAAACATTAATTTTATTGTGTAAAATGATTCAAAATCCATTAAAGTATAGGCACAAGGCAAGAATCCTTCACAAAATGCATAAATTTGAGACCTATAACTCACAAAAATGCTGGAACAATTTTGGCAGATTTCGTTTAAAATTTTGAAATCTCTCTTGCTTTCAAATGAGGGGAATTTAAATATATATAGAGAAAAGGAGCTACCACCCAACATCCTTCATTAAATTCCTATACGTAGGTATGGGAAGCCATAATGGTTTGATTTTCAATGGCAATTTTCTTGCATGGTGAATAGAGGTGCCATACCTCATTTAACCGGTTGTTGAGCTTCCTTATATGGTATCATTAATGTCTAATAGTATCTGAAAATATTTTTTGTTTCTTGAAGGAAATAACTTGATAACGCACGAAAAGAAGGCAAGAGTCCCCACTAATGAGGGAAATACTTGTCATAGGACAAGAAGAACTTTGTTCACACGACAATGAGAGGAGGTTGACACATGATAGGAGGTGACACTAACATGTGAAGAGATGGTGGTTGTGATGGGGAAGGTATGATGACATGCATTGAGGAGGGAGGTTAATGCATGACAGGTGGTGATGCCGTTGACATGCTTAAACTAGGTGTGGTTATCGCATGATAGGAGGAAGTTGTTGATGTATGTCAACAAGGTGTGGTTGTCATGTTATAGGAAAAAGTGGTTGACGTGCATCAACAAGGTGTGGTTGTCACGTGACAGGAGAAAGTGGTAGATGTATGTCAATAATTTGTGCGTCAAAAAGGTGAAAATATGTACATTTTTCTAGTTTGACCATTAACGCAAATCATTCTCCAAGCCTTCACCGCGGTGATAAACTTCACCACGAGATACCCTGTAAAGTTCTCCCATTAACTATTAATTGCCAAACTTGTAGGTTGATCCATTTTTCATGGGAGGTGCAAAAATAGATAAAATTTGTTCCGGTAATGGATGGAGATCTAGATGGTAGAAGGAGCACTAGTGGATATATTTTCATAGTAGGTGGGATGATAGTTAGCTAGATTTCAAGATTGCAGAAGGTTTTGTCTTTATCTACTACAGAGGTAGAGTATGTTGCAACTATAGAGGCTAGCAAGGAGATGATATAGATGAGTAGGTTAATGAAAGATTTGGGAAAGGAGGAATATTATTACTAATTGTTCAATGAAATTCAGAGTGTAATTCATTTGGAAAATAAATCAGCATTTTATTCAAGAATGAAAAACATTCAGTTGAGGTATCACTTCATATAGTAGGTATTGGAAGATGGGAATTTGAATCTGGAAAATATTCATATAAGTGAGAACCCTGCAGATATGCTAATGAATCCCATAGCTAAGGAGAAGTTGGAGCTACACTCCACTTCTGTTGGTCTTCAAGTTTGAGACTTGAAGAGGAAGAAAAAAAGCTAAAAATGGATCCAATAATGACATTGTACAGGTATCGTGTAGTAATTAATCTCCAAGTGGGACACTGTTGAGTTGTGGAGCTCAATTACTTCAGATTAGAATGCAATATCAAACTTTCTAGAAAACACTATAACCAACATCAATTATGGAGGGAATGACATCAGTTACCTATGAATATCATTGGTTAGGAAAGAAGGAAATTGAATTGGTTAGGGATAACCAACGTTGGTTACATGTGGGGGAGTTTTTTATTTAAATCTCAGGAATTATATCTATTTTTATGATTAAAGGAGATCTATCAATTTTAATTACATGTTTAAATTTCGTAAGTTTGTATACACCTATATAAGCATGAAATATAGGGTTTAGAATTAAGAATTAAGAAGAATTTGAAAAAAATTATTATTATTCTGAGAATATTTATGAGAGAGATAATTCTTGGAGAACAAGCAAAAGTTTGATTGAAAGAAAGTATTGTACATTTGACAAGTGTGGAAGATTGTAAATATTCGTTGTATATATTGTGAAATATTTGGATAATAGATTAGCTTGTTTCTTTCTGTATGTAGCCCACACTGGGTAAACCACGCTAAATATGGTGTTAATTTATATCTCTTGTTCTGTATAATTATCCTGTTATAATATATACTTTCATTACATGTATGTTTAGATATTATATATTATCTGTACAACCTGGTGCTAACCCCAACATATAAGGATCAATGGAATTCATCACGAATGATATCTCCTCCTCTTCCCCCAAATTTCTCTCTCTTCTCAATGTTCCAATATTGCATCGAGGTTGCACTTTTTCATATGTTTTAATGTTTCCAAGATCAGAAGGTGTTGACATGGAAAAATTTGCACCCTTGGCACAGGTTGAAGGTACAGATCAGAAGGTGTCGACATGGAAAAAGTTGCACCCTGGTGTAGGTTGAAGGTGTAGATCAGAAGGTGTCGACATGGAAAAAGTCATGCCCTGGTGCAGGTTGAAGGTGAGTAGATCAGAAGGTGTGGACATGGAAAAATTCGCGCACAGCACAGGTTGAAGGCAAGGTGTCGACATGGAAATTTTCAATGCAAGTCTATGGCACACCTAAGAGTATGTTGACATGAGGATGGATGCGCTGAGGTGCACCTTCATGAGGTGCAACAATTTGAGCGTTGACACCCCGAACCTTGACAGAAAGCAAACCCTGACCCAGATATTCAAATGGCCATAACTTTTCACAGGGAGCTCGGATTCATGCAAGGTTGGAATTTTTGAAATATTACAAGGTCCTCTGTCCAACTACAACTGGATATCTTTAATCGGGTGAGAACAAGTTCTTCAAAAATGCAAAATACAGTTTTCCATTTTTTGGGTTTGTTAGGGTTCTCACCTACCACCATAATGAGATGAATTAAATACAATCTGGAGGTGGTTGGGGTAGATTTGGAATTCCTCTCTCTTCCCTCTCTCATTCTTCCTATAAATTATAAGGAGGGGCTTCTTTCTAAAGGTTGGAAATTCTTGTTTTTCCCCTCCCTTCTTCTCTTTGGCAGGTGAATTTGTGGAGTTCAAACCTCCCATCTAAAACTGTAATGCAACTTTGCCTCTTGGCATTTTGTAGTGTATTGTATCAATCTTTGGAGAAAATAATGCATGTCTGTGGATGATTCTCAACCCTCTCTGTGTTCATTTGCATCCTCCTGATCTTTCACTACAAATTTGGTTATCTGTGCATGATCTTGCATTGCATTTTAATGGTTTGTGTTTATTGGCAAGACAGGTGTTCTTCATTCCTCGGTGCATCACCTTTGTTAGTTTAAGTTTATTTTATGCATCTTCTTACCCTGTCTCCTTGGAAAGTTAGATTAGGTTTTTGAGTAAACCCTCTGCATTTTATGTGTGCATCTGAACAGAGGAATAGGAACTGGCCTTCATCCGGAGAGCTTTCCCGATTCGCAAGGTCCCACACTTGGGAAAAGCTCCATGTTATGCAATCGCACTGAGAGTCTCAACCCATCGAGTTGCAGACATTTAGGGGTGCTGTGATTCACCATCAACAGTTTTGGCATGCCTAGTGGGACCAAGAGGTCATTCCACAAGATTTGAAGGAATTTTCAAGAAATTTGGACTTAGAAATTGCAAGTTTTACAATTTTAGATTTTTTTCACCTTCCAAGTTGAACTCCGAAATTGATTTTCAAGGGTTTAACTTGCTCAAAAACAAGTCAAAATTTCACCAGTTGATAGATCAGGGGGGTAATCTTCAAAAGGGTATTGTTAGATTTTTGAGATTTTGACTTTCAAAATTTCATGGTTTTTAGTATTTTGGGTTTTCCCAGGTGTTGAGCATGTCCCAAGTTCCGACACGGTGTATTTTAGGTTTTGTAAGTTGCCTTGCATGACCTGAGTTTCACCTGTACCTTTTGGGGATTAGTAGCTGCACAACAAGACCCGATAACTGAATTGAAGAACTGTATCTTCCGGGTCCTTCAAAGTTTTAAATTCTATTTTTAATATTGTGAGGTTTGGTGTGTAACTTGGCAGAATCCAGCCTTTTTGAGGCTCATTCTCTAACACATCTGGTGACTCCGAAGGGATAGAATTCAATGGTGTAGCAACAAAATTTGCCCAGGCACATGAGAAGAATTCGAACCAGGTCTGATACTCGAGAAGAGGGGCTATTTGTCTACTTGCAACTATCACCAGGTAGAGGAAGGAGAGGAAGAGGACCACAAAGATCACCATCTCCACCTAACCAGACTTTGTCTACACCTCCACCTGGTAGACCTTTTCTCACATCAACCAGAGTTCTTAGGCCAATCATAATGGCACATCTACCACCAAATCCCTTTGTCAATTTCACGGGCAGTAGTCCACTCACCCTAAATGCTCAGAATCAGGTTCCGGTTGCAGCGCTAAAGAATATCCCCTACTTCACAGGAGAAAATCATACTACTCCTATTGACCACATCCAGGATATTGCCAATGCATGTGCAATCCATGAAATAAATGAAATGGATGTTGCAGTCAAGTTGTTGGCTTCATCTTTTAAAGGTAAAGCCTTACAGTGGTTTAGGAGCCTAGCAGTAGGGTCTATTATGAATTGGAACCAACTTTGTTCAGCTCTTTGCAACCAATTCAGGGAGAGGGCAGACAATTTGTCTTTATTGGAACAACTGACGACAATCAAAAGAGCTCCTAATGAACAAATGACAGATTTCAACTTCAGATTCCAACGACATGGGACAGGATTCCAATAGCTGTTAGACCAACTGCCGAAGGTGCATTCCTTTATTTCTTAAAGGCTATAAATTCAGACATAGCCATGATGATCCAATCAATGGGAGGGACAACGCTGCCAGGGGCCTATGACACAGCTATCAGAGTAGAGAACTGTTTGATCCAAGCTGGCAAGCTTGCACCAAGGCCACCAATGCCTCTCTATCCAGATATGGGAAATCCTACAACCAGTCAAGCACCAGAGTTAAATCCCATTCCAACTCCTAGAAATCAAAGCAATAATGAGGCATCGACTTCTTCAAATACTTCAAAGGAATTACAGGAGGTTATGAAACAGCTGCAGAACCTTGGAAATGAGCTGGTGACTATCAAAAGATAGCAAGCTCAAAGTGCTAGACCGTATCAGCCTCAAGCACAGTACCAGGCTAGGCCCCCATACCAACAAAATAGACCACCAGCTCAGGCTGCAAATCAAAACCAAAACCAGGGACAACCTCAAGTTGCCAGGCCATTTTGACCATATGATCCAAATGCAACGACATCCTCAAGAGCCTTGGTTCCAACACAAAACAACATGGCACAGGAGTATGACTGGTGTTACCCTTGCAATCTACCTCACAATCAGTCAACATGTTTCAATGGTGCACTAAATCAAGCCTTGATGGTGCAAACCATTGGTGTGTCTCAAGAACCAAGCCAAGCAGGGAATCAGCAGCAAGAAACACAACAAGAAGCACCTCCAATAGAAACCACGTTGGCCAATTGGCAAATGGAAGACTTCTGTGGAGTTAACCAATAGCCTTTTCAAGGCATGGCTGTCAACACACAGTCAAAGAAGAGAAGCATAGAAGAGGGGAAACCATCTAATCCAGTTGTTTCTCAGCCCACTCCTACACAACAAGGGGTCAGTAGACCAAATGCAGTTCCAAATGTGCAAAATCAGCCTAAGGTACCTGTTGTAGCAACACATGCACCTATTCAAGCTCCAGAAAAGGTTATGCCAAGTAAGGGACAACAAAAAGATAGATCATCCCCTTTTAACATCATCGATCAAATGAAGAAGACACATGTGAACATTTCCATGTGGGAATCATTGGCAGTCTCAGGGAAATGAGATTTATTGCAAGCTACAATGGCTAATTGGTCTACCTCGAATGTATCAAACCGGGGACAGGAGAAAGTTCTCACTAATGCAGTGCAACCGGGTGGGGGTCAACCAAGAAAGAATTTGAAGCCTCCACCATTCTATGTGTCATTGGTTGTTGGAAACCACTTGGTACACAACTGCATGATAGATTCAGGGGCAAGTAGTTCAGTGATGCCGAAGAAAATAGCGGATCAACTGGGTCTGAAGTATGAGCCAGTGTTGAAAGGAGTAGTACAGCTGGATGGAATAGCAGTTCAAATAGTTGGGGTCATAAAAGGGTTAAGCCTAACACTACATGCCTGTCCTAATGTTATAGTTCTGCAAGATGTGTCTGTGATTGACCTTCCACCACTCTTTGCGTTGTGTCTATCAAGAGACTTCACTGCAAAAATCGGTGGATATTTATCTGCAGATTGGTCACACATGATTTTCAGGACAAGGTATGGGGCCAAAGCAACAATCAGGTCAGAACCAATTGCCAATTTCCATATTGAACCTCATGTGCCAAGTCCTATCAATGCAAATTGCTCAGCCTTTGATCAGGAGGAGTGTTCAAATGATCTAGAAATAGGTACTAAGGTCGAGGGAATTCCTGATTTGACTTTGGATGAATGGGCAAACAAGAGTCATGAATTTGACCCATACAAGGAAATTGAAGAATCTGAATTGGGCGTGTATTGTGTACATGAAGAAAATTCACCCATTCCCGACATCATTCATCCTGAACAAAAGGATGACAATGAAGTTTGGAAACTATTTTTCGATGGTTCAAGAAGCAGACAAGGTGCTGGAGGTGGTGCAATGTTGATTTCACCACAAGACATCAAATATTTTTCAGCTTTTCGTTTCCAATTTTCCTGTTCAAACAACACAGCTGAATATGAGGCCTTGATTCATGGACTTCATTGGGCCAGGAAAAAGGGCATAAAGAACTTGCAGGTGTTTGGAGATAGCGAGCTAATCATCAACCAAGTCAGGGGACAACATGCTACAAAGAATGACCTACTGAAGAACTACAAGAATAGGGTATGGGACCTCATTGAGGATTTCAAAGCTTTCAACATCATGTCCATACCTAGGAAGAAAAATGAAGCCGCAGATAGGCTCGCAGTAGTTGGAGCAACGTTTGATGTGGTTGACAACATCAGAAGGGAAAAAACACAACCACATATCCATGTGATTGTGAGGCCAGCAGTTCCAGATAATAACACAAGCTGGCAGGTGTTTGAGAATGATCAATAGATCATCAATTTCTTACAAGAAGAGGCTGAATTCTCAGCTAGGAATCAGGACAGACTAGAGCAGCAGTACAGGGATCAAGTAGTGCAGCTGCAGAAAAACAAGCTTCCCAAGGGTTTAGTAACATTGGAGTCTATCTTCAACCCTAACGACTAGTTCTGTAAGGAAAAGGCTAACATACAGGTCAAGAGAGAAGATTCAGAGCCAATTCTAGTTGGGGAAGGAAAAACACTTCAAATTGGTAAAGTGGCCACTAAGCAAGAGAAATCAGATTTCATACAACTTTGCCAAGAATTTCTAGATGTCTTCGCTTGGAGCTATGAAGACTTAAGAGGATTCAACCCGAAGTTGGCACAACATACCATAGAATTGGATCCAGATGCTAAGCCCATCAGGTAGAAGCAAAGACCAGTCAACCCTCACATTGAGCCTCTAATGAAGAAAGAGCTAAACAAGCTAATAGAGGCAAGCATTATATTCCCGATCAAGCACTCAAGCTGGGTTGCAAACTTGGTTCCGGTCAGGAAGAAGAGCAGAGAAATTAGGTTGTGTGTGGACTTCCGAGACCTCAACAGGGCATCTCTCAAAGACCATTACCCACTTCCTTCAATGGAACAAATATTGCAAGTAGTATCCGGTTCAGAGAGATTCTCTCTCCTAGATGGCTACTCAGGGTATAATCAGATAATGGTGAAAGAAGATGACCAGTTCAAGATGGCTTTCACCACCAAATGGGGCACCTATGCCTACAGGAAGATTCCATTTGGACTATCAAATGCTAGAGCCACTTTCCAAAGGGCAATGGATATGGCATTCAAGGGGTTGATCAACAAAATAGTTCTGATATATCTTGACGACATCACTGTATTCTCCAAAAATGCAGCGGATCACCTCTTTCATCTGAGGCAGGTATTTCAGAGGTGTAGAAGATTTGGGGTATCATTGAATCCCAAAAAATGTATATTCTTGGCTCACGAAGGAAAGCTTCTAGGCCATATTGTTTCAAAGGAAGGGTTGACGATTGACCCAAAAAGAGTTGAAGCAATTCGAGCATTGCCATTGCCAAGTCACAAGAAGGCTCTTCAAAGCTTCTTAGGGAGGATCAATTTTGTTCGCAGATTTGTGCCAAATTTTGCCACTCTCGTGAAGCCAATAACACTGATGTTGAAGAAGAGCATGACATTTAAGTGGACATCTGAAGGCAAGGCAAGTTTTAAGGCAATAAAAGAGGCTATATCTCAAGCTCCAACTCTCGTCAATCCAAACTTCTCCAAGGATTTCATGCTATATGCCTTCGGTGGTGGAGACACAATTTCTACAATCCTTGTACAACAAAACAAAGAGGGATTAGAACAACCAGTTGCTTTCTTCAGTCAAGGCTTGGAGGAATACGAAACTAGGTACTCTTTCATCAAAAAGCATGTCCTTGCAGTGATCAGGAGCTTAAAGAAATTCAAGCACCTAGTCTCAAACAACAAGATCCAATTGTTGGTCTCTCATGCGGGAGTCAAGGACTTCCTTCTAAACAAGGATCTGAATGAGAAACGTGTAGGATGGATAACCCGTGTCATGGAATATGACATCGAGATCAAGGTCACAAAACTAGTACGTGGAAAAGGACTATGTGAACAGCTAGCTTTGAGTCAACAAGTTGAAGCAAGTGATGAAAAAGAGACTATCTTGGTACTACAGGATGGTCAAGAACAGGAAAATGATGATGTGCCCTCTCCTTGTTGGACTCAGAATATGATACACTTCCTACAGGAAGGCCTATGCCCTCCAGAAATGAGCAAAACAAAAAGGAGATACTTTAGATTACAAGCCATTCCATATGTGCTTGTTGATGGTGTTTTGTTCAAGAAAGAAATCAATGGAGTTCTATTGAGGTGCATTGGGATAGGTCAAATTGAGAGGGTGTTACAAGATTTTCACAATGGAGATTCTAGAGGACATTTTTCCCCACGAGTAACAGCTCTCAAGATAATGAAGGCAGGGTATTATTGGCCCACAGTGTTCAGTGACTGCTATACATGGATAAGAAAGTGTAAGAAATGTGCACTCTTCACAGGCAAAGAAAGACTAGCAGCACTTCCATTGCACCCAATTTTGGTTGACCAACCATTTATGCAATGGGGATTGGACTTCGTCAGGGTCATCAATCCAAACTCAAGCCAAGGCCACAAGTGGATTCTCATGGCAATGGACTATTTCACCAAGTGGACCGAAGCAGTAGCACTCAAAGAAGCAAATGAGTCTAACATACTAGACTTTTATGAAGGAATAGTGACCAGGTTCAGTGTGCCGGCCACTATCATATCAGACAATGCATTGGCATTCATAGGTTCCAAGATTACAGAATGGGCTGTCAAGAATGGAATCTATTTGAGCACCTCTTCAAATTATTACCCGCAGGGTAATGGACAGGCAGAGTCCACGAACAAGAATTTGCTAAGAATCATCAGAAGGAATCTGGATGAAAACCAAAGGACATGGCATACCAAGCTAAAATCAGCATTATGGGCTGACAGGATAATGTCCAAAGAGGTCTACAGGTAATTCTCCCTACAAGTTGGTTTATGGGAAAGAGGAAGTATTGCCTATATCATTAGAATTGCCAGCATTGGAGCTCATGAAGTAGTTGGAGTTGTCTGAGTTTGAACCAATGGAGGCCAGGTATGCAGAGTTGATGGAATTGGAAGAAATCAGAGAACATGCAGTTCAAACGATTGAGAAGGATCAGGCCTTAGTAAAAAGATGGTTTGATAAGAAGGCAAGAGCAAAGACCTTCCAGGAAGGGACCTAGTTCTGAAATGGGATGCAGATCGGGAAAAACCAGGAAGGCATTCCAAGTTTGATGCCATTTGGAGTGGCCCCTACATGGTCACGGGATGTAAAAGTAGTAATGCCTTCCAATTGTCTACATTGGATGGAGAAGAACTCCCGATTCCGGTTAATGGAATCTATCTTAAACATTGCTACTAAAAGGAAAAGGTTTACCCTTGTAAATATTAGCCTAGATTTCAATTCCTCTAAGTGTGGATGCACATCATCTTGTTGTAGTTAGGTTTCAATTTCCCTAAGTGCTTCGGCACAGGTTTTGTTGCTCTCAGGTTGAATTTCTACAGTTCAGCGTGCTCTCGGAGAAGGAGTTGTGGTATCAGGCTCGGGATCAGATATCAGGTTGGTTTCAGGTTATTGCTTATGACTCCATGCCCAATGGATTGCTAAAAGGCCACTGATCTTCTACCTAGCAGGCAGGTGATCCCGTTGAGTCACCAAATTGTTGTATATATCTCCCTCCCCGGGTAAATATAGACAAACAGAAGAATATGGAAATCAAAGAAACTCAAAACCTATGACATTTATTTACGCCAACTGGTGGTTGACCCAGGCGCAGATCAGAAGGTGTCGACATGGAAAAAGACGCCCTGGTGGTTGACACAAATCAGAAGGTGTCGACATGGAAAAAGTCACGCCCTGGCGTAGGTTGAAGGCGCAGATCAGAAGGTGTCGACATGGAAAAAGTTGGACACCCCATAGCATAGGTTGAAGGCGCAGATCAGAAGGTGTCGACATGGAAAAAAGTTGTGCCCTGGCGCAGGTTGGAGGCCCTGGTGCAGGTTGAAGGCACAGATCAGAAGGTGTCGACATGAAAAAGTTTGGCGTAGGTTGAAGGTGCCTATGGCGCACCTGGCGCAGGTTGGAGGTGCAGATCATGTCGACATGGAAAAAGTCATGCCCATGGCACAGGTTAGAAGGCACAGATCAGAAGACATGGAAAATTTTGCACCACAGAGGCACACATGCGAAAATTCGTTAGGAGGCACATGGTGCACATTTTGTTGAGTGAGGATGACACCCCGAAGGCCCATTTTGACAGAAAGAAGCAAACCCTGACCCAGATATTCAAATGGCCATAACTTTTCATAGGGAGCTCAGATTCACACAAGGTTGGACTTTTCGGAAAGCTTACAAGGTCCTCTATCCAACTACAACTAGATATCTTTAATTGGGTGAGAACAAGTTCTTCAAAAATGCAAAATACAGTTCACCATTTTTTGGGTTTGCTAGGGTTCTCACCTACCACCATAATGAGATGAATTAAATACAATCTGGAGGTGGTTGGGGTAGATTTGGAATTCCTCTCTCTTCCCTCTCTCATTCTTCCTATAAATTGTAAGGAGGGGCTTCTTTCTAAAGGTTGGACATTCTTGTTTTGCCCCTCCCTTCTTCTCTTTGGCAGGTGAATTTGTGGAGTTCAAACCTCCCATCTAAAACTGTAATGCAACTTTGCCTCTTGGCATTTTGTAGTGTATTGTATCAATCTTTGGAGAAAATAATGCATGTCTGTGGATGATTCTCAACCCTCTCTATGTTCATTTGCATCCTCCTGATCTTTCACTGCAAATTTGGTTATCTGTGCATGATCTTGCATTGCATTTTAATGGTTTGTGTTTATTGGCAAGACAGGTGTTCTTCATTCCTCGGTGCATCACCTTTGTTAGTTTAGGTTTATTTTATGCATCTTCTTACCCTGTCTCCTTGGAAAGTTAGATTAGGTTTTTGAGTAAACCCTCTACATTTTTTATGTGTGCATCTGAACAGAGGAATAGGAACCGGCCTTCATCCAGAGAGCTTTCCCGATTTCACAAGGTCCCACACTTGGGAAAAGCTCCATGTTATGCAATCGCACTGAGAGTCTCAACCCATCGAGTTGCAGACATTCAGGGGTGCTGTGATTCACCATCAATAGTTATCTTAAATCTTAGAATCAATATGCACTTGATAAGGGGTCAAATTAGCGGGACCAATAAAAAATTTTAGAGATGAGTCACAAAGATCTATGATGGATCCTTGATTTCAAAGGATTTTGTGATTGGATTTTGTAGGCTTCAATAGTGTATTGTGGACTTAGAAGAACAATTAAAGGTAGAAAACAAATCTGATAATTCCTCCTCACTATTTGAGTGAATGATTGCCCAAGGGTATGAGATACTGAACTTGAGTTAAGCTAAACATGGGGAAGAAGAAGAGATGTTATAGCTTTCTTGTGACTAATGCCTCAAGGTATGACTTTGATATTTTAATGGGGCTATTGGAATGTATATTTGGGTTGGTTATTTGAGTTGGTTGAGTGTAGAAGATATTCTTCACTCATTAATGATATGAAAATTGGATAGATGAGTGTTACAAGAATATGATTGTTGCTTACAAATTAGTTCTCCTACTGTCTTAGAGGAGGTTCCCTTTACGATGGAAATAGTGAAAACTTCCGTATGATGGGTAAAGACTTGCTAGATTTTCATGAGCCATGGGACAAAAGAAATGTGGTGATGTCTTGAACTATAAGGGGTTGGACACTAGTGATGGTAAAATATTTCAGTTATGGAACATAGGTGAAAGTTGCAATGAGTAACTTATTCATGATCCTAGAGTTAAGAGCTAGTTGGGGAAACCCAGCTAATTGAAAATTCTCCTAGAAACTGTGGGGATGGAGGAACAGATTTTGTGCACTTACATTACAGATTTAGTAGCATGTGGACTCCAAGCAATATCAACCACAAGGTCCCAAAATAGAAAAAAATTCATGGAAATCCATTATTGCAAGTACACTTGTCAAGAAGGCTTGGACCTTTCAATTCCATTAGTTTCAGGTCTCCATGTGCAAAAGTATGATTCACTTACTTCTTGAAAGTATGGCTGAAAGATGAAGATCACCCATGTTGAGAAGGCTGAGAAGTGTATTTTGATATAATGTCAGGATCTTGCAAAATCAGTAAGGTAAATGTGTATAATGTTCCATAATTATGGCTTCTGGCTCAATCATCCTCTCCATAGGTTTTTGCAATGCTCCTAGAAGGCATATCCAAACTCTATGTTGATGCTGGAAAAAAAATATAATGGAAGTTCAAGTAGAAAGGTCTCAACACATTGTATGGTGAAATCAAATATAGGCCTAGATTCATCTTGAACCATCTTGACGACCTAAATAGTTTCATAATAATGTTTCCAAATTTCAAAGGTGATGGTACACAACATTTGAAGAATATGATGTTACTAACTTTTATGACATCACTTGGAATTCTTGGTATTCCATCATGATCTATGTCGTTGGGTAAGATTTTTCATGGAATCTTCCATGAAAAAGGTAGAAAATGGTTCTACCCTCCTGTATAGATCCATCACTGGTTGGAATAACATCAAGCTTCCTTTGAGGAAAGATTTAAATCAACTAAATTCTATCAAGACCTCTTGGTGTTAGTTGGATCAAATGTTTAAAGGAGAAAAATGAAACTATGGTTTATACTTTTTGGCTATATTTCGAGTGGTTTCTTCATAGGATACGTCAAGAGGATTGGAGTGTCTTTAAATAAATGTTGAAGAGATTCTTCATCAATTCTCAATCAATGAAATGGATTTTTCCTATGAAGAGTTCTAACCAAGGGATGTTGTAGAATCAAAAAGGATGACATTGAACTTTATGATGATCTCATCCTGTCTGGAAATATCAAGAATTCATTAAAGGGAAAATCTTATGCCCTGAAATGAAAGAACCAATTCATTTTTTTTTATAAAAATGGAAAATGAAATGGCATGGTTAAGGAGGGAAATATTTGAACAAGTTTCTTCTCAAAGAAGAAATGGAAATTGATTGCAAGAGCACCCTGAAGGAATTCCTTGGAGGCCCCATTATTGAATGCAAGTTAGTAGGAGTAAGGAAAATGAAGAGGGCATATTAAACAAGAAAGTGGAGGTGGTGATTTCCTAGAACATGATGAGTTTGAGAATGATACACAAATCAGATTTTGAGAATATTCTGGAGGTGAAGATGACAAAGAAGATGTACCTAGTTTCTCACATGTGGTATTCACTCGTTCTTGGTATGAGAAAGGAACAACTCCCTCCACTGTCGAAAAGAAAAATAAGGTTGATGATTTCATGTGGTGACTCCAAAGATGAATAATCAGTCAAGGATCATCTTGTCCCACCCTCTATTGAATCTGCATTATTGAATCCTGATCCTTTAACAAGTAAGAAGGATCCCGTAATTCCAAGTAATTATTTAGATGCCTCTTCTTGAATTTTAAATCTAAATCTATTCCTACTAAAATATAGTACTGTTAAATATCCTAGTGTACCTTTCAAAATACCTTCCATTTCCCCAAAAATCAATTCCTTCTTCCAAACCTGCCTAAATCTAAAAGCGATGACCCTTCATGACCCTAGCCTGCATCTTCTCATCCTTTTGATTTCATAGAATAAGTGAAAAAAGCCAAAGTGATAGATTACTGAAACTGAATATTTGTGCATCACCCTGAACAATTTGAGAGATTTGTATGAATACATTAGGAATGGAAGTTTGACACCTTGAAGTATAGCCCTATTCTAAAGGAGTAGTAATACCAAACCCACCTACACCTCCCTCACATAACATACTTTCTTTGAGTGCATCCAAGACTGATAAGGTTGAACCTTTCTACATCTCCCTTATTGTTGGAGAAATATGTACTAAACAAATACATAATAGATTTTAGGTGCCTCAGACAACGTAATGCCTATTAAAGGTTTCCAATGATCTCAAACTCACCATGAATCCACATGGTGGCTCTTATTACTCTTTGGAGTTCAAAATGTAGGTCTCACTTGTAGGGAAGGTAAAATATGCACAAGTGGTCTCTTGCTATCATTTCTAGACAAGAAATTTTTAGTGACAAATTTGGTAGAAGACATTCCGATTTCATTTGGAATGTTGCTAAGCAAGGATTTTTGTCAGTAGTTGGGGGGTAAAAATCAAATCAATTGGTCTTCTGTAACCATACCAATGAAGGGAACATGGATAAATTAATTCAAGAGAAGAAGATGAGGTACACTTAGTGAAATTCTGGAAGCCCAAAAATAACATCTTGTATCAAGATAGCAAGCGTATGAATAACTTTTTGAAACTAAGGAGGAAGAGGATATTCCCATCTTGATAGGCCCAGACATGCCTTTCCAGAGAGGTGTGGAACTTGAAGAAGCATTGAGGAGATTTGAGTTACAAGAGGGCAGCCTTTGAATTGCCAGATGATGCAAACCATGAAGAAGAGGAAAGTGGTTCTTGGCGATTTTCAAACAGAAAAATAAGATTATGTGCTTATCTACAGATGAAAATGGTTATTCTCATTCCCATTTGAATATGAGAGATGATCTATCAATCTATGGAGAGACCAACTATGTATGTGATGAGACCTGGTAAATAGTGGGAAAGAACCATCTGTAGAAGAAATTCTTAAGAGCCACGGAAGAAACAAATGACCCTGAGCTTAGTCTTGAACTCCTGATGCAAGTCATGAATCTACAAGACAAGTGAATGTATTTGGAATCCTTAACCAATGTGAAGGTTGTCCATGTTGAGATAAAGAAAGAATAAAAATATGATGCCCCTCCTGAGCTCCAATGAATGATGGATGTAATGATGAAATCAAGGCATTTTATTTCCCATTTGAAGAGGAAGAATCTTTCCATGATGAAGAAATTGAAGAAAAGATTTTTGAGGCCTTTGAAGCTGAAGATCTGTTGTACATGAAGTGATCGAAAATGTAGTGATTCCTAAGATGATTAATTAATCCCTCCAGATAGTTTCCTTGAGATACAAAATAAAGATCCTTCGAAGGCATATTAAGATGAGCTGCAGGAAGTAACAAAGGATATATTTGTATAAGAAATATTGGATGTAGTAGAAGTTGTGGAAGATATTGAGAGGATTCTTTGATCTCTTAACTCATGCCATGGCCATATAAGAAAAGTATGAGGTTACTTTTGGTCCTCCTATCAGTACTCAAACACCTCACAACAGAGTAGGGATAAAGGATGAATCTAAGGTTTCTCATGGAGAAGATATCAGTAAGTATAGACCTGGGGAAGAAAATAACTCAGAATATTCAAGAAATTTGAATGAAAATCAGCTTTGGGGCAAAGCGATAGATGCTCAATGAAGAATACTTGAACTCTATTGTGGATAAATATTGAGAAGGCAAAGCTGACACTATGCAAACCAATTTTACTAAAGAACATGAAGGATAATGTGAGAATTTCCAAGCAAGAACATGAGCATCAAGAAAATTCATTTTACAACATGTGGAATCACTCCTACAAAAAACAAATGAAATTCATGAAATTAGCACCCAGTTTCAAGCTAAACACTTGCAAGGAGAGGAGGCTACTTTCTAGAACTACCTCCCTCACATGGCTTTATAGTAGAACATCATCACTCAGTGTTTCCCACTTGTAAGAGGCAAGGGTAAAAGGCTTTTGAGTAGAATGACCATGCCTCTTAAACACTTCAGTGAAAGTAGGTTGTCCCCCACCTTGTACCATAGGTGATTTCTAGGTGTGTTTCCCCTTTTTATTTTAATTAAATATATCTTTTGTTTAGAAATTCCAATTTTGTGTGTTTTTCCGGGTTTCCCTTTGTGTTTTTTGTTTCATTTTCGCATCTTGCGTGTGACAACACATGTGTGTATCCTTCTTCGTTAAATCTTTCGCATCTCTTTTGTTGATGAATTTTACATGACTCTGTAGGGCCCAATGGATAAAAAATGTCACTTAGGTCAACGGCCCCAATTCATGGTCTAAAGAGCCCTTAGATTCTGGATTCCCATGTCATGTATATTTCTGTGCTTAATCAATTCATGTCATGTCCCAATGCTAGATAACTATTTTCATGCATAAATGTGCAACAAGGAAATTGAACAATTTCCAAGCATGACAATGATACCCCTGTGTTAGGTGTATTTCCTTTTTTGTTTTTTGTTTGATTTTCATGTTTTATCATTCCAATGACCCCCAATTGGGTCATACCCATTTAGTTACATCCCTAATTGGTACTCCTAGGAAACGATTTTCATTCCCCCTAGGTGATTTTAGGTTATTTTAGGAGTTCTTAAAAAAATGCTATCTTTGGGCAGTGTTGGGAAGGGCTATCACTGGCCTTCCCAGGACTGGAGAAACCCCTTGGAGTAAAATAGAGGATCCAAAACAAACATGGAGGTGAATTTAAGGAATATAGAAACATCATGGAAGTGATTTTGGAAGATTCAGGGAAGATTTGAGGAGTTTGGAGCAGTTTGATCAAAATCAGGGTTCACGGGACTAGGCAGTGCATAGGCCAAAACAATTGTTGAGCTTCCGAAGGTGATTTAGGGAGCTCCAGATGGAGTTAGGAGAAAAAAAAGATATATATAAAAGATGGAATTATAATCCCTAGAAGATGGTGAAAAGGTTTTTTTTCACAACACCTTTGGAAAATATTTTTGTAAGCAATTTTTCTCATGTATACAAGTGGAGTACCAAATCAAAAATCAATTTTTAAGGTGATCAATGGATTAATAAATACTTTATACCCCACCATTGGATTAAAAAGGGAATTTATAGTCAGTATCATATAAACCTTCATCAAAAAATTCCATCGGGAGCTCAAGATTTATCGTCAAAGTTGTCCTCTCAAGAGCAGTTCGGGAGTTAGTCAAATTTTCAGCTCAGCAAGGAGCCTGGTGGGATTTTGTGTCCTCAAATCCCTATCAAGGTCAGGAAAATCAAACCATTGAAAAAATTGCACCCAGCCCCCATAAAGACCTCTATTGACCCTCATGTGACCTCCAGGATTGATCAGTTCAGCCCCCAGCTGGTGCTTATAGGAGCTCAAAGCCTTCACCCTCAGATCTTGCTACCACGTGTCATCACCTGGAGCACCATGGAATTATATGTCCCTCATGTAAATTTGAGATGAGGGACATAAAAAATATAAAAATTCACCCATATTATAAGGATACTACTATTCACTAATGTGACCTCTTCAAGAGTGAATTTCCAACCCTTAGGTTCTTTTCAGGCCTTCATTCCCTACCATCGGATCTCTGTCACATGTCATTGCCTTACTCATACTGGAATTTAATGTACCTCATGTCCCATTGAGGTGAGGGAAATTAGGTACATATAAACACACCTCATCCCTTCACAGATATAATTTTAGAATTTTGAAAATCCCTCTTGCTTCTAACTCTAACATCTAACTCCTCCGTGCACATCTTGGTCTATAACTTTCTCTGCAACTTCTCACCACCATTCAACCATTGCCAAAGATCAAATGGGATTCACTATATCAAATAAATCTTGAAATCCATGACAATATGCAGGTCCTATAAGAAATATTGATCAAACAAAGAAAGAAAAATCCAAAAGTTTGAATATCTTCATTGCCATGAAACTGAAAATCAAAGAGATCTTACAAACCGGTCCACCAATTGACAAAACATCTCTTGCTGAGTTTTTCTCTATTGAATGCCATTAAAAATTATATTAAAACCTCCCATTTTCAGGAAGGAATTATCATAGTAAATAAATTTCACGTATAGCTCCACAAAGGAAAAAGCTCAATTTCCTGTCAAACTGACAAACGAATTAACGAGAAATTTCACCAGTGAGTCAAGAACCAAAAAACTATTACAATGGAGTTGATTTCATCACAAATAGAGACAAAAATAATACCTAAAAATTTTAAGCTCCATTAATGGTAAGCATGACACAATAGTTGAAAAAACCAGCGAGCTACCTCTCCGCTTCTAAGGGTTATAGTGGGTGAAATCACGCAAACATTGGAGGGAATGATCATTGAAAAATATAGTTTCGCTTGAAATATTTTTTTCACCATAAAGTCCCTATTTTTTTAGGGATATGGAAACCTTATTTTTCATCATATTTATTCCCTATCAAATGAAGAACATCTGTGAAAAAGGGACTGAGCTACCTCTTCAGTTCTCAAGGTTCAATGGGCAAATCGTGAAAATTTAGAGGGAATGATCTTGAAAATTCTAGTTTCCCTAAACTAGTTTTTCGTGCCATGAAAGTAAGTCACCTATTTTTAGGGATATGGAGGGTTTTATTTTTCATTATTATTCTTCTCCTGCCAATGAAATTTCATTTTTCCACTTGTTCAGATGAAGAAATTAGTCAAAATTCAGAGCATGGAACCCCAAAATAAAACCTGTAATCTCAAGACCTATTTTGTTGCATTTTGACATCCACGGTACACTTACTAAAAATAGCTTTCCTTCCTACATAGGGGTATGTTAATTAAGTTATGCCACCATTTGAAGAGGTTTCAAAGAAGGTGGTGAACACAAAGGGAGTATCGTAGGAAAAGTCATCAAAAAGGTCATCTTTATAATTCACACTTACTAAAAATAGTAAGTGGTTCCACATTGCTATAAATATCACATGTTGGTCTAAAAGGTGACGAGGAGCATCAGTAAGAAGAATTTTCAATAGTTTGATGAAGCTACTGAACTCGCTAGTTGAGGTTGGAGATGCAATGCACTATATAGGAAAACCTCATGACACTCATACTAAAAATAGTATCCCAGTTTCATTAAACTTGGCAACTCAGATATGATGTATGATTTCAGTTTTGAAGATTCAGACATTGAGATTCATTCCCAATCTCCTCTAGGGGGACACCATTTCCTCCATCTTCAATTCAACTTTCTCTACTTTCTCAATTTTCAATGTCTTAATGTTTCATATGTCTTAATGTTCCCAATGTAATAATTCAAATTTATGTTATAAAAAGGGACTTAAAATCTTGTTAGGAAGTTGAAAAGTTTTAAATTATGTGAGGACACATAAAAAGTTGAGTGGTAGATGATGAGTCACCTCTCATTCTATAAATTATAAATCCATTCAAATTTAAAAGGGTTTTTTATTTATTTTTTAAACTCAAGAGTGTATTGTAGTTTGAGAGAACAATGGAGATAGCCATTTTCTTCAATTTTCCCCCTCACTAGTTTTTCACCATTCCGACACTGTGTACAACTTTTATTTAAGAAATCAATACAAGAAGGAGGTGTTTCTAGCTTTCTTTTACTAAGGGGTTTCTTTAGATACTTTGTGATCAATAAATTCCATTTGGTTTTTTCTATTTACAGAGTTTGTTTCTTTTCATAAATGCATGTGTTGAAATTTCTAACTAGTGTGTGGAGGAATCTGATTTTCTACCTACAACATTAGTTCTCCTACCTCATTTCTCACTCCATTTCCCACTCTTAGAAAAATTCCTCCCTAGAAAGAGATTTCTAGCTTTTCCACAGGGTCATTGGAGTGCCACTGTTGGATCCTCAACCATAAAGCCATCTAAAGAAAACTCACTTTCACTCCTGTGTGCATATACGATAGTTGCACCAGTTAAGTAGAGGGACTTAGATTCCCAAAGCATTGGCAAGAAACCCAAAAAAATTTTCTCCAAAATTTTTTCTCAACAACATGGTTATATAAGAAAGTATGATCCCATGTGTAATCCTAGTTCTATTTACTCGTAAAAAAGATGGGATGTGCATCTATTAATAAAATTAACATCAAATATAGGTTTCAGATTACCCCAGCTAGATAAGATGATGCGGCTTCTAGGAGATAGTTTTTTTCAAAATTTTCTAAGGAGTGCATAGTGGGCAAATACATATATGTGAAGGGGATGAATGGAAGACAATGTTCAAAATGAAGTATGGTCTATGTGTGTTGTAATTGGTGATGTTATTTGGATTATCTGACACACGTAGTAATTTACAAGGATGGTGAATCAAGTCCTATGATAAAAAATTATAAAGTGTGTGATAATCTATTTTAATGATATATTAATATTCACTAGAAGTAAATGAAAGAGTTGGCAAAAATCATATCGAAAACTATGCACCACGATGAAGTTGCACTCCAAAGAAAACATAATAGCTCCAACAATTGCAAAAAGGAAATCATAAATGAATGGAAGAACTTTACTCAATAAAACAAAGCTTTCACATAGAGAAAGACAATGGAGTGTCTTTGCATACTCATAAATTTCAAATGAATGGATACATATAGGGTGCTAAGTAACCCTAGTGCATGACACAAAAGCAATCCCTAAACCTAACCCTAAACCTGACCCATGTGAGATGACCCTCCAATGTGAGAGGAGGACATATAGGATAACACACCAACACCCCCCTTCATTGAAGTAGGGTTAACAGCTATGATGAGTTAGATAGAACAAGAAGACACTCCTAAACAAATAAGAAAGATGTGTCAATGGGGCCCGAAAACTAAAGGCCTTATAAGGTGACCATATACAAACAACATATTCCTAGAAGAAGAAGAAGAATAGAAGGAATACATAGCCCAAAGAAGATGAGCAGTTGTCAGAAGAACTCACCCCAAGAAGAGACCGTAAGTGAAGAAACTTCATCTCAGTGAAGGGCTTGGTGAATAAATCTACAATCTGATCAGCTGTCTGAATGTATTGAATGTCGATGATACCATCATGAATAAGCTCCCGTATGAAGTGCATATGGATCTCAATGTGCTTCATCCACTGATGCTGAACTAGATTTCTGTAAATTGAGATAGTGCTTATGTTATCATAGTAGATAATGGTAGGCCACCGAAAGTGGATGCCAACTCTGTCAGAATACCCTATAGCCAAATAGCTTCTGTGGCAGCGTTAACTGCTCCTTTGTATTCTGCCTCTATAGATGATATTGCAATTGCATTCTACTTCTTGCTAGACCAACTAATAGGAACCGAAACCAAGAGAGAAACTGTAGCCAGAAGTAGATTTCTGATGATCTAAGTCACCAGCCCAATCAGAATCTACGAACCCAATCAAGTCAATATCTACCCCTCCATGATAGTGAATGCCATCACTATAAGTGCCACAAAACATAATGAAGGATCCATTTAGTTGCTTTCCAATGCAAACTCATGTGGCTCCTACATGAATCTGGACATGATACCAACAACATAAGATAAATCCGGTCGATTGTGAGTCAAGTAAATCAAGCCCCACACCAACTATTGATAAAGGGTGCCATCAACCAAGGGAGTAGAGAAATCAGAAACCAACTTAACCCCGGAAAGAAAAGGAGTAGGAGAAGACTTGTAATCAGACATCTGAAAATGACATAGCAAGTCAAGAGCATACTTAGGTTGTGAAATCAAGATTCCCAAGTCAGATTGTGAAATCTGGATCCCAAGGAAGTAATGAAGCAGACCTAAGTCAGTCATGGAAAACCTGTTGGCCAAGGCAATCTTCACAGAATCAATGATAGAGGAAGAGATGTTGGTGATCAACAAGTCATCAACATAGAGAACAAGAATGAGTATGGAGTCATCTTGCCATAGAATATAAACATTTGGATCAGAGTGACACCTAGTAAACCCTGATGTAAGTAAAAAGGAGTCCATCTTGGCATACCAAGCCCGAGGGGCTTGTTTAAGGCCATAAAGAGACTTCTTTAACTTACAAACAAGGGAGGGATCTTAGACATAACCCAGAGGTTGTTCCATATAGATCTCTTCCTCTAGGTCACCATGAAGGAAGGCACTCTTAACATCCATTTGATGGAATTTCCATCTGTTTACTACGGTAATGGCTAGGGTCAGTCGAATAGAAGTCATCTTCACAACCGGAGAAAAGGTTTTAGTATAATCAACCCTAGCTATCTGGGAGAAACCCTTAGCTACTAATCACGCTTTAAACTTTTGAAATCTCCATCTACTCCATACTTTGTTCAGAACACCCACTTACACCGAATGATTTTTCTTCCTTTTGGAAGAGGGGTGAGATCCCAAGTATCATTCTTCATGAGAGAGGAATACTCCTCATCCATGGAAGAATCCCACTCAGGAATACCAGAAGCCTCCCAGAAAGACTTTGGATCAGAATCAAAGGTGAAGAAAGAGTGGGGTCTAATGAAATTTGAGTGAGTACGTCTCATATCTAAAGTATCTCCAACTAAATCTCCAGCACTTTGCAAATTTTTCCTAGCCCAAAGAGGACTAGGAGGATCAGGCTCTGAGTCAGAAGATTCATCACTTGAGTGAGAAGGGACATAGTCCTCGTCATCACTACTATCAGAATCAGAAGACTCAAAGGCTCTGATGGTCGGGAGGATCAGGAAGAGGAGCACACTCAACAGTATCATCATCTGATGAGTCAGAATCTGAATCAGCAAGCTGAAGAACCTCAATAGGTGGAGAAGTAGAAGTCAAAGAAGACTCATCAAACTTAACACTTCTCTCAATATACAGCTCATGAGAAGTAGGATTCATCAATCGATATCCCTTCACACCATCAGGATACCCTACAAAGATACAAGGTTTGGATTGTGGTTCTAAGGCCTTGCATTTCTTCTTGGGAATCCGAGCCATAGCCTTGGATCCAAAGACTCGAAAGTTCTCAACATCAGGCTTGCATCCAAACTAGGATTCAAAGGGTGTCATCCCTCTTACTGCCTTGTGTGGAACATGGTTCTGAATGTAATTTTCACAATTCACTGCTTCGCCCAATACTGTGGAGGAAGAGACTTTGAGTGAATCATACAAGTGGCCATCTCTTTAAGAGTATGGTTCTTTCTTTCTGCAACTCCATTCTATGAAGGGCTATAAGCAACCATATGCTACAAGGAGATCCCTTCAGAAGTATAGAAATCCATTAACCTATTTTTTACATATTCACCTCCATTATCTGTTCGAAGAACCTTAATTGATTATTCTTCCTGTTTCTGAGTAAGAGCCTTAAATTCTTGAAATTGTTCAAAGATTTCAGACTTAAGCTTAAGAAAATATACCCAATTATATCGCGAATAGTCATCAATGAAGGTCATCACAGAAAGAGCTCTAGTAAATGAAGGAGAAGGAAATGGACCAGAAACATCGTTGTGAACAAAATCCAAAGGACAAGTGGCTCTCCAGGATTTTCCTTTGTCAAAGTTCTTTTCAGGATGCTTTCCAAGGGTACAACCCTCACAAAGACCCTTAGAAAAATTGACGCAAGGCAACCCGTTGACCATTTTGTTTTGGCTCAATTGTTCAAGGTAGTGATAATTTAGATGTCCAAAACACTCATGCCATAGCTTACTAACCTCATTTGCATGAGTGAGCAAGGCAGTGGGCATAGAATCAGAAGTAAAGTGGGAGAAGGTATACAACCATGAATGGTGATCCGCCTTTCCCTCAGCCACTGTAGTGTCATTGTTAAGCTCACAAATAATCACCGAGTTAGGACCAAATTCCACTCGCATTCCTTCACCAAGGTGAGTAATTTGGTAAACCGATAGGAGATTGGTAGAGAGATTAGGAACACTCAACACTTGGTTAAATGTTCCCCCATCCATCTCTACCGATCCACTACCAAAAACTGACACTATTGTGCCATTACCTATCATGAATTGGGACATACCACAAGGTTTGATGTTGGAAAACTCAACATGTGAAGAACCCATGTGGTGCAAGGCACCAGAATCTATAATCCATGTTGATGAAGGAGAAAATATAGCTATAAGGGCCTTTCCTTTCTTCTTATCATTTTTAGCACCTTTTGTAGCAAAAGGCTTGCCCTTCGGAGCACTTTGTTTGATGGATTTAGGAACACTTATTTTATTTTTCTCAAGTAAATGAGATAAGGTGATCAATTTGTTTTCTCAAAATAGTGTATGCTCTTCATGACCAGGCTTCTTGCAATAGGAACACAAATACTTTCTTTTCTGTTCCTTAGGCTCAGAAGTCGAAGTGTTTGTGTCATTTTAGGTTTGGTCTTGGTTTCTTTCTTAGGTTGATCCTTTTTTTCTTTCTTCTTTTCAGTCTTCTTTCCCTTACTAGTACTTACTACAAGGGCATGTGACTTGGACTTGAGAGACCCCATTTGAATGAGTTTGTTCTTGTTCTTGAATGAGTTGGGATGAAAAATAGTCAAAGGAGGGCATATTCCAAGTATCGCCCAAAGCAGCTTTTGTAGCGTAGAAAGTTGACACAAAGATAGAATATTCAAGACCTAGCTTAGAGAGAATCGAATAGATCAGTTGAGAATATTTCTTCTCTACTTGACATCCATTTAACAACAATCTAATGTGGACAAATTTCGAGAAGAAAGCTTGTAGGTTTTCAAAGTCACTAAGATTTAACCCTAGTAGTTCATTTTCCAACTCATGCACTCTCATGTCATCTTGTTTTCCAAACATTCCATCCAACATTTTCTACGTAGAATAAGGTGTTTCAGACGACTCAATGTGGAAGAGCAAGTCAGGAGAAATGAACATGTAAAGAAGACCTAAAGCTTCATCACTATGGTTTAACCACTTCAATTTTTCAAGTTCGTCATCTGGTTCAGTCTCATTTCCCATGGTGATGTGGGATAACCCTTTACCTTTTAGTTTCATAATTATTTTCGATCTCCGTTTGAAGAAGTTGAATGGCATAAACAAAGGAATTGAAAGTGCATCCATAGTGAAGAGAGAGAAAGAATGCATAAAAGAAACAAAAGAATCACAACCACCCAGGACAATATAATAACCCCCCTACTTTCAACACTTTATAGTTTAGTACATTGAATACAATCGGGTCTGAGCATGCATCTGGAAACACGTAGTAAATCACCTTGTAATTAATGCAATAATGCATAAGAGAGGAGACTACAGTCATGTTTCATGAAGCACAACAAAGTGACATTGTACACAAGAAAAATTGCAAAAAACTACGAAGGAGGTGAAATCAAATCTTGGTTGTGAGAAAAAGTATCTCACGTCACGAAGGATACCTCGCTACAAATTATTGCGTATGTGCTCACTAGTCACAAGCAATAATAAGGGTAAAATAAAATGTTTTAGATGAACTCAAGATAAGTCTAAAAGATCTTTAGAATGCCGGGAAAAACATAGGTGGGAAGAAAAAAGGAGCTCAGAGTGTTACTACACACTTGAACACATGATTAGCAAAAAAATATCGATAATAATGCTTTAAAATTATCGTTTAGAACTATCTAGTTTATCTAATTTTAGAGGTTTTGGATTTTTTAAAACAGACGATAAAAAATGTTAATTGAAAAAGAAGGTTAAATTTGAAATTAATAAAACTAGATTTAATATAATTAAATCTAATTAATTTCAAATATTAAAAAACTAATTAATATTTAATTAAAAATCCTAATATTTTAAATAAATCTCCTTTTTAAAGAAAGTCAAATTTCCACTTAATAATTTTAATAAAAAAAATCATGATAAGACCTAATAATGAGGTCTATTAAACAACAGAAACTTACTATGATCTAGAAGATCTATTAAATGTAAAAGAAATTGATTTCTATTAATAAATGTTAATAGAAATAGAAAGAAAAACTTACCAATGAAAAAAGCATGTACCAAATTGAAATGAAATAAAGCTTACCAAAAAAGGAGATGGCTTTTTGCAGGGGAAGACCTCGGAAGGGCATTGCATATAAGATGTGGGTGAAGACCATTACAGAGGTGCAGGTCAACCTAGTCCACGGTGGGACCGGTTTCGGTCATGCGGGATAAGATCTGAGCTTAATGCAGAGGGCTAAGACATTGAGGTCGCACGATAGAGTTTTTAGAAATGTAGACAACATATGTGGGATGGAGGAAGCTTCAAAGCCACGACATGGAGCTCAAAACGAGGCTAGCAGAGGCAAAAATAATGCAAACATCCAAAAAATTCAATGAGCTCGCTGACCAACAAACAAGAGCTCGCTGACCACAAAGGGATCGGCCAAGGAATAGACACGAGCACGAGGAGGTGGAAAAACCTTATCACTTGAAATCCACGGCCATAGAATCCCCTGTATTATGTCAAAATATGCATGAAGACAGACACCAAAAAACTCAGAAACTTAGAGTGTTGTAAAAAATATTTCTCAGTTTAATAAAAACCAAATTATAAAACCAGAATAAAGGAACCTCTATTTTTAGCTGATCTACTAAATTTATTGCTAGTTAGCTAAATGTATCTGTGAAACCCCTGATAGCTCTAAAGAGATCCTACATATGCACAAAAGACTCATGCAAAAACCAATGAAAACTTTCCAAGAGAAAGTTGTTAATAATGTCAGCAAGGGATAAATTTCCATAATGTTACACGATCGAAAAACTTGGACACGAGGAGTAAGAGAATAACTCCATGACCAAGAGTAATCACAACTAAAAATTAACGAGTGCACGTTTACCTGATCTCTTCTCTGATTTTCCATGAAAGAGTTGGCAAGAATCGATATGCACTAAAACTTATGCACCACGTTAGAGTAGTTGCACTCAAATTTGGAATCATGGATATCTCCACATCATAATCACAAGGAGGAATCGATATAATTAATGGAAGAACTTTAATCGACAGAACCATTAATCTTGCACATAGAGGAAATACAACAGAGTGTCTTGGCATACTCATAAATGCCAAATAGAAAGAGAGTACATATAGGGTGTTGAGTAACCCTAGTGCATGAAACAGGTAGCAAACCCTACCTATCTAATTTTAACCTATGATCATATGACCCTCCAGTTTATGTGTGTTGAGGACATAGAGTGATTCTATACACTTCTAGTGTCCCAGAGGATTTGAGATTTCTAAATTTGATGATTGGTGTTGCAGAGTATTAAAGAACTAAACATTGACCGATGGAATTTTAAATAAATGGGTTTTTATAGTATACAATATATTTTAATAATATTGAGGCGATAATTTGAAGAAGATCATGTAAAAGGGTGTGAATCTATACACATAACATAGGTTAGGGTATAACTAGTCATGTATTGTAAAATTGCCTAGAATAATGGAGTCGTAATTTAGCTGTCCATAATCAAAAACACAATGGATTCCCATAGCATTATTGTACTAGATTGATTAGACATAATATATATTTTTTAATTTTAGTATCTCATTCATAATACAATGTATCATATGAAAAGAGTTTTTCTCGTAAAAGGACAATTACATTTAGTGATTGAAATTTTTGAAGAATAAAGTTATCCATTTTCCCTTAAAATTGGCATTTGTTGATTTTGTTACACCATATTTAAGTCAAAAAGATGTTCCTATGATTATATTCATCAGTGCCTAATAATATAAGAAGTAGGTAAGAGGAATTCCAATTTATGAGATTGTAATTTTTTACCATTGTTATAAGTCACTCAGGAATTATAAGAATTACTTAGTTCTGAAGGATTTTATCCTATTTATAAAGGTCACCAGACCTGAATAACCATATCTGAATACAGATATATGTTGTCTTAAATTTTGTATGGCTATCACAAGAACTAATGAATCTATCGTTAGGTGTTAAGGTGGTGTTGACCATTTTTTCTCATCAATCAAAAATCGGGTATATGATAACTTTCAGGTTTCTTGATTTCTTAAGTGGCAGATTGGACATCACACGGGCTTCAAACATACTAAGAATTTTGTTCTTAGTGATGCTCATTCGCCATTAAAGAGGCCATTCTAGCATTCATCTATGTAAAGACTCATGCATCAACCTTTTAATACTGTTGCAGAGGATTGTTGAAAGATATGGGAAAGGAATAAAATATCAAAAATCACAATCTGAAGTAGCAAATCGAGTGAAATATTTTTAGAATTTGGATAAAGTTCAGTTGCAATCAGTTGTGTCTACTTGTGTTTAAAGGATAATCACGCCAAGCATTACAATTAATTCATTTTATTCCTAATGATAATATTTGAAGAGAATTCCTTAGTAGTGGCTTGAGTTTTAAAAGGTTCATTTAAGGATCATGAATAATGAAAATAAAATGCAGTTTCCAGGAACATGTACATCTCATCACAAGATAAAGAGAGGTGTGGTACAGGTATGTATTCAAGGTAAAATAAATGTAAGGTTTACAATGATCACACACACAATCACGTAGAAAAGTGCACTTATTAATTACCAATACGAATAGGAAAGTGCATACATATGAAACTATAAGCATGGATATAAGAATTGTGAAGAAAACCCGTCATTTCCTGAAAAAGAGGCATGATTCATTCTTCACTCATAGCTCCTATAATGCTTGCATATGCGTTAACTTTCCTTCCATGTACCAGAGCACCTAATGATAATAGAGATGAACAATTTAATTGTTCAAGAAAGCTCTTTAGGTTGTCATGGATTCCTATGCACTATATCACCTTAAGATATAGATGATATTTCTTTCATGTGTAGCAATTAAATCTAGAGAACCTTGTTGAAAAGTTACATGACACTAGAATCATAGTTCAAGTGCATACATCAACATATTGAAGTCTATCCTAGAAAACAAATTGATGAACAAGTAGAATAATGGATTTTTTAAAGTATGTGGAATAAATGTAGTTGGAGATCTAAACACAGGAACAATAGGGTAAGGCATTGCCACATAGAAGAATTTACCTAAAAGCAGTATCATGTGTGTGTGTCAAGTGTGATAGCTGTGTGTGTGTGTGTGTGTGTGTGTGTGTGTGTTTCAAATGTGTGTGTGTGTGTGATGTGTGTGTGTGTGTGTGTGTGTGTGTGTGTGTGTGTGTGTGTGATGTGTGTGTCCTGTGTGTAGTGAACATGTGCAAAAATGTGTAGTGTAACAGATAAGTGAAGCAAGCTAAATAGACATTAATGAAAATAAAAAGGTGGCAATACCTATCATTAAAAGAATATATATTTAAAGAAGTAGAGATGGTGTTGGTCTATTTGAGGAATAATATATTTCCAAAAGGAACCTAAAATAATATTAAGTACAATAACATTTGAACTTAGTCCTTTTAAGATTTTGAAAAAGATGAATGTTATGGAATAAGAGGTGAAATTTCCACATAGTTTTTCTATTTCTCCAATATTTAACGTTTCAGATTTTTATGTATTTCATGAATGGAAGGATGTCATGGTAGAGATTCAAGAGGTTGACATGAAGTAAAAAATTCCAAGGAATATGAAAGATAAGGTGGAACAAGTTCTTGACAAGAAATAAATCAACACAAGGAAAGATAGTTTCAAGAAGTATTTGATACAATGGTAAGGTTTGTGTAGACACAAAATCACATACTTGGGTACATTTAAAGGTCATAACATACTTGTAGTTACCTGATGCCTATGAGAGAAAATTGGTAATTGACATCTATCTTTGGTCTCTTGTCTACATTTCTTGATTTTTGATTGGTTGTGTACACCGTACAACCCAGTCCATACTTTACTGATTTATTTTTAATGAATTTGGACATCAACACAAAACCAAGATACCAACGCTAAGGCACCTATAACACTTTTCTACCTTACTCACTCTTTGTGGGAATCTTTTATCTTTTGGGCATCTTTCTTTCTTATATAGGGGGCCTTCCATTTGTCAATTACAAAATTACCCAAGGGGATCATATAAATACAAAGACCTATGACAAAAATAAAGTACCAATCTCTAAGAATCTATTATATTCACCTAATGTTACATCCAAATACATGTAAGGGCATCAAAACCATCCATATAGAATTTTCTGTATACCCTTTATAGGAAGGGGAAGTTAATCATTCCATCGACACATCTACTTACATTCGTACATCTAGATATTCCTTGTTATAAGGTGCACTTGCATAAGGGATTCCTAAGGAATGATTCTTTCACACATGTACAAGAACTATGTGGAGTATAAGATGTAGGGAAATACTTGGTTCTAAGTTCACTCAGTTGGGTGAATGCTGAGGTCACTATGAATCATAATATTACATCTTTCTTTTTTGGGATTTGATGTAGTTTAGAGTTTTTGTAGGTGAACATCTCTTTGTAGGTTACAAGTGAAATCAATGATCATATTATGACATACATTTTGAAAACAATGACTATGAGTGACACTAATAAAAATAAAGTTTTGATAATTTCCATAGTCATCGACACCCAGTAGCAAACTCTAAAGCCTAGGAATCCATTACCCAGTCTAGGTGCCCTAGTCCAACCTTATTTGATAGTTACAAAATTTTATTTGAGCATTGACAATAGTTTTATGTTCATGTTCATCATTTTTTCACTCAAAATTAGTTTCATGAAAAGTGTGAATCAACTTAGTCTTTTCCTGTATCACTTGCACTTAGGGTTTTAATGTCTATTAGATTATTACTTGTGTCAATTATATCTAGTAGTTGTGCTTCATTATTTCTATTATTTACTCTCTAATTAGGGTTTAGAATAAATTATAGTTTGTTAAATAATTTGGTGAACCCACATTCAAACACTCTTGGATCCTCATTTCATGCTATAATCAATGTCTTAGGGTCCTCCACCATGGATATCTCCATCCATGCCTTTTTACAGGATAATCCTTATTGTGTGAATAAAATTAGATCAATTTTTTCTAATACTTACATTAATCTTAATACTTCTCTAGAAAATGTGTATCATAAATTTATTAAAACTTTATCCCTTAATGAAGAATATAATACTTTTACATTAGATGCAATTACCTCTCAAGCTATGTTAGATAACGATCCTCCCTTTTTCACCATGTTTGCATCAATAATGTTTGGGTTAAATGTTCCTTAGTTGATAATGGATTGTGACTTAATATTTGTAATCTAGTATTTCTCCACCAAATCAGCCTCTCTAAAGGTTCCCAGGTTCCTTCATCTATTTCTATCCATGGATTATTAACATTCCTAAGTGCGTATTAGGTACAACCACACTTCCCATTACTATTTTGTCATGCACGATTTTGTCCCATTCCATGTTATGCTTAATACTTATATTATAATAGTATTCACAGATGGCCTTGGATCTATTCCATGCATGTGGTCCCTTCAAAATTTTATGTGTCTTAAATTATTATACCATGATGTGGTCTTTGATGCTTGAATAGATTCCTCTCCATTTCATTATTCCAACACTATTGATCATTCACATAAATCCCCTACTTTGGAAACCTCTCCTATAAGATTAAAAAATAATGGTCCTAAGTATCGGTATATGCTTTGGTATGGTTTCAATGGAACCATATTAGGAAAACATGAAAAAGGATTCAAAGTGCCTCTTTCCATTCCTACACAATCCACCAAACTCGACATCAAATATATCCCTCTGGTCACTCCATTTAATCCTATCACATCTCCTCCCAAGGTTTACATAGTTTCACCTACTCACCATCATAAAAATCTATATCCATATACTATCAATGCTACATCTTACTTTGGCCAATCTACCCCTCCTAACACCAATACCCATACTCAAAAAACATTGCCACATTCTCCACAATGGCATGGTTTATTTTCCATCCTCGAATATCTCTTCATCACTCACAAAATTTGGGGTATATCCATTCCTCCCCCAACCATTATTGGTTGTTTCTCTGATCTAATTTTAGCTTGTTTACTACAATGTATGCTCTATGCTTCATACTAAATATTTTGAAAAAAATTTCACCATTGGTACACACTTTGTATCATCACTACCATATGACGCATTCTTGTGCTAAGGTTCATAATTGACTATTGATGGCATGCTAAATTCATGAACGCCACACAATACACATTTCATGCTCTATGCTTCATGATACATTTTCCAGCACATTATTCTAACTCATTATACTACTGTAGAAAACCAATAATGCACATTTGGTAATTATCTAGTCTCAATTATATAGTACTATTCATATGGTTCATAAATAAGAAAATAACTAACCAACCCATGTCTTACGTCACCTTTCTTTATTTTATGATTCTTCTTTCAGTCTTGCAATATTAATTTCTGAATTCATCTTTCAACCTTTCGGAAGTTTTCATTCTGGACACCAACACCCATTGAAGATGCCAATGCCATGTGCCCCTAATGCCTCTAGGTGCTCTTTTTCTCTTTGTACATTGGTAACACTTTTCGGTTCCATTGTATCTGTTTGAGCATCTTATCTTTTTGGTAGTTTTCCTTTTTGGTATTAACTACAAAATTTAAGCAAATGAATCATAAAAATATAAATCTATGTAATCATAATAAAGGACCAAACACTAAGAACTACTTATCACCACCTAAGGTTGCATCCATCAAGGCATATATAGCTCAATTTTAATACATCTAGTTTAGTCACAAGGGAAAAATGATGGTTCATTTTCATCACACTTCATAGGATGGGATTCTATTATTTCCATGCACACATTACTTACATTCTACATCTAGTTACATTCTCGCTACTCGGAAACTATGATATGTAGAAGAGCAACCTAGGGCACAGTTACGTGCACAAAGACACATAAAGAACTAAATTGGGTCTGAGATGTAGTGTAACGCTCAGTAATAAGTCCATTGTTGTGGAAGTTGAGGCTAGTGTGACCCCTCATTTTAGATATTTATTTTTTATGATTTGATTCGAGGGGTTTTTAGGAGATTTCTTCATTTTAGGTTTACGGTTACCTTTAAGATCTAAGTGTAACATACACACAACAAAAGGAAAACAACTGTGAACCTATCACAATACCTGAGAGGAAGTTTTCTAAGTATCTATGCCAACTAGGGTACCTAGAAATCATACAAGAGTACCCATGGGAACTCGTATACATCTTGAGGTGCCCTAGTGTAGTTAAATATTCCAGATCTATATTTTTCCAGGATTATCTCTAATCGTCCTTCATATCATTTTAGTTGGTCTCCATTGTGACACATTAAAGTAACCTCTTTGAATCAGATAAGGCTCTTCTAACCCTATTTATAATTAAGGTTTCATATTCTCATTACTTAATTACTTAGGTATTATTTTAGTATTGCAATATTCATTTCTTTACTACAAATTTGCATTACATTAGGCTATTAGTTTACATTTTTAGCATAATCAACTACACTATCACACAATCTATTTTCATGGTTCATACTCAACCGTTGATGCTCTAAATATGAAATGAACCTCACCTTATTTTCCTTTCACGGTCTATGCTTCACGATCTATTTTTCTAGCCCATGATTTCAAACCATTTCCCGATGATGCACTCTTGTTCTATGGTTCATTCTTGATTGTTGTGGGGTATTTTATAAAGGAACCTCATCTCATACGCATCCACATCCACAAGGGGCATGTTTTTCCTATCACATTAAAATTTCATACCATTCCATCACACTCATACATAGCATATTGCATATATTGGTTGCACTTATTCTTGATTTCTTATTTTTTACATGTACGCTTTGTTTCTTATAGTAGATAGATAAAAGGTATATCGATATATTTTATATATACAAAATCATATTCAATTGGTATTAAGTTGTGAATGTAGAATTCCTTAAGATATTTACATAAAGTAGTGATGCCTGGAATTGTATCTCCTACCAGTCCTACCAAGGCTTCTAGGACCATATACATTTACTAATATTACACATGACAAGTGTTATGGTTCCATTAGTTACTACTTCATCTTACTAGCACACCACTTTTAATATATCTATATGAACTTTGACACACTTTCTATTTTTATAACATGTTAATGGGTTCTTCATGTGAAATATTTACTTTGTAAGACTATATGCCATCATGGTTTTCAGATTTATATTTCTTGTTATTTTTTTTCATTATATGCTATTGTTTGGGGGATATTCCCTTTGTCATGTATGTAAACTGTATGCTTTGGGCTACTTCGAACCTAATTTTATTTTGACATTATGAGTGATGTCCCTTGATTAAAACCTAGTTTTTGTTTTCTATCTTGTCTTCCTACTTGATACATTGTATTTTGTTGCATGTTTTCTATATTTTTTACTAACACGTGTATCTAGCCACTTAGTTTTTGTGTGCCTTGGTTTCCACTCTGAAAATCCCATCCCCATGCCCAGATACAATTTAACACAACACCAGATCCTCTCCTTTGGGCCATATTCTTTGAGTGACATTATATGCACCCCAAACGAGGGGCACATACATTGGGAGAATAAGTCACCCCATTCATTATCTTAGAGATATATCATAGTACAGTTGAATTCATTAAAAAAATAACCTATAGTTATAGAAGTGAGCCAAAATCTAACTTGGTTCCTTAGTTTAGCATAGACTCCAATGACCAAATATAGACACAATTGCAAGAGTGCTCCTGACCTATCCTAGACACATAATTCATGGGGTAGATATAATTAATTTATCATATCATTATAGTTTACATCAGTTTAGAGGTCAGTTTTACGGTATAGGAACAGTCCTCCAAAAAGAAAAATGCATTCTTTCTCCTTTTCAATTCAGAATAAATACAGAACTATTATAATACAACTTGGGACAAAGAAGGATCACACCATATATATTGGTTTGTAATCAGGAATCATTCATGGAAGGAGAGTAACAATAGACCTCTCTCTTGAACACTCTTCTTTCACGGCGTGAGATCACCCAAAAAACTTGCTTTTGGTGTGATATCACACAGAAGACCTATTCTTGGCACGATAATTCCAAACAAACTTTCTCTTCGCTTGATATTGCCAAAAACCCTCACTCTACATAACACTTTAAGGACATATTTCTATCCTTTTATACTCATGTTCATCATTTGTACACTTTCCTTTTACTACTTTTATACACATTTACATACTTTTACAAGATTTTTCAAAATACATGACTTTGATTACTCTTTGACTCTTATTTTGTGCATCTATACTTAATACAAAACAAGAAGAAACCCTACATCAAAAAAAGCATCTGGTACAACACCATATACTTCACCCCTAGGGTCACTTCCTCTTTCTTAGATTTTACACTTCATTTTTATCACTTCATGCTTTATCTTGTCTTTTCAGCATGTTATCTCCATCAAAATCTACATGCTTATTAGGTACACATATGTAATTATTATTTCACTAAATTGGGACATATTCCAGTAAATATAAACTCTAGTATTTCAAGTATTGGAATAAATCCATCTCTGTGTTTGCATATATTGGATTCCATATTTGTCTATATTGGATTCAATTATTACTATTATTGGAATACATTAGTAGAAATATTAGATTCCAATATTTTCATTATTGGAATTATTGTAGTTCTAATTTCACTATTATTTAATTCCAATATCGCTTTTATTGGATTCCAATATTGTTATTATTGTATTCCAATTTCGCCATTTTTTAGATTTTTCAGTGTTGAGAGTATCTAAGGATAAGAACTGCTAACTATTATAAGGCATGAACCAGTTCAAATTCATGATTAGATACTAACTATTATTTGCTGAGCTTCTTTTATTAAGGTGATTGGTTGACAACTATTATAAATCATGAGCCTCTATGTAAGGTGAGCGGTCTTTAAATCTGATAAGTCATGATCCTTGATCGAAGGTGAGTGTTCGCTAAATATTATTAATCTTGAATGCATTGTATTCAATGAAAAGTGAAATAGACTTGATGTAAGATTAGCTGTCGTAACTATTATAAGTCATGATCCCATTGTATTTAAGTGTTATCCCCACACTCTGAAAGTACAAGCCTCACACTCAGAAAGTGTGGAGATCACACATTGAAAGTCCTAGAGTGCCGCACTTTCTAAGTGTGAGTCTCACACTATGAAAATTCTGAGCCATGCACTTTTTAAGTAATATCCCCATACTTTGAAGAATCTGAGCCTCGCACTCGAAAAGTGCGATCCCCATACTTTCATTTGCACCTTAAATGTGAGAATTCAAATACTCACACTTTTAGAGACTGAATATTAAAATTTGAAACTTTGAGACACGTACTTTCAATGTTTATTATGCACTTATCCTTAAATTTGAGACTCACATTAAATTCTAGTGGTGTTATTTTGACTTCATGTGGAACTCATAATAAAATTATGTTCTCACCCCAAAATATACCATGTAATACCTCAAGTAATGTTTTTTAATACCTCAAGTAATGCTTTTTAATATTGTACAAGTTAAATATTGTTTATTACTATAAACTATATCTCTAAGTAATGATTACAAGAAAAAAAAGTTGAGAGTTTATGTCTATCAAAAATTCTATTACTTTGAAATATACTATAATTTATGCTTGTAATTTATTCAATTCTCCATATAAACAATCCGTCACTTCCGTGAGAAAGAAATGAAATAATGTTTAACACAACACTAGAAAAATGTTTATGAGAAACGTTTTCTTACACCCTCAAAGATAAATTGAACTATTATTTTATAGTTTTGATCAATCAAAACACTCATTGTGCCATAATTGTATATTTTCTTAGTCAAGAATTAACAAAGTTGATTTTTTATCATCTTAACTTTGAAAGGTTCTATCTGTAGATTTTAATTTTTTGCAAATTCAAACAAATACAGTTGTAAATATTATATAAGGAGTTGTCTCCTTTTGTGGAAAATTTTCTTTGTACAAAACATGAATACATTTTCTACCTCTAGAATGGGAATGCTAGTTTGGATGTAAGTAGTGTTGAGTAAAGTAGCGGTGGAGGTGCTATCAAAGTAGGTACTAGTATTTACAAGAAGGTAGCAATGGAAGAGTGTACTAGTATCGGGAGTGTATCGATTTAACTATGATGAAAAAATTCCTATTTGGAAAGTGGAAAATGAAAAAATTGACAAAATCCCAATATTTCCCCTTATAAATTAATTTCAAGCACACTTTTATATGTTTTAAGGGTTCAGAGTGGTATGAATTATTAAGGAAAAAATTCTTGACTACAACAGGTAAAAATGGTCATTATTTACTTTAAAATTGGCTCAACGATTGAGTAAAGAAGACTCTAGGAAAGTGGGGACTCTAGGGGATGTTTTTTTTCCCATCACAACACTCTTCAAGTCTTGTTCCAGTAAAAAAAATATTTGTGAAATTACCTCACTAGATCTCAAAAACAAATGCCTTTTAGAAGCGTTACTGTGCTCCCTATAACATCATTTTTCTTGTCTTCTGCATATCTATCCAAATACCTCCTATAATTATTACTAGGGATCATTTGGTTCGTTCAGATACTAGGAAATTACGTAGGAGTAGGCATGAGCGCCATCGACTTTAGAGCTCTTGCAACGTCATGTATTATGGTTCGAACAAATGGCCATTTCTTGGTATAAAGAAAGGCCAACTAGAATTTTTTTCTTACAATCCTAAGATCCCTGCCAGTTTCTACAACTTCTATATCAATATTTTTTATGAGTGTGTTATAGTCTACTTTTGTTAGAATCTAGGTTTACCAGCCAATGTCAAATACAATTTCATCCACATTTTATTTCTCCTGACAATAAACCTTATAAATATTTAAACAACATACAGTGTAAGTTCCGAATGAAAATTAACAAACCTAAATCTTACAAACGTTGGAAGATTTTAGTTACTATCCACAAATTTCTTCCCATCAACAATGCCATAAGAGAAATCATGTAACTATATACGTAATATTTCTTATTGAGCCTTGATGTTCTTACATATTCTTGGTCAATTTAAAAAATGGTACCCAAAAAATAGGTAGAGGTGTGGTGTTTGGCCGAGGAAATGCAATTGAAAATGCCAAATTATGATAAATTTACATCAAAATTATAATCCAAAAGAATATTATAAGTCCTCACATCCCTATAAACAATGCATGGGTTACAGTCATAATGAAGAAATGAATATCATTATTAATCACCATGAACAATATGTAGCCAATTATTCTAGTCTAGCTTAATCTTCTTTGATGATCTATATAAAAATTAAAATTAATAAAACACTTATTATATTTTCTAAATATCCATTTTACTATGAAGGTTAGAGGTTGATTGGACACTTATATTTAAAAAATTTAATCTATAATGTATAGATTCATCTTTCTTCATAACATGATAATTTTACTCACCATATAGGATGTCTCGCAAACTTTCGTTTACAATGTAATCATAAAACATTAGGTTTCCAAGTGGAGAAAGAGAACATTGATAAAAAATCTCAAGAGTTTGATGTTTGATGCTTCTAAAGGTTTCCACATCAGTTTCAAATGCAATCAAGTTTAGTCGGTAGCATCTGTTCATTCTATTTATAGAAATTGGCTTAGAATTCTTTAGAGAACATTTATAAGGATTACTAGTAGCACTATAGCCAAGTACATATTTATTTTTAATATTTTTTTTTATTCTCATTATGTCATCGTACATGTAAAGATCCACATTCATGTGAAATATCACCAACCATGGAGAACCTAAATGTAACAAATAGATGTGTTAATAAGGAAATTGTAATATGATATTTTGTTTTCTGATTTGTCATCTGATAATATTTACAATATGAAATCATGTCTTTCCATGTTAGTATTAACACCTTCCTCCATGTTGTTTGCATATCCTTTTATAAATACCTTTGGATGATTTGAATGGTATAAAGCTATAATTATGCACATTAGTAGCATTGAACCCTAACAGATGCAAACAATTTTTTGTTTTGAGATGGATGTTGTTTATTGCATTGGACAATAATTTTGTAAGACAACATCATACATATCCAAGTTTAGAAAATTTTAGATAACAATAGAAGAATGTGTCTAGAACTCATGCTAATTAAAATAAAGCTACTATTTCTTGTATTAATTAATTGGTGATATCTTAAAACCATAAGAAACAAAACTAAATTGATAGGAAAAGAAAGTTTGTTTTTATATCTACATCTGAATGAAGGAAAACATTAAAAGTTTTTAATGACATTAATTTCCCCAAATATTTTTTTGTAGGAGAGGTTTCTATAAAATAAATAGATCCATTTACAATATTTTCTATTATTAGGGAAAGCGAATTAAATTTATTCCATTCCAGACCTCCAGGTTTCCACAATGATGTAGTGTAAATCATATTTTTCTTACAAGTGATGGGAAGATAGCCATCAATCCACTATTAGTTCCTCTATCCTAAAGTTTTACATATTGTTTTTTATATTGACAAAAAGATATTCTATAATATATAGATGACAGTGACTGCTAGTCTTCACTTCTAGCAACAAATTGAAATCTTCAAACAAACCAAATTTAATAGCGATTAATTGTTGAAATTGCATAGTATGACACACAACAAAAAATTTTATTAACAATTTCTTGATTTTTATAATTGTAGGAGAGTTAAATGGCTCTCTTCCCTTTACATTATAGATATAATGAGAGGATTAGTCTAAAAAACCTGAACGATCTAGTAATAATTTGCTGAAATTTTTTCTTAATGGCCTATGCCAAAAATAGAAGTGGTTAGGAATACAAAAAAAAACTAGACCAATAAGACAAACAAGATGATTTGGTAACAACACAACTAGTAAGGCTATATATCAACCAAAAAATTTCTTTAGCCTGACGGATTTTAGAAGCACTTATTTATTTGAATCAGATGACACCTCCGTAATCTCTACTATAATGAGGATAAAAATGGTTTCAACATGCAGTTCCAGAAAAAGATGCTCTTTTCTAGAAGCAACCCACTTCTTTAACCAATTTTATGCTTCATGACCTTACCAAAAAATAAGATCCCCAAATTCTAGAAAATTTTGGAGCATAGAAAACATATCATCCAGGTAATGCAAGGGGAACGAACTACCTTCTGACCGCGGTGTCTCACCCCATTTGCACAAACTAGACACAAATCACATTAGAACGTCTAGCCATTTATACAACTCTGAAAAAAAGACTAGGTCCAAAAAAACTTCCTATTTATAATATTGCCTCAGATAGAAAATGCCATGATGCACTCGTGGTTTTATCTATTTATGCTTTTATGCCAACCCTATATGCTGGCTTGATCCAGTGATGACCCATCTCTAAATCCCAATCCTTTTTTGGGTGTATTGTAAGAAAATGACAAACGAATGTAAAATCAACTTCCACATTTACCCTTTAACATCCCTCTAGAGAAAGATAATCATCTCCAAGAACCCCCTCAATTGCAACTAGTTCTTGCTCTGATTCACACAAAAAAATGGATTTTAAATGGTGACGTGAAATTTTTGTATAAAATTCCATTTCACTTAGAGCCATATAAATTTTAATGAAAGGCAACATTGGAAATGCCATGAAAGATGAAATGAAATCTTGTGAAATAAATACGAAAGGTGTTAAAATAAGGAAGAGCGGAATGGAAAATATATCGAGTGACTATGCCATCATATGCTTGTAATTAATACAAGATTTCTAGGGGATTTAATATCGACCTTTATTGGAAAAGGTGATGAGTCTGGGTGATCAACATATTTATTTCCAATCTTATCACACAATTTTATAAAAAAATCCACCTTTTTAGTACCCTCCCAATATATAATATTTAAGGTCCAATTTGTAATTAATGAAAGTGTAAAAAATGAATTTTATTCACTCAAGTATTGTAATGACAACATTAGAAATAATATGAGAGTCTCCTCCAATAATTAATTCATTACCATTCAAGTCAATAGAAATGGACCAACAATGTTCCATCACTTTCATTTATTGATTCATACATTACTTAGTTTACATTGGGTGGGAACATGGTCCGTAATCTTCTATCGAGGACAACATCGGTAATCAATATCATAACACTACACAATTTAATCTTCAAACTATTAATAATCATTGAAAAAAAAAATCTATATCTAGTCCTTTAAGTAATCACAATAATTTTTACATATACTTTTAATTTACTAATTTAGGATTGATGGCGTGTTTTATTTATGAATAACATCTTATATTCTATTGACAAGTAAAATGTTATAAGAATATTAACCCAAAAATTGGGTGGTATAGAAGTACACCCCAAAGCCACGAGTTCAAACTATGCAGACTAATAGCCTAAGAGTACATCCGATTACAAAACATCACAACAGAAAAAAAACAAAAAACATTTAGTGTCAACTATGAATTCCAAACCAATATGGTTCAAATCTTGATCATGCCATTAAGAACCAGAAAAGTCTTGAGGATAGAAAATTCCATTTTATTCCTTTCCTATCAAATAACAAATATCAATGTGTTCTTGAACAAAAAAAAACTCATGAATTGAAATTTAATGAAAATAGTGTAAAACATCCATACTGCATTTTGTTTCATGATACAAATCATATAGTTGGGTAATAAAAACCACTATATTTGAAAAACTATTGATCGATACAATATTATATCAACGAGGTAAGTTATAGCAAATTCCTTTTACACAAATTATACATAACATGCTTTCAACTAACATTCTTTTCTCAATACCCTTTTCAACATTCTTTGTAATAACACCTTCTCCATTTATGAAATGATGTCTCAAAATTTTCTACCAATTTGCACAACCACACTTCTCTTACATCAATCCACATTATAAACTTCTATCAATATAACAAACACATTCCAAAAAAAATTCTATTCGTTAGTGATGTTATTAATTATACGATTAACATCTAGAAGAGGGTCAACCTTTTTTCATGGCTATCTTTCCAAACTAGATTCAAGGATTGGAGAGAGTTTGACATGCAGACCCATTTTTAAAATTTTCTTAGGCCTATAAAATTTTATTTATTTTATCAAACACATAACTGGACATACTATATCAAAAATATTTGGTTGATGCAATAGAAGTTTGTCATTTAATACTGTGCTATAATATTGTTCACCTTTGCTCTATGTGTATGGATGATCCTTTAGGAATATTTTCTTTAAAGGATTATTTTAAGAAAATATGCATGCTCAAGATGGATAGAACATGTCTTCAGGTTTAAATGATGTACATATGTTATATTGATCTAACATTTCGATACTATGTGGCTATTTTAATTGCAAGAAATTATTGATCATAGAAATAGAAAATCCTTCCCTTTCACTAACTAATGATACTTATCGATTGCAAAAATTCTAGTCATTAGTCATCCTTCTCTAAGGTTTGTATTTAAGGACTCGGCTCTGCAAAGGATAGTCCATCGGATATAATATCATTACAAATAATGACTTAAAACGTGTTGAGATTAAAATATTTGCATGGTTAAAATAGATTCATCAACAATATAGAGGATAACATCTGATAGCCTTCTCATCAATGAATAATTGACAAACATAAAACATGCATTCCTTTTCATAAACTCAGATCAATGATTTTTGACCAAGACCTATGTTCATCTTTGACCTCCATTTTTAGTAAAACATTTAGGAATATTTTTTTTAATGGGTTATTTATGAAAACATCTAGGGAAAAGATGATCAGGATACATCTTCATGTTTAAAATATGTACTTCTATTATTATCCTCTAACTCTTATATTTATCGCAAAGAAAGAAAATGAATTTTATTAGGTCGATATTTTTTTTAAAAAGGCAGTAATGTAGCTTAGCGGTCACTATGAATTTTCTTTGATACAAACTGATATGAAAAATGGCTTGCGACACCATTCCATCCATTCATATGATCTGTTATCTGAGTGTTATGTTCTGTAAGTATCATAGCTTAGCGGTCACTAAGCATTTTTTATAATACAATTTTTATTTTTTATTTCTATTTTCTTAATTAATAAAAAATTTAGCCAAGAGGCTATTAATCTATTCCTTTCTCATTAAACAATAAATAATAAGTGTAGAGTGCTCGTTCTGTAAGTATTTGAGATTAGTTCTCACTAGGCATTTCTTGTATATGAATTGTTTTTTATCTCTATTTTCGAAATTAAAAAATACTTTAGCCTTGAGGCCGCTAATCTATTACATTCTCAAAAGACCTCCATAGATTTAAAAAGAAAACAATTTTTATAGCTCACATATTTTGTATCCAAAAACTTCACAAAAATACCTTGCGCCCAGTAATATCTATTTATATGATCTAATATTAGATCGTTATGTTCGAAATAAGATATTTTTTAACATAGATAATGGTAAATCATTCCTTCCTGAGAGTAATTGAACATAACGATTGTTTAGCATTTTCTTTAATACAAACTATTTTTTTCTCTATATTCAAAATAAAAATCAGTTGAGCCTAGTGGGCACTAATCTACTCCTCCTAACAAGTAGTGGAGTTTAGCTGTCACTAATCATTTTCATTGATACACACCAATGTGTAACAAAAGAATATATGCAAAGAGGGGTGCCTAGCATTCCCTATGGTGTTAGATGAGTACCATGAAAATATTTTTAGTAATTATCTTTCTTCCCGACTATGTAAAGACATCCATATCTTTCGACAATGAGTTTTTTCCATATCTCACATATCTTCCGTAAAAATATATTATAGAAAATGCCTAGCAATTGCTAATATATATTACTATGATTTTTTCATAAATCATTTACATTATCAAGAAATTGTTTAGCCTATTTTCCACATAATCATTCCTTTTGGTAAGTATTGAAGCTTAACAACCACTAAGCATTTTATTTCACACCCACTATTTTCTTAATCTTGTTCAAGTAATGAAGTGGTTGCTAAGGAGAGATTCTGACACATACATATAGCAAGTATGGAAGCTTAGAGATCGCTAAGAATTTTCTTTCACACCCACTATCTGACACATAGACATTAATTTACATTGTTGGAAATGAAACCTAGGAGTTGTAGAGGCTAGTGACCATTAGGATTCTTCTCAACAAATAGATGAAAAACATATGACATACAACATTGTTCATTAATAGGTGCTGAAGGGAATACCCTGATCCCCTATAAAATCTAATTATTTATTATTTTGAATTCAATGTTGCAAAAATATCATTCTAATGGAGCTTAGTGATCACTAATTTGTTTAATATCTATAAAGTTCCCTCAAATTCTAGTGAAGCATAAAATTATGCTTGATTTTTTCTAGAGTAAAGCATAAATAACTAAAAAATACTGAAGATCATGAGATATATTAGAAATTCCCTTCCATGTGGTAAATTTTGAATGGATTACAGTTACAACTTAATAATACGGATTTTTATAGGTAATAAATATTTGTTAATATTATCACTCACTAAAAATTTATTAATAAATGTGTCAATTATATAATTGTGTAATTAACTGGTTCAAACTTGCAAGATGCCACATTTTATTAGATTTTTTTAATTAACGTGAACAATAACTAAAAATATCGAATTCGCACTTGGTAAAAATTAATAATAAACGAGGCATAAATCACTCTCTTAAAATTTAATTTTTCTGTTTTGTAAAATTCACTTCTATTTTCTAAATCGTATTTTATTATGCTTAAATTAATTCTTTTTCTTTTTCTTGTGAGCTCACAAAGAAAATTTTGACGTTGTCCTAGCAGATTCTAAAGTAGGTAGTATTAATAAATTTGATTTCCCCATACCCCACAATATTCCACGAATTAACGAGAATTATATTTATAAAATATAGAATTCACACTAGATAAAAATTAATAATTAACGAGGCATACATCGCTCTCTTAAAATTTAATTTTTTGTTTCCTAATGTTCAATTATGTATTATAAATGGTTTTTTATTATGCTGAAATTAACAATTTTCAATTTTCCCTGAGCGCATAAAGAAACTTTTGTCGATGTCCCACTTGTTTCTAAAGTACATAGTGTTATGTCTTTAAAGTGCACCCTTGTTGAGAAATGACTACATGGGTTCTAAGATAGCTCTGAATGTCTCACTTTTGTAGATACAATGGAAACACCCAAGGTCTGTGGGTATACCTATTGTTTGGTGAGTCTCCGGTATCAATGTCAGTTCCTTTTTTATGTATCCTAAACTAATTTTTTAGGTTTGATGGTAAAAATATGACTGTAACTCAATTTAAAATGGGGTGATATACCAAACTTGTTGATGATTTTGACTTAGTATATGCACAATAAAATTGATAATGAATTTTGGATGCACAAACCATAGTTTTCAGCAGAATATTAAGGAAAAATACTTTGTGTATTAAGGGAATTAATCACAACAACACAATAAGATAAACATGCACACTAATATTATGCAAAAATTACCAAATTTGCAGTAAGGTAAGATGATTAATCACAGAATTTTACATTTAGAGGAATTAATAAGATATACACACCACTGCAAATAATTGGAAAGGTAGAAATCAGTTATCATTGAAGGCACAAAACTGACAAAAATTACTTCAGCACTCATATGTCCAAAATGTCCTCTTTTGTGCCTTACAATTACAAACAACATATAGCAAGATTATTCACCCATCCCATCCTAAAAATAGGCTAAATTTTGTATTTTCCCATGCATGCTAATTTTACCCCTCTACCATGAATAAATAAAGGAATAAAAATAAACATACTAATGACAATGAGGCATTAATATACTTAGTTACAAAAATAAATTTCAGTCCAAGTGCAGTTGACTGATATTTTAAAAATAAAATTCAATGAATAATTTTGCTAATAATATCCCTTTCTTACTGTGTAAGTATTCTTCAGTGTGCATGCAATCTTTTTCTTCTTGTGCTTGATGTGGCACTTGCGACTTGATCTAATTACAATAATATTTTAGGCATGCCTTAACTTTACACCTTTAAATGCACATGCAAAAATTAATCTCCCTGTGTGAGCAAAAATAATGATTTTGTTTCCAATACTTTAGAAAAATATTCACCCAATGTGTAAGGAACACCTAAAGGCTCTAATGTTGACATCTATTTGTCTTTATCTCCATGGTGAAATAATCCTCTTTCTCACCTTTCTGATCACAAGCAATATATTATTCTCTTGCAAGTAAAATATAAAGCTTTGTCTTCAACTCAAAATATTCCCTCGTGTGAGGATGACCATGATCATTATGTAAAATCACTTCCACTTGCATGAATAATTGCCAATTGTTCTTCCTTATAAAATTTGAGGATATTAAGGTAATTTGGTTTATTTTAAGGAATAATTATTCCTTGACCTGACATAGGCATGCTTGTTATTTCACCTTTTAGGTGTCATCATGGTTGAAAAGGTGACCACCTGATTAATTTGCTTTAAACTATAGTAACATGGTTTCATTTGGAATGATTGGAAAATATTATATACACCTTAGTCTAAGGTCTCCTTTTGAATAATCATAAGCATCTTAATGCTTTGTGGCCTTTCTGATTAATCATGTATAACAATATTTAAATGAGGTAATGATTTACCTTTTTGCTAATGATGGTTGTCAACATTAGTATGTTTTAGACCTTAATCTGGTTAATGGCAATGATATTGGATAATCATGGGGTTTTCCCCCTCTCCACGATGGCTCAAACCTTCACATGCTTTTTCGGTGGCTTAGAGTTTAACTGTGGTAAGGTTCTGAATTATTGTTGAGTTATTTTCTTTTGATGGGGACCATTGATCTTGTACTACATTATATTCAATCGTTGATCCATTTATACCATTTTGTTATGGTTTTGACTCTACAATGAAGATGCTTGGTGTTTTCTCATCCATCGATATTTGTACCATTTGTTCTCTTCCATCAATCTGAACTATGGTTGAATTTTAGGGTTTAAGTTCGCTTAGAAATTGGCAAATGAATTGTGGTCATTGATTCTCTATACCATTTGGATATGTAACCGTTGAAAGTAAATTTTTCTCTTATTGTTGTAGTTAGGAGTGGATTTTTTTTTACCGTCGATCTCTGTACGAAGGCCATCGTGTCTGAAAACTTAGATGAGTTAGGTTTGATTAAAAGCTCGTCGAGATCGTATTTTTTGCATTTTGCTTGCTCATTTCGAGCGGCGAAGCCCTGGCCATTTTTCTGCTCACCACCATTGTTGATCATCTGGAAACTTAATTTTCTCTACAAAGCTATCGTATGAGGCTCTAAACATCATCATTTTTGCTCTATTTTGAGCTTCTAAGCACAATTTGACAGAGTTGGCTGCCATTTGATAGCTTTGAACTCTCTATTTATCTATATTTTCTCTAGTTCGAGGAGGTTCTGAGTATGATTTTCTAGTTTCTCTGCTTCGAGGAGAGCTCTAAAAGTAATTTGAGGTTCTGTATTTTTGTGGGCTCATGAATGATCATTTGTGGGCTCATGATTTATGATCCTTGAGCATCTACAAATTTTTGTATATTTGTAGAGTTTGTTTTCTTTGAGATGACCGCCATTTGTAAGGATTTTTCAGCTTCTATTTGATCTTTAATGGCCACTAAACTTCCAAAAGCTAAACATTTAGTCCATTTTTGACTTCCCACTTTTATTCCTTGTCAAATTTGATCTCTGAACTTCGTCATGGTTTTTATTTTTGTATTTTGTCTCTGATATTCATCTTCTCCATAATTTTTTGCTATAGTTCGAGCTCTATGAGATATTGATCGCCATTATTCTGAGCGTTTGAGCTCAATTCCATTGCGAGATTGTACGAGTAAAAAATATGGAATTTTATTATCATTTTTATTCTAACCAAGCTCTTTGTGAAGTTTAAAATGTGGTGGTTGTCATTATTTCTCTTTCAATCTTCCGGTGTGAGTTTTTTCACTTCAAATATGGCCATATTGTTTTCATAATTTCAATCTTCCGGTGTGAGTTTTTTCACTTCAAATATGGCCACTATTGTTTTCATAAAGGTGATCTCTCAGTCATTTAACATTCTAAATAGTTTTCCATTGATATTTCTTGTTTCAAAGCACTGATAATTTGAATCTTTGCATTCCTTTAATATTTTCCTTGTGACTATGAGTTTGAAAATATTTCTGTGACTCATTGTTTGACCTACAACTTTGAGGGTTTGAAATTTTTTGATTCAATCAGTGAGTTTTTTATTTTTCCTCTGAAAATATTTGCAAAACTTTGAGAAAATCTGGAACATCTGTAAAAATACAAAGCATTTCCATTCTTCCTTTTCTTGAAAAAAGGATAAAATCTCATTTGGGTATTTGAAATCTTTCATATTCTATTTTGCTTTTATGTGATTTGAATGGTTTAGATAAGAGGGTCACTATATTCTTAAAATCTTCGAGCTCTTATGTGTTTGGCTTGTTGAGTGTATTTTGGTTCTATACTCTCCATCGTTGATGCTTTACAAAATTATTTTCAACTTTCATTTCTCATAACTGTAACTATACATTTCCTGTTGGAAACTTCGAGGATAAAAGGCTTTGTTATTCTGAGCTTTCCGTGTCTGAAAACACAACGAACCTTCATTTTGTGAGTATTATGTGAAAAGAGGTTTTGTGCCATCTGTGGCTAGCATTATTTTATATTAAATTTTCAATGTCCTATTTTCCATTAATGGCCTCCAAACGAACTTTGTTTCCTTGCTCCACCTTTTAGGTATTTGATTCAGTTGCTCGAATCTTGAAAGATACCAACCAGATAAAGTGGGTTTTGTATGTTGCCATTTTCTTACTCTGAATGAAAATGTATGTGAACATTTTTGCATTTTGTTACCTATATTTAATGAATTTAAATAGCTTCTTTGTTGAAAACCTATCTCCTGAACTCATTTCTCGTATGAAAATTGGTTGTGTAGTGAAAGTTGAAACATGAAGTTATCTGAAGTTTTGTTTTGTTTGAGGAAGATTGTATGTTTGAAAAATATCATCTCATACTTTTACATATAAGGAAGCTCTTATTGATATAGAATTCTCACCAAAGCCTTATGAAATTTTTGTTGATCTGTATATGTGTTCTTCAAATAACTATAGATTGGAACTGAATTTGTAGCTTTATCATTATCTGTACTTAGCTTTTCAAAGGATACTTATAAGAAAGCATATATTGATACACCTCTACTTTTAATATGCATGATTATGATGTTTGATATTTTTTTATAATGAAATTGTGCTTTACCATGAATGTATCTGCACTCTTTTGAATCTATATGTACTCTTGAATTTTGCTTGCTGCTGAATTCTTGAAATAGATGCACTATATTTCCTTCCGTATTTGTGTACCATGATATTCTTGAATATATTCCTCCTTCTAATAGAAGTATGAAGTATTTACTTCAAATAAATGTTTGCTTTTAAATGTGTTTGTACCTCACCTTGTTGGACACTTACATTGATACTTATAAGTTCTTGTTGCTCCAATAATTCTGACTCTATTTCATTCTTACAATATTCTGCACTTTTTTGAACTTATGTTTGATCTTTAATGATATATGAAGCTTGATAAGTACTTTGAGTTGAAAGGATTGAACATGTGCTTTCACTTTTATCTCTTCAGTTTTAACATGTATATGAGTCTATACTCATACATGTAAGTACTGAAGCTAAGTTGGAAATGTCATCCTTTCCTTCTGTTTGTTGTGCAAAAGTGCAACATGGCAATTGAAAATTCCCGAGCATGAAAACTATACCCTAGTGTAAATGTTTTCAAGTCTCATCATTCCAAGACACCCCGAGTCTGTCCAGTCAGCTTGAGTGACCTCCCGATTAATGTTATCTCATCCCCTAGGTGTTTTCAAAAAATTTATTGATCCCCCTAGGTGATTTTAGGAGTTCATTTGTAAGCTACAGGAAGTTGTGGGAAGGGCTAGCTCTAGTGTTCCCAAGATTGGATCAACCCCCCTAGAGTGTAACAGAAGGGCCAAATTCAACATGGAGGTGAATTGGATACCTTAGAACATAATGGAAATGATTTTTGAAGATTTGGGGAAGTTTCGAAAGACTTAGAGTAGTCGAAATAAAAAATAAGGTTCACAAGCTTAGGGAGTACACAAGCCTAAAAATAGCTTCTGAGCTTCAAAAGAATATTTCAGGATCTCAAGATGGACTTAGGAGTAAAACAAAACATATTTAGAAATAGGATTCGAAGCCCTACATGATGGTGAAATAATATTTTTCGCAACACTTTTGCGCATCAAATATGCAGGAAGTTTTTCTTAGGAATAGGTGGGGTACCAAATCATAATTCATAATTTTTAGAGATCAAATGGATGAATCAAGACACTATACACCCACTATTAGACTCAAAAATATATTTCCATTCAAGATGATATAATTTTTTTCCAAAAAAATAATTTGGGAGCTTAAGATATCATCATCAAAAGTTGCCCTCTTGGAGCATGTTCAGGATTTAGCCAAATTTTGAGAAAACACATGTAAACTCCGAGACCCTTGTGGGATTTTATTTCCCTAATGTCCCTAAGGTCAGGTACATTAACCTTGAAACAATTATCCAAGCCAACATGTGACCTTTAGACGTGACAGTTCAGCCCCCAGGTGCATTTTTAGAACTCAAACTCCCTGCCGTCGGATTGAGGACACATGTTACCTCTAGGACCACCATGAATTTTGATGTCCCTCATGTCCCTGAGTTTAGGGATAGAAGACATGGAAAAATGTGCCCTGCCCCTATGGTGAGTCATTTGGTCATCCATGTGACCGGATTTTAGCCCCTAGTTCTTTTAGTGCTTTTTTCAAGCAAATCCCATGCCGTCAGATCAAGGACGCATGTTTTCCTCTTGCTCACTGTGGAATTTTATTTCCCCCATGTCCCTGAGGTGAGGGATGTTAGGGACACAAAAATTTTCCCAGCCCCTCCATGTGAATTTTTTTAAAATTTAAATCTGACACTTAGCCATTTTATTCCTCTCATTTATCCTCCAGAGCTCCACACCATGACATGGCTTTTCTCAAGCTTGTCTAGACACCCAGTCTTCGATTTCTAATCCAAACCAGCTCCACTACAGCCACATAAACACCTAGTACATGTAAATACATAGGTTTTAGGGGAAGGAATGATTAAAAATGCTGAAGAAATGAAGAACAGGAAGAAAATCAAGGTTTTTTACTAGATAACCGTGAAGTCACCTGATCGAGAAATCTTCATATCTCACAAGATACAAATCATATCGAGGTTTTTTCTTCCAAAAAATTCTAAATTTTTGAAGAGAATCATGATGCAATAAACCAGAGGTCAAATGGTGTCCATAATTATTTTTCCAACAAAATCCTCACTTCATGCACTAACTCATATTTTGTCGGATTTCCCATCATTCCAACAATGGAAACGAGCTAAAAAATTACACACAAGATCCAAATGAAAAACCTATTGCAATGGAGATAAAAATTAAACCTGCAAATTTTGATGTCCATTAATGGCTGCCATGGTAGCTCCGTGTCCACATCCACTACCACGTTAAATTTTCAAAATTTATTTCCAATCATTCTTGCAGGTGAAATCAAGTTAAATTTGGATGACGTGACCATGATAATGAAACAAATAAAAAAATATACTCTGTCACAAACCGAGCACCAAAAATCCACTTTCCAAAAATAGTAAGCTTTCCTACACATGTTTGCTATTTTTGGTAAGTCTTCATCAATAGCGGGTATGGAAAATACAGTGTGTACTGAAGATCTCCATGAATCCAAAATGATTATCTGGATCAGAAAATAGTCAAAAGTACCAGTTACTCAAAATAGTAAATCCCTTTATGAGTGTTTACTAAAAATAGTAAGTGACCCCAAGAAGTCGTTAAAGCAAAGGCAATGCACATAGGATTGAATGAAGATTTTCATCACATGAAAATGATAAAGAAGACGCAAGAATCACCTCTTACTATAAAGAGTAAGTCTCCTATCTGGGAATTTAACAAAAATAGTAAGTCACACTCAACGAGAAATTTTAGCACAATGGGACATTTAGAACTTCGTCGCATCAGATATTTCCATCAACGAGGATCATCAGACTTCATCAGGGAAAATATATTCTCTTCTCTCTCTTCCCTGTCCCCTAACTTTCTCTCCCTTCAAATGTTCTAATTATTCATTGGGGTTTGTACTTTTTTTATATGACTTTAAGTCACCTAAAAGTGACTTCAGAAACATAATGTAAATTAAGTCACCTTGATTTTATAAAAGGGTCTTAAAGATTTTGTAGGAATATGAATAGTCTAAAGTTTAAAATAAGGCATATGGAGGGTCATGAAGAAGATGAGGATTCATGTCTACTCTATAAATTGTCAAGCCATTCCCATCTCAAGGGGTTGGTCATTAATTTTGTAAGCTTAAGAGTGCATTATACCTTGAGAGAACAAAGGAGATAGCCAAATTATTCCTTTACCCCACTCTCTATTTCTCCTCAATTCTAATACTATGTATAACTTGGTTTAAGCAATCAATACATGAATAAGGAGTTTCAAGCCTTTTTTGACTAAGGGGTTTATTGATACTTTATAATCATAAATTCCATTTGGTATTGTTGCTATGCATAGAGTTGTTTCCTCCTAATTTTTATGCATGTGATAAAAATTGTACTTGATGTATGCATGAATATGAATTTCTACCTGCAATATTAGTTCTCCTATCTAATTTTTCACTCCCCTTTCCCTCTCTAAAGAAAAATTCCTCTCTTGCAGGTATTTACAAGCTTTTCTGGAAGGTCAATGGAGGGTCATTGTTGGATCCCCGGGTGAAAGGCCACCACATAAATCCACCTTTTCATGTGCATGCATATATGATAGTTGCACTAATTAAGTAGAGGGACTTAGATTCCAAGAGCATTGGTAAGAAATCCACAAGTTTGTCCACCCAAAAAAATTTCTCACTAACACGTTCATAATATATTATGTTCTCCTGAATTTGTACTTGACTGTATTATAATCAAGAGTTTACATTGAATAGTAACATGATTAGAGCCCTGAAAACTATTAAGTTCTAAAAGCAATCTGTACTTTATTTCTGCATCATGATTTTGATGGCATCTTAGATCTGTAGTTCCAAACTTGTATTTCATTTATGGATTGGTAAAGCTATATCTTTATTTACTTTGAGTTGAACCTTGAAGTATTTATATTTCATGACCAAAATTGTCTCATATCTTCCTTTTGCAAATATTAACTCATCTACTCTTTGTATTACTACATTCAGTCCATACCTTAATTAACCACTTGTAGCTTGCTTTGAATCTGAAACTGAGTTGAGGCAAAAAAAATTTCATTTCTACTTGTTGTTATATCATGGAAGACTTGTAGATTTGGATTCTTGTAGCTTACTCTTAATGAATTGTATGAAAGAGTTTATTTGGATTCCATTACTTTTAGAAGACCATCATAACCTCTAAAAAATGAATTTCAACTTGTACATTTTTACCTTAAATCTTGGAAAGTCGGTTTCATGATACATATTCCCTTCTTTTGAAATATCTATAATTTTCTCTCAGGGACTGTAGATATGAAATATTGCTTGTTGCACATACTTGATCTCTTTTTGATCTCTGATTTGATGAAAATATTATATTATGAAATAAAAAAATTGCATTTTTGGTATAATACTTTTGATTTATCATGTGACTTGATGAAGCTCATGTATTTTTCTAGTGTAATTTAAAAATTATACTTTTTTCATCTAAATCCTTATATTTTTCTCATTTTGTGGTATCTCATGTAACTATCATCTTCATGTGTTCTTGTAGAGGTTTGTTAATGAAAACTGGAAGATACCCTTGCTTATTTTATGTGCTTTGATGAAAACTTTGTTCCAAAAACAAGAAATGTTACTTGTATTCTACTTCCTCACTTCTGATTCAGTGTCTTGATGCCTTCTTTCTATGCATCATAATTTATTTGAGTAATTGTTTTAGATTTTGATACTCATTATGTACTTTATACTTGACTGTAATTTGATGAAAACATTTTTTCTGCTTGCATTTTCCTTTTCCTGGAACAACTCATAAACTTGTACCATCTAGATTCCTTCAGCAAGTATTTCCTTTTAGTACAGTAATCATTTATGCAAAATATTTTTTCTTTCTTCATATGCTACCTATACCTGCACACTTAAGAAAATAGTTAGAAAATATTTAGGCTTTTTGGCCTCTCTTATGTTCCATAGTTTTTTCTTTTCTCTTTCTTCTTCTGTAATGATTCTGGGAATCATATGTGATATTGTAGATACTAATTTATCAACAGTGTATCTGTCTCTGATGTACCTTATGCTTCTGATATTTAGAAATCCATTTTCATGTAGTTAGATAGTACATGAGTACATATCAAACCCTGAGCTCAATATTTATTGCATTTTCCTTTCATTTTTTAGGTACAACGTGGTTGTCAGGACAGTTGGATAAAATATGGAGCTAGAACTAAAGACAAGAAGATTAGAAGAGAACCCAAGGAAATGATGGGTTTCTTCTATACTATTTTACTTTTAACTTCATGCCCATGTACTTCTTTCTTCAAGTAGTTATGAGTTACATCCCACGGCTTGTGTGGGAAACATTGTATTTCTTCATGAATAAATAACATTAATTTATGTAACTTGAGTTGTATACTTCTTTCTACATTAGCTTTTATGATGGATATGGATTGTATAATGAAATAAACAACTCAATCACATAATTAAATGTATTTAACATGCAGAAATAATGAGTTTTGAGGTACCTATAACTTTAATAATGAACTCTCTTTCTTGTAAACTGTAACTCTATTTGTTGTTCCCAAATTTAACATTTCACCTAAACTATGATTCCCACCTTCATCAAGGAAATGCATTAGTCCTTCAAGGATTTTGTGTTTCCTTGCTGAAGAAAAACATGGAATGGTAGTCTATGTGAGGTGTTACATTTTGTAACAACACACATAGCTGCAGATTACATGTAGTTAATCAAATGATACAACTGAAAACATAATAAAATTGTAATGCACCCCCTAGTTAGGTCCATTTCATCAATGCCTTCCATCGTAAACAAAGTTTTGAGTTGCCCATTTTTGCACAAGTGTAAAAATTGTCAACATTTCTGGTGATCCTATGGGGAAAGTTTCCTGCTAGCTTGTAGACCAGTGCCTTGCTCTTGTCCATTGGGCATGGAGTTAAAGCATATAACCAAAACTACCTTTTTTAGAAAACTGACCCTTCCTAAAAAAAACTAAAACTGGGAAAGGATCTAGTGAACCAGATCACGTGCACAAGTGCACTTTATTGAATTGAAAAACATTGCAATGTGCATGAACTGCACTTATTGAAAGGGAAATCCTACTCTAACCAAACACTGTAGGATTTTCAATAATAGTTGTTTAAGAAACATACCATTCATAGGAATGAGAAGTTCCTCTCTATCCAGCCTTCAATGATGAAATGCATTTTATTCTTTGTAAGATGAAATCATATAGGGACCACTCCAGATTGTATCAAACTTTGTGTGGTTTCCTGGCTTTGCACGATCAACATCCCATTTTAACACAATGTCTCCTTCATTGAAGACTCTGAATTTAGCCTTCTTATCAAATGTTTTCTTGATCTATTTTTTATTCTTTTCCATGTTCAGATGAGCTTGATCTCTTAGCTCTTGCAACTCCATTAATTCTGCATAACGAACCTGTAATGGTTCATTCTCAAGTAATTCCATTTGATGCAGTAAATCCAATGCAGGAAACTCAACTGAGATGGGAATTCTTGCCTCTCATCCATAAACAAGATTGTACAGTGAATTTCCAACTGATCTTTTAGGAGTCACTCTGTCAGCCCAAAGTGTTGAATTTAACATCAGATGCCAAGCTCTTTGGTTGTCCTTGAGTGTTCTTCTGATAATCCTCAAAATATTTTTGTTAGTACTTTCAGCTAATCCATTACCTTGTGGGTAATAATTAGATGAAGTACTTAAATAAATTCCATGCTTAATAGCCCAATCTGTTACCTTTGCACCAAGAAATGCTAAGGCATTATCTGAAATGATAGTTGCTGGAACACCAAATATGTAAACTATTCCTTCATAGAATGATAAGATTGAAGTCTTGTTAGCTTCCTTCAAAGCTATTGCTTCAGTCCAACATGTAAAGTAATATGTAGCAGTCAAGATCCACTTGTGTCCTTGTGATGAAGGTGGATTTATCATGCCAATGAAGTCAAGACCCCACTGCATGAATGGTTGATCCACTGAAATAGGTTACAGGGGCAGTGAAGCTAAACATTCTTTTCCAACAAAGAAAGCACACTTCTTACACTTTCTAATCCATTCAAAGTAGTCCTTGAATATGTTGGGCCAATAGTAACCAACTTTCATAATTTTTAAGGTTGTAATACGTGCTTGAAAAGTGACCTCCTAAAGGTCCTTCATGAAATTCATATAATAGTTGTTGAATTCTATCATAATTAATACATCGCATAAAAATTCCATTTATATCTCTTTTAAAAAACACACCATCAATGAAAACATAAGGTAAAACTTGTAACCTAAAATATATTTCATTTATTCTTGTCCATACCTTTCGAATAAGTACCGTGTTGTAAGTAGTTAACCAAATCAGTCATCTATCTTGATTCCTTGAACTTCTTGACTAAGTTCTGGTTGCTGATTTTCTAGTTGTACCAAGATGTCTGACTGTTGATACGTGATTTCAGCATGTTGTTCTGAATTTTCTAATTCTTGTAGCCTGTTATTTTTCCATATCAGCAATTAGATGTTCACACAAACCTTTTCCTCGAACTATTTTTTCGCAACACAGATGTCAACATCATACTCTATAACCTTCGTAATCCAACCTGCTCTCTTCTCATTCAACTCTTTGTTCAACAAAAATGCTTTAACACTTGGATGAGAGACTAAGACATGTATCTTATTATTGGAAAACATGTACTTGAAGTTCTTTAATCCTCTAACTACTGAAAGTACTTGTTTTTCAAGAAAAGTGTACCTTGTCTCGTAGTCATGCAAACTCTGTCCAAAGAAAGCAATTGGTTGCTCAGTGTTTTCATCATTAACCTGAGTTAATATGGCTGAAATAGTCTCAGCTCCTGCAAGTGCATACATTGTAAAATCCTTATCAAAATTTGGATTTGCAAGAGTAGGAGCTTGTGAAATAGCTGACTTGATCACCTCAAATCATTATCTTCCTTCACTAGTCCTAGAGAAAGTCTTATCTTTCTTTAACATGGTTGTTAATGGCTTGACTAATGCTGCAAAAAATTGGAACAAATCTTCTAACAAAGTTGATTTTCCCAAGAAAACTTTGTAGTGTTTCTTATGATGAGACAAGGATAACTGTGAAATAGATTTGATTCCAAAAGGATCAATAACTAAACCCTGTCTAGAAACAATATGACCAAGCAATTTACCTTGATGTACTGAAAAAATGGAATTTTTGGGATTCAAAGATATTCCAAACTATTCACAAAGCTGAAAAGTCTTCCTTAAATGCATTAGATGTTCATCATAATTATTTGAAAATATGGTAACATCATCTAAGTAAACCAATATGCATTTATTTAATAAGCTGTGAAAATCCATGTCCATTGCACGTTGAAACATTGCACCGACATTGGAAAGTCCAAAAGGCATTCTTTTGTAAGCATAAGTACCCCACTTTGTGGTGAAGGTTGTTTTGTATCTATCTTCTTCATGCACAAGGATCTGATTGTATCCACTATAACCATCCAAAAGAGACAACCTATCTGAACCTGAAACTGTTCTTAAAATCTGATCCATATTGGGCAGTGGATAATGATCTTTTAATGAAGCTTTATTAAGATCTCTAAAATCCACACATAGCCTGATTTCTCCATTCTTTTTCTGAACAGGAACAAGATTAGCTACCCAACTTGAATGCTTAACTGGAAAGATAATACCTGATTCGATTAGTTTGGACAACTCTTTTCTCATCAATGGTTCAATCTTTGGATTTACAGGCCTTTGTTTCTGCCTAACTGGCTTGGAATTTGGTTATAACTCTATTGTATGTTGAGCTAAACTGGGATCAAAACCTCTCAGATCTTGGTATTTCCAAGAAAAAACATCTCTAAATTCTTTACATAAATTGATAAATGATTGTTTTTTAGCTGAGGAACATACCTTTCCGATAAATAGTTTCTTTTCATCATCCACCAAGATCTCCTTCATAGTTATCTATGTGAGTAGAAATCTTTCCTTTGTCTTTTCTTAACTGATCATCAGAACTGAAAATATCTTCTAGTGTGACCAATCCTTGAGGCAACTTGTTTGTCTTCAACTGAACAATCTGGTCACCATAGAAGTGCTGCAGTTTTTCCTGATTTACTGTAGAAAATTCAGCTTCTTGCTACAAAAATTTGTAGATTTGTTCATCATCTTCGAAAAACTTGCCAATTTTCTTCATTATCAGGTACTGAAGGTATGATAATCAACTTTATATGTGGTTGTACTTTGTTGTTTTCAATCTATTCTAGCACATCAAAGCTAGCACCAACTGCTGCAAGTCTGTCTGCATGCTTGTTTTCAGCTCTTGGAACAGATTACATGTTAATAGCATCAAAATCATCCATTAAGTCTGAAACTCTATGTTTGTAAGATTTCAGCAATGAATTCTTACACACATTAAAGTTTTTCACTTGATTAATAACTAACTCTGAATCACCAAAAACTTGCAAAGTGTTGATACCTCTTTTTCTGGCCCATTGTAAGCCATGAATTAATGCTTCGTATTCAGCTACATTACAAGTACAAGAGAACTGCAAACTTAAAGCTGAAAAGTACCTTTCGTTTGAAGGGGAAGTAAGCATCAAACCTTGCACTTTGTCCTTTCTTGTTTTTAGCTCCATCAAAGTGAAGCTTCCATATCCCTTCTGTTGTTTTTTCTGTTTTGGACAGCAAAGTGATTGGTGCATTTTCTTCATGCAAGTAATAGACACCAAAAAATTCTTCTTCTTCTTTTAAAGGATCATAAACATGTTCTTCTTGAGTCTTTTCATCCATAAACAGATTAGAAACACCATCTAGTGCAGAAACATGTGATGTAACATCAAAATTAGATTGATCTAAAGCTACATAATTTTTGCAGCATTTGAAGCATGAGGCTCAATATGAAATCTAGCCAGAGGCTCTGAATTTATGGTAACTTTAGTTCCATATCTTGTAGTAAAGAACAAAAATGACCAATCTGAAGAAAGATAACCTCCTATCTTTGTTGTAAAATCTCTTGATAAGCATAAGGAAAAGTAGGGAGGTAAATCTACAATAGTAACATCTTGTAAAATAGTAACATTTGGGAAAGCATGTAAGGTTACCTCCAAATTTCTGATAATGCCAACTGTGTTGGTTGTTGTTCCATCTAGCTGCAACACACTTTTCTCTGTAGGCTCATATTGCAGGCCCAATTTTTTTGTAATTTCTTTTGGCATAACTATGTTGCTTGCACCACTGTCAACCATGTAGTTATGAACTAAATGATCTCCAATAATCAGAGATAGATAAAATGGTGGTGGTTTCTTGATATCATGAGCATTTAAAACCTTTTGAACCATCCATTTAACCTCTTTCATGTGGTCTTGCTCCATTGTTCCAAGGACCATGTCTGCTTTCTGAGCTTCCTTTTCTGCTGGTTTTGATGAAATCTATAGCTTAGCAAGCTCATGAGAAAGTAACTCTTGTTGTCCTGGAATACTTAGAGCATCCCACAGTGAAATATTAATATTATGATTTTTCATTACCTCAACAATATTAAAATAATCAATTGTTTTTGAAACAACTTCAATATTTTTAGCATAAGATTTAGCTAAAACTGACTTTTCTTCAACAACTTTTGAAATCTGAGGTATGAAGAGTCTTTTGGGATCAAGCTGTAATTGTTTTTGCTGCTCTTTTTGAGCTGAACTACTTGTTTTTTAGCAACAACAGAGCTATTTGCTATTTTTTGACCTGCACTTGTTGTTTTATCAGTGACTGTAGGTAGAACAAGTCTATTTTGTTGTTTTTCTTTATCCTGAGCCTTTTCTTGAGACCTAGTTGTGACTGCAATAAAATATTCCTCTCCAAAGCTGACTAGATTCTATTCTGGTGGTTTTTGACTATGAGCTTCTTGCTTCCCACCCTCCATTTGAGGCATGAATAATGCTTCAGGTTGAGGTTGTGCAACAAGGCTTATATTCAGGAATGCATTTGGACAATTGGTAGCTGAATGAGGTTGATTACAAGGTTGACACCATTCTTTTGAAACCATGTTAACTGGAACAAGAGAGCTAGATGAACTAGGAGCTTTTGGGTCAAATTGTCTTGGCTTGATATGGCTATCTATAATTCTGATTTTGCTGATAAGGCTACCTATTCTTTGATGATTTTACTGATAAGGAGCTTGATAAGGCCTACTAGGCTAAGCTAATTTGTTCTCAATTGATGTTAACTTATTTCCCATAGTCTGTAAGGCCTTAAACACATCATCTGATGGAGCTAAAACAATAGGCTCTATAATGGTAATAGGCTGTGGAATAGGTGACATATCTACTATAAGAGGCATTGAAGGCCTTGGTGCTAATTTTCCAGCTTGAATAAGGTTGTTTTCAGCCTTAATGGCAATATCATAAGCTGTTGGTAGAGTATCTCCTCCCATACATAGAATCATGGTTGAAATATCACTATTTAAGGCTATGAGGTAATATAAAAATACATGGTCAGCTTGACGCTTAACATTGGCTGGAATTCTTTCCCAAGTTCTAGGAAATCGGATGTTGAAACTAGCCATAAATTCATGTCGAGCTCTTTTAATTGTATTTAGATGTTCTATGAGAGATAAATTATCAGAATCACCTCAAAATTTCTTAATTTAATTTCTCTCCTAACTCATCCCAAGTTCTTATGCTCCCAATTTCTAAGGTTCTGTACCATTGCAAGGCTTTTCCTTTAAATGATGTAGCTAAAAGTCTTAAGGCTACATCTTCATGAGTTATATTATGGACAACACAAAGGGTTGCAACATCTTTAATGTGCTCTGTAGGAGTAATCTGATTTTCACTAGTGAATGAAGGTAAAATTTTCATGGAAGCATTGGGAATATCATGATAAACTTGAATTACTAAAGGGTTGTCATTAGTAAAGGTTACAAAATTTCTAGGTGGTTGTAGAGCCATTGGAATAACTGGGATTTGAACAACAAGATTAATACGTGGTGAAGGAAGATTAGGAGGAGGGTTGCCAAAACCAGGCCTATTATAAGGTAAGGTATTGCCAACTCTTCTTCTTCTAGCAAAATTCAAAGGTAAAGAAATAAAATCAGCAGGAATTCCTCTTACCGATGATCTTGTAGTCACTTTAGGCATGGAACATGCTACAAAACTGGTCTGAAATCATCCTTATGGAGTCGCCAAATAAATATTTTGATCTTTAGAATAAATTGTTGCAGCTTGTTGCTCCAAAAGTGACTTTCTTTCACTGTAAATTGTTGTAATTACTGTAATCCACTGCAGATCTGATTCATGGTCCCACCAGGCATGCCAAAAACTGTTATCTCTCGAAAGTGCACCCTTGTTGAGAGATGATTGCAGGGGTTCTAAGCTTTCTCTGAATCTCTCACTTTCGTAGATACAATGGAAACACCTCAGGTCTGTGGGTATACCTATTGTTGAGGTGAGTCTCTGGTATCAAGGCCGGTTCCTTTTTGATGTATCCTAAACTAATTTTTTTGGGTTTTGAGGGTAAAAAGATGACTGTAAATGAATTGAAAATGGGGTGATACACCAAACTTGTTGAGGGATTTGATTGAGTATATGCACAATCAAATTGAGAATGAATTTTGGATGCACAAACCAATAGTTTTCAGCAGAATATTAAGGAAAAATACTTTGTGTATTGAGGGAATGAATCACAACAACACAATAAGATAAACATGCACACTAATATTATGCAGAAATTACTAGATTTGCAGCAAGGTAAGATGATTAATCAGGGAATTCACATTCACAAGAATTAATGAGATATACACACCACTGCAAATAATTGGAAAGGCAAAAATCAGTTCTCATTCAAGGGGCAAAACTGGCAAAATTTTCTTCAGCACTCCTATGTCCAAAAAGTCCTCCTCTATGCCTTGCAATTGCACACAATATATAACAAGATTATTCACCCATCCCATCCTAAAAATAGGCTAAAATTTGTACTCCCATGCATGCTAATTTTACCCCTTTATCATGAATAAATAAAGGAATAAAAATAGACATGCTGATTACAATGAGGCATTAATAGCCTTAGTTACAAAAATAAATTTCAGTCCAAGTGCAGTTGACTGATCTATTTTTAATAAAATTGGATGAATAATTTGGCTAATAATAGCCCTTGCTTGTTGTGTAAGTCTTCTCCAATGTGCATGCAATCTTTGTCTTCTTCTTCTTGATGTGACACTTGCAACTTGATCCACTTGCAATGATATTTTAGGAATTCTTTAATTCTACCCCATTGGATGCACATGCAAAAATTTAATCTCCCTGTGTGAGAAAAAATAATTCTTTTATTTTCAATACTTTAGAAAAATATTCACCCAATATGTGGGGACCACCTGCAGGCTTTGATGTTGACATCTGTTTGTCTTTATCTCCATGGTGAAATAATCCTCTTTGTCACCTTTCTGATCACATGCAATATATTATTCTCCTGCAAGTAGAATATAATACTTTGTTTTCAACTCAAAATATTCCCTCATGTGGGGACCATCATGATCATGTTGTAAAAGTACTTCCCCTTCCATGAATAATTGTAAATTTTTCTCCTTATGAAATTTGAGGATATTAAGGTAATTTGGTTCTTTTAAGGAATATTGATTCCTTTGACTTCGCATGAGGCATGCATGTTATTTCACCTTTTTGGTGTCATCATGGTTGAAAAGGTGACCACTTTTAATTTGGTTTATTGGGTTCATATACATATATACATACATTAATCTAAGGTTTCCTTTTGAATAATCATAAGCATCTATGTCGACCACCTTTTACTTGCACATTTTTGGCACATGATAATTTGGACCCTTTGATTAAAAATCATTGCAAATAATGTAGTTTTTCAGATTTTAAACAATTATGCATAATCATAATGTAACATTACCTTTTTGATGATTACATTGTCAAGATTTTTTAGACCTTAATCAGGTCAATGAAAATGATTTTTGATAATCTATGGGGCTGGCCCCTCTCTCCATGATGACTTGACCCATTGTGAAGCGATTTTTCAAGTGACTTTTCTTAACTATGGTAAGGTTCTTAATCATGATTGAGTTATCTGATTTTGATAGGGACCTTTATCTTTGAAATTGGTGAATGAATTGTGACCATTGATGCTTTGTACCATTTGGATATGTAACCATTGATTGTAAACTTCACTCTGACACTTGTAGTTGGCAGTGGATTTGTCTTTACTATTAATCTGTGAATGAAGACCATCGTGGTTGTTGATGTTAACTCAGATGATTTTGGTTTGATTATAAGCTCGACAAGGTTGTCATTTTTGCATTTTGCTTGCTCATTTCAAGTGGAGAAGCCCTGGGCATTTTTATGCTCATGGCCATTGTTGTTTGATTCAGAGGTCATTTTTCCTCTACAAATCAGTTATATGAGGCTATGAACATCATTACTTTGATTGTAACGACCCAAAATTTCACACAACAACAACACAGGAAAAAGGCAGGATTTTTTTTTTTGACTTGCTTGACACATAACATGACACAACATGTCGTCACCAAGGATACAACTAACACTAGTGAACAACTTGATACAAGGGATGGCCATAAAGGGCAGCACGGAAACGTTCACACCTATCAACGACGATGTACTCTTCTTTTGACAAGACAACATGGAAGTCCAACCACATGACACACTCACAGCTAGGGCATCCCATGAGGAAATTCTTGTTAAATTTTCTTGTTTACTAAAGTGTCTCTTAATTCTTAACTTACGTTCTTATAAAATTTCATGTAATGATTCACACAATTCTTTTCACAAGGGAGAACTTCTTTCTTTTCAACTATTGACTAAATAGCTTAAGGCCAAGCTTTCTAAACTGGGATCATCAATTTTATGTCCAAATCTTTCTTATTCATTTGATTTTAGAACATTTTCCATTTCTTACAAGGTTAATTAATCTTACTCAAGCCACTAACACATGTTCCACACCTCTATTGCACAGGTGAAGGCATAAGTTCCGATTGAGTGGAAAGTACCGCTTAGGGTTCATAACAATAACCTTCTTGTTTAAGGATCAAATTTTGACCTTGCTTAAGAAATATCACCATGAATCAAGGCAAGGGTTAACAGAACAGGACAACAGAATTTAGCTTTAGGGTCACATTGTTTACTATCAATCTTTCATTGAGGTTAAGAGTTTATCAAGATTGGTTAAATGTTCCATCTAGACTTTACTTAATTAAATTTGACAAAGGAGAACATTTCAAACGATAGAGAGAGATATTTAAGGTTTTATTAATCAATTTCCCTCCTACTTATTAAATCCTATCATCATCTAAAATCTAACCATTGATTTCACCATGAGATCATTTAAGATTTCACCATAAAAGGATAATGTTTATTAGTTTGGCTCGGGAAAAAAAAGAGTAATCATATTTCGTTACAAAAGATAGTTTCCTCTTGATTGTTCCAGGTCTCAAAGGTTATCAAGTAGATCACATCTACATTAATATATTCATATATATAAATTTTAGTTTAACTTTTATCAGGATTATCCAGCTCACTTTATAGTGCTTACAAACTCATTGCTACTAAAGCCTTAGGAGGATTTACAACTCAACATTTTAACTCAAGAGCAAAGTTTAACAGTACTCGTTTGCGGAAACAAAACAAGGTTATATCAATTCATTCCAACATGATGCACAAATCAAAGGGACATACCATCTCTATTGAACCATGACTAGGGAGCAAGAGAGTAATAACATGGGACATGCCCCGCTACTATTCTAAGGATTAAAATTCACTAGAATATCCCATAACCAAGCGGTAATCAAATTTCATCTTTCACATGATAACCAAACAAGCCAAAGTTTCAACAGTTACAACAACAATACTGTACAATACATTTACTAGGCACTGACCCTTCTTCTAAAATGTCCAAAGGCCCTTTCCAAATTTTATAACATAATACACATTTGTACAAGGGAACATCATAACCAAGATTGATGCAATAATCTACTAAGTCTTTCCATCATCTAACCACATAAGCCATCTGCAACAATTAATAACCTGAGTCAGTTCGCGAGAACTGAGCAAGATAAGACTATACATAGCAACAATAAGCTACTAGCTAACAATACCATGAAAGGAAACATTCTATTTCAGGAAATGGATCAAAGTTCTAAACCTCTAACAACCTTTTGAAACAAGATATAATTTTCAACATATCAACTAAGAAGAAAACCATAAGTTTTAGTTATGAAGAATAACTCGAAAACTACAAAATTTTGACAACCAAATATGCAAGACTATGAAATTTAAATGATTAGACACAAGAGTTGAGAGTATTAGGAGTTCAATTATGTGATCCCGTAGATTACGTGATTGAAATCTAAAGTGTAACCCATCAATCCACATTCCCAAGGTGAAGTCAAAAGATAAAGACCAGACCCGATCTTAGCTGCCAAAAAGAATATAGTTTTGGAATCGTTCCGTAGGGCCATAGGCCTAAAAGGCTAAAAATGAACAACGAGGGTAATAACAAAGTTCCATCATGTAATAAAAAAGGTTTAAAGGATGAAAATATTATATTCAACATACAACCATTATATCTTAGGTAATAAGTGACTTCATAGCTAAAAAAGGATGAGTGGAAAATGACGATAAGAATGTCCGGAATAGGCATTGTCTAACAGCCTACCTACTGAACATAACCAGGGCCGGAATAGCGAAAAGCCTCATTAATACCCAAGTTGAGTAGGCAATCTAGCATTCTAAACACATCCTTGCAATTTTCATAATACCTTAGATTTATAACCCTCCCGTTCTAGAGGAACATAGCCATGAATCTAGACTTGGTTGAAATTTTCCGACGTCAACTCACTTCCTAATATCATAAACGATGTATACAAAGGAAAAGGTCTCTCAACTCTCCTTAATTTACATCTCATCACTAAGTTTATGGTAACCTATGCAGAGATTAAACACATAATATACCATTGAAGATAGATATCCTCCAATAACGAACTTCTATAACGATGTAATTACAATTATTACGTTCGACACATAAACAAACTATTCCATAGCTTCTTTTCCCTTTTTGACAACACAAAATATATTCACGACCTTCCATCACAATCATTCTAAATTTGCAATGAAAGGTCACTCATCAAGAAGGAAGTACAAAACAAGTTTGACTAAATTAAGGAACTTCATGTTACCTTAAGCAGTTGATGAAAACCTTAACTTTCACGAACCGTGAAAGATATTACCTTACTCCATCAAGGCATTATGTCTATACATGATTAAATCGATCACACAAGGAATCATCAACATACCATATCTTAACACCATAAAGATCATTAATTTTATCAAATTTTACTCATAGAAAGAGTAGAATCAAAATGGGGTTCTATCAATAATTTATGCCCTTCTATCAACCCAGGACATATTTTCGGCCCAAAAACTTCCTTCTTAACAAGCATATAAATTGAACTTCTAATTTTGAAAAGTCCTAATAATTTTCACAATACACGAAGTGCATAATCACGCTTATCATAAAAATAATAATAATAATTTAACTATATGTTTTCCTCTAGGGCAACAACATAACAGGAAACCAATACTAGTCAACGCTGCAACATTCTAGGGGCGATTACATACCCAGGTTCACAAAAGAAACAACGACATTTTTGCAGAAGGAAGTAACTTTAAAATTATATATATATTCCATATGATCAATCGAAGCATACACTGAGAACCTTTGTTTGTTTTATATATAAAAGGGTTGGATCACGTCAACAAGAACAACCAACAGAGGCAAATCTCAGAAGTAACAAACTGTTAACCATATACTGAACGCAAATCCACAAAATCACAGATTTAAACCAATTTCTAGAAAGAAAAAGTTTCATTTCAAGAGTTTTATTAGATACTAGCATATTATGTATATGGTTAGTCTATCTTGCCTGTTTTAACTCATCCACCAGTCGTGACATCCAGCAAGAACTGCTACAGCCACACACCCTTCGCTTTATCCTCTGTTTCACTGGTCTTTTCTTGCAATATACCACACCAGGATTCCCTTTTGAAGGCACGACTAGAAGGATGCAATAGGTGGCTGTCCAAACACTAGATTGCTTCAATGCAGTTGCTTTGGGGGGTGAGAGTCGAACTGCTTACCACTCAGTCCGAGAGCACTTGCGCTAGAAAGCTAAACACCGACCATGGTTTGAAGCTCGGACACAAGACATAATGATTACATCGCTCCTGGTTCTGAAAGGCATCTACCGTATTGATACACAATCCTTTTCCTTCATCAGATTTGGGTACAACATCAAACTCTCGGTGCAAACATTGCAGCTGTAGCTTGTAAGGTGTGATAATTCCAACAGCACCCTTTATGCCTGCCAACATAGTGACTCGTTGAAGATGCTCATATAATTGCAAAGCAAAATGTGCTTCATGAATATTCTGATATGAAACAGATCCATGCCTATGAGATTCTCTTCCATGAGTTACATCGTAAAACAAGTAAGATCTCAATAGAGAATCTTTGTAAATAAAATTCATCAGGTCTGCTGGTAAACACTCTCACTGTCACATAACCGATTTTGGAGATACAAACTCAGTGCATGCTCTAGATCTAAAGAATATCCTGCTACCTTCATCTCCCAAGACATTTTCTCCAACATTGCATACATCTCCTGTGCCCGTGGGTGTGATCTGTCACCATTGAAGGAGGATCCCGAATTGAGGATGCAGAGATACAGAACAAATAACATCACAGTTGGACGAGCACAACCCAAACATTGAAAATTTTCGCACTGAGCCATGGAAAGCTTGAGCATAGCAACAAAGTGTATCCGAGCAGATCAAACTGGGGAAAAGACTAGAGAGCCATTGAAACAAAAAAAAGAGCTCCAAAATATTGCCCAACTCGAAAGCACATAATAGAGCTCTAATAGAAGTGTCAATGATGCCCAAAGCTTAAAAACAGAGAAGAAAAAGCAAGATGCATGGCAACCAACAGACCTGGGAGTACAAGCTCGAAGAAATCTCCTACAACAAAGGCAGGTAAGAGATTTGCACAGAAAAAACCACGACTTGCAAATGCTACAGAGCTCCCAGCATGCGGCTTCATCTAAAACCACCATATCTAACCCATGGCTAGTAGCTGGATAAAAGGGCCAAAGGTCAGTGGATTATGAAACAGTAGCGCAATCTGTTAGCCTTTGCCTTGCCTCAAACATTTGATCGAGCTAATTCCATGTTAGATTTCACCTGCCAGAAGGAACTTTCCAAAATGAAAAGGCAAGACAGCTCGACTAAAACTTTATTCATTTTTCTGCTACAGCTGCAAGATCTTGCAACAACTGATCATGACTGTGGTCGCGTGCAACCAGAACATCAAGTTCGGCACCAATGGTTCCTTGGGATCTCCCTAGCATTTGTCACACTTTCTCTCCTTGTGATGGCTACTGATTTTCTGAGGAAAGTTTACCTTCTACCCTGTAGCTGCTGCATACGTACCAAAAACTTCCTCACGGCACTTTCAGGAGAATTTCAGTTCTGACGCTCCACTGAAGCTGGTTGATCTACAGATCATGATTTTGTGGAGATGCCACACCCTGGTGGTTTTGCAACGTTACAGGCTGTAGAATTGCATTTCACCACAATGAATCCAACTGTCCAGAAGATATGTGCCATTAAGGAGGAGCAGATTTCAAAATGAGGTGAAATATAAATTATGGTAGGTTGGTCCACACTTAGTATGTTCCAAGAAAATGAAGATTGTGTGGAGGTGCCCAACCACACACCACTTAATAAAAGGTTTAAAACATTTTGCGGCCACCAACACCCTCCCACGCCAACAGCTTCAGAGGAAAGGTTCAATGCCAGGCAGGCCGCAGAAAAGGAACCTCATGCCCAGCGTGGGCATTACATTCTCCTCCCCTTAAGAAAGCATCGTCCTCGATGCGACATTACACAGAGGAAAAGGAAATGGTTTGCAACAAGGGATAGGTAGAGGAGAAGAAAACACACCCTATGGTTTAAAATTTTAGTTGATTAAAGCATGGCCACAGGGTAGCCTTAGGAACATTTGGTAGAAATTTTAACTTTCAATGTTCTGTGAAGATTGGCAGTTCTTTCTTGTTCATCATTTCATTAGTCTCTTTCCATTATCATTATTCTTAGTTTAATTTATTTTAAAATTTCATCATTGAAGAGTTTTGGTTTATTCCTTATTGTGGGTGCCCAACATGAACTGCTAACACAACACCCTATCAGGTTCACAAGACACTACAGATTCACAAGCACACAAGTATATACTTCAAGATTGTATTACACCACAAAAGGTTACTCAAATACGGAATGGAATAGGCACAGTCCACATAACATAGTACACGTCACACATCAATGACTGACATACCAAATACTCAAACAAAAGAGTACTACAATCCACTAGACATTTCCTCAATTTGCATCAATGAAAAACTCACATAACACCAAACAAATGCTACAGGTACATAGTGTCCACAAGGGAATCAATGACATAACCACAACATCACAACACATATCCATCTGACATGAGTAACACATACATCAAAAGACCACTACCAAATCCTAAAACATCAACATCACAAATATATCCTCCCTCAAACTCAACATATATCCTATGCCTCCCTCAAACTCTTATGCCTCCCTCAAGTCTCTTATGCCTCCCTATACTCTTGTGCCTCCCTCAAAAGTCTCTTATGCCTCCCTCAAACTCTTATGCCTCCCTCAAGTCTCTTATGCCTCCCTCAAACTCTTATGCCTCCCTCAAATCTCTTATGCCTCCCTCAAGTCTCTTATGCCTCCCTCAAACTCTAATGCCTCCCTCAAGGAGGCCGGTTGACCCTATGGTCCAAGACACATAGAGTTCGAACACTCCTAACCCAAGTGACATAATAACACGTGGTTCAACAACCCGCTAGTTATATGTACTCCTTGGGGCGTACCCCCATACAACGAAGCGGGTCCATAGGTCCAACCAATCCATGGTGCATCCCATGACCCTATTCCACACATCACGACATTAGAACCAGCACAACAATCCAATCAAAGTGCCAAGTGGCAAAGTACAAGCCTTGGGCAAGGCGGTAAAAATTCCAAATTTAAAAGAAGACCCCAAATCAAGCTAAAATAAATGGCCAAATAGCCAAAGTTAGTATCAAAATCCCCATGTTAGTGCCACAAACCAAGGAAATGCCCAAAATTGTAAAGCATTGCAATCAAGAAAAGCTGCTGGTCCTTGCAAAATAAAGTAAAAGCTCAATTTACGAATAAAATCAACTTATAATAATGTCACATTACGATAACTGTGTGGCCTTATCTAGCCACCAAAGGGGTACTCAACAAGTTGCTAGCACTCGGAACATCGAGCCTCAGCTCGTAAAATACATATCAATAATACAACTGTCATCACCTCCATCTGAATCATCCCGCCACCACTTCGACAAGGCTAAACATAGTCATAGATACACTAAGGTTGCATACATACAACCACATAGGGAGAGAGGAAAGAATCACATGTTATCTACTAAACCGAGTTTTAGCTCGAGTTATTGACCCATGGTACACCATTCCTCACTCTCAACATACACTTCTACCGATTTCCCTCAGGATCGGTTAGCGTAAGGTTCACAACATAACATACAACAACATCACTAACATAACGGTGGCACACACGTAACTACCATAACGTCTCACGTATGGTATGCATATACAGGGTAGATCACGATCATACATTCCACTGAGGGCGTAACACATCACTTTACCACATTCTGCACCCAAAGTGTAATCACCATATGATAGGGTTCATACACTCACCGTATGACCCAAAATCACAACATGAAGCATTACCTATTTGCACAGTCATACATACAATGAACATAGTACATCACAACATAACATCCATTGCAACATAACAAGGTGGTACACACATTTCTTCAGAACATGGTAAAAACATCATGATACAACTCATTTCTTTTAACATCAACTAGTCATACAACACATTGATACACCCACATATCACAATATGCCACAATGCTCCAACACTACGTCATCCACATTAGAATTCTTTTCACACATCACAAACAATAATTCACACGTGAATTCTTCCTAGAATCCACAAGAAGGAGAGAGAATACTCCCATCCCCAACATATCAACATGATCACAAACACGCACAAGGTGACATACCCATAATGTGCGTTCACAATATCACAATTACGACAATAATCACATCACGTTTAAAGCACATTACTCTTCCAATATCTACCACCATCATGCAACATCATCATCATCATGCAGTATCATCATGTAACACCACCACCACCATGTAACATCACCATACAACACCAATCCGGCCCATAGGTTCGAGAGCATGAACCTACGCTCTGATACCAAAGTGTAACGACCCAAAAATACCAACACAAGGACAACACAGTGAAAAACAGGATAACTTTTTTTTTTTGACTTGCTTGACACATAACACGACGCAACATGTCGTCACAAGGATACAACTAACACTGTGAACCACTTGTTACGGGGGAGACCACAAGGTCAGCACGGAAACGTTCACACCTATCAAGGACAATGTACTCTTCTTTTGACAAGACAACATGGAAGTCCAATCCACATGACACACTCACAGCTAGGGCATCCCATGAGAAATTTCTTGTTAAATTTTCTTGTTTACTAAAGAGTCTCTTAATTCTTAACTTACGTTCTTATAAAATTTCATGTAATAATTCACACAATTCTTTTCACAAGGGAGAACTTCTTTCTTTTCAACTGTTGACTAAATAGCTTAAGGCCAAGCTTTCTAAACTAGGATCATAAATTTGATGTCCAAATCTTCCTTATTCATTTGATTTTAGAACATTTTCCATTTCTTACAAGGTTAATTAATCTTACTCAAGCCACTAACACATGTTCCACAACTCTATTGCACAGGTGAAGGCATAAGCTCCGATTGAGTGAAAAGTACCGCTTAGGGTTCATAACAATAGCCTTCTTGTTTAAGGATTAAATTTTGACCTTGCTTAAGAAATATCACCATGAATCAAGGCAAGGGTTAACAGAACAGGACAACAGAATTTAGCTTCAGGGTCACATTGTTTACTATCAGTCTTTTATTGAGGTTAAGAGTTTATCAAGATTGGTTAAATGTTCCATCTAGACTTTACTTCATTAAGTTTGACAAAGGAGGACATTTCAAACGATAGAGAGAGATTTAAGGTTTAAATAATCAATTTCCCTCCTACCTATTAAATCCTATCATCGTCTAAAATCTAACCATTGATTTCACCATGAGATCATTTAAGGTTTCACCGAAAAAGGATAATGTTTATTAGTTTGGCGCGGAAAATAAAAAAAATGAGTAATCATATTTCATTACAAAAGATAGTTTCCTCTTGATTGTTCCAGGTCTCAAAGGTTATCTAGTAGATCACATCTACATTAATATATTCATATATATAAATTTTAGTTTAACTTTTATCAGGACTATCCAGCTCACTTTATAGTGCTTACAAACTCATTGCTACTAAGCCTTAGGAGGATTTACAACTCAACATTTTAACTCAAGAGCAAAGTTTAACAGTACTCGTTTGCGGAAACAAAACAAGGTTATATCAATTCATTCCAACATGATGCACAAATCAAAGGGACATACCATCTCTATTGAACCATGACTAGGGAGCAAGAGAGTAATAACATGGGACATGCCCCGCTACTATTCTAAGGATTAAAATTCACTAGAATATCCCATAACCAAGCGGTAATCAAATTTCATCTTTCACATGATAACCAAACAAGCCAAAGTTTCAACAGTTACAACAACAATACTCTACAATACATTTACTAGGCACTGACCCTTCTTCTAAAATGTCCAAAGGCCCTTTCCAAATTTTATAACATAATACACATTCGTACAAAGGAACATCATAACCAAGATTGATGCAATAATCTACAAGTCTTTCCATCATCTAACCACGTAAGCCATCTGCAACAATTAATAACCTGAGTCAGTTCGCGAGAACTGAGCAAGATAAGACTATACATAGCAACAATAAGCTACTAGCTAACAATACCATGAAAGGAAACATTCTATTTCAGGAAATGGATCAAAGTTCTAACTTCTAACAACCTTTTGAAACAAGATATAATTTTCAACATATCAACTAAGAAGAAAAATACATAAATTTTAGTTATGAAAAATACCTCGAAAACTACAAAAGTTTGACAACCAAATACGCAAGACTATGAAATTTAAATGATTAGACACAAGAGTTGAGAGTATTAGGATTTCAATCATGTAATCCCGTAGATTACGTGATTGAAATCTAAAGTGTAACCCATCAATCCACATTCTCAAGGTGAAGTCAAAAGATAAAACCAGACCCGATCTTAGCTGCCAAAAAGAATATAGTTTTGGAATCGTTCCGTAGGGCCATAGGCCTAATAGGCTAGAAACGAACAACGAGGGTAATAAAAAAGTTCCATCATGTAATCAAAAAGGTTTAAAGGGTGAAAATATTATATTCAACCCACAACCATTATATCTTAGGTAATAAGTGACTTCATAGCTAAAAGGATGAGTGGAAAGGATGATAAGAATGTCCGGAATAGGCATTGTCTAACAGCCTACCTACTGAACATAACCAGGGCCGGAATAGCGAAAAGCCTCATTAATACCCAAGTTGAGTAGGCAATCTAGTACTCTAAACACATCCTTGCAATTTTCATAATACCTTAGATTTATAACCCTCCCGTTCTAGAGGAACATAGCCATGAATCTAGACTTGGTTGAAATTTTCCGACGTCAACTCACTTTCTAATATCATAAACGATGTATACAAAGAAAAAGGTCTCTCAACTCTCCTTAATTTACATCTCATCACTAAGTTTATGGTAACCTATGCAGTGATTAAACACATAATATACCATTGAAGATAGATATCCTCCAATAACGAACTTCTATAACGATGTAATTACAATCATTACACTCGACACATAAACAAACTATTCCATAGCTTCTTTTCCCTTTTTGACAACAAAATATATTCACGACCTTCCATCACAATCATTCTAAATTTGCAATGAAAGGTCACTCATCAAGAAGGAAGTACAAAACAAGTTTGACTAAATTAAGGAACTTCATGTTACCTTAAGCAGTTGATGAAAACCTTAACTTTCACGAACCGTGAAAGATATTACCTTACTCCATCAAGGCATTATGTCTATACATGATTAAATCGATCACACAAGGAATCATCAACATACCATATCTTAACACCATAAAGGTCATTAATTTTATCAAATTTTACTCATAGAAAGAGTAGAATCAAAATGGGGTTCTATCAATAATTTATGCCCTTCTATCAACCCAGGACATATTTTCGGCCCAAAACTTCCTTCTTAACAAGCATATATATTGAACTTCTAATTTCCAAAAGCCCTAATAATTTGCACAATACACGAAGTGCATAATCACGCTTATCATAAAAATAATAATAATAATTTAACTGTATGTTTTCCTCTAGGGCAACAACATAACAGGAAACCAATACTAGTCAACGCTGCAACGTTCTAGGGGCAATTACATACCCAGGTTCACAAAAGAAACAGCGACATTTTTGCAGAAGGAAGTAACTTTAAAATTATATATATATATATATATATATATATATATATATATATATTTATTTCATATGATCAATCAAAGCATACACTGAGAACCTTTGTTTGTTTTATATATAAAAGGGTTTGATCACGTCAACAAGAACAACCAACAGAGGAAAATCCAGAAGTAACAAACTGTTAACCATATACTGAACGCAAATCCACAAAATCACAGATTTAAACCAATTTCTAGAAAGAAAAAGTTTCATTTCAAGAGGTTTATTAGATACTAGCATATTATGTATATGGTTAGTCTATCTTGCCTGTTTTAACGCATCCACCAGTCGTGTACATCCAGCAAGGACTGCTACAGCCACACGCCCTTCGCTTTATCCTCTGTTTCACTGGTATTTTCTTGCAATATACTACACCAGGATTCCCTTTTGAAGGCACGACTAGAAGGATGCAATAGGTGGCTGTCCAAACACTAGATTGCTTCAATGCAGCTGCTTTGGGGGTGAGATTCGAACTACTTACCACTCAGTCCGAGAGCACTTGCGCTAGAAAGCTAAACACCGACCATGGTTTGAAGCTCGGACACAAGACATAATGATTACATCGCTCCTGGTTCTGAAAGGCATCTACCGTATTGATACACAATCCTTTTCCTTCATCAGATTTGGGGACAGCATCAAACTCTCGGTGCAAACATTGCAGCTGAAGCTTGTAAGGTGTGATAATTCCAACAGAGACCTTTATGCCTGCCAACTTAGTGACTTGTTGAAGATGCTCATATCATTGCAAAGCAAAAAGTGCTTCATGAATATTCTGATATGAAACAGATCCACCCCTATGAGATTCTCTTCCATGAGTTACATCGTAAAAAAGTAAGAAATCAATAGAGAATCTTAGAAATAAATTTCATCAGGTCTTCTGGTAATACTCTCACTGTCACATAACCAATTTTGGAGATACAAACCCAGTGCATGCTCTAGATCTGAAGAATATCCTGCTACCTTCATCTCCCAAGACATTTTCTCCAACATTGCATACATCTCCTGTGCCCATGGGTGTGATCTATCACCATGAAGGAGGATCCCGAATTTGAGGATGCAGAGATACAGAACAAATAACATCACAGTTGGACGAGCACAACCCAAACATTGAAAACTCGCACTGAGCCATGGAAAGCTTGAGCATAGCAACAAAGTGTATCTGTAGCAGATCAAACTGGGGAAAAGACCAGAGAGCCATTGAAACACAAAACAGAGCTCCAAAATATTGCCCAGCTCGAAAGCACAGAACAGAGCTCTAATAGCAGTGTCAATGACGCCCAAAGCTTAAAAAACAGAGAAGAAAAAGCAAGATGCATGGCGACCAACAGACCTGGGAGTACAAGCTCGAAGAAATCTCCTACAACAAAGGCAGGTAAGAGATTTGCACAGAAAAACCACGACTTGCAAATGCTACAGAGCTCCCAGCATGCGGCTTCATCTAAAACCACCATATCTAACCCATGGCTAGGCACTGGAAAACTTCCGGTCAGAACTAGAAACAGTAGTGAACGCACTCTCAGCCTCATTGCAAAACTTGCCTCAAGGTTTGATCGAGCTTCTTCCATGTTAGATTCGTCACCTGGACAGAAGTGACTTTCCAAAATGAAAAGGCAAGACAACTCGACTAAAACTTTATCTGATTTTTCTGCTACAGCTGCAAGATCGTGCAACAACTGGATCATGACTGTGGTCGCGTGCAACCAGAACATCAAGTTCGGCACCAACGGTTCCTTGGGATCGTCCTGCAGTAGCTGTCGCACTTTCTCTCCCTGGAGGCCACTGATTTTCTGAGGTAAGTTTACCTCTCGACCCTGTAGCTGCTGCATACCGCCAAAAACTTCCTCACGGCACTTTCCGAGGAGAATTCAGTTCAACTGAAGCTGCCTACAACATGATACTGCCTGTACAGCATGATTTTCGAGACCCACACCCACCTATACACATTGAAGGGACAGGATCCCAGAAGAGATTATGGTGAAGAAAAATGTGACTCCACCCACTCCCGTCTCCCTCACGCAAGGCGACCCTCATTGTTTTTAGACATTAAGGGTACTGAAATCTTGCAAAGTTTGTTTTATCAGTGCTTTCTGATAGTTTCGAGTTGGAAACTCATTCTAGGTAGTTATACTTTGCATTTTTGGTTCTGAGTGGTATACCGCTTCTTTGAATTTCTTCGTAATGTGTTATATGTCTTTTTTGTATATTCCAAGACTCGATTATTCTCTTCCTTTTCACACAAAAATCATGAAACATTGAGCTTTTGAGCTTAATGTGGATATAACATTTCTAACTTTAATACTGTAGTTTTAATTCTATTGTCTATTTTATTTGGCATCTATCATGGCCATTATTGGTTTAATTTTGATCTTAACCCTTTTCATTTTATTTGTTTTTAGGACACCGTTTTGAGAGCTGGGTCGCTACCTTTCTCTACCATGGAAGTGTATGCCTCGAATCTACCAGTCGGTTTCTGGAGATCTCGGTATTTTACCATGTACTGAGGGTAAGAAATACATAACCTCTTCTTTGTGCTTTTATTCTGGTAAGCCCTTTGCTCCTTGCATTATTGGTGAGCATTATTATCTCATAGCCTATTGAATCGATTACTAAGTTCTTTGTATTTTCACTTAGAGGTCTTCAACTCAGTGACGGTTCACTTCTGCTCACTTGGGACGTTGGGAAATTAAATCTGTTTCATTTCCATTTACCTGCAATCGCGATTATCGTGGTGTTTCAATATCACTATTTATATGTATTTTCTCTCTATTATTTGAATGGATTAGATAAGAGGGTCACTATATATTAAAATCTTCAGTCCCTTTTGGGTTTGTCTTATTGAGTGTATTTTGGTTCTGTACTCTCCATCTTTGATGTTTTGTAAGAAAAAATGACTTTCATTTCTCAGCACTGTAAGTATTGATTTCCTGTTGGAAACTTCGAGGATAAATGGCTTTGCTATTCTGAGCTTTCTTCTTCTCTAAACATTGTCAATCTTTATTTTGTGAGTATTATGTGAAAATAGTTTATTTCCATCTATGGCTAGCATTATTTTGTATTAATGAGTCATTGTTCTATTTCCCATTTATGCCCTCTAAAAAATCTTTGTTCATTTTGTTTCCTTGCTCCACCATTTGGGTATTACATTCAGTTGCTCTAATATTTAAAGATACAAACTAGATAAAGTGGGTTTTTTATGTTTGCATTTTCTTACTCTGAATGGAATTGTCTATGAATATTTTTACATTTTTTTACCTGTATTTAATGAATTTTAGCAGCTTCTTGGTTGAAATCCTATCTCGTGAACTAATTTCTGATTGAAAAATTTGTTGTGTAATGAAAGATTAAACATGAAGCTCTCTGCAGTTCTGTTCTGTTTGATGAATATTGTATGTTTGAAAAATATCATCTAATAATTTTACACATAAGGAAGCTCTTATTGATTTAGAATTCTCACTGAAGCCTTCTAAAACTGTTGTTGATATCTATATGTGTTCTTCAAATAACTAAAGAATGGAAATGATCTTGCAGATTTATCATAATATTTACTTATTTTTTCAAAGGCTACTTATAAGCAAGCATATATTGATACACCTTTGCTTTGAATATGCATTAGTATGATGTTTTATCTTTTTGTACATTGAAACTGTGCTTTACCATGATGATATTTTCACTCTTTTGAATATATGTACGGTGTTCTTGAATTACTCTTGCTGCTGAAATCTTGAAAAAGATGCACTATCTTTCCTCAACCATTTGCATACTGTGATATTCTTGAAGATCTTCCTCCTTCAAATAGAAGTGTGAAGTATTTACTAAAAATAAATTCTTGCTTTTAAATGCATTTTTACCTCACCTTGTTGGACACTTGCATTCATACTTATAAGTTCTGGAGCTGGTTCATTTTCATCTCTTGTTGCTCTATTTATTCCTACTTTGTTTCATTCTTGAAATATTCTATACTTAATCTGAGATTCTATTTCATCTTTAATGCTATCTGAAGCATGATAATTACTTTAAATTGGAAGGCTTCAACATGTGCTTTCACTTTTATCTCTTCAATTTGAACCTGTTTTTGAGTCTGTACTCGTACTTATGAGTTATAGAGATAAGATGTAAATTTCTTCTTGTGCTTCATAATAGCTTCTATTCTCATGAATTTTTACTTGATTGTATTATAATCAATAGTTTAATTTTAATAGTAACATGATTAAAACCCTGAAAACTGTGAAGTGTTGACAGTAGTATGTACTTTGTTTTTGTATCATAATTTTGATGGCATATTGGGTCTGTAGTACCGAGCTTGTATTTCATTTTTGGATTGGTAAATCTATATCTTTATTTAATTTGAGTTTAACCTTGAAGTATTTATATTCCATAACCAAAAATATCTCATATCTTAATTTTGTTAAGATTAACTCATCTACTCTTTGTATTACTATATTAAGTCCATACATTAAAAGGACACATGTAGCTTAGTTTGAATTTTAAACTGAGTTGAGGCCCGAGGTTTTTCATTTGTACTTGTTGATATATCATGGAAGACTTGTAGATTTTTTCCTTAAATCTTGGAAAGTTGGTTTCCTAATACATATTCCCTTCTTCTAAAATATCTGCAATTTTCTCTTAGGTAATTACTTGTTGCACATACTTGATCTCTTTGTGATCCCCGATTTGATGAAAACATTATATTCTAAAATGAAAAACAACAATCTGTTTCATACTTTTGATTTATCACTTGACTTGATGAAGATCAATTTTTTTCATTGTTCTTTTAAACTTATACTTTTTTTAATCTAAATCATTATAGTCTTCTCATTTGTGGTATCTTATGTAACTATCCTCTTCATGGGTCTTGTAGAGGTTTGTTAATGAAAACTGGAAGATACCCTTGCTTATTTTCTATGCTTTGATGAAAACTTTGTTACAAAAACAAGAAGTATTACTTGTAATCTACCTTCTCACTTCTGATTTAGTGTCCCAATGCCTTATTTCTATGCATCATTCTTTATTTGAGTAATTGATGTAGATTTTGATACTCATTATGTAATTTATAATTGTTTATAATTTGATGAAAACTTTTTTTCTAGCTTGAATTTTCCTTTTCTTGGAACAACTCATAATCTTGTATCATCTATATTCCTTCAGTAAGCATTTCATTTTGGTACAGTAATCATTTGTTCAAAATATTTTTTCTATCTTCATCTGTTACCTATACTTGCACACTTAAGAAAATAGTTAGGAAATATTTAGGCTTTTTGGCCTCTCTTATGTTGCATATTTTTTTCTTCTCTTTTTTATTCTATAATTGTTATAAAAATAACTCTCCTAGATATTTGGATAACTTTTACTTTCATTTGGGCTCTGATGTTTTATATTTCAAGTTACACACCCGCAGGCTTGCTCATTTGGCACTTTGCATAGGCTTTAGTCCTTCCGCGTCTTCCTACGTGCCATATAATTCTTATACGTGCCCCTATGCAGATGCCTTCCAAATCAGCAAATTTCTAGGTCTTCCTGTCATGCACTCTCTTTTCTTTATGCCGCCACTAGCCCTTCCTCAATTGGATACTCACAACCTGCTTCCATAATTATTTTTCACAAATATGCATTCTTTTCTTCAGCACATGTACCTACCCGCATGAATTCTCCCTACTTTCCTCTTGCATGCTTACATATTACCACGTGCCTCACTTTCTTCCTGTAATCTATCCATGCGCCCTCATGTGCCTTCTTGTTTCTTCCTTCGCATTCTACTCCCCTTCCATTTCCCCCCTTTCCACCTTCCTCCCACGCACCCACTTTATTCCCTTCTTCCTACACACACGCCTTCTTTCCTATCCCCTTGTGCCCTCCTCATGTGTGTCTTCTTTTTGTTTCGCTTCTACACCTCATACCCGACTCCTGAACTTCAAAATGCCATAAATTTTGATCCAGAGCTCCGATTTCTTAATTTTGATGAGGATAGATTTATGAATTTAAAAGATTCATATTCAGCTCCAGTCAATTAAATATCTAGTCTCGAGTAAGATGTATTAAATTTGTTCTGTTTCACCTAAACTATGTATGGATGAAAGTGCAATTTCTAAAGCCTCCTTGCATTTGAAATATGTCATTAATGTTCCTAAATGTATTCTTGTAATTGTATCTTGGTATTTTTCTGCAAATATATATATGTAATTGCATTTTATTTTGCATATCTAGACCCGTGACTGTAGAAGGTGTCAGCATTTTAGGAAAAAATAGTGATTTTAAGATTATATAAATTTATTTTCTTCTGATAAGAACACTGTTTCCCATAAACATGTGAATGTATTTTTAAGTATTTCTTGATCCTTATACAATTGATCTTGTATAATGAGTTATACTATGGAGAGCTGATGTAAATCAATGAGTATATAACTGCTTGATCTATAATTCAGTTTGAAGGTATTGTTTTGCTTAAAAGGATGATTTTCTTTAGGCACTCTAATTTTGACATTGGGGGGGGTATGTAAAACTAATTTGGTTAATGGCATCCATTGTGTTGGAAGACTCTATCATGGGTAGCTTCCTGAAGTTTATTTGTGTTTCATATGATTCAACTTTTGTTTTTACATTGTGCATATTCTAATGATCAATAAAATCCGTGTTATGATGGTGAGGTTTGAAATCTTGATCTATTGTAATTGGTGTGTCTCCTTGCCCCTGTACTTGAAGTTTTTAACTTTATTCTCATCAGCATGTAGTGTAGCTTTACTTTGCAAGAGAAAAGAAGATGAACAATATTCTTAGGCCGTTCTTTATTGGGTAATTCTGAAGATCTGGGTCTATACTCTTATTTATTTATTTATGATTCACTATCTCCAACTGCCATTTTCATCTCATAGATAATGTCTTATTTGAGAAGGATACTGTCACCCCCTTTTCCTACTTAATATCTGGCTATGTATTGTAGGATGAAAACAAATATTTTATGCTCTGCATTTTTCTCTCTCTCTCTCTCTCTCTCTCTCTCTCTCTCTCTCTCTCTCTCTCTCTCTCTCCTCCTCTCTCTCTCTCTCTCTCTCTCCCCCTTGGTCCCTTAAAATTGTTATCATTAGGACCTATATTAGTCAAGATTTCCCTTCCTTACAAGTGTTTGTAATGTTATACATTATTCATTTATGTAGGAACCATTTACCTTCTTTAGAGGTCCATCTGCTACCTAGCAAGTCCCACATACTTAAGAGATGGTCCCATGTTAGACAAATATACCGGCTGCTCATTGGCACATAGGCATGATATTTCGTGAGTTTGTTCTTTTCTCTTTCTTTTCTGACAATGTACCTTCTGAAAGAAATGGCATATATGAGGCGTGAAAAGAATTCTGGAACTCCATTAAAGGTCAAAGGGAATTTAAATGTATATGATCTACATAATACTTATGATTTTTTGACATAGGCCCCATCTGGGGATGTAGGAAGATAGGTTTATGTGTCCAGAACCCCACCCAAAAATTGGGCTCTAAAGGATTGAATTCGATATCTCACTTTTAATGAAAGTTTTAAAACAATAAAAAACAAGTGACCACTAAGAAACTATAATATTTAAACAAATTAGGAGCTAAGAGCTTCAAAATGAAGAATTACTAAAAGTAATTTAATCACAATTGTAAGGATAATGGGTTTATATCTATGACAATTTTACTTTTAAACGACATGCACCATGTAATTGCTACATAATTCAATAGTTGAATGTTAGTCCAACATAACACAGATTGACACTGCAAGTCACCAACTAGAGTGCACATGTTAAAGCTTCATTATTAGTCCAATAAAATGTATTGCAATAACTTGCAATAATATATGCCTATTCTAAATTATCTTTATGATGATAATTGAATGTGAGTGATGAAATTCTTTTACTCCAAGGCAAAATTAAATGTAATTTAAACTTGTATAAATTGAGTCTTCCTCTGATACCTGTCACTTTAAGGGTTTGGCAAATCTGGTCATCTTTGAACAATAAACTACATATACAGGTTATTGTTGCTACTCTAAAATCTATTTCATTCCATCGCCTAACTAATCTAAAGGTTACTCGCCTTCATGCTATATAAGGAAATTAAAATTTCTATTCCATGAAGTCATGGGAGCTTCGAGCGAGAAGTTCTACTGACAACTTGGTGAGTGGGTCAATTCTGTTGTAAATATAGTCCTCCGTCATCCTGTAGAAAGAAAAATCTTTAGGAGCTCTGAATTGGCGCAATGTACCCCCGGCTGTTTTTAATGTTACTATCAAGCTCTTCTCTAGTTATATCATTTTGACATGTATTGTAGGCTTGGATTTCCTTAGAACATATGCTTGGTAGTCTATATTTACAGAAAGATCTCATATAAGTGCCTTCTTTTTGATTTTGCTGGATGTCTCCAAACCTGTTAGCAATTACATAGTAAAAAAAATTGATGAGGTGGGGCATTTGAATAAGGTGCCCGTAATCAAAAACTTAGATCAAGCAAAACAGCCCCCAACAAGGTATTAAGGACTCTGCCAATCAACATCTATCACCCCTCTCAAAACAAATGTTGTAGCAACCCCCAAACTACACATGCACTGTCTTAATGTCATTGTTCGAGGTAAGAATGAAGTTATGATTTTGGCAACTCTCGAGAGCAATGGTAATAGCGACAAAGTGAATATTGATTACTTCCCATTTACTATCTCATTCCATATTTAAGTTAGATGATGTTGCATTAATTTCCATCTCTCCATGTGTCGTAGATTCGGTTATGACCAGGTAGCTAGGTTCATAAACTATCTCCAACATCTACTCCAAGCATTTCATCTTGTATGTGGCATACGTGCAACTTATGTACGTGACATCTATGTTGCACCACAAAAGATAACAATAACATGCACAAATTGCATCTACGTAAAGTACTTCTCATGTATGTGTGTATGTACAGTGTATATATGTACGTATAGCAAGCACATAGAGAGAGAGAGAGTGTCAGAGATTTAGTCTATTCGATGATCCACCCCTTTGGCTTACAATTATTGTAAGCTTTAATTGGAGCTTCACTATTTGTTTGCACCGATTGAGGTACAATCAAAACATAGTAAATGGTCTTTGAAGTCACCTGCTCAATACTTTTGGTTACCCAAGGAATGATTACAGGTTTGATTCAAGGTAACATCGATCCTTGGTCTTAGATCACTTAGCATTCACCAACAAGGTATACAATGTTTCAACACACATACACTGGTCATCTTTCCTCATTGGCATATAATATTGTGCTTCAAAAAATTGGTCACGGAGCACGTAACAATCTCTACTTTTTGGTTAGTAAAGTACATATGGTACATGGACCATTCGCAATGCATGCAAATTGCATTTTTGAAGTGAAAAGTTGCGGTTAAGGCCTACTAGTTCTAAGCTTGATATCCAGATATTCATCTTAGCATGAAGTCTAAATGAAAATGTCATCGTATCGCTTAAGTATGGAACAATTTTAAGCCTAGTTTGTGTTCAATTTAAGTCTAGCATTGTTGTCTTCAATAAAGCCTAATATTGCCAAGGATAGTTGATGTCAATTTCATACAAAATAATTATATATGACTTGACGGATATGGAAATAGACACTTAGGCCTTTATAGTATTCAATTATAGTTTCATGTCAATTCTCAAGTTGACGTTACAAGTAGTTTTTATAATCATCAATGCTAAGTTCCATTTCGATTCAATATAGTATTGGTTCCCATAAATATCTCCATGCCACACTATTGAGGTTGGGGTTTTCTCCTTATGCAATAAGTAGACCTTAGTTGAGATACTTTAAATACAATGAAAGAAAAAATAGATGTTGTAACACACATGTGCACAGAACATACGCACATTACCAATTAACAAAATGCAATCGCATCCACCACCTGCATTTGCGCACAGATCACGTCTCAATTATGGTCTTGTTTATCTAATGAATTTATAAGTATTTTTTAATCATCCCCAAGTTAGATTCTCATCGAAACAAAATTGGATGCTATTAAGAAGTTTCTATTGACCTTGAACCTTGAGGATATGTAACCAATTTTGATATGAACCAAGTGGAACATCAGTTTGAAAGCATTGGTATTAGGGAATCATTTGGAGGATTAACAATTTCACTTGAAGATCCTGTTAAGTTACATTTTCATTTACAATTGAATTTCACTTATGTAGAAAATTGCATGAAAGGACAAGCATTTGTTTGCACGAAAGAGGATAACTGAGGAATTTTTGTGAAAGACTCTCCAAGAGTGCGTGGAAAATCCAGGGCTAGTGATTTGATAAATATATAGAGTGCTGATGTCATCACATGCTTGAACTACCAGATGAGAGCTTTCCTCCGCAGTGGTTAATACAATATTTCATTTGGCGGTGATGAGTCTGGCGTCAAGCAACATTGATAATTGAAAATGCTTATGCACAGAAATCAGAAGCAATTTAGTAAATGATTCATTGCAAGCATAAGTCCAGTTTAAGGTGTACCATTTGAATGAGTTCAATGGACATGACTTCAATGGACATGATAACCCTCACGAAGCAACTTAATTTCAAGCTAATCACGCTCATATGCTTTTGGTGAAGATGTTAGCAGAGGAGGATATGGGGTTCCGACTACAATAATGAATTCATTACTTTCAGGGTTGGTGAGCACTCGACCATAAGGCTTACAACTGTTTACCACTTACTTATTTGTACATGGTCAACAATTTACTATGATTTGTTACCCTCTATGTGGGGACCCATTATGGTTGTACTTGCCCAGCTACCACGCCATAAGCATATAGAAAAAGGAGTGCTACTAATGATCCCTTATGAAATGGGTGAGGATCCAATAACTCTGAGTGGGCATTACGAAATAAAGTATTAGTTGTTACCTTGTTATCATCATGACTTCAATACTTAAAAATTAAATAAAAACTAGTCAATAAATTAAGTCTATCGATAAATTATCTAATGAAATGGTGACACATAGACAACCTGATAAAAGGTGATTTTATTCTTTCAAGTAATGGATTGCCTTAAATTCCTCCTTTGGTACTCAAAAGTACTTCTTTTTAACATCTTAAAAATGTGTTTTCAACATAATTTAAATGTGTAAAAGAAATCTTGCATATTAAGGTGAACTATAATGATCTATTAAAGTCATAGTATATTTTTTAAACAACCATATGATTAGATACAGTGGTACTCATAGCAAAGCCTTTTACATTAGGATTTGGCGGTGGTATCATAGCACATTGCATTGTCCTTATGATCAAACTCGAATTCCTAACGATATAAGAGTATTGTGATGTATAATAACGGTCCAAATAAATTAAGGTGGGGGCTTACATTCTTGATTCAGAGTGTTGATGACTTTACCAGGGGTGGAATGTCATATGCTGTTTAGATGCATCACATACCGATTGTGTACTTGATGCACAAGAAGATCAGAATGCAGAACTACATAAGGTGTCTTTGTTCTTGGAGGTATGTATTCTAGAACTTGAGGGTACATCATGGTGTTCAAATAGTGGCTTGTAATAGCAATATTTCTTTCTAACAACGACCACAAATTTGTTGAGATTGTTTCCTTTGTATTGTTATTTTGTCCCATTATTTGATTTTTGGCCCCCTTCAATTGCAAAGTGTCCCAGTGAGATGTGTTACTGAATTCCCCTTACATTTACATAATTTGATGAAATCGTAAAAAAATTATTTCTCATTCAGTAACCTGAATCTATTCCTTTATTCCTGAGCAAGGTTCGTGTACGATTGTTCTCTCTCAATGTGTAATTTCTTAAAATATGGCAGCGCCAAGTTGTAGGATAAGAAGACATTCCCATTAGGTTCCTCGCAAAATACTCCCCATCCTTGTACTTCTATGATTTAATCCCTTATATTTGATCTCTACTCGTCCATTCTGAATGTTTTTATGTCACTCCTTGCTTAGCAGTTACTAAAAAATCTTCAATATGTCACCCTAGCGGTGTTTCCATCGCACATTTCACGTGTGATTGCTATTGTAGTTCACCAGGACCAGTGAAGACAACTAATATTCAGAGAAAATAAATATATATTTATCACTTTCATGATAAATATTTGTTTTTAATTAAATATTTAGTCAGTCTTTTATGTTTACACTGGGTTAAATGCAAGAATATTAAAAGTATCATTTACACGTTATTCCTATCCTAAGATAATTGTCTCGAGGTTAATGGCCGCTAGGATATTTTGTTTTATTTTTAATTTACATGATAAGTGGTACAAGAAAACCATTGATATCTAACTATGCTCCATTAGAGTTTCATTTTAATATTTTGTATTTTGTCAATACCATTTTGGAGGATGCTAACTACATTAGTCTATAATGTACAAAGATAAGATTAGACAACAATTACTGTGAGATTTTATATTTAATTAATGACTTTAATTTTTGAATTATCATGATATAAAGTTGCAGATTTTATAGAATTCTATACCCAATATTCATTTACGTATTTTTAGTCTTATTTTATGTTAATTGTAAATCTAGCATCCCTATACTAAATAGTATTAGGGTCTAAAATTTTCTTGTGTTTTTTTTCATTATTTAATTTGTAATCCTCATATTTTAAGTCAATCAATAATCCTAGCGGTTAAGTAGAATCCTATAAAACATATACATTGTTATGCTTATTACATATGCAGATGTGTCGAGCAAGATTCCTTGAAATCATTAATTATTTTTTACCAGATCTTCATATGTTAATCCCCCAAAAAATATAAACTTGCAGCATAACTCTGCCAAAAAATAATTACCCCCATGCTTGTTAAAGCCATGGACAATATCTAGCAATGAATATTCACCCCACTCAAAAAATATACCATGCAGTAGCAAAAGTACCCATACATGCATGGATAGAATAAAAAATAATAATAATAATACTAAGGCTAATAATAGCCTCCTAGATCTTACAAAGCCAAACTTGAGTTGAATGAGTCAATCCTCATCTTCATGTAAAAGGAAAGTGTGCATGTGATTTTGTGATGAATAAAGTAATTTTTGGAAAATATGAGGTAATTTTGGAATGCATAATTCGAATCATCAAAAATACTTTTGGACTCTAGTCAATTATGGACTATATGCTTGCACAACTTTATCATAGCAAATTTGTCTTATCTGTATGTGGAATACATCCTTGATTTTTGAATAATAATTGATTTGCATGGCATACAAGAATGATTGTTTGATTATTGATCTTATCTTGACTAAGGTTTTATCATCAATCACCTTTGTATTTTTATTAAAACAAAAGTCAAAAACCCATTATTTGGTCAGCCCAACTTTTGATTAATCACAGGAAGGCATAAGGTTATTGAAACCTTAATGATTTTCCAGAACAATGATTCAGTCCCCTCCCACGATGCGTGACCCCCTTTATTATGTCGGTGAAACACTTCAACCCTGGTTACATTAAGGTTTTTGTATGATTTCCACATGTGCATTGGAATCCTATAGTCATGTTAACCTAACTCATATGGAGTTAGGAAGATGAAATTTTTTGAAACCTAATCCTTCTAGTGATTTTTTTCTGGCTCTTGAGCAGGACAAATCCCTTAACCATTTTTCCTCTCAGGCCACCTGTGAATGTGATTTCAAGCTCAATTTTTAAGCTCTTGTGGACTATCTATGCATAAATCTATGCTTCTCTGCCATTGATGGACAACTCGATCTCACTGTAGAAGGAATTATATGCATTTATAATTTGTTATTATATTTTGGCCGCCGTTAAAGCTTAAGTTGATATCTTCTTGTTCTATGTTTCCAGGTGCATAATGAATGATGAGGAAAGTCCCAGTTCAATTTATTTTTTCACCATTTTCACTGGTTTATTCTAACTCTTTGGCCATGGGGTTTTGATTCTATGCTTTCATATCTCTACATCCTTCAATTTTGAGCCATGACCACCATTATTTAGGTGAAGAACCTCTGGTTTTCTCGTGGTAGAGCCATTGTAGTGCTGGGTTGTGCAAAAATATTTAAAATCACCATTGTTTTGAAGAGACTTGAGGTGGCTTGGAGGGAAAACTACTCTATTTTCTTTGCTGGTAGTTGTCATTTCTTTGAAGCTTCTAGGCTCTACCCATCCTCTATTGGAGACCATGAGGGTTTTTTTTTATATCTTTTATTATATAGTTTTTCTTGTTGGTGGGCACTATGGCCACCAACATTTGCTTGTTGAACCTCCTGGAGATGACCCTCTTTCTCCTTGTTGTTGGCTCATGAATTTGTTTGAGTTGGAAGCTTTGAGATCCATGGGTTCAATTTTAAACTTTGCATAGCTTTGAATGTGTTCACTAGTTTTCTCTTGAAGTGATTTGACTCGCCATTCTGCCTTACTGCTATGGTTTTGAAGGAAAAAATTCTAGTTTCTATTCTATTATGAATTCATTTTACTTACCCATGGCGTGTTTTGTGCTTGTGACTTATTTTTAGATCGTGGGTACTTGAACTTGCCTAGTTGTAGTCATTTGTTGCATTTCATTTTTTGCATAACTTATATCCGGGTCTTCAGGGGTTCAACTTGCTGTGAGTGTGATGCTTCCATAAGTGATAATATCTTGCATGTATGGGGCTTGAAAAAGAGTTTCATGTCTTTTTTTCACTGTATTCACCTCTGACGAGTTGGGGATTTTCTTTCCTGAGCTATTCATGGGATATATACATGGTTTATAGCTTTAAATACTTCATTGATTTGCCATTATTCAAGCTTGAAGACAATATTTCTATGAGCAGCCATAGTTTTTACCTTGTCGTCATTATTGATGGTAAATTTTTACCTCCTAAATGACGCTTTATTGCATAACTATGTTTTCATTACTCTCTGTATTTTCTTGTTAACTCCGATTGAGGTTTCTATGATTTCTTATTGTTGTAGCTCATCTTCCTGAAAAACATTATTACACTGAGCACACTATTTCCTTTGCTTTAATGAAATCTGATGTGTGATTATGGGCTCACCATTCCTCTTGCATAATTATATTCCAGACAACAGAAATTAAAAATATTTAAACAGTGTTCAATGTAAGCTCCAAAAGAATATTAACCCACATAAATATGGGTAACTGAAAATAGATTTGAGCCAATGTCTACAAATTTTATTCCCATCAGCAATTCCAGAATGAACAATTTTATAATAGTATACACCATTATTTCTCATTAATCCCCTTTGGTGTTCTTTCATATTCAGGGTCGTTGTAACCAATGGTACCCATGACACAAGTGAAGGTGTGGTTTTGGCTGTAGCTTGCTTTTGTATTCCTTATGTATACATTCTAAAAGTGTATTTTTGAAATCCTTGATTTGGAAAAGGAATTGTTTCCTGCAATTTTGTTGTTCTAGCTTATAACTCCCCACTATTTTATCATCAAAAAATCACATATCTTTAAAAATGCATGGCTCTCATTGAAGTGCCACAAAGTATTGAAAATATGCTTTATTTTTGTCTTCACGACCTTGATTCTTTTAGAGAACAATCTCTTTCGATATCTTACAATTAAGACATTATACTTGATATTATGTAGCGTACTCTGTTCATGAACTTTTTGCATAACTAAAAGAGTTTGATTTGTACATGATATTGTAACTTTTACCTTTATCAAACTGGAACTTGACTTCTCCTTGTTACTTAATGTGCTTTGAAAATAAATTGTACATTGAAAGTTGCATATGGTATTGAGTCCTTTCTTTTTTGTTTGCGATTCTTTAATTTGATTAAAAAGTGCTAAAAAGAGCATTGAATACTTGTGTTGATGATAAATAACAGTACCCCCCAAATGGCGTCAGATCTAAGTGGGGCATATGGTGTGTCTGCATAACATGGGACCATCTCTCAAGATGTGGGACTTGCAAACTTAAGATGGCCCTCCGGAGAAAGCCAGATTCTTCTTCCTAATTTTAATGGTAAACATACTTCCAATGAAGGAAATGCGAACTATCTACTCCCAATCTAACAATGCCAAGGAGACAGGGAGAGAGGGAGAGCATGAAAATAAATAGAATCCTACACAACAGAGGTGATATCACCGAGAAAAGGGAGATTTCTTGTTGTAATCTTAGCTACCAGAAGTGGAGAGAGGTGAGTAATGGAGAGGATGGAAAAATGCATAACAGACCAAAGATAGAGTTCACACAGAACACCACTTCAAAACCATTAAACAAATCTCCAAAAACTTGCAATAGACATCAGAAGTATGCACAGTATACCCTGCAATGGTGAGAGGAAAGAAGAGACAATAAAATAAGGAAGGATGGAAAAAATGCATCACAAAACATATTTTATTGCTCCATGAGTTCACAAAGTACATCATCAGTCATGAAAGAGGAAAGAAAATTCCATTACAGAGCCATTGAGAGGAGGCTTAAAGCTCCACATTCAACCCTAGGGAGAAAGAGAGAGGGGGAGGCAAAGAGAAAAGATGACCAACCTTGTAGAAATATGCCCCTCCTTTACAATATATAGAAGAAATAAGAGAAGGAGAGAGGGAAAATTTTAATCCCTTGCTTCAACCACTCAAAGATTACATTGAGTTCACCTACTCCAACCACCTAGAAGAGCATTTAAATTCACCTACAACAATGATGGGATTCACTGCGAACACCCCATGCCTCCATGTGTTGTTCCTTAATGGGAAAGAAAGACAGGATGGCATTCTTCATCATGGTGACTAGGTGAGAGACTTGACAACCCCCTCAAAAATGGTGTGACCAGTTATCCGATTAATGGTGGCAGATCATCCGTAGCAACCACTGAGATATTTCCGAAACAGTCCTCTAAGTCCACTCGAATTTGGCAGATTCACTATGTCTGAAATATATGGCCATCTAAAGGCAACTTAATTGGGTTTTAGGTATTTTACCTTTGCACAGAGTTCCACGATGAGTCGCCATGCATTCTTACAGGCTTTGTACTTTTCTCAGCTTTCACTCTTGTCAGTTACTCTGAACCAGACATGGTGCTTCTATGCACGTTAGGCCTTCTTTTGTTTCTTACTTTGTAGTTCTACCTAAGCAGATCCCTAGCCTTATTGGCAGAGATTCAACTGTGCCTCACCTGAGACACGTGGAGGGCTGGCACTCATTTGGGTGCCCCTAGATTTGGATGCTTGCCTTTGAAGTTGCGTCGAAGATGACGTGGCATTTGGAGGTTCTTTTCAACTGTCTACCATGACCTTCTTCCTTTCTTAGCCAATTGGTGAGCTTGTGCTCATTTTTACCCCCCTTTGGATTTTTTTTTTGAAGCTTTTTACTCTGACAGTCACTCCCTCTACGGCTGATGTTCTATTTTCTTCAGTTTGAGGGCCTACCCTTCATGATTTGGTGAATTTACTTGTGGAGCCTCGAACACATGTGGAGGCTTCTGCTCATCTCTTTATACTTAGCCAATTAAATGCCTGTTGCCCATCATAGCCCCTTTTTGGACTCTGACACGTGGAGAGGCCTAGGCACATCATTTGGAGACCCAGCCTTGGGTCGTTTCACCTCTGAAGTTGTGCCTAGCTGACACATGGCTGCCTTCTGCCGGTCCTGTGAGAATTTTTGACTGGCAGATGCAACCCTTTTTAAGACCTGGACAATGTGGTGTTCCTCCACCCATGTTTAGGGAAGATGACCTTTTAGGTCATGACCTTTTGAAGTTACGCTGTTGAGACATGTGGGACCTTCCGTGGCTGCTCTATACTTAGCTTCAAATTCAATGACTCGAGCTCAACTTTACCTCATCGGTTTCTGACTACGTAGAGGACCACATTCTGTTGGGGACAAACTGTTGATTTTTTCCTTTGGAGATGCACCTAAGGGAACATGTGGATGCCTCCACTAATGGTTAGACACTTGGAGATCCACAAGCATGTTCTTTGCCAAGATCCACGTGGGGGGCTCAATCGTCTGGGGTCTCCATTTCATTAGCGCCTTTTAGACATTATGCCAAGACTGTACACCTGATTGTTGGATTGTTGATTTCCCCTGAGCTCGCATGACTGAACCGACCCTTTCGATTTCTTCTATGTGGGGTCGTGTTTGATCAATTTTTCCAAGGGGGAAAAATTGGGATAACTATTTGGTGACTCACAGGGACATCTGCAAGCTAGATGAAGAGATCAATAGCCTTGGAAGTATCCATTGGGCATGGAATCACGAATGAGAGCCTGGTACTGATCTTGTCCCTGAAACCGCGAGCCCGACTATTTGCACTTGGTGACCCTGAACCTACCCATGTTGTCTGCACTCTAAATTTTTCATAAGAAAATTTTCTTGATTTCTGAGAGTAGAAAATTGTAGTGACCTGGGGCTTTCACTTGTCCCTGAAAATGACTATCTCTTGAAACTTGATTTTAGTTGTTGTGTATTTGTTTCATTTTAAAATTAACAACTGTTATAAGCAACTGTGGCTCTCTCTTTTGTAAATACTGAAGGGTCTGAGCGCACTGTACCTATGGAGCAATACGAACAAATACTTATATACAAATATTAAATCATACATGCCTCAAATAAGACATGCAGAGTGTATAAAAGCACTTCTTCTGCTGAAAGCAAATCTACTCCTACTCCTACAATAACCCTAACAAAGAAAAGCTAAACAAATCCTGCTACAGGTAGGGAGAAATAGCTTCCCTTTCTCAAAAAATGTGTCCATGTATATGATTTGGCACTAAACATGGTTGTTATTATGAGTGAGAAACCGACAAGAGGCTGATCTTCCACCCAAATCATCAAGGTATCAACATGAAATCAATCAAAAATACCTCCTCAAGTTTATTGGCATTGGAATCTTGAAGAGGTGTTGATGGTGACCCTTGGTGCTTTGAAACTCATCCTCATTCCCTGAAGTGGGAATGACTGGTTTTGGCTTCTCCCTTGGCTCCAATGAAGACAAATACCTAATTGGGCATGGTTTGGTCCTTTGAATGTGCCCATTGTTTTGAAACTCAACTCCAAGAGTGGAGTCTTCCTGTGGACCTTCCTTGATGGATGGTGTGGGAAGAGATGGTATCTTCGTACCTTTTTCCCTCCTCTGTTGTTTCTTGAAGACTTGAATTTCTCTTGGATAGCCTCTTCCTCTAACATGAAATTTTTCAAATAAAAATATTCAATTCTCTACTCTAGAGGACTATTTGGGGCAGCAAGGTATTTTTGATAGCTCTCCTCCATCATGGATTCATCAATAAAATTAGGCCCTTCAAATGAAAGCAAAAAATATTTGATAATGCTTTCTTCATCAAGTGACTTTAACTCTAATTTGATCTCTTCCAACCTACTTGGATCTGGTTGTTATTCCTCTCTCTTGACTGGTTGTGGATTAGATTAGCATCCTCTTCAGACAAAGTTCCATTATGGAAACTGCATTCAGAGCATACAGATTAATCTTCTTCCTCTTGTTCTTGTTCTTCTTCTATTAAAACTGAGCTTCCACCACTTGTGGTCTGACCCCAGCCTCCTCCATGGGCTTAACCAACAAGGGAATCTTTTTAATTCCCAAATTTAAGAGCCAAGCTCACTAAGCTTTTGATCATTTCTTCTTTTTTGGATCTCCTCCTTGGTTGGTTTTTTGAGTCTCTTCCCGACATGGACTTGGGAGAGTAGGAGGAGTGGTGGGTGGGGTCTCCACTAGTTTTTTCTTTATTTGTGGTGGAGGGGAAGGTATTGCCTTTGGCTCTTGTGGAGGGGACTTGGATTTGGAAGGGAAAAGGGTAGAAGAATTGAGATGAGATGGAAGATTAGAAGATGGAGAAGGGGAATCAACACTTGGTGCAGCAGATGGGAAGCTTGGAGATTGAAGCTCTGGTTGAGATGGTGCTAATTGGGAAAGAGGAAAATAAAAGCTATGAGATGGTGGACCTACCCATTAACAAGGTTGTCTAGCACCAAGCTCATAGGCCTCTATCTCCTCAGTCCATTGCACAAGTTGAGGTAGCACTTTAACCATGAAGTCAAGCTTCTCTTGTGGGCTATAATGTCTTCAAAAAGGGTCGACCCATGGACAAGGTACCCTGCAACCAATCCTAAATGTTTTCATTTTTGTTGTAGCCCTTGACTGCACCATGCTAGCCTCCATTCTTTGGATCTTTTCCAGTAGATCAACGTTCTCCACATAACTATTACCATTATATGCGTACCCTTGCTCTTGATAAGCTCCATAGCCAAAATGGTTTTGACATTGCTCATATGGGTAAGCATAATGGTTATGGATCTTATCATAATGTTGATCTGGAGGAGTTGGTAAATACATTGAAGGCTGAATGCACTGTGGTTGCTGCAAGTGTGAGTTCCAAGTTGGGAATGAAGTCATGATTGCACAACTTCATGGGATGGAAGAAGATGGAAGATGTGGAAAGAAAATAGGATGAAAATGCATGGAAGAAGGTCTGCAACCTCATAGATGTGGGTTGTTGACCATATGGATTCACTAGATGTGTTGAAACATGCCTCCAAAGGATGGATCTCCGCAATAACACATCAAACCTGCTGAGATGAATATGTAAAGCTCTTCAATCTGTCCCACCGGGCGTGCCAAAACTATTGATACAAAATCAAAGCACCCCCTGAATGAACTCGGATTTGAGTGGGGCATCCGGTGTGATCTGCATAACATTGGACCATCTCTCAAGATGTGGGACTTGCAAACTTGAGATGGCCCTCTGGAGAAAGTTGGCTTCTTCTTCCTAATCCTAATGCTAAACTACTCCTAAGGAAGGAAATGTGACTATCTACTCCTAATCTAACAATGCCAAGGAGACAGGGAGAGAGGGAGAGCATGAAAATAAAGAAATCCTACACTACATATGTGATAGCACCAAGAAAAGGGGGTTGCTGGTCACAATCTCAGCTGCCTGAAAGTGGAGAGAGGTGAGCAATGGAGAGGATGGATAGATGCATCATAGACCAAAGATAGAGTTCACACATAACACCACTTCAAACCCATTAAACACAGCTCCCAAAACTTGCAATAGACATTAGAAGTATGCACAGTATACCCTGCAATGATGAGAGGCAAGAAGAGATGATAAAATAAGGAAGGATGGACAAAATGCATCACAAAACATATTTTATTACTCCATGAGTTTACATAGTACATCATCAGTGGGAAAGAGGCAAGGAAATTCCATTACAGAGCCAAGAGAGAAGACTAAGACTCTACATTCTACCCTAAGGAAGAAAAGAGAGGGGGGCAGGAGAGAAAAGATGACCAACCTTTAGAAATATGCCCCTCCTTTACAATATATATAAGAATAAGAGAAGGAGAGAGGAAAAATTTGAATCCTGCTTCAACCACCTAAAGATATGCATTGAATTCACCTACTCCAACCACCCTAGAAAGTATTGAAATTCTCCTGCAACAATGATGGGTTTTACTGCAAGACCCATGCCTCCATGTGTTGTTCCTTGCTGGGTAGGAAAGGAGTCCATTATTCATCACGGAAATAGGTGAGAGACTTGACAGCCTCGAAAATGGCGGACCGGATCATTAATGGTGGAAGGTGAGTAGCATGCACTGAGAGATTTCTAAAACATCCCTTGTCGCCCGAATCTGAGCTTCCAGTCGAAATATATGGCCGTCTGAAGGTGCTTTGGGTTTGGGGTCTATCCTTGCGAGATCTACATGGAGCCCCACACATTCTTAAGATTTTACTACCTCCTTTCACTCCTAAAGTTGTGCCAATGATACATGTGGCGTCATCCATGGGCCTGCTCTATTGAATTTATCTTCTACTGAAGCCCCTCTTGTTGGTAGAGACATTGTGCTTGACCTGAAACACATGGATGCTTCACGCTCAATTTGAAATTGCCCCCAAATTTTACCTTTGAAGATGCATTGAGATGACATGTGGTGGCTTTCATTGGCCCTTCTTTTCTTAGCCAATTCAATGGTTATTTTTGCCCCCCCTTTTGACACTGAATACGTGGCGAGCCTGCACATGTTTGAGGACTGCCTCTAGATTTTAACCTTGAGGATGCATCGAGCTGACGCGTGGAGGCTTCCACTCACTCCTTTATACTTAGCTGATTCGGGCTTCCTTCCCATTTAGGAACAACTGTTAAACCCTAGACACGTGCAGATTCCACGCATATTTGGAGATTTCCCCTTGGTTCCTGCCCCGGAAGTTACGTCGTTCAGGCACGTGGCACCTTTTGTGAGTCTACAACTTTTCAACTACTGATGAGACCCTTTTTAGACCATGTACACATGGAGGGTTGTACACATTTGGAGACCACCTTTTGGGCTTGACCTTTGGAGTTGTTTCATTGAGGCACATCGTACCTTCCATGGATTTTCTCAATACTTAGCTGATTCAGGGCCTCAAGTGAACACTACCTCGTCGGGTTCTGACTACATGGAGGCTTCTATAGACCCTTTTGCTTGATTTCTACACTTGTGTAGAAATGGGAAACTCAAAACATTGTTACGTTGGATAGCCTTGCTGAAGTATACCTAAGCTAGGGGAATTTATATAAGATTTTATTGTCACTGCTGATTTGTGAAAAAGATTAATTGAAATCTATAGCTATGTGTGCTGTTACAAAATGTAACAAATCACATAGTCTGAAATTTCACAAATATCCTAAGCAAAAGAACACAAACCCCAAAGGACAGTTGTGTTGCCTTTAAAAAGACACTGGATTGCAGAATATGTGAAGTGTATGGTCTTGGAACAACAAACATAGTGGTAGTTTTCAAGTAATCAGATTCACTATTATTACGATGGTGTTTATCAGACTTTACTGCTTTGTATTCATTACAGTCATTGTTGTGATTAATGAGATTACATCCATCTATGTCTGTCATGAAATGATTACAGTTGACTCCTTTCTTGCTACTTCCATCAAGAAAAATATTGACAAACAAACAGTGACAATAACGTCCAAATGGAGTAGCAGGAAAGAGTCAAAATGAAGAACATATGCTAAGATAGTTAAACAACATACAGGGAGGCACATCTCACTCAATGATTGCTTACTAGGAGTTACATGTATTTATTTTAAGGTCTACCTCTCTATATTAATTCATTTTATTGAGATATTGAGTTGCTTACATCATTGTATAATCAAAGAAAAACTTGAATGCAGGAAGAGATAGTCAACTCATTATTTCAATTTAATGCTTTATTCATAAGAGATCATAAGTTTTCCCAAACAAGCCATGGGATATGACTAAGTAGTAACATCATATACATGGAAATGAGAATATTGCATGTGCTAAAGAACAATAGTAAAGGAGTAAAAGTGAACCCATCATTGCCTTTTCATCTTCTTTCCCGCTCCGCATCATCTGCATCTTCAGCTTCAGCCCATTCCATCTTCCGCTTCCATCTCCATCTTCTTTCACCTGCAAGACAAAGAGCAATATCTGTCAAATTTTGAGCTCAGGGTATATTTTTATTCCGATACATATGTTCTAAAGTAAATACATATTCTAAGTTCAATGTATCTAATGGTACTTGAAAGAAAGAGATACAGAAACATGACACAGGATAATTCAGGGATACAAATAGGCTGGCCAACAAAAGAAGAAGAAAAGTACATAAAGTGAAATGAGTGGAATGAAGAAATCAAAAGAGCTAAAGGATTTGATGTATAGAAGAGTAATCTAAGTAACTTGCAAAAGGAAACAGATGTGGAGATAACACATGAAGGAAATTGGAAAACAGTTTGTAGAAGAAGGAATGAAGAAGAAATAAATCACATGGATACAAGAGAGGCCAAAAAGCTATTTATTTCTAACTTATTTTTGAGTTTTGTAGGAATAGGTTGCAACATAGAATGAAATAATTTTAATTGGTTAAAAAGATCAGCAACTTTCAAACATCATTTCCAGATTAAGGAAGGAAGAAGCATCGTAATAGGTCAAGAAAGAGATATATTTTGCAAATCAAGATTGGAAATCTGGAAAAGGAGAGAGAAAGAAGGATTTTGGAAATAAATTTATAGAGTCTCCCCTTGTAAAAATGACTTTTGATTTAAAACAGAATTGAAACACATGCTTTTTTTAGCTACTATAAGCTTCATTAGTTATCTAAACTTCAAAAGGAGGAAAAAATGTCAACAAAAGTACATGTTTCATCACTTTTAAGTTGATATCATGATCAAATATAGGTATTCCAAAAGTTCATCATGTTGCAGCCATTAAAAGTTCATTTTATTTCCGAATTCAAGTTTGAATCAAAGGCCAACTACTTAACAGTTTTCCAAAGATGCAATGAATCAAGTAAAGCTAGCATAAACAAATTCATTCAAGTGAGCAGACAATCCAGGGAGATGTTTTATATCTTTTCAGAATGATCAAGTTACAAAATCTGGAAAGAGAAGGATTTTGGAAAAAAATTTCCAGAGTTTCCCCTTGTAAAATGGGGTTTTCCAGAAAAACAAAATTGGGATTTGATGCTAAATTTGAAATACAATTGCTATCATGACTTCTGAAAAGGAAAAAGTCATTATAGAAAAGAAAACTAAGTATTTTCTTCATTTTTAGAAAATGAGCATTTTTATTCATTATACAAGTGGAAAATAATCATGTTTACAACAAAGAAATAGACAAACAACTTCCAGAAGATCTATCATTATTCTGAGTATACAATGTCAAAGCTACATATACAATAGAAAATTATTACAGTCAAGATTTCGAACCATGCTTTCCAAAACCATTTCCAATCAACAAATTACTGCAAACAAAATTGACAACACATTTCAAATCTACAAATAAAATTTCAAGCTACAGTTACATGGATTTATAAAAGAAATAAATGCCATCTCTAAGTTATAGGTCTACAAGCTCAAACAAGTTATCTCCCAGGTAAAACAGAAAAGGGCTTCACATTTAAGGACTTTTCCTTTTAAACAAGTAAAATGCCAAGTATGCATATAAAAAATAATGGACTAAGTATCCAATACAGAGCTCGAGGAGTATCAACCAAAACGTTCACATTCGAGAAGAATGAAAAACTGAAGCTACATCTACAGAAAGAAGAAATGGTGACAAGTATCTATCAATAAGGAACAAAAATAGTCAACGTTTTAAAGTCCTTCAGTCAAGAATGTTTCAAGCTCCTACGAGTAGAGATACGGGAAGCCAAACACAGAAAGGCCAAGATGTCCATTTTTAGTTTTAATTTAGTTTTGAAATACCCATTCTAGAATATACAGATCTACAAATGGTGGTCATCATTCTAAGAAGAAAATACTCAGAAAAAAAGCATTTTGCCAGTACAGAAGGAAGGGTGTATCACAAAATGCCAAGCATGCATCTAAAGAAACAGTGAAAAGTATCTATCAACGAAGAACGAAAACAAGTCAACACTTCAATATGTCAAGTTCATGCATCTCAAAGTATTGGAATAACAAATGCTCATCTTCCAGAAGAAAGAGGTCTAATAGAATGAATATCAAGAAGCACACAAAAGAGGTTTTTGACAAAAAATTCAATGGAAATCATCTAGGAAGCTAACAAAGGAAAGAAACTGCATCTATAAAAATAATTTCATTTTATCAAAATATAAGTCCAAGGTTTCTTTTACAGTTGCAGAGGTAAAAACTCAAACTCAAAAGGAGAAATTAACAGAGATAAAGACAGAACTTACCAAGGTCGAATGAAAAACAAGCAATGATCAAAATGGCTACAACTTCCTTCATAGGCTCGTATTCGAGCTCTATACAGAAACCAAAGAAAAAACCAGAAGAAAACCAGGGTTTCATCATTCAACAATGATCAAAGATGAAGTAGAAGAAATAGATTAAAATGATCTATAGATCATATACAGAAGGAAAAAGTCCAAGCTACAAGACTGAACACAAAAGAATACCTCCAAGTTTCAATAAAATGCTAGGCCAAATCAAATAAAACTATGGCATCGAGCATCAAAAATCAAATATGCAGGCTCAAAGTAACTCAAAAACTTCCAAGTTTCCATCAAAATATGCAGAGAAGAAAAAAATTTTGCCAAGGCTTTGCCCACAGACCGAAAAACCAAGTGAAATGAGCAAGTGCGAACGAGCTCAAGTGATTTAACTTTCCACCAAGACCAAGGGTTCAAAACCCTAATCCCACGATTAAAGATTGACAGTCCACAAAATATCCATGTATCAGATTCGAACGACGTAGGAGACAAACATGGTTCAAAGTGATAACCTGGTTAAATCCAGTTACCACATTTAATGCCAGGGTTCAAAACCCTAACCATAGGTAAATGATCAATGGCAGTGCAAAAAAAGGATGAAGATCAAGGGCCATCAGTGCTCACAAAAGATCCAAGTAAACCCAAACATGGTTAGGTTATCAACAAACTAAAGTCCACAAGGGGTGAGTCATCATGGAAGGGGCCAGCCCACGTGGACACCATTTAATCAATCATTCCAGCGACTTCCAAAATTCCAAACTATAGGTCACCCAAGGAAAAATCAAAACAACACATTATTCATGCCATGATCACCGAAAAGGTGAAGGTTTGTAATCATATGCACCAAGGTGGCGGACAAATGGTTCGTTTCAAACTAATCAAAGGTGGTAGACCAAAACATGGTGGTTCCAAACTAATCAAAGGTGGTGCATTCCTTTTAAATAAACATAAATTTCCCCATAAATCCACAAGGTGGCACTCATGTTATTTTCAGAAACAAATGCCAAAGGTTGAGCATGTGCACACTCACATTTTATTTTACAAATATTGCTAAGGATTGCAGCCTTTTTGCTCATACACAGAGAATGATATTTTGCATGCCTTCACAACGAGATAGAATAGAGAAGATGAAGAATTTGCATGCTCAAAGGAGGAAGACTTTCCTAGCAAGCAAATTTGTAATTTTAGCAAATTATTCACCTTTCCTTTCTTAAAAATAGAATAGTCAACTTTAGTTTGACTGTATTGTATATAAGGCTGATAATGCCTATTTTTATTACATGCTCTAGTTTGTATTATTTTATTCCTTTATTTATTATTAAATAAAGGATAAAATTAGGATACATGGGTGAGTACAACCTTTAGGCTATTTTTAGGAAGGGGGAAAATTTTTGCTATATATTGTGTGCTTTTGCAAAGCGCAAGGGGGGGATTTTTCAAAGAACTTCCCATAGAACTTTTGATATGAATACTAAAGCCATTTCTACCAATTTTTCCCTCTAAGTGTGAATTATTTTATGCGTTTCCAAGTTATTCTGCAGTCTTGTGTATGTCAACATTAATCTTGTGAATCAATATTCCCTGATTAAACACTTTACCCTGCTGCAAATTTACCATTTTCTACCAAATTTTATTATGCGTATTAGCTTACTAGTGCTATTGTGAATTTCCCTCAGTACAAATTAAGTGTTTTTCCCTTTTATTCTACAAAAAGGTATTAATTGGTTCATGCATCTAAAGAATCCTTCACAAATCAGTTGTGTATTTCACTCAGTCAAGTTCTCACACAAAATTTGGTGTATCACCTTAGTATTAAATTTTTAGTCATCTTTTCCTCTTTAAACCCTCCAAAAAATCAGTTTAGTGTACACCAATAAGGAACCGGCCTTTTAATCCCGGAGGTTCACCTCAAAATAGGTATACCCACAGACCTGAGGTGTCCCCATTGTATCTATGAGAGAGAGAGAGATCTTTTGCAGGCTTAGAAAATTTGTTGCCATCTCTCTGCAGGGTGCACTTTCGAGAGATAACAGTTTTTGGTATGCCCGGTGGGACGAAAAATTAGATCTGCATGCAAAATTACAGTTTCCAGAGTAGATCTAAAACAAAATTATATCAAATAAAAATTACTTTCAAGAGCAAAGTTGCAGTAAACTAGTTTTAAATATTCTATGATCTTTAGGAGACTCCGTAAAGCTGATTTCATACCAGTATTGCAGCATGTTCCATGCCTAAAGTGACTACAAGATCATCGGTAAGAGGAATTCCTCCTGAGTTTGTTTCTTTACCTTTGAATTCTGCTAGAAGGAGAAGAGTTGGTAATACATTGCCTTATAATAGACTTGGTTTTGAAAACCCTCCTGATATTCATTCACCACGCATAAATTTTTCAATCAATATCCCAGTTTTTCCAATGGCTATTCAACCACCCAAAAATTTTGTGACCTTTACTAGTGGCATCCCATTAGTAATTCCAGTGTACCATGATATTCCCAATGCTTCTTTGAAAAGTTTTCCATCATTTACCGGTGAAAATCAAGTTACACCTGCTGAACATATTAAAGATGTTGCAGCCATATGTGCAGTCCATAATATCACTCATGAAGACGTAGCTTTAAGACTTTTAGCTGCATCCTTTAAAGGACAAGCCTTGCAATGGTATAGGAATCTAGAGATTGGAAGTATAAGAACTTGGGATGAATTAGGTGAGAAACTGCTGAAACAGTTCCAAGATAATTCAGACCATTTATCCCTCATAGAACAGTTATCTACTATCAAAAGAGCCCCTCATGAGTATATGTCTAGCTTCAACATTCGTTTCGCTAGGACTTGGGAAAGAATCCCAGCAAGTGTTAAGCCTCAAGTTGATCACACTTTCCTTTACTACCTCAGAGCATTGAATAGCGATATTGCAACTATGATCCAATCCATGGGAGCTTTTACTCTTCCAGAGGCCTATGACACTACTATAAAAGCTGAAAATAACCTTATCCAGGCTGGAAAATTAGCACCAAGGCCTACAATGCCATTTTTGGTAGATTTAGCTCATGTCCCATAGCCTATTACAATCGTGGAGCCTACTGTTGCAGCCCCATCCCCAGATATGTTTAAAGATTTGAAACCATGGGAAATAAGATGACATCAATTGAGAATAAACTTGTATTGCCTAACAGACCATATCAGGCTCCTTATCATCAAAATCAACAAAATAGATAACCTTACCAACAGAATCATAATTATAGGCATCCTTATCAACAAAGGCAATTTGATTCTAATGTTCATAGTGCATCTAATGCTTTGGTTCTAGTTAATATGGCTACAGAAGAGTGGTGCCAACCTTGTAATCAGCCTCATCAAGCTGCAAATCACCCAAATGCCTTCCTGAACCTGAATCTTGTTGTACAACCTCAATTTGAAGCATTATTCATGCCCCAAATGGAGGGTAGGCAGCCAGAAGGTCATGTTCAGAAAACACCTTAATAGAATTTGGTCAGTTTCAATGAGGAATATTTCATTGTTATTACCACTAGAGCTCAAGAGAAGGCTACCGAGAATAAAAAACAACAAAATAGACCTGTGTTTCCCACTGTTACTGATAATTCAGCATCTACAACCTCAAAACCAGCTAACAGTCTTGTTTTCCTTCAAAAAATAGCAAGTGTTGCAGCTGGTAAAGAGCAACAAAAATAGTTGCAGCCTGATCCAAGAAGATTATTTATTCCTCAGATATCTAAGGCTGCTGAAGCAGAATCGGTTTTTGCTAAGGCTTATGCTAAAATAGTTGAGTCTATCTCTAAGATGGTTTCTTCTTTTAATATTTTTGATGTGATGAAGAAGCACAATGTTAACATCTCAATGTGGGATGCTTTAAGCATTCTAGGACAACAGGATTTACTCTCTCATGAACTAGCTAAACTGCAGATTTCTTCAAAAACAATAGAAAAGGAAGTTCAGAAGACAAATATGGTCCTTGGAACACTTGATCAAGATCACGTAAAAGGGGTTAGATGGATGGTCCAGAAGGTTTTAAATGCTCATGACATAAAGAAGCCACCACCTTTTTATCTATCTCTGATTATTGGAGAAAATTTAGTTCATAACTGCATGGTGGACAGTGGTGCAAGTAGCACAGTTATGCCAAAGTCAATTGCTAAAAAATTAGGCCTGCAGTATGAACCTACAGAAAGAGTGTTTTATAGCTTGATGGGACTACAACTAATACAGTTGGAATAATAATAAATTTAGAGGTAACGTTACATGCTTGCCCAAATGTTTCCATTTTGCAAGATGTTACTGTTGTGGATTTACCTCCATATTTTGCTTTGTGCCTATCTAGAGACTTCACCGCAAAAATAGGAGGTTACCTCTCTTCTGATTGGTCTTTATTATTTTTCACCACACGTTATGGCACTAAGGTTACCATCAATTCAGAACCATTGGCTAAATTTCACATTGAGCCTCATTCACCAAATGTAGTGGCAAATTATTCAGCTTTAGATCAATCTAATTTTGATGATGTAGCTCAAGTTTCAGCATTAGAGGGTGTTTCTAACATGTTTATGGATGAAAAAATAGTTGAAGAACATGCCCATGATCCTTTTAAGGAAGTTGAAGAACATATTTTTAGTGTATATTGCATGCATGAAGAAAATGCAGCAATTCCCTTGTTGTCCAAAATAGAAAATTCAGCAGAAGGGATTTGGAAGCTTCATTTCGATGGAGCTAAGAATAAGAAAGGATAGGGAGCAGGTTTGATGCTCACTTCCCCAACAAATGAAAGGTATTTTATAGCCTTTATTCTCTAATTTTCATGCACTTGTAATGTAGCTGAATACGAAGCATTAATTCATGGCTTACTTTGGGCCAGAAAAAGAGGAATCAGCACATTACAAATCTTTGGTGACTCTGAGTTAGTAATCAATCAATTAAAAAACTTCAATGTATGTAAGAATCCATTAATGAAATCTTACAAACATAGAGTTTTAGACTTAATGGAAGATTTTGATGCCATTAATATTCAGTCTATTCCTAGAGCTGAAAATAAGAACGCTGGACATAGACTTGCAGTAGTTGGTGCTAGTTTCAAAGTGTTGGAATAGATAGAAAACAACAAATTTCAGCCTCATGTTAAGTTAATTGTTAGGCCTTCGATCCCTGATAATGAATCAAATTGGTAGGTTTTTGAAATTGATGATCAAATATGTAGGTTTCTGCAGCAAGAAGCTGAATTTTCTACAGTAAATCAGGATAAATTACAACATTTATAATGGTGACCAGATTGTTCTGTTAAAGACACACAAGTTTCCTTAAGGACTTATCACATTGGAATACATCTTTAGTACTGATGAAGAGTTAATAAAGGAGAAAACTAAGATGTATACTCATGTTGATAACTGCAAAGAAATATCAATTGATGAAGGAAAGAACTCTATTTCTTGGAAAGGTATGTTCCTTATCTGAAAAACAAGTCTTTTATTCAATCTTTGCAAAGAATTTAAGGATGTTTTCGCTTGGAGATATCAAGACTTGAAGGGGTTTGTACCCAGTCTAGTACATCATACTATTGAATTATGGCCAAATTCTAAACCAATTAGGTAGAAGAAACAGGCCTGTAAATCCAAGAATAGAACCTCTTATGAGGAAAGAGTTATCAAAATTGATTGAATCAGGAATTATTTTCCTAGTTAAGCATTCAAGTTGGGTAGCAAATCTTGTTCCTGTTAGGAAGAAGAATGGAGAAATCAGATTATGTGTGGATTTCAGAGATCTTAACAAAGCATCATTAAAAGATCATTATCCACTACCAAACATGGATAAGATTTTGAGAACAGTTTCAGGATCAAATAGATTATCCCTTCTAGATGGTTACAATGGATATAATCAGATTTTAGTCTAAGAAGAGGATAGATATAAGATAGCTTTTACCACCAAGTGGGGTACTTATGCTTACAAAAGAATGCCTTTTGGTCTTTCAAATTCCAGTGCAACGTTTCAACGTGCAATGGACATGGCTTTTTGCAGCCTACTAAATAAATGCATACTTTTTTATTTAGATGATGTTACTATATTTTCAAAAGATTCTGAAGAACATCTAATGCATTTGAGGTAGACTTTTCAGCTTATGCAGGCAGTTCAGAATATCCTTGAACCCCAAAAAGTCTATCTTTTCAATACATCAAGGTAAACTACTTGGCCATATTGTTTCTAAGCAAGGTTTAGCAATTGATCCTTTCAGAATCGAAGCTATATCATAGCTATCATTTCCTCATCACAAGAAGGCATTATAGAGCTTTTTGGGAAAAATCAACTTTGTTAGGAGATTTGTTCTAGATTTTGCAGCTTTGGTTAAACCGCTAACAACCATGTTAAAGAAAGAGAAAACATTCTCTTGGACCAGCGAAGGGAGAGAAGGTTTTGAAGCCATCAAAACAACTATTTCTCAGGCCCCTACTCTTGCAAATCAAAATTTTGATAAAGATTTTACAATGTATGCACTTGCAGGAGCTGAAACAATCTCAGCTATTCTAACTCAGGTTAATGATGAGAATATCGAACAACCAATTGCTTTCTTTGGACAAGAGTTTGCATGATTATGAAACAAGGTACACATTCCTTGAAAAAACAAGTACTTTCAGTAGTCAGAGGACTAAAGAATTTTAAGTACATGCTTTCAAACAATAAAATTCATGTTCTTGTTTCTCATCCAAGTGTGAAAGCTTTCTTGCTAAATAAAAGATAGTTGAATGAGAAAAGAGCAGGCTGGATAACGAAGGTTATGGAATATGATGTTGATATCTAAGTTGCCAAGATAGTTCGAGGTAAATAGGTTTATGTGAGCATCTAATTGCTGATATGGAGAAACAACAGGCTGTAGAACCCGAGGATTCATAACAACATGTTGAAACCACGTATCAAAAATCAAATATCATGTTGCAACAAGAAAATCAGCAACCCTAAACCTTCTCAAGAAATTTAGGAATCAAGGAGGATGACTGATTTGGTTAAGTATTTACAACATGACACCTATCCAGAAGGTATGGATAAGAATAAATAAAGGTACTTCAGGTTACAATCCATTCCTTATCTTTTCGTTGATGGGCTATTATTCAAAAGAGATATAAATGGAATCTTGCTGCGATGTGTTGATTATGACAAAATTCAGAAAATATTATCAGAATTCCATGAAGGACCTGCAGGAGGTCACTTCTCAGCACGTACTACATCTTTAAAGATCATGAAATTAGGCTACTATTGGCCTAGCATATTTAAGGAATGTTTTGAATGCATCAGAAAGTGCAAAAAATGTGCTTTCTTTATCGGAAAAGAACATTTAGCTTCATTTCCTTTGCAGCCTATTTCAGTTGACCAGCCCTTTATGTAGTGGGGTCTTGACTTTATGGCATGATTAACCATCCTTCACAATGACATAAATGGATCTTAACTACTACAGATTATTTTACATGATGGACTGAAGTAGTAGCCTTGAAATATGCTAATGAAGCTTCAATACTAGCCTTCTATGAAGGTATAGTCTGCAGATTTGGTGTTCCATCTACCATCATATCAGATAATGCTCTAGCATTTCTCGGTGCTAAAGTAACAGATTGGGCTCTCAACTATGGAATCTATTTAAGCTCTTCATCTAATTATTACCCACAAGGTAATGGCTTAGCTAAGACTACCAAAAAAAATCTGTTAAGGATCATCAGAAGAACACTCAAGGATAATCAAAGAGCTTGGCATCTAATGTTGAATTCAACACTTTGGGCTGATAGGGTGACCCCTAAGAGATCAGTTGGTAACTCACCATACAAACTTGTGTATGGGAAAGAAGTGAGAATGCCAATTTTAGTTGAGCTACCTGCATTAGATTTGTTGCATCAAATGGAATTACTTGAGAATGAACCATTGCAGGTTTGTTATGCAGAATTGATGGAGTTATAAGAGCTAAGAGATCAAGCTCATTTAAATATGGAGAAAAATAAAAAATAGATGAAAAAGACTTTTGACAAGAAATCCAAATTCAGAATCTTCAATGAAGGAGATATTTTGTTGAAATGGGATGTTGATCGTGCAAAGCCAGGAAGACACTCAAAATTTGATACACTCTAGAGTGGTCCTTACATGATTTCATCTGAGAAGGAACACAATGATTTTCAGCTTTCGAAGCTGAATGGAGAGGAACTCCCCATTCCTGTGAATGGTATGTTTCTCAAACACTGTTATTGAAAATCTTACAGTGATTGTTAGAGTAGGATTTCTTTGTTCAATAAGTGTAGTTTCTGCACATTGCATCGTTCTTTATTTTCAATAAGTGCATTCATGCACGTGGTCTGGTTTTTTGGATTATTTCCCAGCTTTAGTTTTTTTTGGAAGGGTTGGACCTTTCGGAAAAAGGCAGATTTTGGTCACATATTTGGACTCTATACCCAATAGACAAGAGTAAGGCACTAGTCTATAAGCTAGCAGAAAACTTTCCCCCCAGGATCGCAAGAAATGTTGACAATTTTTTGCACTTGTGCAAAAATGGGAAACTCAAAAATTTGTTACGATGGATAGCCTTGGTGAAGCATACCTAAGCTAGGGGAATTTATATCAGATTATTTTGTTACTATTGGTTTGTGAAGAAGATAAAGTGAAATCTGCAGCTATGTGTGCTGTTACAAAATGTAACAAATCACATAGTCTGAAATTTCATAAATATCCTCAGCAAAAGAACACAAGCCCCGAAGGACAATTCTTTTGTCTTGATGAAGACACCATATTGTAGAATATGTGAAGTTTATGGTTTGGAACAACAAACATAGTGGAAGTTTTCAAGAAATCAAATTCTCTTATTATTATGATGGTGCTTATCAGACTTTACTGCTTTGTATTCATTACATTCAATGTGTGATTAATGAGATTGCATCCATCTATGCTGTCATAAAAGATTACAATTGACTCCTTTCCTGCTACTTCCATCAAGAAAAATATTGACAAACAAACAATGACAATAATGTCCAAATGGAGATAGTAGGAAAGAGTCAAAATGAAGATCATATGCTAAGGTCACAAGTTAAACAACATACAAGGAGACACATCTCATTCAATGATTTCTACTGGAGTTACATGTATTCCTTTTAAGTTTACCTCTTTTATCTAAGTTCATTTTATTGAGATATTGAGTCTGTCTTACATCAGTTGTACCTGAATCAAAGGGGAAAACTAAATTTCAGGAAGAGATAGTTAACTCATTATTTCAATTTAATGTTTTATGCATATGAGATCTTAAATAATCCCAGAGATAGCCGTGGGATTCTGACTAAGTAAGATCATCATACTGCATGGAAATGAGAATTTTGCATGCTCTAGAAGTAGAAAGAGAAAAGAAAGAAAGAATTGAACCCATCATTGTCTTGACATCTTCTTTCTCACTTGTCATGATCAACATCTTCAACTTAATCCTAATTCAATCTTCTACTTCCATCTCCATTTTCTTTCAGTGTGTAGGATATAGGTCAGCAGCCTATGAAATATTTAGCTCAGGGTCATAAGTACATGCCGATAGATATGTTCTAGAAGGGAGAATGTAACTTGAGTTTTCAGATCAACTGTTCTGCAAATGGAACTTGAAAGTAACAGTACAATAGGAGAGCACATGGAAGACAGGATAATTCACATGTTACAGATAGGATGCCGTAGTAAGAGGAATAATCAGATTTGAAATAGAAGCTGAGGCTGATTGGTAGGAAGAAGGGAAAACAGCTAAGGATTTGGATAGACAAGAGCAGAGATCTGAAGTTTCTAGCAAAGGAATTTTACTAGGTGAAGATCGCACATGAACAATCAACATTTCAAAAACAATTTTCAGAAGAAGCATCTGAAGTGAGAAACAATTACACAAAGGAAATAAGAGCAGGCTGAATCAAACCTAACTTATTTCTAGACTCTACGTGAGAGTTTTGAAGAGAGCAAGTTGCAACAGGGAATGTACATCGGTTTAACTAGTTAAGAAATAAGCAGTACAACATTTCAGCAGAGTGCCTGATTGAAGGGTTATGCCCTCTAGATGGTGTTACAGGAAGGATGAAGCATCATTTACAGTTTCCAAAAAACCAGTTGCTATTTTGCAAATCAAAACTAGAAATCTATGGGAAAGGATAGAGCTATAAGGATTTTGGAGAAATAATAGCTGAGTTTCCCATCAGATTATTATACAGTGCTCGAGATATAACATGAGATTGCAGATTTGATGCTAAACTGCGAAATACAATGGTTATCATGACTATCTGAAATTGAATGCAAGTGATTTGTAGTTAATAAAACTAAGAAGTTTCATTCATTTTTAGAATATAGAGCATTTTTATGCATTATGACAAGTGAAAAATACATCTATGTTATGCATTGAAGTAATAGACAAACAACTTCCAGAAAGATCTATCAGTTGATTCTACCTTCAGAAATGCTTCAAGATACGGTGTATGAATTAAATGCAGATATACAATATCATATGTCAGTTTCAAAGAGGCAGATGGATATAGGCTCAAGAAGAGAAATGCCCGGGTCAAACAGAGAGAAGAGCAAGTTCATTGTTGTACACACCACAAGTTCCTTTTGAAAAAGTACATTGCCAAGTATTAATCATGATAGATTTGATATATGAATTTCCAGTGAGCTCGATGTTGTAACTATCATTGGAACCTGTTCACATTCAAGAAGTATTGACAGACACCTAGAAGCTACATGGCTTCAGACATTTGAAACGGTGTACAAGTGGCTATCAATAAGGAACAATGATAGGCCACGTTTTAGAGAGTACTTTGAGATTACAAAAATGATTCAGGCTCCTACGAGTAGAGTTCCGGGAAGCTCAAACACAGAATGATACCAACATGTGGTTTTATTTAAGTTCATTTAAAATACCCAGAGAAGAAGTTTACAGCCCTAGAAATGGTGGTCATCATTCTAATGAACCATATCCAAGCTCAGAAACGAAGCATGATAACCGGTAAAGAAGGAAGATTATATCTTGCAAGAAAATGCCAACCCGGATTCATCAAAACAAACAAGATGACAAGTGGATCTAAAGTTATGACAGAAAGTTAAATAGTCAATAGCTTCAAGCTATCAAGTATGCATCTCAGTAGTAAATAGCAAATACCCAAGCCAGATCTACCGAAGGAGAGCGAACTTCATACGATCCTAAGAAAGAACAGCTCCCAAAAATCAGAACTACGATCTAGCATGAATGAACCGAGTCCAGAAGACCAAAGTTCGAGGTTTCTTAACATTTCCTTTACACAATGGCGGATAATGCAACAGTTACAGAACTTGCCAGGGCTTCGACCACACAGTGAACTGAATGAACCAAATGAAGCTGATCAAATTTTTCTCGCAGGTTGAGTTCCTTTGAGCTCCACCTAAACCTAAGCACAAACCAGGGTCAGCTCCAACCACAACCACAATCAAACATCAATGATCGAATATTCAGCCAGAGTAAATAGATCAAAATAATCTGATAGATCGTATGCACAGAAGGATCAAGATGAGCTACAGGACTAACCAAAAAAATAATTCCCACCGACTGTTCACCAAATGTAGGCCAAATCAAATAAGCATGGTGTCGCGCATCAAAAAATCCTATATGCACGGGTTAGAGATCGACCCGAAAAATTCCAAGTTACCATCGAGGTACAACAGATCAAAGACCCAAAATCCATTCAAGGGCTTCGCCCACAGACTTAGACTCAACACAAGTCAAACTTGCCACTGACAAAGTGTTCGAGGGGTGAGCTCACCGATGTAGGAGGGGCCACCGAGCCCACGTGTTTGAAACAATAATCATTGCCAAGACTTTTAAAGATCGACGGCCCAACTATTGTGCATGTGAATCAGATCGAATGGTAGTAGACCAAGCATAGGGTTCAAGATGATCACCAAAAAGGTGGAATCTCAATAACCACTATATACCATGTCAGTATATCGAAACCCTAATCAAAGGCTGACCACTTTGTGCCCGATAATGCACCTAAAAGGACGATTTTCAAGGGCTATTAGTGCTCACCAAGATCCATGAAAATGACCGACAGCATATTTAGGTCATGTGTATATTTAGTCAAAAAGGTGGTGAGATCATAAGTGGTATGTTCCATATCAAATGGTAGACCCTTTTAATCATTATCTACGACTTCCAAAAGTCCACACTATAGTGACCAAAGAAAAAATCCAAACCACATGGTGGATGTCATGATCACCCGAAAAGGTGAGGTCCGCACTTATACACCAAGGTCAAAAGTTGGAAGACCATATGAATGGTTCAAAATTGATCCAAAGGTGATGCACTATCATACACATAAATGGCCTAAATCCAGCATCACGTGACAACATAGTGGTCCAAACAAACCAGAGGTGTTTTTCAGTTGAAATTTTATTTTGCAAGGTATTGTTGAGGATAATGTAATTATTTTTCTCACATGCAGAGAGAATGATATTGTTGCATGCCTTCACAAGAAGACAATGACAGAGAAGATGGTGAAAATTGCATGCTCAAAAGAGGAAGACTTGCATAGCAAGAAATTTGTAATTATTATCAAATTATCCACGCCTTGCTTTTCTTAAAAAATAGAACAATCAACTTCAGTTTGACTGCTATTGTAAACTAAGGATTTTAAATGACTATTTTTAACTGCATGCTCTAGTTTGTATTATTTTATTCCTTTTATTTATTATTAAATAAAGGATAAAATTAGGATGCATGGGCGAGTACAGCCTTTAGGCTATTTTTAGGAAGGGTGGAAAATTATTTTGCTATATATTGTGTGCCCTTGCAAGGCATAAGGGAGGGGGGGGGATTTTTCAGAGAACTTCCTAGAGATCTTTTTTTTTTATATGAGTATTGAAGCCATTTCTGCCAGTTTTTGCCTTCTAAGTATGAAGTAATTTCTATGCCTGTTACCAAATTATTCTACAGTCTTGTGTATGTCATTTCTGTTAGTCTTGTGAGTGTAAATTCCTTGACCAATCACTCTTACCCTACTGCAAAATATACCAGTTTCTGCCAAATTCTATTGTGCACTTTAGCTTACTAGTGCATGTTGTGAATTTCCCTTAGTACAAATTAAGTGTTTTGCCCTTATATGCATACAACAAAGGTACTAATTGGATCGTGCATCTAAAGAAAGCCTTCAAAACATCAATTGTGCTATATCACTCAGTCAAAGCCCTCACATAAGTTTTGTCTGTATCAGCTCAGTATTATTTATTTTCAGTCAAATTTTCTTACCCGTTAAACCCCAAGAGAATCAATTTAGGATATATACCAATAAGGAACCGTACTTTTAATCCTAGATATTCACCACACAATAGGTATACCCACATATGTAAGGTGTGTCCATTGTATCTACGAGAGAGATATATATATCAATATAGCAGGATTAGAAAATATGCAGTCATCTCTCTGCAAGGTGCACTTTCGAGAGATAACAATTCTCTCTTGTTATAGATCTTGTAGCTCTAGTAGGAGGTATGTGCTAACATGTGAGTTGGAATTTATATATTGATTTCTCTATTTATTGTCTCCAAACTTCCCCATTGTAATCAATTTGTATTATAAATTTCATGCAGAATCAACTTTCTATCATAATGATTTGTTGTTTTATCACAAAGTTTTGCATATTCGTAATTCACTCAAATCTTTACTTGGTAGCTATAACTTGCATTTTTAGATTTAGCATAATACTCCTGTAATAGCTTCAAAAACTTTTTATAACACTTTAGTTTTCTTGAGTTCATCTTTGATGCACTTGCATTATTCTACAATCTGAAGCTTGCATACACATAGCATATCTTGTATGATTTCAAACATTTTGTCAAATGGAAGCAATTATAACTTGAATATATCATCTGTCCTTTCTTCCTCCTTGAATGTATATACTTGAGGCTTACTAATATTTTTGGAAAGAAATATTTTATCTTTCCATCATGTGATTGTTTCCCTTTGTTGAAATTTGAATCCTGATGAAGTTGTGAAACTGTGTGCCTTGCATTTACTTTCATGTGCAAATGACTTCAAACAACACTTGAATACTACAATCTACATGGTTGTTCTTTGCATTGATCTAAAATCTAAAATCTAACAGGAATGCTTTAAGGCATAACTTTCCTAGAAACTTGATGGAGAACTTGGTAAATATTGAAAATAGTTCTTATTATGTATACAGAATCTTTAGCAAATGAATAACAAAATTGTACCTCCACACTTAAAAATAGATAGAAAAATATAGGGCAAAAACCTCTCCTTTTAATCTTTCAATGATTGTTTTTTCTATTTTTTATATGATTCTAAAAATAAGGATTCCTTATACTTATGAGTGATAATGACATGGAATTTATGATTCTATTTTTGGTTCCTTTTCATACCTCCCATTTTTAATGTTTCAAGAAATTCATATGCATTAAATTGTAAGTACATGGCTAGAGAGTAACCCGAAGCTCTAACAATCTCTTTTTTTTGTCAACAAGTGCTTCATTAGTAGAAAGGAGCGTCAAGATGATGAATATGAAAGCAAGGACCATGGGAAAAAAAATCATCCAAGAAATGATGGGTTTCCTCTCTCCTCATTCATTTACAGTTTTACGCATATGTATTTTTTTTAACTGTACACATGAGTTAGATCCCACGGCTTGTGTGGGAAAAAAAATTTCTTCATGAATAAATGTAATTCACATCTGTAATTGACTTGTCTATCTCTTTTTGCATTTAATTACTGTAATTGTGGAATGAACTAAAAAACTCAATACATAATTAATCACATTAAAACATAGAAAATTAATGGAATTAATGCACCTATACTTGAAAATTATGGTTTCTCCCATGCAAACAACATATGTGATTTTTGTTTCAGGTAACAATTTCTAACATCTTCTATTGTTTCTGACTTCACCAAGACTATACGTTTAGTCTTTTGAGGCTTATGCATATCTTTGCTGAAGGAGACACTTGGAATGGAAGTATATGTGAGGCATTACAATTTGCAACAACACACATAGCTTCTTCTTTTCATTTAATCCTTCATATAAATGACTACCTTTTAACAACATAGATTTTTTTTAATACCACTACTCGATGTTAAACCTAAAATGGTAAAAAACCAACAATATTGATGTCATAATAAAAGAACGGGTGTTTACAATTGAGTCGTACTAAAATATGCAGCAGATACCTGGATGCACTATAAAGAACTTGAGTTGCTTATCTTTCTTTTTCTAAGAAACATGTTCTGATAAGATTTCCTTGCCGAACATGTGTGTAGAGATCAAATTCCCATGCAATGTCATACATCATCACTCTCAAACAATATTATCCATTGTTTATTATATTCAACAAGGTATACACTTTAACGAACACATTTTTTTAATTTTATTTGTAATAGTAATTTACTATTTAAATTCACTTAAATCTAAAAAAAATAGAAATATTCGATAAGACTATAACCCTAAATTTATTAATATTTGTGGTAGAGAGAAAAGGGAGCCCTTAAACCCCTCAAATCCTAAAATAATTTTAACTCGAAAACCATGACAAGAATTTTACGCAAGTATAATTATTCCTATTTTTATTTTTAGGGTTTTACTATAGTTAACTGACGATTTGGGTGTCTGCAAACAAACGATAAATTTTCTCTAAATGTCTGAGGATTTCATAGATTTTCCCTTTTCTTCAGCTAGGGAAGGCAGTGATGGCTTCAGATAGAGTGAGATGCAAGGAGCTTAAATAGGAGGGTAATCTAATATTTCTTTTCCCACCGTTGACTATCATCGGGATGGAAAAAGAAGATCATTGAAGATCCTTTATGGATTATTTTACAAAGAAGATGATGGTTCAAACCACCACCCTTTGCATTAGAAGAAAAATTACATTTAATTATATTCTCATAGTCGAGATAGATGCCCTCTATTAGTTTCTTTAGAATATATTCAATCATTCTGTAGTTAGAGTGAGGTTCACTCACATCATATTAAATTAACCATGAAGTGTGTCACATCTCTTTAATTTCATTAGTTTAGCAGCCACTAGCTTATATAAAAATTATAAAATACATCTAAATGGACTTCAAATTTAACACCACGTTATAACCTTTGTTGTAACCATTGAAGTACAAGACAATATGTTTTTTATCTAGTATAAATTAGAAACATGTTTTGTACATAACATGTCATAAATAATTCCTAGCGTTAGCTAGACTACATAACATAACATAAAAAATGGTTGGTGTTCGTTTAGCCCTTATAACATAGAAAGAATAATGGTTGGCACCTGTTATACCTTATAACATAGCATAAATAATGGTTGGAAAATGCTAGACCTTATAACATAACATAAATAATGGTTGAATACTGCTAGCCCTTATAAAACAGAAACATTTTCTGTACATAAAAAATAAATAAATAATGCCTAGCAGACGTTATCCCATATAATGGATTCCCATATTTGATTTTATGGATTCCAATATTTGGGACTTTGGATTACATATAATTCAAATATAGGTGATTTTTGATTCCAATATATGTGATTATTGATTCCAATATATGCGATTTTGGAATCCAATATGTGTGATTTTAGAATAGAACATGTCTGATTTTGGAGTCTAGATAATTCAAATATTTGACATTTTGGAATTCAAAAATAGCAAAATTGGATTCCCATATTGGCCATATTTTTCAGTTTCTTGGACTAGAATAAGTCCCAATTTATTGAAATAAGCATTATCTTATCTATTTTATGTTATTGACTATTCACTCAATAACATAAAGTGAGAGAAAATATACACACAAAATCATGCACTTGGGTATATTTATAGGTTGTGACAAAACAATTACATTTACATGATTCTTAAGAGATACAAATAGAAATAGAACACTATCGTTGGTCTATCATCTTTGTTTTTTCCTATTTATTTTGTTTTGTACACCATACAACCCAGAAGGTACTTTAGTTTTTTTATCTTTCATGAATTTGGACACTAGTTCCCAAATAGGATAAAAGTGCCTAGGCCGATCCTCTCTGGGTGCCCCTGACCCTTTTCTACCTTACTCTCTCTTTTTGCACCTCTTTAATATTTTCGTTATATTATTTTCTTATGGGTCATACAGTGCCCACTTTCCTTCGACACTTTTTTGTATTGATCCTGATACTGCTGACTATACTATGGACATTGTTATAGTTTTGGTTTAGTATGATGTTAGATGTTAGATCATGGATTATTGTTGACTTTGATTCATACATGATGCATGATGTATATTGGAGACATTTTATATAGATGTTAACATGTTTTTGGACATGGTTATATGTATATATATTTATGGATGTTGTTAGGACATGTGATATTTGGACATATTGAGTAGATCAAGAAAATTGAATTAAAATTGATGATGATATAGTCGTTGATGAAATTATAAGTGATATTGTTGTTTGTCTTGATGATTGTTATGATTCATATATATATTAATAATTTTGAAATTTTATTTTTATTCCTTTGGATGTTCTGATATGGCCACGAGGCCAAAGGAGGTATTTGTGTTTTGCAGGTTAAAAATATATCACAATAAACATCAGGGGATTGGAGACCAACCACATTGGAATTCTAGATGAATTCAACAAGGTCACCATGGCAACTTGTAATTTTTTTGTGTGTGTGTGTGTGTGTGTGTTTGTTAGTTGTTTGGTATTTCCATGGGGGGGATCCCCTTCGAATGTGACCAAGGGATTTATGTTTTCTTTATTTGGTTTCGTTGTTTAAATTTTGCATGTGTTTATTTAGTGGTGCATTGCCTCTTTTCTTTATTTATTAAGTGGTGTGTAAATATTGTGAGTAATCATGTTGTTAAGTTAATTAAGTAAATGGGTCATGAGAATGTAATTAATAGAGTTGTTGGCTCTTGGTTAAGTGTTGTAAGAGGCATGTAAGAGATGTGTAAGTTAATTTTGAAGTGTGAAACACTCCACCTTCTTTGAAATCCGAAATTGTTCTTGGAGGCAGATTTTGGAGGCTTGTGGGACAAGTTAAACTTGTCCCACACCTCTTAAATTTATATCCCAACCATACCTATGGTTGGAGGGTTAAAATTATACCCTCATTATGCATTTTGTAAGTAAAGTTGTATGTTTTTATTGCAGTTTATTACATATTTTTAATTTCAGTCCTTGGGGTGTGGGCTTGTTTTGGAGTGTGTAAGTAAATTGTCATATTATCCACCCACCTAATTATTATGCATTGGAGAATGAAGTTGACTTTGGTGTTGGGGTTGAGGATGTGTGATGTGGCATCCTACATGGATCCACCTCATCCTCTTCTCTTCCCTCTTCTATAAAATTCGAATTCCTTACCTTGTTTTGGGGGTTGCTTCACTTTAGCATACTTCATTTTGGGGTGAATTCTTTTGATTGTTTTGTGATCTTGCTTTTGGAGAATAATGGAGACTATTGCATGCTTGTAGATTGTTGATCTTGGACTATGTTTTGCATTGGAAAAATCTTGTTGTTTTGAACCTTGGAATAAAACTCTGTCATGGAGAGGTAGGAGCTTGGCTCTTGAAATGATCTCTTTTCTTTTTTTCCTTACACTTAGGAATGGCTAAATGTTTGAATGTGTTGTTCTATTGTTGGCTGGTTGGTTAGACTGCCTAGGGATGGTGTAGGAGGAGAGACTATGGGGTTATTTTGTGGGAGGCATAAGTGTTTGGGGAGGTATAAGTGTGGAGGGAGTTGGGATTTGGGTTCCACCTTACAAAGAAATAGCTTGCATTTCTTTACTTGTTATGGGGTGCCATAAGAGGTTGGGGAGGCATAAGGAAATGGGAGGAATAAGGGGTACTTGGGGAGGCATAAGGGCATGTCAGGGTTTGATATACTATATTTTTGGTGGTTTGTAATCAGGTGGTGATACCCATTTCCCCTTTGGGAGGCATAAGTAGCATCCCCCATAGTTCTTGCTCCTTTGGCTTTCATGAGGAATCCTAAGTGTTGTTTTTTGTCTTTTATTTTTCGTTACGAAATGTAGTTTTATTTTGGATTGTGTTCTAAATGTGAAATTACATGTGTGTTGTGGAAGCGTATTGTTTCCATGAGTTGAAACACATCTCTTATTGCATTGTGATTGCGGCTCAAGGGAAAATGAAGAAGGATGGCTTCTCCTTTTCATTGGATATCTTGGTTGGGTGGAGAGTGTTTCCTTTCCCCTACATTTTTTTTGATCAAAATGGAAAATGGAGGATCTTCGTGTTGTTGTACTAGAGCAAAGGAAAAAGACATATCTGACAGTCCTTGATGAGATTATTTCTTATTGTAAAATTTTTCCCACTTGAAGTGGATGACCTTGTATATTATTTGTGATGGAAAGATGTTTTTTATTGGCTATGAAAGTTGTAATTCGAAATGTGAAAGAGATATACTCTATTTTCTACTTTTGAAAGAATGTGAAAGAGAATTTTACTCTGTATGTTGTATTCGAGGAATGGAAGAAAGAAGTTGTAAAAATATCCTTTTGAATCAATAAAATATTGTACTACTTTTCTCAAATGGTATTATTAGGTATTAAAATCTGATGGTTGAATGTATTTTGAAATCTCTGTTGGAAAGATGAAAAGTGAATACGTGTGAAGAAATGTCATAATGTTCTATTCTTTAGAAAGGAATGTTGAAAATCAACTTAAGTTGTAATAACCTGACATTTGAATACCTTGTGGCTTGAATCAACTTAATAGGTTAGAGTGTTTTGGAATGAATAGTATATATAGGGGATGAAATTTGGAAATGTAAACAAATCTATTCGAATTGGATCTTTGTTAGATGTTTTTTTTTAAAACTAGAAAATATTTTATCAAAAGCACAGATCAACCCTGCAACCTTGGAAAATGAAATAAAATGATTGAATTAAGGTTACATGATCAAAACGACCCCAAACAAACTAAAACACTTAGGAAAGTTTTAAAGAACCTTTCAAATCAAGCAAAGGCAAAATTGCATTCGTCTTGCTGTCAAAGGTTGCAAATTTTGAATTGTAAATCAATCAAACAATATATACCTTGAAATCTATCCTAAATTCCTCTAAGAGCAATCCTCCATGTCTGTTTGGCATGTTGAGAAAGGAAGGAGGTCGAATTGAATAAGATTCTATAAGTCAAACGTTACCAGTACACATTTTTAAAGCCTGCAGAACATCTTCTTAAAATTAACCCTTCAAATTTTATCAAAATTAAAATTTTAAGCTTCCTATGCAAAGAGGACTTTGAGAGATTTCCAAAAAGTCCTCGTTTTCCAAAAACCAAATCCCCAGTCAAAAGTTATGGCCTTCTGAAGTTTTACTTCATTTTGGCTTCAAAAAAAATCTAACTGTCAAAATTAATTAACAAATTATTCTTGGGTAGACCCGCAGGAAAAATATTTCCCTTTGCGCTTTTTCCCAAAAATGCTAAAGGCATTATGTTCCCCGCCACTCCACTGACCCGAAAAGCTTTCTTTTTGCCAAAAAATAGTCTAAGTTCGAAAAGAAAAATTGGAAAAAAAATCCCCTCGGACCCACCGCCCCACCTTGCCTTTTCAAATGTATCTTCACGGGTGCGCAGGCCCACAATCCCTAACTTAGCTTTTATAAATTTTCACCAAAATTTCCTAACTTTCCCCACCTCCAGCCCGCAGCCAATCAGGTGCTACCACGTGGCCTCACAAGGCAACGGTGTAGGCGCGGAATCCCTTTAAACCTTAGCACTTTCAAGATTTAAAATTTGGAAAATTTTCTAAGTTTCCTCCATGGCCCCACCAGCCCATAGCCAATCAGGTGCTGCCACATGGCATCATGAGGCATCAGCGGAGGAGCAGATCCTTTTAAAAACTTTACACTTTAGAAATCCTTGGGAAGAAATACTAAGTTCTTCCACTGGCTCGACCACCCGCAACCAATGAGAGCTTGACACATGGCGCCTTGGGCGTCGGTGGAGGCATGGATCGTTTTGATCCCTTAATGCTTTCAACAAAAACACTTAATGTCTTAAAGTCTCCCGGTGGCCCGAATTCCCACTAAGGCTTGGAAATGCTGACACATGTCCCTTATGGGCTCGCGGGCACACGGAGGCAGCGCTAAAATTCTTCCCCGTCTTGCCGGCCCGCACATGGGAAAAAATTTCTTCCCCAACCCTCCATGGTTGTGCGGGTATGTAGAAGTGAAATTTTCTTTTTTCCCAAGAGCGCTAAGGGAAAAATTTCTTCCCCAGGCCCGCAGGCCTGCCCTTGGGAAAATTTTCTTCCCAAGGCCCGTCGGCCCATAACTTGAGTTTTATAGGGAGTTAGAAGGACTTCCTTATATCTCTGGAAAGGGGAAGAAATTTCCTATCTAATGGAATGGTGTTTAGGAGTTTTTTGAGTGTGGGAAATATAAGAAAAATCAGTTTGAATCTTTTAGGTCAGTATGTGGGTGGGTAAGAGGAAAATTACCTTCCTTATTTTCAATGTGTATTTCTAAAAGTATGAGTTGACCATTCTAGGGCCACCTTATGGGGCAAGGGGATGTTTTTCCTACCCCCTTGTAATGAGATATTGTTTTATTGTTTTGGCCCCTGTAGCCCTCTAAGTGTAATTAAGAAATATTTAACCCTAGTGTTAATATAATTTTATTTATTAAATTAACACCTAAAGGAAATTTAAACTATACTTGGTTAATTATACCCACTAATTGTAATGTGGTCTTTTATATGTTGTTCCAATGGAAAACCTTATCTTATTAACATGATTTAACTTGATGTACTTCCTTGTGTCAACTGTTTCTTTGAGGCTTGTTTGTAGCCTCACCTTGAACAAATAAAAATTATTCCTTAATTTTTCCTAATTAACCTATCAAGTGGGCTTACATAAGGAATTGCTAGGGAACGATTGTTTGAAACATGAAAATTAATTACATGGAGTCTTATATGTAGTGTAGTGCTTGGTTGTAAGTATGTAAAGCCCACAATTTACACACATAAATACAACACTAAAATACCGGAATAATTTTTTTTTTATTTACATTGTAGTACACATGACACTACAGGAGATCACTTAGCACTATGTACAACACGTGATGTGATTTTCACGAATATTAACCCACATACATAACATAAAAACACGTGATGCACATCAAGGCCATTTTTTTAAAATAACAAGGCACAACATAATGATTCAACCATAGTATAAACACATAGATAGAGTCTTCCCATGAAATGATACTTTGAGGGTTATACAATTAATATAATCATGTTGTCAATATTTATCTTAATATCTAGAAAGCCTCTTAACATATGAATCATACAATTATTTTCCATTTTCTAGATTTCATCTATAGTGTTTAACATTTAACTTATGGTGTATCTCATTTAATAAGAATCACCGACATAATTTCAAGTAATTTTTTAATTCTTTCGTTTGTTAATACGGTACTTGCACACAAGCCTACAAGGTGTTATCCCTAAGATTCACTCCTAAAGGCATGCATCTTCATCTTATATCATGCCTCCATTACGCAATAGAACAAGTGTGAGTCCAATAGAGGGAAGGTTCACAAATTTTCTCAAGGATTTAGGGTCAAGTTTCTTTCATTCATTTATAAATTGATAATTCAGTTATTACAGAATAGGTATTATGGGAAATAGGTTCTTTATCCATAGAAATAGGGTTTAATAAAATTACAAGGAAGATCATGTTTCACTTTCCTATGGAATAAGTTTACTATAGTTATGTTTTGATAGTTAGTTTTAGAATACAAAGGCTCTTAACATGGAAACATACTTCCTTATTTTATTGTTTCTAGATTAGGCTTCCTGAGTATCATTTTACATATGACTTAAGAGGGTTTTCCCTAACTAGGTTCATATTCCTTTTGTAATGAATTGTGTAACCTATTTTTCAATAGTGGAATTTTTATCCTCATGAGACTACTAGTCCCTTTATTAAGGGATTTGTCTCTAAGAACATGATTACCTAGTTTGACATAAGACTTTCATTAACTAATAGAACTAGTGGGAGAGAAATATGGAGAATTTCATCATATTAAGAGGTTATGGTTCACATTAGACTTTACACAACGTGGGTATCATTTCTCACAACAATATGGTTTAAACACAATATGAGAATGACATAAATTTCACCTTTATCCAAGCACATCATATTATGGTTACTTTTTTATAAACTAATCAAAACCTAAATTGTTGTTAAGGTTCACAATTAACTCTTAGAATTTCAGCATAAAACCCAAACGATAATTGAGATTTGGTATCGAGTTCATTTATGATCCAAACTCTTAAAGGTGACTTCCAAGGTTAGTCAGTAGTTCTTGACACGTGTGTCAGTCTGAACGGGTTTTACACTATGTTTATGTTGGTTTCCCATGGAGTGCTACCTTAGGATTAAAAATTCTCCTTACTACACACATGATTACCAATCCTATAAGGGAACCACATAATCCAATTAATGTTTAACCATGTCATTCCTAATCATTGGGTTCACGATGATTTGGCTAAGTATACAAACGATGGCGATAAAATCAAATTAGAGATATTATTTACTTAATCTAGAAGGTGTTATCAAGTGTAAATATTTGAACTTCATTCTAAGGTTATAGTTTTTGATGCTACAAAGAATCAAACAAGAAGGGTGGTTATATACAAAGTGTATACTGTGGTGGATTGTTTCATTTAGATATATTTATTATATTGTTAAGGTAAGAAACACAACACACTAATTATTTAATCATCAATTGTGCACTAGAATTGCACTATAATCTGTTAGATCCAATTTCATTTAACATATATCCAAATTTTACAATACAAAACTTGGGACAAAAGTAACACCCATGTTTAGATGAACATTTACCCTAAACACTAACATCTTCAAAATGTTACAAAACTTCACTAATAAACCTTTCAATACTATGAAATTTTTTGAACTATCCTCTACAATTTCACTTAACATATATATCCAACCCTCTTTTACCATATGTAAATCTTAATCAAAATAACACCTCTAGTTAACAGGGACATTTCCTAAAGTACCCCTAAAACTACTATCTCATTTATATTACCAAACATCAATAATAAGTCCTTACTATAACACAAATATATATATATATATATATATATATATATATATATATATATATATATATTCCATTAACATACATAAATTACAATAATACACAATGAGTTACAACCACGTCGTTTTACCATCCTGCGAAACCATGTGAGCATGAAATTATCGATAAATCGTTGGCATGATATCCATCTAGATCTAGAAAAATTAACATTTTTACTTTCCTATTTACATAATAGACAATTTTTGCACTTGTGAAAAAAAGGGAAACTCAAAAATTGATTACGATGGATGGAATCGATGAAGAGAACCTAAGCTAGGGGAGATTCTTTGAGTTCAATATTTTTTCTTTTGAATTAATTAATGATTACATGAAATCTGCAGCTATGTGTGTTGTTACAAAACGTAACAAATCACATAGTCTGCAATTTCATGATTATCTTCAGCGACGAACAAAAATCCCCGAAGGACAAATGTTTTATCTTGACGAAGACATAAAAGTGCAGAATAGATGAAGTGTTATGTTTTGGAACAACAATCATAATTACGTATTGCAGCAGTCAAAGTTCATTGCTAAAGTTACATTTATTTTAAATATTCTTTCCTACATGATTAATACATTCAATTACAGTTATTGAGTTGTTAATTCATTATACAATCCATATACAAATCTGAAATGTAGAAAGAAATACACAACTCAGTTTCAGAATTCAATGTTTTATTCATAAGGAATTTCAAATGTTCCCACACAAGCCATGGGATGTAACTCAAAATTAAATTACAACTACTGAAGTAAGAGGTACATATGCATGAAGAATAAAATAGAGGAGTATGAAAGAACCCATCATTTCCTTGAGGTTTCTTTCATTTTGGTTAATGCATCTCCAGCTCCAGCTTTGTTCCATCTTCATCCTCACTTTCTTAACAAATGGCAGTGTACCTGAAAATAGAAAAGAGAAGATTGTCAATCACGAGCTCAATGTTGATCCATATTCCTATACTATCCAAATTCATGCAGGTGGATCTCTTAACAACAGGAGGTATAAATTACATGAGGATCAAAGGCACAAATGATAAAAGTACTTTTCTGTAGCAGCATACATGATTTATTCACTCAAAAATAAGGAGAGAGAAGAAAGAGGAAAACTATGGAATAAAAGAGAGGCCAAAAAGCCTAATGTTTTCTAACCAGTTTATCTAAATGTGTAGATACAGGTAAGAAGAAAGAAGTGATACATTCTGTAACTTGAATTAGAAAGGTACATTTATTTCAGTTCAAACTAAAGGCTGAAGTTAACTGGAATGAGACAAGATTACAGCTGAAACATAATGGAAAAGGAAATATGAGAAAATTTTGATAGGGCTTCGCCATGTAAAATGGACATTTTACATCTTTCCATCATGCTATTTCAAACTAATACATGCTTGAAAGCTGTATATAAATCAAATAGTAATACATAAAGTAGATAATGCATGGTATGGTCAAAGATAACAGTTATCAGATTTCAGCTCCCAACAACAAGCCATAAAGCATATAAATGAACTGTTACAGTGCCCGATTAAGTTACAAGTGCAAACTTTTAGATTGCATCAGAACAGATACATAAATGACAAAAATTCAGTATCTAGTAGTCTTTTCCAAAGTTCATCAATTTTCAGATTATAAAGCTCAAGTAATGCTCAACCATCAATCAGAAATGGATTCAAGACAAACAAGTTTATAAAAAGATCTCACATGGTTGCAGATTGAGTAAAGCCCCCCAATAATAAATTTCATGAGGGCATATCATAAAGCTTCAGATTTACAATTAGTTCCAATCAAGGAATTTATTTAATTGATCATTTCAGACTTCAAAAAATATCATGAATTCAACTCAAGTGTTTCAAAGGATTTCAAAATACAACAGTGAATAAAGGTCAATATTAATATAGTTGATAAGAATCACATGGTTACAGATCAAGAGATCAATCAGAGATGATCAAAAGCTCATGTATTTCATATTCCAAAGAATTAATAAGTCCAAAGGTACATTTAGGAAAATCACAAAACCATGAAAATCAGTAAAAATAGAAGATTTCAATAGAACAAGTCATGCCTCTTTTATTCAAACAGTAAAAGAGAATGTGAGTGGAGATAAAAAATTCATAATTCAAAGCTCATTCATATTCAAGGATAAAGAGTTTTCCATGGCTTTCATATGAGTCTATAGATTGATTCTCTCACAAATAAATAGTTACTTTTAATTCTCAAAAAGGTATGAAATCGAAAGCAAGATAAGAGATAATCAAATTACACAAAAATAGAAAGCTCAAGATCTTTAAATACAGAGAGGAATGAATATTCAAATGCTCATCAAATTCAAAGACAACATTTTCAAAATAAGCTACAACAACTTGAGGATAGAAAAATTATGTAAGGAAGCGAATATAAGCTTCAAAATTCAATGCACAGATTATGAAAATCACAAATGTGAATACAAATCCATAATCGATTTCAAAAACAATAGGAAGTGGTTTTTGTACAATATGTTTAAAACAATATCAAGATATAAACAAGGTTTATCTATAGATTTCAAAATCTCATAGGTTTAAGATAGTTTTAGTCATAATTAAAGTGTGACTAACTAAAGGTGCCTAAGAAATGGTATGTTTACAAGTGATCAAATATTTCAAGGAATGTTCATATTCTTAAGAATTTTAGGGAAGAAAGTAGAAATCCAATATTTCACTGAAGGAATAAAATTTATGAGAAGTAATAAAATGTCCAAAAGTACATGTATGGGAACTATTATCTTCAGAATGTTTTCAAGTGAACCAAAGGTTTCACAATGACAAATATAGATGATCTAACAATCAAGATTCATTCTAGCTCTTGAAATACTATAATTGCTCAAAATATGGAAGAATTTAATTACGATTTCTAAAAACAAAATTTTTGAAATGATAACCATTTCAGAAGTAATCCGAACATACTCAGGCTATGTACATAAAATAATGCTTCAAACTTAAAGAGTATCTTATCAGAATACAAGCTTTAAATCAGAATAACCAGAGGGATAAAAGATTGACATTTTGGACCCAAAACACAATAGTGGTCATGTACATATTTGTACGAAATCTCGATATTTAAAATAATAATGATCAAATCAAAGCATAGACGTAAACAGAGTCGATAATCCCATAATTTTAAGTTTATCATCATTCAAAATAGAACAAATATTACAAAGCTCAAAGATCAAACTGTGAAATAAGAAGAAATTTTTAGTTCTAGGTACTTTCAAGAAAAAGAAGAAAACCCATATATGGGTTATTGTTAAAAAATAAATCTTTGAATCACAATTTGAGAATATCAAGAACATTCAACCAAAAAAATTCACAGATTCATTCTCTCAAACTGTAGAATATTATCACCAATTCAGAAGTATGGATATTCAGAAATGGATCATAACTCACCAGTTGAGTTGAAGTAGACAAACCCTCAAAAAGTTAAAATTCAAGACCCCAACGATTTTCAAGCTCAATATCATGGTTTGCCATAAAGAAATGAAACAAAACTTTTGAGATGGTGTTATTGCTAATAAAGTCAGATTGACTGAAAAACAAGTTACTAACCAAGTAATTAGAATGAATCACCTTTAGGAAAAGATAATCCATTAAAGTTACACAACTCTTCTAAGAAATGAAAGCACAGTGACCTCAAAGAAACCAAGTTCAATACCCAGTAGTCGGGCCACTGACCAAAAGATCTTATACACAATCTCGAAAGGTCTCCAAATAGTCAATGGGTCATTCTCAGAAATGACTAAGTAGAGATATTCCAAAACTCATCAATGGCAGCCACCGTAACTAGAAAAAACAAGAAACCCCTCACAGAGAGCTCGCAAAGAAGCAAATAAAGACAAAACCTCTAAGAAAAGAAAACAGAGCTTGAGACCTCATAAAATTTTGTCCACACATCAAAGATCAAAATGATAAAGTTCATTGCAGAGGTTCAAAAAGACTCAAAAAAAGATCCCTTCATTAAAGCTCATAACATCAAAAAAAATTAAGGGGAGAAAAGAAATTGAAATGAAATGATAGAATTATGACAAGTTCAAGTGACCTTTACTCATACAGCTCAACTAACCTGGAATGAAACTCAATCATGGTTCAAGGATGAAAATCAGATACAAGATTAGAAACCTACCTCAATTCAAAAAAAGGTACAACATCCAGAAATGAAAAGCTTAAAAGGATCAAGCTTATAACCAAGGATGAAGAAAAAAATCCAATGGTTAAGTGAACAAGTTAAGATGCTCAGTACAATCAATGATGAGATCAAAAGGGACAGCCCATGTAAACTCATAATTCACCAATTTGTTCCCAACTGCAACACATGTTCAAACCTAATTAGGTTCATTTGCCACCGACAAAGTGATTTTAAGGGTCAGACCATCATGGAAGGGGGCCAACCCAAATTAATAAATAATCATTCATTGACCATTGAGGTTTCTAAGGTCAAGATTAAATAATGACCACCGAATAAAATCAAATGAGGCCAAGAACACCTTCATTCAAAATGGGTCATATCACCATGGAAAGGGGACCAAAATCATCATTATTATACTAAAATGCCATGGTCAAATCGACAAAGAATATAGTCTAAAGGGGATTAATATTATTATGCATGAAAATCATAAATCCAAAACATCATGACTTATGTGCATGCCAAATAATGAAGATCAAAGGGGTTGGTGAATACCATGAATATGCTCATCAAAGGTGGCTCAAGTATATAGTGGGTAGTGTTTTAAAATGACCCTGCACATTTCATGTGATAACATATGCCAATTAGAATACAACAAGGGTGGTCAAATCCCAGGAGGAAGATACCCATTCACATCAAAGGTTGTCCCTACATGGGAATTGACACATGTTAAATAAAGCATATGACTGGGATAGTGTAATATGAGTAAAAGGTGGTCCCCATGCATTGGGTGAATTTTGTAAAATTTTCGAAATCAAAAGAATTATTTTCTAATCACACAGGGACATATTATTTTGCATGTTCATCCAAGGAGGCAATTGGATCAAAGTTGTAGATGTCACATTAGGCACAAGAAGACAAAAATTGCATGCACATGGAAGAAGACTTGCTCATCAAGCAAGGTTTATTATTAGTAGAATTATTCACCCAAATTTATTAAAAATAGAACAGTCAACTGCAGTTTGATTGAGTTGTATTTTTGTAATCAAGGCTATTAAAGCCTCAATATATTACCATGTTTATTTTTATTCCTTTATTTATTCATGATAAAGGATAAAAATAAGATGCATGGGTGAGTACAGTTTTAGTCTATTTTTAGGAAGGGTGGGATGAATAATTTTTTCTATATATTGTGTGCATTGCAAGCACAAAGGGAGGAGTTTTTTGACACAAGAGTGCTGAAGCAGTTTTCCAGTTTTTCCCTTTGAATGAGAAGTATATTTTGCCTTTCCAATTATTTGCAGTCTTGTGTATGTCTTATTAATCCTTGTGAATGTCAAATTCCCTAGTTAATCATCCTACCCTATTGCAAATTTAGTAATTTCTGCATGATATTAGTGTGCATGTGTAGCTTAACAGTATTGTTGTGAAACTTTCCCTCAATGCATCAAGTGTTTGCCTTAATATTCTGCTGAAAACTATTGGTTTGTGCATCTAGAATCCATTTTCATATCAATTGTGCATGTACTCAGTCAAATACCTCAAACAAGTTTGGTGTATCACCCCAGTTTTGAATCCATTTACAGTCATCTTTTACCCTCAAACCCCAGAAAATTAGTTTAGGATACATCAAGAAGGAACCGGCCTTGATACCAGAGACTCACCTCAAAATAGGTATACCCACAGACTTGAGGTGTTTCCATTGTATCTACAAAAGAGAGAGATCCATTTGCAAGCTTAGAACACTTGCAGCCATCTCTCTACAGGGTGCACTTTCAAGAGATAACAATTTTTGGCACGCCTGGTGGGACAAATGAATCAGATCTGCGAGAAAATTACAACAATTTACAACAGATTCACAACAAGCAAAAAGTTACTTTTGGATCTACAAGCTGCAGCAATTTATTCTAAAGATTTAAATATTTATTTGGTGACTCCATAAAGCTGATTTCAGACCAGTTTTGTAGCATGTTCCATGCCTAAAGTGACTACAAGATCATCGGTAAGAGGAATTCCTTCTGATTTTATTTCTTTACCTTTGAATTCTGCAAGAAGAAGAAGAGTTGGTAATACCCTACCTTATAATAGGCCTGGTTTTGACAACCCTCCTCCTAATCTTCCTTCACCACGTATTAATTTCTCTATTCAGATCCCAATTTTTCAAATGGCTATTCAACCACCTAGGAATTTTGTGACCTTTACTAATGGCAGCCCATTAGTAATTCTAGTTTATCATGATATCCCTAATGCTACCATGAAAATATTTCCTTCATTCACTGGTGAAAATCAGGTTACACCTACAGAGCACATCAAATATGTTGCATCCCTATGTGTAGTCCATAATATTACTCATGAAGATGTGGCTTTGAGACTTTTAGTTGCATCCTTTAAAGGGAAAGCCTTGCAATGGTATAGAAATTTAGAGATTGGAAGCATAAGAACTTGGGATGATTTAGGGGTAAATTTTCTGAAACAAATTCAAGATAATTCAGATCATTTATCCCTCATAGAATAGATATCTACCATTAGAAGAGCTCCTCATGAATTTATGGCTAGTTTCAATATTCATTTTTCCAGAACTTGGGAAAGAATTCCAACAAGTGTCAAGCCTCAAGCTGACCATGCTTTTCCTTTATTATCTTAGAGCATTAAATAGTGATATTTCAACTATGATTCAGTCTATGGGAGGTGACACTCTTCCAGAAGCTTATGACATTGCTATAAAGGCTGAAAATAGTCTTATTCAAGCCAAAAAGTTAGCACCAAGGCCTTCAATGCCTTTTTTAGTAGATTTGGCACCTATCCCACAACCTATCACCATTATAGAACCTGCTATTGCAGCCCCATTAGATGATGTGTTTAAAGCTTTGCAGACTATGGGAAACAAGATCACTTCGATTGAAAATAGACTTGCATTACCTAGCAGGCCTTATCAAGCTCCTTATCAGCAAAACCAACAAAATAGGTAGCCTTATCAGCAGAATCAAAATTATAGGCAGCCTTATCAGCAAAGGCAGTTTGACCCAAAGGCTCCTAGTTCATCTAACACTTTAGTCCCAGTTAATATGGCTATAGAAGAATGGTGTCAACCTTGTAATCAACCTCATTCAGCTGTAAGTTTCCCAAATGCTTTCCTGAATATAAGTCTTGTTGCACAACCTCAACCTGAGACATTGTTCATGCCTCAAATGGAGGGTGGGTAGCAAGAAACTCATGTTCAGAAAGCACCTGAACAAAACTTAGTCAGTTTTAGTGAGGATGATTTCATTGCAGTTACTACTAGGGCTTAAGAAAAGGCCCAGGAATGTCAAAAAGAACAAAATAAGGCCTGTTCTGCCCACAGTCACTAATAAAACAACAACTACATGCCAAAAATCAGCTAACAGACATGTTGTTCCACATAAAACATCAGTTGTTTCAGTTGGTAAAGAACAACAAAAACAACTACATCCTGATCCAAGAAGATTATTTATACCTCAGATATCAAAAGAAGCTGAAGCAGAATCAGTTTTTGCTAAAGCCTATGCTAAAACAATAGAGTCTATTTCTAAAACTGTTTCTTCTTTTAACATTGTTAATGTAATGAAAAATCATAATGTTAATATCTCAATGTGGGATGCTCTAAGTATTCCAGGACAACAAGAGCTACTTTCTCATGAACTTGCTAAGTTGTAGATTTCTTCAAAAACAGTAGAAAAGGAAGTTCAAAAAATATATATGGTCCTTGGAACAATGGAACATGACCACATTAAAGAAGTTAAATGGATGGTTCAAAAGGTTTTAAATGCTCAAGACATCAAGAAACCACCACCATTTTATTTGTCACTAATTATTGGAGAGCATCTTGTTCATAACTATATGGTTGACAGTGGTGCAAGTAGCACAGTTATGCCAAAAGCAATTGCAGAAAAGTTGGGTTTGCATTATGAACCTATAGAGAAGAGTGTGCTACAACTTGATGGGACTTGCAATGAATATAATTGTTGTCATAAAAAATATGGAGGTAACATTACATGCTTTTCCTAACGTTTCCATTTTGCAAGATGTTACTGTTGTGGATTTACCTCCTTACTTTGCTATATGCTTATCTAGAGATTTCACAGACAAAAATAGGAGGTTATCTCTCTTCAGATTGGTCCTTTTTGTTCTTCACTACACATTATGGGACCAAATTTACTATCAATTCTGAACTGTTGGCCATATTTCATATCAAGCCTCATGCTTCTAATGCATTAGCTAATTATGCAGCCTTGAACCAGTCTGATTTTGATAATACAACTCATTTTTCATCGCTAGATGGTGTTTCTAATCTATTTATGGATGAAAAGACACATGAAGAACATGCTCATGATCCTTTCAAAGAAGTTGAAGAACATATGTTTGGTGTGTATTTCCTGCATGAGGAAAACACAAAATGCAATAGAAGGGATTTGGAAGCTTCATTTTGATGGAGCTAAGAACAAGAAAGGACAAGGAGCAGGTTTGATGCTCACTTCCCCACAAACGAAAGGTATTTCTCAGCTTTGAGTCTCCAATTTTCATGCACTTGTAATGTAGTTGAATATGAAGCGTTAATTCATGGCTTACTTTGGGCCAGAAAGAGAGGTATTAGCATGTTACAGATTTTTGGTGATTTGAGTTGGTTATCAATCAAGTAAGAAATTTCAATGTTTGTAAGAATCCATTAATGAAGTCTTATAGACATTTAGTTTCAAACTTAATGGAAGATTTCAATGCTATTAATATCCAGTCCATTCCTAGAACAAAAAACAAGCATGCAGATAGACTTGCAACAATTGGTGCCAGTTTTGAAGTGCTGGAACAGATTAAAAACAACAAGATTCAACCTCACATAAAGCTGATTGTCAGGCCTTCTATACCTGATAATGATTTGAATTGGCAGGTTTTTGAAAATGATGAACAGATTTGTAGGTTTTTACAGCAAGAAGCTGAATTTTCTGTAGTAAATCAAGAGAAATTGCAGCACTTATATGGTGACCAGATTGTTTAAATAAAGATAAATAAACTACCTCAAGGCTTGGTCACATTAGAAGACATTTTCAACACTGATGATCAGTTAAGGAAAGAAAAAACAAAGATGTCAACACATGCAGACAATTATGAAGAGATCTCAATTGATGATGGGAAGAATTTATTTCTCGGAAAGGTATGTTCCTTAGTTGAAAAACTTACTTCTATCAATCTTTGTAAGGAATTTAAGGATGTTTTCACTTGGAAATACCAAGACCTGAAAGGGTTTGATCCAAGTTTGGCGTAACATACTATTGAATTACAACCAAATTCCAAGCTAGTTAGGCAAAAATAGAGGCCTGTAAATCCTAAGATAGAACCTTTAATGAGAAAAGAGTTATCTAAGTTGATCAAATCAGGTATTATCTTTCCAGTTAAGCATTCAAGTTGGGTAGCCAATCTTGTTCCTATTCAGAAAAAGAATGGAGAAATCAGATTATGTGTGGATTTTAGAGATCTTAATAAAGCTTCACTAAAAGATCATTACCCACTGCCCAATATGGATAATATTTTAAGAATAGTTTTTGGTTCTGATAGACTATCTCTTCTGGATGGTTATAGTGGATACAATCAGATTCTAGTCTGAGAAGAAGATAGGTACAAAACAACTTTTACCACCAAGTGGGGTACTTATGCTTACAAAAGAATTCCTTTTGGCCTTTCAAATGCTGGTGCAACTTTTCAACATGTAATGGACATGGATTTTTGTAGCTTATTAAATAAATGCATACTTGTTTATTTGGATGATGTTACTATATTTTCAAAAAAATTAGATGAACATCTAATACATCTAAGGCATACTTTTCAGTTATGCAGATAGTTTGGAATATCTTTGAATCCCAAAAAGTCTATATTTTCGGTACATCAAGGTAAATTGCTTGGTCATATTGTTTCTAAACAAGGTTTAGCAATTGACCCTTTCAGAATTGAAGCCATATCACAGCTATCATTGCCTCATCACAAGAAGGCATTACAGATTTTTTTGGGAAAAATCAACTTTGTTAGAATATTTGTTCTAGATTTTGCAGCATTGGTTAAACCATTGACAACTATGTTAAAGAAAGAGAATAATTTCTCTTGGACCAGCGAAGGGAGAGAAGGGTTTGAAGCAATTAAAATAGCCATTTCTCAAGCTCCTACTCTTACAAATCCAAATTTTGATAAATATTTTACAATGTATGCACTTGCAGGAGCTAAAACAATCTCAGCCATATTAACTCAGGTTAATGATGAAAATATTGATTAGTCAGTTGTTTTATTTGGACAAAGTTTGCATGACTACGAAACAAGGTACACATTTCTTGAAAAACAAGTACTTTCAGTAGTTAGAGGACTAAATAATTTTAAGTACATGCTTTCAAACAACAAGATACATGTTCTTGTTTCTCATCCAAGTGTAAAAGCTTTCTTGTTAAATAAAGAATTGAATGAGAAGAGAGCAGGATGGATAACGAAAGTCATGGAATATGATGTTGATATCTGTGTTGTGAAGATAGTTTGAGGTAAAGGTTTGTGTGAGCATCTAATTGCTGATATGGAAAAACAACAGGCTACAGAATTAGAAGATCCAAAACAACATGTTGAAGTTACGTATCAGCAATCAGATAGCATGGTGCAACCAGAAAATCAACAACCTGAGCTTGTTCAAGAAGTTCAGGAATCAAGATGGATGACTGATTTAGTTAACTATCTACAACATGGCACTTATCCAGAAGGTATGGACAAGAACAAATGAAGGTATTTTAGGTTACAAGTTGTACCTTATGTTTTTATTGATGGTGTGTTATTCAAAAAAGATATAAATGAAATCTTGCTGTGATGTGTTGATTATGATAGAATTCAGCAATTATTATCCGAATTCCATGAAGGACCTGCAGGAGGTCATTTTTTAGCATGTACCACAACCTTAAAAATTATGAAAGCTGGTTACTATTGGCCCAACATATTCAAATACTATTTTGAATGGATCAGAAAGTGTAAGAAATGTGCTTTCTTTGTTGGAAAAGAATGTTTAGCTTCGCTTCCCTTACAACCTATTTCAGTTGATCAACCTTTCATGCAGTGGGGTCTTGACTTTATTGGCATGATAAACCCACCTTCGTCACAAGGAAACAAGTGGATTTTGACTGCTACATATTACTTTACACACTGGACTGAAGCAATAGCCTTGAAAGATGCTAATGAAACTTTGATACTATCCTTTTATGAAGGTATAGTTTGCAGATTTGGTGTTCCAACAACTATCATTTCAGATAATGCCTTAGCATTTATTGGTGCAAAGGTAACAGATTGGGTATTCAAACACATGGAATTTATTTATTTGCAAAGGTAACAACCCACAATATTTATTTAAGTACATCATCTAATTATTACCCACAAGGTAATGGGTTAGCTAAAAGTACTAACAAGAATATTTTAAGGATCATCAGAAGAACACTCAAAGATAACCAGAGAGCTTGGCATCTAATGTTGAATTCAACACTTTGGGCTGACAGAGTGACTCCTAAAAGATCAGTTGGCAATTCACCATACAAGCTTGTTTACGAAAGAGAAGCAAGAATGCCTATTTCAGTTGAGTTACCTGCACTAGATTTGCTACATCAGATGGAGCTACTTGAGAATGAACCATTGTAGATTCGTTATGCAGAATTAATGGAGTTACAAGAGCTGAGAGATCAAGCTCATGTGAACATGGAAAAGAATCAGAAACAGATGAAGAAAGCTTTTATAAGAAGGCTAAGTTCAGAATCTTCAATGAAGGAGACATTGTGTTGAAATGGGATGTTGATCGTGTAAAGCCAGGAAAACACACAAAGTTTGATACAATCTGGAGTGGTCCTTACATGATTTCAGCTTGCAAAGAACACAATGCATTTTCAGCTTTCAAGGCTGAATGGAGAGGAACTTCCCATTCCTGTGAATGGTATGTTTCTCAAACACTATTATTGAAAATCCTACAGTGTCTGTTTAGAGTAGGATTTCCCTTTCAATAAGTGTAGTTCCTACACATTGTAATGTTTTTCAATTCAATAAAGTGCATTCATGCACGTGATCTGGTTTACCAGATCCTTCCAGTTTTAGTTCATTTTGGAAGGGTTAGACCTTTAGAAAGGCATATTTTGATTACATTCTTTGGACTCCATACCCAATGTACAAGAGCAAGGCACTGGTCTACAAGCTATCAGGAAGCTTTCCACATAGGATTGCAAGCAATGTTGACAATTTGTGCACTTGTGCAAAAATGGACAACTTGAAACTTTGTTACGATGGATGGCATTGGTGAAGTGAACCTAAGCTAGGGGAGATTCTTTAAGTTCAATACTGTTTCTGTTGAATTAATTAATGATTACATGAAATATGCAGGTATGTGTGCTGTTACAAAATATAACGGATCACATAGTTTGTAATTTCATGATTATGTTTAGCAAAAGAACACAAAGCCCTTAAGGATAGATGTGTTATCTTGATGAAGACATGAAGTGCAGAATAGATGAAGTGTTAAGTTTTAGATTAGCAATCATAGTTTCAGATTGCAGCAGTCAAGGTTCATTGCTAAAATTTACAAGTATTTTAAATTTCTTTCCTTCATGATTAAATACATTCAATTATGTTATTGAGTTGTTTAATTCATTATACAATCCATATACAAAAGCTGAAATGCAGAAATAAATACACAACTCAGTTTCAGAATTCAATGTTTTATTCATAAGGAATTTCAAATGTTCCCACACAAGCCATGGGATGTAACTCAAAAGTAAATTACAACTACTGAAGTAAGAGGTACATATGCATGAAAAATAAATAAAGGAGTGTGAAAGAACCCATCATTGCCTTGGGTTTCTTTCATTTCAGTTGATGCATTTCTAGCTCCATCTTTTTCCATCTTCATCCTCACTTCTTAGCAAATGGCACTGTACCTGAAAACAAGAAAAGGAAAGATTGTCAATATTGAGCTCAAGGTTGATCCATATTCCTATACTATCCAAATTCATGCAAGTGGATCTCTTAACATCTTGAGGTATAAGTTACATGAGGTTCAAAGGCACAACTGATAAAAGCACTATTCTGTAGTAGCATACATGACTTATTCACTCAGAAATAAGGAGAGAGAAGAAAAAGGAAAACTATGGAATAAAAGAGAGGCCAAAAAGCCTAATGTTTTCTAACCAATTTATCTAAATGTGTAGATACAGGTAAGAAGAAAGAAGTGATACATTCTGTAACTTGAATTAGAAAAGTACATTTATTTCAGTTCAAACTAAAGGCTGAAGTTAACTAGAATGAGACAAGATTACAGCTGAAATAGAATGGAAAAGGAAATCTGAGAAAATTTTGACAGGGCTTCGCCATGTAAAATGGACATTTTACATCTTTCCATCATGCTATTTCAAACTAATACATGCTTGAAAGTTGTAGATAAATCAAATAGTAATACAAAAAGGAGATAATACATTATGGTATGGTCAAAGATAATAGTTACCAGATAAATAACAACAAGCCATAATGATCAAAGATGAATATTTTCAGTTACCAGTCAAAGAAATTAAGTGATGCTTAATAAATTCATGATGAAGAATTACAAAATTCACAATTCAACTATTTTCTCAATATTAGACATACAAGAAACATTCAATGAATGCTCAAGAAATAAAGTCATCAGACATCAATCAAAAAGGAATATAAACATAAATATTGTCCAATAAGTCTAAAAGGACTAAGATAGAAAACAAGAGATAAATTAATGTTATAACAGATAAGCACAAAGGATCATAATAATTAAGATGAACAAATACAGAATGATTTCAATACAAGGATCAATTTTAATTCCAAAAATTTCAAAGATTATAGTATCAAGAAAAGAACTATTAAGTATTTTGATTTTAAAGGATACAAGTGAATCAACAAGAGTAAAGAAATGAATAGATATTAACAATCATGCAAACAAAGGAAATAAATGCAAAGTTTCAACTTACAAAGAATTCAATAAGAAAGAGTCAACTAAATCAAGTAGGGCATTCATGAAATACATGATTTCAAAGTTAGACATATGTTCCAATCAAAGTAATATTTAGTATCAAAAGATTGTCATTCAAAAGAAATAAAAGGGTCAAGTTTTAACATAATGATTTAAATGGTAATTTCAGCAAAATATAAGGAAACATCATACAACTTCAGAGAAAGTTGGTGGAAAATAAAGGGTACATAAAAGTAGCAAAATCATTCATTCAAGATTAATGATGACATCAAGTGTTTACAAGAAGGAAAAAATTTCACCAAGAGAAAGACATAGAGTTATTGTATACCAGTAGATAGAAGGGTACATCAAAGTGGAAAATGCAATTATTAAAACTGGAAATACAATGTATTACAGAAGAGGATACAAGAATTACAAAGTAAATTTTATATCAATTTTTCAGAAGCGAACAAGTATGTTTAGAATGAATATATGCATAAATATATGAAAAAATCATAGAGTACATCAATTTTCAATACAAAGAAATGAATTTAAGTTTTCAAGTGATCTCATTATTGGTAAAAAATTAAAGATTAAAGTACATGTTTTAAATTTCAAATTTTAATCAAATTATCACAAAATGAGGTTACAATAGTGGCATTATAAATGAAATTTAACAAGACTACAAACTAATTATCAAAGCAATTTTATATCACCAGTTAAAATTATGATCAAAGTGTAGATTGGAAGTATGCATCTATGGCCAAAAGTAAATGTTTTTTTAAAACATACCAGGATCTTCTCAGAGAAAAAATAATAACATAAAAAATACAATCAGCTAGGAAATAAAATTGAAGAACATAAGCTTTTAAGTCTCAAATACAAAAAAAAATTGAAGATCCATTAAGAAAGCTCAAGCTTTATAAAGGAGGGTTATCCAAGTAAGTAAGTTTAATTTGAAATTAAGCTATTTCTACTAAAATAAAGTGACAGTGGTATGAAAATCAGGAACAAATTAGTATCCTATAATAGATAAAGAACATAAATCAGTATACAAAAAGTTTTAAAACAAATCAAATTGTTACAAGCATAATGGTACATCTCAATAAAAAATAAACATCAAGAGAGTTGAAAGGAGAACAAGCAAGAGCATTGTAATGTAAATTATGATATGATGGCTGATATATATCAAAAAGAAGCTAGAATTTAAAATATATTAAGAAAAGGAAATCCAAAGGCTTAGATAAAACCAGAAGGCTTATCACCAGGATACTTTCCACATATTTCAATAAGGTCTACAAAATTATGGATAAAATTTAGTTGAAATTAGCAAGCTCTATCAAAGTACAACTAGAACATGGTGTCCTTTTTCACAACTACAGAATGTTGATTTCTCATTAAAACAAGCAGTAAAAAAATAGGCCTTACAATGAAACAACAATTAAGAATGTAGTTTTCAAAGTTAAAGGAGCCATATTTCAAATTGATAGATTTCAAACAAAAGAAGTATGGGATTGTGAAAAGATCTTAAAAGGAGCTTACTATAACGGTTTCATCCCGAAAAATGGCATTGAAGTCTCAATAGAAAAGGTGACTACAAGAGTATGGAGATCATCAATTTTAATGAAACAATTCAAATGAAGATCTGATCAGTTAATAGCCAAAAAGATCATAATCAAGAAGAAAATGAGAATCATAAGAAATCCTATAAGAGAAAACACCAATAGATTCATAGTACAAACTAGCACAAGGTTTTAAAACACATTCAAAAAGGCTCACAAACCCTTTCATCAAGTTTCAATGATGGATCAAAAGAATAATGTTGTGTTACAAAACCCAAAAAAATAACTTTAAAAATCATCAAGTAACCAAGATTAGATTTATAGAACTATGAATATTTCCAGAGTGAAATAAATGATAACCAAATTAAAAGCTCATACAAGGAAATCAGAGCTATGAATCATAAATGAAACAGCAGTAGTAATGTTCTCGATGAATAAGGTTTTCAAATAAACAGTCAAAATTTGAAATAAAAAGATAGTTTGAAAGTCATCAAAAAAATACAAAATTTTAATAAATGGCTTCAAATGAGAATCTTAAACAATTAAAAATCAATTGAAATTCAAAGCAAAAGACCACAAAAGCATAGTATCCCAAAGGTAGAACGTAAAAACAAAAAACATGAAAAATCCAGTTTTAGAGAGTAGTATCAAGTCAAATGGCCCCTTCCAAGAATAAACAGAATTTCTCCAAGAAAGCTCATCAACATGTTTATGCAAAGTGCCCTAAATAGTTAAAGGAAATGATTCATTCTCAAAAGCTTGAAAACATTTTCACAAGATTTCATAGATGTCACAAAAAAAGAAAATAAAACTCACTCAAAAAGGTTTAAGTTCGAAATCGTAAGCTCTTCCATAAATTGCAGAGCTCAAAAAAGCTCAAAAAAGCACCAGTAAAAGGAACTTCAACAATCAGAGCTTCAAAACCAATTCAACAATGTTCCATTCGTTAGAAAAAAATGCATAGGGCTTGAGCCAAAGAATGCAAAGAAGGCATAAATGAAAGATCAAAAGAAATTCAAGGAGCTCCAAATGATTCACTCAAACCATAGTTCACCCAATTTCATGATAGGAAGAAACATTGAGCTTAGCTCACATCAAAATGAGTTGAATAGCGATGCTTCATAGATGAAATGAAATAGAGAAATCCAAATCGATGGGAATAGGAAAACTCCAATAAGAAAAATAACAATGAGAATGATCATAATGGTTTAAGAAAATCAAACAATCAAACACCATGAAAGTATGGTGTAATGCATCAATGAGTTAAGAAAATCCATTTCAAGAAGGAACCAAGCTCAAAATAGCTAAACAATGGCGGTAAGAAAAAACTTCCAGGGCTTACCTAGAAAATGAAAATTGAAATGATCAATGATTTATCATGGTCAAGATCTATTTTTGAATCAGTGTAAAAAAAACACAGATGAAACTCAACTTAACTTGAGTTAACAAATTCAATGGATCGAGATCAATCATTCAGACAGAGATCAACGATCAAAAATCTTAAACCATAGCAAATTCAAATGATACGAAACATCTACCATGGTTGAAGCATCAACCCCTAACAAGGGTGTAGAAAGTAACCATAATCAATATTGTACCGAAAATCAGATGGTCCAATACAATATTAATTCAAACACAACCATGGTTTGATAATGACCCATGATCAAAGCCCAGTTAACTATAGGGTTAACCGTAATTACCACCAAAAAGCGAAAAGGGGGTCAGACTCATCATTGGAGGGGGACCAAATTTAATCAACGATTATGAATAATTTTTTTTATTTACCTATCTAAGGTCTTATTCACATATGCCAAACAATCAAATACCATATGTTATCAACCGAATCAAATGAAATGATACTCAAAAGGTGGTCATTAAGCATGGGTCGATATCCAAAAAAGGGGCCAAATAAATCATTATGTGCAATGATGTTCAAAAGATAACCTTCAATAAGGTATGCCAACTAATATCAAAAACAACAAAATGCCAACATTCAAACCAATATGTCCGATGCAAAATCAATGATTAAGGTCCCACGACCTTAATACATTTAAAGTGTCTATGTTATCAATTTCCAAAAGGTGCCCAAGTATAGTATGAAAATATTTCAAAAATGACCCCATGTGTATTCTAAATCATAATAATATGCCAAGTCAGCACAAGGAGGAAAAAGTGTTCACATCAGCAAGTGGTCAAAGTGGGAGAGTTTAATGGTCAATTGACATATTTTCAAAAGTAATTATATCACGTGACCATAAGAGGACAAAATTATGCATGGAGATGTCAACATCAGAGCCTGTAGGTGGTCCCCACAATTTGGGTGAATTTTGTAAAGTGTTAAATCAAAAGAATTATCTTGCTCTCACATAGGGACATATTATTTTTCATGTGCATCCAAGGGGGCAAGTGGATCAAAATTGCATATGTCACATCAAGCACTAGAAGATAGAGATTGCATGCACATGGGAGAAGACTTGCTCATCAAACAAGATTTATTATTAGCAGAATTATTCACCCAACTTTATTAAAAATAGAACAGTCAACTGTAGTTTGACTGAGTTGTATTTTTGTAACAAAGGCTATTAATGCCTCATTGTATTAGCATGTTTATTTTATTCCTTTATTTATTCATGATAAAGGATAAAAATAGGATGCATGGGCGAGTACAATTTTAGTCTATTTTTAGGAAGGGTGGGATGAATAATTTTTGCTATATATTGTGTGCATTGGAAAAAGCACAAAGGGAGGAATTTTTGGACACAGGAGTGTTGAAGTAGTTTTGCCAGTTTTTCCCCTTGAATGAGAAGTATATTTTTCCTTTCCAATTATTTGTAGTCTTGTGTATCTCTTATTAATCCTTGTGAATGTCAAATTCCCTGATTAATCATCCTACCCTATTGCAAATTTAGTAATTTATGCATGATATTAGTGTGCATGTGTAACTTAATAGTATTGTTGTGAAACTTTCCCTCAATGCATCAAGTGTTTGCCTTAATATTCTGCTGAAAAACTATTGGTTTGTGCATCTAGAATCCATTTTCATATCAATTGTGCATGTACTCAGTCAAAGACCTCAAACAAGTTTGGTGTATCACCCCAGTTTTGAATCCATTTACAGTCATCTTTTACCCTCAAACCCCATAAAATTAGTTTAGGATACATCAAGAAGGAACCAACCTTGATACCGGAGACTCACCTCAAAATAGGTATACCCACAAACCTGAGGTGTTTCCATTGTATCTATGAAAGAGAGAGATCAGTTTGCAAGCTTAGAACATGGCAGCCATCTCTCTATAGGGTGCCCTTTCGAGAGGTAATAGGGCATTGAAAAGCCATCTTCCAATAAGGAAATTCATGAAGAGATAATTCCTACATGTGCACCTATATACTAGGAATTCATAGGAAATGACAAAATTCAAAACTGACAAATGGTCTCCAATCATCGGCTAGGTTTCTGTAGCTACTCATCGTAGTGGATCTAATTTGACTTAGTCAACAATGAAAAAATATCTACAAAACCCCCTTTCCAAACTAACCAAGAATTCATTTTTCCACAAACTGAATGTTTCAAAAGTTGGGTTTCATTTTGGCTCACCATTTGGACCCTGAGAAATGAAATACTTAACCGACTTCGCAAACCTCTAGTATTTTTCTAGTAAAAATAGTAGAGGTTTGTGAAGTTGGTTAAGTATTTCATTTCTTAGGGTCCAAATTGTGACCCAAAATGAAACCCAACTTGTCAATTTTAGCAGCTCCCTAAAAGTACAAAACGGAGTAACAAGGCTTCTAAAGGAGTAGAGAAGAGAGAGAAAATGGTCAAATGAGGTCTAGCTATTCCTTAACATGACTCTCTACATAACAAGGAACACATACAATACTTGATATCTCTTTTACAGGGCTCATAGTGTTGTTGTTCAAGTCTCTGGAATTTGGTTTTTTTTACTTTCCAAGGTAGAAAGAAATGGTTGTTTTAGTTAACTCATCTACCTTTCGCCAAAACCAACAGACACGAGAACCAATTTTTTACATCGTGCGTTTACCAATACATGTGATTGTGCTCACGACATGGTTAAGGGTTAAATTATTAGTTGGTATAAAAACTACGAGGTGTTGTTTTATTGATTTCATCAGTTGTCTAGTTAAAATATCCAATTATTTAAGTATCTAATAGTTTAATGTTTTTACTTCACTACAAATGAATAACCAAAGTATACAAAAATTATAAGAGATAAATGTTAGGAGACTATGCCTTGGAATACTAATGTACGTAGGGCAAGAGGTGTTGTAGGTAGGTTTTCCTGCATTCTGCAAAGCTTTGACTCTCTCTTAACATTCTGTCAAACAATTCGCATGCGCCCACAACTCCTCCATCTAAATAATTCAATACAACATGCAAGGCCACATATCTGCTAACCATCTAAGAAATATGAACTCCACAAAACCATCCAACTTACCATAAAATCGACCATCTCATGTGGTGTTGTTTTCATGTTTTATAACTATCAGAAAATTTTAAATCCTCCTCACTTATTGCATCTTGTACAACCACTATGTCATTAGAAACTAAACTGATAATTTCTCCAGAAAAAATACACACCAAATGGGTGTTATCATCATAATATACTATATATTAAAGGTAGAACTAGATCATGCGCCTTTTAATAAAGCTTTTGTGAGTGGGCTGTACTCACGGGTCGTTTTGAGGAATCTTACCGATTACCTCTGGTTCCAGTTTCCGGTTTCCATTCTCCCGGTGAAAAGCCTTGGAGTGCCTATTTAATAGCGCATTACCATCTTATTCACTACGCTGGGATTTGGTAGACACTGGGATCTGAAGGAATACTAAGAGGAAGGAATTCAGAAGAAGAAGATTCTTAAAGACAGTGTATTCAAGTCTTCTATGCTCAAAGTCTTGTAAGTAATTATGTTCAAGTCTGTACATGCTCTAGTTCGTATCAATGGAGCTTTGAAATTTATAAATATTGATAAGTTTGAAGAGTTTGAAGATATATTTGAATGCGATGATGTTTTTGAAGTTGTGGTAATGGTTTTAGTAGATTTGTTTGGAGAAGATGCAGAGATAGATATTCTGTTGTTATTTGGAACCAATTAAGATAATGGTAGATACTGTCTTTGTTGTTCTACAAGTAGAATTGGAATATAAGTTATTGGTGATTAATGAGTTCAGTACATTCAAAGATTTGTATGAAACAGAAGATGTGTTTACAATAGTATTAAATGTTGTAAAAGAAGTTTTCCCTCCTTGGAGTTATGTTACAATCATTCATATGTATGGTTGGTAGAGTGTCAGAGCTGTTTTGTATTAGAAATGGTATCAGAGCTGTTTTGTATTAGAAATGGTATCAGAGCTGGTTAAAGAGAATCGGATTTAATCAAGATTATTCAGAGGAATTTCTTAGTGTTCTGCAGAAGAGTTTATGAGAACCTCAGCCGTCTGAAAACGCAAGTTTATATAGCAACTCCATAGATTGACAGGTGTGGCTATCGCAACCGTAAGACGCCGTGTGTTAGGCGCAACAGTAAGACGAGTTTTTGCCCGACGATTTTGGTCAATCTCTGCTTCCTTGCTTGTAAGTCCCAAATGGCTGACCTTTCTCCTAGATCTTCTACTGTAGAATCTGAAGCCACTCCTTTGATAAACTTATCTGATGTTTTCTCTGTAAATGAAGAAATAAATGTTATAGATGAGTCGAGTCCCACTCCTGAGTGGCGACTTCCCAAGAAATCTTATACTGAGGTATATTCCCACCTAAATAGGTTTCAGTTATTAGCGTCCACTGTTTTTAAGACTAGGGAATCTGTTATTCAGGTAGCCCAGAGTAATAACTGTGAATATAATATCCCCCTCATTGATAAAGCTGATATTAAGTCCTTAAAACGTCAATCTACCTACAAGTTTGCACATGTAGGCTGTGTCCAGATAGGCATAACTCCTCTGTTTAGAAGAGGTTTAAATGCTAGTATCCTATGTTGTTTAATGGATCTTAGGTTTGACAATTTCAAAGATAGTTTGTTAGCAGCTGTACAAACTGGCCTTCATAACGGCCCCATATCCTTTGAGGTTTTTCCCAATTATCCTGTATCCCTTACCAAGGATGACCTTTTACAGGATGTTCTCAAATTGCATCTAGCAACTACAGGTTTAAATATGCGCGTAGGTTCTTGTCCCCTAGCCATTCACTACAAAATTATTTACAGACTGGTCAATACCATGAACCCAGCTGTAAAGCATGGCGTGTCCAAGGGCAGTAGCGTGGTGACACACGTGAATTTAGAAACACAAAAGATTGAACCTGAGCTCATATCATGGTCTGACATAAAGGTCCCCAGGGAATGGACCCTTGCTAAGAAATTTGTGCAGACATCCAGACCAAAGCTAGAAAATGCAACTTCAGTTACAGAAGGTAGAGATAATGTAACACTCAGCTTTAGAAGAAATTCTGATGCTGGTAACTCTAAGAGAATCCTACCTAGAAGCAATTCTGTAGCTTCTACATCTTCTTACTTTACTGTTGGTGAAACTTCCAACCCTCCAAATGAAAAGAAAGAAGAAGAAAAAATATTCTTGTGTAGCCATAAGTCTTTGACTCATGATCCATCTACTGACTTCCTATGGTGTTCAGATTGTGAAAAGCTGGTAAGTCAGAAATATGCCCCTGTCAACGGGCCTACAATCAATATGGCTTCTACAAGCACAAGAACTGTTTTCCCTCCTACAGATCAACATGAGTTGATCTCTCCAGATGAAACCCAGAAGGCTGTCTTCTGGTATCAAAGAGCGGTGAACAAGGAAATAGAGCCCTCTGAAAGCTCTAAGATGTTGAATTGGACCAATAAGGCCCTCCTGTCTGTTCACGAAGAGGTAAGTTCTTATTCAGAAAAGCTCTCCAATCTGGAAAGAACTCTAAAAGCAATAGAGTTAAGGAAAAAGGGAGATACAGCAGGAGCTCTACAATTATTGAATAAGAAAGTTGATAGTATAGAAAAATCTGTTGAAAAAGTAGAAACTTTAGTTCACAATGTTTCTGCTAATTTGCCAGAGGCAGTATCTCAAAGAGTAACAGATTTTGTACAACCATTGGTAGACCATACTGTTGGTCTCAAAAGTACTATCATCTCTAGATCTACACAGACAAATGAAATCATAGAATCAGGCATCTCACAATTACAGGATGAGAATGAGAAAACTCATTCCCAGATAGATGAGATCCAAAAGTGTCTGTCACAAGAACTTCCTAGAATCCTACCAAGGATTCAAGAGCTGAGTCATAAATTGACTCCTAGAAAAGAAGGAGATTGGACTAAGGCTGTATCCTAGTCTGAAGTTCAACAATTAGCCAATCCCACTCCTAAAAAATCCTATAAGGAAGTACTAGAAGAGTACAAACCTCTGTTTTTCAAGGATAAAGAGGTTAATATGTTAAGTATAGAAGGTACTGAATCCCATATAGAGGATCCACAGTTTGCTCCTCCTGTATTTGACGAGCAAATGGGAGAATCCAGTACTCCAGGCTTCCAAGCAGCCACTAGAATTCAGACGCTGCAACCTAACTTCTACAGAATAGAGTGTAAGTCCGTAGCAGAAGTTAAGGAACTCATTCACTCCATGATTGGATGGGGTAACACCCAACAAGAAACTTATGGAAGAACTCCTAAGAATATAGCTGCCACAATAGTCAATGGCTTTGTCGGCATTCTAAAGGAATGGTGGGATCTTCTTCCCAATAAAGCAGCAATTCTAGAAACTGGCTTCACTGGCCTAACAGCGGCCTTAATAAAAGAATTCATCGGCAACATTGACGATGATAAAATGATGAACACAGCGATGTTCCTCCGTGCCCGGCTTTGCGACATGACTCGAATCAAAGAATATCAGTGCTTCATGCAGAAGCTCTACTACAGCTCCGGCAACATCAACGATGAGACAATGCGTCTCCGGTACATAGAGTCATTCCCGCCTTTCTTTGCTACTCAATACAAAAAGGCTATGCATGGTCTGAAAACTTCTGAACTCAGTTTTGGGCATATTAATCAGATTATAGATCAATGCAATGCTAAAATGTGTAAAGAAAAATGGGAACGCAAACAGGCGTTCAAACACCAGAAAGCTCTGAACAATACTTTCTGTGAACAATATGCACTGGAACCTTTTGGGTGTCCAGATCTAGATATCCAATCTTCCCGTAAGAAATCTTCTTGTAAAGATTGTCTTTTTTCAAAGGGGAAGGGTGCTTGGTAGCAGAAAAAGAAAAAGAAAAAATACAAAAGGCACAGAGAGTTCAGAGAAGGGAAGCCCAAGAAAAAGTTTAAATTCAGAAGATATAAACATCTAGGCAAGTCATCAAAGTTTAAGCCGACTTGCTACATCTGCAAAGAGGACCACTATGCAAATCAGTGTCCTCAAAGACATACAGCTAAAGGTAAGGCCAAGGTAAACGCCTTATCTCTTAAAGGCATTCAGGATGATGAATATGCTTTTATTTCAGATACTGACAGTCTTTCGTCAGACATATCCTATGCCTCCATGGATGGTGAAGCTTGCAATGTAATCCAGCAAGCATCTGATGATAGTGATAGTACTGAAGATAGTGGGTACAGTTCTGTTCCATCTTTCACTCATTTCAGTATTAACATGGTATCTAACTTTGTTCACCCTATGATTCCACCAAGTGCAGATCTTCTGAGAAGACAACTTGAAAGTCTTCAATCAGTCTATGACAGCTGTCCCCCATGGGATACAGCCAGAAAACTGTCTCTACATAAAGAACTCAGAGATCTACAGGATCGCTACATCAGACAACAAGAGCTTGAACAGAGTCAGGCACAGAGCAGAGCAGAACAGCAGTCTGATGATCCTTTTGAAGCATTTCCTATCAGGCCTCCTTTCCAGCAAAGGATCCGGCAGAGACAAGTCCCTTGCAGAGGCAGAACAGGATCTTTGCGTGGTCGTGGAAGAATCAGTCCTCCAGTCTACTCTTCATATGAAACAGGACAATCCTCCATTGATCCAGCTTCAAAAGAGGTTTACAGAACCTGGAGAAAATCCAGGATTGAGCTACTAGAAAAAGTGCTTGCCAATGCCACAGAAGAATATAGCAAGCTGGTAGCCGAAGAAGAAAGTGAGAAGAAAGATTCTGGAGAGAATCTTGAGGAAACATACCAAAATCTGGCAGCACAGAAAGATCAGCCGCATCAGGCAAAGGTATGTACTCTAAGCTGCACCCAGAATCTGTTCATTGCAATAACAATATGCATCCCGTATATTAAGCCATATGTTCTTGATGCTATGATTGATACGGGTGCTAAGATTAGTCTAATCAGACAATATGCCATTCCCAGTGACTGTTGGGTAAATACCCACACAAAGATCAAGTTTGATAAACGGGAAGTTGTCTGTAAATACATGGCAAAAGTCAGAATAGATGTTGAAGGTAATTCTATTGAAATAGAATTTTATCAACATAATATGGATAACTATGACTGTTTGCTTGGGGTTGATTTTCTGCAAAAATGTCATACATTTAGCATCTCCCAAGATTTCATAATGTTGTTCAACCCTCCTGTTCATATTCCCAGGAGATATTCATTCCAGTCCATAGTTCCTTTACCACATAAGGTAAAGACTGTTAACAATGCTTGGATACATAAGTCCATTTCTAACTGTTCTGTCAGCATAGATGAAATAGTATCCAAGATTAAGCAGAATGTATGCAGTGAAGATCCGCATGCTTTTGTTAACAGGAAGAAACATTATTGCTCTCTAGATCTGCAGCTAGTCAGAGACAACAATGGAAATGAAGTTGTGCCAAAGTTCAAGGCACATCACAGAGGTATGCCCCCTGCAGAAAGGAAAGAATGCCAAGGCGAAATCCAGAAACTGTTAAAAGCTGGATTTATACAGGAGTCCAATTCGCCCTGGTCTTGCACTGCCTTTTATGTAAATAAAAGGAGTGAGCAGCTGATGCTTAAAGATATATTAGTTTGAGAAAATAGACACTCACCTTCCCAAACTAATCAACTTGACTGGTGGTAGTTAACCTTTAGAATATGACTTACATTAGATGTAGAACTAACTCAGTCAATATAAATATTCTCTTAGCCCCATATTCCACGAAGATTATAATTTATGAAAAAATCTTAGCAAATGGATACGTTATTGACAAAGATAAAAGGAGACTCACTGTCAAAATCACAAATAGGGTATACTTTCTTCACTCTAAAACCATCCACTGCATCTCCACAATTTTTTAATGTGATTTATGTTATTCAGCTAGTTCTACTACAATTTCAATGTCCGAAGCCTCAACACCTCCAAAATTTTCTCCATTTTTGGCACATAGATATGTATTGTATAGAAGTCCACCCAGAACTGATTTAACTATATTTTACATCTGATTCAATGGACAAATCTTCATATCATAATTGACACCAACAATAATGACAAAAAACGAGTTGTTGTGATTGAGAATATCTTGCACATGGTACATCTCACCCTATATGCATAAGCCTGCATATGAGGGAAGGTATTTAGATACATGGAATGTTGAACCACGAGGCTACGACGACACAAATGCATTTACGTAATAGTTTCTTAGGCCTTTTTAACAAACTTAAATCATGCATATCCTGCAGTCAATGTTGTCTACAAAACCGCAAAATAAATTAAAATACATTTTGTCAAAACTCTAACCTGCCTTGCATAGGGTTCCACATTCTTCATACACATCTACCAGAGCATTTACAACTACAATCTCTAACAAAATTCCTTTATATTTTATGATTTGATGGATGTCCACACCCTGTTCCAGAGCTTGTATTTTGGCATAGGTCCATAGTACCTGGAAAATGTAAACTGATCTAGTTGGATACGTATTTGTTACGTAGGTGAAACAATGTGACTTTTTTGTGAGGAACACATGTCTTCTATACATTGTCGTCACTGCAAATATCTAAAAACTGCTAAAATTACAATGTTATATTGGACTGCAAATATCTAAAAACTGCTAAATAAAGTGGTTACTATTTTATGCAATTAAAATGAAAGGTCTGCAAGACTTTTATGTTGCCCATGTCCTTTGTCAGGGAGGACCAGGTCTTCCCATTATTGCACGCCATTCTCCACCAGCTCTTTTAATTTTTTTCACCTACTTTTCCTCAACAACCTTCCACCGCAAAAATTACACATCACCCTTTTTTAAATTTATTTAATTAAATTTGTTGGGCACTACAAAGTAAACTCATTCGGGTAACCTCTGGGGTCTGTCCGGCTCCCCATATCACATCTTCCTCTTTTGGTATTTGATGTAGTTTAACGGTTTTTTAGGTGAACATCTCTTTGCATGTTATAAGAGGAGTTAGGGAACAGATTGCAACATAGAAGTGGCTATCAACGACATTTGTGAGACACTATAAAAATAAATTTCTGAGAATTTTTGTAGTCACAAGCACCTAGTAGCAGACTTCAGTGACACAACCTCCCTGATCTAGTCCACGCACTCTTGTCCAACCTCTTCTGAAAGTTATATAATTTTATTTAAGCACTTACGAAACTGTTGTCTAACTGTTCATCTATTTTCTAATCCAAATCAATTCCAGGAAAAATATGAATTAGCTAAGTAATTTTGTCTCTCTTGCACATTGATTGTGTCAAAATTGTAATTAGCAGTTGTGCTTTATTGTTTCAATCAGTTACTCTATAATTAGGGTTCAACATTAAAAAAATAGTTATAATCACTTTGCACCAAGAGGACATCACATGTATATAAGAACAAGAATAGTGTAAAGTTAACATATAAACTCTATAGCAATTCAATCATAGGAACTCATAGGAGGTGATTTCTTTTAAGCCAATGGAGAATGATGTGAATTCGATGGCCTATCTTATAGAGCCCATAAAATTTCATTTAGGAGATGAAATGAATCAATTTTTTTCAGAAATCTCTCGAAATTTCTATTTTTAATAGGCCATATTAGTCTTTTATGGTATATTTTGACAATTTTTTGAGGTCAAAATCATTCATATATAGCCCAAAAATTGAGCTTAAATTTTAATTGAAGTTTTTTAAAATTTAAAAAATCTCAAATATATTTGTAACCATGAGTCAACTTGACTTGCAACTCAATGAAGAAATTATTTTAGATACATGGTTAATGTGCACAAATTTATATAATCTAGAAAGCTAAATTTAGAACTTACTAAAAATAAGTATTCCTAAAATTTGTAAGTAGTAGTAAAGATACCAAGTTTAGTCAAGATTTTTTTAGAAGCTATTAGGAGTATTTTTTAATTCGAATAAAGTGACATAGAAGTCCCACTTTTTAATATGTTTTGTACCTTTATAAACATGAATTTTCATTTTCATTGATTTTCTAAAGGTAATAATCACAAAAAAGTACACATTCATGAAATTCCACAAACTAATGAAATGATTTGTTTAGAGTGTAAAATACATGTATATTTTTAAAAGTTTTTTTTGCAAAAACCATGGTATTTTTCTAAATTTTACTCATACATTGTTTTTTATGTTATAAAAGAGGAACAAATGTCCCCCGGTGGTGTTTTTTTATGAAAATTTATTTCTTGACCATGAAATTTTAGATATATGTTCAAGATTTAACTTTTGAGGTCGTATTAATTTTTTTCATATTTTTTTGACTTATCTAATTTTTTAAATTAATTATTTAGTAAAAATATTTTCAAATAAAAGGCATACATATGTCTATGTGAATAACATTTATGATTTATATCAAAATTGTATTTTTTTCGCAGGTAAGAAGAAGACTTGAATAAATAGTAATTTTACTATTTTAAAAATTTGGTTGAGTGAGTACTATTGATTGTCCTAAAATACTATATGTTAGCAAAAAATATAAAAAAAGTAAAACAAACATTTTAAAAATGAAAATTATATTTTTAGAAAGCTAAAAAAAAAAAGATTTTTTTGTTAAATTTTTCTAATTTTACGAGTTCGTTAACCCTATTTATGTGTCACCTAAGTGGCAGATTTTGGCTTACAATCATCCTCCAAATGGATTTAGTACCAAAATGTGCCGCATAGGGGGTTTACATGAACCCCCAATCACGCGAACAGGGGTTCACGCAAAAAGGGCTCGCACGAAAGAGGTTCATGCACACCCCCCTTCACGCGAATAGTCTTTAACCACCTCCACACCACCAAAGCACCACGCGTAAGTTTCCCTTCTAAATTTGGTGTTTTCCAATATTTTTTTAAAAACTATAGTTTTAAAATCGAATTGTTCAATTTTATGTTTTAAATTTAGTATTTTACAAAAAAAAAATTACCAAAAATATATAATATGTTATTATAAGTTTTACAATTTTTTTTATTATTTATATATAATAGAATTAACATTAAAGCATATAGTTATTTTATTTAAAAATATATTACAAAACAAAATAATTTATAATAAATTTAAATTGTATTAAAATTAGAAAAATTGTTTTAGAGTTATAAATACTAGAAATTAAAAATAGCCTAATTTCTATAGAGATTTGTATATAATAATATTTGCACGTGTATAGTTTTCTATTGATTTTATTCTTAGAAATTCAGATCTGCCTCAATTTATGTGTGCAGTTTAAAATTATTGAAGTGGAGGAATCATGGGAAATGCAAATAATGATAAACAAAAAATATACCGAGGAAGAGAAAGAAGAGAAGAATGCTAGAATATCAGTTCCTAGGAAGACACAAATAGAGAGAGAGAGAGAAGGCACAACAAGTGAAATACAAGGCTGCAAAAAATAGTACATACATAGAAACCCTTGATATCCTAATTTAATTTTTCGTTCTAGGGTAAATATGATAATATGTTTTTTAGATTGGGTAAAGTTAAGGGTTTTGATAAGATCCCATTACCTAAAAAAACAACAAAAATATGTTAAAATAAAACCCTCTAACAAAAAAACATAAGAACCAACCTTACCAGAAAAGGATCCACACAAAAAAATCATTCAACGAAACACTAATTGTTGAAATATCATCAAAACATCAACTAATCTCCATAAATATAAAACATGGTAAGAATATTGCAACCACTCAATAATATAATTTGGATCTTCATATATCCATCTACTTTGGTTTTATATTGCTTGTTTCTCTCTAGGACACGTGGTTTTATTGGTCTCTTAGTTAAATCTAGGTTTTCTATTTCACATCAACTTTCATTCTTCAACATCCTATCTCACCTCTTAGAGAGGCTCTATTTAAGTACCCACCAACATATTTCTAACTTAATCTTCATAATTGGGTCATTCTCCAAAAATAAGAACCTTCGTATTCCTCCCATCTATATCTCTATAGTTAACCCTTTGACATTTTTTTTTAATTCTAGAATTTAACTTCTCATATCCTTCAAAAGTTGAGATTTTTCACCCATTATGCTTATGTGTTCCATTCAAAATAAATTTATATCTTTGGATGTAGGCATTAACCCAATTCATTTTTATCAAGGTTATCCTCTAAATTCTAGCTCACCATCATAAGATGCTCCCAAACGGGTCATATTTCGTATTTACTTATTATTTATCTATCTTTAATATATGTTTTCCCATTATTTAGGCATGCTTCTATCATTTTCTCATTTCTAACCTCACATTTTCCCACTCATCATTTCTCTCTTTCAGCTGTGAAAAGGTTTCCTTTTTATAGAGACAAACATGATCCTCTCAACATACCTTCATTTCAGCACTCTTGAATTATCCACATAGTTTAGGATTATGACATGAATATGAATAACCCTTCCCCCATCTCTCATCTTACTAATTCTAATTTCTTTCTTTATTTTTCCTTTACATTTTATCCTTTTCCCTAATATTTTAGCCCTTTGATAATTTATTTTATGATTATCATGTCATTTTCTCTCTTAGACTTTCATTTGACTCTTGAATCGCCTCTCTATCAAATCCTTATGCTTTTGTAATGGTTATTTTATCACTTTTGTGCATGTCTTATCCTCTTCAAACTTAATTTGTAGATCATTTTCTCTCTTGTCTATATTATGAAGTGTTTCTCATACTTCTTTTAGAAGGTAGGAGCTATTTTTCTCTAATCGCCATTTGTAGTGGTTGATTCCCTGGTGAGAGAGATTCCTTCATAATTTCCCTATTAGTTCTAGTAATAATTATACTTTTATTTTAACCCTTACTCATGGCCCTTACATAAAAGAGTAGATAACTAGCCTTACCTTGCCTTTGTTTTAAATTGAAGATGTTAATAATCCTTTAAACTACCAAACTATCATGACCAATCACCTCTTCGAAAATATTTATGGGATCCTGATAGAACCAAATATTAGCAATTAGGATTAGTAAAGTCTTCATGGATATAAAACACCTTCCAAAGCACTACACAGTAAAGAACCACACTAATTTTTTCCTTGATTCCCTCTTCTAAAAATCCCATTATATCATAGATCATTTTGTGAGAATGATTAAGTATGATGCATAACACAAGAGATCCTATTCGAATGAAATATTAGGCTTGTACCATGCTATCTTTCATAACTTAGATAGATCTAGCACCAAACATATATATGATTTATGAAAAAAAAAATTGAAAGATCAAATGATGAAGAAACAATATCTCCTTTAAGAAATATTTGATCTCCCAAATCAAATATTAGTTGAAAATTATTTCACAAATATTTACATGAAATCTAGTTACCACCATATATTAATCCATCATAAAGAAATAATGGATAAATATTACAAGACATAAGAATGATCATACAAATGAGTTAGTTATGAATTTATACTTGACCAATAAACTGATACAATTTATATATATGATAGATACCTACTTCATCCATTCCTAAACTCTTTAAATCATTTTCTAATTGGTTGAAATTGTCATATTTAGTAAGGATTTTTATTAGCATGTTAATAACATCCTATGCATCTTACAACCTTAGAAAAAATAATATTTAGACAAGAAATTTGGTGATTGTTCATTTCGAGTAACAAATATTCATTACACATTCTACATCAACATTCAAATTATAGTTGTGCATGAATATTAAAAATATAATAGTGATTTAATAGTTGATTACTCCATACTACATTACATATTTTCTTAGTTATCTTAGACAATTTATGTAAATTTAGATAATAGTTTCATCCTTGATTTATTATATATGTCCTATCCCATCAACTATATATTGCATGTCAAATCCAAGGTTGATTGGACCAATGCATGGTAAAACTATTTTGAGTTAGTAAGACTATTCCTCTACATACTATTTTTTGTGCATGAAATTCCCTAAACCTTTTGAGATTCGTAAAAAGGAATCCAAATATGCATTTGGTATCTAGTAGTCATGTAATAAGGAAATTAAGTTGATTACTAAGTTTGGATACATTCGATGACATGGTGAAAATTTTCTCCACATAATAAATGTGTTATGTGGTATTTTGTAAGAAAATAAAATAAAAAGGAAAGTAGGAAAAAGGGAAAGTAGGTTTTACACCAAAGTAATCAATAATGTATCATTATGTCACACTCAAACACTTAGTTGAGAAGGTCCTGAATACAAATACAAAAGTATATTATTGTTTAGTAGATTTCAAGAAGGACCTCATGAAGTGGTATCTAAATACAATTAGCTTGGTGAACTTAATATTATTTTTTACTATATCATAAGTTATTTCTCAACTTAAAATATTTTAATATATTCATGTTCCTAAATAAGCTCTTATATATACATACATACACACATATAACACACACACACACACACAGAGATATACACACACACACATATATGTATGTATATATATATATATATATATATATATATATACATATAGATATAGATATATATATCTATATCTATATCTATGTATATGTGTGTGTGAGTGTGTGTGTGTGTGTATACATACAAATATATATAGATATAGATATATAGATATATATATGTGTGTGTGTATATATATGTGCGTGTGTGTGTGTGTATGTACACACACACACACACACACACACACACACACACACACACACACACACACACACATGTATATATCTATGTATATATAATCATTCATTAATGGTGTAATCACATGCGTATGATAATTTTTTTACAAATTTTTGTGTAATCACATGTCTATGTTTATGGACGTAGATCATGATGTGCAATAATATTATAAAGTGATAAATTTTTTTTATGGAATTACATCTCAATAAAAATGTGAAACAATTGGCAACGATGGATTTCCAAAAATTAAAACAATTTTCCCAACAAGAACCGCTATCACAAAAGAAAACAACAAAAAGTGTAGAGATAATATATGGTAAATTTGTTAATTTGACTATCATTGTTAGAGAATATTTGTTAGTTACATCCTTGAATCATGTTATATGAAGGAAACATTATAATTTTTGAGTGCTGATTTTGGATGGGAAAAGTCAAAATGTATGGAAGAAGAATTTGCTGGAAATGTTTCTAAAGGAATAAGTTATTTTGGTACAAAAACTAGGTCTGGTGATAAGAGTATTTCTTTCTCATAGAGAAATATTAAATTTAATTTTAAGTGAACATATGACAAAGAATAGTTATGTTACTGTTGTTTCCAAGGCATTAGGTGTATCTAGGAAGACAAGTAGTAGGTACGCAATGAGGAGGAAGACATTGGATGATTCTACTATGGAAGGAAATTGGGCACTAATGTGTAGAAATCCATGTTTTGATAAAATAGAGGATAATGTTATGAAGATAGTTTTTTATTTTTGGATTGTGAGGACTCGTCCTTCTCTAAATGTGAGAAATGTTTTAAAATATAGGATATCTTACAATAACTATCATGAAAATAGAAAACATTGGCTCGAAATAACTCAACATGAGATGTACATAGAGTTTATAGAATAACATCCAGATGTTAATATTGGACAAGGAATGTTTGAGAATTTGAAGCCTTGATATGTGCGAGCTGATAAATTTCTTGACACATGTTTTTTCCACCATTACGTTGAATTTGATTTTCACTATCAGGTATAAAAAAGTTATATTACATATATATTGAGGCGTGCTTTCATTTATATCTATATATTAGAAATTTTATTAAATTTTATTTTTTGAGATGTGATTTTAAATTAATGTATCTCAAAATCTATGTTTTTCCAAGTGTATAGAAAGTTATGGGAAGCATCAAATGGTCCTGAAAATCCCCCCCCCCTACACATATAAATGAGTTCATATCTTCTATTCTTTACACAATATCCCAATGATCATGTCGATGATTGTATGACTGACATTAAAGGTGTATGTGAAAAATGTGGGGACTTGAAATTATTGCCAGAAAAAAAAAACATATTGCACATAGTTCAAATGGTGGCTTGCAAGAGGTGATATATATATATGTGTGTGTGTGTGTAAATATTTATGATATACATGTGTGTGTGTTTAAATTTGGATCTCCATATTTTATTTTTGTTTTTGTTTTTACTACAAATGAATTTGATAAATTTTCCATAATATATTTATTTTGTAGGTTTAAATACATAACATATTCAACATGGATGAGAAAATATGTAACCAAGTTCGATTTGGTAGAAGATAAAATCCCCATTACTACATTCATGCAGAGTTTCCAAAGTTTAATTAGTTCGTACATCAATTCTCACTATGCAAACTGGTAAGCTACATAATTCAAGAATAATAGAGACACATTCCCTATTGGTTCCATATTGTCCATGGTTGATTTTGCTGATAATTACTCATTTTCTCATCAAAAATAAATTTATATACAGTATTATGATAAAAACCAGGTTACCATCATGGTTCAAATATTTTATAGGTATGCACAATTAGATTTGTATGGGGTTGAAAGTATAGATGTAAAGAAAATTATCAAGGAGTATCACTTCTATATAAGTGGTGACAACCAACATGACACCCACTTTATGCAGCATTGTTTTGGTTTGTTCTTTTAATATCTTCATCAGCAACAAGTACAAATAGATCAACATTTTGTTTGGTCAGATGGTTGCACATCACAATTCAAATCCTCTCTCCCTTTCTTTGCACTCAATTGCTATCATCATCATTACAAAATACCTCATTTCTGAGTTTTTCTATAGTGGTGATGGGAAGCGAGAACACTATGGTATGGGTTAATGCATGGAACATGCTCTAAAGAAAAAATATTATGAGGGAGATCGATTGATTGATGGCAACACCATTTTTAATAGTGTAAGAAACATTTTGTAGTTCAGAAGTTAATGTCACAGGCTTCAACCTCACAAGATTGAAGACCTTCAAGCCAACCCCATAGAGTGTTTTGGGAGATAATAGGTATGTGCATTTAAAACATATATGTATCTTGATGGGATTTATTAACTACAAGTCACAAACTTTAAAAAAAATTATTCTTAATTTCAATGTTTGTTTTAAAATTTATTGTTTTTGAGTATGATTAATTGAATATATTGATCGAAGGAAAAATTAGATGTTAATGGATTCATAATTCTAGGTCTTTGCACTCTGTGATTACCATGGATATAAATAACTAGAAAATCTATACAAGAGATTATTCTTTTTTTTGTTATGAATACATGAACAAATCATGTTCAAAGTGCAATATTCAAAAACATGGGTATGTAGGTGAGTTGAAACAAGTTCCTTTAGTTGTGGATGACACATATGGATGAAATGATGATGATAGTTTTGAATATGTGCCATTAATTTCACCTGATTATGACCACATATCTGGACTATTTAAACAAGGTATGTTTTATTTAAAAGGATTTTATAACATGCATTGAATTCTTTAGTCCCAAGCAAATATATTGATTTAAGGGTGAAATTTCATGTTTTTTTATAGGTGATGCTATTTCCTATCAAGAAGAAGAACCAACGAGTTGAAAAGGTAAAACTAAAAAATTTGAAAAAACCAAGCTTGGGGCCGAAAAAATTGAATAAAATTGGCTAATTCCTAGTCCACGCATTAGTTGGGACAGTAGGGACAAAAGATGTAACCGGCCAAAATCCGCCAGGAAGTCCGCAGCAGTAGACAATACAAAGGGACGTGCGGCATGCGAAAAGGCGAACCGGCAAAAGTTGGAAAAATTGCTCAAGTTGTTGTGCGCGGTTGGGACATCTGAGCTGTATAAGGATGTGGAGGACCAGCTGAAACACTGAACAAAATATTTTTGTCCCAGGCATCCGGAACAGTTGGGACAAAGGTACGTGTGGGACGTGGCCGAAAAGGCGAAAAGGCAGGAGGGACAATCGGCTGAAGCAAGATTTTTCATCCGGGACAGCTGGGAAAAAATTACGCGAGGGACGGGAAAAGCCGAAACAGGGAAGCAAAGAAGAAAAGTTTTGACCCAAACTAAACGGCCATAAATTTTGACTCCGAGCTCCGATTTTCACTTTCTGGAACGAGCACGACGTTCTACGCCAAAAAAGATGGATTTATTAGAATGAATAAATTGAAATATCATTACAACATATTCGGCATCACATAATTGCTACAGAGAAAACGCCTGCAGTTGCATTAGGTGACGCAGAAAAACTTTTGCATTTATCAACGAAATCACACAAAATTGGTACCATGGAATCATGACTCCGATCTCAATAAATTCTAGATGTTGATGAAGACCATTGAAAAAACATTTACAGGTTCATAACAGTGAATTTGGTAATGAAGTGCAATTAAGAGGCATGGTCATCATTCTTTCTCTGCTGAAATGCACATGAGGACAGTATATAAAAGGACCTTTTGAATATTATATATCATGATTTCAATTTAATGCCTCTTCAAGTGGTTGAATAGAATATTTTATCTATTTTTTCTATTTTGGATCATTGTAAGGACATATATATTTGAAAACTTTATTTTCTATCCTTGCATGGTGATCCATGCCCTTCTCCCGTAATAGATTGAACTGTGTATCATGAAGCAATAAAATAGCAGTTTGTGGATATATCTTTGTTGTTTTCTTGCATTCTTCTTGCCCTTAATCTTTCTAATAATATTGTGTCTATTATTGTGTTCTTGTAGGGATCCATTATCATTGTGTATTTACTTGGAATATCATTGTGAATGCATTTTGATAGATTATGGAGAACTATCATCACCTCTTCTAGTGTGTACTTTGCTTCTGTATTTCACACATTTGGAGACTACTCTGACACCCTCCTTTTCTGGTGTATCACCACTTTAGTGTAGGCTTTCATTTTATGCACTTCTCTCTCCCTGGTCCCTTGGAAATATAGGATATTAGTATTAGAGTAGATTATGGCAGTAGTTTAGGAGCAAGAACCAACTTTCTCTAGAGGTCTATCTTAAGTAGCAAGTCCCACCTAATAGTACATGTTATCTTATCACACCGTGATGGTGTTTGTTTAAACATAAGGGTGCAGTGTATTGGTGATAACATGTTTAATGCTATTTAAAAGACATTTTAATCACAAATTTTTGTATAAAAATTGAGTTGATGATTTCTTTAATTCATCTCATAGGATGTATTTATCGTCATTTCTAATCTTAGATGTAATTGATAACATCCATTACATTTTAAGTTAAGATAAAAAAGAAATGGAATTTTTCTGAGGAGACAATCATTTTATAGTGGTTTAGAATTGTACGGAACTCATATTATTGTTTCCTCAAAGTGGGATTCAATTAGTTTCTCATTCTCCATACACAGGGTTACAATTTTATAATACTAATTTGAAACAAGTTCTTAGTAGTCAATAAACATGTACCTGGTCTTGAACAATGAGCGGAGCATTGGTAAAATATTCATAATATGTGAAAATGTCATCCATGAATAGACATTATCTACCCCTTATTGAAATTTTACCATTTTGGGGGAAATTTCTAGCAAATTATAGAATTTTAAAAAATATATGATAGACAATTAAATTAAATGTATATAAATTAAGAACTAACAATGTCTCATTGAGTCAAGGTATGTGCCTGAAAGATATTTTCAAAAACTGGGATTTCTCATAAGAAAAACATATAGAAAATTATTTAAATTTAAAGGTTCATGGGAAAAACTATTGGGTTTTTGATTAGATTAATAATTACTTGTAAGAACATTCAATACCTACGTGACTTATCATTATCTTACTTCATGACTATTGATCATTAGTTTGGCTTACTTCATGAATTATCATTATCTTACTTCATAACTATTAAACATTATCTTACTTCATGACTTATCATTATCATTATCTTACTTAATTACTCTCAAACATTAGATGTTACACATGACCTACTTATTTTGATCAAGATAAAATTTCATGATATTCACTAATGTTATCTCATGCATTAACAATCAACCATCACTTAAACAACACTACCCAATATATTGAATACATTCTTAAATCAATCTTTATAAAATCCTTTCTTCCCATCTCCAAATAAAGTCAAATTTACAATTACATTAAAATAGTAAATCATGGAAATGTATTACGTTACATTTACTTCCTTTTCCACCATTTAGCACATGTGCAACAACATGAGTATGCATAAAGTTGGCATGGACTCACCCTTTTCCCTACTAGTTACACATAATTTCTTATTTCCTTTATATTTCAAGAGTTTTAGAGAGAGGATAGACAAAGAGAATGAATTTTTTATTTTCGAAAGCTTTTAAGTTGTCATAGAGCTTCAGAGAGGTAGTTTAATACTAACAACACTTTCCTAGAACAATGAATATCACATTTGGCAAGATTTACCTAGAGTCAAATTTTGAGTTATAAGACTTAGTAGTGATATGAATAAAAACAACTAAGGTGGATAGGAAATGGCCTTTGAAAATATTTGACAAGTGCATAAATAAAGAAGCAGTCACTAAGCCATGGAATGGTTAATGTAACATAAAGTATTACTAAATTACCTAAGCATCAAATGATTCAATATAGAATTTTAAAGAAGTTTACATTATATCACAAAAATGAAGGGTATTTAATATCTTATCTATCATTATACCTATTATGATTTCATCAAGAGACAAAAATGAAAGATAAGGGGGTGTCTTATATTCACATCCATAATTGTAAATATACACCAACTCATAAAAATATAAAATTATGCTACCTTACATATAAATATATGAAATTCATGTCGAATGAATATATATAAAAATATAAAAACCACATGTATAATGAATGTATATATATATATATATATATATATATATACATATATACATACACACACACACACACACACACACACACACACACACACACACACACACAAGACACACACACACACACATATCACATACACATGTCTAGACACACGCACGCACACACACAACACACAAAGACTATATATAAAAATATAATAATCATGTCTAATGTCTGAAATACTAAATCATGTTTAAAATATCACTGAAGTCTCCTCCGTGTAATAGGGTGAGTGCCAGACCCCTCACTAGGCTCTTGTTGTACCCTGCATGTTAAAAAAAAGAAATATACATGTCAGAAACTATATATAGCATGTACCATATATTAAAATTTATAAGAAAAATTCTACAACAATTTCTTGATTAATTAAATACGTGATATAACAGATATGTACAATTGATTACCTTAGTATTTGTCCCTAAGGTAGATATTGAGAGTATCTACACTATGTGTAGATCTTTGTCCCGTATATCCCTGTGAAACAAAATAAATTAAATGTAAGAAGTTGATAAATAAGTTTTTTGAATAAAGTTCATTAATTTCTAACATTTCAATTTAGATTAAATATTAATTCTATTAAAACACATGTATATATACCTCTACGGAACGAGTCTCCAAATCTATGGGATTGCCACCAATGACCTCAACACTAGCAAATATGTTGCCAAGTGAGCCAAGCTGACTTAGGCCCAAAACATCAAGATCCACGATGTTCTCTCATTCAAGAGTTGTGTGTATGTCATGTGGGTAAATGGTGTGGGCTATGAAGCACCACACACTAGAGCAGAAGCCTAACACACAAGTAAATGTTCAATTTTAATATTAATAAATTGTAAAGTAATGATGAAATAAAATAAATTTTAATTATATTAAGGTTTAATTTTCACACACTTGGAATATGGAAATGTGTTGAACATCAGGTGTGACAATCCCAGCAACAGGAGGTCTGACTATAGAACGGCAGTAGTACCTTGACTAGAAGATACATTGTCGCTCTACTCTATAAAATCTAAAACCCCCAATAGTGGAATGTTGCATTACTGTGAAATCACCTCATATGCACACAACAAGTTAGTAGCCATGATGCGTCCTAGCCGACGTGTCTGAGCGGGATTTGTAACCACCTCAAATTCATCTAGGGAAATCAAAGATGCACAAGTGTATACCTCATTGCGTGCATCACTACTACTACTAGCACCTCCACTGCTAGTATCATTGTGTCTTTGAAGGTATTGATCCCACATAGGTCAGAAGAGATCAATTGGTTGTCTCACAAGAAATGCCCGCAAGACCCTCTATAACAGCCTCATGTGTAGTCATAATGACAGGTGCTACGACATCCTAAAAGCCTGGTAAGAATGGTTGTGGCCTCATACAAGCTTTTGCATGTGTCAACAACTGCAAGAGCTCCCTCCTTTCTATATGCCTCCCTTGTGGCTAATATGGCCATGCCCCACCCCAAATAACTAGGGATGTCTAAATAGTTCACCTTTAGGTTTAGGTGAACCTCAAAATGTAGCATCATTATGAAGTATAATGGTAATTGGTCATTATTCAGAAATTGGACTTAAGAGGAAACAAATCTAGGATAAATCAAAGGTGAACATAGGGGGCATGAACATTTTTTTACATACTATGCCCTTAAATTCCATTTTTCTACTTAAAACCTCTAACAAGACCTCCTAACAACTTCCTTATCGGAAAATTCATAACGTAATCTCATTATATCCTACATCTCATGAGACACTTGATTTTAATGAATCCATAAATTTTTTATTGAATCAAAATCAAATGGGTTGTATGTTTTCAAACTTGTCTCTATTCTACGAAGATCAACCAATATGTTTTCACAATGGGCTTTATACTTCCCAACTGTAGTTGGATTCTTGAGAATAGATTTAATTTTTTAATCTCTAAATTGGCCCTCTCAAACAAATTAGAAGCGGAAGAAGCCATGACTATAAAAAAAGGAAAGTAAAATTCAATGAACAATACTTTTAATGAAAAAATCTCCTAAGATATTATCCTATTTTAATGAAAATAGAAATATTATTTTCAAGTTTGAATGCAAATAATTTAGAAAATAAGAAATTGCATATATCTTATTGTCATTTGTAATAAAAACTCACTAACATAGAATTACCATTCAAAAATGGAATAATGTAAAATCTAAGTTATTCCATTCTAAATAGATCACATAGTAAATCAACCTCAAATGGCATAGTTTAAGACAATACATGAAAGAGATACATCACAAAAAATACATTTTATAAGTCACTTGCTAAAGCTAAAGTCAGTGCTAAGGGAACAAATTTATTACCATGCATCAAAAATCAATGAAAGATCATGTTAGGAGATAAGATGAAGTTTTTCAACATGACTAGAAGTACAAACACTTATAAAATGTTTTCTCTATTTATGTAAAATTATCCTAAAATAATTAAAATAAACAAGTGCATTTGTTTTGTGATATCTAAACCAAATTCATATTCTTGAAAGAACTCTAGAATTAATATATCATTCTTGATAAATTACATGATAATAGGTTCATCCTTATTTTCTACATAGATTGGGATCACTATGCTTAGTGTTCTTTTTATCAAAGGCTCCAACCTTATGGATATGATAAACTTGATTTCTAGCAATTCTACATCAAGCCAAAATGTGAACAAAAGGAAACCATTGAATCTTCTAGTTGATTTTTCTCCCTAGGAATGACACCAATGGAGATGAAATGGAAAGGTTGACATGAGGTGACAAGATTTGGGCATGCACAAAAAGATGTCAATTAATTTTGTGGGGCTTTGAGGCTCTATGCATGGCACAAAGTATGTATGGTTTTTGTGAGTAAGCATGAGAAGGACCAAAAGACATTTGTGTGCAAAAGTTCTATGTAAAATTATGAACATACACAATTAGGTGATAAGACTTGACACACTATGAAAGGCATGCAAAAAGTAAACTCAAATGAAGAGGTTTGTTAGTTTCCTTGCACAACATTATGAGAAGCTGAAAAATGTTGTGAGGTAACTTGTAAGAAATTGAAAAAAATGAAAACATTGATTTGGTGCAAGATTGAGGAGCTATGAGTGATACAATTTTTTTAAGGAAAGCTATATGCACAGTGTGAGATGTCACTAGCTTAAATTCAAGCATGATACTTAACACACTCTTAAGGTAACATAAAATTGAACTCAAGTTGAGAGGTGTGGTAGTTACATTGTACAAAATTACAAGAAGTTGTTAAATGTTGTGAGACAATGCAAGACATTGCAAAATTTGTAAATGTTGATTTGATGCAATACTATGCGAATTGTGAGTGATGCAAGGTTATTAAAGAAAGCATTTCATAGGGTATGAGATATCAATAGAATCTAGGAGGCTCAAGAGGATCTACACAAAAAGAAATGTGTGGTGGTGTGTAAATGTTCCACAATATTTATGCACACTTTGTAAGATGCTCATTGCAAACGAACTCCAAGTGAGTAGTGTTTTCATGTTGGAATCCCTCTACTTATGAATTTGGTCCTTCTATATCTCATAAAGAGACACAATAGTAGCAAACCTTGTTTACAACTGCAAATGAATTTTGAGAATGGCATGCTCCCTTCTGAAAAATTCCACAATTTCCAACTGGAGTTCCAAAACTTGCAAACTAAATGGCAGATATGTTTTGTCCTACACCACATATGACATGGACTTTTGGTGGGCGTAATTTTTACCCTATCATACTTTGAGGATGTGAGTCAGACACATGAGTACAAACAGTGTTTACAACTCTTTTTCTAATTGAAACAATCAGGTTCACAAGACCTTACAGATTCACAAGCACACAAGTATATAATTCAAGATTGTATTACACCACAAAAGGTTACACAATTACGGAATAGAATAGGCACACTCCCCATAACATAGGTACTCATCACACATCAATGAATGACATACCAAATACTCAAACAAAAGAGTACTACAATCCACCAGACATTTCCTCAATTTGCATCAATGAAAGACTCACATAACAACAAAACCATGCTATAGGTACATAGTGTCCACAAGGGAATCAATGACATGTCCACAACATCACAACACATAACCATCTGACATGAGTAAACATACATCAAAACACACTACCAAACATCACAATAACTCAACATATATCCTGAAACATCAACCATACAGACAAATATCATAAGCCTCCCTCAAACTCTTATGCCTCCCTCAAGTCTCTTATGCCTCCCTCAAACTCTTATGTCTCCCTCAAACTCTTATGCCTCCCTCAAGTCTCTTATGCCTCCCTCAAACTCTTATGCCTCCCTCAAGTCTCTTATGCCTCCCTCAAACTCTTATGCCTCCCTCAAGTCTCTTATGCCTCCCTCAAGGAGGCTGGTTGTCCCTATGGTCCAAGATACATAGAGTTTGGACACTCCTAACCCAAGTGACATAATAACGCGTGGTTCAACAACTCGCTAGTTATATGTACCCCTTGGGGCGTACCCCCATAGAACGAAGCGGGTCCATAGGTCCAACCAATCCATGGTGCATCCCATGACCCTATTCCACACATCACGAGATTAGAACCAGCACAAAAATCCAGTCAAAGTGCCAAGTGGCAAAGTACAAGCCTTAGGCAAGGCGGTAAAAATTCCAAATTTAAAAGAAGACCCCAAATCAAGCTAAAATAAATGGCCAAATAGCAAAGTTAGTATCGAAATCCCCATGTTAGTGCCACAAACCAAGGAAATGCCCAAAATTGTAAAGCATTGTAATCAAGAAAAGATGCTGGTCCTTGCAAAATAAGTAAAAGCTCAATTTACGAATAAAATCAACTTATAATAATGTCACATTACGATAACTGTGTGGCCTTATCTGGCCACCAAAGTGGTACTCAACGAGTTGCTGGCACTCGGAACATCGAGCCTCAGCTCGTAAAATATATATCAATCCCGCCACCCTTCGACAAGGCTAAACATAGTCATAGATACACTAAGGTTGCATACATACACCACATAGGGAGAGAGGAAAGAGTCACATGTAATCTACTAACCGAGTTTTGACTCGAGTTATTGACCCATGGTACACCATTCCTCACTCTCAACATACACTTTTACCGATCTCCCTCAGGGTCGGTTAGTGTAAGGCTCACAACATAACATGTAACTAGATTACTAACACCATGGCGGTACACACATAGCTACCATAACGTCTCAAATGAATTACGGGGTAGATCACAATCATACATCCACAGGGTGCAATACATCACTTTACCACATTCTGCACCCAAAGGGCAATCACAATACAATAGGGTTCATACACTCACCGTATGACCCTAATTCACGACATGAAGCATTACATATTACATAACTCATATATACGATGAACATAATAACATCACAACATAACAATAATTTCTTCATAACAAGGTAGTACACACATTTCTTCAAAACATGGTAAAAACATCATGATACAACTCATTTCTTTTAACATCAATCTAGTCATACAACACATTGATACACTTACATATCACAATATGTCACAATGTGCCAACACTATGTCATCCACATTATAATTCTTTTCACACGCCACAAACAGTAATTCACACGTGAACTCTTCATAGAATCCACAAGAAGGAGAGAGAATACTCTCATCCCCAACACATCTACATGATGACAAATACGCACTGAGTGACATACACATCACGTGCGTTCACAATATCACAATTACGACAATAATCACATCACGCTTAAAGCACATTACTCTTCTAATATAAATCATCATCATGCAACATCATCATCATCATCAGTATCATCATGTAACACCACCACCACCATGCAACATCACCATACAACACCAATCCGGCCCATAGGTTCGAGAGCATGAACCTACGCTCTGATACCAAAGTGTAACACACCAAAAATACCAACACAATGACAACACAGTGAAATAGAGGATAACTTTTTTTTTTTTACTTGCTTTGACTCAACACAACACAACATGTCGTCACAAGGTTACAACCAACACTAGGAACCACTTGTTACGGGGGAGACCACAAGGTCAGTACGGAAACGTTCACATCTATCAAGGACAATCTACTTTTCTCTTCTTGACAGAACAACATTGGAGTCCAACCACAAAACACACTTACAGTTAGGGCATCCCATGAGGAATTTCTTGTTAAATTTTCTTGTTTACTAAAGTGTCTCTTAATTCTTAACTTACGTTCTTATTAAATTTCATGTAACGATTCACACAATTCTTTTCACAAGGGAGAACTTTTTTTATTTTCAACGGTTGACTAAATAGCTTAAGGCCAAGCTTTCTAAACTGGGGTCATCAATTTTATGTGCAAGGCTTTTTATTCATTTGATTTTAGAACGTTTTCCATTTCTCACAAGGTTAATTAATCTTACTCAAGCCACTAACACATGTTCCACAACTCTATTGCACAGGTGAAGGCATAAGCTTCGATTGAGTGGAAAGTACCGCTTAGGGTTTCATAACAATAACCTTCTTGTTTAAGGATAAAATTTTGACCTTGCTTAAGAAATATCACCATGAATCAAGGCAAGGGTTAACAGAACAGGACAACAGAATTTAGCTTCAGGGTCACATTGTTTACTATCAACCTTTCATTGAGGTTAAGATTTTATCGTGATTGGTTAAATGTTCTATCTAGACTTTACTTAATTAGGTTTGGCATAGGAGAACATTTCAAACGATAAAGAGAAATTTAAGGTTTTATTAATCACTTTCACTCCTACTTAACTAACCCTATCATTTTCTATAATCTAACCATTGATTTCACCAAGAGATCATTTAAGGTTTCACTGTAAAAGGATAGTGTTATTGGTTTGGCTCGGGAAAGAAAAACAAGTAATAATATTTTGTTACAAAAGATAGATTCCTCTTGATTGTTCCAGGTCTCAAAGGTTTCAACTGGGTCACATCTACATAAATATGTTCATATACATAAATTTTGGTTTAACTTTTATCAGGATTATCCAGCTCACTTAATAGTGCTTACAAAATCATTGCTACTATGCCTTAGGAGGGTTTACAACTCAACGTGTTAACTCAAGAGCAAGGTTTAACAGTACTCGTTTACGGAACAAAACAAGGTTATCAATTCATTCAACATGGTGCACACATCAAAGGGACATAACCATCTCTAATCGAATAAAGACTAGGGAGTAAGAGGTAATAACATGGGACATGCCCCACTACTATTCTAAGGATTAAAATTCACTAGAGTATCACATAACCAAGCGGTAATCAAAAATTTCATCTTTCACATGATAACCAAACAAGCCAAGTTTCAACAGTGACAACAAAAAATAACTTACAATACATTTACCAGCACTGACCCTTCTTCTAAAATGTCCAAAAGGCCCTTTCCAAATTTTATAACATAATACCCATTCATACAAAGGACATCATAACCAAGATTGATGCAATAATCTACAAGATCTTCCATCATCTGGGACCACGTAAGCCATCTCCAACAATTAATAACCTGAGTCAGTTCGTGAGAATTGAGCAAGATAAGACTGAAACATAGCAACAATAACAGGATACTAGTAACCATACCTGAAGTGAAACATTCTATTCCAGGAAATGGATCAAAGTTCTAACCTCTAACACCTTTTGAAATAAGATGTAATTTTCAACATATCAACTAAGAAGAAACCATAAGTTTTAGTTATGAAATACCTCTAAAACTACAAAAGTTTGACAACCAAATACGCAACACTATGAAATTTAAATGATTAGACACAAGAGTTTAGAGTATGGGATTTCAATCATGAATCCATTGGTTGTTGTAATAAATTCTTGTAAGACCCTCAATAACAACCTCATATACAATCATAATGACTGGTGTTGCGACATCCTGAAATCTCGATAAGAATGGTTGTGGCCTGCATACAAGTTTTTGCATGTTAACAACTACACATGATACCTCCTTTCTATATGCTCTTTGGCTAATATTGTCCATTGCCCCTACCCCAAATATCTAGGGATGTCTACATAGTTCACAGTTAGGTTAGGTGAACCTCACACTGTACAGGCCATCATTATTGAAGTATAATGGTAATTGGTCATTATTCGAATTGAATTAAGAGGACAACAATCTAGGATAAATCAAAGGTGAACATAGGGGGCATGAACATTTTTTTACATACTATGCCCTTAAATTCCATTTTTCTACTTAAAACCTCTAACAAGACCTCCTAACAACTTCCTTATCAAAAATATGTAACGTAATCTCATTATATCCTACATCTCATGAGACACTTGATTTTAATGAATCAATAAATATTTTAATTGAATAAAAATCATATGGGTTGCATGTTTTCAAACTTGTCTCTATTCTACAAAGATCAATCAATATGTTTTCACAATGGGATTTACATTTCCCAACTGTAGTGGGATTCTTGAGAATGGATTTGTATTTTGCAATCTCTAAATTGGTCATCTCAAACAAATTAGGAATGAAAGATGCCATGACTGTAAAAAAAATGAAAGTAAAATTCAATTAACATTAATTTTAATGAAAAAATGATCCTAATATATTATCCTATTTTAATGAAAATAGAAATATGATTTTCAATATTGAATACAAATAATTTAGCTAATAAGAAATTCCATATATCTTATTGTCATTTGTAATAAAAAATCACAAACATAGAATTCCAATCAAAAATGGAATAATGTAAAATATAAGTTATTCCATTATAAATAGAACACATAGTAAATCAACCTCAAATGACATAGTTCAAGACAACATACATGAAAGAGATACATCAAAGAAAATACATTTTATAAGTCATTGCTAAATTCATTGCTAAAGTCAGTGTTAAGGGATCAAATTTATTACCATGCATGAAAAATAACTAAAATATCATGTTAGAAGATAAGATGAAGTTTTTCAACATGACTAGAAGTACAAACACTTGTAAAATGTTTTTGCTATTTATGTAAAATTATCCTAAAATAATTAAAATAAACAAGTGTATTTTTTTTGTGAAATCTAAACCAAGTTCATATTTTTGAAAGAACTCTAGAATTAATATATCATTACTAATAACTTACATAATAATAACTTCATCCTTATTTTCTACATAGATTGGAATCACTATGCTTAGTGTTCCTTTTATCAAAGGCTCCAACCATATGGATACGATAAACTTGATTTCTAGCAATTCTACATCAAAGAAAAATGTGAACAAAAGGAAACGATTAAATCTTCTAGTTTATTTTTCTCCCTATGAATAACATAAATGGAGATGAAATGGCAAGGTTGAAATGAGGTGACAAGATTTGGGCAGGTACCAAAATATGTCAATCAATGTTGCAGGGCTTTGAGGCTCTATGCATGGCACAAAGTATGTATGGTTTTTGTGAGTAAACATTGGAAGGAACAAAATACATTTGTGTGTAAGAGTTCTATGTAAAATTATGAACATAAACAATTAGGTGATAAGACTTGACACACTATCAAAGGTGTGCAAACTTAAACTCAAGTGAAGAAGTTTCTTAGTTTCCTTCCACAACATTATGAGAAGCTGAAAATTTTGGTGAGGTAACTTGCACAACATTGAAAAAGATGAAAACGTTCATTTGTTGCAAGACTATGGAGCTATGAGTAATACAATTTGTTTAAGGAAAGCTCTATGCACATTGTGAGACATCACTGTGTACAACTAAAGTATTAGAATTAACATGCTCTTAAGGTAATGTAAAATTGAACTCAAGTTGAGAGGTGTAATAGTTACATTCTACAAAATTGCAAGAAGTTGTTAATGTTGTGAGACAATGCAAGACATTGAAAAATTTGCAAATGTTGATTTGATACAATATTATGTAAATTGTGAGTGATGCAACGTTATTAAGGTGAGCCTTTCATAGGGTGTGATATACCAATAAAATCTAGGAGGCTCAAGAGGATCTATCAAAAAAATAAATGTGTGGTGGTGTGTAAATGTTCCACAGTATTTATCCACACTTTGAAAGATGCTCATTGCAAATGAACGCCAAGTGAGTAGTGTTTTTGTTTTGTAATCCCTCTACTTACAAATTCGGTCCTTATATATCTCATCAAGAGAAACGATAGTAGCAAACCTTGTTTAAAACTGTAAATGAATTTAGAGAATCGCATGCTACCTTCTGAAAACTTCCACAATTTCCAACTGGAGTTCCAAAACTTGCAAACTAAATAGCAGATATGTTTTTCCTAGACCACATTTCACATGGAATTTTGGTGGGCATAATTTTTCCCATATCATACTTTGGAGTTCTTTCTTGTTCATCATTTCATTAGTCTCTTTCCATTAGCATTATTCTTAGTTTAATTGCTTTTAAAAATTTCATCATTGAAGAGTTTTGGTTTATTCTTATTGTGGGTGCCCAACATGAACTGCTAACACAACACCCTATCAGGTTCACAAGACCCTACAGATTCACAAGCACACAAGTATATACTTCAAGATTGTATTACACCACAAAAGGTTACTCAAATACGGAATAGAATAGGCACAGTCCACATAACATAGTACTCATCACACATCAATGACTGACATACCAAAATACTCAAACAAAATAGTACTGCAATCCACCAGACATTTCTTCAATTTTCATCAATGAAAGACTCACATAACACCAAACCATGCTACAGGTACATAGTGTCCACAAGGGAATCAATGACATGTCCACAACATCACAACACATATCCATCTGACATGAGTAACACATACATCAAAAGACCACTACCAAACATCACAATAACTCAACATATATCCTGAAACATCAACCATATAGACAAATATCATAAGCCTCCCTCAAACTCTTATGCCTCCCTCAAGTATCTTATGCCTCCCTCAAACTCTTATGCCTCCCTCAAGCTCTTATTCCTCCCTCAAGTCTCTTATGCCTCCCTCAAACTCTTATGCCTCCCTCAAGCTCTTATGCCTCCCTCAAACTCTTATGCCTCCCTCAAGGAGGCCGGTTGTCCCTATGGTCCAAGACACATAGAGTTCGAACACTCCTAACCCAAGTGACATAATAACGCGTGGTTCAACAACCCGCTAGTTATATGTACCCCTTGGGGCGTACCCCCATACAACGAAGCGGGTCCATAGGTCCAACCAATCCATGGTGCATCCCATGACCCTATTCCACACATCACGACATTAGAACCAGCACAACAATCCAGTCAAAGTGCCAAGTGGCAAAGTACAAGCCTTGGGCAAGGCGGTAAAAATTCCAAATTTAAAAGAAGACCCCAAATCAAGCTAAAATAAATGGCCAAATAGCCAAAGTTAGTATCAAAATCCCCATGTTAGTGCCACAAACCAAGGAAATGCCCAAAATTGTAAAGCATTGCAATCAAGAAAAGATGCTGGTCCTTGCAAAATAAAGTAAAAAGCTCAATTTACGAATAAAATCAACTTATAATAATGTCACATTACGATAACTGTGTGGCCTTATCTAGCCACCAAATAGGTACTCAACGAGTTGCTAGCACTCGGAACATCGAGCCTCAGCTCGTAAAATACATATCAATAATCTGAATCATCCCGCCACCCTTCGATAAGGCTAAACATAGTCATAGATACACTAAGGTTGCATACATACAACCACATAGGGAGAGAGGAAAGAATCACATGTAATCTACTAAACCGAGTTTTGACTCGAGTTATTGACCCATGGTACACCATTCCTCACTCTCAACATACACTTCTACCGATTTCCCTCAGGATCGGTTAGCGTAAGGTTCACAACATAACATGTAACTACATCACTAACATAACGGTGGCACACACATAACTACCATAACATCTCACGTATGGTATGGTATACAGGGTAGATCACAATCATACATTCACAAGGTGTAATACATCACTTTACCACATTCTGCACCCAAAGTGCAATCACCATACGATAGGGTTCATACACTCACCGTATGACCCAAAATCACAACATGAAGCATTACATATTACACAACTCATATATACGATGAACATAATAACATCACAACATAACAATAATTGCTTCATAACAAGGTGGTACACACATTTCTTCAAAACATGGTAAAAACATCATGATACAACTCATTTCTTTTAACATCAATCTAGTCATACAACACATTGATACACTTACATATCACAATATGTCACAATGTTCCAACACTATGTCATCCACATTATAATTCTTTTCACACGCCACAAACAGTAATTCACACGTGAACTCTTCATAGAATCCACAAGAAGGAGAGAGAATACTCTCATCCCCAACACATCAACATGATGACAAATACGCACTGAGTGACATACACATCACGTGCGTTCACAATATCACAATTACGACAATAATCACATCACGCTTAAAGCACATTACTCTTCCAATATAAATCATCATCATGCAACATCATCATCATCATGCAGTAACATCATGTAACACCACCACCACCATGCAACATCATCATATAACACCAATCCGGCCCATAGGTTCGAGAGTATGAACCTACGCTCTGATACCAAAATGTAACACACCAAAAATACCAACACAAGGACAACACAGTGAAATACAGGATAACTTTTTTTTTTTTACTTGCTTTGACACAACACGACACAACATGTCGTCACAAGGTTACAACCAACACTAGGAACCACTTGTTACGGGGGAGACCACAAGGTCAGCACGGAAACATTCACACCTATCAAGGACAATGTACTCTTCTTTTGACAAGACAACATGGAAGTCCAATTCACATGACACACTCACAGCTAGGGCATCCCATGAGGAATTTCTTGTTAAATTTTCTTGTTTACTAAAGTGTCTCTTAATTCTTAACTTACGTTCTTATAAAATTTCATGTAATGATTCACACAATTCTTTTCACAAGGGAGAACTTCTTTCTTTTCAACTATTGACTAAATAGCGTAAGGCCAAGCTTTCTAAACTAGGATCATCAATTTGATGTCCAAATCTTTCTTATTCATTTGATTTTAGAACATTTTCCATTTCTTACAAGGTTAAATAATCTTACTCAAGCCACTAACACATGTTCCACACCTCTATTGCACAGGTGAAGGCATAAATTCCGATTGAGTGGAAAGTACCGCTTAGGGTTCATAACAATAGCCTTCTTGTTTAAGGATCAAATTTTGACCTTGCTTAAGAAATATCACCATGAATCAAGGCAAGGGTTAACAGAACAGGACAACAGAATTTAGCTTCAGGGTCACATTGTTTACTATCAATCTTTCATTGAGGTTAAGAGTTTATCAAGATTGGTTAAATGTTCCATCTAGACTTTACTTAATTAAGTTTGACAAAGGAGGACATTCCAAACGATAAAGAGAGATTTAAGGTTTAATTAATCGATTTCCCTCCTACTTATTAAATCCTATCATCTTCTAAAATCTAACCATTGCTTTCACCATGAGGTCATTTAAGATTTCACCATAAAAGGATAATGTTTATTAGCTTGGCTTGAATATAAAAAAAGTAATCAGTTATCATATTTCGTTACAAAAGATAGTTTCCTCTTGATTGTTCCAGGTCTCAAAGGTTATCAAGTAGATCACATCTACATTAATATGTTCATATACATAAATTTTAGTTTAACTTTTATAAGGACTATCCAGTTCACTTTATAGTACTTACAAACTCATTGCTACTAAGCCTTAGGAGGATTTACAACTCAACATTTTAACTCAAGAGCAAATTTTAACAGTACTCGTTTGCGGAAACAAAACAAGGTTATATCAATTCATTCCAACATGATGCACAAATCAAAGGGACATACCATCTCTATTGAACCATGACTAGGGAGCAAGAGAGTAATAACATGGGACATGCCCCGCTACTATTCTAAGGATTAAAATTCACTAGAATATCCCATAACCAAGCGGTAATCAAATTTCATCTTTCACATGATAACCAAACAAACCAAAGTTTCAACAGTTACAACAACAATACTCTACAATACATTTACTAGGCACTGACCCTTCTTCTAAAATGTCCAAAGGCCCTTTCCAAATTTTATAACATAATACACATTCGTACAAAGGAACATCATAACCAAGATTGATGCAATAATCTACAAGTCTTTCCATCATCTAACCACGTAAGCCATCTGCAACAATTAATAACCTGAGTCAGTTCGCGAGAACTGAGCAAGATAAGACTATACATAGCAACAATAAGCTACTAGCTAACAATACCATGAAAGGAAACATTCTATTTCAGGAAATGGATCAAAGTTCTAACCTCTAACAACCTTTTGAAACAAGATATAATTTTCAACATATCAACTAAGAAGAAAACCATAAGTTTTAGTTATGAAGAATACCTCTAAAACTACAAAAGTTTGACAACCAAATACGCAAGACTATGAAATTTAAATGATTAGACACAAGAGTTGAGAGTATTAGGATTTCAATTATATAATCCCGTAGATTACGTGATTGAAATCTAAAGTGTAACCCATCAATCCACATTCTCAAGGTGAAGTCAAAAGATAAAAACCAGACCCGATCTTAGCTGCCAAAAGAATATAGTTTTGGAATCGTTCCGTAGGGCCATAGGCCTAATAGGCTATAAACGAACAACGAGGGTAAAAACAAAGTTCCATCATGTAATAAAAAAAGGTTTAAAGGATGAAAAACTTATATTCAAACCCACAACCATTATATCTTAGGTAATAAGTGACTTCATAGCTAATAAGGATGAGTGGAAAGGACGGTAAGAATGTCCGGAATAGGTATTGCCTAACAGCTTACCTACTGAACATAACCAGGGCCGGAATAGTGACAAGCCTCATTAATACCCAAGTTGAGTAGGCAATCTAGCATTCTAAACACATCCTTGCAATTTTCATAATACCTTAGATTTATAATCCTCCCGTTTTAGAGGAACATAGCCATGAATCTAGACTTGGTTGAAATTTTCCGACGTCAACTCACTTCCTAATATCATAAACGATGTATACAAAGGAAAAGGTCTCTCAACTCTCCTTAATTTACATCTCATCACTAAGTTTATGGTAACCTATGCAGTGATTAAACACATAATATACCATTGAAGATAGATATCCTCCAATAACGAACTTCTATAACGATGTAATTACAATTATTACGTTCGACACATAAACAAACTATTCCATAGCTTCTTTTCCCTTTTTGACAACAAAATATATTCACGACCTTCCATCACAATCATTCTAAATTTGCAATGAAAGGTCACTCATCAAGAAGGAAGTACAAAACAAGTTTGACTAAATTAAGGAACTTCATGTTACCTTAAGCAGTTGATGAAAACCTTAACTTTCACGAACCGTGAAAGATATTACCTTACTCCATCAAGGCATTATGTCTATACATGATTAAATCGATCACACAAGGAATCATCAACATACCATATCTTAACACCATAAAGGTCATTAATTTTATCAAATTTTACTCATAGAAAGAGTAGAATCAAAATGGGGTTCTATCAATAATTTATGCCCTTCTATCAACCCAGGACATATTTTCGGCCCAAAACTTCCTTCTTAACAAGCATATATATTGAACTTCTAATTTCCAAAAGCCCTAATAATTTGCACAATACACGAAGTGCATAATCACGCTTATCATAAAATAAAATAAAATAATTTAACTGTATGTTTTCCTCTAGGGCAACAATATAACAGGAAACCAATACTAGTCAACGCTACAACGTTCTAGGGGTGATTACATACCCAGGTTCACAAAAGAAACAACGACATTTTTGCAGAAGGAAGTAACTTTAAAATTATATATATATATATATTTTCATATGATCAATCAAAGCATACACTGAAAACCTTTGTTTGTTTTATATAATAAAAGGGTTTGATCACGTCAACAAGAACAACCAACAGAGGCAAATCCAGAAGTAACAAACTGTTAACCATGTACTGAACGCAAATCCACAAAATCATAGATTTAAACCAATTTCTAAAAAGAAAAGTTTCATTTCAAGAGGGTATTAGATACTAGCATATTATGTATATGGTTAGTCTATCTTGCCTGTTTTAACGCATCCACCAGTCGTGAACATCCAGCAGGGACTGCTACAGCCACACGCCTTCCGCTTTATCCTCTGCTTCACTGGTCTTTTCTTGCAATATACCACACTAGGATTCCCTTTTGAAGGCACGACTAGAAGAATGCAATAGGTGGCTGTCCAAACACTAGATTGCTTCAATGTAGCTGCTTTGGGGGTGAGAGTCGAACTACTTACCACTCAGTCCGAGAGCACTTGCGCTAGAAAGCTACACACCAACCATGGTTTGAAGCTCGGACACAAGACATAATGATAACATCGCTCCTGGCTCTGAAAGGCATCTACCATTGATACACAAACCTTTTCCTTCATCAGATTTGGGGACAACATCAAACTCTCAGTGCAAACATTACAGCTGTAGCTTGTAAGGTGTGATAATTCCAACAGAAACCTTTATGCCTGCCAACATAGTGACTCATGAAGCATGCTCATAAATAAGCAAAGCAAATTGTGTTTCATGAATATTCTGATATGAAACTCCCCTGCTATGGGATTCTTCCCAGTTACATCGATACAAAACAAGATCTCAATAGAAGAAACCTTGTAACATAAATTTCATCAGGTCTTCTGGTAACACCCTCACTGTCACATAATTGATTTTGAAGAAACAAAATTCAGTACATGATCTAGATCTGAAAAAGATATCCTGCTACCTTCATATCCCAAGAGCATTTTCTCCAACATTGCATAGATCTCATGTGTTCTCGTTGCAATCAGCAAACTGTGCAAACGCATGAATTTTGATTGCCTGCTTACTTAGCTAACCAAGTTTCATCCTCTATCCAAATTCGATCTGCTAAAAGTAGATTTAATCTCTTGCAAAGCGAACTGTGCTTCATGAAATTTCGATATGAAATAGTCCACCTCTATGAGATCCTCTAGCATCCCATGGTTACATCGTGGAACAAGCAAGGTCTCAGTAGAGGATCTCTGTAATAAATTTACATCAAGTCTCCTGGTAACACCCTCACACTGTCACTTCAACCATTTTTAAGATTGTCATATCTTGAATGGATTGTCGAGCATGTTCACTGAGGATGCTCCTGAATCTTTGAAAACTAGCAGCTAACCTTTATCGACCTGTAAGCTGGACTCATTGGCTTCTTTTACCCTGTAACATAGATCCTCCTGCCCTGGGCCACTGAATCTGTCACCTAGGAAGCAAACATGTTCAATAATGCAATTTTATTGCCTCATCAATGGATCTAACCAACTTCATCACTCCACTTTGGCTAGCTTTCAAGCCTCATATCCAAACTTCACTCAGAAAACAAAACCGGTGTGAACACCAGATGGATCTTCGTAAGGTGTGAAGACAACTCAACAAAACCTTATCGTCTGCAGATCCACTACATCTGCAAGATTTCCTCACATCACAAAAATCACGACTGTGGTCAAGGTGCAACCAGAACAGGGATCCATCATGCTGTTACGCGACTGAGAATAAAATTCATCGGCTCCTGGTAACATCTCCCTGTCAGAAACATCGATTTTGATGAAAACATCTTGAAGGAGAATCCATGGCAAATTTGAGGGCTGCCATCTACAGGACTGAACAGAAACCTCATAGCATCGAATAAGGCGGCAGTTGGAGGCGCTCATCATGGTGGAGAAAAACTTGCTACACTGAAACTGCCAGGTCTCACTGACCTAGAACCCAAGTGCATTAAAGAATGGAAACACGCAATGTCCTTGCTCAGCAGACCCCTGCGTGTCGCACACGACCAGTGCCAAATCGAAATCTAGAATAGAGTCGAATTTGAAAATGCCCTTCCTCCCAGTACTGAGCAAGAAACAACAAGTTGGACAATCCATGAAGGTTATCAGCTCAGGCTTTGACTATCTTCAACATATGATTCTCCATGACAACAGGGGTTTGCTTTCACCCAAAACCCACCCCAGAAGTAAAGAAGTGCATTGGTCAAGGAAAATCCTGAAGAGATCACGGCAAAGAAAAAAAAACGCGACTGCCACCGCTTTCCTCACGCAAGGACAACAAGACAGTATACCATGAACACTGTTGGCATTTATAATCCAAGCCTGTAGTGTCAAGAAGGCTACAGTGACATCGCTGACTGAACAAAGGTTGGATAGCTGGGCATTACATTCTCCTCCCCTTAAGAAAGCATCGTCCTCGATGCGACATTACACAGAGGAAAGGAAATGGTATCGCAACAAGGACAGATAAAGAAGAAATACACACCCTATGGTTTAAAATTTTAGTTGATTAAAGCACGGTCACAAGGTAGCCTTAGGAACATTTGGTAGAAATTTTAACTTTCAATGTTCTGTGAAGATTGGCAGTTCTTTCTTGTTCATCATTTCATTAGTCTCTTTCCATTAGCATTATTCTTAGTTTAATTGCTTTTAAAATTTCATCATTGAAGAGTTTTGGTTTATTCCTTATTGTGGGTGCCCAACATGAACTGCTAACACAACACCCTATCAGGTTCACAAGACCTACAGATTCACAAGCACACAAGTATATACTTCATGATTGTATTACACCACAAAAGGTTACTCAAATACGGAATAGAATAGGCACAGTCCACATAACATAGTACTCATCACACATCAATGACTGACATACCAAATACTCAAACAAAAGAGTACTACAATCCACCAGACATTTCCTCAATTTGCATCAATGAAAGACTCACATAACACCAAACCATGCTACAGGTACATAGTGTCCACAAGGGAATCAATGACATAACCACAACATCACAACACATATCCATCTGACATGAGTAACACATACATCAAAAGACCACTACCAAACATCACAATAACTCAACATATATCCTGAAACATCAACCATACAGACAAATATCATAAGCCTCCCTCAAACTCTTATGCCTCCCTCAAGTCTCTTATGCCTCATCAAACTCTTATGCCTCCCTCAAACTCTTATGCCTCCCTCAAGTCTCTTATGCCTCCCTCAAACTCTTATGCCTCCCTCAAACTCTTATGCCTCCCTCAAGTCTCTTATGCCTCCCTCAAACTCTTATGCCTCCCTCAAGGAGGCCGGTTGTCCCTATGGTCCAAGACACATAGAGTTCGAACACTCCTAACCCAAGTGACATAATAACGCGTGGTTCAACAACCCTCTAGTTATATGTACCCCTTGGGGCGTACCCCCATACAACGAAGCGGGTCCATAGGTCCAACCAATCCATGGTGCATCCCATGACCCTATTCCACACATCACGACATTAGAACCAGCACAACAATCCAGTCAAAGTGCCAAGTGGCAAAGTACAAGCCTTGGGCAAGGCGGTAAAAATTCCAAATTTAAAAGAAGACCCCAAATCAAGCTAAAATAAATGGCCAAATAGCCAAAGTTAGTATCAAAATCCCCATGTTAGTGCCACAAACCAAGGAAATGCCCAAAATTGTAAAGCATTGCAATCAAGAAAAGATGTTGGTCCTTGCAAAATAAAGTAAAAAGCTCAATTTACGAATAAAATCAACTTATAATAATGTCACATTACGATAACTGTGTGGCCTTATCTAGCCACCAAAGGGGTACTCAACGAGTTGCTGGCACTCGGAACATCGAGCCTCAAAATACTCGTAAAATATCATATATCAATCCCGCCACCCTTCGACAAGGCTAAACATAGTCATAGATACACTAAGGTTGCATACATACAACCACATAGGGAGAGAGGAAAGAATCACATGTAATCTACTAAACCGAGTTTTGACTCGAGTTATTGACCCATGGTACACCATTCCTCACTCTCAACATACACTTCTACCGATCTCCCTCAGGGTCGGTTAGTGTAAGGTTCACAACATAACATGTAACTACATCACTAACACCATGGTGGTACACACATAGCTACCATAACGTCTCACGTATGGTAGGTATACAGGGTAGATCACAATCATACATTCACAGGGTGTAATACATCACTTTACTACATTCTGCACCCAAAGTGCAATCACAATACGATAGGGTTCATACACTCACCGTATGACCCAAAATCACAACATGAAGCATTACATGTTACACAACTCATATATACGATGAACATAATAACGTCACAACATAACAATAATTGCTTCATAACAAGGTGGTACACACATTTCTTCAAAACATGGTAAAAACATCATGATACAACTCATTTCTTTTAACATCAATCTAGTCATACAACACATTGATACACTTACATATCACAATATGTCACAATGTTCCAACACTATGTCATCCACATTATAATTCTTTTCACACGCCACAAACAGTAATTCACACGTGAACTCTTCATAGAATCCACAAGAAGGAGAGAGAATACTCTCATCCCCAACACATCAACATGATGACAAATACGCACTGAGTGACATACACATCACGTGCGTTCACAATATCACAATTACGACAATAATCACATCACGCTTAAAGCACATTACTCTTCCAATATAAATCATCATCATGCAACATCATCATCATCATGCAGTATCATCATGTAACACCACCACCACCATGCAACATCATCATACAACACCAATCCGGCCCATAGGTTCGAGAGCATGAACCTACGCTCTGATACCAAAATGTAACACACCAAAAATACCAACACAAGGACAACACAGTGAAATACAGGATAACTTTTTTTTTTTGACTTGCTTTGACACAACACGACACAACATGTTGTCACAAGGTTACAACCAACACTAGGAACCACTTGTTACGGGGGAGACCACAAGGTCAGCACGGAAACGTTCACACCTATCAAGGACAATGTACTCTTCTTTTGACAAGACAACATGGAAGTCCAACCACATGACACACTTACACAGCTAGGGCATCCCATGAGGAATTTCTTGTTAAATTTTCTTGTTTACTAAAGTGTCTCTTAATTCTTAACTTACGTTCTTATAAAATTTCATGTAATGATTCACACAATTCTTTTCACAAGGGAGAACTTCTTTCTTTTCAACGGTTGACTAAATAGCTTAAAGGCCAAGCTTTCTAAATTGGGATCATCAATTTTATGTCCAAATCTTTCTTATTCATTTGATTTTAGAACATTTTCCATTTCTTACAAGGTTAATTAATCTTACTCAAGCCACTAACACATGTTCCACACCTCTATTGCACAGGTGAAGGCATAAGCTCCGATTGAGTGGAAAGTACCGCTTAGGGTTCATAACAATAGCCTTCTTGTTTAAGGATCAAATTTTGACCTTGCTTAAGAAATATCACCATGAATCAAGGCAAGGGTTAACAGAACAGGACAACAGAATTTAGCTTCAGGGTCACATTGTTTACTATCAGTCTTTTATTGAGGTTAAGAGTTTATCAAGATTGGTTAAATGTTCCATCTAGACTTTACTTAATTAAGTTTGACAAAGGAGGACATTTCAAACGATAGAGAGATATTTAAGGTTTTATTAATCAATTTCCCTCCTACTTATTAAATCCTATCATCTTCTAAAATCTAACCATTGATTTCACCATGAGATCATTTAAGGTTTCACTGTAAAAGGATAGTGTTTATTGGTTTGGCTCGGGAAAGAAATAAGTAATCATATTTCGTTACAAAAGATAGTTTCCTCTTGATTGTTCCAGGTCTCAAAGGTTATCAAGTAGATCACATCTACATTAATATGTTCATATATATAAATTTTAGTTTAACTTTTATAAGGACTATCCAGCTCACTTCATAGTGCTTACAAACTCATTGCTACTATGCCTTAGGAGGATTTACAACTCAACATTTTAACTCAAGAGCAAAGTTTAACAGTACTCGTTTGCGGAAACAAAACAAGGTTATATCAATTCATTCCAACATGATGCACAAATCAAAGGGACATACTATCTCTATTGAACCATGACTAGGGAGCAAGAGAGTAATAACATGGGACATGCCCCGCTACTATTCTAAGGATTAAAATTCACTAGAATATCCCATAACCAAGCGGTAATCAAATTTCATCTTTCACATGATAACCAAACAAACCAAAGTTTCAACAGTTACAACAACAATACTCTACAATACATTTACTAGGCACTGACCCTTCTTCTAAAATGTCCAAAGGCCCTTTCCAAATTTTATAACATAATACACATTCGTACAAAGGAACAATATAACCAAGATTGATGCAATAATCTACAAGTCTTTCCATCATCTAACCACGTAAGCCATCTGCAACAATTAATAACCTGAGTCAGTTCGCGAGAACTGAGCAAGATAAGACTATACATAGCAACAATAAGCTACTAGCTAACAATACCATGAAAGGAAACATTCTATTTCAGGAAATGGATCAAAGTTCTAACCTCTAACAACCTTTTGAAACAAGATATAATTTTCAACATATCAACTAAGAAGAAAACCATAAGTTTTAGTTATGAAAATACCTCTAAAACTACAAAAGTTTGACAACCAAATACGCAAGACTATGAAATTTAAATGATTAGACACAAGAGTTGAGAGTATTAGGATTTCAATCATGTAATCCCGTAGATTACGTGATTGAAATCTAAAGTGTAACCCATCAATCCACATTCTCAAGGTGAAGTCAAAAGATAAAAACCAGACCCGATCTTAGCTGCCAAAAAGAATATAGTTTTGGAATCGTTCCGTAGGGCCATAGGCCTAATAGGCTATAAACGAACAACGAGGGTAAAAACAAAGTTCCATCATGTAATCAAAAAGGTTTAAAGGATGAAAATCTTATATTCAAACCCACAACCATTATATCTTAGGTAATAAGTGACTTCATAGCTAATAAGGATGAGTGGAAAGGACGGTAAGAATGTCCGGAATAGGTATTGCCTAACAGCTTACCTACTGAACATAACCAGGGCCGGAATAGCGACAAGCCTCATTAATACCCAAGTTGAGTAGGCAATCTAGCATTCTAAACACATCCTTGCAATTTTCATAATACCTTAGATTTATAATCCTCCCGTTTTAGAGGAACATAGCCATGAATCTAGACTTGGTTGAAATTTTCCGACATCAACTCACTTCCTAATATCATAAACGATGTATACAAAGGAAAAGGTCTCTCAACTCTCCTTAATTTACATCTCATCACTAAGTTTATGGTAACCTATGCAGAGATTAAACACATAATATACCATTGAAGATAGATATCCTCCAATAACGAACTTCTATAACGATGTAATTACAATTATTACGTTCGACACATAAACAAACTATTCCATAACTTCTTTTCCCTTTTTGACAACAAAATATATTCACGACCTTCCATCACAATCATTCTAAATTTGCAATGAAAGGTCACTCATCAAGAAGGAAGTACAAAACAAGTTTGACTAAATTAAGGAACTTCATGTTACCTTAAGCAGTTGATGAAAACCTTAACTTTCACGAACCGTGAAAGATATTACCTTACTCCATCAAGGCATTATGTCTATACATGATTAAATCGATCACACAAGGAATCATCAACATACCATATCTTAACACCATAAAGGTCATTAATTTTATCAAATTTTACTCATAGAAAGAGTAGAATCAAAATGGGGTTCTATCAATAATTTATGCCCTTCTATCAACCCAGGACATATTTTCGGCCCAAAACTTCCTTCTTAACAAGCATATAATATTGAACTTCTAATTTCCAAAAGCCCTAATAATTTGCACAATACACGAAGTGCATAATCACGCTTATCATAAAAATAATAATAATAATAATTTAACTGTATGTTTTCCTCTAGGGCAACAACATAACAGGAAACCAATACTAGTCAACGCTACAACGTTCTAGGGGTGATTACATACCCAGGTTCACAAAAGAAACAACGACATTTTTGCAGAAGGAAGTAACTTTAAAATTATATATATATATATATATATATATATATATATATATATTTTTCATATGATCAATCAAAGCATACACTGGGAACCTTTGTTTGTTTTATATATAAAAAGGGTTTGATCACGTCAACAAGAACAACCAACAGAGGAAAATCCAAAGTAACAAACTGTTAACCATGTACTGAACGCAGATCCACAAAATCACAGATTTAAACCAATTTCTAGAAAGAAAAAGTTTCATTTCAAGAGGTTATTAGATACTAGCATATTATGTATATGGTTAGTCTATCTTGCCTGTTTTAACGCATCCACCAGTCGTGAACATCCAGCAGGGACTGCTACAGCCACATGCCTTCCGCTTTATCCTCTGCTTCACTGGTCTTTTCTTGCAATATACCACACCAGGATTCCCTTTTGAAGGCATGACTAGAAGAATGCAATAGGTGGTTGTCCAAACACTAGATTGCTTCAATGCAGCTGCTTTGGGGGTGAGAGTCGAACTGCTTACCACTCAGTCCGAGAGCACTTGCACTAGAAAGCTACACATCGACCATGGTTTGAAGCTCGGACACAAGACATAATGATTACATCGCTCCTGGCTCTGAAAGGCATCTACTGTAATTGATACACAACCTTTTCCTTCATCAGATTTGAGGACAACATCAAACTCTCGGTGCAAACATTGCAGCTGTAGCTTGTAAGGTGTGATAATTCCAACAGAACCCTTTATGCCTGCCAACATAGTGACTCGTTGAAGATGCTCATATAATTGCAAAGCAAAACGTGCTTCATGAATATTCTGATATGAAACAGATCCACGCCTATGAGGATTCTCTCCCATGAGTTACATCGTAAAACTAGTAAGATCTCAATAGAGACTCTTTGTAACTAAATTTCATCAGGTCTGCTAGCAGCACCCTCACTGTCACATTTCACCTTTCCTAGCAAGTTCAAGAGACAGGAATGTCAAAAGACAAGAACTATCTTTTGCACTTCTTCATCGAGCTAGGAGCATGTTTGAGGAATTAGAGCTCAATAGAGACTCATCAGCTTCTAACACTGACCCAAGTTTGAATTGTAGAAGCATGAACAGACATTTACTTCCCATTATTGAGATATACCTGTCTTTAGTGTCTACCCGACTTGAAACGAACTTCATGAAGATAATGTTGATTATGAAGATTCCAGAGCTTTAGCATCTTCTTTAAGCTATTATAGACTCAACTTTTACCTGGTTACTTGAATAACTAATACAAACCTCTGTCTCTGTTAATATAATTTGTACTGTAAGGCACTATGAACCCTCCAAAATCGTCTCCAACTTAGATTGTCTCCTCTGTTTCCTACTCTTAGTTGCTCCTGATGCAGTCTTTGACATACAACAACAGATGGAGTTGAATCCTCTTCCTGCAAATGAATATTGAACAGTGGCTGAACTTTTCCCTTAAATTTTCTCCTCTTTTCAATAGCACCAAACATGTTTCCTAACAACTCAGGCCAGACTTTTGAAGTTAAACATGTTCTAAAAATCTAACCTTCAATGAGACTGTAATTCGTTTTCCCCTTTGTGTTAGTAGAGCACATCATTTTATAGCTGTCACTAGGAAACAAAACCACCCAGTTGAGCTCTTAAGAGTGGATACCAACCCGGGCTAAAGGGACAGTGGTTCAACAAAAACTTTATCTCGTTCTTCTACTACAGCTGCAAGATTTTGTTACAACTGATCACGACTGTGTGGTCGCGTGCAACCAGAACATCAGGATCAACCCACGGCTCCCTGGGCTTGCCCTGTAGCAGCTGTCGCACATACTCTCACTGTCCAGCAACAAAATGACCGGATTAACAGACCCAAAATACTTCTCCTTAATAAATGCAAAGTCGACAGGCGGCACAAAGGCTCTACGCTTTTGGCTAAGTTGCTCACGAAAATAGGCAGAAAACTCAATATCAGAGGTCCGACGTTCCACACCTCTCGCAAACCCCTTCGTTGTTCTATAGTTTCATTCGAAATCCTGTTGCTCGAATTTGAGGATGCATTGAATACTGAGCAGACAACAACAGAGTTGTGCAACCTGTTTAGCTAGCTTGTAGCTTCACCTAACCACCATGACAACCAGACTGCGCCCAACACCCACCCATACGCATTGAAGGAGAATCCTGAAGAGATCACGGCAAAGAAAAAAAACGTGACTCCACCCCTTTCCTCATGCAAGGACAGAAAGATAGCCGTAATCGTTGGCAGGTAGGTGGTTGGGGGAGGAAGCCAAGGTGGCAGGTAGAAAAGGAGAATCCAATGCCCAGCTGGGCATTACATCACACCCACTTAATTATCTTTTTTTAAAATAAACAAAACAATGACAAGTTGAATATATATATATATATATATATATATATATATATTTGTAGAACAATTCTATATAATTAAACTTAATCAGACTTGCATCTAGGTAGTGATGTATATATATAAATTTATTCATATATATATATATATATATATATATATATTCTTATTCAATTTAAAACCAAAATTTAAAGAATAATAATATTTCTTACACAACTCCATACATTTAGCGAAAAGGAGATATTTACTCATTCTAAAAATGTTAACAGACTACTTTCTTTCTTCCAACATGACTAGAATGGAACTATATTTTATATACTTCAATATTCCTTTCATTCAATAAAAGAAGAGTAACTATTCCTTTTGTTTCATAGGATATAAGTGATAACCATTTCAAACAACGAGTGAATTTTAACAAGATTCTCAATATTTTTAAATTGGAAACATATCACACTTTGGAGGCACTGAGACAACTCATATTGAAAGAAATACATTTCATAGTTCAATCCCACTTCTAAATTTCCACTTCATCTAAACAATGTAAATATTTCTCAAGAACTTGGTTCAATCTTAAAATATAATAACATCTCTCTTTTCAACAAATACAAAGGAAAAAATTTCAAGCTTTCTACTTTCCTTTACAATAAGGCTAACATCACAATTTTGATACACAAAATAACCAAGAGCCTTAATTTTTAAAATGCAAGTTTACAAGCCTTCCACTTGAAGTGGAAACAACATGACAAAAAAATTTTACAAGCGGAATCTTGTTTATCTTTTCCAAATGTAACTAAGATCATTCTTTTCTTGAGGTCAACCTTCTTCCCAAAGTCCAAACACAACAACAAAAATGGGGGATTAGGCAAAAATAATAACCCAAATAATAATCCAATGAGGAAGAGAAGTTTTCTTCCTCATTTTCCCCCAAGCCCCAAAAAAGAAGCAATCAGGGGTATTTCACAACCATTGACAACATAACAATACTTCCACATTCACATTCAAACAAAACATTCACACATTAAGGAAATGTAAAAAACCACTTTTACAGACATAATTTTCCCAGCACAATGGCTCATAAAATCAAGAGAAGAAGACAAAGGAACATGGGGATTTTGTTGGATCTCATTTTGATCTCTCACCATTTTTGTCCTAAAAACTCTGCATTTATGCCTGGTGTGTCATTTTTGTTCTATCTCCTGAATGGATACATGAAAAAACTTATTCTGCATTCGTATGCCTCTAAAAATCCTTCTCCATGGTCGTGGATTGCACCAAGCCATGAAAAAATTACAAAATCCTTTGTCCTCGAAGAAAAATTCAACACTGTGCGTAAATGGCTAAGTTCTACGTTTTTATAGTTTGACGGGTGATTTTTCCCCATCAAATTATGTCTAAACACATGTTAATACATGGGTGCTTTTGATTGGATGAGGAGTGGAAGGTTTGTTCAATAAAATTATCATTTTTTTCTCTTTTGGAAAAAATTTCAAATTGCTCCCGTAGCTTCGAAGGTCCCCAAAGGCTTACATGTGTCAAAAGCTGAGTGATTAAGGAAGGGCGTGTCTTTTTTGTGCTTTAAGTAACTTTGGAAAAAAGAGAAAAAATGAAGAAAAATCCCTAAGGCCCACATCGAATCAGAGAAGGACATGTGGTAGGTGGGGGAGATCGATAGCCAGAGGTTTTTGTGACATTTTAGCTTTATTTTGTAAAAAATGGATAACGTATAAAAGTGAAGCGCAACCTCTTAGCGAATAAGAGGAGGACACATGGTAGTTTTAAAAGTCTAAAGGTAGGGAGGCAGGCCATCAGAGGAAACTTGGATTTTTTACCTCTTATTGTCAAAAAGATTAAAGTCATCAAAATGACCCGAAAGCCCGACAAAAAATAGTCAAAAATTGCTTTGAAAAGTCAATGGCGGTGGCGTGGACTTTAAGAGGAAAAGTGGAAATTTCATCTTTTTTGGTAAAAAGGGTAAAATTTTATAAATGAAGCGCGGTTCCATTGGGACACACATTGAAAGCTCCCAGAGATGTGAATTTTTATGGTTTTTTATAATTTCTTGATGTCTCCTACATGCCAAATGAACAGGAGAATTAATTTGATATCTTGATTTGGGGGAAGATCTGAAAACATATTTTACCATTAAGATGTGATTTGATTTTCCAATCTTTCTTTCCTTGGCATGCAAAAACCCAGATTTGACAAATTAGAGGAGGAAGTAGTTGGCGCGTGAGATGAAGAGTGATTTACCAGATGAAAGAATTGAATGCTGGAAATATTTGAAGATATTTGCCCTCTGAGCACCTGACAGATTTTTTACAAATATGATTCTTGGAATCACGATCAAAATTGTAACAAGTAATGGGGCTTTGAATGTTTTTTGTTTTGGGGGAAAAACTCTGTTCTAGATTAAATGTTATAAATTACATGAATTTATCATGAAAATGGTTGGAGTGTTAGAGGTCAGGAGTTAATTCCTAAGAGAAAATTTTAACAGAGCCCATCTTTCTGAGAAACCATCTGAGGAACCTGTTTATTTCTTTAGTGTTAAATTTGATCTTGTAAAGGTGGTTGCAAGTGTACAACCATTGAGAAGCTCTGAAATTGTTCTAGAAACTTTCCCCTGTTGATGAATTTAATAAAATTCACGTTATTTTGTGTTGATCTTGAGCAAAATGTGTTTGTTTCATTTCTGAATGTCTGCAAATATTTTTTCTTGTTCTTGTTGCAATCATGTATCAAAATCTATCTTAATCACATAGGTCTCAATCCTTGTGACAGTTTAGTGGCATCTGCAATTTCATTTCTTAGAATATCTTCATTTGGGAGTCAAATAAATGATTTAAAATCACTTTTCTTTCATCTGTTGAAAGATATTATCTGTAAGCCTCTTGGTATACCTCAGGCGTGACTGGACTCAGATCTTGATTCTTTATTGGGTCTTCCAACTCAAACCTTTGCGTTATAATCTCATAGATTGTGTGAAAAAGTGCTAATCTAGGCCTCCATTGAAGCACATATTCTTGTTAAAGGAACATTTTAGCTATTCTGAAGCATTATGTTGTATAAGCTTTCCATTTTGTAAAAACTTTCAAATATTTGGAAAAACAAGTTCAATTTACCTCACCTCCCTCCAAAAATTCATTTAAAAAAACCAATCCTACCCATACTACCACTATTTTTCATCCACGTATATAAATGCATAATTTTTACTACCAAAAAATGCAAAAACAATCAGGATTCCAAATTTCTTTAGTAGCATGAACCTTGCTTAGAGAATATCTCCAAGTTATCTAGAGTGACAACTCGTGAGAGTTATATTTTGTTACATTGATCATATTTTCTTTAAGGTCTCTTTAACAACTTCATAGGGAAGGACATTTCCATCTCCTCCATAAAAAAAATGCTACAAAAAGGGTTCGCTTACCTTGGTTGAAAGGCACAACCTAAAATAGTGAGGATAGATCAAATCTTCTTGAGGGTGCTACCCATTTCTACACATATGAGTGACAAAAGGCTAGTTAGATCCCATCCCCATCTACAAAAAAAATCATCATGATATATCTGCCTCTAAGCTTCTTGTCAGTACTTGTGATGCTGCTCAGACATTGAGGGAGAATCAATTTGGGTACCAACACATCCTTTTCACCCTTTTACACCAATTGCACATATTCCTTTACTACTAATTTTACGCACTTTTACACATTTTTCTCACATTTTTCATATATATAGATGACTTCAACTACTCTTTCACTTTTATATTGAAAGTATGTCTTTAATGCACAACAATAAGCAACCTCCAATAATAAATACAAACACAACAACATGTACAACACATCACATAGACTTCACCCCTAGGGTCACTTTCCTTTTGCTTCATTTTGCATCATTCCACACTTCACTTTTCCACTCATCACACATTTTTTAGTACGCTCTATAGGATCATAAAGTACACATATGTTATCTACTTTATTTGTTCATCAAATACTCAACAACATGAAGTGGGAAACAAATTAGACACAAATCATGTACTTGGGTACATTTCTAAATCCTAAAAGCATACTAGTATTCATATAATTCTTAAGAAATAAAACTAGTATATGAGAATTATATTTGGTCTCTTTTCTTTATTTATTGTCTTCTATTTGATCTTACACACCCTATAGCCCAGTCGGTAATTTACTAACTTTTCCTTTATGGATTTCAACTATAGTTCGAAGGCACTCTTATGTCCTTTGGGAACCCTAACCCTTTTTTTCCTTACTCCTTATTTTTGGTTCCCTTTTATCTTTTGGGAATATCCTTCCAGTTGTTAATTACAAAATTCAAGCAATGGTATTATATAATTCATAGTTACATGTTAAAAATAATGGACCAAAAACTAAGTGTTAATATCATCACCTAAGCTTCCATCCAAAAATGACCTAAAGAACTTAAAGGATTTAAGGAAAAGTGTTACATCAAATCTACATACATAGAATAGGAAGGGGAAGTTCCATTTTATTCCATAAACACATTCTATTGTATTGCTTCATTATACCTACAACCCATAATCAAATGCAACTTGCACACAAGCATCCTTGGGCATAATTCACACACACACACACAAAGAACTACATGGAGTTTGATATGTAATCTAATGATGGGTCGTAAGTTCACTCTCAGGGTGACTTTCTGGGTCATTCCAACTCCCCATTCTATATTTTCCTTTTTAGGTTTGATGTGGTTTATGGGATTGTCTGGGTTCATTTTAAGATACCTCTTAGAAATTGAAGGTGGAAAATAACTAGAAAATATCCTCAAAACTGGTTTCGCAGGAAGCCAAATATTTTGGGGGTCCAGAAAAAATAAAATTCACCTAATTTATAAGAAGTGTGATAGAAGGTTGCAGACACATGGCAGGAGATTTGTTGTTGCACATCAACAAGGTGGTTGATGCATGTCAACAAACCTCACTAACATGCGTCAACCACCTTGTTGACATGTGACTACAATATCTCCATGTCGTGCGTCAACAAACTCTCTGTCACGTATCTACTTCCTCCACACTCCTGTCGAACGATCAACAAACTCTCCATGTTGATTGTAAAAAAACTCTATATCGCTCATTTGCAACCTTCTCCCTCTTGTCATGCATCTATAGCCTCTTCCCTCCTATCACACATTTACTGTACTTTATAATACATATGCCCCCATGTGGTATGAGTGATCTAGTAGTGTTTTACCTGGCGAATAATCTAGGATTATATACGGGATAGTTTTAACGGTATGCGAAGCCGAACCCTAAAAAAAATTAAAATTTAACTTTTGGGTGAACAGGTCACTGACCTTCGCTAAAAAATTCACCTTTTCAAAATTTTTAAAAATGAAATATTCACCATATTATGAATATTCGCCACTAAAATTATCCTTGAGGATTGTGCAGGTGAACATCTCTTTTACAAGTTACAAGTATCTACGGTGATCAATGTGAATATTAGGTGGTTAAGATGGAGTAACTTCAAAACCCTTTTGACACAACAAAAACCAAATCTTAAGCTATTTCATAGTCATGACAACCTAGATCCAATCACTAGTGCCCAGGTACCCCCTATCTTGCTGTAGGCTCCTTTATCTAACATTATTCATGATTTTTAGAATTTACAGAGATAAATTATGATATTTTTTGCATCATGTTCAAAAATTTACCCTACTTTATGTTTATATAAGCTAATTCATCTTGTCTCCCTACCATTCTTAGATTTTTATACTTTACATGATTATGTGCTTGTGTCTTACTCTATGTTAGCAATTGTTCATCTTTAATTACATTAATTACTTAGCAATAGGGTTTCATAAATCTATTTTTATTGAATCAATAATGATTTTACATGTAATATGTTTATCTTTAGTTAATTAAATATTGATATCTTGTACCATGGATTATTTCATAAGCACACGGTTGGTGTTTTACCTTGTAAATCTAGTTTTCATCTATAACATGTTTGGTGCTTTTATATTTCATTTATGTCTATCTCTATAAACTCTAGATTTATTGTTCAAATTTCTTATTGTTCATTACACTAAATTATATTGTTTCATAACAAGTTCTTTCCTAGTGACATATTCTAGATTTTTATCAAATATCGAAGGTGTCTAGTGTAGATTTTGAGGTGTGGAAGTTTAATGGCAAGAACAACTTTAAGTTGTTGAAACTCAAAGCACATGATATACTGGTGCTACAATGGTTTAATAAATCCCTTGATGGAAATACAAAAAAACCTCTAGGGATGGATGAAGATGACTTGGAATAGATGGATAAAAAATTTCACAGTGCAGTATGGTTGTGTTTAGAATATTAGGTTATCTTCAATATAACGGGACAAAATAAAATGACAGGCTTATTTACCAAATTAGAAAGTCTTTACATGAAAAAATCTGTATCAAATTATATTTAACAAAAGAGGTATTTTTAGACATTTTGGATGAAATAAGGTATGAAAATTGTTAACCATTTAAATAATTTAAGTAATTTGTTATCTTAGTTGAATATTATTGTTGTGAAAGTGGAGGATAAAGTAAAAGTATTCACCTTATTATATACATTTCCATATTCTTTCTATCATATAGTAACTTCTATAAGTTTTAGTACTTCTGATGACCTTGACTATGATTTGGTTGTGGAAAAGTTGTTTGTTGAGGAAATGAGAAGAAAATCTAGTGGAGAGTCATCTATAACTGAAGTCATGTTTGCTAGAGGCAGATCTAAAGACAAAGGTATAAAATCAAGAGAAACATCTAGATCTACATCACATGGAATGCCAAAGTAAGGAAATGTATTGGCATTATGGAAAATTAGGGCATCTTAAGAAGTATTTTGGAAGAGGAAAGAATAAAAAAATAGGAAGATGTCAACAAGTAAGCAAATCAAGTTGAAATAAGTGAAGCTATGACAAATGAATATTTATTTGTTTGTAATTTTTCCTCTTATCATCACGAATGGTTGTTACATTTTTTTGCTACACATCAAATATGTCTTCATAGAGGTTGGTGTTATTCTTTCCAAACCATTTATGGTAGTTATGTTATTTTGGGAAATAATATTTCTTATAAGACTGATTTCTTATAGGAGACTCAGAAGCGATTTGTAGAATCAAGACAAAAATGTTAGATGGTATAGAGAAGAAACCAATAGAAGTAATACATGTACACCAGAACTACAAAGAAATTTTATTTCCTTGAATGAATTAGAATTGAGTGGTCATAAGTTCACAAGTCAAGGTGGAGCTTTAAAGGTTTTTAAGTGTGCCTTAGTTGTAATGAAGAATCTAAAAGTAAAGAACCTTAACATATTGCAAGGGAGTACATATATGATTTAAGAAGATCTGTTCTTTAAAATAGAAAAATATTCTACTCATTTAAGGCATCTACATTTGTGACACATGAGTGAGAATGGATTAAAGGTACTGAAAAATCCTGAGTTACTTCCTAATTTAATGTTTCGAGACTTCAATTTTTTTCAATGAGACCAAACTGAGTGTCATCTATTGCAAAACATAATAATATTCCTTCTCTTATAAAAATTATTTAGATGTAGTCTTAAGAACTAGATACCTTAATTAAGATAAAATGTATAATATGTTTAACATAGTTTTCAAGTTTCCATTATAAAAATTATTTAGATGTAGTCAATTTGAATGTTTTCATTTGAATGTTTTCATTTCTAATATTTCTTATGAATTAGAGCGCAATATTTTGTATCAGAAATTCATTTGAAAATATTTTAAATCTAAATCACTTGATGACACTTTGGACTGTTCTCTAGAATGTATTATAGCAATCAAAGGACTCGCATGGTTGAGTGCGTGACTAACATATCCAAAGTGCAAGAATTTCAAATCCAATAGGGTCGGACACACATACTAGAGTGTAAGACTCATAGAGAAAACAAGTCACACATTGAACCGAGTAGAACTTGTTATCTCTCGAAAGTGCACCTTATAGAGATATGGTTGAAAGTGTTCTAAGCTTGAAAAATTTATCTCTCTCTTTCATAGATACAATGGAAACATCTCAGGTCTGTGGGTATACCTATTTTGAGGTGATTCTCTAGTATCAAGATTGGCTCCTTAAGTTGTATCCTAATTTTATTCAGGTCTGTGGGTATGGGAGGTTGAAGTTGTATCCTAATTTTATTTATGGGTAACAGAAAGCTATAAAATAAATAAAAGTAAGGTGATACACAAGATTTGAATGAGGGATTTGAATGAGTATATGCATTACTAATATATGAAAGGATTCTTGATGCACAAACCAACAATTTTCTACAAAATGTTAAGGGAAAAACACTTTGAGGTATTGAGGGAAAGTATCACAACAACACTACTAAGATAAACATGCACATTAATATCATGTAGAAATTAATGAATTTACAATAGGGCTATCGTAGATACAATGGAAACACCTAATCTGTGATACACAATTTTGAGGTGAGTTTTTATGAGGGTCGGTTCCTTGTTGATGTATGTGCTAAATTGATTTTATAGGGTTAAGGGTAAAAGATGGCTGTAAAATACTAAAAATGAGGTGATACATAAATTTATATGAGGGATTTGACTGAGTATATGCAAGGTATTGATATGGGAAGGATTCTTGATGCATGAACCAATAGTTTTCTACAGAATATTAAGGGCAAAAACACTTTGTTGTATTGAGGGAAAATATCACAACAATACTACTAAGTTAACATGCACATTAAATTTATGCAGAAAATACTGAATTTGCAGCAGGGTAAGATGATTGTTCAGGGAATTTGCATTCACAAGACTAATAGAAACATACACAAGGCTACAAATAATTGGAAAGGCTGAAAATACTTCACACTCAGAAGGAAAAACTAGCAAAAATTGCTTCAGTACTCCTATATCCAAAAATTCCTCCCTTGTGCTTTGCCAAAGCACACAATATATAGAAAAATAATTTTCACCCCCTTCCAAAAATAGTCTAAGGCTTTTACTCGCCCATGCATCCTATTTTTATCCTTTATTTAATAATAATAAAGGAAATAAAAATAGAACATGCAATTACAAATAGGCATTAATAGCCTTGATTACATTACAGTCAAACTGAAGTTGACTGTTCTATTTTTAAGAAAATAAAGGTGAATAATTTGCTAATAATAAGCTTGCTTGCTGAACAAGTCTCTTTCCTTGAGCATGCAAATTTTTCTTCTTGTCTGTTATGTCCTCTTGTGAAGTATGCTAATTGCAACACTTGCAAAATTTGTAAAAATATTCATCCACACATTCATTTGATGGGGACCACCTCCATGTGTACATGTTCAACCTTTCTTCTGCAATCCGTGGGGCCACCCTTTACACTTAATCACTGATTTTCATTTGGTTTAGCCACCTTTGTGGACTTAGCATATTATAAGGTCTATCACCTTGATTAATATACATGCCTTTCCATAGTCTTCGCCACCTTTTGATTATATTTCATGCTATATCTTGTCAGCTTTTGCATATTGGAAAATATTTGTTTAAAATTCACCTTTTTGGTGATCATAGTTGGCATGATTAGTGATTGACTCTCTTTGATCATGAGGACATAGTCTATGGTCTAGACTTTTGAAATTCGATGCAATGATAATTTTTCTTTAATTGTGGGGCTAGCCCCCTCTCCACGGTGACTCACCCCTTCACATTTTACGCTGGCACTTTGCCTTAAATATATTGGCCACTGTGATTGGCTATGACCATTGATTCTAGCACTTAGATTCTTGTGAACCATCGATCTTGATCTTCATTTAGGGTTTCACTTGGCTTTTAATGTGGTTGTTGGAATTTAGCCATGGTGATTTGCTTTGAGATTTGGCGATGATCTTATCCATTGATCTCTATATTGGACATCTTCAGGCCGTCGATGTTTTACCGTGGTTGAGTTTGAACCTAACCCAACTCTTGAGATCTGTGGTAAAGATCATTCGACCTCAATGATCACTCCATTTTTTTTTTCTGTCTTGCGGGAGAAGACCTGGTGAATTCTATCTAGGATTTTCATTCGATTTTGGGGCTCTAGGTGTATTTGTTTTCTCAGTACAGTCATGGCTGCCATATTTTCTTGCCTAGAGTTATAATTTTTGATGATCTTCGAGCTCAATACCCAGTATAATATGGAATTTTGAGCATGAATTCATATTTCATTGTCATCATTGGCACTCTGGTTTGAAGCTTGTATTTTGCTAAGATGTTGAAGTTTGCAAGATTCTACTTAGCCATTTTTGCCACTGTTTTGATGTTGAAGTTCGATTTAGTTCCTTTTACTATCTGTACAGTGAGCTTTACCTTTGAATGTGCTTCTACAATGAAAGCTTTGGCTCTTTCTAATTGAAAAAAAAACTCTTATTTTCCCTTGGTGAAAAAAACTGGGTTTCCATTATCTATGTAAGGAACTCAACCTTTAGGGCACATTTGGAGCTCTATATCTGTAAAACTAGTGAGATTCTTTGCATTTTATTTTCCCTAATTTAGGTATTCTTTTGCATAAGAACACCATTCAATTGCAAATGTGGATATCATTTTTCTCTGTTACTTTTCCGTTATTCTCCAAATCTGGGTTCTACATTATTTTTGTTGGTATTGTGCCTGAGAAGGATCACAATGATTTTATGTTCATCGAGATTTATGTATTTATGTTACTAGGAAAACTGAAATATGCCATTTCATTGCATTTACCCTGAATATCAATTCGAAGCTTCCTTTCTTCTGGTTTTCTAAGCATTCGAACTCTATGGTTTTCAGATCTGGGCGTTTTTAATTATGGGTATTCGTATTTCTGAGCTGGGTATTTTCTTTGGCTATGACCGCCCATGTTTCTACTAATTCGGGCTCAAATTTTCCTACTCGTAATGATTTTGAGCTTATATTATTCACCATTTCTATGATGTTGGAGCTTTTGTGAAAACTTTACAATATGGTAATTTTCATTTGTTTCAACTTGAGCCAACCGTGACCTTAAGCACCTTTGAAGCTCTAGCTTGAAGCTTTTATATCTCTGGAAATATCGGTCTTGGCCGCCATTAAACTAAGAAAGGTAAGCTCTATTTTTCACAACTGTATCTATTTATTTGTTCACTTCTTTCTTGTTTGGCACTGATTTGTTGAAAACCTTCATGTTTCGATGTGATTTTGTGTGGCTATGATTTCTGAGCCTAGAAATACTTCTGGGTATCATTTTCTAGCATTCTCCAATCATTCCACCGTCTGTGAATTTGCATTTATTACCGAGGGGTATTGGTTGTTACTCTATCTTTAAATGTCTGTCGAATTTCTGAGTGATTTCCATTTTATTTTTCTGCATATTAACCACTTCTTTCACCAATAATGTTGACCTTGTGATATCTGAATCATGACTTGATCGTTTGTCTAGAAACCCCTTTTCTCATTCTGCTTGAGCATAATAAGCTTTAAATTTGATCTTTGTCTATGCTAACATGCTTGATTCAAGGTAGAGAAGACTTCTCCCTTTCAAATTTTCACTTGGTGGGTTTTGTGACTTTGCCCATATTTTCCACTGTGGCCTGAATGAATCAATTTGTCTGCCATTTCTGGTGATACGAAGCTCTAAGCTGTGCTATTTACTTTGACTAATTTTTTTGTAGAAAACATAATGTGTAAGCCATTATCTCTGACTTTTTTTTAGCTCAAATTTGTTTTCTTTGAATTGCTACAAATGCCTAGTTTGTTCTTCTATTGTTACTCAGAAATTTGAACTTCAAAATATGCATTGACTTCATTATTTTGAAACAAGGATTCATTTTGAAACTAAAACTTTGTACATGCTTGTACTAATAATTGAGAATTTGGGTGTGTTGGTACCTAAATTTGTTCTCCTTTTCAATCCAAACAACAGAAATGATTCAACATGGACCTTAGAGGTAGCCAAATCATAAATATATGTCACTTTCTAGCTAGGGAGGAGGTCTGACTGTCCCTTTATTACTTGGATTTTCGGAGAGATGGGTAGAACCTTAAAAGGATATGATCTTATCCTAACTATTTTAGGTTGTGCCTTTCAACCAAGGTAAGAGAACCTATTTTGTAACCTCTGTTATTAAAAAAGAGATACAGGTACCCTTCTTTTGCATAAATTTTATAGAGAAAACCTTGGGGAAAGTATGATCAACACATTAGATCTGACTCTTATGATTTTTCATGTCTAGATTATGAAGATATTCTCACAGCAAGGCAAAGGTTACTAAATACATTTGCGACCTTAATTGTTTCTGCATGTTTTCTTAATAGAGATTATGTATTTGTGTACACACATGACAAAAAGGGGTACTATGGGTAGGAATGGTTGTTGTTAAATGAATTTTAGTGGGAGGGGAGACAAGATGGACTTGACTCACTAGATCCTTGAGAGATTATACAAAATGGAAAGATTCAATCAACAAAATGCCATAAAAAGTTAAATTGTTTCCTCAAATAGAATATGTGCTTGAATGGAGGCCCAGATTAACACTCTTTCACACAACCTGTGGGATTCTATCACGAAGGATCGATTTAGAGAACCCAATAAATCACCAAGATTTAAACCAAGTCATGCCTGAGGTACACCCAAAGGATTATAGAGAATCTCTATCAACAAAATTCAAATAGCTCAGTCGTACTACTTCCCCAAATTTACTTTGAGTAAGTAGTTTGAATTAAAAGTGTTTGAATTTAAAACCAACTCATAAATACCAGAACAGAACCAACACATCGTTCAAGCTATAAATTCTAAACACTAATTAATAAATTACATGTACAGTGTCAAATCACAAAGTCTCAAACATGAGCAAAAATATATACAAATATCATGATACAAGACCGAATATAATACGAACAACCTTAACCAATTTATAAAATAAACAAGAAACCCTATTTCCAACTCAAAATGAAACACAAGTTTCTCCCAAAATTGTTCAGAACCATTCAAGTAAATATTCAAAAGTTCAGGGCAATAACAAGTTCCCATTCCAATTTGTATTTTAAACAAATAAAACTCATACTAGTTCAAAACAAAACACAAACTTCCAACAAGATTTCAGAACCATACACGTAATAAAATACGAGTGTTGTGTACATTATGAACTTCCATTATCATTCTAAAATAACAAAAGAATAAAAATGAGTACAGAGCTACATATAGACTTCAAACAATATTCAAGGATTACCCAAGGTTCCAAACACGGTTTCATGGTAACAAGAACCTCCGACTCAAATTCTCATCAAAATACTAACCCCGAATCAATCTCAAACTAAACATGAACTCGAATACATGCTCAAATGAAACACGAGCTCAAGCTCAAAAAAAAACATGAGCTCCAATGTAAGATTAGATGGGACTCAAGGTTCCCAAAAACTCAGAACTAAATAAATAGCAATGAAGGTCAGTTAAAAACACAACTCTTCAAATATCAGTTCACTAAGTGACAAACAAAGCTATAGTAATGATTTTCTCATGCATGTTTTGTTATTTAACCCATACAGAGAAATTTTCCAAGAATTAACAATAATTTTCAATGGTTTCATACCCAAATTTCCAGAGATTTATAAAACCCAGCAAGCAAATAACTAGATAAAACATGCAAACCAAGAATCTCATAAGAGTAAAGTTGTTTTAATGAAAACATTTAGGAGAAAGAAAGAGATCTTAATGGTTACAACCTATCATTCCTGATAGGACTTCTACCAAATCAAAGGATACTTCCAGCTGAGATTCCAACTATTTTTCTCCTCCATGAAAGATCAATCAACTAACAACTTTCCTCAGAATGCCTCATATAGATTCCCATGATCGAAAAATAGACTAGGTGAGTTAAAAATAGCAATGAAGTGAAATTCAAACCGCTGGTTTGAAGAACTAGTTTTCTCCATGCAAAGCGAAATCTGAAAAGCATGTAAAATCCAACAACCTCCAACAAACCCGCCTTCCAAGTTTACAGGATGTTTTGTGAACAAAACCTGAGGCCAATTAGTTTCATTAATTCCAATTTTCCCACTTATCTCTCCTTGCCACCGCCTCACAAATATGGTGAATTCCAATTCCCATTTAACATGAAATTCCATCTTTATTGGAGCTTCACCATAAGCCTCCTCTAAGAAAACTAGCCCCTGCCAAAACTGGCAGTACTTAATGCCTTAAAAACCTTATCAACAAATTCAATGCCATTGGAACCGTCCCCATAGAGGCATGCGACCCCTTTAGGTTCCCAACTAAATAGCTTAGGATAGATCCCTTAAAATTTAGGTTAGTTTAGGAATAAATACCTTAGGCCTTAACACATTACCTTAGGTAATTCCAACATTAGGTTAGATTATTTCACAACCTTTTAGTTTTAGGAAATAGGTTAAATTGTCTCATAACCTTATAGCATTAGGTTTTAGGTAAATTTATATAGCCTAGAAACCTTTCCTTATTCCCTTAGCACAAGGCTTAGGTTTGGATGCCAACCCAACAAAGTAGAATAGGAAACTTATGTTAGAAATTCAATTAAGTAACATAGCTAGGTAGTAAATATTCTTACCCAGCTTAGGATTCCATATGATAATCCTTTAGTTTTGGGATTCTGAATCCTTCCTTTTTCATGAACAAGTTTTATTTCATTTATGTCAGCAATGTATTGCCAAGATCGATCTCTAAGGACCTAAGCACAACATACAACTGAATGGAAACACATTCACACAAGAATTAAAGAACTTGTAATAACAAATTTCAGTCCGCTATGTCCCTCAAATTATGGAATGTCAATTTACCATTCATTTAAATGAGAAGGTTTAAAACATTCCTTGGATCACTGAAATTGATCCAAGGATGAGTCAGATAAAGAGATAAGTTTACAACTCTTAAACCAGATTGCAACTCAGCTACAAGAAGTGAAAAGTGGATTAAGGAAGCCGTTCCATTCTAGTTTAATGATGTTAAGAATAGAAAAGATTTATCCATATTAAGCATGATCTCCTACAATCAAAATAACACATCTTTAGAAGAAAATCACATGTTAACACTTGAAATTCAAAGGAGGAATATAACAATTGTCGAGGGTGTTACATGCTTCCCTCCTAAAAAGAATCATCATCATGATGATTTCCTCATTTTAACAATTTACATCAAGGAAAATCAATTCATTCACTTTTCTTACCATAATTCAAATATATCAAAACCTTATAGTTCCAGAAATCAACATTAAATAGGTGTTTATCAATTCATATAAACATCTGCCCAAAATTGGCATACTTATTGTCATATAAAGAAGAAAATCATAAAAAAAAATTACAGTCTACAAAATTAATTCAGTTCAAATAGATATGGAAATAAAGTTTTCATATCCTCTAGGTTTTCCCAAGTTGCACTATCTTCATTAAACTGGTCCCACTAGAATTTACATTGACCTAATTCTTGATTTCTCAAATGCAACTTGAAAGTTTCAAGCACACGTATGGGTTTAACCATGATTATTCCTGGGTCCTGGACCTGCAGGGAATTCTAATTTAACACGTGTGATAAATCTGAAATGTATTTCTTAAGCAAAGAAATATGGAAAACGTCATGCATTCATGACAAAGCCGGAGGTAATGCTAAATGATAAGCTACATCGTTGATTACTTCAACTATCTAAAAAGGTCCCACATAATGAGGTGATAACTTGGTAGCCTTGCTAAAAGTTATAGAACTCTTTTTTGGTTAAACCTGAAGAAAGAATTTCTCACCAAGTTCAAATTTCCTATCAACCCTCTTTAAGTCAGTGTAACTCTTTTACCTATCTGATACTTCTTTCAAGCGTTCACAAATCAATTTAACTTCTTGTTCCATTTTAGTAAGAATTTCAGGTCCAATTACCTCTCTATCCTCTATGCAATCCCAACTAAAAGGGGTTCTACTTTTTCTTCCATATAATGCCTCGAAAGGTGCCATCTTAAGAGAAGCATGATATGTATTATTGTATACGAATTCAACTATTGGAATATAATATTCCCACTTATATTGTTGATCCATACAATACATGTGTAACATATATTCTAAAACTTGATTTTCTCTTTCAATTTGCCCATTTGTTTCTAGATGATACACAGAACTGAAATTCAGCTTAGTTCCTATAGCTTCATTAAGCATTTGCCAAAATCTTGACATCATTCTAGGATCTCTATCTGAAATGATTAACTTAGGTACTCCATGTAATCTAAAAATTTCGTGTACAAATATTCTTGCCAAAATAGGAGAATCATCCTTTAGATTCCTAGCAATAAAATGTGCTACCTTTTTTAGTTTATCTATGAATACTAAAATAACATCATGCTTATTTCTTGACATAGCTAACCCTTGTAAAAAATCCATGCTAACTACCTGCCATTTGTACTACGGTATGCTATGAGGATACAACAAACCAGCTGGGTGAATATGTTCCACCTTAACACGTTGGCACTCAAGACAATGTGTCACCAAGTTTAGAACATCCCTTTTCATTCCTTTCTAGAAATATTGATGTTTTATATCAGCAAGCATTTTTGTAATGCCAGGATGTCCAGAAAAAGGTGAATTATGAAATTCTTCTAACAATTTCTTTCTCACATCATTTAGAAAAGGTACATAGACTCTATTTTCAAATCATAAGATTCCTTCTTTAGCCAAGAAAAAACCTTTATACCTTGAATCATTTGAATCTGTAGCAAGTTCTACTTTTACTTGTTGAAATAAGGATTCATTTTGAAACTAAAACTTTTTTCATTGTTGCACAAATAATTGAGAATCTGGGTGCATATTATTTTCTGTTTGTGATCATAGTGTAGCATTTCATGACTATAATGACCACCATTGTTATAGCCTAAGCTTTGATTTTTCTGAATTTTTGAACTTTGAGATATGGATGTTCTCATCTGTTGTTTAATTTTCACTCTAACTTGAGCATTCTACACTTTCTGGACTATATTTTCAATGTGCCTTTGATAGATTTATTGTCCATTATGATATTTTGGGAAAAGTCCCATGAAGCTGAGAGTGCATAGTTGTAGAAATTTTACAGTCGATTTCTCATCATTTCTTAAAGCTTGTTTGATAATTCAAATGTTACTTGACAATGATTCTTGATTTCTTGGGAAACTAATCCCCCTTTAAATTGTTATGTTGATTTTCAAGATAGTCGAAGTTTGTTTGATTCTTGATTAGGACCTCTACTTCTGAAATTTACATCTTTTGTATGAAGTTTTGAATACAAATCTACACACTGGTTGTATACTTGAATGAAACGTTGATATGGCAAATAAACCTCTTCAATTCCTTATAAACCTAAGCAGTTGTGTAACATCATCTCATTTGACCTGTTTCATGCATTGTACATCAGTATACATTCAAAACCTATTCTGAGGCTTGGTACTGTAATGGAAATATTTTCCTTACTCTTTCAAATCTGCATCATCTGTTACAAAACTACTTGTTCATTTATTTCATTTGATTATTTTCTAAATAGACATTATGTGTATGAATTCCTTTTGTACTTAAATTTGACTATACTATGAGATGTTCCCTTTGATTGTGTTTTGTAAAATCCTGCTTTATCCAATGGGTTGTACTTGAATCACTTATAACTTTGGACTCATGATTATGAACTGTTTGATTCCTCTAATATGATCATTTGATCCTGGAACCTACAGTATAGTTCTTGACTGTTCTTAACTTACTATGATGAACCTGAGGTTAATTTTCTCTTGATCTATTTCCTTGCATAAATATTTTTAATTCTTTGATATGGCAGCATCTATGTGAGTCATACTTGCTTTATTGAAAACTAGGATTCATAGAAGGGATGTACTTGCAAGATTACTTCAAATTTCATGTTATTCAGCTGTTAAGATATGATGAATGCTCCAGTTACTTCAATCTGATGACTAAAAGTGCAGTCCATTTTTTTTCTGCATTATATATTGTATTTCCTTTTATTTCAGCTCTGATATGCATGCTGGAAAATTCGTAAATGTTCATTTTACATGATGAAGCCCTGTCAAAATTTTCCCTGAATTATTTGACTATCTGTTTCAGCTGTAATTTTAGTTAGCTTCATCTTTTTGAAATTTGATTTCTTCTTTGGTTACAAACTGAAAATTACACTTCTATTTTCCAGTTTCTTTTGATTTAAATTCGAGATCCATACTGTAACTTCTCCTATTTGTAGTTCAATTACTGAAACATGAGTGAGATTATTCCTTCTCTCCAGCATGTACTTATGATTTATCAAATTCTTCTTGGATGCAACGTTCACCTACATAGTTAAAAATATAGTTAGAAAATATCTAGGCTTTTTTGCCTCTCTTATGTCCATGGATTTTCCTTTTCTTTTATTTTTCTTTCCTTCTTTTTGAGTGAGTAAAGCATGTATGCATTTGATCTTCAAGTAAACTATATATTCTATAGTTAATATATTCATATGCATGAATTAGGATAGTAAATAAATATGAATTGATCCCTGAGATTGTAACTAACAGTTCTCTCCTTTTTTTCTTTTCAAGTACAGTGACTTTTACAATGAAGATGAAGAAGGAACAAAATATGGAAATGGATATGATTCAAACAACGAAGAAAAACCCCAAGGAAATGATGGGTTCACTCATACTCCTTTACTTTCTTTTTCATGCATGTGTACTTATTATTTCAGCATCTATACTTTACTTTTCAGTTACATCCCACGGCTTATGTGGGAACATTTGAAATTCCTTATGAATAAAAACTTGAATTCTAAATATGATTTTGGTATTTCTTTCTGCATTTCAGCTTTCTGTATGGATTGTATGATGAACTAAACAACTCAGTAATATACTTGAATGTATTAATCATGAAGGAAATTGACATTAAGGAATACCTATAACATATAGTAATGAATTCTAATTTTTGTAATCTGCAATTATGTTTTTTGTTCCAAAACTTAGCATTTCACCTATTCAGTCATTGAATGTCTTGATCAAGACAACATAGCCATCTTTTGGGACTTGTGTTCTTTTGTTGAAGATAGTCATGAAATTATAGACTATGTGATCTATTACATTTTGTAATAGCACACATAGCTGCAGATTTCATTTAATCATTAACTAATTCAATAGGAACAATCATATCAAAACTCCCTTAGCTTAGGTATGCTTCACTGATGCCTTCCATCATAACGAATTTTTGAGTTGCCCATTTTTGCATAAGTGCAAAAAATTTCAATAGCTATATAACATGATGATGTTACTGTCTTCTCCAAGAAAAGAAATTACCACCTGTAACATTTGGAGAAAATGTTGATCAGATGCAGAGAGTATGGTATTTCATTAAATCCCAAGAAGTGCAATTTTGGAGTTCAGAAGGAAAATCTACTTGGGCACATTTTGTCAAAATAAGGGGTCATGATTGATCTAGAGAGGGTATAATCCATCAGCAAAGTCCCAATTCTAAGAACCAAGAAAGGAATTCAATCTTTCTTTGGGAAAATTAAATTTATTAGAAGATTTCTATCTAACTTTGTTGACCTAACTATCCCAATTTCTAGTATGTTGAAGAAAAATCAAGCTATCAAATGGGAAGAGGTTGTCATTCTAGATTTCAATGGGATCAAAGAAGCATTAAAGCATGCCCCTGTTTTAGAAACTCCATATTATAAGAAGCCTTTTCAAATATTTTCTTTTGCTTCAAAGAAAATTATTACATCTATCTTGTTTTAGAAGGATGATGAAGGGGTTGAGAAGCCAATATCCCTTTTCAGTAAGGCATTACAAGGGGCTGAGTTGAAGTACACCATTATGGAGAAGCAAGCATTTTCCTTCGTAAAAACAAAAAAGGTTTTCAGACTTCACATTTTGAGCTCTAAAGTTGTTGCTTATGTTCCCCACACCATGGTGAAAGATGTCTTATCAAAGACAGAGGTCTCAAGAAAAAGATGCATATGGGTAAACAAATTGCAGGAATATGACATGGTTATCCTAACTACAAAGTTGGTAAGAGGTTTGGGCTTAGATAAGGTTATGGCTGAGAGAAACTTGCAAACTATTGAGGTGAATGAAGTAGAAGGAAGGGTGGATTTCCTTGAAAAGTTGATGAGTTCTGAATGGTACAAAGATATAATTTTTTATCTCATACATCTATACTACCCTGAGTATTTGAGTAAAAATCAGAAAAGAGTTCTTAAGTTAGCTTAGAAGAACCCTGAGGGAGTTCTCTTAAGGTGCATTACTGAAAATAAATCCCCTAGGATAATTTTTGATCTCCATGGAGGAGTTTGTGCGGAGAAGTTTTCTAGAAGAGTCACAACACACAAGATCTTGAGGGCTGGTTATTGGTGGCCAACTCTCTTCAAAGATACAACTTTGTTGGTTAGAAGATGTGAGAGTTATCAGCATTTTTCTAGAAGACTGAAAGCTTTAGGCTCCCTTCCTTTGTAGATTGTATCAATTGAAGCCCATTCAAGCAATGGGGAATGTATTTCATTGGTGAGATTTCAGACCCTTCAAGTGCTAGTCATAAGTGGATTCTTGTAGCCATTTATTACTTCACTAAGGGGATGGAGGAAATTCCCACCAAGAGAGCAACATACCAAATTGTCATGGACTTCATGTTGAACCATATCATCTGCAGGTTTGAAGTTCCAGTTAAAATTGTTGGTGATAATGCCATGAGCTTCAGAGCTAAGCCTTTGGAGGCAATGTGTAAAGAATATGGGATCAATTTAACATATGCCTCCAGTTATGACCCCCAAGGGAATGGACAAGCATAGTCCAGCAATAAAAATCTATTAAAGATCATTACGAGAACCTTGGATATGAACAAAAGTAAATGGGGTGAGAAGTTGAAGTTTATTGTTTGGGCTGATAGAATTACTGTTAAAAGAGCTACTGGAAAAAGTCCATTTGAGTTGGTGTATGGAACTAAAGCTCTACTACCCCTACATATGCAATTGTTCTCATATACGTTCATTTAACAACCGGAAGATCAAGAAGTTAGTCCATATGATACTTGCATTGACTAGATTGTTGAGTTAGATGAAGAAAGAAGGGCATCCCACCAAAGGCATGTGAAGTTTAGAAAAAAGTTGAAAAGATTGTTTGACAAGAAGGTAACTCAAAGATCTTTTAGCAATGGAGATCTTGTGTTGCTTTGGGATAGTAGGAATGAGGATAAGGGAAAACATAGAAAGTTTGATGCATTCTAGATGGGCCCTTATTCTATTGACATTCAAATTAGTGAACATACCTTCTTCCTAAAATACCTAGATGGGGAATTGCTCGAATTACCTATTAATGACAGGAATTTGAAACATTACCTTGATTGATTTCTCAAATTCAAGGCATGCATGCCATTGTATAGTGTGTATTTCTTTGTTTTTGTTCTGTTCTTTTTTTTTCGTCAGGTTTTAGTTTTCCCTAGTTCTTGGCAGCCCTTTTTATTGGTTTCTTAGCTTGTTTTTCAAGGATTGAATCATGACTCTTTTTCCCGATTGATTCTTGGAACTTGGTCTACGTTTTTTCTTATGGTAATCACTAGGAGTGACCATCCTTGATTTGGAGCTGGTGTTGGAGCTCATTTTGATCTCCGCCATTTTTTCCCTAAAAACTTTACATTTCTTCCTAGAGCGTAATTTTTGTTCTATCTCCCAAATGGATAGATGAAAAAAATTCTTTTACATTTGTATGCCTCTGAAAATCTTACAAACTCCTTTGTCCTTGAAGAAAAATTCAACTCTGTGTGTAAATGGCTAACTTCTGCATTTTTATGGTTTGATGAGATATTTTTCCTCGTCAAATTGTTTCTAAACACATGCTAATACATGGGCACTTTTGATTGGATGAAGAGCATAGGGTTTGTTCAATAAACTTATCAATTTTTTGTATTGTGGCAAAAATTTCAAATTGGTCCCCAAAGGTGTACACGTGTCAAAGGCTGAGTGATTAAGGAAGGGCAGGTCTGTTTTGTTCTTTAAGGAACTTTGGAAAAAAGAGTAAAAATGAAGAAAAATACCTAAGGCCCACAATGAATCAGAGAAGGACAAGTGGCACGTGTGGGAGATGGATAGCCGAAGTTTTTTGTGAATTTTTAGCTTTATTTTGTAAAAAAGGGATAAAGAATAAAAGTGAAGCACATCCCTATTATGAATCAGAGGAGGACATGTGGTAGTTTAAAAATTCAAAAGGTGTGGTGACGGGCCATCGGAGGAAACTTGGATTTTTTTCCTCTTATTGTCAAAAAGATTAAATTCATCAAAATGAATAACAAGCCTGACAAGGAATAGTAAAAATTTTCTTTGAGAAGTCAACGGTGGAGGTGCGGATTTTAAGAGGAAAAGTGGAATTTTTCCTTTTTTGGTAAAAAGGGTAAAATTTTATAAATGAAGTGCGGTTCCACTAGGACCCACACCGAAAGCTAAAAGCAAGAGGGAAGAGCACCGGAGGAAAATTGGAAAAAAATCCTTTTTCAAAAAAGAGATAAAAGTTGTATTATTGAGCCGTGACTCCATTAGAGCCCATATCATGCCACGCGTCAAGCTCATTTTTCAAAGGTGGAGGGGTGAAGAAAAATGTGTAATTTTGAATTTTTTCCCAAAAGTTGTAAAAGGTAAAAAGGAACCCCCAAGCTCATTTTAACTCAGATCTCCCACATGGATGGTCCAAATTCAAATTTGAAAGGGAAATCAACGGAAACTATGCATTTGTATATGATTTTCCACCATTTTTTCTCCAAAGCTCCCAGAGATGTGAATTTTTATGTTATTTTTATCATTTCTTGATGTCTCCTACACTCCAAATGAAGAAGAGAATTAATTTGACATCTTGATTTGGGGGGGAAGATCTAAAAACATCTTTTACTAATAAGATTTGATTTGACTATCAAATTCGATCTGATTTTCCAATATTTCTTTCCTTGGCACTTAAAAAACTATATTTGATAGATTAGAGGAGGAAGTAGTTGGCACCTGAGATGAAGAGTGATTTACCAGATGAAAGAATTGAATGCTGGAAATATTTGAAGAGATTTTCCCTCTGAGCACCTGACAACTTTTTTGCAAATCTGATTCTGGGAATCACAATCAAAATTTTAACAAGAAATGGTTCTTTGAATGTTTTTTATTTTGGGGGGAAAAGGGGCTCTTTTGTAGATTAAATGTTATAAATTGCATGAATTTTTCATGAAAATGGTTGGAGTGTTAGAGGTCAGGAGTTAATTCCTAAGAGAAAAAATTGACAGAGCCCATCTTTCTGAGAAACCATCTAAGGAATTTATTTATTTATTTTACACTAAATTTGATCATGTCAATGTGGTTTCAAGTGTACATTTATTGACTATCTCTGAGATTGTTCTATAAACTTTCCCTTGTTGATGAATTTAATCAAATTTGACTTAATCTGTGTTGATTTTGAGCAAAATTGTGTGTGCTTCATTTTTGAATGTCTACAAATAGTTTTTCTTATTCTGATTGCAATCTTACATTGAAATCTTTGTGAATCACACAAGATCTTATCCTTGTGATAGTTTGGTGGCATTTGTAATTTTATTTATCAGAAGGGATTTCATTTAATAGTGAAATAAACAAATTTAAAAGAACTTTACTCCTAACATGCTGATCAGATTTTTTGTTAGATTTTGAGAGTACCTTAGGCGTGATAAAACACAGGTTGATAATATTAAATTAAGTTTTTCAATTTGAGCCTTCATTTTGGATTCTTAAATTTTGTGTGAATACATGCTGAGCTAGACCTCCATTGAAGCACATCTTCTGGTTAAAGGAACATTTTAGCTGTTATGAAGCATTCTATTGATTAAGCCTTCCATTTTTTATAAAATCTCTTAAAGATATTGTGAATCAAGTTCATTTTGCCTCACCTCCCACAAAAATTCATTTAAAAACAACCAATGCTACCCATACTACCCATGTTTTTCCTATGTGTTTAAAAATGCATAATTTCTATTACCAAAACATGTAGAAGAAATTAGGTTTTCATTCTCTTTAGTAACCTCAACCTTGCTTTGAAAATATATCCATTATCTAGGGTGAAAACTTCTGAGAGTTATATTTTTGTTATATTGATCATGTTTCCTTCAAGTTATTCTTAATAACTTTGCAAAGGACATCTCCATCTCTTCCACAAACAACAGGCTATAAAAGGGTCCTCTCACACTAGTTGAAAGAAACAACCGTAATGTAGTGAGGATAGATCAAATCCTCTTGAGGGTGCTAACCATTTCTCGACATCTGAGTGACAAAGAGCAAGCTGCATTTCTTCCCTAGCTACAAAATGACACACAACATCATCTACTTTTCTCTAAGCTTCCTGTCAAATTTGTGATGTTTCTCAGCTTCTGAGGGAGAATCAATTTGGGTACCAACAAATTCTACTTGTGCCTCCAAAGGGTTTGGGTTCCCACCTCAAGAAACTCAATCACAACCCCAATAACTCTTATGCCTCCCTATAGTAAAATAAATCTTATGCCTCCCTCACTCTTATGTCTCCTCGAATAAAAAACAACAAGATAAGCACAAGTTCTACTTATCACAAGGTTGGACACCCAACCCAATTCCCTCTGAAAAATTCCAATAAAAACTAGTATGCCTCTAAACAAAATTTATCCCCATTGCATTTTTTGCTACACAACCTAAGACCGTTCTACTTCCCAAATTCAAATATGTAATAAAAATTCATTCATAAACATATGCAAATAAAAATAGTAAAAGAAAATAAGGGTGAAGACCCTACCTTTCCATTACAATATTTCCAATCCACAAGTAAGTTCCAACCTTTCCAAGCCCAAACAATCCAAAGCTATCTACATATCTAACAAGAACTCAAAAAAAGAAAGCACCTCCTAATGCAAGAAACCAACAATAAAACAAGTAACCCCCACATCATCAAACAAATTGGAATAAATAGAAAAGAGGAGTAGATTGGTGATGTGGCTCCATGTAGGATGCCACATCATTTCTCCTCCATTCCACATCACCAAGGTAAAATCAAAACCCCAAAGAACAATAAATTGGTGGTTGAGGGAATGACAACCCTCTTACACACTCAAACCCAAACCCACACCCCTAAAGGACACAATTAAAGACTCTTGTAAGAAAAGTGTAATTAATTTCTCTTTTACTCCATTAAAATACACAAAAAGGCCTAAAATAAGCCCCTCACATCATAGGAATAGTGGGTGGGTGAATTTAATTCCCACTAGCCTCCAAAAATGGCCAAGAAAGTCAAAATCCAAAATTCACTTTGAAATTTGAGTACACACTACTCCAAATCATATTAAATTCTTTTAAATCAAACACAAACCAAGACTACAGACTCACATTTATTTCCCCCTTTTTGTCACATCCTAATTAGTACTAACTAATCAAATTTAATTAACTTAAAATGAGTACTTAACAACAATAGTAAAAGTGAATCCACATACTAACAAAAATACAATTACTCACAAATAAATAAAACCAAAAAGGCAAAACCAAAAATTTACCCAAGGTCACATTTGAGGCCGCCCCCTAATGGGGATCTCCTAACAATCTAACAATAATAACATCATACATTTACACTAGTTTCCCAAGGTGACATGTTGCCAATACCCCAAATTCCTTCATTGTTGATCTCATATCCCCCTTTTGTTTGTTGTGCCGCAAATTCTTGCAAAAGTCAAAATAATACCTTTATGGCCTCACGTTTATATTAACGACATCGATATAATAAAACACATGCATATATATATCAAATAATATCATCAAATATCAAAACTAAATCATTGCTAAAATAAGTAATTCACCAATTGTTCACAATTTATATTTCAATTTTTCAATTAGCAATTAAATAAGATCACGAAAATCAACTAAATCATCTAGCAACATCTATATATCAAATTTAATGTGTCAGTACACTAATAGCTTAGGATAATCAAATAACGATATGTCAATCCATGCACATAATCCATCTAGTAAATTATGCCATAAGTTTAAACATCCACATTGTATATCAAATAAACTAATCAAATATAAAAATTTCCATTTTTTAATGTATAAAATGTGATAATAATGTCTATAACACCAATCCATAATAACAAAAATCATAATAATATCAATGCCAAAGATCAGTGGGTTCTACATCTCCCTCCCCTTAGAATTAAATTCCTCCTCGAAGTCAGATAAAAAATGTGGGAACTGTGCTCTCAAAGGTGTGGCATTCTCCCATATAGTTGTTGTCTCATCACATTGATCCCACTGGACGTAAATTTTATCAAACTCTCTACCTTGAAGGCCCATGGTCTTATGCTCTAAAATTTGGATGGGTTCTACCATCACCTGCCCCTAATCTTGCACATGTAATGAGGTCCAATCTAATACATGATAAGGATTTGGAATTCACCTCCTAAGCATAGAAACATCAAATACATCGTGTATACGAGACAAGATGGGTCGAAAAGATAGATGGTAGACCAAAGGACTGATACGGTCTAAGATCTCAAAGCGACCCATAAACCTAGGAGAAAGCATAAAGCCTTCTCTGTAAAAAATATGGATCTTATGAGGCCTAACATGAAGAAACACCTCTGCACCCACCTCAAAACTACAATCAGTCATCTGTTGATCTATTTATCCTGGGTCTAATATAATCTCTGTCGAATTATGACAACCCGCTACTTCATATCTTGTAATAATTTTGGCCGAAGCGAAACCTTTTCCTCTAATCTGTCCCAACTCAGTGGTTTCCTGAAATCCTTGCCATATAGTTCCTAAAAAGGATCCACGCCAATCGAACTATGAAAAATGTTGATGTAGGATAACTCTACTAAATACAAGTACTCCTCCCACCTCGACTGATGGTCTATGAAATACATCCTAATAATGTCCACCCACTCTATTTTTCCATCTGTCTCAAGGTGATAATCTATACTGAATTTTATCTTCATCCTGAGAGAATGTTACATGGTGTTCATGTTGATGAAAATAAGCCAACACTAATTTTTGGTCAACTAACACCATTTTCCTTCTTTTGGTGCTTCAATTTCAATTTTTATATATTTTAAGAACCTAAGGTACCCTCAAAGCATCTCCATCAAATAGGAAATTTCTTCCCCTTTCCATAAATATAAATAAGTACTTCTAACTCATATTTCGCAAACGACGGGCCTAAGAAGGATATTTTTCCAAATGCGGGCCGACGGGCTTGTGGAAGAATTTTCACCAAATGGGCAGATAGCAGACCAATGGGGTGGTGGGATATATTTTTTAACTTTTTCACATTTCGTAAAAGGCACAATTTATAATTGGGGTCCAATAGCCTGGGAAGAAAAAAATTATTCAATTCATGCTAAGTTGAAACATGCAAGACCATCGGCCTGGGGATGTCTTTTCACCAAATGAGAATTTGAAGAGACATGGGCCTAGAGAAGTCCTTTCACCAAATCTAAAGTTGTGAACCTGTGAAGGTGCCACATGCCTCAACAACGAAACTCCAAAGGTTAATCCCAAGGTAAAATCTCCAAACAAGCGTGGGCTCGCCACATGGTCATAGTAAAAAAGAAGACAGAGTCAGCCATTGAAAAGTGCAGGACCGATAGAAGGAGGCACATGTCAACTTGGTGCAACTTCAAAGGAAAAATCTGGAGTAGGTTCCCAAATATTAGTGGATCTTCCATGTGTCCCAGGTCCGAAAAAGGGATAGAGCCTATCGTTTAATTGACTAAGTATAAGAAGGATCAGTAGAAGGCTCCATGTGTCATCTCAGTGTAACTTCAAAGGCAAATTCTAGAGGTAATTCCCAAATATGAAATTAGGCTCCATGTGTCAAAGTTCATTAGAGTATGGCCCTAGAAAACATAGGGACTTATCTGTAGGACAAAGAATGTGAGAAAAATCATGGAAGGAGCACGTGTCTCTTTGGTTCTTTCAATTGGAAAATCCAAACGCATTCAAACCCCAACTTATGCGCTATCTCATCAATGCCTAATCCATAAAGTTGTCAAGAGAATAATGTGAATAACAATTCAAAATGGAGCCAGTGAAGCCTCCATGCAACAATCTGAGCATAGTGTATCCATTCATGAGAGTAGGCCCATGGATGATGCCACATGTATCTTTGGTGCAATTTCAAGAGTGGAGGAAGGAGGCGAAATATTAAGACACACAAGGCTGCCACGTGGGTCTTGCACTGTTGAAAAGTATCTAAAACTTTATTAAACAACATAGTGGACTACATGACCCTGAGTATTCAAACAGCCATATCTTTCGAGATGGAAGCTCAGATTCTGACAAGAGAAGAATTTTTTGGAAAGTCATGGTGTCAAACACTATCTCACCTCCCACATTAGAGCTTTCAGTATGCCATTTTTTAAGCATACCGAGCTCACCTGCCACCATAATGAAAATGGGCCTCTTTTCTTGTCCAGAAAGGAAAAAAACATGGAGGCATGGGTCTTGCAGTGACCAAAATTTTTATAGGTTTTGAAAGATTCAATGACTCAATGCATATGGGGGTGGTTGAAGAAGGATTCTATTGTTTCCCTCTTTCCTTCTCTCTTTCTTCTATATATTGTAAAAAGGGGGCATATTTCAAAGTTGGTCATCTGTTCTCTCCTTCACCCCTCTCTCTTTCTTCCTTAGGGTAGAATGTGGATTTTAAGCATCCTCTCATTTCTCTCTAATGGCATTTTCTTGCCTCTTGTCCACTTATGATGTATTGTGTGAACTCATGGAGCAATAAAATTTGTTTTGTGATGCATTTTGACCATTGCTTATTTTATTGTCTCTTCTTACCTCTCATCATTGTAGGGTATTCTATACATAGCTTTGATGTCCATTGTAAGTTCTGGGAGTTATGTTTAATGAGGTTCGAAGTGGTGTTCTGTGTGAACTCTATCTTTGGTCAGAAATGTATCTTGTCCATCCCTCCAAAATGCTCACATAAAGCCATTTCAGGTAGTTGAAATTGTAGAGCAACTAACTTCCTTAAGTTGGTGTATCACCACTTTAGTGTAGGTTTTTTTTGATGCATTTCTCTCTCTCCCTAAATCTCCTTGGAAGGTTTAGATTAGGATTAGATAGTTTTCCTTATAGAGTAGCTTGTGATAGGTTGAGTTTAGGAAGAAGAACCCAATTTCATCCAGAGGTCCATCTCAAGTTTGCAAGTCCCATAATTGAGATGATGAATCCCTTGTTAATGTTAGTCACACTGGATTCCCCACTCAGATCCGAGGTAACTTCGGGGGTGCTAGTGATTTTTCATCAAACAACAATTTTGGCATGCCCACTAACAGTCCACAGGCGAAAGCATGTTACCATTTTCATTTCATCATGTTCATGTGTTCTTGGTGAGATCCAGCCTTTGGAGGCACATATAGAAAGCACATCTAGTGACTCCAACTGATCAAAAAGCCATCCACAAAGTTAGAGACCTTCTCCCATCAAATTTCACCCTTTCATCTTTCCAAATCTTCCATCTTCTTCCATCCCATGAGGTTGTGCAATCATGACTTCATTCCCAACTAGGAACTCACACTTGCAGTAGCAACAATGCATTCCACCTTTAATCTATTTCATGACTCCTCGAGATTAGCATTATGATCAAATTCAAAACCATTATGCTTACCCATATGAGTAGTGTCAAATCTAGTTTGGCTATGGAGCTTATTAAGAACAAGGGGATGCATATAATGGTAACATCTATACTAAGAATGTTCATTTGTTATAGAAGATTCAAATAATAGAAGCTAGCATGGTGCATTCTAGGACTATAGCCATCAAGGTGAAGGCATTCAGGATTGGTACAGGGCACCCTTGTCTATGGGTTGGAAAAAATACAATGACACTATAATACACATAGAATGTTACTTCATGATTGAGATGCTGCCCCCAACTTGTGAAGTGGGTTGAGTGAGACAGAGGCCTAAAAGCTTGGTGTCATAAAAGCATAAGTTGTCATGGGTAAAGTCATACACCATCATAGGCAATTTTCACTTCCTCCTACAAATAGACCATGTCATCCTGAGCTTCAATTTCCAGGCTTCCCATTTGATAGTCTTCCATAGACCTCACTTATTGAAAAGTTTTCCCTTCCTAATTCAAGTCCCCCTCCACAAGAGCCAAAGGAAATACTTTCCCCTCCACCACAGAAAAAACCAAAAAACTGAGTGGAGACCCCACCCACCACTCCTACTCTCCCAAGTCCATGTTAGGGAGAGACTCCAAAACCCAGTCAAGGAGAGCAACAAGAAGAAGAGCCAGCCAAAGAAGAAATGATCCAAAACTTGGTAACATTAGCTCTTAGATTATGAATTACAAATATTCCCTTATTGGTTAAGCCCATGGAGGAGGCTGAGGTCAAGCCACAACTGGTGGAAGCTTCAGCTGTAGTGCAAGTGACGGGAAGAAGAAGCTACTCCAAATAAAAAAGAAGAGGAGAGACATTCTGGCTATGGAGGAGGAACCAAATGTAGTTTCAAAGGCAACACGTGCAGAACAAGCTGTAGATGAACCTTTGGTTCTTCCTCACACTTCATCCCCCTTCAGGACTCTGATTATTGAAGAAGAGTTTGAGCTTTCAAACTTCATGTTTGAAGATGAGGGGAACCGTGGTGAGAAAATCACATATCTAAAGGACACTATGGAGCAGGTCAAGCACGTGCAACAGGACAATGAGGAGGTGGATTATCTGTTTGATGGAGACAAGCCCAAGGAGATCACATCATTTTCTCCTCCATCATCTATCTTCCAAGCACATGAGTCTACTACCATGGAGGAGAGAATTCAAGGGCAACATCTTGTGTCTCACAACAACCCTCTGAAACCAAGGTTGGAGGATCTTAACCTTACATATTATTCTCAGGAGGAGGAAGGGAAAGAGCACAAGGATCCCATCTTTCTCACACCATCCACCCAAGAAGGTCTGCAGGAAGACTCCATCTGTGGAGTTGAAATTCACAACCATGGGCACATTTAAAGGACCAAACCATGCCCTATCAGGTACTTGGCTTCATTGGAGCCAAGGGATAAGCAAAAACCAGTCATGTCCACTCAAGGGCATGAGGATGAGTATAAAAGTACCAAAGATCAGCTATAATGCCTCTTCAATTCAAATGAAGAGCAACTAAAAGAGGCATTTTTCTTGTTTTTAGTTAACACCTTGATGATTTGGGTGGAGGATCGGATTATAGTCAGTTTTTCAGTCATAGAAGAATCCATATTCAGTTTCAAATAATTTGCATGGCTACCTTTTTTGAGAAAGGGAAGCTACTTCTCCTTGCCAGTTGCAGGATTTGTTTGAGTTCCCTTTTTCTCCTGGTTAGCGTAGAATAGGTAGGTTTTCTTTCAGCAGAATAAGTGCTTGTGTACACTCTGCATATCCCACTTGGGGTGTGTATGATTTCTAGTTTTGTTCATAGTGTGTTTTGGTGTTTTGTTGCTCGTGTATAGTACATTGGAAGTAGCATTTGGTGAGATCAGCTCCAGTTCCAGTGGTGTTCCAAGTTACTCAGGGATCATATTTTAGATATTATGATTAGATTTTTGTTTATCAGACTATCCTCCATGACTCCATGCCTAATGAATGCTTTAATGCAACTGATCATTTAACCTAGTAGGTAGGTAATCCCCATGAGTCACTATATTGTTGACCAAAATAAGTTCACACTTATTTTTGGTCAACTAACATCATTTCCCCCCTTTTGGTTCTTCAATTTGAAATTTCATATATTTTAATCACTTAAGGTCCCCTGAAAGCATTTCCATCAGATAGGAAATTTCTTCCCATTTCCAAAAATATAAAGAAGTCACTATAACTCCTCATTTTTTGCAAGTGGCGAGCCGACGGGCCTAGGAAGGATATTTTGTCAAATCCGGGCCAACCAGCTTGGGGAAGACTTTTCACCAAATGGGAAGACTACAGACTAGTGGGAGATATTTTGGCATTTTTTCTCTTTCAGCAAAAGGCACAAGTCATAATTGTGGGTCCGCAAGCCCGAGAGGGATTTCTTTTGCTAAGTGGAAAATGTGGGCTAGTGGGCCTGGGTTTTTCTTTTCACCAAATGAGAATTTGCAGAGCTATGGGCCCAGGGATGTCTTTTCACTGAATGAGAACTTGCAGAGCCGCGGGCCTAGAGAACTCTTTTCATCAAATGTAGAGTTGTAAACTAGTGAAGGTGCCACATGTTTCAATGGCATAACTCCAAAGGTAAAGCGCAAGGGGACGTCTCTAAACAAGTGCGGGATCACCAATTTATCCGAGTAAAAAAGAAGATATCGTCAGATGTTTAAAATTCCAAGACTGGCAGAAGGATCCACACGTCAAGTTAGCACAACTTCAAAATCAAAATCCAGAGTGGGTTCCCAAATGTGTGCGGAGCTTCCACATGTCCTAGGTACAAAAAGTGGACATAGCTTATCATTTAATCAACTAAGTATATGAAGGATCAGCAAAGCCTCCATGTGTGATCTGGGCACAAATTCAAAGGAAAAATATGGAGGCAGGTCCGAAATGTGCACTGAGCCTCCATGTGTCCAGGGTAAGACATATGGCCCCACCAAATGAAAGGGACATAGCCAAAACAGTAAGAAATAGAGCAAAGTTGTGGAAAGAGCCACGTGTCTCTTCGGCACTCTTTCAAGAGATGAATCAAAAAAAGTGGTCTCCAAAAATGTGCCATCTTGCCACATGTCTTTTTCGTGAAAATTTAAACATAAAATTTGGGGGTAGTTTCAAAATGAGCGCAAAGCCTCCACTTATCTCAAGTCAGACATAGTGTATCCGCCAAAAAGAGGGGCTTAGGTAGAAGATGAAGGAAATGGAGCAAGCCTACTGATAACGCCATGTGTCTCTTGGGTGTAATTTCAAGATTGAACGAAGGGGGTGAAATATTAATATGCGCGAGGCTACCACGTGGGTCTTACATGGATGGAATCTTTTAAATATTGTAATCCTATGACCTTGATATTCAAACAACCATATTTTTTGACTGGAAGCTCAGATTCAGGTGAGAAGGGATGTTTTGGAAAGCTCTTGGTACCGGCTTCTCATTTGCCACTATTAATGTTTGAGCCTACATTTTTTGAGGTTTTTAATTCTCCCACTTGCCTCCATGATGAAGAATGGGTCTCTTTTCTTGTCCAACAAGGAACAACACATGGAGGAATGGGTCTTACGGTAAAATCCATCATCGTTGCAAGTGGAATTCAATTCTCTTGCTGAGGTGGTTGAAGCAGAATTTGATTTTTTCCCTCTCCCCTTCTCTCTTTCTTCTATATATTGTAAAAGGGGGGGATATTTTAAAGTTGGTCATTAGTTCTCTCCTGAATCCCTCTCTCTTTCTTCTTTAGGGTAGAATGTGGAATCTAAGCCTCATTTCTTAGCTTTGTAATGGCATTTTTTTGCCTCTTTCCCATAGATGATTTATTGTGTGAACTCATGGACCAATAAAATATTTTTTGTGATGCATTTTTTCCATCTTTTGCTTATTTTATTGTCTCTTCTTACCTCTCATCATTATAGGGTATTTTTTGCATAGATATTATGTCCATTGTAGGTTCTAGGAGTTTTCTTTAATGGGTTCAAAGTGGTGTTCTGTGTGAACTCTATCTCTTGTCTGAGTTGCATCTTGTCCACCCTCTCCATTTCTCACCTGTCTCCACTTCAGGCAGTTTTATTTGTGATCAGCCAATTCCTTTTCTGGTGTAATTTTGCTTTAGTGTAGGTTCTATTTCCATGCATTTCTCTCTTTCTTCTTGTCTATTTGGAAGGTTACATTATGATTAGATACTTTTTCTGCACTAGAGTAGCTTGTGGTAGGTAGTTTAGGAAGAATAAGACAACTTTCTTTGGAGGGCCATCTCCAGCTCGTAAGTCGCACATCTTCAGAGATGGTCCCATATTATGCAGTCACACTGGAGGGCCCACTTAGATCTGAGGCCATTCGGGGGTGCTGTGATTTCACATCAACAATTTCAAAAGTGAGAAGTTTACAAGAGATCTCAGTCATAAATGATCTTCTGTGGAATCCCATGCAGTCTAACAATCTCATTCGAATATAGTCATGCCACTACACTATATATAGGTGGTCTTTACCAGATAAAAAAGAGTCACTTTTGTTAATTTATCAACCATGATTATGATGGCATCATGGTGGTATCTCAATGTATGTATCCCTATAATGAAATCCACGGAAATGATGTCTCATTTCCACTCCGGTATGGCATGAGGATATAGAAGATCAGCTGGATGCTGATGCTCAACCTCCACCTTCTAGCACTGTAAATAATGAGACACAAAATGACTCATGTCTCTTCGTAGCCCTCTCCAATGGTACAAATATCTCAAAGTGGCGTGCATCTTCTTCACCCGTGGATGGCTAAATAGGGTGAATGGTGTGCCTCAACAAGGGTATCCTTCCTCAATCCTCCATTTCTAGGAGTGTAGATCCAACCTATGTTCCAAATAAGACCATCTACCTCTAATGAAAATCCATTAAACTTCCCCTCTAGGGGTCTCTTAGACTCAATCTCTACTCAAACTGAAAGGTAGAAGTTTTCATGTGGAAGGTGCTACAAAATATTTGTCCTCATGTCTGTACCAATAGCTGTAGCCATAACCAAATGTCTCTGATGAATCAACACATCTAAAACCACATTATCCTTCCCCTTCACATGCTCTATCCCCATGTTGTACTCAAAAATAAACTCCATATAAATTCACTAACAAGCATTGAGATTGGATTGTGTGAAGAGGTGAAAAAGACTTAGGTCATCAGTCTTGAGAATGAATCTCCTGCGTCAAAGGAAATTTTTGTATCAAACCAAAGCATGTACCACTACTGCAATCTCAAGGTCATGAGTTGGATAATTCAGCACATAATCCTTGATTTTGTGAGACTCAAAGGATACCACTCAGCCCTCTTATATCAATACACCTCCTAATCCTACCAAAGAAGCATCTATGTAAATAAATAACTCTCCCTGTGGATCTATAACTACAAGAATGGGTGCTTTCGTAAGGCATTCCTTTAGTGTCCTCAAGGTCTGATCGTATCTACCTGACCAAACAAACTTCTTCACTTTCCATTGAAGAAAAAAAATGGGGTGCGTAATACGAGAGAAGTCCTAAACAAATCATCTTTAGTAACCTCCTAATCCCATGAAACTACACACCTCACACTAGTCGGTGTTGTCCAATCCATAATATCTCTAATCTTGGAAGGATCAACTATGATAACTTCACTAGAAATAATGTGGCCCAAATACCACATCTCTGACTGAAAGAATGCACACTTTTCCAAGTTCCAGTAAAGATGTTTCTCATAAAGACACTATAGAACCTGACGAAGGTGCTCCTCGTGCTCCTCATGCGTAAATGAGTAGATAAAAATTTCATCAAGGAACACAAGTAAAATATCATCTAGAAAATTCAAAAACACCCCATTCATCAAACTGATGAACACTACAGGGGCATTCATAAGACCGAATGGCACACCTGTGAACTCATAGTGGCCTTATCTTGTATGAAAATTTATCTTGTGGACATATTCCTCTGTAATCCTTAGTTGATGGTAACTAGACTTAATATCTATCTTGGAAAACATTGTGTCCCCCTTCATCTGATCAAAAAAATCATCGATGCAAGGAAGGGGGTAATGATTCTTGATCATTACTTTGTTTAATTGTCTATAGTCCATACACAACCACAAGGATTCATCCTTCTTCTTCACAAAAATCACAAGTGCACCCCAAGGAGATACACTAGGATGGATTAGCCCTTTCTAAAGAAGGAGCTTTAGTGGCAACTTGAGATCACATAGCTTAGGGGTGGTCATCGTATATAAAGAGCGTGAGATAGGATTTGGTCCTGGAACTAAGTCAATGTGAAAGTCTATCTCACATGGGGGAGGAAACCCTGACATTTGATAAGGAAAAACATCTAAAAAACTCCTACAAGATGGGGTTATCATCAAATGAAGGTCCACTAGACCCATCCTCTGACCTATCACTAATTTCAATAGCATTAAAATGACACCCAAGTCGTGCACACTGCTTAAGCTATATAGTGGAAATAATGAGAATAAATATGGGTCTCCTAACTCCAACTATCAATAACTCAATCCCAAAATCATCTACACAAGATATAAACTTATTGAAACAATAAACCCTAGATCTATGTACAGATAACCAATCTATACCCACGATCCCTTTATAAGAACCCAACGGAAGGATACGGAGATCCAAGGTAGTGGTGAAGGGTCCTAAGTCCACTACGCATTACTTGCATAAGGAGTCTACTGAGGTCTTGTCTTCAGAAGCCATCTCAACATCCCACCTAAGGCCCTGCCTAACTGCCACCATCCTACAATTCTCTACTAAATATGGTGTAATAAAAGAATCACATGAGCTAGAATAAAATAGAATAAAGGTAGGAATACTACCAAATATACCTATGGTCTTAGTCACTATGCCCTAGTTCTCTACCTGGCAGTTCTTGATGATTTCATAAATCCGATGGTTGCGTCCTATGTCAAAAACTGTATGCTATAAAACTGGTTCCTTACCCTTGTTATTAGGGTTCTATGGGTACTATCTCTAATGATGTCAAAGAACACCATATCCATAGAAACTACATGGTCCCCTCCAATGAGATGCATATACAATAGGTACTCTAGTGGTCTATGTCATGGATCCTAGTGATCATGATATGGACTTCTCATGAGCTCTTGCTGAATGAGCTCTAGGTGCTCCCTATATCTTGATGGGACCCCTAGGGGAAGCCACATACTCCATGCCCTCTAAGTATCAAATCTCTATGGAGGTATAAACATTGGACGAGTTTTATGTTTTTACAGCTGAGGTGGATGTTGTGGTGGCATAAATAAAGACTATGTGGAACCATGTCTACCATAAGGATGAGGATTTTACCCTCCTTGGCCTACTATCCTATAACTACTTAATAAGGCTCCATACTCTATCCCTAGCCAACTATGTCTTCCCCCTGGTCTCTTCTATAATGCAAGCCTTCTCAACTACCTCTACTAAGGTCTACAGATAATGAATGCATACTGCACCTCTCAAATCAAATTTAAGGCCCTTGGTGAACCTTTGAATCATGGCTTGATCACCTTGCATGTAGTCGACATACTGAAGCAATTCCATAAACAAAATCTTGTACTTCATTACTATCATGTATTCCTGCGTAGATCATACAACTCATCTATCCTCTATTGAATAAATCTCCTAGATATGTATTCTCTCCTGAACTCCTCCCCAAAGAGCTCCTAAGCAACTGTATCTGAATCTACTTGGATATTCTTCTTCTTAGTCCTCCACCAAATGCTTGTTCCATCCCTTAGAAGATGAATCACAACACGAGCCTTCATGTTGCTAGCAGATGGGAAAATCTTGAAGAACCCGCTCAAGATTATTAACCAAGCCTCTACTTGAAAACCTCTTGTATCACTCAAATAATAAGATGGGTATAACTTCAGGATCTCCCTTATGTGATTTGCATCCGATGAGTTTCAACCCCAAGGTATCTCTACATGCTCATCCCTCGGCCTAGGGATCCTAGATCTATCTCTGAGTTCTACAACCTGATCTCCATACCCTCTCTGAGATTAATCGACTCTGACTCACTCCACATGGGAGTTCTATTCCCTATACTCAATATTGTGTCCCAGAGGGTGTTGAGCCTCATGTGATGGCTCCCTATCATGTTGGCTAGGAGGTTCCCCATGTACTCAACCTTGTATAGATGCATTGACATCGTATAATGTTTGTAATATTTACAAAAATATAGAGGAAACTTCTTTCTCTGGAGGTGGTAAGTAAAACTCCACATGAAAAACGCCCTATTCTTATTCTAGCTCACTATTCTAGCTTACGGGAGTTAGCTCACTATTCTAGATTTTTTTCTATTTTCTAAGTTTTATGCATTTTAAAAGAAAAAATTAATCATGTAATGTTGTATGATAGGTTGTGCTAGGTTAATTGTTTGTATTTTCAAATGTGCCGAACGCTCCAAGTTTTGAACCTATGGATCTGATACCAAGTGTAACACACTAAAATTCCCACACAAAAAATCAAGACAACCCAGACGTTAAATTAGAAAATTTACATAATATTTTTTTAATTTAAAACCAGTTGAAAAAGGGGAAACCTTCAGCTCGGTTTAGTTTTTTTCTCAGTTAATAATTTATCCTCTTTAATTCACAATTATTTAATATTATTTAAACTCCAGTTCAGGTTAAAATAACCTACTTACAATATTTATTTAATTTACTAACATAGTTCCAAATGCCATTTAATAAATTATTATTCTAGAGCTAGGTCTACATTTACCCTCCCATTAAATTAAATACAATTACATTTAATGTTTAATTTAAATATTGCCTAGTTACTAATGAGTAAATTGATTTTATAAAATACAAGAGTCAAGGGCATTTATCCTAAGAGTCACAAACAATACACTAATTTCATAATTTAAATTTGCCTTCGACACCCCCCCATTCAAATTTACACATGTATTTCGTTCAAAAGATATTCCCACCTAACTCTCACCTAATATTTATAGGGATGATTTTTATCCATTGGATGGACTAAATTAGGGCCCTTGGATCTACATTTTCAAACTAACCCTAATCCTCTTTTTAGAAAAGCATTATTCATTCCTTTGACTTATTTCCTCATTTTTATTTTGCATGTCTATGGGAGGAGAAGAAGGAGAAGGAACGAAGCCATTGAAGGATAATGGAGCACAAGGATGGATATTCACAACTTCATTTTTTATTCTATTTACAATTATTTTTAGGATTAATCTACATTTTTACTTGTTATACCATTTTACCCTCTCCTAGGGTTTGGTTAATATTTTATTTGTTGTTGAACAATTTCATTGTATTTTCCCTATTTAGGCATATCGAAATTTTCCCCAATTTACCAAATTTAGTTTAAGATGGTGTATATACATCATATATTTGAATGTATATATGTATAAATACAAACACACACACACACACACACACACACATTAATATTATTAATAATATCAAAATAATCATACCCACTTAATGTTTTTATAAACAAAAAAACGATAAGTTAAATACATATATAAATTTGTAAAACAATTCTATATAATTAAACTTAATCATATTTTCATCTAGTAATATATATATATATATATATATATATATATATATATTTTGTTTTTCTTATTCCATTTAAAACTAAAATTGAAAGAATATTAAGATTTCTTACACAACTCAATACATTTAGCAAAAGGGAGATTTTTAATCATTCTAAAAATATTAACACATTGCTTTCTTTCCTCCAACATGACTAGAATGGAATTATAATTTAGATACTTCAATATTCCTTTCATTCAATAAAATAAGAGTAGTTATTCCTTTTCTTTCACAAGATATAAGTGACAACCCTTTCAAGCAACAAGTGATTTTTAACAAGATTCTCAATATTTTTAACTTTGGAGGAAATGAGACAACTCACATTGAAATAAATGTATTTCATTTTTCAAGTCCACTTCTAAATTTCCAATTCATCTGAACAATGCAAATATTTCTCAAGAACTTGGTTCATTATTACAATAGAATAGTTCCTCTCTTTTAAACAAATAGAAGGGATTAATTTCGAGCTTTCTAATTTCCTTTACAACAAGGCTAACATCACAATATATATATACACAAAATAACCAAGAGCCTTACTTTTTAAAGCCCACTTCCCTTTGACATCTTTTTGTTATTGATTTCGATACTGTCGACTACACTTATGGATATATTGTAGCTTTTTTATTTAGCATGATATTAGATGTTAGAGATACTGGACTGTTGTTGATTTCGACTCATATATGATGCATGTGGATTATTAGAGACATTTTATATTGATGTTGATATGCTATTGACATGGTTATATATATATATATATATATATATATATTTCTGACATGCGATATACTTTCGTCACACTGAGTAGGCTTTGATAATTGAACTAATGTTGTGATCATTTTGACATGGATGAAACATAAGAATAGAAATGTTGCTAGAAATTGTAAATGATATCGTATTTGCCTAGATGATATTTGATTCATATATAGATGATTGTGGATTTATATTGTATATTTTATCATAGATGTTTTTAATGCGGCCACGAGGCCAAAGGAGGTATTTATGTGTTTTGCAGGTAAATTTATTCACAACAAACATCGGGGGGATTGGAGACCAACCACATTGGAATTCTAGGTGAATTCAACAAGGGTCACCATGGCAACATGTATTTGTGTGTGTGTTTGAATTATGGTTAGGGGGAAATTGTGACCAAGGGGTTATGTATTGTCTTTTATTTAGTTTCCTTTATTGATGTTAGTATGTGATTTTAGTGATGTAATTCATTGTATTATTTATTTGGAATTTGGTGTATGCCTTTTCCCCTTTATTATTAATGGGTTGTAGTGTCTTAATTAGAGCTAATTTAACCTTGTCCTAAACTAATTAAAGATGTGACCAAAGGAATTCATTTATTAGAGTAGATTTCTCTTGGATTTTGTGTTGTAAGTTGAGTGCTTGGGGATCTTGAGTGTTGTACACTCTACCCCTTCATGGAAATTCGAATTTGGCCTTAGAGGCCAATTTTGGAGGCTTGTGGGACAAGTCAAACTTGTCCCACACCTCTTAAATTGCTATACCAACCCTACCTATGGGTTGGGGGGTCAAAATTAGACCCCATTAGGTGTTTTGGGAAGATAAAAAGGTAAAATGTTTATTGCACTTTCTTTCTTGAAATAAATTTTGTCCTTAGGGGGTGTGGGCTTAGATTGTGTGTGTAAGTAAAATGTCATTTCTTCAACCACTTATTAATTGTGCTTTGGAGTATGGGGTTGACTAGGGTGATGTGGAGTGGAGAGGAAATGAGGTGGCATCCTACTTGGAGCCACATCATCCTCCTCTCTCCCTTTTCTATTTATTGAAGTTCTTTTGCTTGTTTGGGGGTTACTTCATTATTTTGTGCTCTTGCATTTTTGGGAGTTAGAGGATTTTGGAGAGCTTGTGGTCTTTGTGGGAGCTTGTTGGTGATTTCTTGGGTTTGAAGGAGCTTGGAGATTGACTCTTGGAACAAGATCTCTACTATGGAAAGGTAGGAGCTTTACTCTTGCTCATGTTTTTCCTTTATTTGTGTATATGTGCTTGTTATTTTGAGTGTTTTGGAATGCTTGTTGGGTGCTTGGGTAGATTTCCTAAGTGTGGTGTAGGAGGGGACTATGGGGAGAATTCATGTAGGGAGGCATAAGAGTTATTTCATGTTTTGGAGGGAGTTTGGGTTGGGTGCCCCACCTTGGACAAGGAATGCTTGCATTTCTTACTTGTTCTTGTATGAGGGAGGCATAAGAGTATGAGGGAGGCATAAGAGTATGTGGGAGGCATAAGAGGTACTTGAGGGAGGCATAAGAGTATGTAGGGGATTTGAGATATGCATTGGAGGTTTTAAGGTGGGCACCCATTTCCCATTGGGAGGCATAAGTGGCCTCCCCATAGATTCTTGCTCCTTTGGCTTTCATTTAGAAGCCTTGTATATTTTTTTGTTTTTCCTTCTTGTGTTTATAGTTTGAGTTTGGTTGTGTTTGGAATGGTTGTGAAATACTTGGTTTAGTGTTGTGGAAGCTTGTTTGTTGCAATGGTTTGATCCACCTTTCATTGTAATGTGGTTGGGGCTCATGGACCAATGAGGAGGATGGCTTCTCCTCCTCATTGGATATTTTGGTTGGGTGGAGAGTGTTGCCTCTCCCCCCATTTTGTTGTGGATCAAGCAAATCATGAAGGAGCTCTCTTGTTGGTGTTGTGAAGCTTGGAGCTTTTTGGTGGAGTCCCTAAGAAAATCCTTCTTGTAATAAAACTTCCTTTGTGTTATTCCCACTTAGAGTGGAGGAACTTGTAATATTGTATTCCATTTGTAGCTCATATTCTTGTATGATTTCCCACTTCAAGTGGAGGACATTGTATTGATCTTGTGAAGGAAAGTTGCATTCAAATATTTGTTATTAAAGTTGTATTGTATGTTGAAAGAAACAAAAGAAGAAAGATTTGTGTTGTAAAGTTAGTTTTGTGAAATAGAAAAGAAAGTAATTCTCTTTATTTGGAGTTTGGTTTGTTGTGAGAAAAGAAGTTCTTGTGTTAAAAAGAATTGAGCTATATTCAATGGAAAAGAAAGTTCACTTTCATTGTGAAATAGTATTATTGCAAAAGAGAAAGAAGAAATAAAGAAGTTGTAAGATGTTAAAAATGTATGCATAGTAAACTTGAATGTATAAAAAAGTTGTTGTAGTTATTTTGAATATATGAGTTTTAGTGAAAATGAAAGAGACAACAAATTTGAGATAGGGAATTGTTACATTTTGTATTAGAAAAATAACCATGTAGAAGTAGATATAAATATTTTATTTTACTCTTGGAATTCAAAGGAAATTAGTTGAACAAAATGGAAATGATCTTGTAAGTAGTTGTGCTTTTATTGGAATTGATAATGCTTAAAATGAGTAGTTTTAACTAAGAAATGAACAAATGGAATGAAATCACAAAACTGGAAACTTTAGGTGTATAAAAATAAGCTCAGAATGTATTTTAGAAAATCTTAGTAACCTTAAGTTTTTGTGGAAACTCGGAATTTTAGGTTCTGTTTCTAAGAAACAGGACCGCCGCCCTGTGCAGAGCAGTGGTCTCGTAACCACCGCTCAGGTAAGGTGGCGGTCTTAGAACCACCACTCCACAGGCGGACAGTTCATGGTTTGTCACCTAGGTAGGGTGGTTGTCCCAGGACCGCCGACCCGCTCTTGGGTGGTTCTGTCACTTACAGAAGAACTTCTCAGATCCATGCCTGTGTAAAAATTTTAACTGGTATATACTAAATTTTAAGTTGTAAATTTAACAAGGAAATTACCAGCAATCAAATAATGCTCAAATCTTGTGTATAAAGTAATTAAACCTACAAATGGTAGATTAAAACATTCCTTCTCATTTATATTTATGGGGGTAGGGTTTTCCCCAAATAGAGAACCCCAAATACACATAGCTTGAAATAAAACCAGATTGGTAAAGGAAAACCCCTCCCAATCCTTGAATGAAAGTAATTACAACAATAAAAACTACAAACTAAACTAATCTAAACTTGATCTCCTTGTAGAATCCTCCATGGTTCTTCCTCTCTTGCTCCCATGGCTTCCTCCTCTCCAACCTACAATTTTAACAAAAGAAAATAGACCAAATGAGGAGAATAGAATAAAGGAAAGGTTTTAATAAAAATTCATAAGGATTTTAGGGTTAGTTTGGAACCCTAGGATCTAGTGGCCAAGATTGATTTGATCTAAGGGTGGAGGATTAACCCTACTTTTGTTTGGTAGAAATGTATTTTAAATGTTTAAATTAAATCCTTAAGGGTATGTGTAGATGGGTGAATGGGGCCATTTAATTGCCTTGGGGTGTAAAGTCTTTTTAGTTCTTAGTATGTTTTAGGAAATTAATAAAAGGACTTTAAACTATTAGGATAATGAAACTAAATTAATTAAGAATGAGGTTAACCATATTAGGATTGAACATTAACTAAGAAGAGAAAACATTTAACCAAGTAAATTAAACTATGGCACCTTCCTAGTTGACTTTTAATTAATCGACCTTAGAGGTAAAGTAATTTTAATATTTAATCTTTTAACTAGACCTGGCCTATCAATCATAAAGTTGAGTTTAGTGGTGTAAGTTAATTTAATGTACCCTAAGGGTTAAACACCCTTGTAACCTTCTTATAACTTAAACAAAAAAAAAATTAGTCACAATTTTCAGGGTTAAGTGTTAGGTTGTAGCGTGTTCCTAGAACGTCATTTTTGCGGGCGTTACACTTGGTATCAGAGCCATGGGTTCAAATCTTGGACCCTTGGGCACACCTAGAAAACATGAAACATGAACATTTAACCTAGTGCAAAATTGGGTTCTTTTAATCTAGAAAACCACAATGTCTGATAATTGTATAATGTAGAAAACATAGAAAACTGAAACAAGACCTAGAACAATGAACTAACTCTCACCTTGATCTGTGCAGGAGGCATGGATCAGATGAGGGGTATTTTCACATAGACCTAGATATACCACCTCCAGAGCAGGTTGTAGTGGCCATTCTACCTCAGATTTTATAGACGCTTCAGGACATCAATGTTGTTATATGCGGAGGGTCCTTGGGAGGATGACTTGCTAGACATGACATGGAGCCATCAGTGGAGGCCCATGCATCCCCTCGACACAGCGAGGAGTATAGGGTAGAGAACTTCCACATGGAGTCAGCTAGGGAAGAGTCACCATAGAGAGGGCATGGAGATAGGATTTCAGGACATAGGGACAGATCTCAGAGCCCTAGACAGAGGGAGGAGCATGCAAAGAGACCTAGGGGTCGTCAGATGTCAGCTGCAGACCATATCAGGGAGATCCTGAAGCTATGACCATCTCACTATTTGGGAGATACATGTGGTTTTTCAGGCAGAGGCCTGGTTGGTGAGCTTGAGTGGATGCTTCAAGCTCTGCCCTTGTACTAGCAACACGAAATCTCGTGTTGTGATCCATCTTCTGAGGGATGGAGTAGGAGTCTGGTGGAGGACTGAGGAGCAGAAGCTCCATGTTGACTCAGAGACAGTTACCTGGGAGCTATTTGAGGAGCGTTTCAGGAGTAGGTATTTTTCCAAGAAGGTTTATTCAGTAGTGGATAGATGAGTTTCATGACCTCCGTCAGGCATCTATGACCATAGCCGAGTATGAGAGTCAATTTCTGGACCTACTCCAATATGTCAACTATATGTAGGATGAGCAGGTATGGATTCAGAGGTTCATCAGGGGCCTGAATTTGGATTTGGGTGGTGCAGTGCACATTCACTACCCACAGACATTAGTAGAGGCCATGGAGAAGGCCTATATTACAGAGGAGACATGGGGGAAGACGTAGCAGGATAGAGACAGAGTTTAGAGCCACATCCAATAGATGCAGGATGGAAGATCGAGGGGGTCAGTTCCTCCTCCTCATGGTGGAAAGAGTTCAGTAGGTCTTCATTCAGGCCACCATAGCAGCCACCTCAGTAGCAGTAGACCCACCCACCTTACAGACCTCCTCAGAGATTCGATGCACAGAGGGGGCGGAGTATGGGGCCTCCTCCTAGGGGTCCCATCAGGACATAGGGTGCACCGAGATCTCAGTCAGTAGGAGCTCGTCAGCAGAGACCTCAGTAGTCCATAGCCGGATCATCAGGATCCACATTTCAGACCTCTAGAGTACCGGCTAGAGTTACATCTCACTAGAGAGGACCAGGAAGTTGTTATGGTTGTGGCGTTGTTGGACATCATTGGAGAGAGTGCCCATAGAACCCTAGTAACAAGGGTAAGATATAGATCTCAGAGCCTACTGTTAGAGATATGGCATGGAGCCATCAGATCTATGCAGCAGTTGAGAACCACTAGGATGAGCACCAGAGTACCATGATAGAGATGAAAGGTAGTATTGGTGGTATTTCTACCTCTATATTGTTTTATTCTGGTTCCTCTGATTATTTTATTGCACCATCCTTAGTAGAGCATTGCAGGCTGGTGGTAGTTAGGTAGGGTCATAGTTGGGACATTGAGATGGCTTCTGGAGCCAAAATTTCTGTAGACTCCTTAGTTAAGGAGTGTGTAGTGGATTTGGGACCCTTCACCACTACCTCGGATCTTTGAATCCTTCCGTTGGGTTCATATGGTGTCATCTTGGGCATGGACTGGTTGTCTACACATAGAGCTAGAGTGGACTGTTACCATAAGACTATTTCTTGTATAGATGATCTAGGAGTTGAGTCAGTGATAGCGGGAGTTAGGAGGCTTATTTCCATTCGCACCATCTCCACTATGCAGCTTAAGCGGTGTGTGCGATGAGGTTTTCAGATGTATGTTGTTACGGTTAGTGACAGATCTGAGGATGAGTCTAGTGGACCATCCTTTGATGACCATAGAATTTTGAGAGAGTTTGCTGATGTTTTTCTAGGGGAGCTATTGGGGTTACCTCCCCCACGTGAGATAGATTTTCACATAGATCTGGTTCAAGGTGCAGAGCCTATCTCACAAGCTCCTTATCATATGACTACTCTTGAGCTATGTGAGATCAAGTTGTAGCTTGAGGGCCTTCTAGAGAAATACCTAATCCATCCTAGTGTATCCCCTTGGGGTGCACCAGTGATTTTTGTGAAGAAGAAGGATTGATCCCTATAGTTGTGTATTGATTATTGCCAACTGAATAAAGTAATGATCAAGAATCATTACCCCCTTCCATGAATTGATGATTTATTTGATGAGATGAAGGGGGGCATAGTTATCTTCAAGATAGATCTTAATTCAGGGTCTCATCAACTGAGGATCACGGAGTCAGATATTCATAAGACCACCTTCCGTATGAGATATGGCCACTACGAGTTCACAGTGGGGCCTTTTGGTCTAGACAAATGCCCTCGTAGTGTTCATGAGTTTGATGAATGGGGTATTTAGGAATTTTTTGGATCACTTCATGCTCATCTTCCTTGATGACATTTTGATTTACTCACGTATGCGTGAGGAGCACCTTTGCCAGGTTCTTCAGTGTCTTCATGAGCAACATCTTTACGGGAACCTAGAGAAGTGTGTGTTCTTTCATATAAAGGTGCAAGTATTTGGGCCACATCATTTCTGGGGAAGGTATCATAGTCAATCCTTCCAATATTTGAGCTATTATGGATTGGCCAACACCCACTAGTGTGACAGAGGTGCACAACTTCATGGGTTTGGCAGGATATTACAGGAGATTTGTTTAGGAATTTTCTCAGATTTCTCACCCCATCACTTCCCTTCAGTGGAAAGGGAAGAAGTTTTTATGGTCAGACAGATGTGAACAAGACTTAAGGACACTGAAGGAATGCCTCATGACAATGTCTATTATAGCAGTACTAGATCCTTAGGGCAAGTTCTATGTTTGCATAGATGCTTCTTTGGTAGAACTTGGAGGTGTGTTGATGCAGAAGGGGTAGAGTAGTTACTTTTGAGTCTCGCAAACTCAAGGATTATGAGCTCAATTATCTGACTCATGATCTTGAGCTTGCAGCAGTTGTGCATGCCTTGGTGTGGTGGAGACACTTTCTTCTTGGCCAGAGATTTACACTCAGGACTGATCACTTGAGTCTTTGCCACCTCTTCACATAGCCCAATCTCAACGCTCATCAGCAGTGTTGGATGGAGTTGCTTTGTGAGTACGATATGGAGATAGATCATGTGAAGGGGAAGGAGAATGTGGTTACAGATGCCTTGAGTAGATGGAGACACATGGCTATGGCTACTTCAGTGGGCACATATTTACGGAGTAGGATTTTGGAGCAGCTTCCTCATGACAATTTCTACCTTGCAGCCAGAGTAGAGATTGAGTCCCAAAGACCCCTGGAGGGGAGATTTGATGGATTTTCATTAGAGCCAGATGGTCTTCTTAGACACAGAGGTTAGATATATGTTCCTAGAGATGGAGGCTTGAGACAGGATATTTTGACAGAGGCTCATCGTGCACCTTATTTAGCCCATCCCGGGGTGAAGAAGATGCATGCCACTTTGAAACAGTTATACCATTGGAGAGGACTTCAGAGAGACGTGGCTTAGTTTGTGTCATGTTTTTTAGAGTGTCAGAGGGTGAAGTTTGAGCATCAACATCCAGATGGCCTTATTTTTCCTCATGCCATACCGGAGTGGAAATGAGACACCATTTCCATGGACTTCATTGTTGGGTTACCAACGTCGAGATACCACCACGATGCCATCATGGTCACAATGGATAAATTGATGAAAGTGGCTCATTTTTCTGGTAAATACCACCTTAACAAATAGTGCAGTGGCATGGGGATATCTAGATGAGATTATCAGATTACACAGGATTCTATGGAAGATCATTTGTGACTGCGATCCTTTGTACACTTCTCACTTCTGGACTACAATGTAACATGCTCTCAGGATGAAGATCAATTTCAACACAACATATCATCCTGAGATAGATGGACAGACTGAGTGGGTGAATCAGATCCTAGAGGACATGCTTAGGATGTATGTTATGGGTCATCATTCGAGATTGGACGAGTATATGTACTTTGTAGAGTTTTCCTATGATTATAGTTTTCCACAGTTTGATAGGCATGGCTCCTTTTCAGACATTATATGGCAGAGAGTGTAGGACACCTCTTATTAGGGACAGGTTAGAGGATAGGTTTTCTCTTAGGCCAAATTTATTGTAGGACACAAAGTAGTAGGTTTTTTTGGTCAGATAGAGGTTGTAGGAGGCTCATGACTGGTAGAAGATCTATACGGACCAGCATAGGATAGATCATAGTTTTGAGTTAGGCACGAAGGTGTTTCTTTGTGTCATACCATATAAGATCCCTATCCATTACGAAAAATGTTCTAATCTTGCTCTTAGGTTTGTGGGTCCCTTTCAGATATTGGAGTGCATCAGTCCCTTGGGCTATCTTCTAGCATTGCCACCTAGCTTGTCTCGTGTCAATGATGTGTTTCACATTTATGTGTTTAGGAGATATATTTTTGATCCTTCTCACATGCTAGATTTTACTGCATTGTAGGTGCAAGATCAGGGGAAGGTGATGGTGGAACTCATCCACATTATAGAGCACAGGACCTTGGGCCTTCGCTGTAGAGAGATTGACTAGGTTCGGGTCCAGTGGGATAGGTAGAACAAGACTACTGCTACATGGGAGGATGCTACATTGCTACAAGTTCATTTTCCACACATGTTCTAGTGACTTCTAGGAGGAAGTTGATTCTAAGGGGAGGGGGATGTAGTGCCCACTTCCCTTCGACACCTTTTTGGTATTGATTTTGAGACTGTCGACTACACTTATGGATATATTGTATCTTTTTTATTTAGCATGATATTAGATGTTAGAGATACTAGACTGTTGTTGATTTCGAATCATATATGATGCATGTGGATTATTAGAGAAATTTTATATTGATGTTGATATGCTATTAACATGGTTATTTATATAGATATCTGACATGTGATATACTTTCGTCACATTGAGTAGGCTTTGATAATTGAACTAATGTTGTGATCATTTTGACATGGATGAAATGTAATAATAGAGATGTTGTTAGAAATTGTAAATCGTACCATATTTACCTAGATGATATTTAATTTGTATATAGATGATTGTGGATTTATATTGTATATTTTATCATATATGTTTTTAATATGGCCATGAGGCTGAAGGAGGTATTTATGTGTTTTGCAGGTAAATTTATTCACAACAAACATCAGGGGGATTTGAGACCAACCACATAGGAATTCAAGGTGAATTCAACAAGGGTCATCATGGCAACATGTATTTGTGTGTGTGTTTGAATTTGGTTAGGGGGAAATTGTGACCAAGGGTACATATGTTTTTCCTTTTATTTAGTTTCCTTTAATTGATGTTAGTATGTGATTTTAGTGATGTAATTCATTATTTTAATTATTTGGAATTGGGTGTTTGTATTTTACCCTTTATTATTAATGGGTTGTAGTGTCTTAATTAAGGATAATTTATTCTTTTCCTAAACTAATTATAGATGTGACCAAAATAATTCATTTATTAAAGTAGATTTCTCTTAGATTTTGTGTTGTAAGTTGAGTGCTTGAGGATCTTGAGTGTTGTACACTCTACCCCTTCATGGAAATTCGAATTTTACCTTAGAGGCTAGTTTTGGAAGCTTGTAGGACAAGTCAAACTTGTCCCACACCTCTTAAATTGCTATGCCAACCATACCTATGTGATGGGGGCTCAAAAATAGACCCCATTAGATGTTTTGGGAAGATAAAAAGGTAAAATGTATACTGCACTTTCTTTCTTAAAATAATTTTTTTCCTTAAGGGGTCTGGGCTTATATTGTGTGTGTAAGTAAAATGTCATTTCTTACACCAATTATTAAGTTTGCTTTGTAGTATGGGGTTGACTAGGGTGATGTGGAGTGGAGTGGAAATGAGGTGGCATCCTACTTAGAGACATATCATCCTCCTCTCTTCCTTTTCTATTTATTGAAGTTCTTTTGCTTGTTTGAGGGTTACTTCATCATTTTGTGCTCTTGCATTTTTAGGAGTTAGACGATTTTTAAGAGCTTGTAGTCTTTGTGGGATATTGTTTGTGATTTTTTTGGCTTGAAGGAGTTTAGAGATTGACTCTTGGAATAATATCTACTATGGAAAGGTAGGAGCTGTTGGTACTCAATTTGATCTTGCCCCATTTGTCCTTGAAATTCTCCAATCTATGGTCTCTGTCGTATTTTATTTATCCTCGTATTGATGCATGAAATCTCTTACCTTCATTTCGTTGGCATGATCATTCCTTTCCTTTGGTTGAGGATCACATTAAGTCCAGATTTTTTTTATTGTTCCTCTTTCCATGTGAAAGAATTAGTAACTTGGGTGTAAATTCAGTTTTTTCCCCTTCCTTCTATTTTTCCATACTCAGTTTTGGTTTTTCCAGTCATTTTTTTTCCCAACATATATTTTAATGTGTTCTTTTCTTATTGGATGCATCCCGGTGGGTCTTTTTGGTGAAATTTGCCACTTTTGTCTCATTTGTAAACAATACCAAATTGGCCCTGCAACCACAATAGCATTTGATTGGTTATTCAACAAATAAGAAGCGGCAGGGAAAAAGTCCTACTTTGACCCAAAATATGGACACGTGGCAGTTTTTCAAGTTACAAGCGGGATGGCGGTTCGGCAAAACCCTTTGAAGTTTTTTGGCTCATCAGGTAGGGAAAAGGTCTTATTTTGACCCCAAGGTAGGACATGTGGCATATATGACAAGTTAGAAGTGGAGAGGCGGGTCAATGGGGCATTTTGAAGTTTTTTTCCCTTTTCTAAAAAAGGAGCGAAGTTATAAATCGACCCGTAACTCCGCTGGGGCCCACATCAAAAGAAAAAATTAGAAAGGCGGGTCAGTAGAGGAAAATTGGAAATTTTTCCTTTTTTTAAAACAGGTTAAAATTTCATAAATGAGCCACGATTCCATCAAAGACACAGATTAAGCCACATGTCAAGCCCAATTTTCAAAGGTGAAGACGTGGAGAAAAATGTGAAAATTAAACATTTCCTCCAAAAGTATTAAAATGCAAAAGGCAACCCCAGGCCCACTTTGAATCAGAATTTTCCATGTGGATGGCTCTAATCTAAAGTTGAGAAAGGGAATAATCAACAGTTGTTGTGCATTGCATCTGATTTGTGGCCTTTTTTGCTCCAGGACTCCTGGAGATGTGAATATGTGTTATTTTTCATCATTTTTTGATGAAATTCCTTGTCATTTTATTTAGCAAAGTGTAATTGAATGGATTTAGAGCTTAATTTGTGAGTCCAAGGAATGTAAAGGTTGATATTTTGAATTTGGAATTACTCAGGAACTTGTAAAAAAATGAATTACTAGAGAAGCTGGATGCCGAGAAAAGTTTCAGAGGAAATAATGGGAAAAGGATGAAATTATGGAGGTTACATCTGCAAAGGATGAAAAACGTATTACTAGAGGAGATGACTAGGCACTTTAGTTAAAATAATTATGGAGATATTTGCAATGATTCACCTTTTTGAAATACGTGGAAAATTTTTGTTGTAAACTTGATAAATGTCATTTTCCCTAAATCATGATCAAACATGTAACACAGAAAGGTTCCTCGAATATTCTTTTCTTGGGGGGAAATATTGGATGTAAATTAAGTGTTATAAAAAGCATGCTTTAGTCATGCAAATGGTCGGGTGTTTAATTCTAACGACAAAATTTGAGAAATCCCATCTTCTTGAGAGACCATCTGAGAAACATGTTAAACTCTTATGTTTTAGATTTGACCATGTCAAGTTGGTTGCAAGTGTACAACCATTGACGAGCTCTGAGATTGTCCAAGAAACCTTCCCCAGCTAATGAGTCTAATCAACTTTGAATTAATTTGTGTTAATTATGGGAAAATTTGTGTCTACTTTATTTCATAATGTCTACAAATAGTTTATTTTTCCTATTGCAATCTTGTGTTAAAATCCCTCCGAATCACACAGGATCTCATTCATGTGATAGTTTAGTCGAATTTGTAATTTCATTATGAGAAGAGCCTTTATCTTGTAATGAGATAAACAATTTAAAAATACTTTACAATCATTTTGTCGATAAAGCTTGTCTTTAAGCCTTTGAGTGTATCTTAGGCGTGAGGAACCAGGGGTCTTTAATGTTTAATTGAGTCTTTATCTTGAGCCTTCATGTTAAATTCTTGGATATTTTCTGAAACCGTGTAAATCTCAGCTTCCATTGATGCACACCTTCTGGTTGAAGGAATATTTTAGCTATTCTAAAGCATTCTATCATTTAGTTTTCTAATTGTTGTGAAGGTTCTCAAAGATCTAGAAAAATCAAGTTTATCCTGCTTAATCTCCCACCAAACATTATTCAAAAACAATGAATCCTACCTAAACTACCCATGTTTTCCCTGTATGTCCACAAATGAATAAATTCTACTACCAAAATATGCAGAAGCAATCATGATTCCATAATGTATTTAGTAACCTTAACCTTGTTTAGAAAATATCACCATTCTTTAAAAGTGACAACTCGTGAGAGTTAAATTGTGGTGCATTGATCATTTTTTCTCAAGGTTTCCTTTCAAATTTGTGAAAAGAAGGATATATTCATTATCCTTCACCAATAGAGGTTACAAAATGGGTCTTCTCACCTCGGTTGAAAGGCACAACCTCTTATCCATATTTCACCCCCCGAGCCAAATATCGGATCAGCTATGACCCCACATAGAAATAAATTGAGAAAACTCATTCAGATATGTAAATAGGTCACAGAGGGAGTCAACAGTGGAATAAAAGGGTCAAAAAAGAAGGAGCAGTTCCTTAGAGGAATTGATCAAGAAAAGGGAAGAAATGATGAAGATCCAAAATCCTCAGGCTCAAAACAGTTCAGGAAAGGTCCGAAATTGACTAATTATGGAGGAGGAAGTGGAATGAACCACGTGTCGTAACGACATTTCTACAAAGATGAATCCAAAAAGGGAAGCCCAAATGAGCACCAAGCTGCCGCGTGGACCTAGTAGGTGAAATGGAGGAAACATCTTCAGGATTTCAATGTAGGATCTTCTTTCCTCAATAACTAGATCATATTTAATCTATTCCAACGTTTCCTCTTCCTTCAAGGCATCGAACCAAGGATTGATACAGTAAAGATGGATTTTGGGAGATATTTCATCAGAGGCATTAACAGTGGTGGTTGAGCTTCAACCTTATTTTCCCGCTTCTCTCTCTCTTCTTCTTTCAGGTTGAATCTATAAATACGGGGGCATGATTCATTGTAAAGGGTTGGACATTCATTTTTTTTCAGGATCCCTTCTCCTCTTAGAAGAGGGATTTGTGAAGTTCATGCGTTCCATCAAAAATTTCATTACATTTCTACGTCTTGGCTACTTTATAATGGACTGTATCAATCTACAGAGTAATAAAACACGACTGTGATCAATTTTAGATCCTATTTTTTCTCTTTGGCTTTCATCTGGTCTCTCATTATATATTTGGCTATCTGTGCTTTTTTATTGTATGCATTTTTTTGGTTTGTGTCTATTAGAAAAATAAGTGTTCATCATTCCTTTGGTGCATCACCTCGTAGTTTAGCTTTTTTTTAATTTTTCTATTCCTTATATCCCTGTCTCTTTGGTAAAGTTTAGATTAGGATTAAGAATAGATCCTCTGCAAGTTTCTACGTATGCACCTAAATAGAGGAATAAGGAACCATCCTTTAATCTAAAGAGGTTTCCCATTTTGCAATGTCCCACACCTTGGGGAAATTTCAATGTTATGCAATCACACCAAATGAGTTTGTCTTAGAAAAGTAGATTTTTTAGAGCTCATTTGGGGGTGTTGTGATTTCTCACTAACAGTTTTGGCATGCCTGGTGGGACAGATCTGAAGCACCTTACCACTTCACTTCATCAGGTTTGATGTGCTCTTGGTGAAGATTTCAGCATTTGGAGGCACTTTCAGGCACATCTGGTGACTCCATCTAGTCAAAAACCCATTCTCTGAGTTGTAGACCTTTTCCATCCATTTCTACTCATATCATCCATTTTTTTCTTCCATCTCTTTCATTTTCTCCCATTGCATGAGGTTGTGCGATCATGACTTCATTCCCTTCATAGAACTCACACTTACAACAATATAGTCCACCTCCAATGTGTTTCTAAACTCATCCAGATCAGCATTATAGTCAGATCCAGAATCACTATACCTAACCAGAACAACAATGCGAAAACTAATTTTTCCATGAAGCTTATCAAGAACAAGGATATGCATATAATGACAAAAACCAGATGAAAGATGTTGGTCTGCTAGAGAAGATTCAAAAAATAGAGGATGACATTGTTTAGTCAAGGGGCATAGCACGAATGAAGGCATTCAAGATTGGTTGCAGGGCACCTTGTCCATGGGAATTCCATTTTCCAAGAAATTACAACCCTCAAGAGAATCTTGACTTCATGGTTGGAGTGTTACCTCAGCTTACACAGTGGATTGAGGACATTGGAGCTTATGAGCAAAGTGTGGGACAACCTTGTCAATGGGTAATTCAATCACCAGCTCCCTTCCTTTCATTTTCTCTCCCTCAATCTTTATCATTTCAATAGAGGCAAGATTCAAGACCCTCACTTGCTGCCCCAAGTGTTGATTTGAATTCTTCATCTTCTAGTCTTCTATATCATTTCCTTTTCTCTTCCCTTTTCCCTTCTGAATCTATGTCCCCCTCACAAGAGCCAAAATAAATACCTTCCCCTCCACCAAAAAAAATAAAAAACTACTAGACAACCCACCTACCACTGCTCTTTCTTTCCCAAGTCCATGCTACGAAGGGACTCCAAAAACCAACCAAGGAGAACATCAAATAGAGGCACCCAACAAAGAAGAAATGATAGAAAATATAAAGAGTTGGGATGCTAAATTTGAGTTTTCAAAGTTTCCATTCTTGGTTAAGCCTATGGAGGAGGCTGAGGTCAAGCCACAAGTGGTGGAAGCTCCATCTATAACACAAGTAGGGGAAAAAGGAGGTACTCCTAATCCAAAATAAGAGGAGTACATTCTTGCTATGGAGGAGGACCATACAGTGTCATAGGCTCCAAGTGCAGAGTTGGCCATAGAAGAACCTTCAGTTGTTCCTCCTACTTCATCCCCTTCAAGCTCTAATGTTGAAGAAGAGTTTGATATTTCAAACTTCATGTTTGAGGATGAAGGGAACCATGGTGACTCAATTGTATATCAAGAGGACACCATGAAGGAGGTTGAGCACTTGCAACAGGACAACAAGGAGACAAGTTACCTATCTGACTTGGAGGATTGCCTTGATGGAGGGGAACCCATGGAGATCACATCATTTTTTCCTTCATCTCTCACATCCCAAGCACATCAACCTACTAGCATGGAGGATAGCATTCAAGAACAACAACCTACACTTCATAATAGCCATCTAGAACCAAGATTGGAAGACATACCTCTCCCATTTTCTTCACATGAGAAGGAAGAGAAAAAGCAGGAAGATGTCCCTATCTCTCCCACACCATCCACCCAAGAAGGTCCACAAGAAGACTCCATTTTTGGAGTTGAATTTCAGAAAAATGGGCACATCCAAAGGATCAGACCATGCCTAATCAGGTACTTGGCTTCATTAGAGCCAAGGGAGAAGCCAAAACAAGTCATACCTACTTCAGGGCATGAGGATGAGCATCAAAGTACAAAGGGTCATCATCAACACCTCTAAAAGTCTGATGCAACGTCATCTTGATGAGGTATTTTCCATTAATGTTGATACCTTGATGATTTGGGTGGAGGACTGGCTTATTGTCAGTTTTTCAGTCATCCAACCAGCCATGTTCATTGCCAAATCAGTTACATGGCTGCCATATTTTAGGAAGGGAAGCTATTCCTCCCTGCCAATTGTAGGGTTTTCTTAGCTCACCTTTGCTCCTCACTAGCATAAATTAGGTAGGTTTTCTCTAAGTAGAAGAAGTGCTTTAAACACTCTGCATGTTCTAATTAGAGCATGTATGATTTTGAGTTTTTTACATAGTGTTGTTGTGGAGTTTTATTGCTCTCATGCAGTGTTTGGACTTGGCATTTGGTCAAGATTAGTTTAAGTTCTAATGGGTTTCCAAGTAGCCCAAGGGTTAGTTTTAAAAGTTCAGATCAGGATCAGGATATCACTCATGACTCCATGCCTAACGAATATGACAAGGAAATTGGTATTTTTATCTAGCAGGCATATACCCCTATGAGTCGCCAAATTGTTATCCATATTTCACTCCCCAGGCCAAATATCGGGTCAGCTATGACCCCACATAGAAAGAACCTAAGAAAACTCATTCACATCTATAAATAGGCCACAAAGGGACTCAATAGTGGAATAACAGGGTCAGAAAAGAAGGGTTAGTGCCGCAAAGGAACTGAGAAAGAAAGGGGAAGAAATGGCAAAGGTCCGAAGTCATTGGGTTCAAAACAGTTTAGGAAAGGTCGAAAATTGACTATGGAGGAGATAGTGGAAGGAACCACATGTCCTAACGTCATTTCTCCAAAGATGAATCCAAAAAGGGAATCCCAAACAAGCGCCAGGCTCTCCACGTAGCAAATGGCTAAAATGAGGAAACGTCTTCAATATGCTTCTTGCAATGACCAAATCAGATTTGATCTATTTATAGAAGTGTTTCCTATTCCTTTAAGATGCCAAACCAAGGATTTATTTTGTAAAGATGGATTTTGGGATATATTTCATCAAAGGAACTAAAAATGGTGGCTGAGCTTTAACCTGCTTTTCCCACTTCTCTCTCTCTTCTTGTTTCAGGTTGAGTCTATAAATACAAGGGAAGGATTATTTTTAAAGGGTTGGACATTCTTTGTTTTACAAGCTGCCTTCTCCTCTTAGAAAAGGGATTTGTGGGTTTTAGGTCTTCCATAAAAAGTTTACATTATGTTTCTACCTCTTGGCTACTTTGTAATAGACCATATCAATCTACACAGCAATAAAACATGTCTGTGATCGATGTTAGATCATCTCTTGTCTCTTTTTCTTTCATCTAGTCTCCCATTATATATCTGGTTATCTGTGTTTGTTTATTATATGAATTTTGTTTGTTTTTGTATATTAGAAAAACCAAGTGTTCATCATTTGTTTGGTGCATCACCTTGTAGTTTAGCTTTGTTTTTCAATTTTAGTAATCCTTCTATCCTTGTATCCTTAGTAAAACTTTAGATTAGGATTAAGAACAGATCCTTTGTAAGTTTCTACATATGACACCTAAATAAAGGAACAAGGAACCATCCATCAATCTGGAGATATTTCCCATTTTGTAAGGTCCCACACCTTGGGGAAAGTTCAATGTTATGCAATCACAGCAAATGAGTCTTCCTTAGAAAAATAGATCTTTTATAGCTCATTTGGGGGTGCTATGATTCTCCACTAACATGCAAACCTAACGTAGTTAGGATACATCAAATCCTTTCATATGGTGTTATCCATTTCTATAACATCTGAGTGACAAAGAGCCATTCTTAATCAACTCCCTTTTAGGCTAAAAATGACATATATGATTATTTATCTATCTCTAGGCTTATTATTAAATCTGATGCTGCTCAGTTTGCAAGGGAGACTCAATTTGGATACCAACACTTTTGGCGTCATTTCTGGTGACTATTTGAACAAAGGTATAATACACATACTAACCCTGGTAATGTTACTTACATGATCTAAGTGCAGATACGTTGTTTAAACATCATCCTTCATTGATATCTGTAAGATTTGTGCAAAGTTACAAGTTATGTGTGTAATATTTCTAGTTTCTATTGGTTTTTGCACTAATTTTACATCATCAATGTTAAATACAGGTAAAGGAAGGTCAGATCTGTGAATCTTCGCATGAATTTAGTGTTGACAGACATTTTACAGATCAATTTTAGTGCATTTACACAAATAAGGTGAAAATCCTTAGTGGCGACTCCGTGTTGAATTAATTTATGATAAATGCCAGTGTCTTAACCTCTATCAATTAAAATTTATCACTAATCTCTACAAATCTGAAAGGAAGAAGATATTTCTTCATTAAATACCCTCCTAGAAGGTTGTTTCCAGAACTGGGAAAGATAAATTCTGAAGGAAAAAGAATCTGGAAAGTTATTGGAGATCAGAAATTAAGAAAAGAGTTATCAATTATGGAAACTGATCAGCTTGTCATTGAAGATTTCCATACTTCCTCAAGTGCTTTTGAATCAGGTAGTATTTTTGTAGATCTAAATTCTCCATCTGGAGAGGGGCCTTCATTTGTATTTGAAAAATTTGTGTCTCATTCTATCCCTTTGTTTTCCAAAGCTGATAGGATCTTCCAAGAAATAGATTTTTTAGAGAACATTCATTTCTGAGAATTGCATTCATGTGCCCCACATACCCCTCACTCCTCATCATTTTGTATCTCCTGTAAGATCACCTCCTCAAAACAACATGGCCCAACCCCCACCCAGACCTTTTTTTTAATACTTTTGGTCCTATAGATTTTAGAGGTATGGCTGGATATCCAAATGTTGTGCCCCAAGATGTTAGAAATAGACTACCTAAATTTCAAGGAAATAATGCTATTACTGGTGATTAGCACTTAAATATTTTTGTCAATATGATGGAAGACTTTGAGATTGAATTTGAGGATGTGTACATAAAATTGTTTATTCATACTCTAGAGGAGGATGCACGGGACTGGTATAAATATTTTCCAGACAACTCCATTGATTCATGGATAAAAATGAAGAATTATTTTAGATTGCATTATGGAGATAAAACATACCCTAGGTTTCTTTTATCAAAATTTGAAAATATTAAAAAGAATCCTAATGAATATGTTCATGAATTCAATACAAGATTCAATAAGACCCTAAATAGGCTACCTGTAAAATTAAGGCCAAGTGATGTTCTCTTGTGTCTGATAAAATATTCTGATGCTTTTGATAAAAAGGTTCCTATTATTTGAGGGATAAGAACCTAGGAACTTTGAGGCAAGATCTTCACCATGGCTTTCAGATTGAAAATAACATTAAATCAATTGGTAAACCTCCTAAGAGGGAAGGTATCAAGCTGATCAATCTAGAGAAGCCTCAGTCAAGTAAGTCTGTTGATCTAGAAGAGGTTGTAAAAACTTTAGTTGGATGATTAAAGAAATATCTTACAAACTTGGCCAGAGTAGAGAAAGGGATTGGACAAAGTTCCTCAGGTCAGATTCAAAAGCACAAGGTCAAGAAATTTTACAAATCATCCTAGGGTGATCAGAGGCATTGATGATAGAGGAAAAGGACCCATGGGGTCGGGAAATAGACAGTCCCAAGCCCATGAAAATAGAATCGTTCCTGATTCTTTTGACTACAAGAGTTTAGAATGGAAGAAGCCAATGAAATTGATTGGTGTGACAAATTTTTCTTGCCATATGCCCCATGTGATGAAGAAAAATAAGTTGAGGAATCTGATGATGAAATTGATGATGATGTGTGCATGATGGGGTACTCTACAAGCTCACAGTGGAGAAACTTGACTGAATTAATCAGTGTCAGAACTGTTGCAGATTTTTGGGATTGCATTCACGTGGGTATTACCCCTTCCTCCCTCTCATACTTTTGAAATAGATATGGTACAAGATTTTGAATTACCTAATAATGATTTTGAAGATTTAAGGGCATTAATCTCAATTAAAAATTATGATGGAGGAATCCCTTCTGAGGAGGATAGGCTAGTTGTTAATGAATTTTTGGTTACCTAAGAAAAAGAATATAACACTAGGATTAAAGTTGTCAAAGGGGCAAGGGCCTCAGGCCAAACCAAAAACTCCAACGAGTCTCACTAATATCCCAAAATTACTCCTAAGAAAGATACATCTGGAAAATTACCTTCATATTTCCCCAAACAGAACTGTATCCCTGCCCATGCTCAGACCATGAAAAATCCTTTACTATCAGATGAGTTTTTCAGTATTACTCCAAATGTTTCCTTGCCAAATATGTTCCTTATGACATTGCCCAAGTCTTGAGTCATATCAATATTTTTGTTCCAATTTTTGAGCTACTTAGGATTCCTGAGCACAAGAAAAGGGCCTTTGAGTATTTCTAGGATTGAAAGAAGAAAAAATTACCCAAGGAAGAAATGTAAACAATTTTGAGACTCCTCCTACCATTGTAGAGTTGGAAAAACCCCAAGTACTTGAAGAACTAGGTGAGCCACCTGAAGTATATTTGGGAACATCCTTGGTTGATTCCTAGTTGAATTTAAATCCATTTTTCACTACTTTGATTAATAGGGACAGGTTGTAATATTATGCCTCTTGAGGTCATGAATGAATTAGATATCAAAGTGGCATATTATGGGAAGTGCACTGCTTCATGGATTCTAGAGAGGTTCAAGGTTGGATGTGTTGGGGTTTGATAATGCAATTGATAACCTACCCAGGCAAGAACTTAACACTTAATGTTGTTATTATTGATTATCCTGCACAAATGGGGAATGTTGTTATCAAGAAAATGGGCTATCTAGTGTGGGTAAAGTGAGCAAATGGACATGCATTTTTTAACTATACCTATTGAGGGCAGCCTTTTAAAGTTATGGTGAAAATAAATGTACATCTATTGAGGATCCCCAATAATGCTTCTTATGAAGTATTATTCATACAAAATGATGTTGATAACTCTGTGAGATTTTATTTCATGGTATGAAATTGATAGTAATGCATATATCCTGAAACATGTAGGTTCTCCTTGGGACTTTGTTTTTGATGGGGCAAGCTTGAAATTTGTGAAATGCTCTGAAATAGGCACAAAGGATTACTGAAAAAATGTGGTCAATAATAATTCATGGAAAAGAGATAATAATTCACTGCAAGTATAAATTCATTCAATTTTATTACAGAATAATATAAGGATAACTTGTTTCCTATAATTGAATTACTAGGAAACAAGTATAACCACTAAGTGTACAGTCATTTCCTATTTACGTGACTTTCTGGTGATAAAACTACTCAACCACTACAAAGCCAACTTTATTTAGTTGTTTATAAAACAACTATTTTACTCTGCAATTAGTATATTCCTTTTACATGCATAATACACAAACTCTATTATAATGTGAAGCACTAAACAAGAGATTCCTAACATTCCCCCCCTTAGTGCGAACATGGTAGAAAAACATCCACACACTCCTCTGCAGTATGCTCACCCCTGTGGCATGTCTTCAACTCTGTGACTCATGATTGATCCAAAAGAAAGGCCTCCTTCCATGGTTTTAAACAGGATGGTTTTCTTCCACAAACCTTGAAGTGAAGGAACCTTCATCAACATGGTGTGGTTTTCTGGATTCTCCCACAAATTCTTTCAAGATCCATGAACTGACTTACTCTGGTGCTACTGGTCATTCCACTATGCTTTTACATCAGGGAATTATGTAGGAAACACAACTCATATCTCAAAATGTGGTCACAATAGAAGATATACTGAAAAAATTTCACATTACTTCCTATAAGAATCGTAATGTTCTTAATCGTAGTCTCTGTCATTGATCGCTGCCACTCGATCTCGAACAGCATAGAAAACTGCCACTGCCACTGGAAGCTTTCCTTGACTAAGTCGTTTTGGGTGCAGAATGGGAATGGAACATTGGTATGTATTCCCTTTGGCCACAATGTGAAATTCCACTCATATAGATACTGAGAAGCAAATATGCATCGAAGAACATACTCCTGAATGGATCTTGCTAGTTAGGTCTTGCTGCACATGGTCACTAATGCTAGTGAACGTATTCTTCTAGCTGACCATCTTCCAACAAGTACGGCAGTCAGAGGACCAAGTCAGTCAGAGGATCACTGACAGTCATCTGTGCTCCAACACAAAATGTATCTTTCCAACATCCATCAAATACCACACAAAATAGGAACACTGCAAACTGAATCACACGGCAAGAGAAAATTGGAAACTGCAATACTTTTTGTTAAAAACTCACACTGCATACCTGTGCCACCAAAGGCCCATTAAGCTGTGTTGCTTGTATTTCAAAGGTGGACTGACGAGAGGTAAAATGTTCGAAAATTGTGATTTCCTCCTCCATTCATATGCTGCAAAAAGCAACAGCCGGGTTTGGCCCAATGAAATCATTTTTTCCATGTTGATGTTATTCTCCCCCCGAGAAAGTGAAATAAACTGTTGTTTGCATTACGTCTGATTTTGCAACCATAATGCGTCCCACAAGAATTCTTAAAATGTGAATGATATTGTTTTTCAAAGTGGGTTTTTATCCCAAAATTCCCTACCACTATTGAAATTAAAAAATAAACAATTTGGATTTAAAAAACGATGCTCAATTTGTGAGTTACCAAGGAATGTAAAGGTTGATTTTTGAAGTTGGAATTTCCCGGGGACTTTCAAAAATGTGTCCAATTAAAATAAAATTGAATTGAGAAAAGTTAGCAATTATTAAGAATGGGAAAATGGCAAATATATATATGCATGCTAGAACTAAACTATAAAATGTTCCTAGCTAAATAATTAAAAAAAGATATTTGACCAATAACCTTTTTGAACCTGTGGCTGCATTTCTTTTCCAAACCTATGTAAACGTCATTTCCAGAAATCATGAAAACATGTTTGACAAACAAAGGTTCCTATATTATTTTCTGAATCTGACCCTGCTGTAAACTGTAAAGTTGAGTGTCTTTTTCTCATGCTTTGGTCATGCAAAAAGAATCGAGGGTTGAATCCTTATTTTTTATGAGGAAGATATGTTCATCTTCCTGAACACTACCATTGCTGTAACTTTTTGGATGGATTTTTGAATATTTTCTTTGGCCTCATGTCAAGATGGTCTCATAGGCATAACCTGCCTTGACCAAATGTGAAAGCACACACCAGGTTTTCACAGAAAATCTAATTCTCAAATAATAATTGTTGATCTTGGGAATAATTCATTTCAACTTTGTATTTCAGAATATTTAGAAAACTTGTTCCTTAATGTTTCTCTTGCAAGTGTTAACCCTAACTCACATCAAGCCTCATTTACTGTGATAGTTGAGTGGCATTTACTCAATTTACATTAGCCAACAAGATATTCAGTTGTAATGAACAACTTTAAACAATAGTTTCCTTTTACATTTAATTGATAAACTATTTATGTAAGCCTTTGAGTAAATCTTAGATATTGAGGAACCAGAGGTCTTTAATGTTTAATTGAGTCTTTAGGTCGAGCCTTCGTGTTAAATTCTTGGAGATTGTGTGAAACCATGAAAATCTGGGCCTCCATTATGCACACCTTTTGAAGGAATATTTTAGCTATTTTGAATCGTTATGTCATTTAGTTTGCCAATTTTTTTGAAGGTTCTCAAAGATATGGAAAAATCAAGTTTATCCTACTTAATCTCCCCACCAAAAATTATTCAGAAATAATGAATGCTACCTGAACTACCCCTGTTTTCCCTGTATGTCCAAAAATGAACAAATTCTACTACCAAAATATGTAGAAGCAATTAGGATTCCTTAATTTCTTTAGTAACCTTAACCTTGTTTAGAAAATATCACCATTCTTTATAAGTGAACTCATGAGAGTTAAATTGTGGTGCATTGATCATATTTTTCAAGGTTTCCTTTAAAATTTTTGCAAAGAAGGATATATTCATTCTCCTTCACCAATAGAGGTTACAAAATGAGTCCTCTCACCCTAGTTGAAAGGCACAACCTAAAGTAGTCAGGATAGATCAAATCATTTTGAAGGTGTTAATCCATTTCTCTAACATCTGAGTGACAAAGAGCCAGCTGAATTTCCCCAGCTACAAAACAAATTATGATTTGATAGTATCTTGTTAAATTTTTGATATTCCTCAGCTTCTAAGGGAGAATCAATTTGGATACCAACACCATGCATGCTGGAAGGATCCAAAAATACATCATTTTAAAGAGTAAAGATCTCAGATCAAAGAAAGGATGCTCCATTGGAGGACCACATTGACATTTGGCAACTAATCTATTATCTCAGGAAGTCATGGTGGTGGAGACTAAGGCTATATATAGAGATACTTGGGTATAAGAAAAGTGTTAGGAAATAAGGGATAAAATATGCGGAATAATCCCTCACAGAATCGCAACAGTAGAAACTAATATGCAGAAATTATTACAGATCTCAAATAAAATTGTAGAATAAAATAACACAACACAAAGAGACAATATTTAACGTGGTTCACCCAATTTGGGCTACATCCACCAAGAATCACTTGCTCAGATTTTATTACAAGCCACCTCTCTCTCAATACAATACCCAGATCCATTTGGAGCTATGCTCAACAAACTCTATAGAATTCACATCCGAATTCAAAACACATCTGCAATACATTTGCTTGTACATCTATCATATGCATAAGACCATATAAATAGACAACTGCTTAAGCAGTTTTACAAAACCTGTGGGTATCAAAACCATGGGAAAAACCCAAAAACCATGGGTCAAAAAACTAGCCCATAAGAAAACCACATTACCCATGGGTTGCATTTTTCGAGGCCAACCACCCATGAAAATTTTTTTTATCGGGGGCTGCGCTCTCAAACCCCTGCTACCGGGGGCTCCCGCCCCTGAACCCCCCTGGTGGCCCAATGAAAAGTGTATAGTAACACATAGTGTACAGGTCTTCAACACTTTCTAACATGAAAATAAGGCTCCACAACCATAACAATCTCCCACTTGGAGACTAGTTTTCCTCTGAGCAAGCTTCTCAACCCTTCACTAGTTTCTGTGAAGACCAACCAAAGCTGAACACAACTTTATTTTTTCCCTTGTGACCACCTTGGTCATCATGTCTGCAGGATTCTGACTAGTATGAATCTTCTCCAACTTCAACTTCTCTTCCTCCAAAGTTGTCCTGATGAAATGGTACCTTAACTGTATATGCTTTGTCCTAGAGTGGAAAGCAGAGTTCTTAGCTAGGTGTATAGCACTCTGACTATCACTATGCAAGCTTACATTCCTCCTGCTTATGCCCCAACTCCTCAAGCAATTGTTGTAACCAAATCATCTCTTTGCTTGCCTCTGTGGCAGCAACATACTCAGCCTCTGTGGTTGACAAAGCCACCAGCTTCTGTAGTCGTGAAATCCAGCTCACTGTTGTCCCACCTACAGTGTAAATATAACCTGTCGTGCTCCTCCTGCTGTCTACATCTCCAGCCATATCTTAATCTACATAACCATGTAAAGTGGTGTCCGATCCACTGTAGCACAAAATTGTTCCCTTGGTCCCTCTCAAATACCGAAGGATCCACTTTACTACCTACCAATGCTCTTTACCCGGATCACTCATAAATCTACTCACAGCTCCCACTGCATGGGCAATATCAGGCCTAGTGCAGACCATGGCATACATCAAACTACCAACTGCTGATGAGTAAGGTACCTTGGACATTTGGTTTCTCTCCTGCTCTGTCTTGGGACACTGCTCCTTTGATAACTTGAAATGGCCTGCCAAAGGAGTCCCAACCGGTTTAGCATCCTGCATATTAAACCTCTCCAAGACCTTCTTAATGTACTCTTCCTGAGATAAAGTCAGCTTCCATTCCTTCCTATCCCGAGATATCCTCATACCAAGGATTTGTTTGGCTACACCCAAATCCTTCATAGCAAATGATTCACTTAGCTGCTTCTTGAGTACTTTTATTTCCTGCATGTTTTTACCTGCAACCAACATGTCATCAACATACAAACACAGGATAATATAACTTCCATCCTCAAATTTCTTTGTATACACACAATGGTCAGAATGACATCTGATATAACCTTGCTCCATCATGAAGCTATCAAATTTCTTATACCATTGACGTGGAGCTTGTTTCAGGCCATACAAGCTCTTCTTCAGTTTGCACACCATCTCCTCTTTACCTTTGACTTCATATCCTTCTGGCTGCTGCATATATAGCTCCTCCTCCAAATCACCATGGAGAAATGCAGTCTTTACATCTAACTGTTCTAAGTGCAAGTCTTCTGCTGCCACTATTCCAAGAACAGTTCTGATAGAAGTCATTTTTACTACAGGAGAAAAAATCTCATCAAAATCTATACCTTTTTTCTGTGCAAACCCCTTGACCACCAACTGGGCCTTGTATCTTTTCTTGCCTCCTTCTTCCTCTTTGACTCTAAACACCCACTTATTCTGTAATGCTCTTTTTCCTTCGGGTAGCTTTACCAAATCCCATGTCTGGTTCTCCATGAGAGCCTGATGCTCCTCATCCATGGCTTGCTCCCACTTCTTCCTGGCATCTACCTGCATTGCTTCATCAAAGCTCTCTGGCTCTCCACTATCAGTGAGTAATAAATAATAAAGAGAAGGAGAAAAACGTTCAGGTTCTCTTCTTACCCTAGAAGACCTCCTCAATATAGGAGTTTGGGGTTCCTATTGAGGGGGTTCCTGAACTGATTCATGTGTCACTTTCCCATCCGGAAGATCCTCTACCGCTGCATATTCTTTCTTGGATTCTTCCCTATTTTCCTGCAACTGCTGCTTATACATGACTTTCTCATTAAAGACCACATCCCTAGATCGAATGATTTTCTTGTCCTTAATACTCCAACATTTATATCCAAAGTCATCACCACCATAACCAATGAAAGTACATTTTTCTGATTTAGCCTCTAGCTTGGTCCTATCATCCTTGTCTATATGAACAAACACCTCACATCCAAAGACTCTAAGAAATGAATAATCAACTTTCTTACCATACCAAGCCTCCTCAGGTATGCCTCCATCCAAGGCACTTGAGGGTCCTCTGTTTATCAAGTACACAGTTGTGCTCACCGCTTCTGCCCAAAAAGAAAGAGGCAGTCCTGCATGTAACCTCATGCTCCTAGCACGTTCCATTATTGTTTTGTTCATCCTTTCTGATACCCCATTCTGCTGCGGAGTTCCTGGAACCGTCTTTTTCCTACGGATTCCATTCTTAGAACAGTAATCATCAAATTCATTTGCAATACTCCCCTCCATTATCTGACCTGAGACATTTTAGCTTAAGACCTGTTTCATTCTCTACCAAGGCTTTCCATTTAACAAAAGTGTCAAATACATCAGATTTGTTTCTAATACAATAAACCCAAACTTTCCTTGTTGCATCATCAATAAAAGTAACATAATAACTTGAACCCCCAAGAGATGATACCTGATCCCCCACACATCAAAATGCACAACATAATAACTTGAACCCCTAAGAGATGATACCTGAGCTCTTGCACCAGCTCTAACTTACTCTCTTTCTTTGTAGGTCCAACCTTGAGAAACCTTACTCGCTTCTGTTTCCCATATATGCAGTTCTCACAGAAATCCAAACCTGTTTCTGTATATCCAGGAAAATTCTTCTTTATGATGTTCATGCCCTTATGGCTCATATGACCGAGCCTATAGTGCCATAATGTTGTATCTGCATCTGAAGCCACAAGATTACAATCATTAGTACTATCAGTGGTTAAATACAAGGTTCCAACCTTCTTACCTCTTGCCACCACAAGAGCACCCTTGGTAACCTTCCAAGAGTCTGCTGTAAATATCACAGTACAACCATCACTTCCCAACTGCCCTACCGATATCAAATTTCATCTTAATGTAGGCACATGTCTGACATCCTTCAATAGCCAATGTATTTCAATAGCCAAGTATTCCCATTCTGCATCTTAACCTAAACAGAACCTTTTCCAACTATGCTGCAAGGCTCATCATCACCAAGAAAAACATGCCCAAAATCTCCTTGAACATAATCAACAAAATAATGCCTATGTGGAGAAGCATGGAAAGAAGCCCCTGAATCTAAAACCCAAGATTCAGTAATATTGTGCAAAGAAAGAATCAAAGCATCCTGACATACATTACCCGTTGCCACATTTGCCTCCTTGTTTTCTTCTTGTTGTTTCTTCTTATCCTGAAGCTCCCAACAGTCCTTCTTTGCATGCCCAGGCTTTCCACAATTCCAGCATACAATCTTGTTCTTGGATTTTGACCTTGCCCGATCTTTTGATTTTCCACGGTTTCCTCTATTCTTTTGTCTCCCTCTAGTTTCCACTGTCAAAGCATTCCCTGAAGTAGAAGATTCCCCAGAGCTTTTTCTTCGCATTTCCTCACTTAGAATCACCCCTACAACATCCTCAAACTTCAACTTCGAGTTAGCTGGAACCGAGTTACTTACCGCCATTACCAGGCTGTTCCAACTCTCAGGTAAAGAGCACAGAATTAATAAAGCCCTAACTTCTTCATCAAATTCTATTGTAACCAAAGCTAGCATATTCACAACCGTATTGAAATCATTTAAATGATCTGCTACTAAACCATTCTCAGACATCTTCATATTAAACAACTTTTTCATTAAAAATATCTTATTAGAGGCAGAGGGTTTTTCATACAACTTCCCTAATGCATCCATCAGATATTTTGTAGTCTTTCCCTTTGAAACATTAAATAATACCGAAGATGCAAGACACAGGTGGATCGTTCCAAGTGCCTTCCGATCCAACAAATCCCATTCCGCATCTGTCATACTCGAGGGTTTGTTCACCTTCTCAGACAACGGAGTATAAAGATCCTTCTGATAAAGGTAATCTTCCATCTGCATCTTCCAAAGACTGAAATTCTACCCATTGAATTTATCAACCCTAGATCTTCCATCATCTGCCATAGCTCCCACTCAAGCTAAAAACTTTCCCTGTGATTCAACACTTCAGCAAACCAAACTAGGCTCTGATACCAATTGTTAGGAAATAAGGGATAAAATATGCGGAATAATCCCTCACAGAATCACAACAGTAGAAACTAATATGCAGAAAATATTACAGATCTCAAATAAAAGTGTAGAATAAAATAACACAACACAAAGAGACAATATTTAACGTGGTTCACCCAATTTGGGCTACGTCCACCAAGAATCACTTGCTCAGATTTTATTACAAGCCACTGCTCTCTCAATACAATACCCAGATCTGTTTGGAGCTATGCTCAACAAACTCTACAAAATTCACACCTGAATTCAAAACACATCTGCAATGTTACACATCTATCATATGCATAAAACCATATAAATAGAAAACTGCTTAAGCAGTTTTACAAAACTGTGGGTATCAAAACCATGGGCAAAAAACCGTCCCATAAACCTATGGGTCCAAAAAACTCATTGGCCCATATGAGAAACTTACCATGTTTCCCATGATATATCCAGACACATTTTTTAGGCCAATTTTTTTTACATAATCGTGCCTAACCCTAGCGAGACAACCCCAACGAGGATACATGAAACACATACTCTTACAATGTACAGTCTTCAACACTTTCACACATGAAAATAGGCTCCACAACCTAACAATCTGGAAAAGAATGAATAAATTACTCCCAAATTGAAAGGATTAACCCCAAACCTTTATGTGTACTAACCAAAATGAAATGTAATGTCCACATATTTAACAATTTCATGAACGACTCTTCAATTCATCTCCAATAGGATTGAAACCCCTCAATCATTTCCCTCCTCAAGTTAGGATGAACTTGTTGAGAATTTACGTGGATTTCCTACAGGTCCAGACAAATATTACACATAAAAGGAAAATGTACATTGTACATACAATTTACACATGTTCTTTTTTATTGCAAAATCTACCATATTGTATGTTTCTTGGTGCATGGAAACAAACAACTATAGACAACGCATAAGAATATATGTGAGCATACAAGCCTCATTGCAAAAACATGTTCATTTTTATTGCAAGGATCCTTTCCCCCCAATTTGGTATTGCATTTATTCAACAATTATTTTCAGTCAAATTTAATGTATGACAAAAGCATCATTTGTTTCCTTCCTCTTCTATTACATTTTTTAAAGGAATTCCAAAAAAAAATATTTTCCACATATAGGTGTTCATCTATTTCCTCCATCTCCATATTGATGTGCTCCACGTAGGATGCACCTTCAAAAAAAGTGCTAGTTATAATACAAATAAATGAATTACATTTAATAAGGGTACATCGAAGGTGTACACATATAACACACTAAATATAAATAACAATGCATTTTATCACATTTTAAATCAAGTACTTTGAATAAATAGTTACAAAACTATCTCCTCTTTTCTTCAAACATGTAGTTTAAGTGTTGTCTAAACATGTCAAAACTTCATCTAAAACTCTATATTTTGTGTTAGGAGTGTCAGTGGAACTTGATGTTTAGTTTCCTCACTAGAAATAACAAGCACATTCTGACTCTAATTTAGGATATGCAAGCCTAAATTTATTGTGGTAGTTGGAAGACATTTACGATGGGTAGTTTCCTCAGCTAGATAATAACAAGCATTGTGACTCCCTAATACCTGGCAATATGCAATCCTATAATTTATTATGGATCAAAGTTGATAACAATAGTGAGTAGTCAGGGTTTGTGTTTAGTGTGTGGCTTCTATTTAATCTCATGTCCCTATATGAAAGGTCAATATGGTGAATAAATAGTAAATTACATATTAAGAAAATTGCATAAATAGAAATGCTTGTAAATTCATGGTTGCATAATGCTCCACAATAGAATGATAGTGTGGGAAATGAAAAATGCTCCAAGGATTACTTGATTGTTCATGTCAGATAAAATATTTTCAACGATCCAAATATATTGTGTCGAACAAACTAGAACGCAAGTATATATTTATGAATTTAAATTAAGACCTTATTAGTGCCCAACACCAATCTTTAATGAAATAGAAGGGAAAAATATTATTAATGTCTCAACTAACCTTCAATGGTTAGAAGGGAAAAATATTGTTAATGTCTAAGGGCAACCTTCACTAGTTAGAGAACAAGACACTATTAGTGTCAACCTTTGATGAACTAGTTAGACATGAACAAGAATACTATTAGTGTCTATGAACCAACATTTGATGGTTAGAAGGAAAAAAACAATCGAAAAAGAATATGGATACAAACATAAACATGGAAGATTAAGGAGAATAAAATTCCTAAATAGAATCTAAGGCCCTAAATGCATGTAAGAACATAAACAATAACTTCATGCATCAAAGTGTGTGTACCTTAATTGAATATCAATAAACTCTTTCATCTTTCATCGACAATCTAAGACATAAACATGCTTGTTCGATCACGTTGCATAAAACTAATTTATGACTTCACCACAAATCACATGTTTATAGGTCGGAAGATGTGAGATATGAAAGGTCACAAAGGGATTGGAGATCATGCAATATACTTCGAGGTTATTTTCATGCCTTCTTTGAGGGAATTGGTAACTGTCAAAAGAGAAGGTCCACTTGTATAACCCTAACAAACATTCACAAAATTTTCGAGTCATGTAAGAATTTATCAAGGTTTGAATTTATAACATTAACTTACAATTCTAGTCACTTCTCTACACACTAATTGCATGCAAGTCTATCGACAATCTGGTATATAAACCACTATTGGAAGTCTACCCCAGATATGGAAAGTTGGCATTTACTAATCCTAAATGGGAAAACTGAAAGTTCCATAATTTCACCTTTGCTATCATTGTCAATATATAGCTAAATTTTAGAATGCATGTCATTTGAATATCAGTAGCTAAATGATGTGTCGAATAAAAAAAGTTTATGAACTTCAAAATCATTTCATGTAAGTTAATCAAACCGTAGCCAAGTAATTGAAAAGTTTGTGAAACATCTAGACAAATATCATGTCCTACTAGTAGAGTGAACCTTACACTACACTAAACCACAAATTTGATTCATGGATGTTGATTGATTTCCTTTCAACCAAAAAAAATTGTTTCAAATAGCCATAAATTGGTCAAAATCTTCCCCTATATCACAAACACTAATGGCACATACGACACGAATCCAAAACCACAAGAAATCAAGAAATATGTTCAAAAAGTTAGAGCGAAAATTTGATGTGAGAAAAAAGGCTAGGTGTATATATGGGACTAAATGAATATACTTATATGCCCTCGTATTCTAGACAATTAAATAGAAAAACTAATAGTCGATTTTATTTTTAAATTCAAGATTCTAAGAATCCTAATCCAAATCTAGAATGGGGCCCAAATCTAATATCCTAGAAAGCCATTTTCCATAAAGATAAAAATGGATCTTATGAAGTCTGACCTTTAGCAAGGAGAATTGTTTCATCTAACTTCAATCTATGAAGACTCAAAATGTTTATCTTAATGATGGCTAAATGGCGAGACATTATAGAATCATTTTAGGTTAATATAGTTTGTCTTTTCTGTTCATGATTAATGTCTACAGCCGCTTTCCTACACTATGAGATGGTCAAAGTTGAAAAATAGTAGCCATCAAACATTAATTCAAATTAGATCCTACTATATTATCATTGTGTTAAGATATAAAAGATACTAATAATTATAGTAATGTCTAAAGGAAAGTTACAAAACTTTTAGAGCAATTAATGAGTCTAAAAGGAAACATTATATGATATGTGAGTTTAATATGTAACATATTTTAATCCTTGGTAACTACATGGGTAGCATTAATTTTGGTTAAATACCACTGTTTGAAACATACTCACTCCAATGATCAAGTTAATAATGAATTAATGAGGCATTACATTCATGTATAATAGCATATACAGAAATATTACATTTAATTATTATTTTTAAATTGATCAAGACAGTAAACATAGTGAGTTTTGTCCAAAGGGTGCGGTTATTACATGATCTTCCACATTATTCCTATAAATGTAAGATAAGTCCATCATACAAATAGTTCGGTGAATTTTCACTATTTATTGTTGCAAAACGGTCATTTGAAAAAAAATTACTTACCTATATCTGATTCTATCCAAAATGAAAGTATGGCATCATGAAAATGATTTTTACACTTGTAATTTGATTCTAATAGATAGATTTTTATTTGAAATTCTTCTATATTGACAACGGGTCTATAATGTAGTGAGTTGTCTATTTCCCCGTGTTTGACCATAAATTTCAATTTCGATGTTCATTTGACTGTCGCATATTAGTTTTTTCGTTTTACTTGGATCAATCAAGTCAAGGAAAACCATACTATGTTGGCCATATGGTAGAATTTGGAGCCCTTTATTTTTTCCAAAGGAATTTTTCCCCTTCCTGAGACAATGGTGTAAACAGATGGATGCCATTTTATTTTAGTGAGTGGAAAATTAGTGTAATAGTTAACGGAAAATGTTGTGTGTGAAAAATCATACTTTCTACTTGGATTGTCTTACACAAAGTCTTCTTTAGATTGATATTATTCAAGCATATTTCAGTTAGATGTGTTTAAGATATCTATACTAGTTTAAACAACAATAATTTTATGTTGATAATGATTATTTGATTGCCCTTGTATCAGGTAGAATTTCTTTGTGATAGCCAAGATATATTCAGCATCTATTTCAAATTTCAACTACAAGGTTTGTATATTTAAGAAGCATCTTTAAATTAGGACCTTGTTGGTGTGCAAGCATTGACCTTTAATGATTAAAAGTGAACAAAAGCAGTAAAAATGGGGGACACGTCTATCTTAACTTAATGATGACTAACAAAAGAAACGAAAATTGTCACGACGCTTTCGATACAAGTTGGGACGTTTCCATTACATCAATACTTTTGATATAAAACCTAAAACACGAAAAACAACAAATATCCAAAAATTAAAATTAAAAAGGAAAACAAGTACATGAAATAAAATTGCATAAATGAGGACTCCAAGGTTCCATCAAAGTGAACCAACTTAAGACATGTGTCAGAATCCCTTTTATAGTGATACCTTTTCAAAGGTGGAGGGGTGGATGCAAATTCGATAGGATTTTAGCAGGGGCATTTTCTAAAGGTCCAAAAGTTGTAAAATGGAAAAGGAACCCCTAGGCCCACTTTGAAGTCATATTTTTCACGTGGATGACTCTAATCTAAAGTTTGAAAGGGTCAAGAATCAACGGTTGTTTGTGCATTGCATCTGATTTTGTCCACCATTTCTGCTCCAAGACTCCTGGAGATGTGAATACGACATTATTTTTCATTTTTTTTTAATGAAATTCCTCTATGTCATTTTTGTCTGCAAAGTGAAATTGAATGGATTTAGATCTTGATTTGTGAGTCCTAATGAATGTAAAGGTTGATATTTTTGAAGTTGGAATTGCTTGGGTACTTGAAAAAATGTGAATTACCAGAGAAGTTGGATGCAGAGAAAATTTGCAGATTGGATGGGGAAAAGGATGAAATGATGGAGGTTGCAGGAATAAAAGGATGAAAAACGTGTTGCCAGAGGAGATGACCTGGGTTGTAACCCAGTTAAAACAATGATTAAAACAGGAAATATTTGTAGAGATTATTCATCTTTTTGAATAACTTAGCAACTGTTTCAGTTGCAAATTGGTCCACCTAAAGCTTTCATTTATCTTGGAAATCACTTTATCAAACATGGTAACAAAACAAAGGTAATCCTCAAATATTATTTTCTTAGGGGAAAATCTTGGATGAATGAAATTGAAATGTTATAAAAATCATGCTTTAGTCATGAAAATGGTCAGGGGTTGAATTCTTAAGAGAAAATTTGAGAAAGCCCATCTTCCTGAGAGACCATCTGAGAAACTTGTTAATCTCTTATGTTTTAAATTTGATCATGTCAAGTTGGTTGCAAGTGTACAACCATTGACAAGCTCTGAGATTGTTCAAAGAAACCTTCCCCTACTGATGAATCTAATCAACTTCGAATTAATCTGTGTTAATCTTGGGAAATTTGTGTCTGCTTTATTTTAGAATGTCTACAAGTAGTTTTTCTTTTTCCTAGTGCAATCTTGTGTTAAAATCCCTTTGAATCACAAAGGATTTTGTCCCTATAATAGTTTAGTTGCATTTACAATTTCATTACAAGAAGAGCCTTCATCCTGTAATGAGATAAACAATTTAAAATCACTTTACTATCATTTTGTTGATAAATATTGTCTGTAAGCCTTTGAGTGTATCTTAGGCGTGAGGAACCAGGGGTCTTTAATGTTTAATTGAGTATTTAGCTCAAGCCTTCATGTTAAATTCTTGGAGATTGTGTGAAACCATGTAAATTTGGGCCTCCATTGATGCACACCTTCTGGTTGAAAGAATATTTTAGCTATTCTGAAGCATTATGTCATTTAGTTTTCCAATTTTTGTAAATGTTCTCAAAGATTTGGCAAAATCAAGTTTACCCTGCTTAATCACCCACTAAAAATTATTCAAAAACAAAGAATCCTACCTAAGCTACCCCTATTTTCCCTATATGTCCACAAATGAATAAATTCTACTACCAAAATATGTAGAAGCAATTAGGATTCCATAATGTCTTTAGTAACCTTAACCTTGTTTAGAAAATATCACCATTCTTTAAAAGTGACAACTTGTGAGAGTTAAATTGTGGTGCATTGATCATATTTTCTCAAGGTTTCCTTTCAAATTTGTGAAAATAGGGATATATTCATTCTCCTTCACAAAAAGAGGTTAAAAAATGGGTCCTCTCACCCTAGTTGAAAGTCATAACCCAAAGTAGTGAGGATAGATAAAATTATTTCATATGGTGTTATCCGTTTCTCTAACATCTAAGTGACAAAGAGCCAACTGAATCCCCTTCCCGGCTACAAAATGACATACATGATGATTTATCTATCTCTAGGATTCTTGTGAAATATGTGATGGTGATATTTTTGCAAGGGAGAATCAATTTGGATACCAACAAGAGCTTCACTCTTGCTCATGTTTTTTCCTTTATGTGTGTATATGTGCTTTCTATTTTGAGTGTTATGGAATGCTTTGTTGGGTGCTTTGGTAGATTTCCTAAGTGTGGCGTAGGAGGGTACTATGAGGAGAATTCATGTTGGGAGGTATAAGGTTTATTTCATGTTTTGGATGGAGTTTGAGTTCGGTACCCCACCTTAGAAAAGGTATGCTTGTATTTCTTACTTGTTCTTGTATGAGGGAGGCATAAGAGTATGTGGGAGGCATAAAAGTGACTTGAAAGAGGCATAAGAGTATGTAGGGGATATAAGACATGCATTTGAGGTTTTAAGGTGGGCACCCATTTACTATTGGGAGGCATAAGTGGCATCCCCATAGATTCTTTCTCCTTTGGTTTTTCATTTAGAAGCCTTGCATATTTTTGTTTTTTTCCTTATTGTGTTTGTGTTTTGAGTTTGGTTGTGTTTGGAATGGTTGTGAAATACTTGGTTTTGTGTCGTGGAAGCTTATTTTTTTTCCATAGTTGGATCCACCTTTCATTGTAATGTGTTTGGGGCTCGGGAGCTAATGAGGATGATGGCTTCTCCTCCTCATTAGATACTTTGGTTGGGTGGAGAGTGTTTCCTCTCCCCCATTTTGTTATGGATCAAGCATCATGAAGGACATATCTTGTTGGTGTTGTGAACCTTGGAGATTTTTGTGGAGTCCCTCAGAAAATCCTTCTTGTAATAAAACTTCTTTAGTGTTATTCCCACTTAGAGTGGAGGAACTTGTAATATTGTATTCCATTTGTACCTCACATTCTTGTATGATTTCCCACTTCAAGTGGAGGACATTGTATTGATCTTGTGAAGGAAAGTTACATTTAAATATTTTCTATTAAAGTTATATTGTATGTTGAAAGAAACAAAAGAATGAAGATTTGTGTTGTAAAGTTAGTTTTGTGAAATAGAAAAGAAAACTATTGTCTTTATTTGAAGTTTTACCTTGTTGTGAGAAAAGAAGTTCTTTGTGTTAAAAAGAATTGGGCTATATTCAATGGAAAATAAAGTTTACTTCATTGTGGAATTTGCATTATGGTAAAAGAGAAAGAAGAAATATAGAAGTTGTAGGATGTTAAAAATGTATGCATAGTAAATTTGAATGTTTAACAAAGTGGTTATAGTTATTCTAAATACATGAGTTTGAGTGAAAATGAAAGAGACAACAAATTTGAGATAGCGAATTGTTGCATTTTGTATTAGAAAAGTAACCGTGTAGAAGTAGATATGAATTTTTTATTTTACTCTTGGAATTCAAAGGAAATTAGTTAAACAAAATGGAAATGATTTTATAAGTAGTGGTGCTTTTATTAGAATTGAGAGTACTTAAAATGAGTAGTTTTAACCAAGAAATGAACAAATGGAATGAAAACCCCAAAACTGGAAACTTTATACACATAAAATCAAGTTCAGAATGTATTTTAGAACATTGTTGTAACTTTTTATTTTTCTAATTAATCTTTCATTTTAGGTTCTATTTTTAAGAAACAGGACCACCGCCCTGTGCAGAGTGGCTATCTCATAACTGTCACTCAGGTAAGGTGACAGTCTCATAACCACTACTCCTTAGGGTGCCGATCCATGGTTTATCACCCAGATTGGGCGGCAGTCCTGGACCACCGGACTGCTCTGGGTGGCAGTTTTGTCACTTACTGTAGAATTTCTCAGATCCGCACCTATATAAAAATTTTAACTGGTATATACTAATTTTTATGTTGTAAATTTAACAAGTAAACTACCAGGAATCAAATAATGCTCAAATCTTGTGGTATAGAGAAATTAAACCTACATATGATAAATTAAAACCACTCCTTTTCATTTATATTAATGGGGGTAGGGTTTTCCCCAAATACAGAACTCCAAATACAAATAGCTTGAAATAAACCTAGATTGGTAAAGGAAACCCCTCCCAATCCTTGAATGAAATACATTACATTGATAAGACTACAACTAAACTAATCTAAACTTGATCTCCTTGTAGACTTCTCCATGGTTATTTCTCCCTTGCTCTCATGCCTTCCACCTCTCCAACCAACAATTTTTTAACAAAACAAATAGACCAAATGAGGAGAATAAAATGAAGGAAAGGATTTAATAAAAATTCATAAGGATTTTAGGGTTAGTTTGAAGCCTTAGGATCTAGTGGCCAAGATTGATTTGATCTGAAATTGGAGGATTAACCCTACTTTTCTTTGGTAGAAATGTAAATTGTAAATGTTTAAATTAAATCCTTAGGTATATGTGTAGATTGGTGAATGAGGCCTTTTAATTGCCTTGGGGGTGTAAAGTCGTTATTACTTCTTAGTATGTTTTAGGAAATTAATAAAAGGAATTTTAAAAATTAGGATAACAAAACTAAATTAATTAATCATGAGGTTACTCATACTATGATTGAACATTAACTAAGAAGAGAAAACAATTATATCAAGTAAATTAAACTATGGCACTTTCCTAGTTGACTTTTAATTAATCAACCTTAGAGGTAAATGAATTTTAATATGTAATCTTTTAACTAGACCTGGCCTATCAATCTTAAAGTTGAGTTTAGTGATGTAAGTTAATTTAATGAACCCTAAGGGTCAAACACCCTTGTAACCTTCTTATAACTTAAACAAAAAAAAATTAGTCACAATTTTCGGGTTAAGTGTTCGGTTGTAGTGTGTTTCTAGAACATCATTTTTGTGGGTGTTACAACATTAACATTCAAAAAAAATATTCACACAATAAGAAAACAACAAAAACCACTTTCACACACTTAATTTTACCAACAAAATGGCTCATAACCTCAAGCCAAGAAGAGAAAGGAATATGGGGATTCTACTTATGCCTCCTAAGGGTTAGAATGCCTACCTATAAATCCTTCACAAAAAATCAAACCCCAAAATCTCTTATGCCTCCCTACAAGAATCATATCTATGTCTCTTATGCCTCCCTCACTCTTATGTCTCGCACAATGAAAAACAACAAGATAAACACAAGCTCTACTTATTAAAAGATGAGACACCCCAACCCATCTCCCTCCTAAAATACCGAATAAAAACTCTTATGCCTCCCAAAAAAATTTATCCCCGTTTCACTGTCTCCTACACAACCTAAGGCCATTCTACTTCAAAAATTCACAAATGCAATAAAAATTCATTCACAAACATATGCAAACCAAAATAGTAAAAGAAAACAAGGGTGAAGACCCTACCTTGCCATTTCAAGAGTTCCAAACCAAATGAAAGTTCCAACCTTACCAAGCCCAAGAAATCCCAAGATATCTCCAACTTTAACAAGCACTCCCAAAAACCAAGAACCTCAAAATGTAAGAGACAAAACATAAAACAAGTAACCTCCAAATCCTCCAACAAATTACAATAAATAGAAAAGAAGGAGAGAGAGAGAGAGAGAGAGAGAGAGGTGATGTGGCTCTATGTAGGATGCCACATCATTTCTCCTCCATTCCACATCACCAACATCAAACCCAAACCCCAAAGAATAATAAATTGATGGTTGAAGGAATGACAACCCTCTTACACACTTAAACCCAACCCACACCCCTAAAGGACACAATTAAAGACTCTTGTAAGAAAATTGTAATTAATTGCTTTTTTTCTACATTGAAATACTCAAAAAGGCCTAAAATAAGCCCCTCACATCATAGGCATAGTGGGTGGATGAATTTAAGAGGTGTGGGACGAGCTTAACTTGTCCCACAAGCCTCCAAAATGGCCAAAAAATTCAAAATAAGAAATTCACTTCTAATATTGAGTACTCACAACTCCAAATCAAAAGAAATTCTTTCAAATACAACACAAACCAAGACTACCTACTAACATTAATTTCCACCCTTTTGTCACATCCTAATTGACACTAAATTTAATGAAATTAAATTAAAATAAAATGAGTACTTAACAACATTAATAAAAGTGACTCCACATATTAAAAAAATACAATTACTCACAAATAAATAAAACCAAAAGGGAAAAACACAATGTTACCCATGGTCCCATTTGAGGTCAGCCCCAAATGGGGACCTCCTAACAATTTAACAAAAATTAACATCACACATTTACACTAGTTTCCAAGGTGACATGTTTCCAATACCCCAAATTCCTTCATTATTGGTCTCTTATCCCCCTTTTGTTAGTTGTGTCACAAATGCCTACAAAAATCAAAACAATACCTTTTTGGCCTCGTATCCATATTAACGACATTGAGATAATAAAGGACATGCATATAGATATCAAATCATATCACCAAATATCAAAACTAAATCATCGCTAAAACAAGCAATTCACCAATTGTTCACAATTTCAATTATTTCAATTTTATCAATTATTCAATTAGCAATAAGATCAAGGAATCAACTAAATCATCTAGCAACATCTATATATCAAATCGCATGTGTCAGTATGGTAATAGCTCAAGATCATCAAATACTGATATGTGAATCCATGCACATAATCCATCCTGTAAATCATGTCATAAGTCAAAACATTCATATTGTCTATCAAATAAACAAAGCCAATATAGCAATGCCCATCTTTCAATGACTAAAATGTGATAACAATGTCTATAATGTCAATCCATAATAAGCAAAATCATAATAATATTCATTTTCTAAGAGGAGTGGACACTACATTTCGGCTCTCCTTTGTGGAGTCTTCAGGTGAAGGAGGCATGCAAAGGAAGATTGAATTCCTCTGTGCCGCCTCCAATATATAAACATAGGGCCGGTTCACGCACACATATTTTGCGTGAAGGGGGGTTCACATGAACCCCGCTCAATGTGATATGTGAAAACATCATATGCTACATGACACTTCGCATGAAGGTGATTCGAGCAAAGGGAGTGTTCACGCAAAACCCCCTATTTTTCTACCTCACCGCATTCCCCACACTCATTTTCAGGACAATAAGTGGGACATAACACCATGCATTGACCAATCTAATGTAATTCAAAGATCAACGAGTTATTTTAATACTTGATTATAGGAGTTTATTAAATAATCTTTTTCTTGGCTAATATTTTTATATTTTTGTCTGCTCGACCTTATCACTAGCTCACTATAATATAGTTGTGATTAGTATTGTTGGAAGTCAAGTAAACTATAGGTTTCACACTCTCTTAAACAATTAGTATTATTTGTACTTTTCTTCCAATAAAATGTTGCTATTATTTTTATAAACAAATATACAATGTTTATAAATAAAATCTTACACAATATTAAACAAAATAATTGTAAAAAATTATTTATCATTCATTTGATTGGCTTGTAAAATGAGATGTTATTGGAACCTTCAGAAATTTTGACAAAGTAAGATGTGAGAACATTTATTAGAATTAATTTGCATCGTTTTACTCTCCTCCAACTTGGTTAGAGTCTTTTATTTTCTCCACCAAATTATAACCATGAGACATCTAACAACTGAAATTAATAAAAAGGACATATGATCTATTTCATAGAGCATTTTTAGGCTGATAAAACTTCACTCAATCATTTTGGACACCTGTCCTACAGCTCGTTTCCACAGAGTTGTTGACAACAGTTGTACTCAGTAATTGACAACTAGCTGGATTATTAATAAACAAATATTAATAAAAATAAATTGGTGGGGAAACAATTGGAGAACTCCAGGGAGATAAATTGATTGAACTTTAAATATTAATAATGTGAATGAAAAATGGTTCATCAGTTTACTGCGCACTGCAATAAGTATTTTCCCAAATTAGGATGGAATCGTTGCTTGTAATTGATTAGGTTTCATTCACGTGGAGCAGTCACACATATGAAGTTATCAACAATTAATTTGATGGCAGCCGGACAAAGCTTTTCTCGAATCTGTTGAAAGGTAATCGTGGTGGCTTTCTCATTTTGTTGTTATTAATCTGAATTTGTAATATAGTGTTTGATTTAGATTAGGATAAAATATTTCATTGGATAATCTGAAATTGCAACACATTGTTTGATTTAGATTTGAATAAAATAATTCTTTGCAAAATTATTTAGAAGTTCCAAAAAGAGATTCTTTTCTAGTATTAAAGTTAAAGCTAAGACGGAATGGTATCATTGAGCTCCTTTTAAACTAATCAAACCTGTTCACAAGTTTGGTATTGATCCATGTGTGAAGGTTTCCAAAGTGAAAGTGGAGCATCTTCTGAATGTTTTTTCTTTAAAATTTCAACGTTGTTCACAATAAGAGAAAAATAATCAGTCTGCCATTGCGGAGGATCAGCTCTCTGGTTAGTTATGCTTATCTTTTCCAAAATATATCACTTCAAATTGCTCCTATTTTCACTGGAATTCGTAATTTCTTACAATTTTGTTGTCGATGGAGGTTTTAAGCCGTAATTTCATGTATGCTGCTCTTTCGGATTTTCTATGTTTTTTAGAGAGAAAATGTCTATGTGAACTTGTTCTGGATTGGGAAGAAATTTGTTGTTTTTTTATGACTGTGAAAATTTCTATGAAATTTATTTTTTATAAGCAAGTTAAAAGGGATTATATTCACCAACTATTATACATTAAAAATAATCATCGATCACAAATTAATTAGGGGATTGGAATTAATCATGGATTGAAATTTTAGTAATTAATTTAAAGGTTGTCAAAAATTTCACCAAATTCGGTAAAAAGAATTTGAACTTGTTTTTTAGTTAAACATTTAATGTCAAATAAATAAAATTTCAGTAATAAACTTAAAGCTTATGCAAATTCTCACCAAAACTTGTTTAAAGAATGATCTATTTCAAGATACCTTATGAAATTGATTTGTAAATTTGCTCAAAAATTCAGTGATAATTTTAAAGTTGAGAAAATATTCACCAAATCTGGTCCAAGAATGATCTGGTATAAAATGCTTGCTATGAAATTATTATTATTATTTTTACATAATACATAAAATTTCATTGATAAATTTGACTCCTATGTAAATTTTAAGAAAAAACAGAAAAATAAAATTATCTGATTCACAATACCCAATATAAACATAATTTTCTCAGCTTGTTTTACCTTCTTTTACAGTAGATTATGTATATTGTACAGGTATTTATAAAAACATAGATGCAATCCTGCAATCAATGCAACCAGATAAATATAAAAAACAAAAAATCGCTAATAACCAGAAAGATACATAATGCAAAAATTTATTAAATGAAAAAAATAAAACAAATAAGGAATGCTCCTTAAAATTCAGAATTTTCAATAATTCAATCAAGAAAACTCTGCAACATTAAATGCATCCAAGCACGGTTTACAAAAATACATAAACAAAAAAATGGTTGAACCACTTTTTAATCAGTTTTAACTTATTTTCGATTTATTTTTTATTTTATGCCGATAATATTTTATTTGGTTTTTAAGGGAATATCTTATTATGTAAAGAATTTATAATCTAACCATTGTTGAGATTATAAATATAAATTCAAATTTAATACAATTTAAGTATTATATTGTTGAGATTATAACTTGTTTCCATTAATTGTCACTGATATAATTCCAACATCTTGTCCACTAGAATATCATGTCAAACCAATTGTTTCTGTATCCCTATCATTTCAGTAAAATACTGTGCTCCTTTTATTTTATTGTATGTGTTATATTTTTCCAGAAATAAATTTCGTATAAATATTAAAATATTTTTTTAATATTTATAAATATTTTAAATGCTTACATGTAGTGGGAAATCGGTTAATGGTTTACAATATCAATTGCCAATAGTTATATAGAAATATTTCATTTAATTTTATATTTTAAAAAAAAATTATGAAATATTTTGTTTGGTGTGCATAAATTTTTTTTTAGTCATTTGGTATTGGTACAAGTGAAACCAACACAATTTTAATTTCCGAAAAATATTCATCAAATATATGTGTTTTAAAATATAAATTTACTTAGAATTTAATTTAAATATTATAGAATATGTTATAATTTTATAGTTATTAAAATTAAAATTGCATTAATTTTCGTTAATATATCTGTAATCTATTCGCATGCAAAAAAGTAGGTAATAATTTAATGAAAAAATTATTAAATTGTGTAAATTTTGTAGTTTGGCAAATGATTTATGAAAAAATTATTTTTATGTTAGTTTTTGACAAATATATATTTCATAGAAAAAATGAATGTGATGTTTGTGAGAAATTGGTATGTATGTACATGTAATGGTATATATATATTATATAATATATATATATATATATATATATATATATATATATATATATATATATATATATATTTACATCATTTGCATTGGGGAACATTTATGGACATTTTTCCAACTCGGAATCTGAAAGAGGGTTTAAAACCCACAAGCGAGGAGCACGAGGGACGACGTGCACATCAACAAATGTGCAAATGGCAGTGTGAAGAGATCTTGAGAGGAGTGAGCATCAACCAAATGTGCATGCAAAGATTTGAAACATGGGCAGAACCTGGTTAAGCCATAAAACTCTCCTCTATCTCATAGATCAAATGGGGTGTACATATAGGAGGTGTTGAGTAACCCCAGTGCTGAAATCATGAAAACTCAAGTGGAGAGGGGGAGTTACATTCCCAGAATAGAAGTGTAACTCCCAATGACGCAATGATGCATATGACACACTGATGCATAAGAAGAGAATCTCATAATGACCCCTAAATGACACGTGGACCTATGATCTCACCTAAGTGAGATGACTCACCTAATGATGTGGAAAATAACACACACCAACAACCCCCCCTCATCGTAACTTAGGATGAGGTGGAAAGTTTAGAACCGAGAAATGGGTCCTGGCATAAAATCCTGATGAGGTACCCATGCACAAAAAGAAGTCCCAAGAAGTGAAGGAAAACCCAGTGGGAAAAAACATCCACCACAAGAGAAAAAAACACTCTCTAATCTAAGAAAGATGCCAAATATGGGTCCTTACCATAGACGAGCCTGAAAAGGTACCCATGTACAAAAGGGAAATCTCTCAGAAAGAAGAAGAAGAGAGAAGAAGAGGGAGACGAGAGGGATGCAGAAGATGCCATGGATGGATCTGAACTCTACAACTCTAGGAAGTCTCCCAGTAGAATGTTGATGACATGAGATCCTCTGCCTCTAGGACTGAAGAAGAGCCACCCACACTGAACTATGTGCCTACCCTTAGGAAGGATAGAAATGACGTGTTGGAAGTCTTCCCACTCCATGAAGGAAACCAAAGGCACCAACACGAAGAAATTTGAGTCTGGTCCATAAAAGTGTTACATAGGTATAAAAAATGTGTACCAAGGAACCAAAGGTAATGCCACGTGCACATAAATATCAGAGTGTGAAGAGGGAACACCCATAGAAAGGATGTCCAAGTGATGTGAAGGCAACAAAAACATCCCCCACAATAGAAAATGGATCCACAAGCAAGGGTGGATCAATGAAGGTCTCTCGAAAAAGTGGAAGTGGTAAGAGTCCCAGAAGGGGCACTCCCAACAATGGAGATGATGAACTCCTCTGAAATACTTGTAGATAGATGAGAAACCTATAGTGCATCACAAGTGTACTCTACAAAAAGATGACTAAGGTCAGGTAGATACTCGTCCCAATGAGGGGGCTCAACAAATAGAAGAGTGATGTCAAATAGGTATGAGTCATCCAATGAAGGTAGAGGAGTGAAAGGGGCCTCACACACTGAAGGTGGAAAGGAGGTGGGTGTGATGAATGTATGAGACTGAAAAGGAGACTGCTCGATATCATATGAGATATGGGAAGTATCAACACTCTCTAGAATAGTGAGAGGAGGAGAAACTTCCTCTGTAGTACTCTCGACATCAGAACTTGGGAGCACAATCCTCATCATCAGAAGTATAACCAAGTGAGTCTGTGTCAATGAAACTATCATCACATGAAGAAATAGAGGAGACAATGGAATCAACAACAATAACAATGAAAACAGTATGTGAAGGGTCTCCATAGAGGGATTGAAGAATGCTCCAGACACAGTGGGGTGGATCTGAGTCTGCCACGTGAAACCAGAGAGATCGAGTAGACATGCATCATCAAGTGACCAAACACATGGTCACAAGTGTCGAAGGAAGTCCTCAAGATGACGATGATCAGTGGGTGCAGGAACTGGACCAAGAAGGAAATGTGAAAGACCCTCATAGGTGAAGTATCATTCCATAGAAGCACACCAAGTTGAATAGTTCTCTCTCCCAGTGAGAAGTGGCGGAGGCTGTAAAGGGATCCTATGACACTCAAGTCTAGAAAGATCACCCTCCATGATGTGGAAGAAATAATCAAGGTGCACAAAAGCAAGACGTCAGAACTCAGCCATAATGCATCTGCATGTAATACAAGGCCTAAGAGTACTAGTAACCCCCCCTGAATGCAACACTTTATAAAGTAGTGCATTTATAAAAATGACAATTTCATCATGTAATGTGTGAAAAATCATGCAACTTTGACTAAAGAAGTGACTCAAAAATGAGTGCGAGTCAAAAGTTATAGTAAGAAGTACGATTCCCGAAACTGATGGAAAATGTCAATAAGCTTTGCAAACTTATTAAAAAGTGCCCAAATGGGTGCAAAGGGTATCATGTGGGTACTCATTGGAAATGGCATAAAATTTTAGGCAAGGTTTTTTTTTTCTTGCGAGGGGGAATTAGCCTCCTGCCAACCCCGGACCTTGCCCTCCATCTTCGACACTGAATGAAGGACATTAAATACAAGCAAAAAAGGTCCCAAAAACTTATTACAATGCCAATAGAATGTTTTTAATCTTAAACCATTAAAACCTATATTGTTTTAACCTGCCGAACAAGCCTAAAAGGGAGGTGGGCCCAGCTGAGGTGTCAAGCAATGGAAGTTAGGTTGTAGCACTCGAGTTGGACGCTAACTCTATTGGTGAGCTGGGAGGTGGTAAACTTGGTGTAACTGCTGACATTGAAGAAATGCCAGCTCAGGGAGGTAGAAGAGAGGTGGGACATGGAGCAGGAAAATCAAGTTGGTGAAGTTGGTAGAATGCACTGGAGTGTTGGTGTCATATTTCCACATAGTGTGTAGGGAGCAAAAGAATGTTGATAGAGTGGGACAGGAGTGCACAAAACTTATGGAGTAACCATTGGAGTGATGAAATCATGGTTTGGTACAAACATGTTGAGAGGTCTGAGAGAGACATGATGAGAGCCAAGCGTTGGCCTGAGCTAGTGGTTGAATCACAGAGTCAGCCAAGAGCATGGAGGTAGGTTACAACAACATAGTGCAAAACAAATGGTCAGGGATGTTTACAATTCAATGAAGAAAAGGAATCAATGACACCAACAAAACATGAAGCTAGAATAGGGAAGGGCTCTAACAAGGAGCTCACAAACTAGGGGAGAGAGTTCTACATGAATGTAAGGATGAGCCAAAATGCTGAGCAGGGAAGAATCAGAATCAAGCATGGTGAGCCAAGTAAACAAGGAGTCTCAAACAATCAGAGTTGAAAAGTCTAGAGTGGAAAAACATGTAATCAAAGCCAGACTCAACAAACTGAAAGTGGAAGACACCAATAAGGATGCAGACAAGTTGAAAAAAACATTGCGAATCAGAAAGGAAGATGCAGTGTCCAGAGCAGGAGGTGAACCAATGGCAAGGTAGGATTTTTGAAGGAGATCCCTAGCTTGAAACAAGTATGGGGCTGAGTTGGGCCCAAAAATGCACTTTAACAACCTTAAAACAACACCAAGGATGTCAACACTGAGTAACAAACCTTAGACCAGAAAACTCTGAAATGGTAAGCTCAAAACTACACATGTAAGCCACAGAAACATGCAAATCTGCAACCTCAAACATTACCTGAAAACCAAAACTACAAAGTATGTATAAAACCCTAAATCAATGCAAAGAAGAGCACAATGGAATAACCATTACGAAACATGCACAAGAGATCTGAATATCACTCTTGGAGAGCTAGAAAACATGCACAAAATGTCAAACATTGCACAGATCCACAAGATTCACTCTGATACCATGAAAGAGGGTTCAAAACCCGAAACAAGCAAGGATCATGAGGGATGACATACACATCAACAGACATGTGAACACAACATGTGAAGATATCTCAAGAGGAGTGAGCATCAACCGAATGTGCATGCAAAGATTTGAAAAACGGGCAGAACCTGTAGTTAAGCCATAAAACTCTCACTCTATCTCATAGATCCAAAGGGGTGTACATATAGAGGGTGTTGAGTAACCCCCAGTGCTGCAATCATGACAACTCAAGTGGAGAGGGGGAGTTACATTCCCAGAATAGAAGTGTAACTCCCAATGATGCATATGACACACTAATGCATTGATGTGTAAGAGAATCTCATAATGACCCCTAAATGACACATGGACCTATGATCTCACCTAAGTGAGATGACTTACCTAATGATGTGGAAAATCAATACATGACTCATAAATTTAAATGTTCCATGAAGATTGGAATTTCACTTTTACTTTATTACTTAGTATTCTCCTCTAAAGTATTTTTTTAATCTCAAACTCTTAGTATTTCAATTCTTAGGATTTTAGTTGTCTTATGTTCTTAGGTGCCCAATAAAACTAACATCACAATACTACATCAGGGACAACACAACACTAATGGTTCACAACACATATTTCTACATATTTCCACTACTACATCACATTGCAAGAACTCAAATAACCCATGGGAGGAACATACATATCCATCACAACACAATACTTATCACACACGCTTCTGACACAAAGGTACTCGTAACATAAGCATACTAAAAAAACATAGAATTCCCAACATGTACACATATAGGGGTTTCACGTAACTCAGAACCATAATAGTAGCTATATGGGGTCAAGATGGAAACAAAATCATACCAATAATGAGAACCATCAATCCTCAACATCACAAAACATAACTGGACTCACAAGAGTACGTATAAATAATAACACCACCACCATACACCTCCCAAAACATCACAAAACAACTCCATATACCTCCCAAAGCATCACCAACAACTACATATGCCTTCCAAAGTATCAAAAACATAAAAATAAAAATCCAAGTGCACTAATCACACACACACACAGACACAGACACACACACACACACACACACACACACACACACACACACACACACACACACACACACACACACACACACACACACACACACACACACACACAAGTCTCTTATGTCTCCCTAAAGTCTATTATGTCTCCCTCAAGTCTCTTTTTCCTCCCTCAAGTCTCTTAAGCCTCCCTCAAGTCATCACAAAATAACTCCATATACCTCCCAAGAAGTAAAATAAAGATAGTTTTTCCTTTTTGATCCCTAAAAGAGGCAAACCCACAACACATCATTACCATGATTACATCTTAGTTATGATTAACATTCCAAAAACATTATTATGGAACAATAATTTTATCCTTCTTCCACCTACAAATTCTTTAATTAATTTCACATTCAACTTACAGTTTAACCATTTAGATTGGCTCTTTACCTCTTATAACAATATCCATAAATTACATAATTATTTGGCATATTTCAAATTGTATACAAAGTTCTTAATTCTCTTGTTTTTATGTTTAGATTATACTTCTACACAGTTTATTCAATGTTTAATTTTTTTACCCTTGTTACATAAAAGAATCTGACGTGATGTCAAGAAAGTAATATTAGGATTTAAGGGGGGGTTAGATTCAAGATACCTTTTTCCCAAAAGCATTCTTTGATCACAGAATCTTTATTTGCCTACCATAGTTAATATATTTCAACAACTTGTTCAATCCATTCAACATTTCCACATCAAAAAATTATATTTAGATTTATATATATCTTTTGTTTTCTCGAATTTTGATCTCACTAAGGGAAATTCATATTCTTTAGAACACATGAAAATGTTTAATTGAGTTATAAGGACTCCAAGAGTGACATTATTCCTAACCTCAAATATTATTTTAATCTTATATGCTTTACTCTTACATTGAACTATGGTCTCATTATTGGCATTATTTTATAACGAAAGGAGTTACAAAAGTATTTTTTCTAACATCTGGAAGAATTACATGTTTGGAAGCATTATAAACTACACATAAACCATAAGTGAATTGTGTTTAAGTTAGGATCCCATGTTTCTAAATTTCAGATTCCACGATTCCATATTTAACCCTAAAATCTAAGCTCACCAAATAGGGTCAAGAAGAGTTGAAGAAGAAAGGAGTCACTAAGTTAGAGAGGGCTCAAGCTATAAACATCACACCAATAAAATTGTTATCAAATGAAAATCAAGGAATATATCACAACGAGACATGCAAAGCTGAGTTAGGGAGAGAACATGAACCTAAAATGAGTCAATCTGAAACATCCGAGTACAATGTGTAAACAAAACATAGCGCTAGATCTATCAAGTAGCACAGGTAAGGAAAATAGAGATGGAGAGATTCAAAATGCAATGCTCAAATCTGACCTCATGTAAACCATAAAAGGTATGGTTGAGCCCATAACATGAGTTAACCTCCACAATAGGTCAATTTGAATCACTTTCTAGTCACAAAACAAAGAAAAGAAAAAATATGTAGATCTAGAAAGAACACATGAGCACAAGCTCAACCCATCCAAATATGACTTAACATATAAGGCACAAAATATATTTACATAATTTTTTGAAGGGTGACGACCCACGGACCCAAACGAATCCAAAATAGAAACTAGCATGAAATATAGAGAAAAAAAATCAATGGAGGCCCAGGACTGGGGAACACGGTATGGGGGAAAAGGAAATATTGATTCTAGTTTTAAAAAAACGCATTTTGTGTGTCTCCTGCAGTCAAATTTTTCCATGAGGTCATATTTATTTTAGGCATTATGGTGAACAATTCACATGCCAAGTGCATGCTTCCACACTTTCATACATATCTGCCAAAGCACTTACTACTACAAAGATTTGAAAAAAATCCTTTATCTATTATGCTTTTGATGGATGTGCATACCCTGCCACTACAGAGATTTGAAAAAATTCCTTTATCTTTTGATGGATTTCCATACCCCGCTCTAGATCTTATGTTGTATGTAAAAACAAATACAACATAACACAAGTTGTCATGGTGACCATTGTCGTATCCACCCAGTATTCCGTTGTGGTTGGTGTCCAATCCCGCTTTGATTTTTATGATATAATCACCTACAAAACACCCAATACCTCCTTCGGCCTCGTGGTCATATCAAAACATCCAAGATAAAATATACGCATATAAATCAATAATCATCCGTATATAAATTAAATCATCATGCAGACAAATAATGTTATTATTTTAAAATTCCAACAAGATTTCAATTCTATATTTTACCAATACCATGAAGATCACAAGATTAGTTCAACTACTAAATCCTACTCAATATGAAGGGAATGTCGAATGCCAAAAAAATCTATGTATGGCAACAACACATCAAAATCAATATAAAATGTCTCTCTAAGAATCCACACAATCATACTATGAATCAAAATCAAACAATAGTCCAAGTATTTATATCATCTAACATCATGCTATGAAAAAATGATACAATAATATCCATGTATATAACCAATAGTAATCGAAATCAAAATATAATAAGTTTCAAAGGGAAGTGGGCACTACATCCCACTCCCCTTAGATTTGACTTCCTCCTGGAAGTATATTAAATGTATGCTTATCAAATTAAAAGATTCACTCTAATAGTACATAACTTTAATGTAATGGTATACAATATCCTCATTTTAATAAAATAATGAATTTATTAAAATACTATAATTAAATTTCTATTCAAACACAACTAACAACATTTAATTACATATAAATTAAAGTCAAATAAATCTTAAAGCCATATTTATTTTATAATTGCTATATCAGGTCCAATCTAATACATATGAATGATCTGTAATATACCTCCTAAGTATAGAAACATGAAGTACATTTTGGATGCGAGACGAGATATGTGGAAATTTTAGAAAATAGGCCAAATGACCGAAATGCTCCAAGATCTCAAAGGGACCCACAAATCTAGGAGGAATCTTAGAGACTTTTCCATAATGGATAGGGCTCTTATGTGGCCTAAAATGAAGAAACAACTTTGTGCCCACCTCAAAAATACAATCTTTCCTATGCTAATCCACATACTTCTTCTATCTTTCCTGAGCCTCCTATAATCTATGCTCGATCATAACAACATGTTGCTCCATATCCTATAGTAAAGGTTGCCCAAGAGAAACCATTTCCTCCATCCTATCCTGACTTAGTGGTGTCCCACACTCTCTACCATACAGTGATTAGAAAGGAGCCCTTCCTATCAAACTCTAAAAAATTATTATTGTACGAAAAATCCACCAAATACAAATACTCCTCCCACCTCAATTGATGGTCCATGACGTACTTCCTAAACATTTCCTCAAAGATCTGATTCACTCTCCTTGTCTATCCATCTATCTCAAGGTGATAAGTTGTACTGACATTGATCTTCATGTCAAGAGCATACTGCATGGTAGTCCAAAAGGGAGAAGTGTATAAGGGATCGCAGTCATAAATGCTCTTCTACAGAATCCTATGCAATCTAACAATCTCATCAACATATGCTTGTGTCACTATACTAGATGTGTGAGGAAGTGGGCCACTTTCATCAATTTATCCATCATGACCATGATGGAATTGTGGTGGTATCAACATGTCCGTAACTCATTTATGAAATCCATGGAAATGGTGTCCCATTTCCATTCCCATATAGCACGAGGGAAGAGAAGGCCAACTAGATGTTGATTATTAACCTTTACCTTCTGACACTCTAAACAATTTGACACGAAATAACCCCCATCTCTCTGTAATCCCCCGTAATTGTAAAACTATCTCAAGGTGGCATGTATCTTCTTTACCCCAAGATGGGCTAAATAAGATTCATGATGAGCCTCTGTAAAAATGTCTTATCTCAAGCCTCCATCGCTAGGAACATATATCTAACCTTTGTGCCTGACAAGGTGATATGTCTCTAATGTCAATACATCAAATATCAACTCAACAGGCCTTTGAGACTCAATCTATGATTTGGCTGCAAGGTAGAAGCTTTTGTGATCTGGCTGGTGTAAAATCTTACTCCATAAATATGTACCCACTGAAGTAGCCATAACCACATGTCTCCTCCTACTTAGGGAATCTACAGTAATGTTCTCCTTCCCCTTCACATCTTCTATCTCCATTTCATACTCATAAATTAACTCCATCCAATGTCGCTCATGAGCATTGAGATTGGTATGTGTGAAGAGGTGGTGAGGAGTCAAGTGATCAGTCTAGAGTGTAAATTTCCAACCAAGAAGGAAATGGCTCCACCGCAAAAAGGTGTGCACAATGGCTGCAAGCTCAAGGTAATGAGTATGCAAATTAAGCTCATAATCCTTCATTTTGTGAGAATCAAAAGAAACCACTCACCCCCTGCATCAACACACCTCCTAGTCCTACAAAAGAAGCATATGTGTAAATGAAGAACTCACCCTGAGGGTATGGTACTACAAGAATAGGTGTTGATGTGAGGCATTTGTTCAGTGTCCTAAAGGCTTGCTCACATTTATCTGACCATAAATTTTTTTTCCCTTTCCTCTGAAGGGAAGTGATGGGGTGTGCAACCAAAGAAAATTCCTGTATAAATCTCCTATAATATCCTGTCAAAACCATGAAACTACACACCTCGGTCACACTAGTGGGTGCTAGCCAATCTACAATGGCTGTAATCTTAGAAGGATTGACTGTGATACCTTCCTGGGAAATGATGTGACCCAAATACTACACCTTAGACTTAAAGAAGTCACACTTCTCTGGGTTCCTGTAAAGCTACTTCTCAAAATGACACTGTAGAACCTGACGAAGGTGATCCTCGTGCTCCTAATGTGTACATGAGTATATAATAATATCATCAAGGAAAACAAGCATGAAGCGATCAAAAAACATTCTGAATACCCCGTTCATCAAGCTCATGAACACTGCAGGGGCATGCGTCAAACTGAAAGGCACAACTATGAACTCATAGTGCCCATATCTCATGCAAAAAGTTGACTTGTGGATATCTACCTCTACAATCCTCAAGTGATGGTATCCAAATACTATAACCCACTTCATCTTATCAAAAAAATCATCAATGCGAGGAAGGGGGTAACGATTCTTGATCGTTACTTTGTTCAGCTTCCTGTAGTCCACACACAACGACAAGGATTTTTCATTCTTCTTAACAAAAATCATAGGTGCACCCCAAGGAGATACACTAGGATGGATTAGGCCTTTCTCAAGAAGGCCATCTAGCTATAACTTGAACTCACAAAGCTTAGATGTTATCATCCTATAAGGAGTGCACGAGATAGGTTCTGCTCCTAGTTCTTAAAATGTGCTAAAAGTCTACATATTTAGTTATGTGCATTTCGTAATAATTTTAAAATAACATTGGAGCACTATTTAGTGTGGCATCTCCAAAAACTCCTATTATAATTTACATTGTTAATTTCTTTTTTATAAAAACAATATAAATATGGTGGATATTATTTATATTATATTTTAAAAATTCAAATAAATGTGGATTTTATGTAGTAAATAATTAGAAATGTGGGTTTTCTACAATTTTTAGAATATATTACAATTGTGGAATCAATCTACACAGATCTATCTATACATGATTTTGTTTCTATTCTTAAAATGTCCACTAAAAGCTCTGTATGCATATAACCAATCCATGCTGAAGCACTTGCTAATGTTTTTTAATATAACAGAAGGATACGATTATCCGAGGTAATGGTGAAGCATCTCCACAAACTTATTACCCACTCTTTACACTAAGGAGGCTAAAAAGATATTGGCTAAAGAAGCAATATCGACATCTCAAACTGTGGATATTATTTATAATCATATTTTTAATAAATTTAGAATAAGGGTGAGATTTTCTTGAGGTGGCTCCATCTAGGATTCCAATGTGGCTTTTCCTACAAGTTTTTACCAGTATATTAAAATTGTGGGAAATCTACATAACCTAATAAATAAGATATGAAATCATTGTAGAGATACCACCACTAAGGATTCTATAGTTCTCTTAAAAATGTTGAAACTTTAGTGCAATGAATTCCACTTGTGGTCTTAGAAAACACTTAATTGTTTGTTGTAGTGTTTTGACCCCCCAATCCATAGGTAGGGTTGGTATAAGAAATTAAGAGGTGATGGACAAGCTTAGCTTGTCCCAGAAGGCTCCAAAATCAGCCCTTAAGGCCAAATCCGAATTTACAAGGTATGATAGAGAGTAGAACACTCAAGTTGCTTACACTCAACTTAAAAACACATAGACCAAAAGTAATAACTAATTTTAAAAATGAATTCTTTTTGTCACATCCATAATTAGTTTAGTAACATGATTAATTCTAATTTAGACACATAAATCAATTAATGATAAATAGGGAATTACATCACTAATTAAAATCACATACTCCAAAATTAAATAAAGGAAAAGAAAAGAACAACACACAAAACCCTTGGTCACAATTGGAGGTCAATCCCCCCATGGGGACCTCCTAACAACAAATAAAACAAACAAAACGTCCACAAGTTGCCATGGTGACCATTTTCGTATCCACCAGTATTCCATGTGGTTGGTCTCCAATCCCCCTTTTGATTGTTGTGATATAATTACTCTGCAAAAATCACACAATACCTCCTTCGGCCTCATGGCCATATCAAAACATCCAAGATAAGATATATGCATACAAATCAATAATTATCCATACATAAATTAAATCATCATCTAGTACCAACAATGTTATTATTTAAAAATTCTAACAATATCTCAATTCTATATTTCATCAATACCAATAAGATCACAAGATTAGTTCAATTGCTAAATCCTACTCAATACAATGACGAGAATCCTGAATGTCATAAAATATATAAATATGTCAACAACACATTATCATCAATATAAAATGTCTCTCTAAGATAATCCACACAATTCATACTATGAATCGAAATCCATCAATAGTCAAAGTATCTCTATCATCTAATCATCATCCTAAGTAAAAATGATAGAATAATATCCATGTATATAGTCAACAACAATAGAAATAAAAATATAATAAGTGTCAAATGGAACATGGGTACTACATCCCCCTCCCCTTAGACTCGATTTCCTCCTAGAAGTCACTAAAATAGGTGTGGAAACTAGACTTGTAGCAATGTTGCATCCTCCCATGTAGAAGCAGCTCTCATCATAACTGTCCCACTGGACTCGTACCTGGTCAATCTCTCTACCTCGAAGGCCCAGGGTCCTGTACTCTAAATATATGGATGGGCTCCACCATCACCTACCTCAGATCCTTACACCTGTAATAAGGTTGAATATAATACATGAGAAGGATCTACAATGTACCTCCTAAGTAAAGAAACATGAAATACATCGTGGAAGTGAGACAAGCTCAGGTGGAAATGCTAGATGATAGGCCAAAAGGACGATACGCTCCAAGATCTAAAAGGGACCAACAAATCTAGGAGCAAGCTTATAGCCTTTTTCATAATGTATAAGGATCTTATGAGGCCTGACATGAATAAACACCTTCGTGCCCACCTCAAAACTATGATCTATCCTATATTTGATCTACATACTTCTTCTACCTATCCTGAGCCTCCTGTAATCTATGCCTGATCATAATAACCTGTTGCTCCATATCCTGTAGTAAGGCTAGCCCAAGAGAAAATTTGTCCTCTAACCTATCCCAGCTCAGTGGTGTCCTACACTCTCTGCCATACAATTGCATGAAAAGGAGCCATGCCTATTGAACTCTGAAAACTATTATTGTAGGAAAACTCCATTAAATATAAATACTCCTCCCACCTCGACTGATGGTCCATGATGTACATCCTAAGCATGTCCTCCAAGATTTGATTCACCTGCTCAGTCTGTCCATCTTTCTCAGGGTGATAAGTTTTACTGAAATTGATCTTTCGTTATAATAGCATACTGCATGGTAGTCCATAAGTGAGAAGTGTCCAAGGGATCGCGGTCACAAATGATCTTCCATGGAATCTCGTGTAATCTAACAATATCATCAAGGTATATCCCTACCACTTCACTAGCTATGTAGGTGGTCTTCACTGGAGAAAAGTGAGCCACTTTCATCAATTTATCCACCGTGACCATGATGGGGCCTCATGGTGGCATCTCGACATCAGTAACCCAACTATGAAATCCATGGAAATGGTGTCCCATTTACACTCTATTATAATATGGGGGAAGATAATTCCATCTTGATGCTGATGCTCATGGCCTTCACCTTCTAACACTCTAAATAGCATGACATGGTATGAGCCACTTCTCTCTGATAGTCCCCTCCAATGGTATAACTGTCTCAAGGTGGCATGCATCTTCTTCACCCCATGATGGGCTGAATAAGGTGCATGATGAGCCTATGTTAAAATGTCTTGTCTCAAGCCTCCATTGCTCTGGAATATATATCTAACCTCTATGCCTAAGAAGACCATCTGTATCTAATGAAAATCCATCAAATATCTCCCTCAAGGGCCCTCTGATACTCAATCTCTTGCTCTGGTTTCAAGGTAGAAGTTATCGTGAGGAAGATGCTCCAAAATCCTACTCCACAAATCTGTACCCACTAAAGTAGCCATAACCACATGTCTCCACCTACTCAGGTCATCTGAAACAATGTACTCCTTCCCCTTCACATGAATCTATCTCCATGTTCATACTCACAAAGCAACTGCCATCCAATGCCACTAACGAGTATTGAGATTGGGCGGCATGAAGAGATGTCGAGGACTCAAGTGATCAGTCTTGAGTGTAAATATCTAGCCAAGAAGGAAATTTATCTCCAATGCAACAAGGCATGTACAACTATTATGAGCTCAAGGTCATGAGTCAGATAATTAAGCTCATAATCCTTGAGTTTACGAGAATCAAAAGCAACCACTCGGCCCTCCTGCATCAACACACCATCCATGTCCAGCCAAAGAATTATCTGTGCAAATGAAGAACTCACCCTGAGGGTTTGGATACTACAAGAATAGGCACTATCCTAAGGCATTCCTTTAGTGTCTTGAAGGCCTATGTCACATCTATCTCAGTATACAAACTTCTTCCCTTTCCGTTAAAGAGAAGTGATGGGGTGCACAACCCTAGATAAGTCTTGTACAAATCTCCTGTAGTATCTTTCCAAGCCCATGAAACTGCACACCTTGGTCACACTAGTGGGAGCTGGCCAATCTATAATGGCTCTAATCTTGGAAGGATCGACTGTGATACCTTCCCCAAAAATGATGTGACCCAAATATTGCACCTCGGACTGAAAGAACACATACTTGTTAGGTTCCTGTAAAGTTGCTGCTCACGAATACACTGTAGGACCTCTACGAAGGTGTTCCTCATGCATACATGAGTATATTAGAGATGGTATTCTAATAAGAAAAGGATGAATCCATCCAAAAAATAACATCCTAAACACCTAGTCTCATCAATCTCATGAACACTAGTGGGGAATTCATCAAACCAAAGGTCACAACTATGAACTCATATTGCCCATATCACGTGTAGAAAAGTGACTTGTGGATATCTTTCTCTGCAATCCTTAGCTGATGGTACCCTGACTTAAGATCAATATTATAAAATATTATGGCCCCCTTAATTTGATCAAAAAATGATCAATGTGATGAAGGGGGTAATGATTCTTGTTCATTACTTTGTTTAGATACATGTAGTCTAGACATTAACCGTAATGATCCATCCTTCTTCTTAAAAAAGGTCACCAGTGCACCCCAAGGGGATACACTAGGATGGATTAGGCATTTCTCAATAATGCCCTCAAGCTGCAACTTGAGCTCACAAATATCAGATGTGGTCATCCTATAAGGAGCACGTGAGATAGTTTCTGCTCCTGGAACCAAGTCAATGTGGAAGTCTATCTCATGTGGGAGATGCATCCTCAATAGATAACAAGGAAAAACATCAGAAAACTCTTGCAAGATGGGGTGATCATCAAGTGAAGGTCCACTAGCCCCATCCTCTGACCTATCACTAATAGTAATAACGTACAACTGACACCCACGTCGTGTACACCCATTAAGCTACATAGCTGAAATAGTGTGGTTAGAAATGGGTCTCCTAACTCTAGCTATCATCTAACTCAACCCTTGATGATCATTTCTACATGATGTAGTCTTATGGTAACAATCCACTCTAGCTCTGTGTTTAGATACTCAATCCATGCCCAAGATTGACTCCATATGAACCCAACAGAAGGATATGAAGATCTGAGGTAGTGGTGAAGGGTCCCAAATCCACTAGTTAGAGATGTTTTCTCCATAAGCCATCCCAATTTCCCAGCTATATACCCATTATAACTACCACCAGCCTATAACACTCTAAAAAATATGGTGCAATAAAAGAATATAGATGAACCAGAATCAAACAGAATGGAGGTAGGAATACCACCAATGGTACATGGAGTCTCTATCATGGTGCTACTAAGTGCTCATACCTGGTGGTTCTCATCCACTGTATAGATCTGATGGCTACGATCCCATATTGCCAACTCTAGGATCTGAAATCAGCAGCTTACCCTTGTTTACTAGGGTTCTAAATGAGCAATCTCTCTAATGTTGTAAACAACACCACATCCATAACAACTGTCTGGTCCTCTCTAATGAGATGTGGCTCCAACTGGTACTCTAGAGTTTTGTACTATGGATCTTGATGATCCAGCTATGAAATGCTGAGGTAGTTGCTGGTGAGATCCTATTGATTGAGCTCTCGGTGCAACCTGTTTCCTAATGGGACCCCTACGTGTAGGCCCCATATCCCTTCCCTATGAGCATTCCAAATATCTATAAGGGCCTATATGGTGGATGTATCTTTTTGTTACTGACTACTAATTGAGGTGGCTAGTATGGTGGCCTAAATGAAGACTGTGCATAACCATGTCCACCACGAGGAGGAGGAGCTGACCCCCTCAACGTGTTATCCTGCATATGTTGGATGCGGCCCCAAATTTTTTCCCTAGCCTGCTAAGTATTACCTTGAGTCTCCTCTGTAATGTAGGCCTTCTCAATGGCCTCTACTAAGTTCTATGGGAAATGAATGTGCACCACACCTCCCAAATCTAAATTTAGGCCCCTAATGAACCTGTGAATCCTGACATGCTCATACTACATATAGTCAACATAGTGCAGTAAATTAAAAAATCAACTCTCATACTCTGCCACAGTCATGGATGTTTCTGACGTAGGTCACAGAACTTATCTATCCTCTATTGAATAAACCTCCTGGATAAGTACTCTACTCTTCTACAACCTCTCCTCAAGGATCTCCTAGGTAACTATCTCCAAGTTTATGTCCAGCCTTTATTCCACAGTCCTTCAAAAGAAACCTGTTAACATCCCTCAGAAGGTGAATTGAAACATAGAGTTTCATGTTGCTAGTACATGGGAAAATTTCTTAAATTGTCACCCTCTCAAGCTCACTAACCAAGCAAGTCTCTGTTATAAAACCACCTGTATCACTAGAATAATGAGACAAACGTAGATTCAGGATCTCTGTGATATGATCTGCAGCTGATGAATTTTGACCCAATGTCACTCTCACATGTTCCTCCCTCATCCTAGGGCTATAAGATATGTCTCTATGTCCTAAAATCTTGTCTCCATGTCCCCTCTAAGGTCAATTAGCTCTAGCTGAATCCATGCGGTATTCCTATTTTCCTATGCTCATTGCTATTTTGAGGAGATGCACGAGCCTCAACTGATGGCTCTCTATCCTATCTAGTAATTCATCCTCTTAAGGATCTTCTATGTATAGTGGCATTAACCTCCTGAAGTGTATGTAATATATGAGGAAATATGGCTACTACAACCTAATCTGGAGGTGGCAAGTCTAGGTCTATGTGCAAGAACCCCTTGTCTTATCCACGCCTCCTGCATAGACCAAGGCAAGATTTAATTCATCATTCTAGTTTTTGTTTCAGTTTTTAAGTTTGCTACATTATACAAAAACCATACAATGTTTTTGTATCTTGCTACATTATACAAAAACCAACAAGCATACCAAAAAACTCAAAAAACATACGCAAGATACAAAAGTAAAAGAAAAACAAATAAACAAGGGTATAACTCCTACCTTTCCCTACTAAATCTTGATCTAAGACTCGTACACCAATATCCTTCAAGCCCAATCTATCACCAACAAGATCCAAAAAAATCCACAAGCACTCCAAAATCCTCCCAACTCCAAAAATACAAGAGCACCAAAAGAAATGAAGTAACTTCCAAACAAGCGAAATAATTTGAATAAATAATAAAGGGAGACGTGAGAGTGAGGTGGATCCATGTAATATGCCACATCACTCATCCTCAAATCCACCTCATAAGTCAAACCTCAACCCCAATTCACAATAAATTGATGGTTGAGAGGAATGAAAAAGCTCATACACAAACAATCCAAACCCACACCCCCTAAGGACAAACTTTAAAACCCATGTAAAATAAGAGAAATGAATGCCACTTTTCATCTTACAAAACAGTTAATTAGGTCTATTTTTGACCCCCCAATCCATAGGTACGTTTGGTATAATAAATTAAGAGGTGTGGGACAAGCTTAGCTTGTTCCACAAGGCTCCAAAATCGGCCCTTAAGTCCAAATCAGAATTTCCAAGGTAAGATAGAGTGTACAACACTCAAGTTACTTACAATCAACTTAAAAACACATAGACCAAAACACCAACTAATATAATAAATGACTTCTTTTTGTCACAACCATAATTAGTTTAGTAACATGATTAATTTACTAATTTAGACACATAAATCAATTAATGATAAACAGGGAATTACATCTCAATTAAAATCACATACTCCAAAATTGAATAAAATAAAGGAAACAACACATAAACCCTTGGTCATAATTGGATCTCATCCCCCCATGGGGACCTACAAAAATAACAACAAAATTCAACAAGTTTCCATGGTGACCATTTTCGTATCCACCCAGTATTCCGTTGTGGTTGGTCTTCAATCCCCCTTTGATTTTTGTGATATAATTACTTGCAAAAATCACACAATACCTCATTTGGCCTCATAACAATATCAAAACATCTAGGATAAGATATACACATACAATTCAATAATCATCCATATATAAATTGAATCATCGTCCAGACCAACAATGCTACTACTTAAAAATTCTAACAACATCTCAATTCTATATTTCATCAATGCTAATAATATCACATGATTAGTTCAACTGCTAGATCCTACTCAATATGATGAGAATTACGAATTTCATAAATATACAAATATGTCAACAACACATCATCATCAATATAAAATGTCTCTCTAAGAATCCACACAATTCATACTATGAATAAAAATCTATCAATAGTCAACTTATCTCTATCATCTAACATCATGCTAAGCCAAAATGATATAATAATATCCATGTATATATTCAACAATAATAAAAATCAAAATATAATAAGTGTCAAAAGGAAGTTGCCACTACAAGAGCTTTCCAAAAAGTCTAATTTTGTTAAAATCAGAGCTCTGGGTCAAAAAGTGTGACCATTTTACTCTCCTCAAAATCTATGGGAATCCAATGTGCCATTACTTACCTTGTGGTTTTTTTGACCTGCATTAATTAACTTTTTTATCGGGCTCTAGGAGTCAATTAACGTGGTTTTTTAATCCCCGCTTACTTCTCAATAACTGCCCCTCATTTTCCCATAAATCTCCCCTTACCTTTCCTTGTTTCATGGGTTTGTGTGAGGAATTTAATTTATAGATCTGAGACCCTACTACTTGCAGTAGTCACCTTTCGAATCCCCATAACACTGTTTAAAATTTTCCTTCATCACAGGTTTAGCCAACTACTTTACTCAGGTTTGTAGAATTACTTTATTTAGTCATCTTAGGAAGTAAAGAAACTTTGAAAACCCGCATTACTCCCTTCATATCTCTTCCTTTGTTCTACAAGTTTTCATTATTGCTCTGGTTGTATTTTCGACCCCTCATTACTTAAAAGCAATAGGGGGTCGGATCCCCATAATACTATATCACCACTTTGATTTTTGTGGTTTTTTCGGGAAGCGTTACTTCACTTCTTTACTATGGGGAATCCTAGATTCATTTCTTTGAAGTTGTTGGGGCTTGAATTTCCACATAACTATTGGCCCCCTTTTCCTTGCATTACGGGTTTGTAGAACAACTTGACTCTATTTTTTGGTCCTCACTTACTTCGCAGTAGGCACCCTTAATAAATATGCATTACTACTTTCTTTTCCTTATTTTCTCTTGGTGAGTTTTTAAAATTACTCTAATCACACTTTGGGGTAGTCATTACTTGAAGTAATGCCCTCTTGAAATCCCACACAACAGCCCTCTTCCCCTCTTTTTCTACGGGTTTTATGGATTAATTTACTCACACTTCTGATGGCTCATTACTTAGAATTAATAGGGGTTTGGATCCCCACAACACTGGTTTTTGCCTTTTCTTTTTTTACGGGCTTCCAGGTGTGTCTTACTTTCTCAGGTTTTCAAAGTGGGTAAGGGTCATTTTTCACAAAAAATACTCCTTCACTTCCTTTTTTTTTTGTGGGGGTTTTAACCTTGCTTTAATTTGGGATTTTATCCCCCACTACTTCATAGTAGTAATGAGCACTAACCCCATAACACTACCAACTCACCATGTGGCTTGCTTACGAGCTCACTAAGTTCCTCACAATTTAATACATTTTTTCATTCAAATCCCATTTAACTATTAATTATTTCTTCTTCCCAGTTCAGCCATTTTTCTAGGAGGAAAAGATTTGGTCAACACTAGTTTTTTATACTTAAATGCTACACTTATTCATTTTGGTGTTGTGGAATATTTGAAATTTTCGGTATATCTGTTTTCATTTAATTTCTTTTGATATTTTTGATTGAATTGTGTTTTAAGACATTTAAGATGGATTTTATCAAAATGGTGTTTCTTTTTAGCTAATAAGTGATAGAGTATGTGGATTTCGAAGCATTTTATGAATAAAATCTAATGGATGGTCATGTTTATGTTATTTATTATATGAACATTGAGAATTTTTGTTTTAATGTGAAACTTTGAATTTGAACATGTTTTTTTTCTTAAAGGGTCTATTGGTTATTTGAATTCTTGAAATAATTTCCTGAAACTATGAGCCCTAATCAAAAACATGTTATAAAATTAAATTTCTTGAAAAACTTCCTCAGAATTTTTTCAATCATTGTAGTATGCACAGGGTCTACTTTTGAAAGGCAAGGATTTTTTTTGGGCCTCTTGAAAAATCTAACAATATCAAATAATAGAGTGTTTGAATATTTTAGTGTTTTTTGGAAAGCTTTGGTGTTAACTATCACCAACACAGGGAGAGACTCAACCAATAAACAAAAGCACACAAAAATAACTATTATATTTCATTTAATAAGCTTCTTATAAAGTCAGAGCTACAACTCTGTAAATTCTTTTTGTTTGTTTTACAATATTCTCTAAACTTATTGCTCTATAAATTCCTCTACTATATTCCTTTTATATTTCTTTTTTTTTCTCTCTATGCTACTACATGTGTATTAGTTTCTTCTTCAAGTTGCTAATATATATTATTCTTCTCTCCTTCTCTATTTTCTGTTCTCTCCTGAGTTATTGATGATCTCTCTCATTTTTGTTAGATTCAAAAAACACATACATATATAACTAGGAGTATCCAAAAGCACATTGACCTATGACACGGATATGAAACAAATATTCATTTTAGTGATTACCACAGAATTGAATTTCCCTTGTCCCACACAAGCTTGAATCCTTTGCATTTGTGGGTTTTCCTTTGAAACTCAATGTTTTCTTCATTATGTGGATTTTTCTACATCATGTGACATTTTCTATATACAACGAATTTTTCTACAATGCGTAAATTTTTCTTTATACCATGGGTTTTTGTTTATATAGAAAAATTAAGATCCATGGAAAATTCTAGACCGACACAACACTTTTTCTCTTACTTGTCTCACATATTTTTCCTTAGCCTTTGTTTTATATATTGTTTGGGTAATTCAAATTCAAATAGCCAAAATGGAAATTAAATACCTATAAGAGGTGGTGGATGGAAGAGAGGTAAGAAATAAATTTGAAAAATTACGTGAGGCTCTCGATTATTAGACACCATTAATTATAACACTCCCTCTTAATATTGAGCTGAAAATAAATAAAGCAGGGACTATTTTTAAAGTCCTCAACAACTACAATGCCCATATTTTCTCTTAAATGATCAAATTTTTTCTTTGATAAAGGTTTTGTAAAAATGTCAGCTAGATGCAAGTTATAATTACCAAATTTAACCTCAAATTCTCCTTTCTCAACTAGTTCATGAATGAGGTGATATGTAATTGCTATATGCTTTCTTCTACCATGAAAAAATGAATTCTTATATACTTAAATGGAAGACATATTATTAGAAAAATAAATAATATTCTTGTTTATCTTCATGAAAATTTGAGAGGATTCTCCTTAACCATATTGCTTGACAAGTGGTTGATTTTTCTACAACATAATTTGCTTCATATGTAAACAATGAAACAACTGACTGTTTCTTTAAAGCTCATGAAATCGATCCTGATCTAGCATTCAACACATATCAAGAAATTTGTTTCTGCCATTAATACTACCTGCTCAATCACTATCTGTATATGCAAATAATTGGAAATATTCATTAAATGCATATATAATTCCATAATTTCTTGTGCTATTCACATACCTAAAAATACATGTCTCCTTCCCAGTGTGTCTCTTTTGGTGTCTCCATGAATCTATAAATCAACATAATTTTATAAATTATATTATTTATTATTCCAGCTAAATACATCAAGCTTCCTACCATACTTTTATATCTTGTAGGATCCACATTTTTGTTGCGATAATATTTGATCAAATTTAGACTTAATTCTATTGGTGTATATTTTGGTTTACTATCTAACATTCTAAATATATTCAAGGTTTCTTTTACATACTTTCTTTGACAAAAAATAATTCCATGCTTTGTTTTCTTGACCTCAATGCCAAGAAAATACTTCAACAATCCTAAATCAGACATCTCAAATTCCTTCTTCATGACTAATTTAAATTCATTTATTTCCTTATATTTCATGCTCAGTAAATATTAAATTATCAAAATATAAAAAAATGATTAAAATGCCACCATTGTTTTCTTTGATGTAGAGTGTGGGCTCACTATTGTTTTTATTAAATCCATTACTAATCAGATAGGAATATATCCTACTTTACCATTCACTTAGTGTTTTTTTAAGTCCATATATTGATTTCTTAAGATTGTATACTTTTATTTCATACCCTATAATTTCATAACTAGGTAGCTGTCCCACATACACCTATTATCCCAATACTCCATTCAGGAACGCTGATATGACAAATATTTGATAGAACTTCCATTCGTGATGAGAATATGTGGCAATAATTATTTTTAGAGTCTCTATCCTTGCTACTAGGTAAAATGTATCATTATAATCATGTCCACGCCTTTGTTTGTAGCATTTGAAAACTAATATTTTCTTATATCTTTCTATTTTTCCTTTGGGAGTAGTCTTGGCTTTATGAACCCACTTAACTCCAATGAATTCCTTTCCTTCAAGAAGATATACTAGCTCCCATGTTTCATTCTTCTCATCCATGCATTTATTCACACCATTTATGATCCTTAATTCCTTCCTCAAAATAAATAGGATCTGCTTATGAAAATGAAGCAAACTTAATCATTTCATTTCATTTTCTTCATGCCTTGATTGGTCATATATCTCTTGAGCACTTCTCATTCATCCTTGTTGTTGGAATGACTCAGTTGATGATAAAGATGCTTTATTTTTTGTTCCTTGCATGCTTTTTTGGCTACTTCCATTTCAAGATTTACCCATTTGTGAAATGGATGTCCAACTTTGTGCATTGTTTGTTCTACCATCTGCTGGTTTAGCTTCAATGATAGGTGTGTTTTATTTTATTTGTGGCTTCTCCACTTCTTGTGCATCTCCACAAGATGATTCCTCAATGAATTAAACATCTCTACTAATTATTAGTTCCTTTATTACTGGATTACACAATCTGTAAGCTTTATATTACTCGTTGTATCTAATAAAAATGCAATTCTCTCCTCTTTTATCCCATTTTGATGCTCTCTTCTTTAGAACATGTGTGTATGCCACACATCAAAAAACTATCAAGCATTCAAAACTTGGTTTTGTTCAAAATGATGCACCTTGAGGTATCATGTTCCTCACACCCTTTATGGGGCATCTATTCAGAAAATACATTGTTGATCCAACTGCTTATTCCTATAATTCATTACACAACCCTCTTTCTTTGTGCATGCTTCTTTCCATTTCTTGAATGGTTTTGTTTTTTCTTTCTAATACACCATTTTTTTGAGGTGTATACCTTTTTGTGAATTGTTTCTTGATCCCATGCTCCTTTTAGAAGTTTAACAACTCATTTGATATATATATTATCACCCTTTATCACTTCTCAATGTCTTTATATAACAAACATTTTGATTCTCAACCATGGAATTGATTTGTTTTGATTCTTCAAATGTTTCTGATTTATTCTTACTAAAATAAATTCATGTCTTTTTCTTGAAGTCATTTATAAATGTAATGAAATAAAAAAAATTATATATGGAGGGATTCTTCATGTAACAACACAAATATGAATGTATCAACTCAAGAGGTGAGCTCACTCTCCATGATTTACCTAAGGGAAAATAACTTCTATTTTTCTTCCCTAATATACATCCTTCACATATTTTATCTTGTAGTTTAATAGGTGGTTGTCCTTTAACCATTTGATTTTTATAAAGAACACAATCCACCATAACTTAGATGTCCATACCTGAGATACCAAAGATTATATTGATCAACAACTATTGTTTTGAACATTGTTGCACCTACACTCTACATCCTCATGGGAAATATTTTGTTTTGTTTCATTTTCCCAAAAGAAATCAGCCTACTGCTTCCATTTATATCATATAAAGCACATTATCCATTTTTAAACTTCACCTTATATCCATTTTTAACAAGCTACCCAATATTGACAATATCTTGGAACATAGAATACATTATGTATCTACTTTTTATCTTCTTTCTTGGTGATAATGGATAGAATGCCTTTACCCATCACAAGAACCTTGTCATTCATTCCCATCTTTCCTTAAGATTTTATTGCATCATCTATGTTATTAAACATCTCCTTGTCTTCATACATATGGTTATTGAATGCACTTTTGAAATACCATACTTTATTTATTCTTTGCTCGAATACATTACAAGTTACAAAGAATGATCCATTATTTTCCGGTTCATCTTATTTTACATTAGAAAGATGGCATTATGATTATGATTTCTCAAACCATATTCTTTCTTCTTGCATTGACTAACATAATGTCCATACTCTTTTTGACATTAACATTGTACATTTGATTTTTCATACCTTTGTGACGAACTAGCTCTGAAAGTGTTATTGCTCCTTCCTCTTCCTCTTGTTGACTTTATGTTCTACCTTCTTTCTAGTTGCTAAATTTTTGTCTTCCGCTACTTTATGATGATCATCCAATTCCTATAACATTTTTTTTTTGTTTTAAAGGATTAAATTACATTGGAGAATTTTTCGGTCCTACTTATCCTATGTTCATGGTTTTACAAAGAACCTATCATCTCATCAATGGTTATTTGTCTTAAGTCATTGGACACCTCTATTACAACAACTGGATCAAATTTGGTTGTAAGGGTCCTCAATAATTTTTATATGATACTTCGATCTTCAACGACATATCCATTAGTCATTTGATTGAATATGGTCATTTTTCTTGTGAAAAAAAAAAATATTGATTCAGATTATTTAATGAGAAAGGTCTCAAAATATCTCATCAACATCTGCAATCTGACTAAATTTACTTTATCACTTCCTTCATAAGCATGTTGGAAGTTATACCATGTTTTACTGGAATTTATAGCTGGTGTTATTCTTGGGAAAACTAAATCAATGATGACAAAATGAATATAGCTTAAAGCCTTTTCAATTTTTCTTCTATTATCTGTTACAACATTCTTATGTGCTTGTGTCAACACATTGAATGCATCCTGGTCTACTACCTCTACATATCCTCCTTCAACAAATTCACATAACTCTTGAGAAGAGAAAAAAGCATTCATCTTATTGCACCAAATGTCATAGTTATTCCCATCAAATATTGGGGGTTTTTCGTGATGAGTAACTACCGGAAGCCACTAGATCTGAACCCAGAAAACTCAAACAAAGAAAGTAACAGTTCTTATTTGCTCCAAAAACCTTTTTGACCAAGTACCAAACTGTTATAAAAAAATTGTTCTAACTACAACCAACATGCAGAAATACATAGAAAAAACAAAAAATAACAAAAAAATAACTATTATATTTGATTTAATAAGCTTCTTACAAAATTAGAGCTATGGCTCTTCAAATTTTTTTCTTTTACCATATTCTCTCGAGCTACTACTCTACAAATTCATATGCTATATTCCTTTTCTCTTTCTTATTTTCTCTCTCTATTATGTTGCATGTGGATTCTACTTTCTTCTTCGAGCTACCGCTCTAAACTCTTCTTCTCTCATTCTCTATTTTATATTCTCTCTCAAACTATTGATGTTCCCTCTATTATTTCTAATTAAAAAACCACACAGATATATAACCAAAATTCACCCAAAGTACATTTCTTGGCATAATCAATACATTGATTAGTTTGGATTAGTTTGGATACACATTTACAGGTGGTTACCTCCTAACCATCGCATTCTGTCATGTATTTATACATTATTTACACATTGAATAATTATTCGGAAATTTTACATTTCTCCTAATCCAATAGTGGTATCATAGTAGAACCAGAACCTGTGTGTAGGAGGAAATTGTGGGGGAGGGTTGCCAATTTCATGGTCCTCTGGTTGCACTGACCCTTCATTTTCTGACATCCACACTCATTCTCCAACACCTTTAGCCCCCACGAGGACCTTCCGCATGAGGACTTGCCACACATATCCCAAATGATCCATAGTGGCGTAGTTCAACACTGGCTAGCTGCTCACAGAAAGGCCCCACATTTTTACACTGGTCAGGGACAACCTTATGTGCAGGGCTAAGGGCTTCAACATCGACACTAAAAAAAATGTGGCCATTACCCACCTCTCCTACGAGGTTGACTCGAACTTGGGCCAATGTTGTTTCCTGGGAGGCTTCCCAAGAGGTGCTTGATATGGTTTCTTTACAGAAGAAAAGCTTGGAAATAGAATCTACAACCTTGTAGAATTGATATCTAGATTGACTATACCAATTCCTATCGGGATTGAGATTGTGTTATGTGAAAGGACAAGGTGTTGTGTGGAAAGAGAAATGCCCAAACACTAGCAGAACAACCTTGGGCAATGACCTAAGGATTGGAGCCTGTGCCTCTAAGAAACCAACATCCAGAGAAGGAAGACATTGGCAAGAAAAAGGGACCTATGCGCAGGGTATGAAAGATCAAGAGACATGTGGAATTTGTTTGAATCAAATCGGAACAACACGAGATTAAGCCCCTTCATTCATTTATCAAATTTTCTATCAAATATGTACGCAAACAGCCAGCCTATGATTCCATGCAACAGTCTAAGAGCATGAAATTCATGCCAAAAGATGTTAGCAACATCGCAAGCAACCATAGAGATGTGCCAAATTTGAGAGAGCCGAAGTTAATCCCACAAGAGCATCGTATCTTCTCTTCACCAATCTCCAAAACTTGCAATTCAAGGACATAATGGACTGAGTCTTGTTCAAAATATAGATGGAGAAGAGTTGTGTTGATCCAAATGACAAATGTGAGATTAAATGCTCTTAGGCACATCTGTGGTGCACCACACGAGCTTTCAAGCTCACTTCTTCATCTATTGTTTTCAAACGAGAGCACATCTGTCGTTGAGATTCAAGAAAATCCAGAGAAAGTCCTTGTTGCAAGAATCAGATAGGACATGTCGCGACGTAACAAGATGATGAATCTGGGGATGATGACGATGATGATTTAGGGGTATATTTGTAAAGACAATGTATTAAGAGGGGGAATGTTGGCATAATTAATACTTTGATTAGTTTGGATTAGTTTGGATACACAGTTAGAGGCAGTTACCTCCTAACCACCACATTCTCTCGTGTATTTATACATTGTTTACACATTGAATAATTATTCAGAAATTTTACATTTATCCTGATCCAACAACGTTTACCTAGGACATAGAACGAAAAATGCTATTTTTTGTTAGTATTGTAGATTTTTATTTCCTTTAACCCCCACAGACTTGAATCCATTGCATTTAAAGATTTTTCTTTGAAACAGGACCTTTCCTCTATTACGCTTCTTTTTCTACATTGTGCAAAATTTTCTATATATTGTGGCTTTTTCTACAATGCACAATTTTTTATTTATACCAAGGATTTTGGTTTATACAGAAAACAAAAAATCCATGGGAAATTACAAATCCATAAAACTATGTTTCTCTTTTGTCTTGTTGCTTTTTCCTTAGCCTTTGCTTCACGTCTTTGTTGGGTAGTTCAAATTCAAATGTTCAAAAAGGAAAATAAATTCTTGTCAGAGGTGGTGATTTGAAGAGAAGGAAATAAAAACTTTGAAAATTTGCATGAGGATCAATATTATCAGACACTGTTGATTCTGAAAATTTTCTTGAATGCTTTACTCATTGTAAGAGCATTATCTAAGGATAGAGGTTTCAATTCTTTCAGCCCTACAAGCATCACCTAGATGCATGAATGTGAAGTGACAATTTGATATGTTTTGTAAGCCACCACCTTTTTAAAATTGGTTTTGATTAATATGCTATTTATTTGAACTTTGAAGTGTTCAAACTATGTCCATATCTATTTTATCGTGTTGAATGTGTATTTTTACTTCCATGTGTATGCAAGTTATATGTATTTTAGGTTGAATCATAAATTGTTTTGTTCAAGAGTTTCATTATATATAGAGTTATGTGTGTGTGTTTTAAATAGAAATCAATCATACAAGTAAATGTTAGCTATTCTTTATTGAAACTCTACCTAGTGATTGGAAATTTAACTGACATTTAAGATCTTCTATTATAGATTCTTAAATTCTATCAGTTTTGAGAATCTTAATGTTGTTTTTCTGTAGGATTGTTGAATTTTGTATGGTTTAGGTGTTTTGAAATATTTGAAATTTTCAATAAGGTTGTTGTACTTACTATTATAAAATATTTATGTTTTTTGTTTTTTTGATAACCAGGGACATCGGATCAAAGTGGAATCAATGAAAAAATAGGTTATTCCTCTGCAAAAGTGTTTGTTATCCTTTTTTGTTAAAGTATTTTCTACTGTAACTTGGTGAATTTCTTTAAAAAAATACTTATATGTGGTTTAAATCTGGATCTCTTGAAACATTGCATAATAGTGAAAATGATTTTTTTATATCTAGATCCCTAATTGTAAAATGAAATGGTGAAAAAAGTGTCTACATGTTGAGTTTTTGGGCCTAATACCAAATTTTCCGTAGTGGAGACCAACTGAACAGGATGAGGAAACAACCATATTGAGGCTCAGAAAAGTGCATATTCAGGTACCCTTGTCAGATGGGTTTGCCATGAAAAGGAAGGAGGTTCTTTGGGTGCTTGAGTTTGAGATATGGGTGTTGAGGTCTACAAAAATAACCAGAGCAACTCCTCTAGGGTTTCGTTGAATAATCTTCAATGTTCGATTTATGTTGTTTGTTAGACTTCAATGGATGTTGCTATAAATAAAATATCGAGGAAACACGTACAAAACCCCAAGAAAAAAATTAAAACCATAAAAAAATAAAGATGCATATGATGGGTTTGTATTATCCTTAGCTACCAAATAGAGGTACTTATTACTAACCATTGCACTACATCTCAAACCCAATGTAGTTCTAGGTGTTTTTTTGTTTGAATCATGCCCTATGTGCTCTTGTGTCATTCATACTTTATCAGAGTAATAATTATATGTAGAATATAAATACATGGTGCATGGAAAATAATTAACTCTTGTCCTATGAAGTGTGATGTAAAAAACTATCCTTGTGTTGCTTGTGATAGAGATAGATAGATGCAATGGATCAATAAATGCCTTTGATGGATGCAACCTTAGGTGATGGTATTAGTGCTCAGTGCTTGGTCCCTCATTAAGTCTCATAAGTTTATATTTATGTAGTTCTCTTAATTTAATTTCACTATTAACCCCAAAAGGGTTGAAAACCAAAAATATGAAAAGATCAAATGGCTAGAAAGTGCCCAAAAATGAGAGTAAACTGTAAATAGGATCAGGGAACCCCAGAGGGGATAAGAGTACCTAGGGTGTCCCATTTTTGGGTGGGCATCCCAATCATAGATAGGATGAATGTAAAATGATAATACAAATTGTGCAAGTGTAGGTGAATGGTTTAAAGTAACAATAGAAAGCAAACCACAATGGCCAAAGGCATGGGTTGATTATTACACTCTTCACTCAAGAACCATGTGTATAGTAATATAAGCATGAGACTAAAAATTTACCCAAAGTAAATTATTTAGTGAATATATTTTCCTACACTTTATGTTGGTGAGCAGAAATCTCGATAACATAAAGTAGATAGAGATGCATACTTGATATCTCTGTAGAGTGTTATAGAAAAGCATACCAAAGTACTAGATAAAGTGTGGAGTGAAAAAAATATGGAGGGTGGAGACTAAAGATGTAAAAGTGTAAAAAGTGTTGAGAATGAACCTAGGGTGGAATTGTATGTATAGATGCCAATATGTGTGATGTGCCTACATGTTCTTTTGTTGTGTGTGGTGTTATTGTTGATGCCATTGATGTTTTTGTTGTTTAATTCTTACTTCTCATATGAATGGAATTGCAAAAGAGAAGATGATCATGTAGTTAAATACTCATGTCTATGTGTAAAAATTGCATGTATATAGTACAAATATTGTTATGAAAGTACAAAAATGAAAAAGCAAGATGTGTTCCTGATCCGTAATGAGAGAAAGGGTGAAAAAATGATATCCTATAACTTTTAGTGAAGTGTCAGTTTTTAGGGCAATCTCATGTCGTTGTGGCTGAAGAATTTTAGGGATAAATGTGTGTTATTCACTAACCTGTAAGTGCTTTCCTAAGAATATGAAGAGATCTCTTTACCACCTAGTTTTTTTGGTGATCTAACAACCTGGATAAAGAAGTGTAAGGAGGAAAGTATGATGTTTCTATAACTTGTATTTTCTCCTGAGAATGCTAAGGACAAGATTTATTTTAAAATATATTGCACATATCGGATTTTTATAGACTCATGTGAACCCACTCGTTGTATAAATCATTGTGTCATCTAAAGAAAGTTTAAAACTAAACTATACCGGTACTTCCTTTTATAGTGTGTACACCCCAAATGACATCCGCCCTCTTTGGGGGCACATGCAATGTAGGAGATATGAGAATGTGGCCCCAAAAGAGGAATGACAATGGAAACTAAACTCTTCCTTGTAGGGGAAGGGGATGCACTTGGTATAAACCTATTCATAGACAATCAAGTGGCTATGATAAAAAAAATAGTATAAAGAAGCATGCATATAGAAAAAAAGTACAAGATACGTGCAGGAATTTTTAAGCTAAAAGGAAAGTAAACAAGCAATAATTTAAATGTAAAATGCAAAATGTGGATTGTAAATGTTGGACATCTCTCACGATGTCACAAAATATTCAAGGCCATTGTTTCCATAGAAAAACAAATAGGTTTCCACACCAAACAAAGGGAAAGGCCCGCATATAATAGAAAATAAAGACAAACAAGTACAAAAAACAAATAGCCATAGTAGCAAGTAATCCTACAAATAAATGATGTACATGAAGTGCCCATTAGTATGTTAGAAGGATAAACTAGATGCCAAAAGCATGTATAACCAATAACGTATTGTGATAATTACAAACTAAAATATTAAAACTTGTAGTATACGAATGTCGATTCCCTCAGTAGCCATTGTGGTACTTGTAGTAGCCAAGCATCTATGCTACATATATAAACCCTATATCTACAATCACAACTAGAAAAGGATGTGAATGGATATGTGTGTATCATAAATATAATATCATATAAGTGATCTATCTAGAATGTGTAATAAATGAACATATACAAGAAAATGAGAGAGATTAAATGCGGCCAAGATATTAAACATGCTTTAGATGGATGGAATGGAATACAAGATGGATTATAAGAGCATCATGCCCCTTTAGTGAATGGAACTTATGTAATGATGTTAATTTTTTTCAACCTCAACAATCAATAATGAAATGTAAACAAGAGTTCTTTAATGGGAAATGGTCAAAGTGTGTGTTGTGTGTAGCGCATTGTGGCGAATGTGTATGTGTTGTAATGATACTCAACCTAGAGATGATCAGTGATGGTGTAGCCTAAAATGTATATTATGGTGAGTTGATCAAAAGAGGTACTGATGTATCCTATGGCATATACCACTACAAGTTGATGTGATAGGTGACGAGTTATCCTATGACATATGTCACTACAAGATGAACGTAGGGTGTGGTGATGTAGCATAAAGTGTCTAACACTACAAGATGATGGAATGGGTGATCATTTAGCCTATAATGTATGTCACTAAGCTAATAATGTCACATTATAGAAGGTTTATTGATGACTTCATGAATGTGATGAGGTCCATTTTTTGTATACCCTCAATAGTTCAGTATGGACCGTGAGACTACAGTGCATCATATGGTAGTGAGTGTAATGTGTACAAGTAGATGTATGTAGTATATGCGGTGATGAGAGACAACCATGCACGATAAAATGCATAGTATGTATAGTGATTATGAGATGTATCATAAGATGTATAATGCCTATTGTGTAGTGTGTGAAGTTCATGTGTATAGTATTCCCTCAACACTCAAGTGTGAACCCAAGCACAATAGTGTGTTGTCGAGAAATTAAAATAATAAATTGTAGATGACTATGCATCTACTAAAATGTTGATAATGTGAGTGTGATATGCATTCTGATATTAGGGTGGGGGGTTATGTCAGTGTTATTCCACCCAAGTGTGTATTATGAATAATGTAATTATGTAATGTCATCTAGAAGATCGTCATTTTGAGGGTGAAAGTCAAATGGATAATCATTAGACACCTGATAAGCAATGGTGTCCAGTTGATCACATAATAAGCCATGAATACGTAAGTTGTACATGTTCATACCATACTCCTTATTAATAAATGGAGGAAGTGTACAAATGTGTGCATATCAATGAGTGAAATTTTATGTATAACCAAGTAATGAACTATTACAAATGAATACATGAACAAAAGACATGGGAAATGATATGTTTCTATGATGCAGATGTATAATACCCCCAATGTAATCAGGACATGATTGTTCTAATGTAAGTGGTGTAGATCTAGGATAGCATGCAAGGAATACAATGAGATGAAATGAATATTAGTCCATAAGAGACAATTATGTGAATAAATCCATGATAAAGTTGAGGAGCATGTTATGGAGGGTAGAGGTCCTCAAAATAAAATCCTAGTCGAGTCAAGCCCTCATCTATATATATAGTTTCATTATAAGTAGTATTGAATGTAATATGCTCCCAATATGAATCATTCATGAAAAGAGTACATGTAGATGGTGGGTGTGTTGATAGAGGTGGTGCATATGATGGCATAGGAGATAGAGTGACGTCTAAAGGGTTGAAAATCCCCCGATAAAACATTGTAGTAGTAGTAGTAGTAGTAGGTGTAGTTGATGGTGTAGCGAAATTAATTTCTATCGTACAAATAACACCTTCAAGAATTGGTAAGTGAGGTAGCTTCTCTATAGGTTGAGGATCATCTTTAGTACAAATGCATAGAGTAGGAAGAGCAGTATTAGGATCTCGGTCACAATATTGGTAAGGGTCACAATCGTGAAAAATAGTATACTCAATGCCTTCATATATGAATTTGACACAATGATGCACAATGGAAGCAACTGATTTTATAGCATGAAGCTATGGTCTACCAAGAAAAAAATTATAGGATGATGGAATCTCAAAGACAACAAATATTGTGTTAGTATTTTTCAGCACTTTAGTGATAGGTAATGTAATATGACCAACACATGGACAAATAGAACCATCATATGAACATAATGAAAGACAAGATTGAGTAATATCAAGAGCAGAAATAATGAACTTCTCAATTCATTATATGGGAGATAAGTTCAGTTCAGATACATTTTTAATTAAAGTTCACTTAATACCCATATTGTGAATGTGAATCATTACATGTAAAGATGGCTCATTGTCAAAAGTATTAATATCAACATGAGGACTAGATTTAAATGCAATATGCTGAAAGAATGCATCAACAAATGATTGATAAACTTAATCTCTATGCATGTCTATAGGTATGCGAGTAGTAGCAAAATGATGTTGGACTCTACATTGTAAGTTAGGATTTCCAAGAAAAAAATCATTGATTGATATATTCATGATAACTAGAATCTAGGAAGACCAAAAAATAATGATGATCCAAAAAGCATGAAGATCAAAGCGGGATTCACTAAAATGATTAAACTAAAAATGGAAAATGATGGTCTAATTAAATTTTATCTAATGGTATGTAAAGTAGTAAAAAATTGAGTAAATAAACAAAGGAAATAACCCAATAAATATAAGAAATGAATTTTGAAACCTTAATATGAAAATAGGGTTCTGCAGTGGAGTCTGGCTTGATAGGATGAGAAAATGACCACACTGAGGCTCATAAAACTGTAGATCCGGGCTATCTAGATAGACTGTGGTGCCTAGAGAAGGAAGGATATTCCTATGTATCAAGTTGGAAGCTCAAGTAATTGTAGGAAAATAATTTTTGTGTGATAAACCATCAATAAGTGAGAACTTCAAGTACTTGGATATAATACTAAAAGGTAGATATAATTTTTCAATCAAGTTTTTTACTATTTTTTTCATTACACTAAGGCTTAAGATTTGAAAACGATTAATTTTCTAGGGAAGACATATACATGAATGGATTTTTGGAAATTTGAAGGTGGGAAACAAATAATCCCTTTTTTTGTACCTATTTGAAAAAGTAGGATGTTCCAACAATAATAATATCTTCCACGTCTACTTCACTTAGTCATTTCAACCTCTTTTAATTTGATATATAAGATGCAAACATGAAGGGGATATTGGAAATTAAAAGTTGTGAATTAAAAAAATACCTACACAACCGAGGCCCATTCCATGAATCTTATTATTCATACCCAAAATAATAAATTATTTATTCTCTATTTAAGTATTTAAATATGAGAAAGACGGGAGAGGGGGAAATGGTTTAATAACATAATATTTTTATATAAAACCTAATTTTAGAGTAATTTAATGTAAACAATAATATAAAGTTTCTATGATGCACTATGAAACAAGCAATAAGAAAGTAAACATGAAACCCTATGTGTAAGAGAGAGAGAAAAGGACTTAGCTAATTTCTTTCTTTTCTTTGAACCAATATGGACTTGAAAACTAATACAGATTAAGAGTATACCATCGCAGTTGTGTAGTGTAAAATATAGAACTCCTAGACAAAGCTGGAATAGGGCGTCTAGACTAGGTCGGGGGTGCGTGGGTGCCAGAATCTACTTCTAGGTAACCATGACTGTGAAAGTGGTCAAAATCAGATTTTCCTATTGTCACGCAAGTGTCGCTAATAATCATTTTTTATCACGTGTATGTTTTAATATAATCTCCAAGTGCACATATAACCTGCAAAACAAAGATTCACCTATGAAACCCATAATACCACATCAATTCCAAAAAATAATGATGCAATACGGGGATTTAGACTAACTTTTGTGGTCACATGGATGAGTGAACTCAAGACCGAGTGCTACATTTCATCTTTGAATCCACATAGTTCTTTTGTGTGTGTGTGTAAATGAATCGTGCCCTGGTAAGCCCTTACACAAGTACACTTGATAGTGGATGATAGCTAGATAAATCAATATAAACAGATGTGTGGATGCAGTAATTAACTTCCCCATCCTATGCATTGTATATGCATAAAATGCAGACCTTTTCCCCTTGAATGTATGCTATATGGATTCCTTTATCAGTATTAGATTCCTTTGGATGCAAACTTATGTGTTGATAATAGATGATTAGAGATTGGTCGTATATTTTGGTCATATATATTTGTATTTATATGATTCCCTTGGTTGAATTTTCATAATTTTCACACCTAAATTCAGTATCTATACCCTTGTCTGTCTACGTGAATGTATTTCACCTTTTTCTTTACCTAGTACCCCCTTTATTTATTTCATCCCCACTTTGATTCAATTTAAAATGCCCACTTAATTATCCTATCACCTTTTATACCCATCCAATTCCCATTAATTAATTAATCCCTATTAATTAATTAATTAATCAATTAATATCGCATGTGCCCTAACAAAACTTTTATTTTGGATGCGTTTATCCTAACCTACATCCCCTTACTTTTCCAAGCTTTTGTCTTGCCTATTTTTTTCAGCTAACTACCCATGAAACATTCTCTTCTCACCTACATGATTTAAAGCACTCTTCCAACTCTTAATTTCCCAAAATCTCGATAAAAATCACAAAAGTATCCCCATTGGGGAAACTTTCCCCATAGTCATTAGTGACGCATCCTAGTCATTAAAAACCATAGCTTTTTTGTAACTGGCTGACTTCCTCTAGTGACTCATCATCCTTGTAATAGCTAGAGATCTGCTGGATCTCCTTTTAACTTAACTTTCAGCTCTCATGATCAACTTGCATGATATTATCATAATTTTGTATTATCTTATTCATTTATTCTCATGTTATTGTTTTATTTTATTCTTCTAATCTTTTGTAGGTTCAAATCAGTCTCGACAACACTCATAGTTCCCTTAGTAACCACCTCTTCCAAATTAATTTTCTGAAGGTCTCCATTTCATTCTTTTTCATTTCACCTTTTCCTACCTTGCTACAGTCATTGTCACCTCACCCTGGTCACCATCGTCTAGGGTATTATTGGTCAACCTACCCATCCAAATCACTATTATCTATCATACTTGTCTTTTGTTTCCCCCATACCTTCTTCTCAAGGCCCTCACAACATCCAAAGGATTTTGTTACCATCTAGTTTGCATCCAAATCTCTACAGGTTTGTGTATTTGCATTGTTATTCAGATCCATACGTGTAGGTTGCCATTAACCTATCCCTGTATAGTATGGGTCACCATTAACCCAATCAGATACCATTTAATTTACATTTATTTAACTCGGATTTGTATGTGCCTTAAATTTATGCATTTCCAATTTTTTTGTGCCTCAAATTGTGCATATTATCCCAGTTTAGTATTTTTGTCTTTTTATTCTATTTTATCGAAAACATGGGGATTGACATCTGCCAAGGAAGTTAACACTTCTTGGAGCTAAATTCATGTCAGGATTAACCCCCACATATACCATGTACTCAGTCTTCGTTTTAGTTATTCTTACTTGCAGGTCATAAACTTATAGCAGCGAGGGTCTTTCAATCATTTTGCACCCGTTCATCCACATCACGCATTTGAGGTACCTTAAATCCTCCATGTTTCAATTTATTTATTTTTCTTTAGTACTATCATCATTAACTTGAAAAGGAACGAAAAATTAGATAAACATCCTATGGCATGTGCGGTGCAGACGACTCTTTAGGTGATCCATTTATATTTCTTTCTATTTTTCTGTTGATTCTTTCTTCTACTAGCACACTGTAGCACAAGGCCTTGTTGTCTTGCTTTCTCATGTTGGTCCAGGCTGTCCTAGATCAATCTCTTCGCTACAAGTTCAAGATAAAAAGGAAAATCTTTATCTAGGTTTTCCTCTTTTTCCATATTTTCTCCTTTCTGCATCATATTTCCCTTTTCGTTTGTGTTTCCTCATCGAAAAATCACACTTCGATTTTGGTTTTAAAAAGAACCTTTATTTTCTACATCATGCTTACTTATCTATTAGTCTAAGTAAGAGGTTAACTTGATACATCTCATAATCCTCACACACAACCTAAAAATCACACATTCAAATCAACACATCTAAACATCATCCTAGCTGATAGATTGATTGGGATTTTATCACCCAATGAGAAACCGCCTGAAACTTCTCCCAAGCCAAAACAATCCTGAAACCATCCCTAGATTTCCTTTTCCTAGGTACCTCGTTATCCATCCCCTTTTTTATTTTCACACTTTCTTAAATCTAGATAATGAAACTTTTGTTGTTTGACACATGTTTTCTTATTTCACACCTGGTACTACCTCTTTTTCAAAATCAGAAAATACAACAGTGTGATATGTCTAAGGATACTACCACTTCACATACAGTAATATTGAGGCTCCATATTGGATCTCTCAACCCTGAAATGATCATGTTATCAAAATAGATCCTCTTTTCGAATCTAATTCTCTTATCTCCTATCATCCCATCACACCTCGATTGGTTACATCTTCTACCTCATGTTCTTTTGGAGACCCATGTGACCTCCCTCTAGCCCCATCTATGCAACTTCTTGTGTCATAGACCCCCTGAAACCTCTCAATCCTATCAACCCACTCAACCGAGAAGAGTTTATTCCATCTACATATTCTCATATGAACAATATCCTTACTTCAACTGGTATTTCTAATAGATTTCCCAACTATTTACCCCAATCCAACTACATTCACACTTCCTGTGTGCCACTACAACAAAAATTTCAAATCTAACCCCAGTCATTCTATCCAATATCCCATTTTGATTTAACACACCAAACCTCGTTACATCCTTAACCATCCACTCCTTATATTGTACAATCAAGACCATCCAACACTTTTCCTACACCTACATCAACCCTAACTACAATCCCCATACCTATCACATTAATTACAACCACTCTTCAATCATCTACCATGATTGATAGTTCATCCTTGTCTCTTGCTAGCCCCATCTACTCTTACTTTCACGTTAAAGCCATATCTATATCCTACCAATAATTAGATACTATTCCACCCCCATTGCTTTATATTATTGGAATCCTTTCTCCATCCACCATGCCTGTTCAACCATTTTCATCTACTACCATTCCCATACCTCAAATACCTTAACAATCAAACCTTCCCATCCAATCCCAACCACCTTATTAAGATCCCACTTTCCAACATTACATAATCCCACAACTAATTCAATTTCTACCCCTAGTTATCTTCATATTACCCTCCCCAAATCCACCATTGACCAATCCATATCTAGATTTCACATCTTACGCATTCAACCCTCACATTATCAATATGATACAACAAACACCTCCATTCTTTACTATTCCATCACATGTCCTTGACTCATACAATGTGTGTATGGCTCATTTAATACCTACCCCCACATAAAAAAAAATTCCATGATACTCGTACCTATCCTATTCACCTATACCACATCTATATATATCCCTACCTTAACCATAACCACACAAAATTTGATTATACTCAAATTTGCATTGAACACACCTACTACTACATCCCTAAATGATCCAATTATACCCACCTCCTTGTTAATCCCAAGCACATCCATATTTACTACATCAAAAATCCCACTTACATCTTCTTTGATGTTTTCATCACATATACCTACATATTTTCCTATGACAACAACACTTGTTCTACCCCAGTCTTCTACACCTAATCTTAGAACATATACCATTTCCACATCCACCCCTACACCAAAACCTTTGGATCCTTTAGTTGAAATTATTTCAATCCATGCTAAGGGTAAACCTTCTCAATCAAAACCTAAGAATCCCTGAATGTCTCTCTATCATTCTCATAAGAAATTAGATCTTACCTCTCCTCAACAAAATAACCTCACAAAATCCATTTCAGGATTGTCCCCCTCCTTTTTAGGGTCAACCCGTTCATTTAAGATAAATTGAAATGATCAATCTAAATACAAACAATTTAACCCTCCTCTCAAAGTTAATCCATTATATAATTTACCCATCTAAGCTATATCTAGTTCATCCCATCAATCCAATTCAAATTATCCTATTAAAACCCACAAGAGCTTTCTTCCTACCAACGCTTCAATTGGGTACTACGCAGATACCCTTCAACATTTAATTCAAATATTTTTCATCACGCTTCCTTCTATTGAACCTTTTAATCCTCATAGTCTGAAACCATCATGGTTCAATCCTAATCTCATGCATGCCTATCATCCTGCTCTATGAAAAAAAATTGATCATTGTAATGTGTTTGAGACCATTGTCAATAACCTTATCGAGAAATATTACTTTCTCATTTACAGAAACCATACTTCTCCATCCACCACAAAAAATGTAATCCGTATCCCATCCATCGGGTTTCCTAAGAATCCTTCATCCATGTCATCCCTTAGCATATCCTCTACACATGAAATTCCTTCTAAGGAATTTTCTCCCTTGTTTATTGGTACATTTTGGCCTACCGATCACCTTTTTTATCCTCGGCTATGCATCCAATCCAAAATCAAGATGATCCCATCTAAATTGTTTCAACATCCACTATCGCATCTAAATCTAATTTTTCCACAATGATATGATCTCTTTTGTTAGGAGGGATATCCTTCATCCAACGTTAAGAATCCTATCCACATCAATTCACCTTTTATTTATCCAAAATGACCCCCTCAATGCTGGGGATTTCACTTTTGACATTTATGAAATTAGCCTCATCCAAATTTTCATCCACCATTATCGCCATACTAATCCCTCTCTTGGGGGACCATTTATTTTCATCTTAAGTCAAATTTTGTGGCTATACCTGTCCTCCTTTTAGGGGACCATTCATTTGTTTTCAAAATTCCTATTTTTTGGCCATATTTTTCCCTCTATTGGGGGACCATTCTTCATCTCATTTTAAGTCCACTTTTGTGGACATACTTGTTTTTCAGTTGAGAGACCTTGTATTCCCATGGTAAGTCCACATTTGACGCTATATTCATCCTCCCCTAAGGGGACCATTTATTTTTATTTCTAAGTCCACCTTTGTGGCCATATTCATGCCTCTTCCTGTCACTATATACCCATTCCAAATACACTATTGTGGTCATGTTTTTCCCTCTCTCTGGGGACCATCTACTTGTCTCATTAGAGATGCATATTTTTTATTTCTCAATGGGTAGTGCATTATTTTTTATCTTATCTTAATTATCCTATAATATCTCATCTTTATAAACCTTCATCTTGTCTGAATGTAACGTCATCATATCCTAAAATCAGAACAAAATGTTGAAATGTTTCCCTATCTTGATGGTAAACTACAAGTAGAACCTTTCAATGCATTTCAATTGTGACCATTCTACTATTAGCATGTCTTCAAGTTGTGTTACTCATATATTTACATCATTCCTCACACTTATCCTCTTCCATATCTCATTGTAATGATTTGGAATTATGTGGTTTACTATCACTTACTAGATGTGAGGTTAAATATGCGCACCACAAATCTTCCCATAGCATTTTCCTTATGGATAGGTTTTCCCTTCTTGGTGAGAACTTCATGATCATTACATCCATCATATTATTATTCACATATTGCAACCATGGAAAGGGTCCAGGGATGTCTCTTATGCATTCATTGTCCCTTCTTAAGTGGTCTACTTATCTATTCCATGATCACCTCCATGTAAAAAGTAAATATTCATGGATTCTCTTATCAAAAATAAAAAAATTTAAAAACAGAATAATCCCTCGTAGGACAATTATTCCTGAATATATATATATATATATATATGTAAATCATGAAAATAAAATTCAAATCAAAATAAAAAGAAATAGACTGGTCCCTCTAAGGATGACTATATTATGTACAAAGTAGACAAGACCCTCAAAGGATAGATACTCCTCATGACATTTGAAGGATTCCCACATTGATCAACCTTCAAGTTTATTAGCATCCTAAGAAAGCTTTTTGTATTGAACAATCTACTCTTTCTACTTTTTAGTGTTGTGTCATAGTTTTAGGGAATAACACTTTTGGGGAACCCTCTTCCTACATAAAAGTCACATCTCAAACCCCTTTGTTGTGTAGATATTAACTTTTTAATTTAATTTCATCCATATTCCTTATGATCTTTGGTATGACTAACTATCATTGGTTGCATACTAACATATGCTTTGGTCATGTGTTTTATGTGTTACCTAAATTCCCTTCTTATTTGCCTCTAATGTGGTTGGAGTCATATTTTCCCCACATGGTTGTTCATATAACGTAGTGTCATTCATACCCATAGGCACCCTTTGTTAGGTCGCATATTATCGTATACCTCATATGGCCTTCTTTAGTCTCTCTAATATTCAAGTCCACCTTATGGCCATATTTGTTTTTCCCCCTTGCGGCGATTTACTTAATCAATCCTTCCCTTATTTTTGTTTGTGTCTATACCTATTTCCTCAATATTCTATATTCTCCCTTTAGGTAATTTTTTCAATATTTTACATCCTCCCCTTGTCATCTTGAAGTACAAATTTGTTTCCATATTTACTCTTTCCCTCCGGGCATTGGAGCATATTACTACTCCATCCACTTTTTCATTTTGAATTTTTGAAAAATTTTGTGTCCTGTACTGGGGCACCATAACCTTTAATCCTAGTCCCCTGGGGACACATACATATTCACTCAATTCCTCGCGCATGAAGGATTTCAAATACCTTTTACATTTATTTGCACATAATTTTATGTTTTCCTATGACCCATTGGTCATCCCGACTTGCATCCATACTGCAGTGATCTTCACCCACTCATTCGCTCGTAGATAGTTGTCAATTATCTCCGTTTAGACCATGACTTTAGTTGGCCCATGTGATATTGGAGTCACCACCATATTTTTTATTATTTTTTTGCTTCCATTTTTCTTGGAGAATCTTTCCTTGGTAGTAATTTTACCCATTTTCTACAGCCAACTTGACTTTATCATCTACCTTTTTCAAACGCATCATCATATTCCATTGACATCATTGATCCCCCATTTGAGGGGGAGCTCATCATCCACCTTTTTTCAATCCTCACTTTTTCCATAATAACTCATCAGTTTTATTTCATGGCTTACTATTGTAAGCCACTCACCAAGAAAGGGACAATGTAGACACCTAAATTAGCTATGTACATAATTCTCTTCCCACATGTGCATATTTCACCTTGGTCTTTACCTAGGCCCCCCTTAATTTAATTCATCCCCCCTTTTATTAAATTTAAAATGGGAAATTAATTATCTTATCACATTTGATGCCCTTGAAATTCCCATTAATTAATTAACCCCTTTTAATTAATTAATTAGTAAATTAATATCTCATATGCCCTAATGAACCTGTTATTTTGAATGCTTTAATCCTAACCCACATCCCCTTTCTTTTCTAAACTTTTTTCCTACCTATTTTTATCCCATAACTACCCATGACAGATCCTCTTCCTACCTACATTCTTTAACGAACTCTTGAAACTCTTAAATGCCCAAAATCTCAACGAAAATCAGAAAAATAGCCCCATTAGGGAATTTGTCTTAGTATTTAGTAGCAAACCAACCCATTCATTTTCAACCATATAAAATTGAGTTCATCCTTTCCATAATCATCATATGTATGAAAATACCTAAGATTTCTTGTGGTCTATAGACATCCTCTTATGCCTGATCATCCTTGCAACATCTATAAACCTGTTCGATCATCTTTGAGCTTCAGTTACATCACTCACTATCATCTTGCATGAGATTGTCATCATTTTGTATTATATTATTTAGTTATTATAATATTATTGTTTTCTTTTTTGCATCTAACCTTTTTTAGGTTCATATCATCTTCAGCAACACTGAAAGCTCCCCCATTAAATTGCTCTTCAGGTCGCTTTGTCTACAGGTCTACCATTTCATCCTGTTGCATTCATCCTTTTCCTACCCTGCTAAAGTTCTCATCACCTATCTATGGTCATCATCGAAGAGGGTCTTATTATTCAACCTACCCATCTAAATACTTTTTACTATCATCCTATGGTTTCTTTTTTCTCATACCTTCTTCTACAGGTCACTCACAACATCCACATGCTTCTTTTATAATCCATTTTACATCAAGATCTTTGTAGGTCTGCGTATTTTCACTGCTATTCAAATCCACGCATTCAGGTTGACATAGACCTACCCCTGTATAGTCTAGGTTTCCGTCAACCTAGTCAAGGACTATTTAATTTAAATTTATTTTTATCATATTTTAAAGTACCTTATATTTATGCATTTTTACTTTCGATGTGCCTCATATTCTACATATTATCAAGTTTAGTATTATTGTTTTTAATCATTTTTATCAAAACAAGGGGGTTGACATCTGCCAAGGAAGTGAACGCTTCTTAAAAATGATTTTTTTTCAGGAAAACCCAATATATACCATCTAATCACTCTTGTTTTCATTGATTATTACTTGCAGGTCATCAAATTATAGCAACGAGGATATTTCAATGATTTTACGTTGGTTCATCTACATCACACATTTTAGGTACCGTAAATAATCCATGTTTTGAGTTATTTAGTTTTGTTTAGTACTACATCAATAATTAAAAAAGAATGAAAAATTACATTCCTTTAGATGGAATCTTATGTGATGATAAAATATGATTAGATCTTGGTACTTCATTTTAGTCATATAGCTTTGTATTTATATGATTCCATTGATTGAATTTTATAATTCACAACTAGAAAACAAACCATAAGAAAATAAGATTCCCTAGAGATAAAAGAGGTCCAAAAAGAGTGAGTAAGGTGGAGAGAGGTCTCATGCTCCTAGAGGAGATGAGGGTGCCTGGCTACTGGCATCCTGGAAAGGTGCTGGCATCAAATAATAAAATATAAAAAAGTAAAGTACCAACTTGGTTATAAGGTGTAAAAGATGAAAAATAAGACAAGAATCAAATCAAAGAGGCAAAAGATAGCTTTAAATTGCTATTTTTCTTTCTTAGGAATCATATGAATGTAAGTATACTTTTAGGACCTAGAAATGTACCCAAATATATGTTTTTGTGTGTACATTTTCTCCGAATTTATATTTTTGATTATATACTTCAAAGTATAGAGTAGATAAGAGATGTGCACCCTATAACCATATAGAATGTGATGGCGATAGTGTGTCAAGGGGATACGAGAAAAATTGAAGTTATTGCAAAATAGAGTGTGGAATCTATGTAAGAGGAAGTGACCCTATGGGTGAAGCATACTGTGGTGTATCATAGTAGACCTATTGTTTTTCTTCATGTATGAATGCTTCCTATTATGTATTAATGACAGACCTACAAAATAAGAGTAACATAGTAGTCAAAGTAATGTATTATGAAAATTATTTTAAAAGTATGTAAATATATTAAAAAAATTGTAAAAGGAAAGTTTGCACCTAATGATCATGAGTATAAAGGATAGAAATATTTTTTGAAATTTTGTAAAGTAGCCATGTTTTTGGGTGATCTCATGCTAAGATCGATTTTTTCAGTGATCTCATGTCAATAATTAGGTTTATAGATGATCTCATGCTAAGAACAAGGTAAGTTTTTTTGGTTGATCACATGCCAAGTGAGAGTTTTTTGGGATATTTCAAACCATTACATAAGAGTGTTAGGGAGAGTGGTCTAGTGTTACTCTCCTTCCATGACTTCCTCCCAATTAATAAACCTTTACAAATTGTGTCATCCTATTTTTTTGAGTTACACGCTATTAGTTATATATTTATTCTGAGTTGAAATGGTGATATAATGCACTATTCTTGATGGATGACCCTACTTGTAATTTGAAAATTATTTGTGAACTTTTGTAAGGTGTGCTAAACTGAGAAATTATATGTATCTTCCCCCATGATGTATTTGCCTAGGAGTGGTCAAGACTACCTAGGCACCAGTGTATGTATCTAGATGGTGATGTATCTGATGAACTGACTACTCAAGTCAAATTCTTGGTCATTTCAGTAACTGTAGGATGTTTTGATTTGTTACACCACATATATGAACTATAGATTTGACTATTGTATGGGGTGGATGATTCACCCAATTTATGCCCCCCTAATTTGGGTTGCATCAAATGTCACTAGAAGAATGCGGCCCAAAGGAGAGGATCGAATGTTGAACTAAAACTATTACCCTATAGGGTAGGAGGGATATGCATTCTAGAAACCAAGGAAAATATAAAAAAGTGGCTAGATCCATGTGTTGGTAAAAAATTAACAAATTTGTAATAGTAATTATGTGTAATAGGAAAGTGTGCATATAAGACAAACCATGAAAATTGGGTTTCAAACATGTGAAATTGCTCATAATTTCACAAGACAATGAGGGCTTTAGTGGCTGAAATCATACAATGTGCATACAAGACAAAAGACATAGCCTGTAACTAATAGCATACAATGATAAATAATTTCAAGAAAAGTGTAACAGATAACGATGGTGACATATAGTCCTATAAAGAAAATGATGCACATGAAGCACCATTGGCATGTTAGAAAGATAAAAACTCATATCAAGACATGTATGTATCTTTACAATAAGTAGTATACTATTAATAGTAGGACATACTATATAATGAATCGATAGAACTAAAGATGTTTAAATTCCCCTAGGAGCCTCGGTGGGTGTGGTCAGAGGTACAATGCCAAGCATCATTATTGTGTGTAAATATCTGTAGAAAATATGTATTTATATATAAATACCAAGTGAATGTACATGTGTATATAGAAATTATATTGACATACTAAGTATTATTCTAGTATGGGAAACAAAGTGTATATGTATATATAAGAAATAGAGAAAAATTTGAGGAAAGATATGTAGCATGTTTTGAATGAGTGAGATGGAATGATATGTAATTTGATTATGATAATAGTAGCACTCCCCTAAAACGGTGTGTATGACTATGAGATGAGGTTAATTAATAAAATACTCCTCAACAATAATTAATGAACCATAGAACAAGAGAGAATCGTCTAGAAATGGTTTGAAAATAGATGTTAAAAATGTATATTTTAAATTAAAGAGTGTAAATTATAGAATAAGTGAGGTGATTTCATATTCAGACCCTCATTAGATTAATATGAACCACGGAACTAGAGTGAATCAAAGATAAGTATGATGTGTGAGAATGGAGTGATAGGAATATGTATCGTCAATCATTAAGAATGGAACATGAAATCTGTAGCATGTGAGCTTCATAGATGTATAATGCCCTCAACAATCAAGTGTGAACCTTAGCACAAGATTGCGTCAAAGGGTAATACGATGTGTGAGAACGAAATGCTAGAATATGTATTGTGAAGTGCTAAGTGTGAAGTGTGTAGTGTGTAAGGTTCATGGATGTAGTATGCCCTCAATAGTCAAGAGGAAACATTAGCATAAGTGTGCATCATAGGGTGATGATGACACAAAACATATCTATCATGATGTATGAGATTAATGAAAAAAACTAGATGTGAATCATGGAGTGTGATAGTAGAAACAATAGACACCTAATGATGATAGGAAAATGAACGAGTAAGCATGGTGCCCCCCAAGTGTATGATGATTAGTAAGATATCCAATGAAGGTGAAGGGAATGGGTCATCCACCATATTTTTGAGGAGATAAATGTGTATGAACATTTACTGAGATTGGTGGTGTATGATACTAACGATGTATATGTTAAGGAAGCCTAGGTGGTGAAAACCTATGTGAAGGATACCTAGGAGGTGATGAGAACCTATGTGAAGTAGAAAATTGAGGTGATGAAAACGTATGTGAAGTATAATGAGTAGGTTGTGAACACCTACTGAATTAGATCAAGGAGTTGATGATCACATATGTGAAGTAGACCGAGGAGGTGATGAACATCTATGTCAAAGAGACAAAGGAGGTGATGAACACCTATATGAAAGATTCCTAGCAATAAAAGGAGGTGGTGAATGCCTATTTGAAGGGGCTTCCTGAGGAGGGGACTTAGGTCTAAGAAAATAAATAGTAGACCGATGAGAATGAGCATGTCATGTGTGAATAGATGAGGTGGGTGCAAAGCATGCCTTAGGTTTGAGAGGCACATGGGTTTGAGATGTTATAGAAAGTGAAAGGACATCCTTAAGAGGAGGATGAGGTAATGGCTTGGATGGTGGAAAAACTTTGAGCATGAAAACTTGATCATTGTGAATGAATTTGAGACATAAGTGGTTCATGGAAAAGATAGTTTATGTGTTGTCAAGCTATGGTAGATCTAACAGTATGTCATGGTTATTGATTGAGGGTACCACAATGAAAGACACAAGGATAGTGAGAGGCCCAAATGTAACTTGAGGTTGGATGTATTCATAAAAATTAGGGATTGCATATGAAATTTTAGAGATTGGATGGTTGATACCAATGAAGAGTGTAACATAGAAAACACGAATAGGAGCTAATGGATTAAGCATGGTGTTAGTGATAATATGATATCCAATAGAAGAATTTATGTATAGTGTATTAGAAAAAAAATGTATCATCATAATTGTTATCTAAAATACCCCTCCCCCCCAAAGATCTTTTGATAAGTTACCATTTCATATTGGACCTGGGGAAGAAAAATTGATAAGAAACGGTAAAAATTCACATTTCAAAAAGGCTACATCAGTCTAGTAAATTCATTCTTCTCCTCACAAAACAATATGGGCCCATATTTAGGTAATACCCACCTTGTGAAAATCTTAAAATTGGTTAGGTGTTTAGAATTTTCACCATTCTGTTTTCAGGTCCTTCATGAATATGGACATATTGATCCATTAAATTGTTCTATGTCTTTGGTTTTCCACCCCATTGAATCCAAAATTTTATTATTTTGAGTTTCCGAACATGCAATATAGGTTCAAATTTATCCCATATCATTTTTGGTTTTCGGGACTCTCTTGCGTTGGAATACCAGAGCCCAAATGCATGCTTGGTGTGATGTGCTTTCGAGTTCTGAAACTTGATGATCTCCAATGTTTTAGGGTTTTGGATTTTGAGATTTTGAGGTTTTGGATTTTAGGATTTCAAGGTTTTAGATCTCAAGATTTTTGGGTTTGAAATTGAGGAAATTAGTGTAAGTCAATGATTCATCATGTCATTCAACCTCTGATTCCTGAAAAATAACATTCCTCTTTTTTGAAAGTTTGAAGGTGCATTGTAGATCCAAAGTTCCATCTCTGTATTTAAAAGGTCAATGGGTGAAAATCATGTTCAAAATTCCAAAAATATTCTTCATTTTGGGTTTTTAGAACTCTTTTACAGCAGAACATGGAAATTGAGACACTTGTACTTTTGTACTTTCATTATGAACCCTAAATCCCAATGGCTCTGGTGTCAGGTTTTTTAGAGGTGTTTTGTAGGGTCGAAGTTATGATGGAGACATGATTTAATGCTTCAACCACTCACATTTTTTGTAGTATAACACCCAGATCTTAAAATGGCCATAACTTTCTCTAAAAAGGTCTCTGGTTTTCACAAAATTGGACTATTTTGAAATCTCTTATTTTTTATTAGGCTTAGTAATTTAAACATTAAAAATACAATCTATCATTTAGAGGATCATTTTTAGGCAGTTCAACCACCAATAATGATGAAGAACGGTCCCTTAGATTCTCCAACAAGCAAAGGGTACATGGAGGCAGGGATTTTGTATGGGTTCCCATCACTTTTTAAGGATAATTAATTTGATTTTTTGGTGGTTGAAGAGGAATTTACAGCTCTTTCTCTCTTTCCCTCATATATTATAAAATTATATCATTTTTTGGTTTGTGTAACTATCATCACCAATATGACACTATGATAATTCTCCATTGGGAAATCCTCATTATATGTAATACAAATTTGCAAAAGTTATGGAATGAGGCTAAAGAACCTCAAAGATTTGCTAACTCAACTATGAACCATGATATTAGAGCTAAACAAGAGAAACTAACATGCAAGCATTATAAGTTTGACAAAAACCTCAAAAACTAACGTGATAAAGCTACGCTCTACTCCATGAAAGCTTAATGAAAGTGAACCTAGTTAGATTCTAAGAAATCAAATTATGTATTGTTTACTCCCAAACGTAGTGAAGAGATCTCTCCAAGTTGGCTACATGGACAAGATTTAGATCTTCTCTTACTAACTAGAATTAGAATGGATGGATGCAAGGTGGAGGAGATCTCAACATTGCAGTATGGCAAAGATCCAAATGTTCTATAGCTTAAAGTTATCAGAAATGGTTTCTAATGCCTTTCCAAAGTGCTTGAGATAGAAGGACCATTTGGAAGGAAATCCTTAGGCTTATATTTATAGTTTCTAGTTTAAAATATTTTGGAATTTGGGTGCATGTGGGACTAAATATTTTAGATTAGATTAGGATAAACATGTTGTAGGCTTAGTTAATCTTGGTTTAGGCTAGTTAACTAGGGTTTAGGCTAGTTAAACTTGATTAGCAAGTGATTAGAGACTCATTGAGAGTTGGGAGGGGTCTGGATAACCAATTGTGACTGATAGATAGCCTATGAAGCCAATAGAAGTGGTCTAGAGAGAACTAGGGAGGTTCTGAATGGTTGAAAGGAGGAATGTTTAGCTAATAAGAGACATATTAGCCAAATTATCTGAATAGGGGAAGAATATGACTGAAAGAGTTTCGTGAATGGGATCCGATAATGGAGTGAAGAATAGGGAATTAATGAAGTGTCATTAATTAAATGGATTAGATGAAATGATAAGTGTAAGCATGTTTTAGGTGTGTATACTTTCCCCTCTTTGAAGTGGCGTAAGCAACATCACTTCAAAGAAAGTAGTAGAAAATTTTGAAGGAATTGAAGAAAAATGAGTAGAATGGAGGATGCCCCCTCGATTGTCGATGGGGTGATAGAATAACTTGATTGACGATAGAAAAGTTGAAAGAAAGAGAACAAAAGAAATAATAGTGTGGAGAAGAAGAAAGGGGATATAGAAGAAAAAGGAGTTGAAGGAAGAGGGAATGATCTAACATCCATCCTATGCATTTTAAAAAACTTTATTTTCATCATATTGCTAAGGATCTTCATCATTGGTCCTTATTAAAAAAAATGAAAAAAAGTGTAGTATGACATGGAAAGCCATATACAAACAAATGTCCATTGCTAAAAACACCAAATCCATGCAACATAAAAAATGCAATGCAATACGAGATAGTAAAATAGGCCTAACTCCATGCAACATACCTAATGCAGTGCAATATGAGAAAGTAAACAACATAAACTAATAGAGAAACAAGATGCAATATTTTTGTTATCAAGCTTCAGTTCTAACCTATGTGAGTTAACGACAAGGGTTAATGATGGTGCCCCAAGAAAGGATACATGCAAGGACAATAATGGAGGACACTTGGGTGTAATGAAAAAGCAATGTGCACTATAAAATAGTGCCACGTTGTGCCCTAGAGTACAAATGAAGTAAGCATCCTAGCTTTCATTGATGGAGGTAGATCAAGATGATTCACGAGTCACACACATGAACAAGTGAAAACCAAAGAGTGACATTTTGTAGGAAGATTTATATTGTTTTTGATGTTTTCTAAAACATATTTGAATGTTTTGATTTTTCTAACATATTTGATTGTTTTGATTTTTCTAACATATTGGAATGTTTTTTTATTTTTCTAACATATTTGAATGTTTTTGTGATTTTGAAAGTTTTCTGAAACTATGTACAAGAAGATAAGGAAGTTTGGATGCCCCTAGTGATAAATGGGATGTACAAGGGTAGAAGGCCATGTGTTTATAAGAAAGGTGAAGATGTGAAAATGCCCTAGTGATTAGGTGGGAGTATTCAAAGGAGAACTCTTCACGGGTAGAAGCAAGACCTAAGGCCACTATGGATAGGTTAAACATGATGATGAACGTAAACCAATGAAGTGAGGGGAAGGGGAAATGATGCCTGCAATGTAAGTTAGACTTAAAATGCATGATAGAAAAGAAGGAGAAGATTGTTTTGTGAGAGGGGACAGAGGTGTCCACAAACATGGAAAAATGAATCTTATACACATGGATGTTTTGAATGGAGTAGTAGAATGATGTGAATGATATGAATGTATCTTATAAGCCTTGCAATGAAAAAATTGATTATCAAAAGGCACAAATCATGAGATGAGATAAGGACTAGAGTAAGATTCTGAGAAAGGTCTAAAAAATGACACTTGGTAACATACTAATCTTGCCTACTCATAGAGATCCAATGTGTGCATGTGGAATTTATTACCTCTTAAAGGGAATATTTAATAGGTAAGCAAGTGAGGAAATCCTATCCAATGTTTAGGAATGATATAGTTTGATAGGTGATTTTTTCAGGGATAATTTTAGTGGTGAATATTCGTAATATGGTGAAAATTTCATTTTAGGAAAATTTGAAAAGGTGATTTTTTCGGAGCGGGTCGGTGCCTGTTTTCCTAAAATATACAGTATATTTTTTTTGGGGTCATCTTTGCCTTCATTTGAAAACATCTCCTATAAAAACCTATCTGATTCACTGAGTAGTATACCACAAGTAGCTTACCAAATTACCAATACCATGAAGTTTGAACTTGCATACTCTTAACAACCAAAGATTGTTGTTAGCTTGTTAGGGTTAGTTGTTGACACATGACATGGATATAGTTGACACATGATAAAGAGGTATTGTAGATGTGTGGCAAGGAGATATTGCAGATGTGCGAAAAATGGGTAAGAAGTTAATGCATGGCAAAGAGAGTTGACATGTGATAGGGCATAAGCAGTTGACGAGCCACAGGGACATAGTTGACGCATGACAGAGACAGTTGACGCCTTGGTGATGCCTGATAAGGATTATTGACGTGCTTTGAAACGTGACAAAGGGTTAGTTGTTGACACACAACAGGGATTCACTACTTGGTTCCTTTGTTGACGTAGGACTCTGTTCAGAATAATGGAAGGTGCTAGTCCTAAGAATGTGAAGACCCCTAACAGTAACAAAGAAATATTTGAAATCATTGTTCAAGTTTTTTGGAAACTCTATGGATACAGATATTAAAAATACCAACAACCATAAATATGCCACCAGAAAGAATCAGAATACTGACTGTGTGGAAGATATTATTGAGGTGGACATGCATCTTACACATTATCAAATAAATGACACCTACAATAATATGCAAGATCTTGAAGATATTATTCCTATTGGGATGTAACCAGAAGTGCATCAAGATATCACACATACAAATATTCAGCAAAATGGAACACAAAAATAAAATTAAAATTCCAGTTCACGAAAGAGGAAACCAGGTGATTGCGATATTGCTCAAAATTCTACTCAAAAAAGTAAAACATTGAAAAAAACAAGAATATGTGGACCATTGGTAGGTCATAAAAGATTGATTAGGTAGCTAAATTTATGTTTATCAAACTTGTACAATCATCTAATTCTGAAGAGATCCCATTTGAATTTACATGTACAATATGTACGTGCAAATTGGGAAAGCAACAAAAAATGCAAATGAATCTAGACACTATAGAAAAACATTGTAGAAAAAAATATTTGACTGTAACAAGGGAGTGTGGCTAGAAAATCAAAACACACAGTTGGAAAACTGAAAAAGAATGCATATATGTTAGATATGTAGTGGAATATGAGGCAGATCAGAAAATACGCAAACAACTCTTGGAAAAGGGAGGAATGATCACATCACATATTGGTAAGATGAATCAAAAAAATCTACATGAAAAATTCATACAATTCTCTACTCTATTTCACATACTAAAAAAAGGAAGACTGATTTCAGATTTCCTCAATTTCAATGTTTTGTATCAATATAATGGAATGTTGAACATACCTTAGTCTCATTGGTCTGAAAGTAGTGGATGGGAAATGGAAAAATGCCTTTCGATGATCTAGACGAAAGATTTGAAAGAGAATGTAAAAAATAAAAGTTTATCTCTCTTTCAATTGATGAAGTGACATCAGTCAACAACACTGCATGGATATGTATCCACATCTATACTTTAGAAAATCATATATGGACACCTCATATGTTGGGTGTTATGAAAATGGTTGAAAACTGTAATGCTAAAAACCTACATAAAATAGTTGTTTCTCATTTGAAAGATATTGCAGGAATGACTGATTATGAAATTTCTACGAAGTTGGTATGCGTTGGAGCAGATGGTGCATCTATCATGTAGGGTCACTAAACAAGGTTGTGTGTTAGATTACAAACAACACTGGCCCCATATATGCTACCAATTCACTATATGGCTCATAGAACAAATTTAGTGTATAAAATGATAAGTAACTGTTGTAAATATCTCCCCCTGAGGTAGATATAGACAAGCAAAAGAAAATGGAAATCAAAGAAACTCAAAGCCTGATATTTATTGCGTCACCAACAGCCCAAGGCACAAGTAGAAGGTACACGTCAAAGAGTGTCTGACATGAACATGGATGCGCCCTGGCGTAGGTAGAAAAGTGTTAGACAACGAAAAAGTTCACGCCAAGGCGCAGGTAGAAGGCACACGTCAAAGAGTGTCGACATGAACATGGATGCGCCCTGGCGCAGGTAGAAAAGTGTCGACACGAAAAAGTTCGCGCCAAGGTGTAGGTAGAAGGCACACGTCAAAGAGTGTCGACATGAACATGGATGCGCCTCTGGCACACTTAAGAGGTATGTCGACATGAAATGGATGCGCCAAGGCGCACCTTCAGGAGGTGCAACATTTTGAGCGCTGACAGGAAGCAAACCCTGACCTAGATATTCAGATGGCCATAACTTTTCACAGGGAGCTCGGATTCACACAAGGTTGGACTTTTCGGAAAGCTTACAAGGTCCTCTATCCAACTAAGACTGGATATATTTAATTAGGTGAGAACAAGTTCTTAAAAATGCAAAATACTATTCGCCACTTTTTGGGTTTGCTAGGGTTCTCACCTACCACCATAATGAGATGAATTAAATACAGCTTGGAGGTGGTTGGGGTAGATTTGGAATTCCTCTCTCTTTTCTCTCTCATTCTTCCTATAAATTGTAAGGAGGGGATTCTTTCTAAAGGTTGGACATTCTTGTTTTTCCCCTCCCTTCTTCTCTTTGGCAGGTGAATTTGTGGAGTTCAAACCTCCCATCTAAAATTGTAATGCAACTTTGCCTCTTGGCATTTTGTAGTGTATTGTATCAATATTTGGAGCAAATAATGCATGTATGTGGATGATTCTCAACCCTCTCTATGTTCATTTGCATCCTCCTTGACCTTTCACTACAAATATGGTTATCTGTGCATGATCTTGCATTGCATTTTAATGGTTTGTGTTTATTGGCAAGACAGGTATTCTTCATTCCTCGGTGCATCACCTTTGTTAGTTTAGGTTTTATTTTTTTGCATCTTCTTACCCTTTCCCCTTGGAAAGTTAGTTTAGGTTTTTGAGTAAACCCTCTGCATTTTTTACATGTGCATCTGAATAGAGGAATAGGAACCGGCCTTCATCTAGAGAGCTTTTCCAATTTCGCAAGGTCCCACACTTGGGAAAAGCTCCATGTTATGCAATCACACTGAGAGTCTCAACCCATCGAGTTGCAGAAATTCAGGGGTGCTGTGATTCGCCATCAATAGTTTTGGCATGCCCAGTGGGACAAGAGGTCATTCTACAAGATTTGAAGGAACTTTCAAGAAATTTGGACTAAAAAAATGCAGGTTTTACAATTTCAGATTTTTCACCTTCCAGGCTGAACTTTGAAATCGATTTTCAAGGGCTTAACTTGCTCAAAAAAATTCATAATTTCACCAGTTGATAGATCGTGGGATAATATTCAAAAGGGTATTCTTAGATTTTTGAGATTTTGACTTTCAAAATTTCATGGTTTTTTGTATTTCGGGTTTTCCCAGTTGCCTTGCATGACCTGAGTTTCACCCATACCTTTCAGGGATTAGTAACTGCACAACAATACCCGATAACCGAATTGAAGAACTGTATCTTTCGGGTCCTTCAAAATTTTAAATTATTTTTTAATATTGTCAGGTTTGGTGTGTAACTTGGCAGAATCTAGCCTTTTGAGGCTCATTATCTAACACATCTGGCGACTCTGAAGGGGATAGAATTCAGTGGTTTAGCAGCAATAGTTTCCCAGGCGCATGAGAAGAATTCGAACCAGGTCTGATACTAGAGAAGAGGGGTTATTTTTCACTTACAGCTATCACCAGGTAGAGGAAGGAGAGGAAGAAGACCACGAAGATCACCATCTCCACCTAACTAGACTTTGTCTACACTTCCACCTGGTAGACCTTTTCTCGCGTCAACCAGGGTTCTTAGGCCAATCATAATGGCACATCTACCACCAAATCCCTTTGTCAATTTCACTGGCAACAACCCACTTGCCCTCAATGCACAGAATCCAATTCCAATTGCAGCATTGAAGAACATTCCATTTTTCACTGGAGAAAATCATACCACTCCTGGTGATCATGTCAAAGACATTGCTAACGTTTGTGCAATCCATGAGATAAATGAAATGGATGTTGTTGTCAAATTATTGGCATCTTCATTCAAAGGGAAGGCATTGCAATGGTTTAGGAGCCTTGGAGCTGGTTCTATCCAAAATTGGAATCAGTTATGCATAGTTCTCCATGAGCAGTTTGGAGAAAAGGGAGACAATTTGTCTCTACTAGAACAATTGAAAACTATCAAGAGAGCTCCCAATGAGCAGTTGACTGACTTCAACTTCAGATTTCAAAGGTCTTGGGATAGAATTCCAGTGGCCGTTAGGCCAACAGCTGAAGGTGCTTTTCTATATTATCTTAAAGCTTTGAATTTTGATATTTCTATGTTAATTCAATCTATGGGAGGCACAACCTTACCTGCTACTTATAGCATTGCCATTAGGGCTGAAAACTATCTTATTCAAGCTGGTAAGCTGGCTCCTAGGCCTCCCATGCCCTTGTATCCAAACTTAGAAAATCCAAGCACTAGTCAAGTACCCACTTTGGCTCCTATTCCCACTCCTAGAAATCAAAGTTCAAATGAAACTTCTACTTCATCCTCTAGTGATTCAAATGCACTCCAAGAGGTTATGAAACAATTGCAGAACCTTGGAAATGAGCTGGTGACTATCAAAAGACAACAAGCTCAAAGTGCTAGACCGTATCAGCCTCAAGCACAGTACCAACCCAGGCCACCATACCAGCCCAATAGGCCACCCAATCCAGCTACAAATCAAAGCCAAGTAAGGCCTCCCACCAATAGACCATTTCAGCCCTATAACCCCAATGTTGCATCTACTTCTAAAGCCTTAGTGCCAATGCAAAACAACATAGCTCAAGAGTATGATTGGTGTTTCCCATGCAATGAACCTCACAACCAATCTATGTGCTTCAATGGTGCTTTGAACCAAGCCTTGATGGTGAAAACTACTGGCGTAGAGGGTGAAGTGAGTCAAGAAACAAATCAGCAACAAGGGACATCTCAGCAAAACACAGCTCCAAATGATACTGCACTTGCGAATTGGCAAGCTGAGGATTTTTGTGGCATGAATCAAACAATTTCTCAGAGTGTAGCAGCTAACACAAGATCAAAGAAGAGGAATATTGGTGAAGGGCAGTCATTGGCTCCAAGTGATCTACAACCTTCCATCACTCCACAAGGTGTCGGTAAGCAAAATACAGTTCCAAACATGCAAGGACAGCCCAAACCACCTTCTAAGCCAACTCAAATGCCAATTTTTGCTACCCATGTGCAAGAAAGGAATGTGTAGCCTAAAGGACAGCAGAGATATGTTTCATCCCCATTTAGCATCATTGATCAAATGAAGAAGACAAATGTTAATATATCAATGTGGGAATCTTTATCCATCCCAGGCCAAAGAGATCTTCTACAAGTTGCCATGAAGAATTGGTCAACTTCAAACCAGCAGGTCCATATGCAAGAGAAGGTCCTCACAAATGCTGCTCAGCCTGAAGGGAATCATGGAGGACAACAAGGTAATTTTTTTAAGCCCCCCCCATTCTATGTTTCTTTAATCATTGGAGATAAACTAGTACACAATTGCATGATTGATTTTGGGGCAAGTAGTTCTATCATGCCCAAGCAAATAGCTGATCAACTGGGTCTCCAATATGAAGTCATATCTAAAGGGGTAGTGCAATTGGATGGGACAGTAGTAGCAATGGTGGGAGTGATTAAAGGTTTGAATCTTATCTTGCGTGCATGCCCCAATGTTACAGTTTTGCAAGATGTGTCAGTAATATATTTGCCACCACTCTTTACCCTATGCTTATCAAGGGATTTCACAGCTAGAATTGGAGGCTACTTATCTGCTGACTGGTCACACATGTTGTTTAGAACAAGATATGGTACTAAGGTCACAATCAGATCCAAACCAATTGCAAAATTTCATATTGAGCCTCATACTCCAAGCCAAATCAATGCCAACTGTTCAGCATTTGATCAAGAAGATTATCCAGGCACAGATGAAGCTGACACCAAAGTTGGAAGCATCCCAGATTTAACTCTTGATGAATGGGCAAGCAAGGTACATGATTTTGATCCATACCAAGTTGTAGAAGAATCTGAGCTAGGAGTCTATTGCATACATGAAGAAAATTAGCCCATTCCTAGCATCACCAAACCAGACTGTAAGGATGACAATGAGGTATGGTAGTTATTTTTCGATGGATCAAGGAGTAGGCAAGGTACAAGAGGAGGAGCTATGCTTGTTTCACCTCAAGGCATCAAATATTATTCATCTTTCTGTTTCCAGTTTTCCTGTTCAAACAACACAGCTAAATATGAGGCCTTGATTCATGGACTTCATTGGGCCAGGAAAAAGGGCATAAAGAACTTGCAGGTGTTTGGAGATAGTGAGCTAATCATCAACCAAGTCCGGGGACAACATGCTACAAAGAATGACCTACTAAGGAACTACAAGAACAGGGTGTGGGACCTCATTAAGGATTTCAAAGCTTTCAATATTGTGTCCATTCCGAGGAAGAAAAATGAAGCCGCGGATAGGCTCGCAGCAGTTGGAGCAACATTTGATGTGGTTGAAAACATCAAAAGGGAAAAAACGCAACCACATATCCATGTGATTGTGAGGCCAGTAGTTCCAAATAATAACACAAGCTGGTAGGTGTTTGAGAATGATCAACAAATCGTCAATTTCTTACAAGAAGAGGCTGAATTCTCAACTAGGAATCAAGACAGACTAGAGCAGCAATACAGGGATCAAGTACTGCAGCTGCGGACAAACAAGCTTCCTAAGGGTTTAGTAACATTGGATTCTATCTTCAACCCTAACAACTAGTTCTGTAAGGAAAAGGATAACATACAGGTCAAGAGAGAAGATTCAGAGCCAATTCCGGTTGGGGAAGGCAAAACACTTCAAATTGGCAAAGTGGCCATTGAGCAGGAGAAATCAGATTTCATACAACTTTGCCAAGAATTTCTAGATGTCTTTGTTTGGAGCTATGAATATTTGAGAGGATTCAATCTAACGTTGGCACAACATATCATAGAATTGGATCCAGATGCTAAGACCATCAGGCAGAAGCAGAGACTAGTCAACCCTCACATTGAGCCTCTAATGAAGAAATATATAAACAAGCTAATAGAGGCAAGCATTATATTCCTGATCAAGCACTCAAGCTGGGTTGCAAACTTGGTTCCGGTCAGGAAGAAAAGTGGAGAAATCAGGTTGTGTGTTGACTTCCGAGACCTCAACAAGGCATCTCTCAAATACCATTACCCACTTTCTTCAATGGAACAAATATTGCAAGTGGTATCCGGTTCGGAGAGATTCTCTCTCCTAGATGGGTACTCAGGGTATAATAGGATAATGGTGAAAGAATATGACAAGTTCAAGATGGATTTCACCACCAAATGGGGCACCTATGCCTACAAGAAGATTCCATTTGGGCTATCAAATGTTGGAGCCACTTTCCAAAGGGCAATGGATATGGCATTCAAGGGGTTGATCAATAAAATAGTTCTGATATATCTTGATGACATCACTATATTATCCAAAAATGTAGTGGATCACATCTTTCATCTGAGGCAAGTATTTCAGAGGTGTACAAGATTTGGGGTATCATTGAATCCCAAAAAATGCATATTCTTGGCTCACGAAGGAAAACTTCTAGGCCATATTGTTTCAAAGGAGGGATTGACGATTGACCCAGAAAGAGTTGAAGCAATTCGAGCGTTGCCATTTCCAAGTCATAAGAAGGCTCTTCAAATCTTCTTGGGAAGGATCAATTTGTTCCGCATGTTTGTTCCAAACTTTGCAGCTTTCGTAAAGCCAATAACGCTGATGTTGAAAAAGAGCATGACATTTAATTGGACATCTGAAGGCAAGGCAAGTTTTGAGGCAATAAAAGAGGCTATATCTCAAGCTCCGACTCTCGTCAATCCAGACTTATCTAAAGATTTCATGCTATATGCATTTGGTGGTGGAGACACAATTTCTGCAATCATGGTACAACAAAAAAAAGAAGGATTAGGACAACCGGTTTCTTTCTTTAGTCAAGGCTTGGAGGAATAAGAAACTAGGTACTTTTCACTGAAAAGCATGTCCTTGCAGTGATCAGGATCTTAAAGAAATTCAAGCACCTAGTCTCAAACAATAAGATCCAATTATTGGTCTCTCATGCGGGAGTCAAGGACTTCCTTCTAAACAAGGATCTGAATGAGAAACGTGCAGGATGGATCACTTGTGTCATGGAATATGACATTGAAATTAAGGTCACTAAGCTAGTACGTGGAAAAGGACTATGTGAACAACTAGCTTTGAGTCGGAAAGTTGAAGCAAGTGATGAAAAAGAGACTGCCTTGGTACTGCAGGATGGTCAAGAACAAGAAAATGATGATGTGGCCGCTCCTTGTTGGACTCATAATATGATACACTTCCTATAGGTAGGCCTATGCCCTCAGGAAATGAGAAAATAAAAAGGAGATACTTTAGATTACAAGCCATTCCATATGTGCTTGTTGATGGTGTTTTGTTTAAAAAATACATCAATGGAGTTCTATTGAGGTGCATTGGGACAGGTCAAATTGAGAGGGTGTTACGAGATTTTCACGATGGAGATTCCGGAGGACATTTCTCCCCATGAGTAACAGCTCTCAAGATAATGAAGGTTGGGTATTATTGGCCGACGATGTTTAGTGACTGCTATACATGGATAAGAAAGTGTAAGAAATGTGTACTCTTCACAGGAAAAGAACGACCAGCAGCACTTCCATTGCACCCAATTTTGGTTGACCAAACATTTATGCAATGGGGATTGGACTTCATCAGGGTCATCAATCCAAACTCAAGCCAAGGCCACAAGTGGATTCTCATGGCAATGGACTATTTCACCAAGTGGACCAAAGCAGTAGTGCTCAAGGAAGTAAATGAGTCCAGCATACAAGACTTTTATGAAGGAATAGTGACCAGGTTCGGTGTGCCAACCACTATCATATCAGACAATGCATTGGCATTTATAGGTTCCAAGATTATAGAATGGGCTGTCAAGAATGGAATCTATTTGAGCACCTCTTCAAATTATTACCCGCAGGGTAATGGACAGGAAGAGTCCACGAACAAGAATTTGCTAAGAATCATCAGAAGAACACTGGATGAAAACCAAAGGACATGGCATACCAAGCTAAAATCAGCATTATGGGCTGACAGGATAATGCCAAAGAGATCTATAGGTAATTCTCCCTACAAGTTGGTCTATGGGAAAGAGGCAGTATTGCCTATATCATTAGAATTGCCAGCATTGGAGCTCATGAAGCAGTTGGAGTTGTCTGAGTTCGAACCAATGGAGGACAGGTATGCAGAGTTGATGGAATTGGAAGAAATAAGAGAACATGGAGTTCTGATGATTGAAAAGGATCAGGCCTTAGTAAAAATATGGTTTGATAAGAAGTCAAGAGCAAGGACATTCCAGGAAGGGGACCTAGTTCTGAAATGGGATGCAGATCGGGAAAAACCAGGAAAGCATTCCAAGTTTGATGCCATTTGGAGTGGCCCCTACATGGTCACGGGATGTAAAAGTAGTAATGCCTTCCAATTGTCTACATTGGATGGAGAAGAACTCTTGATTCCGGTTAACGGAATCTACCTTAAACATTGCTACTAAAAGGGAAAGGGTTTACCCTTGTAAATATTAGCCTAGATTTCAATTCCTCTAAGTGCGTATGCACATTGTCTTGTTGTAGTTAGGTTTCAATTTCCCTAAGTGCTCTGGCACAGGTTTTGTTGCTCTCAGGTTGAATTTCTAGAGTCCAACATGCTCTCAAAAAAGTAGTTGCAGTATCAGGCTCGGGATTAGATATCAGGATGGTTTCAAGTTATTGCTTATGACTCCATGCCCAATGGATTGTTAAAAAGCCACTGATCTTCTACCTAGCAGGAAGGTGATCCCATTGAGTCACCAAATTTTTGTAAATATCTCCCCCCCGGGTAGATATAGACAAGCAGAAGAATATGGAAATCAAAGAAACTTTGAGCCCAATATTTATTGTGTCACCAATAGCCCAAGGTGTAGGTAGAAGGTGCACATCAAAGAGTGTCGACATGAACATGGATGTGAGCTGGCGCAGGTAGAAAAGTGTCGACACGAAAAAGTTCACGCCAAGGCGTAGGTAGAAGGTGCACATCAAAGAGTGTCGACATGAACATGGATGTGCCCTGGCACAGGTAGAAAAGTGTCGACACGAAAAAGTTTACGCTAAGGCACAGGTAGAAGGCGCATGTCAAAGAGTGTCGACATGAAAAAGTTCACACCAAGGTGCAGGTAGAAGGCATACGTCAAAGAGTGTCGACATGAACATGGATGCGCCCTGGCGTAGGTAGAAAAGTGTCGACATGAAAAAGTTCGCGCCAAGGCGCAGGTAGAAGGCGCACGTCAAAGAGTGTCGACATGAACATGGATGCGCCCTGGCGCAGGTAGAAAAGGGTCGACACGAAAAATTTTACACCAAGGCGCAGGTAGAAGGCGCACGTCAAAGAGTGTTGACATGAACATGAATGTGACCTGGCGTAGGTAAAAAAGTGGAAAACGTTCGTGCCAAGGCGCAGGTAAAAGGTGCACATCAGAGAGTGTCGACACGAAAAAGTTTGCGCCAAGGCACAGGTAGAAGGCGCACGTCAAAGAGTGTCGACATGAACATGGATGCACCCTGGCACAGGTAGAAAAGTGTCGACATGAAAAAGTTCATGCCAAGGCGCAGGTATAAGGTGCACGTCAAAGAGTGTCGACATGAACATGGATGCGCCCTGGCACAGGTAGAAAAGTGTCGACACAAAAAAATTTGCGCCAAGGCGCAGGTAGAAGGCACACGTCAAAGAGTGTTGACATGAACATGGATGTGCCCTGGCGTAGGTAGAAAAGTGTCGACATGAAAAATTTTGCACCAAGGTGTAGGTAGAAGGCACATGTCAAAGAGTGTCGACATGAAAATGGATGCTCCCATGGCGCAGGTAGAAAAGTGTCGACACGAAAAAGTTCGGGCCAAGGCGCAGGTAGAAGGCGCACGTCAAAGAGTGTCGACATGAACATGGATGTGCCTCTAGTGCACTTAAGAGTATGACAACATGCAAATGGATGCACCAAGGTGCACCTTCAGGAGGCTCAACATTTTGAGCACTGACAGGAAGCAAACCCTGACCCAGATATTCAGATGGCCATAACTTTTCACAGGGAGCTCGGATTCACGCAAGGTTGGACTTTTCAGAAATCTTACAAGGTCCTCTATCCAACTAAGACTGGATATATTTAATTGGGTGGGAATAAGTTCTTAAAAATGAAAAATACAGTTCACCACTTTTTGGGTTTGCTAGGGTTCTCACCTACCACCATAATGAGATGAATTAAATACAACCTGGAGGTGGTTGGGGTAGATTTGGAATTCCTCTCTCTCTTCTCTCTCATTCTTCCTATAAATTATAAGGAGGGGATTCTTTCTAAACTTTGGACATTCTTGTTTTGCCCCTCCCTTCTTCTCTTTGGCAGGTGAATTTGTGGAGTTCAAACCTCCCATCTAAAACTGTAATGCAACTTTGCCTCTTGGCATTTTGTAGTGTATTGTATCAATCTTTGGAGAAAATAATGCATGTCTATGGATGATTCTCAACCCTCTCTGTGTTTATTTACATCCTCCTTGATCTTTCACTACAAATCTGGTTATCTGTGCATGATCTTGCATTGCATTTTAATGGTTTGTGTTTATTGGCAAGATAGATGTTCTTCATTCCTCGGTGCATCACCTCTGTTAGTTTAGGTTTTATTTTATGCATCTTCTTACCCTGTCTCCTTGGCAAGTTAGATTAGGTTTTTGAGTAAACCCTCTGCATTTTTACGTGTGCATCTGAACAGAGGAATAGGAACCGGCCTTCATCCGGAGAGCTTTTCCAATTTCGCAAGGTCCCACACTTGGGAAAAGCTCCATGTTATGCAATCGCACTGAGAGTCTCAACCCATCAAGTTGCAGACATTCAGGGGTGCTGTGATTTGCTCCATCAACAAATAAGATATGAACTCCTCATCTAATTTGCTAAATTAGAAGACCTTATAAGAGAACTTCATGCCTATATGGCAAGCAGCCCAAAGTGATTTCTTGAGTTTAACTCCAGAAATTTGCAATTGGAATTACAGATGGCAAAAAACTTCTAAAAGATGTTGAGACTAGATGGATCTCTTTGTATGAACCTGCATGCAGAGTTCATGAGGAGTATCCTTCGTTGGTTGGTTTCATGCACAAATATCTGTCATGAAGTTGATAGGGCAAGGGACTTGTTGTTCCATTTAACTGATTTGGAGACATTGCTTACATTGGTTGGTATTCTTCCAATGTTGCAGGAGATCAATACACTGATGAAGCATGCACATGGAAGATTAATCTATATTGTGGATTTTATACGGATGAGAAAAATGGTATGTCAAAGTCTTGATATCTTGTATTGTTCCCAAGATAGTTTTGATACACCTATTTTTGAGAATTGGAAAGCTTTATTAGATCTTAAAAATCCCAGTAACTATTTGAGATTTAATATCCACGATCACCTCTGCATCACTGTTAATGGGAGGGACATACCACTACACATTTTGCAAAAACATCAAGATATTACAGGATCGGAATGAGAAGATGTTCCCGTGACATTGTAATCTCTTTGAGTCTGTTATAGTTGAAACAAGAATAAAGCTTAAAAAAATTTCAGAATCCTTATCATCAGAAATTAGAGAACGTTTCTCCAAAGATAAAATTCTTGAAGCCATGGGTGTGATGAATCCTAATTTTTGGAATACTGAAGGTGGTCGTGCTGACTTTGTAAGAAAGCATTTCCATAAATCCATGGGTACAATAATGGAACATTTCACAAAGACTTCAGAGTTCAAGGGTATGGAAATCAAAGGTATACTGAATGCTGATTTATTAAAATTTCAATCAACAAATTTTGTAACAACAATGAGGAAGCAATATAAAAATTTAGACGAACCTTCTTAAAGTGGCGCTATTACAAGGCCGTGGCGAGGAATCTATCAAAGTTCTATCTTACAAGAAGATATCAATGAATATTTCAGATTATATGAGTTATGCCAAACAATGATTTTGGGGTCTGTGGAGGACAAAGGGTTTTCAGTGCACTATCATTTATAAAATCAAAACTGAGAAACAGGTTGGATAAAAATCTGGAAAGTTACATGAGGTGTTATGTTTCTCGATACTCCATGGAAACCTTTCCTTTCGACAGAGCAATTGCGCATTGGAATTCCCTTTGCAAAAGAAGAGGTGTGAATAATATAGCTACAAGTACAACTATTCCCAACGTTGAGAGTGGAATTGGTGCATCGTCACACTCTACAGAAGAGAACATCAAGTTTGAAGAAGCTATTGATAATGGATTGTTTCAACTTTAAATAGGTATCTTCTTCACCTTAATCTTATTGTTTGTCACTTTAATTTTTTTCAGCTCTTGTTATCATTAAAGATGTTACAGGTATATATATTTACATTTATTTAAATACAATTTTTTTTTAAAAACGTGGGTTGACATCCATCCGAGGAAACTGGTACTTCTCGGGACTGACAATGTCAGGCAACTCACCCATCTATCTACTAATCCATTTCTTGTGTTGAGTTTTCTTAAAACAAAGATCTAGCACATTACCAGTGATGATTTCACAGGAATCTAAAACACTAGAGGTAAGTTAAACCCTATCATATCATCTTTCTTGATTTCTTACAATTATGTTTAATTTATTTTTTATATTTACAAAATGCTTTGATATATGTTTTAAACTTTGTGGGATAAAATGACACAATTGAATTTTACAGAGGAAGATTTTTCCATACTATAAAATTCATAATCCATGATCCATTATACAATTCTTCATCCACGATTGTGCTAGAAGCTAAATCTACGTCCACATAAAATTCATCATCATCCATATATATCATATCATTATCATTATCATAATCCTGACACTATAATTATTATTAAAACAATTATTTATCTATTTTAAATTTAAAGGAAATCTTTTCCCTAACACATTCCATTTCTTAAAACAAATTCATGATCATATCATTACAAGTATATCCATCTAAAATGACATGTCATTGAATATATCCATTCTAATTTCATAATATCCATTCACATTCCATTTATTTATCATCCTAATGTCCATCTATATCATTCTAATATCATCATGATCATATCATTACAAGTATAGAGAAGAAGAATTATCTTAAAACAATTTAAATGTCTAGAGAAGAAGAATTATCGTGCTTGAAGCTAAATCTTCATCCACATGAAATTCATCATCATCCATATATCATCATATCATTCCATATCCTGACATATATTGATTATTAAAACATTATTTATCTATTTTAAATATTAAAGAAGATTCTTGATCCTAACACATTCCATATTTTTAGAACAATTATCCATTATGAAGCTATCATCATACATCCACAAAATTCTTCAAATGCATCATGATCATATCATTACAAGTATCAGAAGAAGTCATATCTTAAAACAATTTAAATGTCTAGCTAGATTATCATGCATAAATCTTATTTCCACATACAATTCATGATAATCCAAGTAAACAAGAAACATACGTCATCATGATTCATCCCTATCTAATGCAATCATCATTAAGAGTAAACCAAAAAGCATAAACTCCATATACAATCTAAAAATTCTATTCATAATATATAAAAGTTATCAAAATTAAAGATTATATAGTATTTCAAATTTTCAAAGGCTATCAAATTGAGATACTTCAAATAATGACCAAACATTTCAAAGTTTCAAATTTTCAAATATAGACTCAATATTTCAAGTTTCCACACTCAATAATAAAAATTTCAACCCTCTTTTTCTGATCCATTTCAACTCCTTTTGGTGAATATTTCTTCGCCTATGGCGAATACCCATTTTTGAAATGGCAGAAAAACCCTAGAACTTATGAGATCGGGTCAGTGACACTGTTCCAGATTTTAAAAATTAATTTCTTCTTGCTTTTCACATACTCCATGGGAAAAAATTTGGATCCCCTATATAAACCTTATTATTGAATAAACATTTCTAGGGTTGAAGCATTTGCTCTTTAATATATCCGCTTCAGTGTATTGTTTTGTTTGTTAACCAAAACAATAAGTTTTGACGCTTCAAATTCTTCACAAGGGATACTACTATTCTTTGACGCCATAGTAGAGCTTGGAAAGACCTTTGTTGACTCTTCAAATGGAGTTTTTTTCAACTTAACCAAAACAATATTGTCCTTCAAATTCTTTGATGTTCTTCACAAGAACTTGGCAAAGGCATTGCAGACTCTTCAAATTTTCATGTTTCAACTGCACAAAAAAATGTCAATTGACATATTATTAAAATAAGAAAACTTTAAATTAACAAAAAATATTGTTTGAAAGTGATAATACTTACGACCGCTCTATCTCTCTCGACATTTGCAGTGACTGCTAACAGATCCTTGTCCTTAGACCATTTGTTAAAATATGCCTGGGCCTCATACTAATATTTTCCAATTTGTTTAATGTCTTATCCAAAATGTCGTCTTTATAGTTGTTGTTATACGTGACAATCCCACTTCTTACTTGGGTAAGTAAGACGAATCCATCTTCGACAGTTTGTTGATTCTGGACTGCAACATATAAACTTTCCTTTTGCCAATAATTTTGCATAACGACTTATAATCTTATTGATAAGTAACAGCCCTTCTCTCCAATTCTATGAGGTTACTGATATGAGGTAGAATTGAATCACTGACACGGGATTGCAATTTTATCTCCCATTAATTCGTCTATCAGCCTTCTGTCGTAGCAACTTGACCATCAGGATATTTTTTCAACAAATCTCGTGGAGAGGTATGGGGGCAAAAGGAGGCCGCGAAACTGCTTTGTATTCTACCAATGTATTCTCCATCCTGTTTGATAAAATTAATCAAGATCTCAAACAAATAAATCTAAAGTGAAATGTAATTCAATATGGTCAAATATGAAATGAAATTGAAGTAACCTGCTAGCCTTGAATCATAATCATTATTGAAAAAACTAGGTGGGTCTATTTGCTATCAATTCAAATAGTAATCCTTCATCTAATGGTTTAAGGTGCAATATTTTAGGACTGTATTTACACCAAGTGAGGGTTGAATGAATTCAAAAATGGATAGAATGTTTACAGATCATTATAGCAAGGTGTCCATGGCGTTTAAGCACCCCTGAATGTCTTTTTTCCTTGGGTTGTTGACTCCAATCGGATCAAATGGATCTTTTCCTTAGCTTTGAAACGGATAAATTAGGGTTAGGAGGAAGGCTTTCTGTAGAATGTCTAGGCTTATCTGCTTCAGTGTAAAGTTTTGTTTGTTTACTAAAAACAATATTTTCTTGAAAGGATTACCTTGAAGATGCATAAGTGACAAACCACAAGATTTATAGGTTTTCCAAGTGGAATGAGGAAACTGCCTTGGCTAGAAGGAAACTAAATTGCTAAAAGTTCAACTGCAGGATCATGAGATAACAAACATACTAGTAAAACAATTAAATTTACGGCTATTAATAAGTACATTCAAAGGCTATTGTTCCTGAAATTGATCAATAGGAACCGATGCATTATCTTCTCTCAGGCATTACTGATAATCGTTACCGGATCTTTTCCTTAGACCATTTGTTAAAATATGCCTGGGCCTCAACACTAATATTTTCCAATTTTTTTAATGGGATCTTATCAAAAATGTCAACTTTATAGTTGTTGTTATAATGACAGTCCCAAACCAAATTACTTGGGTAAGTAAGGAATTCCATCTTCGCAGGTTGATTCTAGACTGCAGTGTATAAACTATCCCTTTGATCAATAATTTTCAAAATGACTAATAATCTCATTGATAAGTAATTTATCTCTTCTCTTGCCATTCTATGAGCTGAGTGATATGCGGTAGAATAAACTCACTGACATGGGATTGACAATCATAACCAATTAAGTTCTCCAAAGGAAAAGGTAGCAACTGGTTCACCATCTGTATCTGATGAAGATGATCTTGCTGGAGAGGTATGGGGGCTTTCGGGCTGATCAAAGTGCTACTTGTTTCTACCTTTGGGTGGTCTTGATCCTGTTTGTGATAAAATTAATCAAGATTCAGACAAATAAATTTAAATCCTTGTAATTCAATATGGTAATGTAGTTATGTTGAAATTGAAGTATACCTGTTACCTGGCCTTGAATCATCTCACGGGTATTGAAAAAAATACCAATTGGGTCATTGCTATCAATGCCCAAGGCTAATCTTCATCTAAATTTATATTAATTCAAAACCGATATGCCCTTATTGCACTGCGCAAGCCACCAAGTGAGAGGGTTGGAATTCGAAAGGAGGAGGCAATGTTTAGTGTCCCACTAGGGGCCGAAGCAATTGGCATGCATTTACCAATGTTATTTTTTCCTGTTCCTCTAGTTGGCATTTTAAATATTATTGGTTGAGTGGGGGTTGGTGCCGTTATTTGAATAGAAGGACTGCAATGTGCTGAAAAGTTCAAGAAAAAACATGAAAAACTAGAAAACAATACAAAAACTATAGAAATTAAACGAAGTAGTATTCAAAAGTTGTACCTTGTTGTCGAGGGGTAGTTTGTCACGATGCTAAGGGTGGTCGTGTAGGAGTAGTAATTGGTGGTTGTTGAGAAGATACAAATGCATGCGACTGTACTGAGTGAGTTGGGGAAGATGGTTGAGTTTTTGAAACATGCATATGGTCCAAAGTCCCTGCAATGTCATCAACATTGAATTGTATGTCAATTCAATTGGTTAAAATTTAAATTGGAAAATAAAAATACAAATTTGGAATTTGTAAATAATATATGAGAAGGTATTACTTCTCTGGCGTTTAACGAGTTCAAACTGTTGAGGGTTTGGAGAGGAGTGAGCTTCCATTTCAGATTGGGAATCTCCCAAAGCCTCAGCGTGTTATTGGCCTCTTCCTCTTGGTAACACCTTTTTTCGGGGAAGGGCTTCAATAAATATTCTCTGCAAATAGTAAATTGTTAATAACTGTGCAGTGTAATGTCGAAATACAAACTTAATAGTTTATACCTATTGTTCTTCAAATGGAATTGACAACTTCATCAACTCCTCATCAGTGCAAGTAGGAATTGGCTTATCTTTTAAATTTAAAAGAGCCTCGTAATAAAGGCCAAGGAGATAGTTTGTGGAATAAATGACAGGTTTTTCTGAAAGCTTTGCATTTGTTATGTCAGTTCTTATTTTTTTTATAGATAGGTGCACCAATCAAATTTTTGTTTTGAGATAGTTGCAACTATGTATGCAATGGCCCGGTTTGGTATATCTATTTGCTGACCCTGCAAAACTATTCTGGATTGAAAAAAGGAAATCATTGCAGCAAGAAAGTGGTGTGCAATTGCTTACGTATCCACACCACACCTAGATTTATTGACATGAGCTGCGAATGCCAAAAAATAGTAGGAATTAATATAACATTTAAATTGTATCACAATAAAAAACTAGAATAAAAAATGATGAATGAAAACGAATTATACTTACAATCAACATGGAAACCGAACGTTGATTCGAGATATTTCTTGTCGTCTTCCACGAGTGTTGCCTTCATTGTAACAAAGGGTAAATTTTTGAATGGAAGGCCCATAAACCGATGGATGTCAGTTGCATTGATACTGAATTGAAACAATCAGCCATCGTTCAAAGTAACATAAAAAAGTTCATCCTCTGTATTGTAGGATGAGAGAAGGTAGTTTAAAATATCTGGGTCTATTTCAAAAAGGGGCATCTCAATGAGCCCACTAAACTCACATGCATCGATCAAATCTTTATATTCAGAAGACATCTTTAAAACAGTATGGATGTGGGGGCACAAAGGATTCCTGTAGATGATCTTGCCTGTGGATAGGACTAGATTTTCTTCTTGATTTTTGTCCTGAGCTTGCAGTTGGGAAGCACTTGAAGTCACCATTGTAGTTGTGCTTGCATCTTTGACAATGATGGATTCCTGTATACAAAAAAAATAAGAGCTAGAAAGTGTAAACAAGAAAATGACTGACGGGAGGGTATTTATAGGCGAAATCAAGGGTCAATGACCTTTCATTGATGCATGTCAATGAGGATCTATTGACGTGCGTCAATGGCCCCTATTGACATGCATCAATGGGGTATTGATGCACGTCAATAGGCCCATTTGACGCGCGTCAATAGATGTCATTGACGCATGTCAATAGGGGACATTGACGCGCGTCAATAGGGGCCATTGATTGGGTCATTGATGTGCGTCAATAAGGGCCATTGACACGCGTCAACAAATTGTGTTGACGCACGTCAATGGCCTCTATTGACGCACATCAGTGAACCTTGTTGATGTGTGTCAATGAGGCTCATTGATGTTGTGTTGATGCGCGTCAATAGAGGGTTATTGACATGTCATTGACATGTCGTCAATGGATCTTGTTGACACGTGTCAATGGTGCATCAGTGCTCTGAAAATTTGGTTTCTCTGGCTCAAAAAACTTGGCGAAAATTTGGTTTTGGAATACTGTCAAATTCACCTTTCACTAAAACTAGTTCCGGGGATATTCACCAGGTATTTTCCACCTACAATTTTCTAGAGGTGTCTTAAAATGAACCCTGATTTTGATGAATGGATGGTGGAAGGATGAGCCATAGGTATTTCTCCAACTAAGCATTTCAGGCATCCATAGCCCAAATGAAGATGCAATTTGATTTGAATCGCAACATTTCTCTTACTGCCAGTTCAGGCGTCTATAGCCCTGATAGAGATTATTTGCAAATACCCTAAGAGTCTAGAGTAATATATCAATTTTATTTTGCTCATGTAGCTTTTAGCTTTTGAAATTTGATTGAATTTGATTATTTTTCTGTCTGAAAACTTATTTCAACTCTCTTTTTTGACAAATGGTTAAGAACCAATAAATGGCTTGTGGGAAGGAGGTGGAAGTTGATTACGATGATGACATTGGCTAGTATCAACAAATATGTCCAAAATTTCTTCGCATTAATTTTATTAGATGTTGAATGTGAGAGGGATCTCTAAGAGGTCAGTTGTTCTTTAATTTACCAAGGTGATGAAAGACCAGGGTCAAACAGATACCATAGAGATAAATGTTGAAAAATGTGTGCAAAAAGGATAACCAAAATATCACCGAAGGGATGAAAATAGTAGGAATACTTGCAGAGGAATCAGAGCAAGAAAGGGAAGAAAGAAACATCCATGTTGTACGCAATACTTGATTGTAATTTTTGATATTTGTACGTTTGATTTTCGTATGTTTTCTCATGCTTTTTTGTATTTTTGAATTGTTTTGAATTTTTATATTTTTGGCCTATTTTTTGGAAAGTTGGGACCTTCAATAATGTCACTCTGCGTGATAAGATCCAACAATGATGTTTGTGACTTCCTTGATAAGGGAGACTAGCAGATGTTTGTTTATCAAGCGTAATATTTTCTCCAATCCACTGTCAATGATCGAGGTGAGCTCATACTCAAGAAATGACTAAAATTTATCTTGAAACAAGGATTTTCGTTATGTGGCAACTTGAGTTCTTGATTCATAGGTTTATGCACTTTGCACCATAATTGATGGTTGCGTAGGTGTGCATTATTGAATCATGTTTGATTTACAATTTTTAGATTGTTCGAGTTATTGGAGGATTTCAAGCTCTTAGTAAGTTTTGAATTGAGCTTGATAATGAACCTTTTTGGCTTTCTTATAAGCTAATGCTTGACTTGTTTGATCCCGAGAAGGAGAAGAAAGAAGAACATGGACGTTTAGAAATGATGTGATAAATGACCGCGGGCTTGGCACAACCATTGATAGAAGAAATATGTGATGGATGAAAAGGATATGATCCAAGAATTGAAGAGGATAGGCTGTGTCAGGAGGTGGGCCACTGATAGAAGATGAAAAAGGGCTTCTATAATATGGCCCTAAGATGGAATAAGTTTTTACCTACGAGGACATGGACCAAGAGTAGAAGAATATGATGAAGGGTTGCTAGGGTTTGGCCCAAGTATCAATGAGGAGGGACTACTCAGGAGGTATCCCATAGATAGAAGAGGATGAATGGTTAATAGGATGTGGCCTAAGAATAGAAGGGAATGGGCTACAAGGAGGTGATCTACAAGTAAAAAATGGAGGGCTACCTAGGATGTGGCATCCCATTATAGAAGAAGATTCATGGGCTACCCAACAATGACCCAAGTCCTGAGATTTTGATTGAGGAATAATGATAGATAATTTTCAATGATTTGGAAATGAGAAGATAGATCCATGGCTTCATTGCTAGACCCCAAGATCTCATCATGCTCAAAGGAAGGTTAAGACGGAATAGAAGAAGAATCAAGTTCCATGACCTTAGGCACTTTGTCTACATTATGATAAAAGGAATCAAATTTATTCTGTTCCCCATACACAAGCGTATCAAGTTCTATAAAGAATCCTTATTTGTAATCCTCTAAAGGGATATCATCCTGTAGTTGAATTGTTCCCTCATTCTAAGAGAAATAAATTAGTATAGGTTGTTTTTCTTTGGCCATAGAAGGTTGATTAGAAGAAAAAGGTCCAATAAGTGGGGACAATACTGATTGATAGAAGAATATGACTGGAAGAGAGGAAGTAGGATTGGTGGTAGGCTCCTCGTGAATGGATGATTTAGATTTGGACCTATGTCATATTTTATAGAAGATGATCACAATGTAGGTTGAGAAAGTAGGATCATATATCCATTCATTAAGCTGCGATGTAGGAGTCGAATTAGATGATTGAATAGAGGTAACCCAAGTTGTGGAACACTTCGACAGATTGAATACGTCATTGAGAATGACTGATGAAGGAGGTCCTGTGAAGAAAGGGAGGACCATGACTCAAGACCTGAATTAAATGGCTTGATCGATGGAACTTCGAGTCACACAATTCTTCAAAGGAGGAAGACTGTCATTGGAGTGATTTGGAATAAATGTCCTTTATGCAAGGAAGGGAGGACTTCTGATTAAATATTTGATCTAGGGGTATCCATTAACAATATTTGGGATCTGAGTCTTTAGGATAAGAGTTGGAGTCCCGAATGATAGTTTTGATCTAAATCAGAAGAAGAGGAATGGGATCTTTTTATTGAACTTAAATAATAATTTGGATCAGAAGCATCCAAACCATACCGCTTGACTATGAGTTGAAGGTGGGGAACATGGTACCCGAATGGGCCCTTTAGAATGAAGCACAAAATGAATGTTTAGTTGTAATGGGAATATTTTTATTTGAATTCCTAAACCGAGGTTCCATATTGTAGTAAGTGTGAGAAACCATGAGATAGTTAGTCATTTTTGGCACCATTTAAGCAAAAATTTCTACACCTAGATAGTGTGATGGAACTCCTTCAAAGGGAAGGAACTGACATTTCGATTCAAGGAAGCATAATGACATCCAACTAGACATTTTGTAAGTATGGATATGCGTGTGTAATTTTACAAAGAAGGTCTAAGGAAAATAGACATTGTGATGATGCATATTGAAGCAGATCAAAAAGGATTTTCCTAGGAAAAATAAAGTTTTCCAAATGAATGATCACAAGGAAAAATCATGTAAGGGTGAAACACAAAGCCAATCAACAAGGAAATACACTCTATGCAAATGTGTGTACAAAGTGATAATTCAATGCAAATCTATGATTAACACAATGTCAATATTTACGTCAAGCTCAAAATGAACAAGGCAAGGAAATATTAACAAAGGGTAGAGGTGACTCCCAATCAAATGATACCATGAACGAGGCATTCAACAAGCAACAAGGGAAAAATGTTAAAGAGAAAAGGTTTACAAATGTAAGCCACGTAACCACTGATTCACCAATTGGACAATGTTAATCAAGCTTCACAAAGAAGTGAGATATTTGTGCTAAAGTGGTATCGAAATGACTTAAACAAAATAAGTGACACTCTTCAATATTTTGGACAATGTTTGAAGTAAAACCAAGTCAAGGTATATTAAGGATGTGTTAAAATGTGCACAGCGTAATGCCAAAATGTGGATACTTGGATCATATTTATGAAAAACATGACACAAGTATCTTAATTGTGTCAAGAAAATGCAAATAAGGTAACATGGTAAAGAAATATCAAATGATGAATTAATCCTAACTATGATGATGTTCTTGAAATAAAGATCAAGTGGCCATTAAATATATGAGGACGCATCCACTCACTTTAGACGTTTAACAAGTCAACCACAAACATGGATGAGCATAAACAGACAAAAAAATGGTGAACACTATCTATGACAACACTCCAAAAAGATTCCTTCTATTATCCCAAATGGGAAACAATAATGCAAAGGTGTAGATCAAAAGATGAAAATAAACTTAGCATTACTTGGTCAGAAGTTCACCTCGTCCAGAGGTGAGAAAGAATCCAAGATAAGTAACACGTTGTGAAATTCATGATGAGATACATTTAGATCTAACTTAAATCGATTTGTTATCGTGTTAAAAAAACAAGGCTTTGAATCCAAACATGTTATAATTTTATTATGGCCAAGACAGAAATAATGGACTAGTAAAGTGGGCTCCTTGACGGAATGGCTTCCCTAACAAGATCTATCAAATAGGTGTCACAAACCATCTTAAGTGAGCCTGATTTACCCAAAAAGTCATAATGACTTATTTGGGAGTACCTTGTCTTTACTTTATCCCCTTCTGATATAATGAGAAACTAGTGCATTTAGTTATACCATCACTGGGATCGCTATACGGATAACTCATGACTCTAAATCATAGTGTAAAACTAGTCTAGTGGGTAAGCGTAGTGCTTCCTATTTCATCCACGAGGTTACTCAGTGGTGGACTACTTTAGCATTCCTCGAACCACCCCCATTGTTGTAGCTTAAGGCATTATGCCAAAGGGGTTATGTTCCAGTTGAGCAAATAGGGATGTACCATTTTCTGAAACCCGCAATACATTGTGGTGAAAGTTTAGTATTTTTTAGCTTTTTAACTTAAATGTGGTTTTAAGTAGCACACCATTTGGCAACCTGTATGAAAACACGTGTTAGTGGGTTCTTTGTTTTGTCTTAGCTCCTCCTTTCTTTGACAAGCATTAGGTCCTATATGTAAGGAGTTAGTATTTTTCCATAAAAGATCATTATATTAAAATAGAGTTAGTGTGTTGCTTTTGATTCCTAAGATCACAAAAAAAGGTGCCAAGGAAGAAAATACACAATGTGGAAACCCAACTAAAATAATATATGGAAAATACCTTAAGTGTTTTTACAGAAGGAAACTTGTTTTAGCCAACTTTGAACTTTAATCAATTTTAAAGCTTAAATTGAAGTGTTTTGGAAGCTAAAATAGAAGGTTTTTGAAATGTTTTTGATTCATAAGATCACCTAAAATGTGTGAGGGAAGATAATACATGTTTCAAAGGACCCCTAACAATGAAAAATGTGAAAAATCAACTAAGTTAGCACAAAAATATGATGGAAAAGAAACCTTCAAATCACTAATAGTGTCAATAAACCTTTCAAAGTGTTAGAATGGTCAAGAAAACAAGTTGTCAGACTTTAAAACACACTAAAATATGACTATTTACCTAATAATATAAAACCATAAATTTTCTATAACTCAAAATCCTAATGTTATGATTCCATTGTCTATTTATCTTCAATACCTTTCCAACACTATAAAAACAGAGTCATTTTGAGCTCCGGAGAAAAAGTTATGGCCTCTCGGAAGATTGGTGGTGAATGTCAGTTTGACGTAGACATGCCACTTTATTGACATGTGTACGCACTTGTTTCAAAACAGACGTGCACAAAATACACCTACATGCACCCCCTATAAAATCTGACAAAAAACATGGATTTTGAAAATTTTCAAAAGAAAACCAAGGTTAGAGGCTAGTCAAAGAATCCTATTTTTATCTCAAAACCACAAAATATACATGATCATTGATGATTTAGCCTACTCAAATACTTAAATCATGTAAATAAGAATCTATTTATCCTAAAAAGCATGAAATTGGTTAGAAAACTTAAAATAAATAGCTTGAAAATACTCCATTAATGGAGGATAGACTTCATGTCCCACCAGGCATACCAAATGTATGCAATAGAAGTTTTCAAAAGCTTTGGAATGAGGTGAAAGAACCTCAAAGCTTTGCTAACTCAACTACGCACCATGAAATTAGAGCTAAACAAGAGAAACTAACATTCAAGCATTATAACTTTGATAAAAACATCAAAAACTAACATGATAAAGCTACTCTCTACTCAATTAGAGCTTAATGAAAGTCAACCTAGTTAGATTCTAAGAATTCAAATTATGTGTTGTTTACTCCCAAACATAGTGAAGAGATCTCTCCAAGTTTTCTACATGGCCAAGCTTTAGATCTTCCCTCACTAACTATATTTGGAATGGATGGATGCAAGATGGAGGAGATCTCAACAATGGAGTATGGCCAAGATCCAAATGTTCTATACCTTAAAGCTATCACAAATGGTTTATAATGCCTTTACAAAGTGCTTGTGAGAGAAGGACCATTTCAAAGCAAAGCCTTAGGGTTGTATTTATAGTTTCTGGTTTGGAATATTTTAGAATTTGGGTGCATGTGAGACTAAATTTTTTAGATTAGATTAGGATAAACATGCTTAAGGCTTAGTTAATCTTAGTTTGGGCTAGTTAACTAGGGTTTATGCTAGTTAAACTTGATTAGCAAGTGATTAGTGACTCATTGTGAATTGGGAGGAGTCTGGATAACCAATTGTGACTGATAGATAGCCTACAAAGCCAATAGAAGTTTTCTAGAGAAAACTAGGGAGGTTCTGAATGGTCGAAAGGAGGAATGTTTAGCTAATAAGAGAGATATTAGAAAAATAAGTTGAATATGGGAACAATACAACCGAAAGAGTGTTATGAATGGGAATCTGATAATGGAGTGAAGAATAGGGAATTAACAAAGTGTCGTTAATTGAATGGATTGGATGAAATGTTAAGTGCAAGCATGTTTTAGGTTTCGACACTCATGCTATGATTATTTACTAATGCACAAAGTTTAGCTTGGTGGTAGTAATCTAGAAACACAATAATAGACATAACACAAGAATACCATAGACTATGATACAAAGGAATGATGAAAAATATGAAATATAAGTGTCGATTATATTATCAACATGAAATTATTACAATCTCACCCCTGAAGTACTTCAAGTTACCAACTCTAATTTACTTCCAACAATAACTATGGAAGAAACTAAAAGGAATGATAACCAGATCGTGCCAAGCCAAGAACATAGATGTTAATCAAATATCACAATCAATAAGATGAAAATAATTCACCAGAATAACTTTACATAAACCTGTACAAAAAAATGAGCAACTATATCATATATTATTGTGGAACTCAATGAAATACAATGATAATGGCCCTTGCTTATATAGGCAAGGAATAACAATCTAAGAACTAGTCAAGGTCGTAGATCAAGCCATAAATCATGGAAATAACTAGTCATCAAAGAACTAGTCAAGACCATAGATTTAGGAGAGAACTAGACATCAAGGATCTAGTCAATACCATAGATCAAGGAAAGAACTATCAATACCATAATCAACTAGATAATATCTCCTAATATCTAAATAAGATAAAAGAAATATCCACACACATAAGTGGGTGAGGATAAATACAATAAAGGTAAATAAAGTACCTAGGTGAACATGAGCTAAGGTAAATACCTACTCTAACAGATTACTCTAAATGAACCATGGGTTAAATGATAGTAAGGACATGTCCTCCTCTTGAGTCCTCAACAACCTAACCTAATGAGGTACTCATGCAAGGTACAATATATCCTTGAAGAAATATCTATTTTGGTGGGTTCAAATTGGAAAAAGTTCCTGCTTGAATGACAAAGAGGTATTTAGAAGAATGAGGAATTGTGATCATACAAACTCTTCCCACAACAAATTCCAAAAAGCATTCCATTAAATCAAGGTTGCGATGAGATGCAAAAAGACTAATTGTAAAGAAAATGTTCAACCAACTACTGCATGTCAGAATTTACATACAACCTCAAGTAAAGAACTCCAATCCTGAGGTGCTGATGGAATCAAGATTAATGTGCATCTCCTAATAAAATTTCTTGGTCAATGCACCTTGTTCAATTGGGTTTGCGAGAAATGTGAATTGCACTTTGGTTGTAAACCAAAGTACCATTCAAGCATGAAGATATGGGAATCCATGATCTATAGAATAACTAGGAAAGTCAAATGAATCTACACATGGACTCACTGTAACTTCTCGGTCTTAATAAAGACCTCTGAAGATGAAAGTGCAATAATCCTGTTATTTTTACACGCCCAAGCAACTAGAGAAATCCAAGATAGAAAAGATAGCTTAGAAGTGGATCATGTCATCAAAGAGCTCTACCCACATCTGAATCTATTTACAACTCAAGAAAAATTAAGTAGAGCCCCTGGTGTAGTGTAGGCCAAAGTGGGAAGTGCCATGCAAATTCAAAATCCTTTGCAGTTTTCTTTGTAGTGATCCTATGAGGAGAATTGTAAGAGATGTTCTGTCTCGTACCTACTACAAATGAAATTTTTTAGCAGTATGGGTCAAGTACATGAGACTTCCAACTTCGCTCTGCCTATACAATGTAGGATCACAAAGTGCAGTTTACATGTGGACGTAACAGTAAGTCCAGACTGAAAAAGAGATGGACTTAACTTGTAATCAGCCATATCAAAAAATAAGATCATGCGAGTACTTTTGCTGACTCAAATGAATCCCTAAATCTCCCAATCCAAGAATAGATAACCCAAGGAAATAATGGGTTTAGCCCATAGATTAAATCATTATCAATGAATATCTGTGTAGAAAGAGCCCTCAATTCTAAATGGTGGGAAGGAGTTGCGAGTAAGTAACAGATTAGGTCAAAATACAAGACAAGTTCTAAAAATATCCTCACTGACATGTTGGAGATTCTTACTGTATGATGTTGGCAATGTTAACAATACTATTAAAGAAGAAAAAGAATCCATCTTCTCATACCAAGCCCGAGGGGCTTGTTTGAGACCATAGAGAGACCTTCGGAACTAACAAATAAGAGAAGAATCCTAAACAAATCCAACCAGATACTCCATATATATTTTCTCTTGTAGATCTCCATGTAAGAAGGCACTCTTCAAGTCCATCTGGCATACGGGACACCCCTGTGATTGCAACATCTAGCAAGTACAAGGGGTACATAATCCATCTTGGCAACGGGTGCAAAAGTCTCATAGAGTAAGTCAATACCTTCGACTTATGAAAAACACTTTGCAATACAATGAGCAAAATATAATTGTCAATGGACCCATCAACTACGTATTTAGTTCGATATAACCACTTACACCTAACCATATTTCTTCCTTTAGGAAGAGATACCAAATCCCAAGTATGATTCTTCATCAAATAAGAATACTCAGATCTCGTCATCGCATCATTCACACTCTGATATCCCATGAGCCTTTAAAAAGTCATACTTGGATCCTCAGAAACTGCCTGACACAAAATAGAACTTGTATGAATGTGCATGATATCACCTAGTGAAGTGGAATATCGTCTATGATAGGTGTATGCCTCAGAAACTGTAGTACGAGTCATCACTTAGGCATAGTGAAAACATCAATGAATAGGAATCCTCAATCAATCTATAACCTTGCTCATCAATCTCCTCAAAGAAAGGATCCTCCTAGATGAGATATTTAAGAAGGGAATGGAAGAAGATGAAGAATCATGAGGAGTCTACTCATCAAACTGAACATGTGTTAAGGAAATCAACATCATGTGTTTCTAAAAGAGGATAAGCTTCAAGATTTGGAATCCTCAAAATAACCTACAAAGATCATGGAAAAGACTTTCTTATCATAAAAAACTTTCCTTTTCATCTTAGCACAAAGGCCCAAGCATGGCTCCCAAAGACTCAAAAAATGAGAAATTTGGCTTAGTTTTGGACCATATACACTCTAGTTTCAAATGCTCAATTTCTGTGTGCAGTGTGTAATTCTGAATATAGTTAGCTACAATTAACTACTTCTACCCAATAGATAGGAGGTATATATCTAGAATGCATCCATACAGTTAGCCAATTCCTTCAAACACCTATTCTTCCTTTCTCAAGAATCAGACCGCCTTTGGAGTAAAAGGACACAAAATGCATTGAATTTGGGGGCCTCATTGAGTTGCCAAACAATTTAGAAAACTCATTGCATTATGTATCCTTTAACATTATCCTTCACAATATTAAAGTATCTGAAAAGATCATATGTTACCACTTATTTCTCCTGAAAAATGCATTGAATATTTGAGTGTAAGAAAAAAACTATCACTAATTTGTCATTATTTCCTTATCATTAAATGTAAAACCATGTTTAGCTTCCAGGTGGAGGAATGGAGTATCTCCTGAAAATACCTCAAATATTATCACTTCAATTAGGCTCCAATTGTGATCAAGCTATCTTACACTTCTTAGGAAAAGCCTCTTGGTGTCACATTCCTTGTTAATGCACAACCTATGACATCATCTTCCCTTAAGCTAGGAAACCTAGGAAGACCAGTAGAATACCATGAAGTGCTCACTATCCTTCAACATATTGAACCAAAATAATTATTTTCCAAGCCAAAGCTTCATCTTCTTTTATAATGAGAATCCAACCCTTAATTCCATTCTTTAGAAGAATGATCACAAAATTCATTGAAGTGGATAGATTAAGATATTAAACATGTAGCACTTCATAAGAGCTGAATACACTTGCTTACCTTTACCCCATGGTGGTGTAAACTGAAATTGTTTTCCCTTATTATGTAATCACAGTTGATATATTAGAAAAAATTTGAAGTGCTTAGAAAGTAGTGTATTTTGGATATCCCCAAAATTCAAGATTTATATTCACATCAGACCTCTTCACGCTACCAGGAAGGAATAATCCTCCAAGGGTCAATTTTGGCTAAGTAGAACCACAGTCTATTTCCTTTGTGATTCCTTGGAAGAAGATGTGATGATAAGCAACATGCTCTTAAGTCCACATTTTATCAATGTGGGCCTGAGATAGATGAACACATTAAGTGATTTTTTCCATGTGACAGATGGACAAGTGGAATCTATCCATGTTTCATGTTTCACCTATGTACTGCATCTGTACCATCTTGCATCCTACATAACAATATTTTTGGTTCATTTTACTATTGGATAGTATCCAGTCCAACTATCCATGGTAAACCTGTTTCAGCTTACGCATCTCCCTTCAGAGAGACCATCCTTGGGTTTTCATTTTTTCTCTGAAATTGGGCATTAGGAATTTTACAGATGCATAAGGTGGCATGTCCATTGATTTGTGTTTTAACTTAGGTATTGTAGGTTTACCACGAATTGCCCTTAATTAGATGGATGGAAATTCCATTGGTATGTGTCAACATCAATGCACATAATATAGGATTGTTACCATTTTCCATCAAAATGTTAATTTGTATGGTGTTATTGAAGGTCAAATGTAAAGTTGCATCTTTGAGATGAAACCTACAGTAGAAGATAAGAATAGTCCTCTCTTTAATTGGATAGGTTCTGTCAACACCAATCCGGTCATATGATAATTCTTCACCGGGAACTCCTCGTGCTATGATTATTTACTAATGCACAGACTTTTAGTTTGGTGGATGTAATCTGGAAACACAACAACAAGACATAACACAAGAATACCATAGACTATGATATGAAGGAATGATGATAAATCTGAAATATCAACTAGTAAATTATAATATTAACATGAAATTGTTACAATCTTAATGAGGTACTTCAAGTGTTATTACTTCACTTGCCTTCAAACCATACACTATGGGAGAAACTTTCACAATTACACCTCTTAATGGCTTCTTTAACACACCTTCAAAATGAATCTTCCTTTACACACTTCATAACAATATTTTCTCACTACTTCTTTCCATGCTAAATGAGAGGGGTGGCCTCTTTATTTATATGAAATTCTAGGCTTATCCATCTTATCTCTAAGATAGGATAGGAAATCTCTTCTGACGCCAATCATATTCCATGCCTAAACTCTTATCTTTACATGTAGGCTTATCTTTTAAGATAAGATAAACCTTATCATCTCACATGGGTTCTACATTTTTAGACTTTTTTACAAATAAAATATACAAAATATTTATGACATCACTCCTTGTCCTTATTACAAATATAATATTTCTAATTCCTAATCATGTAGACCCTACTTCTCTACTTATCCCAACTTTGACATTTTAACATTATCAGACCACTTACGACAAATATTTACTTTTTACAACATTCCTATTGTACTTTGACTATTACCGTATTGTACATTATTGGCGGCATCGTACTGGCAGTGCCATTATCTTCTATCAGATGCCACTACTAATTATACTTAACAACATCCTATTCCTAATACATACATTAATGAAATAGAAATTACAGAGGAAAATTTTAGTGTCGACATCTTCCCCCTTCCTAGCTTCTACTCCATCCTCGGAGTAGACTATTCTGGACAATCTAAAGCTTGGAAAATATTTAACTTGTTGTGGTTGATCCATTTTGTAATGGGAGTACCATCCAATTCCTCCAGTCGATATGTACCATTTTCATGCATAGCTACTATTTTGTAGGTCCCTATCCATTTGGAAGAAGTTTTCTCTGTCTTCCTCTTTTTTGTATCTGGAATCATATACTAGAACCAAGTCATTCACATGAAATGGAGACCAACGGATCTTTTGATCAAAGTATTCCTTCTGCTTCATTTTCTTCTTATAGCTTGTATCCTTCGCTATTTCCCTCATTTCCTCTAGCAAATGAAGATGTACCAACCTTTCTTTTACTGAATCACTTTCATCCATCCTTTCATTTTTCATAACTCTCACAGTGGGAATATCAAACTCAATAGGAAGAACTGGATCAATGCCATAAGCCAACTGAAATGGGGAGTATCCTGTTGCTGACTTTGATGTTGCCCTATATGCCCACAATGCTGCATGAATCCTTTTATCCCACTTATGTACCTGCAAGGCTGCATCTTTTGCTAGAATTTGACACAACACATAATTTGTTCATTCCACCTGTCCATTTGTGCTTGGCTTGTATGTTGTTACCTTCCTGTGCTTAATAGAAAAATTTATTGACTAGGGCTTCTACCACCTCATTAATGAAGTGGCTTCCTTGATCTGTTACAATTTCTAATGGACAACCAAATCTGGTGACAATGCATTCATATATGAACCTTGCCACTTCATCCATGGAAGTTGTTTTCAATGGCCTAGCTTCAACCCACTTGGTTAAATAATCTATGGCAACTACAATATACTAACTCTTTGATTTTTGAAACTTTATCAGGATCAGTACCAATACCATCTCTGGATACAACATGCCCTAACAAAACGCCTTTAGAACATCCAAAGACACACTTTGTAGGGTTTAGTGAGGCTTGTGCTTCATCTAACCTTTGAAATGTTGTCTCCATCTGGTGCAGGTGGTCTATCTTGCTCCCATAGATGCAAAAATCATCCAAAAATACTCTGATGAAGTTCCCAATGTAGGGTTCGAACACCCTATTCATCAAACATTGGAATGTTGCTGAGCATTACACAACCCAAAAGGCATAACTCTATAAGCAAACGTTCCCCAAGGAGTGGTGAACGTGGTCTTCAGCTGATCTTTCTCTGCTATACGAACTTGGTTGTATCCACTATATCCATCAGCAAAACTATAACACTCCTGGCCAAGCTACTTCATCCAAGATCTGATCTGAGAATGGAAGAGGGTAATGATCCTTCTTTGTTGCCTTATTGAGCTTCCTATAATCAACACAAATGCGTAGCTTCCCATTCTTTTTTATTGAGATCACAATGGGAGAAACCCATTCTGAATTCTCCACAGCAAATATGAATCCTGCATCAAGCAACTTATCTATTTCTTCTTTTACAGTCTTGGAAAAATTAGGATTCATTCTATATGGCATTTGCTTTATGGGCTTAGCACCATCTACCAGCTCAATAGAATGTTCTACCCAACTTACTTGATGGAGTTCCTTGTAATCAAAAGTGAATAGGTGTATGTACCTTCGAAAGAGCTGGGGGTAGGATTCCTTCTCACTCTTCATCACAACATCACCGATCTTTATTTGTTGAAGACAATCATCAATTTCTTCTTCAGATAATTTTATAGGTTCATGAGTTGGTGTGACTGGAAGGATATCCATGACCGAAACATCAACCTCACTTTCTTCATCTTCATGTGTCCACTTCACTGGTACTAGAGTAATCAGAGGATGTCCAATCATCAGTTTCATCACTTGAATCCACAGGTTCTGTCTTATGATGCCGAGGGATCACGTTTATCTTCACCCTCTCTCTACCACGTCCAAGTGTCATGAAGCCTTCATTCCAGTAGTTTCTTGCATGAACTCTCCTTAGCCATGGTCTTCCCAACACATTGGGTACGCAACAGTACCATTTTTCATCACCTGAAAGTCTACCACACATACAACACCCATAACAGATATTGCCACATTTGAAACAACACTTTCTGGTTTAGTTTTTCCTTATTTAATGACCTTAACATAAGTGTTGAAGGGGTGATCAATTTTTAAACCCAACATATTCATTACAGACTCAGTCATTACATTAACTGCAGCACCTCCATCAACTAAGACATCATGAATTGAAATACCATTACATAATACCTCAGCTTGTGGAGCATAGGGATTCACCTCTGCCTCCAAAACAGGGACCTCAACCTCCTTCCTTCGTCGAGCATTGAGTCCACTTCGCAGCTCCCGCCTCTTCTCAGAAGACATAGCCAAGAGTTGACCATATGTAATATTTGCAGGCCTTTTGGATAGATCTTCTAAGATGGAGTATGGTCCTTGCCCTATGAAATCAGAAAATCCTGCACACCCAAATTTCTTCTCCTATGTTTCTTACTAGTTTCTCCTTTCATCTTCTTAGGATCATTTCCATCTTGGTTATCTTTTTCTTTCTTTCTTTTTGTTACAAACACATCTACTTCATTATTTATGCTCTTATCTACTACATCAAAAGAATTCACAGGTGCTTTTCCTTTATCATTATCTCCTTTACCAGATGTAGAAGCTCTATCTGGACAATTATACTTATAATGACCCTTTTTATAACAACCATAACATACAACTTCAGAAATATTTATTTTTGGACCTCTATATCCTCCCTGAGAACTAAATTCTTTTCCTTGAAGAAGATTAATAGTTAACTGACTCATCTTCCTGAGCAGATCTTCATACTCAGTAGATGTACTAGGAGAAATATTTGTGCTCACCAAGAGTGGTTGTGGATTCTGGACCGAAGGTGTTGGTGTAGGCTCTACCTTAGCAGCAATTTCTTTGGGCTTCTCTTCCATGCTTTCTTCTTACCTTCTTGTAATCTCCTTTTCTTGTTCAATGGTAGCTGGGTGGTCATACTTCACTCATTGTCTAATCTCTGGCTTCATCCCAAGAATGAAGTGCTTACAGAGGATATTATCCACGCCATTCATCAACCCATCCGCTAATCCTTCCTTCCAGATCTGGGCATCGAGCTTCCTCCTTAGCTCTAGAACATGAGCATGATAATCCCTTATCTTCTCCTTCTCTCCTTGGGATAGTTTTGTGATCTCAATCATGAGATCTGCATATTTCTGTTGTTCACCAAATTCTTCAAGAAAACTTTCAGTTAATAAATCCCATGAGTTTTTCACATTATCACCTAGTGTTTCAAACCACCTAAGGGCTGAACCATTCAAAAAGGTAGGAAAAAATTCAGTCCATTGTTCCCTTCTTATAAGGCCATTACAAATACAAGATCGTTTAAACTCTTGAATGAAAGATGAAGCATCTTCATTAGATTGGGCTGAAAAAACAGGAATCTTTCCCATTTTCAAAAGTAACCACAGTGAAATACCAACCCACAAGTACAATCAACAAGACTTATGTGCACAAATAATTGGAATCACTATAATAGAAAGTGACTTTACACCTTTCTACAGTAAAATAGAAATGACCAAGGTAAACTATGGTAAAACTTGACTTACTGCGGTAAAAACTATTCACGGTACTGAAGTTACTATGGTAAACAATATTCACAATAAAAAGTGACTTTACTGTGGTAAATACTATTCACGGTAAAAAGTGACTTTATTGTGGTAAATACTATTCACGGTAAAAAGTGACTTTACTATAGTAAATACTATGCACGGTAAAAATAAGGCTACCCTCCAAATTGATTTTTGACTAAGTGGGAATATCTCTCCAAAAAATCCACCAACGAGGAATGGTCCCGGCAACGGAACCAAAATGTCATCACCAAGCCGGCACTATGATAATTCTTCACCGGGAACTCCTCGTGCTATGATTATTTACTAATGGACAACCTTTATTTGGTGGATGTAATCTGGAAACACAACAACAAACATAACACAAGAATACCATAGACTATGATACGAAGGAATGATGACAAATCTGAAATATCAAAGTAAATTATAATATTAACATGAAATTGTTACAATCTCACCCATGAGGTACTTCAAGTGTTACTGACTTCACTTGCCTTCCACCAATACTATGGGAGAAACTTCACAATTACACCTCTTAATGGCTTCTTTAACACACCTTCAAAATGATGGCTTCCTTCGCACACTTCATACAATATTTCTCACTACTTCCTTCTATGCTAAATGAGGGGGGTGGCCTCTCTATTTATAGAACTTCCAGGCTTATCCATCTTATCTCTAAGATAGGATAAGAAATCCACTCTGACGAATCATATTCCATACCTTAACTCTTATCTGTACATGTAAGCTTATCTTTTAAGATAAGATAAACCTTATCATGTCACATGGGTTCCACATTTATAGACTTTTTACAAATAAAATACACAAAATATTTATGACCTCACTCTTTGTCCTTATTACCAATATAATATTTCTAATTCCTAATCATGTAGACCCTACTTCTCTACTTACCCAAACTTTGACATTTTAACATTACCGGACCACTTACGACAAATATTTACTTTTTACCACACCATTCCTATTGTACTTTGACTGTTACCGTACTATACATTATTGGCGTGTCATACCGAAGCGCCATTATCTTCTATCAGACGCTACTACTAATTATACTTAACAACATCCTATTCCTAATACATACATTAATGAAATAGAAATTACAGAGGAAAATTTTAGTGTCGACAGGACCTGGTTCCTTTTTTTGTCGTCATGGATTCACACTTATTTTCAGGTGTTGTCGGGTCTTATAAAATTTCGGAGTTTCTGTAAACCTGCAAAAAGTATAGATATGCAAAACTTCTCAAACATATACACAAATCTTAAAAAAAAATATCTAAAATGGGGGGTCAGATTGTTCTCAGTTGCCACTTGATGGACTTACAACTAACATTATCTACATCTCAGTTTCAATGTTAAAACTTTGTGTTTAAACTGTGTGCAATAATTCTCCTAGGTAGCCCTCGAAATGATTTTAAGATAATGGAAATAGCTAGATGTGCATGCAAATGTTTGATGAAATTTATCTAGAATGAACTCCCTTCCTTATGTATTTTGGATGCATAGTAAATGTTCTCAAATGCAGTTCCTTGCTCTAATGTAGATTACTAGCCCTTGATAAGATTATTAATGTTGAAAGTTCCATATAATGGTATGAGTATTTGTGTTTATATAAGGGATCTCATTGTCTGAATTTCAACACTAATGACCTTGACATGCTGAATAAATTCACCTTACATTTGATATGAATCCTAGTAAAAACTGAAAATCATTGATGTAAATATGTGAAACAATAATTATGGTTCAGTAAATGAAGAGGACACATGCACCCAAGATGGACAGAGCACCAGCGCTAATCAATTCCTACACTCTAGTGTCCAGGAATAGACAAGTGATGATAAATACTGAAGACTAAAGAATGGATACCTTGTAACATGACTAGAAATGTGATATGTGAGTGAATAGTGTAAATAAGATAAAAGTAACATTAACCAACAAGACAAATGGATGGATTATGGGAGGGTCATCAGTGAATACTTTTCTTAACAAAATCCATAATAAAACAACATACTAATAGGCCATATAGTAAGATGGTCCAATAAGTGGCGTGATTAGGTATGAGATCGAGAAACGAATCATTGCAATAGAAACATGACCTAATACATGGGAAATGTGATATCAATATGTGGTAGGATCCATAAGTGCCACTAAAGTAGTCAAGCCAATTACTGCCCAAGTGTAAGTGTTGAAGGTTCTAGAAGATACGTTTTAGCAAGAAAGAACATTAGACAATATCAAAGGTTAGTGGGCTTAGTAGATATTGTGAAAGTAGATCTTCCTAAAGATGAGGAAAATCTGAGGTGAGAATTATCATGAATTTAGAGTGAATCCTACCAAAGATAAGTGTTGTCATATGTCAAATAGTTTTAGAGTACAAGTTGGGATCAAATGGAATTGAAGGTTTCAAAGAGTTACACTTATGCAAAGTGTACAGTGTGAATTTGGAAAAAGCGCTGATGTTGCAATGGGAATCAATGAGGAGACTGGGACATGTCTAGCTAAATTTTTCTTGATATTGTAACAAGTTGTCTGCTAAAGGCTCATGATGATCCTTGTTTGGTTTTTATCAGATGGATGCACAAAATATTCTAGAACTAATATTCATGGAAAAATGTGCAAGAAAAGTATCAATTAAATGCGTAAATGATATTATTGATTGAATAGTTAGAATGTAGTAGAACTAATGCATAACATAGTATTCAAGAATCTAAGAAGGCAGCTTAGCTACATAACGTGTCATGATTATGAGGAGAATAATTAGTACTGAACTGTACATCGATAATAAAAATCATAGTATGAATAGTTTTTGGTCACCACCATGTAAGAGTAAAGTGATAATTGCCTATGCACAACGTGTAGAAAAATCTACATAATTGAGAAATGGATGATGGGCTAAAATGAGTGTGAAGGAAAGGTAATCATAGTTATGGAGGATATGATATCAAGTATCAAATTTGATGAATTTGAACTCAGAGATCCATTATCGATTATTAAATCACTTGATCTATAGAGTTAAATATGCAAGAAAGAGTATGTACAATGGTAAGATCATTGTCATAAATAAAAAGAGAAATAGCCCATCAAATGAGAAAGTAAGGGGAATGTTGGGAAAATGAGGATAATAGAATAACTGAATAGAGTTCATGTGAGTAAATATAGGGACATTGAGATCAATGATATTGGTGACATCCTCATGAACAGTGGCTAAGAGAAGATTGCAATCTTGCGAATGTTCAACAAGATGAGGATTGAGATCATGAAGGTGTTTATTAGTAAAGGGTTCATAGGTTTTAGCCATGAAATTACATGAAGAAGTTTGATCTACAAGAGTGTTTGAAGCGTAGGTTCTCCAAATGATTTCAAAAAATAGGATGTTTGTATAAACCCTAGATATTGTAGAGTAACTGAATGTACACTATAATATACTACTAGGCCATATAATTCATGAACACAAGAAACATGGAAGATAACCAATTATGAAATCCTAAGTGTAAGAGAGGGAAAAATAACTTAGTTGATTTTGATATTATCTTGGAAATATTGATAAACTGGGAAAATTAATGAACAGGAAGAGACTGTTACAACCTCCAGATAATTATGTAACCTATAAGCCAAACTAGAGCATTGGATTAGGGCACGTTGGAAGCACTAGGTGCTAGAGACTTCTTCTTGGCACCTGAGTGACTGAAAGTAGATAGAATCTAATTTTTCTATGTTGCACAAAAGTTGTTGCAAGTAGTCATTTTTGATCAGCATGTATGTCACATATGATCTTAGTGTCTGTAAGCTTGTAAAACATGCTATCACCTACACAAACTACATTAAACACATCAAGTCCAAAAGATAAATATGCAATATGGGGATTCAGACTGACCCCGATATATCACCCAACTGAGTGAACTTATGACTGAGCACTGCACTACATATCATACTCCATGTATTTCTTGTGAGTGTGTGAAATAATTGTTTCCTTGGAATCCCATGTGCAAGTGCACTTGATAACGGGCTAGATAAATTAATAGAAATGTAGATAGAATATGCATGGATGGAATAATGAACTTCCCCTTCCTATGAAGTTATGTAGAAAAATGTAGGTCCTTATCCTTTGAATCTATGCTATATGGATAGTGCTCTTAGATTCCTTTGGATGCATACTTAGGTGATGATAATAGATGGTTAGAACTTGGTCTTTTAGTTTTTTCACATATCTGTGTATTTATATGATTCCCTTGGTTGAATTTAAATGGAAGGATGACCCATAAGAAAATAACATCTAGTAAGATGAAGAGAGGTCAAAGGCACTTAGAGGCAATGAGGGCATATGAACATTGGTTTCATGGTCGGGCACTAGTGTTTGAAGACATAAAAGATAAACAAGTAATGTCCTTGATTATAGTTATTTTCTTTGCGAATGAACATGGTCAAGTCCTCAAATTTGCAAAAACATGTTAGAATGTCTAAAATGACACCACATAAGGAAAATAACTAGATTCTTCTCTCCTGTGTTTCTAGATTCTTCCCATGTAAATTTCAAATGATAATTGCACATTTCAACATAATTTCACTTCAGAAAATTCTATTTAATTCACCATCACTTAGAGTTTTTCAATATCAGAACTTCAAAGTTTCAAACATATTTTGTCTTTAAAAAACTTGTGTTTTGTTATCAGGTTTTAAGTGAACCATGGATCTTGAGCTTCCAACTAGTTTGATCAATTAATTATGTGGATATCGTGTCCTCTTTGTTGATCTTATCCATAATAGAAAGATTAAGCTTGAATTATTGTACAAGGTCTTATATATCTAGGTATATTATGAGTAGCTAAAATTTTCATGCGAGGACTAAGAAAACCCATAGGTAAAAGCACGATACTATTTTTTATTTCTTCCCATTTATGACTGTAAATGTTACCCACTTTGAAATTTCCCTGCTAAATAAATGAATACAAATGATCATGTATATATCCAATAAAAATCCCACACATTTTTCTTTCGAAATGTAAAAGCAAAAATGGAACTAGTAGCGTTCATGTTGGTGTGTCTCTACACAGTTAACACTACCAATAAGGAATTTAATAGTTTATTATCTAAATCAATTTGGTATCAATTTATGAAAGAAAATAAGAATGTGTAGCATCGTCTAACTTCATACATGCACTTAACAAACCTTCTTATCTCAAAATTCAATCCATCCACATGTGGGTAGGTAAATCCAGTAGCTAGACCGTATTCATTTCACATTGCAACACTGTTGTAATATGCATGCAATGCATGAGTAATTTCTCTTGTAGCATTATTATGAAATTTTAATTTAGTATACATAGCAGTTGAATTAGTGTACTATTTTAGGAAATAGAGAGAGTCTATAAAATAAAATAAAATGAAATAAAAAAATTTATGTATGCACAACATATGGTAGTATTTAGACTTCAGTTCTACTTCTAGAAATCTCTTTTTAGAGTAGTTCATACTTAAGTTTCACAGAAGATATTTTTTATATATCGTAAGATAAATTATTATTAATGTAAGCTAAATGTAGATGAATAGAGTGTGTTGCATAAAAAACTTAGATTGTAATGAGCTGAAGCTCCGAAGAAAGTGAAGAAATCAATTGACTATACATAACAATGTTGATTTCCTTGATTACTCTAATTTATTTGAAAGTTATTTTATTATTTGTTTATATTGTTCACTATTTAAGATTGCATAATTTTTACAAATTGGTATTAGAGTAAGTTTTTTTCACTAGGTTATTAAATTAGCAGCAAGCTATGGATTCTACATCAAGCATGTAGACACCACAATTAATGGAAAGATTTAGGAGTACTGATCGCTAACCATTAAGGTGTTATTTAGATCCTAGGATGTGCGGTAGGTAGATGAGAATGGGTACACTGAACTCATAGATGCAACAATGTATACTAAAATTTAATTGACAGAGAAATATACTTTGAAGGAAAAGAAAGAAAGAAAAAATATCTTGTCTGTATTCATCAGGAAATTAATGAAATTATCCTTCCGAGAGTGACAATGACCAATCAAGAAAAGAACACATGGGACACACTTCATGATGCATATCAAGGTAAGGAGAAAGTAAAAACAACCAAGCCATAGTTACTTCATAGAGATTTTATAAATATGTTAATGAAAGAGTCCGATTCTATAGAATCATTCTTTAATTATGTACTTGGCTTAGTCAATCAAATTAAATCCGATGGAGAAACTATTGAAGACAAAAGGATTATTGAAAGATTTCTTAGGAATTTTCTTACAAAGTTTGGTCCTTTAGGTGTTTATATTGAAGAAAATAAGGATCCAAGTTAGTTTTTAATTGATGAGTTGTATGCATCATTAATAAATCATGAAAATAGGATGAATCAATCACAAGTAGTTACTAATCAGGATTTTTCATCTAAGGCAATAGGTATTTTTGGAAGAGAAAGATGAAGCTTCAGCAAAAGAGGCAAATGAATAATTTCATCTAGAGGAGGCAACAACAATTCATAATAAACAATTGGAAGAGGACAAATTGAAGAACACATTCATAGTCTGAGATAGGATAATTCTCATGTTCAATGTCATTATTGCAACAAGTATGGACACTATGCTTATGATTGCTGGAAAAAGTAATATGATCAGGATAAACAAAATCAAAATCAGGTAAGAAGCTCTACTCCTAGATCAATGATTATTTCACACACAAGGATTGTTGAAGCAATTCCTTATTTATAATATGTCAAAGTATAATAGTGTGTCCCATTTAGTGGAAAAAAAACTATTTTGTAAATAAATATTTAAAAATACTTTAAAAACTCAAACAATTCAAGTAAATTATGGATCCATAGCTCCTTAGTACATTTAAGCTATTAAAAATACATCTTTGTTCATTTTATATGTTTTTGATCATGTTTTTGTTTTCAGACATATTTTGACAAAGGTACAAAAAGTGAAAAAAATGTGGGACACAATTATAGGCTTTCAACCATAACTTAATATTAATTAAGTTCGATTTATCAAAAGAGAATCCATGTGATGTATGATATTTGGATTTTGGTTCCAATAATTGTGAACTGTAGAAAATGATAGTAAATGGAAATTAAACAAACAAACTTGTAAATATCCTTGTGGTCCTCCAAAGAAAACCTCAAGTAGGTTGTGAGATCTTAGAAGCTATATAACCTTGTGGAATTATGGATGCTCTTGAATGGTCTCCAATATAGGAATGCAAGTTTCTAGAAGTAGTTGGAAAGATTCAGTGTGAAAATTACCATAGTTTACTTGCAAACAATTCAGGAGGGTTTGTAATAGGATAAGCCTACACTTTCTAGAGAAAAAATTAGTTCAAAATTGGATGAACATAGTTGAATGCACCTACTAAAAATAGCATTGGACAAGATTACAACACTTTCAGGAATTTAATTTCCATTTAGGGACAGTAACTGGAATTTGTTATTAAAATTTACATTTGGAAAGGTGGTTGTATGTGCAATTCAATTGCCCCCACCTTTCTAGGATTCTAGAACTACAGTTGATTAGACTGGTGAAGTGAAATCTAATTATATTTGATTGATATGAGGATGTGGAGTCCAGATGCAGTCCATGTGGGTCAAAAGTTTTTGTTTTATGTGGAAAATTAATTAATTAACCATTTAATTAATAAATGATAACTAGATTAGGTAAAGGGGTACTAGGTATTTATCTAATTAATCAAAAGGGGTTCAATGTGTATGATTAATCAATTTAATTATTCAATCATGAATGGGTGAATAAATAATTAATTGGATAACATTAAGAGAAGGTTTGCGATTTTATGGTATCTACATTTTCCCAACATTAAAGTTCTATTGCAAAGTAATAGTTCTTTAAACATAGTAGACATATGCATTGTGGCAAGAAAAAAAAAATGAAGCATTTGGATTCCCCAACGATTAGAATGGTAGAGAAATGTTCCCTCAATAGGGTATGTGATGCAGAAAAATGGTGGACAACCACTTGATAGGAAGGAAAAAAAAGAATTGGAATAAGAAATAGAAAGTACCATGCTCATCGTAAGAGTTTCATTTGGGGAATAATTTTAGAGAAAATTTATTTTTTTGTTGCAAAATATAGTTGTAACCATGATTATGAAAGAATCAAGATTGTTAACCTCGATGCATGTAAAAAACACACACATAAAATAAAAGACAAAAATGAAAAAAACCCAACATACAAAGTAGGTGCAAGAACAAGGGTTATAAGGGAACTAAGATGTATTAAAACTATTTGTAAGTTGTCAAACAAGAAAACGTCAATAATTCAACACAAATTTAAAAAATAAGATATTCAGCTTTTCTCTGAATGTGTGCCACAATTTGTTTAAATAGATGTAAATGCTTGCAAAGAGGGATTATGATCAGAATAGAAGAGAGGATAGAAGAAACTCCCTATGAAACTTTTGTTGTATCCATTGTGTAAATGATCAAAGTTGAAATTTTACCAAGATAAGTTATAACTTGAAGGAAATGTTATAGCGTAATCATAGCACCCCTGATTTCTCACAAGTAAATGGTTGAGGTAATCAGTGTGATTCATCAAACATGGAGTAGTGAAAAGACTTGCAGATCTAACACTAATCTAAAGCTTTCATAAGGAGACATATTTAGAGAAAATGATGAAAATTAAAACCTACTCTAAGGGAAGGTGATGCACCAAGAATGATGTTGAACAACATGCATAATAAACACAACACAACTAGAATCTTACAATGAAAAAAAACAATACGCAATAACCTTGCATGTAATAAAAGATTAGAAAGATGCACTAGAACACAAAAGAGGGTTTGAAACATCCACAAATATGATTTTTTTTCTCTCAAATTTGAAACAATGCATCACATTTAGGGCTAAAGGAACATATTTTTTATTACAATGTCTAGTAGGGAGGTTTGGAATCTCTAAAAAATCTTTTATAGACTAAGTGTCCAACTTTTTAAAATGATCCTCTCCTTACAATATATAGGAAGAATGAGAGAAGGGAGAGAGAAATTAAGTTGAAATAATGCTTCAACTAGCCAATAATGCATTAAAATATCTTACAAAAATGATGGGTGCTATTGCAAAACCCATACGTCCATTAACGTTTCCTTGTTGGAGAATAAAAAATCCGATACCTCATCATTTGGGTAGGTGAGAAATCTAGAAACACCCTCGAAAATGGCGGATAGTTTTTCTTCATTTTGAATTACTTAGTCCTAAAGGTCCTTCCTTGTGAAAATTTGAGCTCCCAATAAAATGTTATGGCCATATAAATATGGGGGTTCCATACTATGATAAATGTAAGTGGTTGGCTCTATTTCTTAGAACATTAAAATGTATTGCAACCTTTGAAATCTTATATTTTAGACATCCAGGATTCAGAACTTCAGGCTTTTCCATTTTTGAGGTCAGGTTACTGTCCATCCTCTTGAGTTTGTGAAACCTCTTAAACCCTGAAAACCCAAAGTATGAAAATTTTAACTTCCAGTTATGAATTTCATGTCATGGGATTTGAAATTCTGAAATGTTGAAACCCCGAAGTCTAAAATTAAGAATTTTTCTTCCCGACCTTTGCATTTTTAGGGTTTGGGATTCGGTATTTCAAGGGTTCACATTTTAGGATTTTGAGGATTTGTATTTCAGGATTTCTTTATCCATCCGGGAACATCAAACCTCCAAAATCTTGAAATCCCGAAGTCTGAATTTTAGACTTTTGTTTTCAGTATTGAGGAACTATTCATTATTCGACCCTGCTAAAACCTCCAAACCTCTGAACTTCTGATGTCCAAAATTTGGACTTCACAGTTCAGACTCTGTAATCCCTGATGTATGACATCATTGACCCTGAAAAATCCTGAGCATTTTTGGACTTCGAGGTTTTGGGATTTTGGGCCTTTTTCTTGTTTTTTTTTCCTTTCTTGTCCACTGAAACTTCTAACTGTAAAATCTCTGAAGTCCAAAAACTTTGAATTTAAGAGCACCCCCATTATTTTATCTTTTCTTGAGTTTGAGCTTCCTTCAAGGTCCCCACTTGCAAGCTTGTTATTGAACCATCATTCCGTTTCTCAGTGTGTAAGGTCATGTTTGTCCAATTTTGCATGAGGGGACAAATTGGATAATAGGAAAAACATTTTTTGTGACTTTTTCCAATCAAAGTTAACATATCATGCAAACAGAAGAAAGTGATAGTTGAAAGATTGGAATGATCACTAGGGTAATAGACAAAGGTATGATGTTTATCAAGATTGTACAAATATGTTGAAAAATTCACTTCAAGAATTTTCCAATTGTAGGATTTCTATGATAAGTGAATGGTTGTTCAAAAATTTGGTAATTTTTCATTTTCTTGTATTTTAGAATTTTTGTGTGTTTTGAAATGATTTGAAATATAAATGCAAACAAACATGAATATAACAAAAATTATAACATTTAATCACTTAAATAAACTAAGAGGAAAACATAACATATGAAAGTGAAAAAACATGCAATGGAAACAAACCCAATATGAACATGAAGGATCCACACCAATGTTATATGTTAACTAAGATGTGAATAAAGTTTCTATAATTGGTCTATAAGAATAACAACATTCTAAAGACACAAAGCATTGGTTGTTCCAAATAACAAGAATAAGTGACTAAGCTAACAATATACAAGACAACATTTTTTATGTATAAACAATAGACAAGAAAAGATGATAAACAAGCCAGTGAACATTGCACACCAGTGTTAAATACTAACAAGTAAGTAAACATTTAACACAGTTTTTAGTAACATTGTCCAAATAAATTCCTAGTGTGTTCCATAATGAATAGATAAAAAAATTTCAAGTTTCCTCAAAGTGAAAGAAAAATCCGAGTGGTGTCCCTAAGCAAAGTTACATTGCAAAGAGTGGCTTGATTGATTAGAAAAATTCAAATGATCGGGAACAATCAAATGAAGAAACTAGCGAACAATAGTACATAATTGCAAATGTTTTTGGCAAGATTTTTTGAAATTTTGTGTATTTCCTAATCAATTATATATATATATTTTGGTTATTTTGCAAGACATAGTGAATTATGTTGGTCTTTTTTGAATTTTTAACTACACACCGAAGAATAAGGAAAAGAAATTCAAAATCCATAACCAACAAATAACATATGAACATAGTGGCTAAAAGCATAATTTAAGGAAAAAAAGAGTGGTAGACAATGGGCATGAGGACCTAAGAATGAGAACATGTGACATAAGGAAAGTTGGAAAGATATAAGTAGGAGACAAGGTGAAATTATTAAATAGGTGAATACATTGATATGCCCCTAGCACAAGGGTTACTCTTCAGAGACTTGGGAGTAGAAATTATTTAGTTGAATAGAATTCATAGGCTCCTTGAACTCTTTTCCATCCTAAGTAGAATTTTTTTATGTACCAGATCCAAGTATAGTAGTTACAACATAAGGACCAAACAAATTAGGCTCAAATTTTCCTAGTTTTTCTCGTGGTTTACCTTTAGAACTAAGTTATTTATTTCAAAATTTCAATGTCTGATCTTGACATTATAATTATGGTGTACTCGTTTCTAATATACCTGTAGATAGGACAAAACACAAAGACATCTCTCATCCAATAGTTCCAACTATACAAGGTGTGCAATATAGTAATCCTCTTCATGAATGAGGTGTTGGAGGGAGACACGAAGTGAAATAAATTTAACTTCAATATGTAATATGTGTTTAGAGACATTTACTAGGGAGAATGGAGTAGCTCTTGTATGAGTATGGAAGGAAGTGTGGTAGCCGCAAAGGGCAAGATATAACTGTGTATGCTAATTGCATCCAGTTTTATCAATGCTCTTTTTGATAATGGATTTGATAGTCTTGTTTGACGCTTTGGATTGGTCATTCCATTGTGGATAGTAGGGTCTATCCCATTTTAGGTGGATATTATATTTTTTTATCTAGGGCCTTGACATTCTTATTTTTGAATGAATCACCATTGTAAGTGAAAATAGAAGTGGGGATGCCAAAATGATAGATAATATGGTTGAAGATGAATTTAGAAATATTGCACCTGGAAACGTAGGTAAGAGGCATAACCTCAACCCATGTGGTGAAATTATCAATGGTATTTATAATGAATGTGTGGCCATGAGAAAATGTGGGATATATTTATCTAATTATATCAAGTCCCCATTTTGAAAAAGGCCAGGGTGAAGTGAGGGCTGTAAGGATTGGGTTGGTTCATGAATAATATTACCATGTTTTTTCAAAGGGTGAAATTTCTTCACAAATTTACATGAATTTGTCTCCCTTATGGGCCACTAGTATCCAATGCATAATATATTCTTTGTAAGGACCATTCTATTCCTAAGCATGCCACAAAAAACATAAATGTACTTCATCTAGAGTCTAATTAGCTTTGTCCCGATTGATACATCTTAAAATAGTTCCATCATATCCTTTTCAATAAAAGGGTTCAAAAATAACGGTGTAGCATGAAACACATTGTTTTAAGGCTCTTTTATTGGATGAATTTAAATTAGGACTATAGCATTTGGTTTGAATGAAGGTATATATATCTTGATAACATGGATGATAAGGACCAACAATCTCAAAAAAAATGGTGGACATGAAAAATTCATATGCGGGAAGTAAAATATGTTCAACAAGGATCTCGTTGTGAGTTTTATTAGTTTGAAATGAAAGAAGGGATGTAATAGCTATCATGAAATATATTGCTTTGTTTTTTACATGTCAGGTGACCAATATTTATTTTTCTATTTGGATGAATAAGTGAAGAGTGATGTTACTCTTCGAAATAACAATACACTTTCTATAAAAGGAAAAGGAATAGTTATTATTATAACTAAAAAGGGAGAGAAAATAATATGAATGATGTTTACTATCTAAAAGGTTTGTAGTACAATTTGATGAGTATTAGAAAATTGGTATAAAAAAGGATATATTGTTTATATGGAAGATAATGAGTGCATGATTTTTGAAAAATCCCTTAACACTCAGTTGATTGAAAAGTGAAGATGACTAGAAATAGAATGTTTCCCTTGATATTAAAAATAGAAAAAAAGAGAAAATTAGATTTGTTTGCAGAAAAATAAACATCCTAGTTTGCACCCAAGTCTTGTGCTTAGCTAAATAGTCCTACACTATGTCTTGTGCTAAATAAAATGAGTCCTACATTAAGGTAAATGAGTCCTGCACCAAGTCTTGTGCCAATGCAAATAATGTCTGTGGTAATGTAAGCGAGTGTTGCGTTGAGTCCTTCACTAATACAGTCAAGTCTTGCACTCAGGGAACTCAATCATATTTTCAATTATTCATGAAATATGAATCATGGATTTTTCATCTCAGGTTTAGACATTTGAATTTTCTATGTTTTTAATTTCTTAAACAAGAATATGGTAAAATGTCTTCCATTGATTTAGAAAATAGAAAGAGTATGTGAAGGGTGTGTTTTAGGGAAGCAACACAGAGATTCTTTCCCAGTTGGAAAAATAGAAAGAGAAAGTGCTCCTTTTGATATTGCACACTCAAATTTATGTGGACCTATGTAAATAACTTATATTGGAGGTTGTTCATATTTTATGGCATTCATTGTTTATTATACAAGGAGGACATGGTTATATTTTCTAAAACATAAATCATATGCTTTTTATATATTTTAGAAATTAAAGGATTTAGTGTAGAAGAAAAGTGGATAGTACATCAAAGTTCTAAGCAAATACAGACGAGGTGAGTATGTTTTCAATTTAATTTTAATTCTTTGTGAAATTAATGGTATACACAAGAAACTTACTACCAAGTATACACCACATCAGAATGGTGTGGCAGAGAGAAAAAATAGAACTGACATGGAAATAGAAAGAAGTATGATGAATGCAAAACATCTTCCAAACGATTATTGAGTAGACGAAGTAGCAATTGTTGTTTATATTTTAAGCATGTGTCCAAAAAAAAAGTTTAGGAACATGGTTCCTCAAGAAGCTTGGACTAACAGGAAATACAATGTTTCACATTTTAGAATATTAAATTATGTGGCATATGCACATGTGCCTCATGAGGTAATAAAGAGGTTAGACAAAAAATGAGAAAAGTGCACGTTTGTTGGTTATTTTGAGAATACAGAAGTATACAAGTTGTTCTATTCAATCACTAGAAAGCTTTTGATAAGCAAAGATGTATATTTTATTGAAATTGAAGTATGGGATAGAAGTAAAGATAAAATAGTTAATATAACATCAAATATTCCACATGATGATATGGTGGATGAAACTATAGAAAATAAAGGTACTGTATCTTCTTAAAATGTTAGTGTCAACCATTTTTTGTCATCATCAGAAAGAAGTATATAAAAATTTCAGGTTGTTTAGGTTCAGTGGCAAGTTGGGTTAGTAAACAAGAAAATAACATATAGGGATGTTTATGCATGATGCATATTTATTACATAATATTCCTGTAAATTTTTCACCTTTTCCAAGATCTTGCATCAACCCTTTTAGATTACTACAGGGTCATGAAAAAGGTGGGAAAGGCTTCGTACATTAGAAACATGCATGCTAGGAAAATAAGCATTGAATTTTGATCTCGGATTAAGATATTAGATCTCAATTTCAATCATTCAAATTCTTGGTTGCTTTTACTAAATAGGTCAATTCTTTTAGCTCTCCCTGAACAATTTTAATCTTCACAGCTTTGTAATTTATAAGTGAGGTATACAAGTTGGTTTAAAGGATTTCATGCAATGAAAATGGTAGGAGATGATAGAATTAAACTTCCTTCACCCACAACATTTTAAAAATTTTGAATTTTATGCACTATGGAGGGATAATTTTATTTTTGAAGGATCTTAGGTGTCATAGTGCTGAGAACCATTGATCTAGGGTTTCCAAGATAGCGGTTTTATCATTTCAAGCTCGACAACTATAAAAATATTGAAAAATTAGAAACTAACCTCTTTGGGAAGGATAGAAAACTATTACAAATTTTTTTTTTTTGATTGATCAAGTATAGAAAGATAAATCCATAGTATAAGTTTTCAAAGTTATGTATAGTCAAGGTGTGATAGGAAATTGTTTTTATCTTCATATTTGAGTGATTATCTTCAAAATATCAAGATATGTTAATCATTGTTATACCTCCAAAGGTATCAAGAAAATCTAAATGTATTTTGACTCTTCTTACAGAAGATGTCTTTGATAGAAGTACAAAGAATCTCCTTACAATAACATGTTTCATACTACCTCTTGGATAATGAGAACCTTAAAATAATGTATGAATGTTAACTATTATTGGCAAGCATTTAACTTATCTTAAACAATCTAAAAGGAATAGATATAGTGATTTCAAGGTTTGAGACCTATCAAAGTGGTGCATTGAAAGGTATAACAAACACTACACATTTCAAGGTTTTTTTTCAGTGTGCCTCATATGTATGTATGTAAATGGTAAAAGTTCAATTATGTTTTAGTCACAAGGGTGTTTATAAGATTCAATAGATCATTTGAAGATACTTTCTCTTGGTGAATCCACAACACATATAAATAGAAGGTAGAGGGTCTATTGTCTTGTCTTCTTCAAGTGTATTTTGAGATTTTAAATAAATATGAAAATTCAGGGAAGAAGATGATGAAACTTGAAGTCTTTAGGAATGATTTGAAAAGGTCTTGGAATAAAGAAAAAAGAATGAATGATTTTATCAGATAAATGTTACTGAAGAAAACTAAAAGACAATAATAGTTCTCATTTCTTTTTCACTCAAAGGTTCAATATAAAATTTGATAGACATTGATGAGAATGCGAAAGGTTTTAGGATTTGACAACAATGACATGATATGTAGAAGGTGAAGAGCTAATGTCACTCGAAGTTTTTTTGAAGATATTGACGATAAATTTTGACTAAGACAATTAACGGAAAATAAAGAAAATGTCGAGTGGATGGCTTTCTAATTGGTGAGAAAGATGATAGTATGAGATATGAAAGGGTAAGATAAATAATGGTAATGATGAAAAAATAAGACTGATAAGAGAAAATTAGGGATCACATGTAATATAAGAAGAATATAATGAAAAGAGGAAAAAAAAAACTAGAAAAATATGAGATCAAAAGGTAGTAGATGATGTGAAGTATTGCATGAAATTGAGAGAAGAATAGAAAACCAAAACAAAAAATTATATATGTGAATTGATGAGTGAGTACTAGAGATCCAAATACAATTTTTAAGGACAAATAAAATAGAGATGATGGACATATTTGATATTGCAAATTTAATATTGTATTAGGATCAACTTCATGCATTATTGACTAGATATAAGTTTGCAAAATGAGATAAATATATGAATTTTGATTTGTTGAATGAAGAGTGAGTAAGGGATCATGATCTGTTGATGCAGAAATAAGGAACTAAATGATTGAATTATATAGTGTCATTGAATTTTTCCTAAGTAGGTGTTTAGGTCATAGGAGTAGGTGCTTCTAGCAAGTTACATCTTTTTGAACTAGTTAAGTGCATGCTTAGCTAACTTATAGTGGTTATCAGAAATATTTTGAAGTCTAGGTGCTTCATATGTTGCATGGGTTCTCAACCAAGGTAGAAATAATTATATACAAGTAATTGGTGTTCCTAATAAAATCCTTTATTTCAAGTGGGTTTCCTCCCTCTATGGGTTTTCCACTATAAATTTTTTGTCTTGTGTACTTGTTTTCTTGCATGCACTTTAATTTATTCGTTGTTTGATTTATGAATCTATTCAATAAGGTTTATATATTGTAGAATTATTAGCATTGATTCACCCCCATTCTCAATACACTGATCTAGATGTGCATTCTCTGAATAAACGGCATTAACATGTACAGATCTATCAAGATAATTGTCAAGTATCATAATGCATAAGTATTATCATCATGATTTGTTTGGACCTGATTCTTTCTCTATATCATGAAATGAAAATGTGGTGTATAGTCCTCTCAAATCCTTTTGAAACTTTCTTGAGGAGATTAGTTTGATCTAAAATATCTTGATTGGGACAGTGATATGATCAAGAAAGCATATTATTAGGATTTTACAAGAAAATTAAGGTACTAGAGGAATGATATTGGGTTGTGCATGATTAATATTTAGTTGAAAATGTACTCTACATGGTTACAAATGTTTTTACAAGGTGTGGACACTATTTGAAGTAGATAAGAGAAAAATAAAGGATAAATGCTACCTTAGTGCCCTTATTGAGTCTACACAGTCCTCCAAAGAGTGGTATCCATGTACACTAGGATTTGAATGGTCAAATGGAAGATTTTGATGCTAAATATTTTTAAAAATAATCTAAGCTCATAGGGCTAGAGGATGGAAAACCTTAGAGGCTTCAAGTCAATGTATTTTTTCAGTTATATATCACATAATTGGAGTGTTTTCTGATGATCAGTAATGATGGTAACTCAGTTAGAGTCTACTACTGCTCCATCAACAAAGATGAAGACATACAAGTTTAGAGGAGGCAAAGTAAATGTTTTTCAAGGCCTGTATAAACATATAGTTACATGCTAACATTGGAATTTTTTGATGAAGATGAAATAATTTTCTTCACTATTTTTTTTTATCATGAATGCATATGGAGAAGTGTATTTCATGGGTGAATTGATCAAAATTTAGCATAATAGTTAGTTTCTTATCCTCAAGTGAAACCTGAGAAACATTAATAGTGCTTAGAGATAATGGTATGAATGTTAAGAAGGTTGCATTTTTATCTTTAAAGATAGGGAGATATTTAGATAGCCCATATTGCAAGTGGTTGTAGGTGTTTAGGTGCCACAAGACACTCTATTTCTTTCTAAATGATGCTTTTGGCATTGACATGTTATTATCAGTTCTCTAAATGTGTTGGCATGTTTCTATTGAAATAATAATTTTCTCTCATGGTGAGATAGGAAAAGTTTTTGATAATGAATATCATTTGTACTCAGGGGGAGTTTACGGCAGACACATGAGCTTAACAAATAGAAACACCATCTAAGGGGGAGCTTGTGCATATGTAATTTTAGTTGCTGATTTTTCCTTGTCCTTAACTTTCTTTGGTTCATGTCAAGTGGTCAAGATCCCTTTGTCAATGATTTCAAAGGGGGATTTTGTTGGAACCAAGTCATTTTAAGTGGTGTTGTCATTGATTTAAAGTGTTTTTGATGGAAAAATGGGTTGATTGATGGTGAAAAAGTTAGGGACATGAATGTTCCTTGGTGGTGTCTTTTCAAGATAGTTTCATGTGCCTATTGAGATGTGACAGGTTAGAACAAGCTATGGCATTGTCATGTAAGCATGGTATAATCCTAGGAATACTATTTATAGTATGCACAAACTAAAATAAGGCTCATTTTAGCACCTGGAGTCAAAATTGAAGAGTCCACATAAAGTGGCTCTGATAATTGGAAATGTTCTTGCATGAAAATGAGATTGGTCAGACCTTTATAGGAAAACCTATGGCTAACCAATATATGCAAGGTGTAGAGGAATCTATTTTAGTGCTCCATGTCAGATTCATCAGATTCTATAATGGGTATTTAGAGTTATTCAAGTTTTTCTAAAACAACCTTTTTGAAAAATGCATTTTGAGCTACCTTGGTTTTTTAGGTCTCAAGAGAAAAATATGAGGGATTATTCAGATAAATAATAGAATAATTTATTTAGTAAACTCCAAGCCTAAGATAATTCAAAAAAATTTAGATCAATTGGAATTGTTTGAAGAAAGTTATTAACAATCTTTTGAGCAAGTTCTTCTGGTGTCTAAGCAGTAATCTGAATCGATAGAAGAAAAATGCTAAATTGGTCTCAAATGTCTTATTATATTATTGATAAATATTGTATAAGTTCATTTATTATGTTTTCAAGGATCACATGGTATTGTAAAGACAATCTTTCTAGAGTTGCATATAGTAGGTTAGTCTTGGACTTAGTTTGAATCATTGCTCCCAGTATAATCTTGTACTTCACTCTAACAATAGTAAAATGACTGAAAAAAGAAACCCATACCCTCTCCACAAGTCATTATCAAGGTTTTTAATCAATTGGAATGGTTTGTAGGTCAATATAATTGAGTAAACTCATCCTGATATGTTGTCCTAGACTCTTTGAGTCTTGTCTTTCTCACACTAAGGCATGTGACTGAGTTGTTCTTCATTCAAGGTGAAATTTTGATCTTAAATAGGTGGTTTTCCACTCATATGAAGGTATTAGAGCTCCATTTCAATCATTTAAAATATTCATTGTTAATGGTGAATAGTTAAATTCTTCTATCTCTACCTAAAAAGTTAATCTTCTCAGCTATGTACCGTTAAAACAAGTTCTTGAAGCTGACTTGAAGGATTTCATGCAATGGAAATGGTTGGATATGATATAATTAAACTTCCTTCACCCACAACATTTTAAAATTTTAAGTTTCATACAATATGGAGGGATAATTTTCCTTTTTAAGGCTGTTGGGTGTGGTAATGCTCAGAACCACTGATCTAAGGTTTCCACATTGGTGTTTTGATCATTTCGAGCTCGACAACTATTTTAAATCTTATAAAATTAGAAACTAAAGTATGTGGTCATGATAGAAAACAATTGAAAAAATAATTTTTGTGATTGATTAAGTATAGAAAGAGAAATCTGCATTAGAATTTTTCAAAGTCGTGTATAGTCAGGGTGTGACAAGATATTGAGTTTCTCTTTATATTTGAGTGATTATATTCAAAAGATAAAGATATATTAATTATTTTTGAAACTCCATAGGTAACAAGAAACTCTCAAGGAATGTTGATTCTTCTTAAATATTATCTCTTTGATAGAAATACAAAGAATCTCCTTACAGTAATAAGTTTCATGTTATCTCCTATAAAATGACAACCTTAAAATAATGTGTCAATGCCAAATATTAATGGGAAGAATTGAACTTAGATTTAAAAATATAAAAGGCATAGATATAGTGATGTCAAGCTATGAGTGCTATCACAGTGGTACATTGAAAGTTCTAATAAACACTACACACATTGCGGTTGTGTTTTCAATATGCCTCATTTGTATGCATGTACCTGGTAGAAGTTCAATTATCTTTGAGTAACAAGGGTGTTTATGATATTGAAGAGATCATTTGAAGATAATTTATTGTGGTAAATTCCCCACACCTTTAAATGGAAGGAGGAAAGATCTCTTTTCTTGTCTCCTTCAATTGTCTTTTGATCTTTTCAATAAATATAAAAAGTCAGTGAAGAAGATGATGAAACGTAAAGTACTGAGGAAGGATTTGAAAAGGTCTTTCAATAAACACAAAAAAATGAATCAGTTTCTTGGATAAGTGTTGTTGAATAAAACAAAAATATAATTGGATTTCTCATTCCTTTTACTCTTGAAGGTTCAGTAGGAAACTTGATATAAACTAATGAGAATGTAAAAGGTTTTACGCTTTGTTAAAAATGAAGTCATATGTAGAAGGTGAGGAGGTAATGTCACTGAAAGTTTTTTTGAAGATATTGATGATAAATCTTGACTGAGACAATTAATAAAAAAGAAAAAAAAGGTAGAATGGATGGCTTTATAATTGGTGAGAAAGATGATAGTATTAGATATGAAAGGTGAAGAGAAACAGTGGAAATTATGAACACATAAGACTGATAAGAGAAAAACATCCATCATGTGTAATATCAGAAGAATATAATTAAAAGAGGACAAAAAACTAGTAATATCTCAGATAAAAAGGAAGTAGATGATGTGAAGTATTGTATGAAATTGAGAGAAGAGAAAAGAACCAAAACAAAAACTAACATCTATGAATTGATGAATGATTCCCAATGTTGCAAATAAAATAGTGAAGGTGAAAGAAAACAGAGGTAAAGGACATATTTTACACTGCAAATTTAAGACTTTATTAGGCTCAGCTTTGCCCTTTCTTGATTGGGTATAAGCTGAAAAATTAGAGAAACGGATGAATTTTGATTTTTGAATGAAGAGTGGGTAAGGGATTATGATCTTTTGATGAAGCAACAAGGAACTAAATGATAAAATTGTACAATGTCATTGTATTTTTCACAAGTGCGTGATTAGGTCACAACAATAGGTGCTTCGAGAAATTTTTCGATTGCTAAACTATCTGAGTGGGTGATTTCTTTCCTTGTAGTGGATGCTAGAAGGATTTTGAAGCAGATGTTTCATAAGTTATGTGGGTGCTCAACCAAGGTGGAAATCATTATATACGAGGAATTGGTGTTCCAAATTAAATCCTTGATTTCAAGTGGTTTTTCTCCCGCTATGGGTTTCCCACTATAAATTTTGTGTCATTTGTACTTTTCTTCTTACATGCAGTTTAGTTTATTCATGGTTTGATTTTTGACTCTAGTCAAGAAGGTTTATAGATTGTAAAATTTATCATCACTGATTCATTCCCCCTCTCATTTCTTGTGATATCCAATATCCATTAGGATAACATCATATTACACGTCACCCTTGTAATTATTCCCAATCAAAAAATTTACTAGGAATCATTTATCTATGGTTACCTCATTTCCTTTCTCGAAAAATACAATTTTATAGGTATATGGGTTCTTCTAACACTTTAGACTCAGTTTATCAGCAATGCTAGTTGAGACCATACCTTTAAAACTATAATCATTATTAATAATTTGACATACCTTCCTTCTAGAGGTGCATCTTGTTTGAAAGATATTTTTACACAATCAAGAATCGTGATAGAAAACCTCTTGTGTTTTGTCCTTCCTTCGGATCATCATCATCCTCCTTATCATGAGGGTTTCATCATAGTGTGTCAAAACCTCTATTTCCTCTTATTATTTAGCTTCAACCAAGTTTACTTATGGTTGTTCAACTTACCATCTTTCTTTTGTAGAATAGTGTAGAGAATAAAAATATTTTTACCCTTCTTCACTACATTGGTAATGAGTATGATTTCTCTAGGGGATATACTAAACACATCCTCTACACTATCATCTTCCTCTCTAAAAACCCCTACCAATTTCCTAGTTAACACAACGTTGACCAAATTCTTTGTTCCCTTAATCATTACAGAATTCACCTTTTAGGAAATCAAATCTACCTCTCCCTCTTATTCGAGGTAACAATTTTCCCTCTTCACACCTATTCTAAAATTACTCCTGATGTGTTTTTCTTCTTCTTCCAATGTAAGTTAACATGCATCATCAAGATTATGGATCTAGAGCATACTCAATTCATCTTGTATGGTATAAATAAAACCATTTACATACCTTATAGAATTTTGAAATTCTTACCCTCCCTATTCCATCTAGATTGATATCTTATAAAATTCATGGGTATACAGTTCGATGTTGTGATTTTTTTTCTTAGGTTTTGAAACATTTGAAATATTTTTGGGCATAATCTATAGGAAGAAAATTATTTTTAAACTTATTCACAATTTAATCCTAGTTTTAGATATCGTCTAATCCTTTCCTTTGTATTTCATTTTGCAGGTAACCCCACGAGATCAAAACATTTTTGGAAATCTTAGTGCAAGAAAAATTAACTTTCTTTTCCCCTAACATAGTTTTCCACTCAAATAATTTATCCATGCGATTAAATGGGTTGATAAAATCATCTTGTTTTAAGCTTGTACCATAATTAGGAACGTTAATCTTGATTCCATCATTCTTTTGCTCAAAATTTCAGATCAATATCTCTTCAAATGGCTTCTCATTGAATGTTTCTTCATCTCTATAATTTTATTTTACATTACCTCCATTCGTTAACAGAGGTAATTCTTCACTATGACTATCAAGGTTTGCACCCCCATTTTCATGGCTTCATCTAAGATGGGTAATTTATCTTATGAGCTCAACAACTTGTATATGTAGCTCCTACCGATACCTATTAATATGGGCATAACCCTGTCTCCTGCGTCTAGTCATGCTTATCTTAAATATATGTAACAAGTCACATAGACAAATGTAATATTTATATATTCACCATTACTTAAAAATTCAAATCCTACACTGATCTCAATTGATGTGGATCTAATTGCTATAGGTAAAAAATGTTTAGAACGCACGTACGCACACACGCATGCATGCATGCTTGTACCCATGCATGCACGCACACATAAATATCCATACAAAAATAGTGGTGCAACTTTCGAGAGCCATAATTTCTACACCCTATCTCTGATTGAATCTATTTAAATTCCAACAGAAAGCTTGGAATGTGATGAATGAGTGCAAAAAAAAATTTGGAAAATTTTCAACCCAAATTCCACGCACGCATGCACAAACACATGTATGCACGCACACACGCACGTATGGACGCACACATGCACACACACATAGAGATCCATACAACAATAGTGGTGCAAATTTTGGGAACCATAACTTCAGCACCATATCTCCAATTGACTTTATTTAAAGTCCAATAGAAAGCTTAGAATGTATAGAATGTGATGAAAGGGTGCACAATTTTTTTTAGAAAATTTTCACCCTAAAATCCATGTTTTAAGGTCCCTAATTGTGATTTTTGTAGTGCTATCTAAAAATAGTAAATTCAAAAAATAATATGTTTCACAAAATTAGCACACATGTAATTCTTCGAAGATGAAACACCTCATCTCCCTCGAGACCGGTGACCTTCAACATTCCTCTACAGGCCTTTTCACATTTCTAAACATAGTATAAAAGCAAATGTAACCCGTAACGGTAAAAGAGACATCTCCCTTTTAGAGATAGCGCATAATATATTATGAGTTTTGTTTTGAGCAATTCACGTCTCTTTTCAGACATAGTTCTTTACGTAACATCTACTGCAATTATTTTGTGTTCTTAAAAATTTGAAAATCTTAGGTTTTGGATCACACACACACACACACACACACACACACACACACACACACACACACACACACACTTTGTAAAAAACTTTAGAATCATAAAAATAGTTTCTTTCTCATTTTTGAATCCTCACTAATATTTTAAACCAATATAATCTAGATTTTTTTTCCCACTATCAATAAGAAAAATAATGAAACACAAAAAAAATTAGAATTTGAAAGCCCTTGGAAGAGCTAAAACCTCAAAATCACTCTTCTTAAGGTGTTGATTCAGTGATAGATAGTGATTTGACACCCCTTAATGAGGGTCACATTCCTATCAAGTCAATTGAATTTGTTCTTCCAATATCAGTGGTAGATGGAAATGAGGAATGGAAGATAGTGGATAGGAAATAGAAAGGATATACGAAATCTAAACCTTCCATTGTATTGGACAAGGCATGAGTTTTGTCGTGTTGGGTCATCTCATGGCTTCATTTGGGCTATAGGCTTGTTGTGTTGTTGTTTAACAACAATTGTTGCTGAGTAGTCATTGTCTACTAGTTGTTTTCTAGCTATAGGATTATTGGTTTAAGGCTTTGATCTTGGCAGAGTGCTTTTTGCTTTTGGGTTGTTCTGTTTATTCTAAATTTAAATCTCTTTTTGAAATGTACAATCTTTAAAATCTGACTTTGGAGTCATATTGTACAAGGGTATAGTCCCTTTTAAACAAACACTTTACCACTACTAAAAAATCCCCTCGGATGGGAAAATAAATTATGTATAAAATACACCTTCATAAATGAATTTTCATGCCAAATCTTGGCTTTATTCATAAATCACAGCAAAATATATAAAAAATCAAAGTTCTAGACAAATACAAAATTAAGTTTAGAGCAATTTTTACACCATTAGATGAAACAATTTATCCATAAAAATATGTCAAAATTGTACCTATCCTTCGTGAAAAGTTAGTCACAGAATATTAATAATCAAGATCTAACTCCCTAGAAAATATCAAGACAATTCGATGGTCAGATTAAAGATTATTGTCTCTGAAAGTTAAACTCCTCCATCATATCCTTGCATAATTATGATGGTCCAGACAAGAGAACCAAATAACTTACGGGTCTAGTTGTTTCTTTACTCCATCTTCATATACATGACATTGTGGAAGTTTTAATGAACATGTTTCCTTTAACGTCCACACTGACATATCACATTGTATTGTAAACTAGGGCAAGCTCACGAAAACTGCAGAAAGGTTTTAGGCTCCATCAGTATTAGCTTCGTTGAAGTAGAGTTAGAAGGTTTCCTATACACTAGACAAAACACTTGAAGTAACTCAACACATATAATGTGAAATCATTATTGTTATCAAAACAGACTTGTTCATATTAGTCATAAGTTTCCCAAATAAATGTACATAGTAATCTAGCATTGTAAAGACTCATACTAGCTTAATAGTAATCCATTTTATCTACAGAAGATACGAAACATGATTATTCACATTCTTACTCACATACTCAGACCCTTTACAATGGGTCAATCATGATGTTTTTATACTAGTGGTGGTTGGCCCTTCACTACTCTTCCAGGTGCTATAAATAGCCCTTGGTTACAACTATCAATTAACTAGTACATCGTGGTGGTGGCTAAATATAGCCATTCGTCAACATACCCCTTCTTTTTATGGTTACCATTTTTAGAATTTTTTTGCTTATTCTTATTCATGTTCCAATTTTAGACATTTGTTGTTGATTATTTGTAAGTGTCTGAATCTGCAACTTGTGGTCTAATCTTGACCCTGTATATATTTGTTCTTCTCTATCCTACATGCATTACTCCAAACTTATCCCTACTACAAGTTTTTCTATCCTTTGTTAGTTCTACTGTTTTCTTACTCAAATATATGTATGGTCTTCATTTTCATATGTGTGAATTTGACCATTATCTTATTTCACCGCTGGCTACCCTTCACTCATAATGCATATGGTCAGACCCGGTCAACGCATCATGAGTGTCCATTATAAAATAGACACTCATGATGCGTTGATCGAGTTTGGCCGTGTGCATTATGAGTGAAGGGTATCCGCTTTTTTGGTTCCCCCATGTGTTCCTTTCTCTCTTTGCACACGTCTTCTGTGATTTTCCTCTGTGCACATCCTTCCCAAAAGTTTTGTGTTTTGTTCCAATGAATAGCAAACCATGAATATAGAATTATCTGTCCTAATATTGCACTTAACAAATAAAGTATACAAATTTATGTGTCCAACAAACCTAGTCAACTATTTTTTTTGAGATTACAAAGGCCTTCTAGAATGTTCAGTTAACCTAGTTTTCTTTCCTTTCCCCTTCTTTCCCACCACAATCCATGTATCTTTCGATGGTGATACAAGTATAATTTCATATTCCCCCAAATGAATCGCTATGTTCCATCGCGAACCTAGCCCCTTCCTCCACCCGATTCTTTAGATAATTCTCATTCCTTTTAGTGGATCCAAAATCCGTTCTTAGTGAATTTTCTAGCATCTAATCTTTTACATTGTATAATTTTTTGGTGTGACTTCTATACTTCATCCAAAGACGTATCAAAAACCATCTCTATATAATTTGCTACAAAGTCATATTTCAGATCTGATTCCTCACACCCTCTCAGATACAAATGTCGGGGAAGAGAATGTGTCTTGTGTTTAGGAATGTAGAACTTAGAGGCCATGTGCCCAACTTTCTTGCACGAATCCCTTCATTATGAATGGTTTGAGTCAAAGTTATATCCTCAATTTTAAGATTAATAATAGCTAGAAAATCTTTTGACGTGCCCACTCCCAGTTAACCAAAATACAGGAATGTTTGGGTGGTAAATCAACTTGGTTTCTTAAAAAAAATGTTCAAAAGGATTGTGAAAACATTGCTGATCGATGCAAAGGATTCTACTCTCCCAAATTGAAGTGGGAGATGTGGCATTGGACCCATATAGGCTTCAGTTAGAAACATTTAAATGATCGCATTAAACTAGGGAACCCGAGGTTTAACAAGAAAAATGGCGGTTTATGGCACACCCAACGGTTATAAAGAAAAAAGTTTTCTTCTATTACTAACTGCAAAACGTAACGAAAAATATACATAACTCCCCCAAAAGGACGCCAATAGTCTAAAACCCATGAATGAAGTACGTTAAAGCGACAAATTAAACTATTGCTTGTGAAATGTTGTTATTTCTCCAAAACTCTCTTCCTGAAGATCGCTGAGGGCATAGATTTGGCAGAGAAAAAGCGAAACTTATCGCTACCGTTTGCAACTCCAACAGTTTCATCCAATAATGATCTCTGTTTTGAACGGGAAACATCTACAACCATATCCTTGAGGAGCTGCCAAACCTGGCGAAATACAGGCGAACCTTCTGCCATAACCTGCAAGTCGTGGTAGAAGTGCGATACCCTGCAAGTCGTCGTATACCTTGCCAACGTCATGACACAATTTGATACCACACTCTTCGACCTGCAGTAGCCCATTCGTAGTCCCATGGATAGAAGATTACGGGCGACTTTGTCAGCCACTATCCCACAACTGGTGATCCGAAATGGGTGTTCTAAACAAATATTGCCCCCTCCCAACGCAGGTTTTATTTAAAACATGCAATGTGTCAAACAGAAGCACTAAGGAAGTGGTCCCATGAGAGGAGGGTTCCTATTATTTCTTAGCAGTGATGCAGAGTAATTTTAGGAGTATTTTAAACCTGAATGGTCCCATGGTATAAAACGGTTTTGAGAATGTGCTGCAATTTTTAAGGAGATATATGTAAAACTGTTATATTTTAATTTAAATTAAAAAAATGAAACAAATTTGGTCATTGAGTAATTGACATTTGGCAATATATCTTGCTAAAATATAGAAGCAGGGGTGGAAAACTTCCAGCCCCTCAATTTTATCATCAGCTTAGGCAGGGGTCCCATGGAGGGGGCCGCTGCTCCTATTTTCATTCAGCAGGTGGTCCCATGAGAAATGAAATTGAGGGAAAGGGGAAATTTTAGAATCTTTTCCTAAAAATAAGGAGCACCACTTTTGTAGGAGGAGAGTTTAAGGGGGTGGTGAAAAGTTTCCCCCACCGATTTCTATTTTTTAGGAGTATATTATGCAAAATGTCAATTTATAAATGCGCAGATTTGATTTTGAATTTTATTGCAAATTTAAATATAATATTTTAAAATATATTCCCTAAAAAATTGCAGCATACTCTAAAAAAACTTTTATAGGATGGGACCGCATATACTATAAATACTCCTAAAATTACTCTCCACACTAGCTAAGAAAATTTAGTAGACCCCCTCCGATGGGACCACTTCCTTAAATTCTCCTCCTAAAAAATTTATGCTCCTTATTTTAAGGAAAAATTTCTAAAATTTCCTGTTTACTTAAATTTTATTTTTCATGAGGTCACCCATTGAACAAAAGTAGGAACAGCAGCCCCCCTCCATGGGACCCCTGCCTAAGCGTATGTTAAATCCCAAAACGTGGGAGGTAGGATTTGGCCCAACATCTCCCATACCTATTTTAACGTTATACAAAGCATGCCACGCAGAATGTTTTTCGGTTAAACAAGGTATATGCAATACGTTTCCAAGGGGAGTCGAACCCTGACCATTTTGCTAAAAAGATAAAGCGTTGACAATTAAACCATGAACTTCCGAAACACTAAAGGAGGAGCCTCACATTATTTAGTAGGGAATATCGTGTATTTCATATTTAATTCCATTCGTCAACATACAAAATTCTTAATATACAAATTACTTTTAAAACAATGTTTTGAATACCTATTCCCAATGCATTGTTTTAATTCATTTGAATACACAATCCTTAGGATTCAAAATGCTTCAAACTATGTTATTTTTTGGCAAATTTGCAATGGGAGGCTAAACATGCATGTTCATGTGCCTTTTAAGACAACAGATAAATTACAAATTTGTATTTGTAGTTGATTGTAAAGATGTAAACCATGAGAGATTCAATAGTCTTGTCTTTTTAAATCATTGATTGACATTTCTTCACTTACTTTTAGGGAATGGTAAAATAATGTTTTCAAGCCTTTGGGAAGCACTTATGCATTTGAATTTTATATAATTAGAATAATTTTTGTAGTTTTAATCAAATGGTTTCAATTTGAAGCACTCTAATATCTAACTACATCACTATGATTGACTAGCATTAATTTGAAATGTTAACACCATTATGTAGAATATATATTTTGTGAGGAATGACTATTTTCGAATAAGTCAATTTTCACGTTTTCATCCTAATAAACTCATATGTGAGCCACCGTTAAGGTTATATTTATATCTTACGAAGGTACATGTTTTTTGTAATGTGGGAGGCAATATAAGCATTACAGAGGACAACGGTAGACTTTTCTCAGATAACAACTGTCAAAGGTTCAACCTTGCTTAGGTTAGAGGTGGTTCTTATGAAGGTGGAGGATCAGTGATTTTCTCTTCTACTATCAATGGTGGTGCTTGAAATGGGGAAGGATTCGTTCAACATAGGGTCGCTATTGAGGATAATAAAGCTTTTTCTATTCACTATAATTTTTCTCTCCTTGGTGGAAGAGACACCTCTGCACATAGAATATGTGATTCTTTACTCTTAGGCGATCTATTAAATGAAAATGGAGATGACTATGAGCCAATATAAAATCACATAGCTTCCCATGTTTTATCTTTTAATGCAAACCAATGCGTCCTGAATAAAATTTGTATAGCTTCCTTTGTTGATGTTTTTAGAGCAGGGGAGGACAAGATTAATATGTTTTTGGTTGGTTCAGGACCCCTCTCAACTTAGGCTCATTTTGATGTGGTTTCTCTCCATGCAAACTAGTGTTTTCAAGAGCTTGTGTAGGAGGGAAAGAGCATGGGGGGTTCACTTAGTAAAAGTATGGTATAGCATATTCATTCAAAGAGTATTAATCAATACGCTTAATGGTATTTTTTACCTCTAATTATTCAATTGATAATACACCCTCCTATTATATTATTAGAATGAAAATACCCTCCATGTTTTTCCATGTACCTTACTTACACATTTTTCCACTATGATTTTATTTACCCCTTTTTTATTTCTACCATAATATATGAAACATAAAATATATCTTGCTTCCCGCTCAATGATTAGTTTCCTAATACACCTATTATCTACGAAAAGAGTTTGAAATCACTTAATGTTAAATTTTAATCATTTATCAAAAGTTCTTCAAATAATAAAGATATTGAAATAAAATCATTTGTGTTGAAAAACATACTCATTCCCATTTTTTACCATGTTATTATTTGTTGGTTAAGAATCTCCTAATTGAGATTTCCTTATTCAAAAAGATATTATTGTTTAAGTTTATGACCACGCACCTTTTTCTAGTTGGTATCCAAATTGATTCTCCCTCAAAGTTTGAGCATCATCACCAGTTTGACAGGAAGAATAGAAACAAATTAGATCATGATGAGTCATTTTGTAGTTGGGGATGAGATCTAACTGGCCCTCTGTCACTCAAATGTGGAGAAATACATAGCACACTCAAGAGGATTTGATCTATCCTCACTATTTTAGGTTGCGCCTTTCAACCAAGGTAAGAGAACCTATTTTGTAACCTCTGTTTATTGAAGAATGCAATGATAAATCCTTCTTTTGCATGTATTTTATAGAGAATACCTTGGGAAAATATGATCAACACACCAAATCTGAATCTCACGAGTTGTCACTTCCAGATCAAGGAGATATTTTCACAAGGCAAAGGTTACTAAAGACATTTGAGACCCTGATTGCTTCTACATGTTTTGGTAATAGAGATTATGCATTTGTGTGCACACAGGACAAACATGGGTGGTACAGGTAGGATTAGTTGTTTTTGAATGAATTTTTTGTGGGAGGTGGGGCAGGGTGAACTTGATTCACCAGATCCTTGAGGAATCTTACACAATGGGAGGTTAAACCAATAGAATGCCACAGAATAGCTAGAATGTTTCTTTAACCAGAATATGTGCTTCAATGGAGGCCCAGATTAGCACTCTTTCACACAATATTTGAGATTCTATCATGAAGGCTCAGTTAGAAAATCCAACAAAGCATCAAGATCTAAGCCAAATCACACCTAAGGTACACCCAGAGGCTTACAGACAATCTCTGTCAACAGATGAAAGAAAAGTGATTTTAAATCATTTATTCCAATCCCAAATGAAAGCTCTTCTAAGAAATGGAATTGCAGATGCCACTAAACTGTCACAAGGATTGAGGCCTATGTGATTGGGTCAGATTTTAATATAAGATTGCAACAGAAACAAGAAAAACTACTTGCATACATTCAGAAATAAAACCAACACATTTTGCTAAAGACAACACCGAAAAACTTGAATTTGATTAAATCTATTAGTAGGGGAAAGTTTCATAGAACAATCTTCAGAGCTTGTCAATGGCTATACACTTGCAACCACCTTGACATGATAAAACTTAATACAAAAAGAGATAACTAAGTTTCTCAGATGGATTCTCAAAAGATGGGCTTAGTCAAATTTTCCTCTTGGGAATTTTCTTCGACCTCTAACACTCTGACCTCCAACTTCCAACCATTTGCACGAAAAATTTGTGCCATTTATAACATTTACAACAGGGATCCCTTTTCTCCCCAAAAATCAAAAACCTTAAATGCACCAGTGCTTTCCATGATTCATGATCGTGATTCTCAGAATCAAATCTACAAAAAGTCACCAGGTGCTCGAGGGGGCCGATTTCATCGAATATCTCCCACATTCAACTCCTTCCTCTGGTAGATCACTCTTTCTTAAATTTTCCAACCACTTCCACCCCTAATCTATCAAATCTGGCTCCTTGCATGCTTGGGAGAAGAAAAATGGAAAATCTGATCGAGCACAAAAGTCAGACCATTTTAATGGTGAAAGACGTCTTTCCAGATCTTCCCACCAAACTTAGATATCAAAATTAACTCCCCTCTCTGTTTGGCGTGCAGAAAAGACCAAGAAATCATGGAGACTCACACTTCCAAATGTGTTTCAGAAAAATGGGGGGAAAATCAGATTTCAGACTCTCAGCTGCCGTTGATCTTTACTTTGAATTTGGGCCGTCCACGTGGAAGATTCAAACTTAAGAACAAACCCAGGGGATTCCTTTGAATTTTTACAATTTTTTGGAAAAATGGAAAAAAATTCCATTTTTCTCTACACCTCTGCCCTCGGGAAATGAGCCTGACATGCGTCCAAATGTGATTCGAGTGGAACCGTGCTCAAATTCTATCATTTTACTCTCTTTTGGAAAAGGGAAAATTTTCCAAGTTTTCCCCACAGCTCTGCCCTCGGGAAATGAGCCTGACACTTGTCCAAATATGATTCGAGCGGGGCCACGCTTCCTTTTTTACTTTTGACTCTTTTCTCCCAAAGGGAATTTTTCCAAATTTCCCCTGAGAGTCTGCACCTCCGTTGTTGACCGGGGTAAAGCATTGACTATTTCCCTCATCGGGCTTGCGGGCCATTTTGAGATTTTAATCCTTAAGGGGAAAAAATATAAGTTTCCTCTGATGGTCCACCTCCCCACCTCTTTGACTTTTCAAACTACCATGTGTCATCATGGCGCTCCTTGAGATGGTCCCAAAAATTTGATACCCTGAACGAGCGCGAGCTCACCACGTGTCCTGTTCTGGCAAGGTTTTCCTGAACACTTGAAGCTCAGTGGAAAGCACCACATGTCATGCTCCGAGGTAGTCTCCTTTGGCCATTGAAAATTCCAAGAAAAATGCAAAGTGAGTGGAGGCCTCCACGTGTCTTCATGGTGCAACTTCAAGATGGTGCCCAAAGTGGAGACCCTGAATGAGTGAGAGCTTGCCACGTGTCCTGTTCCACCAAACTGTACCAACTGCACAGAAATTTGTCTAAGTCCAAGAAAAGTAGCAGAAGCCTCCACATTTCCTCCCAGTGCTACTCCAAGGCCAAACCAAAAAGTAGATAGATCTTCAAATGGATGCAAGTTAATGAATTTTTTCTAAGTATTTACCAGCCACAGACGTCACAAGGATGCAAATTTGACTAGGAGAAACACCATCAAAAAAATACAGAAAAATGACCTTTTGAGCCTGGGAATTAAATTTTCTTCAAGGACAAAAAGTTTAGAAATGTTACAAGGCTCAAATACATTCTTCAGGGACACATCAATTCATTCTTCTTCAAGTATCTAGGATAGAAATGTCAAGGACAAAAAATACTGACTGTGGGAAATAGAGAGAATGAGAAAATGCGAGTTTTGAAGGAACAGAGCACATGAGACTCAAAATACAGACCTTTCTAGAGGAATAAAGAAATGAGGAGACAAACATGGACCCATACATGATCTTCGACCCGGGAGCTGACTAAAAAATAACAACAAAGATTTACCAAGCACAACACGGGGAAGGAGAAAATGAAAGAGGTCATAAATCAATAAATTTTCAAAGGCAAAAATGGGGCGAGACTATTTTGAGCACCAACATTGGCTCTGGCTCAGGGATGGGCACTCCCTGTGAGTGCCACAAGAACAAAAGTAGACCAAGTTCCAAAATATCCATTGGGCAGCGGATTCATCTTTGCAGGGTAGAGAAACAAAGCCATATCCAAAAATGAATAGAGAAACCCAACAAAAATAGGTCACCAAGGACCAGAATGAGCAAAAACACAAAAATAGGAAACAAACAACTGACTATACACTATACAAAAGATGTTTACCTTGATTCAAGGGAATCAATCCAAGAAATGCTTCAAATGCCTACCATTAATAGGTAGTTCAAGCAATTCACCATCCAAATCCTTCAAGAAGAAGGTGTGTTCACCAATTCTAATGTCGATGGAGTAAGGGCCCATCCATAATGAGTCAAATTTGCCATGTTTTCCCTTATCTTCATGCCTGTTATCCCATAGTAGCACAAGATCTCCAATATTGAAAGCTCTGGCAGTGACCTTCTTGTCAAATAGATTCTTTAGTTTCTCTAAAATTTACATGCCTCTAGTGGGATGACGTTCTCTCTTAATCAAGCTTAATAATCTGGTTAATGCGAGCATCATAAGGATCTACCTCTTGATCTTCCAGCTGCTGAATGAACTGATAATATGAAGAGGCAGCAGGGCTTGAGTCCCATATACCAACTCAAATGGAATCTTTCCAGTAACCCTCTTGACAGTGATCCTATCTTCCCAAATAACAAACTTCAACTGTTCACCCCACTTTCTCTTGTTCTGCTCCAATGTTCTTCTAATGATCTTCAAAAAATTTTTATTACTGGACTCAGCTTGTCCATTTCCTTGGGGATTGTAATTGGAAGCATATGTCAAGTTGATCCCATACTCCTTGCACATAGCCACCAAGGGTTTAGCTCTAAATCTCATGGCATTGTCAGCAATAATCTTGACTGGTACCCCAAACCTGCAGATGATGTTGTTTAACACAAAATCCATGACAACTTGGTGTGTTGCCCCCTTGGTGGGGATTGCCTCCACCCATTTAGTAAAATAATCAGTTGCTACAAGAATCCATTTGTGGCCAACACTTGAAGGGTCTAAAATCTCACCAATGAAATCCATTCCCCATTTCCTGAATGGAGCTTCAATTGATATAGGCTGCAAAGGAAGGGAGCCTGAAGCTTTCAGTCTTCCAGAGAAGTGTTGGTAACTCTCACATCTTCTAACCAACAAGGTTTTATCTTTGAAGAGATTTGGCCACCAATAACCAGCCCTCACTATCTTGTGTGTTGTGACTCTTGCAGCGAAATTCCCCCCAAAAACTCCTCCATGGAGATCAGCAATTATCTTGGGGGCTTCTTCTTCAGTAATGCATCTTAAGAGGAATCCCTCTGGGTTTTTCCATGCCAACCCAAAATCAGTAATGACATATTTCTGGGAAGCCAACTTAAGAGATCTTTTTTGGTTCTTACTTAAATGCTCAGGGAAGTTTAAATGTCTGAGATAGAACATCATATCCTTGTACCACTCAGAATTCATCAACTTTTCAAAAACACTTGCCCTTTCTTCTTCAACCTCATTTACCTCAACAGTTTTCAAGTTGTCTCTCAGCCATAAGCTTAGCCAAGCCAAAACCTCTCACCAACTTCGTGGTTTGGATGTCCATATCATATTCTTGACAACTTATTCACCCATCTACATCTTTTTCTTGAGACCTCCATCTCTAACAAGATGTCCTTTACCATGGTATGGGGAACATAAGCAACAACCTTTGAACTTAGAATATAAGGCCTGAAAACCTTTGTTGCTTTGACCAAGGAAAATTCCTAATTTTCCATAATGGTGTACTTTAGTTCAGCCCCCTGCAAGGCCTTACTGAAGAAGGCAATTGGCCTCTCATCCCCTTCATCATCCTTCTGTAGTAGGACAGAAGCAATAGTGTTCTCTGAAGCAAAAGAGAATAGTTGGAAAGGCTTCTTATAGTCTAGAGCTGCTAGAATAGGTGCATGCTTTAGTGCCTCTTTAATCCCATTGAAAGCTTGGATGGTAGCCTCCTCCCATTTGATGACCTGGTCTTTCTTCAGCATGGAAGTGATTGGAATGGTCAACTCAGCAAATTTTGATATGAACCTTCTAATGAAGTTTATCTACCCAAAGAAGGACTGAATTCCTTTCTTGGTTCTTGGGATTGGGACCTTGCTGATGGCCTCTACCCTTTCTGGATCAATCATCACTCCTTCATGTGACACTACATGTGACCAATAAATTTTTCCTTCTACACTCCAAAATGGAATTTCTTTGGATTGAGTGAGATGTCATATTCTCTACATCTTATCAGCATCTTCTCCAAGTGCAGCAGGTGATCACTTCTCTTTCTAGAAAATACAGTTACATCATCTTGATAGACTGCAATAAACTCATTGATGTAACCACAAAAGAAACATCCATTTCTCTTTGAAAGGTGAATCCAACGTTCATCAAACCAAAGGGCATCCTGACATACACATATGTTCCCCAAGGAGTAGTGAAGGCTATCTTGATCCTTTCTGATTCTTTTACCATGACTTGGTTATAACCAGAGAAACCATCTAAAGTGGAAAGTAACTCAGAACCACTCACTAACTGCAACATGTTCTCCATATTTGGCAAAGGATAATTATCCTTCATTGATGCTCTGTTTAAATTCTTGAAATCCACACACAGCCTGATGTCACCATTCTTCTTTCTCACTAGCACTAGGTTTGCAACCCAAGAGGAATACCTTGTGGGCTGGATAATCCCTCCATCTCTTAGCTTCTTCAGTTCTTCTTGAATTTTGAGGGATAAGAGTGGATTGATGGGCCTCTACTTCTTCCTGAATGGCTTTGCATTAGATTCCAAGGGAATCTCATGTTGAAATAGGTCCTCTCTATATGCTTTTAGTTTTACAATAGGTCCAAGCCATGCAATCCTGATACTTTTTCAACAACTGGATGTATGACTGCTTCTCCTCCTTGCTGAGATTGCTACCTAACCAAATTTTCCTTGGCTTCTCCTTTGTACCAAGATCATGCTCCTCAATATCCCTTGAGGCTTCCATGCATCTGTTAATAATGCAATCAACATTATCAAAATTGGACTCAAGAGCAACTAACCCTCTAGGGATGGTATTGGTCTTTAGCTGGATGATATCCTTGCCAAACAAGGTTTCCTTTCCCTCTGTTATACATACCATTGGCTCCAAATCAATGCACTGATTAGAAAACTCTCTTTTTTTCTACAAAAATCTTCTGATATGAGCATCATCATCAAAAACCTACCAATGTTTAATGTTGTTAGGGAAAGAAGGTCTTGTCAATACCTCAACCTCATATTCACAATATGGGGACATTGTACAATTGTCAAAAAGAGACCCCAACACTGGAAGCGTTTCTGCCAAGTCATTGAATTTCCTATCATGATGCACTTTGTTAAATGAATCAAACATCTCAATGAAGTCCCAATCCGCATGCTTATACTATTTCATTCGTTGATTCTTTGTGGCATACAACTTTCTGACTTGTTTCACAATTAATTCTAAGTCTCCTTTGACAATGATGTCCTTGACACCATATTTCCAAGAAATTATTAAACCCAACAACAGTGCCTCATACTCAGTAATGTTGTTGGTGCACTCAAAGTTGAGTTTGAAGGAAAAAAAAGTTCCTGACCTGGAGAAAGTAGAACAACACCAGCACCATTCCCAAACTTGGAGCAAGCTCCATCAAACAATAGAGTCCAAGGAGAGCCCATTTGCTCAAGGCATTTGCATTCCTCAATCTTGTGCTCCTTTCCATCAGCAAATCCCACAAAGTTGTCAGGATCAACATTTGTGTACAATACTTCATAGGATGCATTGTTGGGATCCTCAATAAGGTGCAACATTTTCTTTTCTCCATACAACCTGACAAGGCTACCCTCAATTGGGATGGTAGCATAAGACATGTCCATTTGGACACTCCCACCAACACTTGCAGCCCATTTTCTTGACAGCAACATACCCCACTTGGCTGGGTAATCAACTATGACAACATCAAGTTTTAAATTTTTACCTGGGTAAGCTGCAAGTTGCACCACTAAACCCTTCACACATCCCACTACTAGCACTTCTATGGAGTCCATGGCAGTGCACTTCCCATATGTTGTTGTCACTTTGATATTTAGCTCATTCATGACTTCCAAAGGCATGACATTGCATGATGCCCCTGAGTCAAACATGCAGTTGTGCAGTAGTCTGTCCTTAATGATCAAAGTGGTGAAGAATGGATCCACATTCATCTGAGAGTCCACCAAGGATGTCCCCAAATAGACCTCAGGTGGTTCATCTAGTTCTTCTGATGCTGGTGGTGCTTCTGGTTCTTCAATAATTGGGGGTCTCCACAATGTTTACATTTCTGCCTAGGGCAGTCTTTTCTTCTTTCAACCCCAAGTATTCAAATGCTCTCTTTTTGTGCTCAGGAATCCTAAGCAACTCAAAAATTGGAACAGAGACTTTGATTTGACTTAAAACTTGGGAAATATCATATGGGACATTCTTTGGCAAGGCAGTATTGGAAGGAAAACTAACACACTCATTAGGTGGTACAAGATTTTTGATAACTTGGGCATGAGGAGGGATATGATTTTTGTTTAGAACTGCAGGGATTTTGGCAGATGCCTCTTTCTTAGGAGCCTCTTTAGGAATGTTTGAAAGTAAGGGAGATTTTGGCTTGGCTTGAGGCCCTATCCCTTTGACAACCTTACTTCTTGTGTTATATTCCTTCTCTTGAGCAACAACAACATTCATCAGTAACTGTCTATCCTCCTCAGATGGAATTCCTCCATCATACTTCTTTATCATTAAAGCCCTTAAATATTCAAATTCATTATTGGGAAATTCAAAATCCTATACAATATCTACTTCTAAAATATGAGAGGGAGGAAGAATAGGTACCCTATGAATGTAATCCCAAAAAGTGGCAGTGGTCTGGGCACTTATCACCTCAGTTTAAGTTGCCCCTTGTTGTAAGCTTGTGGAGCAACCCATCATGCAGACATCATCATCATTATCATCAAATTCTTCTTCTTGTTTTTGATCTTAGTCACAAGGAGCATGAGGCATGAAACATTTATCACACCAATCAATGACATCTATTTCTTCTACCACAACAACTCTAGCAGCCAAAGGATTAGGTACCATTAAGTTTTCTCTACCTTGGGGCTGCCTATTTCCAAATCCAACAGGTCCTTTGCCTCTGTCATCAGTTCTTTGATGATTTGTAAATCTATCTTGGCCTTGTTTCTTGTGTTGTCCTTGTGAACTCTTCCCAACTCCTTTCTCAGCTCAGGCTAGCTTGTAGGAGATCTCCTTGACATCCCCTACCAAAGTTTTCACAACTTCTTCCAAATCAGCAACCTTGCTTGTTTGGGGTTTTTCTGGGTTAACCAGCTTTACACCTTCCCTCTTTGGAGGCTTCCCAATTGCCTTGATGTTTTTCTCTATTTGTAGAGCCATGGTGAAGGCCTACCTCAAATTTGTGGGGTTCTTGTCTCTCAAGTAATATGCAACCTTTTTATCAAATGCATCAGTGTATTTGATCAAACATGACTCATCACATGGCCTTATCCTAACAGGAAATCTCCTCAAGTATTATTAAACCTTGTGTTGAAATCATGTACTGACTCATTAGGATTCTTTTTGATGTTTTCAAATTCTATCAAAAGAAACCTAGGGTCAGTTCTATCACCATACTGCAATCTAAATGCATTACTCATCTCAGTCCAAGAATCAATAGAGTTATCTGGCAATGCTTTATACTAGTCCCTAACATCTTCTTCCAAGGCATGGATAAACAATTTGATATATACATCTTCATGTTCAATCTCGAATTCTTCCATCATATTGATAAAAAGATTTAGATGATGATCACCAGTAATAGCATTATTTCCTTGGAACTTTAGCATTCTTTTCCTTACATCTTGAGGCACTGCATTTGGATATCCAGCCATTCCCACAAAATTTATAGGTCCAAAGGTGTTTACAAAAAAAGGGGGTCTAGGTGGGGGCTGGGCCATGTTGATTCGAGAAGGTGACCCTGGAGGGGTGACAAATTGATAAGGGGCAGAGGGTCCTTGGAACACAGGAGTATAATTTTCAAAATGGAGATCCCCCAAAGGCCTTGTCTCTTGGAAATCTCTATCAACCTTAGAAAATACAGGTGTAGAATGTGAAGAAAACCTTTCAAAATCAAATGAAGGCCCCTCTCCAGCTAGAGTATTCAATTCCACAAAGAGGCTACCTGATTCAGAGTCACTTGAATTGTAGTCTTCAATGATAGGCTGATCACTTTCATTAATGGAGATCCCTCTTCTTGTCTGTTGTTCTCCCACAACTCTCCAGGATTTTCTTCCTTCTGATTTTACTTTTCCTAGCTCTGGAAACAATGTCCTAGCAGGATCCCTAGCAAAGAAAGATCTTCTTCCTTCCATCTTTGCAAATATTAGTAACAAATCTGACTTTGACAGAGTTTTAAGACACTGGTACTTATTTAAAATCAGATCAACAACAGGGAGTCGCCACTAAGGATTTCCACCTTAGTTGTGCAAATGCACTAAGTATGATTTGTCAAATGTCTGTCAATGCTAGAAACTAGAAATGGAAAGATTCTAAACTTTCTTTACCCAGATTTATCACATGAAATCTAGTGCACTAGGTGTGAAAACTGAAAGAACTGCACATAACACTTGGAGCATACAAGAAGTGTTTTACCAGGGTCTTGAATTTGAACTGAACTCCCCAGAAATGGTGCCACTGGTGTTGTTGATAGGCTAAATGGATATGAAATAGCAAAAAATCAAAAAATTGGTCTCAACAACTTAAACAGTCCTTGGAAATGGCACCACTAGTGTTGTTGATAGGCTAGATGGATATGAAATAGAAAAAAATCAACAAATTGATCTCAGCAACTTAAATAGTCCCCAGCAACGGTGCCACTTGTGTTGTTGACGGGCTAGATCCTTAGCAAAAAATCAACAAATTGGTCTCAGTGAGCCCAAGCCAAATTGAACACAGATTCAGCAACATCACTGAGTTTGAGGAAGGTTAGAGATAAATTAGATAATATGATGTCATTTTGTAGCCGGGGAGGAATCTAACTAGCCCTTTGTTACTCAAATTTGGAGAAGAGATGGATAGCACCCTCTAGAGGATTTGATCTATCCTCACTATTTTAGGTTGTGCCTTTCAACCAAGGTAAGAGAACCTATTTTGTAACCTCTGTTATTGAAGAACAATGATAAATCCTTCTTTTGCATGGATTTTATAGAGAATACCTTGGGAAAATATGATCAACACACCAAATCTGACTCTCACAAGTTGTCACTTCCAGATCAAGGAGATATTTTCACAACAAGGCAAAGGTTACTAAAGACATTTGAGACCCTGATTGCTTCTACATGTTTTGGTAACAAAGATTATGCATTTGTGTGCACATAGGACAAACAGGGGTGGTACAGGTAGGATTAGTTGTTTTTGAATGAATTTTTTGTGGGAGGTGGGGCAGGGTGAACTTGATTCACCAGATCCTTGAGGAATCTTACACAATGGGAGGCTAAACCAACAGAATGCCACATAATAGCTAGAATGTTTCTTTAACCAGAATATGTGCTTCAATGGAGGCCCAGATCAGCACTCTTTCACACAATCTTTGAGATTCTATCATGAAGGCTCAAGTTAGAAAATCCAACAAAGCATCAAGATCTAAGCCAAATCACACCTAAGGTACACCCAGAGGCTTACAGACAATCTTTGTCAATAGATGAAAGAAAAGTGATTTTAAATCATTTATTCCAATCCCAAATGAAAGCTCTTCTGAGAAATGGAATTGCAGATGCCACTAAACTGTCACAAGGATTGAGGCCTATGTGATTGGGTCAGATTTTAATACAAGATTGCAACAGAAACAGGAGAAACTACTTGCATACATTCAGAAATAAAACCAACACATTTTTCTCAAGACAACATAGAAAAACTCAAATTTGATTAAATCTATTAGCAGGGGAAAGTTTCATAGAACAATCTCAGAGATTGTCAATGGTTGTACACTTGCAACCACCTTGACATGATAAAACTTAATACAAAAAGAGATAACCTAGTTTCTCAAATGGATTCTCAAAAGATAGGCTTAGTCAAATTTTCCTCTTGGGAATTTTCTTCGACCTCTAACACTCTGACCTCCAACTTTCAACCATTTGCATGAAAAATTTGTGTCATTTATAACCTTTACAACAGAGCCCCTTTCCCCCAAAAATCAAAACCTTAAATGCACCAGTGCTCACAATGATTATTTCACGATTCTCAGAATCAAATCTGCAAAAAGTCACCAGGTGCTCGAGGGGGCAGATTTCATCGAATATCTCCCACTTTCAACTCTTTCCTCTGGTAGATCACTCTTTCTTCAATTTTCCAACCACTTCCACCCCTAATCTGTCAAATCTGGCTCCTTGCATGCTTGGGAGAAGAAAATAGAAAATCCAGATCGAGCACGAAAGTCAGACCATTTTAATGGTGAAAGACATCTTTCCAGATCTTCCCACCAAACTTAGATATCAAAATTAACTCCCCTCTCTGTTTGGCATGTAGAAAAGACCAAGAAATCATGGAGACTCACACTTCTAGACGTGTTTTAGTAATATGGGGGGAAAATCATATTTAGACTCTCAGCTGCTGTTGATCCTTACTTTGAATTTGGGTCGTCCACGTGGAAGATTCAAACTTAAGAACAGACCTAGGGGCTTCCTTTGACTTTTTACAATTTTTTGGAAAAATGCAAAAAAAAATCCATTTTACTCTGCACATCTACCCTCGGGAAATGAGCATGACACATCTCCAAATGTGATTCGAGCGTAACCAAGCTCAAATTCTTTCATTTTCCTCTGTTTTGGAAAAGGGAAAATTTTTCAAATTTTCCTCACAGCTCTGCCCTCGGGAAATGAGCCTGACACATGTCCAAATATGATTCGAGTGGGGCCATGCTTCCCTTTTTACTTTTGACTCTTTTCTCCCAAAAGGAAATTTTTCCAAATTTCCCCTGAGATTCTGCACCTCCGCCATTGACCGGGGTAAAACATTGAATATTTCCCTCATCGGGCTAGTGGGCCATTTTGTGATTTTAATCCTTAAGGGGATAAAAATCCAAGTTTCCTCTGATGGTCCGCCTCCCCAGCTCTTTGAATTTTCAAAATTCCACGTGTCATCATGGCGCTCCTTGAGATGGTCCCAAAAATTTGATGCCTTGAACGAGCGCGAGCTTTCCACATGTCCTGTTCCAGCAAGGTTTTCCTGAATGCTTGGAAGCTCAGTGGAAAGCACCACGTGTCATGCTCTGAGGTAGTCTCCTTTGGCCATTGAAAATTCTAAGAAAAATGCAAAGTGAGCAGAGGCCTCCACATGTCTTCATGGCACAACTTCAAGATGGTGCCCAAAGTAGAGACCCTGAATGAGCAAAAGCTTGTCATGTGTCCTGTTCCGCCAAACTGTACCAACTACACAAAAAAATTGTCTAAGTCTGGGAAAAATAGTGGAAGCCTCCAGGGGTCCTCCCAGTGTTACTCCAAGGCAAAACCCAAAAGTAGATCTTCAAATGAGCACCGTGCCTCCACGTGGACAAATTTTGAGTTAAGGCTTTCCATGAATTTTTTCTAAGTACCCAGCTAAGCCACATCCAACCAAAAGGTGCCATGTCCCCTGTAGATGCAAGGATGCAAATTTGACTAGGAGAAACACCCGTCAAACCGTAAAATATAGAAAAATGACCTTTTGAGCCTGGGAATGAAATTTTCTTCAAGGACAGAAAGTTTAGAAATGTTACAAGGCTCAAATATGTTCTTCAGGGACACATCAATTCATTCTTCTTCAAGTATCTAGGATAGAAACATCAAGGACAACAAATCCTGACTGTGGGAAATAGAGAGAATGGGAAAACATGAGTTTTGAAGGAACAAAGCACGGGAGACTCAAAATACAGACCCTTCTGGAGGAACAAAGAAACAAGGAGACAAACATGGACCCATACATGATCTTCAACCCAAGAGATGACTAAAAAATAACAACAAAGACTGACCAAGCACAACACGGGGAAGGAGAAAATGATAGAGGTCGTAAATCAATAAATTTTCAAAGTTATTTTTCCTCAATCTGCGATAGAGTTTCCATTTCTAAGAGTGTTTAGGATTCACAATCCTACTATTTACTCAAGAAACCCTAGTTTTCCTCCTTCAATCCACTCACTAAATATTTTTCATTCAAGCCAGTGTGGATTGGAATGCCACATCTACTGTTGTAATTTTGGGATTTAAAATGTCTAGTTTCCATTGGAAATACTTTACAAAGCTTATTTGATATTGATTTTCATACTTTGACTTGACCCAAATGACTTAGGCCTATATTATTATTGATTTACACAATTTAAAGAACCTTCCTTCCTTTATAGAGCTTAAATTTAAAGGTAGAACATGGACCCAACCTCTAGATTATGAAGGTTTATGCTTTAGATGAAAAATATACTTCACATTAGGACACATTTCTTTAGATTATCATGTTGTGAGGAGAAAGAATAAGCTAACCACAAGGTGGAAATAAAACCTCCCATGTCACTTGGTGGTGAATGATAATTCAAAGGGAGATTATGATTTAGCTAGAAACGTTGAGTACTTCGTGAATTCTATTCAAAATATTTGTAGTTAGGGAATTAGTGGATCCAAATTTGAAGGATAATAATACTAGAGATGTAATCAAAGAGATTAAGGATAATTTTCCTTCTACCTCTCCATAAAAAATGATTCATTTTGGCCTATTAATTATATTGAAGTTATTTTACCATGTGGTCTCTAACTAGATGTTAGTAAGAAGATTGATTGGATAGTTTTACACAAAAAGAAAAGAGGTTCTTCTAGGAAGGCCTTCATTCCTCTATAAATGAAACAATGGTAAGAATCAAATTCATTAACCCAAATATTATTTTGTAGTTTTTGATGGTGTTATGTTATTTTTTTGTTGTTTTTGTATTGTGGGGAAGTTATTTTTATCTTGTTTATTTGTGTGTGTATTACTATATCTATGATTTTGGCCTTTCTAATGTACCAAGGTAGGGTCCCTACAATAAAAGAACCATCCTTACAAATATCTTTAAATTTTTTTAAATAATAAAATTTGATATATATTTGTAAAAATTGCTATTATTGAAAATATGTTTATTTATTTTTTAATTATCCGAAGCTGCTTTTAGGAGGAACAGTTTGATCTGCATATTTAACAATTTTTGTCTAGGTCTACCAGCACTTTATGCTGGGATTTCAAGCCAATGAGGCCCTTGTTTAGAAGGTAGGCTGAATATATTTCCTAGTGCATATTTTCTTGATTGTTACTTTTGCAAGTGCTTCTAATAGGGATTTAATTTTTTTGAAAGTCTCTGAATTTGAGTCCCACATGCTTCTTATGAAACCCCATTTTTAGGATCTTTTTAATCTGATTTCTGACACGTTCCAAGTTAATCCAGTTTGGATACATCTTCCTTAGTTAGCCCTACAATTTTGGTTTAAGAGTTGTCCTATGGACATTGGTAACACTTTAGGGAAATTTTTATATATTGATCCTAAAATTGAATATTTTGAGCACAAAACCTATGTTAGAATATTATTTGACATGGATACCTCTGTGGAATTCCCTACCACTATTGAACTTTAAGTTGAAGATAGAACCTGGATTCAAAACTTGGACTTTTATGAGTTTCACCTTAGATGCAGAACATGCTTTTATCTAGGCCATTTATCAATTGATTTCCATTTGGTTTGAAAATATGTGAAAGGCAGAAGATCTTGGTGGAAGAACTGTAATTCTAATCACTTAATTGTGAATGATCCTTTGAAGTCTTATTATGATTCGGTTCATGTAGACTCGGTTGACTCAAAAGAGTTGGAAGTGCAACAAGTATGTAAGAATGCTTCGGATCGCATTTCAATATCCCTTTGATCTTTGTAACACATTGAAGTTTTGATCCAGATTCATAATAATGAAAATGTAAATCCAAATAAAAATGAGGGTTGGAAATTTTTCAATCGCAAAAATAAAGGCACAATCTCTCCCCTAAAGATGCAATTAAGATCAAAAGGAAAGGGGGTCATTGTAGAGATTTTTTGATATGTTGTTGGATGTGTGTTGATGCTACTTTTTATATTTTGTGCCGCTAGTAGAGGCTGGGTTGTTTTTTTCCTTAATGTATTATCTTTCTCTCCTCATTTTGTAATGGGATAGGGTCCCCTTAACCCTTTTTCACCTTTAATAAAAAATAAATAATTTTTTTATTTTAGTTTCTCTCCATAGAAAGAAATCATGTGAAATAAAATTAGAATTTTGAAATATTTCAAATTAATGTCATAATTACATTAATATCAACACTTGATGTAACTTAATATGATGTTGACCTTACAAAGGCTTATTGTTTATTTTTATGTTTCCTCAAATTTGATTTCAAATTGTTTTTATTAATAATTTTGTAAAAAATAATATTTGACGCTGAATTGTTTTTTATCCACAATTTACACCATTCACTTCTAAAATCAATCTTCATTATGTTCCAATATTCCCATCATGAATTTGTTCTTTTTGGGCATTGCAGCTTGAGGTGTAATTCTTAGTAATATCTATATTTTAATATTTATAGTTTTCTACTGGATTTGTTATAAAATTTAGTCACGTGCACTCCATCCACATGGGAAAAAAATAATATCTTTACATTACTTGTAGATGTTATTCTTTGGACATGATGTTAAAACAAAAATTAATCCCTAAATATTTCCATCTATATTCTCTTGTTACAATACTTGAATATCAAAATCCCTTTGAAATATACATGCCACATTATACTAAAATACATATAGCTCATATTTTTGTGAGTCTTCATGTGTGCAAAATAAATGAAATTCAGGTATGAAGCAAAAGCTACCATCTGAAATTATTTCACTAGCATCCGGCTTTGTTCAACGATTTCAGTCCTTGGCCACATTATATTGATACTCTATGGAAAATGTTTAGACCTTGCATTTTGTTTCATATTTGGAAATCTTGAAATGATTTGATATTCCAAAATCATCAATATGTTTATTTCTTTTCCATTAATGACAAAGTGGTTTTCTTATGTGCTATGCACATATAGGTTCAAGCTCAAGATGAAAATGTTTCCCTCGAGTTTTCTTATTTACATAAGTTTTTCACACACTAAATATAAAAACTACCCTTAAATCCGCTACCATATCAACATGGTAATATAAATACACACCAAATGGGTTGGAAATTCCTCTTTGTGGACAAGTGTTGTGTAATAAACACAATATTTTATAGTTCGAAAAATAATGTAAACTTAGTAAATACATTATAGGAGATATAATTGCATACACATTTGGATATGAATTTACTATAAAAATGGATAGAATTAGACACCAATTTTTATTTTCTTAATAAATAAATAATATATATAAATTGTGATGTCACCAATTAGGTGGTGCTTTATTCCATATTATCTCATAAATATAAATTCAACACATATATCACAATAATTAAGATCTCACAAGGCCATTTTCTAAACTTTTTTAGCATAATTCATTAGTTCCCCCACTAATTTATCCTCCCACACTTCAAAACATATAACATGAAGGATTTATAAACAAATTAATAAAATTACACATCTTTCCAAATTTTCGTAAAATAAAATATCTCCATTATATAAGAAGTTCTAGAAACTTCCTATTTTAACATTATGGAGCTCCAATTTAACCTATCTCCCCTTTTGAAATTAATTTCATTATTATTTTATAACAATTTATAATTCTAGACATATTTCCATAATATTGAGTGTGAATTATCATTATCAAATGTAATAGTTGACTTTGATATATATGATTAAGAAAATATATGATTTATCGTTGTCTAATTCTAATTTTAATGTAGCTTTAAAATGAATATATAATAAGAATAAATGTGACTCAAGAAATTTATGCTATAAAATGTGAAATCCTAGTTATAAAAAAGGGATAAGAAGACTAAGCCACGAACAAATCTGGACTATCCTGAAGTGTTGACATGAAGTAGAGAGGGATCGTGTTGCAAAAAACCAAAACAATGTATAGGATGAAGATTTTCCTTGATTGGGGTGCCTGGAATGGGTCAAGGGAATCTACAGGTGCCACAAAAATTCTCTAGGAACCTATGATTACTCAAACCTTTAGAAAACCTCCTTCACAGGGTCACAACATGTTGGTTGTCCTTTTCTTCTTGTTGTTAGTATGTCACACAATGATTGTTGATTTCGATGATTTCCTACGATTAACATTCAAGAGTGCATCCAAAAATAAAATAATGAAAATGATGGTTCAGATGCTCATCTATGACAAGTGAACTTACAACTGAAATTTGTAATACATTTCAGACCCAATGTATTTATGTGTGTGTGTGTGTGCGCGTAATTGTGCCCTAGGTGGCTTGTTTGCGTGTTGGACTTGATAATGATTAAATAACTAGATGTAGAATATTTAAGTAGATGTGTACATGGATTAGAATGAACTTCCCCTCCAATGAAGTGTATACATAAGAATTCCATTTGTTTCCCTTGAATGGATGCTAGAATGGATGTTTGAATGCTTTTGAATAGCCTTTTAATGTAACCTTAGGTGGTGATAAGTAATTCTTAGTGCTTGTTCCTTTATTATGATCACATAAATTTATATTTAAATGACTCCCTTCCTTGAATTTTATATTTTTTTTATTAGATTAGGTAAAAATTAGTTTTTGAATTTTGTAATTAACACCCAAAAGGATGACTAAAAAAAGGATAAGATGTTAAAATGGCTAGAAAGGACCCAAAAGATGTGAACAATGTATAGAGAGGTCATGGGATCCCAGAGGGGATAGGGGCACCTGATGCTAGTGTCCTTGCTTGGAAGTGGTGTCCAGACTTAGAGAAACTGAAGGGTCGGAGGTTAGACTAAGAAAAAAGGGGTGCAAAAATAAAAGTGGCAATAGAAAGTAAGAAAAGATGGCTAAATACATGTGTTGATTAGTATTTTTCTTACTTATAAATAATATGAATAGTAGTATGCAATTAGGACTAGATAATTACCCAAAGTGTGTGATTTTGTGTCTAAAATATACACATACATTATTAAATTATTGTATTCTTGTAGAAGTCTTTTAATATTGGAAAGTGATTAGTTATTCATGATAAAAATAGTGCATTTCTTTTAAAAGTAAATTGTTTACTAGTAGAAAGATATTATCGTCACATTTTTCTATTATTCTATTTCAACATGTTAAAATGGCTAGAAAGGACCCAAAAGATGTGAACAATGTATAGAGAGGTCATGGGATCCCAGAGGGGATAGGGGCACCTGATGCTAGTGTCCTTGCTTGGAAGTGGTGTCCAGACTTAGAGAAACTGAAGGGTCTGTTAGCAGGTTAATACATTTTGTTTTAATATTTGTTAGTAGACACACTTCCCTCCTCACGGCGCTCCTCAGCTGGCCTATATAAAGGCGTGTTTTGTATCTTTTATCAGAGCAATAGCAATATATATCTTCTTCAAGCGTCCATCATTGGTGTCAGAGCAGGAGCCGGTCGTGAGAAGAGCAGGTCGAGGTCGAGGTCGTGCGACCCTTAAATCCGCTACCATATCAACATGGTAATATAAATACACACCAAATGGGTTGGAAATTCCTCTTTGTGGACAAGTGTTGTGTAATAAACACAATGTATTTTATAGTTGTGTGGGTGTATGTCTCAGAAAAATAATGTAAACTTAGTAAATACATTATAGGAGATATAATTGCATACACATTTGGATATGAATTTACTATAAAAATGGATAGAATTAGACACCAATTTTTATTTTCTTAATAAATAAATAATATATATAAATTGTGATGTCACCAATTAGGTGGTGCTTTATTCCATATTATCTCATAAATATAAATTCAACACATATATCACAATAATTAAGATCTCACAAGGCCATTTTCTAAACTTTTTTAGCATAATTCATTAGTTCCCCCACTAATTTATCCTCCCACACTTCAAAACATATAACATGAAGGATTTATAAACAAATTAATAAAATTACACATCTTTCCAAATTTTCGTAAAATAAAATATCTCCATTATATAAGGTGTGTGATTGTTAGTTCTAGAAACTTCCTATTTTAACATTATGGAGCTCCAATTTAACCTATCTCCCCTTTTGAAATTAATTTCATTATTATTTTATAACAATTTATAATTCTAGACATATTTCCATAAGAATATATTGCAGCAGGGAGTGTGAATTATCATTATCAAATGTAATAGTTGACTTTGATATATATGATTAAGAAAATATATGATTTATCGTTGTCTAATTCTAATTTTAATGTAGCTTTAAAATGAATATATAATAAGAATAAATGTGACTCAAGAAATTTAAGCTATAAAATGTGAAATCCTAGTTATAAAAAAGGGATAAGAAGACTTAGCTTGTTCACGAACAAATATGGGCTATCCTGAAGTGCTGACATGATGAGTAGAGAGGGATAAGTGTTGCAAAAAACCAAAACAATGTATAGGATGAAGATTTTCCTTGATTGGGGTGCCTGGAATGGGTCAAGGGAATCTACAGGTGCCACAAAAATTCTCTAGGAACCTATGATTACTCAAACCTTTAGAAAACCTCCTTCACAGGGTCACAACATGTTGGTTGTCCTTTTCTTCTTGTTGTTAGTATGTCACACAATGATTGTTGATTTCGATGATTTCCTACGATAAAGAAGTAACTTACAAAACCATCAAGAGTGCATCAAAAATCAAAAATAAAATAATGAAAATGACGGTTCAGATCCTCATCTATGAAACAAGTGAACTTATGACTAACATTTGTAATACATTTCAGACCCAATGTATTTATGTGTGTGTGTGTGTGTGCACCCACTGCGAAGATAATTGTGCCCTAGGGATGGCTTGTTTGTCAAGTGTTGGACTTGATAACCTGAAGGGTTAAATAACTAGATGTAGAATATGGACTTAAGTAGATGTGTACATGGATTAGAATGAACTTCCCCTCCAATGAAGTGTATACATAAGAATTCCATTTGTTTCCCTTGAATGGATGCTAGAATGGATGTTTGAATGCTTTTGAATAGCCTTTTAATGTAACCTTAGGTGGTGATAAGTAATTCTTAGTGCTTGTTCCTTTATTATGATCACATAAATTTATATTTATATTTATGACTCCCTTCCTTGAATTTTATATTTTTTTTATTACAGATTAGGTAAAAATTAGTTTTTGAATTTTGTAATTAACACCCAAAAGGATGACTAAAAAAAGGATAAGATGTTAAAATGGCTAGAAAGGACCCAAAAGATGTGATTCTCAGGTTGCAGATATTCTCACCAAGCCTCTCGGCAAGGTGAAGTTTGATTTGTTTAGGGGGTACATTTGTAAGAGCAATGTATTAGAGGGGATAGGGGCACCTGATGCTAGTGTCCTTGCTCCTCAGGAATAAAGGCAGGTGTCCAGAGCAATAGAGAAACTTCTTCAAGCGTCCAAGGGTCGGAGGTTAGACTAAGAAAAAAGGGGTGCAAAAATAAAAGTGGCAATAGAAAGTAAGAAAAGATGGCTAAATACATGTGTTGATTAGTATTTTTCTTACTTATAAATAATATGAATAGTAGTATGCAATTAGGACTAGATAATTACCCAAAGTGTGTGATTTTGTGTCTAAAATATACACATACATTATTAAATTATTGTATTCTTGTAGAAGTCTTTTAATATTGGAAAGTGATTAGTTATTCATGATAAAAATAGTGCATTTCTTTTAAAAGTAAATTGTTTACTAGTAGAAAGATATTATCGTCACATATTCCTTCTATTATTCCTATTTCAACATGTTTTTATTTATTATTATGTTTTATACTTCTATAATTTTGTACATTTTAACTTATTGTCTTCCCATTTATTTTATGTTTTCTCTTCCCTTTGTTTACCAACATTTATGGGAATTGTATTAGAAACATAATAATAATTCTCTAGGTGATGTGGATTTGGTGGCCTATCTTTTGGAGACCATAAATTTTGATCTGAAGTAAAAATCACCCTGTTGGATTTTCAAATGAAATATCTTATAATGTTTTCGGCTATGATAAGCCATGTTAGCTACTTACAGTATAGACTGACAATTTTTGGAGGCTTAAATCATCCATCTAAGGCTAAAAAAATGGATTAATTTTTTTTAATGATTTCAAAATATCATTACTTTGTAATCACATGCCAACATAAATTACAAATTAAAAAAAAAGGTTATTTTAGAAATGTGGTTAATGTGCATAAATTTGTAGGATCTAGACAGGAAAATTTAGAACTTACTAAAAATACCTATTGCTAAAAAAATAAATAATTAGTAAAGATAGGAATTTTAGTCAAGTTTGGTTTAGATATCATGTTTAATTAGGATTATATTGATATTCAAATAAAATAACATATAATGTAATTGAAAGATGATATAATGTGTAGGATTATTGGATTTTAGTGAAGAATCTTAGTTTTTGTTAATAAAATTATTTTATTGTTGTTTTTAGAGCCTCATCATTTAGTATCCGAGTGTAGGTTTTGAATATGATGGAAATATATTAAAGAGGTTATGCATAGATTTATAGAACTCTACTACAATTACAAAGACAAGTAGAAGAGCTATAAAATATTATTATACGTCCAAGGAGATGGCATGGTGGAGATGATATAGAAAAATATTCATATTAAGAAGAAGAAACACATAAATAAGACGGACAAGAGAAACTAGAATCCATTGAAGAAAGGTTTATTAAATCAATTTAACGGAGGAATGATGGAATGAAGGTAGATGTTTCTAACTAGAGTGGGAGTTTAAAATCATAGGAATTGATGGACTGGTTAAATAACATGAATAAATTATTTGAATGAAAGCCTATGATAGAAGAGAAGAAGGTGAAATTTACATGATAATTTTTGAAGGGATGTGTAATGATATGGCGGGATCACTTACAGAAGAAGAGGAAGGTAAAATAATTAGAGAAAATGAAACCTTTATGCCTATGGACTATGATCTAACCTTAAATGGAAGGTTTCAAAATTTATTACAGAAGGATTACATTGTCTAAGATTATACTAAGGAATTTTACAAGCTTTCCATTTGAGTACAACATGGAAAGATGGAATATATGATTACTACAATGTTTGTAAATGGTTTGAAACTTTCTATTTGATATTAACTTAGCATGCATATGATAAATAATGTAGAGGAATATTTTTAGTTAGCCTTAAAGGTAGAAGAAAATAATAGTAGGCCTTGTTTTAGCTAATTTTCAGGGAGATAAAAAAGAAACTCTTCTACAATAATATGACAAGATGGGTATCATAGCAGAAGAGGAGAAATGTCCCATTACTTGCAAGAGGATAATAAGGAAGGCTTCCAGTATCATAAGAGAGGAAGAGGTATTAACATACTTATAGACTCTAAGATTAACAATTAAGGTAGTGGAAGCGGATGGGATGGCCCATGTAGACCTTATGTTTGTTAGAGGTGTGTAAAACAAGGGCATAGGACATTTGAATATTTGCAATATGTACCATAAGAGAGGATACCATGATATCATCATAGAATAAATTTGATTGAGGATATGGTTGAGTAACAAGACATAGAAGTCACACCCATTGTGGGAGAGAATCTCTTGATGACAAAAATTATGATCACTCCAAAGAAAGAGCACTATAAAGGTGGTGAATCATAGATTAATATTTTCTGAACAAGGGGTACATCTAGAGGAAAGGTATGTAACATTATCGTTAATTGTGGAAGTTGTGAAAATATGGTTTCCAAAGAAATGGTAGATAAGATAGGGTTGAGATTTGAAAAGTTTCCTTTTCTTTATCATGTATCATGGTTTAAGAAAGATCAAATGAAGTTACATTAGATAAGATATGTCTAATTAAGTTTTCTATATGAAATACTTATAAGGATGATATTTTGTGTGATTTCACTCCAATGGATGTATGCCATGTTTTACTAAGGATACCATGGAAATATTATATAAAGGTAATTCATAATAGGAAAATAATACCCATAAATTTTGAAACGATGGATTAAAGAAGTTTTTGTTATGACATAAAGACAAAAAACAAATAGATATCACATGTTCCACCAAGCATTTCATCATTGAGATGACGATGATGGGGATCTATTATGAATTAATGGTAAAGAAAGAAGACACAGAGATGGTACCCATACCAATAGAAGTAGAAAATGTACTACAATTTAGGTGTAAAAAAAGAAGAGTTTCTTGATGGGTTACCATGTAAGAGGTATAATCATCATCAAATTTATCTAATTCTAGGATCATCCCTACCAAATCAATTTTCATACCAAATAAGGAAAACATTACATACAAAATAAAATATACAAGTATCAAATTTGGTAAAGAAATTGGTTAAATACAATTGAAAGGATGAGCTCGTGTGCAATCCTATCTCTATTGAATCCCAATAATGATGGGATGGGCATCTTTCAATAAAATTACAATCAAATATAGGTTTCCTATAACCCGCGTAGATAACATGATGGATATGCTTGTAGGAGCTATTTTTTTCAAAATTTTATCTAAGGAGTGGATACTATCATATATGAATCTATGGAGCAGATGAATGGAAGACAATGTTCAAAATGGAATATGGTCTATATGAGTGGTTGGTAATGTTGTTTGGATTAACTAATAAACCTACAGAAATTATGAGGATGATGAATCAAATATTGTTAGAATACATCAGAAATTTTTTCTTAATCTATTTAAATGATATATTAATATTCATGAGAAGTAAAGAGCATCATGTATTTCATTTGAGGATGGTTTTGCAAGTATCAAGCAATGAAAATTTGTATGGAAATTTAAAGAAATGCAAGTTTATGCATTAGAGTTTTGTATATTTGAGTTTTTTATTTTAGGAAGATGGTGTGAATATGGGTTCAGGTAAGGTAAATGTAATTGTGTAATGGCCTATCAGAAGGAGTGTAACAAAGGTAAGAATTTTCCATGGATTGGATACTTTTTTATAGAATCTTTAACAAAATTTATAGCAATATTGTGGAAGTAATAGTAAAATGCATGAAAGGAAAAATGTTTTTATGGAAAAACAAAATGACATAAATATTTTAATTATTAAAGAATAAAGAAACAAGTGTACTTAAATTACCCTTACTTGAATTTATTAGTATATTTGAGGTTGATTGTGATGCGTCAAATCTGGGAATTGGTGTAGTTTTAAGTCAAAAAGGAGTGCCTATATTATATTATAGTGATAAGTTGTATGCGGTATATAAAAATTACTCTCCTCACGATATTTAATTTTGTGCCATTGTAAACGTGTTAAGGAATTACATGTAGTAATTAGTTCTGAAGGAGTTTATTCTATAGACAAATAACCAAGCCTTAAAATTTCTTAATACACAAATAAGTTGAATAGTGGGAATGCGAAGTGTGTTTTAATATTTTAGGAGTACACATTATTCCTAAAGAATAAATAAGGAAAACATAAATATGTAGCTAGTGGTATGATTAGATGCGTTTCGTTACTAATTGTTATGCTTAGTTAAATTGTTGAGTTAGAAGCTCTTGAATATTTATATGACTCGGATCCTAGATTTGGGAGGATTGTTAAGCAACAAAGGATTCAAATACTATATGAGACAAGTAATATATATGATGGCTATTTTATTCAAGATGATTATTTGTTTAGAGGAAAATAGTTAATTATTCCATTTGGATCTATGCGGGATATAATTTTAAGAGAATTACATAGTGGTGGCTTGGACAATCATTTTTGGTAGAATAAGACAATAAGTGTGGTTCCAAGGGTAAGTGTAGCAAGTTGGGGGACTGAAAAGTGGAAATCAAAACCCAAATTGTTTGACTCATTATCATGGTCTATTTTTCTAGGTTAGGTAAATTACCAAACCTAAGAACATGATCACGGTTTCAAATTGTGATTCCAGTTTCTAAACCGCGATCGCAGTCCTTTGATACAAAAAAAATACGTGACCCTAATTTTCTTGCACCATTCTCTCCAAACCACATATTTTTTTCCATTGTTAACACTCGTTCTCTATATCACCCTTACAAATTACAATTTTTACTTATAGATCATGATAATTTACACTATGCCACCAAGATGAAGAGGTAAGCCCTCAATTTTGATCAATTTTCTTGCATTTTTGCTTTTTGTTGTGTGATTATCACAGGTTTTTTAATAATTTGTTTATGTATAAAATTTTATTGTTTTGTGTGTTGCTTGGAAAGCTTTTAATCCTCTAGTTACTCCAAACATTCCTCCACTTCCTCAAAACACTACAAATACTCCTCCACCTCCTCAAAACCCTCTTCTGAATGTTCCTCTACCTCCTGTGGCCCATACCGTCCCCATAGAACCATGAAAAACCAAAGGTGGTATCATTACAAAAATATGAGAAATAAAATTACCATTCACAACCATATTCACACTATGAGACAAAATCATTCCAGAAATTCAAGTCGCATGACTTTAGCCAACACACTTAAAACATTGATTGGCTCAAAATTGAATCGACAACAAACCAAATAGATATATGGAATAATTTTAGAGCTGATTGTAGGCATTAGTATGCAGAAAAATTATAACATGCGGCTGTGAAAGACAATTTTTTTAGTAAAGACCGCATTTTTGCACTATTTACGGACCCCAAAACTAGTGCCCCCCTCATGACTAATTATAACCAGTTCCCTATCAATTGGTGGAACGGGGAATGGATAAAGAATAAATTTTAGGACTGATGGTGGATGGTTTTTGATTATCCACCATGTAACAACAACAAGGTTCCTCTTTATTTTTTGAAGAAATTGTATTGTGAGTTTTTCCTTAATGAGGTCCCCAATAATTTTATGTTTTTTGGGTTTTACAATCAAGGAGGTGGATCTACATAGAATAAATCAGTTGCATGTATTGCAATTGGTCAACCTAGGATTCCCCACACCCAAAACCCCCATATCCTTCAGTTATCCCTCCTATAGTGAAGGAGGTTGTGGATATCGACACACTACATGTGTTGATGTCTCTCACTAATGCGTTGATGTCTCTCACTAATACCTTATCCTAACATAGTATCAAGATTGCATCTATCGATGTTGGTGGAGACACCAGTTTTAGTACACCACACCACTGCAAGTCATATGGTGTTATATGCACAGTGGGTGAGACATCCTTTTCTAGGTCATAGGATCTTCGTTTTATAGATTTGATGATGGAAGATGTTTTTGGAAGTGTTGTAAATGTCCCTGATCTTTCACAAGTAAATGTCACATAAATAATATATATAGAAAATTTTATTTAATTTGAGATTTTAATATATATATATATATATAATTTAATAATAAATGTGCAATCAAATGAACTTTGAAATGTGAGCAAATTGAATCTTACATCTGCACACATTGTAACATGGGCTGAAGTAGCTAGGATTTCCACATCGTATGCGTCCTTGACTGGCTCTTGCTATTTAAAATAAAAAATATTAGTTTTTATAAAATTATGATGTAATCACATTAATGTTCATGTATGTCTATCACGTGTACATATTGTTATCCAAAATTTACCCACAACGTAATTTTGATAACTTACATAATTTATTAAGGCTTGAGGGAGAAGAAATGAAGTCAAGGGCCTGTTTTAGTGCAAATCGGGTTTGGGGGCTACTGATGGAACCAATGCGGATCATACCAAGTTTGGGCCCAAAATGCTAAGGAGATAGTCAAATGTGGTAAAGGAAAAATATTTTTTCCCGCGTGGTCCACAAGAAATTTAGGATGAAGGTACGTGCAGGACCCAAAAACCCAAAATGGCCGCAAGTCAGTGTATTGTAGATATGGTGGAAATTTTTTTCTAGGACAGCCGGGCCCCAAAAAACTGAAGTAATCAATCGAGGAGTGGGCCTAGTGTATTGGAGAAAAAGAAAAAGAAGTTAGCCCAGGTCACACATGGACAAGCAGGAAACCCAAACCCAAAATCACCACACTCAATGCCATGTGGGTAAGGAAGAAGTCAACGTCCCTGATGGCTTGGTCAACATCGAGCAATGTGGAGGAAAGAGTTTGGGATGGCCTGTGGGACACTTGTGCATCCTAAACCCAAAATATCCAATTTTACTAGTTATTATTCAAGATTGTTTAAATATTATTAAAACTCACAGTACCTGCAATATTAACTAGTAAAACCCATAATAAACGCAATACAAAGGTAAAGTGAATACCCGACCCCCAAACTTCAATCGGTCATAACTTTTGACCCAGAGATCCATTTTTCACAAAATTTGACTTTTCAGAAAGGGTAGGTTGGTAAAAAAAAGAAACATATCCAGCTCCAAAAAATCATATACTCAATCCCGTAAAATGTAAGAAATCTCTAGAAAATTTAAAATAGTTGCTCGCACTCAGAAGACCATAAATTTTTCATTGCTCAACAAAATCACACAAAATTATTACCATTGGAATCGTGGCTCTAATCCATATGAATAGAAGTCAATAAATGCATAAATTTATGAGATTTTGACTCTTATTTTGTTGAAAACGTTCCCAAGTTCAAAATAATGATTTTTTTGGTGGTTGTGAGAACATTTATTGAAGCATGGATAGACATTTAAACTGCTACAAGTCATGGGACAACATGGGGATCCTTTTGCAATAAAAATAACATAAATTAACTACATTTATTACCTCTATAAATTGGTTGAAAGCAATATTTCTAAATTTCAATCATGTCTTCTTCCAAATTCCATAAATTAGAGTGTTGGGCTCATTGTAAGGGGGGTCATTTTAAGTAAGAAAATGTTGTCATTTTGGTTTTGTGAAGACAATGTGTTGTAAGCCCTTGTAGTGGACTCCTTACATGGTGATCCAAACCTTTATCTTGTAATAGATTGAATTGTGGATATAAATGAAGCAATAGATATGATTTTGTGGATGTAGCTTTGACCTTGTTGTGTTTGTTTACATTCTTCTTACCTCTTTAACCTTATTTGCAAATATATTGTGTCTATTTTATGCTCTTCCAAGGATTCATTATCTTTATGTGCATGAAACCTTGTTGTGAATGTAGTTCCTAGACTATAGAGAACTTTAATCACCCCTTCTAGTATGCACTTTGGTTTTTTTTCCACACATTTGAAGACTATTCTCATACCCTCCTTTTTTGGTGTATGACTGCTTTAGTGTAGGATTTGTTTTCATGCACTCTCTCTCCATGGTCCCTTGGAAATTCATATTAGGATATTATAGTTTTATCTGCATTAGAGTAGATTCAAGAAGGTAGTTTAGGAGTAAGAACCAACTTTCTCTTGAGGTTTATCTAAAGTAGCAAGTCCCATAACTTAGAGATAACACCCATGTTACCTAGTCACACCGTGAGCTTAAGTACACACACACATGTGCAAACCTAATGATTTTGTGATTCGAAAATAACACATACATACTAATACTTTTATATTTTTTAAGAAAGAGTCAGGCAAGACATCATTTGATATGGGCATTGAGGCTACCGACAGGCCTCATGTTACTTTTACGTAGAATAGTTTCACATATTTTACTAATTAATATTCAAGATTGTTTAAATATTATTAACATACATATTTATGTGTTCTAGAATTTAGTATATATTCATGAGCCTTAGTTCCTTATACCATTATCCTGGACACTTTTCAATTAATGTTGATCTATATGTTGTTTTTACATCTTATGACTATTGCACAGACTCCTCCCTTTATACAGAATCTGGAGGTTGTTGTTTATATTTCCCTAGCGTCTACAAATCCACTCACATAGGTACAACTTTTTAAAAAAAAAAAAACATGACAAATGTTTTCTCAATAAATTTACAATATCAAATTGTACATGAAATATTTAATTGGACTATTTATTTATATACAACTTGGTACGAGTCAGAGTGCACTTCCACGATCCTTAGACACTCCCCTCGTGAATCTACCTTTGACCTTCCAGAGCGTCAATGAAAAATTAATAGGGATCATGATATTGTGGTAAGTTTTCATATGCATTAAAATTTCTAAGTTTCTCAATTATGAATGTATTTTCAATATATCAACTTCTTAAAATTTTGGGTGTTAGAAACTTGATGTTTGTTAATGTGCAGGATAAGTTGTAGGGATTTGACATGCTTAGGAATAGATAAATGAAATCCATAGTGCCATCTCCCGCCACTACATCTACATGTCGTGGACATGCTTCTACTAGCAGGTAAAAGACAAGGAGTATGTTTTTTGATTCTTCATAGGATGTATAAATATATATGTTATCTGGACTTGTGATAGATACATTTTTTATATGTGTATATATGGCTTGATATATATGATATCATGTTTAAAATCCCATAGATACTTTTATACAGTCTTATGCGACCATATGGTCCTATTTATATGGCACGGTTAGTTTGATACATTATTCTTACATTTTCAGAGACATGGCACTAGCTCGGATGCATGTGCATGTATTCGATGTGTACTAGATATATATATGTGGATTTTTTCTTGACCCACTATGATGTAATTTTTAGGAGGCTCTTGTGATCTCATGTGTTGATATTTTTCTATATTAATATTTGACATATGATCATATTTGATGATGTGTTAAATGTTTGTATATACATGTGACCTGATGAAGTGTGATGATATGTGAAAATGTGATTTCATTAAATTACATGTAATTGGATGATGTACTGACATGTACTATGATTATGTAATGACATGATCTGACATATTTTTTGCACTATTTCTAGACCACAAACACACACACACACACACACACACACACACACACACACACACACACACACACACACACACACACACGCTTCATAATCATCTTTGTTTCTATTTTTGGTGGATGAATATAGAAATTTTTCAAATAACAACGTGTCCATTCAAGTTATATGACATCATAATCATCTTTGTTTCTTAATATGACATAACAATTATCTTGTTCTTTGGAAGATTGCATAATAATGGACACATTCTTGCTATGACATCATAATAATTTGTGTTTCATTTTTTCACACATATGAAATGTCTTTGTAATTTCATATATATGCTTGATGTAATAATTTCTTTTTTTCTCTTCATATGCATCATGTAATCATGTCTTTGCTTCTTTTTATATGCTTCCTGCACAATGATGTATTTATTTTGACCTTATTCAATATCATTGTAGGCTTGTCATATATGAAGTTAACTATTGGTGTGGTGAATATTAAATCTTGTGCTTTGGAATATTGCATAACAATGGACATTCTTGATATGTAATAATAATCATCTTTGTTTCTCTTTATCAAACACACACACACACACACACACACACACACACACACACACACACACACACACACACACACACACACACACACACACACACACACACACACACACACACACACACACACACAAACAAACATGTGCTTCATGTGATCGGTGTCTTTGTTTCTCTTTACATGTGGTGGATGAAGATAGGATATTCTAAATTCAACTATTCACACAACATTTTAGTGTATTTACCTTGTTGCAATCTCTTTTATGTGACCTTATTCAATTCAAATGATAGGGTATTATTTTTATACCATACAAATAATTAGTCAAATAAGCTTATCAGAATAGTGAGATATTCACATTTTATGATATACTTGTTCAATTTTCTAACACCAAAACTATGTGTCACCTTCAATAATAGGAATAAAATCCAAAATTAATAAGTGATTGCATTAAAACATATCTATATGACACACTCTATGGATAATCATTACAACACCAACTTGAAAGGGAATATTTATTATTAATTTTTAATCTTCATTTTTTTTAACAATGAATGGTTTTATGTCCTTCTTATAGTCAAAAATTTAGCACAGAGCCTAGAGTCTCCTCTACTTTTTAAATACATGGTATTTCTGCCCCCACATGGAAATCCATCTCCCTTTACTTATTGGTTTTCTATATAGTGAAATTACTTAGGTGTTTGTTCAATTGAAGTTAGTTGCACATGAGATGCTCATTCCACCTACTACTTACTGGAGATTCCAACTATGTCCTAGACCACATGAAGGCTTATTCTAAAAAATATATTAGTGACTAAATCCATTTTGTGATTATTGTAAGATTGAAAATATTGAAACTATTGTTTTGAGGGAAATGAGAAAATGGAAATGAGGATACTAGGACACATGCTAAGAAGCCAAAAATAGAGTCAAGTATTGAGAATTCATGCCCCGGAATGTTGTGAAAATAAAATTCCACTACCAATGCATCTGATTGTGGGTGTATACACCTTCAGGTGTTATGGAAGGCTGAAAGGATGCCCAGTTCGGAGTTTGACCACCCAATCCAGAGCTAAGAACAAATTTTGTATTGATCCCAATTCACTTTTATGATACAAAATTCTAACGATCACAACTTGGCTCTCAGTTATCCAAACTGAGAATTGTCTAACCCAATACTTGAGAAAAGGAGGCCTCTAATGGTACCCAATAATTCAGGGTCGTGGCATTTTTGGAGCCTTCATGGAATAATAGTTTACGAATTACCTTTTCTAGGCAGTCCTAGGCAATGAACGAAGCTGAGTAGTGAGAACTCATGTCGTGGGACGTCATGGGAGTTACCATACACCACCAGCGCATCTAGTCAGGGGGGTTTATGCCTTCAGGTGCTATTTTGGGCTCCAGGTAGGCCTAGTTTTGAGTCAGACCACCCGGTTCGAAGCCAAGAACCCCCTTCAAAGGTACCTAAACCATTCTTAGTTGTTTCTCTTTTTTTGGAAAAAAAATGAAAGATTCGAGCTTAGCTTCAAGAATATAAAATTTTCTACTGACAATTTTAACCACATTAATGTAGAATCTTTTATGGCACCACTAACCTACATAAAATTTATTTAAATTGAATAAAAACCATACTAGATACATACAAAATAAACAAATTTAATAAAATATATGAATTTGAATCTAGTATACAAATTTAAAAACTTCAAGAAATATATATCTGATGAGCATATAAATTCATTCCAATTATTTATTTTCTATTTTTGTTACTAAAATGAGTCCTAATCATACAAATTTTTCCATTTTCACATCGAGGCTTAGAGTCATTGACGGCCATTTGAAATTTACTTGTTATCATCTTCATGACCATTTTTTCCATAAGTTAGTCTTAGTATATTTTTCAAGAGTTTTTAACACTATCACAAGCCTGTTGGTGTTCGATTATTACCCGTTTCTCCAAATAGTATTATTTCACACACACCATCTCGTTCTTGAATCTATTCTTACTATGGTGTTGTTTTCACAAAGCTTCGTCATCTTGAAAATAAAATGAGCAAAATTTCAGGTATTAAATATGCAAACCACCATTACCCCCTTCTTGAATATTTTCGGCTTAATAATCCATTTTAATGATGAAAATATCCTTTCCCTGAGTAGAGACAATTTTAAAAGTTTAATACATATTCTTATTCATATATTCCTCATTGAGAATGTATGAATCTTGAATGGAATAAAATTTTAGTTAGTCAAGCACATTTCCATCTATTATTTCTTCAAGGAGAATGCATTGATCTTCTCCCTATGGGAGAAATATGTTTTCGAATTCACAATAATCTTGGCATTCACCAAACAAGCTATCATGTTGGACCTCGGGAGGATGACTAGAAATTTGGGACTCATATGTGAAGAAGTAATTAGATATTTATTTATCTTCATAATCTTATGTTTCTCATCACCTCAACATTTCTTCATTGAAAGAAAATATTTCTAGGACCTTCATAACAAACACGAAGAAAATTTAAATTTATGCTCAATGGGAAACACATACTGTCCAATTCAAGATCCATCGAATTATCATAATACTTTCCAATTGGCTTTTTCAAACCTAGGTACTCCTCCATTAATACAATAAGCTCAACATCTTCTTCTAAAGATAAACAAAGGTCTTTATACCTTGAATCTTGAACCATGAGGTCCACCCTTGATTGATTTGGTTTTTGAACCATGTATTTAATTTTTCTTATAAGAAGGATATTTTTCATTTTTTTCATTGACATTAATGTTGGCATATGACCAATGCATATATGTATCTTTGGAAATATCTTGAAAAAAATTTGGCTCAACATCCTACTGTATGAGACAGCTATGTTTGACACCAGTATTATTGTCATGATCTTCTTGTCAAGAAAATCTGCAAGTGACACTTGATCATCCCTCACTTGGCTAATGAGAGGTACTTATTTTTTTTTCATGGAGTGAAAATGGATAGTAATGGGAGTGATGGAGAGACCAAGATATTCAGTAATTTTTTTGGGAATGACATTATCAGAGACATTGGAGTCAACAATGTAATTATTTAGTTTATACCCATTGACTAGAAAGTATAGATAGAAAGGTTCTACATTCCCATAAGTAGAGGATGTGGTAGTAATAATGTTTTGAGAAGGACTAGTATGAGGAATATGAAGTAATTATTTCATGTGGAATGTTTGGAACACATAATTTCACTACTTCCTTTGATAAACAAGACACGTGAATCAAACTACTTGGGGTTATATTTTAAGTACTCAAATTCAATTTTACTAAAACTTATCTCATGGGATCTTGTGGTGCATTCTTCATTTAATCCAATTGAGAAAGGAGGGAATGTTCATCTACCACAGTCTTAAATATTAATTCAAACATGTTTTTCATATCATAACACCCCACTAAGTAAACATGATGGAAAGTATTAAAATACTTCCAAACTGGCATCTTGAAATGACTCAACAAATAGTCAAATGAAAACATATACATGCTGCACTCAAATAATTCTACAGGATGTGATAAAAGTTGTAATATGATCATCTGGATGTTTCTCTCCATATCCATTGAAATTCGAAATGCTTTTTCTTTATATTTGTTGTAATTCATAAAGTCGATGAGACAACGATAGTGGACCAGTGTTCTATCCCCATGACACAGGTGACCAATTTCTTCTTCTTATGTATTATTTTGGAGGAAGGATGTCAAGTGGTTTTACAATTAATTCTCTAATGGGATCTTTAAGTGGATTAATAGAAGATTGTCTTCCTACCTAGATAATAAGAAGTATGAAATCAACTTGTTTTAGTTCTTTGAATGTGGGATCAACAATTTGACTTGCATGATCATTTCAAGTTTATATTTTTGTTTGTGAGTTTTCTGAAAATGTTAGATAGTAATGTAACTAGAAACATGAATATGTTTTAATGTGATTCAATAGACCATAGCATATTCAGATAGTATTTTTGATCTTTTCAATTTTTGATTATTATGGGTTTTAGGATATATATATATATAGTCATTTTGAGAGATCTTTAAAGGGTGCACAAGGGAAAATATTACCTAGCCGATTCACCAAAAATTGTTGGTCAAATAATTTTTTGTAGTGTAGATTGTTAATTTTTACCAATGGTCATAGGGATAAGTCCATATTTCTTGGGTATCAGAATGCTACCATTATTTAATGTAAAATAAATAAATTTTTTGGGTTGCCATTAGGATGGGGATCACACATAAATACTCTAATAAACCTATGGAAAAACACTTAAATAAAATGTACAAGGGAGGAATTATCTTAGACAGAGGTAAAGGGGAGTATGAAAAATAGGGAGCGATAGGTATTGTTGTGAGTAAGAACTATAATATTCTCATCAACAATAACCATAGAAGATCCACAATCATTTTTAACCATGCAATACATAGTAAGACTAAAAAATTAGAGATAAAAAGTTCTATAGATCAATTACTCAAGGACACAAAGTTACTTCTTAGTTGTAAAATATCACAATGCTTGTAAAGTTTGAAAGTATAAGAAATGAAATAACATAGAGAAGGAAGTAGAACAATTCCAACTTTTATTTAATTGTTGCAGAAGTGAAATTTAACATCTTACAACAATCAATATTTTCCAAACCCATTGGAATGGAGAATCCATTTAGATTTTTAGATTGAGAAAATATTTCTTCCTCTCCCCCATGTGATGGTTCATCTCACCATCACTCTTGAATTTTCACATTTCCTATGAATGAGGTTAAGCCCTTTTCTTATTTTTGAAATGGGACTTTTAAAATAAAAAATTAAGTCACGTAAGTGAATAATGTGAAAGAGTGAAAAAGTACATTCCCAATGAAGAAAATAAATGTTAGAGAGAGGTGTAACAACGACAAATTTTTGCACACAAAACCCCAAACCCAAACAAGGTTAAAATAGAAAAATTATAAAATATTTTTTTCCTTAAAGGGGACGAAAATGATGGTAAGGTTAACCTTAGGTTTCAAAAGGTCGTCACAAAATAGCTTAAATAATATTATTAAATAAATGGATAATTTTAATCTATGATTGAGTTTAAAATATTTCATACAATTAATCCTGTATTAATTTAATACAAAGGTTTCTAAGGTTATGTAATAATTTAATAATTATAGTCCAAGTCAAAATAAGCCTTTCATTTACACCAAGTTAATTATTTAATTTTCTAATAAAGAGGTAGTCTAAATTAAGAAGGAAAGAGTTTCTTTAAAAATTAAAACAAAATAAAAATCAATATCTTAATTAACTTTCAAACCACACAAGTGGCCCCATTCAAAGAAGAACCATATGATCAAATGATCACCTCACCTACCTCCACCTAAATTTTTTATGAGAAAATCTTGACCCTAGGAGGAAACCAATATTGACCATTGGATGGGAGAATTTCAAACCAACCCTAAAAACTATTAAGGAAATATTTTAGTCCTTTATTTTTCTCATTTCATTAATTTTCGTTTTACAGGTTAAGGGGAGATGAAAGATGAAGAAGCCACGGGAGAGGAGAGGAAATATTGCGATGGATACACACATCCCCCAATATTATTCATTTTAGTTTTATTATTTTCTATTCTACCCTAGTCAAGGGTTTGTAAATTTCATGATTTATTATATATTTTCTTCCAATTAAATACCCATTTGGGTAAATTTCATTTATCCAAAATATCGACTTGTTTTGTGGGATTTCCATTTCTTTCCCTTTTCTTCAAAAATTGATACACACAATAAACTTCTTTTAATTTTTTTTTTATATAAGTTCATTTATTTGTGCATATACATATACTCATATATGCACGTGTGTACTTATTTTCTTGTAATTTAGGAATAACCTAAAACCTAAATTTACTAAAGAAGTAATATACAATTCCAAATACATATATGTGTGTGTGTGTGTGCGGAATTATATATTACTTTTTTTTATAAATTTAAATTTTCGGTTACTCATATATATAATTGTGTATACATGAAATAAATTCAATGAATAAATTTGTGGACTATGCAAAGGACCATGTTCGGCCGCATATTATAAGGTAAAAAAAATGCAAGGTAATAGTGGGGATTCGGCCCCCGTCGTATATTGTTTGTTTTAAAAGATAGGTGGGTTGCGGGAGGGGTTACCACCCCACCCAAACCCATATAAATATGGGTTGGGGTGGGGTGTTACTCCCTCCCCCAATGCACTACCCAAAGATTAAAAAAAAGGTTGATTTGCCATAACAAAAAAATCGGCCCAACCTTAATTGAAATCCTTTTTTTTGTATAAATTTTATTCACTAAAAATCATTTTTCTTACCAAAAATAATACTGCGATTTGATATTAATATATATCTTTGTCAATATCAAGTTAGTTTTAATAATATTAATATAGTAAATAATCAATAGTAACAAGTAAGATTATTATTTTAATTTAAAAAAAAATGTTCAAGATTATATATAAATACATTTATAATGACAAATAATATTTAAGTTATCATTGATATGAATAAGGTATTTGTAAAAGAAAACATTCCTATGTAATTCTCTTAAACCTAGTTTCCTAATAGTAGGAATGAGTATATTGTATAGTTATTCACTTTCACAATTAAATGAATTCCTCTTATTAATTTTATCTAAGGTAAGTTTGGGGAAATAAAATAAATTTTTCCACACTCATTTTACATAATGTTAATAGGAAAAAAAAGGAATGATTTCATTTAATCTTATGATCCTAGCAACTATTTCCTTCAAATAGTTTGGTATTACATCTATACTTAAATTACTTCCACTTACTTTCTTTTAAAGGAAACAAAATAACCATTCCATCACACAAGGAAAATGCAAACCAACAAGACACTTATTTCTTATAAAATTAAGCCTATCAAACTTTACAAAATTCTTAGAGATGGAAGTATATCACAGTTGATAAACAATGAAGATACTTAAATTAAAAGGAATGCACATCCATTTCAGCTCTATTCAAATTTTCCTTTTACCAAGACAAAGTAAAACTTGATAATTTATTTTCCCAAACTAATACATTTAAAGTTTTAATTTTCTCAATCCAAACTCTTAAAAGAGTTTACAAGATAAGATGATTTCCAAATACTACAGAAAACTTATCACAAAAATAACAAGTTTCAATCATCCACTCAAGTGGGGATAAAGGAAAAATTAAAATTTTACAAAAAGGCTATAAACAAGACACTTGAAGTCTTCAGTATGTATGTCTCTCCACAATGGTAGTTCTAAATCTTAATTTCTTCAAACTTAACAATGGGATCAAAAACCAAGGAAGGAGGACTATGAAACGCTCTCCACCCAACCTTAAATCCATTGAGGGAATAAGCCATTCCCTTAATGGCCCCTAATCCCCAACCAAGGAACCATGAGGGGAATTGAGAAATAATGACAACTTTAGACGAGATGGCTTCACAATAAACACATACAAGCCATTCAAATCAATCAAGACAACAAAATCAACAAGTTTGCACATCCACGACAATACAAAGGTTTGAAGATCAAATAAAATAGAGAAATAGCTATCAGATACCACCTCCTTATGCCTCCTCAGTTAGGTGGGAATCTTACCCTAAGCCTCCAAGTGAACAACAGATCACAAAAACCCTTATCTCTCCCTTGCAAGCATCCAACAAAACCACGAATTCCTTTTCACTCCCCATAGGTAAGACTACCATCCACCCTCCCCCCAAAAATATGCCTCAAAAAACTCCCTTTTCCCTCCCCAATGGTTCCATAAGCCCTTCTCCCACACCCAATATTAAATCCGGGCAACGAACATATATACCATTTTTAGAAAACAATAACAATTTTAAGAAGCACAACATTACATACAACAAATAAAATAATAAAATAAAAATCATGTAGCACCTACCTCTCCATCAAGTTCCAAGAAAATTACACAATTATCTTCATTCCCAAGCCAAGCAACTTCGAAGCACTCAAAAAAATCTAAAATCCAAAAGTGCACAATAAGCAAAATGACCGAGTAACCCCCATTCCAACCAAAAATCACCAATAAATAGAATTGAAGTGTCAGGATGATGAGGAGACTTTACGTAGGATGGCACTTCTTCATTCCTCCATCGCCACACTCAAGACAACACACCAAGACAAATAAAATCAATGCACATGCAAAGGTTTATGAAAACCTACATGGCTCAAAAATTGCACACCATGCTTTAAAAGGGCCTAATAAATTGGTGCATAAGAAAGTGCAATAATTTTCCTTATTTTTACACTAAAAATTTGAAAAAAAAGTCAAAATTAAGCTTCCCAACCCATAGGTAGGGTTGTTGGGTAAATTTAAGAGGAATGAGACAAGCCTTTCTTGTCCCAAAAGCCTCTAAAAATGCCCACCATGTAAAAATCCGAATTTTTAACTTGGGTTGGAACTAAACACTCCCAAATCAACATAAAATTTACTTACAAAATGACTATCAAATCTCATCATAACTATTTGTCACATCTCTAACTTGGTTAACAGAATTAAAAAGGATCAAACTTAATTAACACAAATTTATAACATACTAATAAGGTGACAACATTTCCAAATTTAAATTCACAAAACATAAATAAAGTACATGTAAAAATAAAAGAAAGGGACACAATATACCCCATGACCACATATGTGAAATCACCCCCCCATGGGAGAATTCCAAACAACACATGTAAAACACAACAATAAACAACATTACACAAGTTCTCAAATTTGGCCTCATTGCTCAGCGCCCGACATCCTTCCGTGATTGGTCCCCTATCCCCTTCAATGTATGTGATAAAAGTCCTGCACACAAAAAAATACCGCTCTGGTCTTTCAGCCATATTAAAAAAAATTACAATATATATATATAAACTCAATATTCATCATTTGACATTAGCAATTCTATTATGCATCAATATACAAAATCTAGCCCTATCATCCATGAGATTAAAATTATATTCTAACATCCCAAAACATAACATGTAAGTATAACATCCACATCATGAAAATATACATATATCAAACTGTTTAAAATCACTATCTAGTTCATCATAATAAAATATAAACATCATAATGTCAATAATCCAAATATCATTATAATCTATCATCTACTGATCAATGTATTATAATCAAGATGTTTGACTATCAGTCTAATAGTATTAATAACAAGATGAAATAGTGTTCATGGGACCCACAAATGTAACAGCTAACTTAGATCCTTTTCCATAACAGATATGAATCTTATGAGGCCTAACAAGAAGATAAACCTTTGTGCCCAACTCAAAACTAGGAGCTGTCCTCCTCAGGTATGTATACCTATTCTACCTATCCTGAGCCTCCTGAAGCCTCTGATGATTCACCATAACCTGTTGCTCCATATCTTGTACGAAATTCAGCCCAAGAGAAACCCTATCCTCTAATCTATGCCAACTCAAAGGTGTCCTACACTCTCTACCATACAATTCCTGAAATGGATCCATACCAATCAAACTCTGAAAACTGTTGTTATAGGAAAACTCCACCAAATACATGTAATCCTCCCACATAGACTATTGGTCCATAACATAAATCTGTTACATATGCTCCAAGATCTTATTTACTCGCTTTGTATTCTCATTTGTCTGTAGATGATAAGTTGTGCTGAAGTTAATCATGGTAACAAATGATCTTTAGCAGAATCCTGTGTAATTTGAAAATCTCATCAAGATATACCTATGCTACCGCACTATCTGTATAGGTGGTCTTTATGGGAGAAACATGAGCCACTTTAATTAATTTATCCACCATGACCATGATGGTGTCACTGTGGTATCTTAACATCGGTAGCCCTACACTAAAATCCATGGAAATGGTTTCCCATTTCCACTCTAGTATGACATGTAGGTATAAAAATCTAGCTAGATATTGATGCTCAGCCTTCACCCTCTGACACTATAAATAGCGTGATACAAACTGAGATACATCTCTCCATAGACCTATCCAATGATAAAGTTGTCTCAAGGTGGCGTGCATCTTCTTTACCCCTAGATGAGCTAAATAAGATATTCTGTCTCAAGCCTCCATCTCTAGGAACCTAAATCTGACCTGTGTTTGAGAAGACCATATTCCTCTTAGTAGAATCCATAAAACTTCCCCTCAAGGGGTATCTCAGACTCAATATCTGATCTAGCTGCAAGGTAGAATTTTTCTTGAGGAAGCTGATGTATAATCCTACTCCACAAATCTATACCCACTGAAGTAGCCATAATCAAATGTCTCCATCTACTTAGGGCATATGCAACTTCATACTCCTTCCCCTTCACATGATTTATCTCCATGTCATACTCATAAAACAACTCCATCTAATTCCGGTGACGAGCATTAAGGTTGGGTTGTCTGAGGAGGTGGTGAAGGCTGAAGTGATCAGTCATGATTACTAGTCTCCGACTAATAAGGAAGTGTCTTCATCAAACCAAAGCAGGCACAATTGCTGCAAGCTCAAGTTCATGAGTTGAATAATTGAGTTCATAATCCTTGAGTTTACGAGACTTAAAAGCTAAAACACGACCCTGCTCCATCAACACACCTCCTAACCCAACCAAAGAAGCATCTGTGTAAATGAGGAACTTACCCTGAGGGTATAGCAATCCAAGAATAGTTGTTATCGTAAGGCATTCCTTTAGTGTCCTGAAGGCCTGCTGACATTTTATAACTAGAGGAACTTATTTCCTTTTTGCTAAAGGGAGGTGATGGGGTTCGCAACCTGAGAGAAGTCCTAAATAAATATATTATAGTGTCCTAATAACCCCATGAAACTACGCACTTTATTCACACTAGTGGGTGTTGGCCAATCCATAACGGCTATAATATTAGAAGGATCGATTGTGATACCTTCCCAAGAAATGATATGACCCAAATATTGCACCTTTGATTGAAAGAACACACACTTCTCTAGGTTCCCGTAAAGTAGCTTCTCATGAAGACATTGCAGAACATGATGAAGGTGTTGCTCGTGCTCCTCATTCGTACATGAGAATATCAAGATTTCATCAAGGAAAACAAGTACAAAATGACCTAAATTTTCCTGAACACCCCATTCATCAAACTCATGAACAATATAGGGGAATTCATAATATCGAATGACACAACTGTGAAATCATAGTGGCCATACCTCATGTGGAAAGCTAACTTGTGGATATTTTCCTCTATGTTCCTCAGCTGATGGTATCCATACTTAAGATCAATCTTAGAAAATACAGTCTCCCCCTTTATCTGATCAAAAAAACCATCAATGGATGAAGGGGGTAACAATTCTTTATCGTTACTTTGTTCAGCTGACGATAGTTCACACACAATTGCAAGGATCCATCCTTATTCTTCACAAATATCACTGGTACACCCCAAAGGGATACATTAGGATGGATTAGGCCTTTAAGAAAGCTCATAAGATACAACTTGAGATCAAATAGCTCGGGTGTGGTCATCATATAAGGAGTGTGTGAGATAGGTTCTACTCCTGGAACCAAATAAATGTGAAAATCTATCTCATGTGGGGAGGCATCCCTAACATATCACAAGGAAATACATCCAAGAACCCCTGTAAAATGGGGTGATAATCGAGTGAAGGTTGAAGAAACCCATCCTCCAAACTATCGCTAAATATAATAGCATACAATTGAAAAAACTGTAGCGCACACTGTTTTAGCTACATTGTGGAAATAGTATGGATAGAGATGGGTCTCATGACTCCAAAAATCACTGACTCCACTTTCAAATCATCTGCACAAAATATAATCTTACTGTCACAATCAAATCTGGATCTGTGTGCAGACAACCAATCCATGCCCAAGATAACATAATACGAACCCAAAGGAAGGATATGAAGATCCAAATTACTTTTAAAGAATCCTATGTGCACTACTACGCACTCCTTGACTAAGGATTCAACTAAGATTTTGATTCTAGAAGCCATCTTGATGTCCCAACTAAGTCCCTGCGTAACTGCCACAAGCCTGCAATGTTATACTAAAGATGGCAAAATCAAATAATTTCATGAGCACGAGTCAAATAAAATAGGGATAGAAATTTTTGTGTCAAAATCACAGCACCCCAAATGTCCTGAGTCTGAGATGGGGCATTCAATGTGATTACACAACATTGGACCATCTCTCAAGTTGTGGGACTTGCGGACTTGAGATGGACCTCCAAATAAGGTTGGTTCCTTCTTCCTAAACTACCTGCCACAAGCTACTCCAATGTAGGAAATACGTAATGTAATCCTAATCTAGCCATTCCAAGGGGACAGAGAGAGAGAGAGTGAAAGAGATCCTACACTAAGTGATGATACACTAGAAAAGGAAATGGCTGATCACAAATCCAAACTTCCTGAATTGGAGTGAGGTGAGGAAAGGAGAGGGTGGAAAATATGCACCATGGATCAGAGATGAATTTCACAAAGAACACCACTTAAAAACCCATTAAATGCAGCTCTAAAAAGCTGTAACAAACATTATAGTATGCATGGTATACCCTGCAACAATGAGAGCTAAGAAGAGACAATAAAATAAGCAAATGATGGACAAGATGCAGCACGAAATAGATTTTATTGCTCAATAAGTCACATAGTACATCACAGTGGGAAAGAGGCAATATAATGCCAATATAGAGCCATGATAGAATTCTTAGAATCCACATTCTACCCTAAGGAAGAAAGAGAGAGGGGGGCAAGAGAGAAACAATGACAAAACTTTTAGAAAATGCCCCTCATTTACAATATATAGAAGAATGATAGAGAAAGAGAGAGGGAAAATCAAACTCTGTTCCAACCACCCCTGGAATACAATGAATCCACCTACCATAATGAAGAGCTTTACTACAACACCTATACCTCTATCATTGTCCCTTACTAGGCAAGGAAAAGGCCCATTCTTCATCATGGCGATAAGTAGGAGACTTGATAGCCTTGAAAATGGTGGACCGAATCATTGACGGTGGTAAGTCAGAAGCCGACATTGAGATCTTTCTGAAACGTCTTTTCCCGTTCAATATCGAGCTCCAAGTCACAATATATGGTCATTTTAAGGTCAGTGTCAGGTGTCTAATGCTGGATTTCAATATTTAAAATTGTCTGTCCATACACAGTCCACATGGCAGCCTCGCTCATCTTGAATATTCAGCCCATTCCTTTCACTCTTGAAATGGTGCCATAATGACACATGGTGGCTTCCATGGGATATTCTATGTTCTTTCTATTCTACCTAAGTCCCTCTTCTTGGCGGAGACCCTATTCCTGACACAAGATACAAGGAGGCTTCGCGCTCATTTGGAAACTGCCCCCAGATTTTTATTTTGAATTTGTATAGATGAGACACGTGGAGGCCTCCGAAGGCATTTGGAATTTTCAATGACTGACCTTACCTTTTTAGATGCTGACCACGTGGTAGGTTGGCACTCATTTGGGGACTACCCTTTGGGTTCACCTCTTGAAATTGCACTAAAGATACAAGTGGCTTCTTCCGCTAGCTTGTTCTATTTCTTTGTGTTTTGGATAAGTCCCTTTTACTTGGTGGGGCCATATGTCTGACCCTTGACACATGGAGGCTCAACACGCATCTGGGAACGCACTCCAAATTTTACTTTTGAAGTTGTGTCATTACTGACATGTGGCTCCTTCCGCTAGCCTACCTCTATTTAGATTTTTCAATGATTGCTTCTACCTTTTTGGGCTCTGGACACATGGAGGGAAAATTCTTGTATGAGTCTCCACTTTGGTTCATGCCCTCTGAATTTGTGCTAATGCGACACATTATGCCATCCACTAGTTTTTCTATACATAGCCGATTCGAGCCTACTGCCCATTTGACTTTGGTTGTACCCTAGACATGTGGAGAGTTAGTGCTCATTTGAGTCTTTGATTTGGGCCATGCCCCTTGAATTTATGCCAATCTGACACGTGGATTCTTCACGCTCATTTAGGGTCTGCCTCTAGATTTTAACTTTAAAGTTACACCAAAGAGACACATGGAGGCTTCCACTGACCTTCTTATACTTAGTCGATTTAGGCCAGCTTTATCCCCTTTTTACTTTGACCACATGGTGAGCCTATGCTTGTCTGGGGTACTACCTTCAGAGTTGATCTTTGAAGTTGCACTGATTCGACACATGATACCTTCGACTGGCTTAGCCCCATTTTTACATTTCAACTGTTGACTCTTTCCCTTTCCCGGCCTAGGACATGTGGAAGCTTGGCGCTTGTTTAGTGTCTCCATTTTAGATTCTATCCTTGGAGTTGCACCAATGGGGCATGTGGCATCCTCCATAGGTTTTTGAATTTTCAATGGCTGATGAGACCCCGTAGGCTCGTAGGACCACACGTGAAAATTGTGGCATTTTGTGAAAAGTGTAAAAGTTCCAAATTCCCTTGTAGACCCATTGGCCCGCATTTACACTTGGGAAAATTTTCCTTCGTGGCCCTACATACGCACTTTTATACTCAGGAAAAATTTCCTCTATGGCCCAGTAGAACCTCTTTTCCCAAAATTCATTCCTGGGCTTGTCGGCCCACAATTTCCACTTGGGGAAAAAGCCATCTCCGGGCCAGCCCACCCACATTTTCCGCTTGTGCCTTTTGCAAAAAGTGTAAAAATGCAAAAGTATCTCCTGCCGCCCCACCATTCCACAATTTTCCCATGTGCGAAAAGTCTTCCCTAGGCCCGTTGGCCCGCATTTGGCAAAAAATATTTCCTAGGCCCGCTGACCTGTAACTTGAAAAATATGAAGAGTTAGAAGGGCTTCTTTATATCACTGGAAAGGGGAATAAATTTCCTATCTGACGGGAATACTTTTAGGGTAAATTAAGTGTTTAAAATATGTAAAAATTCATATTGAATCACAAACGGGGGAAAAGGTGTCAGTTTACCCAAAATAAGTGTGAGCTTATTTTGGCCAACATAAATACCAGCAATGCTACCTGTGGTTTTTATCACCGTGCCCTGGTGCTCTTCCTGGAAATTCTCAAGAACTGAATATATCTTGTGACTCTTAGCCATGTCACCAATAGTATGCTCAGAGTCAGGTGCCTTACCCTAATTAGCAGGGTTTTGAGGGAACTCTCTCCAATGATGTCCATGTACGCCGCATCCATTACAAATGCCTAGTCCTCTACACTTTGTAGATAATCCTACAGGTGCTCTAGTAGTATGTACTGAAGGACCTAATGATATGGCCATAGATATATTGTGGTGTTCCGGTAGACGCACTCCTACCGACTGTGCTCGAGGTGGAGATATTAGTGTAGAATCACAACACCTTGAGTGTCTGCAACTAGATGATTTGAGACTCTCAGTGTTATTACACAACATGGAGCATCTCTCAAAGTGTGGGACCTTACGATTTGAGAGAGATCTTTAGATTAATCTTGGTTCCTATTCCTCTGTTCAGGTGCATGTAAATAAATTACAGAGGAGCTATTCTAAACCTACTCTATCTTACCAAGGAGACAAGGTTAGGAAGATGTAAGAGAATAAACCTAAACTAATGAGGTGATGCACCAAAGGAGTGTTAGACACTCGTTTTTTAAATTTAACACAAACCATAGAGATGCAATGTACACACAATGCACAAATACCCAAACTGTAATAAGAGATCAGAAAGGCAACAATGAACACATGCTAGGGTTGAGAATCATCCACAGACATATGTATTATTTATCAGGAGTCAATACTATACATTGAATTAGCCAAGAGGAAAAAAAATTTACATTACAACCCGTATGGGAGGTTTGAAAGCTCCACAAAATCTCTTGTGAACAAGGGAAGAAGGGAGTATGGAAAACAAAACTGTCCAACCATTTACAAAGAGCCTAGCTCCTTCTTTTATAGATGTTAATCAGAGAGAAGGAGAGAGGTGAGAAAATAAATTTGAAGCTCAGCTACCAGCCATCAATGCCCCTGCAAATCTACACATAATCTGTCGATTCCACCGCTCTATATCTGCTCAGCATGTCAAAGAAAGAAGAATTGCGGATCAAATCAAATTTTATCAAGTTATTGCAGCAATCAGATCACGTATGAATGGTACAAAGATGTTTTCCCATTTTTCACCCACCTAACCCTACCAACATTAATGTTTTAGGTTTCCATGGTGGAGATGAGGTCGAGACCTTTCCAATGGTGCCAAACTTGTTGAATTTTTTGAAATGGGTCAAATGATATGTCTATTTGAATGTTTATGTCAGGCCCGTATAAAAATGGTGAAAACCAGTTAGCAAAAGGGGTCCACAGGCCCAAAACTCACTTTGTCCCCTTTTGCACAAAAGTAAAAAAATGCAAAATTTTCCCTGCAACCACACAATGCCTTTTTCTCAAAAAACCATCTTCGGGCTTGCTGGCCCGCATTTTTCATTTCAGCAAAAAGTTGCTCCAAGGCCCGCCGACCTGTATGTAATTGAGATTTGACACATGGCTCCTTAGGCATCAGTAGAGGTGTGGCTCATTTTTAACTTTATGCCTTCTTGGGGAAAAAAATTCAAACTACCTCCGATGACCTGCCTTCCTGATTTGACTTATTAACATGGCCACATGTCCCTTTGCGGGCTTTAGGAATTTTTATTCATTTGGCTTTAAGATCCCCCACTGGCTTGCAGCCCCAAAATTCTATTTTCACCCTCTTTGTAAAAAGGGAAAAATTTCCAAGACTCCCCAAAGACCCGCCGACCCAAAATTTACTTGGGAAAAATTTTCTCTTTGCAGACCCCATAAACTGCAATTTTCCACTTGGTGAAAACTGTCCTCCCCATGTCCGCCGGCCCATCTTTGGGAAAAAAATCCTTCCAAGGCCAGTCGGCCCGTAACTTGCAAAATATGAAGAGTTTAGAAATGACTTCTTTATATTTTTTTGAAAGGGGAAGAAGTTTTCCACCTGATGAAGATGCTTTCAGGAAGCCTTAAGTGATTAGAATATCTAAAAAAATTGTAATTGAAGCACTTAAACGAGGGAAAAAAATGGGTTGCAGTTAACTAAAAATAAGCATGAGATTATTTTGGATAACAATTTGGCGACTCATAGGGGAGAGTCTACCTACTAGATGAATAATATCTAATTGAATTGTTATATCCATTGGGCATGGAGTCATAATGTGATGGCCCCAACATCTGATCCCGTCTCTTTCTTGAAATGGACCCTGTGAGACCCTGATTTTAGTTGCTCTGTATTTTTTATATATTTAAAAAATGAGAAACTGTTATGGAAACTATGGGTCTCCCTATTGCAAATGATGAAAGTCCTGGCACATTCATTTGGAGGCACGTGGAAATGTATAGCGACAGCAAACTTGGAGCAACAAAAAAACTTATGCCAAAACAATTAGTGAAACAAACCTATGCTACAACAAAACAATGTGGATGCACACTTAGGGAAATTAAAATTCTATGCTAATATTTACAAGGGGGGAACCTTCCCTTTTTAGTAGCAACAGTTTGAGATAAATCCCCTTCACTAGGATCTGCAATTCTTCACCATCCAATTTAGCCATTTGGAAGGCATTGCTGCTTTTGTGCCCTATGATCATGTAAGGGCCAATCCAGATGGCATCAAATTTGGAATGCTTTTCTTGGCTTTGCCTGATATCTGCATACCACTTTAGAATTAAGTCCCCTTCGTGAAAGGTCCTCATTCTTGCCTTCTTATCAAAGCCTTCTCTTCATCAGTACTTGATCCTTTTCCATGACTGTGCATTGCATGCTCTCTTGCCTCTCATACTTCCATTAGATCTGCATACCTGATTGCCATAGGTTCAAACTCAGCTACCAAATCCAACTATTTCATGAACTCCAGAGCATGGGAAAATATCCAATGATATGTGCAGTACTGCCAATTTTCCATACACAAGCTTCGTATGGGGAGCTTCCTTGTGAATCTTTTGGATATGATCCTATCAGCATCATAGAGCTGATTTGAGCTATGTATGCCAAGTCATCTGATTTTTCATGTCCAGAGTCCTTCTCTGATAATCCTTAATAGGTTCTTGTTTGTGGACTCTGCTTGACCATTACCTTAAGGGTAATAGCTTGATGAAGTGTTGAGGTGTACACCATTCCTAACAGCCCATTTAATGATCCTCGTGCTAAGGAATGCTAATGAATTAACTGATATAATAGTGACAAAGACTCCAAACTTAGCTGGATATTCCTTTATAGAAATCCAAGATGTTGGATTTTAGTTGTCTTCGTTTTAGTGCCACTACTTTCAGTCCACTTGGTGAAATAATCTGTTGCTGTAAGTATCCACTTGTGGCCTTGGCTTGAATTTGGGTTAATCGCCCCAATATAAGTCTTGTCCCCCATTGCATGAATGGCTGATCCATTGAAATTGGGTGAAGGGGAAGGGCTGCTATACTTCTCCTTTCCTGTGAAGAATGAACACTTCTTGCACTTCTTGATCCATGAGTAACAGTCCCTAAACACTGTAGGTCTAATAATAACCAGCTCTCATGATCTTGAGAGCTATTACTTGAGGGGAAAAGTTGGCATCCTACTTCTCCATCATGGAACTCATGCAACACTCATCTCAATTTGGCCTGTTCCAATGCACCTCAATAGGACACTATTGACATCCCTTTCTTGAACAAGATTCCACGCCAACAAAGTACCTATGGGATGGCTTGTAACCTACAGTATCTCCTCTTTGCTTTATTCCATTATAGAGGGAAAAAACCTATTTAGAGATAATGCACCAAGGCTTGGGTCCAATATGGAACAAGTTAGTCATTAGATGTTTGTTCTTGATCATTATGTAGTAATAGGACAACCTCTTTTTCATCCACTAACTCAGCCTATTGCTTGGAAGCAATCAAATCACACAAGCCCTTGCCACGAAAAAATTTAGTCACCTTGATCTCAATGTCATATTCCATTACCCGAGTGATCCAACATACTCTCTTCTCATTCAATTCCTTGCTTAGGAGAAAATCTTTGAGACCAACATGGGTTTCTAGCAGTTGAATCTTATTGTTTGAGACCAAGTTTCCTAACTTTTTTAAGCTCCTAATAACAACAAGGACATGTTTTTCAGTGAAAGAGTATTTTACCTCATAGTCCTCCAAGCTCTGACTGAAGAAGGCTATTTTAAAACTTGACTAACTGGCTCTTAAAAAAAATATATGACTAACCCTAAAATCACCTATAAAAATAACTCCCTAGACTCTTTTATGGACAAGTAATAACACAAAATTTTAAAATTTTGATTCTTTCGACAACACATAAACAAGACTTTGAAACTCTTGATAAATAAAAATCTATATTTAAATAAACTACAGTTTGGATCAACCTATTGACAATTAAATAGGATATCATTGGCAAGTCATACATAAAATATATGAGAAGAAATGCTTTTTTTACTTTTCTTACTAATAACTCATATGAAAAAATTAACAAAATGAATTACTTTTCCAATTAAAAAAACATGTAGCAAACCTATTTAATGTACTTTTGACTTAAACAGAAACTCAATGATAATCCTTAAATTAATTTTTTTAAAAATAGAAACTTGATACGAAAAATTTATGGTATGACCAATCTTTGTCTTCCTCCACAAATCGTAAGCCAAGTGTGGAGAGCCAACTTCATCACTCCAAATAAACACACGGGGGCTATCCAACACCATGTATTTAAACCAAGATGCATGTAGCCAAAAGACACGATCCTCTCTTGATATTAGCAGTAAAAATAAATAAAATTAGTAGATCCAAATGTGACCATGATCAACAAATTCTTGGAGATGACAATGAGTCTTATATGAAATGGCACCATGAATATAGCAGGTTTCTAGCACATAGTGTATATGGTGCATAAGATAACAATAATATCTTTCAATGATAGTCAAGTTGAACCCAATGCCTTTGTAGGTTGAGCTGAGTCACTAGATCTGATAGAAACCTAACACAACTTCATCCAGTGATTAGCACATCAATGGAGAATGGAATGATTCACTACATACTTTGGGGTGGAGATACATTAGATAATCATTGAAAGGAAATACATATCAACTTAGAAGAGTATCAATATATAGACAAAAAACAGAGTATCAAATAAATTATGGGATTCGTCCTCCAGAAGTGGAATCACATATTCAAAGAGATGTTATGTAGCTAAAGTGAATAGGAATTATGTCTACTTGTGCTATCGTCAAGTGGAATGTATTCCCGAATACAAAAAGGCACACCAAACATGCACATCTACCTGTTGATTTAAAGTAGATAAGATATTTTGAACACTGAAAAGAACCTCTAATTTGTAGTCACTCACTTAGACCTGTAGCATCCTTCAATTGACTAGATTATCCTAAGCACAATGTGAGGTCCATACTGAATGCGTTCTCCAAACACAGTTGTTAAGGAGACGTCACGACTGATTCAATAGGAATGTAAAATTTTGAATGGTATGTAAAAACAACATACAATAATGATTGACATCAAAGGTTAAGGAAAAAATTTAAACACCAATCATTGTTACTCAGGGAAATGACAAAGAAATAACACAGTGATTCTACTATATGAAATCATCACACATCAGACATCACTTTAATACCAAATGTAAGCACAACACTAGTTTATATAATGAATACACAGGAATAAAGCATTAATTGATTTGGGTTCATTACAAATATATAGGGAATGATTCCCTATATTCACGGAGAACTTATACCCACAATATCTCCTAAAAATACTATTTAGTTGTGATATTTACTCACGTAACAATACACAACTCAAATCATGTGCGCTGATAAAACAATTCCAATTAATATATTATTGTTTATATATAACAATAATATAATTAACTAATTATTATTTACCTTTTGGTAAATATCCCACTATAATGTAAAACATATATTTCCTAACACACACACACACACACACACACACACACACAAAACTTTATATTTAAATGTATATTAAACGACAAAATAAATGTTAATAACAAAAAAGAGAAGTATAAATTTTTTAGAACAAATTGTTTGGTCGTGGCCCATATGGTGAGAATTATGGTTATTAAAGGATTGTGTGGGAAGATTGTAACTACAAATTTTAAAACTGTATTGCCGCGGATCTTGCGGATTGAACCTTGTCTTTAAACACAAACTTTCTCACAAAAACACACACACACACACAATAACACCATAGTATTATTATTTCGGGTATTACTAAATGATTGTTTATTTTATATATATATATATATATATATATATATATATATATATATCTATATATATATATATATATATGTATATATATTTTGTTACACAAGTGTTTATATACACAATTTTATTATTTCACTAAAATGGGGAAAAAACCATATGCCCATTTGGGAAAATTGTAAATAATGAGATAAAGAAAAATAAATAAATACACTGGAACCCTAAAAGAGGGTGTAAATAGAACTAAAAATGAAAGGAAGAATGTTCATCCTTCCATGAGCTTGAGATTTCCTCTCATGGCTTCCTCTTCCTCCTCAAATGTGAAAATCAGAAAGAGATAAAATAAGCCAAAACAAAAGAGAAAAGATTTTTTCATAAGAATGCTTAGGGTTAGTTGAATCCCTACATCTAAGGGCCACAAATGAATGAATCCAATGGGTGAGATTCATCCCTAAAAAAGTAGGTAGGAAGTGGGTGAGAGAAATTCAAATTTAATTGGCATGAGTAGACTTTATTTTGGGGCCACTCTACTATGTGTAGGGAGTATTATTATTTCCTAACCCAAGTGTCTTTTAGAGACCCTTTTTATTTAATGTAACTTTTATCCCTTTGTGGGTATTATAGAACTTTATTATTTAATTGAATAAACCACAATACCCTTGAGATTAACTAACCAAATTTAATTAAGGTAAAATTAAACTGTAATAAATTAAAATATAGGGGACCTTAAGTTTTGCTTTAGACTAACTAAATGTTATTAAATGGTATTGAGAGATTTTAATATTTTTAAAGGCAAATCTAAGGGAAAATTAATAATGTTAATTTAATGTTATTTTAGACAAAAGAATGTGATGACCCTAAATTTGTATCTTATATTGCGAGTGTGTTTAAAAAAAAGAATATTCCATAATTTTTCTAGTTGACATAGGTTTGCATTGGGTTTCGTGTGGGTAGATTTGAGGTGGGTGTTATAATATGCATATATATATAATACTTATTTTCTTGTAATTTACAAGTAACCGAAAATCTACATATATATAAAATGAATAAATCTGCGGACTGCGTAAAGGACTGTGTTCAGCCGCATTATATAAGGTAACAAAATGTAGGTTATGGTGGGGGTTCAGCCCCAACCATAAATTGTTTTTTTTATAAATATAGGTGGGTAGGGGGAGGGGGAACCACACCACCCCAACCCACATTAATATGGGTTTGGGTGGCGTGGTGCCCCCTCCGCTAACCCACTACCCAAAGTTTAAAGTAAAGGCCGATCAACCATAACCAAAAAATTCGGCCCAACCTTAACTGAAATCTTTTTTTATAAAGTTTATTCACTAAAAAAACATCTTTCCTACCAAAGATAATACTACGATTTGATAGGTAATTCCAATATGATATATGTCTATTAATATATGCATATAAATCGATATATATATATATATATATATATATATATATATATATATATATATATATATATATATATATATATATATATATGTAGGTATGCATATATGTAATATGTATGCATATATGTATGTATATATATAATATATATATATATATATGTATATATATATATATATATATATATGTATATATATATATATATATATATATATATATATATATATATATACATATATCTACATATATGCATATCCATATATATGCATACATACATACATACATACATATATATATATATATATATATATATATATATATATATTATATATATATATATATATATATATATATATATATATATGTATGTATGTATGTATATGTATGTATACATACATAGGTTTATTTATTTATATGTATATATCTTTATCAATAACAAGTTTTTTTTATAATATTAATATAGTCAATAATCAATAGTAATACGTAAGATTATTATTTTAATAATAAAAAAATCATCAAGCCTATATATAAATACATTTATAATGAAAAGTAATAGTTAATTTATCATTGATATGAACAAGGTATTTGTAAAAGAAAACATTCCTATGTAATTATCTTAAACCTAGTTTCATAATACTAGAAATGAGTATATTGTATAGTTATTCACTTGCACCATTAAATGAATTCCTCTGATTAATTTTATCTAAGGTAAGTATGGGGAAATACAAGAAAAATTTTGACACTCGTTTTACATAATGTTAGTAGGAAACAAAAGGAATGCTTTCATTTAATATTATGATCCTAGCAAGTATTTACTTCAACTAGTTCAGTATTACATCTATAGTTAAAATACTTCAATTTACTTTCTTTTAAATGAAACAAAATATCCATTCCATCCCATGTAGTGCCCACTTCCCTTTGATACTTTTGATATTGATCATGATAATGCTAACTATATTATGGATATTATTATAGTTTTGATTTAGTATGGCGTTAGATGTCAGATCATAGATTATTATTGACTCTGATTCATATATTATGTATGATGATTGTTAGAGACATTTTATATAGATTATGACATACTGTTGGACATGGTTATATATATATATATATATATATATATATATATATATATATATATATATGTATGTATGTTGTTAGGACATGTGATATTTGAATTTATTGAGTAGACCGAGAAATATAAATTTAGAATTGATGATTATGTAGTTGTTGATGAAATTTGTAAGTGATATTGTTGATTGTCTTGATGTTGTTCTGACTCATATGTATATATTGATGATTTTAAAATTATATTATATTCATTTGGATGTTCTGATATGACCATGAGGCCAAAGGAGTATTTGTATTGTGCAAGTTAAAAATAGCACAACAAACATCGGGGCATTAGAGACCAACCACATTGGAATTCTAGATGAATTCGACAAGGTCACCATGGCAACTTTATTTGCTTGTGTGTGTTTGATACTTGTTAGGGATTCCCATGGTGGGATCTACTTCAAATGTGACCCAGGGGTTTTATGTTTATTTTATTTATTTTCCTTGGTTCAATGTTACATGTGTTTATTTTGTGGTGCTTTGACCCCTTTATATATATGCATATATATGCATATATATGTATGTATGTATATACATATGTATATACATACATACATACATACCTATATATATATATATCTATGTATGTAAGTATGTATATATATACATACATGCATATATATATATATATATACATATATGTCTGTATATATATACATACACACACACACACACACACACACACACACATATATGTGTGTGTGTGTGTGTGTGTGTGTGTGTGTGTGTGTGTGTGTGTGTGTACATACATAGGTTTATTTATTTATATGTATATATCTTTATCAATAACAAGTTTTTTTTATAATATTAATATATTCGATAATCAATAGTAATAAGTAAGATTATTATTTTAATAATAACAAAATCATCAAGCCTATATATAAATACATTTATAATGAAAATTAATAGATAAGTTATCATTGATATGAAAAAGGTATTTGTAAAAGAAAACATTCCTATGTAATTTTCTTAAACCTAGTTTCATAATACTAGGAATTAGTATATTGTATAGTTATTTACTTGCACCATTAAATGAATCCCTGTAATTAATTTTATCTAAGGTAAGTCTAGGGAAATACAAGAAAATTTTCCACACTCATTTTACATAATGTTAGTAGGAAAAAAAAGGAATGCTTTCATTTAATATTATGATCCTAGCAAGTATTTACTTCAACTAGTTCAGTATTACATCCATAGTTAAAATACTTCAAATTACTTTCTTTTAAATGAAACAAAATAACCATTCCATCCCATGTAGTGCCCAATTCCCTTAGAAACTTTTGATATTGATCATGATAATGCTAACTATATTATGGACATTATTATAGTTTTGATTTATCATGGCGTTAAATGTCAGATCATAGATTATTATTGACTCTGATTCATATATGATGTATGATGATTGTTAGAGACATTTTATATAGATGTTCACATACTGTTGGACATGATTACATATATATATATATATATATATATATATATATATATATATATATATATATATATATATATATATATATATATATGGATGTTGTTAGGACATGTGATATTTGAATATATGGAGTCAAATGAGAAAATTAAATTTAAAATTGATGATTATATAGTTGTTGATGAAATTGTAAGTGATATTGTTGATTGTCTTGATGTTGTTCTTATTCATATGGATATATTGATGATTTTCAAATAATATTATATTCATTTGGATGTTTTGATATGGCCATGAGGCCAGAGGAGTATTATTATTGTGCAAGATAAAAATATCACAACAAACATCGGGGGATTGGAGACCAACCACATTAGAATTCTAGATGAATTCAACAAGGTCACCATGGAAACTTTATTTGTTTGTGTGTTTGATTGTTGTTAGGGATTCCCATGGTGGGATCACCTTTAAATGTGACCAAGGGGTTTTATGTTTCTTTTATTTATTTTCTCTTGGTTTGAATGTTACATGTGTTTATTTTGTGGGCACTTAGACCCCGTTTATATATATGCATATATATGCATAATATGTATGTATTGTATCTACATATGTATTACACATACAATAACATACATAACCTAATATATATATACATATCTAGGTATGGAAGTAGGTATAATATACCACATACATGCATATATTACATATATCTACATATAAGTTGCTTCGAGCTGTCCTTGAATATATAAAAATTACACACATCCACACACACACCACACACACACATATATGTGTGTGGTGTGTGTGTGTGTGTGTGTGTGTGTGTGTGTGTGTGTGTGTACATGCATAGGTTTATTTATTTATATGTATACTATCTTATCAATAACATTTTTTTTTTATAATATTAATATAGTCGATAATCAATAGTAATAAGTAAGATTACTTATTTTAATAATAACAAAATCATCAAGCCTATATATAAATACATTTATAATGAAAATTACTAGACTAAGTTATCATTGATATGAAAAAGGTATTTTGTAAAAGAAAACATTCCTAGTAATTTTCTTAAACCTAGTTTCAGATTAATACTAGGAATTAGTCTATTGTATAGTATTACTGCACCATAATAAATCTGAATCTGTAATTAATTTTATCTAAGGTAAGTCTAGGGAAATACAAGAAAATTTTCCACACTCATTTTTACATAATGTCTAGTAGAAAAAAAAAGGAATGCTTTCATTTAATATTATGATCCTAGCAAGTATTTACTTCAAACTAGTTCAGTATTACATCCATAGTTAAAATACTCTCAAATTACTTTCTTTTAATGAAACAAAATAACCCATTCCATCCCATGTAGTGCCCAATTCCCCTTAGAAACTTTTGATATTGATCATGATAATGCTAACTATATTATGGCATTATTTAGTTTTGATTTATCATGGCGTTACAACTGTCAGATCATAGATTATTATTGACCTCTGATCCATATATGACGTATGATGATTGTTAGAGACATTTTTATATAGATGTTGAATATGTTGTACATGGTTATATATATATATATATATATCTATATATATTATCATATATAATTATATATATATATATAATATATATATATATATATGGATGTTGTTTAGGACATGTGATATTTGAATATATGGAGTCAAATGAGCAAATTAAATTTAAAATTGATGATCTATAAGTTGGTGATGAAATCTGTAAGTGATATTGTTGATTGTCTTGATGTTGTTCCTTATTATATGGATATACTTGATGATTTTCAAATAAATTTATATTCATTTGGATGTTTTGATATGGCCCATGAGGCCAGAGGAGTATTATTATTGTGCAAGATAAAAATATCACAACAAACATCGGGGGATTGGAGACCAACCACATTAGAATTCTAGATGAATTCAACAAGGGTCACCATGGAAACTTTATTTGTTTGGTGTATTGATTGTTGTTAGGGATTCCCATGGTCGGGATCACCTTTAAATGTGACAAGGAGGTTTTATGCTTCTTTTATTTATTTTCCTTGGCTTGAATGTACATGTGTTATTAGTGGCTTTGACCCCTTTTTCCGTATTTATTAAATGGTGTTTATATTGAAATGTGACTGTACACTCATAGTTGTTAAAAATTAATTAATCAAACTTGAGGACATAAGCAATAGTAATTATTAGATTTTTTTGGCCTAAATTTAAAGTGTTGTAAGAAATGTGCAAGTGATTTGTAACAGATGTGTAAGTTGATTTTGGAGTATAAAACACTCCATTCTCTTTGAAATTCGAAATTGTCCTTGGAGGCTGATTTTGGAGACTTATGGGAAAAGTTAAATTTGTCCAATGCCTCTTAAATTTATATACCAACATTACCTATGGTTGGAGAGTTATATTTATCCCTTCTTTATTTATTTTTGTAAGTCAAATTGAATGTTTTTATTGCACTTTTCTTACATGATTTTAATTTTAGTCCTTTGGGGTATGGGATTGTTTTAAAGTGTGTAAGTAAACTGTCATTTTTTCACATGCTTATTTGTTGTGCCTTCAAGATTGAAGCTTACTTATGAGTTGGAGTTGAGAATGTGTGATGTGGACTTCTATTTCCTCTTCTATATATTCGAATTCCCTGGCTTGTTTTGGGGGTTACTTGACCTTTCATTGCTTCATTTAGGGAGAATTCTTTTGGTTTTGGGAGCTCTTGCTGTTGGAGAAGTTTGAAGATTGTTGCATACTTGTTGTTTGGTGGATTTTTGGATTTTTTGTTTGGAAACAACTGCTGTTTGGAACTTGGGAAACTCCATCATGGAGAGGTAAGAGCTTGGCTCTTGAAATGCCCCTTCTTTCTTTCTTTTATTATATATGTAAATGGTTAAATGTTATATTATTGTGAATGTTTTAGCATGTTTGTGGGTTGTTGGGTCGATATGGCCTAGGAATGGTGTAGGAGAAGGCTATGGGGTTCATTTTGTGGGAGACACAAGTGTTTTGGGGAGGTATAAGTGTGGAGGGAGTTGGGATTTGGGTTCCACCTTACAAAGAAATAGATTGTATTTCTTTACTCATTATGGGGTTCCATAAAATCAGGTTGGGGAGGCATAAGGAAATGTGATGAATAAGGGAGGTACTTGGGGGGGGGGGGGGGCATTAAAGGACATGCAAGGTTTGGATATACTATATTTTGGGAAGGTTTGTAATTCAGGTGGTGATACCCATTTTCACTTTGGGAGGCATAAGAAGCATCCCCCATAGTTTCTTACTCCTTTGGCTTGCATTGATGAAGCCTCAGTTGAGAATGTCTTGTCATTATTTTAATGTGGTTGCTAAACTACATTCTATGTTTGGACTATGTTTTGATTATGAGAAATTTTCCTTGAGTGTTTGTGGAAGCATGTTGTTGCCATGAGTTGGATAACACCTCTTATTGCAGTTGTGGTTGGGGGTTAACATTAGGCCAATGGTAGCAGAAGATTATCCTTTTCATTGGATATCTTGGTTGGGTGGAGAGTGTTTCCTTTCCCCTGGAAACAATCTCATGTTGTGACAAATTGAAATAAAGAAAATGGAGGATACTGTGTGGTGCTCAGTAGAGGATAAAGACAAGTTTGGCAATCCTTGTTGAAATTATTCTTATGTGATAATTCCCACTTTGAAGTGGATGACCTTTACAGTTATTTTTTATGGAAGGATGTCCATTTGGCTAGGTTCCCATTAGAAATGTGAAAGGCTAGATTATCTTTGTTTCCCCACTTTTTGAATTTGGAAGAAATTCTCTACCTTCGTAAGATTGTCATTTAAGGAAGAAGACATCATCTTATAGACAATCCAATTGTGTTATTATACTTTGTATGTTGTAAAAGATTTCCCCACTTAATTTGGATGACTAATTTCTCTTTACCTTTTCTTAAGTACATGATCGTTTGGTCCCATTGGAAATGAAGTTCCCTGATTCTGAACTATCGGGATTGTGAGAATATACTATATATATGACCATTTCTACCCTAAATAGAGTTGAATAAAGAAACTAGTTGTGATTGTAATAGTTTCATTGTCTCTTATCACTGATGGAAAGAAATTTTGAAATCCACTACCTAACACTTCAAAATCTCGTAATGTCCTTATAGAAAGGTTGAAATAATCCATTCGGGACCCGAATGTTTCCTTTAGCATGTTTGGTTTCAATTTGACGAGTCATTTCTCATCAGGTATGAATACTACACATTACCTCAACCATAATATCTTCTTATCATGGCACCCTTAAAACAACATGTTGCTCAGCTAATATGATTCAACAAATTCTAATTAAGGCCATCACTTAAGAAAATCTTGTCAAAACTTTGCAAGGAACGACGCTACTTTTGTAGGATCCCCCATTGGTTTGCCATATAGAATGGGTAAAATGCCAAATTTCATGTTAAATAAATTGTTGTGCCTTGCAAATTTCATCCAAAATGTTTCCAAGACACTCCTAAATCTTTTTATGCATGCTGAGAAAGGACATAAGGTCGGCATTTCTTGAACAAGCCAATTTTACTAAGTTCACATGGCTAGCCTCTTGCACACATTCAAGGTCTCCCACTTTTCATGGTTCCACCCATTTTATCAAAATTACACGATATTAATATTTCTGGTGCAACTGAGCAACTTCCAGACCATTTCCCATTGAGTCCTTGTTTTTAAAAAGTTGGATCTTGGCTAGACAAATGCATTTCATGCTCACTTTGCATTTATGTTTTCACTTCATTCAATGGCAAAAAGAAACTAACTATAAAATTTAATTAATAAAATATTGTTGACAGCCGTGGGTCAAAACTTACCTTTTTCACCTAAAAATTGTCAAAAGCGTAAAATTGTATTGTCAAGCTTTACTATCCAAGGACATTTCATGGTGAGCTCTAAACCTTGTTCAAGGTATCTCCTCTTAATCTAAGGACCATCTATCCTTAACATTGGTTATCCTGGTCTACACGTTCTCCCCTTGCATCCCCAGCCTACTCGTAGCATCAATCATTGGAGGTGGACCATCGGGGGCACATTTGGATTGTTGATCGACCTCTATTGAACCTATAGCACTATGTTAAATCCATCATCAATTAGAATGGTTGCCCGTATACGCTTCATTCCCCGCGTCCCCGCCTAGCCCAAAGGTTAATCATTTGCTGCCATTTCAACGACGGCATCGGCGTGCAGAATCTTAGATCTTTTCTAAGCCTTAATTTGGCCTCATGGAAATATCTCTTTTGATAATCATACCACTAGATCATGTTGACATATATAGTTTCTTTATGGTTGGCTTACTGACAGTGGGCCCAGTCACAAGGTAATCTTATTGCCTAGGTCAGTGGTCATTTTTTGATTCAACCCATGGTGGCTATTTTGAAAATTTCCCTTTTCAAATACCTTAGGTGAAATATGGCCTTGTTATATTTCCATATCCTTGACTACTCCACCACCCAAGGACACATGTCATCTGGACCTCATTTTATACACAGGGTAGGAGGTGTGGAACTTATTCAATGCGAAGGTTTGGTTCCATTTTTCCCTTAATTTTTCTGTAAAATAAATCTAAAGCCCCCAGGTATCTTTCTAAGTTCGATTGAATGTTCCATTGGATGGCCCAAATTCAAAGTATTTGGATCACGGCAGCTACCTGTGCGGACCACTGGGTATTTTCCTTATCATTTTACTTGAAGGCACAATGGTGAGCTCACGGGCATGCTGTAGTGCCCAGTTCCCTTTCAACACCTTTTGATATTGATCATGATACTGCCTGATTATATTATGGACATGATTATGGACTTTATTATAGTATGATGTTAGATGTTATATCATGGATTATTGTTGACTCTGATTCATATATGATGCATGATGATTGTTAGAGACATTTTATATAGATGTTGACATGCTATTGGAGCATGATTTTTATATATTTATGGATGTTTTTGGGACATGTGATATTTTAGATATATTGAGTAGACCGAGAAAATTGAATTTAAAATTGATGATGATATAGTTGCTGATGTAAATTGTAAATGATATTGTTAATTGTCTGGATGTTGCAATTGTGATTCATATATATATATATGATGTATTTTCATAGGTCTAATTTTTGAAATATTTATAAGGGTCATTTTATATGTTCTGATATGGCCACGAGGCCGAAGGAGGTATTTGTGTTTTGCAGGGGTAAAAATATCACAACAAACATCGAGGGATTGATAGACCAACCACATTGGAATTCTAGATGAATTCAACAAGGTCACCATGGCAACTTGTATTTGTTTGTGTGTGTCTGTTTTGATTGTTAGGGGTTCCCATGGGGGGAACCACCTTTAAATGTGACCAAGGGGTTATGTGTATTTAATTTATTTTCCTTTTGTTTAATGTTGAATGTGCTTATTTTGTGAGCACCTGCATTTGACCCCTTTCTTTATTTATTAAATGTTGTGTTAATTAATGTGAGTAATCATGTTGTTAAAATTAATTAATCAAATTGGGACATAAGAAAATAATTAATAGAGTTGTTGGCCTAAATCCTTAAAGTGTTGTAAGAAATGTGTAAGTGATGTGTAAGCAGATTGTAATTTTGGAGTATGAAACACTTCATCTTCTTTGAAATTCAAAACTTGTCCTTGGAGGCTGATTTTGGAGGCTTGTGGGACAAGTTAAAATTTGTCCCATACCTCTTAAATTTGTATACCAACCTTACCTATTGTTGGAGAGTTGAAATTTATACCTTCATAATTATTTTGAGAAGATCAAGCCTTGTAATGTTTTAATTGCACTTTTCTTACATGATTTGTGAATTTCAGTCCTTTGGGGTGTGGGTTGGATTTGAGTGTGTAAGTAAACTGTCATTTTATTCACCCACCTATTTATTATGCATTGGAGAATGAAGTTTTACTTTTGGGGTTAAGGGTTGAGGATGTGTGATGTGGCATCCTACATGGATCCACCTCATCCTCTTCCCTTTCCCTCTTCTATAAAATTTCAATTCCTTGCCTTGTATTGGGTTGCTTCACCTTTGTGACTTAATTCTTGGGCATCTTCTTTTGTTGTTTTGGAGCTCTTGCTTTGAAGAATCTTTTGGAAGATTCTAGCATTCTTTTGCTTGGCTGATTTGGATTGCTTGCATTGGGATAAAGCTTCCATGTTTTGGAACTTGGAACAACTCCATCATGGAGAGGTAGGAGCTTGGTGTCTTTAAAATGATTCTTCCCAAGGTCTTTGTTTATGAAAATGTTAATGTGTGAATGTTTTGGCATATTTGTGGGCTGTTGGGTAGATGGTCTAGGAATGGTGTAGGAGAAGACTATGGGGTTTCTTTTGGTTGAAAGGCACAAGTGTGCTTTAGGGAGGTATAAGTGAGGAGGGAGTTGGGATTTGGGTTCCACCTTACAAAGAAATAGCTTGCATTTCTTTACTCGTTATGGGGTGCCATAAGAGGTTGGGGAGGCATAAGGAAATGTGAGGAATAAGGGGTACTTGGGGAGGCATAAGGAATGTCAGGGTTTTGATATACTATATTTTGGTGGTTTGTAATTCAGGTGGTGATACCCATTTCCACTTTTGGGAGGCATAAGAAGCACCCCCATATTTTCTTACTCCTTTGGCTTGTTGATGAAGCCTCAGTAATTTTTGTCTTGCTTTAATGTAGTTGTAAACTACATTATTTTTGGACTATGTTTTTGTTGTGAAAATGTTGCTTGTGTGTTTGTGGAAGCTTGTTGTTGCCATGAGTTGGATCACATCTTTTATTGAATTGTGGTTGGGGCATGGGGGCCAATGAAGAAGGACGAATTCTCCTCTTCATTGGATGCCTTGGTTGGGTGGACAACATTGCCTTTCCCCTACTCCTGTTGTGACCACTAATTTGGAAGAATGAGAAATATGCATGTTGCTGTTCTGGAGCTGAGAAAAAGAGAGTTTGAAATTCCCTTGTGAAATGAAATATTATTGTAGCCCTTTCCCACTTTGAAGTGGATGATCTGTATACTAATTGTAATGGAAATATACTTTGTATTGACAATGGAAGTTGAATTTCAAAATGTAAAAGAGTTATACTCTGTATTCTGTATTTTTTGGAAAGAATGATACATATTTGCATATTGTATTTTGAAATCAAATGGAAAGGAAGTTGTAAGAGTTTCATTTGAATTAATGGAAGTGTTTTCTTTGTTTATATGATATTATTTCTATTGGAAATCTGTGTTTAACATGTACTATGAAATCCCTGTTTGGAAAGTGGAAAAGTGAAACACGTGAGGAGAAAATGTATTATTCTTCCTTGTTTATAATATATGATTTTGGAAAGAATAGAAACTGCATTCTTATTTTAATATTTGATTGAAAGAAAAAAACTATTTATGACCAGCATGGAATGAATTTAATGTTTTATTTCATGGAAAAAGAGATAGTTAATTTTTGTTCTGTAAATGTATACACTTCTTTCAATTCATTGTATACTTTGTAAAATTCCTTTATCAAATGTTCAAATAACCCTGCAAATAGATAAGAGGCAAATGAAATAATCAATTGGACTTAACGAGGACAAAATGACCCTAAACCAAACTAAAAACACTAAAGAAATGTCTTGAAAATCTTCCAGTCGAGCCAAGGCAAATCTGTAGGCTTTTTGCTGTAAAAAAAAGAAACTTGTAATTTCAAAATGCGGATCAAACCAACAATTTTAAACTTGCTATATATCCTAACACTTTCAAAATGGAAACCTCCATGTTTGCTTGACACGTTGAAGGAGAAAGAATGACAAATTTGAACAAAATTTTATAAGTTAAAATTACTAGTTTGCATTATTAAAGCCTACAGAACGTTTTCATGAAATTTACACCTCAACCTCTATCAAAATCAAAATTTAATTATTTATGTGTAAAGAGGATATCGAGAGATTTCTAGAAATTCCTCATTTTCTCAAAACTGAGCTCTCTATCAAAAGTTATGGCCTTCTAAAATTTCTCTTCACTTGGCGTCAAAATTTTTTTATTTGGGAAAAATTTCCTTGGCGGGCCTAAATTTTTCCCTTAGAGCTTCGGAAAATTTTCCAAATTTTCCCCACTGCCCCCGTTGCCCCGCAGCCAATTAGAGGATGCCACGTGGCACCATGAGGTGTCAGCGGAGAGCCGGATCCTTTTTAACTTAGCGCTTCCAGAACATTTTAGGAAAATTTTCCAAATTATCCCTGTTGCCCTGCCAACCTGTAGCCAATCAGGAGCTGCCACATGGCATTGCGAGACAATGGCGGAGGAGTGGGTCCCTTTTTACCTTTTTGCGTTTCGAAAAATTTTGGGAACATTTTCCAGATTTTCCCTGCCGCCCCATCAGCCGCAGCCAATCAGGAGTCTCCACGTGGCATCGTGAGGTGCCGGCGGAGGCGTGGGTGAATATTACCCTTTTTTACCCTTCAGGTTGTTAAACAATTTTTCTCCCCGCTAGCCCGCTTTCCCCACATTGGTTTAAGAGATGCCATGTGTCCCTTGTAGACTCATGGGAGCGCGGGTGCAAAGGTGGCTTTCCGCCCCTTGGGAAATTTTTCTCCCCGCGGCCCGCAGACCCACCCATGGGGAAATTTTCCTCCCTGTGGCCCGCCAACCCACCCTTGAGGAAAAATTTCTCCCCTCGACCCACAAGCCCGCTATTGAGGAAAATTTTCACCCTAAGGCCCACTAGCCATAACTTGAAAAATATGAGGAGTTAGGAGGACTTCTTTATATCACTGGAAAGGTGAGGAAATTTCCTATCCAATGAGAATGATTTAGAGAAATTTTGAATGTGTTAATTTTGGGTAAAATCAAGTTAAATATTTAATCCTGTTAGAGAGTGGGTATGGTGAGGAATTACCCGCTTAACCTAATTGAATATTCTAACCCTAGATTTTGGACCTTGTAACCTCTAATAATCATTAATTAAAGAAAAATATATTCTAGTGGATTAGAATTGATTTGGAACTTGTTAGTGGCAACTGTTGTTTTGTAACCTGGTTGTAGACTCTTTTAAACAAAAAAAATTATTCCATAAATTTTCCTAACTAATCCTAGGTTGTTCTTGAGTCTTAAGCGGGTTGTTTTAGGGGGCATTACACTTGGTATCAGAGCCATGGGTTCAAAACTTGGACCCTTGGCTACACTAGAAACCTTGAAACATGAACTGTAAACCTAACAAACTTTTGAATCTAAGAAAACAAACTTGTTTCAAAATTGAAAAAGAAATGCGTATGAAGAAATATTATATTACTCTGTTCATTTGAACTACCAACATTAAAATAATAATAAAATAATAAGTTGTTTGAATTGTTGTACTCGCTTAGTGATGTTTTTTCTGAACCCGGGTAACAAAGAATGTCAAATTAAATTGATTTTTGTGAACTTCTAGTGTAGTGGAAACTTGGTTCCCCTTTGAAAATGTGTTGTTTTACAAGTCCTAAAACTTGATTTAATTGTATGATGTGTTAAGCCCTTTGTTGAGACCCTTCCTTATTGGGGTTGTTGGAATGATAAATTGTATGGTGTGAATCTTGTGGTTGGCTAATAGTGGTTGTGTCCTGGGGTCGGGAAGAGTTAATTAGAAGCTGTTTAGAGCTTCCTTCCTTCAGTAGTTAGGAAAGTTGATCTGGTTGTTAGTTTTTCATTTTATTACCCGTATGAGAGAGTGGACATTAAGTTTGGGTGTCGTTTATGACCCAATCCTATGCATGTGTCCTTGGAACTGACCTCGAGGTAGAGTACCCCTATTGGAGGCCATGAAGGGTTGCGAAGTGAATGTGGTGTTAACGTTTTGTATTTTACATTCGTAAACTTGTGTCATTTTATCAAGGACCAGCATCTTATTTTATGATTGGATTGAGAATCTTTGAGGCTCTTCTAGTTATTTATATTTTTGCTAGAATTTTCAAACTTTCCAATGTGGCTACTTAGCCACTTTCCTTACTTGCCGATATTTCTTGGAGTTTATTTTGATTGGTGACTCGGAGCTCATTATGTTGTTGGTTGCTTAAATAAATGTTAGGTGGATTTCTTCTTGCATGATGATGAGCTAGCTCTATGCTACTTGTATTCATACGTTTTGTCATATAGGGGTACACCCTAGGTGTCTTGAATGTCCTCTTAGGTGCTTAAAATTATGAATTGGTTCTAGATGCTCAGAACCTTGAGCATATATAGGATCTTAGAGTGACCTTTTCATTACTCGACCTTGTTGGGAAGAGAGTTCGTTTGTTGTGTGTTCTAGTTGTCAGCTTGTTAGCGGTGGTGGTGATTCTCTTACAATCCGGTAATAGATTGAACCTCATCGAAGTAGAGGTGTTTAATTTTGGGTTGATGAATTATGGTGGGATCAGTTTGCTTTTGGATGGCTGTGGATGTTAGTGGAAAAGTGTTTGTCTGGTAGTGGCTTCTCTTCGATGGCATGCTAAGCTTTATCAAGAGTTCCTCGTTTCATTATATTAAGTAGTGACTTGAGGATTGTATGCATCTTGGTAATTATGGTTAGATTTAATCACATTCAAGTATTGTGTGTAAATTAAGTGTGTTTGTTTGCCCTCTTGACCTATAAATAAGTATACCCTTTCCTTAACTTTTATTTTGTTATTATGAATAATACTCTATGACCTATTAATTTTGGATTACGTGGAGACACTTATGGATGATTTGAGTCTTTTGGACCATGACATTGGTGATGATAGTGTAATTAGACCTTGATAATTTAATCTCGGTGGTATTTTATAATGTGATTCTTCTTGCAAAATTGTAACTCTTGGTCGTAAAGCCATGTTGAATAGATAGCTGACTATCTGCTTACATTTGACGCTTTCTAATGAGTATGTGGTGTTCTTATAGTTAAAATATTTCCTTTTCATTTTGATTGCTTGGTTGGTGGTATCCTGTGGTAATATGGGTGTAGATTTGAAAAATTTCCTTGTCTTATCAGGTGAGTAAAATGTTTTCGCCAAAACAACAAACATTGTTAAACCCTAGTAGATCAGTAAAAGTAATTATGCTTCCTTAATGGGCCTCCCTTGTAACTTCTTTTGAGAACTTGTAGAAACCCACTAGGAATGTTTTATGATACTTGTAATTAGTGGAAAAAAAAAATCTCGAAATATTGTTGTGATCCATGTTGGTTGATTGTTTCCTAGTTCTTACAAAAGTAATAATGTGTTTTCTATGTTGAATGTCCCTTGTTTTCCTTAGAATTAAAAATGTGATGTGTTGATTTACCTCTCTCTCCCATAAAAGTAACAGTGTGATATGTTTACCCTTCCTTCTCATTAAATTTTTAATTGACAAGTTGACTGACCCAAACATCATAAAACTATAATTAAGGAGATTTGGCCTTGAAGCTTAACAAATAAACTAGAACATAGAAAGAGAAAATAGTTCTTGCTTTAACCTTGGTAAATTAATAGAAGAAAGACAAACATGTAGAAGAACAGAAAAGGAAAACTTTGTCCATCTACCTCCCCTAGGAGTAAAATAAACACTTTTTCTCTTTTCTGCCTTTACAGAATGGCGAGATATCATGCCCCCTTAGTGGTCCTTATAACACAAAGTTGTGATGTCATAATAGGAGGAAGTTTAATTAAGAAAAATCGTAAAGGAATGTGCTTAGCAAACAAAAATACAACTTTTGACTTAATTAGTTGAGTTATAAAATAAGTAAGATTTATGTGTATTGAGTGCAATGTTTAGTTGAACCTGTAGTTATGTTGCCTACCTGAAATTGTGAAACACCTGGTGGATAGCAATGTGTTCTAGTTGCTTAGTAATTTCTTATTCATAGATGTATGTGACTTTCTTGTGGGAGTTTTGGGTCATCATACCCTTATCGTCTCTTAGCTCGACGAGTGTGAGTTGTGGTCCTTTTGGATTGAGACTTATCTGATGTTAAGAAGCAATCTCCTTGCATGTTGTCTTGTCCTTGGAGACCTAAGTTATTGTAATTTTAAGGCAACATATGTTAAGGATATAAATAACTTTGGGAAGTCTTCTTTTCTTCATATTTTCTTAGGTCACCTTGTTATTGTTTCCCTTTTTCCATTAGGATGGAAAGTGTAAGATGATGTTATTCACTTTTGATACGATGCACCTTTGGATTGTAGTTGGACCCCATTTTACTTGTTCTTCTCCCTAGCGACCTTGAGTGGTCCTTGGTGTTTCTTGTGCTCTCTTTATGGTTATTTTGAGATTGAGTAGGAAATAAGATAAATAAATCCCATTGTGTTATAATGTATGGTACTTGTATTGATATGTTATTTGCTAGGGGATATATATATATATATTCTTTTGCTAAATGGTTGACTTCTTTAGATTTGGTTGGTATGGTGTGTTCAATTCTTGAAACAAAAGTGTAAAAATCAGACTATAGGAAAACTTATGGTCTTGACTTCGCTTGTATTACCATGAAAAGTTAATTGTACCCTCTCGAGTTATAGAAGTGCTTTCCTTGAATAGTTCCTTGATTTTAAATGTTTTGTTGATTTAGGTGTCCTTTTTTATTAACCTCATCATGTGTGATTCAAATTGTGGGACCTTGAGTAGACTTGTTATCAAGGGTTATGGGATCACCATTAAATGTGACCAAGGGTTATGTGTATTTATTTATTTGGTTCCCTTTTATTGATGTTTGTATGTGTTTATTAAGTGATGTGTTTACCCCTTTCATTATTTATTAATTGTGGTAAATTAATGTGAGTAAACATGTTAAAATTAATTAATCAAATTGAGACATAAGAAAGTAATTATTAGAGTTGTTGGCCTAAAATTAAAGTGTTGTAAGAAATGTATAAGTGATGTGTAAATTAATTTTGGAGTATGAAACAATCCACCTCCTTTTGAAATTCAAATTTGTCCTTGGAGGCTGATTTTGGAAGCTTATGGGACAAGTTAAACTTGTCCCATACCTCTTAAATTTGCATGCCAACCTTACCTATGGTTGGAGAGTTGAAATTTGAATTTTATAATGTTTTTGAGAAGGTAATTTGTAGGTTTTAATTACAATTTTCTTACATGATTTAATTTCAGTCCTTTGGGGTGTGGGTTGGATTTGAGTGTGTAAGTAAACCGTCATTTTTTTCACCCACTTATTTATTATGCATTGGATAATGAAGTTGAATTTTGGGGTTTGAGTTGAGGATGTATGATGTGACATCCTACATGGATCCACCTCATCTTCTTCCCTTCCCTCTTCTATAAAATTTGAATTCCTTGCCTTGTTTTGGGTTGCTTCGCCTTAGAGACTTCATTCTTTGGCTAATTATTTTGATTTTTTGGAGCTCTTGCTTTGAATAAATTTTTGGAAGATTGTTGTATGCTTGTGCTTGGATGATTTGGATTGCTTGCATTGGGATAAAGCTTGCTATTTTGGAACTTGGAACAACTCCATCATAGAGAGGTAGGAGCTTGGCTCTTGAAATGCTTCTTTTTTTGTTTATGAAAATGTTAATGTGTGAATGTTTTGGCATGTTTGTGGGTTGTTGGGTAGATGGCCTAGGAATGGTGTAGGAGAAGACTATGGGGTTTATTTTATGGGAGGCACAAGTGTGTTTTAGGGAGGTATAAGGGAGGAGGGAGGTGGGATTTGGGATGTGGATTCCACCTTACAAAGAAATAACTTGAATTTATTTACTTGTTATGGGGTGCCATAAGAGGCTGGGGAGGCACAAGGAAATGTGAGGAATAAGGGTTACTTGGGGAGGCATAAGGAATGTCAGGGTTTTTATATACTATATTTTGGCGGTTTGTAATTCAGGTGGTGATACCCATTTCCCCTTTTGGGAGGCATAAGAAGCATCCCCCATAGTTTCTTTCTCCTTTGGCTTGTTGATGAAGCCTCAGTAATTTTTGTCATGATTTAATGTAGTTGTAAACTACATTCTACTTTGGACTGTGTTTTTGTTGTGAAAATGCTACTTGTGTGTTTGTGGAAGCTTGTTGTTGCCATGAGTTGGATCACATCTTTTATTGCATTGTGGTTGGGGCTTGGGGGCCAATGAAGAAGGATGGCTTCTCCTCTTCATTGGATGCCCTGGTTGGGTGGAGAACGTTTTCTTTCCCCTACTCCTGTTGTGACCAAATTGGAAGAATGAGAAATACACATGTTGTTGTTCAGGAGTTGAGAAAAAGATAGTTTGACAGTCCCTTGTGAAATGAAAGCTTATTGTAGCCCTTTCCCACTTTGAAGTGGATGATATGTATATGAATTGTAATGGAAAGATACTTTGTATTGACAATGGAAGTTGAAGTTCGAAATGTAAAAGAGTTATACTCTGTATTCTGTATTTTTTGGAAAGAATGATACATATTTGCATATTGTATTTTGAAATCAAATGGAAAGGAAGTTGTAAGAGTTTCATTTGAATTAATGGAAGTGTTTGCCTTGTTCATATGATATTATTTCCATTGGAAATCTATGTTTAACATGCACTATGAAATCCCTGTTTGAAAAATGGAAAAGTGAAACACGTGAGGAGAAAATGTATTATTTTGCCTTGTTTATAATATATGATTTTGGAAAGAATAGAAACTGCATTCTTGTTTTAATATTTGATTGAAAGAAAGAAAACTATTTATGACCAGCATGGAATGAATTCAATGTTTTATTTCATGGCAAAAGAGATAGTTAATTTTTGTTCTGTAAATGTATACACTTCTTTCAATTCATTATATACTTTGTAAAATTCCTTTATCAAATGTTCAAATAACCCTGTAAATAGATAAGAGGCAAATGAAATAATCAGTTGGACTTAATGAGGACAAAATGATCCCAAACCAAACTAAAAACACTTAGGAAATGTCTTGAAAATCTTCCAGTCGAGCCAAGGCAAATCTGCAGGCTTTTTGCTGTAAAAAAAAGAAACTTGTAATTTCAAAATGCAGATCAAACCAACAATTTTACACTTGCTATATATCCTAACAATTTCAAAATGGAAACCTCCATGTCTGTTTGACATGTTGAAGGAGAAAGAATGACAAATTTGAACAAAATTTTATAAGTTAAAATTACCAGTTTGCACTGTAAAATTCTGCAGAAATTTTTCATGAAATTGACCCCTTAAACTCTATCAAAATCAAAATTTAATGATTCTTATGTAAAGAGGACATCAAGATCTTTCTATAAAGTCCTCATTTTCCGAAAATCGAGCTCTCTATCAAAATTTATGGCCTTCTGAAGTTTCTCTTCACTTGGCGTAAAAAAAAATTGGGAAAAATTTCCTTGGCGGGCCCGTGGGCCCGAATTTTTCCCTTAGTGCTTCGGAATTTTTTTTGAATTTTTTTTTCAAATATTCCCCACTGCCCCGCCGGCCCGCAGCCAATCAGAGGCTTCCACGTGGCACCAAGAGGTGTCAGCGAAGGGGCGGATCCCTTTTTAACTTAGCGCTTCCGGAACATTTTGGGAAAATTTTCCAAATTTTCCCCGCCATCCCACCAGCCCATAGCCAATCAAGAGCTACCACGTGGCATCGTGAGGCAATGGTGGAGGAGCAGGCCCCTTTTTGCCTTTTTACGTTTCAAAAAATTTTGGGAAAATTTTCCAAATTTTCCCCGCCGCCCCACCAACCGCAGCCAATCAGGAGGTACCACATGGCATCGTGAGGTGCCAGCAGAGGCACGGGTGAATGTTACTCTTTTTTCCCCTTTGGAGTGCTTAAAAAAAATTTTCTCCCCACCGCCCCGCTTTCCTTGCGTTGGCTTAGGAGACGCCACGTGTCCCTCGTGGACTCGCGGGTGCAAAGGTGGCTTTTCGCCACTTGGGAAATTTTTCTCCCTGTGACCCGTAGAATCACCCATGGGGAAATTTTCTCCCCACGGCCTGCCAACCCGCCCTTGGGGAAAAATTTCTCCCATGGGCCCATAGGCCCACTCTTGGGGAAAATTTTCACCCTAAGGCCCGCCGGCCCATAACTTGAAAAATATGAGGAGTTAGGAGGACTTCTTTATATCATTAGAAAGGTGAGGAAATTTCCTATCCAATGGGAATGATTTAGGGAAATTTTGGATGTGTTAATTTTGGGTAAAATCAAGTTGAATATTTAAGCGTGTCAAAGAGTGGGTATGGTGAGGAATTACTCTGTTAACCTAATTGAATCTTATAACCCTATATTTTGGACCTTGTAACCTCTAATAATTGTTAATTAAAGAAAATAATATTCTAGTAGATTAGAATTGATGTAGAACTTGTTAATGGCAACTATTTTTTTGTAACCTGGTTGTAGTCTTTTAAACAAAAAAAATTATTCCATAATTTTTCCTAACTAATCTTAGGTTGTTCTTGAGTCTCAAGTAGGTTGTTTTAGAAGGAATCACATTTCCATCTGTGTGTTGTTTACAAGTTCAAACTTATGAAAAATCCTATAAATTCTTGTTATATAGGAGATCATATATTAATTTCCTTTTGGTCCATTCACCCATCAAAAATCTGATTTTAAATTCACTTTCTTATCCATCGAGTTAAATTTGAATGTTTTCATATACTAGTAGGAAAATATGAAAGGATTCCATAGGAACCTCTTTAAGTCAAATGACTGATATGAAAATTGTTGAAACTTATAAATGATTGTATAGAAATATCTTTTGTGATTTGTTTTTAGAAATTTTAATTTTAATAAAGTGGTTTTTATCTTGTTCCTTCTCTCTCTTCTCCTCTAGTTAGGTAATGAAATGAAATGAATGTATATATAGCTGTCTATTGTCTGTGTGCTAAGTATAATAATCATGTGAATGGGAAATCTATGATAATATGAATTATGCTATATTTTGAGTAGATGTAATACTACTGTTCATTTTTTTGACCATGTTTACATTAACATGATATGTTGCAACTAGAAGATATAGAATTGGAATGAATTATGGAAATCTAAGTGTAATGTTCATTGCTAAAAATGTGTAATCATGATGGAAATAGAAATGTATGTACATCCATAACAATACAATACCTATTGCATCATTAAACCAAATGGATGAAATGGCTATGGGATAACATTTTTTTGTGTGTCCCAAGTGAAGTAATGATGAAATCTTCATTTTGTAACCTCTCAATTGCACAAAATATCACAAAAACTGTTGATCTAGTTTAATTAGTCAAGCATGTGGTAAATTCTTGTAATTCCTTGTCACTGTCCATATGGTAAGTGAGTTCAATCCACTATCCCTAAAAATATTAGTGACTTGAGCATGTAAAGAAAAAGGATTACCTGTTGATAACATCACTAATGTGCAAATTCCATTAATACCTTCTTCTACATTGAATATTAAAGACTATTACCCAACCAGAGATACATGTGATTCTCAGAATACATGAACAATGGTTAAGAAGTACTACATTGTCTTACTTGCTTATTGGTCATAGTATTAAAAATAATAATGGTTTAGGGCCTAACCTCCATCAAATTCCAAGAAAATTACACTAGTCTCTTCAATCTCAATTGATAAATTTATCTTGGTCACTCCTTATATTGCAATAAACTATTTTTGTCCATGATATAATACCCTTGGGAAAACTAATCTCATTCCATGGGGTAAAATCATGTAGTAAATAGAAGTATGGAGTGTGAGGATGGTGAGGAATGGCTCATACTATAGGTTAGTCCTTAGTGTCATGCATGCTTACATCCCCACTCTTCTTGGGTCAACACACCAATTTTAATAGAATCAATGCACATGTAAAGTACTATGACAACCCACATGAATCATAATCCTTCACACCATGGACTTGGTCAGAAGGATCCTAATACAATTGGTCAAGAATGAAAGTGTCAATCTTGAACATAATATAATACGCATGATAATAATGTAATAAAAAAGATCAATGTTAATGTTGTGAATGGATAATGTGAGGGCCTTTTTGGTTATGAAGTATGTATCACCTTAAGAGGACAATGCCATACTTATGTCCCAGTTGTGTCCAAAACTGGAACCTCTTGTCATGAAATACGAATATTGAACTTGGGGTGGAGTAATACACCCCCAATTATTCAAAATAAATTTTACTTACACAAGTACTGTAAAATCTCATCATAACTTTTTGTCACATCTCTAACTTGGTTAAACAATCCAATTATATGTCATAACAGTCTTACAACTTAATATCTCCTCTCTTTGTTAGTTATTATTATATGTGAAAAAAAATTGGACTTTAAGTTCAATCAATTAGATAACCAACGGATACATGCATAAATCACAGAAGGGGACATAATTTACCCCATGGCCACATATGTGAAAGTAACCCCCCCATTAGTTACTGTTGTCCAGGGAGAAGACATGTAAGTAAATCACTATACATTAGACAAGTATTCATGGATTTGGTCTCAGGGAACAACGTCTGACATCCTTCCGTGGTTAGTAACACTATCACCTTCGATGTATTTGATAAAAATGTCATTCTTTAGGATACAAAATACCTCTCTAACCCGATTTTAACCGTATTAGGAAGGAATTGATAAAATAGTATATCTACTCAATGAGGTCATCATTAGAAATTACGTATTTCGTGACCTATATGTCAATTTACCACAATCTAGCCCTAAGGATCCATTAGAATGTTAGTCTTATCATGGTACAACTTATCCTTAAAACATAATTCCTCTATAGTGACATAACGGAAAGTCCACTTCCTTGATAATTAAGATATATCGAGTTATCTAACATCTCTCTCTAGTACATTACATGGTAAGATATCAACATAATTACATCAATGAGCCATGGTGTCAGTTATACTCTATCATCTACTAATCAATGAAATCATTTTCAAGATGTCTTAATACTTTCTATTTGGTCTCCTTATTTTTCCATTAAAGGGCTTAGAATTATGTGTGAAGAGATAGTTGGGCCAAGCTTAGTTTTTTTTCATAAAACAAAGATCCATATGAATTTGAGAAACTTGGTAAGTGTTTCTCTTCACAACTCATGTCTATGGGATAAAATTAAAGGAGTACCTTATAAGATTGAATGTTTCATTTGGGGTGGTAATTATAGTGACCACTTCCCTTCGACACTTTTGATATTGATCATGATACTACTGATTATATTATGGACATTATTATAGTTTTGATTTAGTATGGTGTTAAATTTTATACTATGGATTATTTTTGAATCTAATTCATATATGATGCATGATGGATTACTAGAGACATTTTATATATTGAGGATGATATGACTATCCGACATGGTTATATATATATGTGATGTTTTTCAGACATGTGATATTTGGATCCTATTGAGTAGACCTAGAGAATGGGAATTAATCTTGATGATCTGTATGAGTTGTTGATAAAATTCTAAATTATATTGTTGGTTTCCTTGATGTTTTTGTGATTCATATATATATATATGTATATATGTGTGTGTATATATATATATATATATATATATATAATTTTTGAATTATATTTATATGTATTTTGGATGTTCTGATGTGGCTACGATGGCCGAAAGGAGGCATTTGTATTTTGCAAGTTAAAATATAAAAAAAAACATCAGGGGCACTGGAGACCAACCACATTGGAATTCTAGATGAATTCAAGAAGGGGTCACCATGGCAACATGTATTTGTTATGTGTGTGTGTTTGAATTTTTTTTAGGGGTTCCCATGGGGGGATCACCTTCGAATGTGACCAAGGGGTTAGGTGTATTATTATTTTTAGTTTCTTTTGTTTACTTTTGGTATGTGATTTTAGTCAATGTATTTCCCTTTATTATTTATTTCATTTGTGTCTAGGTTAGTGAGTAATCATGTTGTTTAATAAATTAAATGGGTCAAAAGAATGTATTTATTAGATTTTTTGGCTCTTTTTTTATGTGTTGTAAGTGATGTGCAATTAACCTTGGGTGTAAAACACTCCACCTTCCTTTTGAAATTCGGATCTATCCTTAGGGACTGATTTTGGAGGCTTGGTGAGAGAAGTTAAACTCGTCTCACACCTCTTAAATTATTACACTAACCCTACCTATGGATTGGAGGAGTCAAAGTTAGGCCTCATTATGTATTATGAGAAAGACAATTTGTAAGTTTTTATTGCACCTTCTTGCATGAAATTAATTTTGGTCCTTGGGGTGAAGACTTGGTTTGTGTGTGTAAGTAAAATGGTCATTTCACTCACCCACTTTTTAAATTGTGCTTTGAAGTTTGAAGTTGAATTGTGAGGTGGAGTTGAGGATTTGTGATGTGGCATCCTATATGGACCCACCTCCTCCTCCTCTCTCTCTCTTCTATTTATTCGAATTCCTTGGCTTGTTTTGGGGGTTACTTCATTTTGGTGATACTTCAATGTTGGTATGTTGATTCCTTTGATTTGGATAGCTCTTAGTAGGATTTTGAAGATCTTGTTAGAGATTGTTGGTGCTTGAACACTATGTGGATTACTTGAGCTTCTTGGACTATTTGGACTTTTGGAGAAAACTCTACCATGGAGAGGTAGGATCTTGAGCTCTTATAAAAAGTGTTCTTATTTCTATACTAGTGCATATGTGAATGCTTTTGAATATTATTGTATGTTTGCTGGCTGGTTGGGTGGATTGCCTAGGTATGGTGTACGAGAAGATTATGAGGAATCTCTTGCATGGGGAGGTATAAGTGTTATTTTTGGAGGTATATTTTGGGATTGGGTGTCCACCTTCGTAAAAGAAATAACTTGCATTTATTTACTCGTTATGGGGTGCTATAAGAGTATGGGGAGGCATAAGAGAATGGGAGGTATAAGGGGTACTTGGGGATGTATAAGGGCATGTAGGGGTTTTGAAATGATATATATATATATATATATATATATTTATTTGAGGGTTTATCTTAAGGTGGACACTCATTTCCCCATTAGGATTTATAAGCACCTTCCCCCATAGGTCTTACTCCTTTGGCCTTGTTGCATGATGAAGCCTGAGTATATGTTTTTTGTTACACTTCTTATGGTTGAAAATTGTAGTATAGTATTGTGACTGTGTTCTGATATGTGAAAATTGTATTTTGTGTTATGGAAACCTTTTTTTGTTACCATGAGTTGAAATCACATTTCTTATTCCTAATGTGGTTGGGGCTCGGGGGCCATTGAAGTACAATGAATTCTCCTCTTCATTATGAATTCTTTGCTAGGGTGGAGATCATTGCCTCTCCTCCTTTTCTTTGTTGTGATCTAAATGACATATGGTGGATCTCTCTTGTTGCTGTTTCTTGGAGTTGTAGGATGAAAACAAATATTACACAGTCCCCTTGGGGTTTCCTTTTTGTAAAATTTTTTACCACTTTAAGTGGATGGCACTTTGTAATATTATTTGTGGTCAAAATTTCCTCTGTTTTTGGAAATGGAAGTTGTGTTTGTATGTGAAAAAGGAATGTGAAATATGTATATTTTGCAATACGTTGTATGTGATGAATTAGAAAATGAAGTTATAAAAGGAATTATTAGATTTCAATAGAATGTTGTTTTAAATACTAACAAATGGTGTATGGTTTTCATTTGAAACTCTGTGTTTGAATGTATATTGTGAAGTGTGTGCTTGAAGGATTGAAAAAGAAATATGTATGAAGAAATCATTACACTTCTATATATTCATTTGAAATGGTATGATTTGAAAGTAGACATTATATTCTTGGGTCTTTTCACGCATTGATTGAAGTAAAGTTGAAATTTTGTAAATTTAGATTTGAATGAACTTAAATATTTAGAGGATCGCATAATGAAAAGTAGATCCATATCAAGTTTCAAACACATTGATTTTATATTTCTGATTGACTATAAAACTTGCAAGTATTTATCAAAAAAAAAATTCCAAAGTAATCTACAACTATGAAAGACAAATTGAGAACTTAATAATGTAAGCTAAGGAAGATCAAAACCCTTTTCAAAATAGTTCATATTTCTCAAGAAAATTTCATCAGAACTTCAATTAATCAAGACTTAGAGGTAGAAAAGTCAGACGCTTTGTTGAGTAAAGAGAAGGGGAATAACTCCATTTTGAAATCTCAACCCATAATCAATTGAACCCTATGCAAATCTATCCAAATTATTTCTAAGTGCAATCCTCCATGTCAGTTTGACATGTTAAAGAAGAAAGAATGGTGGATTGAATTAAGTATGTTAAGTTGAAGAAGTTTAATTCACGTTTTAATGGAACAAAAGATGTTTTCATCAAATTCACCTACTTAAGGTTGTCAAAAATGAATATTGATAGTTTCTTATGCAAATAGGAGTTTGATACCTTTCCAAAAAGTCCTCATTTTCTCGAATTCTCGAGCTTCCAGTTGAAAGTTATGGCCTTTTGAAGTTTTTTACTTCGTTTGAGTTTTAAAAAACTAATTGTCAAAAAGGAAATTTTTGCAATTCGGACCCACGGGCATGAAAATTACTTAGGGAAATTTTTGCAAAAAAATAAAAAGTCAAAAATCCTCTATGTGGCTCCGCATAGCCCCACTAATTAACTTTTGGGAAAAACCCCTATACTTATGCGGGTTCGCGAGTCCCGCTACCTTCAGACTCTACCTTTTTAAAAAAAAAATGGTGAAAAATTTTAAGTCTCCCTGACCAGTCCGCTTCCCCACATATCACTGTGGGGTTTGACCACATGGCTTCTTTAAGCATGTCGGCAGAAGTGTGCAAACTGTTTTAGACTTTATCGCCTTTGGAAAAAGGTTCACAAAAAATCCTAAGTTTCCCCCATCGACCCGCATTTCCCACAGGGCACTGTTGGACTGACACATAGCTTTGCTCGACGTCGGCGGAGGCATGGGTTATTTTTTAGCATTTGTGATTTTTTACAAAAAATTTAATATTTCTAAGTTTTCCCTGAAGGTCTACTTCCCCTTCTTGTAGATTTTCGGCCAGGAAATGTGGCGTCCGTGGGCAACAGTGGCGGCGCAAGGGTGTTTTTAAACCTTTATTCCCTCTCAACAAAAAGAGTTAAAATCAAAAATTATCTCTAGCGACCCACCTTTCCAAGTTGGCTCAAAATTTTAGACATGTGTCACTTATGGCTTGGGGCAAATTTTCTTCCCTTAATGCGAAGCCCCACTGCGGGCTTACGGGAGCACAATCAAAAATTACACTTTTTAGGTATAAGCACAAAGTGCCAAATCTCTCCCTAGGTTCGTTGGCCCGAAAGCTTTTCCGGGAAAAAAAGTCATCCCCGGGACCCGCAGGTCTACCTTTGGGAAAAATTCTTCCCCAGGCCTGCAAGCCTACCTCTGGGAAAAAAATCTTCCCCAGGCCCGCCTTGGGAAAACTTTCCTCCCCAAGCCCACCAACCTGTAACTTAAGAAATATGAGGAGTTAGGAGGAATTCTTTATATCGTTGGAAAGGGGAAGAAATTTCCTATCCAGTGGAAATGTTTTTAGGAAACCTAAAATGACATTAATTATGTTAAAAAATAATGTTTACGTGCAAATATGAGTCTTGAGAGTGGGTAAATCGGAAATTACTCTTATTTAACTTAAATGTATAACTCTATAAAGCATGGGTTGACCTTTTTAAGGGGTCACATTATGGGATAAGGGAATGTTTTTCTATCCCATGCAATTAAAAACCTTGTTTATTGTTTAAACCTAGTGGACTTAAATACCCAAGGCATTTAATTCCTTTGGCCCCTTTCACCCTCTAAAATTGATGAAGGAATATTTAACTATAGTGTTAATTTAATTACTTATTAACTTAACACCTAATATAAATTTAGCTATAATTGGATTAAATATACTCATTCATTTTGTAATATGGATCCAATGTATGTTAGAACGAGAAAATTTCATTTAGTAAATTATAATTAACTTCGAATCCTTGTTATGACAATTATTGATTGAATCTTGGTAGTGGATCATGCTTATCAAAGAAAAACAATTATTCCATAATTTCTCCTATCTAAACCTAGGTTGTTCTTGGGTGTCGGGTTGTCATTTTAGTAGCGGTGTTACACATCACTATGTGTGGAATTACATCTTGAAAAATATCTTCAAGTTGCTAGATACTTGTATTTTATCCCATTCATCTATTAAATCGATGTAGAGCAAACTCAAAACATAATGTAGGGATACCCCTTCTCCATAGGTAAGAAAAAATGGCTTCAACACTGCCTTAGAGACACATGCAGGCAAGAGTGAAAGGAGAGGCTTCACAGAATCCCATATCTAGGGTGGAGTCTATAGCCTACAAAGAGAGAGCTATCATCATGAACCAAATCAACCCAAAGTATGCAAATTTGACCCTAAGATCCTAGGGTGAGGGTTCTTGATACCATTTTTTAGATTTAGAACATAGCTGATGCGTGGATTTTTTCAACTGTATAATCAAACTTGACCCTCGTATATCATATATATATATATATATATATATATGACGATACCTAGTGACATTGGGTTTTTGTTTTGTTTATGTTTATTTGCAAAAAATATCAATTTGCCTACTTTCTCCATGTATGTATGTGATGATACATATGGTACTTAGGAATAATCGATACATGTCACAAAGATAGGTACCATTTGGTCAGAAGGGGAGAATCTAGAGGATACCCCAACCCAAATGATATGAAGAATCAAAGAGGTGGATATAATATGCCAAGACATGAAATGGTGGGATTTTTTGGTAAGAGTGGGGTAAATAAGATCCAAACTTTTAGGCCATGAATCCTAAGCAAGGATGCATAACATTAACACAGGAATCCATTGGGAAAAAATGATGTAGAAAAAAAGTTAAAGCCTGAGGAGCAATCAAGACCATGGTGACACACTCCATACACGTTAAGAAAATATAGGCCATTTGACATGGTGATACATTTGCTGATAGCATAGTCAACCCATAGGAAAAGGTAAAGTGATATATTATAAGAATGTTATTCAGAAAACTATGAGGGGGATTGAGATCCCAAGTGATTAGGTAGATGGTAGTGTGTCAAAACCAAAGTACGGGGCTGAGATCTATTCCAAGATAGACAACAACATCTAGGGTTTATGGGAACAGATAGGGAAAATAAGATTTCAAGTACTTTATCATGGATAATCATAGCCCCAAGGGTAGACTCTAATATTGCAGGATGTATTCAGTAATGAATGTCCAAGTGATTTGAATCATTGATGTTGCTTCTAGCATGATGCATCGGGTCCTCTATGGAATGTTTTTTCAAGTAGTTTAGGAACTATATTCTGGATGCTACGATTCATATTTCATGGTGAATAATTTTTCATAAATTTTATTACTCCAACTAGGTGATAATAATCCCTAGAAAATGTCATTTCACTATAGTTTTCAACATGATTAGGATCCAGGTGGTGGTCCATAACTAGGTTCCCCCCAACTGGTCTTAGCTAGTTACGGGGAAGGTAAATCAGTTATGAGAGAAAGCTAGGTTCAGATCTTTTAAGGTATAGAAAAAAGAGGGAATGAGATGTCACGTTTCTAATTCATACCCATCATATGGTTTACTATCGGTATGTGCACGATACCCATCATCTGAGAAAAAGATAGGTTCAGTTGAAGAAGGATAGAGTGTGCAGAGTTTATAGTAATGGGTCTACGTTTGACAAACTTAGAGTTCGAGATTCTTCAATATTACTTTAATATGCTCTTCGATACATTTTAAACATCATACCATGAGTGCACTTGTGCCATATACAATACAACTCGGTTGTAGAGGACTAAGGATCCATAAGTTGCAAGAGGTAAGCAGAGGTTAATATCCATAGGCTATAGATGGTTAGTGAGAGTTATCTGAGGATGATACCAAATGTAATCATTTCAGATAGACATAAAAGTGTTGATTGAGGAACTATCTATGATTAGTCATTGAGGAAAAATAGATAGGATCGTCACCCATGAGATAATTGGTTTCACTAGTATAAAGACAACAACCCAATCATCCATTTTTCTAAGGACAAAATGGGTTATGAACAAGATATTGATGGTATTTATGTAGAGGTGTAGCTATTGGAGGAATTTGAGGATCAGGAACTAGTTGGGAATAAATATCAACTTGCCATTAAGGATTACTTATTTATGAGGAAGATGTTCCTGTTTGATGGTGAATCATAGCACCCCTGAATGTCTGCAACTCGATGGGTTGAGACTCTCAGTGCGATTGCATAACATGGAGCTTTTCCCAAGTGTGGGACCTTGCGAATCGGGAAAGCTCTCCGGATGAAGGCCGGTTCCTATTCCTCTATTCAGATGCACACATAAAAATGTAGAGGGTTTACTCAAAAACCTAATCTAACTTGCCAAGGAGACAGGGTAAGAAGATGCATAAAAATAAACCTAAACTAACAAAGGTGATGCACCGAGGAATGAAGAACACCTGTCTTGCCAATAAACACAAACCATTAAAATGCAATGCAAGATCATGCACAGATAACCAAATTTGTAGTGAAAGATCAGGAGGATGCAAATGAACATAGAGAGGGTTGAGAATCATCCACAGACATGCATTATTTTCTCCAAAGATTGATACAATACACTACAAAATGCCAAGAGGCAAAGTTGCATTACAGTTTTAGATGGGAGGTTTGAACTCCACAAATTCACCTGCCAAAGAGAAGAAGGGAGGGGAAAAACAAGAATGTCCAACCTTTAGAAAGAAGCCCCTCCTTACAATTTATAGGAAGAATGAGAGAGGGAAGAGAGAGGAATTCCAAATCTACCCCAACCACCTCCAGGTTGTATTTAATTCATCTCATTATGGTGGTAGGTGAGAACCCTAGCAAACCCAAAAAATGGTGAACTGTATTTTGCATTTTTGAAGAACTTTTTCTCACCCAATTAAATATATCCAGTGTAGTTGGATAGAGGACCTTGTAAGCTTTCCAAAAAGTCCAACCTTGCATGAATCCGAGCTCCCTGTGAAAAGTTATGGCCATTTGAATATCTGGGTCAGGGTTTGCTTCCTGTTGGGGTGTCAATGCTCAAAATGTTGCGCCTCCTGAAGATGCACCTTGGAACATCCATCTTCATGTCAACATACTATTACGTGCACCATAGGCACTGAAAATTTTGTGTGCAACCTACGCCAGGGTGCAACCTTTTTCGTGTCAACACCTTCTGATGTGCGCCTTCAACCTGCGCCAGGGTGTAACTTTTTCATGTCTAATCTGCGCCTTCAACCTGCGCCAGGGGTGCAACTTTTTCATGTCGACATCTTTTTGATGTGCGCCTTCCAACCTGTGCCAGGGCGCAACTTTTTCATGTCGACATCTTCTGATCTGCGCCTTCCAACCTGCGCCAGGGCGTGACCTTTTTCGTGTCGAATTTTTTCAACCTGTTGGTGCAACTTTTTCATGTGCGACACCTGCCAACCTGCACCAGGGCGCAAATTTTTTCATGTCGACACCTTCTGATCTGCACCTTCCAACCTGCGCCTAGGGTGCAACTTTTTCATGTCACATTTTCTTTGCGCCTTCAACCTGTGCCAGGGCGCAACTTTTTCATGTCGACACCTTTGATCTGCACCTTCAACCTGTGCCAGGGCAAAAAAAATTCATCCAAGGTGCCACTGGTGGCGTAAATAAATGTCAGGTTTTGAGTTTCTTTGATTTCCATATTCTTCTGTTTGTCTATATTTACCCAAGGGGGAGATATATACAACAATTTGGTGACTCAACGGGATCACCTGCCTTCTAGGTAGAAGATCAGTGGTCTTTTAGAAATCCATTAGGCATGGAGTCATAAGCAATAACCTGAAACCAACCTGATATCTGATCCCGAGCCTGATACCGCAACTCCTTCTCCGAGAGCATGCTGAACTGTAAAATTCAACCTGAGAGCAACAAAACCTGTGCCAAAGCACTTAGGGAAATTGAAACCTAACTACAACAAGACAATGTGCATCCGCACTTAGAGGAATTGAAATCTAGGCTAATATTTACAAGGGTAAACCTTTTCCTTTTAGTAGCAATGTTTAAGATAGATTCCGTTAACCAGAATCGGGAGTTCTTCTCCATCCAATGTAGACAATTGGAAGGCATTACTACTTTTACATCCCGTGACCATGTAGGGGCCACTCCAAATGGCATCAAACTTGGAATGCCTTCCTGGTTTTTCCCGATCTGCATCCCATTTCAGAACTAGGTCCCCTTCCTGGAAGGTCCTTGCTCTTGCCTTCTTATCAAACCATCTTTTTACTAAGGCCTGATCCTTCTCAATCGTCTGAACTGCATGTTCTCTGATTTCTTCCAATTCCATCAACTCTGCATACCTGGCCTCCATTGGTTCGAACTCAGACAACTCCAACTGCTTCATGAGCTCCAATGCTGGCAATTCTAATGATATAGGCAATACTGCCTCTTTCCCATAGACCAACTTGTAGGGAGAATTACCTGTAGACCTCTTTGGCATTATCCTGTCAGCCCATAATGCTGATTTTAGCTTGGTATGCCATGTCCTTTGGTTTTCATCCAGAGTCCTTCTGATGATTCTTAGCAAATTCTTGTTCGTGGACTCTGCCTGTCCATTACCCTGCGGGTAATAATTTGAAGAGGTTCTCAAATAGATTCCATTCTTGACAGCCCATTCTGTAATCTTGGAACCTATGAATGCCAATGCATTGTCTGATATGATAGTGGCCGGCACACCGAACCTGGTCACTATTCCTTCATAAAAGTCTAGTATGTTAGACTCATTTGCTTCTTTGAGCGCTACTGCTTCGGTCCACTTGGTGAAATAGTCCGTTGCCATGAGAATCCACTTGTGGCCTTGGCTTGAGTTTGGATTGATGACCCCGATGAAGTCCAATCCCCATTGCATAAATGGTTGGTCAACCAAAATTGGGTGCAATGGAAGCGCTGCTAGTCTTTCTTTGCCTGTGAAGAGTGCACATTTCTGTAATTTCTTATCCATGTATAGCAGTCACTGAACACTTTGGGCCAATAATACCCTACCTTCATTATCTTGAGAGCTGTTATCGTGGGGAAAAATGTCCTCCAGGATCTCCATCATGAAAATCTTGTAACACCCTCTCAATTTGACCTGTCCCAATGCACCTCAATAGAACTCCATTGATGTCTTTCTTGAACAAAACACCATCAACAAGCACATATGGAATGGCTTGTAATCTAAAGTATCTCCTCTTTGCTTTGCTCATTTCTGGAGGGCATAGGCCTGTCCTGTAGGAAGTGTATCATATTCTGAGTCCAACAAGGAGCGGGCACATCATCATTTTCCTATTCTTGACCATCCTGTAGTACCAAGACAATCTCTTTTTCATCACCTGCTTCAACTTGCTGACTTGAGGCTAGTTGTTCACATAATCCCTTTCCACGTACCAACTTAGTGACCTTAATTTCGATGTCATATTCCATGACACGAGTGATCCATCATGCACGTTTCTCATTCAGATCCTTGTTTAGAAGGAAGTACTTGACTCCCACATGAGAGACCAATAATTGGATCTTGTTGTTTGAGACTAGGTGCTTGAATTTCTTTAAGCTCCTGATCACTGCAAGGACATGCTTTTCAATGAAAGAGTACCTAGTTTCGTATTCCTCCAAGCCTTGACTGAAGAAAGCAACTGGTTGTTCTAATCCCTCTTTGTTTTGTTGTACCAGGATTGCAGAAATTGTGTCTCCACCACCGAAGGCATATAACATGAAGTCCTTGGAGAAGTCTGGATTGACGAGAGTCAGAGCTTGAGATATAGCCTCTTTTATTGCCTCAAAACTTTCCTTGCCTTCAGATGTCCACTTAAATGCCATGCTCTTCTTTAACATCAGCGTTATTGGCTTTACGAGAGCTGCAAAGTTTGGAACAAACCTACGGACAAAATTGATCCTTCCTAAGAAGCTTTGAAGAGCCTTCTTGTGACTTGGCAATGGCAACGCTCGAATTGCTTCAACTCTTTCTGGGTCAATCGTCAACCCCTCCTTTGAAACAATATGGCCTAGAAGTTTTCCTTCGTGAGCCAAGAATATGCATTTTTTGGGATTCAATGATACCCCAAATCTTCTACACCTCTGAAATACCTGCCTCAGATGAAAGAGGTGATCCGCTGCATTTTTGGAGAATACAGTGATGTCGTCAAGATATATCAGAACTATTTTATTGATCAATCCCTTGAATGCCATATCCATTTCCCTTTGGAAAGTGGCTCCAGCATTTGATAGCCCAAATGGCATCTTCTTGTAGGCATAGGTGCCCCATTTGGTGGTGAAAGCCATCTTGAACTGGTCATCTTCTTTCACCATTATCTGATTATACCCTGAGTAGCCATCTAGGAGAGAGAATCTCTCCGAACCGGATACCACTTGCAATATTTGTTCCATTGAAGGAAGTGGGTAATGGTCTTTGAGAGATGCCCTGTTGAGGTCTCGGAAGAAGTCCACACACAACCTGATTTCTCCACTCTTCTTCCTGACCGGAACCAAGTTTGCAACCCAGCTTGAGTGCTTGATCGGGAATATAATGCTTGCCTCTATTAGCTTGTTTAGCTCTTTCTTCATTAGAGGCTCAATGTGAGGGTTGACTGGTCTCTGCTTCTGCCTGATGGGCTTAGCATCTAGATCCAATTCTATGGTATGTTGTGCCAACTTCAGATTGAATCCTCTCAAGTCTTCATAGCTCCAAGCGAAGACATCTGGAAATTCTTGGCAAAGCTGTATGAAATCTGATTTCTCCTGCTCAGTGGCCACTTTACCAATTTGAAGTGTTTTGCCTTCCCCAACTGGAATTGGCTCTGAATCTTCTCTCTTGACCTGTATGTTAGCCTTTTCCTTACGGAACTGGTCGTTAGGGTTGAAGATAGACTCCAATGTTACTAAACCCTTGGGAAGCTTGTTTGTCTGTAGCTGCACTACTTGATCCCCGTACTGCTGCTCTAGTCTGTCCTGATTCCTAGCTGAGAATTCAGCCTCTTCTTGCAAAAAATTGACGATCTGTTGATCGTTCTCAAACACCTACTAGCTTGTGTTATTATCTGGAACTGCTGGCCTCACAATCACATGGATATGTGGTTGTGTTTTTTCCCTTCTGATGTTGTCAACCACATCAAACGTTGCTCCAACTGCTGCGAGCCTATCCGCGGCTTCATTTTTCTTCCTGGGTATGGACACGATGTTGAAAGCTTTGAAATCCTCAATGAGGTCCCATACCCTATTCTTGTAGTTCTTCAGCAGGTCATTCTTTGTAGCATGTTGTCCCCTGACTTGGTTGACGATTAGCTCGCTATCCCCGAACACCTGCAAGTTCTTTATGCCCTTTTTCCTGGCCCAATGAAGTCCATGAATCAATGCCTCATATTCAGCCGTGTTGTTTGAACAGGAAAACTGGAAACGAAAAGCTGAAAAATATTTGATGTCTTGTGGTGAAATCAACATTGCACCACCTCCAACACCTTGTCTACTTCTCGAACCATCGAAAAATAGTTTCCAAACTTCATTGTCATCCTTTTGTTTAGGCTGAATGATGTCGGGAATGGGTGAATTTTCTTCGTGTACACAATACACGCCCAATTCAGATTCTTCAATTTCCTTGTATGGGTCAAATTCATGACTCTTGTTTTCCCATTCATCCAAAGTCAAATCAGGAATTCCCTCGACCTTAGTACCTATTTCTAGATCATTTGAACACTCCTCCTGATCAAAGGCTGAGCAATTTGCATTGATAGGACTTGGCACATGAGGTTCAATATGGAAATTGGCAATTGGTTCTGACCTGATTGTTGCTTTGGCCCCATACCTCATCCTGAAAATCATGTGTGACCAATCTGCAGATAAATATCCACCAATTTTTGCAGTGAAGTCTCTTGATAGACACAACGCAAAGAGTGGCGGAAGGTCAATCACAGACACATCTTGCAGAACTGTAACATTAGGACAGGCATGTAGTGTTAGGCTTAACCCTTTTATGACCCCAACTATTCGAACTGCTGTTCCATCCAGCTGTACTACTCCTTTCAACACTGGCTCATACTTCAGACCCAGTTGATCCGCTATTTGCTTCGGCATCACTGAACTACTTGCCCCTGAATCTATCATGCAGTTGTGTACCAAGTGGTTTCCAACAACCAATGACACATAGAATGGTGGAGGCTTCAAATTCTTGCTTGGTTGACCCCCACCTGGTTGCACTGCATTAGTGAGAACTTTCTCCTGTCCCTGGTTTGATACATTCGAGGCAGACCAATTAGCCATTGCAGCTTGCAATAAATCTCGTTGCCCTGAGATCGCCAGTGATTCCCACATGGAAATGTTCACATGTGTCTTCTTCATTTGATCGATGATGTTGAAAGGGGATGATCTGTCTTTTTGTTGTCCCTTACTTGGCGCAACCTTTTCTGGAGCTTGAACAGGTGCATGTGTTGCTACAACAGGTACCTTAGGCTGATTTTGCACATTTGGAACTGCATTTGGTCTACTGACCCCTTGTTGTGTAGGAGTGGGCTGAGAAACAACTGGATTAGATGGTTGCCCCTCTTCTATGCTTCTCTTCTTTGACCATGTGTTGACAGCCACGCCTTGAAAAGGCTGTTGGTTAACTCCACAGAAGTCTTCTGTTTGCCAATTGGCCAATGTGGTTTCTATTGGAGGTGCTTCTTGTTGTGTTTCTTGCTACTGATTCCCTACTTGGCTTGGTTCTTGAGACACACCAATGGTTTGCACCATCAAGGCTTGATTTAGTGCACCATTGAAACATGTTGACTGATTGTGAGGTAGATTGCAAGGGTAACACCAGTCGTACTCCTGTGCCATGTTGTTTTGTGTTGGAACCAAGGCTCTTGAGGATGTCATTGCATTTGGATCATATGGTCGAAATGGCCTGGCAGCTTGAGGTTGTCCCTGGTTTTGGTTTTGATTTGCAGCCTGAGCTGGTGGTCTATTTTGTTGGTATGGGGGCCTAGCCTGGTACTGCGCTTGAGGCTGATACGGTCTAGCACTTTGAGCTTGCTATCTTTTGATAGTCACCAGCTCATTTCCAAGGTTCTGCAGTTGTTTCATAACCTCCTACAATTCCTTTGAAGTATTTGAAGAAGTCGATGCCTCATTATTGCTTTGATTTCTAGGAGTTGGAATGGGATTCAACTCTGGTGCTTGACTGGTTGTAGGATTTCCCATATCCGGATAGAGAGGCATTGGTGGCCTTGGTGCAAGCTTTCCAGCTTGGATCAAACAGTTCTCTGCTCTGATAGTTGTGTCATAGGCCCCTGGCAGCATTGTCCCTCCCATTGATTGGATCATCATGGCTATGTCTGAATTTATAGCCTTTAAGAAATAAAGGAATGCGCCTTCGGTGGTTGGTCTAACAGCTATTGGAATCCTGTCCCATGTCCATTGGAATCTGAAGTTGAAATCTGTCATTTGTTCATTAGGAGCTCTTTTGATTGTCGTCAGTTGTTCCAATAAAGACAAATTGTCTGCCCTCTCCCTGAATTGGTTGCAAAGAGCTGAACAAAGTTGGTTCCAATTCGTAATAGACCCTGCTGTTAGGCTCCTAAACCACTGTAAGGCTTTACCTTTAAAAGATGAAGCCAACAACTTGACTGCAACATCCATTTCATTTATTTCATGGATTGCACATGCATTGGCAATATCCTGGATGTGGTCAATAGGAGTAGTATGATTTTCTCCTGTGAAATAGGGGATATTCTTTAGCGCTGCAACCGGAACCTGATTCTGAGCATTTAGGGCGAGTGGACTACTGCCCGTGAAATTGACAAAGGGATTCGGTGGTAGATGTGCCATTATGATTGGCCTAAGAACTCTGGTTGATGCGAGAAAAGGTCTACCAGGTGGAGGTGTAGACAAAGTCCGGTTAGGTGGAGATGGTGATCTTTGTGGTCCTCTTCCTCTCCTTCCTCTACCTGGTGATAGTTGCAAGTAGACAAATAGCCCCTCTTCTCGAGTATCAGACCTGGTTCGAATTCTTCTCATGTGCCTGGGAAACTTTTGTTGCTACACCACTAAATTCTATCCCTTCAGAGTCGCCAGATGTGTTAGAGAATGAGCCTCAAAAGGCTAGATTCTGCCAAGTTACACACCAAACCTGACAATATTAAAAAATAGAATTTAAAACTTTGAAGGACCCGAAAGATACAGTTCTTCAATTCAGTTATCGGGTCTTGTTGTGCAGCTACTAATCCCCAAAAGGTACAGGTGAAACTCAGGTCATGCAAGGCAACTTACAAAACCTGAAATACACTGTGTCGGAACTTGGGACATGCTCAACACCTGGGAAAACCTAAAATACTAAAAACTATGAAATTTTGAAAGTCAAAATCTCAAAAATCTAAGAATACCCTTTTGAAGATTATCCCCTGATCTATCAACTGGTGAAATTTTGACTTGTTTTGAGCAAGTTAAGCCCTTGAAAATCGATTTCAGAGTTCAGCCTGGAAGGTGAAAAAATCTGAAATTGTAAAACTTGCAATTTCTAAGTCCAAATTTCTTGAAAATTCCTTCAAATCTTGTGGAATGACCTCTTGGTCCCACCAGAGCATGCCAAAACTATTGATGGTGAATCACAGCACCCCTGAATGTCTGCAACTCGATGGGTTGAGACTCTCAGTGCGATTGCATAACATGGAGCTTTTCCCAAGTGTGGGACCTTGTGAATTGGGAAAGCTCTCCGGATGAAGGCTGGTTCCTATTCCTCTGTTCAGATGCACACATAAAAATGTAGAGGGTTTACTCAAAAACCTAATCTAACTTGCCAAGGAGACAGGGTAAGAAGATGCATAAAAATAAACCTAAACTAACAAAGGTGATGCACCGAGGAATGAAGAACACCTGTCTTGCCAATAAACACAAACCATTAAAATGCAATGCAAGATCATGCACAGATAACCAAATTTGTAGTGAAAGATCAGGAGGATGCAAATGAACACAGAGAGGGTTGAGAATCATCCACAGACATGCATTATTTGCTCCAAAGATTGATACAATACACTACAAAATGCCAAGAGGCAAAGTTGCATTACAGTTTTAGATGGGAGGTTTGAACTCCACAAATTCACCTGCCAAAGAGAAGAAGGGAGGGGCAAAACAAGAATGTCCAACCTTTAGAAAGAAGCCCCTCCTTACAATTTATAGGAAGAATGAGAGAGGGAAGAGAGAGGAATTCCAAATCTACCCCAACCACCTCCAGATTGTATTTAATTCATCTCATTATGGTGGTAGGTGACAACCCTAGCAAACCCAAAAAATGGTGAACTGTATTTTGCATTTTTGAAGAAATTTTTTCTCACCTAATTAAATATATATAGTTGCAGTTGGATAGAGGACCTTGTAAGCTTTCCAAAAAGTCCAACCTTGCGTGAATACTGAGCTCCCTGTGAAAACCATTTTAGCCATTTGAATATCTGGGTCAGGTTAATCTGTTTTGCAAGGGTGCAAGAACTAGGATCATATATCCACATTGTTATCCACAAAAAAAATGAATTTGTGGAAAATTTGTGAATTATCAACATCAAATGGATAGATTCTATAAACATGATGTCGATTTTGCACAATTTTATGAAAGTCACATTTAAATATGTGAAATATCTACATTCTTTAAAATTCATTGTGGAAAAATTATATTTTATCATGTTTTAATAAATAATTTCTACTATTTCATAAGAGTGAAATTTAAACATGTGAAATATCCACATTGTTGTAATTTTGTTGTGAAAAATTCACAATTTCTCTTCATAATTTTTTTAAAAAAATTGACCTTTGAAAATAGAATTATGGATAGTCTATACAACATAAATATAAAATCACATGATTTTATTTTTTCAATTTTTTTTTTCTTAAAATGGAATATAAGTTAATTTGGACTATTCAAAACACCAATTAACCTTATTTATTGATAATCTACATTATAAAAAGTATCATGGTTTCAAAATTTTATCTCATTTTTAAAGTTCTAATAAAAGTGAGAAAGTTATAAAATCTAACATATTAGAATTGTAATATCCAAAAAATATAAAATAGATACATAATAGATAATTTAGTGTAGATATTAACTTCAAGTTTTAATAATATACAAGTCCAAAATAAACTATACTCTAGTTTATGGATAATCTACTCTCATTAGTTCAATATCAGTAACAAAGAGAAAGAAGTAATTAAATCATAAATAATATATATCATCAATGTTAGTTTTGATATTATGTTATGGCTAAATCAAGTAATAAATAATATTAAAAAATCACAAGTAATAACATCATTTTTTAATCAAATCTCCCTATAAATCATCAAAAACATTAAAATATTATTTGATGATAATCTACATAATATTAAAAAATCACAAATAATAACATCATTTTTAATCAAATCTCCCCATAAATTATCAAAAACATTAAAATATTATTTGATGATAATCCACATTATTACAAATAGACTTCAATAATCATCTCTGGTGAAAGATAAATTATCTACATAAATGAAAAGTTTATATGAAAAGCTAAATTTATATTTGTAGCATATCTACATTCTTAAATTTTAACTATAAAAAATTACATTTTGACCCTATATTAGAAAAAACTATATTTTGTATTGTGAGACTCTTTATTGTGTATTATCTAAAAAAGTAACAATATACACATTGTGGACAGTTGAGTACATCACATAATTAATTTGTTTAATCCACAATTTATATTATGTATCACGATTCTATTTAAGTTTTTGTACCATTTCTATGGTTTAAATTCAAATTATAGAAGTTTTACACCACTAAAATATTGATAGTTTATTTCTATAAAATATAAATATATACAATGCAAATAATTCTTACACCATATACCTCTATTTTTATTAATGTACACTAATAAATTATAATTCTAGATAATCCACATTACCAAAATTGTGTTGCAGATAGTGTAATAAATCAATAAACATATTATACTTTTAAAGAATAAATTTAATATACATCACCATTAGAAATAAGACCATTTATCCACAATTTGTTGTCCTTCAAATTATTTTTTGTGGAAAATATTTTCAATGAATAACATGAAAAAGATTAGATTCTCTTAAATATAATATGTATATTCAAAAAAATATTAAAATTGAAAATTTAAATTTGTTAATAAGAGTGCCACTTCCATTATTGTGTAACCTCCATTGGAAGGTCCACTTCACATTTTGTTAGTACTAAGACCAATTGACATTATTTTAGTACGAGGGTCACTTGCATTATAGTGGCCCTTATTATTGTAATGATCATGTTATATTGGGGTTTTTTGGTGTCGCATATGAACCTACTAACAAAAAATATTAATGAGGATTTGTGAGTTATGGTAGCATTTCAAGCATGCACTTAATAGGGATATCCATGTTATTTGAGCATTTCAAACATGCACTTAATAGGGATATCCATGAAATGGATAAGGAAAGGCCAAGAAGGAAATTAAAATCATCCATGGGATGCAAACTTTCAACCATTATACAAGTAAGGGGTCTACTTATATTGTTGTGTCATCTACACTTACATAACAATCATGGTAAATTGAGATTTATATGGTTCTAATGGACATTTATAAGATAATACATAGTAGAAGTACACTTGATGTTCTCAATTGAAGTGTAGCAACTAGAACTCTATATTGAAATGTCTCTATGAAATTACACATGGTTTATGTGACTCATCGTAATTATACAAGAAAGAAAAATTATCTAAAGAACAATTAATAAATATTCCTTTTTTGTTACGTACCATTTAAATGTTGGAATAATTAATAATGAAAGAGGAAAAATTAAAATTAAATATATATTTATTGTTATCTTTAAAATTGATGGTAAAATATTGATTGCAATACACACATATTATATAATATTTAGAATTAATATTAAAATAATTCATTATGAAGGAAGAAATATACATAAGCAATCCCTAAAATTTTAAACAACCTTCTTAATTTCCAAAATACTTTAAAACGATCATTAAATAAACTATTTTTTTAATTGTGAAAAAGTATTTAATATAATGTATTCTAATATTGATCACGTTTGAGGATTAAGATGAAAATAAAAATATTAATTAGTTTTTAAAATGTTATTTGTGAATATATTTATTACAAAAAATAATTAAAATACAATAACAAGTTTATATTGAATAGCTTCTTTTCAGACAAATATGATGTGCTATACCAAAAATAAGATTTAACTTTATATTCCAGCGTTCACTAGGATCGAGGAAGATTATTTGTGAACCCTTGATTAAGCACTTCGATCTGACGGTAGCTATACACTCCCTCCACACAACTAAATTTTTTATTGTATTCCTTATTACATGGTTTCTCTACTATTATTTTTGAACTGAGTGTGGCATATAGAATGTTATTGAGGTTTGGGAAGTGATTTGTAGATTCATCATGCATTGCCTTATTCAAGATACCAGATCTATTAGATCTATACATTAGAGATAATGATTTGAGAGGAGATCTGACATAACAAAGAGTCACGACATTTTCAAATCCTGAAGAATGTGTTTTCATGGAGAAACTGCTTTCCATAGCATCAACAAAGACAAAAGATGGAGCAACTTTTCCTGACATTTTTTAGGTGATGTTTTTAATTTTTAATTTTTTCATTATTTTCAAAGGCAATATTTCTTTCTATAAGAAATGAAGTTCTGCAATATAATATGAATTTTTTTAGAAAACTTTATTCCATGTTTTTAAAAATTATTCATAAAATCATCTAATCTATATTTAAATATTGTAATGTATCAGTGCTCTTCCCCGTGAATTATTCATTTTGATCTCTCAACAGCAGGTGTAATCCTAAAACGTTTATCCAAAAAAAACACAATTTTTAAAAATTTTTGGAGATCTAATGCAAAAACGTTAAAACAAAACTCACAAATTTGTTTTTAAATTATTTTAACTTACAGAATAAAATAAGTAGAATATACCTAATGTGGGATAAATCCTCTCAAAAAAAACTAGATTCAACTTTTTTGCACACTAACCATTAATTTTTTGTTTTCTTTTGTTTTTAGGCATTGTGCGTTTGATAAAGGAGGCAATGGGGAAGCTCTTCCAAAATTGAAACTCAGAGATCCGAATCCTTAGCCGACATGCAAGCTTGTGGGTCATTACCTCTTGGAGTCTTGGCCGATTACATGCGATAAGTTAGCTAGATGTCATATTAATTTTAAATTTCTTTATAAACATTATGAATGCATGGACGTCTAAATAATTTATTTCTAAACATTATGAATGCAGGAAAGGAAATGGACAGATCGAAGGCTAGCAAGACATAATGTAACATAAAATTGGGGCGCTCACATGGAAAAAATTGCAATCATCAATCAATTTTGAGTGGGTCCAACTGTCAAGACAACTGATTAACATGAACGCGACACTTGTACGATATAATAAGACTTATGTGATGATTGATGGAACAAATCAAACCAATGTATATGGAAAATTTGTAAATGCAAGAGGTTGATTTTTTCTAATAATGTCTTAATCTATTTTTTGTTTGGAAATAAATAAATTCAATGAAAGTAAAAATTGAAAATGCTTACAGAAATCGAGGTTGAAGGAGAGATATTCACCAAATACAATAGTATGACCTGCTCTCTTCTAATTCGAATATTTAGGTTACCTCAGTGCTTGGCCACAATTTATATTTTCCGAGTTTCATAGACATTTATATAATTAATTTCAAATGAGATTCCTTAATTCTTGCATGTAATTTTCAGAAATATTTGTATTCAATTCCTTAAAATTTAATATTTAATATTTTAATTTTATTTTTTATTATATATTTTTGAAAATAATAATAAGATATTTTTCAAAGTGTCTATTTATAATTTATTATCATGTCATGTTTATTTTTTTTACAAATTTTTAAACTTAAAAATTCATTTTATTCAATAAAAAATAATTAAATTATAAATTTTCTTTTTTATAATACAAAAATATTCAAAATTTTAAAGAACTATTTTTTTTTAAAAAATAATATAATAAAATATTTAACACGTTATTTAATAAAATACAATATAAATATATATAATGAATATTTATATAATAATATTTTAATCTATAATTTTAGTAATTTTATAGAAATAAAAAAATTTCATAACAAAAAATTGAATGTTTCACATTATTAAAAACCACATCACTTTTATTATGTAATTGTAATAATACAAATTTATAAAATATTGTTTATAATATTTAAAATTATATGTGTAAAAATTAAAAGAATATAGAAATAGTTACAATTTTAACAATGTGGATAAATATACAATTTATTTATGTGGAATATGCCACAATTTTAATATCGTAGATTCACAACATTGTTGAAATTAATTGTAGATATACAACAATATTAAAATTGTGAAAATGTCACGATTAATTTTTTTTGAAATTTTCACATTGTTTTCTATTGTGGAATTTTCATAATTTTTGTCACATATAATGTATTCACAAATAAATTGTACGTGGAGTGCACAAAATTGGATTCACAATTTTGAATAAGATTTCAACATAAAAATTATGGAGAATTTGTGAATAAAGGACCCATTTTCTTGTCGTGCGGGTTTGGGGTGTCAACGCTCAAAATGTTGCGCCTCCTGAAGATGCACCTCGGCACATCCATCCTCATGTCAATATAATTTTAAGTGCGCTATATGCACTGAAAATTTGGTGCCTGTGTCTTCCAACTTGCGCCACGACGCAACCTTTTCCATGTCAACGTTTTTCAACTCACGCCTTCCAACCTGCGCCAGGGTGCAACCTTTTTCATGTTGACATTTTTCAACCTGCGCCAGGGTGCAACCTTTTTCATGTCGACATTTTTTAACCTACACCAGGGCGCAACCTTTTTCATGTCGACGTTTTTCAACCTGCGCCTTCCAACCTACGCCAAGGCACAACCTTTTTCATGTCGACATTTTTTAACCTGCGCCTTCCAACCGGCGCCACTGGTGGCATAAATAAATGTCAGGTTTTAAGTTTCTTTGATTTCCATATTCTTTTGTTTGTCTATACACACCTGGGGGGAGATATATACAGTAGAACCTATTTCAGAAAGGGTGATTAATGATGCAAAATCCTCTGCAGAGCATATTCATCAATTTTAGGAAATAATAAGGAAGAAGTTATAGGACATTAATGAAAATAATAATATGGAACCAAATATCATTAGAAGACAAGATATCAAAAGAATGAGATATGATGATGGTCTATTTGAGGAATGAGAGACTTCTACAAGGAATTTAAAAAAAGATTTAAGTATAATAAGATTGACCCTTTTGAGATTTAAACAAAGATGAATGTTAATGCATATGAGGTGAATTCACCACATAAGTTTTCTATTTCTCCAACATTTATGTTTCATATTTGTATGCATTTCATGAACGAAATAATGTCATGGTAGACATTGAAGAATTGGTCTAGAATGAACAAATTCCATGGAAGAAGAAACAGAAGGTGGCACAAGATATTAAAAAGAAAACAATCAATACAAAACAAGGTATTTTTAAGAAGTATTGGATAAAATGAGAAGTTGTGCACCAAGAGGACAACACATGTATCTAAGAATGGGATCCAAATAAATTTGACATACAAAAGATACAACAATTCAATCACAGGAACTTATAGGAGTTGAGTTCTTTTCAGCCAAGGGAGAATGATGTGTATTCAGTGGCATATCTTGCGGATACCATAACTTTTGATCTGGGAGTTGAAATGAATCTATTTTATAACTAAAAGCTCTCAAAAAATTCTATTTTTTAGTGGATTACACCATCCTCTTATATTCCATTTTAAGAATTTTTGGAGGCTGAAATCATCCATCTAGGGCCTAGAAATTGGGCTTAAAGTTTTTATTTTATTTTATTAAATTTTCTAAAACATCAAATATGTTTGTAACCATGAGCCAACATGAGTTTCAACTCATTGAAGAAGTTAGTGTAGATACATGGTTAATGTCTACAAATTTATAGAATGTCAAAAACTAAATTTAGAACTTCCTAAAAATAGATATTGCTAAAATTAGTAAGTATTAGCAAAGATATTGAATTTAGTCAAGTTTGTTTTAGAAATCAAATTTAATAACGAGTCTTTTGGAATTTGAATAAAATGACATCTAATTAAATTGAAAGATCGTAGAGTAATTTTATTCCTGAATTACAAGAATTTATTGAAGAATCTTTCTCTTTTTTATTATTATTTTTGTTTGTCCGGCCTCATCACCAGGTCACTTGAATGTGATTGTTATGGTTGTAGTCATTTGAATGGACCCTTTTGACTCATAGTCTAGTTCCCCAATGGTTCTAATTGATTCATGTCTTACAATTTTTTGGCTTCTTTGTTTTTTCGAAATACATGCCAAATAAGTAGCTAGTTCGATATCAAGAAGTATATAGATACATAAGTACATTAAGTATATTAAGGATGATAAATCACAACTAAAATTATATAATCATAAGGAGAAAAGAAATTGATTTATTTCAAGAGAATCCTCATACCAAAAACATATTTCAAGCATTTAGAAAAAAAAACATCTAGAATTTTATTATTGTATTGATTAGAGCAATGAAGTGATAAGTTTTGAAACACTTGCATTACAGTACACTACTTAGTACCTCTCTTATATGTGGTTTTCTATTTATCAAATTTTATTAGATATTAGAGGGGTAATAATAAAGGTCATAAAACATAAGCCTCCATTAACTTCATTTAATTGGATGCTTTTTAAAAATATTATGGTGAAATAAGGAATCAAAGAAAGAACAGTGGTTTCCAAATCATTTACTAGGAAATTAAGAATATTAAGCAAGCTATTTGGAATCCTGAAATACATTCACAAGTTCATGATGATTTTTCAAAACATATTACTACAATTTTGGTTTTTTCCACGAAATGGTTTTCCTACAATTCAAACCGAAATTCTCTGTTTGCAATGATCTTCTTCGGTCTATATTACATTAGTGTTTTAAACTGTGCTTTAGTATTTCTTTCATGAACATCTGTCAAATTGTAATAAAATTTCTACCAAGTTAAATTCTTAATTCTCCTCAACATTTAAATATTCCCATATCCTATACTCTAAATATATTATTAACTTCAGATTTTCATTAAAACTATTTAAGCGAATGTCAAATGTATTGTGGCCCATTGTAATGTATTGGTCATGCGAAACAACTTTCCACTGGACTTTACATTCCCTCTATTTACTTATATTAATATCTATATTTTGATAAAAATTTACTTGCGAGAAATCTATCAACATGTGAAACAAACAAACACGACATAATATCGCTCATAGAGTAATGTTTGATTCACAACGTCTCGCACAATTTTGCACGTTTACGTTGTCTAATTTCTTTTCCTTGTCAACTGGCAGCTATTTTTAACAGCCTGATAAAAATTCGTTTTTTTTTAACAATTATATACATATATAATTTTTTTTTACAAATTTAATAATTGTGAATCGAATATCTAGTATTATAGGAATGTTGAGGAAAACTAACATCTATCTAAAAGTGCTGCTGACTCACGAAATATGACTGATAACTAAATATTAGAAATTCCAGCCGCCCTTTGCTTTCTTGTTATTCCTCCACTATATCAAACATGCGCAGTCAAGCCCCCTTTCACTTTATGAACCTTCCTCAGTCACTGTCTATGTCCTCCTTAAATTCCATTTAACAAAGCCTGATAACCTAACAACTGTAGCGAAACTTCCTCGAAGAAAACTACATTGACGATCAATGAATTCTCCTAACTTCGTGGGTTTTGACCCACACGATTGTTCCTGTTTACATTAATTTGTTTTCATTGCCCTTCTCAATTTTATTTCATATCCTGCAGGGCTCTATATATTATGCCACCTGAGACTGTAGCGTATAGTGGTCAAGAATTGGCTCAGATGGACGTGAATCAACATGCTGATGCAGTACAATCTAACGGTGACACTGTTTTGGACATAACAAATTCTGCCCATAATCAGAACGCAGACGCATCACGTGTGATTATCATTACAGATGATTCTTCCGAGACAAATCATAATCCTCAACCTGAGCAAGAAGACATTGAAACCGCTCCTCAAGAAATTGGCATCCAAATAAAAGAAGTTGTCAAGGACAAGTGGAAGTACGTGAATTCTTCATTAGCATTCATGGGCATTTCTCTTACATTCTATGGTAGCGAATTTCATACTAATAGCCAGCTAAGCCCACTATTAGTTGTGATTTCGCTGGTAATTGTGTGTGTAGTTTTAGGAGTGCTGTGTTATATGATATACTGGAAGATTATGCAGGAGCAGCGATTAAGGGTGGAAAATCATGATGCCTCACAAATTGCAGGTAATCCATACCAACTATTTCTGCTAGCAATCTCGGCATGCTTGGCATGCGTAGTATATATCTTCATTGGCATCAACGCCTTAAGAAAATCATAATACGTACAAGATTTATGTTAGTTTAGAAAGTTGGGCGGTTCCTTGATATTACAACAGTGTATATACTTATATAAATACATAGTGATCTATATATGTATATAAGTATGTATTATGTTCATTAACATCAGCGCCTTAAAATAGGCATTATTAAAATATTTACAGCCATCACCATGGACATGGTGTTACGCAGTCATCCTTCCGTAGAAGATGACCTTCTCCAACCATTTTAAAAATGATATAAAACTCTTATGCAAGTAAGAAAACGAAAAAACATTTACATCATGGAAAGAACTTTTAGGATTGAACATAATTGGGAGAAATGTCATCTATGTATGAGAGAAAAAATATATGAATCAAATTATTTCACCACAATGTTGTGTATAAAAAATAAGGTAAAGGTGAGGTGAGGAGGAATACCTATGAAGTTGAAGAAGGTTGCATGTCATTGAGAAAAATAGGTTGATCGTGAAGAGATCCTTTTTGGCTAGGAAGGACTACCTATAAAAACACAACAATACTGTACCTGTATAACATGGGAATAGCATAAGACAGTTCCGAATGCCTAGTTGTATTTGCTAGGAAAGTCCGAGAAGTATTCATTGACTTCCTAGAAATATTATCAATCCACTTTTCCCTAAGTGGTGGGTCAGGACCTTAATGATAAAGAATATGATCAGTAAAAGAAAGTGGGTGGCTTATTGTAACAATATGAATTAGGTATTCTCAGTTGCTAACGCAATAAGACTAGATCACTACTAGATACAATATTGAATATACATCTAACATCTAGAGAACTAGAAGGGTAGACATTCTACAATTAGTAGGTGTGGCAGAGGTGTCACCTTCAGGAAGGTCTATTCTGAAAGATTAGGTGAGGTTGTGGGAAGGTTGACTTGGGTAACATTTTAGGAGATCAAAACTATGTAAATGAGATAACATCACCAGTTTATAAGAGTATCAGTATTCGGTTGGGTCCATACGATGTCGGTATTCTTGTAATAGCCATACGTCAGTTGGGTGATCAGATGTCAATTAGGGGAAAGTTTTTTCAAAGATTAAAATGACATAAAAATTTGATTGTGTCTTATGTGATAAAATGAACACATATATATGTTGGGGTCAGGATTTAGTGCTACAGGTGGTAGGAATTATTATTATTTAGATTCAGAGATGAAGAAATAGGAATTTGGGACTGGGGCCCTACTAAAGGTAACAAAAGAAGGATCTCAAACATAGATATTACAATGAAGATCACATGAAACAAGGCGAAGAATTAGGGATTGCAATATAAAAGCATGAAAGAAAGCAACCATAAATATAGCTAACAACCGAACATACATGAAATTTACATGAACCAAGGTCAGAAATAATGTAGATTTGTAGACCTGGATTTTCTGGTGGTAGAAACTCGAATAGTTGTGGTTGAAGGAGAGACAAGTCCTTCAATCCCATGCAATTTTTGATCAATAGAAGGACTCAGAATTTCCCTGTGAGTGATCCAATGCTCTGAAACACACTCTTGATGCCCTCCCAGAAATGGAGAATTGTGAATGCTTGGAATGATCTCAAGGAACTATGTACATGAGGTCACTATGATAGCTCGAGAATACCAATGCCAGAATATCTCATATATAGCTTGAGAGTAGATTTTTCAGAACCGAGTTCTCAAATGTCAAGTTGGAATTGTCTTCTTAACGATTACACCGACTTTATGGTTCCGTGACTGGTGCTGGCATATAGGGAAAACTGGTGTCAGCCTAGGGAAAGTATGGTTTCTTTTTATTCTAAAAACTTAACTGATTCTTTCAACATTCTAACGAATGAGGTGAGAAATGGTACACATCAATATTCTAGATTAATGTCTATGTCTTATAAGTGGTGGGATTTTGTTGTACATAGGATCCACAGTGGTTAGTCATTAATGATAATTAGTCTATAAATAGGTATTAGTTCAGTTGTAGAACGATGTCTTAGGGATAATCCATTTAAGGCAAGTTGTTAAGTTAGGGTTAGGTGAACAATTAGGGTTTGGGAAACTGGGTACGCAAGGTGACATGGAGAGGTGAAGGTGGCTAGAGACGAAAGTAGAATCAATTAGTTTAACTTAGGTAATTAAATTAGCATAGATGATCCTGAGGTAATCAAAATTAAAATGTAATATAAATGATTGAAACTAACATGATAGATGATGTATCAAGGGGCCTAAACACCAAGGGATTGCATCGAGATTAATTACATTAAAGGGGCTTAGAGTGTTGAGAACCCAATTTTGGGTGTCTAAGATTTTCATCCTTTTTGTCGTGTCAGCTTCCCTATTGACCTAAGTGACAATGACAAAGAAAGGTGGTCCATATGCCCCAAGTATGGGTATCAGGTGATCCCCCTTAAACCAAGATTCATTTCCCCTGAGGAACATGAAATAATCGGTGATCAGTGTTGATAACTAGTGGTAAGGTGACCTGATCTAAAATGAGGGTCAGGTGTGGGTATAGGCAATGATTGAACTATCGATGTATTGTAATAGGTGGGGGCTATTCAAACTTTCTTTCGCACACGTGATTTTGCAATGTGTAACGACCACACATTTTCACACACCAAAATACAACAGTACATAATAATCATGAATATATATGTTTTAACTTGCGCTCCTTGATACATAACATCACATAGGATCACTTGAGGATAATTTATAACACATGAGACATGTTTACGTAACCATGGAACCACAATATATAATATAAAACACATTATACACATCAAATCCACAAGTCCAAAATATGATAAGGTACAACAAGTTGAACCATTGACAATATACACTTACTCATAGGCACTTCCCACAATACATTATTGTTTATGGTGGAATATTTATTACAATCAATATTAGTTTATTAGTTGACTATAATTGTCTAAAGAACATATAACATGGGACCCTTTCCTTCCTTTACAATTAGGTTGCATGTTTTTATGTAACATTTCACCTATAGGGGTTCCTTTAGGATTTCCTCGTTTCTCCTGATGGAAATAAATTTACATAGCCTAATCGTGATGAGGAACGTATATATACACATGTGTATTATAATATTTGACTTAAGGATTTGTTTGAGATAATTGGGTTTACTTGGTTTGGAAAAATACTTTCGTTATAAGGAGGAAAATTCATAGGAAGAAAAAATAATGGTTTCTAGATCAATAGAAAACCTATCTTGAGTTCATTTCATAACATTGTTTAATAATAACAATATATTATTTTAATCTCACAAGTTATTACAACCAAATATGTATGATAACTAGTTAATTTGTATCATTCTTGAAATCATAATTTTTTGCTCCAATTAAGAATTCATATTTTCACAATCATATTACGCATGTAAGGGTACATTACACCTGTGTTCCCATTATAGAAAATTTTCTTTGAATTTTAGTGAAAAATTTCTCATTTTAAAGTACTTTTGTTTCATCATGATAAGGATTTCGGGCTGTGTTTCTTTCACTCATTTATAAATTGATAATTCACTTAGTACATAATAAGTATTGTATACGAAATACATTCTCATCCACAACAATATGGTTTAATCTTAGTATAAGGAAGATCATGTGTACTGCCCACTTTCCTTCGACACCTTGTGATATTGATCCCGATACTGCTAACTCTATTATGGACATTTTTATAGTTTAATTTAACATGATGTTAGATGTTAGATCATGGTTTATTGTGAAATCTAATTCATATATGGTGCATGATGATTATTAGAGACATTTTAGATATTGATGTTGATATATTGTTTGACATGGTTATATTATAGATTTAGTTCAGACTTGTGATATTTTGATATTTTGAGTAGACCTAGAAAATGAGAATTGAATTAATATTGGTAATGATATTGTTGTGGATGAAATTGTAAGTGATATTGCTGATTGTCTTGATGTTTGTTGTGATTCACATATATGTTGATGATCTTGAAGTTATATTTATATTCATTTGGATGTTCTAATATGGCCATGAGGCCGACAGAGGTATTTGTATTTTGTAGGTTTAAAATATGACAACAAACATCAAGGGATTGGAGACCAACCACATTAGAATTCTTAATGAATTCAACAAGGTCACCATGGCAGCTTGTATTTGTTTGTGTGTTTGATTGTGTTAGGGATTACCATGGGGGGAATCACTTTTAAATATGACCAAGGGTTATGTGTATTTATTTATTGGGTTCCTTTTTATTGATGGTTGTATGTGTTTCTTAAGTTATGTGTTTACCCTTTTTTTTATTTAAATAAATTATGGTATATAATGTGAGTAATCATATTGTTAAAATAAATTAACCAACTTGGGTCGTAAGAAAGTAATTATTGGATTGGTTGACTCTTGTATTAAATGTTGTAAGATATGTGTAAGTAATGTGTAAGTGATGTGTAAGAGATATATAAGTAAAATTTGGAGTATGAAACACTTCATCTTCTTTGGAATTTTAAAATTTTCCTTGGAGACTATTTTTGGAGGTTTGTGCGACAAGTCAAACTTGTCCCATACCTCTTAAATTTGCATACCAACCTTACCTACGGTTGGAGAGTTTAAATCTAGCCTTCATAATACATTTTTGTAAGTCTAGCTGAATGTTTTAATTGCACTTCTTGCTTGAAATTAATTTCATTCCTTTGGGGTATGGGCTTGATTTGAGTGTGTAAGTAAAATTGTCATTTTATTCACCTACTTATTTATTGTGTCTTGGAGATTAAAGTTGACTTGTGATTTAGAGTTGAGGATGTGTGATGTGGCATCCTACAAAGATCCACCTCATCCTCCTCTCTTCCCCCTTCTATTTATTAGAAATAATTTCAATTTTTTGGGGTTACACCCTTTTGGTTGCTTCACTTTTGAATGCTTCATTTGGGGTGAATTCTTTTGATGTTTGGAGCTCTTGCCTTTAGAGAAAGTTTGCAAACTTTTTATAGGCCTGTGATTTGTTGATCTTGGGTTGTTTTGTATTGGAAAGATTGTTGGTTGGAACTTGGAACAAACTCCATTATGGAGAGGTAAGAGCTTGGATCTTGAAATTATGTTCTTTTATTTGTGTAAATTTTATTGTTTTGAATGTTTTGGCATGTGTGTGGGCTATTTGGGTACATGGCCTAGGAATGGTGTAGGAGAAGACTATGGGGTATTTCTGTGGGAGGCATAAGTGTTTTGGGGAGGTATAAGTGTGGAGGGAGTTGGGATCTTGGTTCTACATAAGAGGTTGGGGAATGTGAGGAATAAGTGGTATTTGGGGGAGGCATAAGGGCATGTCAGGGATCTAAAATGATATATGTATATATTTTGGTGGTTTGTTCTCAGGTGGTGATACCCATTTCTCTTTTGTAATGCCCACTAAAACAACCCACTTGAGACCCACGAACAACCTAGATTTAGTTAGAAAATTATGGAAATTTTTTTATTTTTTAAGTGTTAACGACCAAAGTCTCAAAGACAATTAAATTCAACTGATAATTTTTTCCATTATAATAATTAATAATTCCACATTATAAAGCAATAAGGGTAATAAGTCCACACCTAGCTCAAATCTCCTTAGGGATTAATTTAATCATTGATTACATTGAAATTTTAGCTAAATATTGCCTGATTAAAACTTTAGGGTTAAGGGACCAAAAAAATTAAATACCCAAGGTATTTAATTCCAAAATATCTAAGACAAGAGAAAGGTTTAATTAAAGTGGGTAAAAGAATACATATTTAAAATCATCAGAGTAAATTCTTTCTTACCCACTCCCAAAACTCAGTTAAAGATTCAATTTGATTTCTACCATGATTAATGCAATTAAAACATCCTGAAAATATTCTCATTAGGTAGGGAATTTCCTCACCTTTCTGGTGATATAAATAAGTACTCCTAACTCTTCATATTTCTCAAATTATGGACTAGCTTGGGGTGAAAATTTTCCCAAGAGCGGGCCTGCAGGCTTGGGAAGAAATATTTCCCCAACTTGGGCCTACGGATTTCAGAGTGAAAATTTTCTCGAAGGAGAAAAATAGACCGGCGGAGTGGGGAAGCAAAATTTTCCCAGATGCGGGCTGGTGGAGCGGGAAAACATTTAGTGCTTTAGCGCTTTTGGGACAAAAGGTGTAATTTACCTCAACGCTCCCGTGAGTCCGTAAGGGAACACATATTAGCATTTACAAATTCTGGTGGAAATTCGGGCCACCAGATAATTTTAAGGCTTTTATCCTTTTTTTCTTCTGATGCCCAGCGAAGGCACCTATCGATCAATAATTGGCTGAGGGGCCCCGGAGGCAAAATTGCCAAATTAATTTTTTGGACTTAGATCATTTTTAGACAAAATGAAGGCTTGCAGATTAGCGAAGTGGTGGGAAGGTTCATGACTTTGCACATTTTGGGAAAAAAGCAAAAATAGGAAATTTTTAGCTCACAGGTTTTCCCAAGAATATTTTATTCATTTAAAATTTGATAGTTAGATTATTTTGAGCCCGAGATGAGGTAAAAACTTCAGAAGTCTATAACTTTTGATTGGGAACTCAGTTTTTGAAAAATGAGGACTTTATGGAAATATCTCAACGTCCTATTTTCATAGAAACCATAGGAATTTTATTTTGATAAAGTTGAAAGGTTAAATTTGGAGAAAACACCTTTCTATCACTTAGAAAGTTATCTGGTATTTTTAACTTATCAATTTTGTTCAAATTTATTGTTAATTCTTTTTCCACTTGCCAAATAGGCATTGAGAATTTTACATGGAATATTTTCAAATAGATTTCAAGGGTTAAACTGTTTGATTGAAGATCAATTCGAAGTTCCTAGATTTAACAGTAAAAACGACAGAGAAATTGTTTAAGTCCGATTTTGAAAGGTTCTATGAAAATTTCTTAAGTAATATAGTTTTTCTGGGATTGTTTTGATCTTTCTTACCTTTTATTAATGTTTCAAATGTCTTTCCTAGTCTGTAGGTTCATTCTGTACATTTTCTAATAATTATTTTCCAGTTTAAAAATTTCTAACAGAGATCTAATTCAAAAGGATCTATTTTCCATTTTCTTCTTCCAAGTATTAGGATACATTCCAATTCTAATCTGATACATTTAGTTGATTCAAATAAAATAATTCAAAACCAAAATGCAATTCTAATTTCTAAAACACTTTTCAAAAGAAAGAGCTCTGTGTTTTCCTCAAACGCATTTCTTCCTTTCAAATAGAGATTTCAAATACATTTAAATGATCAGATTCAATACCAAAATGCAATTTGAGAGATGTAATACAATAATTTATTTGTTCCCAAAAGAAAATTTATAACTTCTTTCTTTCATTCTTCAAATTCATCATATAGAATACAATTATTTCTTTCGAAAGAACAGAAACAAAGTATATATCTTTCACATTTCGATCTTACAACTTTCATATTCAATACAACATATTTCCATTACAAAACATATACAAGTTCATCCACTTCAAGTGGGAAGGTTACAATAAGAGTAATCTCAACAAGGGACTGTCAACTATTTTATTTCATTTTGCTTTGCTCCAGAACAACAACATGTAGATTTATCATTCTTCCAATTCTGATCACAACAAGATTAGGGGAAATCCAAAGCTCTCCATCCATCCAAGACATGCAATGACAAGGAAAATCCATCCTCCTTCATTGGCCCCCGAGCCCCAACCACAAAGCAATGGAAGATGTGATTCAAGTCATGGCAACAAAAGGCTTCCACAAACACACTCATTCAAAACACAGTCTAAAACAAAACTGTAGTTTTCCACTACAGAAAAAAACAACAAAAAATACTCAGTCTTCATCATGCAAGCCAAAGGAGCAAGAAACTATGGGGGATGTTACTTATGCCTCCCAAAGGGGAAATGGGTATCACCACCTGAGAACAAACCACAAAAATATATATCATTTCAAATCCCTGACATGCCCTTATGCCTCCCCCAAGTACTCCTTATTCCTCACATTTCCTTATGCCTCCCCAACCTCTTATGGCACCCCATAATGAGTAAAGAAATGCAAGTTATTTCTTTGTAAGGTGGAACCCAAATCCCAACTCCCTCCACACTTATACCTCCCCAAAACACTTATGCCTCCCAAAAAATAAACCCATAGCCTTCTCCTACACCATCCCTAGGCCATCTACCCAACTAGCCCACAAATAAAACAACACATTCAAACATTCAATCATTCACATATGCATACAAATAAAAGAAGAGTATTTCAAGAGCCAAGCTCTTACCTCTCCATGATGGATTTTGTTCCAAGTTCAAAACAACAAGGTCTCCAATGCTACAAAAACCAAGAGATCAACAATAAAAAAGCATGCAACAATCTCCAAATCTTCTCCAAAAGCAAGAGCTCCAAAAACCCAAAAGAAGTCGCCCCAAAATTGAAGTGATAAAAGTGAATTAAAAAAAAAACCCCAAAAACAAGTAAAGGAATTTGAATATATAGAAGAGGAAAGAGAAGAGGATAAGGTGGATCCATGTGGGATGCCACATCACACATCCTCAACTCCAACTCATAAATCAACTTCAATATCAAAGGCACAATAAATAATAAGGTGAATAAATGATAGTTTTACTTACACACTCAAATCAAACCCACACCTCATAAGGAATGAAATTAAAAGCATGTAAGAAAAGTGCAATTAAAGCATAGAACTTGACTTACAAAAAATTCATAATGAAGGCTAGATTTAACTCTGCAACCATAGGTAAGGTTGGTATGCAAATTTAAGAGGTATGGGACAAGTTTAACTTGATCCAAAAGCTTCAAAAATAAGCCTCCAAGGACAAATTCGAATTTCAAAGAAGGTGGAGTGTTTCATACTCCAAAATTAACTTACACACACATCACTTACAAATTTCTTACAACACTTTAATTTTACGTCAACAACTCTAATAATTACTTTCTTATTTCCCAATTTGATTAATTAATTTTAACAACATGTTTACTCACATTAATTTACCACAATTAATAATAATGAAAGCGGTAAACACATCACTTAATAAACACATACAAACATCAATAAAAAGGAACCAAATAAATAAATACACATAACCCTTGGTCACATTTAAAGGTGATCCCCCCCATGGGAATCCCTAACAATCAAACACACACACACACGAACAATACAAGTTGCCATGGTGACCTTGTTGAATTCATCTAGAATTCCAATGTGGTTGGTCTCCAATCCCCTAATGTTTGCTGTGATATTTTTAACCTGCAAAATACAAATACCTCCTTGGGCCTCATGGCCATATCAGAACATCCAAATGAATATAATATAATTTCAAAATCATCAATATATATATGAACCACAAAAACATCAAGACAATCAACAATATCACTTACAATTTCATCAACAACTATATAACCATCAATTTTAAATTCAATTTTTTTGGTCTACTCAATATATCCAAATATCACATGTCATCAAAATTTACATGTCAGACACAACAGGATATATATAATATATCATATCATATATAACCATGTCCAAAATATGTCTCAACATCTATATAAAATGTCTCTAACAATCATCATGCATCATATATGAATCAGAGTCAACAATAATCCATGATCTGACATCTAACACCATACTAAATCAAAATATAATAATCATAATATAGTCAGTAGTATTATGATCAATATCAAAAGTGTCGAAGGGAAGTGGGCACTACATCCCCCTCCCCTTAGACTTGAATTCCTCCTGGAATTCACAGGAAAGAGAGATAGGAACAAATGCAATAGAAAAAGGATCACTCCATTATGGGATTGCTTGCTTCAAACAAGTGTGGGTCTACAAAACCCAATTTTGTCCAATGAAATTCAGTAAGAAGAAGGGAGATTGTAAGGGATGAGTTCTAAAAATTTTGCATGCAAGGCTACGAACATTTAAATCTAGAGAGTAAATTTACACTATCAACCAAGATACCACACATAACAATATAACATGAAGAGTTCAACAGAGTCTTAAGAGTAACCACCAATTAGAGGAATAATAAGGAGAATTCCATGAGTTTTAAATGACCACATAGTTTCCCAAGGAATACAACATACTACAGTTAAAAGAAGTTCAGGTTTCCACACATTAATCCATGATTTCAAGTTTCATTGTTTAGACAAGGCTAGCAAAAATAAACAATGACCAAAATAATTTGCATAGGAACAAGTTTACTCAAGGTCCCACAATTTGAGTATTATGAGAGTTGAATCAACAAGGAAACCTAAATAAAAAAACATTTAAAATCGAAGGAAACTATTCAAAGGAAATTAGTTCTATAACTCGAGAGGGTACAATTAACTTTTCATGGTAAATAAAAGTGAATTCATGACCACAAGTTTTCCTATAGTCTGATTTTTACAATTTTGTTTTAATAATCGAACACACCATACCAACAAAATCTAAAGACAGTCAACCATTTAGCAAAATAGAAATAAATAAATATATATATATGTATATCTCCCCTATAATATAACATATAATATATATGCTAACAACTAACATTCAATACAAGTACCATAAAATATAGCACAATTGTATTTCATTTATCTTATTTCCCATCAAGCTTGAATAACCATAAAAAGAGCACAAGAAACATCGAATAACTCAAGGTCACTAGGGAGAATAACAAGTAACACAGGGTCCAATTAAAATCCAAGGGTGTATCCTATCAAAAGAGAAAACATCATCTTGTACTTTCCATCCTAATGGATAAAGGGATAAAAACAACAAGGTGACTTAAGAAAATATGAAGAAAAGAATATTCCCAAAGTTATTTCATATCCTTAACATATGTTGCCTCAAAATTACAATAACTTAGGTCTCTAAGGACAAGACAACACGAAATGAGGTTGCTTCTCAAACAATAGATAACATTATCAAACCAAAAAAGTACCACAACCTCACATTCATCGAGCTCCATTACGGGACAGATAAGGGAATGCTGACCCAAAACTCCCACAACTGAAAGGCCACATACATCTATGAACAAAAATTACTAAGAAAAAAAACACATTACTATCCACCAGGTGTTTCACAATTTCAGGTAGGCGACAGAACTACAGGTTCAACTATACATTGCACTCAATACACATAAATCTTACTTATTTTATAACTCAAATAATTAAGTCAAAAGTTGTAGTTTCATTTTTCCTATCACATTCATTTACGAGTTTTCTTAATTAAAATATTCCTTTTTATTCTGATATCACATGTTCACATTATAAGGATCACCACTAAGGTGGCCATGATATCTCACCTTTTTGTATAGGCAAACAAACAAAATATTTATTCTACTCCTAGGGGAGGTAGATTGACAAAGGTTTTCCTTTTATTTTCTTCTACATGGTTTTTGTTCCTTATATTAATCTATCAAGGTTAAAGCAAGGACCATTTTCTCTTTCTATGTTCCAGTTTATTTGTTAAGCTTTGAGGCCAAATCTCCTCAATTATGTTTTCTAATCTTTTGGTGAGTTTTTTCAATTAACATGGAATTAATGATTTTCAAATCGTAAACATATCACACTATTAAAGGCCAGTTTATGGTGAGAGAGATTCAATGAACACATCAAATTTTTAAGGGTTCAAGGAAACCTAGGGATGTTTTAACATAGAAAGGTTGATTATTAGATGGGTGGTAAAAACACCTAACTTAAAAAGGTGATGCAACCAACATGGATCACAACAATATTTTGAGGTTTTTTAATTACAAGTATCGTAAAATAAACATGCACTAGTGGGTAACTACAAGGTTCTAAAATAAGTGAAGCTGATGAGTACCCATTAAGGAAGAATGTTAATTACTTTTATTTCCTCTACTAGGGTTTGAACACTGTTTGTTGTTTTGGTGAAAACATTTCACTGACTTGATCAGACAATGAAAGTTTTCAAATCTACATCCATATTACACATAGAATAGTATCACCAAGGGAGAAAGTCAAAATGAAATGGAAATATTTATAACTATAAGAACATCTCGTTACTCATATAGAAGCGTCAAATGTATCCCAAGGAATTTGAATTAGCCATCTTATTCAACATTGGATTTACGATCTCAAGAGTTAAAGTTTGGTAAGGTAATCCACATTATAAAATACCATTGAGTATTAAATTTTTCAAGGTCTAATTACAATATCATCACCAGTTTTCTGGTCATTCCAAAGAGACTTTCAAAGCATCATAAGTGTCTCCACGTAATCCAGAGCTTGATAGGTCATATAGTTTATAAGAAATAACAAAATAAAAGTTATTTGAAAAATTATCACTAATTTTAGGTCAAGATAAAATAGACACACTTAATTGTACACCTAAAACACTCGAATGGGATTAATATCTAACCATAATTACCAACTGCATAGAATCCTCAAGTCACTTCTACTTAATATTTGAAATGAGGAACAATCAACAAACCTAGAATTGATAAAAATTAGTTGTCATTCATTATTTACTTGAGAGATCAATGTTTAGAGATATAATATATTTCCATGTCTAACATCCACAGCCAGCTTAAACAAACCGATGTTTTCATCAAGCCACAATGTAGCTACATTCTACTTCGATTAGGTCAAGCTATTATTCTTGTAAAAATCACCAACTACCACTAACAGGCTGCCAACTAGAATGTACAACATATTTTTGTACTCTCTTCCCAAGATGGTCGATTGTAATGAAAAGGGCACTTAACATCCAAGATACACTCAAGTTTTTCACCACATTTAAAACCAAGGCATTTTAAGCACATAAGAGGACATTCAAAAACCTAGGGGTGTACCCCCATATGACTTTTAAATGTATGATATACAAGTAAATTGAAAATTTAATCTCATGTTGATTTTTCAAGAAGAAGCCTCCACGTCAACGTTTAGCTAAGCTCCAACAACATAACGAATCTCCGAGTCACCAATCAAAATCAATAAGTCCTTTTGTTGAAATTTCACCATCGACAAAATTGTCTAAGTAGCCGCATTGCAAAACTTGAAAATTCTTGCAAAAAATAAATTGCGAGAAGAGTCTCATGAAGATTCTCAATCCAATCAGCAGGTAAAATCTAGATGCTAGTCCTTGATAAAATGACACCAGTTTACAACTTAAAAGTAGAAAATGTTAACATACATGTCACTTCACATCCCTTCCTAGCCTTTTCAATAGGGGTCTCTACCCGAATGGTCAGTTCCAAGGACACAAAATAGTGTCGTGATTTCATAAAATACACCCATGTTGTCCTTAATTTCCACTCTCCAATATGGGTAATAAAAATGAAAAAATATACAACTAGATTTTTGAACTTTCCTAATTGACATTGAATTAAAAGAACCTTTTAAGTACAAATTCTAATTAACAATAGACAAGAAGGAAAATAACCAGTATTATCCAATTCAAGATTCACTTTTTCCATACAATTTAAATTCCAAAAACTCAATACGGAAATCTCAACAAAGGGCACTGACACTCATTATACACATTAATGACAATGCCCTCTTTTAGGAATTGTAAAACAACATGCATTTTCATTAAGGGGTTACCAAGTTTGCCACTTCACTTTTCAGTTCACAAAAATCAATTGTGTAAACGATTTGATAATTACTTAGTGATCAAAAAAATGAGAACAATTTCAATCACACAGGATGAGTTGATATCAACAAGGACACCTAAATTGAATAAAACATTTAAAATCAACGAACTCCCTTCCAACAAAGTACTTCTAAACTCTAGAGGGTACAATTAACTTTTCATGGTAATGAAAGAGTGAAGTCAAGACCAAAAGTTTTCATAATAATTTGATTTCTAAAATTGTAGTTTTAAGAATCCCTTGCATAAACTCAATACCATTGACATCTATTGAGAGGTCAACCATTTAGCAAAATAAATATATAACCTTGACCAAACTTTTTTCAACTACTGAAGGAAGGAAGCTCTAAGAAGCTTCTATTTGTTACTCTTCCCAACCCCAGTAAATGACACAACTACAGATTGTCGAACCACAAGATTCAACCATACAATTTAGATCAATAACACAACTCTAATACGGAAGGGTCATCAACATAGGGCTTGGCAGATCGTACAATTAAAACAAGTTTTCCCAGGACTTGTTACAATTTTTGATAAGTGCAAAGGGGAACCAAGTTTCCACTTTAGAAGTCTCACCAAATATCAATTTAATTTGATTCATTCTTAGTTTCACAAAAGAGTCTCACAATTTCAGGATCACACAGGATGAGGTGAATCAACAAGGAAATCTAAGTTTTAGAAAAAACATTTAAAATCAAGGAACTATTCCAAGAAACGACATACTTCTATAACTTGAGATTGGTACAGTTAAAAAATTTTCATGGTAATAAAATCTTCAAAACCTCTCATGACCATGAAGTTCGTTCATATAAATTGATTTTGAAACTTTTTTTTTTAAGAATCGAACACACCATACAAATGAAATGCTATAAGAATTCACCATTTAGCAACTCTCCGGGATAATTTATATATATCTCCCCATAGATAACATATCAATACAAGTACCATACTTATAGAAAAATAGGATTTAATTAATCTTCATTTCCTACATCAAGCTTGGAATAACTAACACACTTATCTCTCCCAAGACAATTCACACTCAAACACCAAGGACCACTCTAAGGTCTCTAGGGAGAAGAACAAGTCTTTCTAATAATACAATCCAAGGGTAAAAACTCTATGACAAAAGTGAATAACATCATCTTGCACTTTCCATCCTAATGGACATAGAATAACAATAACAAGGTAAACCCAAGAAAATATGAAGAAAAGAAGACCTCCTTGAAGTTATTTTATATCCTTAACATATGTGCCTCAAAATTACAATAACTTAGGTCTCCAAGGACAAGACAACACGAAAGGAGGTTGCTTCTTAAACAAGAGATAAGTCTCAATCCAAAAGGACCAAAAATCACACTCATCGAGCTACGGGATGATAAGGGGCTCGATGATGACCCAAAACTCCCACAAGAAAGGCACATACATCTATGAAAAGATAAATACTAAGAACTAGAACACATTACTATCCACAAGGTGTTTCACAATTTTCAAGTAGGCGACAGAACTATAATGTTCAACTATACATTGCACTCAATAAACATAAATCTTACTTATTTTATAACTCAAATAATTACGTCAAAATTTGTAGTTTCATTTTTCCTAAGCACATTCCTTTACGAGTTTTTCTTAATTAAAATATTCCTTTTTATTTTGACATCACATGTTTTTGTTATAAGGACTACCAAAGGGGCATGATATCTCACCATTCTGTATGGCGGAAAAAAGAAAAAGTATTTATTTTACTCCTAGAGGAGGTAGATGGACAAAGTTTTTCCCTTTTTGTTCTTCTACATGGTTTTTATTTCTTCTATTAATCTACCAAGGTTAAAGCAAGGACCATTTTCTCTTTCTATGTTCCAGTTTATTTGTTAAGCTTCAAGGCCAAATCTCCTCAATTATAGTTTTATGATGTTTGGGTGAGTCAATTTTTCAAAAAAAAATTAATGAGAAGGAAGGGTAAACATATCACACTATTAATTTTATGGGAGAGAGAGGTAAATCAACACATCACATTTTTAATTCTAAGGAAACAAGGGACATTCAACATAGAAAACACATTATTAATTTTTAAGAACTAGGAAACAATCAACCAACATGGATCACAACAATATTTCAAGATTTTTCCACTAATTACAAGTATCATAAAACATTCCTAGTGGGTTTCTACAAGTTCTCAAAATAAGTTACAAGGAAGTCCCATTAAGGAAGCATAATTACTTTTACTGATCTACTAGTGTTTAACAATGTTTGTTGTTTTGGCGAAAACATTTTACTCACATGATAAGACAAGGAAAGTTTTCAAATCTACACCCATATTACCACAGGATACCACCAACCAAGAAATAAAAATGAAAAGGAAATATTTTAACTATAAGAACACCACATACTCACTAGAAATCATCAAATGTAAGCAACCAATCAACTATCTATTCAACATGGCTTTACGACCAAGAGTTATAGTTTTGTAAGAAGAATCAAATTATAAAATACCATTCGAGATTAAATTATCAAGGTCTAATTACACTATCATCACTCAATGTCATGGTCCAAAAGACTCAAAGCATCCATAAGTGTCTCCATAATCCAAAATTAATAGGTCATAGAGTGTTATTCATAAGTAACTTAAAAAAGCTTTAAGGAAAGGGTAGAGTTATTTATAGGTCAAGAGGGAAAACCAAACACACTTAATTTACACACAATACTCAAATGGGATTAATTCTAACCATAATTACCAAGATTCTCATATAATCCTCAAGTCACTACTTTATATAATGAAATAAGGAAATTCTTGATAAAACTTAGCATGCCATCAAAGAGAAGCCACTACCAAACAACACACTTTTCCACTAACATCCACATAGCCAGGCAATGCAATCCCCTAACATAATTCATCAACCCACAATTAAACACCTCTACTCTGACGAGGTTCAAGCTCTTATCAGATTGTAAGAGAATCACCACCACCGCTAACAGGCTGCCAACTAGAATGCACAACACAACGAAATGCAATGCACTATCTGGGACACCGAAAAATGCACCAAACAGGCTAAAATTACATGTAATTTTTTTTTTAGCCAAAAGTGTTTAAATTAATACTAATACATCTCTTAAACTCTTTCTTGATTACTAATTTTATACCATTTAATTATTTTCTAATTTAAATTGTTCACTAACCCTAAACTCAAAATTAATTATTTAATTATATTTTAATTTTACTAGTGCCCAAAAGAATAAGTCTACACCACTTTTATTCTATTCACCCTCTCCTTAGGTTCATCACCCTTTCTTTTTTTATATATTTCCCATTAACAACCCATGACAAAAGAAAGGTGCAGGGTTAATTAATGACCCTAGGATCAAGTTCATCTTGGCCCTTGGATTTCAAATTTCCCTAAAAAAAAAAAAAATTGCCCTAACCCTCTAATGTTTTATCTTTTCTTTCTCTTATTTCTTTCTCATTTGCTTTCTTTTCACTTGTGCAGGTTTTGGAGAGAACTATGGAAACTATTTTTTAGTTTGTTTAAATATTATCTTTGTTTTTTGTAATGACTCTTGCTGTATTATTTTTTTGTTATGGAGTAAATATAATATAGTCTTTTTTTGTGAAAATTTGAAAAGATTGACTTTCCTAATTTTTTTTTGTTACAGGAGGAAGAGTTTATGTGGGAAGGCGGCAGTGCTGGAGTGGCCGCGGGGACAGGTGGAGGGGGCCGCGGCGCGCATATGGGGTTGCAGAGGGGGGTGGAGGGAGGGGCCGTGCCGGGCGGAGGGACTGTTGTAGGGGGGTTGCTGCAAAACAGGGCAGGACAGTCGGAGAGGGGGGCAGCCAGCATAGTTGGAGGGGGGTAGGGTCGAAAGCAGGGGGAAACGGGGCGGGGGCAGGGCCCGGGGCGCGGGGGCGGGGGGTGGGGCCGCCCCCAACGGGGTTACAGGGGTGCGGTGTGGGCCGACCCCCCCCCCTGCCCCATATCCTTTTTTTTTGGTTTTTTTTTGAAAAAAAAATTGGGATAGGGGTTCACCCCCCCTTCCCGCTATGTTATTATATATTGTTTATATATAAAAACATATTGGGACATATATAACATATTATATATGTCGGGGGCCGAACCCCCCCCCTTTTTTTTATTATTATTATAGGAGGGGGGGGGGTATTTATATTTATTCAAACAGTTTATTTAATATAAACCTTTTTTAAATGTAATTATAGCTTAATTATATATATATATATATATATATATATATATATATATATACTATACATTATTATTTGATATATTATTAATTTAATGGTTTATACATATATATATATATATTATATATACATATAGTCTTTTGATATAACTAAATTATCTATATTTTAATACAAATATATATAATATAATATAAATACATAATATAATAGATAAATAAATATATATATATAAGATATATATAAATATATATATTCAAAGGATTATTCTTCAAATTGTAAACATAAATCTTTGATAAAAAAACAATCTATATCTTATTTAAAATAAGACTATATTTTATTTCAAGGTAATTTTTTTTAATTAAAAAGAAGATAGATTTATCTTTTGTAATGACAAAAAACCAGCAATAAATTTCCTTTGCATTTTTTTTAATTAAAAAAAATTGATTTCTAATATAGTTTCCATACTGTAGTGTTAATACTCTACAAGTAAACCAAGTTTTTCCAATCAAAATGATTTCCTAAGACAAATTTGCAAGGAATGTAAATCAAGAAGAATGCAAATTCCTAATAGATTAAACAGAATAAAGTTTCATATTTTAGCATGTAAGATATATTAACATGGAATGTTAAACAAGTACAGACATTACAACAAGAATATATATTTCTTTTCAAATATACATATATTTCTTTCATTTCAAAAGGAGATTATTTCATACATGTTTCATATATTAAGAAAACAACAAAACTTCAATACTTTATATATTTTCTTCCAAGTTCAATATACACAATACATATCCACCCAAAAGGGTTTACACAAAATTCTTTTCACAAGACTTTGAATGAACTTTTCAAACTAAAAACACAAAGGGAGCTTAGCAACTCCTTTCAAGATACAAAGGCTTTAAATACAAAATGAATTACAATTTCTTACAAGTGGAATTCCAATCCACATAGCCATATCCAAGGATTCTTACAAGAAAAAAGTACATCTTCAAATAGAGATAGTTAGAGTCACAAAGAGAGGAATGCCAACAAAATGAAGGAGACAATTCCAAGATGACAAGAGATTCCAAGCTTGAGATACATCAAGGAACCAACAAGGAGAAAGAGCTTGTTTTCCACCCAACCATAGGCATCATCACATGCCTATCCCAAGGTTGGGATGCATGCTAGCCTCCCCCAAGCCCATGGGAAAGAGGATAGCTAACCAAAACTTGCACAAGGTGGAGGGTAAACTAACAATGATACAAGCACACAAAATAAAAATATGACAAATACAAAACAAGACTCCAAAATTTACAAGGAGGAGAACCCATGTTCATCCTCAAAAAATGGGGAAGAGAGGAGAAAGTTCTCCAAAGTTATGCATCAATATTATTTGCACAATAAACACATCTCCATACCTCCTTATTGCTCCTTATTCAAAACAAAACCCTCCTTATTCCTCCCCCTTTCTCCAAGTCCTCCTTGGAAGGATTTTCAAACCCCAAAGGGGTTTCCTTACCAAGAATGGGGAAGGAGATTCAAGCCAAATGAATCAACTTCCCCACCTCAACCATTTGAGGGGAAAAACAATAAGACTCCTACAAGGCTTGTCCATCAAGCCTTGAGGATTGAGAGGGAAAATTCCCTCTCTCTTCCCCCACACTCCAAAACTCCATCATGCCATATGATGGAGGGAGTAAAAAAACAACAAACAACCAAAATCTACATACAACAAATAACAATTTCAAGCAACAATCTAACAACTAAAATAAAGCAACACAACAATAAGACATAAGAGCCTACCTCAAGGAAAGCTCTCCAAAAAGCTCTCCAACTTCAAGTTTCTCCACTCTTGACTCAAGCAAATCTCCAAGCTCCAAAATCACCCAAGCATCCAAGCAAGAAGTTCCAAAAAAAAAAGTCCCTTCTTTTCCCATGAATGGGAATTTGAAGAGGAGCAAGCAAGCATCCTCACAAATGAGGGGGTGACATGTGTCACCCCTCTCCCTCCTCATGGTCAAAGATGCCAAAACAAAAGAGAGAAAGGGTAAAATTAACTTTTTGCCCTCTTCTCCCAAATTCCCTTAAATGTTAGCAAGACAAAACTAGTGGAACTTTTGATAAACACACAAATCCACATCCCTTACATGGATGTGACAAAACAAGGGTAAGAAAAGGGAGGGAAAACTCCCTCTAGCCTTGAAAATAAGCCCCCCTACCCATTAGGTAGGGTCCAAGGGCTCATTTTTGTGATAGGGGGACTCCCAAGCTACAAAGGGGTCCCCAAAAATGCCCAAAATACCCTAATTTCGGGTTTTGCATTTTTGGCACAAGGGTAGAGGGTGTGGGGACCACCCAAGGGTCTCACATGTGACCCTAAACCCTTGTGATTAAGAGACTAATTAACAAAATCAACAATTTAAAAGAAAGTGGGATTATTAACTCCCAAAACAAGTTTACAACTAACCAACTATCCTAACCAAAATTAATAATTCAAAGCAAAATACATTACATACATTGGGGTCACTCATAGTGCCCAAAATTAATAATCACCTATACTAAGGCTTCACACAGTGAACATGGCTAGGACTTAGCCCGTGGGCTGCTTGTGTAAGATTGAGTAGCTGGCCTGAATCCCACGTTCTCCTGTAAACCTGTCACCTGCACACTCATTGCACACATTAACCGCACCTGTCCATACAATATAATTAAATGACATAGTAAGATATCAATGCATTCTAAACTAACCTAACATCCTACTGAAATCAAGATGCGACAACGTGCACAATTATATTCCATATTCCAAAAGTTAGACAAGATGATAAAGTGACATATAATCCCACCATGCAACAACTATCCATCAATGTAATTAGGTTCCAAACACATCATCATATTCATTAGTTTCCATGTCATAACAAGAAAATGCGACAATAAAGAAATTAGGCTAAATTGGCGCTATACGCCTGAATGTCACACATGTCTAATAAGATCAAATATCTAAATATAATGTCCAAGATATAACCAATCACTGTCAAAACATGTCTATGAGCAAAGAAACAACAAGCTACTGAGCTATAAAAAGTGTGGGCACTACATCCCCCTCTACTAAAATTAGACTTCCTCCTGGAAGTCACTGAAAGAGGTAGGGATATCTAGCCCTCAAAGGTATCGCATCCTCCCAGGTAGCTGTTGTCTCGTCGTACCGGTCCCACTGTACTCTAACCTGGTCCAAGTCTCGACCCCGAAGGGCCAACCTCCGGTGCTCCAGTATGCGTACGAGCTCCAATCTCCACTGTCCTCCGTCCTCTACCTGTAATGCCGACCAATCCAAAACATGAGAAGCATCAGGTACATATCTACGTAGTACAGAAACATGAAAAACATCGTGGGCCCGTGCAAGGCGTGGTGGCAAAGCTAGGCGATAGGCAACTGGACCGATGACCTCTAAAATATCAAAAGGCCCCACAAAACGAGGCGATAGCTTAGAACCCTTTCCATAACGGATAGGACTCTTATGCGGACGAACTCTCAAGAAGACTTTGTCACCCACTAAGAAGTGACGATCAATCCTCTTGGTGTCTGCATACGCCTTTTGGCGTGCTCTGGCCTACTCAAGACGTTGTCTAATCAACACAACCTGCTGCTCTAAATCCTGAAGATAGGCTGGTCCCAGAATGATCCTGTCATCTAGTCTATCCCAACTCAAAGGTGTCCTGCAAGGTCGTCCATACAAAGCCTGGTAAGGAGCCATACCAATGGAACTATGATAGCTGTTGTTGTAGGAAAACTCAACTAGATGCAAATAATCTTCCCATTTCCTCTGCTGATCCATGACATACATTCTCAACATGTCCTCTAACACCTGATTAACCCTCTCTGTCTGCCCATCTGTCTCTGGATGATAAGCTGAACTAAAATTGATCTGAGTACCCAGAGCGGCCTGAAAAGAAGTCCAGAAATACTGAAGTGTAGATAGTATCCCTGTCATTAATGATGGTCTTCAGAATCCCATGCAACCTAACAATGTCCTCCATAAATACCTTGGCAATGGCCTGTGCATTATAGGTGACCTTGGTTGGTGAAAAATGCGCAACCTTAGTCAACTTATCCACGGTGACCATAATGGTGTCATGACGATAAGATGACATAGGAAGTCCGACTATGAAGTCCATGGAGATCACATCCCATTTCCACTCGGGAATATCATGGGGGTGTAAAAGTCCTGCGGGATGAGAATGCTCTGCCTTGACCCTCTGGCACTCAAGGCAACGTGCAACAAAATCTGCTATGTCCCGTCGAAGACCTGGCCAATAATATAACTCCCTCAAATCAGCATGCATTTTCTTCACTCCTGGATGTGCCACATATGGGGCTCGATGAGCCTCTGTGAGGATGAAGCTACGCAGATCACCTGACTTAGGCACGTAGATGCGCCTGTGGAACCGAAGCAAACCATCTGTCTCTAAAACACACCCAGAATATCTACCCTCTAAAGAACCCTGAGACTCTAACATCTGTCTAGCTCCCTCATAAAATCTGTCCTCTGGAAGGTGCTCAAGAATCCTGCCTCTCAAATCTGACTGAAGTGTCAAAGAAGCAAGCACATGTCATCGTCTACTAAGAGCATCTGCAACAACATTTTCCTTCCCTTTGATGTACTGAACCTCCATATCATACTCACATAGGAACTCCATCCAACGCCGTTGACGAGCGTTGAGGTTCGGCTGTGAGAAGATATGCTGCAAACTCCGATGGTCTGTCCTCAAAATGAAAGGCCTACCCAAAAGGAAATGTCGCCAACGCACTAGAGCATGTACAACTGCTACAAGCTCCAAGTCATGAGTAGGATAATTAAGCTCGTAGTCCTTGAGCTTACGAGACTCAAAAGTAATAACCCGACGCTCCTGCATAAGAACTGCTCCCAAACCCTCTAGTGATGCATCAGTACAAACAACAAAATCCTCTGTCGGGTCTGGAACTGCTAAGATGGGCACCGTGGTTAACCTTTCCTTAAGCAACTGAAAAGGCTTGCTCACATTTCTCTAACCAATCAAACTTCTTCCCTTTCCTCTGAAGAGAAGTGATAGGGTGAGCAATCCTAGAAAAGTCATGTATGAACCTGTGGTAATACCCTGCCAAACCCATGAAACTCCTCACCTCAGTAACTGATGTGGGTGCTGGCCAGTCCAAGATAGCTTGTATCTTAGAGGGATCTACGGAGATACCCTCGCCTGAAATGATATGACCCAAGTACTGAATCTCTGTCTGAAAGAAGCTGCATTTTTCCAAGTTCCCATACAACTTCTGCTCTCTCAAAACCTGAAGTACCTGTCTCAAATGCTCCTCGTGTTCCTCCTCGGAACGAGAATAAATCAATATGTCATCAAGGAACACTAAGACAAAGTGATCCAGAAATGTCCTTAATACTCCATTCATGAGGCTCATGAAGACAGCTGGGGCATTAGTCAAACCAAATGGAACCACTGTGAACTCATAATGCCCATAACGTGTGCGAAAAGCTGTCTTATGGATGTCTGCATTTGAAATGCGCAACTGATGATATCCTGACTTGAGATCAATTTTGGAGAACACTCTCGCTCCCCGCATCTGATCAAACAAGTCATCAATCCTAGGGAGTGGATAACGGTTCTTTATTGTGACTTTGTTGAGCTTCCTGAAGTCTACACAAAGCCTGAGAGAACCATCCTTCTTCTTCACAAATATGACTGGCGCTCCCCAAGGAGATACACTAGGGCGAATGAGACCCTTATCCAACAACTCCTCTAACTGAATCTTGAGCTCATGAAGCTCTGGGGTCGTCATCCGATAAGGTGCCCTAGAAACTGGTGTTGATCCAGGTACTAAATCAATGGTGAAATCCACCTCTCTGCGGGGTGGTAACCCTGGAAGCTCGCCTGGAAAAACATCTGCATACTCCCTCAAAACTGCATGATCATCTAAGGGTGAATGCTCTGGAATGCTCTCAGATCGATCACTGATGGTGATAGCAAACAACTGACAACCCTTACGCATGCTCCACTTGAGTTGCTTAGCCGATATCATGCGCAAGGAGATAGGCCTCTGCATCCTTGATATAACAACTGCACTCCCAAGATCATCCTGACACTCAATGACCTTATTTCTTCAATCCACCTTAGCTCGATGAGACTCGAGCCAATCCATACCCAAAACTACCTGATAGGAACCTAGAGGGATAACTCGGAGGTCAAGAGTAGTGGAGAAGGCTCCTAAATCAAGTACGCAACTCTCCACATACGAGTCCACGGCGAGTTTGGCCCCAGAAGCCAACTCAACCTACCAACTATCTGGTTGCCTAGCCACCACTAGCCCACACTGGTCCACTATAGAAGGTGATATAAAGGAATCTGAAGCACCTGAATCAAAAAGTACTGAGACAGAAATACCCCTGATAGTACCTGTCATCTCAATGACCGTGGCCTGATGCTCGGCCTGGCGGTTGTCAACCGCTGCATATACCCGATGAGCGCGTCCTACATCACCCACTGTCTGCTCGGATCTAGCAGCTCTCTGTGCATCCATGGTATTGGGTTTGTGCGGGCACATGCACACATAGTGATCTGGAGATCCACAAATAAAACAACCTCCTGTACCCCTCTGAGATGGGGTCCCTCCTGTACTCTGGTGTACTGATCCTGCCGGTCCAACCCTAGCAGACTGCTGAGTGCGAGCTAGTTGTGTCTGCTGAGTGCCCTGCCTCCTATCTCTGGCTCCACTAAAACCACCTCTAGAAACACCTCTCTGAAATCCCTGTGTCTGCCTAGCCCCCTGCTGCGGGTGGCCCTGCTATTGTGTCTGTCGCTGTGGGTGCGGTGGAGCCCTCGTGGCTGCTGGCAGAGGCCAAAATCCTCCTCTAGGGGATGGTGCAGTACCTCGTGACCTCTGACTCTGGAAGGCCTGTATCCTCTCCTGAAACTTGCTCTTGTTCCTATCACGATGCTCCTGTGCCTTGGTCCTGTTCTCCTCAGCTAAGTAGGCCTTCTCAACGGCCTTCTCAAGTGTGGGAGGAGATAGCATCCGAACTGCTCCTGCTATGTCTGCATTAAGCCCTCGAATGGACCTGTTAACCTGTAATTTCTCATCTTGCAGGTAATCCACATACTGTAGAAGATCCAGGAACCTGCTCTCATACTGCGCTACTGTGCCAGATCCCTGTCGTAAGTCGTGAAACTCATCGATCCTCTTCTGAACAAAATGCTCTGACATATAACGAGCCCTGAAACGCTCCTCAAACATCTCCCAAGTCACTGTCTCTTGAGTCAAATGGAGCTTCCGCTCCTCATTCCTCCACCAAACGCCTGCTGCGTCTTGGAGGAGGTGTATGGCGAACCTTGCCTTGACGTTGCTCTCGTAAGAGTGCAAGCCAAAGCAACTATCCAAGCTGAGGAGCCATGACTCAGCCCCAAAGCCATCTGTAGAGCCGGTATAAGTGGGTGGCTACAAACGAAGAAGATCCCTGATCACACTGCCTGTATCTCGATCCTAACGATGCAGTCCCAACAGGCGAAGGGAGTCGCCTATCCTCGAATGGTCCCTCGAGACTGTGTGATCGGCTACGACGGAATGAGGCTACCCTCTCGTGATGAACGGAAGGGCTGCGTGACCTCTCCCGCCTCGGTGTATCGTGCTCTAGCGGCTCTGAATGCGCGTCCTCACCTATCGGCTCCTCGTCTCCCAATGGTGTCTCCACTCTCGTCTCCTGCGGCTGTGGTAGGCGCTGCTCCACAACGCCTATCAGTTGGCGCAAGGCCTCTAATATCCGAGGCCCAAAATCGGGCGCCGACGGCTCCTGCGTAGATGCGCTACGCCCCATACCTCTAGCTGATCGTCCTCGCTTAGGCGCCATCCTGCGCATGAGGTGAGTGAGCATTTATTAATTTAAAATTTAATGGTGAATGGATGATTTATTTTATCTGTTTATTTTTATTCATTTAGTTAATTTTGTGTTGTTAAAATTACCATTAACTATTTTAATTAATTACCCAGTGGTCCGCGAGTGCGAACCCCAAGCTCTGATACCAACTGTAATGCCCCATCTGGGACACCGAAAAACACACCAAACAGGACTAAATTTTCAGGTAAATTTTTTTTTTTAAAAATGAAGTGTTTAAATTAATACTAATACATCTCTTAACTTCTTTCTTGATTACTAATTTTATACCATTTAATTTTTCCAATCTAAATTGTTCACTAACCCTAACTCGAAATTAATTATTTAATTATATTTTAATTTTACTAGTGCCCTAAAAGAATAAGTCTACACCACTTTTATTCTATTCACCCTCTCCTTAGGTTCATCACCCTTTCCTTTTTTATATATTTCCCATTAAAAACCCATGACACTAAAAAGGTGCAGGTTAATTAATGACCCTAAGATCAAACCATCTTGTCCATTGTTTTCAGAAGGAAGCCCTAAAGTTGCCCTAACCATCTCCTTGTACTTCTTTCTCTTCTCTTTCTCCTCATTATTTTTTTCTCATTTGCTTTCTTATTCCCTCATTTATTTTAGACATCCTCCATGCAAGTGGAACTATGGAAACTATTTTTATTATTATTATGTATTACCTTTGTAACTTATTTGTAATAATCTTGTTGTATCCTTTTTTTGTTATGGAGTAAATAAATAAAAGCATTTCTTTTATGTACCGGCCTGTGAAAGGAATTGAAAAGCGGGGGGGCGGATTAGAGGATAGGACAGGGTTTATTGTGGAAAGGTGGTGCGGGGCTGGTGTTTGGAGTGCCGCAGGGACAGGTGGAGGGGGCGCGGCGCGCATGGTGAAGGCAGAGGGGGGCAGGCTGTGAGTGGGGAGGTGGGACAGGTTTGGCGAGGGGCGGAGAACTGCGCGGGGGCGGCGGCGGATTAGGCAGTCAGAGGGGGGCGGCCAGCGTAGTTGGAGGCGGCAGGGCTGAAAGAGGGGGCGAGGGGGGGGTGGCAGGGAAGGCGGCCCCCAGGGCAAACATAGGGTGCGGGGTGCGGGGGGGGCAGCGCCCCCCCCCCTGTTATTAATTTTTTGTTTTTAGGGGTGTGCAGGTGGGTGCTGAAGGGGCCCGACCCCCCCCCACATATTTTTTTTTTGTTTTTTTTTTTGTTTATAAATATTTATATATAATATGTTTTATATATATATAAAAACCATTAAATTTAAATAAATAAGTATATATGTATATATATATAATATATATATCTACATATAAATAAATGTTTATATAAACAGCATATATATTAATTTAATATAAATACATATATATATATATATATATATATATACATATATATATTAAAGATTAATACGGATAAATATATAAACATACCTATATAAAAAAAATCTATATCAATATTGAAATATATTTTAACAGGTTGAGGTTAATTTGTTTTTGCAAAACAAAAGATAAATAGTTTTTTTTCTTTTGTAAAATAACTAAATTTTTCTTCATATAACTTTCTAGTAAATCTACATTTTATTTTATTTTCATTTTACTAAAATAAATTAGTTTAAATAGTTGATGACTTTCCATGTAATAAAGAAAAAGCAAACCAAGCTACTTTTTTCAAATAAATGCTATAAGTCTTTCAAATTTTAAAAACAAATTTGCAAGGAGAACCTTAAATCAAGAATGATTGTTTAATATGTATTGGTAATCCACATAAATTCTCATATAAAATGCAAGACTTTCCTTATCTCCATGGAATTATTTGTTAACAAGACAAGCACAGATGTTACAAGAAAAACTTTACAAGTTCTCTATTGCCAAACACCCACAATATTTCATATTCTTAACATGAGAGATTTATCAACATGGAATGCATACATATTAACAAGAAGGCATATATTTCAAAAATATATATTCTCTTTCATTTCAAAAGGAGATTACATATCATACCATGTTTTATTCATGCTTAAGAAAACAACAATTACAATACTTTATTTTATTTTCTTGTTCAAGTTCACATATACCACAATACATATCCACCCAAAAAGGGTTTAACTTACAATATCTTTACAAGACAATGAAATAAGGCTTTTAAATACAAATAAAGTAAATTTCTTACAAGTGGGTTCAAGGATACAATTCTAACAAAAAAAAATTGGTCACATTCAAATAGTGAAGAGTCACAAATAAGGAATGCCAACAATTGACAAGAGACTTCAAGTGTCTTCCAAGATGGCTTTCCAAGCTTGAAAATCCTTGACTTCAAGGCCAACAACAAGGAGAAGAAGGGCTTGTTTATCCACCCAACCTTTAGGCATCATCACATGCCTATCCCAAGGTTGGGATGCATGCTAGCCTCCCCCAAGCCCATGGGAAAGAGGATAGCTAACCAAAACTTGCACAAGGTGAAGGGTAAACAACAATGAAACAAGCACACAAACATAAAATTCACATACAACACAAGACTCCAAAATTTACAAGGAGGAGAACCCATGTTCATCCTCAAAAATGGGGAAGAGAGGAGAAAGTTCTCCAAAATTAAGCATCAATATTATTTGCACATTAAACACATCTTCATAACCTCTTATTGCTCCTTATTCAAAACAAGACCCTCCTTATTCCTCCCCCTTTCTCCAAGTCCTCCTTGGAAGGATTTTCAAACCCCAAAGGGGTTTCCTTACCAAGAATGGGGAAGGAGATTCAAGCCAAATGAATCAACTTCCCCACCTCAACCATTTGAGGGGAAAAACAATAAGATCCTACAAGGCTTGTCCATCAAGCCTTGAGGATTGAGAGGGAAAATTCCCTCTCTCTTCCCCCACACTCCAAAACTCCATCATGCCATATGATGGAGGGAGTAAAAAAACAAGCAAACAACACAAAATCTACATTCAACAATAACAATTTCAAGCAATCAATCTATCAACTAAAATAAAGCAACACAACAATAAGATCTAAGAGCCTACCTCAAGGAAAGCTCTCCAAAAAGCTTCCTAACTTCAAGTTTTCCACTCTTGACTCCAAGCAAATCCCAAGCTCCAAATCACCCAAGCATCCAAGCAAGAAATTCCAAAAAAAAAGTCCCTTTCCTTTCCCATGAATGAGAATTTGAAGAGGAGCAAACAAGCATCCTCACAAATGAGGGGGTGACATGTGTCACCCCTCTCCCTCCTCATGGTCAAAGATGCCAAAACAAAAGAGAGAAAGGGTAAAATTATCTTTTTGCCCTCTTCTCCCAAATTCCCTTAAATGTTAGCAAGACAAAACTAGTGGAACTTTTGATAAACACACAAATCCACATCCCTTACATGGATGTGACAAAACAAGGGGTAGAAAGGGAGGGAAAACTCCCTCTAGCCTTGAAAACAAGCCCCCCTACCCATTAGGTAGGGTCCAAGGGCTCATTTTTGTGATAGGGGGACTCCCAAGCTACAAAGGGGTCCCCAAAAATGCCCAAAATACCCTAATTTCGGGTTTTGCATTTTGGCACAAGGGTAGAGGGTGTGGGGACCACCCAAGGGTCTCACATGTGACCCTAAACCCTTGTGATTAAGAGACTCATTAACAAAATCAACAATTTAAAAGAAAGTGGAGTTATTAACTCCCAAAACAAGTTTACAACTTTACTAACAACCCTAAACAAAATTAATAATTCAAAGCAAAATACATTACATACATTGGGGTCACTCATAGTGCCCAAAATTAATAATCATCTATCCTAAGGCTTCACACAGTGAACATGGCTAGGACTCAGCCCGTGGGCTGCTTGTGCAAGATTGAGTAGCTGGCCTGAATCCCACGTTCTCCTGTAAACCTGTCACCCTGCACACTCATTGCACACATTAACCGCACCTGTCCGATACAATATAATTAAATGACATAGTAAGATATCAATGCATGCTAAACTAACCTAACATCCTACTGAAATCAAGCTGCGACAACGTGCACAATTATATTCCATAAAGTTAGACAAGATGATAAAGTGACATATAATCCCACCATGCAACAACTATCCATCACTATAATTAGGTTCCAAACACATCATCATATTCATTAGTTTCCATGTCATAACAAGAAAATGCGACAATAAAGAAATTAGGCTAAATTGGCGCTATACGCCTGAATGTCACACATGTCTAATAAAATCAAATATCTAAATATAATGTCCAAGATATCACCAATCTCTGTCAAAACATGTCTATGAGCAAATAAAACAACAAGCTACTGAGCTATAAAAAGTGTGCAAGAACAAAAAAAATGTTTCCCAACAAGGTCGAGTAATGAAAGGGCGGATCATTCTAAGATGCCTAGATACAACCTCAAGGTTCCCCTCATAAATGCATCTAAAACCAAGGCATTAACTTTAAGCACCTAAGAGGAAATTCAAGAAACCTAGGATGTACCCCCATATGAAAAAATGTATGAATACAAGTAGCATAGAACATTGATCTCATCATCATGCAAGAATAAATCCATGTAGTTTCTAAATAGGAAGTCAACAACATAATGAGCTTCAAGTCACCAATCAAAATAAAGTCCAAGAAATTTCAGCAATCGAGGAAAGTGGCTAATTAGCCGAATTACAAAGTTTTAAAATTCTCATAAAAATATAAATAACTAGAAGAGCCTCAGAGCTTCTCAATGAATCATAAAATAAGATGCTAGTACTTGATAAAATGACACAAGTATTACAAATGTAAAATACAAACTGTTAACACCACATTCACTTCGTGGCCGTTCATGGAGAGCTTTGAATACGGGTACTCTGCCTCACGGTAATATTCCAAGGACAATCATGATCATAGGAGTGGGTCATAAAATACAACCAGACTTAATTTCCACTCTCCCATACAGGTAACAAAATGAAAAACTGACAATCCTTCCAGACCAACTCTCCTAACTACTGAAGGAAAGAAACTCTAAGCAACTTCTTGGTAAAATTAACTCTTACCGACCCCAGGACACAACCACTATTGTCGAACCACAAGATTCACACCATACAATTTATCATTCCAAAAACTCTAATACGGAAGGGTCTCAACAAAGGGCTTGACACATCATACAATTAAAACAAGTTTTAGGACTTGTAAAACAACACATTTTCAAAGGGGAACCAAGTTTCCACTTCACTAGAAGTTCACAAAAATCAATTTAATTTGACATTCTTAGTTCACAAAAATCAACACAATTTCAGGATCACACAGGATGAGGTGAATCAACAAGGACACCTAAATCAAAAAAACATTTAAAATCAAGGAACTATTCCAAGAAAGTACTTCTATAACTTGAGAGGGTACAATTAACTTTTCATGGTAATAAAAGTGAAGTCAAGACCACAAGTTTTCATATAATTTGATTTTTAAACTTTTGTTTTAAGAATCGAACACACCATACCAACGAAATATAAAGAAGTCAACCATTTAGCAAAAGATATATATATATTATATATATATATATATATATATATATATATATATATATATATATATATATATCCCTCTAGCAACTAACATATCAATACAAGTACCATACATTATAGAAAATGGGATTTATTTATCTTATTTCCTACTCAAGCTTGGAATAACCATAAAGAGAGCACAAGAAACACCAAGGACCACTCAAGGTCGCTAAGGAGAAGAACAAGTAACATGGGGTTCAATTACAATCCAAGGGTGCATCTTATCAAAAGAGAATAACATCATCTTGCACTTTCCATCCTAATGGAAAAGGGATAACAACAACAAGGTGACCCAAGAAAATATGAAGAAAAGAAGACCTCCCGAAGTTATTTTATATCCTTAACATATGTTGCCTCAAAATTACAATAACTTAGGTCTCCAAGGACAAGACAACACGAAAGGAGGTTGCTTCTCAAACAATAGATAAGTCTCAATCCAAAAGGAACACAACTCACATTCATCGAGCTACGGGACGATAAGGGAATGCTGACCCAAAACTCCCACAAGAAAGGCACATACATCTATGAACAAGAAGTACTAAGAAAATAAAACACATTACTATCCACCAGGTGTTTCACAATTTCAGGTAGGCGACAAAACTACAGGTTCAACTATACATTGCACTCAATACACATAAATCTTACTTATTTTATAACTCAAATAATTAAGTCAAAAGTTGTAGTTTCATTTTTCCTATCACATTCATTTACGAGTTTTCATAACTAAAATATTCCTTTCTATTATGATATCACATGTTCACATTATAAGGATCACCACTAAGGTGGCCATGATATCTCACCATTCTTATAGGCAGACAAACAAAATATTTATTCTACTCCTAGGGGAGGTAGATGGACAAAGGTTTTCCTTTTCTATTCTTCTACATTGTTTTTATTCCTTCTATTAATCTATGAAAGTTAAAGCAAGGACCATTTTCTCTTTCTATGTTCCAGTTTATTTGTTAAGCTTCGAGGCCAAATCTCTGCAATTATAGTTTTATGATCTTTTGGTGAGTCAATTTGTCAATTAAATAAAATTTAATGAGAAGGAAATGTAAACATATCACACTATTAATTTTATGGGAGAGAGACGTAATTCAAGACATCACATTTTTATTTCTAAGGAAACAAGGGATGTTCAACATAGAAAGCACATTATTAATTTGGTAAGAACTAGGAAACAATCAACCAACATGGATCACAACAATATTTTGAGATTTTTCCACTAATTACAAGTATCATAAAACATTCCTAGTGGGTTTCTACAAGTTCTCAAAATAAGTTATGAGGAAGACCCATTAAGGAAGCATAATTACTTTTACTGATCTACTAGGGTTTAACACTATTTGTTGTTTTGGAAAAAATATTTCACTCGCCTGATAAGACAAGGAAAGTTTTCAAATCTTCACCATACTACCACAGGATACAACCAACCAAACAATAGAAATGAAAAGGAAACATTTTAATTATAAGAACACCACATACTCATTAGAAGCGTCAAATGTAAGCAGACAATCAACCATCTTATTCAACATGGCTTTATGACCAAGAGTTACAGTTTCGTAAGAGAATCACATTATAAAATACCATTGAGATTAAATTATCAAGGTCTAATTACACTATCATCACCAATGTCATGGTCCAAAAGACTCAAAGCATCCATAAGTGTCTCCACGTAATCCAAAATTAATAGGTCATAGAGTATTATTCATAGTAACTAAAAAAAAGTTAAGGAAAGGGTAGACTTATTTATAGGTCAAGAGGGAAAACAAACACACTTAATTTACACACAATACTCGAATGGGATTAAATCTAACCATAATTACCAAGATGCATACAATCCTCAAGTCACTACTTAATATAATGAAATGAAGAACTCTTGATAAAACTTAGCATGCCATCAAAGAGAAGCCACTACCTGACAAAAAAATTCCACTAACATCCACATCCATTTAAAATAAAATTGATCCCACCATAATTCATTAACCCACAATTAAACACCTCTTCTCCGATGAGGTTCAAGATCTTATCAGATTGTAAGAGAATCACCACCACCGCTAACAGGCTGCCAACTAGAATGCACAGCACAACAAACTCTCTTCCCAAAAAGGTTGAGTAATGAAAAGGTCACTCTAAGATCCTAGATACACTCAAGGTTTGGTGCATCTAAAACCAAGGCATAAATTTAAGAACCTAAGAGGACATTCAAGACACCTAGGGTGTACCCCCATACGACAAAATGTATGAATACAAGTAGCATAGAACCAGATCATCATCATGCAAGAATAAATCCACGTAACGTTTAGCTAAGCAGCCAACAACATAATGAGCTTTGAGTCACCAATCAAAATAAAGTCCAAGAAATATCATCAATCAAGGAAAGTGGCTAAGTAGCCGCATTGCAAAGTTTGAAAATTCTTGACTTAAAAATATAAATAACTAGAAGAGCCTCAGAGCTTCTCAATCCAATCATAAAATAAGATGTTGGTCCTTGATAAAATGACACAAGTTTATGAATGTAAAATACAAAATGTTAACACCACATTCACTTTGCAGCCCTTCATGGCCACCAATAGGGGTACTCTGCCTCAAGGTCAGTTCCAAGGACACATGCACAGGATTGGGTCATAAAATACACCCAGACTTAATGTCCACTCTCCCATATGGGTAACAAAATGAAAAACTGACAACCAGACCAACTTTCCTAACTACTGAAGGAAGGAAGCTCTAAGAAGCTTCTAATTAACTCTTCCCAACTCCAGGACACAACCACTATTGTCCAACCACAAGATTCACACCATACAATTAATCATTCCAACAAATTCAATATGGAAGGGTCTCAATAAATGGCTTGACACATCATACAATTAAAACAAGTTTTAGGACTTGTAAAACAAGACATTTTCAAAGGGAAACCAAGTTTCCACTACACTAGAAGCTTACAAAAATCAATTTAATTTGACATTCTGAGTTACCCGGGTTTAGATAAAATGCCACTGAGCGAGTACAATAATTCAAACAACTTATTATTTTATTATTATTTTAATTTTGGTAGTTCAAATCAACAGAGTAATGTAATATTTCTTCATAGACATTTCTTTTTCAATTTTCAAACAAATTTGTTTTCTTAGAATTGTCAAAAGTTTTTTTTCTTAAAAGTGTGTAGGTTTATAGTTCATGTCTCAAGTTTTCTAGTGTGCCCAAGGGTCCAAGCTTTGAACCCATGGCTATGATACCAAGTGTAACGCCCGCTAAAACAACCCACTTGAGACCCATGAACAACCTAGGTTTAGTTAGAAAATTATGGAATAATTTTTTTTAAAGTGTTAACACCAAAGTCTCAAGGACAATTAAATTCAACTAATAACTTTTCCCATTATAATAATTACTAATTCCACATTATAAAGCAACAAGTGTAATAAGTCCACACCTAGCTCAAATCTCCTTAGGGATTAATTTAATCACTAATTACATTGACATTTTAGCTAAATATTCCCTGATTAAAATTTTAGGGTTAAGGGACCAAAACAATTAAATACCCAAGGTATTTAATTCCACAAGATCTAAGACAAGAGAAAGGTTTAATTACAGTGGGGAAAAGAATACATATTTAAAGATTCAATTCTTATTTACCCACTCCCATGATTAATTTGATTTTTCACATATTAACGCATTAAAAATTCCTAAAACATTCCCATTAAGTAGGGAATTTCCTCACCTTTCTGGTGATATAAATAATTCCTTATAAATCCTCATATTTCTCAAGTTATGGACCGACGGAACTTGGGGTTAAAATTTTCCAAAGAGCGGGCCTACGGGCCTGGGAGGAAAAGTTTCCCTAACTCGGGCCTGTTTTTCTAAAAGACTTCGTAGTGAAAATTTTCCCAAAGGAGAAAAGTTAGACCGGCAGACCAAGGAAGAAATTTTTTCCAAGATGCCGGCCGGCGGAGCGGGGAATACATTTAGCACTTTTTCCCTTTTGGGACAAAAGGCACAATTTACCTCCATGTTCCCGGGAGTCCTTAAGGGAACACGTGTTTGCATTTCAAAATTCTGGTGGAAATCCGGGCTGCTGGAGAATTTTAAGGGTCTTATCCTTTTTTTTTGCTGACGCCCAATGAAGACATGTGTCAATCAATGATTGGATGTGGGGCAGTGGTGCCGCAGAGGAAAAATTTCCAAGTTAACTTTTTGGAATTATCAATTTTGTTCAAATTTGTTTTTAATTTTTTTTCCACTTGCCAAACTGGCAAGGAAGATTTTACTTGGAATATGTTAGAATAGATTTCAATAGTTAAATTGTTTGATTGAAGATCGATTCAAATTTCCCCAAGTTAACAGTAAAAACAACTGAGAAATTGTTTGATCCTGATTTTGAAAGGTTCTATAAAATTTTGTTAAGTATTATAGTTTGTGTGGGTTCTTTTTTATCTTTCTTAGCTTGTATTAATGTTTCAAATGTCTTTCCTAGTCTACAGGGTCGTTCTGTACATTTTCTGATAACTATTTTCTAGTTTGAAAATGTCTAACAGAGATCTAATTCGAAAGGATCTATTTTGCATTTTTTTCTTCCAAGTATTAGGATATGTTCCAATTCCAATCTAATAAATTTAGTTGATTCAAATCAAACTATTCAAAACCAAAATGCAATTCTAATTTCTAATTTGACACATTTCAAAAGACAGAGCTCTGTGTTTTCCTCACACACATTTCTTCCTTTCAAACAAAGATTTCAAATACATTTAAATGATTAGATTCAATACCACAATACAATTTGAGAAAGGTAATACAACCATTTGTTGGTTTCCAAAAGACAACTTACAACTTATTTATTTCATTGTTCAAATTCATCATACAAAATACAATTATATCTTTCAAAAGGAAAGAAACAGAGTATATCTCTTTCACATTTCAATCTTATAACTTTCATATTCAATACAACATATTTCCATTAAAAAACATATACAAGTTCATCCACTTCAAGTGGGAAGGTTATTATAAGATTTATCTCAACAAGGGCCTGTCAACTATTTTATTTCATTTTACTTTGCTCCAGAACAACAACATGTAGATTTATCATTCTTCCAATTCTAATCACAAAAAGAGTAGGGGAAAGGAAATGCTCTCCACCAAACCAAGACATCCAATGAAAAGGAGAAGCCATCCTTTTTCATTGGCCCCTGAGCCCCAACCACAAAGTAATGGAATATGTGATTCAGCTCATGGAAACAACAGGCTTCCAAAAACACACAAGAAAATTTCACATTCAAAACATAGTCCAAAACAAAACTGCATTTTACAACCACATAAGCAAAACAACAGACAATACTCAAGCTTCATCATGCAAGCCAAAAGGAATAAGAAACTATGGGGGATGCTACTTATGCCTCCAAAAGGGGAAATGGGTATCTCCACCTGAGAACAAATTGCCAAAATATATATAATTTCAAATCCCTAACATGCCCTTATGCCTCCCCTAAGTACCTCTTATTCCTCACATTTTCTTATTCCTCCCAAACCTCTTATGGCTTCCCATAATGAGTAAAGAAGTTCAAGCTATTTATTTGTAAAGTGGAACCCAAATCCCAACTCCCTCCACACTTATACCTCCCAAAACAAAAAAAAATGTCCCATAGTCTTCTCCTACACCATCCCTAGGCCATCTACCCAACCAACCAACAAATAAAAAAACACATTCAAACATTCAACCATTCACATATGCATACAAATAAAAGGAGAGTATTTCCAAGAGCTAAGCTCTTACCTCTCCATGATGGAGTTTGTTCCAAGTTCAAAACAACAAGGTCTCCAATGCTACACAAACCAAGAGATCAAAAATCAACAAGTATGCAACAATCTCCAAATTTCTCCCAATTTGCAATGGCTCCAAAAACCCAAAGCAAGTCGCCAAAAATGAAGTGATTAAAGGTGAAGCAAAAAAAATCCCCAAAAACAAGCCAAGGAATTTGAATATATAGAAGAGGGAAGAGAAGAGGATGATGTGGATCCAAGTGGGATGCCACATTACACATCCTCAACTCCAACTCATAAGTCAACTTCAATCTCCAAGGCACAATAAATAAGTAGGTGAATAAATGACAGTTTTACTTACACACTCAAATCAAACCCACACCTCATAAGGATTGAAATTGAAAGCATGTAAGAAAGTGCAATTAAAGCGGGCATACAACTTGACTTACAAAAATGCATAATGAAGGCTAGATTTAAACCCTCCAACCATAGGTAAGGTTGGCATGCAAATTTAAGAGGTATGGGAAAAGTTTAACTTGTCCCATAAGCTTTAAAATCAGCCTCCAAGGACAAATTCCTATTTCAAAAGGAGGTGGAGTGTTTCATACTCCAAAATTAATTTACACATCACTTACACATTTACAACACTTTAATTTTAGGCCAACAACTCTAATAATTACTTTCTTATGTCCCAATTTGATTAATTACTTTTAACAACATGCTTACTCACATTAATTTACTACAACTAATAAATAATGAAAGGGGTAAAAACATCACTTAATAAACACATACAAACATCAATAAAAAGGAACCAAATAAATAAATACACATAACCCTTGGTCACATTTAAAGGTGATCCCCCCCATTGGAATCCCTAACAATAAAACACACACACACGAACAATACAAGTTGCCATGGTGACCTTGTTGAATTCATCTAGAATTCCAATGTGGTTGGTATCCAATCCCCCGACGTTTGTTGTGATATTTTTTTAACTAGAACAATACAAATACCCCTTCTGCCTTGTGGCCATATCAAAACATTCAAATGAATATAATATAATTTCAAAATCATCAATATATATATGAATCACAACAACATCCATACAATCAACAATATCACTTACAATTTCATCAGCAACTATATAATCATCAATTTTAAATTCAATTTTCTTGGTCTACTCAATATATCCAAATATCACATGTCCTAACAACATCCATAAATATATATATATATATCATGTCCAACAACATGTCAACATCTATATAAAATGTCTCTAACAATCATCATGCATCATATATGAATCAGAGTCAATAATAATCCATGATCTGACATCTAACACCATACTAAATCAAAACTATAATAATGTCCATAATATAGTCAGCAGTATCATGATCAATATCAAAAGTGTCGAAGGGTTTATAGCTCAGTTACTTGTTGCTCATTACTCATAGACATGTTTTGACAGAGATTTGATACATTTTGGACTTTACATTAGGAGATTTGATCTTATTAGACATATATGGAGATTTAGGCGTATAGCACCAATTTAGCTTGATTATTATGTTGTCGCATTATCTTATGATGTCATGGATCTTAATTGATAGGATGTTGTTTTGGAATGTAATTATATTGATGGATACTCAGTTTGTTGCATGTTGGGATTCTATGGATACATGTCACTTTATCATTATGACTAACCTATGGTGAAATTGTGTATAATTGTGTACGTTGTTGCATTTCTATTTCCAGAGAGATGATATGTTAGTTTAGAATTCATTGATATCTTATTTAGTAGTTAATTCACATTTTATCAGACATGTGCGTTTAATGTGTGCAATGAGTGTGCAGGTGATAGGTCACAGGAGAACGTGGGATTCAGGCTAGCTACGCAACTTTGCACAAGCAGCCCACGGGGCTAAGTCCTAGCCATGTTTATTGCTTGAGGCCTTAGCATTAGAATTATTGTTTTGGGCACCATGGGTGACCCTCATTTGTAATGTAATATGTCTTGTAATTATTAATTTTGCTTAGGGTGTTTAGTTTGTGTTGTAAACTTGTTTTGGGGAATTAATGACCCCACTTGCATTAAGTTTTGAATTAGATTAATGATGTACTTAATCTAGAGGGTTTAGGGTCACATGTGAACCCTTGGGTGGGCCCCACACCCTCTAACCTTGTGCCAAATTTTCCAAACCCGAAATTGGGTTATTTTAGGCATTTTTAGGGACCCCTTTTTAGTTTGGGAGTTCCCTTAACATGAAAATGAGCCCTTGGACCGTACCTAATAGGTAGGGGGGCTTATTTCCAAGGATAGCGGGAGTTTTCCCTCCCTTTTTTCCTCTCTTTTGGTCACATCCATGTAAGGGGTATGGATTAGTGTGCTTGTTAAAAGTTGCACAAGAATTGTTTTGTTATCATTTAGAGTAATTTGGGAGAAGAGGGCTAAAAGTCATTTTATCCTTTCTCTCATTTATCTTTGGCATCTTTGACCTTGAAGGAGGAGAGGGGTGACACATGTCACCTCCTCATTTGTGAGGATTTTTGCTTGCTCATCTTCAAATTCCCCCTCATGGGAAAAGAAGAGAACTTTTTTTTGAAGCTATTGCTTGGAGTCTTCTGGATTTGGAGCTAGAGTTTGCTTGGGTCAAGAAGTGGAAGAGATTGAAGTTTGGAGAGATTTTCTTTGAGGTAGGCTTCTTGAACTTCTATTGTATTTGTTATATATCATGCTAGATATTAGTTGTTTACTTGGAAATGTTTGTTGTTGCATGAAGATTTTGTTGTTGTTTATTTGATTTTTTGCTCCCTCCATCATATGGCATGATGGAGTTTTGGAGTTTGTGGGGGAAGAGAGGGGAATTTTCCCCTCTCAATCCTTATAGGCTTGATGGGCAAGCCTTGTAGGATTTAGTTACTCCCCTCAAATGGTTTGAGGTGGGGAAGGTGGGTCATTTGGCTTGAACCTCCTTCCCCATTCTTGGTAAGGAAACCCCTTTGGGGTTTGAAAATCCTTCCAAGAAGGATTGGTGAAAGGGTGGACAAATAAGGAGGGCTTAAATGAAATTGGAGAAATAAGGAGGGTATGGAGATCCTGTTTTTGTGCATCTAATGATGGTTATAACTTTTGGAGAACTTCTCTTTTCTCTTCTCCATTCTAGAGGTAGAACTTAGTTTCTCCTCCTTTTCACTTTTACAAATTTGGAGTCTTGTTTTAATCTTTACCTTATTTTTGTGTGGATGTAATGTTGTTGTTCACCCTCACTCTTGTGCATAGTTATGGATATTTGTACTCTTTCCCATGGGCTTGGGAGAGGCTAGCATGCATCCCAACCTTGGGAAAGACATGTAATGATGCCTATGGTTAGGTGGTAAAACAAGCTTCTTCTCCTTGTTTGGATTCCTTGAAGGCATGTGAAGTTGGATCTCAAATGTTGGATGTTGGTTGGAGCATCTTGGTCTCTTCATTTTATTTGTGACATTACCTCATTGTAACCCTTTTGGGAAATGGCTTGTGGAAACTTTCTCTTTATTGTAATTCCTCTTCCTTTTTGTATTTGAAAAAACACTTGTAAGATTGCTATTTCATTTGTATTTGAAAGCTTTCCTTCAATCTTGGGAAGGAGTTGTATTTGGTTGTCTCTTTATGTATTTTATGTTTTGAAATATGATGTATTGAGAAATTGTGCAAAAGAAGACTTGTAAAATATTTGATACCTTTAAAATACTTTTAGTAGAAGTATATCTTACATTCCTTTAACATGCTTTGTTTTTGGAATATTATTTGACAAAAAAAAAGATTATTTATTTGAAATGAAATCTATCTTGTTATATGAAGTTTTCTATTTAATATTGAAAGAAACTATTTCATTTTGAAAAGTACATTTCCTTTGTAAAATTTTCATGGATTTAGAAACTAAGTGAAACTAGATTTAAAAAAATATTTCTACCACTATATGTTTTTTTAAAAATATGATTATTATTGTTCATAGGAAAGTATTTAATGAAAATATAGTTATCTTGAAGCATTATTTAATAAAATAAATTAAAATTAATCACATTTGCTTGGTTTATTATTGAAATTAAGTATTGCATATTTAAAGTTGTAAAACTTTTTTTTCCTATTTGCAAAAATACGCTAAGTCTTAATTATATTTTTTTTTTATAAATTTATATATATTTACAATACATTATTATTGTATTTATTTATATATATATATAAAAACTATAAATATATATATCATATTAAATTAGGAATGATGATATATTAATAATATATTAATATATTAACATATATATATACACACACACATACACACACACATATATATATATGTAATGATATATATATAATATATAAACTAAATATAAATATATTTTTATAAAAACAAATTTTTAATAAACAAAAAAATAAAAGTGAAACAAATTGATTTGGGGGGGAGGGCCGAACCCCCCCCCCCACCCATCCATGGCTGCCGCTCCTCCACGCACACCCACACCGCTACCCCCATCCCACTGTCCCCCCTCGCACTATCCTTATCCACGGCCCACTTCTACCATCCACTGTTGCCTCTATACCCCTACCCCGCCTTGTTCCTCCATCCTCCACACACATGTCCCCTCCCCTCCATGCTAACCTACCACTCCATAAACCCTGCGGCCCTTCCTCCCACCTACTACCACGCCCCCATTTCTTCTCCCCATCTGGTTTTATATACATGGATCAACAATCATCAAATAAATATTAAATAAATAAATATATATATATTATGTGTCTAGTATTCTTTATATACATAAATATACAGCTGAACAATATGGTGATTTCTCTTCTCTTAAATTGAAACAAAAAAAATGAAATTCTTTAGCAAGCTTGTCTTCTTCTCCAATACAACCTGCAAATAACAAAACCAAACCAAAATGAGAGAAATAATGAAAAGAAAGAGAAAAAACATGGAATGAGATTCAATTGAAAAGAAGGGAAAATAAAACATAAGAAAGTTAGGGCATCTTTAGGGTAAATTCAAAATCAATGGGCCAAGATTAGATTAGATCCAAGGGCCCATGTTTTCTCCTCCACAATTTAAGTTATGAGCATTTTATGGGAGTGAGAAAACAAATTTTAAAAAGGGGTATGTGGGAAATTAAATAAAAAGAGGAGACTAATCAAATTTAAAAAGGTTGTATAGACTTAGTAAACCTTGTTTCTTTTTAAATTTATACTTAGTAGAATATATAAATCTGATTGTGTTGGGCTAAGGTTTTTGGCATCTTTGGGGAAATTAATAATTATTATGAATTAAATATTAACAAAAAAAAGGGTTAAGTAGAGCATTAGTAATTATAGGCCACTTTTTAAAAATAAATTATCCCAAAATTTTAGAAATTTTTGATTTGTTACCGTTGTCCCGAGGCGGGGCTTGACAGTTGGTATCAGAGCAAGGTTCGCACACGTGGACATTCTTGGTATTTAATTAACTAGCTAATGATATTTGTAATAACATTAAAGTAAATAAATAAATAAAATAATTTTTAAAAAAAAATTGCAACCATTTAAACACAATTTAATAACCTCTTCACTCACCTCGTGCATAGGATGGCACCCATGAGACGACATTCTCGGTTAGGGGTTTGGGACGTGGTTTACCTATGCCTAAACCACTGGCACCTGAGTTAGGGCCTCAAATCTTAGAGGCTCTCCACAGTTGATCGGCATTGTGCAGCAACATCTCCCACCACCACAGGAGGCCAGAGAGGAGGACATCCAGTTGGGAGACGAGGAGCCGATAGGCAAGGATGCACATTTAGAGCCACCAGAGCATGATACACCGAGGTGGCAGAGGTCACGTAGCCCTTTTGTTCATCACGAGAGGGTAGCCTCATACTATCGTAGCTGCTCACACAGTCTCGAGGGACCATTTGGGGATAGGTAACCCCTTTCACCTGTTGGACTACATCGCCAGGATTGAGATATAGGTAGTGTGATCAGGGATCTTCTTCACTTGCAGCTGCCTACCTACACCGGCTCTACAGATGGATTTGGGGCTGAGTCATGGCTCCTTAGCTTGGATAGTTGCTTTGGCTTGCACTCCTACGAGAGAAATGTCAAGGAAAGGTTCACCATACACCTCCTATGAGACGCAGTAGGCATTTGGTGGAGGAATGAGGAGTGGAAGCTCCATCTGACTCAGAGACAGTGACCTGGGAGATGTTCGAGGAGTGATTCAGGGCTCATATATGTCAGAGCATTTTTGCAGAAGAGGATCGATGAGTTTCATGACTTATGACAGGGATCTAGCATAGTAGCCCAGTATGAGAGTAGGTTCCTGGATCTTCTGCAGTATGTGGACTACCTGCAAGATGAGAAATTATAGGTTAACAGGTTTATTTGAGGCCTTAATGCAGATATAGTAGGAGCAGTTAGGATGTTATCTCCTCCCACGCTTGAGAAGGCTATTGAGAAGGCCTACTTAGCTGAGGAGAACATGACCAAGGCACAGGAGCACCGAGATAGAAACAAAAGCAAGTTTCAGGAGAGGATATAGGTCCTTTCAGAGTCAGAGGTCACAGGGTACAGGACCACCCCCTAGAGGAGGATTCTGGCCTCTTGCTAGCAGCCACAGGGCTCCACCACACCCACAGCAATAGACACAACATCATGGCCACTAGGAGCAGAGGACTAGAAGACTCAGAGATTTCAGAGAGGTGGCACTAGAGGAGGTTTTGGTGGAGCCAGGGATAGGAGGTTGGGTACTCAAGTAGGTACAAAGCTCACACATAGCAGTCTGCTAGGGTTGGACTGGTAGGATCAATGTGCACAGAGTACAGGAGGGACCCCATCTCAGAGGGGTACAGGAGGATGTTTTGAATTTTGGGTCTCCTGATCACTATGTGCACATGTGCCCACACAAACCCAATACCATGGATGCATAGAGGGCAATCTAGATCTGAGAAGATGGTGGGTGATGTAGGATGTGCTCATTGTGTATATGCAGTGGTTGACAACCGCTAGGCTGAGCATCAGGCCACAGTCATTGAGATGATAGGTACTATCAGGGGTATTTTATCTCAGTACTTTTTGATTCAGGTGCTTCAGATTCTTTTATATCACCTTCTTTAGTGGACCAATGTGGGCTAGTGGTGGTTAGGCAACCAAACAGTTGATAGGATGAGTTGGCCTCTGGGGCCAAAATCATCATGGACTCGTATGTGGAGAGTTGTAAACTTGATTTAGGAGCCTTCTCCACTACACTTGACCTTGAGTTATTCCTCTAGGATCTTATCAGGTAGTTTTGGGTATGGATTGGCTCGAGGCTCATCAAGCTAAGGTGGATTACAGAAATAAGGTCATTGAGTGTCAGGATGATCTTGGGAGTGCAGTTGTGATTTCAGGGATGTAGAGGCCTATCTCCTTGCACATGATCTCGGCTAAGCAACTCAAGTGGAGCATGCATAAGGGATGTTAGTTGTTTTCTATCACCATCAGTGATCGATCAGAGAGCACTCTAGAGCAATCACCCTAAGATGATCATGTTAGTTTTGAGGGAGTATGCCGATGTGTTTCTTAGGTAAGCTTCCAGGGTTACCACCCCCAGAGAGGTGGATTTCACCATTGATTTAGTACTTGGATCTGCACCAGTTTCTAGGGCACCCTATCGGATGACTCTCTCCAGAGCTTCAGGAGCTCAAGATTCAGTTAGAGGAGTTGTTAGATAAGAGTCTCATTTTCCCTAGAGTATCTCCTTGGGGAGTGCTAGTCATATTTGTGAAAAAGAAGGATGGTTCTCTCAGAACTTTGTGTAGACTTCAGAATCTCAAATAAAGTCACAATAAAGAACCATTATCTTGCTCCCTAGGATTGATGACTTGTTTGATCAGATGCGGGGAGTGAGAGTATTCTCCAAATTGATCTCAAGTTAGGGTAGTGTCAGTTGTGCATATCAGATGTAGACATTCATAAGACATCTTTACGCACACGTTATGGGCATTATGAGTTCACAGTTGTTCCATTTGGTTTGACTAATGCCCTAGCTATCTTCATGAGCCTCATGAATGGAGTATTCAGGACATTTCTGGATCACTTTTTCTTAGTGTTCCTTGATGACATATTGATATATTCTCATTCGAAGGAGGAACACAAGGAGCATTTGAGGTAGGTACTTCAGGTTTTGAGAGAGTAGAAGTTGTATGGGAACTTGGAAAAATGTAGCTTCTTTCAGACAGAGATTCAATACTTGGGTCATATCATATCAGGAGAGGGTATCTCAGTAGATCCCTCTAAGATACAGGCTATTATGGACTAGCCAGCACCCACATTAGTTACTGAGGTGAGGAGTTTCATGGGATTAGCAGGTTATTACCACAGGTTTGTACAGGACTTTTCTAGGATTGCTCACCCTATTACTTCTCTTTAGAGAAAAGGGAAGAAGTTTGATTGGTTTAAAAGTGTGAGCAAGCCTTTCAGTTGCTTAAGGAAAGGTTAACCATGGCACCCATCTTAGCAGTTCCAAACCCTACAGAGGATTTTGTTGTTTGTACTGATGCATCACTAGAGGGTTTGGGAGCAGTTCTTATGCAGGAGCATCGGGTTATTTCCTTTGAGTCTCGTAAGCTCAAGGACTACGAGCTTAATTACCCTACTCATGACTTGGAGCTTGTAGTAGTTGTTCATGCACTTGTGCATTGGCGACATTTCCTTTTGGGTAGACCTTTCATTTTGAGGACAGATCATCATAGCTTGTAGCATATCTTCTCACAGCCAAACCTCAACGCTCATCAACGGCGTTGGATGGAGTTCCTATGTGAGTATGACATGGAGGTATATCTATATCAAAGGAAAGGAAAATGTTGTTGTAGATACACTTAGTAGATGATGACATGTGCTTGCTTCAATGACACTTCATTCGGATTTGAGAGGCAAGATTCTTGAGCACCTTCCAAAAGATAGGTTTTATGAGGGAGCTAAACAGATGTTGGAGTCACAGGGTTCCTTAGAGGGTAGGTATTAGGGTGTATTTTAGAGACAGATGGTTTACTTCAGTTCCATAGGCATCTACATACCTAAGTCAAGTGATCTGTGTAGCTTCATCCTTACAGAGGCTCACCAAGCCCCATATGCCACACACCTAGGAGTGAAGAAAATACACACTAATATGAGGGAGTTATATTATTGGCCAGGTCTTCGACGGGACATAGCATATTTTGTTGCACATTTGCCTTGAGTGTCAGAGGGTCAAGGTAGAGCATTCTCATCCCGTAGGACTTTTACATCCTCATGATATTCCCGAGTGGAAATGGGATGTGATCTCCATGGATTTCATAGTCAGACTTCCTATGTCTTCTTATCATCATGATGCCATTATGGTCACCGTGGATAAGTTGACCAAGGTTGCGCACTTCTCGCCAACCAAGGTCACCTATAATGCACAGGCCATCACCAAAGTATTTATGGAGGACATTGTTAGGTTGCATGGGATTCCGAAGACCATCATCAATGACAGGGATACCATCTACACTTCAGTTTTTTGGACTTCCTTTCAGACTGCTCTAGGTACTCAGATTAATTTCAGCTCAGCCTATCATCCAAAGACAGATGGACAAACAGAGAGAGTTAATCAGGTACTGGAGGACATGTTGAGGATGTATGTGATGGACCAGCAGAAGAAGTGGGAAGATTATTTGCATTTAGTTGAGTTTTCCTACAACAACAACTATCATAGTTCCATTGGTATGGCTCCTTACCAGGCTTTGTATGGATGACCTTGCAGGACACCTTTGAGTTGGGACAGACTAGATGATAGGATTATTCTGGGACCAGCTTATCTACAGGATTTAGAGCAGCAGGTTGTTCTGATTAGACAACGTCTTGAGTAGGCTAGAGCATGCCAGAAGGCATATGCAGACACCAAGAGGATTGATTGTCACTTCTCAGTGGGTGACAAAGTCTTCTTGAGAGTTCATCCGCATAAGAGCCCAATCCATTATGGAAAGGGTTCTAAGCTATCACCTTGTTTTGTGGGGCCTTTTGATATTTTAGAGGTCATCGGTCTAGTTTCCTACCACCTAGCTTTGCCACCACGCCTTGCATGGGCCCACGATGTTTTCCATGTTTCTGTACTACGTAGATATGTACCAGATGTTTCTCATGTTTTGGATTGGTCGGCATTACAGGTAGAGGATGGAGGATAGTGGAGACTGGAGCCCGTACGCATACTAGAGCACCGGAGGTTGGCCCTTTGGGGTTGAGACTTGGACTAGGTTAGAGTGTAGTGGGACTGATACGATGAGACAACAGCTACCTGGGAGGATGTGACACCTTTGAGGGCTAGATATCCCTATCTCTTTCAGTGACTTCCAGGAGGAAGTCTAATTTTAGTAGAGGGGGATGTAGTGCCCACATTTTTATAGCTCAGTTACTTGTTGCTCATTACTCATAGACATGTTTTGACAGAGATTTGATACATTTTGGACTTTACATTAGGAGATTTGATCTTATTAGACATATATGGAGATTTAGGCGTATAACACCAATTTAGCTTGATTATTATGTTGTCACATTATCTTATGATGTCATGGATACTAATTGATAGGATGTTGTTTTGGAACACAATTATATTGATGGATACTCAGTTTGTTGCATGTTGGGATTCTATGGATACATGTCACTTTATCATTATGACTAACCTATGGTGAATTGTGTATAATTGTGCACGTTGTCGCATTTTTGATTTCTAGAGAGATGATATGTTAGTTTAGAATTCATTGATATCTTATTTAGTAGTTAATTCACATTTTATCAGACAGGTGCATTTAATGTGTGCAATGAGTGTGCAGGTGACAGGTCACAAGAGAACGTGGGATTCAGGCCAGCTACGTAACTTTGCACAAGCAGCCCACGGGGCTAAGTCCTAGCCATGTTTATTGCTTGAGGCCTTAGCATTAGAATTATTGTTTTGGGCACCATGGGTGACCCTCATTTGTAATGTAATATGTCTTGTAATTATTAATTTTGCTTAGGGTGTTTAGTTGTGTTGTAAACTTGTTTTGGGGAATTAATGACCCCACTTGCATTAAGTTTTGAATTATTTAATAATGTACTTAATCTAGAGGGTTTAGGGTCACATATGAACCCTTGGGTGGGCCCCTCACCCTTTAACCTTATGCCAAATTTGCCAAACCCGAAATTGGGTTATTTCAGGCATTTTTAGGGACCCCTTTTTAGTTTTGGAGTTCCCTTAACATGAAAATGAGCCCTTATACCCTACCTAATAGGTAGGGGGGCTTATTTCCAAGGCTAGAGGGAGTTTTCCCTCCCTTTTTGCCTCTCCTTTGGTCACATCCATGTAAGGGGTATGGATTAGTGTGCTTGTTAAAAGTTGCACAAGATTGTTTTGTTATCATTTAGAGTAATTTGGGAGAAGAGGGCTAAAAGTCATTTTATCCTTTCTCTCATTTATCTTTGGCATCTTTGACCTTGAAGGAGGAGAGGGGTGACACATGTCACCCCCTCATTTGTGAGGATTTTTTCTTTCTCCTCTTCAAATTCTCCCTCATGGGAAAAGAAGAGAACTTTTTTTTTTGGAGCTATTGCTTGGAGTCTTGTGGATTTGGAGCTAGAGTTTGCTTGGGTCAAGAAGTGGAAGAGATTGAAGTTTGGAGAGCTTTTCTTTGAGGTAGGCTTCTTGAGCTTCTTTGTATTTTTTATACATGCTAGATATTAGTTGTTTTCTTGGAAATGTTGTTGTTGTATGAAGATTTTGTTTTTGTTTATTTGATTTTACTCCCTCCATCATATGGCATGATGGAATTTTGGAGTTTGTAGGGGAAGAGAGGGGAATTTTCCCTCTCAATCCTTATAGGCTTGATGGTTAAGCCTTGTAGGATTTAGTTACTCCCCTTAAATGGTTGAGGTGGGGAAGGTGGGTCATTTGGCTTGAACCTCCTTCCCCATTCTTGGTAAGGAAACCCCTTTGGGGTTTGAAAATCCTTCCAAGAAGGATTGGTGAAAGGGTGGAGAAATAAGGAGGGCTTGAATGAAATTGGAGAAATAAGGAGGGTATGGAGATCTTTTTTGTGCAAATAATGATGGTTATAACTTTTGGAGAACTTCTCTTTTCTCTTCCCCATTTTTAGAGGTAGAACATGGTTTCTCCTCCTTTTCATCTTTTAAAAATTTGGAGTCTTATTTTAGTCTTTGCCTTGTTTTTGTGTGCATGTAATGTTGTTTGTTCACCCTCACTCTTGTGCATAGTTGTGGATAGTTTTCCTCTTTCCCATGGGCTTGGGGGAGGCTAGCATGCATCCCAACCTTGGGAAAGGCATGTAATGATGCCTATGGTTGGGTGGAAAAACAAGCTTCTTCTCCTTGCATGGATTCCTTGAAGGCATTTAAAGTTGGATCTCAAAGTTGGATGTTGGTTGGAGCTCTTTGTCATCTTCATTCTATTTGTGGACATTACCTCATTGTAACCCTTTTGGGAAATGACTTGTGGAAACTTTCTCTTTATTGTAATTCCTCTTCCTTTAGTATTTGAAAAGTACTTGTAAGATTGCTATTTCATTTGTATGTGAAAAAATTTCCTTCAACCTTGGGAAGGAGTTGTTAGTTTGTTTTCTTATGTATTTTATGTTTTTGAAATATGATGTATTGAGAAATTGTGCAAGAGAAGTCTTGTAAAATATTTATTCCTTTAAAATACTTTTAGTAGGAATATATGTACATTCCTTTAACATGCTTTGTTTTGGAATATTATTTGGATAAAAAAATTATTATTTATTGGAAATGAAATCTATTTTGTTATATGAAGTTTGCTATTTAATATTGAAAGAAACTATTTCATTTTGAAAAGTACATTTCTTTGTAAAATTTTCATGGATTTAGAAACTAAGTGGAACTAGATTTAAAGGGAAATATTGCTACCACTACATGACTTTAAAAATATGATTATTTGTGTTCGAGGAAAGTTGATTTAATAGGAATATGGTTATTTTGATATTTGTTTTTTATAATAATAAAATAAATTAAACTTGTTATTAATCACATTTGCTTGGTTTATTATTGAAAATTAAGTATTGCAAATTTATAGTTTTAAAACTGATTTTTTATTTGCAAATATGCAATACCCTTAGTCTTATTATTTTTTTATTTCAAATTAAGTATATATATATTATATATATATATTTATAATTATATTGTATATTTATATATATATATAGAAAAATTAAACATTAACATTTTGAACTTCTAAATGATAAAATATATATATATATATATATAAATACACACACACACACACACACACACATATATAATATACAAACTAAATTAAAACTCAATTTTTATAAAAAAAAATAATAATAAACAAAAAAAAATAGAAGCAACTGTTTTGTTTTTTTTTTTTGTGCATTGCTTTGTGTTGGGGGAGGGCCGAACCCCTCCCCCCACCCATCCACGGCCACCCAAGACCTCCCTGCACCCCCTTGCACCGCTACCCCCCTCCATGTTTCCCCCATCGCACCCCCTTCCACCGGCTTCTACCGCCACCCCAGCCTCTGTACCCCTACCCCGCACTCTGTTCCTCCATCCACGCCACCTGTCCCCTCCCCTCCCCTCCATGCTACCCTATTTCTATGCACCCCGTAGCCCTTCCTCCTGCACCACTTCCGCGCCCCCATTTCTTCTCAGCCAACTGGTTTTTATATATATATGTATGTACATACATACATAGATATATATAGATATAGATATAGATATATGTATGTATGTATGTATATCTAGTATTTGTATATACATAAATATACAACTGAATCAATATGGAGATTTCTCTTCTCTTAGACTGAAAAAGAAAAGGCTTCTTGGGAGCAAGCTTCTCTTCTCTCCAAGCAACCTGCAAATAACAAACCCAAACAAAATGAGAGAAAGAATGAACAGAAAGAGAAGAAAACAAGAATGAGATTCAATTGAAAAGAAGGGAAAAGAAAACCAAAAGAAAGCTAGGGCATCCTTAGGGTAAATTCCAAATCAAGGGCCAGAATTAGATTAGATCCAAGGGCCCATGTTTGCTCCTCCACATTTTAAGTTATGAGCATTTTATGGGAGTGAGAAAACAAATTTAAAAAGGGGTATGTGGGAAATTAAATAAAAAGAGGAGACTAATCAAATTTAAAAAGGTCGTATAGACTTAGTAAACCTTGTGTCTTTTTAAAATCATACAAGGTTATAATCAAGTAATGAAAAATCTATGTATGTTCCTTAAGAGTCCATACAATCCACAAGGTGAGTCACAACATATCAATAATTAAAATATCCATGTATCTAATCATCAATAATCAACATCATAGATAGAAAAATTGTCGAAGAGAAGTGGCCACTATAGTCTACTTATAAATCATATAAATAATATAAAAATTAATAAATAATAATACTACATATTCTCGTTGCATATACTATTTATATTTATAATTTAAAAGTCTATGATTTTTCAATTAGGAGATAAAGATGATATTTTTCTAAAATAAGTTTTTCATAACGTACATATTAGAGATGTTCTAATTTGACTCTTCTTTAATTGTAGAATAATTTCTCCTATAAGTTTGGTGGATAACATTGTCGATAAATAGTGATTGCCTTTGTCCCTCGACCTAACTTCAGAATTACCAAAAAGTAATGTTTGTTGTACCCCCCACCACCCATTGACTTAGTCAATCATTTTAATCTTCACAAGAGCCTGGACCACAACTTGGGCAATACAGAAAACAACAATTCTAGGAATTCAATGAATAATTTTGGGTATACAATAAAAAAATATAAAGAACATAGGAAATACGAACTTTCCCATGTAAGAGACTGGTATAGAATTTCGATCCCGTTTATTGGAAAGCCTTTTGGATCTTAGAGAAATAAAAAACGGTTGAATACCGAAGTAATTATCATTTGAAAAGGATGTTTACATTAACACAAATATATAGTTCATTTTTGTAAATTTTATAATTAAGTGTAGTTTTACGTTCTAAACAGTGCACGAGACTTCTACTATATATTTAATTTTTTTATCAACTATGATTGCAAGACAGCTTGTCGATGCTGATGGATGTAAATAGTTAACATGCGTATTATAATTTTCTTAACGCGTTGATGTCATATATATAATGCATGCCAAACATGTTGAGATTGTGACTGCGAGCAGAAATAGTCGGGGTGGATTACCTGAAAAAGCATAATATAGAGCCCTGCAGCATGTGAAATCAAATTGAAAAGCACATATAATTTAAACTGTTCGGTTTCATACCATCTAGAATTAAATGTAAGAAGGAAAATTCATCAATTTGGAGAGTTCACAAGTATTCAATGTTATTTTCTTCGAGGAAGTTTCGCTATAGTTTTTGTGTGGTCAGGCTTTGCTTAATAGAATTTAAGGAAGAAGCGGAAAGTGAGTACGGAAGGTTTGGAAAGTAGAGGAATGGTAAGAAATTAAGGGGAAGGCGGCTGGAATGATAATGAAAGATCGAGTACATTTCATATTTGATGAGTCAGAAAAACCACAGTGAATAATACCCCATTGCCATTTTAGACTTAAAAATAAGAATTATGAGTAATGATTTTTAGTTGTCGAATAGCTTTTTTGTCATCATTACAGAATGCCCATTAGGATTCCTGCTACGTTTTTAAAATGTAAGTGGGCGATTAACACTAAAATTTTTATTCAGTGCACCCAATTTCATGATATACGTATAAAAACTATAATATACATAAATTTTATTGTTAGAAAAGGAATTATTATCATGTTGTTGTCGTATAAATTGAACAACAATCTTGTACGCTTTGATTTGCAGTTTCAGTGGATGGTGGCCCACCTTACGCATGGATTTGAAAATGTTGGCTACCTTTGTTTGAAGGTCAGGTAAACATTTACTGTTTTGTTAAAGTAATTTTTATTGTTGTTTTCTCTGAGCTTAAGGATAAGAACTCTATCACTAAAACTATTTCTTTATGATGAGTTAGGAGAATTTCTTTATATCACTGGAAAGGTGAGAAAATTTCCTATCCAATGGGAATGATTTACAAAAATTTTGAATGTGTTAAGTATGAGAAAAATGAGGGTGAAATGTTGAGCTTGTTAGAGAGTGGGTATGGTGAGTTACTGCCCTCCGGACCTAATTGAAACTTCTAACCCTAAATTTTGGACCTTATGGCCTCTAATAATTGTAAATAGAAGAAAATAATTTTCTAAATGACTATAATTGTTATGGAGCTTGTTAGTGACAACAGTTGTCTTGTAACCCGGTTGTAGACAATTTTAAACAAAAAAACATTATTCCATAATTTTTCCTAACTAACACCAGGTTGTCTCTTGGGTCTCAAGTGGGTTGTTTTAGCGGACGTTACACTTGGTATCAGAGCAGTGGCTCGAAATCTTGGACCATTGGGCACACTAGAAAACTTGAGACATGAAACTTAAACCTAGCACACTTTTAAATCTAGAAAACAACTTAGTTTAGAAATTACATATTTTAGTAAACATGGAAATTGAATAAAAATTAGAAAAAATGAACTAACTCTTGCCTTGGTCTGTGCAGGAGGCACAAACGAGATGAGGGGAATTTTCACATAGACCTAGACTTACCACCACTAGATCATGTTGTAGCAGCCATCCTACCCTAGATTTTATAGACTCTTCAGGATGTTAATGTCACTCTATGAGGAGGATCAGTAGGAGGACATGCTGCCAGACATGACAGAGTCCCTTCCATTGAGGGTCAGGTATCTCCTCGACCCAACGAGGAGCATGAAGGAGAGAAATCCCATGCAGATTCAGCCAAGGAAGAGTCACCACAGAGGGGACAGGGTGACCAAGTTTCAGGACATAGAGAGAGGTCTCGGAGCCTTAGGCTTAGGGATGAGCATGCAGAGAGACCTAGAGGCCATCAGACCACAGCTGCAGATCACATCAGGGAGATCCTGAAGCTTTGACCATCACATTATTCTTGTGACATAGGTGGATTTCAGGAAGAGGCCTGGTTGGTGAGCTTGAGCGGATGCTTCAAGCTCTGTCCTTGTTCTAGCAACACGAAATCTCGTGTTGCGATACATCTACTGAGGGATGGAGCTGGTGTCTGTGGAGGATAGAGGAGTAGAAGCTCCATGTTGATTCTGAGATAGTTACCTGGGAGCTCTTTGAGGAGTGTTTTAGGAATAGATATTTGTCATGAAGGTTCATACAGCAGCGGATATATGAGTTCCATGACCTCCGAAAGGCATCTCTTACAGTGGCTGAGTATGAGAGTAGATTTCTTGATCTACTCTAGTATGTTGGTTCTATGCAGGATGAGTAGGTGTAGATTCACATGTTCATCCGGGGCCTGAATCTAGACATTAGAGGTGGAGTGTGGATCCATTGTCAACAGACATTAGCTGAGGCTGTCGAGAAGGCCTATATAGCAGAGGAGACTTGGGGAAAGACCCAACAGGCTAGAGACCGAGTCCGGATGCGCATATAGTAGATGTAGGACAATAGATCGAGGGGATCAGTACCTCTTTCTTATGGTGGACAGGGTTCAACATAGTCATCTTTTAGACTCCACCAATAGTAGTAGCAGCAGGAGTCCCGCCCACCTTATAGACCTCCTCAGAGCTTTGATGTATGGAGAGGTCGGAGTATGGGTCCTTCTCCTAGGGGTCCCATCAGGACATAGGGTGCCTAGAGAGCTCACTTAGTAAGAGCTCTCCAGTAGAGACCTCAGTAGACCAAAGTCAGATCATTAGGATCTACACCACAGACCTCCAGAGTACCGATGGGACCTGCTACATAGGGGAGAGGATGAGGCGGGTGTTTTGGTTGTTGTGTTATTGAGCATTTTTGGAGAGACTTCCCATACAACCCTAATAACAAGTGTAAGAAATAGATCTTAGAGCCTATTTTTGGTGATATGGAGCGCAGTCATAGGATGTACGCAGTGGTTGAGAACCGCTAGGCAGAGCATCAGAGTATAGTTATTGAGACCACAGGTAGCATTGGTGGTATTCCTACCTCCATTTTGTTTGATTCTAGTTCTTTTGATTCTTTCATTACACCATCTTTAGTAGAGTGATGCAGGCTGGTGGAAGTTAGGAAGGGTCATAGTTGGGATGTTGAGATGGCTTCGGTAGCCAAGGTCACTATGGACTCCTTAGTTAAGGAGTGTGTGGTGGACTTGGGACCTTTCAACACTACCTCAATTATTTGTATCCTTCCTTTGGGCTCATATGGAGTCATCTTGGGTATGGATTGGTTATCTATACATAGGGCCAGGGTGGATTGTTACCACAAGATTATATCTTATGTAGATGATTTGGGAGTTTAGTCAGTGATTTTAGTGGTCAGGAGACTTGTTTCTATTCGCACCGTCTCCATTATGCAGCTTAAGTGGTGTGTCTGTGTGTGATGGGGTTGTTAGATGTTTGCTATTATAGTCAGTGACAAATCAGAGAATGGGTCTAGTGGACCATCTCTAGATGACCACCCCATTTTGAGATAGTTTTCTGATGTCTTTTCGGGGGAGCTATTCAGGTTACCACCCCCACGTGTGAATTATTTTCATATAGATCTAGTTTTAGGAGAAAATCCTATCTCACGAGCACCTTATCAGATGACCACCCTGGAGCTCTATGAGCTTAAGTTGCAACTTGAGGGCCTTTTAGAGAAAGGCCTTATCCATCCTAGTGTATCCCCTTGGGGTGCACTAGTGATCTTTGTGAAGAAGAAGGATGGATCCTTACGGTTGTGTATTGATTACCGCCAGCTGAACAAAGTAACGATCAAGAATCGTTATCCCCTTCCTCGCATTGATGATTTGTTTGATCAGATGAAGGGAGCCACAGTTTTCTCTAAGATTGATCTTAAGTCAGGTTACCATCAACTAAGGATTTTGGAGGTAGACATTCATAAGACCAACTTCTGTACAAGATATGGCCACTATGAGTTCACAGTGGTGCCTTTTGGTTTGACTAATGCCCCCGCAATATTTATGAGTTTGATGAATGGGGTATTTAGGACCTTCTTAGATCACTTCATGCTCATCTTCCTTGATGACATTTTGATTTACTCACATATGCGTGAGGAGCATGAGGGGAAACTTTTCCAGGTTCTTTAGTGTCTTCATGAGTAGCAGCTTTTTGGGAACTTGGAGAAGTGTGCATTCTTTCAAATGGAGGTGCAGTATTTGGGTCATATCATTTCTGGGGAAGGTATCGCCATCAATCCTTCCAAGATTAGAGCTATTATGGATTGGCCAACACCCACTACTATGACTGAGGTGCACAACTTCATGGGATTAGCAGGTTACTACCAGATATTTGTTCAGGACTTCTCTCAGATTGCACACCCCATCACTTCCCTTCAGAGGAAAGGGAAGAAGTTTGTTTGGTCAGACAGGTGCGAGTAGGCCTTCAGTACACTGAAGGAATGTCTCACTACAACACCTATTCTTGCAGTGTCAGATCCAAAAGGTGAGTTTTTTGTTTGCACGGATGCTTCTTTAGCAGGGCTTGGAGGTGTGTTGATGCAGGAGGGTAGAGTAGTGGCTTTTGAGTCTCGCAAACTCAAAGATTACGAGCTTAATTATCCGACTCATGATCTTGAGCTTGCAGCAATTGTGCATGCTTTGGTTTGATGGAGGCATTTTCTACTTGTTCAGAGATTCACACTTAGGACAGATCACCTGAGTCTTCGCCACCTCTTCACGTAGCCCAATCTCAATGCTCGTCAGTGGCGTTGGATGGAGTTGCTTTGTGAGTATGATATGGAGATAGAGCATGTGAAAGGGAAGGAGAATGTGGTGGTAGATGCTCTCAGCAGATGGAGACATGTGGCTATGGCCACCTCAGTGAGCACAAATTTGCGGAGCAGGATTCTTCAGCAGCTTCCTCTTGAAAACTTCTACATTGCAGTTCGAGTAGAGATCGAGTCTCAGAGACCCCTCGAGGGGAATTTTGATGGTTTTTATTTAGAGGAAGATGGTCTTCTCAGGCACAGAGGCTGGATTTATGTTCCCAGAGATGGAGGCTTGAGGCAGGACATCTTGGTAGAGGCACATCATGCACCCTATTCAACCCATCCCGGGGTGAAGAAGATGCACGCCACCTTGAGATAGTTATATCATTGGAGAGGACTTCGTAGAGATGTGGCCTAGTTCATGTCATGATGTTTAGAGTGCTAGAAAGTTAAGGCCGAGCATCAACATCTAGCTGGCCTTCTCTTTCCTCATGCTATACCGGAGTGGAAATGGGACACCATTTCCATGGACTTCATTATTGGGCTACCGATGTCGAGATATCACCATGACGCCATCATGGTCACAGTTGATAAATTGACAAAAGTGGCTCACTTTTCTCTGGTGAAGACCACTTATACAACTAGTGCAGTGGCACGGGTATACTTGGATGAGATTGTCAGGTTGCACGGGATTTTGTAGAAGATCATTAGTGACCGCGATCCTTTGTACACTTCCCATTTTTGGACTACCATGCAACATGCCCTCGGGACAAAGATCAATTTCAGCACAACATATCACCCTGAGACAGATGGACAGACTGAGTGGGTGAATCATATTTTAGAGGACATGCTCAGGATGTATGTGATGGATCAACAGTCTAGATGGGAGGAGTACCTGTACTTGGTGGAGTTTTCCTACAATAATAGTTTTCAGAGTTCTATAGGCATGGCTCCTTTTCAGGATTTGTATGGTAGAGAGTGCAGGACACCTCTTAGCTAGGACAGGATAGAGGACAGGGTTTCTCTTGGAACAAATTTGTTGTAGGACATGGAGTAGTAGGTGATTTTGATCAGACAAAGACTATAGGAGGCACATGATAGATAAAAGAAGTATGTAGATAAGCATAGGACCAACCATAGTTTTGATGTGGGCATGAAGGTGTTCCTTCATGTCAGGCCACATAAGAGCCCTATCCATTATGGAAAAGGTTCTAAGTTAGCTCCTAGATTCATGGGTCCTTTTGAGATCTTGGAGCGTATAGGCCCTTTGGCCTACCATCTAGCATTGCCACCCAGCTTGTCTCACATACATGATGTGTTTCATGTTTTAGTTCTTAGGAGATATGTTGCAGATCCTTCTCATGTGTTAGATTGGACATCATTGTAGGTGCAGGATCAGGGGCAGGTGATGGTGGAGCCCATTTACATCCTAGATTGTAGGACCCTGGGCCTTCGAGGTAGAGAGGTTGATCAGGTTCGGGTGCAGTGGGATAGATATGATGAGACTGTAGCTACATGGGAGGATGCTACTTTGTTATGAGTTTAGTTCCCACATTTGTTCCAGTGACTTCCAGGAGGAAGTCGAGTCTAAGGGGAGGGGGATGTAGTGCCCACTTCCCTTTGACACCTTTTGATACTAATCATGACACTGTTGACTATATTATGGACATTATTATAGTTTTTATTTAGTATGATGTTAGATATTTGATCATGGATTATTGTTGACTTTGATTCTTATATGATGCATGATGATTATTAGAGACATTTTATATGTTGATGATGTTATACTGTTGGACATGGTTATATGATGGATGTTGTTCGGACTTGTGATATTTGGATATTGTGAGTAGACCCTAGAAATGGAAAATTATTGGATGATGATATAGTTGTTGATAAAACTATAAATGATATTGTTAGATTGCTTTGATGTTGTTGTGATTCATATATCTAGATGATTTTAGAAATTTAATTATATTTATATTATTTTGGATGTTCTGATATGGCCATGAGGCCGAAGGAGGTATTTTTGTTTTGCAGGTTAAAATATCACAACAAACATTAGGGGGATTGGAGACCAACCACATTGGAATTCTAGATGAATTCAACAAGGTCACCATGGCAACTAGTTTTGTTTGTGTGTGTGTTTGTTAGTGTTAGGGATTCCCATGGGGGGATCACCTTTAAATGTGACCAAGGGATTTTATGTTTTTCTTTTATTTTTGGTCCCTTTTTGTTTAATTTTTGCATGTGTTTTATGTGGTGCACTTACCCTTTCATTATTTATTTAATGTGGTGTTAATATTGTGAGTAATCATATTGTTTAGTTAATTAATTAAAAGATGTCATAAGAATGTAATTAATAGAGTTGTTGGCCATGTTTTAAAGTGTTGTTGTAAGTAATGTGTAAGTGACCTTGTAAGTGATGTGTAAGTTAACTTTTGAGTGTGAAACACTCCACCTTCTTGGAAATTCGAATTTGTCCTTGGAGGCTGATTTTGGAGGCTTGTGGGACAAGTTAAACTTGTCCCATACCTCTTAAATTTACATACCAACCTTGCCTATGGTTGGAGAGTTAAAATTAGACTTTTATAATGCATTTTGGGAAGACAAATTGTATGTTTTAATTGCACTTTTCTTACATGATTTAATTTCAGTCCTTTGGGGTGTGGGTTGGATTTGAGTGTATAAGTAAATTGTCATATTATTCACCCACCTATTTATTATGCATTGGAGAATGAAGTTGACTTTTGGGGGTTAGGATTGAGGATGTGTGATGTGGCATCCTACATGGATCTACCTCATCCTCTTCTCTTCCCTCTTCTATAAAATTTGAATTCCTTGTCCTTGTTTTGGGTTGCTTCACTTTTGGGAGACTTCATTTTGGGTGAATTTTCTTGTTGTTTTGGGAGCTCTTGCTTGAAGGAGTTTTGGAAGATTGTTGCATGCTTGTGCTTGGGTTGATTTTTGGATTGCTTGCATTGGAAGGAGCTTGTTGTTTTGAACTAGGAACAACTCCATCATGGAGAGGTAAGAGCTTGGCTCTTGAAATGCTCTTCTTTTATTTATGTAAATGTTCTTGTGTGAATGTTTTGGTATATATTGTGGGTTGTTGGGTAGATGGCCTAGGAATGGTGTAGGAGAAGACTATGGGGTTATTTTGTGGGAGACACAAGTGGTTTTAGGGAGGTATAAGGGTGGAGGGAGTTGGGATTTGGGTTCCACCTTACAAAGAAATAGCTTTCATTTCTTTACTCATTATGGGGTGCCATAAGAGGTTGGGGAGATATAAGAAAATGTGAGGAATAAGGGGTACTTGGGGGAGGCATAAAGAAATGACAGGGTTTGAAATGATATGATATACTATATATTTGGTGGGTTGTAACTCAGGTGGTGATACCCATTTTTCCCCTTGGGAGGCATAAGAAGCATCCCCCATAGTTCTTTCTCCTTTGGCTTGCTTGATGAAGCCTTAGTATTGTTTGTCATGTGTTAATGTAGTTGTAAAACTACATTCTATTTTGGACTGTGTTTTATTGTGAAAATGTTGCTTGTATGTTTGTGGAAGCTTGTTGTTGCCATGAGTTGGATCACATCTTTTATTGCATTGTGGTTGGGGCTCAGGGGCCAATGAAGAAGGATGGATTCTCCTCTTCATTGGATGTCTTGGTTGGGTGGAGAGCATTGCCTTTCCCCTACTCCTGTTGTGATCAAATTGGATGAATGAGAAGAATGCATGTTGTTGTTCTGGAGCTGAGAAAAGACAGTTTGACAGTCCCTTGTGAAATGAAATCTCATTGTAACCTTTCCCACTTGAAGTGGATGAACTTGTAAATGTTTGTAATGGAAAGATGTTGTATTGATTTGCAAGTGAAATTTGAAATGTAAAAGAGTTATACTTTGTATTCTGTTTAGAAAGAATGTGAAAGAATGATACGTGTTTGGTATATTGTATTTTGTAATCAAATGGAAAGGAAGTTGTAAGAGTTCATTTGAATTAATGAAAATGGTTTTCTTGTCCATATGATGTTATTCCATTGGAAATCTTGTGTTTAGCATACTCTATGAAATCTCTATTTGAAAAGTGGTAAAGTGGAACACGTGAAAAGAAAATGTATTGTCTGCCCTGTATACAATAAATGATTTTGGAAGAAATGAAAGAAGGAAGTTGTAAGTTGTCTTTTGGAATCAATAAATGAATGTAATGTTTTTCTCAAATTGCATTGTTGTATTGAATCTGATCATATCAATGTATTGAAATCTCTGTTTGAAAGGAAGAAATGCATGTGAGAAAAATACAGTATTTTGTCTCTTTGAAATGTGAAAAAAAAATTGAAATCAGTATTGCATTTTGGTCTTGAATAGTTTGTTTTGAATCAACTAAAATGTTTAGCTTGGAATTGGAACGTATTCTAAATACTTGGAAGAAGAAATGGCAAATAGACCCATTAAAATTTGATCCTTGTTATTTGTAATTTCAAACTGGCAATTATCTAAACCAAAAATGCACAGTTCAAACCTGCAACAATAAAATAACAAATTAAATGATTGAATTGAAGTAGTAGGCCCTAAATGAGTTCAAATAGACAAAAACACTTAAAGGAAATATGTCAAAACTTAGCAAAATCGGGCTCAAACCATTTATAGTCATTTTGCTGTCAAGAAAATGTAAATGTTCAAATTGCAAATCAATCAGACAAATTGAACCTTGAATCCTTTCTTAAATCCATTTAGGAACAATCCTCCATGTCTATTTGACATGTTGAGAGAGGAAAAAGATCAAATTGAATAGATCTAACAAGTTAAAATTTACCAGTTCGCACTGTAAAAGCCTGCAGGCTGTTTTCTTAAAATTGACCCCTTAAAATTTATCAAAATCTAAAATTAATGATCTATGAGTAAAGAGGACGTCGAGAGATTTCTAGAAAGTCCTTGTTTTCCCAAAACTGAGCTCTTTATCAAAAGTTATGGCCTTCTAAAGTTTTTCTTCACTTGGCATCAAAAAATGTTTTGGGAAAAATTTCCTTGGTGGGCCCGCAGCCCAAATTTTTCCCTTAAGCACTTCAAAAAAATTTTGGGAAAATTTTCCAAATTTTCCTTGCCACCCCGCTAACCCACAACCAATCAGAGGCTACCATGTGGCACCATGAGGTGTCAGCGGAGGGGCAGATCCCCTTTTTAACTTAGCACTTTCAGAAAATTTTGGGAAATTTTCCAAAATTTTCCCCGCCAGCCCGCAACCAATCAGGTGATGCCACGTGGCATCACAAGGCATCGGTGGAGGAACGGGTCCTTTTTTTTTTTTCATTGGAAAGATTTTTTTTTGAAATTTTTCCAAGTTTTCCCCATTGTTCTACTGGCCCGCAGCCAATCAGGGGCTGCCACATGGCATCGCAAGGTGCCGACGGAGGTGTGGGTCTATGTACCCTCTTAGCCCTTTAGGGTGTTAAGTCAATTTTCTCCCCGCTACCCCACCTTCCCCGCATTGGCTTAGGATATTCCATGTGTCCTTTATGGACTCACAAGAGCATCGTCAGGTGCAAAGCTGAATTTTCACCCCATGCGGGGAGAATTTACAAATTGTCCCCCGCCACCCCGCTTTTCCCGCTTTTCCCCACGCTGCCTTAGGGAGTGCCACATGTCCCTTGTGGACTTGCGGACCCGTGGAAGTGTGGGTGCAAATGTGATTTTTTCCCCTGTGGGAAAATTTTTCCAAAAGTCTCCCCGCAGCCCGCCAACCCACCCTTTGGGCAAATTTTCACCCCTGGGCCCGCAAGCCCGCTCTTGGGGAAAATTTTCACCCCAAGGCCCGCCGGCCCATAACTTGAAAAATATGAGGAGTTAGGAGGACTTATTTATATCAATGGAAAGGTGAGGAAATTTCCTATCCAATGGAAACTTTAGGAAAATTTTGAATGCGTTAAGTGTGAGAAAAATCAAGTTGAAACTTTAAGCCTGTTAGAGAGTGGGTATGGTGAGGAATTACCCTCTGAACCTAATTGAAACTTCTAACCCTAAATTTTGGACCTTATGACCTCTAATAATTGTTAATAAAAGAAAAGTATATTCTAGTAGATTAGAATTATTCTAGAACCTGTTAGTGACAATTGTTGTCTTGTAACCTGGTTGTAGATTCTTTTAAACAAAAAAATTATTCCATAATTTTCCTAACTAACCCTAGGTTGTTTCTTGGGTCTCAAGTGGGTTATAATATTCTTAAATATATAAGACTTCAAAAAAAAATTCTGAACTATTTAATGTGGCATTTCCGTAATGTTACAATTTTATATCAGTCCTCGTACAATATGTCCCAAGTCTAAGTATGGTGGGTAATATTTATGATAAATTATAATATTATTGACAATAAAATGTAGAATCTCTATAACAAAGGTTTGAAGATGTGAATTTTGTACAAATTATTAACAATAAAAATTCAATATAGAAACTCCACAATAATTAAAGGCTTGTAGTAAATTCATTTATGTTGGGAAATATTTATATATTCAATTATATATTTTGAAAAATAAGTGTAATGTATAATTTTCATAAAATTTAATTGTGTTTATCCACCTTATTATAATTTAATTATGTTTATTTACATGATTATGATTTTCTTGAAGTATATTATAATACACGTATGTTTTGTGTAATGTAGAATTTTCAAACTATATTAAACTTCTTAAATATATAAAACCTCAAAAAATCCTAAACTGTTTACTGTGGCATTTCCTAAATATTACAATTTGATATCAATCTTCATATAATATGTCACAAGTGTAAGTGTGGTGGGTAATATTTATAATAAATTATAATATTATTCACAATAAAATGTGGAATTTCTCTAATGAAGATTTGGAGATGTGGATTTTCTACAAATTAGTACAAATATATATAATATAGATAATACACAATAATTAAAAACTAATAACTAAATTATCATAGAGATGCCACAAATATTCTACAGTTATGCCAAATTGTGGAGAAATTAGGGAATAATTGTGGTAAAAATTTCTTGTTTGTTGTAGAGAAAATAATACAAGGTGAGATCACATTACCAAACAAGACATCACATACACAACAATTAAATAAAACCAAAAAATAAAATGGGAACACATTTTCCCATGGTCAGATTTTGAGGTCACCCCCCATGGGGACCCCCTAACAACTCAAGGAAGAACAAAACAATACGCAAGACGCAAAAATTTCCAAGGTTACCTTTTTGCCAATATCTAACATTCCTTCAGTGTTGGTGTCTTAACTCCCTTCTTGTCGTCGTGATATAATTCCCTACAATCATTCAAATAATACCCCATTGGCCTCATGACATCATCAATACATCATGGAAATAAAATGCATATAAAGCATCCATCATACAATCCTTAGCATACATCAAACAATAAACACACACATATATATCTATTAATTGACATTCTCATATTTGTATCTAAGACATCACCAAAGTTAGGAAATTCTATCAATTGTTTACAATTTTTTAACATTTGAATTCCACCCTAATCAATAATTTACAATTATCAATAGTCCAATTGGCAATCCATGACCACCATACAATTCCCTACTTTTAATGTAACTCATTCATAATAGATACACTCAATAACATATTACAACCCATAATATCATCACATTATAAACAATTTACGATATCAAAGAAATCAGATGGTTCGTCCAGTAATCCGAGTAGAATTGTCATTGTTAAGCATCCAAAATTTTAACATACAACAAAATCATACAAGGTTATAATCAAGTACTGAAAAATCTATGTATGTTCGTTAAGAGTCCATACGAGTCACAACATATCAATAATTAAAATGTCCATGTCTCTAATCATCAATAATAAACATCATAGACAAAAAAATTATTGAAGAGGAGTGGGCACTATAATATTCTTGTAAATAATATAAATAATATAAAAATTTATAAATAATAATACTACATATTCTATTCTCGTTGCATATACTATTTATATTTATAATTTAAAAGTCTAATATTTTTCAATTAAGAGAGAAAGATGATATTTTCCTAAAATAAGTTTTTCATAATGTACATATTAGAGATGTTCTAATTTGACTCTTCTTTAATTGTAGAATAATTTCTCCTATAAGTTTAGTGGATAACATTGTCGATAAATAGTGATTGCCTTTGTCCCTCGACCTAACTTCAGAATACCAAAAAGCAATGTTTGTTGTACCCCCCACTACCCATTGACTTAGCCAATCGTTTTAATCTTCACAAGAGCCTGGACCAGAACTTGGGCAATACAGAAAACAACATTTCTAGGAATTCAATGAATAAGTTTGGGTATACGATAAAAAAAAATATAACGAACATAGGAAATACGAACTTTCCCATGTAAGAGACTGCTACAGAATCTCGATCCCATTTATCGGAAAGCCTTTTGGATCTGAGAGAAATAAAAAACAGTTGAGTACCGAAGTAATTATCATTTGAAAAGGATGTTTACATTAACACAAATATATTTCGTTTTTGTAAATTTTATAATTAAGTGTAGTTTTACGTTCTAAGCAGTGAACGATATTTCTACTATATATTTAAATTTTATATCAACTATGATTGCAAGACATCTTGTCGATGCTGATGGGTGTAAATAGTTAACATGCGTATTATAATTTTCTTAACGCGTTGATGCCATATATATATAACGCATGCCAAACATGCAGAGATTGTGACTGCGGGCAGAAATAGTCGGTGTGGATTACCTGAAAAAACATAATATAGAGCCCTGCAGCATGTGAAATGAAATTGAAAAGCGCATATAATTTAACCTGTTCGGTTTCATACCGTCCAGAAATAAATGTAAAAAGAAAAATTCATCCAATTGGAGAATTCAGGAGTATTCAATGTTATTTTCTTCGAGGAAGTTTCGCTATAGTTTTTATGTGGTCAGGCTTTGATTAATAGAATTTAAGAAAGAAGCGGAAAGTGAGTATTGAAGGTTCGTAAAGTAGAGGAATGGCAAGAAATTAAGCGGAAGGCGGCTGGAATGATAATGAAAGATCGAGTACATTCCAGATTTGGTGAGCCAGAAAAACCAGAGTGAATAATACCCCATTGCACTTTCAGACAAAAAAAAAAGAAGTACGAGTAATGCTTTTAAGTTGTCGAACAGCTTTTTTGTCATCATTACAAAATGCCCATTAGGATTCCAGCTAAGTTTTTAAAAAGCAACTGGGCGATTAACACTCAAATTTTGATTCAGTGCACCGAATTTCATGATATACATATAAAAACTATAATATATATAAATTTTATTGTTAGAAAAGGCATTATCATCATGTTATTATCTTATAAATTGAACAGCAATCTTGCACGCTTTGATCTGCAAGTTCAATGGATGGTGGCCCACCTTACGCGTGGATTTGAAAATGATGGCTGCCTTTGCTTGAAGGCCAGGTAAACATTTACTCTTATGTTAAAAGTCATTTTTATTCTCGTTTTCTCTGAACTTAATGATAGGAACTCTATCACTAAAACTATTTGGGTCATGCAGCGCCACTACTTGATTTTGAAACCCTCATTCCCAACTTTAAACTCTCTTACTGAATCATTCTCAACCAAACAAGTCTGGATTAGAATGTCTCATTTGCCACTCCAGTTTCGGCAGCCAAATTGTCTTGTTTCCATAGGCAATGTTTTGGGTAATATCATAAATATTGACGCCAACACTACTTGCTATATCCATAGAACCTATGACTGGATACTTGTCGAATTGGATACCTCCAAGGAACTTCCTGCTAATATTGACCTAGTTAAAGCCTAGGATAGAACTTGGACTCAACCCCTTGATTGCGAAGGGCTGCCCTTCAGATGTAGAAGGTGTTTTACTTTGGGTGATATTGTTGTAAATTGTCATCTTCGGAGGAGTACACATATGAGATCCACTTGGTGGAAAGATGCACTCTTGTGTCATACTGTAATTAATGAAAAACTAGAAAGTATACTTGATTCTAACTTTTATTTGGAGGAATGTGTACCCGAAACTCCTATTTGGAAATGACCGACTTAAGAATATGTGGACAAGGAAAATATTGAAATCATCATACCAATTCATTCTAATTTGAATGTAAATGTGAATTCCGATGTTGGATGGACTATCATGGGAACAAAGAAGAAAGTAAAATTTGTAAGTCATTCCCTTAAGATGCATTTAAGATCCCAGGGATAAGATGGTGGCTTTTTTAGTTTTGTTTTAGTTTTTTTGTTTGTTTGGCTGTGTTTTTGTTTGTCCCTCTTTGTCACTAGTTTAGGAAGCTCCATTTGTTCCTCACTACTAAATCTTTGTCTTTATCAAAATGTGTTATAATGGGGAAAGGTCCCCTTACCCTCTTTTACCATTAATAAAAAAATATTATAAATTGAATAGCAATCACATCGGGGATGTATGATGGAGATGCCAACAGGAAAGTTGGGTGCACTATATTTGATGAAGGGGTATGAGAGGACATAAAGGAGAATTACATAGAACTTATGAGTTGTATGCGAGGTGTTATATAATAATAATGAATAACAATTAAAAATATTAATTACAAATATTCTTATGGTTGACTATTTTCATTATATACACACGATTTCTTGTGATATAGAATAACACAGACTTTGTAACGTTAAGAATTATATACCAACAATTAGACAGGTGGAACTGAACAAATATTTAACATTAATGGTGTGGAAATTGTCTCTTTTGGAAAAGACCTACAGTAAAAATATGTACAAACTTGAAGTAAATAAGTTTACTTCTATAAGAATTTGAAGTATAATCATAATAAAATAATTTCATTTATGTCTAATTTTTATTACTTATTTGATATACACATTATTTCTCTTGATAGAAAACTATAAGTAGACTTCCTACTATTAAGACTTGTATATAAAAATTTACATTGTTAGAAAATAAGGAGATCGAGTGTAACCTATTTATTTTAGAATTGAACAAATTCTTCACATTAATGGTGTTTAAGATATATAGATGTGGGAGAGGAATGCCAAAGAAATTGAATATTGTCTTATTCATATATCTCAAGATGAACATATGGTCCTAGAATTATTTTAGAGTACTTTTTGAATGAAAAATGAAACGATTTGTCTAGTGCAGCGAGTCTACAAACTCTATAGGTACCACATCTTCTGGTATCCTTCTTTTCAACCTATTGTACCTTGCTACAAAGTCTCTCATTGATTCAAAGGTCTCCTTATTCATCTGAATCAATTGGACCAGTAGATCCTGACAATCTTATGTGCTCTTGAACCTATGTTCAAATGCACTTCTTATATCTTCCTAGCATGTGACAAATCTTGGGGCAACATGTAGAACCATTCAACAGCCTTTTCTTGAAGTGACTCCACAAAGTGTCTAACTGAAACATCTTCATCTTCATCTCCCAATACTCCACAAGCAGTGATGAATGCGGCTACGTGTTCTTCCTAGACCTGAGAACCATCCCCTTTGAATTTTGGAAAGTTCTTTCTTGAGCCTCTTGGGAGGTCATGAAGTGGTTGCAGAAGAGCGAGTGGACTAGTATTTCTTCCCCATGGTACGTTAGCATTGTGTTCCTCACACTCATGATCACCCATTCTATTCCTATTTCTATCCTCCAGTCTTGCTAAGGCTGCTTCTGCTACTGCTCTTTCTTTTGCTTCAATTTGGAGTCTCTCTATTTCTTCAAGTTGATTCGTTATCTCCTCTTCAACAATTGCCTCTTTCAAGCTCTTCGAATGTGGGATTAATTTTTTCTCCAAGCCTCAATTTCTGGGTGTACCTCCTATCATCCAGCTTGAAACTTTATGCTCTTCTCTGGGGTGCTAGAATTTATCTCTGTCGTTCCAATTCGCTACCATGTTCCTCTTCCAGGTCCACAATCCTTATGGTAATGAAGTATTGACTAACACTTTGTCTCTTATGCCAAATATATTCTCTTAGATCGGAATCAATGTCTTTTTGGATGTGAAAGAGTAAATTAGGTCTCTCAAAAGGAGGATTTCCCAGAATAGCCATGATTTACATCCATGAAGTTTGTGTGATTACTCAATCTCTAGAAAATTTTCTTCTAGAATTTCTTTTTTATACTTTATGATCCTGAGGTCATTTCTAGTTGCAGATGATGCAAAATATGCCCCACGGTGGGTGCCAAAAACTATTGGCGAGAAAATTTGTCTTGCAAGAAAATTGGTGGGTTTCAAGCCAACACTATGGGAATCTAAGTCCCTCTACTTTAACGGTGCAGCTTCCGTATATGCATGCATGAAAAAGTGGATTTCAAAGGTGGCCTTTTGACCAGAGATCCAACAGGGGCACTTCACTGACCCCGTGACAAAGCTAGCAATTTCTCACTAGAGAAGAACTTTTTCTGAGAAGGGGAAAAGGAGTGAGAATGGAGATACGAGAAACTAATGTTGTGAGTAGAATATCAAATGCCTAGACACATTAATTAGAAATTTCATTTACAAGCAGTTATAATTAGAAGAAAAACAAATCCACAGGAGAAGCTACAAGACTGAATGAAACCCATTGGTCGCAAAGTACCAATCAATTCCTCAATCAAAGAGGAAATAATTCCTCCTTTTTATTATTGAAGCTCAAGCAGAGTTTGTGCACAGTGTGAGAATGGAAGAAATTTGAGGAAGAAGAGGAAATAGAAGAAGAATGGCATTTTCCATCTTTTCCAGGTACATAGCACTTTGGTCTTTTCAAAATATCAATCCTCTTAGGAATGACATCGAGAAGCCATTATATGATTTGCCAAAATGGTTACAATCTTTACAAATGTTCGATGCCTTTTCAAATTCCTTTGTTGTAAAGAAAATGCTCATAGCAGGTTAAAAGCAGATCTTGCAAAGTGAACGTTACATTCGATTTGCCAGTTTAAATATAGACCGTTTAATTTGCTCCTATAGATTTCAAATCAGGTTGTCAATGTGTTGAGAAAAAATTGGAGCGGTTACGAGGGAAGCCTTTCACATTTAGTGATTTTTTCGTGATATTTGACAATTTGGAACAAATTGGCCCGCAGCCCCGCTTTGACTTTTAAACTTAGCCATGTGGCACATTCTGAGTGGAAACAGGGGTGCAGCTCTTTTCTAAACATTTTAACCTTTTTGGAAGACTGGATTAAAAACTCAATTTCCTCCCCCGGCCCGTTACTCCGATTTGACTTTTCAGCTTGCGGGCTTCACCTTTGACATTTTCCCTAATCGGAAATTTTGGATTTTCGGGTTCCAAGTGTCCCTTGTGAACTTGTGCAACCTGGGATAAAATCTTTCACTTTCTCCGTAATCAGAAATTTTAGATTTTCGGGTTCCAAGTGTGCCTCGTGAACTTGTGCATCCTAGGACAAAAACTTCTGCTTTCTCCGCAATCGGAAATTTTCACTTTTTTACGTCCCAAGTGTCCCTCGTTAACTTGTGCAGCTTGGGACAAAAACTTCTACTTTTTCCACAATCGGCAATTTTGGCTTTTTGGGTTCCAAGTGTCCCTCTTGAACTTGTGTAGCCTGGGACAAAAACTTCCACTTTTTCCACAATTTGCCATTTCAGCTTTTTGGGTCCCAAGTGTCCCTCATGAACTCAAGAGATAGAGGCAAAATGATGATTTGACGAACTAGACCATAGAATAGGTGAACAATTTTGATCACAAAGGAGATTGTAAAGAGGATATTTGTGAATAGACTGGGAGATGAAGAATTTATTGAAATGAGCAAAACAGAATGTTAAACAACACTAGGGCACAACTTTTACTAATTTATCAAATCTCTAACTTGGTTTAAACACCAACGAAGGGCATGAGCTCAAAAATTTTGAATTTTTCTATGAAAATGTAGAGCAGTTTTCAGGAGACAACAACTCAAAAATAGGTGCCTTACCCTAATTTAAAAGGTTTTGTGGGCATTCTCACCAGTGATGTCCATGTACATTGTATCCAAAGCAACTACCTGATCACCTCAATTAAAAAAAATACTCCTCTTGGTGTCATGGTAGTCCATGTTGAAGATCCTGATGACCCTCCTATAGATCTCTTTGGGTACTATGGTGAACGTACTCCTGCTGACTGAGCTTGGGGTGGAGCCTATGTCCTATTGGGTTCCCTAGCTAGAGGCCCTATATTGTTCCCTCTCTGAGAATCCTTGCACTTTTGAGGTCTATAGAATGGTCGAGTCTACTACTACTAATGCTAATGTGCCTATTGTGGAGGCCTTAAAGAGGACCATGTTGAGCTATTTTCACCACGAGGAGGACGAGCTGACCCCTTCAACCTACTATCCTACATTTTCTGAATATGGCTCCTCACTCTATCTCTACCTTGATGAGTGTTCCCCCAGTTTTTATCTTCAATGTAGGATTTCTCAATAACCTCTGCTATTGTTTGTGGACAATGCATATACATTTCCCCTCCAAAATCCAAGTTTAGGCCCTTGATGAACCTATGTACCCGAACCTTCTCATCCTGTATGTACTTGACATAACATAGTAAGTCAAGAAACTGACTCTCATACTTAGCTACTATCATGGATGCTTATCACAGATCATGAAACTCATCAATCCGCTGCTAGATGAATCTCTTAAATATGTACCTACTCTTGAACTATTCCTCGAAGAGCTCCCAAATAACCGTCTCTGAATACACATGGAGTTACTATAGCTCAATCCTCCACCAAAATTTGGCTGTCTCTCAGAAGGTGGATGGGAACATGATCTATTATGTTTCTAGTATAAGGACATAGCTTGAAGCATCTGTTTAATCTAACCATCCATGCCCCGACCTAAAATCCTCATTTCTCTCAAGAAAAATGGGGTGGGTGTAACTTCATTATCTGCCTTATATGATCCATTGCTTCTGAGTGTCATCCCTTAGGTCTCTCTACATGAGCATCCCTTGGTCTAGGGCTCTTAGACATATCTCTATTGCTTGTAGCCCTCTTTCCATTTCCCCTCTGAGATGAATCTTGTCTACCTAAATCTTCATGGGAGTTCGCTTCCCTATACTCCTAACTATTTTTTGAAGGAATACGAGTATCTGGTGATGGCTCCTTTTCATGCTGACTAGATCATACCACCACTACTTCACCTCGTATAGCTAGATTGACATCCTGTAATGTCTATAGCATTTGCTGCAATATAGAAGAAACTCCATACTCTAGAGGAGGTATGTCTAACTCCACCTAAAATATCCCCTCGTCTCATTCGTGCTTGTTGGTACCAAAATTTAATCTCCTTCAAAGGCCAAGCAGTATCATGGATTTGACAAGACACTCAGAGGAAAATAGATGATTATGTATGTCATTTTGTAGCCGAGGAAGCAATCTATTTGACTCTTTAGCACTCACGCTTTGAAAGAATTGTGTAGCACCTTAAAAAGATGTGATCTTATTTTAACTATTTTAGGTTATGCCTTTCAAACAAGGTAAGAGAACCTATTTTGTAACCTCTTTTATTGAAGAATGCTGGTAAATCCTTCCTTTGCACAAATTTTATAGAGAAAACCTTGGGAAAATATGATCAACACACCACATATGACTCTCACGAGTTGTCACTTTCAGATTGTGGAGATATTTTCAAAACAAGGAAAAAGTTACTAAAGAAATTTCGAATCCTGATTGTTTTTTAATGTTTTAGTAATAAAAATTGTGCTTTTGTATACACACAAGATAAATAGGTAGTACATGTAGGATTGTTTTTCTTTAAATGAATTTTTGTAGGAGGTGAGGCAATAATGAACTTGATTTTCCAAATCTCTGAGAACTCTTATAAAAATGGAAAGCTTAGACAACATAATGCTTTAAGAGAGGTAAAATGTTCCTTTAACCAAAATATGTGCTTCCATGGAGGTGCAGATCATCACGTTTTCAGACAAACTTTAAGAATCCAAAATGAAAGCTCAAATTGAAAAATTTAACTAAACATTATGAACCTATGTTTCATCACGCCTACGATACCCTCAAAGGATGACAAACAATCTTATAGTCATGCTAGGAGTCACAGTTATTTTAAATTTATTTATTTCACTATCAAATGAAAGCTCTTTTGATAAATTAAATTGGAAATTCCACCAAACTATCACAAGGATAAGATCTTGTTTGATTAAAAAAGATTTCAAGGTAAGATTTCAATGGGAACAAGAAAACTATTTGTAGACATGCAGAAATGAAGAAGACACAATTTTTCTTGAAGTCAACACAGATTTACTCAAATTTTATTAAATTTATCATCAAGGGAGAGTTTTTGGAAAAATATCTGAGCTTCTCAATGGTTGTACACTCACAACCACCTTGACATGATCAAATTTAACATAAAATAAATAAACAGGTTCCTCAGACAGCTTCTCAGAAGTATGGTCTCTATGAAGCTTCTCTCTTAGAAAATAAATCCCAACCTCTAACACTCCAACCCTTTGCACAACAAATTCATGTAATTTATAACATTTTACACCAAAGTTTTCCCCCCAAAAAGAAAAAACATTCAATGTACCAATGCTTGTTATGATCTTGATCATGATTCCCAAAATGAGATCTATAAAAAGTTGTCAGGTGCTCAGGGAGGCAAATCTCTTCAAATATCTCCCTCATTCAAATATTTCATCTGGTAAATCACTCTTCCTCTTATTCACGAACTACTTCTACCCCTAATCTATCAAATCTTGTTCTTTGCATGCCCAGGAAGGAAAAACGGAAGATCAAATCGAACCCAATAGTTAGATCATCTCTTAATAATAAAAGACGTCTTCAGATCTTTCCCACCAAATTTAGATATCAAATTAACTCTCCTCTCTATTTGGCATGTAGGAAATATCAAGAAATCATGAAGAATCGCATCTCCAAGAGGTTTTTATTTCAAATGGGGGGAAAATTAGATACAAATGCACAACTGTCGTTCATCTCTACTTTGAATTTGGGTCATCCAGGTGGAAGATCTAATTTAAAATGGGTCTGAGGGTTTCCTTTTACCTTTTACAATTTTTTGAAAAATGTAAAAATTTCTCATTTTTCTTTGCCAGGTGTCCTAATGTGAGTCCTAGTAGAAATGTGCTTCCATTTTATACTTTAACCTCCTTTTTCACAAAAGGAAAAATTTTCAATTTTCCTCCGAAAGTCTGCACCTCTGCTATTGATCCCTCCATCAAATTTTGACTTATCCATCATTGGGATTGTGGGCCATTTTGATAATTTTAACCCTTTTGATGATAAGATGCAAAAAATCCATGTTTCCCCCTTATGGAATGCTCCCTCGCCATTTTGACTTTTCAAACTACCATGCGTCTCAATGGCGCATCTTGGGATGGTTTCCAAAAGTTGAGACCCTGAATGAGCACGGGATCACCATGTGTCCTAGCCCAACAAAATTTTTTGAAATTTGAAAGCCCAATTGAAAACACCATGTGTCAGCATTCGATGCAATCTCCTTTATCCATTGAAAATTCCAAGAAAAATGTAAAGTGAGAGAAAGCCTCGAAGTGTCCTCTTGGCACTTCTTCTAAACAAGATTCAAAGGTCGGTCGCCGAACATGCATGGTCCCTCTACGTGTCTGAGGTCTCTCAAAACCTTTTGAAAAAAAAATCTAAGTATGGAAAGACCCGATGGAAGCCTCTATGTGTCCTCCCGAAGCAACTCTAAGGCCAAACGAAAAAGCAAATCTTCAAATGAGCGTCGTTCCTCCATGTGGAAAAATTTTCGATCGAGGTGATCCAGAGAATTTTTAGAGTATTTTGACTAGCCACGTCTAATCAAAAAGGCCCACATTTCCTTTTGATGCAGAGATATAAATTTGACTGGGAAAAACACCTGTCAAACCGTAAAATGTAGGAAAATGACCATTTGAGCCTAGAGATGAAATTTTTTCCAAGGAAAGAGAAATTAGAAATATTACAAGGCTCAAACACATTCCCCCGAGCTACATCCAATCATTTTCCTTCAGGTATTTAGTTTTGGTGTGTGTTATTTTGCACATCATTACGTGAGTCATCTCACTTAGGTGATATCGTAGGTCCATGTGTCATTTAGGGGTCATTATGATATTCCCTTATGTGTCAGTGCATCAGCGTGTCAGTGGGTCAGCATGTCAGTGCATCAGTGCATCATATGCGTCATTGGGAGTTACACTTCTATTCTCGGAATGTAACTCCTCCTCTTTACTCAAGTTGTCATGATTGCAGCACTAGGGGTTACTCAACACTTCCTATATGTGCACGTATTTTGATCTATGAGATAGAGGAGATTTTTATGGCTTAACCTAGTTCTGCCCGTGTTTCAAATATTTGCATGCACATTCAGTTGATGCTCACTCCTCCTGAGATCTCTTCACGTCACTATTCACACATCCGTTGATGTGCACATCGTCCCTTGTGATCCTCACTTGTGGGTTTTCAAACCCTCTTTCATAGTATCAGAGTGGATCTTGTGGATCTGTGCACTAATCGACATTTTTGTGCATATTTTCCAGCATCTGGTGTGATATTCAGATTTCAATGTGTGTGTCATAATGGATATTCTGTTATGTGGTTCAATGCATTGATTCAGGCATCATACCTCTCCTTGGGTTGTTCGTGTGTTCGAGGTGGTTGTTCAAGTTTCTGTAGTTTTTCGAGTTTAGTGTCTTTGACCGCTTGATTATTTGGGTTTGCATGTGACTTGGAAGTGTTTTCACAAGTTTTGCATGTAGATTTTTGGAGAAGCTTTAGATTGCATTTTCAAGGGTTCTTGTTTTGTATCGAGTTGTGCATCCAATCTTCGCCCCAGCTGCACTCGCCTTCCTCTACAACGAGTCTAAGCCATTTGCTTACCTTTGGCTCTTCATACTCATGCTTTGGATTCTCACTTTTTGCTCGGACTCTGACCACTACGTACTCAAAGTCATCTCTGCATTTGTTGCTTAAGCCTTCATTCCTACTTCGTGCTTGGCTCACTTCCTATGGAGCTCGCCATGCCTTAGTTTCATTTGAGATTTCTGTTGGCTCATTTCGAGCACTCAGCTCGACTCGTTGTTTTGGCATGAAATCTGGTCATGGTCCTTGTTGGTTATTGGCATCGTGATTCTCTGTTGCTGTTCGAGATCACCACTAATTTTTTTAAATTCCTTGACTATGCTGTTTATGTTGCTTTGCTATTTTTACTTTTGCACATGCCCCTTGGAAAATGTTTTTCTGTGTACTGCATTAACCTTGGAATGTTTTTCATTCAAACTAAATTTTTTTTGCATTAAAAAAATGTTTTCTGGCCTGCCTTTTGTTGGTTGCTTCAACCTGTAGCTCCACCACTCCAACTGTCTCCTCCAATGATCCTGCAGACCTCCCATGTGCCTACAACAACCTCTAACTCCTCCACACGTGGCATTTCTTGGCTGTCCTGCGTAAGAAAACATTATTTTTTGCTCGCTACTCATCAAACCGGCCACTCCGACCTACAACACCTTGGCTCCTTCCAACGGCTCAAACCAAACCCTCCTAACCATTTTCAACTCCATCCTCCACGTGGACAACCTACTATTGGCATACTGCTGCTCTACACACAATTCGCTGCAACTTCAAGCTTGCATCTGCACGTGGTCCTTGACAGGATCTTGGTCAGTTGCTTCCAAACGTGGGCATCCCTCAGCAATTTTTTTAATGTTTTAAAGTGTTTAAAAATATTAAACCATTCATTCATGGCATGTAATAATTTTTGGGCTGCTGATTTGGCTTGTATTTAAACCTTCCTTTGAGTGTCGAAAATGGAGGGTGAGGTCCAGGGTTGGCAGGAGGCTAACCCCCCCTCACAGTCAAAACAAACTATGCCTAAAATTTGATACCATTTCTAATGGGTACCCACACGATACCCTTTGCACTCGTTTCAAGAACTTTTTTAATGCGTTTGCAGTGTCTAGTGTATTTTTCCATCAGTTGCGTGAATCATTTTAATGCTATAACTTTTGACTCGCTGCTCATTTTTGAGCACTTATTTAGTCAAAGTTGTATGATTTTCCACACGTTACGTGATGGCATTGTCATATTTGTAAATGCACTACTTTTATAAAGTGCCGCATTCTGTGGGGGTTGTTTGTACTCTTGGGTTTTCGCATGCAAACGCATTATCAGCTGAGTCCGACGTCTTGCTTTCTTGCACCTTGCATTTTTGCATTTTGCATCATGGAGAGTGCTCTTTCTAGACTTGAGCATCATAGGTTCACTTTATAGCCTCCACCACTTCTCACCCGGAGAGGGAATTATTTAGCTTGGCGTGCTTCCATGGAACGATACTTCACCCACGAGGGTCTTTTACCCTTCTTGCTTGGGCCCGTTCCTACACCCATTGATCATCGTCATCTAGAGGACTTCCTTGACACTTGTAACAATGTCTTTGGTCACATGATGATGCATGTCTCTCGATCTCTCTGGTTTCACGTGGTAGACTCAGATCCACCCCACCATGTCTGGAGCATTCTTCAGTCCTTGTATGGAGACCCTTCACATACTGTAGTCATTGTTCCTATTGCTGATCCAATTGTATCCTCTTTTTCGTGTGATGATAGTTCCATTGACACAGACTCGCTTGATTCTATTTTTGATGATGAGGATTTTGCACCCAGTTATGATACATCGAGAGCATTACAAAGGACTTATCTCCTCTTTCTCTCACTATTCCAGACAGTGTTGTCACCCCTACCATCTCATCAGTTATTGATCAGTCTACTACACAGCCTCATACAGTCATTACACTAGCCTGCTTTCAACTTCCAGTGTGCAAGGCCCACTTCACTCCTCTACCTTCGTTGGATGACTCATACCTATCTTACATCGCTCTTCTGTTTGTTGAGCCCCCTCATTGGGACGAGTATCTGCCTGACCTTAGTCATCTTTTTGTAGAGTCTACTTGTGATGCTCTACAGGTAGCTCATCCATCTACAAGTGTTTAAGAGAAGTTCATCATCTCCATTGTTGGCAGTGCCCCTTCTGGGACTCTTACCACTTCCACTTTTCTGGAGACCTTCATTGATCCACCCTCAGCTATGGATCCCTTTTCTGTTGTGGAGGATGTTTTGTTCCCTTCACATCACTTGGACATCCTTTCTGTGGGTGTTCCTCTTCATACTCTGACAGTTCTACGCATTTGTGACATTACCTTCGGTTCCTTGGCACTCACTCGCTTGACCTATGTCACAATTTTGTGCACCAGACTCAGAGTTCTTCATGTTGCTGCCTTCAGTTTCCTTTGTGGAGTGGGTGGACTTCCATCACGTCATTTCTTTCCTTCCTAAGGGTAGGCACACAGTTCATTATGGATGGCTCTTCTTCAGTCCAGAGGCAGAGGATCTCGTCATCGACATTCTTCTAGGAGACTTCCTAGAGCTGCAGAGTTCAGATCCGTCCATGGCATCTTCTGCATTCCTCTCGTCTCCCTCTTCTTCTCTCTTCTTCTTCTTTCTGAGAGATTACCTCTTTATACATGGGTACCCTTTCAGGCTCGTCTATGGTCGGGACCCATATTTTGGCATCTTTCTTAGATTAGAGAGTGTTTTGTTCTCTTGTGGTGGATGTTTTTCCCACTGGGTTTTCCTTCACTGCTTGGGACTTCTTTCTTGTACATGGGTACCTCATCAAGCTTTGTGCCGGGACCCATTTCTCATTTCTGACTTACCGCCTCATCCTAAGTTACGATGAAGGGGGGGGGTGTTGGTGTGTGTTATTTTCCACATCATTAGGTGAGTCATCTCACTTAGGTGAGATCATAGGTCCATGTGTCATTTAGGGGTCATTATGAGATTCTCTTACGCGTCAGTGCGTCAGTGTGTTAATATGCATCATTGGGAGTTACACTTCTATTATGGGAATGTAACTCCCCCTCTCTACTCAAGTTGTCATGATTACAACACTGGGGGTTACTCAACACCTCTTATATGTACACCCCTTTTGATCTATGAGATAGAGGAGAGTTTTATGGCTTAACCAGGTTCTGCCCGTATTTCAAATCTTTGCATGCACATTCGATTGATGCTCGCTCCTCCTGAGATCTCTTCACGCTACCGTTCACATGTTCGTTGATGTGCACATCATCCCTCATTATCCTCGCTTGTGGGTTTTCAAACCCTCTTTCATTTAGGACAAAAATGACAAGGACAACAATTCTCGATTGTGGAAAATGGAATGAATGGGACAGCCTGAGTTTTACACCCAAATTACAAACTTTTTCAGATGAATAGACAAATGAGGCATCAACTATGGATCCATATGTGATCTTCCGCCAAAGGAAGGATTTATTACGGCAACAAAATGCAAGACAAATTATTTTTAAGCACAATACAGGGAGATAAAATGTGATAGAGGTCGTAAACTGAGGAATTTTCAATGGCAAATGGGGTCAGACAAATTTGAGCACCAACATTGGCTCTGACTCAAGGATGGGCACTCCCAGTGAGTGCTAAAAGAGAAAAAGTAGACCAAGTGCTAAAATATCCATAGGGCAAAGGAGTCAAACTTGCAAAGCACAAAACTAGAACTGTATCCCTAAAACGAACAAATAAACCAAAAAAACAAGGCCACTAAGTCCTAGAACAAACAAAAAACATGAAAGACAAAAAAAACAAATGAACTATACACTGTATAGATGAGAGGATCCTGACTCTGGGGAATCAATCCAAGAAATGGTTCAGATGCCTACCATTAACAGGAAATTACAGCAATTCTCCATCCAAGTCCTTCAAGAAGAAGGTATTGTTCACCAATCCTAATATCAATGGAGTAACGACCCATCCATAATGCTTCAAATTTTCTATGCTTGCCCTTATCTTCATGCCTGTTATCCCATAGTAGCATAAGATCTCCAACATTGAAATCTCTTGGAGTGACCTTCTTGTTGAATAACTTCTTTATTTATTCTCTAAACATTACATGCCTTTTGTGGGATGCTCTCCTTTCTTCATCAAGTTCAACAATCTGGTTAATGTGAGCATCATATGCACTTAATTCTTGATCTTCTAGCTATTGAATGAACCGATATGAGGATAATTGCAAATGCAGGGGAAGTAGGGCCTAAGTTCCAGTGGCTCTTTTAACAGTGATTCGGTCAGCCAAGATAATAAACTTTAACTATTCACCCCATTTTATTTTGTTCATCTCCAAGGTTCTTTTGATAATCTTCAACAAATTCTTATTACTGGACTCAACTTGTCCATTTCCTTGGGGGTTGTAATTAGAATCATATGTAAAATTGATCCCAAAATTCTTGCACATTGCCACCAAAGGTTTAGCTCTGAAGCTCATGGCATTGTCAACAACAATTTTAACTGGCACCCCAAACCTACAAATGATATGGTTCAGCATGAATTCCATGACAATCTTGTGTGTTTCTCTCTTGGTGGGGATTGCCTCCACCCACTAAGTAAAGTAATGAGTGGCTATAAGAATCCACTTATGGCCAACACTTGAAGGGTTTGAAATCTCTCCAATGAAATCCATTCCCCATTACTTGAATGTGGCTTCAATTGATACAGGCTATAAAGGTAGGGAGGTTGAAGCTTTCATTATTTCAGAAAAGTGCTATCAAATCTCACATCTTCTAACCAAAAGAGTTGTATCCTTGAAGATAGTTGTCCACTAATAACCAACCCTTAGGATCTTATGTGCTGTGAATTTTCGAGCAATATTGCCCCCACAAACTCCATGGAGATCAACAATTATCTTGGGGGCTTCATCTTCAGTAATGCACCTTAAGAGGACTCCCTTAGGGTTCTTCCAAGCTAACCCATAATCAATAATGACATATTTCTTGGAAGCCAACTTAAGGGCTCTTTCCTGGTTCTTACTCAAACACTCAGGGTAGTATAAATGTCTGATATTAAAAATCACATCTTTGTACCACTCAAAACTCATAAAATTTTCAAATACACCTACCCTTTCTTCTTCTACCTCATTTACCTCAATAGTTTACAAGTTGCTCTCAGCCATAAGTTTAGCCAAGCCCAAACCTCTCACCTGCTTCATGGTTTGGATATTCATCTCATATTCTTGCAACTTGTTCACCCATCTGCATCTTTTGATTGAGACCTCCATCTCTGATAAGATGTCTTTCACCATGGTGTGGGGAACATAAGCAACAACTTTAGAACTCAGAATGTAAGGCCTGAAAACCCTTTTTGGTTTCACCAAGGAAAATGCTTGCTTCTCCATAATAGTGTATTTCAGCTCAGCCCCTTGCAATGCCTTACTGAAAAAGGAAATTGGCCTCTCAGACCCTTCATCATCTTTCTACAATAGGATAGATGTAATAGTTTTCTCTGAAGGAAAAGAAAATAGTTGGAAAGGATTCTTATAATCTAGAGCTACTAAAACAAGGGCATGCTTTAATGCCTCCTTGATCCCATTGAAAGATTGAATGACATCCTCCTCCCATTTGATAACCTGGTCCTTCTTTAGCATGGAAGTAATTGGAATGGTCAACTCAGCAAAGTTTGATATGAATCTTCTGATGAAGTTTATCTGCCCAAAGAAGGACTAAATTCCTTTCTTGGTTCTTGGAATTGCAACCTTGTTGATGGCCTCTACCCTTTCTAGATCAATCATTACCCCCTCTTATGACACAATGTGACTAAGCAACTTTTCCTTCTACACTCCAAAATGGCACTTCTTTGGATTGATTAAAATGCCATATTCTCTACATCTTATCAACATCTTTTCCAAGTGAAACAAGTGATCACCTCGCTTTCTAGAAAACACAATCACATCATCCTAGTAAACAACAATAAAATCATTGATGTAACCGACAAAAGAAACATCCATTACTCTTTGAAAGGTTGCTCCAGCATTCATCAGACCAAAGGGCATCTTGACATATACATAAGTCACCCAAGGAGTGGTAAAGGTTGTTTTAATTCCTTCTGATTCTTTCACCACAACTTGGTTATAACCATAGAAACCATCCAATGTAGAAATTAGCTCAGAACCAGTCACTAATTGCATAATCTATTCCATATTTGGTAAAGGATAATTATCCTTCATTGATGCTCTGTTTAGATTCCTAAAATCTACACATAGCCTGATATCACCACTCTTGTTTCTAATTGGTACTAGGTTTGCAACCCAAGAAGAATACCTTGTGGCTGAAAAATTCCTCCATCCCTTAATTTCTTCAGTTTTTCTTGCATTTTAAGAGACAGGAGTGGATTGATTTTCCTTTGTTTTAGCCTGAATGTTTTTTGTTAGATTCTAAATGGAATCTCATGTTGAAAAAAATCCTCTCTGTATGCTTTTAGTTCAGAATAAGACCAAGCCATGCAGTCTTGATATCTTGTCAACAAATTAGACATAAGAATATGTTTCCTCCTTATTGAGGTTGTTTCCCAACAAGATATTCCTTGGTTTCTCCTTTGTGCCAAGATCATGCTACTCAACATCCCTTGAGGCTGATACATATCTGTTAGTAATGTAATCAACATTATCAAAGTTTGATTCAAGATCAACCAACCCTCTAGGAATGGTAATGGTTTTTAGTTGGATAATGCCTTTGCCAAAAAGTGTTTCTTTTCCCTCTACTACACACACCATTGGATCCCAATCAATGTATTGATTAACAAACTCCCCTTTGTTCTACAGAAATCTTCTAACCTGAGAATCATCATAAAAAATTTGCCAGTGTTTATTGTTGTCAAGGATATATGGTCTTCTTAGTACATCAACATCATAGTCACAATATGGGAACATTGCACAAATATCAAACCAAGATCCCAATACTGCAAATTTTTTAGCCAAATCATTAAACTTCCTATCATGATGCATAATATTGAAAGAATCAAACATCTCAATGAGATCCCAAACTACATGCTTGTCTTGTTTCATTCACTGATTTTTTGTGGCATAAAGTTTTCTGACTCGCTTAACAATTAATTATGAATCTCCTTTGACAATGATGTCCTTAACACCATATTTCCAAGCAATTCTCAAACCTAACAATAGTGCCTCATACTCAACAATGTTTTTAGTGCACTAAAAATTGAGTTTGAAAGAAAAGAAAAACTTTTCCTGACCTGGAGAAATCAAAACAACACCAGCACCATTTCCAAATTTGGAGCAAGCTCCATCAAACAATAAAGTCCAAGGAGAACCTGCCTGTTCAAGAAACTTGCATTCTTCAATCTTGTGCTCCTTTCCATCAGCAAATCCTACAAAGTTATCAACATCAAAATTTGTGTACAATACTTCATAGGATGCATTGTTGGCATCTTCAATAAGGTGCAACATCTTCTTCTCTCCATACAACCTAACAAGGCTGCCCTAAATTGGAATGGTGGCATAGGAAATATCCATTTGGACACTCCCACCAACAATAACATCCCATTTTATTAACAACAACATGCCCCACTTGGCTATGCAATCAACGATGACAACATCAAGTTTTAAATTTTTACTTGGGTAGGCTACAAGTTCTACCACCAAACCTTTCACACATCCCACCACTAGCACTTATCTGTAATCCATGGTAGTGCACTTCCCATATGTTGTTGTTTCTTTGATACTCAGCTCATTCATGACTTCTAGAGGTATGACATTACATGATGCCCCTGAATGAAACGTACAGTTGTGGAACAATCTTTCCTTAATGACTAGAGTGGTGAAGAATGGATCCACATTTAGTTGATATTCCACCAAGGATGTCCCAAAAAAAACCTCAGGTGGTTCACCTAGTTCCTCCAATGCTAGTGGTGTTTCTAACTCTTCAATGATTGGAGGAGTCTCCACAATATTTACATTTCTACCTAGGTCTATCTTCTCCTCTTTCAACCCCAAATACTCAAAGGCCCTTTTATTGTGGTAAGGAATTCTAAGCAACTCAACAATTGGAACTGAAATCTTGATCTGACTCAAGACTTGGGCAATACCATAAGGGACATATTTTGGTAAGGCAGCATTGGAAGGGAGATTGACACACTCATCAAATGACATGGGACTCTTGACAGTTTGGGCATGAGAAGTATAAGTTTGTCTTGGGATAGCAAGGCCTTTGGCATGTGCATATTTCTTAGGAGCCTCTTTAGGAGTAGTTGAAATCAATGGATTTTTTGGCTTCGCTTGAGGCCCTGCCCCTTTGACAGCCTTACTTCTTGTATTATACTCCTTCTCTTGGGCAAAAAAAATGTTCATCAACAACTTCCTATCCTCCTTAGATCGTATTCCTCCATCGTACTTCTTTATCATCAAATATCTTAATTATTCAAAGTAATTATTAGGTATCTCAAAATATTGTATAGTATCTATTTCTAAAGTATGAGAGAGAGGAGGAATAGGTACCCGGTGAATGCAATCCCAAAAATTTGTAGCAGTCCAAGCACTTATCACTTAAGTTGAAGTTTCCCCTTGTTGTGATCTCGTGGAACAACCCATCATGCAAACATCATCATCTTCTTATTATTCTTGTTGATCTATTTCACATGGAGCATAGGGAATGAAACATCTTTCACACTAATCAATGGCATTTGTTTCTTCCACAATAGCAACTCTGACAGCCAAAGGATCAGGCACCATTCTATTTTCCCTACCTGGGGGTTGTTTATTTCCAAATCCAATAGGTACCTTACCTCTGTCATTAGTTCTATGATGATTTGTAAATATATCTTGGCCTTGTTGCTTGTGTTGACCTTGTGAGCTCTGCCCAATCCCCTTCTCAGCCCGGGCTATTTTGTAAGATATTTCTTTGACAGCTCCTACCAAAGTTTTAACAACCTCCTCCAAATCAGTGGTCTTACTTGCTTAAGGTTTTTCCAGGTTAACCAGATTCACACCCTCCCTCTTAGGAGGATTTCTAATTTCCTTGATATTGTTCTCAATTTATAGGGCCATGGTGAAGGCCTGCCTCAAATTGATAGGGTTTTGTCCCACATGTAGTAAGAAACTTTTTTATCAAATGCATCTAAGTATTTGATCAAACATGATTTATCACAGGGCCTTAAGTTAACAAGAAATCTCCTTAAGTTCTTGTTAAACCTTGTGTTGAAATCATGTACTGACTCATTAAGATTCTTCTTGATGTTTTCAAATTTTGACAAAAGAAACCTAGTGTTAGTCGTATCACTATATTGCAATATAAATACATTATTCATCTATGTCCAAGAATCAACAGAGTTATCTGGCAAAAGTGTTGTACCAGGCCGTTGCATCCTCTTCCAAAGTATGGATGAAGAATTTGATATATACATCTTCATATTCAATCTCAAAGTCTTCTATCATATTGATAAAAATATTTAAATGTTAATCACCTGTTATAGCATTGTTTCCCTATAACTTTGGCAATCTATTTATTATATCCTGGGGAACTACATTTGGATAACCAACCATCCCTACAAAATTTATAGGTCCAAATGTATTTACAACAAATAGAGGTCTGGGTGGGGGATGGGAAATGTTCTTTTGAGGAGGTGATGTTGGGGGAGAAACAAACATATAAGGTGTAGGGGGTCCTTGAAACAAAGGATTATAGCTTTCAAAATGGATATCCTCTAAAGGCCTTACTTCTTGGGAATCCCTATCAACTTTGGAAAACACAGGGGTAGAATGAGAAGAAAAACTTTCAAATTCAAATGAAGGCCCCTCTCCAGATGGAGAATTCAATTCCATAAAGAGACTACCTGATTCAGAAGCACTTGAATGGTCATCTTCAATGATAGGCCGATCACTTTCATCAATTGGGATTTATTTTCTTGATTCCTAATGATCTCCAAAAACTCTCTAGGATATTCTTCCTTCTGACTTTTTTTTTCCTAGCTCTAGAAATAATGTTCTAGTAGGATCCTTAGCGAAGAAAGATCTTCTTCCTTCCAGATTTGCAAAGATTAGTAACAAATCTCACTTGAAAAAGGTTAAGACACTGGTATTTATCAAGAATCAGATCAACAGGGAGTCGCCACTAAGGATTTCCACCTTAGTTGTGTAAATGCACTAAAAATATGATCTGTCAAATGTCTGTCAATACTAAAAACTAGAGATGGAATGATCTTACCCTCCTTTACCTAGATTTATCAATGAAAGCTAGTGTAATAGGTGTATAAACTGAAACAATTACACACAACACTTGTAACTTTGAAATTTCTTACAGGCCCAAACACAGGATGATGTTGAAAGGATTTGCTAGCACTTAGAGCATTCAAGAAGTGTTTACCAAGGTCTGAATATGAACTACAATCACAATGTCCCTGGAAACGGTGCCAGAAGCATCTTGTGGGAAAAATGGATATGAACTAGAAACAAATCAATAAATCATCCTCGGTAATGCAAATCAGGTCCTTGACAATGGCGCTAAAAGCATGGTTACAGGACAAATGGATATAAACTAGAAATAAATCAACAAATCATCCCCGACAACGATGCCAGAAGCATGTTGGTAACAAAATTTAATCTCCTTCAAAGGCCAAGAAACATCATGGATTTTACAAGACACTTAGAGGTAGATAGATGATTATGTATGTCGTTTTATAGCTAGGGAAGTATTCTATCTGGCTCTTCAGCACTCAGGCTTTAAAAGAAGTGGGTAGCACCTTAAAAAGATGTGATCTTATCCTCACTATTTTATGGTTGTGCCTTTCAACCAAGGTGAGAAAACCTATTTTGTAGCCTACTTTTTGATGGAGGAGATGGTAAATCCTTCCTTTGCAAAATTTTTAAGAAGACCTTAGAAGAAAATATGATCAACACAACAAAACCTAACTCTCACGAGTTGTCACTCTAGATAATGGAGATATTTTCTAAGCAAGGTTTAGGCCACTAAAGACAATGAAATCCTGATTGTTTCTGCATGTTTTAGTAATAAAAATTATGCTTTTGTATACACATAGGAAAAACAAGGGTAGTACATGTAGGATTGGTTGTTTTTTTAATGAATTTCGGTAGGAGGTGAGGAAAAATGAACTTTATTTGCTAGATCTCTGAGAACTCTCAAAAAAATGGAAAGCTTAGACAACATAATGCTTCAAGATAGATTAAAGGTTCCTTTAACCAAAATATGTGCTTTAATGGAGGCCCAGATCAGCACATTTTCAAACAAACTTTAAGAATCCAAAATGAAGGCTTAAATTGAAAAACTTAACTAAACATTATCAACCTCTGTTTCATCATGCCTAAGATACCCTCAAAGGCTGAAAAAAAATCTTATGGTCATGATAGGAGTCACACTGATTATAAATTTGTTTATTTCACTATCAAATGAAAGATCTTCTAATAAATGAAATCACAAATGCCACAAAACTATCACAAGGATAAGATCTTGTGTGATTTACAAAGATTTCAAGATAAGACTAGAATGGGAACAAGAAAACTATTTGCAGACATTCATAAATTAAGTAGACACAATTTTTCTCAAAGTCAACACATATTTACTCAAATTTGATTAAATTTATCAGCAGGGGGTATTTTTTGGAACAATATCAGAGCTTTGCAATGGCTATACACTTGCAACCACGTTGACATGATCAAATTTAACATTAATTAAATAAATAGGTTCCTCAGACAACTTCTTAGAAAGATGTGTTATCCATATTTCACCCCTGAGCTAAATATTGGATTGAATCATGACCCCACATAGAAGGAACCCGAGAAAACCCATTCAAATCCTATAAATTGGTTACAAAAATATTCATCAATGGAGTGGCGGAGGAAAAGAGATATCAAAGGATCCTATACAAAAGAAAACGACTATGTCAGGCCATTTCCACGTATAAAATCTATTCCCCCACACCTCAAGTAGACTCAAATATGGGATAGTAGAGTTTGAGAAGAAGGAGAGATGCCGCAGAGGCACCATAAACAAGAAGGGCAAGAAACGAAAAATATTCGAAGTCCTTAGGCTCAAAATGGTTCAAGAAAAGGTCAAAAATGACTAAGTATGAAGGAGACAGCGGAAGAGACCACATGTCCTAATGACTCTTCTCCAAAGTGAATCCAAAAAAGGGAGGTCAAACTTGTGCCAGCCCTCCATGTAGCAAATGGTCAAAGAGAGTCAAAAGATGGACAAAAAAGTCTTCGAAATTGGATAAGTATCAAAGTGTAAGCGGAGAGTACCAAGTGTCAGCGTAGCGCATCTCCAAAAGTTTGTCCCAAGGTAGAAGTCCAAATAAGTGCAAGCTCGACAAGTAGCCCAAAGTCTAAAACATAAGTGGAACCTTTGGAAATTCTACAAACCAATGGAGCCCGACAAATGTCAACTTGACGCTTCTCCAAAGGCAACTTTGGGTTGGATTTGAAAGCAAGTGCAATGCCTCAACTTGTCCTAAAAAAAGAGTAGAGTTAGTTGAATAGTCAATGCATAAGAAGGACATAAAAGGCTACCAAGTGTCTTAATGACGTTGTTTCAAGGGTTAAATAGAGAAAAGGTTCCCGAATAAGTGCTAGACTGATGCGTGTCCTAGGGGAAAGTGAGCCATTGGGGAAAGAGTTGATCCTTTTAACCTTCTTATCTCAGAAGGGGTAAAAGTTGCAAAATTTTCCACAACTCCGCCCAAGGAAAAAGTTAGCATTTAGACCCGAGTTAAAAAAAAGGTGGGGTGTCAGGGGGAAAATGAAATTTTTTCCTTTCATTCATAAGGCTTAAAGGTGAATATGGAATCACATTTCCCAGCCAATCAAAAGGAGCCACGTGTCCAAGTGGAGCTTTGGGGCTGCGAGAGTTTCTTACATTTTTTGTTTTCTGTGCAAAAAGAAAAAAGGTAAATTGCATGTCCATAGGCCTGAATTTTTGTTCCATTCTGGCTGCCACGTGTTCCAAACCAAACGGGGGACCCATTTTTAAAATTTTTTTCCTGCCCATTTTGACGGATTCGATAAAATCTTTGAAGGGGCATATCTTTCGAATCAAGGCTCGAAATATTACAAATTTGACACCATTGGAAATATATCAACCTTGTCTATGCCATGGAAGTATGAAAATTTAATTTTAAGGAGGTTAGGTGGGAGAAAAATAGAGAAACATCTTTGGGCCTTCAATGCAGGATCCATCAGTCTCAACAACCAGATCGGATTCCATCTATTTCTTCTGTTTCCTCTTCCTTCAAGGCACCGAACCAAGGATCATGTAGTAAAGTCAGGATTTGGGGGTAGAAATTTATCAGAAGCATTAACAATGGTGGTTGAGCTTCGACCTGCATTTCCCACTTCTCTCTCTCTCTCTCTTCTCTCTAATCAAATCTATAAATCCAGGTGTAGGATCCATTGTAAAGGGTTGGACATTGTTTGTTTTACAAGATTCCTTATGCTTCTAACAAAGGGATTTGTGGGGTTTAGGCCTTCCATTAAATTGTAATATGTTTCAGCCTTTTGGCTACTTGTAATGAACTATATCAATCTATAGAGCAATAAAATACATCTGTGATCGATCTTAGATCCTTTCTTGTTTATTTTGCTTCCATTTGGTCTTTCATTACAGATCTGGCTATCTGTGCTTGTTTATTGTATGCATTTTATTGGTTTGTGTCAAAGGAAAACTAAGTTTTCATCATTCCTTTGGAGCATCACCTTGTGGTTTAGTTATTTCCTATTACTGTATTCTTTTATTCCTGTCTCCTTGGGAAGTTTTAGATTAGGTATAGAAATATATCCTCTAGAAATCCTTACGTATGCACCTAAAAAGAGGAATAAGAACCAACCTTTAATCTGGAGAGCTTTTCCATTTTGTAAGTCCCACACCTTAAGGAAAAGTTCAATGTTATGCAATCACACCAAATGACCTTGCCTTAGAAAAGCAAGACCTATAGAAATTATTTGGGGTTGTTTTGATTTTGCACTAATAGTTTTGGCATGCCCGGTGGGACTAAGAAGTCTCTATCTTATTACAACAATAATCAATGTACACTTGTTGTGATTTTAGCTTTTAAGAAGATCAAAATTCTACATCTGGTGACTCCAAAAGAAACAAATCTATTGGTTTTAGCAGTCGAAGTAAGTTCATGAGAAGAATACAAACACAGATTCAAGAACCAGAGAAGAAGGACTATGTTTGTCTATCTAGACTTATCCCCAAACAGAGGGAGAGGAAGAAGAAGAGTCCAAAGGTATCTATCTCCACCAAGCAGATCTTTATCAACACCTCCTCCTAACAGACCGATCATTCAATCAAGAGGGGTGCTCATACCGATTAGAATGGCTCAGCCAAATCCTTATGTTAACTTCACTGGCATTAGTCCACTTGCCTTGAATGCACAAAATCCAATTCCTATTGCAGCATTAAAGAGTATCCCATATTTCACTAGGGAAAACCAAACTTCTCTAGGTGATCATGTCCAAGATATTGTAAATGTCTGTACAATCCATGAGATTCATGAGATGGACATTGTTGTCAAGTTGCTTGCCTCTTCACTCAAAGGCAAGGCTTCACAATGGTTAAGGAGTCTTGATGCAGGTTTTATTATAAATTGGAATCAGGTATCCATTGCTCTTCACAAAAAATTTGGAGTGAAAGGTGACAACTTGTCTTTGCTGGAGAAACTAACAACTATCAAGAGAGCCCCCAATGAGCAGCTGACAGAATTTAACCTCATATTTCACTGGACCTAGGATAGGATTCCAACAATAGTAAATCCCACTAATGAAGGTGCCTTCTTATAATTTCTTAGGGCTTTAAACTCTGATATTTCTCTGATGATTCAGTCAATGGGGGGCACTACACTGCCAGCAGCCTATAGCCTTTCCATAGGGGCTGAGAACCATTTGATTCAGGATGGTAAAATAGCTCCTAGGCCATCCATGCCTCTATACCCTGAGTTAGGAAACCCAGATACTATCCAAATGCCTACATTAGCTCCTATACCCACCCCCAGGAGTCAAAGCTCAGTTGAAGCTTCCACTTCATCATCTAACACCTCTAAAGAGCTTCAAGAAGTGATGAAGCAACTGCGAAACCTAGGAAATGAACTAGTGACCATCAAAATATAGCAAGCACAGAGCTCTAGGCCATATCAGCCTCAAGTTAGTATCATGCTAGACCCCAATACCAGTAGAATAGGCCACCATCTCAGACTATAAATCAGAGCCAAAACCAAGGAAAACCTCAAGCTGCTAGACCTTTCAGGTCTTATGATCCAAATACAAGCCTCAACATCAAAGGCATTGCTTCTTGCAAAGAACAATATGGCACAGGAATATGATTGGTGATTTCCATGCAGTCAACCAAATAACCAATCAATGTGTTTTAATGGTGCTTGAAATCAGGATCTAATGGTGCAAACCAGTATGTTACCACAAGAACCTGGCCAAGAAGGAGATCAGACTTTAAGGAACTCAACAAGGTGAACCTCCAGGAGAGACCATGCTTGTCAATTGGTAGGTTGAAGACTTCTGTGGGATGAATCAATCCCCTCCTCAAGGTGTGGATGCCAACACATGGTCCAAAAAGAGAAGTTTGGAGAAGGCCAACCAAGTCAAATCCCTAAACTCCATCACTCCACAAGGTCCTGGTGTTCCAAGTTCAACCCCTAACATGCAAAACCAATCCAAGCCACCTTCCAAATCTAGTCAGGAACGGGTTGTCACAACCCATGTGCAAGAAAGAAATGTGCTAGGGAAAGGGCATCCAAAAAATACCTCATTCAATATTATTGAGAAAATAAATAAGGACTGGTGTGAAAATTTAACTATGGGAGTCACTAGCCATTCCATGGTAGAGGGATCTACTACAAACTGCCATGCAGAATTGGTCAAGTTCAAATCAACCCCCTAACTAGCAAGAGATAGTGCTCGCTAATACAGTTCAACCTGAGAGAAACCAAGGAGAACAATAAGGTAAGAACATGAGACCCCCTCCATTCTATGTCTCATTAATTATTGGAGAAAAATTGGTGCACAATTGTATGATTGATTTTGGGGCCAAGTAGTTCTATGATGCCTAAACAAATAGCTGATCAGTTGGGTCTCCAATATGAGGTCATCTCTAGAGGAGTAGTTCAATTAGATGGGACAACAGTGACCACTATGGAAATCATCAAAGGATCTGAGTCTCACTCTACATGCCTTCCCCAATGTGACTGTCTTGCAAAATGCGTCTATCATAGATTTTCCACCACATTTTTCTTTGTGTCTGTCTAGGGACTTTACTGCCAAGATTGGAGGCTACCTGTCTTCTGATTGGTCACATATGCTCTTTAGGAAAAGGTATGGGGAAAAGGCCATAGTCAGATCTGAACCCATTACAGACTATCATATTGAATCTTATGTGCCTAGCCCAATTAATGCCAATTTATTAACTTTTAATCAAGAAGACATCCTAAGAACTAATGAAGAAAATACCAGGTTGGGTTGTATCCCAGACTTGACTCTAGATGAGTGGGCCAGTAAAAGACATGCTATTTTGACCCTATAAGGAGATGGAAGAATCAGAGTTGGGTGTTTACCTTCTACATGAAGATAATCACCCTCTTTATGCCCTAGTTAAGCTAGAACATAAAGATGACAATGAGGTATGGAAATTATTCTTTGATGGCTCTAGGACTAAACAAGGGGTTGGAGGAGGAGCCATGATTGTGTCTCCCAAAGGTATGAGATATTATGCAGCCTTTAGATTCCAGTTTTCTTTCTCAAATAATACTGTTGATATGAGGCTTTAGTCCAAGGTCTTCATTGGGAAAGGAAGCTAGGGATCAAGAATTTATAAGTGTTTGGTGATAGTGAACTAGTTTCCAATCAAGTCAGAGGACTAAATGCTGTAAAAAATGACCTACTCAAGAACTATAAGAGTAGGGTATGGGATCTCATGGAGGATTTCAGAGATTTCAGCATTGTGTCCATACCTAGAAGAGAGAATGAAGCTACTGATAGACTTACAACAGTTGGAAAAACATTTGATGTAGTGGACAACATCAAAAGAGACAAAGGGTAGCCACATATCCATGTGGTTGTGAGGCCAGTAGTGCCAAATAATAATACATGTTGGCAGGTGTTTGAGAATGATCAACAGATCATTAAATTTTTACAAGAAGAAACTGAATTCTCATCAAATAATCAAAGCATATTAGAACAACAATATGGGAGTCAGATAGTACAGCTGCATACAAACAAGCTTCCCAAAGGCTTAGTGACACTAGAATCTATTTTCAATCCCAATGATCAGTTCAAAAAGGAGAAGGCTAACATACAAATCAAAGGAGAAGATTCAGAGTCAATCCTAGTTGGAGAAGACAAAACACTTCAAATTGGCAAAGTGGCCACCAAGCAAGAAAGGTATGAATTCATACAACTTTACCAAGAATTTCCTGATGTGTTTACTTGGAGTTATGAATACCTAAGAGGGTTCAATCCAAAACTAGCACAACACACAATTGAATTGGATCTAGCTGCTCAGCCTATCAGGTAGAAGCAGAGACCAGTCAACCCACATATTGAGCCTCTAATGAAGAAGGAGATGAACAATCTAATAGAGGTAAGCATCATATTTTCAATCAAACATTCAATTTGCGTTACAAATCTTGTCCCAGTCAGAAAGAAAAATGGAGAGATCAGGCTATGTGTTGACTTCAGAGATTTGAACAGAGCCTCTCTCAAATATCACTACCCACTCCCTTCAATGGAGTAGATCTTGCAAGTGGTGTCTAGGTCAGAGAGATTATCTCTCTTAGATGGCTACTCAAGATACAATCAGATCATGGTGAAAGAGGATAATCAATTCAAAACTACTTTTACCACCAAATGGGGCACCTATGCATACAAAAAATGCCATTTGGACTGTTTAATGCTCATGTTACCTTACAAAGAGCCATGGATATGTCATTCAAAGGGCTAATCAACAAGATAGTGTTGATCTATCTGGATGACATTACAATGTTTTCCAAGAATGCAACAGACCATATTTTTCATCTAAGGCAAGTGTTTCAAAGATGCGGGAGATTTGGGGTATCTTTGAACCCTAAAAAATACATATTCTTAGCCCATGAGGACAGGCTTTCAGGCCATATTGTGTTTAAGGAGGGTCTAGAAATTGACCCAGAGAGAGTTGAAGACAATAAAAGCACTACCATTGCCAAGTCACAAGAAGGCCCTTCAAATATTCTTGCGGAAAATCAACTTTGTTTAAGGGTTTGTCCCAAAATTTGTTGCTCTTGTTAAGCCAATAACACTAATGTTGAAGAAAATTTTGAGGTTCAGATGGACAACTGAGGGAAGGGTAAGTTTTGAAGCTATCAAAGAAGTTATATCACAAGCCCCAACTCTTGTGAATCTAGATTTCTCCAAGGATTTCATATTGTATGCCTTTGGTGGTAGTGAAACTATCTCTACAATCTTGGTTCAGCAGAACAAAGAAATTTTAGAACAGCCAATTGCTTTTTTTAGTCAAAGTCTGGAAGACTATGAAATAAGATACTCCTTCATTAAGAAAGTAGGTCTTGGCAGTGATCAGGGGACTAAAGAAGTTCAAGAATTTAATTTCAAATAACAAAATCCAACTATTGGTCTCCCATACAGGAGTCAAATAATTCCTTCTCTCTCAATAAGGACCTAAATGAGAAAATAGCAAGATGGATCACTCATGTCATGGAATATGAAATTGAGATCAAGGTCACCAAGCTGGTCTGTGGGAAGGGCTTGTGTGAATAACTAGCCTCAGGACAACAAGGTGAAACAAACACTGAGAAGGAGGTTGTTCCTGTTCTACAAGATGATCTAGAAGGAGGGAGAGATGATGTACATGCTCCTTGTTGGACCCAAGACATGGTGCACTTCCTTCAAATAGGTCTATGTCCTCATGGGATGATTAAAGCAAAAAGAAGCCATTTCAGGCTATATGCCATCCCATATGTTCTTATTGATGGTATCTTGTTCAAAAGAGACATCACTGGCATCTCTGCTGAGATGCATTGGGACAAGATCGGGTGGAGAGAGTGCTATAAGAATTCCATGTTGAAGTAGTCTAGAGGCCATTTTTCTCCAAGAGTGACAGCACTCAAAATCATGAAAGAAGGATATTATTGGCCGAGAGTGTTTAGTGACTACTACACATGGATCAGAAGGTGTAAAAATTGTGCTTTCTTCAAAGGCAAAGAGAGGCTAACAGCACTTCCATTGCGCCCAATCTCAGTCAACCAACCTTTCATGCAATGGGGATTGGAATTCATTCAAAGTCATCAATCAAAACTCAAGCCAAGGTCACAAATGGATCTTAACCGCACCAAATTACTTTACCAAATGGACCGAGGTAGTGGCACTCAAGGAAGTAAATGAGTCTAGTATCTTGGATTTCTATGAAGGGATAGTGACCAGATTTAGAGTACCATCCACCATCATCTCAGATAATGCATTAGCATTTATAGGGTCCAAAATCATAGTATGGGCTGTTAAGAATGAGACTTATTTGAGCACTTCATTAAACTATTACCCTCAAGGTAATGGGCAAGATGAGTCCACAAACAAGAACCTACTAAAGATCATTAGAAGAAATCTTGATGAGAATCAAAGGACACTGGCACAAAAAGCTCAAAACAGCCTTATGGGCTAATAGAATAACACCCAAGAGATCCATAGGTGGCACTCCATTCAAGCTTACCAATGGGAAAGAGGAAGTGTTGCCTATATCACTTGAGTTACCAGCATTGGATATTTTGAGACAATTAAAGATGTCTAAATTTGGACCAATGGAGGCCAGGTATGTGGAGCTGATAGAATTAGAATAAACCAGAGAGAATGCTTTCCAAGTATTGGAGAAGAATCAGGCTTCTAGTCAAGAAATTCTTTGATAAGAAAGTAAAAGAAAGGACCTTCCAGGAAGGAGACCTAGTTTTGAAATGGGATACAGATCGAGAAAAACTAGAGAATACACTGTCCAAATTCGATGCCATCTTGAGTGGCCCCTATATGATAACAAGATGAAAAAGTAGCAATGCTTTCCAATTGTCTATGTTGGAGGGTGAAGAGTTGAAGATTCAAATAAATAGGATCTATCTTAAGCACTGCTACTGAAAAGGGAGTCTCACTCTGTACATATTAGTTTAGTTTCTCTTTCCCCTAAATGCTTCTAAACATTGTCTTACTGTAGTGTAGATTGATTTTCTCCTAAGTGCTTTGCACGCTCTGCATGTTCCATTTGGAGTATGTATGATTTCAAATTTTGTATATAGTTGTGGTGTTGTTTTGTTTCTCTTATGCACTTCATTCAGAGAGATAGATGAAGCCCTAGGAATAAAACAATTTTCTACTCTCAGAAATATTCATTTCAAGATTTTCTTTTAAAATTTGAGAATGCAAGCAGTTGAGCTCATGAGCTAGAGGCAGAAATAGTGTTAGACTGATATTCTTGACTCCATGCCCAATAGATATGACAAATCAATTAATCTCTTCATCTAGCAGGCAGATGTCCCCATGAGTCACCAAATTATTATCCATATTTCACCCCCGAGAAAAATATCAAATCTAATCATGACCTCGTATATAAAGAACCCGAGAGAACTCATTTAAATCCTGCAAACTAGTTGCAAATAGACTCAATCCATGAAGTGGCAGAGATGCCAAGAAAGAGATCAAAGGATCATGTACAGAAAGAAACAGGACTCTATCAGGTCGTTTCTACATGCATTAAATCCCTTCTCCTAAGCCTATAAGAAGACTCAGAACTATAAGATAGTAGGGTCAGACAAGAAAAGGAGAGATGCTATAGAGGGAGCCAGAAGCAGGAAGAAGGAACAAACAACGAAGATTTGAAGTCCTCGGGCTTGAAATTATTCAGGAAGGGGCCAACAACTGATTAAGTATGGAGGATTCAGTGGAAGAGACCACGTTTCCTAATGGTGCTTCTCCAAAGTGAATCCAAAAAAGGGAGCTCAAACTTGCGCTAGCCCTCCACATAGAAAATGGTCAAAGAGAGTCAAAAGGTGGAAAAAAAAGGCTTCGAATTTGGATAAGTATAAAAGTGTAAGTGGAGAGTGTCAAGTGTCAGCCTAGCGCATCTCCGAAAATAGGTCCCAAGCCGGAAGTCCAAATGAGTGAAAATTCACCACGTAGCACAAAGTCTAAAATGTAAGAGGAACCATTTAAAATTCCACAAAGTAGCGGATTCTGACAAGTGTCAACTCAAAGCTCCTCCAAAGGTAACTTGGGTTGGGTTTGCAAGCAAGCGTAGTATCTCCACATGTCCTAAAAAGAGGGTAGAGTTAGTTGAATAGTCAATGCATAAGAAGGCTGGCAAAGGCTACCAAGTGTCTTAATGATGTTGTTTCAATGGTTAAATAGAGAAAAGGTTCTCGAACGAGTGCTAGACCGACACGTGTCCTAGGGGAAAGTGGGCGATCGGGGAAAAAGTTTATCCTTTGCCCCTATTTATCTCAAAAGGGGTAAATTTTGAAAAAGGGCCCACAACTCCACCAAAGGAAAAAGTAAGCATTTAGACCCAAGTCAAAACCAAGGTTGGGAGTCGAGGGGAAAAGTGAAAATTTCCTTTCCTTCAAAAGGACTAAAGGTGAAGATGGAAGCACATTTCCCAACCAATCAAAAGGAGCCATGTGTCCAGGTAGAGCTGCGAGGCTGTGGGAGTTTCTTAAGTTTTTTGTTTTTTGTGCAAAATGACAAAAGGTAAATTGCAGGCCCGTAGGCCCAAATTTTTTTTCTAGTGTAGCTGCCATGTGTTCCAAAAAAAAATGGGCCCCCATTTTTTATAAAAAAATTCTTCCTATTTGTACGGATTCAATACAAACTTCGAAGGGGCATATCTTTCGACTCAGGGCTCAAAATATTGGAAATTTGACACCATTGGAAAGATCTCAACCTTGTCTATGCCATGGGTGTCTGAAGCTTTAATTTTAAGGATGTTAGGTGGGAGAAAAATGGAGAAATGTCTTTAGGACTTTAATGCAGGATCCATCAGTCTCAACAACCATATCAGATTCGATCTTTTTCTGCCATTTCCTCTTCTTTCGAGGCACCGAGTCAAGGATTCATGTAGTAAAGTTAGATTCGGGGGGAATATTTATTACAAGCATTTAACAACAGCGGTTAAGCTTTGACCTACATTTCTTTCCTATCTCTCTTTGTTTCTTCTCTCTAAATGAATCTAAAAATATGGGTGCAAGATCCATTGTAAAGGGTTGGACATTCTTTGTTTTGCAGGTTCCCTTCTCCTTCTAGCAAAGGGATTTATGGGTTCAGGCCTTCCACTAAATTTTAATTCATTTCTTCCTTTTTCCTACTTGAAATGAACTGTATAAATCCATAAAGCAATAAAATACGTCTATGATCGATACTAGATCCTTTCTAGTTTCTTTTGCTTCCATTTGGTCTTTCATTATAAATTTGGCTATCTGTGCTTATTTATTATATGCATTTTACTAGTTTGTGTCAAAGGAAAACTAATTTTTCATCATTCCTTTGGTGCATCACCTAGTAGTTTAATTATTGCCTATTCATGTACTCTTTTATCCCTGTCTCGTTGGAAAGTTTTAGATTAGGTATAGAAATAGATCCTCGGAAAATCCTTACGTATGCACCTGAACAAAGGAATAAGGAACCAACCTTTAATCCAAATATATTTTCCCTTTTTTAAGGTCCCACACCTTATGAAAAGTTTAATGTTATGCAATCACACCAGATGATTCTGCCTTAGAAATACAAACCTAAAGAACTCATTTCGGGGTGTTCTAATTTCGTACTAACAAGATGGACTCGATTAAGCTTTTCTTTTAGAAAATCCGTCCTGACCTCTAACACTCCAACCCTTTACATGACAAATTCATGTAATTTATAACATTTTACAATAGATTTTTCCCCCTAAAAATAAAAAACATTCAATGTACCAGTGCTTGTTATGATCTCGATTACGATTCCTAGAATCAGATCTGTAAAAATTGTCAGGTGCTTAGGGTGGCCAATCTATTCGAATATCTCTTGCATTCAAATCTTTCATCTGATAAATCACTCTTCCTCTTATTTTCCAACTACTTCCACTCCTAATCTATCAAATCTTGTTCTTTGCATGCTAGGAAGTAAAAATGAAAGATCAAATTGAACCAGATAGTCAAATCATCTCTTAATGATAAAAGACATCTTCAGATTGTTCCCTACCAAATATAGATATCAAATTAACTCTCCTCTCTATTTTTCATGTAGGAAATATCAACAAATAATTAAGACTCGCATGTCAAGGAGATTTTTAGTAAAAATGGGGGGAAAATCAGATACAGATGCACAACTACCATTCATCTCTACTTTGAATTTGGGTTGCTCATGTGGAATATCCAATTTAAAATGGGCCTGGGGGTTCCCTTTTACCTTTTACACTTTTTTGAAAAATGTAAAAAATTTCTCATTTTTCTCCACTCCTCCGCCTTCAAAAAATGGGCCTGACAGGTGTCCAAATGTGGGTCCCAGTGGAAATATGCTTCCTTTTAATACTTTAGCCTCCTTTTTTCACAAAAGGAAAATTTTCAAATTTTCCTTCGGAAGTCCGCACCTCCGCCGTTGACCCCTCCATCAAATTTTGAGTTATCCTTCATCGGGATTGCTAGCCATTTTGATCATTTTAACCCTTTTGATGACAAGAGGCAAAAAATCCAAGTTTTCCCCGATGGATCGCTCCCCTGCCGTTTTGAATTTTCAAACTACCACACATATCAATGGCGCATCTTTGGATGGTTTCCAACAGTTAAGACCATTAATGAGCATGGGATCACCATGTATCCTAGCCCAGATATTTTTTTTGAAATTTTAAAGCCAGTGGAAAATGCCATGTGTTAGGGTCCGAGGCAGTCTCCTTTGGCCCTTGAAAACTCCAAGCGAAATGCAAAGTGAGCGGAAGCCTCCAAGTGTCCTCCTGGTGCTTCTTCTAAACAAAATTCAAAGGTCAGTCCCCATACATACATGGTCCCTCCACATGTCCCTAGTCTCTCAAAACCTTTTGAAAAAAATTCTAGGTATGGGAAGACGTGGCGGAAGCCTCCACGTGTCTCATCGGCAATGCAACAGTCCAAGGTTGGGTCCAAAGAACGGAAATCTTCGAATGAGTGTCGGGTTCCTCCACATGGTCAAAGCTTAAAAGTGGGACAGAGCAGACCCAGATCAACTAAGTATAGGAGTAGCTTACGTAGAAATATTTCACGTGTATAAATGGCCACATTTACTTCAAAGGCAAAGATGTAAATTTGAGCGGAGGCCCCAACACTTGCGCCAGCCCTCCACGTGTCCAGAAAATCACCATTTGAAGGGGAAAAATGAAATTTCTGTTTAAGGATCAGACTAAGTGTAGAAAGGATACAAGGCTGGAAGACACATTCACATGAGCTACAACCAATAATTTTCCTTCAAGGGATCGAGGCCAAAGGTGGTTCCCCAAACAAGTGCAAGCTTCCCGACGTAGTTTTCCTTCGAGGCTTAAAATAGTAAATAATCAGATAAAATAAATTTTAACTGTGAGCATTGATAGAATTTTTCAAATTTGAATGGGAGAGCCTATAGAGGGCCATAGCAACTAATGGCGCAAGATCACATAAGGATCATTGGCCCAAAGATGGACACCTTAGAACCTAGCGTTGTTCCAACAGTACCATGGATGGTCAGAGTCCAAAAAGTGTGAATTTCTGGCACCAAGATCAGGTTAACCTATAAAAGGAATATGTTATGAAGAGAGCCATGGTGCCCCATCGAGAGAAAATGGACAAAAAGGGGCGAGACAAGTGAGCACCAGGTCAGGCCCTAATTCCAAACCAATGATGAAATATGGAACTATTAATCATCATGGATCCATGCTGAGATACCTAAGTTCACAATTTTTCACATATGTTAACCAATATCAGGGTCACAATGCAATGCGTTCTTTTTAAAGGTTTTACACGTTTCTATGTTACCATCAAGTTTTGGAAGCCAGGGGACAAGCTACTATACCCATATTAGCTATGTATACCAAGTGGAATGACCGCGGATGGTGCCATGTTTAAAACCACATTGGGAGTTTAATATTTTCATGGTAATAATTTCTAAGGAAGTTTGATTTAAATAGGGTTGCTTTAAGGGTAAATGTCATTAACAATGTTAGTTACATGTTCCCCGCCATTAAAGTTTCGACACAATGACTGGTGTTTCGGAAGTCAAAGTGGGGAATAATGCACTCTTGGTAGACATTTGATTTACTTTTACAAGTTTGAAAAGTTACCAAGTTCCATTAGTTTATTTAATTAGACCCTTACTAATAATTATTGAATTTTATTTTTTTTAAAAAATTATTATTATAAAAAAAACCATGCACATTAACTTTTCCCACCAAAAGGTCACAAATTGACTAGCCACTAAGTGGACCCATTCACCCCATTACCAATGCATATGTAATTAAATCACATTCCCATAAAAGACCACCTACTTAAGTTATGTAGGTTCAAAGCTGATCCATTAGATTAAATCTATCCTAGCCATTGGATCCTAGGTTTTCTAAAGAGCCCTAATTTTTTTTATGTTGACTTATTATTCTTCTTTTTCCCCCATCCTTTTTATTTTTGTTTTTGAGTTAATTTGAGGAAGATCTACAGAGAAGATTGAGTCCTTGTGATGTTTATTTTGCAGGCCTTATTTATATAATTATGTTTTTGGTATTTTTCTCTTATAGGTAGAGTGTATATACCTTGTGTATATACTTGTTTCGGGTATGCAGGAGTAATATATCAACCATAAACGTGTTGAATCATACTTGTGTGTGTTGTGTGTGTAGTATATTTACATACATACAACATAATGTATTTATGCATTTGTGTATGAGTATATATATGGTCCCAAAATATTATATATTCATACATACATAAAACTACTATATGTAGGAATGTATGTATGTAACCTGTATGTATTGTATGTATGTATGTATATATATTTATAATATATATATATAGTATATATATATATATATATATTATCATATAATATAATAAAATATTGCTGGGTAAAATTATAGCCACATTGTGCGCATATAAGAAATGTGGCCTGTGTAAAAATTTATTTGTCTTGAGCTTTAATATTTCCATGGCCTTCTCCTATAGGTAAGAGTGGATTATTTGTTTAAGGTATCCATGGGTTGGGGGGAGGGGGCACTGCCCTCCACCCCAACCCACTAAATGAAAACCTCCCTTGTGGATCCCCTATGTTTTTAATTGATATAAATAATCTTACCATTGTCAGCCATAAGTAATTTAAACATAAAATTTTATGTGTTTATTATTATAAACATTTTGCTAAATTAAGCCCTGTGACTATACACTGGACCTTTTTAATAGTGTAATACATAATATATTGGTATATATATTACAATCTAAAAATTATGTTTAATTTATATATAATTATATATCATTATAATTGTATATTTTTATTTTGCCTTATCAAAAATAACCCATCAATTTAAAAATTTGTAGAATATAGGTATATGGCAAAATGTAAATGTTTAGCAGGATCAAGGTTTGGGGAAAATTTTACCATTAAAGGAGGATTTTTCTTCTCTCTTAAACAAACTATTTATAGTGTTGAATTATGTAAAAATAATAATCTAAATGTGACAACACCTTTTTAAGAGTTTACTTATTGGAAAATTTTGCAAGGAAGAGTAAAATTGAAAATCCAACTATAAGCAATCTTCTTTCTCTTTTCAAATCAAGTTTAGCAATAATAAAAAAAGGAAACAACAATACAAATTTTTAATACAAGACTAAACTCGACAAAGTTTCATTTCAATAACTTCAACATTCAACACACTAATTTTTCCAATAAAAACATGACAAAGTATCTCTTTTCTTTCATGTAATAACACCTCTCTTTTCCAAAAAATACATATTACAAATGTGAATAGAATCAAAAATTTTGAGAGTTTCATTTCCAACAAATATACAACTTAAGCTTCCTTCTTTCAACTACAATATTACAATTTGATAAATAAAGTTTAGAAGGATATTTTTTTGATATATAGGATTACAACCTTCCACACTAAGTGGGAACAATGGGGTGAAATTTACAGCATAGAGTTTCTTTCAAATGGTCAAATACACAAGTCTTCATTTCAATGTCTCCTCCCAACTTCATAGCTTTAATTTTGTACCCCTTCAAATCTTCAAATCTTGAATAAAAATACAAGAAATGGGAATAGGCAATGCTCCAGGCCCAACCTATAATCCAATAAGAGGAGAATTCATCCTCTTGATTAGCCCCCAATCCCCAACCAAAGAACAATGGAGAGTATTATGCACCTTTGAAAAAAAATTGAAAATGGCTTCCACACGAAATATATAATCAGGTAAAATCATACAACACATTAAAATAGACACACTCAACAATATTTACACTTTGCAACAAACACATAGGATTGAAAACAAGAAAAAAGGAGCAAGGAATATGGGGACCACCTCTTTTTGTCTCACAAGTGAAGTAGGAGCTCCACCAAAAATCCTCCATGTGCACAATACAAAACATTCAACCACATCCTTTTCTCTCCCCTTGAAAAATTCAAAAATATGTCCATGTTTTCCTTTTCACTCCCCATAGGTGAAGTTATTAATCACACTCCCTCCAAAATGCATGCTTCACATCTCCCTTTTCCCTCATAAATGGTCCCATACATCCAGCTCTGACACCCTTCTTAAGGAAATCTCTCCAACAAAAATAAATCACATTCACAAGACTCATACAATATTTGAACAAGCACAAATTTTACATCTAAATGCATAAATACAAGAATGACAACAAGTGTAGATCCTACCTCTCCATCAAGCTTCCAAAATTCATCACTCCAAAAAGCTTTCAGCACCTTCAAATAAAGCACAATCCAAAATGTAACTCCAAAAAACTTCAAATTTCAAAAGTGAAGAGAAGAAAATAAGACAAGTAAGCAAAAATACTTCAAATTAATTCCATAAATAGAAAAAGGAGGTGAGGATGATGAGGTGGCTGTATGTACCCAAAATTGTAAGGGTACTACAATACCGAAACAATGTCACACGTGCCCCAATGATGATACAGGTCTCCTCACAAGGTGTTCGGAATCTGAAAAAGATCTCCAAGCATGTGTTAACATCCTGCATGCCCCACTTAGCCCCTGTGTTCTTTTTTTTCTCTTCTCCCCTCCTTTTCTTTGTGTTTTGGTCTTCAGTGATGAAACCGCTGCCCTGCCTGGGTGGTGATCTTGTGACCGCCGCCCAGTCAGGGTGGCGGTCCTGTAACTGCCGCCCTGCTCAGGGCGGTGGTCCTTCACGTTTTTTCTAGAATTCTCTTTTTAATGCGACTCATGTAAATTTTCAACGTTTACCAGCTTTTTTTCACCGCCTTTGCTTGTATTTATGATTCTGGTTCCCTAGAATAGTGTTTTGGCATTGTTTATGGTTTAAGAGATCAATTTGGTTTTCACCTTTGGGTAAATGGGATTCTATAAATAGCTGGCATGTGCTCAACAAAATGGCCCCTCAAATTTGGCTCTGAATTTCTCATTTCAATAGCTTAGTGTTTCAATTTTTCTTAGGATTCATAGTTTCATTTGTTGTGTGCATGGTTAGTGTTTTTTAGCTGTTAGAAAGCCACATATTCTCCTTGTGTAAGTGTTGTTATTATTTCATCTAATCAATTGGAGTAGGATAGTTTTATTTTTAGTAGGAAGCCATTAAAGTTGTAGGTTCTTCTCATCAAATAAGATAGTTTCAGGTTCTGGATGTTTTATGTTGCATGACTCGCAATAAATCCCGCTAGGAATTGCATAATCCAAGCTTTGTTCTCTTATGCTATCCCTCTCCTACTCGCATTGTATTCAGTCTGCATCCTAAGCTACCATTGTTCCAATATCTACTTTTGTTGATGCTAACATTACATGATTTTCTGGATCCACGTGAGCATGAAGGAACAAGGAGATCACACTGAGGGGACAAGGCCACACACCATCTGATTTGCCACTGTTCTACAAAATCCAGGTTCAATCTTTCAAAGTTATAGTTAAAGCATATCAAATAGAGTATCCAATCAATTCATTTCAGTTAATTTAACTTTCGATATTGCTAGGGAAGCTGTGGGGATTGATAGTTTCTAAGAAACTATGATTCACTCCTCACTTCTGAGGTAAGATTAAAAGTCTTTCAAATAGAATAGATTGGTTATTTATTTTTTTAGAGTAGATCTACAAGCTACACAGACAAGTAGCTATACTCAGTTACTTTGTCTGTTTTTATTGTGTTATTAGTTTAGTTGTCAATTGCTAGATATATTAGATAAATTGCTCTTTTAAATTCTATTCAGTAGCTTATCAATAAAATCATATTTAGGAATATACATAGATATATCTTGCGTAACTAATTTATTCTGTCATTAGTTATATTTATATCATTTCCTTCTTGCATGACAATCACGAGACCTAGAGAGCCCAGAGAATATGTATTCAAACCAATCATGCCTCAACCCAATCTCATTACGGAAATAGCTGATATAGATCAGAATCTTAGAATCCATGTCTTCCAAACAATAGCAGACCTACAACAAATCAGCTCACAACTGAGAGGACTAAACATAGAAGATGACAAAGCACATACGTTTTGGTCAAACCAGCTAAACTACAGATTACCCTAGATAACTATCCACATGACTGTAAAAGGGCCTGAAAGAGAGAAAATGTTTGGTTGTGATCCTTTGGTACCATAGCCAGACGCAGGTGACATTCTCATTGACATAGACAGTAGCTTATGAATTCAGGTTGCAATAATGCCTGTAATATATTCTGAAAAGATTACACAACTGTTAATTCTGAACATAGAGGTTGAGAAGGCATACGACTATTGGATATTAGGGATTAGGGACTGATTCCACACTTGACCATAGTAGGTCCACAACAACCACGAATCTACAGTTGTGATTCATAAATCCCACAACCCAACGAGTCCCAACGTCAATCCAATGTTTACACTAGTTTATGCTCATTAGTATTTAGATCCACTCCACTTCCACCAACCATTATCACACAGTTATCCATGTTAGACATAGTAGCTAACGAAGCTAAAGATTTTTGGACTAGACCCGATAATCACCCGTAGAATCTGCTATATATCCATCATCCATCTTATGACCCTATCTAGAGATATACACGAAACAATCCCAGGTCATTTTCCTCGTATCCCACAACCTATAGATTGGATCATGCCAGAGCTTGATATTGATTGGAGCCTTCGAGCAGTCATCCTCGCTGATCGATCTATCACGACAGTTCAGGTTAGGAGGGCCTTCTTTTCCTTAGATTTACAAATTCCACTAGTGTGCATCAAAGACATAAGATTGCCCAACTAGTTTTTCTACATCCCACGTGTGTTCCATACCCACCGGCTGTCTTGGCAAGACCTCAGGAGGTCAGGTGCAAGGAAGAGTTACTTGTAGATTCCCACGCTTGCTTGTCACTTTTCCATCGTACAAAATTGGTGAACCCAACATGAAAAACACAGTGCTTCCCCTTTTCTTTATTACCTCTTTCTTCCACCTTCGCTCTTTCCCTTTATTCTATGTGAATTCATATACCCCCCGAATATGTCAGGATTCGATGCATATGGTAGACCTCTCCTAGGTCTTGAGGCATACTACGCTCAACTGAATAGACAGTCATCACCCTCACTCTCAATATGGGGTGACAACTATTCAAATAATCAATTATCAACATAAGCTCCACCTCTGAGGACTATATATATTTCTTTTTTCCAAATAGAGGAGTTGGATCAACTCGTACAAACGCAACAAACAGAGCCTTCAGACTCAAACAATATGACATTCATAGGAAAATCTAGTTCATCTCCTCTGGTGCTTCTTAGACCACAAATTAGCAGATAATCAGATCCATACTTGGTTTTAGATGATGAACATTCAGTGTGTTATGCTAGGAATGAACAATGCTTTAGGAGTATGTACCCACCTATAGGAAGTTTACAAACATGACCTGATGTCTCTTTTCAAGAAAACACCTCCATGCCACTACCTATAAGAAATGCCCTCGGTGAGGCTGTATCATTTTCCTATACAACCTCAGAATATACAAAAAATTCCACTAAGGAAAAATAATTTGACTTTGCCAAATGAAGTCATCTCAACTTTAGTAGAAAAAGTTAGAGGGTTAGAACTTGCTCAATTGAGTCAAATATCTCAATTCATGCAAGCAGGAAATTCTAATCCTCCACATCATCCTAGCCAGATAGAACTCCTCACAGGAATAGGCATGTTGGGCATGCCTCCTCATTATTCACAACAAATACCAACTAGAACCGCCATTTCTAACACTATTCTGGTGGCAAATATGTTACCTCCCGGTCTAGTACAAAATGATCCATTCCTAGGCAATACTCCTTCATACTTAAACATGTATTCCAAATCACCACAGGGAGATGTGTTCTCCTCTCCTGGCATGTTTTCTCAACCACAAGGATTTCCTTATACCCTGCAAATGCATACGCTATGCCGTATCAACAACCCATTCCACCTCCACCCCCTCAGCAGACACCATCAATGGTTGAAACCTACACAATAGGGACTTAATTCACAATATTTGAAAGAGCCCTTAGATTTCACCATACGAAGCGTCATGCTTCTGAGACTGCTTCCCGATTTTCCCAAATACAAAGGGGAGGGAGACCCGAATGCACATATCAAGGCCTATGCCATAGCCATTGGAGAGTTGCTCCCTTAGGATGGGGTTGTTTCCAAAATATTCCCCAAAACCTTCGAGCGCATTGCCCTCAATTGGTATTACAGAATACCTGAAGCATCAATACATTCGTTTAAAAAACTCGTTTTAGAGTTCATTAAAGCGTTTGACATGAAAAAACTGTTGAGAATAGGAATCAAGGAATTCTTGCACATTAAGTAGGAACACAATGAATCTGTCACTCACTTCATCCAAAGATGGCGTACATTCCTTTATTCTTTGGCCAGTGCTCCAAATATTGACCAAATGGAATTATGTGATTTATTCCTTCATTCTTTCAGCAGAGAGGTGAAGGAAGAATTCCAAAAGTTCCCACTAAGGACTTACGATGAAGTGCTTGAGAGCACTCTCCAAATAGATCAAGCGGTAATAGATAGCGGTTGTAAGACATATGGAACAAATGGGAGGCTAATCATCCCGAGCTAGAATACTATGACTTATCCTACTACCACAAACATCAATCAAGGACCTAAAATCCTTAACAAAAATTGCAGCGCAAATAGTAGATGGGGTAACTGACCAAGCTAAAAAGGCAAATGTTATAAATACTCCGCTGATGACTAACAATCAACCAAACAAAAATTTTACACCAACAATCAATAAAGTGGATTTTAATCATCCACAAAAACAACAAAAATGACGGCGGATCCAGACATAGGGTCCAAGCCAAAACTCAACTAGATATCAAAACCAAAACCAAAATGAAAAACAACAAATGCAAAACTTTAATCCTAATAGGAAACAGTTTGATCAAATATTTGGACCATAATATACGCCAAAGCAGCAACCTAGAAATTACAGTCCTGACTCATATTTTGGTTTTCACAAGATTCGAGGCCATGACACTAGAACATGCTATGACTACAATAAATTCATGCAACGTTTTCTAGAGGAGCAAAGAAAACTTTTCATAGATATGTTCTTAGTAGATCCTACATCACCTGTGCCAAACACCTTCACGAGAGCAGTTTCCCCTCAAAATGCATCCCTCAAGATCTTCAATGATCCGTTCCTAAGTAAGAATAACAACAAAATAAATCCAAATGAGACGAACAAGGGTGTAATGACAGGAAACAATGATCATGAAGCCTCGACTTCACTAAATCCACCAGTTGCACCATAATTAGGATGTCACCCACGACCCAAGATAGTTAGTTTAGTAGAGTTAGTCACTGAACTACATGTAGAATCTGTAACAAGGACATGAGAGTATTCCTCTTAGCCAAGTCCAAGTTACTCGCTAGAGATAAATAACATCCAACAAATATTAGTAAAACCCGTAGGTGCCTATGATTTAATTAATGACCTAACGAAGACCTTCTCTCACATCTCCTTTTTGGACTTATTGAAGAACTCTCTTGCCCACAGGGATGCTCTTTTAGAAGCATTAGTTTTGGGTCATTTAATTAACATCACTCCACCTCCCGAAACACAGGTAAACCATATAGACTTTGATATCCACCCTCCGGGGCAGCCGGATAGGGATAGCGAGTTTATTTTTGAAATAAACAAAATGCCAACATACATTGAGATTTCACGTAGAGGTGATACAGTCTTACATTTGCAAGAGTGGGTTTATAACAATTATGTTAAATGCGAGATGGTTGACGATGGGGCAACAGTTAACATAGTCCCCTTCTCTTTCCTTCAAAAGCTAGGGTATGGAGAAACAAACTGTTCCATGACTCAGAATACGCTAAGAGGCTATGATAGCCTTAAGGCCACTTCAATTAGAGCTATAATACTACCAGTTACCTTAGGACCCAAAACAATCCTGAATGATTTTTATATTATAGATCAGGAAACCAATTATAATATGATCCTCGGCCGACCATGGATACACCGTATGAAGGAAATCTCTTCTACGTTATTTCAAGAAGTAATGTTCTTACACTTAGGGAAGATATTCATAGCCAAAGGTGATCCAAAACCATTCGATATACACCTAGCTGATTTAAAGAAAAGACTGAGTGTTCACTCTGAGTTTGAACTCCCAATAAACCAACTTAATAAACCGACTGATGTGAAACCACAAGAAAAAGTTGGTACCTACAACAGATCTTGAGACTATGAGCCTATTCAAGATTATACCAGCCCTAAAGGATGAGACTAACATTGTAGAAGCAGTATCATTAGGAACTACTATGAAGATTGTCGACTTACTAGAATAGGATCTACCAATTTTCCTACCATTTGATTCTGTAGGTATGGGATATACCCTAGGAGTAGGTTCTCTTCCAGTAGAGGATCTCTGCATGGTAGAAGTAACTGAAGTAGAAGAAAGTGACATAGCAAATGTCCCAATGTCCATCTTCCCAAATAAATATTGGACTCTCCATTTTGATGGAGCAAGATGTCATTATGGGGTTGGGGCTGGTGTGATCTTTACTTCTCTCGAGGGAAAGATCCTACTGTTTGCCTTTAAACTAAATTTCAAACGTACAAATAATGGCACGAAGTATGAATCCGTCCTCCTTGGCCTCATCATAGCTAAAAGGCTCGGTGTTAATGACATCAGAGTATTAGGAGAATCAAAATTAGTAGCAAATCAAGTCTCTGAGGTGTATGAGACCAGAGCTGAACACTTACAGCTCTACAAAATAGCAGTATTAACTTTGAGAAAAGAATTTTCCTTCATATCCATTGAAGTAATCCCGCAAGAACAAAATTCTCTTGCGGATTCTATAGCAACCTCAACATCACGCTTCACCCCAAACAATGAGTTAGAAAATATCCGTTTCATGGTATCCCTTCGTACTGAACCGTTAGTGAAAACAATGTCAAACCCTCTTTTAACGAACATAGTTGAGAACAATTCTACTATTCTATACCATGTTCATAGTGATAGAGCCACTCTGGATTACTTAAATGCCTATGTAGCATTACATCTCACCCATCATGTAGTAGATTTTTCCTTAATCACACATTCATCTTCCTACTTCAGAAATCCCATGATAGAGCTTCCCCCACAAAAAGAACTCAACATATACACAGTAGAGAATGGAGACGATCTGGAACTACCTCCAGCTCCGCCTAAGTTTGAAGAAGGCAACGCTTCTTTAATTGAAGAAACAATTGATATTAACATTGGAACAGAAGGAAGAACCAAAGATCTTGAAACTAAGATCTTTGCTAACTCCAGAAGAGATAGAAATACACACACGAATCCTCAGAGAACATAAAAAATATTTCGTGTTTAATTATAAAGAAATGATAGGGGTTGCACCACACATTATGGTACATAAACTCGTCACCAAATCAGATGCAAAGCCAGTTAAAAAAAAATCGAGACCAATGAAACCCAAGGTGGCTCTCATGGTGAAGGAAGAAGTAATGAAACTCCAAGTAGGATTCATCAAGCCGGTCGATTACTCTGAGTGGGTATCTAATATCGTTCCCATTCTCAAAAAGAATGGGAAGATACGCATCTACATAGACTTCCGAGACATTAACAAAGCTTTCCCCAAGGATGACTTCCCATTACCATCCATTGACATCATCGTTGACGCAACAACTGGCTTTGAGTTTTTGTCTCTCATGGATGGATTCTCAAGATACAATCAAATCAGAATATCTGAACAAGACCAAGCCAAAACCACGTTTATAACTCCTTGGGGAACCTATTGTTACACTGTTATGCCATTCAGTCTTAAGAACATTAGTGCTACATACCAACGGGCAATGACATACATATTTCACAATCTTATTCACAAGATGGTGGAATCCTATGTAGATGACTTATTGGCCAAGGCTAGGAAGTGTTGTGATAACCTGGAACTACTCTGCCTCATTCTTTCATGTTTAATAGAATACAGAGTCACACTAAACCCAAAAAAATGCATTTTTGGTGTGACATGAGGGAAGCTCCTTGATTACATTATATCATCATGAAGGATCGATGTAGACCCAGCCAAAATATGGGTTATTCTTGAAATGATCCCACCATCAGATGAATTTGGAATCAGGTCATTTCTTGGGAAAATCAGTGAAATCCAAAGATTCATCCTAGATTTAAGCTTTGCCATTCATCCAATCAACAATATACTCAAGAAAGATTATAGTATCTATTATACTAACGACTGCAACGACGCTTTCAAAATAGTTAAGTGTTTCCTGTTGTCACCACCCACGCTAATGCAACCTAAACCAGACCACCCTTTAATCTTATATTCACGAGCTACCAATGTCTCGCTAGCCTGTATGCTAGCTCAAGAAGACGATGACAAGAGAGAACACATGATCTATTTTATAAGCTGTATTTTACTCGATTATGAAACACGCTATACGCAAGAAGAACAAGAGTTCCTTTCCATATTCTTCGTAACTAAACACTTAAGACATTACATGCTAAATCAAGAAATGACGGTCATTGTAAAAACAGACCATTTACGAAACTTCCTCACGCAAGGGTCCTTGTCTAAGAAGGCTAGACGCAAGTTATAACCTTAATGGGTGAATTTGAATTAACTTTTGTAAATAAAAATTCTGTTAAGGGAAAAATCATAGCAGATTGGTTCGCTGAAAACCCATTAGATGGAGGTGATCTAGTCAATTTGGAGTTTCCTCATGAATGCATATATTACGTTGAAACTAGACCTCCCATCTCTGAAAATCCTTGGTATATTGATATTATTAATAATATCATGAACCATACATATCTAAAAGGTGCTACACCACAACAAAGAAGGTGGTTACGCATTATCGTAGCTAAATACATTATTATAGAACAAGTTCTCTATCGTAAGGCTTTCGATGGAATGCTTCTAAGGTGTGTTGACACAGAAGAATCCAAGAAGATTCTCCATGAATCTCACAGTGGAATATGTGGAGGCCACTTCGGTGGTCATGCCACCGCTCGCAAAATACATCGGATGGGCTATTTCTGGCCCACTCTAGAACACGATGCAGTAGATTTTGTACGCAGATGTCATAAATGCCAAGAATTCTCCCACAAGATTCACATGCCTGCACAAGCTCTACAAATAATCACTACTCCATGGCCCTTTTCTACATGGGGGCTAGATTTGATAGGGAAATTCTCTCCCTCATCTATAGATAGCCATAACTTTATAATCATAGCCACCGAGTATTTTACCAAATGGGTAGAGGCTATGCCTCTCACCATTGTACCAGGTTCCGTGATCACCAAGTTCATTTCGAACCAAATCATTTGCAGGTACGGTGTCCCACAAATCATTATCACAGATAGCAGGACTTCTTTTAAGAATGACGAGGTTCGTGAACTATGTAATAAATTTAAAATAATCCATCATACAACCTCCCTGTATTACCCTCAAGCAAACAGAAAGGCTGAAGCAACAAACAAAACATTGAAAGCCATTCTCCTTAAAATGGTGAAAGAAAACAAAAATAATTGGCATTTAAAGTTATACCCGGCCTTATGGGCCCACCGAACCTCAATAAGAACACCAACAAGAGACTCCTTTCTCACTGGTATTTGGAGCGGAAGCAGTTCTCCCACTTGAGGTTGAAATACCCAGTCTCCGCATCTCATTACAAGGGATTCTTGATGAAGATGCTTATAGAGAAGCACGTCTCTCCCAACTAGAAAGCCTAGATGAAGCTAGGTTAGATGCTGAACAGTGGTATGAAGTCTATGCTAACCGGATGTGTTGGTAGTATAACAAGAAGGTCTATCTATATAATTATATCTACATTGCATCTTCATGTAGTGAGGTTCATTTTGTCTGCTTGTTTCATACAAATCTTGTGATCAAGGAACTTATTCCCAAAGTAATTCATTACAAACTTCTGATGGTATTGACATAATCATCCAAATCATACTTCTTCACTTTCATAGTCACATCACCCATTTCTAAATAATTTCATCAGACGAAGCTAGATATGACAAAGTCTTAACGGTAACCATACCAAGGTCTGCATGCTTGTTCTCACTTTTGGTTTCTCCCTAGGATAGGTGTTTTTCCTATGGTCTGTTCTAGAAGCTTCATCGTGTCACATCTATCCCGTATGCATACCTCTTTAGAAGTAAGAACATACTGACATTTTGCTCAAATAAACAAGTCAAATATAGATCAAACAGACAATTTTGTTTTACACATTTCCTTGCCCTACCAACCTTCGGTGATGAGCTTGTGTCTCTTACTAGTGACATAGTTTTAGGAAAGGATGGGAATGCCATTAATCGCCTGTACCTTGTCCATGGCGATAAGCCCATGCTTCTAACTAGTAGCATAGGGTAGGGTATGGGGGGTCCTCTTAACAATAAATGTTGAAGGTAGTCAGCAAACAATTCAAATGAACCTTTGAAATCTTGAGTCAAAAATGAATGAATCAGATGTCCAAAATTCCAAGAGTGATCAAAACCCTAAAAACCAGATTTTGTCAACCATGTGGTCATCTACGGATCTAATTCTAGATAAACTGCAAATCAAGTAGCATTCTAAACTATGGATTCAATTGAGTAGATTAGGTTTGTAGCGTGAATATTGGATTAGATGCAAATGAATTTTCTATCTGCTCACTACCATTCAACAAATTTCATAACTTGGCCCTTTCTAGCTATGAGTGGATTAGCCCTATGCACTAGTGCATGGAGATAGGAGACGAAGTTCATCTGCTCAATCATACCGGTTTAGGTCATCACATTTTGTCAAAAAATATCTGAATGTTATCAAAAATTGCTTGAAGAACCCCTTATTGAGGGTTGGAATCATATTTGATCTAATTTTGCTTCATCAACTCACGAAATACAAAAAGAAAGACAATTTTGAGACACCTCACGGGCTTGGGTCTCCATGACTATTGTGAGTCTGAATCTACAGGAACTTACAAGGTATAGTTTACTTCTTTGGACAAGTATCCTAAAATGAAATTTGGGGTTTTAAGGGTAAAATATATGGCTAAATATGAAAGTAAATGGGGGTGATATATCGATATAGTATTGAGGGATTTAACAAAGAGACAATGCACAATATGTGAATAAGCATTGTCAACACATGCTCCAATGAGGTTTCAGTTAATCATAACAAAATACTTTTCTTTTGAGGGATGACTCTAACAAGAGCAACAGTTAATTACCACTCAAAAACTAGTATGAATTCACCTAAGTGTGCACGCAATCAGTCTAAACTCTACCTAAGCAGCACTCTAAGTAAACGGAGGTAATAAAATTCCAAGAATAAACTCTTAACATACGGCCTTGCACCATGCAAAGTGAATTCATCAGGAAAGCTCTGAAATCAACTGTATTCTACATACTTGGTACAAAGGGAAACCATCCTGGCACAATGGCTTCAGATACTCCCAAAAATTTCTATGCCTACCTTGAAGGCTTTGTGCAATGCACACTTTGCATAAATCTCCATAGCAAGAAAATTGTGCACCCCCAAGTGTCAAATCATAACTACCACTCATCAACAGTCTCTAGCTAAGTTGGAGAAAACTCCAAAGTTAGAAATATTTAATGCATAAAATAAAATAAATAAAAGCTAAAGATAGAAACTAAGAAATCCTAACTTGTAAATAAACATCAAAAGGAAACTGACAAACTCACTTTAATCTCTACTTCTCCAAGATGGATCTACAAGATTTTGCATGAGTTACAGGTATACTTTGACTATGCACTCCTCCTATGCCTGGGGCCACATAACATAGCTACTCTTTGTCATCTTCTCTACCAAAAGCTTGAAAGAGTGGCTCTCTGATGGGCACATGCATGTTTGGTTACTTTTAGCTAAAGATATCATGAGTTTCATGCCACTTAGGATCATTGATTCCTCTTGACCTGCTCGCTAATGCTCATGATAATAATAGGCCTCCTTCGTTCCCTTTTGAAGGCACATGTATTCAAGGTAATTATAGTTTCCTTTTGTATTATGTATTGGGCTGCATTGGGCGGGACCATTGATAGAAAATCTGAAATAAGGGTAATCTGAGGAGCACCGGCTCTCCCTCGAGCTCGAATACTACTATCTACCTAGCTAAACAAAATGGAATCACTGAGGAGTAACAATTGTCCAACCCCAGCCTCTAGGACCTACCCTGGCCTCTTGAACTGATCCTGGTATACTTTTTGCCACTGGGGGAAGCTACCCACGTAAGGCGGCCAAATTGCTGGGGCATTCGACTAAAAATGTATCTCCACCCTCCCCATCCTGTCCACAAGCTTACCTATGGTGGAGCAAGAGATCAAAGTTCAGCCTTTTCACCCCATAAACCTGCCATGGCCTTGGTAAGGTTTGGCCTCCATGTCATCAATGGTCTTTTTTTCACACTTTTCTAGCTGGCCGTCATGAGGTGCTTTGAGCATTCAACATGTTCTGTCCATTATCTAGCTGCCCTCGACAACTTTTGATTTTGCACATATGGATCTTATTTGTTACATGGTTGTAATACACCTCTCATCATTAGGGGATGAAACACTCATAGACCCAGCTCATGGAATTTGTATTTCCTCTAGAAATCGGCTTTTGATTTCTATAAATTTGACCTCCACGTACAAATCCTTAAGGTGGGCCCGAAGAATGTTGCATCCTACTGGGTTTGTAAATCCGGCTAGTGCCCCTGGAGATCTGTGGCAATGATGGGTTTTCAATTTAGCTCAAAAAAATCCCTGGGCCTATCCATGACTGTCATGAATTTGGATTGAGCACTAATGGCCTGATGAAATCACAGGTCTCACTTTGTTGCCAGGTTCGGAATAGATCATACCCTCACTGAGTTTTGTTTGATTTCAGTTGAGATAACTACATCTCCCATATCTCTGAGGCCCACTTGCTGTCTGAGCCTGTGACCCATTTATCTCCTTGATGGTATACAATCTCTCTGGGCTTATTTTCCCCATATTAGAGATTAGGGTTTTGTAGAATACTTTGTCCTGTCAAAGATGGATGATGCCTTTCAATGCCACTGACTTTGTAATGAAATGAAAGTTCAATTTATTGGATTTTGATTTTACATTAAGTTGCAACTCGTAAGAACATTTGACTAGAATAACCGTATTCCAACTGGCTTGCTTGTTATCGCCATATACTTAGGTTTAAAGAGTGTTAACGTCATCATCTTTAAGCTCATGATTTACATACCTAAGCTCAGATCACACTTGCTATTCTGAGTCCATCAGATGTACTCTCCTTAGGCTTTAAACAATCAAGACCATTAATTGAGGTTCTAGTCCTCATTCCAAATGACATTGGAAATATCATGAAAGCATCCAAGGACGTGCTTAGTGCAAATATGGGTTCAAAACTGATGTTGTTCCTACCCTTTTCTACTTCTCTGCAGGCACTTTGTGACCTGTAGTTCAAATGGTCTGTGGTTTACAGCTTCATTTAAAGGCAATTCTTATTTTCTCATCTGTGACCCTGATCACTCGTATCTATTATATTTTTCCTTTTGGCTAGGCTCGTGCCTGAAAACTTTTTAGATGTATACCCTAAAAACATACAAAAGCTTCAATACCACTTTGATTCAAAGTTGGCCTTTCCTGTTAGGTGCCCCCCCTATTTCTACCAATATTGTAACTATAGCATTTGTTTCATAATTTCCCATGGTTGTGACCTTCAGTTAACAAATTTCATGCATTTTAGATTATGAGGACATATACAGTAAAGTTGTGCAAGAAAAACAAGACCTTATGATACCTCGGATGTAGGTGTATCCACTTATATGTTATGATTTTTTAGATCTGTATGAAACCTGGAACATTTTGACTATACTCTTTTGTACTTATTTCACTTGAGATAGAGCTCAAACTACCCAAATGTCATTAATCATGAATGAACCAAAAGTAAAGTGTACTTTTACATTATGAAAAACTATACCTGTTTTAATTTTTTTAAAGGACATTGGAGTTGTGCTTATACCTGAAGGTAACATTCTTATCCTATAGACAAATGGTAATTCATTTGAATGATATTTGCAGAGATTTATTTTCCTTCAATCTATTTTGTCAATATCACTTGTAGATTTTTCATTTAACATATGAGTTATTTTCTATTCATTTGCTCCTCTACAATTTACGTATCAGGTATATTCTAACTTCCCCATTTCCATGAGACCATTACTCAGTGACATATGTTTTATTTTCTTTGGCTTCCTAACCTTACCGAGGGGGCAATATTGTACGTACCCAAAATTGTAAGGTACTATACTGCGGAACGGTGTAACACATGCCCCAATGATGATACAGGTCTCCTCGCAAGGTGTTCGGATCCAGAAAAGCTCTCCAAGCATGCGTTAACATCCCGCATGCCCCGCTTAGCCCCTGCACGCTTTGTTTTCCTTTTCCCCTCTTTTCCTTGGCCTTTTGGTCTTTCAGTGACGAAACCGCCGCCCTGCCTCAGGGCGGCGGTCTCTGTGACCGCCGCCCTGCTCAGAGCGGCGGTCCTGTGCGCGTTTTCCAGAATGTTCTTTGACGTGACTCGCGTGAAATATCACAATTCACCAGATTTTCCTTGCCGAATTGAATGCATTTATGTTTTTGGTCCCCTGAATCAGTAAATTTTCAATTGTTTACCAGGAGTTCTTTTTTTCACCACCTTGGGTTTTGATTCCTATGATTGCATGGTTCCACATGGAATAGTGTTTTGGTCATTGTTTATGGTTTAAGAGATCAATTTGGTTTTCCCTCTTTTTAGGTAAATGCTTGTTTAGAAGCTATAAATAGTTGCATCTTGTGCTCAAGCAAATGGCCCCTCCAATTTGCAGGCTCTGTTTCTCATTTCAATAGAAACTTAGCCTTTCAATTTTTTTGCTTAGATTTCTTAGTTCTTCATTCTTAGTTGTATGCATGGTTTGCCTGGTTAGCTTTATTCAGCTGTTAGGTAAGCCACATATCCAACTTGTGCAAACAGTTGTTGTTGTATTTCATCCAAACCAATTGGAACATGATAGTTTGACTTTCAGTAGGAAGCCATTAAAGTTGCAGGTTTTGCTCTTCAAATAGGATAGTTTCAGGTTCTGGACGTTTTATGTTGCATGACTCGCAATAAATCCCGCTAGGAATTGCATAAGCCAAGCTCTGTACTCTTGCGCTATCCCTCTCCTACTCGCATTGTATTCAGTCTGCATCCTAAGCTGTCCATTGTCCTAATATCTACTTCTATGATGCTAGCATTACACGCTTTTCTGGATCCACGTGAACACGAAAGAACGAGGAGACCACACTGAGGGGACAAGATCACACACACCATCGGATTCGCCACTATTCTGCGGAATCCAGGTTCAAGCTTTCAAAGTTCTAGTTAGAAGCATATCAAATAGAGTAGCCAATCATTTATTTTAGTAAATTTATTTTTGATATTGCCAGGGAAGCTGTGGGGATTGATAGTTTCTGAGAAACTATGATTCACTCCTCACTTCTGAGGTAGGATCGAGAATCTTTCAAATAGATTAGATCGAGTTATTTTACTTATTTAGAATAGATTCTACAAATCGCACAGGCAAGTAACTATACTCGGTTATCTTGTCTGTTTTAATTGTGTTATTAGTTTAGTTGTTAATTTCTAGATATATTAAAATAGTTTGCTCTTTTAAATTTGTTAGTAATATTATCAATAAAATCAGAATAGGAAGTATATATGCATAGATACATCTTCACGTAGTTAAATTTGTTTTGTCATTACAGTTAGATTTATATTTTGTTTCTTGTATGACAATCACGGGACCTAGAGAGCCCAGAGAATATATATTTGAGCCAATCGTGCCTCAACCAAATATCGTCACAGCAATAACTGATATAGATCAAAATCTTAGGATCCAAGTCTTCCGAACAACCACAGACTTACAACAAATTAGCTTCACAGTTAAGAGGATTAAACATAGAAGACGACCAAGCACATACGTTTTGGTCAAACCAGCCAAACTACAAATTACCCTAGATAACATCCACATGACTGTAGAAGGGCTTGAAAGAGAGACAAACATTCGAGTTGTGATCCTTTGGTCCCACAGCCAGACGCAGGAGACACTCTCACTAGATATAGATACCAGCTTAAGAATTCAGGTTGCAAGAACGCCTGTAAGATATTCTGAAAAGATTGCACAACTGTTAATTCTAAACATAGAAGCTGAGAAAGCATATGACTATTGGATACTAGGGATTAGGGACTTGATTCGCGTAATGACCATAGCAGGTCCACAACAACCACGAATCTACGGTTGTGATTCAAAAATCCCACAACCCAACGAGTCCAAAGGTCAATCCGATATTGACGCTAGCCTACGCTACATTAGTATTCAGATCCACTCCACTTCCACCTATCATCATCACACAACTATCCTGTACTAGACATAACAGCTAACGAAGCTAAAGATTTCTACACTAGACTAGAAAATCGTCTGTAGAATCTGCTATATATCCATCATCCATCTTATGACCCTATCTAGAGATATACACGAAACAATCCCCGGTCATTTTCCTCGTATCCCACAACCTATAGATCAGATCATGCCAGAGCTTGATATTGATTGGAGCCTTCGAGCAGTCATCCTCACTGATCGATCTATCACGCTAGTTCAGGTTAAGAGGTCCTTCTTTGCCTTTGATTCACAGATTCCACTAGTGCGCATCGAAGACATAAGATTGCCCAACTAGTTTGTCTACATCCCACTTGTGTTCCATCCCCACCAGCTATCTCTGCATGACCTTGGGTGGTCGGGTGTGAGGAAGAGTTACTTGTAGATTCCCACGCTCGCTTGTCATTTTTCCATCATACAGTGGCTCCATGTAGGATGTCACTTTATCATCCCTCCATTCAAACTCACAAGTCAACACATCGAAGCCAATGCAATAATAAACATGTATTTTGGAGGATGGAAAAAGGGAAGCAGCAGAACCGTGGATCAGAATTGGTCATTTTTTTCAAAACTTAGCCTTTGCAACTATCAAACAGCCTCACCTCCCCGTGATGTTATGTTGGTGCCCCCTGTGGGCTAAGGCCTGTCGGAAGCCTTGCAGAAGTGTCTGGGTCCCAAACGAACCGCTTTGGGTAGTTTGCTTGAAGGTAAAGGCAAATACAGTCTAGGTCACAAATGCCTTCCCTCAGATTTGACTGAATTCGTCTCCGTGTCTCTGGAGGATTCAGTAGTTCTAGCCACCTAAACAAACCTTCTCGCAAGCAGAGCAATCTTTGCAAAAAAATTTGGTTGTCGGCTAACTGGTGGAGGGCATTCAAAACTGGTGTGAGGTGCAGTGCGGTACTGGCCTAAATATCTGCTTCTTGGAAAGAGGTTTTTTTCTGGTTATCTTTCGCAGTGCCACTCAAAAGAATGATACCATGGTGAGAAAAGACTTTCTTCTGGCAGACTCAGGCCTAGAGATTGGCAAATGGGAGACTCATTTCGACATGGCTAGAGTGGAAATGGAAGGACTACAAGTTTGGGTAAGACTCTATTCATTTCCTAGTGAGTTTTGGTCCGCCCCCATTCTCGAACAAAATTTTCTCCAGTCTGGGACGCATTGTCCGCATCGACCCTATCACCGTGGAAGGTACCCCTTCATCCTTTGCCAGGATTTGTATTTCTATCAATTATAAATAGAAGCTTCAGGATCTTATAATCATCTCCACCCAATCCGGGATCTGGGAGATGAAGGTTGAGATATGAAGGTGTCTCCAGTAACTGCTTTAAATGTAAACTACCTGGCCATATCCAAAAATCTTGCAAAAATCCCCCTGCTTCAGGCAAAATGGAATGGAGGAAGAAATCCTCTCCCCTTCCTACCTCCACTCCCTCCATTCCTTCCCATTTAAATAAGACACAACCCTCAAGCGAGGATATTAATGACTCCACCCCTACTTTTGAGTCCATGTCCTTAGATCCGAGTACCATTTCTCTGGTTAAAGAAACAGCTACAGTGGTAAAGGAATCAACAAGGATTTTATCCCTTTTTCACGATGGTATTTCTCTCGACCTGGGAGGGAACTCCATTTATTTGGAAAAATGGGTAAATGAGAAGGATGAACTAATCCAGTCTAATGATGGTGACTCTAGTGGTTCTCTAGAGATTGTCCCTGAGGAACAATCTTTAGATAACATGCATTTGTGCCTGATTCTTCTGACACCAGCACTTCTAAACATGGATCTAGGGCTGAAAGGCATACTGGGTCATCCATCTAAGAGTAAAATTTCCCTCAAAGAGATTGTAGCAGGGAAGCAACTGCAACTCCGTTCCTTTTTTCCCTCTATGAGTAGGAGAGGTGAGTCCTCTCTAAAGCCCAAATGATTCTCTTTTCATGGAACGTTAGGGGTCTAAACACCCCTAACAAATAGTGTCTTTTAAGACATTATGCTACCACAGATATATGCCTTATTCAGGAAACTAAGATGTCTGTGGAAGGTTACAAGAATGGATGGTTTTGAAAATGGAAAGGTTGGGAAGGATTCTTTTCAAATTCATTCGGTGCCTCGGGAGGCCTAGGTATTATGTGGAAATCCAACTGTTGCATTCTTCAACCTCTCCTCGTTGATTCAAATTTCATCTGGTGTAATGTTTTTATCAAACATTCTGATGATTCCTTCATCTTATCCAATGTTTATGGTCCTTCTAATCCTCTCAAAAAAAGAGATCTTTGGTCTAAACTTCATCTGGTCCTTGATTCGGCTGTCAACTCCAAGATTGTAGTTACATGTGATTTCAATACAACTCTTTCTAACCTTGATAAACGAGGAGGTATTCAATGGCAGCCACGTTCTCAAGTGGACTTCACCTCCTTTGTGTCTTCCACCAAATTGGTTGAGGTGGAGCTAAGTTTGGGCTTGTTCACATGGAATAATCGGAGGCCTGGGTTCAGTTCAATGGCAGTGCATCTAGATAGATTTCTTGTCTCTGAAATCTGGCTGCAAAACAATTTTCTTCTCAAATGCTCTATTCTTCCCCTTTTCGTCTCCGATCATTTCCCAATTTCTCTCAACATTTCCTTTGATCTTCCCCCTCGCCACTGGCCTTTCAAATTTGAAAACATGTGGTTGCAGGATCCTTCACTCAGGCCCCTAATTAAATCCTGGTGGGACTCCTTCAAAGTCAAAGGGACCTGGATGTTCGTACTCTCCAAAAAGTTATCTTTGCTAAAAGATAATTTATGTAGCTGGAATATTTATTGCTTTAAAAATATATTTCTTGAAAAACTGAGAGTCGAGAAGGAGCTCCTAATTCTAAAGGAATCTATTCTCTCATAAGGGATGCTTCAGGTTGATTTCCTCAAGGAAAAATTGCTTCTCAGGGAACTTGGTGATCTTCTTCTTAAAGAGGAAATTTACTGCGACAAAAATCCAGGGAAGTCTGGCTGGCCGACGGTGATAAAAATACTAAGTTCTTTCATGCTTCAATCAAAGCCAGAAAAAATTTCAATTACATTTCATCCCTCTAGCTGGATGATAATTATGCGGCATCCACTCAATCATAGATCAAATCTGAAGCAGTGTCTTTCTTCAATAAGCTTTTGAATGGTGATTCGGCCACCCCCCTTGGCAATTAGTCTTCTTTCTTTAATCAAATCCTAGCCTCGGTAAAAAAAATTTGATAACAACATGCTTCTTTCCCCATTCACCAAGGAGGAGGTTCGAAAAATTGTTTTCTCAATGAAGAGAGATAAAGCACCCATCCCCAATGGTTTCCCTACCTCTTTCTTTTAGGACTTCTGGGATGTCATTGGGACTACAGTTTGGAATGTAGTGGAGGAATCATGGCACACGGGAAATCTTTTAGGTGCTCTCAATCACACCCTCATCTATATGTTCCCCAAAAAATCCCCTGCCGAGTCTTTGGATGACTTCAGACCGATTTCCCTTTGTAATACGTCATATAAAATAATCTCCAAAGCTATTGCAAATAGAATGAGTCCTCTCTTGTCTAAACTGGTGGCTCATGAACAAAGCGGTTTCATTCCTGGGAGGTCTATTTCAGACGGGATCATCATCTCCCATAAACTGATTCACACTCTTCACTCCTCTTCTCGAGTTGGCATGATGCTGAAACTAGAGTTTAGCAAAGCCTATGACCGCGTCAACTGGATATTCCTCATTAAATCTCTTCAAGCCATGGGTTTTTGTTGGAAATTTTGCAATTGGATTTTCAACTGCATTGCCACCCCTCATTTCTCAGTCCTGGTTAACAGTTCAGTTGAAGGCTTCTTCTACATCAGTAGGGGATTGAGAGAAGGTGATCCCCTCTCCTCTTTTCTATTTATTTTGGTCGCTGAGGCTCTTAACCGAAGCATCAAATATGCTATTTTAGATGGATCCCTTAAAGGTATTCAAATTACCTCCAATCTTCTTGCCCTCACACACCAACAATTTGTGGATGACACTTTCCTTTTTGGTCAAGCATAAATTCCAGAAGCAAGGTGCCTCTCTTCTATTCTAGATTCTTATTCTTCAGTGGTGGGACAGGTTATTAACTTTCATAAATCTGTTATTTTCTTCTTTACCGTTGCCCCAACATTGTAATGTAGGATCAAAGTAATTCTCAGGCTTCACTGTGGGTTTTCTCCCCCACAAATATCTAGGTATCCCACTTTTTCATTGGAATGGTAAAGAAATTCTTTGGGATAGGATTATAAACTCTTATTCTTCTATATTACTCTCATGGATAGGAAAATGGCTATCCCTGGCAGGACGAGCCCTATTAATTAATTCAGTTCTCCTGGCCATTTCTGATTTACATGATGTCTGTCTTGCAGATCCCTAAATCTATTTTGCTCAAAATTAAAAAGATTGTCAGATCTTTCTTATGGCAAGGAAATAATGAAGAGCGTAAATTTCACCTTGCAAATTATGAAATGGTCAAACTTCCTAAACGCCTTGGTGGGTTGGCAATTCTGGATCTTGCTCTTCATAATTCAGTCCTCGAGAAAAACTTGTCTGAAACTTCATCTCAGATGCCAAATGGATCACATTTCAAGTTATTTCCCACAAGTATCTTAGGGGGGGATCACCCCGAGCTATTGTTATCCAACACTGAGCTCCCCAAAGGATCACATTTCTAGAATTTCTTCTGTAAGTCCAAACCCCTGATTGTTGAGTCGGTCTCTTAGAACATCAATAACGGTCAACTCGCCACCTTTTGGGAGGAAAGTTGGAATGGATCCCCTCTCCTTAATCTCAATCCTGAACTCAAAAGACTAATGAACATGACCAAGATTACTTGGGGTTCTTTAGTTGTTGATTATGACAATAAGAATCCCGATGGATCACCGTCTTGGCTTTGGAAAGATATCTCCAATATTGGGGCTAATGCACAGGAATCCAATCTCCTCAAGGGCACTTTATAGGAAAAAAATGCACACTTCCTTAATAATGATGATCGTATGATTTGGCTAGGGGATGCAACAGGTTCTTTCTCCATGAAAGCTAGCTATAATATTCTCATCTCATGGTTTGGCCAGGGTCTTCCCTGTTCCTACAGCTGTTGGCATTCTAGTATCTCTCCCAAGGTGTCAATTTTCGGCTGGTTGGTTATGAAAAAGAAAGTTCTAACTCAAGTTAGGTGGAGATCATGGGGTTACGCCGGTCCATCCAAGTGTGTGCTCTGTGGTGCTGCGGAGGAAGATCTTGATCATCTCTTTCTATTTTTCCCATTCGTGTCTAGTTGTTGGGGTTGGCTCCTTAGAAAATTAAATCTATCTTGTGTGTCATGCAATAATATAGGAGAGACACTTCTCTCTTGGCTGAGATATAACAACAACAACTCCCTTAGTTCTATTTGGTACATAGCCCCCTTCTTCCTCCTGTGGCATATTTGGTGGGAATGTAATCTTCGTCTCTTCAGGGAACAATCTGCCGAGTTGCACACTTTTCTCAACAAGCTAGAAGTGGCCATCTCGGAGAAAGTCAGTGTTAATTGTTTGTCACAATCCACTTTCTCCTCTAGGGATTTCGATATCATGAATTCTTGGCCCCTCATAAAGCAACCTGGCCCTAGCTCTATTGTTAAAAAAGGCCTCACTCAAGTTGAAAAATTAATTCATAGAAAAAGGACAAGATGGCAACCACCTCTGAAGGGCTCGTGGAAACACAACTTTGATGGCGCTTATAGAGGAAACATAGGTAAATCAGGTGTAGGTTGTATTCTTAGGGATGAATTTGGTAATCTCATAAAGGCTCGTTCCTACCCACTCAGAGATTGTTCGTGCAATGCTGCTGAAGCCCAAGCGCTTCTAGAAGGGGTCAAGATGGTAGCCGAGTTAGGTTGTTCTCATCTATTTATCGAAGGGGACTCCCAAATTATCATATGTGAAGTTTCTAGAGGCAAATCCCCAATGTGGAAAATCAATACCTTTATCCCTAAAATTCTATTTTGGTTGAACAAAATCACCTCCTGGTACATTACCCATAATTACAGAGAAACTAACCAAGCGGCTGATTTTTTGGCAAACTATGCAATTGATTACCCCGCCACCATCGTCACTTCTAGTACCGATAAAGATTGGCATGGGCTGTCAAGCCTAATCTCCCACGAATGGGCCAGCTCGACTCAGTAGCTTGGATGTGGCCTCACGCGTGTGCAGTGCTCCATTTAAGGGAGATGGTTACCGACTCTCTACTTTGTGTCTCTCAATCTCAATTTCCGCGTTGCTTGTTCTCCAGCATCTTACTATGGTGTTTCTTGGGTTCCCCTTTGTTACCCTTCATAGCTCGGTGCTGGATGTCACCTCAACTCTGGAGATTGATCATTCCCATCTATCAGAACTCTTCCATTATTCTTCAATCCAGGAAGCCAAAGAAATTGAAACTATTCTGGGTGAATCATATCATTTTCGTTCTCGCCAGGCATGCACAAACATAGACATCGTTGCTGCCTTCATCTCCTTCTACCTACTTTTGGAGGAGGATTTGGTCATCGTGGAATTCCTTTCCAATTTTGTTATCTGTCTCGCTCACCATGCCGGTCTCTGTGATGAACTGGCTAAGTTCTCCGTACCAGATCCACTCCTATGGGTTGACGAGGTCGATGATCTTGCAATCGGCTCAGGGCGTGGCATCAAATGGATCTATGGCCAGTAGAGGGACCTTCTCAACCACACCCAAAGTGTCAGCACATGTTCACAAATGGCAGGCTCGATCATCTTCTGCTGCCTGAAGTTCATATTGAGGCCGCTAGCTTCCCTGTTTACTCTTTTATCGATCAGTGGAATGCTTTAAAGGATCGGGCTAGAAGTGCATACAGGATCCTTCTTCATGAGTCCAACCACCGAGCTGGTACCAGTTTCAGTTGATGCTGAGGCTCCCGCGCTCCTCCCTTTCTATGTTGTTTTGTTTTGGTTCCGTTCAGGTTTATGTTTTTGGATTTCTCACCACGTTGCTAGTTGTTACCTCTCCTTCTCCTTTTTCTTCTTCTTCTTTCCCCATGTCCCCCCTCTTTTCTTCCCTTCTTCCACTCATTCCTCTTGTAATGTTGGGGTCCATCTCCTTGGTTCATAGCTCTGGTCAAAAGCGTTTGATATCATAATTCTACTCAGAACATCTAGATATAATAAATGCATCCAGAATATAACGTGCCAGTGTCAAATTAGAATAATACAAATCAACATATATAGAACTAGCTACAATTGTCATCTAGTGTATCATAATCAAAATGTAAATCACAACATATCAATAGTTCAAATTTTTGTATATTATGTCATTTGTCGATCAATATATAGTAATCAAAATGTCAATGTATCTAACCAACAATCAAAAAATCATAGTGAAATAGTGTTGAAGAGGAGTGGGCACTACTAATTCTTTATTTCGAAAGAAATTAACATTGAAAAATTCTACATTCCTTTTATGTTGAATCAGACACCTCACCAAACTCCCTCCATAATTTTTCTCCCTTATCAATCTATAGATCATGTATCTCCTACACATTCCTACTAAATGTTGACTCCTCCACCTAAGCTCGTTAAAGTATGTGTTCTTATTTTCCACCACCTAACCCATAAATCCTATGTGTGCATCATTCTTGCTTCGAAATAAAATGTACCCCTTAATAACGGTCTCCCTCCCCCTCAACCAAACCTTCCACCATGTAAACTACATTTTCCTCTGAACCACAAAGGTGATTTTGGAAAATGATAGAGTTGTTGACCAATACACAAACATTTTCTAAATGCCTCAAGAACTATCTTGGAATGAAAAGTAGAATGTCAAACGGATAACAAAAGTGCACTACATGTTACGCTGAGTGCAATGGCTATCATTTTTTGAATTGGAAAACAATGGACCATGGTCACCAACCAAAGGTTTTACACATCCTTACCGAAGTGGAGAAAATGATAATTACAAGAGTAAATCCTCTTTTAAATGTCTCCCATACACATGGAGGACAACACAAATACATTGGGTATACAATTAGCTTCCCCTAAAATATACCATTAAATGCCAAACACCTACCTAGAAATATTTATGAACTGGACAATTTTATTGTTCAATGATAAGCACCTCAACGAAAAACATAAGACTTTTTTGTATGAAAGAAACATGTTCTCTATTCCTTGTAATGCAATTGGAAAATGGATTGTACTACAAATATGTTCTTCTAGATGAATTCAAAGGATCCTCATTTCCTCCTCCACCCATAAATGTTTCCATGCTAGTTTAAAACAAACACATCAACATTCTACAAAATGTTGCAACCAACTTGACACCATCAACATTCTAAAAAAAATTGATCCAGGAATCTTCTTGATTTTATCAATCACCTCACTTATGATGTGCATTACATGGCTTCAACTCTGCCTCTCTTCAATAAATGAATAGAACATTCAAGGGTTACTTTCCTTGACCTTTCCCTCTTTTTTTCTAATGGGGTAGAAAATGTCTAAACAAACATGCATTAGAAACATATATATGCATGAATATGGACTTCACTTAATGCATTACCATGACGGTTGACTTGACATTGATGACATGCACATACAAGTTTCTTTTTGTTAAAGAGGTAAAAGAGTTACAGATTGTACCACATTTTTTTGCAATTAATGAGCTCATTGAGCATCACAACAACTTGAAGTCATGCTCTCTATTGACATCTTAGTTGCACAGTGTACTATTGAATACACATGGAAAATAACTTCATTTGACTCTAACGACGACCAATTACAACCTAGACTTCTTTTCTTTCGATAAAAGTTTTTTCTTACAATAAACCTTCTGGTTGAGGTTGTTGTTGTCAATGGGTCCATTAACATAGTGGTTTGTGTAATTTACACACCCAGTTTATTGTCACTAAGCCTTCCTCTTTTTATTGTTCTCAAATTTGAACAATAGATTGGCCAAAAATGCTATCCAACGAATCCTCATCATAGTTCACCGAGTTTGATTTTGTGAGGATCTCGATATCAACTCCCAGTAAAGATGCTTTGGGAACTCACAATACATAAATCATAAGGGCTCACTTTGGACTTGGGTACTATTGACATTAGAGATAAAAAACATCACAATCTAACTTTAACAACAATTTACATAGTTCCAAGCCTCGATAAAATTGTGATTTCATCAGTTTTTATTTATTAATGGTACTTGAATTTGTGTTAAGGATTCTACGTCCACATCCAGAAAAATAAAATAAAATATTGGCTTGCACATCATGTTGGACAACCTTTTTCTACTCAAAATGTATCCATCTAATTCAATCATTGTTCCACTTTGTGCTCATGTAATGTTTTGTTCGGATTTCCTACAATATTCTATTTTTTCATTCACATTTATTTCTTCTTGTAAATATTTTTTCTAAAACCCATTTCCACAAAACCTTCAATTGGCATCCCCATTGCACCGCTCAGTGTGATTGCTAGTTTTTTTTTTATCATCGTCTCCTTACAGATTAGCAAAAATTTTACTCTTTCTTCTAATCTCTTATGTAAAGATGGTATTTACTCTTTCTTGTAAGCTCTTTCGTAAAGAGGAGCACATTCGTCAATTGACTAAATGCACAATTTCTATTTTTGGTTTTTTTTTAAAACTTGGGAGATCATAGACCACCATATCCCATGGTTGAGGTGGGTAGACTTCTTTGGCTAAGTGGCCAAGGAATGAGCGGTTTCCATTCCACCAACTTCACCTAGGGAACGATCCCGGCCTCATCCCTTATTACGGTATCTCCTAGTTTCGATTTCAGTGAGAATTGAACCTTGTTAGGCTCTTTAAGAGCCAAACATCTTTCACCATCGAGTCAAATGCCATTTGATACAATTTCTATTTGATCCAAGTTGTTCTCAACTAATACGATTAACAAATTAATAACAATTCGTTTTTTAAAAATAATGTTTATTATATTTATATATCGGGATTTTGGGTGCACTGAATCAAAAATTGAGTGGTGTGATTAATACATGACATTTCATTATCATTCAAGCCACCCTGTGGTTACTTTCTTCTCATTCTTCTACCTAAACCAAACATTAGCAGTCAAGTCCTCCTCCACTTTACAATCCTTCCGTAGTCACTTTCTACTATGTTCCTTAAATTGTATTAAAAAAAAAAAGCCTGACCACATGAATACCCTAGCGTAACTTCCCCGAAGAAAATAACATTGACAATTCATGAATTTGGCAACTTCATTGGTTTTCATTGATGGCATTTATTTCTGGACGGTAAGAAATTGAATAGGTTAAATTATGTGCGCTTTTAAAAATCGTTTGTCATCCTACAAGGCTCTGTAGAATATGCTTTTATGCGTCACCTGGTAATCGACATGGTGTACACCCATCATTACGCCGAAGGCGTTCTTGTAGTGAGCTTAGACATGTTGGTTCTAACAATAGTCAGAAATCGGGCGGTGCAGGGTTGTTTGTCAGAGATGCGTTGAAATCCAACGGTCTCCAAAAACAAGCTCCTCAAATTTGACACATTATTGACATTCGTGTATGCGTGGCTGCTACTCGCGAGTTGTAGATGCAATCTGGAAACCACACACATGAAGGTCAGCCACACGCAATACATTTTACCGCGATTGGAGAATTATTTTCCTGTGGCGGTATTTTTCTTCTGGTTTGTGAGGGTTTTGTTTGCGGTCCTCAACTACGTTTCAACCTGCAGTGGTGGCAATTTTTCCTTCACTTATCCTGTTTGACATCCGTTTTGGGTCTTATTCCCTAATTTTGCACGTATGCATCTCGGCTCTCATTTAGTTCAGCGCTAAATTTGAATACATGGGGGAATCAATTCCTATGGATGGAATCATGGATGTCCAAATGTTATAGCATGTGTAGGGGACAGACTGCAAGTTTCACTTCTTGGCCACATTTTTCTGTCTGTGTAGCGAGTCGTGACCCATGTTTGCTAAAAATTTGTAGGGTTTTGTTCGTATTTTCACAGCCATCTCACCAAGTGTCCCGAGGGAATTAGAGCATGCGACCAAAGTCATATCTTCAGCAACACTGCCAATGAGACCCCTGAGCTCATGTCGCTGACCCCTTCCTTGCCACCAAACTCAACACCTGCCCCTAGCTAAGACTTGACGGAAAAACCCAGGTGTCCATCAAGTAGAGAAGAGAAAAAGGTTTCATGGTTCCTGAGTGTGTGCGCAATGTTCTTCATATACACTCAACATGAGGAGATAGTTAAGAATGACCAGATTGGGGCTGATCTGAAGCAGCAAGCCATCAAGCCTGACATCCCTAAAATATACCAAGACAAGAACACCATCTTTCACCTGAATCCATTTGGGTGTTGTGTTATTCGAGGGTCTCACAGAGATGCGGGTTTGACGGGGAGGAAGATCACCATTGACTCCTATGCTTCACATCTATGGTTAGTTCTTCGTTAATTATATTGCTCTGTATTACTTTGTTTTTTTTGCCACCATCCATATAGTTATTATATTGCTCTGTATTACTTTTTTTTTTGGCCACTGTCCATATAATCTCAGGGCAGGGCTCCGTCATTTAAAAGATGGATATTTTGTACTTATTGCTTCCATTAGAGTTTTACCATATATTTTGTAAGGATTATTTGATTTATTACATTATATAATTTATTCATTCCATTTTCAATCTGTTAAACCATAACTTTAAGGGCTTAACTATTGAATAAGTGTGATCGCTTTCCTTGTTCATCCCGACAGCATGGTGAAAGGCGAAGAGTACCAGATGAAAGAAGAAGAATCTCTTCTGATGCATGAGTGCAAATAGAGAAAAATGAAGAGTCCAGTGAGGATCTTAAGGGTTTATATAAAAGTTTTGATAGGATTTCTTGTTCAGCATCCGGAAATGGATTTCTCATTTTCACGTGGTAGTATTTCAAAAGAATCCAGGGACTTCATTAGGAATAAATCACAAAAACATGAAGCTAGCTTTCTTAAAGCACCTACAGAGGTTGGTGGCACTGGTGTTTTAAAGGAACCCAGAAATTCAAGCAATATTGAAGTTTCACAGAAGGCCAATAATGCAAGAGAAAACTTCCTTTTGAAATCTTCATCATCTTGTTCAGAAGAAAGGTTTATATGTAATTCTTTTGGAAAATCAGGCTGCAAAAAGTCAATTGATAAACATCCAAAATCCAGTAAAAGTTTATCTTCTCATCATACTAATGAAGCCAGGTCTCGAGCTGCAGCTTTGCATCGATGGTTTAAACACATTGTTAAGAGAAGACGATCACAAAATGTAAACAATGGACAGCATGAGCAATATTACTTAGATGAGCAGGACCAGTCATTATGTATGAATGTCAAATCATCAAATGACATTCTAGAATAGGGAGTCCTAAAAGATAGAAACCAACTCGTCAGGAGGACACTATTTCATGGGATCTTCTTCTATTAGGAGGGGTAAAGCTCATGATTATGATCAGGAACTAATACCCCATTTACAACGGAGCAGCTCTGTTATTAACTAATCAAAGGAATTAGAGGCCCTTGAATAAGAGGAGGGTTTCTTCCCTCGAAGAAGACATCAAGAATCCGTGCACAAAAGGTCATTTTTTCTTGAAAATCCTAAAGATTTTCTGCTGCACAATATGGAAAAAAATTGTGGAAACTAAAATTCATTTAGGATAAATAATATTGATTGTCTCAATAGCTTCTTGAGAAGACAAAATTTGAAGCTTAGCGGTGTACCTGCAGAGGACTGTTTAAAGCGTGTCAAAATTATTCTTTCAGGGCCTGACCTATGTAAGTTATAAACATAATATTTTTTTACAATTTCTAACTAGGTTATTGGTTATGTGTATTTGCTTTTCCAGTCACTCTCATTTTGTACTTTTTTGTGTGCACTGCAGATCTAAGCTCTATGGTGGCAACAATTTGCTATGCATGGTTATTGGAGCACACATTAACCCAAGATGGATGGAACCCAGTGCTTGTCATTAATACCACTTGGCAAAATATGTGGGAGCATAGGCAAATAGCAGGGCTCTTCCACCACTGTGGTCTCGATGCTCGAGTTCTCTTCTTTTGTCATGAAGTAAACCTCTTTTCTCACATAGAGTAGTGTTCAGGTTTGCTACCCACTATTAAAGAAGAAGATAAAACACATTTGGTGGAACCATGTACCTTTGCGCAATAGAGGCGTTTCCACTAGCCTTTTCGTTGTTGGACCAAACATTGTTACATGACCATTTATGGTTTATTTGTTTTTTTTTTTTAAAGTTGCCCTCTTTCTTCTTTAAATAATTAAACAAATAATTATGATATGTAAAAAACCTTTATCATTGTTGATCATTCCATGGTATTTGATTTTGAAAGTGCAACACTAACTTGCAACAATAACATGAGCACAAATATGAGCATGGGCTGCAACTTGCAATTTATTACGAGAAAGCAGTGGATGTTTACATTGTTTTTGCCGATAATGTAATGATAGTATGTATCCAAGTTTTTTCTTTGCTTTGAATCGTATGAGGTGTTAACACAACAAGATACTAAATACTTATGAGGCGCTATTTGTGTTGATGAAGGTTAAACCCATAATGGTGATGGCCATCAAAAGTGTATTTATCCCCACTACTCCCATATCACTTTCCTTGCGAATGTCATTAACCAATATGCCCCTTGGAACACAAATGTGTTAGGTTGTATTTGCTAACGTAGCCTACGTTGTTGAAAGAAGGTGAATAAACAATTAGAAGAAGAAAATAAATGATGGCCTCGCCATCTTCCATTTGCACACTATGCAGTGGAGAGGATAACACGTGGCGTTGATATCGTTCAGACCTAAGCTAGGTGAAATCGACGTTTGCCATTGGATTATTTGGAATGATCTCATTAAGCAGATATTTTTACCGGAACTTAAAAAATGCAATAGATTAGTTGTATATGGTTTGTAGAGATCTTCCTTTTATGATAAAAGATAATCAAGTGGCGTTTTTTGTTTCAAATGATAAATAAGTATGTAACTTTTTTATTGGAATTTGGAATGTCTGACCCAGGAAACCATTTTTCCCATCATCTTTCATGTTTCATTCGAATTGAATATTAGAATGTGTATGAAATCAGTTACATAAGGAAATTTAAACATACATTTTTCACAGTGAACATATGCAGATTTTGAGATTCAAAAATATGCAATTTTCCCTTGAATGTATTCATTTACCACAACCTGCTTTATGAGATATCTCCATAGTGCATAGCCTTGATGACCTACACACCATACACGTTTCATATACGCATGGTCGTAAGAAAAAAGTTTCGTGTTGTTCCCCCTCGACATTTTCCCCACCCCTAGTCTTAACCTATGTTGCCAGGATACAGATACGAGTATCGGTTTGGATACGGATATTATACGTGGATACATCAATTTTACGATACGTCTTGGATACGTCCGTACACACACACACACACATATATATATATATATATATATATATATATATATATTTTACGTACATCTACTCATTTTACTCATTTTTTAGTCCATAAAAACTGAAATAGTAATACAAAACTTGAATCAATGTTCAAAACATTCAATATTCAGTTATTTAAGACTTTGCATTTTTATTGATCATGTGGCTGCCATACATATGATATACGAATATCATGTCAACAAGAATACAAACAAAACTTGAAATTTGAAAAATATACTAGGATCCGTGTTCAAATTTTCAAAACATCCAATATACTTAAGATTTTACATTTCATATTTACTGCAGGATACATTTACTTAAAAATGAAATAAAACTTAAAAAAGACATATTTACTGCAGGATACGTGCCTGATACATTCCAGATACGTCAGGATACATCACAGATACGTCTGTACATATCTGTGACGTATCCTGATGTATTCGGTACGTATCAGGCACGTATCCGTATCCGATACGTATCAAAGGGGATTCGAGGGGTTCTTGGGCGTATCCATGCTTCCTAGGTCTTAACCTCCCTTACACCCCTTCTTCATTGCCCCTCTTCCAATCATGATGTTTCATTCCCTCCATTTTAACTTCTACGTCGTATCCCTTTCGATGTTTCTATCGCATATTTCACATGTGATTACTAGTTGGTAGCACTATGAGCATATTATTTCCTATAATGTCAACGTCTATGTTGTGAACCATCTCACTCTCGGGCGTTGCCATGTCCAAAAATCAGTACTTATCCGAAGCAGTCGCTTCTCTGAGTTTAGCGGATGAATTTTTCCATGCGGTTTTCCACTTAAAAGATTTGGATAGCACCACCTCAGGCAAAAGTATAGGCGCACTAGCCCCCTTGCATGCGACCTCGGACGATATCTGTAACGTCTGCACCTTATAGAGCTAATTATGGTTTTTTTTAATTTTGGAGGGTTTACCGACGAAATTTAAATTTGAAATCTTTGGTTGCTCGTTGGGGTTTAATGGCAAATGAACTGTGTTCAGAGATTCGGATAGTGGAATGAGGAAATCGCCGCCACGACATTAAATGGCGTTGATCTTAATGCCAGAGTGGAGGAGATGGCTTCTCGAGGTAGGTCCTTTTGCCTGCATTTACTCCTTTTCTCCATGGACAAAAATATTTGACGCAGATGAATTTAGAAGAATATTTTTTTATTATTACTCTGCAAAGAAAATGGATTGAGTTTTCTGAAACTATTTCACTTTCTATTTAGTCCTATTATAATTCCTCGCCTGCATTTACTCCTTTTCTCCATGGACAAAAATATTTGATGCAGATGAATTTACAAGAATATTTTTTTATTATTACTCTGCAAAGAAAATGGATTGAGTTTTCTGAAACTATTTCACTTTCTATTTAGTCCTATTATAATTGTTCTGGTCTTGGATTAGAAAGGAATCCAGCACTTTAGCTACTTCTTACTTCGAGCATGGACTTTGCGGTTTGATTATATTGTTGAATTTATTGGAGTTTGGAATTTTGGTAATTAAACTCCAATATTTTTTTGATGGTTTGCAAATGCATCAACCTGCAATTAAAATTAAACCTTCTTCCAAATGCTTTTTTCTTATTTTTTTTCTCTAGAAAATGGAATTTTAGCTGCGGTTTTCGACATATTTGTTAGGTTTAAAGGTAAACAATTTAGTGAAATACTTGTCTTCTGTCGATTTTATTTAGTAGTAATTAATGGCCCCTGCTTGAAAGGGTTTATTTAATTCTTGACAAAGATGTTGGCCATATTGAGTCCGGGTAGGGTGTAAATATTTTTTCTATAACGCCAATGATACATACCGTTCAATCACCGGCAACTTAAAAAAACCAATATCTGAAGCCAAGAAAAACTAAATAGGGAGGAATGAGAGTTTATGCTTTTTTTCTCAGATAAGCCTGTATAGGTAACACACAAGTTCACATAATACGGGCTGTCGGGTCAAAAAGAAATTCCCAGTAGCATCACGGCTTATTTTAATGGAAAAAGTAACCAAGTAATGTGTTGTTACCTAAAAAGATAATATCACGTTACACTTTTACATTTTCCATTAAAACCAATGGTAATTCTTATCAAAACAAAAGCAGGACATTTGTGTTCAAAGTGAAACACAGGCCGTGGGCACTGTAAACTGCAGGTTGTGGGTTTAAGACTGAGTTAGGCAGTTTTTTTGTGCAAGTTTGCAGTCAACGGAGACTGGGCTTGACTGGGAACATACATGATAGATAGGCTGAGCCTTTTTCTCACTCCTACATTACACTGACTTAATAAATGGTCCCCAAGTTTAAACATTGCAAACTTACAATAACAATATCTAAAAGTACTAGCAGTCATGGTCTTAGACAATGGAATATGATTAGAATCTGGGTTGATTTCACTTTTATAAACACCCATTCTTTTGTTTAATTTACAAAGCCACTTTGCCTTCAACATGGATTTTTAGTAGATTCTGTAACAACAAATGTCTATTGGGTAATGATCAGTGCATCAGAGTCTCCATCACTTCCTGCAATGACGAAAGAATATATTTCCACATTTATGAAGTGGTGAATTGCATTAAGGAGCTGTCTGTGCTCAGTGCACATGTGAATAGTTTCTTTATGTTCCTCACTTCAGAAAAGTTATTTAATAGTTCCATTGTTGTCCTTTTTTGCACTAGATCAGAGAAGCAATAGTTACTATCATTATCTACCATTCATGGCTATTTTCTTTCATTTCCTTACTTGCATGCGTGATTTTTACTACTCATAGTTTGAGTGGTTGAAGCTTTCATTTCCTACATTTTGTTAATTAGTTGGCTGTAATTTGGTTTCTCCATCATGGGTTATGGGCTTGATAAGTGTATTATCCTAGTGATGATCATCTCGTTACTTTTAAATGATTATCACAGTGTGTATCGCATGCCTACAACTGAAAATGACATGCCATCTGTTAGCATTCCGTTGGCCGTACAGAGTTTCATAGTGTTGCAATAAAAGAGCTGACAAAATCTTTCTGTTGGGATACATATGATTCCTTCATGCAACATGATGTTCGGGAGTTAAATAGAGTGTTGTCTGAGAAACTAGACCATGTTTGTGTCCATGTCTATTGTTTTTGTTGTTGTCGAGGTTGAACATGACCAGTTCATACCAGGGTTTTTCCCTTCTTTTCGCAAGGTAGGCCTAACCTTAATTGATTTAATGTCGCTATAAGCTTAAGTTTAATTACTTGTAGTTTTCCTTTCATGATATGTTCATACCAGGGTTTTCTCTTGTTAGCCTTTTTTTGTTATTTTTATATCGATTCTTAGCATGTTTAAATGCAGAAGGGCTAAATTTGCAGTGTACATTCGCTTTGGTCTTAACATTACATAAACTTAGCGAATACATGTCATGATGAAGATACTCAATTGTTTTATTCTAGATTTCAGGGTTTATTTGTTACGCGTGCGGTACGAATCAATTGACGCACGACCCTCAGTTAATTTTTTTACATTTGAATAGAAGTTCCTTTCGTATTCTGACTGACGCAAGTTTCAAAGATTTTTGTTTATGAGTGAATGTTGCTAAAGAGGCACTGATAAAAATTTGGGACATGTTCTCTATATTTGGTAGGGAATATCAATTTGTTTTGACAGTTATGTGTCCTGCTGATATAAGTTTTACATCTTTTTAGAGGTTCGTATATAATTCTGTATTTGATTTTCACTGCAGGGTGTTTTGTTTTATTGTTGTTTACAAACTCTTTTTTAGTTGATGCATTGGGTATGCTTTTATGGTAGTCCTTAAGTTATCGACTATAAAACTAAATAGTGAATGGGTTCATTGATTTGTGTTTACAGACTCTTGTTTATTTGATGAGTAGGATTTAAATTTTGAATTGTGTGAATATGTTCCTCTGTTCTTCCTAAGCAGTTGGATTACCGATTTATTTTGACTAATGTCAGAAATCATACGGACGAGATTCGCAAGGAGATTTTCATTGAAATCCAACGGTTATAATGATTTCATCTCATAAACAAACAACAAATTTCCCTGGATGAGAATATCTATTATTCTCAGCGCTTCAAGATCCTGAAATGTGCTGAGTAGAATGCCAAATGGGGTATCTAAGCCTATGGTAAGGGATAATTTTGTTAATGTTTTCACAGTCGAAAACTCTTCAACCACTGGATCGTTTGGGTTATCCATTTCTTATAAAAACGGACAAGAATTTAGTTCAAATTTACACAACATGAAACAATCCTTTACTTTGATTTCAACCAATTTGGGACAGTCTGCTGTAAACGATTCTACCGAAATAGTTCCCAAATTCAAGTAACTGAGATTGGGGGCACGAACTTTCAAATTAAACAAATTTACACAACGTTTGATAACCAATTTCTTAAGCAGCGGGCACTGTGCTACTAGCTGCTGTAGTTTTTGATCAGCCAAATTGCCAACCTCACAAAAAAGACATGATTTTAAAAATAGGAAACCCCCAAAATCATTCGGTATCTCTCTAAACCAAAAACCCTGGACTTCCAAATCCCTGAGAATCTCACAAGTAAACAGAGAAGGCGGAAAAATATTTTCAAACTTACAATGAAGAGAAATTCTTTTTAAGACCTCCATTATAATTCTACTACCTGAGCTCCAACCTGCGACCCGATGCCTACCTAGAATTGTAGGAACATCATTTTATAAGATAAAGTTTTTCTCTTTGGTTCTTCTGTGACTTGCATTGCCGTGTACTTTCATTACCCTGATATTTTTTAGGTGACCTATAGCCACCAGGTACTTATCAATCGGAACTTCTGAGTCAGGTTTTAAAAAGGAGAGAGAAAGACATGAGATGCCCCTGGTGATGCGATGATGTGTTATCTGGATGTACATAGTGGCAAAATTGCTCCCCATCCTATTGGAGACAACCAAAAGTTTAGTACGGGATTAGTTAATTATTTGGTGGTAGTATTACTTTGGTGCTATAAGGAGGAGATTTGACGGATTACTAAACATTTCAAGACAATTTTTTACTTTTTCTCCAATGTTTTTAACATTAATATATAAAAGTTAATTATTTTTGAATTAAAAATTGTGGAGAGTTACAAAATTAATTATCATTATTTATACATAAGTCGTCACATTATAAAACTAAGCATTTATTATTTTTAGGATATTTAGAGAATTGGTTACATCAAAGCATGCATAGTCAGATTATTAGCTGATGAAGGCTAGCAAGCACTGACATTAAATTTGTCACACACCTTTGCATAGAGAATCCGAGAAAAAGTATAATTTTTTTTCTTCACTGTCGGGGTGGAGGAATGGCATCGAGAGTCTGTCTTTATGATCTTATGCAGTACATAACATAAGACCTAACTATAATAGGCCTCGACTTAAATGCTTCGATGGGATATTTTATCCTACACAGGGGGTTTCCTAAGAAATAGGGAATAAGCGAAAATGGTAGAATTATGATTCACCAACCTCATATGTCTGCTTATGATATTAATGAGGAGGACAACCATGATTTCAAAGATTTCAAGTTTTAAGATCTTGTCTTCGAGGCATTTTATTTGTGCTATTTGCGACAATATATTACAAGTATATACGTAGAAACATCAAAAACAAATTATGACATGATCCATTATCTAATGGAAAGAGATATGTTTGTGGATCCACGTACAACGGTAACTTTGGGCCTTATCAACAAAATTGGCCCAAAAGGCCTTTGGCGTCGACTTAAAGATGAAGATAATGAATATTATGATGAATATCTTGTAGATTATGAAGATTATGAAAATTGTGAAGATGATTAAGATGGTAGATGGTAAAGATGGTGAATATAGTGAAGATGGTGAAGATGATGAACCATTTGATGATAATCCATCACTTGCAAAAGGTTCTTCTAGTGGCCTCACATTCCACAAATTGTTCTTTATCGTTCGATATTGTATCATCTAATATCCTTTTTTTTGCCTCCTCTTATGTGGAATTTGACTCAAACTCACATAGATCATGTTTACTCAAGAAACCCATTCTTCAACAGAGCATTATTCACTTGATGCTTTATTGGGTATTCCACTTATGACTCTACCTAAGTTACCTTTCTCCTTATTCTTTTTTTGAATCAAACATACTCATAAAGAGTAGGCAAAGGTAGGGAAATCCATCAAACTATAATCCTTCCTTTTCTCCTATTCATTATCCCCCATTATTTGTTTATTTCATAGTTTTGAAATATTAGGGAAATCCATTAAACGCAAACTGCACTCAAGCCAACAAATCGAGCAAAATAAATATGATACAATGGAATACAATGATCTTCTCCTCCCTCGACCCCCTTCTTTATCATCCCTCATCCTCTACCTCTTTTTAAATTTCTCAAGTTTTATGTCTTCACTCCGCGCCCTTCTGTGTTTCCATCGTACATTTCACGTACGATTGCTAGTTGCGTAGAAGATGACGTAAGCATTGTTCTCCTTGTTGGGCGGTGCGGTTCGTTGATATTACAAAACAGTAACGGATGGATACTCTTAATGAACTATTTGATACTTAAAATGATTGTGGTAATGGAGTGGGTAAGTATAACAGTTATGAATGTACAGTTATACTCAAACACAGTAATTTACAAGTAATTTATAACAGTTATGAATGTACTTTTTTTTTCTCTTACAAAAGATTTTGCAATAAGCGAAACCCAAATTCTCTTAGATGTGAAAGTTATGTATTCCTATGTTCGTTCTGTTTTGTAATTATGAAATTGGGCCGACCATCTTATCTTCAATGTTATCCACCGAGAATATCGTTTTGTGGAATAGATAGTAGAAATTATAGTGTTGATATTCCACAGCCAAGTAAAATTGGAAATTTCCTGATGTGCAGATATTTAAAATTTAATTGTGGAGAATTTTACAATCATGATTTGGAAAATTATAGACTTTTCAAACAATAAATATAAATAGTCTATATAACGAAAATGTGAAGTGAACTTTTCTAAATTTTCGTACTACTTATAATTATTGTATTTTCATTCTATTCTAGATTATTCTAAATTTGTATGAAAGAAACATGTTCTCTATGCCTTCTAATGGAATTAGCAAACAAATTGTACTATAAATATGTCCTTCTAGATTAATTCAAAGGCTCCTCATTTCCTACTCCACCCATAATTGTTTCTATTGGTACCCAGATTTAATCTCCTTCAAAGACCGAGCAACATCATGGATTTTGACAGGACACTCAGAGGTAGATAGATGATTGTGTATGTCGTTTTGTAGCTGGGGAAGCACTCTATCTGACTTGTTAGCACTCAGGTTTTGAAAGGAGTGGGTGGCACCTTAAAAAGATGTGATCTTCTCCTAACTATTTTAGGTTGTGCCTTTCAACCAAGGTAAGAGAACCTATTTTGTAACCTCTATTATTTGAAGGAGATGTTTCACCTGATTCTTAGAAATTTCTAGGAAGTTGATGAGACAGATAGGGTAATGGGCGTAGGAGGAATGCCTGTTGAAGATGGTTGAAGGTTGCTGCACGGGTATGACTTCTGAATCCACAACTTATCATCAGAACTTCCTTTTTACTTGGAGGAACTACTTGAAATGGAACACAAGACCACCAAATAAAAGTTAAACAATATGTGCAGTGAACTGCATAGCATGTGCTAGATCTGGGAAGTGTGATACTTCCTAGACGGCTGTCAGTCCACTGTTTAAAACAATTTAATGCTAGTAATAAAGTAAATCCTACTGTAGTTAAAATGATTTAGGTATCTCATTTAAAACCACAATAAGAAAGATCTAATCTAACAGGCTAGGTTAAAATAAGATTCAAAGGTCAAGTAACTGGTTTTGGGTCTCTGCGGGTCTGACAGAGGTCTTAGGTAGGTCACAGGTGATTAAAGGTGATGTGGAATAGGTAGGTAGGATAATGTTATGGGTTGTATTGGTAGGTATAAGGACCAATTCCGGTTTGAGAGAACTGGTTTTTGTTACTATGGGGTACTGGGAATGTCATAGAATGAGCTTTAGATCTCCCTTATGATTGCACAAAGGACTAGGCTTGTCAGAATGAGGTATTGAGTTGTTTGGATGGGATTTGGAATGGTTTTAATAGGGATATGGAGGGGTGAATATTAAAGGGGGTCAGTGGATGGCTAGGAGAACAAATGATGAAATAAGTGAACAAGAGGAGTAAAATGTTCTACTTACTTGGAATCTGGCTCTGAACATCCGTGAGTGAGAAATGAAGGTGTTGATAAGAGGTTGAATGCTGCGGAAGATCACCAAACATTGGGGAGCTCTTGCATGGGCTGCATGTGCTCTCCTTCTAGCCTAATTGGATCAAATATGTGCTAGGGTGAATGATGGATGGTTGCTAGGTGAATGTTGGATGTTTATGCAAGAGAAAATACTTGATCTCCTTCTTTGCATGCATGCTCTCAAACAAAACTTGTTCTCAAAAGATGTGATATCTCTCAGGAATCTTCCAACCCCAAATTAAGGTTGTTTTTGGGGTTAAAAGGTAATCAACAGCGGTTCCGGATTAACCGGCAATAGTTAAGGGTAACCAACATCGTTTAGGGTGGGATTTCATAGGTTTACATAACTAGGTGATCCCCTTGATTTTATGGGATCTCATTTTTTTTGGTTCCAAAAATTAGGATGGAAGCTTCTTTCAAGCATGCGGGAATGTGGTTAGAGGGAATGTAGGCATTGATTTTAAGGGTTTGGGTAGATCTTAGTTAGTTATGGCAACTTACTAAGAATAGGTCTTAGGGTGAGGTGGTTGGATGAGGTGTCTAGGTGAGGTGGATGTGTGGGTATTATCCAATTAGAATATTTAAATAATAAATATTAGGATGATAATAAATTAATTTAATTAAATTAATTAAATTAATATTAGAGTGGGGCAAAGGGGGCAATGGATAGGTGGATGTGCTCAAGGTGTTTATTTGTTGCGGGACCAAGGGGAGTGTGACCCAATTTTGGTGTCTACATTTTCCCCCTTTTTGTTGCGTAGCTTATATTGGTAAGCGACGCTGACAAAAATAAGATGTGGTTGCCCCATATGTGGGTGAAGGTGATCCCCCTCAAACATGGAACTGACGAGGTGGAAGGCAAAAGAGGTAAGTGGTTTGATAAAAAGGTGAATGTGATGAGGAGGAAAATGGGAAATGGGGGAATAAAAAGAAAAAAGGAAAAAGGTCTACTCAGATAATCTAGGGAATGGGTCAGGGTCAAAGATAGTAATAGTCAAATGTACGCACATGTATAAACTACATCACATAATCAGGTTGAAGAGTGGGAAAACTCTACATTGTCTAAGGTTGATAGGTTTATCCCAACAAGGTTGAAGTGATTTTAGTATCCAAGGTATAGGATATGGTCAGGAAACACAATGTTGGTCAGGTGCCTGAACGTTTAGGTATGTTCCGATACACCAAAGGTTGGGTCAAGATAAAAGGTCATGACAATAGGCAAGGTAAAGTCATTAGGTCAAATAACATGGGTAACAGGGCCATAAGGTATAGTGAACACATGAGGTCAAAGGTCACTAGCAATGGTCTAGGTTCAAACATCTAGGGCACAACATAGGTAGGGCTGAGGTATGGGAAAAATAAGGAGTCCTTAAATGGGAACAAGGTGAGGGGTTGAAGGGTAAGGTAAAGGAGGTCAAGTGGTGTGGTCCAGTGATGGTGAGTGGAAGATAAAAAGGGGTTTAGGGAAAAAAAAAAGTGGGTGAAATTGTGGGCAATGTGAAAAGTATGTGACCGATGTCGGTCAAGGGTAACCAATGCCGGTGTAAGCTAACCAACCACGGTAAGGTAGGGCACGGGACTACTGTCAGTCAAGGGGAAACCATCGTTAGTTAGGTCAGGGATGTTATAAAAAAGAAAAATCCGCATTTTGTGCAAATCATTTGTCTTCTTGCAAATTGGGAAAACGACACAAGAGAGAGAGAAAGGGAAAGAGTGTCCAGACGGAACGAAGAGTTGAGTGGGTGAGATAAACAGTGGGTGATTGGTAGTGGAGAGGTGGGTCCACGGGATCAGATTGTGTGATTTGATTGGTGAGAGGCATGGGTAGCGATTGGATTTGATTTGTTAGAGATTCGGAGGACTTTTGGCGATGGTGGAGGTAGGAGAGGGATTGGGAGGGCCAGTGCAGTGGCTTGAGCTACCACCACAATGATGACAATGGGATGAGGTAGGATCTAAAGTCTATTTTTTTTAGGTTTGCTTAAATTTGGGGGAAGGAAATGGGGTTTTGGGTGAAAATTTAAATTTAAATTTGGAAAATAAATGGGTGAAAATGGGATGGGGGGAGGGTAGAGGATAGGTAAAGGAGGGTTAGGAAGGGATATGAGGGATTGGAAGGAGGAATTGTTGGTAGGGTGAGGAGTGTGGAAAGAAAAGGGGGTTGGGGGATGCGATGGTCACTGCAACAGTGACCGATGTTGGTTCCACTATGGCCGACGTCAGTGGGTATTGACCAATAATGGTCCCAAGGAAGGTGACCGATGCCAGTCATACTGAGACCATGGTCGATCAAGGATAGATCAAGGTCTATCAAAGATGAGCGGCACTGGCCCTTATGGGGATAAACAAGGTTAGCATAGTGGGTAGGGAGAGATAGGAAAGGGTGAACTTAGATAGGGAAGGGTACAGATAGATTGGTAAAGTGGCGAGGTAAGGGTTTGGGTGCTGATAAGTAGGTTAGGTAAAAAGATGAAGGCTTAGGGTATGGGTAAATTGGTTCAGTGGAATTTAGGGTCAAAGGTAACGGCAAAAGTTATAGGTATGGGTAAGTTTGTAATAATGTGATCGTTTTGTTGGATGTAAGTGAGAGATCAACTACAGATGAGAGACAAGGTGCCACCCCTACTCTTGAGAGTGCGCAGAACAGTGACACCTGAGGATTTGCGGCACGTGGAGGAGGTGGGTCTTAGTGGGGTCTGACGTTACTGGCATGTAGTCTGGCAGCCGAGTCTAATGGTCAGTCTCATTGATAGATTGGATTCCGTGACCAACACGTTCCACCTACCGATGGGTGAGATTACAGTCACCCTAAACGATGTGTTCAGGATTCTGCGGCTACCCATATTAGGTGCACAGGTTTATTCGATCACCTCTGAGGCATCGAAGGATATGATGCTAACAGTGTTTGGAGAGGGGATGGCCAAGCTGACATTCCATAGCACCATCTTGAGCTATGGAGAGATGTACCTAGCCCATCCGAAGAACACGAGGCTAGTAATTCTATTGATGGAGTCAGTGTGCTACTTTGCACTGCTAGATGAAGAGGGTGGGTGGTTTCCCTGATCTTTGATGGGGTTATTACATGATATGATGACAGAGAGTACCTGATTTTCCTGGGTACCAGCATTCCTTGTGCAGTTATATAGGGAGCTATGGGCATATGGACGACTGCACCGGTTTAGCCTGTGTTGTACCTTTTACTTAACAATTGGGCATATGAGAACATTGTCTATGTGGATCCAGTGGGTATGCCCCGGGCCGAAGCCTTTCTGCTAGGATTTGTACGAGTGGGGTATAGGCAATGGGTACCTGTTATTAGAGAGCAGAGATTAGACCGAGCTACACATGATGTAGCATACTTCAGGTGACTATTAGAGGATTTTTTCGGTGTGGACATTATTTGGAGGCCCTATGTGGGCTTCCCATCATATAGACATATGGATGATAAGCTAGCTGGCCTCCATCTACTAAGATGGATAGAGGGGCGTCATGCTAGGGAGCACGAGATGATCCCAGTTAATAGGGTGAGGTGACAGTTTGGGCTACTACAAGACATACCTCCACATTTCCCATAGTAGGAGAGACGACATGGAGAGGCCCTTACCTCTGTCATAGTTGACAGTGCCTATAGGGCAGGAGGAGCAGGTAGTAGGCCGGTGGATTGATGATGCCAAGGTTATAGATATATACAGGTAGTGGTGGGCGGCACAGTTGAGAGAAGTACCACCGAGGCTAGGGCAGCCCAATCTAGCCACCCTCATAGTATAGAGAGACACCCTACAGGGGAAGGTGGTGACCCTTATTACCTAGTTGGGTATAGTGCAGGGACATCTTGCCAGTTCAAAGGCAAAGGTGGTCGAGTTACATGTATAGGTGCCCAGTCTGCAAACCCAGATGGTTGATGGTGGGGATGGACATGGGGATGATGACTAGGTGGCTGCCTTACAGGCATAGGTAATAGGGTTGCAGGGCCAATTGGCCGCTGCACAGGCACAGGGGTAGGGACCGATTGCACCAACAGAGGCACCGGGACATTGTCCCAATTCATAGGTAGGTATGGGGAAAGGTCCCACATGACAAGTACAGGGTCAGAGGCCGATGGGGCCACCACATACAGTGCTCGTGTCTAGGTTGTAGGAGGTGAGAGCAGAGGCCAGGTAGTATCAAGACCATATTATAGTGGTAGGGATAAATTGTTTATCATATGCCGAGTATAGGACATAACAGCCCGCTAACAAGAGAACCAGATCATGCACTCATAGGGTGGAGAGCACAGTGGGTGAGTGAGCCCCAAGACATGGTCAGGGTGAGGCCACCAATTCCTGAAGGCCAGTTCTAGGTGCTACACTAGCACAGACCCAACCACCACCTATGATGGGTGGGGAGATGTTAGCAGGTCTCCAAACAAGGGCCGAGGAGGTAGAGGGGATAGCTGATACAGAAATGGAGGATGTCCATCGAGGGGAAGCTTGATATATGGCTCCCAATTTTCACATTGTTTTTATTTTTTATATATACCAGCCTGTGTGCCGAGGATAGTGAGGTTGTACATGAGATTTTTTGTATTTTTAATCATATACTTAGCCTACGTGCCGAAGATATTTTTGTATTGTTGTATTATTTTATTGTATATGATACGGGCCTGCATGCCGAAGAGATTTTGTATTAAGTATTGTACATGATACCGGCCTGCGTGGCAATGAAATTTTGTATGGGTTATCGGCCTACGTGACAACTATTTTGAGAGATGTATATGATTATATATCTATGTATATTGTATTGAGACACACACATTTGTTTATATGATGAGATAGATGAGATTTTGATTTTTGGTTGGTGTTTTATTAGAATTTTAATTTTGTCGTGATAATGGACAGAAACTAGGTAAGTGAGGCATGATGAAGTCAGGTTGGATTAGGCATGGATTGATTCAGGTTGATTTTAGGGCATAGATTAAGTTAGGTCATAGGCATGGTTGAGTTAGGTTTGTGTTAGGCATGGATTGAGTCAGGTTGGTTTAGGAATGGTTGAGTCAAGTTTGTGTTAGGCATGGATTGAGTCAGGTTGGTTTAGGCATGGTTGAGTCAGGTTGGTTTAGGCATGGTCAAGTTAGGTTTTTTTAGGCATGGATTGAGTCCAATTGGTTTAGGAATGGTTAAGCTAGGGTTGTAGGCATGGTTGAGTTTAAATTGGTTGAAGTTGTGATTCGTTGATTTATGTAAGGAATGATGATATGGGTCATGTTAGTCATAATAATTGTATGTTGTGATGATGATAAAATTGTTAAGAAACTTGTTGTTTATGTGGTTTAATTTCCAATTTTTGCTATAAAAAGGAAACTAAGTAGGGTAGAATGTTATTTAGGAAGATGAAATATGAATTGGTTTGGGTAGAGAGTGGCCGAGCTAACCTCCAAGGGTTCCATGTCCTATAGAGTGTTGCCTACATAGTCCAGGCGAAAAGGGGCCTCAGGCCGATGTATTTCTCCCATAAGCTAGGGAAGAATATGAGGAAATATGAGAATGAGGTGGTAGGTTTTAGGCATGATTTGGGTTTAGGTTTGTTAGGTGTGGGTGAGTTGTGGGGTAACTTGGTATAGGTTATCTCGATTGTGGTAGAAGAAGAAGATTACCCAAAGTTAAGCGTCAAGGACCATGTCTAGCCTCATATAAGGTAATCAATACATAGTAAAGAAGCTAAAAATAGAAGAGGGGGAAAGAAAGTCGCCTGATTGGCTAGGATCATAACTAGTGGACCCTACCTTAGATAGGTTGATGAACGTAAGGCCCTAAAGACATTGCATGAGCAAGTATCCTAAAGGTGAATAGTAATCACATGATAACCAAATGTATTGGTTCCAGGAGGTCCCTTGAGGGGTGGTAGATAATGGGGGTGTGAATGGTGAGAGGTACAAAGGGTGGTTAATTTATATATGGTAGGAGGTAGCATGCTCTTTAGGCAAGAGATCCAAGGTCACAATAGGCTTCTCCATGACCAAAAAGGATGTTTGTTTTGGACTAATATTTTGAGATAGACTGATCGATGTGCGAAGTTATATGGGATGAGGGAAGTTAACTCCTTGAGGTCTTCGTAAAGCTGATTGATACGGGAAGCTTCAGATTCTCTCTCTTTTTTTAAAGAGCTTTATATAGCTATCCTTCGAGGGAGCAGTCTATTTATAACAACGATTGTAGAGAGGAAGATTTCCTTTTGAGGGAGTCATATTTTTATTGGAAGTTTGACTCAAGGAGTGTTGATCCCATGTGAGGGATTTTAAGTCATGGACAAGACCAAGGTGAAGAATAGGATTCTTATTCATAAAGCCGGGTGAAATGACCATGGGATCTCATCTCAAATCAGATGAAAAGTATTCATGAGAATCATGCTATGTGTAGCGTTGAGGTACACATATTTAAGAGAAGATAATAAGATGATGGGTACGCACATGATTCTTGTTTAATCATTGGTGAGGTTGGAAGAGTTGGATAGTGCTCAAGGGAACGAGCATGGAAAGAGGCAAAAGGCAAGGTAGGATTAAAAGTCAATAGTATAATGGTCGAATATGCAAGGCATTAAGGGGCTCAGGTTCAGGTTTACCATCGAGTGAAGATAAACAATAAGCACTTGATCCATACGCATGGGGTCACGATGTATGGTCTAAGCCAATTTGGAGCAAATTTTCCCCGTTTACTTTTTTTTTTCTTTGGTTACATGTTGATTTTATTTTAGGATGAGGTCACTAACTTGGAAGGTTCGTTCATGGACATGTTTGTCATAGGCACGTTTGATACGTTTTTGGTAAATTTGAAGATGGTCAAGAGAATTAATACGACATTCATCTAATAACTCAAGTTGTGCTAAACAGTCCTGACAAAAATTGTCATCATTGAGCATGTCATGAAGAGAAATGTGGAGCGAGGGAATCTAGACTTTAAGAGGTAGAACAGCCTCTGTACTATAGACTAGAGAAAAAGGTGTGTGGCGGAAGTGGAAGTGCGAATACTAGTGCGGTATGCCCACAGGGAAAAAGTAATGTGTGTATGCCAATCCTTCTCAGTATTGTTAACCACCTTCATGAGAATTTTATTCAAGGTTTTGTTAGTGAATTCGTCTTGGCCATTGGTTTGTGGGTAATAAGGTGACCGAGAAACTTAACTGGATTCTGAAGGCATCACAAATTTTTTGTAAGGTTTTATTTTTGAATTGTTTGCCATTATCAGTGATGATGCGATGTGGAACACCAAAGTGACAAATGATGTGATGGTCAATGAACTCACATATTTTCTTATATTTTGTGGAAATGAGTGGTATGGATTCAACCCATTTTCTGTAGTATTTGGTAGAGGTGATGATCCATTGATGTCGTTGGGAAGAATGGGGATTGATCTCTCCGACAAGATCCAAACCCCATTGAGAGAAGGGCCAAAGGTCATGGGTGACCTGTAAGGCATGACTGGGTGTATGATGAAGGTTGGAATGTTGTTGGCATTTTACACAATGTTTGACGTAGTCACAACAATCATGGTTAAGGGTCAGCCAGTAATAGCCTAGGTGAAGAATACGCTTAGCAACAGCAAGGCCACTAAAGTGACCTCCACATATGCCATCATGAACTTCCTTAATGGTATAAGGAATTTTAGAACTCGTGAGGCATCGTAAGAGAATACCATCAAAGCCACATGCTTATAGAGGAGGCCCCCCATGATGACGTAATGAGAGACCTTTTTAAATAAGGCACGTTGTCCATTACGGGTGAGATCAGGAGGTAAGATGGAGAGGGAAAGGTAGTCGGAATATTGTTTATACCAAAGGTCACTTGGGTCAAGGGTAGCGGTTTTGATGGAGTGAACTTCGCGAGGTAAATAAGAAGGTGATTGGAGTCATTGTACAGTGACAAATATTTTAGAATCAGCAGGCGAAGCGGGTATTTGAGAGGCCAAGTAGGCCATGGTATCTGTAAATTTGTTGGTTGAACATGGGATGGTTTGAAGGGTGTAATGGTCAAAGGTGGTCAAAAGTATGTCTACATGATGTTTATACTTTTGAAGTATCTCATTACGACATTGGTATATACCATTAACTTGGTTTATGACCAATTGAGAATCACCAAAGATGTTGATTGATTTGACATCTAGGGCATAGGTAGCTTGGAGACCTAATACGAGCGCTTTGTATTTGGCAATATTGTTTGTACAATCAAAATCGAGTTTGAAAAAAAAAGGCATGGGTTCACCATCAAGCAGAATGAGGATAACACCAGCCCCACCCCCACACTGAAACTTGGAACCATCAAATAAGAGTGTCATTTGGTAAGCGGGTTCGTCTAGGGAAAGGGCAAAAATTGACTCATCTGGAAATTCAAAATTAGAGGGTTGACCCCATAAATATGTGCGTTAGCCAATTAGTCGGTGATAGCTTGGCCCTTGATGGAATTTTGATGAATGAATTTGAGGTCGAGGTTGGCTAAAAGCATAAGCCAGCATGTGGCACGCTAATTTTGATAAGGTTTGGCATACATGAAGTGTAAGGGGTCGGTGTTGGTCACAACATAGGTTTTGTGGTTGAGTAGGTAATGGTAGAGTTTTGTGGCAACAAAAACTAAGGCTAAGAAAAGTTTTTTGGGATGGGTGTATCAAGTTTCATAGTCCAAAAGAGTACATCTTATGTAATAAACCACCTGCTCCCTATGTTGTTCATCATGATGAGCGAGCATGGCTCCTAAGGAGTGATCGGTAGCTGAGATGTATAGGTAGAAGGGTTGATCGTCTTTAGTGGAATGAGTACGGGTGGTTGGAGAAGGTATTGTTTTAAGGCCTCAAAAGATTTGTGGAAGTCATCATCCCATTTAAAGGAGACATCCTTCTTGAGGAGATGATGAAATGGTTGACACCGATCAAATAATTGTGAAATGAAATGGCAAATAGACTGTAATTTACCTTGCAGGCTATGGAAGTTGCCTAAGGTTAGTGGGTGGAGGGCATTTCTAGAATGGCCTTGACTTTAGCAGGGTCAACTTCTATACCACATAGGGAAATGATAAATCCCAGGAGCTTTCCTGAGAGGACTGCGAAGACACACTTCTTGGGCTGAAGGTGAACACAATATTTAATGAGGTGGTCAAAAATGGTTTTGAGGATGGCAAGGTGCTTAGAGCGGCATTTAGATTTGGCCAGGAGATCATCCACATAATCTTCCAATATACAATGCATGATGTCATGGAAGATGTAAGTCATAGCCCACTGATATGTGGCACCAACATTTTTAAGGCCAAAAGGCATGACTTGATAGTAGAAGGTCCCCCAAGGGGTGATGAATGTAGTTTTGTGTTGATCCTCTGGGGCAAGCAAGATTTGGTTATAACCCAAGAAGCCATCCATGAGTGATAGCATCTCGTGACCAGTGGTAAGGTCAACCAGCTAGTCAATACCATGTAGAGGGAAAGTCATCTTTTGGGTAGGAAAGGTTGAGGTCATGGAAGTCTGTGCAAATACGGAGTCCCCCTATCACTTTAGTGATAGGGACAATGTTAGAAATCTAATGAGGATAATCAATGGGTAATATGAAGGAAATGGAAAGAAGGTGTTGAAGTTCTTCTTTGACAAGAAGGGCAATGTGAGGGTGTATTTTCCTCAGCTTTTGTTTGATGGGTTTGGCATCAGGAATGGTTACAATATTGTGGACCACTATGGTGGAGTCAATACTAGGCATGTCTGCGTAAGACCAAGTGAAAGTGTGGTTATGATCTTTGAGAAAAGAAGTGATGGCTTCCTGTTCAGCAACATCTAAAGATTGACTGATCTTTAGGATGTGTGGGTCATCCTAAGTATGAATGTTGATCTCAATAGTCGATTCATTCAACATGGTTTGTGTCTCAGATGGTAACGACCGATGAATATATGAGTCTTCTGCACCAAGGTAGGTGAGTATAGATTCATCATCATGACATTGAACGACGTTAATTGAAGGTGTATCATCATCGATCATTTCAAGATACAGGAAGGGAAGAAAGGAGGGAACCTCGCCCTCGCATTGATAAGTCAAAGGCCCCAAGCAGATGGTGTTTATGAAAAAAAAAGTTAGGAGGAATAGATTCTAGGATCCATCAACTCCATCAGTGAAGGTGGATGATGGTGGGTGAAGAAGGTGGAGAAGGGTGGATGTTCTCGATGGGTTCAAGCTGATACCACTACAATCATTATGTTTGTAGATAGTACATGGTATAACAGTATGGTGGCCTTGCTCATAAAATCCAAAGCTAAAACCCTTCCATGCACATCGGTGCAGGAAGGTGTGGGCGAAACAACAATTGGTGAGAGACTGGAAGTCAGTAGAAAATGGGTGGGTTTGTGATAGTGGTTCGGGTGTGTAAGTGGTAGTATCAAGTCCCCCATAGGTGAGACTGGTACGAAGGTGAGGAGGACCATAAAGGAGGCATTCTCCTATGCAGTGATCATAGTGAGGATGTTGGTGAAGACTTCCATACTCTTGTGGAGTAAGGAATGTGTTAACACTATATAGCTGATATTCCCCCAAAGTGAGGCATTGAAAAATGCCCTCCAAGGGATCGGTGGTTGGTATGTGGGTAGCTAGAGTAGATGATGTGAGTGGAGGTCAATGTGGAGGTGGATTTATCAGATTGGGAGGCTGATGGGTTGGTTGTGGAGGTTGTGGTGGCGGTAGGAATGGAGGAGGCATGTGCGGTTGAGGTAGCGACTATACTGGTAAGTGGAGGTGTAGATGAAGTGGTAGTGGTCATGGAGGTAGACGCCTTAACGGGGATGAAACATGTCATTGGGTCGGTAAAGCACATTGCATGTTTTAAAATGGATGAGGTGGATCATAGGTGTGGAATGGCGATGTATAAGGTGTGCCCTTCATGCCCATGACACTTTGCAGGATACAATGCAAGAGTGGAAGGAACACAACCCATGACACGAATCTAAGGGTCTGCCAAGAAATAAGTTATATTTAAATTCCCCCTCCAAGATGTAAAAATAAACTCTGGAATAGTGTGGGGGCCCACGCGAATGTGGAGGATGAAGGTGCCTAGTGTAGGAGGTGATAGCATCATTGAATGAACGAAACATGATAAGGATTTTTATGCATGTAATTATCAGGTATGTGCATTTGAGTGAATGCATGAGGATGAAATCATGTTAATGCTAGCACCCCCATCTATCATTATGCGTCATACACATACATCATCAATGTGGACAGAGATGAAGAGGGCTGGGTCTGGGTCATTTGTTTGGTGTGGTGTGATCTCTTCCTCTGAGAAGCTAAGGGAGGCTGTTGGGTGGTGAGGTAGGGTAGCGAGGTGTGAGATAAAGGTGGCAATTTGGTGAGATATGAGGCTACATGATGGGGATGTGATCATGGAAGCTATGGGTTGATAGGGTCCATTGGGTATTATGACAGTAAACCCCAATAGAGATTGAAAACCTCTATGAGAGCTTGACGATGGGATTCCGAGGTTTGGATGAGGTACATATAGTAGTATCAATGGAAATTTTGAGAGGGTTATTGATTGGTGTAGTTGTTTGAGCATTGTGCGAACTGTGTGACCCCATTAGAAATGTGGGATGATGGTGGAAGCCGGTGGATAGGTGAATCTTAGGTGTGGTGCATGATGGTATGTTGGGGATAGGAGCTTGGTTGAAGTGAGTCAGTTGCCTTTTCCTTTCCTTTATCTTTTTTAGCATGAGTAGTGATGTGTATCTTGTTGATATGAGGGGAGTTAGCAAATGGAGAAGGTGTAGGATGAATGGTATAATGACATGACAAACAAAAAACTACCAGGGGAGAAAAGCCTTGTGAAGTGAGCTGGGTGCAATGACATTTAGGTAATGATGTGGCAAGTTCTCTAATGCAAAACATGTTAATTTCGAATCTTGGGGGTGGTTCTAGGAGTTGTGGGGGTGGAGGTCATGGTTGTTGATTAGGCAATGAGGGTAGGAAGAAAATGTGGTGTCAATGAGCATTGGTGAAGTAGGGTCCTCATGCAAAAAGGTCGTCATCGACAAAGTTGGCTATCAGGAGGACATAACTGGATAAGGATGGTTTGGCAAAGCCTTTCAGTTCTACATATTATGCCCTGGGCACATGAATGGTAGGTGCACATTTTAGTGTCATCAAACAGCTGATTTGGCTTGGAACAATTTGAGGGGGTCATAAGGTCTGAGTAGGTGGTAATGTTAGGGTGCTGACAGAAGTCTCAAGGAGGTTGATTAAGATTTTGGCATAGGACCCTACTAGTGTATCGCAACGATGGAATTGAAAGTGGGTTGTGGTCATGTAGGTGTGACTGACCTTATTGAGGAAGTAGGTCCTTGCAGGAGGGGGAGTGGGTCGAGCTCATGGGTTTTGGGTGCTGGCGTGGTCATTGGATATCAGTCGTGATTTTTTGGGTAGGGCTATGGTAGATGAATGGGTAGGAGGGTGGTGTAGTCATTTTGGTACTACCGTATATGGAAGGTAGCAGATTTTTGTCTTTAGGTTGCACCTTCTTAGGTAAAGGTGATACAGGTGTACAAGATCTAGATGGAAAAGTGGATGGGGGAAGAGGGCGAGTTACCCACAGGGATAATGGATTATGCTGTGATTTAGGTAGATGATTCATGGTCATGCAAAGGGTGTGAGGGACAAAGAATAAAGTATAGTGGGTAGTGAATAAGTTGCTGAGGGTATTGGAGGTATGGGTGGTAAAGATGCTGCGGGTGTAGGTTTAAGTCAATATCAAAAAAAGCACTTGGGTAACCACATAGAGGTTTGTGAGGAAGGAATGGGCTGTTGTTTTTCTTCACATTTAATGACAAATGGAGGTTTCTTAACCGTTCAATAGGGAAGGTTGAGGTCTCTACATATGGATGGAAAGGGTGACAGGTGATGCAGGTGTGATTGGTGGAATTGGGGTATGAGTTCTATGGGTTTGGTTACCTTTTGGGTGCCGAAGTAGGTTGGGTTATTGACAATGGATAGGAAGATGTAGAAATCATAGTTTGATCTTTAAGGTGGATGAGTAAGGATGGTGGTTGGGGTCACTTGCATAAGGTAGTGATAGGTTTAAGAGGAAGATCCATGTAGGTGTGGGAAAGAACATCTTTAGATGTATGTTGGGTTATGGGGTGAGGGTGTAAAGTTGAGCTTATGCAAACCATCTTAATTTCGGAAGAAGTTGGATAGAGGTGGTTGTAGTTTGTGAAACACTTGGATTGGTCTTCAATTGCGTAGTAGTGTAAGTGAGGGAAGTGACATCTGGGACATCTATGTTGAAATTGGAAGTCCTACAGTCAAGTAAGGTCATCTCGTCCACATAATTCTTCGCGATTGGCTCAACATGCATAATGAACATTGTTGGTGAAAGCTCTTATGAGGACTCTAATCAAATGCCCTGTGAACATGATGTCTTAGAGAAAAATTTTTGGTAGCATCAAGACCCATTTGGTTTGAGAGTTTGAGAGTAGGTCTGGTATGATCCTTGGTAATGTGATGGACAAAAGTTTCACCTAGAGGTAAATATCTCTGCAGTAGGATCCCGCTAGTATCACAATGGAGGTGAAATGTGTTTGGGTGTCACTCTGTAGGCGGATTGAGATGAAGGGTGCTCCTTGTGTGAGTGGAGGAGATAAAGTCAATCATCCTTTATGGACTGTTAGAATGTACTTTAGGCATGGTCATGTTTGCTAGGTGGTAGAGGGTAAAGGTGAAATGGACGTACAGGACAATGTAGGGTTCTATTCAGTTTCCTACACTTATTGAGGTTAGGAGATTTTTGTCCTTAGGTTGAGGAATTCTTGGGTAAAGGTGGGTTCACAATTTACTAGAAGGAGAACTTCAGATGGTGGAAGTTTGCCATTACCCATGGAAGGATATATTCCCAGGTGCCATTGGGTAGCAATGGGTAGCATCATTGAAGGATGCGTGGACCTTGTGGGTATAAGCTACTGAAGGGTCCATCGTTTGATCAGATGAAGGAGTTCCGATGGTATTGGAGAAAGGGTTCCTTGAAGATGCTCACTAGGTTTTGGTGGATGTCATTGTGTTAGGATTATGCATGGTTAACTCGCCTTTCTGAAGCATGAATTGGACTTCTGTCCTACGTTTTTAGAACCAGTGATGTAGGTTTCATGAACTATGACCCTGGAGGGGCGATGTCCTAAGTGTATGAAAGTCATGAAGGTGATGAAAGTGTCGGTTGGGGCGAGAAGGTGGTCAGTATGAGATCTAGTGCTAGTTCATTTTATAGGGTGTCAAGTTTTTGGTTTGATATCATCCTTGGAAAATGTGGCTATATCTAATTTTATAGGTGGATGAGTAAGGCTAGTAGTTGGGATGACCCCTAAGGTAGCAATGGGTTTAGGAAAGGAAGATGATGTAGGTGCAGGTTTGGATGTAGATGTATGTGGTGTTATCCTTTGTAGGGGTGTGAGGTTGATCCATGAGGGGTATCGTGGTGGAATTTGTGATAGTCATGGTTGTGTGCGGTATGGTTGGTCAAAATACTTTTAGATAGATGGTGAAGTGTCAGCAAGTGACATCTACATTTGTGTTGAAAGAGGTAGTAGAAGACATGAAAATCCACATAATCTAGGCTCTATCCAGATAATCTAGGCAGTCAGCTAGGCACGAAAATGGAACTGATCTAGGTGAGGATGATGAGGACCCAAGGGCAATTCCCATAAAATGTATTTCAGAGATGGGGAATTTTTTAGCTTCAGCCTCTGTGGGTAAGAGAGCCGATAGTAAATGTGAGGTTCTGTCGACACTAAAATTTTCCTCCATAATTTCTATTTCATTAATGTATGTATTAGGAATAGGATGTTGTTAAGTATAATTAGTAGTAGCGTCTGATAGAAGATAACGGTGCCGTCAGTACGGTGCCACCAATAATGTGGAGTACGGTAACAGTCAAAGTACAATAGGAATGTTGTAAAAAGTAAATATTTGTCGTAAGTGGTCCGGTAATGTTAAAATGTCAAAGTTTGGGTAATTAGAGAAGTAGGGTCTACATGATTAGGAATTAGAAATATTATATTGGTAATAAGGACAAGGAGTGAGGTCATAAATATTTTGTGTATTTTATTTGTAAAAAGTCTAAAAATGTGGAACCCATGTAAAATGATAAGGTTTATCTTATCTTAAGAGATAAGCTTACATGTACAGATAAGAGTTAAGGTATGGAATATGATTCGTCAGAGTGGATTTCTTATCCTATCTTAGAGATAGGATGGATAAGCCTGGAAGTTCTATAAATAGAGAGGCCACCCCCCTCATTTAGCATAGAAAGAAGTAGTGAGAAATATTGTAGGAAGTGTGCCAAGGAAGCCATCAGTTTAAAGGTGTGTTGAAGAAGCCATCAAGAGGTGTAATTGTAAAGTTTCTCCCATAGTCTTGTTGAAGTCAATAACACTTGTACCTCATGGGTGAGATTGTAACAATTTCATGTTAATATTATAATTTACTTTGATATTTCAGATTTGTCATCATTCCGTCTTATCATAGTCGATGGTATTCTTGTGTTATGTTGTTGTTTTGTTTCCAGATTACATCCACCAAACTAAAGGCTGTGCATTAGTAAATAATCATAGCACGAGGAGTTCCCGGTGAAGAATTATCATAGTGCTCGGATTGGTGATGACATTTTGGTTCCGTTGCCGGGACCATTCCTCGTTGGTGGATTTTCTGGAGAGATATTCCCACTTAGTAAAAAATCAATTGGAGGGTAACCTTGTTTTTACTGTGCATAGTAGTTACCATGGTAAAGTCATTTTTGCCATGAATAGTAGTTACCATAGTAAAGTCATTTTTGCTGGAATAGTATTTAACACAGTAAAGTCACTTTTTACCGTGAATAGTATTTACCGCAGTAACTTCATTTTTTACCGTGAATAGTGTTTACCACAGTAAAATCAGTTTTTACCGCAGTAAGTCAAGTTTTACCATAGTTTACCGTGGTCATTTCTATAGTAATTCCAATTATTTGTGCACATAAGTCTTGTTGATTGTACTTGTGGGTTGGTATTTCACGGTGGTTACTTTTGAAAATGGGAAAGATTCCTGTTTTTTCAGCTCAATCTAATGAAGATGCTTCTTCTTTCATTCAAGAGTTTAAGCGATCTTGTATTTGTAATGGCCTTATAAGAAGGGAACAATGGACTGAATTTTTTCCTACCTTTTTGGATGGTTCAGCACTTAGGTGGTTTGAAACACTAGGTGATAATGTGAAAAATTCATGGGATTTATTAACTGAAAGTTTTCTTGAAGAATTTGGTGAACAACAGAAATATGCAGATCTCATGATCGAGATCACAAAGCTATCCCAAGGAGAGAAGGAGAAGATAAGGGATTATCATGCTCGTGTTCTAGAGCTAAGGAGGAAGCTCGATGCCCAGATCCAGAAGGAAGGACTAGCGGATGGGTTGATGAATGGCGTGGATAATCTCCTCTGTAAGCACTTCATTCTTGGGATGAAGCCAGAGATCAGACAATGAGTGAAGTATGACCACCCAGCTACCATTGAACAAGCAAAGGAGATTGCAAGAAGGCAAGAAGAAAGCATGGAAGAGGAGCCCAAAGAAATTGTTGCTAAAGTAGAGCCTACACCAGCACCTTTGGTCCAGAATCCACAACCAGTCCCGGTGAGCACAAATATTTCTCCTAGTACATCTACTGAGTATGAAGATCTGCTCAAAAAGATGGGTTAGTTAACTATTAATCTTCTTCAAGAAATGGAATTTAGTTCTCAGGGAGGAGATAGAGGTCCAAAAAGAAATATTTCTAAAGTTGTTTGTTATGGTTGTTATAAAAAGGGTCATTATAAGTATAATTGTCCAGATAGAGCTTCTACATCTGGTAAAGGAGATAATGATAAAGGAAAAGCACCTGTGAATTCTTTTGATGTAGTAGATAAGAGCAGAAATAATGAAGTAGATGTGTTTGTAACAAAAAGAAAGAAAGAAAAAGATAATCAAGATGGAAATGATCCTAAGAAGATGAAAGGAGAAACTAGTAAGAAACATAGGAGAAGAAAGTTGGGTGTGCAGGATTTTCTGATTTCACAGGGGCAAGGACCATACTCCATCTTGGAAGATCTGTCCAAAAGGCCTGCAAATATTACATATGGTCAACTCTTGGCTATGTCTTCTGAGAAGAGGCGGGAGTTGCGAGGTGGACTCAATGCTCGAAGAAGGAAGGAGGTTGAGGTCCCTGTTTTGGAGGCAGAGGCAGATCCCTATGCTCCACAAGCTGAGGTATTATGTAATGGTATTTCAATTCATGATGTCTTAGTTGATGGAGGTGCTGCAGTTAATGTAATGACCGAGTCTGTAATGAATATGTTGGGTTTAAAAATTGATCGCCCTTCAACACTTATGTTAAGGTCATTAAATAAGGGAAAAACTAAACCAGAAGGTGTAGTTTCAAATGTGGCAATATCTGTTATGGGTGTTGTATGTGTGGTAGACTTTCAGGTGATGAAAAATGGTACTGTTGCATACCCAATGCTGCTGGGAAGACCATGGCTAAGGAGAGTTCATGCAAGAAACTACTGGAATGAAGGTTTCATGACACTTGGACGTGGTAGAGAGAGGGTGAAGATAAACGTGATCCCTCAACATCATAAGGCAGAACCTGTGGATTCAAGTGATGAAACTGATGATTGGACATCCTCTGATTACTCTAGTACCAGTGAAGTGGACACTGAAGATGAAGAAAGTGAGGTTGATGTTTCAGTCATGGATATCCTTCCAGTCACACCAACTCATGACCCCATAAAATTATCTGAAGAAGAAGTTGATGATCGTCTCCAACAAATAAAGATTGGTGATGCTGTGATGGAGAGTGAGAAGGAATCCTACCTCCAGCTCTTTCGAAGGTACATACACCTATTCACTTTTGATTACAAGGAACTCCGTCAAGTAAGTTGGGTAGAACATTCTATTGAGCTGGTAGATGGTGCTAAGCCCATAAAGCAAATGCCATATAGAATGAATCCTAATTTTTCCAAGACTGTAAAAGAAGAAATAGATAAGTTGCTTGATGCAGGATTCATATTTGCTGTGGAGAATTCAGAATGGGTTTCTCCCATTGTGATCTCAATAAAAAAGAATGGGAAGCTACGCATTTGTGTTGATTACAGGAAGCTCAATAAGGCAACAAAGAAGGATCATTACCCTCTTCCATTTTCAGATCAGATCTTGGACGAAGTAGCTGGCCAGGAGTGCTATAGTTTTGCTGATGGATATAGCGGCTACAACCAAGTTCGTATAGCAGAGAAAGATCAGCTGAAGACCACGTTCACCACTCCTTGGGGAACGTTTGCTTATAGAGTTATGCCTTTTGGGTTGTGTAATGCTCCAACAACATTCCAGCGTTTGATGAATAGGGTGTTCGAACCCTACATTGGGACCTTCATCAGAGTATTTCTGGATGATTTTTTGCATCTATGGGAGCAAGTTGGACCACCTGCACCAGATGGAGACAGCATTTCAAAGGTTAAATGAAGCACAAGCCTCACTAAACCCTACAAAGTGTGTCTTTGGATGTTCTAAAGGCGTTTTGTTAGGGCATGTTGTATCCAGAGATGGTATTGGTACTGATCCTGATAAAGTTTCAAAAATCAAAGATTTACCATTTCCTATGAATAGAAGTAAGTTGAGATCATTTTTAGGCCATGTGGGTTACTATAGAAGGTTCATCAAGAATTTCTCAAAGATTGCACAGCCACTAACCCAGTTCTTGAAGAAGGATGTTACTTATGAACCAGGAAATAAGGCGCATGAAGCTTTTGGACAACTGAAGGAAGCCCTGGTGTCTTCACCTGTTTTGAAGAATCCAGATTGGAGCAAGCCATTCATTGTGTACACTGATGCCTCAGATGCAGCACTAGGAAGTACTTTGAGCCAAAAGGATGAAAATGGGAATGAACATCCAATTTACTTTGGGAGCAGACAAATGAGCAGTGCTGAGGTAAACTATACTGTAACTGAAAAAGAGGCTCTGGCTATCATTTTTGCTGTAAAGAAGTTTAGAAATTACTTGCTAGGGCAGAAATTTATAGTTGTAACAGATCATCAGGCTCTGAAATATATTGTCAATAAGCCTAACCCATCAGGGAGGATAGCAAGATGGATAATTTTGCTACAAGAATTTGAATTTGATATTATAGATAGGCCAGGAAAGAAGCATGTCAATGCAGATGCACTCTCTCGAGCCTATGATGGTTTAGGATCATCTTGTGATGATGATGATTTTCCCGATGCAGCATTGTTCTCCCTTGACACAATCCCTAGTGAATACATAGATATTTGGAATTATCTGAATGAATTCAAGTTTCCTGATGGTGCCAATGCAAAGACTAAGAGAAAGATTACTCAAGCCAGTCGTCCATATTCTATTCTGCATGGAGTATTATTTCGAATAGGACCTGATGGACAGTACAAGAGGGCAGTTGGACGTGATCAAGGAAAGGAGCTGCTAGAAGAATTCCACAATGGTACATGTGGAGGGCACTTCTCTGGACAACTTACAGCAAGAAGGATCTTGGATGCAGGTTATCACTGGCCCACTCTTTTTAAAGATTGTTATAATTATTGTAAGACATGTGATATTTGTCAAACACATGGTAACCGTAAGACTTCATCAGCTCCATTATGTCCTATTCTTCCACTTGGTCCCTTTGAAAAGTGGGGAATAGACATTGTAGGTCCACTTCCAACTACATCACGCCAAAATAAGTATATTGTAGTTGCCACAGATTATTTAACCAAGTGGGTTGAAGCTAGGCCATTGAAAACAGCTTCCATGGATGAAGTGGCAAGGTTCATATATGAACGCATTGTCACCAGATTTGGTTGTCCATTAGAAATTGTAACAGATCAAGGAAGCCACTTCATTAATGAGGTGGTAGAAGCCCTAGTCAATAAGTTTTCTATTAAGCACAGGAAGGCAACAACATACAAGCCAAGCACAAATGGACAGGTGGAACGAACAAATTTTGTGTTGTGTCAAATTCTAGCAAAAGATGCAGCCTTGCAGGTACATAAATGGGATAAAAGGATTCATGCAGCATTGTGGGCATATAGGGCAACATCAAAGTCAGCAACAGGATACTCCCCATTTCAGTTGGCCTATGGCATTGATCCAGTTCTTCCTATTGAGTTTGATATTCCCACTGTGAGAGTTATGAAAAATGAAAGGATGGATGAAAGTGATTCAGTAAAAGAAAGGTTGGTACATCTTCATTTGCTAGAGGAAATGAGGGAAATAGCAAAGGATACAAGCCATAAGAAGAAAATGAAGCAGAAGGAATACTTTGATCAAAAGATCCGGTGGTCTCCATTTCATGTGAATGACTTGGTTCTAGTATATGATTCCAGATACAAAAAAAGAAGACAGAGAAAATTTCTTCCAAAATGGATGGGGCCCTACAAAATAGCAGCTGTGCATGAAAATGGTACGTACCGACTGGAGGAATTGGATGGCACTCCCATTACGAAATGGGTCAACCACGACAAGTTGAAGATTTTCCAAGCACCAGAATAGTCTACTCCGAGGACGGAGTAGAAGCTAGGAAGGGGGAAGATGTCGACACTAAAATTTTCCTCCATAATTTCTATTTCATTAATGTATGTATTAGGAATAGGATGTTGTTAAGTATAATTAGTAGTAGCGTCTGATAGAAGATAACGGCACCGTCAGTACGGTGTCCGCCAATAATGTGGAGTACGGTAACAGTCAAAGTACAATAGGAATGTTGTAAAAAGTAAATATTTGTCGTAAGTGGTCCGGTAATGTTAAAATGTCAAAGTTTGGGTAATTAGAGAAGTAGGGTCTACATGATTAGGAATTAGAAATATTATATTGGTAATAAGGACAAGGAGTGAGGTCATAAATATTTTGTGTATTTTATTTGTAAAAAGTCTAAAAATGTGGAACCCATGTAAAATGATAAGGTTTATCTTATCTTAAAAGATAAGCTTACATGTACAGATAAGAGTTAAGGTATGGAATATGATTCGTCAGAGTGGATTTCTTATCCTATCTTAGAGATAAGATGGATAAGCCTGGAAGTTCTATAAATAGAGAGGCCACCCCCCTCATTTAGCATAGAAAGAAGTAGTGAGAAATATTGTAGGAAGTGTGCAAAGGAAGCCATCAGTTAAAGGTGTGTTGAAGAAGCCATCAAGAGGTGTAATTGTAAAGTTTCTCCCATAGTCTTGTTGAAGTAAGTCAATAACATGGGTGAGATTGTAACAATTTCATGTTAATATTATAATTTACTTTGATATTTCAGATTTTTCATCATTCCGTCTTATCATAGTCGATGGTATTCTTGTGTTATGTTGTTGTTTTGTTTCCAGATTACATCCACCAAACTAAAGGCTGTGCATTAGTAAATAATCATAGCACGAGGAGTTCCCGGTGAAGAATTATCATAGTGCCGGATTGGTGATGACAGGTTCTGAAGGGTATCGTGGAGAATTTTTGATGGAGAATTGGCCGAAATATTTTTGGGTAGAGGGAAAAGGACATCTCTACTAGATCTTTGACATAGGTAGAAGGTGAGGAAATGGGGTGAGGTCCTCTATGGGATGGAGGAGAAATGGGTGTTCCTCTATGGGTGGAGGAGTATAATGGTTGCTCCTCTTGTGGGTGGAGGAGGTAAGATGGGTGCCCCTTCTATGTGGGGAGATCAGAGAGGTACTATGCGGGTGATGGATCTCTAGGTGGAGAAGCCAAAGATGAAATGGTCTCAATGTTAATAGGAGACTCCTTCATGTATGTGAGGAAGGGAGATGAAGGTTGTTCCTCTGTGGGTGGAGGAATAGGTGAAGTGGGTTCAAGTGTGGGTGGAGGACTTCAGGCTAGGATTTCCTCTATGGAAGGAATATGAGGTAATTGGGAAGCAACGGGTAGGTTCACTAAAATATAGCATGGACCTCACGGGTATGGGCTATCATGAGTTGAGGTCTCTCTAAGTTTGATCAGAAGAAGGGGCATGATTAGGAAATTCTTTCTTGAAGATGTGTAGGTTTTCATTGGCAGGTGTGTTAGGATTATCCAAGGTTAACTCACCTCTCTCGAGAATTTCTTGGACATTTTTTTTGAAAGTAATACAATTTCCATCACTATGACCCTTTACTCGATGATAGTTGCAGAAGTCATGTTCTTTGTACCACGCCGGTGTGGGGTGAGCAGGGTCAAAACCAGTATGTGGTTTTATGGGAGGAAGGGTGATGGCTCCAGCTTTTATGAGATTCTCTAAGATAGAAGAGTAAGGTTCCCCAATTGGGGTGTATTTTTAATATTCTCTTCTGTATTGAAAAGTTTGAACAGGTGAGAGATTAGATGAGGGGTAGCCTAATTTGATGGATGAGATGGGCCAGCCTTGAGTACCACTGTGTTAGCGGTCCCCTTGGCCTTTGAATAATTGTTTGGTGCTTTTGAAGAAGAAGAGGTATCATTTGACTTGAATTTTTCTTATTGTGTAGTTGGATTTTCTTCAATGGCCCGAATCTCTAGCTTTCAAGCCATGGTGAATGCCTCATCGAAGGTGTGGAAAGTATGCACCTACAGGGTTGGTGAGATATGTCTAGCACAAGCCTACGTGAAGAGTTCTTTGAGTTTGGTCTATGGTAGTTGGAACTTGAGTTGATTGATCAGGCTATGCAATCGGGCAACAAAATCTGTGATAGATTCGTCTTCATACTGACGCATGGAATAGAGATCAGTCATGGTAACCTTCTTAATGATATTAATGGAGAAGTGATCCAAGAAGGCTTGGGCTACCTGATTAAATGAGAATATAGAGTGTCTAGGTAACCCACTATACCAATCTAATGCAGGTCTAGTCAAGAGACATGGGAAAGGTCCTCAAGAGAAAAGCATCATCATGGGCGATGAGATAACACCCATGTTTGAAAGACCACAAATGTTGTTGTGGGTCCTCTTTGCTATTGAAGTGGTTAAATTTAGGCATTTCCCAATGCATGGGTATGGATGGATAGGAATGGATGGATGTATAGGTTCATTACAAATCTCATCATAGGTGAGAGTGTTGCAGGAGCCAGAAACTGATGCCTCCAATGTCTGCATCTTGTCCATCATTAACTTTATTACGTCATTGGTAGGTTGTGATGGATGGGTACCTCCTATAGCATAAGGAGGTTGGTGTTGAACATATGATGGAGGTGGCATTCTAGTATATGGTGCTGCCATATAGGTAGATTGAGAAGGGGGATTTGAAATAAGGGGCACGCACCCAAAATGAATAATAGATGAAGTAGGAGGTTGTTGATAGTACGTATATAGAGGTGGAAGGGTTGTGGTGACCCTAGTGGTGATGGGGGCTAAGGACTGTGGGATGGAAAGGATGAAGTTTTTAAAAGGAGTAGAGGTCACCAACACAAGAGGTGGTAGTGTAGCCACGGGTATGTGTGAGATAACAGGTGCAGATGAGGTTGTGTTCTGAGGGATTGATGAAGGTATAGTGGATGTGGCGGGTACAACAGATGTAGCAGATGTGGTAGTCATGGCAGGTATAGGACCTAGCTCAGAAACGATGGGGGGTAAGGTAGATGCGGGCAACACAGCGCTAGTAAAGGCTGGAGTAGAGGTAGGAGCAAGTATCAGTGGGATAGATACAGGCATGTGGTATATCAACTAACTCGAGGCATCTCGAATGAATGAGTGGGATAAATAATACTACAAGGCGGTATGATTTTTGTCCAAGAGTCGTGTGAACTCCTCGTCTCTGTTAGCGATAGAGATAAGTTGGGTAGGATCCATGGCTAGTGATAAAATGGAAGGTGGTGAAGGACTAGGTGGGAGTGGTTGGCAACTGGCATGGAATACGAGGGTGATTGCTTGTCGACGCATAAGTACCATGTGAACAGGTATTAATGTGGTAAGACTGTTTTCTGTAAATGACATAGAAATACAACACATATGGGATAAATAGGTGGTAATAGTTGAATTAGGTCAAAATGTGTGCTGGAAAATGACATAGGATAACCGATGCCAGTTAGGTAAAACTGACTCCGATCACAGGTAACCACTGTCGGTCACTGTGGAAAGTGGACAATTGGTCAAAACAAGGTATAAGGTTGAAATTTCCAGAGTATACAAAGTGCATTGATGGAATTTACCAGATTAGTGGAGATGATAAGAGTGACAGAGACTCTAAAAGATGGAAAGAAGGTGAATAGGTGTCCTTTTGGGTAGGTTAACCAAAAGAACAGTAAACCGATGCCGGTTGGGTAAAACCGATGACGGTCAGAGGGTAACCGAACCAACTGACACTGGTTACTGTGAAATTAAAACAATGATGAAGAAAAAGTGGTTGTGAATTCAAATTAGGTGTGGAATCAAACCCAAAATTCTGGGAATGATGAGAATATGGTCCAGGAACACTCAGATGAAGCTGGAATACACCAACTATGATGAGGAGCATGCAAGGAAAATGATAAAAAATGAAGAATGTGATCCTCTCACCTCAAAATGCAAGCCAAGCAGAAACACTAAGAAAAATGTGAATCCTAAGAGTGTTTTTCTATTATGTTTGTTTAGCTTATGCTATTTAAGGACTGACTCATGAACTTTAGAATAGAGTTTTTGGTGAGGATGGCTTCCTACAAAGAAGGATATCTAAAGGAGAGGTTTCAAGTATGTTATGGTGGGGGCGGGCCTCGTTCTGAAGTATGACTCGACAGAGCAGTGAACTGGGTGCCCACTATGCCATGATCGTGTGATCACCTATAGCTTCTTCCATGAAAGATGTTGTTTAAGAAATGTGTCTATTTTTAATTTTTGTGATATTTGGATAAGACTCAGAGAGATAGAAAGAGAAAGAAAGTGCTTTTTTCTACGATTCATTTGTCAACCATCAGCTGGGCATGACTTCCAGCGTATAGGTTGCCCTCAATTAATGTGAGCTAATGCAGAAAATCAGAATGAAATGCACAGTTATTTTAAACCCAAATCAAAATGTTGAATTCGATGACACAAATAAGATGAATAGGAGAGGGATGATCTTTCACTAAATGCGATACTAATGAAAGGGAAGAAATGGTTCTTTTTAAACACCAAAAGACGATTTCTTTTAGAGAAAATAGAAAGAAGAGAAGGTTACCAGGGAAGAAAATTAATGTGTATGAACCTTTTCAGAAAGGAAACAAACATGCACAATTTTTTCCTAGGAATGAATGAAATGCAAGGAACCCCGAATGGGTCCCACTAGGTGTGCCAAAATGTTTCACCTGATTCTTAGATCATTTCTTTGAATGTTGACAAAACAGATAGGGTAATGGGCTAGGAGGAATACCTGTTGAAATGGTTGAAGGTTGTTGTGCACGTATGACTTCTTGAATCCATAGCTGATCATGAGAGCTTCCTTTTTTGCTAGGAGGAACTACCTTAAATGGAAAACAAGACCACCAAAAAAAGTTAAACAATATATGCAGTGGACTGCCTAGCGTATGCTAGATCCAGGAAGTGTGATACTTCCTAGACGGTTGTCAATCCACTATTTAAAACAATTAATGTGGTAAAATAAAGTAAATCCTACTGTAGTTAAAATGATTTAGGTATCTCATTAAAACTACAATAAGAAAGATCTAATCTAAACAGGCTAAGCTAGAATAAGAATCCAAAGGTCAAGTAATTAGTTCTGGGTCTCTACGGTACTGACAGAGGTCTTAGGTTCTGTCACAGGTGATTAAGGGTATTGGTGGAGGTTTTAGGTCTCTATTCTTGGGTCTGTATTGGGTAAAAACATAGAGACCGATGTCGGTTAAGGATGACTAATGCCGGTTTAGGTGAACCGGTGATCGGTTACTGTGGGTAACTGAGAATGTCACAGTCTAGGTAATGAAACTTAGATCTCCTTTATGATAGGTACAGAAAGGACTAGGCTGGTTGGATGAGGGCATTGAAAAGTTTTATTGGATAGGTCTTTTGGTCAGGGTTTAATCTGGGTATGGAGGTTTAATGGTGTGGGTGAAGTGGGTGGCTTACATGGAGGTAAATGGATGATAAAATGGGAATGATAGAAATAATAACAGGAAAGTAAAATGTTCTACTTACTTGGAAATGGATCTGAATGTTCGTGTTGAATGAAGACACTGTTGATTGATGGTTGAAGGCTGGTGCAAGTGATCACCAAATGGAGGAGCTTTGCATGGGTTGCATGTGCTTTCCTTCTTGCTTGATTGGATCAAATATGTGTTCAGGTGAATGCAAGATGGTTGCTGGGTGAATGTTGGATGTCTGTGCAAGAGAGAATACTTGATATTCTTCTTTATATGTGTGTTCTTAGATGAAACTTGTTCTAAAAAGATTGATATCTCTCAGGAATATTCCAACCTTGAAATAAGGTTGTGTTCGGGTTAAAAGGTAACCGACGGTGGTTCCGGCTTAACCAGGGTGGTTAAGGGTAACTGGCATCGGTTAAGGTGGGATTTCCTAGGTTTACTAAAATTAGGGTAGATCCCCTTGATTTTCTTGGATCTCAATTTTGTTGGTTCCATATATTAGAATGGAATCTTCTTTCAACCATGCGGGAATGTGGTTAGAGGGAATGTAGGCTTTGATTTTTAGGGTTTGGGTAGGTCTTAGTTAGTTATGGCAACTTACTAAGAATAGGTCTTAGGGTGAGGTGGCTTGGATGAGGTGTCTAGGTGAGGTGGATGTGTGGGTATTATCTAATTAGAATATTTAAATAATAAATATTAGTGAGGATAATGATTAATTTAAATTAATCATTAATTAAATTAATATTAGAGTGGGGTGAAGGGGGCAATGGCTAGGTGGATGTGCGCAAGGTGTTTATTTGTTGCAGGACCAAGGGGAGTGTGACCCAATTTTTGTGTCTACAGGAGATACATATACCTTTCTTTTGCATAAATTTTATAGAGAACACCTTGGGGAAAATATGATCAACACACCAAATCTAACTCTCACGAGTTGTCACTTCTAGATTATGGAGATATTTTTAACACAAGGCTAAGGTTACTAAAGAAATTTGAGATCCTGATCTATTCTGCATAATTTGGCAAATGGGTTTTGATCTTGTGTGGGTATAAAGAGAAAAAACAAGGGTAGTTTGGGTAGGATTAGATTCTTTTAAATAGATTTTTTCTGGGAGGGGAGACAAGATTAACTTGATTCACCATATCGTTAAGAGTTTATGCAAAATGGATAGATTCAACCAACAAGATGCCACAAAAAGTTAAAATGTTTCTTCAACTAGAATATGTGTTGTAATGGAGGCCCATATTAACACTCTTTCATACAACCTATGGGATTCTATCATGATGGGTCGAGTCAGAAAATCAAATAAAGCACCAAGATTCAAACCAAACCACGCCTGAGGTACACCTAGAGGCTTACAACTAATCTTTGTCAACAAGATGAAAGAAAACTGATTTTAAAATGTTTATCTCACTCCCAAATGAATGCTTTTCTAAGAAATGAAATTTTAGATGCCACTAAACTATCACAAGGATTGAGACCTGTATGATTGGATTAGATTTTGGTACAAGATTGCAATAGAAACAAGAAAAAGTACTCGCATGCATTTAGAGTTGAAATAACTACACTTTACTCAAGATTAACACAAAATAACTCAAAGTTTGATCAAATTTATGAGCAAGGGAAAGTTTTTAGAAAAATCTCAAATATTATCAATAGCTATACACTTGCCACCACCTTAACACGATTAAATTTGACACAAAGAGAGATATACAAGCTTTTTTGATGGCTTCTCAAAAAGGATCGGCTATGTAAAGCTTTTTCTGCTAGAAAAATCAGTCCCAATTTCTTTAAAAAACTCCCAACCATTTGTATGATAAATTCATGCCCTTTATAGCATTTAGAACAAACCACATTGAGCCCTAGCAGTGTTGCCATGATTACAATTGTGATTCCCAAAATCAGGTATGCAAGAAGTTACTAGGTGCTCAGGGGTAAATCTCTTTGAATATCTCCTGCATTCAACTCCTTCCGATGGAAATTCACACTTTCTTCCATTCATCAACCACTTCCACCCCTAATTTGTCAAATCTGGCTCCTTGCCTGCTCACGAGAAGAAAAATAGAAAACCAAATCAAGCCCAATAGTCAGACCATTTTAATGGCTAAAGACATCTCCAGATCTCTCCCACCAAGCTCTAGATATCAAAATTAACTCATCCCTCTATTTGGCTTATAGAAAATAACAAGAAATCATGAAGAGTTGCACTTCCAAGAGATTTACAATGTAAATGGCGGGGAAAATAAGATTTAGACACACACCTACCATTGATCTTTTATTTGAATGTGGGTCATCCACGTGGAAGATTGAAAAATGGGCTCAGGGGATTCCTTTTGACTTTTACTGACCCTTTGAAAAAAATTAAAAAATTTACATTTTTCTCCGCACCTCCACTTCTTAAAAATGGGTCTGACACATGTCCTAAGGTGGGTCCCAAAGGAAACACGAAAAAATCTACCATTTGACCCTCTTTTGGAAAAAAGGAAAATTTTCTAAGTTTGCCCTGGAGCTCCGCCCTTCCGCTTCAAGTCTCTAATGTGGGTCCCAGCGGAACCCAACCTGCTTTTATGCCTTTAACTCCTTTTCCATCAACGGGAAAATTTCTCACTTGTCCTCCGAAAGCCCGCACCTCCACCATTGATTAGAGTAAGCTTTAACCTTTTTCCATTGGGATCATGGATCGTTTTGATAATTTTAGTCATTTGCATGCAAGAGGAAAAATTTCCATGTTTCCCCCGATGGTCCGCTTCCCCGTCCCTTATGACTTTTCAAACTACCACGTGTTACAATGGTGCACCTTGATACGGTCCCTTAAATTTGGAACCTTAAATGAGCACGGACTCGTCACGTGTCCTAGCCTGACATAATTCATTTGAAGGATTGAAGCTCAGCAAAAGACGTCATGTTTCAAGATCCGAGGTAATCTCTTTTAGCCGTTGAAAAGTCTAAGAAAACAGCAAATTGACCAGAGTGCTCCACGTCTCCTCATGGCGCTACTTCAAAATGGTGCCCAAGTTGAAGACCTCGAATGAGTGTAGGCTCGCCACGTGTCCCTTTCCCAAAAATCTATATCCACCTACACAAAAATTTGTCTAAGTCTGCGTAGAGCAGCGGAAACCTCCACGTGTCTTCTCGGTGCTGCTCCAAGGCCAAACTAAAAAGTAAATTTTGAAATAATCATTGTTCCTCCATGTGTCCCAGACTTCCCAAAATATTTTTGAAAAGAGACTATGTTTGGGAAACCCAACGAAAGCTTCCATGTGTATCTATCCCGCCAAGCCTCCTCGTGTCCTCCCGGCGCTACTCCATACCCAAACCAAAAACTAGATCTTCAAATGAGCGACATTCCTCCACCTGGAAACATTTTTAAGTTGAGACTTTTCATATAATTTTTTAAGTATCTCGTTGAGCCACATCCAACCAAAGGATCCCATGTTTTCTATTGATGCAAAGATGTAAATTTGACTGGGAGAAACACCCTTCAAACTGTAAAATATAGAAAATGACCACTTGATCCTGAAAGTGAAATTTTCTTCAAGGAGAAAGATTTTAGAAATGTTGCAAGGCTCAAATATGTTCCTCATGGACACATCAATTCATTTTATTCAAGTGTCTATGGGAAAAATGACAAGGACGACAAATCCCAACTATGGAAAATGGAGAAAACAGAAAATGTGAGTTTTTGAAGGGACAGAGAATGAGAGACTCAAAATACAGACATTTTACAAAGGAATAAATAAATGAGGAGATAAATATGGACCCATACATTATCTTTGAACTAGGCGTAGATTAAAATGGCAATAAATACTTACCAAGCACAACATGGGGAAGGATAAAATGATAGAGGTCGTAAATCAATAGATTTTTAAAGGCACAAATGGGGCGAGACTATTTTGAGCACCAATATTGGCTCTGACTCGGGGATGGGCACTCCCTGTGAGTGCCACAAGAACAACAGTAGACAAAGTGCCAAAATATCCATTGGGTGATAGAGTCAGCTTCCAGAGCTTAGAAACAAAGCCATCTCAAAAAAATGAATAGAGAAGTGAACAAAACAGGTCACTAAGGACCAGAATGAGCAAAAATACAAAAATAGGATGCAAACAACAAACTATACACTGTACAAGATGTGTTTACCTTGCTTCTGTGGAATCAATCCAAGAAATGCTTTAGATGTCTTCCATTAACAGGCAGTTCGAGAAATTCACCGTCTAAATCCTTCAAGAAGAAGGTGTGTTCACCAATCCTAATGTCGATAGAGTAAGGGCCCATCCATAATGAGTCAAATTTTCCATGATTTCCCTTATCTTCATGCCTCATGTCCCATAGTAGCAAAATATCTCCAATATTGAAAGCTCTTGGAGTGACCTTCTTGTCAAACATTTTCTTTAGATTTTCTCTGAACTTTATATGCCTCTGGTGGGATGCCCTCATCTCTTCCTCAAGTTCAATAATTTGGTTAATGTGAGAATCATAAGGACTTACCTCTTGATCTTCTAGTTGTTGAATGCAAGATGGTTGCTGGGTGAATGTTGGATGTCTGTGCAAGAGAGAATACTTGATATTCTTCTTTATATGTGTGTTCTTAGATGAAACTTGTTCTAAAAAGATGTGATATCTCTCAGGAATATTCCAACCCCGAATTAAGGATGTGTTCGGGTTTAAAAGGTAACCGATGGTGGTTCCGGCTTAACCAGCGGTGGTTAAGGGTAACCGGCATCGGTTATAGCGGGGTTTCCTAGGTTTACTAAACTTAGGAAGATCCCCTTGGTTTTCTAGGATCTCAATTTTGTTGGTTCCATATATTACGATGGAATCTTCTTTCAACCATGCGGGAATGTGGTTAGAGGGAATGTAGGCATTGATTTTTATGGTTTAGGTAGATCTTAGTTAGTTATGGCAACTTTTTAACAATACGCGTTAGGGTGAGGTGGTTGGATGAAATGTCTAGGTGAGGTGGATGTGTGGGTATTATCTAATTAGAATATTTAAATAATAAATATTAGGAGGATAATAAATTAGTTTAATTAAATTAATATTAGAGTGGGGTGAAGGGGGCAATGGCTAGGTGGATGTGCGCAAGGTGTTTATTTGTTGCAGGACCAAGGGGAGTGTGACCCAATTTTTGTGTCTACAGGAGATACATATACCTTTCTTTTGCATAAATTTTATAGAGAACACCTTGGGGAAAATATGATCAACACACCAAATCTAACTCTCACGAGTTGTCACTTCTAGATTATGGAGATATTTTTAACACAAGGCTAAGGTTACTAAAGAAATTTGAGATCCTGATCTATTCTGCATAATTTGGCAAATGGGTTTTGATCTTGTGTGGGTATAAAGAGAAAAAACAAGGGTAGTTTGGGTAGGATTAGATTCTTTTAAATAGATTTTTTCTGGGAGGGGAGACAAGATTAACTTGATTCACCATATCGTTAAGAGTTTATGCAAAATGGATAGATTCAACCAACAAGATGCCACAAAAAGTTAAAATGTTTCTTCAACTAGAATATGTGTTGTAATGGAGGCCCATATTAACACTCTTTCATACAACCTATGGGATTCTATCATGACGGGTCGAGTCAAAAAATCAAATAAAGCACCAAGATTCAAACCAAACCACACCTGAGGTACACCTAGAGGCTTACAACTAATCTTTGTCAACAAGATGAAAGAAAACTGATTTTAAAATGTTTATCTCACTCCCAAATGAATGCTTTTCTAAGAAATGAAATTTTAGATGCCACTAAACTATCACAAGGATTGAGACCTGTATGATTGGATTAGATTTTGGTACAAGATTGCAATAGAAACAAGAAAAAGTACTCGCATGCATTTAGAGATGAAATAACTACACTTTACTCAAGATTAACACAAAATAACTCAAAGTTTGATCAAATTTATGAGCAAGGGAAAGTTTTTAGAAAAATCTCAAATATTTTCAATAGCTATACACTTGCCACCACCTTAACACGATTAAATTTGACACAAAGAGAGATATACAAGCTTCTTTGATGGCTTCTCAAAAAGGATCGGCTATGTAAAGCTTTTTCTGCTAGAAAAATCAGTCCCAATTTCTCCAAAAAACTCCCAACCATTTGTATGATAAATTCATGCCCTTTATAGCATTTAGAACAAACCCCATTGAGCCCTAGCAGTGTTGCCATGATTACAATTGTGATTCCCAAAATCAGGTATGCAAGAAGTTACTAGGTGCTCAGGGGTAAATCTCTTTGAATATCTCCTGCATTCAACTCCTTCCGATGGAAATTCACACTTTCTTCCATTCATCAACCACTTCCACCCCTAATTTGTCAAATCTGGCTCCTTGCCTGCTCACGAGAAGAAAAATAGAAAACCAAATCAAGCCCAATAGTCAGACCATTTTAATGGCTAAAGACATCTCCAGATCTCTCCCACCAAGCTCTAGATATCAAAATTAACTCATCCCTCTATTTGGCTTATAGAAAATAACAAGAAATCATGAAGAGTTGCACTTCCAAGAGATTTACAATGTAAATGGCGGGGAAAATAAGATTTAGACACACACCTACCATTGATCTTTTATTTGAATGTGGGTCATCCACGTGGAAGATTGAAAAATGGGCTCAGGGGATTCCTTTTGACTTTTACTGACCCTTTGAAAAAAATTAAAAATTTTACATTTTTCTCCGCACCTCCACTTCTTAAAAATGGGTCTGACACATGTCCTAAGGTGGGTCCCAAAGGAAACACGGAAAAAATATACCATTTGACCCTCTTTTGGAAAAAAGGAAAATTTTCTAAGTTTGCCCTGGAGCTCCGCCCTTCCGCTTCAAGTCTCTAATGTGGGTCCCAGCGGAACCCAACCTGCTTTTATGCCTTTAACTCCTTTTCCATCAACGGGAAAATTTCTCACTTGTCCTCCGAAAGCCCGCACCTCCACCATTGATTAGAGTAAGCTTTAACCTTTTTCCATTGGGATCATGGATCGTTTTGATAATTTTAGTCATTTGCATGCAAGAGGAAAAATTTCCATGTTTCCCCCGATGGTCCGCTTCCCCGTCCCTTATGACTTTTCAAACTGCCACGTGTTACAATGGTGCACCTTGATACGGTCCCTTAAATTTGGAACCTTGAATGAGCACGGACTCGCCACGTGTCCTAGCCTGACATAATTCATTTGAAGGATTGAAGCTCAGCAAAAGACGTCATGTTTCAAGATCCGAGGTAATCTCTTTTAGCCGTTGAAAAGTCTAAGAAAACAGCAAATTGACCAGAGTGCTCCACGTCTCCTCATGGCGCTACTTCAAAATGGTGCCCAAGTTGAAGACCTCGAATGAGTGTAGGCTCGCCACGTGTCCCTTTCCCAAAAATCTATATCCACCTACACAAAAATTTGTCTAAGTCTGCGTAGAGCAGCGGAAACCTCCACGTGTCTTCTCGGTGCTGCTCCAAGGCCAAACTAAAAAGTAAATTTTGAAATAATCATTGTTTCTCCATGTGTCCCAGACTTCCCAAAATATTTTTGAAAAGAGACTATGTTTGGGAAACCCAACGGAAGCTTCCATGTGTATCTATCCCGCCAAGCCTCCTCATGTCCTCCCGGCGCTACTCCATACCCAAACCAAAAACTAGATCTTCAAATGAGCGACATTCCTCCACCTGGAAACATTTTTAAGTTGAGACTTTTCATATAATTTTTTAAGTATCTCGTTGAGCCACATCCAACCAAAGGATCCCACGTTTTCTATTGATGCAAAGATGTAAATTTGACTGGGAGAAACACCCTTCAAACTGTAAAATATAGAAAATGACCACTTGATCCTGAAAGTGAAATTTTCTTCAAGGAGAAAGATTTTAGAAATGTTGCAAGGCTCAAATATGTTCCTCATGGACACATCAATTCATTTTATTCAAGTGTCTATGGGAAAAATGACAAGGACGACAAATCCCAACTATGGAAAATGGAGAAAACAGAAAATGTGAGTTTTTGAAGGGACAGAGAATGAGAGACTCAAAATACAGACATTTTACAAAGGAATAAATAAATGAGGAGATAAATATGGACCCATACATTATCTTTGAACTAGGCGTAGATTAAAATGGCAATAAATACTTACCAAGCACAACATGGGGAAGGATAAAATGATAGAGGTCGTAAATCAATAGATTTTTAAAGGCACAAATGGGGCGAGACTATTTTGAGCACCAATATTGGCTCTGACTCGGGGATGGGCACTCCCTGCGAGTGCCACAAGAACAACAGTAGACAAAGTGCCAAAATATCCATTGGGTGATAGAGTCAGCTTCCAGAGCTTAGAAACAAAGCCATCTCAAAAAAATGAATAGAGAAGTGAACAAAACAGGTCACTAAGGACCAGAATGAGCAAAAATACAAAAATAGGATGCAAACAACAAACTATACACTGTATAAGATGTGTTTACCTTGCTTCTGTGGAATCAATCCAAGAAATGCTTTAGATGTCTTCCATTAACAGGCAGTTCGAGAAATTCACCGTCTAAATCCTTCAAGAAGAAGGTGTGTTCACCAATCCTAATGTCGATAGAGTAAGGGCCCATCCATAATGAGTCAAATTTTCCATGATTTCCCTTATCTTCATGCCTCATGTCCCATAGTAGCAAAATATCTCCAATATTGAAAGCTCTTGGAGTGACCTTCTTGTCAAACGTTTTCTTCAGATTTTCTCTGAACTTTATATGCCTCTGGTGGGATGCCCTCATCTCTTCCTCAAGTTCAATAATTTGGTTAATGTGAGAATCATAAGGACTTACCTCTTGATCTTCTAGTTGTTGAATGAACTGGTATGAGGATAATTGCATATGCAGGGGAAAAAGGGCCTGAGTTCCATACACCAACTCAAATGGACTCTTTCTAGTGTCTCTTTTAACAGTGATCCTATTAGCCCAGACAACAAACTTCAGCTATTCACCCCATTTTCTCTTGTTCAATTCCAAGGTTCTCCTGATAATCTTCAAGAAGTTCATATTACTGGACTCAACCTATCCATTTCCTTGGGGATTATAATTAGAGGCATATATCAAATTGATCCCATATTCTTTGCACATTGCCACCAGAGGTTTAGCTCTGAAACTCATGGCATTATCAACTATGATATTGACTTGTACTCCAAACTTGCAAATAATATGGTTTAGCACAAAGTCCATGACAACTTGGTGTGTAACCTTCTTGATGGGGATTGCTTCCACTCATTTGGTAAAGTAGTCACTGGCTACAAGAATCCATTTATGGCCAACACTTGAAGGGTCTCAAATCTCTCCAATGAATTCCATTCCCCATTGATTGAATGGGGCTTCAATTGATAGATGCTGCAAAGGCAGGGAGCCTGAAGCTTTCATTATTCTAGAGAAATGTTGGAAACTCTCACATCTTCTGACAAACATGGTTGCATCCTTGAAAAGAGTTGGCCACCAATAACCATCCCTTACGGTCTTATGTGTTGTGACTCTTTCAGCAAAATTCCCCCCATAGAATCCTCCATGGAGATAAATAATTATTTTGGGGACTTCATCTTTAGTGATGCATCTTAAGAGGACTCCCCATGGGTTTTTCCATGCCAACCTAAAAATCAGTAATGACATATTTCTAGGAAGCCAACTTAAGAGCTATTTTCTGGTTCTTACTTAAATGCTCAGGGCAATTTAAATGTCTGAGATAGAACATCACATCCTTGTTCCATTCAGGATTCATCAAATTTTTAAAATCACCTACCCTTTCTTCCTCAACCTCATTTACCTCAATGGTATACAAGTTGCTCTCAACCATAAGCTTAGCCAAGCCCAAACCTCTCACCAACTTCATGGTTTGGATTTCCATATCATAATGTTACAACTTGTTCACCCATCTACATCTTTTACTTAAGACTTCAATCTCTGACAAGATGTCCTTTACCATGGTATGGGGAACATAAGAAATAAATTTTGAAATCAAAATATAAGGCCTAAAAACCTTTATTGCTTTGGCCAAGGAAAATGTTTGTTTCTCCATAATGGTGTATTTTAGTTCTGCCCCTTGCAATGCCTTACTAAAAAGGGAAATTGGTCTCTCAATTCCTTAATTATCCTTCTGTAGTAGGACTGAAGCAATAATGTTTTCTGAAGCAAAAGAAAAAAATTGGAAAGGCTTTTTATACTCTGGGGCTGCCGAAACAGGGGCATGCTTCAATGCCTCTTTGATTCCATTGAAAGCTTGGATGGAAGCCTCCTCCCATTTGATGACATGGTCCTTCTTTAGCATGGAACTGATTGGGATGGTCAACTCAAAAAAGTTTGATATAAATCTTCTAATGAAGTTTATTTTCCCAAAGAAGGATTAAATTCCCTTCTTGGTTCTTAGAATTGGGACCTTGCTACTGGCCTTAACTCTTTTTGAGTCAATCATTACACCTTCTTGTGACACAATGTGAGCTAGCAAATTTACCTTCTACACTCCAAAATGGCATTTCTTTGGATTGAGTGAGATGCCATATTCTCTCCATCTTATCAACATATTATCAAAGTGAAGCAAGTGGCCCCTTCTCTTTCTCAAAAATACTATTACATCATCTTGGTAGACAAAAATAAACTCATTGATGTAACCAATAAAAGAAACATCCATTTCTCTCTTAAAAGTGGCTCCAAAATTCATCAGACCAAAGGGAATCCTCACATACACATATGTTCCCCATGGAGTAGTGAAGGCTATCTTGATCCTTTCTGATTCTTTTACCATGACATGGTTATAACTGGATAAGCCATCTAAGGTAGAGAGCAACTTAGAACCAGTCACTAACTGCAACATGTGTTCTATGTTGGGTAAAGGATAGTTTTCCTTCATTGAAGCTTTGTTCAGATTCCTGAAGTCTACACACAACCTAATGTCACCATTCTACTTTCTCACTAGCACTAGGTTGGCAACCCAAGAAGAATACCTTGTGGGATGGATAATCCCTCCATCTCTCAGCTTCTTCATCTCTTCTTACACTTTGAGAGATAAGAGAGGATTGATTGGCCTTTTCTTCTACCTAAAAGGTTTTGTATCTGGCTCCAGGGGAATCTCATGTTGAAACAGATCTTCTCTGTATGCTTTGAGATCAAAATAGGTCCAAGCCATGCAATCTTGGTATTTCTTAAACAACTGGATGTATGACTGCTTCTCCTCCTTGCTAAGATAGCTTCCTAACCAACTATTCTTTGGTTTCTCCTATGTGAAAATATCATGCTCTTCAACATCCATTGAGGCTTCCATATGTTTGTTAATAAAGCATTCAACATTATCAAAATTCAATTCAAGATCAAATAACCCTCTAAGAATGGTATTAGTCTTTAGCTAGATGATTCCTTTTCCAAACAAGGTTTTCCTTCCTTCTGCTGCACATACCATTGGATCCCAATCAATGTTTTGATCAACAAACTCTCCTTTTTTCTGTAGAAATCTCCGGATCTGAGCATCATTGTCAAAAACATACCTGTGTTTGATATTGTCGGGGATAGAGGATCTTTTCAATACCTCGACATCATATTCATAATAAGGGGACATTGCAGAATTATCAAACTGAGACCCCAACACTGCAAGCTTGTCTACCAACTCATTGAAATTTCTATCATGATGCACAATGTTGAAGAAGTCAAACATCTCAATGAAGTCTCAAACTGCATGTTTTTACTGTTTCATTCACTGATTCTTTGTGGCACATAGTTTTCTGACTTGCTTGACAACTAACTTTGAATCTCCTTTGACAATAATGTCTCTGATGCCATACTTCCAAGAAATTCTCAAACCTAACAACAGTGCCTCATACTCAACAATGTTATTAGTGCACTCAAAATTAAGCTTGAAGGAAAAAACAAACCTTTCCTATCTTGGAGAAATCAAAACAACACCGACACAATTTCAAAATTTGGAGCAAGATCCATCAAACAATAGAGTGCAAGGAGAGCCTGCTTTCTCAAGACATTTGAATTCCTCAATCTTTTTCTCCATCCCCACAGCAAATCCTACAAAGTTATCAGCATCAACATTTGTGTACAATACTTCATAGGACGCATTGTTGGGATCCTCAATAAGGTGCAACATTTTCTTCTCCCCATACAAACTGACAAGGTTGCCATCAACTGGTAAGGTGGCATAAGAGATGTCCTTTTGAACACTCCTAAAAAAACTTGCAGCCCATTTTCTTGACAGCAACATGCCCCACTTGGCTGGGTAATCAACTATGACAACATTAAGTTTTAAATTTTTACCTGGATAGGCTGAAATCTGCACCACCAAACCTTTCACACATCCCACTACTAGAATTTTTATGGAGTCCATGGTAGTGCACTTTCCATATGCTACTATTACCTTGATATTCAACTCTTTCACGACTTTCAGAGGCATGACATTACATGATGCCCTTGAGTCAAACATACAATAATGGAGTAGCCTATCCTTGATGATCAAAGTGGTGAAGAATGGATCCACATTAAGCTGAGAGTCTACCAAAGATGTCCCCAAATAAACCTTAGGTGGTTTGGCTTGCTCTTCTGATGTTGATAGTGTCTCAAACTCTTCATTGATTGGAGGATTCTCCACAATGTTTGCATTTCTTCCTAGGGCAGTCTTCTCTTCATTCAATCCCAAGTATTCAAATACTCTCCTTTTGTGCTTGGGAATCCTAAACAACTCAACAATTAGAACAGAGACTTTGATTTGACTTAAAACTTGGGTAATTTCAAATGGGACGTTCTTGGGAAAGGAAACATTGGAAGAAAGGCTAATACACTCATTATGTGGCACAAGATTTTTGATAGCTTGAGCATGAGGAGGGGTATGATTTTTGCTAGGAACTGTAGGGCCTTTAGCAGTTGCATTCTTCTTGCAAGCCTCTTTAGGAATATTTGAAAGTAAGGGAGCTTTTGGCTTGGCCTAAGGCCCTTCACCTTTGACAACCCTACTCCTTGTGTTATGTTCCTTATCTTGAGTGACAAGAACATTCATTAACAACTATCTATCTTCCTCAAATGTGATTCCTCCATCATATTTTTTTATCATTAAAGCCCTTAAATAGTCAAATTCATTATTGGGTAATTCAAAATCTTATACAGTGTCTACTTACAAAGCATGAGAGAGAGGAAGAATATGTACCCTATGAATGCAATCCCAAAAAGTGGTAGCAGTTCTAACACTTATCACCTCAGTTGAGGTTGCCCCTTATTGTGAGCTGGTGGATCAACCCATCATACAAACATCATCATCATTGTCATCATCAACTTCTTCTTCTTTTTGTTGATCTTATTCACAAGGTGCATGGGGCATGAAACATTTGTCACACCAATCAATGACCTCAGTTTCTTCCACAATAACAACTCTAGTAGCCAAAGGATTAGGCACCATTCTATTTTCCCTACCTTAAGACTGCCTATTTCCAAATCTAACATGTCCTTCTCATTTTTCATCAGTTCTTTGATGATTTCTAAGTCTGTATTGGGCCTGTTGCTTGTGTTGTCCTTGTGAACTCTTCCCAACTCCTTTATAAGCTTGGGCTAGTTTGTAGGAGATCTCCTTGACAGCCCTTGCCAAAGTTTTCACAACTTCTTCTAAATTAGCAACTTTTCTTGTCTGAGGTTTTTCTACGTTAATTAGATTCACACCATTCCTCTAAGGAGGTTTTCAAATTTCCTTGATATTATTCTCTATTTGTAGGGCCATAGTGAATGATTGCCTCAAGTTGGTATGGTTCTTGTCCCTGAAGTAGTAAGCAACCTTTTTATCAAATGCATCTGTGTATTTGATCAAACATGATTCATCACATGGCCTTATCCTAATAGGAAATCTCCTTAAGGTATTATCGAACCTTGTGTTGAAATCATGTACTAATTCATTGGGATTCTTCTTGATGTTTTCAAACTCTAATAGAAGAAACCTACGGTCAGTCCTATCACTATATTGTAATCTAAATGCATTGTTCATTTTATCCCAAGAATCAATAGAGTTATCTGGTAATGATTTATACCAGTCCCTTGCATCCTCTTCTAAAGTGTGGATAAACAATTTTATGTATACATCTTTGTGTTAAATCTCAAAGCCTTCCATCATATTGAGAAAAAGATTTAGATGCTGATCATGAGTTATAACATTGTTTCCCTGGAACTTTGGTAATATGTTCCTTACATCTTAAGGTACTTGATTTGGATAACTAGCCATCCCCACAAAATTTATAGGTCCAAAGGTGTTTACAATAAATGGGGGTTGTTGAGCATGGAGCTAAATTACTCACATTTTAGAATGCAAATAGAACTTGCTTGAAGTTGACAGTAACCAACATCGGTTAGAGTGTGACCAACATCGGTCAGGGCAAGTTGGAACTAGTGATGGCTGGGTAAAACTGGCATTGGTTACTTGTGTGACGAGTTTTTAATTAACTCTGGGGATTTATTTCTATTTTTATCATTGGAATAGATTTAATGAATGTAATTGCATGGCTAGGTGCCCTAAGTTTTTATAGGCTTATATAAGCTAGGAAACTGGGGTTAGAGGTTAGATTGGAAGAATTGTAAGAAGAGAATTCTTGGTGAGAGCTTAGAGAATATTGTGAGAGGGAAAGAAAGTATTGTACATCATGTAGAGGTGTGGAAGATTGTAAATCTTCAATTGTATATCTTGTCAAATATTTGGATAGTATATTGGCTTGTTTCTTGGTGGACGTAGCCCATATTGGGTGAACCACGTTAAATCTTGTGTTGATTTATATCTCTTGTTTTGTATATTTCTTCTAGTAGAATATCCACTTTTATTTTCATGTATGATTACATCTGATGTATTATCTGTACAACCGGTGTGCTAACCCCAACAACTAGTATCAGAGCTTTGTTTGAGGGTTTTGTGTGTTGATAGATTTACTCACAGAGGGTTTTCTGATTGAGTGGGAGCTACAACAATGACAAAAGAAAACAAATACAAGGTAGAGAAATTTGATGGCCAAAATTATCAATTATGGAAGATACAGATTGATGATTATCTATATTAAAGAGATTTACATTTACCGTTGGATGATAAGTCTAGACCTATGAAGATGACTGATGAAGAATGGAAGATTCTTGATAGAAAGGCTTTGGGATCTATAAGATTGAGCCTGGTAGCATCTGTGGCTTCCAATATTATAGAAGTGACTTCTACGGTAGGGTTAATGAAATATCTTGCTAATTTATATGAAAAATGTAGTGCTTCAAATAAAGTTTATTTGATGAAGAAACCATTTATTTCTAAGATGCATGAAGGTGGATCTGCATCTAATTATTTGAATGATTTCAAATCTATTTTAAATCAGTTGATATACCATTTGATGATGAAGTGAAATAACTTTTATTCTTATGTTCTTTTCCTGATAGTTGGGATAACTTAGTAATGGTTGTTAGTAATACATCATTTACTAATAACATTTTGAAGTTTTATGATGTGGTCGTATAATCTTGAATGAATAAATTCACAGGAAGAGTACAGAGGAATCATCATCTGTGAATGCTTTGAATGTAGAAAGTAAGGGCAGGCAAAAGGAGAGATCCAAGAGTAAGAGTAATGGGAAATCAAAGTCAAGGGATAGAAGATCTAAATCCAGAAGTAAGAAATGACTTGTAAGAAATGTGGAAAGAAAGGACATGCAAAGAAATATTTTTGGTCAAAGGATAAAGAGAACCAACAACCAGAAAAAGGTAAAGAAGAAAATAAACATGCAACTGCTACATCAGAGGTAATGCAAGATGCTCTTATTCTTTCTTTATATAATAGAATTGAATCGTGGGTTTTAGATTCTGGAGCTTCTTTCCATGCAACCCCTAACAAGGGTTATTTCATAAATTATGTCCAGGGAAATTTTGGGCATGTTTATTTGGGTGATGATGAACCTTGTAGTATTACTGGTAAAGTGGAAGTTCATCTAAAATTGTAGAATGGAAATACATGGGTATTGAAAGATGTGAGGCATGTGCCAAGCCTCAGGAGGAATCTAATTTCTGCAGGGCAACTAGGTGAAACTAGTTGCATGGTTACTTTTACAGGAGACTCTTGGAAATTCACCAAGGGTGATTTTGTTGCAGAAAGAGGTAAGAAGGTAGGAACATTATATTTATCTACCTGTGGTACTAATTTTTTTTTGCATTATCTACTTCAGATTCAAATGCATGCATGTGGCATAACCGATTGGGCCATATGAGTAAAAAAGGAATGCAAATCTTAAAGGCTAAGGGTAAGTTATCAGATTTGAAAGATTTAGATCTTGATTTCTATGAGCATTGTGTCTTTGGAAAGCAAAAGAGAGTGAGATTTCTCAAAGTTAGGGCAACTAAGAAGGAGCAGAAATTGGAGCTTGTACACTCAGATGTGTGGGGACCAACTCAGGTAGCTTCTCATGGAGGATCCAAGTATTATGTTACTTTCATTGATGATGCTACAAGAAAGGTATGGGTTTATTGTATTAAACATAAATTTGATGTTTTTGAGATTTTTAAAAGATGGAAAGCCCTTGTTGAGAATGAATCAAATTCTAAGTTAAAGTGCCTTAGATCTGAAAATGGTGGTGAATATTGTAGCAAGACTTTCAATGATTATTGTTCAATGAATGGGATACATAGAGAAAGAATGGTTCCAAGAACACCATAGGAGAATGGTGTTGTAGAAAGAATGAACATGACAATCATGGAATGTGCTAGAAGTATGAGGATACATTTTGGATTTCCCTTACAGTTTTTGGCAGAAGTGCAGTTGATACAATTAAGTGGATTCCTGATTTTAACAAAAACAAGAAAATATTAAATTTAGTCTTCCGCCACTTCAAGTTCAAAAATATGTCATGGAGGAATACCAGATAGGAAGACTGTTATGTATAAATATTGACCGTGAAAAATAGGATAGATATTTTTTTTCTTACTAATAGTAGGTCTTTGAGACACTTTTTCCAGTGAATGTTTTTCTACGTGCATGTTGATAAGGAAAATAGGAACATAACCATTGGATGTAAATATTCAAAAAGATGCACTTTCATTTTTTTGATGTTATGGCGGGAAAACGGAAAGTGATTTTCTTTATGTTTTCAGACCACTTTTTGGGATTTAGAGAATTCTAAAATTATTAGGAGTCATGATGTTGAATGGAATGAAAAGAGAATGTATAGGGATTAAATTTTGGTATGAAAGGATGAACTAGTTGAGAAGTTTGTGAATGAAAATGAACTTTCAGATTTCAAATTATTACCTACATGGTTACACAGTAACCAGGTGTCAGTTACCCCTGACCAGACATTGTCAGACAGAACTAGTATCGGTTACAGAGGATACCAAACTGGTACATCGATTAGCAGAACTGATGTCGGTTATAGGTGACCAGTGTCAGTCACTTTTAGATTTGGATACGAATGTCAAGGAGGTCCAGATTGAGCCTCTGGTACCCCAAACTCTTGTGAGAAGGTCACAAAGGGTAACTAAACCTCTAGAAATATTTACACCTTCTCTATTTTATTTATTGTTGACTGATAATGGTGAACCTGAGAGATTTGAAGAAGCAATGCAGGATAAGACCCATGTCCAATGGGAGCATGGCATGGATGAGGAGATGGACTCCTTGGAACAGAACCAGACTTGGGATTTGGTTAAGTTGTGAGAAGGTAAGAGGACATTGCAGAAAAAGTGGGTTTACAGGATTAAGGAAGAAGAGGGTGGACAAAAAAGGTACAAGGAAAGGCTTGTAGTAAAGGGATTTACACAAAAATAATAGGTATTGAATTTGGTGAAATATTTTCTCCTGTTGTTAAGATGAATTCTATTCGTACTATATTGAGCTTAGTTGTTGTAGAAGATTTACATTTAGATCAACTAGATGTGAAGATGGCTTTCCTTCATGGTGATTTGGATGAAGATATTTATATGCAGCAGCCGCTTGGGTATGAAGTCAAGGGTAAGGAGAAATTAGTGTGCAAGTTGAAAAAGATCCTATATGGGCTCAAACAAGCTCCAAGGAAATGGTACATGAGGTTTGATAGTTTTATGCATGAGCATGGTTACTTGAGATGTGAATCTGACCATTGTTTTTATTTCAAGAAGCTTGAAAATGGGAGCTATATTATTTTTTTATTGTATGTGGATGATATGCTTATTGCAGGATCTAGTATGTAGGACATTGGTGAGCTTAAGAGAAAGCTAGCTCACACATTTGCTATGAAGGATTTAGGAGCTGCAAAAAGAATCCTTGGTATGCAAATAACACAGAGACAGGAAAAACAAGAAATTGTATTTATCTCAGGAGCATTATATCTACAAGGTGTTAGAAAGGTTCAATATGTAGAAAATAAAACATGTTAATACACCTATGGTTGGACACTTCAAATTAAGAAAATATCAGTTTCCATCATCACATGAGGAGGTCAAATACATGACACAAGTGTCATATGCTTCAGCAGTTAGGAGTATCATGTATGCTATGGTTTCTACTAGACCATACATTACATAGGCAATGGGATTTGTGAGTAGATATATGGCCAATCCAGGTAAAGAGCATTAGAAAGTAGTCCAATGGATACTCAGGTATTTTAAAGGGACATCTAGCATGCATTTATGCTATGGAGGTTCAAATATTTCATTATGTGGCTATGTTGATTCAGATATGGCTGGAGATATGGATGGTAAGAGGAGCACTAATGGATATATGTTCACATTTGGTGGGACTGGAGTTGGCTAGATTTCAATATTACAGAAGGTTGTTTCTTTGTGTACTACAGAGGTAGACTATGCTGCAGCTACAGAGGCTAGCAAGGAGATGATATAGATGAGCAAGTTCATGGAAGAGTTGGGAAAGGAACAAGATCATTGTAAAATGTTCAGTGATAGTCAAAGTGTAATTCATTTCGCAAAGAGCTCAACGTTTCATTTGAGAATGAAACACATTCAATTGAGGTATCAATTCATATGACAAGTATTGGAGGATGGACAGTTAAATCTATAAAATATTCATATGAGTGAGAACCATATGGATATGCTAACGAATCCATTCGTAAAGTGGAAGTTGGAGATACACTCCACTTCTGTTGGTATTTGAGTCTGAGACTTGAAGAGGAAGAAATGGAGCTAAGGGAGGATCCAAGAATGATGATGTATAGGTATGGTGTAGTAATTAATCTCTAAGTGGAAGATTGTTGAGTTGTGGAGCTCAATTACTTCATATTAGCATGTAATGTGAAACTTGCTGGAAAACACGGTAACCATCATCGGTTAGGGAGAACCGGGCTTGTTTCTTGGTGGATATAGCCCACATTGGGTGAACCACGTTAAATCTTGTGTTGCTTTATATCTCTTGTTTTGTATATTTATTCTGGTAGAATATCCTCTTTTATTTTCATGTATGCTTAGATTTGATATATTATCTGTACAACCAGTGTGCTAACCCCAACAGGCTACAGGAATATATAGTGCTAGTAATCTTCTTTTTATTTCTTCATTTTTACAATCCCATGTGTTTCAAATTCACTCTACCAGGGAAATTTTTATGGTAAAGAAGAAATTTCTTCCAAGAAGATTTTTCCATTTCCAAAGAACCTGAGGTAGAATTCTTATTAGAATAAATTCACCTTTCCTAGATTTATAACTTCTGAATACATTCTATGTTTAGAATATATTTTTTTATACAACCCTGCAATAGGAGAAATACTACATCCAGTTATTCTTTTCTTTAGTTAATTTAGTTAGAAGAAATTATTTTTATTATTATTATTTCCCTTTGTTCATGTCTATAGGCTTAGTTTATTTATTTATTATATTTAATCTTGCGAAAATACCTCGAACAAGAGACTATTAGGAATTCAAAAATTTTTTTATCCCCATTTCGAAAATCCTTGTTGAGACATGTAATAATTGGAAAAGCCTTGTAAAAAACAACAATAATAATTAGATGTATAGTGCATTTCACTTATTTAAGTATTAGAGAATGTAGTTGAATTAAAATAAAAGGTAATTTGATTGCCTTTTGTTTAATTTAAACCTCATTTACATTGATTATTTAAATTTAGGAACTTAAAGTAGCTTAAAGGTTAAAAAGAATGTAACACCCCACTTCTTAGCATCTTAGACTACCCATTCTTAATCCTTGGCCCCCATTTGCTATCGATGTTTTGATTTCTTTCATGTTGCTCATGATTTGGTGTCCTATATGATCCATTTTAGGCCCACTTAAACCTCATAAAATGATTTTCAAACCAAACATCCAACCATCATGAATTAACCGATACTAAGGAGACATACAGTTGGGTCTGTGGGCTTTATTTTTCAAATCAACCCCTTTTCCACCACAAATTATCTACTATCTTAATGTTCTCAACGAGAAATTGACCATATCTGAACACACACTAGGCCAATCAAGAAAATCAGGTAAGGTGACAAAACTTGTATTTTTCCTTTAAAACATCCCCTCTCATTCTTGCATAACCATCTCTAAAGAAGAATATATGGAGGCAGATGTGTGGAAATTCCATCAAGTTTGGCAACTGTGTCAAGTTTGAATAACCATCTCTGTCTTATTAACATTAACTAAGAACTGTGGATAACTATTGTTGGCATGTGTGTGCTAGTGTCGTCATTGATGTAAAAGGTGCATGTACATTAACGAAAAATGGTTAATGATAAAGAGTGTAATAATAATATTATAGTGATAATGAAAATGGGCATACAAGTAGTGAAAATGATGCAAAGGAGTTGAAGAAATCAATAAGTAGCTTAAAGATCAACTTGAAATAAGATCAACAAGTCTAGAAGAAAAATAAAAGGAAAGTACCATGCTATGCACAATGTTTTAAAAATCAGATTGGAATGCTCATAGCAGCCTCATGGCCAAGGAGGGTGAGTGTATTAATTTTAGGTATGGATATTAGAATCCAAAATCTAAGCTAGACCTAAAGAGTAAAGCCTCAAGTAGACTGAATATGTACTAAAGGCTTGAGAAGAGCACAAGCAATTTATGAGATGATTCATTGATAAGTATGAAAGAATCTCAAGTGATAAGTCAGGTTTGGGCTTCAAGGAAGAAACAATAGAAGGATGATGAGCCAAGTCAAGGAATGTTAAAGCCATGAAGGATGTTAAATATCACAAGGAATTTTTTAGACAACCAAATGCAATGAAAATATCAGGTAAGTTCAATGGTTATTGTTATTCATGTAATAATTGGTATCAAAGAAAGGTCCTTTTAAAGAAAGCTTAACCACTTAAAGGAGAAGTCCTTTAAAGCACTAAAATAGTTAAGTCAGTGGGATGGTATTTTAACTAGAATTATCCTTTGTTTGATGAATAAAACTATTCATTTTGCAGTATTAGGATGAGGACTCACTTCATGTCCTTAGGATGTGACATTTGGCAGTCAGGATAGATAGTTATATTTTCCCTCAAACTCTGCCAACAAGTTCTATAGGTATGTGCCTTTTTCATTAATGTAAAAATGAGGAGAAGTATCATGTTGTTTTCCATCAATGACAAAGGGGGGATAGTTGGCATGTGTGTGCTAGTTTTTTCATTAATGTAAAAGGTGAAAGTACATTAATGAAAAAGGGTTGATGATAAGGAGTGTTAATAATAAGCTTGTAATGATGATGAAAGCATGGGTAGAATAAGTAGTGATAAAGGATTTGAAGAGTGGAAATGGTGAGAATTGCTTGGTCAAATAGGCCTAATCAGAAGGTCTGTCAACATGGGTGATTTCACATGAAGAAGAAAGATGCATGGATACATGTGAAGCATGGTAGAGGCATGGAGATCATAATGTTGGTAGTGTGATGAGACAGTCATATAGGTCTTAGAAGGTGAATTAGTGCAGGGTTTGAACATGGTTTGTAGGTCTTCACCAAGACCTAGTCTAGGTGCTTGGTGCCCTAATAAAGCATGAATATTAGTTATAGAGGTTAATGGGTCTGTTATCTGAAATTCAACCCAAGGTGAATTTCGATAACTTGCATTATTTATTTAAAATTGAATGGGAAAAAAGTACATGGTGAAAATGAGCTAAAAAAATGGATTTTGGAGACACCCCCTTTCTTTTCTCTAACTTCCCTATTCAAGAAAAATCTAAGGAGTTAGTGAAAAATTGTTAAAATTCTAGAGAGATGGGGAAAAGGCATATTTTATTGTAAATTGCAGGTCTCAAGGTAATTTTGAATAACATGGATGGAAATTATTCCTCAGTCCCAAGCAATTGGATTCTGAAATGATAAGGCCCAAAATCATGTTTTTGGGGTTCCCCTTCAAGCTTTTTTCTAACTTCCCCATCCAAGAAAAAATCCCAACGAGTTACCTAATTTGAAAAAATAGAAAAAAATAAGATTCAGGTATTATAAAAAGGTAGAAGTTCACGAAGGGTGGCATCGTTCCATCGGTCTACAAAGGTTCCCCGAAAAGCCGATTTCCCAAATTTCTAAAGGAAATGGAAGTCAATTCAATTTTGTCCCAGGCGGTCCGAAGTTGGGATGGGCCGAGGTGACCGAAAAGCATGAAAAGGCCACAAGTTCCATAAAAATTCTAAGTTATTTTCCTGATTTTGGGACAGGAATGGAATTAAAATGTATTTCAAAAAAGGTGGAAATTCGCAGCCCAGGCGGTCTAAGTACTATTTCGGGACATGAGTTCCCCGCGGAGGCAAAATTGTCGGGACATCAAAAGGAGATAGAGTGCATCATGGATAAAAAGGAGATTTTACACCCAAAGAACGCCCTTGTAACCCAAAACCTGAATGGTGTCAGATATTCTCCAAAAACCTACAAACCTATGCATATCTACATTGAAAAGGCCAATATTGCGGAAGGCAAAGAAGAAATGGAAACCTTTGACCCGTGAACTTCAAACGGCCATAACTTTTGACTCTGAGCTCCGATTTTGAACAAAATTGGACTTTTCGGAAAGGACACCAAAAAATGGATTTATTATTTTCAATAAGGGTAGATATATTTAAATAAAATAAACATCTTCAAATCCAGTCAGTTAATGCTCATTCCCGTCAAATGACAGAAAACCCTGACAAGACCCAAAATAGCTGCCCACACTTAGAAGGTCATAACTTTTGCATTTCTCAACGAAATCACACAAAATTGGTACTCATTGGAATCATGGTTCCAAGACCAATCCACAGATATCAAGAAATGTAAAAGAATTGATGAGAGTTTTGGTGGATGATTTTTAAAGAAAACGTGGCTAGTTCATAACAGTGTTTTATTTGGTGGTTGGGAGTGCAATTAAGAGGCATGGTCATCATTCTTCTCTGCTGCAGCACCTATGGGATAGTATGGGGAGCCTTTGCAAGTAATATACCATCATTTTACTCCATTTAATGCCTCTTACAAGTGGTTGAAGGATAGATTTCGGAATTTCCATTTTCCCTTCTCTCTCTCTTCTCATTTTTCTATAAATTGGAGTGTTGGGCTCATTGTAAGGGGGAGTTTTTTTTAGATAGCAAAGCTCTGTCAAAATTGCTTTGTGAAGCCAATGTGTTGCAGGCCCTTGTAGTGGACTCCTTGCATGGTGATCCAGGCCCTTATCTTGTAATAGATTGAATTGTGCATATCATGAAGCAATAAAATAAAAGTTTGTGGATGTATCTTCCCCTGCTGTGTTTTCTTGCATTCTTCTTGCCCCTTCAAACTTATTACAAGAATATTGTGTCTATTATTATGTTCTTGCAGGACCTATTATCATTGTGTATGCATGAAATATTGTTGTGAATGCATTTTTCTAGATTTTGGAGAACTGTCATCACCCCTTCTAGTTTGCACTTTGCTTCTGTATTTCACACATTGGAAGAATACTCTCTCAACCCTCCTTTTCTGGTATATCACCACTTTAGTGTAGGCTTTCATTTTATGCATTCTCTCTCCTTAGTCCCTTGGAAATTTAGAATAGAATAGTTAGTTTCATCCTGCATTAGAGTAGATTGTGGCAGGTAGTTTAGGAGCAAGAACCAACTTTCTCTGGAGGTCTATCTCAAGTAGCAAGTCCCACAACTTGGAGATAGTACCCATGTTATCCAATCACACCGTGAGCTTCAAGTATACGCACATAACATAATGGTGCTGTGATTCACGTGATAACAGTTCCTCTATAAATATGATAATCTAAAGTTCAAAATACAATATTTATTTTTAAGAAGGTTTCAATAAGAATGATGCCAAAATATTAATCATAGGAATTTGAGGACATGTATGTGGTCTCAAGCCATATAAGCATGCAGTGGTGGAACATACATCTGGAGTAGTTCACAAGAAATGACTTATAACATAATTTTTACATAAAGGAGAGAATCAAATTTCTCCTAATAGTTTCATCAAGATCAAAAAGGTGAAAGACCACAAATAAGTATGAAATTTCTGAAATTTTAGACCTTTAAATGTAGTTCAGCTTTTTATAGACATCTAAGATCCATGTTATATAAAATTGTGGAATTTGGCTTAAGCATAGTAACTATGAACTCTAATGAAACAACTGATAGATAGAATGTAATGTTTTGGAAAGTTGGAATGGAAGAACTAATTAAAGTAACTTTGAAATAATCAATTTTGAGTAAAATACTAGATAATGAAGGAATTTCATTATATGGAGAATCTCATAGAAGCACTACCCAAGGAATAAACTCTAAATTTGATGAAAAAATAAGTGACAAAGGAATGTGATAAAAGGTATACCCCAATTTGTCCATAAATGGTTTCATATTTGATAAAATATACTCTACAAACGTTTAGAAGAAAACAAATTTCTGGTAAGTGTGTGGACATCCCAATGAGGTGAATTTAGAAGACATTTATGATCTTGCTACAAATAGTCATTGGAGTTAAGATAGGTGACTCTAAATTAGAAGAGAGTTTAGATTGTTAATAAGTGTGGAGTTTCACACCATTAATATCCTACTTCAAAGAACCATTCGAAGCTCCCAATAATAAACTCTCAAATCTATAATAGAAACATAATTTTCAATGGATCTTAGCTTTAGATAGTTTGAGAGTGGTATCTGTAGGAGGATTGGTAGCAGAGTCTTGGTATCATCCTCACATGAATGGTTTTCTAAAGAAATGTTTTCAAGTGGAAAATCATGGTCTCCATCAAAGGCATCAAGATGAATATAAATGAAGTGAAAGGATAACCTATGTGTTGTTGGCAAGATGATGTCCAATACCCCTAGGATCACTGAGACATATTTTCTGTACACCATGCCATTTATTTTCAATAACTATTATTCTTCTTAAATTCATTAGGCTTAGAAAAGAAATCCCAATAAGGTATGGTTTTTAGATCATGCAATATGTAAGCGACCAATTTTTTTCCCTTGTTTTCTAAAAACATGCGGAAACCTAACATTGATTTGTGATTTTATCCTGCAAGCTCCTATTGATTCTTGAAAACCTATCAAACCACAAAAAGATCTTCATAAAATGTGTCATTTTTACCATGGATACATTTTTATTGGTTTTCATAGAATTTTTAAAATATATTAAGTAGAAGCCCTGATCTAACCACTAATGGATTCATTACATATTTTATTTTCAAGAGTATGTATTTTGATAAAAAAATTTTTGAAACCGTTATTATACCCTTATACAACATTTGATCCTGTATTTAGATTTTACAAATTTGGCACAAAAAAGTGATTAAAAAAATATTTAACAAATAATCCCAGGCAACAAATATGTTCTACAATTGTGATCACATCCTTTCCATTGTTCTTAAGTAGCTAGGGAAAAAATCTAACAGGAAACAACTTCACAGCAACAACTTGGAAATAGTAACAAAAAGCCAATAGTTTTCGGAATGACATTGATAACCCAATAGGAAAACTCATGTCTTGTTAGAGAATACATGAACTATGGGTTTATAAATGGTGTATCCCTTCAGAGATTTTCTATCCCACCTTCAATTCCTCCTTGTCCTTCTTCCAAAGATTTAGGGAAAAACAACTTAAATGACTTCATAGGAATGAAAATGACATAGGCGTAAAAATCACCACTTGAAAAAACCTTGAGGATAAATGGGGTGAGATTTCTTCATCACTAGTATTCAATATATCTTTTATAATAGGTAATTCATCTTGGAGGGGTTCAACATTTCACTAGATCTTAGCATTTTTGAAGATTGATTGTTATATGTTTAGGAAGAGAATCCTTTACTTGAAAGACATAGGTTTGACCTTGTGATTGTTGTGTTCAAAATATTATGAAATTGACCAATTTGAAAGCACTGTCTACATTTGAAAGCAAGACCCTACATAGTTGAGTCTCTGAATCTAACTTATGTATTGAATTTACAGATTAATTTATGTTTGGTAGGTATTGGGAGGTATCAAGATCTACAAGGATTCGAGCATACATGGTATGAATCTAAACAAATATTTTATGATCAACTTTCACACATGAGCCTAGAGTATCACCTATGGAAAGAATACAAGAACTATAAATCTTTGTGAGATACTTGACAAACATCCATCATGTAAATATTCAATTATAAAATGAGTTGTGGACATTTTATTATTAAGGACAGGTATCCATGGCTTAGAACATGATTAACATTTCATTTATCCCAAACCTTAAAAATTCATATGTTGAAAATTTAAATACATAAATTAAAAGGTAATTTCCCCAAACACCCAAATATGCCCACAAGGATAAAGCTGTCTTATTGTATTATCTCATCTCCATATTATGGATTCATTTAAAGACACCTTGATGGAAAAAAGATATGAAATCTAACCCTAAAGCATGAGTTAAGATATACTCCTCCTTTCTCATTTCCTTTTGATTCTTTCTTTATTTGGTCATCTGAGAGGGTTTCACTAGGATTCCTATAGTTGGAGGATCCCTTTAATGCTTCAAAGAAACTTAGGAAGTGGGAAGGGTCTTCAGCTCCATATCCATTTAATTTTTAGTAGCTACATTACCCTCAACTATATTTTAAATGTAATTATTTATTTAAATCTTGTAATATTAAATTAACTTTTCCCAAATTATTGTGAATTTGTTGTGATAAATTTATAGTTTATAATAGCTATAGGATTGATGATTGAGGCAGTTTAACCCCTTTATGAGGATAGGAAATGCCGCCTCTATAACTTACATACATACATAGGATAAATTGTGGCATCCACCAATGATAATTTTGATGATATATTGAGGTAATATCCTGCCCCATTATGTTATATATATTATATATTCCTTATAGATGATATCAACAATGATGAAGCCAAATATGTATCATTGATAACAAGTAGGGTGATTTGTTTCCAATTTACACTCCATGGAATATATGTATGTGTACTCCTTGGGTTTGGAAAATATACAATATATACAGGATAAGAGTGCCTCACTCCTCTTCTCACTTATTATATTTTGATTTCAATTACTATTGTATATAGACATGGATATTATATGTATTGTATTTTGGTTTAGTATGATGTTAGATGATTAGATATATTTTGACTGTTGATGGATTGTGATTCATAGTTGATTTGTGTGGATTCTTAGAGACATTGAGAGATCATTTTATATTGATGATGATTATGTTTTATTATCATACATTTACTAACATTTGGAATTATTGAGATTTGACTAGGATATTAGCTCATACAATTTTGAAATAATCTTTTTGATACATTGATAAAATATAGAATTGAGATGTTGTTGAAATTTTAGACAAATGATAGAATTGTTTTAGTTGAGATGATGATTTAGCTATATGAGGATGGTTATTGATTTATGTGCTGTATATTTTATCAAGGATTTTTTTAATGAGGCTATGAGGCTAAGGAGGTATTGTGTGATTTTATGCAAGTAATTATATCACAACAATCAAAAGGGGATTGGAGATAAACCACATTGAGAATATTAGATGGATACAACGAAGTTATCACATGGAAATTTATGTATGTGTTGTTGTTTTGTTTTTTTAATTTTGTTAGGGGGTTCCCATGGGGGGGATGACCTCCAATTGTGACAATGGGTATGTCTGAAACTGATTTCCCTTGTATTTTATTTGTTGTAGTGTATTGTGATTTATTTGTGATGTAATTTATTTTATATTGTTGAGTTAATTTGCTTTGTTATTAAGTGAAGCTTAATCATGTTTATTAAGTTATTTAAATTGGATGTGACAAATATTGGGATTCATTTATAAGATTTTTTTATTTGTACGTTAAATGTGTTTTTTAATTAAACGTATTGTAATGACTTTAAGTGTTGTACACTCATAGTACCTTGTCAACATTTTCGAATTTGGGCTTAAGGGTAAATTTTTGGAGGCTTGTGGGACAAGCTAAGCTTGTCCCACACCTCTTAATTTCTATACCAACCCTACCTATGGATTGGGGGGGGTAAAAATTAGACCCCATTATCATTGTAAGCAAAAAGTGATATTTATTTGCAATTTTTTACATGGTTTTTTATTTTTTTAGGGGGTGTGAGTTTGGATTGGTGTGTAAGAGGATCAAGTCCTCTCAAGATGCAATTTATTGTGATCATACACAAGTTAATGATTTTGAATTTTGATTTGGAAAGGCATAAGTGATGTTATATATATGGAGCTAAAGGAGAATTTCCTTTCTTTTTCTATTAACAATTATTAGGTTACAGATTTAATTTCATTTAAATGCTCTTAAGATTCCTTGGAAAATATCTATAGGATATTGGAGTTGCCTGTTATCCTATTTTTGATACTTTATTGGAGATAATAAATTGAAGGAGGAAAATAAATTCCATCCGTATTGATCAATGCTAATACAAAAGGTAGGATAACTACACTTTGATTTATCATGTTTTCTGAAGTTGATTGTTATATTTTTGATGTGAATGTTTAACAATTATTTTAATTTCCATCTAGAATTACAAATAAACAATGAATGTAGGATGAGGCTATGGGGATCACTATATGTAGAGAATAAGATTTTATTTCATGTTTTAGGAGGGAGTTCTATTTTGGGTGAAGGCACCTTGAGATAAGAAAATCTTGCATTTCTTACCTTGTTTTTTGAGGGAGACAAAATGAATTGTAGGGGAGGCATAAGAGAATGTGGGAATAAATGGAATCTTGAGGGAGGCATAAGATTTGTGTGAGGGGTTTTGAGTTTATGTTGAAGTTGTTTAAGGTGGGAACCTAATTCCATTGGGAGCATAATGGATCATCCCACATAGATCCTTCCTTCAGCTCCCATGTTTGCATTTTAAAGCCTTGAAGCATTTGATTACACTAGTTTCATTTTGGTAGATTGGCCACCTTTGTTGAACATGGCAAGATTGGTTTTGAAATAATTGTGATAAGTGGAAGCTTTTTTTTCCATGATGCACCAAAATTTATTGCATTTGGGAGAGGCTTTGTCTGGCAACATGATGGCATAAAGTTCTGCTAATCTTGGGGATTATTGTTGGGTGGAGGATTTGCATTATTTAAATGGAATAAGGTGAAAGTACCTGGAGTTTGTATAGAATTCGGCACCTTTGACTTAAAACATGGAACTTTCTTAGTCCATGGTTTGAAAATAATCATTGCTTGATAGAACCCCCTTTGATATAAAGATTATGGAAAAATGGAAAGGTAAAGCAAGGCTTAACTTTTTGTTAGGGTGCATGCTAGGAGTCAAAATGTGTAGGAAGGCCACTTAAGACCTTAATGAGGTTGGTGTGAAATTTTTTATTTTGAAAGCATGAAAATGAACGTGGGTCAAAGGCCCCTTTCACGGTTACACAATCCCATTTAGAAATGTGTGTCTGTGGCATCTATTTATCCACCAATAAATGAGTTAGTGTGCTTAATTGATGGGGATCGTTGATCTTTGTCCTTGATTTTCAAGAATCGATGCTTTAATTATTTCCTAAAAGTCGAGCTTTGTGATGTGTTTCCTAACTCCACCAAAATTAGGTTTTTCTATGATATTGAAACGTCTGTACTTGTAAACTCCTCAATGGGTTAATGAATTGAATCTCAAATTTATTGAAGACAAAATACTATCTTGGGAAACCTAATTAAGAGGAAAATGCTTCCTGAGCTAAAATAACTCTTAAAATCTTTTATGGCCATAATGAAACTAAGTTTACCTTGAAGTTGTTTCCTAATTTTATTAAATATGTAGAGAAAAATCCTTTAATTTTCAACATACAAAAAAATATTCCTGTAATGAATGGGTGTCATGAATGAAATTTGGGGAACCCCCCAAAAGAAAAATAACTTGAATACTGTAATAGAAATATGAAGGGGAATGAGGTGGCTCTGAATTTTTATCATGAATAAGCATTTCATTCCATTGGGGTTTGGCAATGGAGGGTTTTAATTATGACCCTTGCTTATTACTTACCGTCTATAGATTTCCATGGAGATTGTTCTGAGCATTTTATTTTCCATTCTTTGAGATATTCTGTGAAAAGTCTAGTGTAAAGCTCTCTAAGATCTCTTGTGCCACCATTGATGAAGATACTTGTTATCACCGAATCACAGCACCCCTGGTTGCACATATACCTGAACTCACAGTGTGATTGGATAACATGGGTACTATCTCCAAGTTGTGGGACTTGCTACTTGAGATAGACCTCCAGAGAAAGCTGGTTCTTGCTCCTAAACTACCTGCCACAATCTACTCTAATGCAGGATAAGCTAACTGTTCTAATCTAAATTTCCAAGGGACCAGGGAGAGAGAATGCATAAAATGAAAGCCTACACTAAAGTGGTGATACACCAGAAAAGGAGGGTGTGAGAGTAGTCTCCAAATGTGTGAAATACAGAGGCAAAGTGCACACTAGAAGAGGTGATGACAGTTCTCCATAATCTAGCAAAATGCATTCACAATAATATTCCAAGCACACACAATGATAATGAATCCCTGCAAGAACATAATAAATAGACACAATATTCTTGTAGAAAGATTAAAAGGGGCAAGAAGAATGCAAGAAAACACAGCAGGGGAAGATACATCCACAAACTTGTATTTTATTGCTTCATGATATGCACAGTTCAATCTATTACAAGATAAGGGCCTGGATCACCATGCAAGGAGTCCACTACAAGGGCCTGCAACACACTGGCTTCACAAAGCAATTTTGACAGAGCTTTGCTACCCAAAAACTCTCCCCTTTACAATGAGCCCAACACTCCAATTTATAGAAAAATGAGAAGGAAAAGAGAAGGGAAAATGGAAATCCCGAAATCTGTCCTTCAACCACCTGTAAGAGGCATTAAATTGAGTGAAATGGTTATACATTACTTGCAAAAGGCTCCCCATACTGTCCCATGTGCTGCAGCAGAGAAAGAATGATGACCATGCCTCTTAATTGCACTCCCAGCTACCAAATAAAACACTGTTCTGAACCTGGCCACGTTTTCTTAAAAATCTCAATCAATTTCTGATCAAATCTAGAATTTCTTGATTTTTGTGCATCGGGCTCGGAACCATGATTCCAACGGTACCAATTTTGTGTGATTTCGTTGAGAAATGCAAAAGTTATGGCCTTCTGAGTGCGGGCAGCTATTTTGGGTCTGGCAGGCGTTTTCTGTCATTTGACGGGAATGAGCATTGACTGACTGGAGCTGAATATGTTTCTTTTATTTAAATATATCTACCCTCATTAAAATTGATTTTTCAAAATGTTGGCGTTCGATGGACGTCGTGCTCATTCCAGAAAGTCCAATTTTATGAAAATTCGGAGCTTCGGAGTCAAAAGTTATGGCCGTTTGAAGTTTTCCATTTCGGACCAAATGTTCGACTTTTCTTCCCTGCCGTCCCCGGCGTTCGGCCATTTCAGCTTTTCACGTCCCACGCGTCCCTTTGTCCCATTTGGTTTAGTGCTGAAATTTCCCATTTCGGCCGAACCGGCCGGTTCGCGTACTCGTGGCCCAGATGTCCCATTTGCTTTCGGACTGTCTGGGACAAATTTCCCGATTCGCCCGGTTCGCGGTTCACGTACTTTTGTCCCAACTGTCCCGTGACTGAAAGTTCTCATTTCAGCCGATCCGGCCGGTTCGCGTACTTTTGTACCTTCGGCCCAACTGTTTTGGGCTGCCTTGACTCATTTTGGCCGATTCGGCCGGTTCGCGTACTTTTTGCCCGCGATGTCCCAAACTGCCTGTTTCAACAGTTAGTCAATTTTTTCAATTTTTAGCCAGTTCGGATTTTCGCGTCCCGCGCGTCCCTTTGTCCCGGATGTCCCAAATGCTGCGCAGACCGCCTGGCGGCCTTTCGGCCGGTTCGCGCCCTTTTGTCCCAACTGTCCCAACTGTTTCAAGGATTAGGACTTAGCCATTTTTCATGATTTTTTCTGGCCCGAGCTTGTTTTTGCAATTTTTTCACATTTCCTCAGAACTTGCTCTCTTCTTCTTGGACAGGGGAGTTAGAAAAAATCTGAGGGGACCCTAGAAACATGACTTTTTTCCCTGACTCAATATAATTGCTTGGGACTAAAGAATTTGATGCATGTTATCAAAATTACCTTGATCCAAGTGTTGAGGTAACGCCCGCTAAACTCTTAGCACTTGTATAAGACATAACAACCTGAGGTTTTAGTGAATAGAAAAGTTATAGAATATCCTTTTAAAGATGTTGGATAACAATAGGTCTTAAGACATTTGATCTTTGATTTCATAACCGTGAAACTTTCCCCATTGAATACGTTTAAGAATGTAAACTATTGGATTGAATTCGCTTAAATAATATGATAAAAATTAGAACCATCACCAAGTCATCAAATTCTACACGTTTAAGGATTAAAATTGATTTAGCATATTATCATTTAGATAAGATTCATGGCGGGGAAAATTTTAGAAAGCAAACATCCATTTTCAATATCCAAGGTTATTCATTCCACAACCTTTAGACGCAAGGAAAAGTTGAATTATAGAGTTGTAAAAGAAATAGAAATTTGCTAAAATAAGGATTCAAAATACTGATCCACTCCCAGAACTGGATTCAAGATTCAACTTGATTTAACAAATGATTAACACAAAGGAAAAATCCTAAAATATTAGAGTTAGGTGGGATATTTCCAAAACTTTCCGTTGACTAAAAGATAGTCCTGACCTAATCTTCATAAGCTTTAAGAAAGTATAAAAACCTAGGTGCGAGTGAGAGAATAGAAACTTTTATGACATTTTTAATTGATAGCTAAACTTCAATGCTTTTGCCCTTTTAGGAAAATTGAGAATTTTAGGAGGAACTATTATTCTGCCGAACCACACACAGAAACCATTTGGAACCTATCATAATTGGTTGCTAGACCAGGGTGCGCGTAGGGATACATAATCACCTATAAGTTGAGATTTCACTATGTGTCTGTGAAAAAAGGTTGAAACGGATGACCCGCATATCTACTGATCCATCAACTTGGCACATGTCATCTTACCCATTATCTGTCATATGACCAGCTGCTGGGGAAAATTTGAAATTTTTTCCCAATTTTTTTTTGAATCATTAAGGCATAAAAATATCCACTCCTCCGCTGACGCATATTGAGAGCCATGTAGCAGACCCTGATTAGTTCTGTACCGGCGGGGCAGTGGGGAAAACTTACAAATTTTTCTCAAATTTCTTTTAGAAAGTCTACTTAAGGTTAAAATTAGGGTCCAAGCCTCTACGCTGATGGTCCCAACAAATCCACATGTGTAGGATAATGATTGGCTGCATGGGGTGGCGGGGCCATGGAGTGAAAAATATTCAAATAGAACTTTTTCGAACTTAGATCATTCATTAGACAAAATGAAGGCTTGCGGATTAGCGAAGCGGCAAGAAACTTCAAGACTTCATCACCTTTTGGTAAAAAAGTAAAAAAAAAGGAAAGTTTTAGCCCGTGGGTCTGTCCAAGAATATTTTATTCACTTAAAATTTGATAGTTAGATTATTTTGAGCCCGAAATGAAGTAAAAACTTTAGAAGGCCATAACTTTTGATTGGCAACCTGGTTTCTAGAAAATGAGGACTTTTTGGAAGCTCTCGATGTCATTATAACACATAAACCTTAGTAATTTGATTTTGATAAAGTATAAAGGGTCAATTATGAGAAAACATCTTTCTGTCACTTACAAAGTGAACTGGTATTTTTAACTTATCAATTTTGTTTAAATTTGTCATTAATTCTTTTTCACTTGCCAAACAGGCATGGAGGATTTTACTTGGAATATTTTAGGATAGATTTCAAGGTTAAGTTGCTTTATTGATTTGTATTCAAAATTTATCAATTTTATATAGCAAGAAGTCTACAATTTTGTCATTTGCCCAATTTGAAAGGTTCTATAAAATTTTCATAAGTATTTTGGTATGTTTGGGGTTGTTTTTAACTTACAAATAAATTTTGATATTTCATTTTGTCTTTTTGATGTTGTAGGGTCATTCCATTCAATTTATGATTAATAATTTCTAGTATGAAATTTATCTAACAGAGCTCAAATTCGAATTAGATTTATTTTCATTTACCAACTTTAAACTATGAATTCATTCCAAACCAGTCTAACATACTAAGTTGACTCAAGCAAAGTATTCAAATTTTTTCAAACTGACAATTCTAATTTCTAAAACATTTATTTCAAAGAAACAGAGTATTATGAAATTTCTCCATACGTATTCACTTTTTCATCCTTCCAATAGAATTTCAAAATACATTCAACAATCAAATTTCAATACCCAATAATGCCATTTGAGTAAAGATAATACAATCCTTTATTGATTCAAAGAGATACCTTTATCAATTTCTTATTTTCATTCCTCAATTACAATATACAAAATATGATTTCTTTCACATTCTTTCAAAACTGAAGAAAAACTAGAGTATATATCTTTCACAATTCAATTTACAACTTTCATAGCCCATATAAGACCATTTTCCATCGCAAATAATATACAAGATCATCCACTAGGAAGTTGGAAAAAGTTACATTAAGAAATGATCTCAGTAAGGACTGTCAAATATATTCTTTCTATGAGTTCCAGGAATACAACAGTATGAATTTCTGGATCATTCTCTAATTTGGTCACAATAGAACAGGGGAAAGGCAACAATCTCCACCCAACCAAGACATCCAATGAAAAGAGAGAAGCCATCCTTCTTCATTGGCCCGATCCACCACAATGCAATAAGAAATGTTTTTTTTCAACTCATGGCAACAATAGGCTTCCACAACACAAATGACAAATTTCATATTCAAAAAATAGTCCAAAACCAAATTGTAGTTTGCAACCACAGATTAAATACAAAAAATAACACTCAGGCTTCCTCATGCAAGCCAAAGGAGCAAGAAACCTATGGTAAGATGCTATTATGCCTCCCAAAAGGAAAATGGGTATCACCACTGTGATTTTATAAACCATCTAAAAATATATAGAATTATCAAAATTCCTATGACATGCTCCTTATGCCTCCCCCAAGTACCCCTTCATTCCTCACCATTTCCTTATGCCTCCCCAACCTCTTATGGAAATCCATAATGAGTTAAGAAATGTAAGTTATTTCTTTGTAAACTAGAATATAAATCCCAACTCCCTCAACACTCATATCTCCCCAAAACACTTATGCCTCCTCAAAAATATCGCATAGTCTTCTTCTACACCATCCCTAGGCCATCTACCCAACCAGCCAATAATAAAACAATACATTCACAACATTAACCATTCCTAAGTGCATAAGATAAATGAAAGGAGATCATTTCAAGAGCCAAGATCTTAACTCTCAAAGATGGAGTTTTGTTTCAAGCCTTCCAAAAAAATGAAGCTTTCCAATGCAAAACAGCAGTCCAAGATCAACAATCAACAAGCGTGCAACAATCTCCAATCTTCTCCAAAAGAAAGAGCTCCAAACAGCAAAAGAATTCACCCCAAATGAAGTATGTAAAAAGTGAAGCAACTAAAAGTGTGTAGCCCCAAAACAATAAAATGAAGTTTGAATATATAGAAGGGGGAAGAGAAGGGTATGAGGTGGATCTGATGTAGGATGTCACATCACACATCCTCAACTCTAACTCACAATTCAACTTCAATCTCCAAGACACAATAAATAAGTAGGTGAATAATATGATGGTTTTACTTACACACTCAAATCAAGCCCATACCCCAAAGGACTGAAATTAATGCAAGAAAGAAGTAAAATTAAAATCATTTCATCTTGACTTACAAAAATGCATAATGAAAGCTAAATTTAAACTCTCCAACCATAGGTAAGGTTGGTATGCAAATTTAAGAGGTATGGGACAAGTTTAACTTGTCCCACAAGCTCTCCAAAATCAGCCTCCAAGGAAAATTTCAAATTCCCAAAGAATATGAAGTAGATACTCCAAATTTTGTTTCTACATTCTCTTACACATTGCTTACATTGATATCTTATCAACAGTTAGTACAAAGTCAACCACTACAAGGTTATTACTTTCTTATACCCAATTTGATTAATTTATTTTAACAATATGATTACTAGTATCAGATTATATACCAAAATTTATTCTACTCATAAAAGGGATAAACACATCACCTTAATTCACATACAAACAGAAGTCAAGTGAAAAGAAATAAGATAAATACACATAACCCTTGGTAATTTAAAGGTGATACCCTCCATGGAAATTGCTTCCTAACAATCAAACAGGGTTGTACACACACGAACAATAGAAGTTGCCATACTGACATTGTTGAATTCATCTAGAATTGTAATAAAAAAAATTGGTCAACTAATCCTTCGAAAGGGGTTGTATATTTTTAACCTGCAAATATAAACACCTTTTTGGCCTTGTGGCTATATCAAAATCCAAATTATACCCCTAATTTCAGGGACCATAAATAAAATGAAAAAAAACATCCAGACAATAACAATATCACTTAAACATTTCATCCACCTAATGATCATCAATTTTAAATTCAATTTTGTAAAGGTCTACTCCCCCTATTACATGTCCTAATTGTTGACAATTTTTGCACTTATGTAAAAAATGGGCAACTCGAAACTTTGTTACGATGGATAGCATTGGTGAAGTATACCTAAGCTAGAGGATATTATATCAGATTATATCATTACTGCTGATTTATTTAAAAGATTATATGAAATCTGTAATTATGTGTTTTGTTATAAAATGGAATAGATCACATAGTCTACAATTTCATGAACATCCTTAGCAAAATAACAAAATCCCGGAAGGACATTTAATTATCTTGATGAGGATATCCAATTGCAGATTAGGTGAAGTGTAACATTTTGGAACAACAAACATAATTGCAGATTACACAAAATCAGATTTCATTACTGAATGTTACAAGTTCTATTCAATGTTCTTTCCTTCATGATTAAGACATTCAATTATGTTACTGAGTTGTTTAGTTCATTATACAATCCATACAGAAAAGTAGAAATGCAGAAAGAGATATACAACTCATTTATAGAATTCAATGCTTTATTCACAAGGAGAGTCAAATGTTTCCCACACAAGCCGTGGGATGTAACTGAAAAGTAAAGTACATCTACTGAAAAGAAAGATACACATGCATGAAAGAGAAAGAAAAGGAGTATGAGTGAACCCATCATTGCCTTGGGGTTTCTATTCTTCGATTGAAGTATCTTCATCTCTATCTTTTGTTTCTCCTTCATCTTCATTATGGAAGCCATTGTACCTAAAAGGGAAGAAAAGAATTGACTATCAGTTATAATCTCAGGGATCAAACCATATTCATACACTATCCTACTTCGTGCATATGAATCTTCCCCTAAGTAGGAGATGTTTTCTACTTGAAGGAAAAAGTGCATGCATGCTTTATTCACTCAACACGAAGAAAGTTAAAAGAAAGAAGAAAACATAGACATAAGAGAGGCCAAAAAGCCTAATTATTTTCTAACTATTTTCTTAAGTGTAGCAGGTACAGGTTAATTTCAGCCAAAGAGATAAATACTACAAGTCATAAGTACATGCTAAATTTTTTTTAAAAGGAATAGAATGCACACTCAAAGTTCAGCAACCATTGTTGCTAAATGGAAATAAGTTTTAGAGCTTAGAAGAGATAATGGAAGATAGAATTAAATTTTTCAGTTTCTAAAGAAGAGGGAGAATCAGATTTAAAGAATCTTAAGCTAAAAGTAAAAAAAAGATTACAGCTAAATGAGGGATGAGAGAGAAGATTCTGGGAAAATTTTGCCAAGGCTTTGCCATGTAAAATGGACATTTACGACTTTTCATCATGTTGTTTTCAATTACTACATGCTTTAAAATAACTATGCAAATCAAATAAGTGATACAAAAATTAGAAAAGCATGACATGATCAAGATAAACAACTAACATGTTTTTAGTTCTCAATTTCTATATCAGTTCAGCAAGAAAAGTGTTACTTTTTGTATTTTGGATCAGAATATATAACTACTATTTCTGAAAATGCATTAAAGAAAAGATTCTGAATTTTTTTTGCCAGGGCTTCACCTTGTAAAATCAACATTTCAGATTTTTTCAGCATACATATCAGAGCTGTAATGAAAGGAAATACAATATATAATGCAGAAAAGAAATGGAATATACTTTCATTCATCAGATTGAAGTACTTGGAGCATTCTTTATAGCTTAAACAATTGAAGAGAATTGAAATTCCAAGATATCTGTAGTACAAATTTCAGCTATTCTAAGTTGTAGTTTTCAAAATGAAGCAAATATGAGAGCACAGGTTACAATAATGCCATTGAAGTATATTCATTCAAGCAATTAGTACTCATCTATGACATGATCAAAGCCATTATAAAGGTTACAAGTAAACAAAGGAGATCTCAAGATGACAACTAGAAGTGAACAAGTGATTCAAGTTGAAATATACATTTTTCATAAAGAGTTCAAAAAAGAGATAATAACCTAGATTTAAGATATAACTTTCTTCATAACAAAGTAAAGGATTAAGATCTCTACAAAGGTAAACAATGAATCCAGGTTCTATTATTCCACTCAGTCAAACATTCAATAGAAACTCATATCCAGGTAGAGGTATTGATAAGATAGAGAAGAAACAAAGTATCATGGTTACGAAAGCCAATTCTTTAAGCCTCCAAAGGATAATTTGCAGCTACAAAGATAAAAGAGTTCTAAATGTACAATAATGGTTACTTGAAGGAATACACCATCACCCAGACACAAGGTTTGAAATTTTGACTTAGCTTCATCCCCCAGAAAATACTCAAATAATGGCCATAAATATAGCTCAGTAATCACAGAAAATGATAATTTGAGAGAATGAAAAACTCATATATGATACACAATCTATCAAATTCAAGCTTGAATGTAAATGGATAGAGATACAAAAATACAATGATCAATTAGTTGTAGATCCTTTCTCAAGCACAATTTAGGTTAATTTTTAGTCTTATTACGGGGTGAAGATTTTGGAGCAGAAAAATCAAAACAAAGAGAAAAAATTGATACGCATAGATCTACAATTACCCAGATTAAGCCAAAATGAAACTAATGCAAAGTCCTCAAAAATGCGTACAATGGCTACAAGTTGGTAGACTATAGCTTCAGAAATATACCCAACATCTACTCTGAGAGAGGCAAAAAATCTACCAGGTGTCATATCTAATGCAAGATCATCAATGGTGGCCGTTGTTCTAAGTAGAAAAAAGAAAAATGACAAACTCTATACTTAGAAAATAGAGATTTACAAACATTCAGAAACAACAAAATCGAATCAAAACTACTTGAAGATTCAGGACTAAAGAGCTTGGAGGTTCACCACATGAAGGGTAACAATACAAAATCATAAAATCTTGAAAAAGAGAAATACCTAAGGAAAAATTCTTCGAACTCTAAATATTTCACTGTACCGAAAGAAATCGAGACCCACAAAGAACACTCATGGCCAGTCGACATTCAATGCTAGGGATTTCATATCTCAAGAAAACTGAAATATACTAGAAATGACCTTGCAGAGAGCTCACAAATCCTACAGAACCATTTTTTAGGCTGAAAGAAATAACCCGGCTCACAAATGTCAGATCTTGAAAGAAAATCCTAGCATCAGATGTAGAAAAACAAAGGAATATACAAGACCAGTTTGTAAACGTCACAGAGCTCAGAAGGCCGAAGCATATAGAAGTGTCAAGCTCCAAAAACATCAATAGCAGCCAATGACTCTTAGGTACCTGAAAATAGAGAGAAACAAAACTTCATAATGACCATGAAGGCCATATAAAGAGTATCAAAGGCCGAGCTCAAAAACAATAACAATGGTGTAAAAATAATTTTTCCAGGCCTTCGCCCGTATACCAAAAATTCAAATGAAATGATGTTTAGATGAAGGGTTCCTTTTACTCTTCACCCAAGTATGGGTTAAGTTTGAACTCAACCATGGTTCGAGAAACGACAGTTACAAATCAATGACAGAGATCAAATGGCCAAGGATCATGCTCAAAACTTGAGATAAATAAGCATGGAACTAGTTTTTCACTAACCACAATTAATATGCAGTTACAAACCCTAATCATAATCAAGGATCAATGGCATCAAATACAAAAGGTATAAAGATAAAGGGCCCAGGATGATCACCAATTTTCCAACAAACTCAAATCAAGTTTCAAATGCCACCGAAAAAGTGTATGAGGGTTGAAACACCATGGGGAAGGGGCCAGCCCATGTCACAAAACAAATAATCATTGCCATGACTTTCTAAAGTCTAAACCTATAGTCCATGCAATAATCAAACAAAAGGTCCGACCACCATCATACCAATAATGATCACTCAAAAGGTAGGTTTAAACCTTATTCACCAAGTATTATCCAAATTACAAAGGCCAAAAGTTATACAATACATGTATATAACAAAGGTGGTGGACTATAGTATGGCGTGCATAAAGTTCACAAGGTGGTCAAACAAAATGGTCGATTTGTATTTGCTAAATCCACAAGGTGGAAAAGCCAAGTATAATGCAAAAGTGGTCCCCACTCTAGAGAGGAGCTGAAGATGATTGGTAGTATGTCACTTTTGTGACCTTTGGAAGCCAAGGAGATGTCAACATCAGAACATGTACACATGTCATGTGGTCCCCACAATGGATGTTTATTTTGTAAATATTGCAAATATTTTTCTTTATTTACTCACATGTAGAGAGTTATTTTTGCATGCTTCACAACAAAACAAAACAAAGAAGAGACAAGTTGGATGCCATGGAGAGAGACTTGCCTAGTAATCAATTTTATTTTTGGCAAAATTATTCACCCAGCTTTATTAAAAATAGAATAGTCAACTTTAGTTGACTGAGATGTAATCAAAGGCTATTAATGCCTCTTGTACTAGTTTGTATTATTTTATCCTTTTATTTATTATTAAATAAAGGATAAAATTAGGATGCATGGGCGAATACAAGCCTTAGGCTATTTTTAGGAAGGGCGGGAAAAATTTATTTTGCTATATATTGTGTGCCTTTGCAAAGCACAAGGAGATTCTTCTTGGAGAACTTTTGGATATATGAGAACTGAAGCAAATTTTTCCAGTTTTTTCCTCTGAATGTGAAGTATTTTTTGTCTTTCCAAGTTATTTTATAGTCTTGTGTATATTATATCAATCTTGTGAATGCAAATTCCCTGATCAACCACCTTACCCTGCTACAAATTCAGTCCCTTTTCTGCTTAATTTTAATGTGCATGTGAACTTATTAGTACTGTTGTGATTCTCCCTCAGTACAATCAAGTGTTTTTTCCCTTAGATATTCTGCAGAAAACTATTGGTTCATGCATCAAAAATCCTTCCCAAATCAGTTGTGCATATACTCAGTCAAAGCCCTCATACAAATTTGGTGTATCACCTTAGTTTTAATCATTTTACAGTCATCTTTTACTCTAAAACTCCCAGAAATCAGTTTAGGATACACCAATAAGGAACCAACCTTTTAATCCCGGAGACTCACCTCAAAATAGGTATACCCACAGACCTGAGGTGTTTCCATTGTATCTACGGAAGAGAGAGATCAATTGTGCAAGCTTAGAAAAACCTACAGTCATCTCTCGACATGGTGTAATTTTGAGAAATAACAGTTTTTGACACACCCAATGGGACCACGAATTAGATCTGCATGCAAGTTTCAGATCTACAGCAAATCTACAACAGATTTACAGTATTTATAAAAGCCACTTTTAGGAGAAAGCTGCAGAAATTTATTCTAAAGATTCTAGAATCTTTTGGCAACTCTGTTAACTTGATATCAGACCAGTATTACAGTATGTTCCATTCCTAAAGTGACTATAAGATCATTGGTAAGAGGGATTCCTCCTGAATTTGTTTCTTTACCTTTGAATTATGCTAGAAGGAGAAGAGTTGGTAATACTTTACCTTATAATAGACCTAGTTTTGATAACCCTCCTGATATTCCTTCACCACGTATCAACTTTTCTATCAATATCCTAGTTTTCCAAATGGCTATCCAACCACCCAGAAATTTTGTGACCTTTACTAATGGCAATCCATTAGTAATTCAAGTTTATCATGTTATTCCCAATGCTGCAATGAAGAGTTTGACATCGTTCACCGGTGAAAATCAAGTTACACCTGCTAAACATATTAAACATGTTGTAGCCATATGTGTAGTCCATAATATCACTCATGAAGACCTAGCTCTAAGACTTTTAGTTGCATCCTTTAAGGGACAGGCTTTGAAATGGTATAGAAATCTAGAGATTAGAAGCATAAGAACTTGGGATGACGTAGGTACAAAATTGTTGAAACAGTTAAAAGATAATTCAGACCATTTGTCTCTCATTGAACAATTGTCTACCACTACAATATCCCCTCATGAGTATATGTCTAGCTTCAATATCCATTTTTCTAGAACTTGGGGAAGAATCTCAGCAAGTGTTAAGCCTCAAGTTGATCACGCTTTCCTTTATCATCTCAAAGCATTAAATAGTGATATTTTAACTATGATTCAATCTATGGGAGGTGAAACTCTTCTTGATGCCTACGGAATTTCTATAAAAGATTAAAAAAACCTTATTCAAGCTGGAAAATTAGCACCAAGGCCTTCATTGCCATTTTTGGTAGATTTAACCCCCATTCCACATCCTATTTCAATTGTAGAGCCTATTGTTGCAGCCCCATCTTCGGATGTGTTTAAATATTTGCAAACTATGGGAAATAAGTTGACATCAATTGAAAACAAACTTGCATTGCCTAACAGACCTTATCAAGCTCTTTATCAGCAAAATAGGCAGCCTTACCAACAGAATCAAAATTATAAGAATCCTTATCAGCAAAGACAATTTGATCCAAATGTTCCTAGTACATCTAATTTCTTAGTTCCAGTCAACATGGCTACAGAAGAGTGTTTCCAACCTTGCAACCAGCCTCATTCAGCTGCTAATTGCCCAAACACTTTTTTGAACCTGAATCTTGTTGCACAACCTCAATCTGAAGCATTTTTCATGCCTCAAATGGAGAGTGGGCAGCAAGAAACTCACGTTCAGAAAGCACTTGAACAGAATCTGGTCAGTTTCAATGAGGACGACTTCATTGTAGTCACCATTAGAGCTCAAGAAAAAGCTGTTGAAAGTAAAAAACAACAAAATAGGCCTATTTTTCCTACCGTTACTGATACTACAACATCTACAGCCTTGAAACTAGCTAACAGCCTTGCTATCCCTCAAAGAACAACAAGTGTTTCAGCTGGTAAAGAGCAGTAAAAATAGCTACAACCTGATCCAAGAAGACTATTTGTACCTTAGATATCCAAGGCAGCTGAAGCAAAATCAGTTTTTGCTAAGGCCTACTCTAAGACAGTTGATTTTGTCTCTAAAAAGTTGCTTCTTTTAACATTGTTGATGTAATGAAAAAGCATAATGTTAACATCTCAATGTGGGATGCTCTAAGTATTCGTGGACAACAAGATTTAATTTCTCATGAACTAACTACGCTATAGATTTCTTCAAATACAACAGAAAAGGAAGTTCAAAAGACAGACATGGTCCTTGGAACGTTTGAGCAAGACCGCATTAAAGAAGTTAAGTGGATGGTTAAGAAGGTTCTGAATGCTCATGACATCAAGAAACCACCACCATTTTATTTATCACTGATTATTGGTGAGAACCTAGTTCATAATTACATGGTGGAAAGTGGTGCAAGTAGCACAGTTATGCCAAAAGTAATTGTAGAAAAATTAGGGTTGCAATATGAGCCTACAAAAAGGAGTGTTTTATAGCTTGATGGGACTGCAACTAATATAGTTGGGGTAATCAGATATTTAGAGGTAACGCTACACGCTTATCCAAATGTTTCTATTTGGCAAGATGTTATTGTTGTGGATCTACCTCCATACTTTGCCTTGTGCTTATCTAGAGATTTCATGTGAAAATAGGACATTATCTCTCTTTGGATTGGTCCTTATTTTTTACTACACGTTATGGTACTAAGGTTACTATCAATTCAGAACCATTAGCCAGATTTCACATTGAGCCTCATTCTCCAAATGCGTGGCTAATTATTCAGCATTAGATCAATCTGATTTTAATGATATAGCACAGGTTTCAGCATTAGATGGTGTTTCTAACATGTTTATAGATGAAAAGATAGTTGAAGAACATGCTCATGATCCTTTTAAGGAAGTTGAAGAACATATTTTTGGTGTGTATTGTATGCATGAAGAAAATACACCACTTCCCTTGCTGTCCAAAACAGAAAATTCAGCAGAAGGGATTTGGAAGCTTCATTTTGAAGGAGCTAAGAATAAGAAAGGACAAGGAGCAGGTTTGATGCTCACTTCCCTGACAAATGAAAGGTATTTCTCAGCTTTGAGTCTCCAATTTACATGCACTTGTAATGTAGCTAAATACGAAGCATTAATTCATGGCTTACTTTGGGCCAGAAAGAAAGGTATCAGCACATTACAAATCTTTGGTGATTCTGAGTTGGTTATCAATCAAGTAAAAAACTTCAATGTTTGTAAGAATCCACTAATGAAGTCTTACAGACATAGAGTTTTAGACTTAATGGAAGATTTCAACGCCATTAATATTCAGTCTATTCCTAGAGCTGAAAACAAGCATGCAGATAGACTTGCGACAGTTGGTGCTAGTTTCAAAGTGTTGGAACAAATGGAAAACAATAAAATTCAACCTCATATTAAGCTAATTTTAAGGCCTTCTATACTTGATAATGAATCAAATCGGCAAGTTTTTGAAAGTAATGATCAGATCCGTAGGTTTTTGCAGCAGGAAGCTGAATTTTGTGCAGTAAATCAGGATAAATTACAACATTTATACGGTGATCATATTGTTCAACTAAAGACAAATAAATTGCCTCGAGGTCTTGTCACTTTGGAAGACATCTTCAGTACTGATGATCAGTTGAGAAAAGACAAAACTAAGATGTCAACGCATTTTGATCACTATGAAGAGATTTCAATTCATGAAGGGAAAAAATTACTTCTCGGAAAGGTATGTTTCTCAGCTGAAAAACAATCATTTATTAATTTTTGTAGAGAATTTAAAGATGTTTTTGCTTAGAGATACCAAGACCTGAAAGGGTTTGATCCTAGTTTAGCACAACATACTATCGAATTGTAGCCAAATTCTAAGCCTGTTAGATAGAAAAAAATGCCTGTAAATCCCAGAATATAACCTCTTATGAGAAAAGAGTTATCCAAGTTGATTGAATCAGGTATTATCTTTCCATTTAAGAATTAAAGTTTGGTAGCCAATCTTCTTCCTGTAAGGAAGAAGAATGGAGAAATCAGATTATGTGTGGATTTAAGAGATCTTAACAAAGCATCATAAAAAGATCATTACCCACTACTGAACATGGATGAAATCTTGAGAAAATTCTTAGATTTAGACAAACTATCTCTTCTAGATGGTTACAATGGATATAATCAGATTTTAGTCTGAGAAGAAGATAGGTATAAAACAGATTTTACCACCAAGTGGGGTACTTACACTTACAAAAGAATACCTTTTGGTCTTTCAAATGCTGGTGCAACGTTTCAACATGCAATGGACATGGAGTTTTGTAGATTATTAAATAAATGCATCGTTGTCTACTTAGATGATGTGACTGTATTTTCAAAAGATTCTGAAGAACATCTAATACATTTAAGGAAAAAATTTCAACTATGCGGGCAGTTTGGAATATCTTTGAATCACAAGAAGTCTATATTTTCGGTACATCAAGGTAAATTACTTGGCCATATTGTTTCTAAGCAAGGTTTAGTAATTGATCCTTTCAGAATAGAAGCTATATCACAGCTATCATTGCCTCATCATAAGAAGGAATTACAAAGTTTTCTGGGAAAAATCAACTTTGTTAAAAGATTTGTTCGATATTTTACAAAATTGGTTAAACCGTTAACAACTATGTGAAAGATAGAGTAAAATTTCTCTTGGACCAGTGAAGGGAGAGAAGGTTTTGAAGCAATCAAAACAACTATCTCTCAAGCTCCTACTCTTGTAAATCTAAATTTTGATAAAGATTTTAAAATGTATGCACTTGCTGGAGCTGAAAAAATCTCAGCTATTTTAACTCAGGTTAATGATGAAAATATTGAGCACCTAATTGCTTTCTTTGGACATATTTTTCATGATTATGAAACAAGGTAAATATTTCTTGAAAAAAAATTACTTTCAGTAGTCAGAGGACTAAAGAATTTTAAGTACATATTTCAAAAAATAAATTCATGTTCTTGTTTCTCATCCAAGTGTGAAATCTTTCCTTATAAATAAAGAATTGAACGAGAAAAGATTTGGATGGATAACAAAGGTTATGGAATATGATGTTGATATCCAGGTTATTAAGACAATTCGAGGTAAAGGTTTATGTGAGCATCTAATTGCTGATATGGGAAAATAACAAGTTGCGGAACCCAAAGATTTAGAACAACATGCTGAAATTACGTATCAACAATAAAATATCATGGTCCAACCAAAAAATAAGCAACTTGAACTTTCTCAAGAGATCCAAGAATCAAGGTGGATGACTGATTTGGTTAACTATGTACACCATGACGCCTATCCGCAAGGTATGGATAAGAATAAACGAAGATATTTCATATTAGAAGCTATTCCTTATCTTTTCGTTGATGGTGTATTGTTCAAAAGGGATATAAATTGGATCTTGCTGTGATGTGTTGACTATGATAAAATTCAAAAAACATTATCATAATTCCATGAAGGACCTATAGGAGGTCACTTCTCAGCACGTACTACAACTTTAAAAATCATGAAAGTAGGTTACTATTGGCCTAGCATATTCAAAGGCTATTTTGAATGGATTAGAAAGTGTAAGAAATGTTCTTTCTTTATTAGAAAAGAACATCTAACGTCACTACCTTTTCAGCCTATTTCAATTGATCAGCCTTTTATGTAGTGGGGTCTTGATTTTATTGGTATGATAAACCCACCTTCGTCATAAGGACATAAGTCGATCTTAACTGCTACAGATTATTTTATATGATGGACTGAAGCAATAGCCTTGAAAGATGTTATCGAAACTTCGATACTATCCTTTTATGAAGGAATAATTTGTAGATTTGGTGTTCTAACAATCATATCAGATAATGCTTTAGCATTCCTTGGTGCAAAGATAACTAATTGGGCTATCAACCATGTAATATATCTAAGTTATTCATCTAATTATTATTCACAAGGTAATGGATTAGCTGAGAGTACTAACAAGAATATGTTAAGGATCATCAGAAGAATGCTTAATGATAATCAAAGAGCTTGGCATCTGATGTTGAATTCAGCACTCTAGGCTGACAGAGTAACTCCTAAAAGATCATTTAGCAATTCACCGTACAAACTTGTGTACGAGAAAGAAGCAAGAATGCCTATTTCAATTGAGTTACCTACATTATATTTTCTACATCAAATGGATCTTCTTGATAATGAACCATTATAGGTTCGTTATGCAAAGTTAATGGAATTACAAGAATTAAGAGATCAAGCTGATTTGAATATGGAAAAGAATCAGAAACAAATGAAGAAGACTTTTGACAAGAAAGCCAAATTCAGAGTCTTCAATGAAGGAGATATTGTGTTAAAATGGGATGTTGATCGTGCTAAGCTAGGAAGACACTCAAAGTTATGATACACTCTGGAGTGGTCCTTACATGATTTCAGCTAGCAAGGAGCACAATGCTTTTTAGCTTTTGAAGCTGAATGGAGAGGAACTTCCCATTCCTGTGAATGGTATGTTTCTCAAACACTGTTATTGAAAATCTTACAATGATTTTGAGAGTAGGATTTCCCTTCAATAAGTGCAGTTCCTACACATTGCATCATTTTTCAATTCAATAAGTGCATTCGTGCACATGATCTGATTTATCAAATCCTTTCCCAGCTTTAGTTTTTTTTGGAAGGGTTGGACCTTTCGGAAAAGGAAAATTGTTGGTTATATGTGTCAGACTCCATGCCCAATGGACAAGAGTAAGGCACTAGTCTACAAGCTAGCAGGCAGCTTTCCCCCTAGGATTGCCAGAAATGTTGACAATTTTAACACTTGTGCAAAAATGGGCAACTCGAAACTTCGTGTTAAGATGAGATAGTCATTGGGTGAAGTATACCTAAGCTAAGGGAGATTATATTATGTTATTTCGTTACTGCTGAATTAGTTACAAGATTAAATGAAATTTGTTACTTATGTGTGCTGTCTACAAAACTTAACAGATCACATAGTCTATAATTTCATGACCATCTTCAACAAAAGAACACAAGCCCCGAAGGACAACTTATGTTATCTTGTTGAAGACATCCAATTACAGATTAGGTGAAGTGTAAAGTTTTGGAACAAAAAACATAAGTGCAGATTACACAAAATCAGAGTTCATTACTGAATGTTACAAGCCCTTATTCAATGTTCTTTCCTTATGATTAAGACATTCAATTATGTTACTGAGTTGTTTAGTTCATCATACAATCCATACAGAAAAGCTAGAAATGCACAAAGAAATACACAACTCATTTAATGAATCCAATGTTTTATTCACAAGGAGAGTCAAATGTTTCCCACACAAACCATGGGATGTAACTGAAAAGTAAGATACACATGCATGAAAGAGAAAGCAAAGGAGTATGAGTGAACCCATCATTGCCTTGGTGTTTCTGTTCTTTGATTGAAGTATCTTCATCTCTATCTTTTGTTTCTCCTTCATCTTAATCTCTATCATAATGAGCTCCAACTCACCAATCAAAATAAATCCACGTAATGTGTAGCTAAGCATCCAACAACATAACGAGCTTTGAGTCACCAATCAAAATAAAGTCCAGGAAATATTGACAATCAAGGAAAGTGGCTAAGTAGCCGCACTGCAAAGTCTTGAAATTATCACAAAAATATAAATAACTAGAAGAGCCTCGGATCTTCTCAATCCAATCATAAAATAATATGCTGGTCCTTGATAAAATGACACAAGTTTACAAATGTCAAATACAAAATGTTAACACCAAATTCACTTCGCCATGGCCGCCAATAGGGTTACTCTGACTCAAGGTCAGTTCTAAGGACACATGCACAGGATTGGGTCATAAACGACACCCATACTTTATGTCCACTCTCCCATATGGGTAATAAAATGAAAAACTGACAACCATACCAACTTTCCTAACTATTGAAGGAAGGAAGCTCTAAAAAACTTCTAATTAACTCTTCCCGACCCCAGGACACAACCACTATTGTCCAACCACAAGATTCACACCATATAATTTATCATTCCAACAACTCCAATAAGGAAAGGTCTCAACAAAGGGCTTAACACATCATACAATTAAATCAAGTTTTAGGACGTCTAAAACAACACATTTTGAAAGGGGAACCAAGTTTCCACTATACTAGAAGTTCACAAAAATCAATTTAATTTGACATTATTAGTTACCCGAGTTCAGAAAAAATGTCATTGAGCGAGTAAAACAATTCAAACAACTTATAATTTTATTATTATTTTAATTTTAGTAATTCAAATGAACAGAGTAATGTAATATTTCTCAATCCAAATTTACTTTTCAATTTTAAAACAAGTTTGTTTAATTAGATTCAAAATTGTGATAGGTTTACAGTTCATGTCTCAAGTTTTCTAGTGTACCCAATGGTCCAAGCTTTGAACCCACGGCTCTGATACCAAGTGTAACGCCTGCTAAAATCTCCCACTTGAGAGCCGTGAGCAACCTAGGTTTAGTTACAAAATAATGGAATATTTTTTTTTAAAGTGTTAACAACCAAAGTCTCAAGGACAATTAAATTAAACTAATAAATTTTCCCATTATAATAATTACTATTTCCACATTATAAAGCAACAAGTGTAATAAGTCCACACCTAGCTCAAATCTCCTTAGGGTTTAATTTGATCACTGATTACATAGAAATTTTAGCTAAATATTCCCTGATTAAAATTTTAGGGTTAAGAGACCAAAACAATTAAATACCCAAGGTATTTAATTCCACAATATCTAAGACAAGAGCAAGGTTTAATTACAATCGGGGAAAAGAATACATATTTAAAATCATGAGAGTAAATTCTTACTTACCCACTCCCAGAACTCGGTTAAAGATTCAATTTGATTTTTCCCATGATTACCACAGTTAAAACTTCCTAAAAACAACCCCCTTAGATATGGAATTTCCTCACCTTTCTGGTGATATAAATAAGTCCTCCTAACTCCTCATATTTCTCAAGTTATGGACCGGCGGAGCGAAGAAGAAAACGTTTCCGAAACGCGGGCCGGTGGAGATGGGAAGGAATTTAGTGCCTTTTCCCTTTTGGGACAAAGAAAATTTTACACCTACACCTCTATCGATGCCGAAGGAGGCCATGTCGCAGCTCCTTATTGGCTACGAGTCAGCGGGTCGGCTGGAACATTTGGAAAATTTGACTATTCAAAAGGAAGGGCAAAAAGATCGAAAGGAACCCACATTGTCACCGATAAGAGAAGATGCCAAGTTTTAACCAACCGTTAGCTGTGATTTGGTAGGCTAGCAGGGATAATTTAGAAAATTTTCCCAAAAGTTTTCTAAAGCGTTAAGGCTTAAAAAGATTTGCTCCTCTGCCGACGCCTCGTTAAGCCATGTGGCAGCACCTGATTAGCTATAGGCTAGTGGGGCTCCGGGAAAACTTACAAATTTTTCCAAGTTTATTTTTGAAATCACTTAAGGTTAAAATTGATCCAAGCCTAAGACAACACCCAATGAAGCCATGTGTCGATTAATGATTGGCTACGGGGCCGCGGAGGAAAAAATGCCAAATTAACTTTTTGGACTTAGATCATTTTCTGACAAAATGAAGGCTTGTGGATTAGCATAGTGGTGGGAAAGTTCATGAATTTTCACCTTTTGGGTGAAAATAAAAAAAAGGAAAGTTTTACCTCGTGGGTCCGCCCATGAATATTTTATTCATTTAAAAGTTGACAGTTAGATTATTTTGAGCCCGAAATGAAGTAAAAACTTTAAAAGGCCATAACTTTTGATTGAGAACTCAATTTTTTGAAAACAAGGACTTTCTGGAAAGCTCTCGACGTCCTCTTTTCACATGAATCTTAGGAATTTGATTTTGGTAAATTTTAAAGGGTAAATTTTGAGAAAACGTCTTTATATCACCTAGAAAGTGAACTAGTATTTTTAACTTCTCAATTTTGATCAAATTTGTCATTAATTCTTTTTCAAATCTCCAAATAGGCATAGAGGATTTTACTTAGAATATTTTAGGATAGATTACAAGGTTAAGTTTTCTTGATTGATTTTCATTCAAAATTTATGAATTTTATATAGCAAGAAGTCTGTAATTTTTCCTTTTCCTGATTTTAAAGGTTCTATAAAACTTTCATAAGTATTTTGGTATGTTTGGGGTCATTTTGAACTTACAAATAAAATTTGATATTTCATTTTGTCTTTTTGATGTTCAGGATCATTTTTTTTAATTTCTGATTAGTAATTGTCAATATGAAAGTTATCTAACAGAGCTCAAATTTGAATAGATTTATTTTCATTTGCCAACTTTAAACTATGACTTAATTCAAACCCAATCTAACATACTAAGTTGACTCAAGCAAAGTATTTAAATTCCAAATTACAATTGTAATTTCTAAAACTTTTATTAAAAAAAAATAGAGTATTATGACATTTCTCCATACGTATTCACTTTTTCATCCTTCCAAAAGAATTTCAAAATACATTCAACAATCAGATTTCAATACCAAATAATGCCATTTGAGTAGAGTAATACAATCCTTTATTGATTCAAAGATATACATTTACAATTTCTTTTTTCACTCCTCAATTACAATATACAGAATATGACTTTTTTCACATTCTTTCAAAAGAAGAAAAACAAAGTATATCTCTTTCAAAATTCAATTTACAACTTTCGTAGCCCATATAAACCATCTTTCCATCACAAATAATATAGAAGATCATCCACTACAAGTGGGAAAAGGTTACATTAAGAAACGATCCCAACAAGGACTGTCAAGCTATCTTCTTTCTCAGTTCCAGAACAACAATATGAATTTCCATCATTCTCAAATTTGGTCACAAGAGAACAGGGGAAAGGCAATGCTCTCCAACCAACCAAGACATACAAATTAAAAGGGAGAATCCATCCTTCCTCATTGGCCCTTGAGCCCCAACCACATTGCAATAAGAAATGTTTTTTTCAACGCATGGAAACAATAGGATTCCACAACACAGAAAAATTTCTCATTCAAAACACATTCCAAAACAAAACTGCAGTTTGCCACCAACGAACAAAACAACAAATAACACTCAGGCTTCATTTCAGATCCCTCACATGCCCTTATGCCTCCCCCAAGCACCCCTTATTCCTCAAATTTCCTTATGCCTCCCCAACCTGTTATGGCACCCCATAAAAAGTAAAGAAAAGTAAGCTATTTCTTTTCAAGGTGGAACCTAGATCCGAACTCCCTCCACACTTATACCTCCCCAAAACACTTATTCCTCCCACATAAATACCCCATAGTCTTCTCCTACACCATCCCTAGGCCATTTACCCAAATATCCCACACGCATGCTAAAACATTCACAACAATAACATTTACACAGTTAGAAGAAGAGCATTTCAAGAGCCAAGCTCTTACCTCTCCATAATGGAGTTTGTTCCAAGTTCCAACTAACAAGCGTTCCATTACAAAACAACCCAAGATCAATGAAACATAGTTATGTAAAACTTATGCAACTTTCAAAAGCAAGAGTTCCAAATAGCAAATAATTCACCCCAAAAGAAGTATGCAAAACTAAAGCAACCAAAAGAGAGTAATCCTCAACAATAAAATGAATTCAAATATATGGAAGGGGGAAGAGAGGAGGATGAGGTGGATCTTTGTAGGATGCCACATCACACATCCTCAACTTCTAACTCACAAGTCAACTTCAATCTCCAAGGCACAATAAATAAGTGGGTGAATAATATGACAGTCTTACTTACACACTCAAATCAAGCCCACACCTCATAAGGAATGAAATTAATAGCATGTAAGAAAGTGCAATTAAAATATTCAACTAGATTTACCAAAATGCATAGTGAAAGCTAGATTTAAACTCTCCAACCATAGGTAAGGTTGGTATGCAAATTTAAAAGATTTGGGATGAGTTTAACTTTTCCCACAAGTCTCCAAAATCAGTCTCAAAGGACAATTTCGAAGTCCAAAGAAGATGAAGTGTTTCATACTCCAAATTTTACTTACATATCTCTTACACATCACTTACACATTGCTTACACATATCTTACAACATTTAATACATGAGTCAACCACTCCAATAATTACTTTCTTATGACCCAGTTTGATTAATTTATTTTAACAATATGATTACTCACATTATATACCACAAATTATTTAAATAAAAGGGATAAGCACATCACTTAATAAACACATACAAACATCAATAAAAAGGAACCAAATAAATAAATGCACATAACCCTTGGTCGCATTTAACGGTGATCCCCCCCTTGTGAATCCCTAAAAATCAAATACACACACATGAACAATACAAGTTGTCATGGTGGCCTTGTTGAATTCATCTATAATTCCAAAGTAGTTGGTCTCCAATTCCCTGATGTTTGTTGTGATATTTTTAACTTACACATTACAAATACCCCTTTTTCCTCGTGGCCATATAAGAACATCCAAATGAATATAATAAAATTTCAAAATCATAAATATATATATGAATCACAACAACATCCAGAAAATCAACAATATCACTTACAATTTCATCAGCAACTATATAATCATCAATTTTAAATTAAATTTTCTTGGTCTGCTCAATATATCTAAATATCACATGTCCTAACAACATCCATATGTGTGTGTGTGTGTGTGTGTGTGTGTGTGTGTGTGTGTGTGTGTGTATAACCATGTCCAACATCATGTCAACATGTATATAAAATGTCTCTAACAATCATCATGCATCATATATGAATCAGAGTCAACAATAGTCCATGATCTGACATCTAACAACATACTAAATCAAACCTATAATAATGTCCATAATATAGTCAGTCGTATCATGATAAATATCAAAAGTGTCGAAGGGAAGTGGGCACTACATTAAATATCAACCCTACAATTGTTAGGTAAGAATGAACATTAGGGGTTTTAAATAATTTCTAAGGGTATGTGTAAATGGGTGAATGGGGCCATCTAATACCCTTGTATGTTAAATTAACTATTTAATTCGCAGTATGTTTTAGAAAATATTTCAATGGCCATTAGAGGAACTAATTTAAGTGAACTAAAGTAACTAAGTGTATGGTTTATTAATTATGGGATGAATGTTAACTTAAGAAGGAAAAAAATAGTTTACCTAGAGAATTAATTCAGGGAACATTTTCGAGTTGATTATAATTAATTGACCATAGAGATAAATTAAGAATATTAAATCATTTAAATTTGACTTGGTCCATCCTTTGTAAAGTAGTAATTATTTGGTGGAGACTAAATTTAACGTACATTACGATTGGACACCCTTGCAACCTTTTTAACTTTAAATAAAAAATTAAAAAAAAAATCGCAACATTCTGGATAATTGTTTAAGGAATAATGTGGTTTTAGAACGTCGAATTTGAGGGCGTTACAAATTGACACTTCCTGAAAACAAAAATAGGTGTGGCGATGATGAAGAGCTTTTCCTTTCCTCTTTTATGTTTCTCATGACTAATATTGGAACAAAAAATAAAGTGATTGAGGAATCTTCTTGCTCTCATCACTCACCTCACTTGTGATGTGCATAACATGGCTTCAACTCTGCCTCTCTTTGATAAATGAATAGAACATTCAAGGGTTATTTTCCATGACCTTTCCCTCTTTTTTTCTAATGGGGTAGAAAATTTCTAAACAAACATGGATTAAAAACATCTATATGCATTAATATACACTTCACTTGATGCATTACCATGATGGCCGATTTGACATCGATGACATGCACATACAAGTTTATTTTTGTTAAAGAGATAAAAGAGTTACAAATTGCACCATGTTTATTTTGTAATTAATGAGCTCCTTGAGCATCACAACAACTTGAAGTTATGCTCTCTCTTGACGTCTTAGTTGCACATTGTAATGTTGAAACACAAGGAAAATAACTTCATTTCATTCTAACGACGACCAATTTCAACCTAGACTACTTTGCATTCGATTAAAGTTATTTCTTACAAAAAATCTTCATGTTGAGGTTGGCGTTGTCAATGGGTCCATTAACATAGTGGTTTGTGTAATTTACACATTCAGTTCATTGTGACTAAAAATTCCCCTTTTTATTGTTCTCGAATTTTAACAATACATTGGCCAAATATTGTATCCAACAAATCCTCATCATGGTTTGCCAAGTTTGATTTTACGAGGATCTCAATATCAACACCCTGTAAAGATGGTTTTGGAACTCACAAAACATAAACAATAAGGGCTCACTTTGGACATGGGTACTATTGAGATTGGAGATAAGAATAATCACGATCTAATTTTAACAGCGATTTATAGAGTTCCAAGCCTCAATGAACTTGTGATTTCACTTGTTTTTATTTATCAGTGGTACTTGAATTTTTGTCAAGGAGTCTACATCCACATCGAGAAAAATAAAAAAATTATTGGCTTGCACTTCATCTTGTACAACCTTTTTCCAGTCAAAATGTATCCACCTAATTCAATCATTGTTCCACTTTTTTCTTATGTAATGTTGTGTACCAGAATTCCTACAATATTCGATTTTTTCATTCACATTTTTTGCCTTCTATAAATCCTTTTTTTCAAACCCATTTACAGAACACCTTCAATTGGCATCTCTATTGCACCCCTTAGTGCGATTGCTAGTTTAATTTTTATCATCGTCTCCTTACAAATTAGTAAATAATTTATCAGGAGCATTCCATCCACATCTGAAGCAATAAAACCACATCATTATATTTCTCATATACTAACGATGATGAACGAAGCCCAAAAAGTTTGATTCACCAATGTCACACGATGTTATAAGTCAATGGTGTTTATTCTTTCTTCTAAGCTCTTACATAAAGAGGAGCACATTCGTCGACTAACTAAATGCACATTTTTTATTTTTTATTTTTTTTGAAACCCTCCAAATCATAGATCACCATATCCCATGGCCGAGGTGGGAAAACTTGTTCGGCTAAGAGGCCGAGTACTAAGGGGTTCCTCTTCCGCCAACTTCACCAGGGGAACGATCCTGGCCTCATCCCTTATTATGGTATCTCATAGCTTTGCTTTCAGTGAGAATTGTTATTAATATGTTAATCTTATTAGTTGAGAACAAATTGGATCAAATAGAAATTGTATCAAATGGCATTTGATTCAATGGTGAAAGATGCTTGGCTCTTAAATTGAGTGGCACTTACTCACGAGATCTGATAAATACATGCGTACATTTCATTGTCATTCAAGCCACCCCGTGGTTACTTTTTTCTCATTCGTCTCCCCAAACCAAACATTAGTTGTCAAGTCCTCCACCTTACAAACCTTCTGCAGTCACCTTCTACATGTTTCTTAAAATGTATTACAAAAACACTTGACCACATGAATACCCTAGCTTAACTTCCTCGCAGAACATAACATTGACAATTCATGAATTCCGCAACTTCATGGATTTTCCTGATGGCACATATTTCTGGACAGTATCAAGTCATATGTGCTTTTGAAACTCATTTGTCATGCTACAGGGCTCTATAGAATATGCTTTTATGCCTCACCTGGTAATCGACACGGTGTACACCCATCATTGCGTAGAAGATGATGTAAGTATTGTTCTCCTTGTTGGGCGGTGCAGTTCGTCGACATTAGAAACTACTAATGGATGGATAACGAGTGGGATTTTAATAAATAGTTTGATACATAAAATGATTGTGGTAATGGAGTGGGTAAGTATAACAGTTGTGAATGTACAGTTATACTCAAACACAAAATTTACATGTAATTACGTATTCCTATGTTCATTCTGTTTTCCAAAGAAGGTCATGGCAAGAGATGTAATGGAGCTACAGGAACTAAGGGCGATTCTCTGGTCTTGTCCATAAAGTCTTAGCCTAATTGGCTGCTATATCCAACAATAAAAATTGTGTGATAATATCAGGTGGAAGTGGCGAGGATATGAATACCTATGTGCGTAGGCTAGTGTCGATATTTAACTGAATAGTAGGGCCTTTGGGTTGCGGGATCCGTGGGTCACAACCAAAGACTCGTTGAGGTTGAGGCCCTTGAATGGTCATGCATGAAATCAAATCATATTTCCAAGAGCAGTCTAGAAGTCATAGGCCTAATTAGCATCTATGTTTAAATTCTCTATCTGTCATATTTTCTTTGCTTATGTGGCGGGTGTGCGTAAGATTGTTAAGCAAAGACTTCTGTCAATGTCAGTTGCTAACTCTGGCCCATTGGGTTGTGGGACCAAAGGATTGCAACCGTAGGTATTTTACTGTTGTTGACCGTTGATGGTCATGCAAAATAATTTGGTTCATTCTCGATAAATAAACTATCTATCAAAGGAAAATCTAAACTATATTTTTGGTGTTTTCCCAATATATCAGGAAAAATCAATAAAACAAACTAATCTATGGAAATAAATATTTTTGTGCTTTTCTAACTTTCCAGAGAATATATCTAATCTAATAAACAATTTAAAAACAAATAACTAGTCGGATGTAGCTAGCTATCTGTGCAGATGTGTGAATTTAAATCTAAGATCTACTCTAATTCAAATAAAATCTCTCCAACCCTACCTCAAAAGTGAATAATAAATCATGACTCTAACAAATCTATCATTCACCCACTACTTCCCCAGTAATAATGAAGAGAAAACTTCCTATTGACTTGATCAAGCAATCCTACAATCTTCGTTTGTTGATGACCATTCAAAGGAGGTGCCACATGTGGGTTTCACAAAGTTGAGGCTTCATGATCATGAGTACCTATTACAATGCCTTTATTTGAACCGTTAGGATCTAGTCTACCATCTTTAGGACGCATGGGGAGAGGATCATTGAAGATTCCCAACGGCGTGTTCTGTGGAGACACCGGTCCCATATAGGTGTTTTTATTATGCGCAGTTGTGTTGGCTAGAAACATGTCGACAAATAATGATCTTTTCTCTTCTGGAAAATGTTACAAAAACTTATTACAATTGTGTCAGGTTCTAGCGTCATGCCCACAGACCCTATGGAAACCACAATACAAGTCAATATCATAATCCCGAGGCCTTTGGTTTGTTCCTTGTTGTGCTCCAAAACCATGGTTATTGTTTGGTTGTTCACTGTTATAATTAACACTTTAGAACCCTTGCCCTTGGTTCTAGAATTGGTTGGGTTATTTACTAGGGCTTGGGGTTGGCATTTGTCTTTGTGGTTGAGGCTTTTGCTATTGTTGGGGATGATTAAAATCCACAGCGTTTACTGAAGGTGAGAAATTGTTTCTCCTTTGGTTCTTTTCATTGTTATTCCCATTGTTGTTGTTATTCATTGTACTTGTACCGATGGGATTAACAACATTAGAATTTTTGGGCTGGTCAGTTACACCATTAGTCGTGACTCCACGATTCTTATTAAGAATCTTTGGTCCTTGATTGTTATATGTATTGTTGGAGTAACCGGGAGTGTTTTGACAAGGGGTAACTAACTTCCCATTTCCTCCGTAGGTCTTACAACCACTGTCAATGGCCACCTGGTCGATCCAAAGAGCACCCTCCAACACCTCTTCATATATCCTTAGTGGGAACTTTTGAACCTCTTCCTTTGTCTCTCTATTGAGGGAGTGGAGAAACAAGTCAGAAAGTTATGTTTGATCCATGTTTGGAGCACTTGCGGAAGAGTAGAGAACATGTCGTCACCTCTGAATGAAGTGAGTTGCAGACTTGTTATGTTCTTGTTTGATATGAATAAATTCTCTGATTCCTGTTCACAAAATCTTGTTCATATCAAAGGCTTTGATAAACTCTGATACTGGTTTCTTGAACGAGTGTATCAAACCCTCTGATATCCTATAATACCATTCAAGAGCAATACCTTCTAGTGTCTTAGGAAAAATCATTGCAACGACTACATCCCATGGGAGCAACTCTCAAATGGCCATTGCATAAGCCTTAATTTGGGCATTTGGATCACCCTCCCCCTTGAACTTTGGGAGATCAGGCAAGGGTCTTGGGAGCATGACTACCCAAATGGATAAATCTAGGGGTTCTTTGAGATACTCAGAGTAATTCCACATTGCATATGTTTCCACCATTGAATACCCTTGTTAGGGAGGTGGGGGTTGCATTGGCTACTGAAATGGGACAACATAGACATTTTGCGGGTATATGACATCCCTTTCATTTGTCCATATGGACCTATGTAGGTGTACATGTCGCCCTGTGGAGATTTAGAATACATATGTATATAAGGGGGTTGACTTCCTTAATATGGAGCTGAAGGCGTGAAGCCAGGGAATGTCACATTTATAGCTAGTATGGTGTTTGATAATGCACTTATGGTTGGCACTTGTTGTGGATATCCATATGTGGCTTGAGGAGGCATACCCAAGGTACCCATCCCAGTTAACAAATCTACATGGTTCAGAGTATTCATGTAGACTGGCGGATTTTGGGAGGTTCGTATTTTCCCATAGTTTTGTGGGTAGGAAGGAGCCCTTGCTTGCCTTGCTTATGAATTATGTGTATTCTGGGAAAGATCTAACTCCTTGACTTTATCATCCAAATATTAAATGACATCACCCATTGACGGCACGGTGCCCTGCTTAGATTCCTTTGGTTGAACCCTTGGAGGTTGTTGATGAGTATGGTGTCCTACTACGAATTGTTCATGATGTTTCCACCCCTCATTGGTTGTATTGTCAGTTGGTGGTGGGGTATCATTACTGTTTTGAAGTGGGACACGACCTTGTCCCTGCAACCTATCAAAAGATTAGTTCATTTGTTGGAATTTCTACTCACTCCTAGCATATCATGATGGATACTCATCATCAAGATGGGGCAGTTGATAGGAATGCATGGTAATGGACTGTGGAAATAATACCTGAGGAGATGAACTCACTTCTCCAGTAAATGTCATGTTATTTTAACTTGATTGTTCAAGGGTGTCAGTCTGAATGATCTAATACAGTTCTTTCATGCGTACAAAAGAACCAACATTGGTTCCCTGAAGTAGAGGGTTTTGAGTGGATGAGTGGTTGTCTTCCCATGTTGAAATTGAAGGTGATTATTGTGTTATGATTGACTGGTACTGGTACAAGTTAAAACCTAAGATGGATCGACTGTACTCATCATATCCCAACATATTCGGGGGGTATAAGAATACCCGCAAAATAAAGGATGGATGAAAGCATAAACATTTAGAGAATAGCTCTTCATGTCGGGTTCACCAATTTGTACAATAGAAAATCAACATGTGACCTTCTATGCATCTGACCTCCCAAGGTCGTGTCGAGACATCTGGTGTAGAATTGAAATGGGAGTGAAAGTTATGGTGATTACTAAGCTAATTGGGTAACCTTATGTCTTCGACACACAATAACACAATCTACGAATCTAAGGCAAAGAATACTTTCCTAACCTGAAGGTGTGTTATGGTAGGTTTTGATATGATGGCTACTTGGAGACTCCAATTGATTTCTAGTTGAGCCGAGATTCTATTGACCGGTTGTGGAATGCGTGGAAAGTAACATGTGGGTGCCTCATATGGGTTTCCAGACAAGGTCATGGAAATTGAGACAAGAGATGTAATGGATCTGTAGGAACTAAGGGTGATTCTCTGGTCTCGCCAAGAAAGTCTTAGCCTTATTGGCTACTATATCCAACAATGAAAGCTGTGTGATAATATTAGGTGGAAGTAACAAGGATATAAATACATGTGTGCATAGGCTAGTGTCGATATCTAACTGACTAGTAGGCCCATTGGGTTGTGGGACCTGTGGGTCATTAGAAAAGACTCGTTGAGGTTGAGGCCCTTGAATGGTCAATCATGCAATCAAATCCTATTTCCAGGAGTAGTCCAAAATTCGTAGGTATGATTACCAGCTATGTTTAAATTCTCTAACTATCTTATTTTCTCTGTGTATGTGGTGGGTGTGTGTAAGATTGTTAAGCAAAGACTTGTGTCAATATCAGTTACTAAATCTAGCCCGTTTGGTTGTGGGACTAAAGGATCATAACCGTAGGCCTTTCCCTGCTGCAAACCATTGATGGTCATGCAAAATAATTTGGTTCATTCTTGGTAGATAAACTATCTATCAAAGGAAAATCTAAACTATATTTTTGGTGTTTTCCCAATATATCTCAACAAATCAATAAAACAAACTAATCTATGGAAATAAATATTTTTGTGCTTTTCTAAATTTTTAGACAATGCATCTAATCTAATAAATAATTTAAAAACAAATAACTTGCCTGTAGCTAGCTATCTATGCAGATGTGTGAATCTAAATCTAAGATCTACTCTAATTTAGATAAAATCTCTCCAACCCTACCTTAGAAGTGAATAATAAATCATGACTCTAATAGAGCTATCATTCACCCACTACTTCCCCAGTAATATTGAAGAGAAAACTACCACTAACATGATCTACTTGCAACTATCTGATTAATTGAAATTAATTGTTTCTCTACTTTATTTGATATGTAATTTGACAAGACAAAGCAAACAAATACACAAATCCAACCTGGAAGAGCAAGAGATTTGGAAAATTTGGTAGTATAAGTATTTTTCCCCTCAAATCTTTCCTTTCTTTCTCTGAGTGTTCATGTGTGTCCAAGGATTGGGAATGCAAAGAACAACATTAAGAGGATGGTGCTTGAGCGATGGCAGCTTGGAAGTAATTTGGACGTAATGAAGGTAGAAGAAAGATAACACAAGAGATCTAAAATTGGCTATACAATTCCTAGCAAGATTATGGCAGCACAACAATGCAAGATAAACAAAATTCTCAGGCCTTTTGCTTGAATAAAATAATGGAATATATAGGAATGTAGGCTAGAAGGTTACTTGATGCATAAGGAATTGCAGAGACAGTTCCACTCATTACATCTATTTAAAAATAGAAGGAACTAGGAGAACCAAGAAAATGCATCTATTTTTAGCAAATTTGACTCACGGACACGTTCAAAAGATAAACTTAAGTGAATCGTCTCTTGCAATTTCTAGCATGAAGATTCAGGAAAATTCGATCAGGACTGCTGCCCTTTGCAGGGCAGTGGTTTTAGGACCACCACCCTAGTCAGGGCAGCGGTTTGCGAACTACCACTCGGGAAGGGCAGTGGTCCTGACACTAAAGGCCAAAACAAGCACATAAGGAAGGGGGAGAGGGAAAAATGTGAGGAAAAGATAAGTAAGGCTATCTAGGTGAAAAATATATACTACAAATGGGTTTTTGGAGCTCGAACACCTTCTTGAAAGGATTTTTAATCATCACTGGGGACCGTTATAACCATTTTTTTCCCGATAATGTAGCACGTGTAATTTTGGGTGCATACAACCACACATGTGTACTACTCTTCTTGTTGGGTTCATTCCAAAGCTTTAGTTTAGAAATTAGAGAAGCTTCTCAAATGCTTTCTTTGGGCCAATGCCTCCTTTGGAAAAGAGTTTCACAAAGTTGCATGTGAGACCTACTATGTTTGCTAGGAATCTTGGGGGATGTGTCTTATTGATATATTGTCGGTTTCTATCTGTGGACAATGATTTAGTTATTACTTATTTAGTATCATTCCCACAAAAAATATCTATATGTTGGTCCTCCATACCCAAAGCAAATGATTTATAGAATATATTATCTATTTGATAAGTACCTTTGTAACCTAGGAAGGGTTGGTATCCCAAGGTAAAATTTTGTATATGAAATGGTGCAGAAATAAATCCACAAGAAATATCAAGAAATTTACCAATATGATGTTCCATTTGAGTACCAAATATTGCAAATGGTTGCATCTGAGCGGTCATATCTCCTACTTCAACATGATCATCTGTGGTAAGTATTTCATGACAGAAACCTTGGATTTGTTCTTTGAACCATTTTGCATCGTGTTTGCAATAAGTACATGAATAAATCACATGAATTTTCATTTCTCAAGAAAGTATCATAGTTATTGAAGTAACATGAGTTACATAACCCAAAACGACTATTTCTTTCCCCGTCAAATTCTGATAATAAATAGTTCTTGAAAACAAATCAGCTTGCAAAACAAATCAAGTTTTTTCATTGAGATAATGTTCATAATCAACTCTTTTAATAGATAAACTAAGATCTACGGTAGAGATCTCTTGCAAAGTATTTAGCACTCATTTTGGTGAACTAGCCATCATATTTATTTGGCTAAGTGGGATGCACTTTCATGGCATGAAAGTACCCCTAATGGATTTAATACCATATCCATTGGTGTACCATTATGTAAATAAGGCATATCTTGTATGGGTAAAACTCTTAAAATAATACCTTTATTACCATGCCTTCTAGCTACTTTTTCACCCACTTGTATTTTATGTTCAATAGGCTCTTTGTGAGAAATCGATAATTTTATGCATTGATAGTCAAGAAGCATGGAAATTTCTTCTGCGCAATGACATTGAGGAGGGCTCCCCTTACGCCCATCCCGCATGTGATGCCAAAAATTTCACTACGTCAAACGACAACAAAATTAAATAACATAAATAGAAAATTTACTACAAAATGTTTTTTAAAAGGAAAGATTAATAAACACTAATTACGTTTGTTTATATTCTCATTTATTAAATACTACGCTCCCCTAAAGGAGACAGAACCTGATTAATAATTAAAGAATATTATTTAATTTCCCTAAATATTATGGTGGAGTTAAATCCCCCTCTTAGGTTCCTATTAAATTTATTTTAAATATTTCCCATACTAAATTTGTTTAATTCTTACCCACTTAAGTTCATATTAAATTTACGAATATTATTTCCTAAGTTCATTTTAATAATTTTTTCCCTAAGTAATAATACCCATGTCATTCATTTAGTTATTTAGATACACATTTTACTTTATTGATTTTAATATCCTTACATAATTTATTTAAACCACGTATGCACAACATTTGTTTATTTATCCATAATTAAAATGCCGCATGCTAGATGTTGACATTTTTTTAATCATGTAAAAAGGGCAACTCAAAACATTATTTTCAATGCAAGGCATTAACGTGATGAATGTAACAAGGGGAAGACATATATTTTTCATTGTGTTTTTAGCTGCAGTAATTGATTAACAACATGCAATCTGCAACTATGTCTCTTGTTACAGTATGTAACACCTTACATATGTTTCTATTCGATGTTCGTCTTTAGCAAGGAAACAAAGAAATCCTGAAGGACCAATGCATTGCCTTGATGAAGGTTGGAATCATAGTACATGTGGGATGTTAAACTCCAAAACAGATAATAGAGTTGTTGATTACATGTAGAAAAATTCATTATTAAGTTACAGGTACATCAAAATTCATTATTTATTCATGTTTAAATGCTATTAATCATGTGATTGAGTTGTTTATTTCATTATATGATCAATAAATATCATAAAAATATGAACACATAAATAAGTAGACAACACATTTATAGAAATTAATGTCATTTACTCATGAAGAAATTCAAAGTTTCCCACAAAATCCGTGAGATGTAATTTATAACTACTAAAATATGATATACATATGTATAAAGCTAAAGGGAAGCAATGAAGAAGGAACATATCATTGTTTTTTTGTTTCCTCTGATTCTTCATTATTTTAGCTTTAACTCCTTTATTTTCATCTTCTTTGCATCATTCAATTACATCAGTGTACCTGAAAGAGAAACATAAGATTGTCAATTTTGAGCTCAGGGTTAAATCTACATGCCTGTGTTATTAGCTTTAGGAAAATGGGTATCTTAAAATAAAAAGGTATAAGATACATCAAGTAATAGATACAAAAGTGAGAAATCTGTATCTTACAGAAGAAAATGCAATTCTCATAATCACGACATACAGAAAAGAATAAATAAAATTAACTATGCAATATAAGAGATGTTAAAGGCCTATCTTATTAACTAACTATTTGTCTTAAGTGTGTAGGTTATGTTGCAGAAATAAAAGAATGCAATTTCAGAGTAGCAATTCCATATTTATGAGAAACATAGACACAAAGGCAGTTGTCTGTCACTTTTAAGATTTCAAGTTTTCAAAATTCACCAATAATTTCATGAACAGAGAAATCAAGTGATCCACAATAATGTAGTCTAAATAATAAATAAAACCATTTTGAAATTAAAAAATTGCTATCTCGAGAAATCACATCCATTCAAGAGTTAATAGTTTACAGATATAGGAATGATTTCCAACAACACCATAGTTATTTTTTATACACAGAATATAGTTATGGAAAATTCAGGATCCCATCAAGATAATTTCAAGAAAATCAAGTTTAACGATGATGTAATCTTTATAAAAAATGAACAACATTCCAAAGAAGAAAACCTTGAGGAGTTGATAATAAATGAAGTAGTTACCATAATAAAACATTCACCCACAAAGGAAAACCTTAAATTATAGCTCATGATATATCAAAAAGGTATAGAAAGAAGATATAGGATACTCATGTTTAAGTCATGATTGCCATAAAAGTTAACAAGGCACAAATTTATGAACACGTTCATCAATAATGGGATGGTGCACATCAGAGTACGGTCAAATTTAAAAAGAAAAGTTGGAAAAACAATATAAGGCATAAGGAAAACTTGTTGCATGTAATGCGCCTTTTAATAGCAATTTCAATATTAAATTATCTGACCCCAACCAACGACCCTGTCAAGTATTAATGTTATTAATTTCTTCCCTCTCCATATACCTTCCCTATTGGCCTCTTTTTTTGCTTTGGGAGTTCACATTTTTCAACCCGGTTTTTATTTTTACCTACACTGGTCTTGTCTTCTTGTATCCTGCTCATGTGGATTGGTTGCGGTTGCATTCCTTTTGGAAATGTGAGCTAAGAAGGTGGACGCCTTTTTACTGTAGGAAATGGCGAATTGAGAAAAATCCTCATTCGAGATCCCTTTTTCTTACATTTTTCCTACAATCGTGGCTTTTCTCCTTGTTGCACCTGTTATTTTCCATTATTCTGGGGCATGTGGTACTTCAACATTTGAAAAAAATCTTTTCTGTTGATGCTCAGATGGATGCTCTTACCTTGTTCTAAGATTTTATTTGTTTGTGTAGTGTCCTGCTTAAAACAAAATTCAAAATAATAAATAAAAAGTAGAAATTTGGGCTACAGGATGGTGTGTGGTAGATGAGTTAATGGAATTGATTAATTAGGTGGTAGTAGGATTGTGTAGAGACATAAGAGGCATGTGGCAGCGGTTGTTCAGGGGCTGGGCATCCTTCCATCCTTTCTAACTTGTCATTTTCCTTGCTTAATAATTAAAGCATTTAAATATGTATAGAGGCTTTGACCCCACAGAAACCCAACTTCGAGTTGTAAATTTTGTAGTATTTGGATAGTTATTGCAAGGGCACGACATAACCATTGAAGGGGGATGCAGAGAATGGATCTTGCATGGTTATGATATGTTTGATAGAAATCCTGAAGAGATGAGGCCTCATGAACCGCAATGATTGCAGTATGTGCACAAATGAGTTTGTTAAAACATCCATGTTCCTCCTATACGATAAATAAGTCTCTAACTTGATCAGTTTGCATTTGATCGGATACTCCCGAATCATGAAAAAATGCGATCTCTAAGATAGGGTACAAAATTCCATCAAGCATAAAAGATATAAGAATATTTTAAGTTTTTGTAGTTGCAAATGCTCTGCTGGATGTGTATGCAAAGGTGGAAGCATAACCAGGCTAAAATAACATCGTTATATGGGATTGAGGGTTCTATGCTTGTTGAGACTGCACTAGAGGGACAAATGGGTTCTACCCAAAGTAACTCCTTTCAGGAGCGCTTCCAGAAATGAACAAAACTTTCAAGCCATTTGAACTGCCAAAAAACTTTAAATACTACTTCACCCTTGCAAATGAATGACAAAGATACTACAAATGAAAATAGCATGAAAATAAAATGATGGCATTTGGATACTCCAAATCAGGTGCATGAAAATAGTAGCTCACCATTAAACAATGAAGGCATTGAGGATGATGTTGTACCTGCTGGGTTTGTCACGTCAAGGCTATGGATACCATGTAAAAAATGAGCTGCTTCTTATTCTCCAACTGCCTCTTTTTCAGCAACAACCAATTTGGCATATCCCAATGGTTCGAATAGTGGACGTTTTCTACATGCTAATGTTCATAAGACATTAGGAATTTCTCGTAGAGGTGTGCAGAACAAATTTTTTCCTCCTATGCGTTCCAATGCTACTAGTGGTGGGGCTTCTGCTGCATCACGTGCTCCAAGCACTGGTGATAATGGATTAGAAGAATCAACAAAAAAATAATAAAATAATAATTGCAATCTCCATTCATGAGTGTTGGAGCATTGGAGTGCACAGTTTATCTTTGATGCAACCTCTTAATGGTACTGTGGGTGTGGTCCGTTGGGGAAGCTCTCTCCCTTACAAAATAAAATGAGAATCTTTTGTTGTAACCTCTACACCAGTGCCTTCTCTCTGCCTACCTTTTGCCAGCGATGGAAGCTTTGGATGTTGTTTGCAGGCCCTTAAAAACATGCTAGAACAATGGTGAATTTTTTCCCTGGGGTTGCATCACTCCATCCTAGTTATGCCACTTTTAGGAGATAGAGTTGTGTCTGATGGAGCTTTGGGATGAGGCATGGGTGCAAAAGGAAAAGCTTGGGTTTCCACATGACTATCTGGCATCATGTGGAAACAATGGTGGTCTCAATGGATCATGAGTGCACACTACCTAGAACCCACCCCACATAGCCACTTCACTCATTCTTCACAGGCATGGTTCATCTCTCCGTATCCTTCATAATTCTTTTTCTTTAGTTTTCAATTGCAATGAATTAAATCTAAAACTTTGGATTATCTCCCATTCAATTATTTTTATATAAACTTGTTTTGTCAAAAATAATAAAACAAAATATGGCACTTGGGTAACCCAAATAACTCTTGGTAGCTGAGCATAAAATTAAACCCCTCCTTCGGACATAATTTTGAAAAAACTTCGCAACCAAACTACTAGCGTGAAAGAACAAAACTTCTCCTTATGTTTTACTTTACTGACTTGTAGTTTGATCGTCATCCATGGATGCAACCACAACCTTCTACGTTGTTAGACCCTCGATGTAAAAATTAGGTGTTCATGTCCATTAGTATTGGAAAGAACTAAAATATTCGCCAACTAAAACAACCCTCTCCATCTATCTTGCAAAGTTAGAAAATGCAATTTTGGGAGACTTGCAAAACAACACCACGAGCCCCATAAAGAGTTGTCAAGCATTGTATATGTTCCTTGTTATGTAGAGAGTCACGTCAAGCATTATTTTGACCTTGTTTTACCATTTGTGTTCTTTTCATCACTCCTCTAGGATCCCTGTTATCTCATGTTGCAATTTTAGGAAGTTGTTAAAATCCAAAAGTTTGGTTTCGTATTGGCTCGCCGTTTGAACCCTGAACAACGAAATGCTTGTTCGCCTTTGCAAATCTCTAGTATTTTTACTAGACAATTTCTTGGAACCTTTGGTTCAGGAAAATCATATTCCTAGTTAGTTTGGAAAAGGTATTTTGTAGGCCTCCATTCCTAGTTTTGAACTAGGTCAAACTTGACCAATTATGATTTGTGGCTCCGAAAAACCCGTCGCTATTTGAAAAGCGTCTTCCAATTCTCATTTCTGTTGACTCTGACAAATTTTCCATTTATAGGGGAAATGTAGGAAATTTCTCGTTGCATGTTTGTTCATCGAACATTAGTTTTGTAGGTGGTTTTGTGAGCCATCAAGCTAACTTTTGATCGTTTCCAACCATGCCAATTATGACTAATGACCTCAGAAAACTGGTCGTCAATCGTTAACCGTTCGCTAGTTCTAAATTCCGTCAGTTCTTGTGAATTCTTGGGTTATAGGAGGAAACACAAAAACTTGTTCAGGGTGTGTTTATTCATCAGAAGACAACATTTGAAAGTGGTTTCTTCACCTCCGAGTCTAAATCGAACGTTTTTGTAGCTAGTAGGAAAACGTAAAAGGAAAGTTGTAGGAACCCTATCGGGTTAGTAAACCATCTTGGAAACTTGTTGACACTTGTAAATAACTACTTGAAATTCTACTATGTGAATGTTGTGTGAAATTAAACGTTTGGAAAATAGTGTTTAACTCTCTCTTTCCTTTCTCCTTCTCTCTCAATGGTTATGAAATGAAGTGAAATGAAATGAAATCAATACATGTCACTAAACCTTTTGTTTTGAATTCAAATTATAATCATGATTATATGTAAATGGGAAACTGAAAAACTTAATTATGCTAGATTAGGTGGATATGCCAATTTATCACTGATTTCATGCTCACATGGTTTTGCAGGATGCAAGAAAGACGACGAAAAGGCATTGAAATTCATTGTTTATTATTATATTTATATAGGTCATTGTAAAAGGTATATATTATATATAATGTAGTCCCATGTTACAGAGAATCAATATGTATGAGATAATAGTTTTAGGGATATCTTATGAAATGTGCATTTAATCACAGGTTCAATTTGATTCATAGTTACATATGGTATTAAAAAAGGGAATGATTTATATATATAATAAATGAATTTGAATTTAATATCTTATAGTGTATTTCAAGTGAATAATAGATGATTAATTAATTGGGGTGCTTCATGTTTTCCTTATTGTAAAGAATGTATGAAACAGTCAACCCTAGATTTTGTATAACTAACCCTCTTGTCTTATTATTTTCAATAGAAAACTGAAACCTTATTATAATTTACAGTTAAACATGTATGCTCATGGAACCTTCTATCTTACTAATAATGTCAATAAAGAAGTCCCTGTATGTTTCATGCTCATCACCCTTCATGAAAAAGATCTAGCATAAGAAAACTTGTCAAAAATTTGAAATTGGTTATCTTATACTGTAGTGAGAATGAAACTATAGGTCTGAAAACGTGTTAGGTGAATATCACCACTATTAGAAATAACCTATATAGTATGTTATTTGATGAAGTTAATATTTAACACTTACTGTAGCCTCCCTCTCATTCTACTCACATCATTTTGCAAAGCATTATCTGATGAGGCTATAAATTGGCCATAAATTACCATTATTTTGTCCTTCCAAAATACCTTTAAAAGTGGATTTAAATGTAATCTAGGAACTTAGATCCCATATAGTTACAGTTATTCTTTAGAATTTTTTTTATCCTGTACTAATCCTATTGATTATTTGGGATATCTTGTGTATATAAAGGAAATATATGCTAGTATTGAGAAAAGTGAGAAAAATGCTTTAAAATAAAATTTTCAAATTCCTCTTGAAAAATTAGCAAGTTCAAAAAAGGATATCTTCCGAGGTGTGCAAAAGTTATAGTTGTTTGAAGTTAGCTGCAGAACACACATAGTTAGTTCCAGAACTTGCAGGTTTAGTTCTGAAACTCGCAGGTTTAGTTCTGGAACTCGCAGATTTAGTTCTAGTTTTTGTATCAATTGAATGAAATTTAGTTCTAGAAATTTCAATTCATAGACAAATTAGATTTAGTTCATGAACTTGTAGATTTAGTTTCAGAACTTGCATAAAAGGAATGACAACTTTAGTTCCTTGCAAAACAGTTTTTGAAATCAGAATTCAAATGGGAAATATCAGATAATTTTTTTTCCCAATGTGTAGTGTATTTTACCAGTGGAAAATAGATCTGATTTTAATTAATTGGGAAAAAGTGTATTAGATGAGCACTAAAAGTTCCATCCTTACCTTGAAAATGAGAGGTTTTTGTTCATAGAATGTGTTTTAACAAAAATCTCATTGTCTTATTTGTTAGACCAATGCTAAATGAAAAAAACATGTTCAGACCTAAAAGTTCTAAACAGAAACAAAAAATTCAAATTATGAGAGAGGTTTTTGTATAGAAATGTGTAACCCTCATTGTGTTACATGTTTTACCAATTTTAACTTTTAGTGATAGTCCAAGGAACTATGTTTAACGTTGAGAAGTTACGTATAAAATTCAAATGGAAAATCCTATATGGTCAAAATCAATTTTGAAACCCTTCCAATATCTAGATGAATAACATTAATTACTAAAAGTAAGGAGAAGATATCCCTAGTAAGTGAGATTTTGACCAATCATAGCCTCTACAGTTTGTTTAGCGACATCGTCATGAAACCTAAAATAAGTTTGCTGGTAAGTAACGACACTTGATATGTAATCTGGGCAAACATTATCTATAGTAAGTGTTCCTCTTCCAAGAGCTTGGCCACTCACGATGTGTGTAGTAAGGTTTAGAATGTGTCTTCTTCAGGTATGACTTACGTCTTTCCATAGATGAATAGATCACCACTACCCTTGAAAGTAACCTTAGCAGTTGGGAAGTTAATATTTGATACATTTCTGCAGTGTAATATTCTAATGCACTTATTGTACCCTTTTTCTAATATCCCTCTCATTCTAGCCACATCAGAAAAGCAAAGGGGGGTACCAAAATGCAAAGCACTATCATCCTACAAGATAATTAATCCTCATAACTAAAATTTATGGTACTTTACCTTAATTTGATCTATAATAGGGTGTAAAACCCTGAGTGAAAATTGAAATTTAACTAAACCTCATTCGATTAGGAGGTTAGCTTCTAGGTAGAAAATGGTAAGTAGATCCTTGAAAATGAAATTGATTTTGAAAGATGTTGAATTTAGAGAACCCAAGAAACCAAAATCTTGGTCCCGTAATCCCTTGTTATGCCCTTTGATGACATTAAAAATAAATTTAATTTCACATGTGAAATCATGAAATGCAGAAACATGGGATCTTACCTTGAACAAAAAAGCACTTGTGGTTCATGTGTAGTTTATAATACTTCCAATCATGTACTTCTTCTTGATGTTAGACAAATACTTTTGTAACTCTTTTTGTTATAAAACAATGCTAATAATGAGACCATAGTACGATGTAAGAGTAAAATGAGATTTGAGGTTAGGAATAATGTCACTCTTGGAGTCCTTATAACTCAATTAAACATTTTCATGTGTTACAAATAATATGAATTGACCTTGGTGAGATCAAACTTTGAGAAAACAAAAGATATATATATATAAATCTAAATACAATTACTTGATGTGGAAATGTTGAATGGATTCAAAAAGTTATTGATCTATATTAACTATGGTAGGGAAATAAATTTTACGTGATCGAAGAATGTTTTTGGGTAATGGGTATCTTGAATCTAATCCACCCCCCTTAAATCCTAATATTTCATTCTAGACATCAAGTCAGATTAACATGAGTTGTAAGGGTAAAATTTAGACATTGAATAAACGTTTGAGAAGCATATTCTTAACATAAGAACAAGATAATTAAGTACTTTATATGTAATTTGAATTATGCCAAATAAGTATGTAAGTTATGGAATTTTCCGTAAAGGATAAAAATCCAACTTAAAATGGTCGAACTGTAAATTAAATGTGGAATGAACTTAAGAATCTGTAGGTGGAAAAAGGAGAAAATTATCCTTTCACAATAATGTTCTTGGAATGTTAATTGTAACTAAGATGCAATTAAAGAAATGATGTGTTGTGGGTTTTCCAATCCTTGAGTCCTTTTTCTTGTGGTTGGGTCATTGTTAGTATTCATTCATTGGGAAAAGTGTGGCATCGACATGTCTATGGTGTTTTCATGTGTCTATGTGAGTCGATGACTTGTAAGTGTCATATGCATCTTTGAGTTTTCTTTACATGGAGCCCTTGTGGCATTGTGAAGTGAGCAATGTAAGTGAAAAACAAATTATCCTAGTATTTTTACTATTGTTTTTGTGTGTGTAAAATGTGGGCGTTATAGTTGGTATCAGAGCAGAGGTTAATGCTCTCGAACCTCTGGGGAAGATTGGAGTTGTGATGGTGTTGCATGATAGTGGTGGATATTGGAAGAGTAATGTTATATAAGCATGATGTGAAAAATATTACAATTGTGATTTTATGAATGCACATGTTGTGCATGTCACTTAGTGCATAATTTTTGTTGTGTTGATGTGTTTGAGATGAGATTATTATCCCTCATTTTCATGGATTCAATGAGGAATTCACGTGTAATGTACCACCTTATTGTGTGTGAAAAAAATATTATTATTGATTACGATGTGTTGGAGCATTATGGAATTATGTGATATGTAGGTGTGTTGATGTGTTGTATGACAAGATTGGTCTAAAGTGAATTGGATTGTATTGTGATGTCATCACCGTGTTGTTATGAATTGTGTGCATCACCATGTTGTATTGCAATTGACTATATGTTGTAATGTTAGACATTGTGTTCCTCAAACGTATAATTCATTTAATATGTGATGGTTCATATTGTGATTTAGGGGAAATATGGTGAGCATATGATCCCTATTGTACAATGATTGCACTTTGGGTACAAAATGTGGTAATGTGATGTATCGTAACCTGTGAAAGTAATGATTATTTTTAACCCTATATATAAACCATGCGTAATATGCTATGGTTATTTTTTTGTGAATCAACATTGTGTTTATGATGTAGTTATGTGTTATGTTGTGGACCCTACACTAACTGACCCAAGGGAAATCAGTAAAAAGGTGTATGTTTGGAGTGAGGAAATGTGTACCATTGACCAATCACTCGAACTGAGTATGACATAGGAAGTGGAGCCTTACATAGGTTGAAAACCCACTTTTGTTTTTTTGGTATGTGTGGAACTTGCTCAACGGGTGTCATGCATATTGTGTTTCACGGATACCTTAGGCTCAGTAGATGGTGACTTGTACTCCTTTCTCTCTCCTGATATGGTTATCGTATGGATTCAACCTATGCGATTTTGACTATGTTGAGCCTTGTCGAAGTGGTGGTGGGATGATTCAGAAAGAGATAATGAAAATTGTATTAGTGATATGATATTTTACGAGCTGAGGCTTGATGTTTCTGAGTTCCAGCAACTCGTTGAGTACCCCCCTTGGTGGTTGTATAAGGCCACATAGTTATCGTAATGTGCTATTCCTATACATGTATTTTATTTGTAAATTGAACACTTTCCCTTTTCTTGCTAGAACCAAGACTTTTCTTGGCTAACATGTTCTTATATTTTGGGCATTTTCTTGGTTGTTGCACTAACATTCAGATTTTGCACTAACCGTGGATAATTAGCCATTTGTTTTTCTTAGTTTTAAATTGCATATGAATTTTAATTTTTTTTATAGTGTAGCACATGGCTTGGGAGTTTTTGCCACTTAGCATTTGATATGTATTGTTATGCTGGTTCTAATGTCGTAATGTGTTGGAATAGGGTCATGGGATTCACCATGGAGTGGTGGGACCTATGGACCCGCTTCGTTGTATGGGTGTACACCCCAAGGAGTTACAAATAGCTAGTGGGTTGTTCAACCATGAGTTATTATCTCACTTGGCTTAGAGGTATTTTTATTCTGTGCACCTAGGGCCATAGGGTGACCGACCTCTTTTGAGGAGAAAAAGGAAAATTTATTTTATTTTATTACTTGTGGGAGCCATAAAAGACTTGAGGGAGGCATAAGAGACTTGAGGGAGACATAAGAGATTTTTGTGGGTGTGATTGATGATTTGGGAGGTATATGGAGTTGTTTGTGATGCTTCATGAGGCATATGGAGTTGGTTGAGTTATGTGTACTCTTGATATTTTGGTTTATGTCTTGTGATGTTGTTTTCATCTTAACACCATGTACCTATAGTTATGGTCTAGAGTTTTCTAAAACCTTTGTATGTGTACCTGTTGGAAATTGTATGTTGTTGTAGTCTGCTTATGTTATGAGAACTGTTGTGTCAGGAGCATGTGTGGGGGCTATGTATGTTCTTTTCATGGTTTGGTTGATTTTTCAAGATGTGATCTAGTTGTAAAAGTATGTAGCAATATGTCCTGCGGACTATTAGTGTTGTGTTTGGCCCTAATGTGGTATTGTTCTGTCAGTTCTATTAGGCACCCATAATCATAAGACAAAAAAAATCTTAAACAAAAGAGTACTAAAAGTTGAGATTAATAAATACCTAAAAAAAAAAAAAAGTAATAAAGTAAAAGAGAACTGTCAATCTTCTCAGAACATTAAAATTTATTATATTGCCAAAATTAGTCTGTTTCCTTATGGTCATGTTATACTAAAGGGTTGTTTTGTTAAACTATAGGTGTCATTATTGACTTTCTTGCTTACGTACCCTTCGTGCATTTGTGTTGTGTCGCATTAAGGATGATGATCTTATAAGGGAAGGAAAATGTAGTGTCATGCTTAAAACAAAAATCAAAATAATTTTAAAAAAGTAGAAGCCTGGGCTGGAGGGTGGCATGTGGCAGAGAAGTACGTGAATGGTGTGGACAAGTGGTGGTAGGAGGAGACAGATACATAAGAGGCATGTTGTAGCGGTTGTTTAGGGCCTTAGCATCCTTCCATCCTTTCAGACTTGTCAGTTTCCTTGCATAATAATTAAAGCATTTAATTATGTCTAGAGGCTTTGACCTCGCAGAAACCCAAGTTCGAGTTGCAAATTTTGTAGTATTTGGATGGTTTTTATAAGGGCACAACATAACCCAAGAATAGGTATTTAGAGAATGGATCTTGTGTGGTTATGGTATGTTTGACAGATATGCTAAAGAGATGAGGAATCATAAACTGCAATCATTATAGTATGTTCACAGACGAGTTTGTTAAAACATCCATGTTTCTCCTATAAAATAAATAGGTCTCACACCTGATCAATTTGAATTTGATCAGATACTCCTAGATCATGCCAAAATGTGATCTCTTATATAGGGTACAGACGTCGATTTTTGTAGTTGCAAATCTCTGTTTGACGTGTATGCAAAGGTGGAAGCATAGCTAGGTGAATACGCTCATCCATGGAGAAATGTAGATCTAGGATGGAGTGGTCTTGTGGGAATTCATTTCTTCCAAACACAAAGCAGCTCCTTTTAGGACCTCACTTCCAGTCAAATATTGTTTTGAGAAACTATGTCAAGCAAATTGAACTGCACAAATGAATGCCCTTTGGATGTTTCTTTGAAAAGCTCCCTGTAATGGCATTTGTGTATACCATCTACATATTCAGTGTATGAAAATACCTACGGAACCATAAAAAAATAGTTGTTGTTATTTGCAGGATCGAGGGTTCTTTACCTTCTATTGTTGTCTCATGACATAGGCTATGGGTACCATGTATGATTATGCAGCTCAAGCTTCTTACTATAGAACTTCCTCTTTTTCAGCCACTATTCAACTTACTGGCATATCCCATTGGTTCTACTTAGGTGGACGTTTTCTAGATGCTAAACCTCATATGCCATTAGGAATTTCTCGTAGAGCTGTACAGAACAATGTCATTGCCTCTTATGTGGCTTGCAATAGCTATTGACCAGATCCTGGTGTTGATGTTTACTACATTAGAGAGTTTCCTTTTCATGGCTCTTCTGATAATGGCTTAGAAGAATTCAACAAATAATCATTTATTTACTACCTGCGAGATCTCCTTATGCAATGAAAATCTCCACCCACTGCATTGAAATCAAGTTCTATCTTCAATATATACCTGCTTAATGTCATTGTGGGTAGTGGCCAGTTGGGGAAGCTATCTCCCTTTTGCAAAGCTCAAAATAGGGATTCTCATTTGTTACAACCTCTACACTAGTGCATTCTCTGGGCCTACCTATTGCTCAGTGATGTGAAGCTTACTTCAAGCTCATTTGTAGGATCTTAAAAACTTGGTAGACCAATGGTGAATTTATTCCCTGCACTTGCATCACTCCAGCTTAGTTATGCCAAGCTCATTTTTGATGATTTAATATCTTGTGTAAAAAAGGTAGCGTTGGGATGCAGGCATGTGAATGTAAAATGGATAACTTGGGTTTCTATGTGACTATGCTGTGCAACCATTTGGCAGATAATGCCTAGTCTCAATGGATCATGAGTGCACACTACCTAGAACCCACCCCACATACCCACTTTGTTCATTCTTCATAGGCATAGTTCATCTCTCCATATCCTTCTTAATTCCTGTTCTTTATTTTTCAATTGCAATGAAATAAATCTAAAACTTTAGATTATCTCCCATTAGATTATTTTTATATAAACTTGTTTTGTAAAAACAATAAAACAAAATATGGCACTTGGGTATCCCAAATAACTCTTTGTAGCTGAGCATAAAATTAAACCCATCCTTTGGACATAATTTGGAAAAACTTTGCAACTAAACTACTAGCATGAAAGAACAAAACTTCTCCTTATGTTTTACTTTACCGACTTGTAGTTTGATCGTCATCCATGGATGCAACCACAACCTTCTATGTTGCTAAACGATCAGTGTCAAACTTATGTTTTCATGTCCATCGGTATTGGCAAGAACTAGAATATTTGTAGTACACTTTTGTTCGAGTATTATTTGTCAGTCATAGATGTGTGACAGGTACTATGTTATGTGGACCGTGCCTGTTTCCCTTCCATATTTTGGTTAAGCTCTTGTGGTGTGGTACCATCATGAAAGTATGTAAAATTATGCTTGTGAATCCCTAGTGTTGTGTATGACCCTCGTAGGGTGTTGTGATAGCAGTTCATGTTAGGCTCCCACAAGAATGAATAAACTAAAAATTCTACAATGAAATTTTTAAGAACTTGGATTACGAATAATGTAAATAGAAAGAGACTAGTTAAATAATGAAAAAAAGGGAACTTCCAATCTTCACAGAACTTTGAAACTTAATCATTTTGTTAAAATGTTTCTAAAGGCTACCCCGTGGCCATGCTTTAACGACTGAAATTTTAACCATAGGGTGTACTTTCATCTTTATTTTTTCTTAGTTGCATACCACCTTTTTTTCCTTCAGTGTTATGTCACATTGAGGATGATGCTTTCTTAAGGGGAAGAGAATGTAATGCCCCTTTTAGTCAACCGTAATTTCAATATTCGCAATTCTCGATAACCCCAACCAATGTTTCTTGTCAAGTATTGGATCCAAGTTATTTGGCATCTTAAATCCCTCTCCATATACCTTCCCTAGTTAACCACTTTTCCATTAGCTTTGTGGGTTCATATTTCAATTCTTTACAAATTCCATGATTTATTCTTGTTGTAACCTAGCCAAATGGTCTTGTCTTCTGGTAGCCTACATGTGAGGATTGATTGTGGTTTCATTCCTTTTTGAGATGGGAGCTGAGAAGGTGGACTCCTTTTTCTTATAGGCAAGGGCGACTTGAGCACAATCCTCGTTGGATCTCCCTTTTTCTTATATTTTTCCTACGCAAACATAAGGCTTTTCTCCTTGTGAGTGTGCAGGTGTTGTTTTCTATTGACTTCCTAGGTGCTTGCTACTTGAGTTCCAACATTTGAGAAAACGTGATTTTCTCCTTGGATGCTGCGGATGGATGCTCTTACCCTGTTCATAAGGTGTTCCATTTATTTTTATCCTTTCACCATGCCTGTATTCTTGATGGGGAAACACCATTTGAACAAATCTTATTTTGGTTTTGTTTTTCCTTTTTGTACATATCCCACTATCATGGTATTCCATTTGATACCACAAGGGACTCTTGGGTTGCTAGAAACTTTTGAGCAAAAGTTCCCATGCCTTAGTGCATAACCTCCACCTTTGCTTTCACAATCTTTACTCTGGCTGCTGGACTTAATACAATTATAAAGAAACTCTACCCATTTGGAATGCTGTTGATGAATACCCCTATCATACCTTTCATCCTGTTTGCTGACGCTCTTGTAGTTGTGAGGAAACAGGTTTGCAAATGGTTGTGGAGTCTAAGAATCTGCCTTTCCCTTTGTCTCACGTTTGATTTGAGTTCCTGAAATTTTTTAGTCCTTAACCCATTGGTGTTTATGGATATAAAAAACTGGATTATTCAGTCATATGGTGAGTCACATTCCCCTTTGATGGATGCAACTTCAAGGGTTTGGACCCCTTTTCTGTGTAAACATGAGACCAAGGACTGCATTTAGATGCCCTGCAATTAAAAATTTGTTGATTCGTAAGGATTGTTATGCCAAAGGCCTTGTAAGATGCATGGAATGAGTGGAAGCTTTTCTAGACATGATGAATACTACCCCTTTGACTTATATGCCAACATTAACAATTTCATGAAATGAATTGTTTTCAGTTGTTGAAATGGTAAATTTCTTTGAATTTATGGACGTTTTACAATCGTTTTACCGTGCATGTTACTATTTTGGGTTCCCGGTGATTACCTAGACCCAAAATGAAATGTTCTTTTGATTTTTAAGATTGCATATCTGGTTGTGTTACCCATGATTCTCTCTTATTCTTGTTGTTGACTGTATAAAATGGTTGCATGGGTTACTTAGCTCTCTTCTGTTTATTACGTTTTAAACTGTACAAAAATAGTAAGGATTATCTCGCAAGATTTTACTGTGCAAATATGTGTTGTATACATTATATGTTATTACTTTTGAGATCGATTTGAGGAGGGTGTGGGGATATTGACTCTCCATGGGATTCCTACCTGGAAATGGGTACCTTAACTCTTAGTCTTTTCCCTTCGATGTTCAACAAATGATCATAATGTCTCTCCCTTTGGTGTCGTTCGTTTTTTTGTGCAAATATAGTTGATTAAACCTTATCTCAAGTCTACGAAAAATTGACATGACATTATAGACGCTATTTTTCTTGAAATAAGCACTTGTTTGAGTGTAGATTTGAGCCCATGCAGTAGATAATAATATTAAAGGGCTTATTGATAGTTCTAGTTTACTACTTTACTTGAATGAGTGCTTTTTGACTGCAAGTTGCTAAGGGATATTGACATAATCTAACCATATGTTTATTTTATAAATAGGGAAGATATTATTTCCCCTTTTTACAGTTGAAATGTCCTAAACTCCACTTTGAAGGGGTCGAATGTGAACTTATGATGGCATGGTTATATTTTTTTGTGTTATAGTCTAAATTCATTTTTAATTTATTTGAAGTTATGAATCTGAGTATATATGGGGGTTGGGTTGAAGCTAGTGTGTTAGATGCATTCGTATCCATGAGATAAACAGGCCTAGCCAACTTGGCTACATGAATATTAATGAGAAGAATGCCTCTTTCTGGACGCCTTACCCTTTTGTGGTAGAATAAGAAGAAATCTAGATAATGGTAAAGCCTTAACTATTACGAAAGGAGTTTGGGTGGTACCTTCTTTCATCTATTGTAATGGTTGGGAATCATTGTTGCCATCTTGTGATAACTTAAGGCATTCCTTTTCCTATTAGGTTGGTTTGGGGTGATTTCCCCTCTAGCTATTAATAATAGGAAGAATCGTGATTTATTTTTGATGATAGAGGGCAGTATTACTTTTGAGATGACCTTGGTGATTGTACTATTTATAATTATTAATATTTCATTTGACTAAGGAAAGTTTCTCCTTTTTTAAGACTTTGGTTATCTATTTTTATTTCTAATTGAGAGATGGAGGTACTCAGGAGTGGTGAGATAAAATAATAAGTTGTTGTTCAAAATAAATAAGAGAGAGAGTTTAATTTGTTTAATAAGGTTGTGTGTGTAGTTGTTTAAGGTAAATTTTGGCTCAAACGAGGGTGTTGGAATATTTTAAGGATGCTTCTAATTTTGGTTACCTAGTGGAGGAAAGGTGGCTAAGTGCAATTCATGTAACATTTTCATACTAGTTCATTTGTGACGGTTCACTTAAATTTTATTGATATAGGTTTAAGGGTAATTAAGTTGATTGTACTGTAATTTAAATCTTGGAAAGACGATGGCATTATATTCATTTTAATTGTTTGATTTACTAATTATGTGTTATTTCTTTTATCGTTATGTTTTACTATTGTACATAACATGGAAAGATGATCTTATGTTTGAAATTTTCTTTTAGAGCTTACTCTGTATGTTCCTTGCAAGAAATTAGGTGTAGGCATGTTGTGCGGTAGATTTTCCTTTGAAAGGGGAAATTAGTGGTTAGTATGTGATGTTAAAGTCCTAACTTTAAACCTATTAAATCTTATGACTTATTTAAAGGAATGTTGATTGATGTTGAGTATTGGACTTCAATCATGTAACTTATATGGTTACATGATTGAAATCCCAATACACTCTTCACTCTATTTCGAACTCATTGGGTCTTTGATCCCTACTAGAATGATAGTAGTCCCTTTGTCGTTTCAGATAAAATGTTTATAACATATTTTTTATTGTTTCCCTTCTTATTTGAAATAGTAAATCTTCTAGCATGATTAAGGAAGTTGTTAGTGGGTTAGAGCTTAGAACTATTCCATTTAATAAAAGGTTCATTTTATGATATTGTTAATGGTAGAATATGATTCCTATGTGTATTTTCTATCATTCTCAATTCTCGTGAACTAACTCAGGCTATAAATGTGTAGATTGCCTTCCTGAATAGAAAAGGAAGAGTTGCATATGGCTGCTTTTGAGTTGGTTTGTTCCTTTGGGTTGTGCGTCGTGTTGGAAAGAAGTGATGCAACCATGTATAGCTTCCAACGAGTAATGATAAAAGTTGCTCTTGAGACAAATGTTGAGTTATAAACCCTTTTAAGACATTGTAACAATATTTTCCAAAGCATAAAAAAATGGGTTGGATAATTCTTATGAAGGTTAAACTAAGGTTTATATATTGAATAAATTAATGTAGATGTGATCTACTTGATAACTTTTGAGACTCTAAGTGATCAAAGAGGAAACTAGATTTTTTTAATAAAAATATATTTATACCTTGTTTGTCCCCAAGCTAGATTAATCAACATTATCCTTTTATGGTGAATCCTTAAATGATCTTATGCTGAAATCAATGTTTAGTTTTTGGAAGATAATGAAGTTATATAAGTAGGAGGGAAATTGTTTAAGAAACCCTTCAATCTCTCTCTCTCTCTCTATCATTTGAAGTGTAAATGGTTTACCCTTGGCAAAATTAATCAAGAAAAGTCTAATTAAAACCCTTTAAATAATCTTGATAAATTCTTAGCCTCAATAAAATACTGAGTAACAACCCATGGGACCCCGAAGCTGATTTATTTTGACTTGTTTCCCCCTTAAACCTTGCCTTGATTCATTGTAATCTCTCTTAAGTAATGTTAAACTTTAGATCCTTTAGCAAAGAAGATTATTGTTCTGAACCTAAAACAGTACTTCACCTCAATCAGAGCTTGTGCTTATCACCTGTGCAATAGAGGTGTGGAACAAGTTTCAGTGGCTTGTGTAAGATTAATTAACCTTGTGGGAAATGGAAAATGCTCTTAGATCAACGAATTAAGAAATTTATTGGTTTATTATAGAATGTTTAACCTTCAAAAAAATTGATCCTAAGCTGATTAGACAATAGTATAAAAGAAATAAGTTCACTTTTGTTATAAGAATTTCTCGAATTAAGACATGAATCTCCTTGATCGTAAAGACAGGTCTTGAAATATGTTTATGGTAAATGCATAACCTTAAAATATTTCACACCATGAGATACCCGAAGCTGTAACTATGTATTGTGGTTGGTCTCTTATGTTGTGTCTTGTAGAAGAGTCAAGTGAATTGTTCATGATGGGTGTGGTTTGATTCCTTGTTGCAAATGTGATCAAGGTTGCGTCAAAATTCTTGAGTGTTGGTTATAGCCTTTTCTGGTCACCTACGTTGTCGTGTAAGCTCCATGCAAGTCAAAAAAAATTAAAAATTATCTCAGTTTTTCAATGTTGTATTTGTGTGTGAAATAGTGGGCATTACATTGCAGCTTCTAATTTTAAGTCTTAATGTTTTACTCTTATGGAGGGAAGTCAAATAATTCTCAAGTCTTTCAGAAAATGCACCAAAGCATTGTAATTTATAGATCACATGCTTTCAAAAGATCTTCAATATTAACCAGGACAGATTTGAAATATGAATTTCCAAAGATTCATGTTAATTATCCAACTTTAAAACTTACATGAAGATATTTCAGATAGGGGAGAAACAGTTTTAAAAGAGGGATTAGGTTAAAACATCTACTGATCATCAAGAAACAATAAAGTAATGATTAATTTTTGAAGAAACAAACAACATTTACATGCAGAATATCACTTGCTTAGTAAAATATTTTCTGATTAAGGATGCACAATGATACAATTATAAAATTATAAGTTTTAAGTTTCATATCAAACATGAGCTACATGAAAGATAGGTATTTGATCAACAATGTAAGCCACCAACAGAAACTCAAATGCATCTTGGCTCAGGGTAGAAAGGATGTTAAGTTACAACTATATTTTATAAGAACAGGTAAGAGCACTGGTTGTCCATCATTACTATTAATTATAATGGGGTGTTCAGAAACGATTTCAACTATCATCTTCACATGTGGAAAATAAAGCACAGAAAATATAAACCATTAAGAAGATACAAATTTTAATTCTGAATAGTTACAAGATTTCCATCAAACTTCATGTGAAAGCTTAAAGTGTACATCTCAAAACATGCTTGTGATAACATAAAGTTTCAGTTGTATCATACAAAAGGAAAATCTCTTAAATATAATTAGTCAAGTTTCAAATTCGGTGCAACATTTCATTTTTTCATGAAAAAGCAAATCCAGATGGAGCACGAACCAGGAGAAAGGAAGCTACAAAATCACAGAGAACATATTGCAATAAGAATTATTAGAGCGCCAAAGTTTTTTTGGTTGCTTAGAGTATGAAGCAGTCGAGGAATACTGAAATATATCAACAAAGGAAAATAAGGCAGTCGTTCATGTTATAGATGGAGTATGTAAATACCGCCTTGTCCACCATTGAATCATGCTAACACAGTAAACAAGCTCCAAGGTTCTCCAGAGGTGACTTCTCAGGAAATGGAAACCCAGAATGTGCTAATACAACAGACTTAGCATCATGAGGAGAGGGCAATCAGTTCACTAATTGAATTGAGAAGAGGTTATATTATAATATGAAACTATTCTCAAGTTGAGCAATTGGAGTCAATGAAATTGACATCATACAGGAAATATTGCACATTTGAGAAAATGATCATCCAGAGTAAGAAAGAAAACATATTGCAAACCACGAATTAACATCTAGATCAATAGTAAAATAAAAAGATATAGTAAAGATAAAGTTTTCAAAGCACAAGGCAGAAGGCAACATAGCTTCTATTTTGATAAAAATAATTTTTCTTGTAAACAATAGAGAGCTTAAGATCAAGTATACTCTTAACAAATGAAAAAGATTTTTTTCCAATGACCTTAGCAAAATCACAAAATAAGAAATGTACTCGTGAAGGAGAAAAAATAATCTTGTCATTATTAGAGTTTTGCAAAAAATGAAATGAGACCATTTCATAGATTCAAGGAGAAACAATGCATACACATATCATCGAATTGTTGTACAAAGATACAAATTATGGCCAATCTAATACTAACGAAATTCTTAAGATCCCAGGCCAATTTAAGAGATAAGCACATTCAAAATAACTTGAACAAAATTTTGGAACCTTCAAAAGGAAGCTGCAAATCAAGTAAGTAAAATGGAAAATTCAAAATAGCAAAGTCGATACACGACATAAGTTTTAATAGCTACAGGGTAAAATATAAAATACACTCCATTGCGTCCAGGATAAGAATGTATTTGATGAACACCTAGCTCTATGGTTACAAGAATGGCGTCCACCAGAATTTAAAAAAAAAAGATAGGACATATTTTTGCAATAAATGGTGTGCATAAAGGGTAATGCACAGATCTATAACAAAGCCTCATAATTGGTGATTGAGTGTAAAACACTTACTCATAACCAGTGGGCTAGGAAAAGTTTTTCCCTAGGAGAAATAATGAGCCCCAAATATAAAAAGAGTAGAAATTTTACAGGAGCAATAATAATAATAATAATAATAATAATAATAATGGTTTTTACGGTCCACGATGCCGGGCGGCTTGTTTTTGGGTCAACAAGCGGCTTATAGCATATGGGACTACCTTGTACTCACATGCGGGTGGCAACTAACTTTGCTACAAACAAGGCGTACATACCCTACCCCCTGCAGGATTTGAACTTGTGACCTCTATTTCAAGAGCAATGATTTAAGTTAAAGATTTTACCTCCATAGGATCAAAACTTGCATCTCGAGCAAAGAACTGGGCAGTCATGCACATTTTGCAAATAACTTGAATTAAAAGCCAAACCCCATGTCGATTCGTGAGAGTTAAAACAAACTTCATCACCAAATACTAATCGATCCCACAGAATCCTATATCTGGAAAAAAAATATAGAGAGTATATAGGATCCTCAAGGCAAAGTTCCAAGATGATAATAATGGCAGCACGAGCTTCTAACTAAAGTTCGAGTAAATGGAAAACACAATGGCAAAAAACAACAAGCACAGACCAGGTAATGAAATCAGAGTTCATATGGATTGAACAGCCTACAAATCAAGTGTTTCCAAATGTACTAGAAGCCTTGAGAATCAGTATGGCACTCTAACCAAAAACTCACCTTCAATGAAAATGGACGAGTTCAACGACAAAAAATCTGGCATAGAAAGCTGAGATAAAGCTTGAAGTTAAACACAAATGTGGCCCTCATTCAAGATAGAGGGCCGAGAAGCACGATATACATTCTCATAAATCAATTGAAGGCAACAACACGAACTTGAAAGCAACAATAATTTCCACTGAGAAGAAATTTCTGTAGAGCTTCGCTAACTCGAGTAAGAGCTCCAATAATAATGCAAATTATCAGGGTTTTCCATGTTTTACTCACCAAAAAAATAGCTCAAGCACCTAACTCACCCAACAAGTTAAGTTCCAATGGTCTCAGATTGTATAGTAAAGAATCAATGATGAACAATGCAAATTTCCAACTCAACCGCAGTTTGTAGAACCCTATCGGAGTTAATGAAAGTACCAACGTGGCATTGCATAGAGAAAACCCTAACTCTACTTGAGTTAAGGAAAATCACCAAGGCAACATCAATCTGAAGGGACAAGGTCTGATGGGCGGGAACATGTTCTCCTAAATAATGATTATGCGTTTAGTCTATAGTCTGTGCTAATAATTATAAAAGAGGGTCTAAACTAAAAGTACCATGTGAATTGCAAAATGGGTCGAGTTATAATAGATTATTAGCATATGCCATGTGAATTCCAAAGGAAATCAATGATCACAGAAAGGGGATAATAATCAATGGATTATTATTCAAACTGTAATGCATGTCCATGCCCAAGTCAAAAGATTACCATAGCATATACAAAAAAATAAGAATACATAGTAAATATTAGAGCATGCATGATTAAAATGGAGGCCTAATTACCTTATTTTTAACAAAATAAGAGTATTATTTTTCTTGCACATGTGCTCACAGGTGGTCCTCACTTGAGTGATTTTTTTTGCTAAGTGTTGAAGACCAAAGGAATTATTTGTTACTTCCACAACAGTAAAATTTTGCATAACTGCACAAGAGGACAAAAAAGTGAAAAAGATAAATTTATCATTGGAAGTGGACAAATATTCAAATGTCACATTAGAGAATTAAGTATGATTATTTAATCCTCACGTGTATCACAAAGGAAGTAGTTGCATGCACATTGGAAAAAGCTTGCACACAAAGCAAGGGATAAAATTAGCTAAAGCATCCACCCAATTTTTTTATTGTAATAGAAATAGAGCAATCAACTGCACTTTGATTAAAGTGAATTTTTGAATTAAAGGCTATTATTGCCTCATTGTAAACAACATGTTTATTTTATTCCTTTATTTATTCATGATAAAGGCTAAAAATAACATTCATGTGCGAGTACAAACTGCAACCTGTTTTTAGGAGGGTTGGGTCAAATATTTTTGATATATATTGTGTGCATTGGCAAAGCACAAAGGTAGAATTTTTGATTTATTAAAACTAAAGCATTTTTTTTCCATTTTTACCCTTGAATGAGAATCAATTATTGTCTTTTCGATTATTTGTAGTGGTGTGTATCTTTTTATTAGCTCTTGTGAATGTTAATTCCCTAAATTAATTATCATACCTTGCTGCACATTTGGTGTTTTCTGCATAATCTTAGTGTGCATGTTAGCTGCAGTGTTGTTTTGATTTATCCCTCAACACATTAGTGTTTTGCCTTAAGATTTAACTAAAACCCATTGGTTCGTGCTCCCTCTTTTTTTCTCAATATATTGTGCATGTAATCAGTCAAATCCATCCTTCATTTTGGTGTATACCCTGATTTTAATTTAAGTTACAACCATCTTTTAAACCCTTCAAAATAAAAAAAAAATAGTTTAGTATACATTAATAAGGAACCGACCTTGTAGTCCTGGAGACTCACCTTAACATATAGATACCCACGGCCATGAGGTGTTTCCATTTTATCTACAAAAGCGAGGGAATGGAAAGATGAGAACACCTTCTATTATCCCTCAACCAGGGTGCACTTCTGAGAGATAATAGTTTTTGGCATGCCCGGTAGGACGATGATGAGAAAAAGCATTAAAGCACTCTAAAAATAGAAAATTAAAATCATAACTCTTCTGGCAACTCAACAAATCTAATATTAGATCAATACAACAATTTTCAACATCATCAAAAAATTTAGTTGTTGCGTTTCTAGGTATTTTTAATGAAAATCAGATGTGGTATTCTGTAGTTATTAGTTGTTTCCATGAGCAACAGACCTGTTTTGTATATTTCTATAGTTTACGAGGTCTCGCTCCTATAAATCCCCATTTTCATCAGCATTACCAGCCGACTCAACAACCCTTTTACCCATTTTCCCCTTCATATCAGTATTATGATCCCTATCAGAATGAATACCCCTATAACCCAAACTTGAGAAAGTAATAAGACTATCAATATGAAACATTCATTATGTAACATTCATGGAGATTGTTACATTGTTAGAGACTGGCAGTGACTAACGAAGATTATCATAAGATATTGTAGGTAGTCATGAGCAATAATATTTCATTGAAGAGGAAACTGAATGTTTAAGAGGCATGACAAATCTAGAATGGAAGAATTTAACAATACTGTTGAAGAGTTAGTCATAGAAAAATAAGTTGAAAAGGCAAGACACGTCAAAAATAGTCTCAAAATGTGCTTAGTCTTGAAAAGAAGGTCATAGAATCTAATCGGATCAGAAAAACAAGTTTTCAAACTGTGTGGATGGCATGTCCTATTTGGTACCTTTCCGGTTCACAACAAGCTACAACAATACCAGAGTTTGTGCATGTTTTAGAACACAACAATGAGTATCAAATTCGCAAGAATAAGTTCTAAAACCCCCTCAGAAATGTTTGTAGATCAATTAGAAAGGTTCTTTGTGTTTTGGGCTGATATTTCAAACAAGTTAAAGGTACATTTTTTATTTTCAGCTTTTTCATGTTACTTATTTTACGTGTTCAATTCATTACTTCAGTTTGGGACACAAAGATGCTATTTTTCAATGCTTATTTATGGATTTGTTTATCCTCAATTCATTGCTAGTTAGAATAGGGTAGAGTAGGATTTCCCTTTCAATAAGTGTAGTTCTTGCACATTGTAGATTTCAAATTCAATAAGTGCATTTATGCCCATGATCTAGTTTACCAGATCCTTTCAAATATTTAGTGTGTTTTTCAGATGGATCGACCTTTCAAAAAGGGAATATTTATTGTTATATACTTTTGACTCTATTCTCAATAGACAGGAGCAAGTCACTAGTCTTAAAGCTAGCAGGAAACATTCCCTGCAAGATCACCTGAAATGTTGGCACTTTTGCACTCATGCAAGAAGGGTAACTCGAAACTTTTTCTTCTATGGAAGGCATTGATGTGATGAAACTAATGCGGGGAAGATGTATAGTTTTCATTTTGTTTTGAGTTTCAGTAATTGACAAACAACATGCGATATATAGCTATGTTTTTTGTTACAGAATGTAACACCTCATATATGCTACTATTCAATCTTTGTCTTTAGCAAGGAAACTATTTTTGTAAAATCATAGCACCCCCCAATGGCCTTGGATGGCAAAACATGGGACCGTTCCCCAAGCTGTGGGACTTGTAAACTGGAGAATGATCCCTCTAGAGAAGGTTATATTCCTCTTCCTAATCTACTATGCCACTAAGACTACCTATAAGTGAAGGAAATGTGACTAATCTACTCCTAATCTAACCAGTTCCAAGGGACCATAGGGAGAGAAAGATAAACATGAAAATAAAGAAATCCTACACTACATAGGTGATAACACCGAGAAAAGGGAACTGCTTGATCACAAATCCTAACTGCCTAAAATAGGAGAGAGGTGAGCAATGGAGAGGATGGACAAATGCATCATAGAACAAGGATAAATGTTCACACTAGAACACCATTTCAAACCCCATTAAACACAACTCCCAAAACCTACAATGGACATCAGATATATGCACAGTATACCCTGCAATGGTGAAGAGAGGCGAGAAAAGACAACAAAATAAGCAAAGTATAGACAAAACGCATCACAAAATAGATTTTATTGCTCCAGGAGTTCACACGGTACACCATTAAGTGGGCAAGAGGCAAGAAAATTATATTACAAAACCATGAGAGGAGCGTTAAGCTCCACATTCTACCCTAAGTAAGAAAGAGAGAGGGGGCCAAAAGAGAAATAATGACCAACCTTTTGAAATATGCTACTCCTTTACAATATATAGAAAAATGAGAGAAAGAAAGATGGAAGAATTCAAACTTTGTTTCAACCACCCCTAGAATGCATTGAATCAACCTACTCAATGATGGGCTTTACTGCAACACCCATGCCTCCATGTGCTATTCCCTATTGGGAAAGAAAGGAGTACCATTCCTCATAATGGTGATAGGTGGGAGACTTGATCGCCTTGAAAATGGTGGATCGAAACATTAATGGTGGCAGGTGGTGAATTCCATGGGATCCTTTGTGTTCTACCTAAGTCTCTCCTATTGGCGGAGACACTCTTCCTGACTCGAGATAGGTGGAGAGCCGGCACATGTTTGGGGATTGCTTTTGGATTCGCCTCTTGAAAGAGAACCGAAGAGACACATAACTTCTTCCACAACCTTTCTCTGTTTAGTATTTTTTGCTAAGTCCCTTTTGCTTATCTGGGCCATATGTCTTACCTTAAAGAGGTGGAGGATCATAATGCATTTGGGAACTGCCCCCAGATTTTACCATTGACGTTAGGAAAACGAGGCACATGGTGAGCTAGTGCATGTTTACGGACCGCCCTTGGATTTGCCTCTTTGAAGTTACGCTAAACAGACACGTGGAGGCTTATGCCATTCCTTTTATACTTAATTTATTTGGGGCTAACTCAACTTTCGGCTTTGACCATGTGGTGGGTTGGCACTTTTTCATGGTCCTTCTTTTGGCCACGCCTTTTGAAGTTGTGCCAATGAGACAAATGTAGGCTTCCGCTACCTTGAGAATTTTCAAGTGCCAAATCTATCTCCTTTTCAGACCTAAGACACATGGAAGCTTCATGCTCATTTAGGGATTCTCTCTTGGGTCTCACTTCTGACATTGTGTCAATGAGACGCGTGGAGGCTTCTGCCGACCCTCTTATACTTAGCTCATTCAATGGCTGGCTCTATCCCCTTTTTGACTTCAACTACATGGTGGGATGGCACTTTTTTGAGTCTCTTCTTTGGGTTATGCCCTTAGAATTACACTGATGAGGCATGTGGCGCCTTCTATGACTCTGCTCTATACTTAGCAAATTCGGGCCTACTACCCTTCTTGGAACCTAGACACGTGGAGGCTCTGCGCTCGCTTGGAGACCCGATTTTGAATTTACCTTTCAAGTTGCAGCAAGCTGACAGGTGGTTCTTTCTGCTGGCCTTATACCTTTTAATTGTCGATTCAACCTTTTGAGGCTCTGACCACGTGGAGGGCTGACGCTCATTTGGGGTCCCCGTTTTGGCTTTTTCCCTTGGAATTGTGCTGATTAGGCATGTGGATCCTTCCATGAGTCCTTTGAATTTCTCTACATTCATTGAAACCTTTTGAAACTTTGGAAACATCGAGGGGATGGTGCACATTTGGATACCACCCTTCTTATGCATGTTTTGGAATTGTGCCTAGATGACACGTGGCACCTTCCCGGAGTCTATTTTTCGGCCTTGAGTCGACTCCTATGTGGAGAAGTCTGAAAAATTTGAGTCCTTTCTTCAATATTCTTATGTGAGCCTCTGGCCTCCTTTAACATTCTTTGACCCCATCTGCCAACCTTTCTACTCCATTTTAGATCCCATCTACCCCTTGCATTTGGGATTGATTATGAGCTTACAGGTCTGAAGCGAAACTTCTAATTTTCTTCTCTGTGGGGTCGTGTTTGACCAATTTTTCTAGGGGGAAAAATTGGGATAACAGTTTGGTGACTCACAAGGACATCTTCCTGGTAGATGAATAGACCAATTGCGTTGTTGCATACATTAGGCATGGAGTCACAAATGATAGCTTGGTAGTGATCTTATCACTGAAACTGTGAGCACGACTGCTTGCACTTGCTGACCTTGAGCATGCCCCATTGTTTGCACTCTCAATTTTCATACAAAAAACTTGAAAATGAGGTTATAAGAGTAGGAAATTGTATTGACTTGGGGCTTTCACCTATTCTACAAATAGACCATGGGCACACTGAACTACATAGTGATATAACCTTGGGGAAACAAAACACCATAACATGCTATATACAAATGGGAAGATCATACATGCCCTCAGTGGAACATGAAGAGTGTGCACAAGCACTTATTTTACAAAAATACAAACAAAACTAACCTAAACTAACCAAAGGTAAGGGTGCTCAAGTAAAACCTGCAACAAGCAAGGAGAAGTAGCTTCCGTTCCTTACAAATTGTGACCATGTAGTTGATTTGGTGCTAAAATAGTCGGAAATGAGAGTAAAAAACCACCTTGTAGATGGTGTTTTATCCTCCTCAAAGTATCAACAAACAAAATGTACACCTCCTAGAGTTATTCTAGGCTTGGATCTGGGAGACGCTGCTACTGACCTATGGTGCTTTGTAGCTCAACCTCATGCTCTAAAATGAGCATGACTGGTGGAAAATCTACGGTGGTAGGTTCTTTTGGTTGAAGGATGAATGATGGGGTGGTGAAAATTTTAATTTCTATAGGCCCTACTCATCAAAACATTCATCCAAGTCTGATAGGAAATCAAACTCTTTGATGTCGTGCCGCAAGTGCGGCTCTAGGCTAGCTAGATGTCTTATTGGGCATGGTCGGATCCTTGTGGTTTTCCCATTAATTTAAATTTTAATCCCACAAATGGAATTTTCTTGTAGAATTTCCTCCTGAAGGGGAGATCTTTCAGGTTGGGGCACACAAATCTAGGGTGTGCATGGTTCTTCCTCTACAAGCAACTAAGTTTCCCCAAAAATTGTGCCCTCTTCAGCTAACTATATTTTATCTAGAATAGGTGCCCATATGATTTCCTCTTCCCAATCAGAGTCATATGAGTCATGTCATTCTCCAACTGTCTTGCATTCGTCGAACATGATGATGTTAGCTGGGGAAGGTGCATTGGTAGGGGGATGTTCATTTATGGTATAGGTAGGTAGAGGGGACTTGAAAGAAAATGGGAGGATGGAAGAGAACTGAAAGTGACGTGAAAGTGAGGAGGGAGAAGGGATGGAATTATTAGTGGGGGTAGCGCGCAAGAAGCTAGAAACATGGGCAGTGGGCTAAGATGATGTAAGTTGGTGTGGTGGAGTGGGAGGAATGTAAGATTGTAGTGCAGGGTTACCCCATTGATAAGGTTGCTATGTGCTAGACTTTTGAGCCTCCATTTTTTCTGCCCATTTTGTAATCTTGGGAAACATCTTAATGATATAGTGCAACTTCTTCTGGGCACTAAACCATCCTGGTAAAAGGCCAACCCATGGATAAGGGGCCTTATAGCCAAATTCAGCTACTATTATGGAGCACTTGAATGTGAGCTTCATCATGCCCATCTCCATCTCTTGCACTTTCCTCTCAAAATAATCTTCCGACAAGGATTTTCCACCATCATCTGCCTAAACTTGTTCTTCGTAAACATTTTGGTTAGAAAAAAGTGGTTTGTATGGATTGTAAGGATAATGGGGCTTATAAAACTTATTTGGAGGAGGATTTTGAAACTGTGGGAATGGAGGGAAGCATAGTCTATCATTGCTACAAATGAGAGTTCCATGGCGGGAAAGAAGTCATGATTGCACAACTTCGTGGAATGGGAGAAAATGAAATATATGGAAAGAATAATGGATGAAAATGGATGGGAAGAAGGTCTACAACTTATAGGATGGATTGTTCACTAGATGGAGTCGCCAGATGTGCTTTGCATGTGCTTCCAAAGGCTGAATCTCACCAAGAACACATAAAATATGATGAAATGAAGTGGTAAGGTGCTTCAGACCTGTCCCACATAGGCGTGTTCCAAAACTATTGATGTACAAAATCACAAGCACCTCCCGAATGGCGTCAGATTTGAGTGGGGCATTCAGTGTGATTGCAAAACATGGGACCATCTCTCAAGATTGTGGTACGTGTCAGAATTGAGATGGTCCTTCGGAGAAAGTCCTGGCTTCTTATTTCCTAAACTACTTGCCACAAGCTACTCTAGTGCATGAAAAACTAATCTAATCCTAATCTAACCATTCATGGAGATAGGGAGTGAGTGAAATGCATTAAAACAAATCCTACACTAAGTGGTGATTATCTAGAAAAGAATGTGGATGATCACAAATCCAACTGTCTGAAATGAAGAGAGGTGAGAAATGGAGAGGATGGACATATGCATCACATACCAAAGATGAAGATCACATGGAACACCACTTCAAAACCCATTAAACACAGCTCCTAGAACATGGAATAGAAATCAGAGTAGGCACAATACACCTTGCAATGATGACAGGAAAGAAGAGACAATAAAATAAGAAAAGGATGAAAAAAATGCATCAAAAAAAAAATTTAATTACTCCATGAGTTAACATAGTAAATCATTAGTGGGAAAGAGGTAAGCAAAATGCCATTACAGAGCCAAGAGGAGGAGCCTTAAGACTCTACATTATACCCTAAGTGAGAAAGAGAGAGAGGGGTAGCAATACAGAAACAATGACCAACCTTTTAGAAATATGCCCCTCCATTAAAATATATAGGAAGAATAAGCGAAAGAAAGGAGGGGAAGAATTCGAACCCTGCTCCAACCACCCCTAGAAGAGCATCGAATCCACCTACTCATAATGATGAGATCTCCGTTGAAACACCCATGCCTCCTATCAAATGTTCTCTTACTGCGAAAGAAAGGAAGCCTATTCTTCATCATGGTGACAAGTGGGAGACTTTCCGGCCTCAAAAATGGAGGGTCAAGACATTAATGGTGGCATGTGGGTAGCAGGTGTCGAGAGCTCACTAAAACATACCCTCCCGCTTGATTCCAAGATTGTGATCAAAATATATGGCTATCTGAAGGTCAGGGTAAGGATTTTAACATAGGATCTAAATATTTAAAATATCCCATCCATACAGGGTCCACGTCGGTAGCCTCACATGTGCATCGTGAAGACTCAGCCCCCTTCCCTTTTTGCTTTTGAAGTTGTGTCGGAATGAGACATGTGGCAGACCTCCATATGCTCCTCTGTGATTTTTCCTACAGCTGGATTTACCTTGGTGGAGACACTCTACCTGACCCGAGACATGTGCGTGAGTTGGCACACATTTGGTGACTACCTTTTGCGTCACGCTCTTTGAAATTGCACCACTTAAGAGACACGTGGCACCTTTCGCAAACTTTGCTTCTATTTCTTTTGTGTTTTGGCTCAGTCCCTTTTGTTTAGTCTGGGCCATATGTATGACCATGGACACATGGAGGCTTAAAACTTATTGGAGGCTTAACACTTAGTTGATATTTGAATTTGCACTGAGTCGACACATGGTACCTTCCACTGGCCCTGCCCTGTTTAGAATTTTCAACGATCGATTCTACCTTTTCGGGCTCTTGCACATGTGCGAGGGACAAGCTCTTTTTTGAGGACTCATACTTTAGATCACACCTTTTTGAATTTGCAGTGATGAGATATGTGAAGGCTGTCCATCTGTTAGTCTTCTATACTTAGACCTAATTTGGGCCTCGATCTATTTGACTTATGTTAGACCCTAGACCATGTGGTAGAGTCTGCGCACATTTTTAGGGAACCCGCTTTTGGCCGCTTCTTTTGAAGTTACGCCAATGCTAGACAAATGGAACCTTCCACAATTCATTTGAGACTTTTCAGCTGCCGACTCTATGTCTCCTTTTTGTAACTAGGACACATGTGGAAGCTTCGCAACTCATTTGGGGGACTGTCTCTTGGGTCTTTAACTTCTTGAAGGTGTGCCAATGATGACATGTGTGCAGACCTCTACTGATTTTTCTTATCCTTAGCCAATTCAATGGCCATCTCTATTCCCTTTTGGACTCATCGCCTATGTTGCAGGATGGTACTCATTTGAGTCTCCACTTTGGGTTCTACCTTTGGAATTGTGCCAATGAGGCATGTGGTACCTTTCACAATTATTCTATGTACTTAGCCAATTCGGGCCTATTACCTTTCTCAAACCGTAGACACGTGGAGGCTTTGTGCTCACTTGGAGACCTAGTTTTGGATTTACCTTTGATGTTGTGCTGAGCTGACACGTGGTTTTTTCCACTGACCTTACACCTTTCAATGGCTAATTCTACCTTTTTATGCTCTGACCATGTGGAGAGCTGGTGCTCATTTGGGGTCCCCACTTTCGATTCTTCCCTCTGAATTGCACCGATGAGGCACGTGGCTCCTTCTACGAGTCCTTCGACTTTTGCTACAGTTGTTGCAACCCTTTGAGAGTTTGGGCACGTGGAGAGGCTGGTGCACATTTGGAAACTACCTTTTTGATGCACCTTTTGGAATTTCACTGAGTTGACATATGGCGCCTTCAACGAGTCTATTGTTCGGCCACGAGTCGACTTGTATGCCGCAAAGTCTAAAAACTTCGAGTCCTTTCTTCAATATTCTATAGTGAGTCTTTGGCCTCCTTTAACGTTGTTCGTCCCCATATTCTGACCTTAATCCTCCATTGTAGAGCCCGTCTGCCACTTAGATTTGGGATCGATTGCGAGCTCACAAGTCTGAACTGACCCTTCCAATTTTCTTCTATGTGGGGTCGTGTTTGACCAATTTTGTCATGGAGCAAAATTTGGATAATAGAAATGCAGAAGCCCTGAAGGACCAGTACATTGCCTCAATGAAGGCAGGAATCACAACATGTGAGATGTTAAAATCCAAAAGAATAAACAGAGTTGTTCATTACATGTAGAATAATTCATTATTAAGTTACACATACATCAAATTTCATTATTTCTTCATGTTTAAATGTTATTAATCATGTGATTGAGTTCTTTATTTCATTATAGAATCAATACATATTATAAAAAGATGAATACATAAAGAATTATAAAACACAATGACATAAATTAATGTCATTTACTCATGAAGGAAGTCAATTTTTTTGACACAATCCATGGGATGTAACTTATAACTACTTAAATAAGACATATATGTGTGTGAAACTAAAAGAAAAGGAATAAAGAATGAACCCATCACTTCCTTTGGGTTTCCTCTTATTCTTCATTATTCTATCTTCAGCTCATTTATCTTAATCTTCTTTACATCACTCCATTGCATCAGTGTACCTGAAAGAGAAAGATAAGATTGTCAATTTTGAGCTCCGGGTTAGATCTACATCCCTCTGCTATTAGCTTCAAGAAAATAGATATTTTGAAATCAACAGGTATAAGATACATCAAGTAATGGATACAAAAGTGAGAAATATCTATCTTGAAGAAGTACATGTGATTCTAAGAATAATGACAGATAGAAAAGAGGAAATAAAAGTCACTATTGAATATAAGAGAGGCAAAAGGCCTATTTAATTACCTAACTATTTGTCATAAGTGTGCAGGCTATGTTGCAGAAATTAAAAAAATCAGTTTCAGAGTAGCAACTCGAGATTTATGAGAAGCATAAACGCAAAGGCAACTGTGCATCACTTTTCAGAGTTCAAGTTTTCAGAATTCAGTAGTAATTTCATGAACATATCAATAGAGTGATCCACAATCAAGCTATCTAAGCAAGAAATAAGACCATTTTCAAAACATAAAATTTCCATCTGGAGAAATGACATCCATTCAAGAGCTAATAGGTTGCAGATACAAGAATGATTTCCAACAAGACCACAGTTATTTTTTTACACCGAATACAATTATGCCAAATTCAAGATCACATCAAGATAATTTCAAGAAAATCAAGTTTTACAATGATGTAATCTTTATAATACAGGAACAACTTTCCAAAAAAGAAAATCGGGAAGCGTTTATATTAGAGGAATTAGTTAGCATAATATAACATTCACCCAACAACGACAACCTTATATTACAGCTCATGATATATCAGAAAGGTACAGAAAGAAGATACATGATACTCATGTTTAATTCATTATTGCAGTAAAAGTAAATAAAGCACAACTTTATGAACACCCTCATCAATAAGGGGGTGGTGCACATCAGAGTAGGGTCAGAGTTAGAAAGCAAAACTAGAAAGATAATTTAAGGAACGGGGAAAACTTGGTGAAGGATTTTAAGTCTAAGTCTTAATGTTTTCTTTTTAAGGAGCGAAGTGAAATGATTATTAAATTTTTCAGAAGATGCACTAAAGCATTTCAATTTACATATCATGGGATTTGAAAAGATCCTCAATATTAATTAGGACAAATTTGAAATACGAATTTCCAAAGATTCATGTCAATTATCAACTTTAAAACTTACATGAAGATATTTGAGACATGGAAGAACTAGTTTTAAAAGAGGGATTACCTTAAAACATCTACTGATCATAAAGAATCAGAAACGTAATGATCAATTTTTCACAAAGTAAACAACATTTATGTAGAATATCAATTGTTTCGTAAAATATTTTCTTATTAAGGATGCACAATGGTACAGTTACAAAATTATAAGTTAGAATTTTCAATTTCCAATTTCATATCAAACATGAGCTAGAAGAAAGATAGGTATTTTATATACAATGTAAGCCACCCAAGGAACTCAAATGTAAGTTGGCTCAGGGTAAAAATGATGTTAAGTTACAACTATATTTTTTAAGAAGAGGTAAGAGTACTGGTTTGCAGTCATCAAGATTAATTACAACAGGGCTTATAGCGAAGATTTCAACTATCATCTTCACACGTGGAAAAGAAAGTAGATAAAATATAGATCATTAAGAAAATACAAATTTTCATTCTGAATATTTTCAAGCATCTCAAAACATTCTTCTGATAATACAAAGTTCTAGTTGTATGATTTAAAAGGAAAAGCTCTAAAATATAAGTAGTCAGTTTTCAAAGTGAGTGCAGCATTTAATTTTGTTCATGAAAAGCAAAACCAGATAGAGCATGAACTAGGATAAAAGAAGCTACAACATCACAGAGAACATATTACAATAAAAAGTATTAGAGCCCCAATTTTTTTTATTGTTGTCTACAATATGAAATAGTCAAGAAATATTTAAATATATAAACAAAAGAAAATAAGTATGCCATTCATGTAATAAATGGAATATGTAAATACAACCTTATCCACCATTGAATCATGCTTACACTATAAACAAGCTCCAACGTCCTCCAGAGGTGACTTCCCAGGAAATGGAAACATAGAATGTGATAATACAACAGACTTATCATCATGAGGAGAGGGAAATCAGTTCACTAAGAGAATTGAGAAAAAGTTACATTATAATCTGAAACTATTTTCAAACTGAGCAATTGGAATAAATGAAACAAACATCATATAGGAAATATTGCACATCTGAGAGAAATATCATCCAGGGTATGAAAGACAACATATTGCAAACCATGAATTAACATCTAGAGCAATAGTCAAATAAGTATATACCCTTTCTTGGCTTCCTGTAGGGATACTAGTCATCTAGTGCACATCTCAGAACGAATGAATAATATGGATCCAATATGTCATCAGAAGTGAGTTCTTCTCTCCCAAGTTGAAAGATAAGCCTCCAAGACACCAATCCTGACAATATCTATAGCCATTATCCAATCCCATAAAAAAATGTCCTAACTACTGATTATATCGATCTATAAATGTATAACCTATTGCAAGATCTCCTCTAGAATGGTCTCTTAAAGTCACCCAAAAAACTATTTCCCATAATTTTCTTCAAGTAAGAAACAATTCCATCCAATTATGACCTCCGTAGGTTCTGTCACAATGTTGAACAATAACATAAAATGTGGGGGTCCTTTACCATATGCTCAGCAGGACATGCATGCATACTATTACAAATGTAATTGAGTAAATTCCCAGCGAATTCCCATCACACACAAATTAAAAATCACAATTCTCTTATCAAGTAAACCCAGAGGTACAAGTGTTTGAGCCTCGCTATGATCCCAACTATAAAGCCCCATCTTTACTCCAATAAAAGAGTTCAAAATTAGGTTGGAATTTTTTTGGGTTGTGTGTGTGTGTGTGTGCGCGCACGCGCGTGCGTGCGAACTCGTATAAAACCCATTGTTTTCTCCTAATAATATCATTATGCCTATTAGGGAGGGGTCTTATTATAATCTGAAACTATAAAATCATGTTTAACCTCTTTTGAGGATTCAACTAAGTATATAATCTGCAAAAGAACTTACAAATAGTATTATTAACTAGATATAAATATGTGCATGTGTTCCCTGGAGTATCTGTGTGTACGTATGTAATTAATGGAAGCCATGATAGGTCAATTATATTAATATTGGAAATGGTTCTCAATTTTTGAAATATGGATATGGTTTTCTTTATATATATATATATATATATATATAACTTCTGATTTTATCCTTATTGTTATTATATAAAAAATCCATACATAAATATATTAAATAAAGTGACATATAAATTAAATATATATGCACTTGTATAAAACCCACTTTTTTCACCTAATAATATTATTATGACTATTTGATAAATTTGTGTGCGGGATGGGTCTTATTATAATGTGAAACTATAAAATCACGTTTAACCTCTTTTGAGGATTGCAATAAGTATATAATCTGCAAAATAATTTATTGGTAAAGATAGTATTAATTAAGAATATCTAAATATATGCATGCCTTCCCTGTTGTATGGTTTCATGAATGGTAAAGATAATATAATTTAATGTTTATGTGGGATAAGTCATCGAAGAATTTTCTCATAAATATAAGAATTGTCATTTAGGATGGAAGGAAAATTTGGTATTTGGCGTATTAATTTTCTACTTGTTATATGTCATTACTTTTTTCTAAAAGATGAACGAAGACAAAAGTATTTTGGACAAAATTCCAAGACAAGTAAAAATTGAGAAATATTTAAAAAACTATATAGTTAATAATAAAATCAGAAAAATCAAGAGAAATAATTGATTAGAAGATCAACAGCTAATAGCATAACCATTCCTATAATTACCCTCTTTTACAGAAGGAACTATAAACAATAATAATATAATGAGATTTTAAATGGCCTATAGTTATTTTCTATATTTAATATAATCCGAAAATACAATTTTTCCCTATAGTGAAGTTCTGCCACTTCTATATTTTTCGATTGATTCTTAAGACAATTTGTCTCACTTCTTACAATTAATTTTTAAGATCTATAATTAATTAATTAATTCACTTTTTAAAGTGAAGATATTTTTAATAATAATAAATTTAAACTTGGGTTGGTGGATTCTAGTTCAGAATTTTTTCTTTATCCTTAATTTTTTATGATACTGTACATTATTCACAATCATTATTATGATAAACCACCTATTATACGATAAATATTATAGTATTATTGTGTAAAATGATTTATCTATGTTTTTTATTTTTGAAGATTTTTTATTATTCAATGGAAAACCATTAAAATGGGAATTGACTTCTATAGAATATCGATAATTCTAACCATGTTTTGGAGGAAACATATAGAAAAAATATATTATTCAATAAGCATACAAACTTAATCTTTGAGAATCTTCGGCTTAGTAGTTATGCGTAGGGCATCCATGTCGTAAAACTCATCACAGCCACAATATTATCATCAACCGCTTGAATCTCTATCTGGATGTCAAGGGATTGAATTCCACAAGAATCCTTGCTAGACTCTATATGAAATAAAAATAGTCAAACTACAATATAAAATCTCGGTAGTTAATTTTTGAACCTAGTATTCTTGTGAATTTTGGATAATTATCTATCACCAAATAATATTTTGTAATATTGTTTACCTATAAACACACTTGAAAATCAATACTTATCATAGTATAAATTATTTCAGAATATTTTTTATTAATGTATCATAGATTTAATTTTACCTTATTTATTATTATCCTCGATAATTTTGGTGGTGTATATTATAAGGAAATATAATTTAATATATGTTGACATTAGTGTATATATTTATCAAGTGATTATTAAAAAAATTACATTACAATTTTTATTTGAATCTTAAAAATTATATGAAATGAAACTTAGAAATCATATGAAAAATAGAACCCTCATATGTTACATAGTGTAGATCACCAATAATTAATAATAACTATTTTCTAAATTAATCCCAATATATAGATTTCATATTTAGTTGATAATACACAATCAACATTTTTATTTATGAAAAATACCTTATATTATATTAAATAAAACATGATACAAGATTTTTCAAACAAAAAAGTTGTCGGTATGCGAGTAGGCCCCCAAAAAAAAAACATACTAGGTCATGCCTAGGAAAGCATCAAAAGACACTAGGCAATGCCTAGGAACACAACAAAACAATAGAAACAAAGTTGAGCTTCCACAACAGTGATACTAATAGAGGGGGGTCATGATCATCAGACTATCCAAGACGAAAAAGGTCCTTGTCAACATCTAGTATATCCCAGTCAAATCCACAAGGGTCCTTCTCTTAATACTCAACCACCACCTGTGTGGGGGAGATGATAAGAGGAATCTTAGGGAAATTTTCTTAAGGTAACAGAAGCAGAGTTGGCAGGTTCCAATCATCATGGGTGTGTGAATCAGGAGCTACTGGAAATCCCCAACTGAGATGATGAGAAGGAGGAGATACCTAACCTTTATAGTGAGCTGGTCGAGATAAAATCATTTTCCTTTGACTATGTAGATACCAGTGAGCACAGTTGAAAGATCGTTGCTAAGAGTGGCTCTAAAGGCCTCCACGGGGATGACCACCATAGTGTAGAAAACATCGAGAAGTAAAAGGTGGTTCCCAAGAGACATTATAGGGGGTATCACCCTAATGTCATAGGAGATACTTAAGATTCTCTACCTCCAGGGAAACCTTGTTGACTTGAACTTAAATATCCAAAAGCACATTGTAGATAAGCATTTATTTATTGTACACTAAAAATTATTGATCAACTTCAGTATTATAAATGAAAAAAGCATTCTATTTTTTCCATAGCCAATAAAATATTCCTCCTCTGAAATAATTCCAAATCTGGAAAAACACGTGAGGTAATCTGGGGTTATCTCATAAAAGAATATGATGTTAGGTGAAACATTCTGGGTAGAGGGGGGAGAAAAAAGAATGAATCCAATTCCAAGCCCACTGGGATTTGGACCAGAACAAGAAAAATTGCATTAAGGTTTTTGAGTGGCGAAAAAATTGACATTTGTAGGCCGGAACACAAACTTGAACAAGTTGGGTGCCTATCAGAAGACCCTAATGTAACCTACACAAAAAATCACAATTTTAGGCTCCACACATGTAGACCATACAGTGACAAAACTCTTTCTCCAACAGGACTAAGAAGAATGTATCCCCCACCTAGTGTTGAGTTTTTAAACCATGGGTAAATGTGGTGAGAGTCAACGATAACCCTTACTGGCCAAGTCATCCCAAAATGGGGTGTCTTTGAACAACTTTTAGTTTTTTCCCTAAGGATGGGAGGACACAAAGAAATCTTATGAAACCTATGATCAGGGACTGAATTAATGATCTCAATTATACTAGCACAATCCTGGATGGTGAGTTTACATCAAGATTTGAAATTGGTTCAAGAATACCAGGATTGTGTGTGCTTGCAATAGAATTATTTAATGCAACAAATTCTATGTTCAAAAAATTTGACTGCAAGAATTCTAGAGACTTCTACAAGATAGCAATCCAAGACTTTAATGATAGGTGACCACCACAAGGATTATTGATTGATGTAGAGGCCATTGTGGAAACCATTGGATTTCCATTGAAGTAACAACTTGACAAGTTCCAATGTGTTCCAAATAATTTTAATCATGAAGGTGCCAAAAACTTTGATAGGAATGGTAGCAATGAGAAGATTAGAAAAACCCATACCTTTCAAGGCAATATAGGAGTCACTCCTCTTCAACACTTATTTTTGCTAGGATCAGGATTATTACGTACTTAGTGACATGGACATTATTATGATATTTTGGATAGTGTATTGTTATACATTATGGACATTAGGAATATTATTGTGTTTGGATCTTACTATGGAAAGCATTGGTACATAGAGGACATTGATAGATATTGCAGCACATGATGATGATTTAGTTTTTTTAATATGCTAACATCTTCGAGTCCTTGACAATGGCGATTAAGTTTAGATGATTGGATTAACCATGTTTGGAAATTGATGCTATGTTTTATCACTAATGTGATTATAATATATGATCAATAGTAGGTTTTCAAATGCATCGAACTGGGTTTACATTGTTGTAAGTATGTGAATTTCATGCATATCATAGAATATGAATTGTGATAGATGGTTATGCTTAGGCGTAGGGTGATAGTAAATGTTAATGGATATGGTAAAATTGTGATAATTAGTAATTGTGAATAATTGATTGAGAAGAGAGTTGCTTAGCCATGATAATGATGCAACTATGTCATATGACGATGTTATATGATAGATGATATATGTGTTTTGATTTCTTGACATATTGATATGGTGTTGATGCCAAAGGTTCTATTGTCTTGGTTGTTTTCAGTGAACAAAATCATAATAAATAAAGAAGGGACTAGAAAGACCAACCCTAGAGGCGTTTCCTGTGTTTAAAACATGGTCATCTTGGTAGCCATTGTGTGTGTGTGCCATCAAGTTACTTTCCACTTTTTAAGAGGTATCCAAGGTGGAGAAACCTCATACGTGACCATGGGAGTAAATGTTGTTTAATCTTTCTATTTATTTTTATTAGTTAATGTTGTGATTTTATTAAATCCTATTATTCTCTTATGTTCTTGTGTTTATTAATGGGCCAGTTGATCAAGAAAGTAATTTTTGTGTGTATGTTAATTATATGTTGTGCCATATGGGAGGAAATGATTGTGTGAGATATACCTTATTTTATTTATACTTTTATTGTATTTTATTTTTGTCTTGGTTTATGTGCCCATCCCGATCTCCAAAACTCGGATTTGGAATTTGAGTCCATTTTTGCAGATTTGTGGGACAAGTTATACTTGTCCCACACTCCTTAAACCATTCCACTAACCCAACCTATGGTATGAGGGGTCAAATTTAGTGCTAATCATGTGCTTTTGAGGGAAAATAGACAATTAATGCCACCTATTTCTAATCTCACTAAATTTGAAATATTTAAATGTGGAATGGGGGTTTGTGTATGGGAAGGTATGTGTCAGGTATCATCTTTGTCATTTATGGAACCTTGGTTTGTGTGTTGGGTTGTGAGGTAGATTGAAGGGAAATGAGGTAGCATCCTACATAGAGCCACATCACACTCATCACCACCAAATTGTATTTATTAGAGTCTTTTAGTTGTTTTTGGGGTTACTTCCTTGGAGGTTTTGGGGATCTTGCACAGGAGTTTCTTGGATTGTCGAAAGAAGTTAGAGCTTGGGTGCTTCAAGTTTGAAGGATATTTATGGCAAGGTAGGATCTAAACTTGGTATTTCGGTTTTTTTCTTGTGAATGGAGTTTTTAAATGTATGAATGCATGTGTTTGTGTATGGGTTTAGGTATAATTGGGCATAGAATGGTGTATGTAGAGTGCAATTGGACTAATGTGGAGGTGAAATGGAGTGTGTGAGGCCTTGTAGAGGGAGTGTGGGAAGGGTAATCAACCTATGTGGAGATATAAGGAAATCTCTATTATTTTGTATTCTTAGAAATGGAGATATAAGGAATTTGTGTGTGTGTGTAGTGCACTTTGAGGTTTTGGGTGAATCCCCATCATACTTAAGAGGTATTAGGAGATAGAAACTTTTTTTCCCTTCTACTTTAACTCAATTATTTGAACCTATGTGTTTGTGTACGTTGCAGGTTTTGTTTATTGTTTTCTCTTTTGTATGTTGCAGATTTACTTTGTGTGTATGTGTTTTTGAAGCCAATTTTGTGAGGATGCCATGCTTGCGAAAACACCTTATTCCTACTTTATTGGGGATTGGGATCTAATAAGAATGTTATTTTCACCTTCTTATTGAATTAAGGGTGTGAGGTGAGTGTTGTATAGATTCCTAAGCTTTGTTTATGTGCTGAAATGAAAGGGAAACAAAGTTACAGGTTTAAATACATTAGATGGAGCTGTAGGATGGAGTTAGGAATTTTTTTTTAAAAATGTCATGTTGTCTTTGTATTTAGATGGAAGGCTTGTAAACTTGGATATTATTTTCATTCTCCTTGTAAAGATATTTAATTAAGGTTTTTATGTATATTATTTATGGAATATATAGCGTTGAAGAAGGATAAAAGGATCCATTTTAATTTTATCATAAAATCTTCTCCATAATGTAAATCTATAAGTTATTTGAGATTCTGTAATTTATTTTAAATTTTCCTCATATTGTAATCTCAAATCTTAAAATTCTCCTTCCTATAACTGCAAATGTATAGAGATATATATTTTATTCTCTTTTGAATATTTTTTAAAGGAAATGGAAGTCTAGTTTTGGGGTTGTAAGTTGTCTTGCAATTAAAGTATGAAATTCATGACTTTATTTTAGTATTATGAATTATAGAATTTTTGATTTATAATGTATCTTTTTTCCTTTCAATTTGCATAGCAATTTTAGAATATATTTTCATTGTAATAACTTGTATAATGCAACAAAAATGTCTTATGTGATTAAATATTCCCTCTTGAATAAAAAAAAATGTTTCCTTTACCTACACATATTCTTATGAAAGAAATATAAACTCAACCAGAATAAATATACATATAAATGTAATGTATACATTATATAGATATATACATTCATATATTCTTACGTATAGTAATCTCCCTTTATCTAAAAATTCATTTATAAAAAAAAACTAGACCAACAAATTATGTGTATAGTATATATTTATTATACACATAATTTGTTGGTCTGGTTTTTTTTCATAAATGAATTTTCAGGTAAAGGTAGATTACTATACGTAAGAATATATGAATGTATACATTACAAACACACGCACGCGCACACACACACACACACACACACACACACACACACACACACACACACACATATATATATTTGTGTGTGTGTGTGTTTACATATAGATATAAATATATGTGTATATATACCCTTTATTAACCTACGAAGATTTGATTTCTTAAATAAAAAAACATCTTATTTAATGAGAATGGAACAAATTTCATTCAATTTTGGGGCCACCCCAACACATTATAAAATAATATATATAAGTATATACAAACATACTGATATTTATAAAATGCAATAGTATACTTATTAGTGTTGAATCACAACACCCCTAAATGTCTGCAACTAGATCGGTTGAGAATATCAATGTGATTGCAAAACATGAAGCATCTCTCAAAGTGTGGGACCTTGTGAGTTGAGAGATCTCTTCGGATTAAGGTTGGTTCCTATTCCTTTGTTCAGGTCCATACAAATAAATTTTTGCAAAGGATATACTCTAAGCCTACTCTATCTTACCAAGGAGACAGGGTTGAGAAGATACAATAAAATAAACCTAAGCTAACAAGGTGATGCACCAAAGGAATATTAGACACTCGTTCTGTAGATTAACATAGATCGCAGAAATTCAATACAAACACCATTTACAATTAACCAAACTATAATAAGATATTTGAAAGACAACAATGAACACATGAGAGGGTTGAGAATCATCCACCGATATATATATATATATATATATATATATATATATATATATATATATATATATATATATATATATATATATATATATATAATTTCTCATGAGTCGATAGAGTGCATTGCAGTGGCTAAGAGGTGAAAAACTTACATTACAACCCATATGGGAGGTTTGGAAAGCTCCATGAATTCTCTTACAAGAAAGGGAAGAATGGAGGATGTAAAACAAAACTGTCCAACCCTTTATAAAGAGCCTAGCTCCTTCTTTTATAGATGTTTCTTAGAGAGAAGAAAGAGAGAGGCAGGAAAACTAATTTGAATCTCAGCTACCGGCCATCAATGCCCCTACAAATCCGCCCACAATCTATCGAGTCTGCTGCTCTGTGTCTGCTCGGCGTGTCGAAGAAAGAAGAACGGTGGATCAAATCCAATTTGATCTGGTTGTTGGAGCAATCGGATTGCGTATTAATGGCATGAAGACATTTTCTAATTTTTCACCCACCTAACCTTGTAAAAATTAAAGTTTCAAGTTTCCATGGCATAGATGAGGTTGAGACCTTTCTAATGGTACCAAATTTGTTAAATTTCAGGCACTGGATTGAAAGATATGTCCATTTGAATGTTTGAGTTGGGCCTATACAAAAATGGTGAAAACCAATTAGGAGAACGGGTTCACGGGCCCGAAACTCACTTTGTGCCCTTTTACACAAAAAAAATGCAAAATTTTCCCTGCAATACCTTTTTGTCAAAAAACCATCTTCGGGCCCTTCGGTCCGCATTTTTCACTTGGGCAAAAATTCACTCCAAGGCCCGTCGGCCCGCATGTTTCACTTGGGAAAAAATTCACTCCAAGGCCCGTCGGCCTGCATGTAATTGAGGTTTGACACATGGATCCTTGGGCATCAGTAGAGGTGTGACTCATTTTTTCACTTTACATCTTCTCAGGGAAAAAATTTCAAACTCCCTTTGACGACCCGCCTTCCCGCTTTAAATTTTCAACATGGCCATGTGTCACTTTGTGGGTCTTAGGAATTTTTCTTCATTTGGGTTTAAGATCCCTTGAGGGCTTGTGGGCTTGAAATTTACTTGGGCCAATTTTCCTCTGTGGCCCTGCAACTGCAATTTTCCACTTGGCGAAAAGTCTTCTGCAGGTCCGCCTTTGGCAAAAAATCCTTTCAAGGCCCATCGGCCCGTAACTTGCAAAATATGAGGAGTTAGAAGGACTTCTTTATATTTTTTGAAAGGGGAATAAATTTACCACCTGATGAAGATTCTTTCAGGAAGCCTTAAGTGCTTACAATATCTGAAAAAATGGATTGAATCACTAAAAGAGGAAAAATGGGTGTAGTTAACCGAAAATAAGCATCAGCTCATTTTGGATAAGAATTTGGCGACTCATAGGGGACATCTGCTTGCTAGATGAAAAGAAAAGTTGCCTTGTTGTATCCATTGGGCACAGAGTCCTGTGGGTGGTGACCTGATGTTGATCCTATTCTTCTGGAAGTGGACCTTTTGGGGCCTGATTTTAGTTGCTCTGTATTTTTTCTATTAGAAAACGTGAAAATGTTACGAAAACTATGGGTCTACCTATTGCAACTATGGAAAGGCCTAGTGCATTCACCTGGAGGTATGAGGAATTTTATAACGATACAAACCTGGAGCAACAAAAACATGTGCCACAACACTTAGGGAAACAAAAACTATGCTACAACAAAACAATGTGCATATGGACTTAGGGAAATTAAAAATGTAGGCTAATATTTTACAAGGGCGAGGAATTTTTCCTTTTAGTAGAAATATTTGAGGTAGATCCCATTGACTGGGATTTGAAATTCTTTTCCATCCAACTTAGGCAGCCGAAAGACATTGCTACTTGTGGCCCTGGCTTGAATTTGGGTTAATCACCCCAATAAATTCTAGTCCCCATTGCATGAATGGATGATCCACTAAAATTGGGTGAAAGGGCAAGGTTGTTAACTTCTCCTTTCCTATGAAGAATGCACTCTTCTTGCACTTCTTGATCCATGAGTAATAGTCCCTGAACATTGTAGGCCAATAATAACTAATTTTCATGATCTTGAGAGCTGTTACTTGAGGAGAAAAGTGACCTCGTTCCTCTCCATCGTGGAACTCATGCAACACTCTCTCAATTTGGCCAATTCCAATACACCTCAATAGGACACTTTTGATATCCTTTTTAAATCAGACACTACCAAAAAACACATATGGGATGGCTTGTAACCTAAAGTATCTCCTCTTTGCTTTGTTCCATTCTGGAGGGCACAAACCTATTTGGAGATAATGCACCAAGGCTTGAGTCCAACATGGAACATGTGCATCATTAGCTAGCTACTCTTGATCATTCTATAGTAACAGAAAAACCTCTTTTTCATCCGCTGACTTAGCCTGTTTCTTGGAAGTGAGCTTTTCACACAGACCCTTGCCATGAACCAGTTTGTTCACTTTGATCTCAATGTCATATTCTATTACCCGAGTGATCTAACCAACTCCCTTCTCATTCAAGTCCTTGTTTAGGAGAAAATTCTTGACACCATCATGGGATAATAGTAGTTGAATCATATTTTTTGAGACCAAGTGTCTGAAATTCTTCAAGCTCCTAATAACAACAAGGACATGTTTCTCAATGAAATAGTAATTTACTTCGTAATACTCCAAGATTTGGCTAAAGAAGGCTATTGGTTGTTCTGAACCTTCCTTGTTGTGCTGGACCAAGATGGTTGAGATGGTGTCTGACCCTCCAAAAGCATATAACATGAATTATTTTGAGAATTTTGGGTTAATAAGAGTTGGAGTGTGTGATATTGCGAGCTTAATGGCCTCAAAACTCTCTTTACCTTCTGTTGTCTATTTAAATGAAAGACTCTTCTTCAACATCATTTTTAAAGGCTTCACAAGAGTGGAAAAATTAGGCAAAAACCTACGAACAATGTTTATTCTCCCCAAGAAGCTTTAGAGAGACTTTTGCGTTTTGGCAATGGAAGTGTTTGGATGGCTTCAACCCTTTCAGGATCAATTGTCAACCCTTATCTTATTTTCCCTCATGGGCCAATAACAAAAAATTATTTGGGTTTAGTGATACTTTGAACCTTCTACACCTTTGAAACACATGTCTAAGGTAGAAGAGATGGTCTCCAACATTCTTTGAGATGACGGTGATATCATCTAGATACACCTGGACAATATTGATGATTAGGCCTTTGAATGCCATGTCCATAGCTCATTGAAATGTTGCTTTCGCATTTGATATTCCAAATGGAATATTCTTATAAGCATATGTACGCCATTTGGTGGTGAAGGCTATCTTGAATTGATCTTCTTCTTTCACCATTATTTGGTTATAGCCTAAGTATCCATCTAGTAATGAAAACCTCTTAGAGCCAGCTATAACCTGTAAGATTTTTTCCATTGATGGAAGTGGGTAGTGATTTTTGAGTGATGCTCTGTTCAGATCATGAAAGTCCACACACGGCTTGATTTCTCCACTTATTTTCCTCACAGGAATCAAGTTTGCAACCCAAATTGAATGCTTGATACGGAAGATGATGTTGGCCAATTATCTTGTTCAACTTTTTTCTCATGAGAGGCTTGTGAGGGACTTATTGGCCTTTTAATCTGAAAGGCTTGTTCCAGCTTTGGGTTGAAACCTTCTTAAATCTTTATAAGTCCAGGAAACGTCAAATTCTTGACTAAGGAATTTATTTCTCTTGTTGATTTCCTTCTCCACAATGTCTTTTCCCTATTCTAAAATGGGCTTTGAATCTTCATCCTTTACCTAAATATTCACCTTATCCTTTCGGAATTATTCATTTGGGTTGAAGATTGATTCCAAAGTGACAAGACCCTTTGGTAGTTTGTTGATCCTTAGCCACACCACTTGATCACCATACTGTTGCTCCAATGTCTTGGTTCCTGGAGGAGAAATCAACTTCTTCTTGTAGAAAGTTGACAATTTGTTGATCATTTTCAAAGACTTGCCAACTCGTGTTGTTGTCTAGGACGTCTAGCCTCACAACCAACTTGATATGGGGCTGAGATTTATCATTCTTGATACTCTACACAATGCCAAAGGCTACCCCAATTGCTACCAGTATGTCTGCCACTTCATTATTTTTCCTTGGGATGGAATTTATGTTGAATGCTTCGAAATCCTCAATGAGGTCCCATAACTAGTTCTTGTAGCTCTTTAGCAGATCGTTCTTGGCAGAATTTTATCCTCGAACCTGATTAGCAACTAGCCCACTGTCGCCAAACACTTACAAGTTCTTAATCCGTGTTTTTCTTACCCAATGTAGTCCATGGAACAAAGCCTCATATTATGTTGTATTGTTTGAACAGGAAAATTGGAAATGGAAAGTTGAGTAGTATTTCATACCTTGGGGGGAAACAAGCATAGCCCCTCCTCTGGCTCCCTTGTCTACTTCTTGAGCCATCAAAGAATAACTACATACCTCATTGTCATCTTTGTGGTATGGCTTGATGATGTTAGGAAGAGGATGATTCTCCTCATGCAAATAGTAGACTCCTAGCTCAGATTCCTCCATCTCCTTATAGGGGTCAAAATCATGCCTCTTGTTTGCCCACTCATCGAGGGTCAAGTCTGGGATACACCCCACCTTGGTATCTACTTCACAAGTGCTTGGGAGGTCCTCCTGATCAAAGGATGAACAATTGGCATTGATCAGGTTGGGTACATAAGACTTAATATGGTAATCTTCTATGGGCTCAAATCTAATTGTGGCCTTAGCTCCATACCTTGTTCTAAAAAGCATGTGTGACCAATCAGCAAACAAATAGCCTCCAATTTTAGTAGTGAAGTCTCTTGACAAACATAATGCAAAATGTGGTGGCAAGTCTATGACTGATATGTTCTACAACACAGTCACATTGGGGCAGGCGTGCAGTGTGAGGCTCAAATCTTTGATGACTCCAATAGTTGTCACTATTGTCCCATCCAATTACAGTACCCCTCTAGAGATGACTTCATATTGAAGGTCCAACTGATCGGCTATTTGTTTTTCCATTACAGAGCTACTTGCCCCTGAATCAATCATGCATTTGTGTACCAATTTGTCCCCAATGATCAATGAAACATAGAATGGAGGGGGCTTCAAATTCTTACCTTGTTGTCGTCCATGATTTCCCCCAAGATGAGTTGCATTGGTAAGCACTTTCACTTGTTGATTAGGGGGGTGATTTGAACTTGACCAATTGGCCATAGCATTCTGCAACAGATCTCTCTGTCCTAGAATGGCCAATGACTCCCACATTGAAATGTTCATATGTGTCTTCTTCATTTATTCAATGATGTTAAATGAGATATCCTTTTTCTACTCCTTTCCTGGTACATTTTTCTCTTGCACATGGGTCGTTACAACCGGTGTCTGAGTGGGTTTGGGAGGTGGCTTGGACTGGCTCTGCACATTGGGAGTTGCATTCTAAGTGTCAATACCTTGTGGAGCAATGGAGGGTTGAGGATTACTCACGTTTGGTGATTGTCCCTCTCCAATATTAATTTTCTTGGACCATTTATTGGCAGCTACACTTTGAGAAGGTGTTTGATTCATCCCACATAAATCTTCAACTTGCCAATTGACAAGCATAGTCTCACTTGGAGGTGCTTCTTGTTGAACTCTTTGCTGTTGATTTTCTTCTTAGCTGGACTCTTGTGACACACCAATGTTCTGTACCATCAAAGCTTGGTTTAGTGCACAGTTAAAACACATTTATTGGTTATGAGGCTGATTGCATGGGAAACACCAATCATATTCTTGTGCCATGTTGTTTTTTGTTGGAACCAAGGCCCTTGATGTTAAAGCTATGTTTGGATCATATGACCAGAAAGGTCTAGCAGTTTGAGGTTTTCCTTGCTTTTGGTTCTGATTTGCAACCTAAGTTGGTGGCCTATTTTGTTGGTATGGGGGTCTAGCCTGATACTGAGCTTGAGGCTGATATGGCCTAGAACGCTGAGCTTGATGCCTCATGATAATTACTAACTCATTCCCTAAGTTTTTCAGTTGTTTCATAAATTTTTGAAGCTCTTTTGAGGAACTGGAGGATGAGGTAGAGGCTTCATCTGAACTCTGATTCCAAGGATTAGGTATAGGAGCTAATGTAGGTGTCTGACTAGTGCTTGGATATGATAGTTCTAGGGTATAGAGGCATGGGTGGCCTAGGAGCAAATTTTCTACCCCGAATTAAACAATTTTCATCTCTTATGGAAATGTCATAGGTTGCAGGTAAGGTGGTGCCTCCCATTGATTGAACCATTAAATCAATATCATAATTTAGAGCTCTAAGAAACTATAAGAAAGCACCTTCATCTGTGGGCCTTACAACTAATGGAATCTTCTCCCATGTCCTTTGAAATCTGAGGTTGAAATCTGTCAACTACTCATTAGGGGCCCTCTTGATTGTTTTCAGTTGCTCCAACAAGGATAGATTATCTCCCTTTTCTCCAAATTGATTATGAAGAGCTCTGCACATATGGTCCCAAGTTTGAATAGAGCTTGTTGTTAGACTCCTGAACCATTGTGAAGCTTTCCCCTTGAGTGAAGAGGCTAGTAACTTGACTGCAATGTCCATCTCAGTGATGTCATGAATTACACAGACATTTACAATGTCTTGAATGTGGTCACTAGGAGAAGTTTGGTTCTCTCGAGTGAAATATGGGATGCTTTTTAATGTTACAACTAGGACTGGATTTTTTGCATTAAAGGCAAGTGGGCTGCTACTAGTGAAATTGACATAAGGATTTGGCTATACCATACTGATTGGCCTGAGAACCCTTGTTGATTGAATAAATGGCCTACCAGGAGGAGGTGTTGACAAGGTTATGTTTGGTGGACATGGGGACCTTTGGGCTCTTCTCCCTCTTCCCCTTCTTGTCTGGGGACAAGTGTAGATAGAAAAATAGTCCCTCCTCTCTGGTTCTTGACCTTGTTTGCATTCTTCTCATGAACTTTACAAGATTGGAATATTGAAATAAGTAGATTCTAATTCTTTTGGAGTTCCCAGATGTGCAATTTTATAGCTATTTAAAAGCTAAAATTATAGCAAGTGCACATAAATCTTTCTACAATAAATGTGGAGACTTCTTGGTCCCACCAAGCGTGCCAAAGCTCAGGAGTTGACAATTTTTGCACTTGTACAAAAATGGGCAACTCAAAATTTTGTCATTACGATGCAAGTCATGGGTGAAGTATATCTAAGATAAGTAATCTTTGATGATTATTAGTTACTTCTGAATTAGTTATAAGATTAAGTGAAATCTGTAGCTATGTGTGTTGTTACAAAATGTAAGAGATCACATAGTCTACAATTTCATGCCATACCTTCAGACAAAAGAACACAAAGGCCCCGAAGGATAGCTATGTGTTGTCTTCATGAAGACGACCAAATTATAGAGTAGGTGAAGTGTTGAGTTTTGAAGACAAAAAACATAAGTGCAGATATAATAGAAATCACGAGTTCAGTCACTGAATGTTACATGTTCTCATTAATGTTTCTTTCCTTCATTATTAAGGCATATTCAATTATGCTGACTGATTTGTTTTAGTTCATCATACACTCCATTCATAAGATTGAAAGACAGAAGGAAATAAACAACTCAATTCGATGAATTCAATGTTTTATTCATAAGGATTTTTCAAATGTTTCCCACATCTAAGTGGCTAGGATGTAGATTTGATCAAAGTGGAGAAGTGACACCTTTATTGAAGAAAAAGTTACATTTCTCATGCATCCTTAAATATGTGTACAAAGGTGAGTGGGGCCTCTTAGTTAAAATAAGAGTGAATGTCCAGTACAAATTTAGCTTTGTGTAGAATTTTTGTACAGGATCTGTCATAAGCTATTAAAGTATATTTTGGTATCTAATAAATTGCACATAAGGATTAACCTTAAGGAGCATGGAACTAAATCGAAGTAAAGATAAAATATTTAATTCAGTTCAATAAAAGAAGCTTAGAAATTCCTATTCCTATAGACATTTGATAAGATCGAAGAGAAATTGTGCATCTTGTGACTTCAATTGACCTGAATCATATGAGCTAAGTAGTGTAAAATTAATGAATCCTAAAGGCTGCATAGCTTAGTAACTCAGTATCAGTAATCTTCTCTTTGTAACTTAGAAAATTGAAATGAGTCAATTTTTGGACCAAGTGTTTGGTATGACGAGTTCCTAGAAAATCATAATTGTGGGCATTTTCTATATTCTCATTTAGATTGAAGTTAGAATATTCAAGATACATGGTGTCCAGTAAATGAAAAAAGTTATCCAAGAAACCATGTATAATGCTGGAAAGAACCATTGAATGTCAAAAATCTAATCAAGTAACAAATCTTCTGATACAGATAATGGGTCTGAGATATTATTCAAGATCCAAATTTCTTAGAAAGCTTCAAAAGTGGCATTTCAATGCAACATTGACAAGATTCATGAAAATTTTTCCAGGAGAATGAACTCACTAATCATTTTAACAATTGGTTAGAGGCACAAATCAGAAAATAGAATACAATCTGATACATTTACCATCAAAGAATTAATTTTTTGGGTTGTATTTCGAAAGCACTTAATCAGGGTATGAGTAGATTTTGTAACCAACATATTCCTACAGTCACCATTTTAAGGCTTAGCCTGAAGTCAACTACAGTAGATAACGTAGAAGTGCAGAAGGTGTTTTCCATAAAATGGACATCATGAGAACACTATGAGTCTCATAGAATTAACAAGCTTGAAGGATATAAGCAAAAAATGACCACATTTAAGTGCACAAAAATGCAGGATATCCTCTAAAGATATACTTAAACTCTCAATGAAAAAATCTAGAATGTAGGGATATTTAGAAAAATATTTAATACAACATAACATAAGAATATCTAGCAAACCCTCCATAGTTGAGTTCGAAGAAAGCTAACAGATAATAACCAAGAAATTTATGGTGACAGAAAGCTTATCAATATCAAGAAAAATAGAGTATTTCATACTACTAAGCTCATTGATAAAAGGGTGAATCCAGTGTTACCTCTAACCGTGGTTAGAAGAAGTTCAAACGGTAATGGCCAAATTCTTGAAATTAAAGGAGCAACAATTTCTAACTAGAGCTTTCAAAAATGGTCAAGAACCAAAGTTCATACAAGTATGTATGCACATTTGCACTAAACATTTTCAAGATCCAAGAGAATGAGGTTTCATGGCTTTTTTAGGCAAATAGACCATGGAGATCAAAAACAGAGAAAATTGAGCTTCAGAACTCACCATGGAGGCCATTGACCATGACATAACAAAGCTGGGTATTGAATAATCAACAATAACACCCCATAAACCCTGCAAAAGCTCTAAATAGATCAAACATATGAAAATACAGATCACGAGAGTTTAGGAAACCATTTTGTAGAAGGAACTAAGATCCAAAGATTCAAATAATGGCGTCAAGAAAATAATTTTCCAAGGCTTCACCCGCATAGTGAAAAAACAAATGAAGTGATCATTATGGGCTCGAGTTACCTTAATGCATGCAAACTCAAGAGACGAGTCAACATGACTCAACCGTGGTTCAAGATTGACAGATTTAGATAAGAAGGACTCAGATCAAAGGTCAATAATCATGCTCAAAGATCAAAGTGAGTAACCATAGTTAGGTTTCCAATGACTACCTAAAATGCCAAGTTAAAAACCCTAACCATAGGTTGAAGATCGAATGGTTTGCGATCAAGTCAGTATAGAGATCGACGGCCTAAGATCTTCACTATTTTTCAAAGAAAACTCAACCCGGGTTAGAATGCCACCGACACCATGATTAAGGGGTGAGTCATCATGGGGAGGGGGCTAACCGCACATTCGAATAAAATTATCATTGCATTGACTTTCAAATTCCAAACTATAGTCATTTCCAAATAATGCAAAATTCCATCATACATGCTTATCACCGAAAAGGTGAATTTTGAAATATGCCAAGGCCGACAACTATGGGGTGGAAACTATATACTATAGTACTCGTTACAAAGGTGGCAGACTATGTAGTATGGTCATGGTAAATAATCAAGGGTGGATGAGTGTGGTAGTAACTATTACAAAGTGCCCCATGTGTATCTACAACCTTGACAAATTTTCTAAATTCCACAAAGGTGGCCAAACTCAAACTAAGACAAATCCATATATCAAAGGTTGGTCCCCAAATGAAGCTATCACATACACAGGAGTATTTTTGCATGCCTTCACAATAGGACAAAATAGAGAATAAGATAGATTTGCATGTTCATAGAGAGAAACTTGCCTAGCAAGCAATCTTATTTTTAGCAAGTTATTCATCCTTCTCTTCTTAAAAATAGAACAGTCAACTTCAGTTTGACTATATTGTAATTAAGGCTAATAATGCCTATTTGTAATTGCATGCTCTATTTTTATTCCTTTATCTATTATTAAATAAAGGATAAAAATAGAATGCATGGGCGAGTACAAGCCTTAAGCTATGTTCAGGAATATGGTTAACTTTTTATTGCTATATATTGTGTGCCTTTGCAAAGCACAAGGGAGAAATTATGGAGGACTTTTCTGATATAGGAGTATTGAATCAATTTTTTCTAGTTTTGCCTTCTGAGTGTGAAGAACTTCTACCTTTCCAAATTAGTTGCAATCTTGTGTATGTTTCTATTAGTCTTGTGAATGCAAATTCCCTGATTAATCATCTTACCCTATTGCAAAATTTAGTAGTTTCTATATGATATTAATGTGCATGTTTAGCTTAGTAGTATTGTTGTGATAATCTCCCTCAATACCTCAAAGTGTTTTCCCCTTAATATACTGTAGAAGAACCGATTGGTTCGTGCACCCAAAATCCTTCACATATCAATTGTGCATATACTCAGTCAAAGCCCTCATACAAATTTGGTGTATCACCTTAGTTTTAATTATTTTATAGTCATCTTTTACCCCTAAACCCCAGAATCAATTTAGGATACATCAACAAGGAACCGGCCTTGATACCAGAGACTCACCTCAAAATAGGTATACCCACAGACCTGAGGTGTTTCCATTGTATCTACGAAAGAGAGAGATCAAATTTTGCAAGCTTAGAAAACCTATAGCCATCTCTCTATAGGGTGTAATTTCGAGAGATGACAGTTTTTGGCATGCCCGGTGGGACAATGAATCAGATCTGCATGCAAGTTACAAATTCTACAGTAGATCTACAACAGATTTATAGCAGTTACAAAGTCACTTTTGGGAGCAAGCTGTAGCAATTTATTCTAAATATTTTAAGATCTTTTGGCAACTTTGTTAAGCTGATAGCAGACCAGTATTGCAGCATGTTCCATGCCTAAAGTGACTACAAGATCATCGGTAAGAGGAATTCCTCCTGAGTTTTTTTCTTTACCCTTGAATTCTACTAGAAGGAGAAGAGTTGGTAATACTTTACCTTATAATAGACCTAGTTTTGATAACCCTCCTCCTGATATTCCTTCACCACGTATCAATTTCTCTATTAACATCACATTTTTTCAAATGGCTATCGAACCACTAAGGAACTTTGTGACCTTTACTAATGGTAGTCCATTAGTAATCCCAGTCTACCATGACATTCCTAATGCTGCCATGAAAATTTTGCCATCATTCACGGGTGAAAATCAGGTACACCTGCTGAACATATCAAAGATGTTGCAGCCCTATGTGGAGTCCATAACATCACTCATGAATACATATCTTTAAGACTTTTAGCCGCATCTTTTAAAGGGTAGACCTTGCAATGGTATAGAAACCTAGAAATTAGAAACATAAGAACTTGGGATGACTTAGGTGAAAAATTACAGAAATAGTTCTAGGATAATTCAAATCATTTATCTTTCATTGAACAGTTGTCTACTATTAAAAGATCTCCCAATGAATTTATGTCCAGTTTCAATATCCATTTTTCCAGAACTTGGGAGAGAATTCCAGCAAGTGTCAAGCCTCAAGCTGATCATGCTTTCCTTTATTATCTTAGAGCATTAAACAGTGATATCTCAACTATGATTCAGTCAATGGGGGAGAGACACTCCCAACAGCCTATGATATCACTATCTAAGATAAAAATAGTCTTATTCAAGCTGGAAAATTAGCACCAAGGCCTTCAATTCCCTTTTCGATAGATTTAGCACCTATTCCTCAGCCTATTACAATCATAGAACCTATTGTTGTAGCTCCATCAGATGATGTATTTAAAGATTTGCAAACTATTGGAAATAAATTGACTTCAATTGAGAATTATTATTACATTACCTAGTAGACCCTATCAGGCTCCTTATCAGCAAAATAAACAGAATCAACAAAACAGAGAGCCTTATCAACAGAATCAAAATTATAGGTAGCCTTACCAGCAAAGGTACTTTGACCCAAAGGCTCCTAGTTCCTCTAATGCTTTAGTCCCCAATTAATATGGCTACAGAAGAGTGGTGTCAACCTTGCAATCCACCTCATTCAGCTATAAGTTTCCCAAATACTTTTTTGAATCTGAATCTTGTTGCACAACCTCAATCTGAAACATTGTTCATGCCTCAAATGGAGGGTGGGCAACAAAAAACTCATGTTCAAAAAGCACCTAAACATAATTTAGTCATTTTTAGTTAGGAGGATTTCATTGCAGTCACTACTAGGGCTCAAGGGAAAGTTACTGAAAGTAAAAATCAACAAAATAAAGGCCTATCCTACCTACTGTCACTGATAAGACAACATCTACAGTTCCAAATTCAACCAACAATCTATTGTTCCTAAAAAAAATAAAGTGTTCTAGTTGATAAAGGCCATCAAAAATATCTACAGCCTGATCCAAGAAGACTTGTTTATACCTCAGATATCCAAGGCAGCTGAAGCAGAATCAATTTTTGCTAAGGTCCTATTCTAAGACAGTTGAATCTGTCTCTAAAATAGTTGCTTCTTTTAACATTGTTGATGTAATGAAAAATCATAATGTTAACATCTCAATGTGGGACACTCTAAGTATTCCTGGACAACAAGATTTACTCTCTCATGAACTAGCTAAGCTGCAGATTTCTTCAAAAATAACAGAAAAGGAAGTTCATAAGGCAGACATGGTCCTTGGAACATTTGAACAAGACCACATTAAAGAAGTTAAGTGGATGGTTCAGAAAGTTCTGAATGCTCATGACATCAAGAAACCACCACCATTTTATTTATCACTGATTATTGGAGAACATCTAGTTCATAATTGCATGGTGGACAGTGGTGCAAGTAGCACAATTATGCCAAAAGTGATTGCAGAAAAATTGGGTTTGCAGTATGAGCCTACAGAAAGGAGTGTCTTACAGCTTGATGGAACTGCAACTAATACAGTTGGTATAATCAAAAATTTAGAAGTGACGTTACATGCTTGCCCAAATGTTTCTATTCTATAAGATGTTACTGTTGTGGATTTACCTCCATACTTTGCCTTATGCTTATCTAGAGACTTCACAGTAAAAATAGGAGGTTATCTCTCTTCAGATTGGTCCTTATTTTTCACTACTCCGTATGGCACCAAAGTTACTATCAATTCAGAGCCATTGGCCAAATTTCACATTAAGCCTCATTCTTCAAATGTAGGGGCTAATTATTCAGCCCTAGATCAGTCTAATTTTGATGAGGTAGCTCATGTTTCATCATTAGATGGTGTTTCTAACATGTTTATGGATGAAAAGATAGTGGAAGAACATGCTCATGATCCTTTTAAGGAAGTTGAAGAACACCTGTTTGGTGTGTATTGTATGCATGAAGAAAATACACCATTTCCCTTTCTTTCCAAAATAGAAGATTCATCAGAAGGGATTTGGAAGCTTCATTTTGATGGAGCTAAGAACAAGAAAGGACAGGGAGCAGGTTTGATGCTCACTTCCCCAATGAATGAAAGGTATTTCTCAGCTTTGAGTCTCCAATTTTCATGTACTTGTAATGTAGCTGAATATGAAGCTTTAATTCATGGCTAACTTTGGGCCAGAAAGAAAGGTATTAACATGCTACAGATTTTTGGGGACTCTGAGTTGGTTATCAATCAAGTAAGAAATTTCAATGTTTGTAAGAATCCATTAATGAAGTCTTATAGACAGATTTTCAGACTTAATGGAAGATTTCGATGCTATTAACATTCAGTCTATTCCTAGAGCTGAAAACAAGCATGCAGAAAGACTTGCAACAGTTGGGGCTAGTTTTGAAGTGCTGGAACAGATTGAAAATAGAAAAATCTAGCCTCATATAAAGTTAATTATTAGGCCCTCAGTACCTGATAATGATTCAAATTGGCAAGTTTTTGAAAGTGATGATCAAATCTGTAGGTTTTTGCAGCAAGAAGCTAAGTTTTCTGTAGTTAATCAAGATAAATTACAACACTTATATGGTGACCAGATTGTTCAGTTGAAGACAAATAAACTACCTCGAGGTCTGGTCACATTAGAAGACATCTTCAGCACTAACAATCAGTTAAGAAAGGTCAAGACTAAAATGTCAACTCACGCTGATAATTACGAAGAGATCTCGGTTGATGAAGGGAAAAATCTATTTCTTGGAAAGGTATGTTCCTTAACTAAAAAATAGTCATTTATTAATCTTTGCAAAGAGTTTAAGGATGTTTTTACTTGGAAATACCAAGATCTGAAAGGATTTGATCCCAGTTTAGCACAACATACAATTGAGTTGCAACCAAATTCTAAACCTGTTAGGAAGAAATAGAGGCCTATGAATCCCAAAATAGAACCTCTGATTAGGAAAGAATTATCGAAGTTGGTTGAATCAGGTATTATCTTTTCAGTTAAGCATTCAAGTTGGGTAGCCAATCTTGTTCCTGTTAGGAAGAAGAACGGTGAAATCAGACTATGTGTAGATTTCAGAGATCTTAATAAGGCTTCATTAAAAGATCATTACCCACTCCCAAATATGGATCAGATTCTAAGAACAGTCTCAAGTTCAGATAGACTATCTCTTCTAGACGGTTACAGTGGATATAATAAGATTTTAGTTCGAGAAGAAGATATATACAAAACAAATTTTACCACCAAGTGGGGTACTTATGCTTACAAAAGGATGCCTTTTGGTCTTTCAAATTCCGGTGCAATGTTTCAACATGCAATGGACATGGTTTTTCACAGCTTATTAAATAAATGTATCCTTGTTTATTTAGATGATGTTACTATATTTTCAAAAGATTCTGAAGAACATCTAATGCATTTAAGGCAAACTTTTCAGTTGTGCAGGCAATTTGGAATATCTTTGAATCCACTGAAGTCTATCTTTTTAGTACATCAAGGTAAGCTACTTGGCCATATTGTTTCTAAGCAAGGTTTAGCAATTGATCCTTTTAGGATCAAAGCCATATCACAACTATCATTGCCCCATCATAAGAAGGCATTACAGAGTTTTCTTGGAAAAATAAACTTTGTTAGAAGATTTGTTCTAGATTTTGTAGCATTGGTTAAACCACTCACAGCTATGCTAAAGAAAGAGAAAAATTTCATCTTGGACCAGTGAAGGGAGAGAAGGATTTGAATCAATCAAAACAACTATCTCTCAAGCTCCTACTCTTGCAAATCAAAATTTTGATAAAGATTTTACAATGTATGCACTTGCAGGAGCTGAAACAATCTCAGCTATATTAACTCAAGTCAATGATGAAAATATTGAGCAACCTATTACTTTCTTTGGATAGAGTTTGCATGATTACAAAACAAGGTACACATTTCTTGAAAAATAGGTACTTTCAGTAGTTAGAGGACTAAATAATTTCAATTATATGCTTTCGAACAATAAAATCCATGTTCTTGTCTCTCATCCAAGTGTGAAAGGATTCTTACTAAATAAGGAATTGAATGAGAAAAGAGAAAACTAGATAACGAAGGTCATGGAGTATGATGTTGATATTTGGGTTGCTAAGACGGTTCGAGGGAAAGGTCTGTGTGAACATCTAATTGCTGATATGGAAAAATAACAAGTTACAAACCAGATGATTCAAAACAACATGCTGAAATTGCATAGCATCAGAAATCATGGTTCAACATGAAAATCAGCAGCCTGAGCTCACTCACAAGATTCAAGAATCAAGATGGATGACTAATTTGGTTAATTATCTATAGCATGGTACCTATCTAGAAGGTATGGACAATAATAAATGAAGGTATTTCAGATTACAAGTTGTACCTTATATCTTCATTGATAATGTGTTGTTCAAAAGAGATATAAATGGAATCTTGCTGCGGTGTGTTGACTATGATAAAATTTAGAAAATATTGTTAGAATTCCATGAAGGACTTGTAGGAGGTCACTTCTCAGCACGTACCACAACCTTAAAAATTATGAAAGCTGGTTACTATTGGCCTAGCATATTCAAGGACTATTTTGAATGGATTAGAAAGTGTAAAAAATGTGCTTTCTTTGTTGGAAAAGAACGTCTAGCTTCACTACCCTTACAGCCTATTTCAGTTGATCAACCTTTTATGCAGTGGGGTCTTGATTTTATTGGCATGATAAACCCACCTTCATCACAAGGACACAAGTGGATCTTAACTGGTACAGATTATTTTACATGAGGGATTGAAGCAATAGGCTTGAAAGGATGCTAATGAAACTTCAATACTATCCTTTTATGAAGGAATAGTCTACAGATTTGGTGTTCCAACAACTATCATATCAGATAATGCTTTAGCATTTTCTTGGTGCAAAGATAACAAATTGGGCTGTCAACCATGGAATCTATCTAAGTTCTTCATCTAATTATTACCCACAAGGTAATGGCTTAGCTGAGAGTACTAACAAGAATCTGTTAAGGATCATCAGAAGAACACTTAAAGATAATCAAAGAGCTTGGCATCTAATGTTGAATTCAACACTTTGGGCTGACAGAGTGACTCCTAAAAGATCAGTTGGCAATTCACCATACAAACTTGTGTACGGAAAAGAAGCAAGAATGCCTATTTCAGTTGAGTTACTTGCATTAGATTTGCTGCATCAAATGGAGCTACTTGAGAATGAACCATTATAGGTTCGTTATGCAGAGTTAATGGAATTACAAGAGCTAAGAGATAAAGCTCATTTGAATATGGAAAAGAATCAGAAACAAATGAAGAAGAATTTTGACAAGAAATCCAAGTTCAGAGTCTTTAATGAAGGAGATATTGTGTTAAAGTGGGATGTTGATCGTGCAAAGCCAGGAAGACACACGAAGTTTGATACAATCTGGAGTGGTCCTTACATGATTTCAGCTTACAAAGAACACAATGCTTTTCATCTTTTGAAGCTGAATGGAGAGGAAATTCCCATTCTTGTGAATGGTATGTTTCTCAAACACTGTTATTGAATATCTTACAGTGATTTTTAGAGTAGGATTTCCCTTCAATAAGTGCAGTTTCTACACATTGCATCATTTTTCAATTCAATAAGTGCATTCGTGCATGTGATCTAGTTTACCAGATCCTTTCCTAGTTTTAGTTTGTTTTGGAAGGGTTGGACCTTTCGGAAAAGGAAGATTTTGGTTATATGCTTTGGACTCCATGCCTAATGGACAAGAGCAAGGCATTAGTCTTTAAGCTAGTAGGAAGCTTTCCCCGCAGGATCACCAGAAATGTTGACAATTTTTACACTTGTGCAAAAATGGGAAACTCAAAACTTCATCATTACGATGAAAGTCATGGGTGAAGTATACCTAAGCTAAGGAAGTTCTGATGATTATTAGTTACTGCTGAATTAGTTATAAGATTAAATGAAATCTGCAGTTATGTGTGCTATCACAAAACATAACAATCACATAGTCTGCAATTTCATGCCATCTTCAGCAAAAGAACACAAAGCCCCAAAGGACAACTATGTTGTCTTGATGAAGATGATAAATTACAGAGTAGGTGAAGTGCTCAGTTTTGAAGTAGCAAACAGAAATACAGATATCAGAAAGTGAGGGTTCATTATTGAATGTTAAGAGTTCTCATCAATGTTTCTTTCCTTCATGATTAAGACATTCAATTATGTTACTAAGTTGTTTAGTTCATCATACACTCCACTCATAAACTTGAAATGCAGAAGGAAATACACAATTAATTTTCAAAATTCAATGTTTTATTCACAAGGTCAAATTTTTCCCACACAAGCCATGGGATGTAACTGAAAAGTAAAGTACAACTACTGAAATAAAAGGTACACATGCATGAAAGAGAAAGTAAAGGAGTATGAGTGAACCCATCATTGCCTTGGGGGTTTCTTTCTTTGATTGAAGCATCTCCATTTCCAGCTTCTTTCCTCCTTCATCTCTGTTGTAGAAGCCACTTTACCTGTAAAGAAGAAAAGTTAACTATCAGTTAGGAGCTCAAGGATCAATTCATATTCCTACACTATCCTACTTCATGCATATGAATATTTTCCTAACAGGAGATGTATTCTACTTGAATATCAAATTGCATGCATGCTTTATTCACTCAGAAAGAAGAAAGAGAAAAAGAAAAGAAGAAAACATGGACATAAGAGAGGCCAAAAACCCTAAGTATTTTCTAACTATTTTCTTAAGTGTGCAGGTACAAATTGTAGCAAGAAAAAAGTAGATAAGTTATAAGCACATGTTTGAATGAAGAAAGAATGTAACTCAAAGTTTCAGTAACTGTTCTAAAGTGGAAGAAGTTACAGTACAGAAAAGAGGATGGCAATGGAAGAACATGTTTTAGATTGTTAGGAAGAAGAAGAATAGAATTTGAAAGTTGATGTTTGGCTAGAAAGAAAGGTTTATAACTGAAACATAATGAAAGAAGATTTTGGAAAATTTTGACAGGGCTTCACCATGTAAAATGGACATTTACAAATTTTCATCATGCTGCTTTTAACTACTAAATGCCTTAAAATGAATTATTTAAATCAAGTAAGTGATACAGGAAAGCAGTAAAGCATGCCATGATCAAGATAAACAGTTACGATGTCTCATTTTTATTTACCAAATCAGATTCAATATGAAGTGTTATGTTTTATATTCTGGATCAGAAAGTACAACTACTATAGCTGGAAATGGATGGAAGATAGAATTCTGGAAAAAATTTCCAGGGCTTCGCCATGAAGAATCAACATATCAGATTTTCCAGTATGCTAGAAATACTACTATCAAGGAAATAAAGTATCTAAGTAAAAGAAATAAGTTACTGTATTTTAACAAAGCATTTGAATAAAGGCTTATGCCTGAAAATGGTGTTACAGAAGATAAAGAATTGTTTACAATTTCAAGAAATCCACTTACAATATACAAAAGATCTTAAGTTCAGTTTTCAGTTACAGTTTTCATTTCTCAGAATCAAATGTTTCAAAGTTATTCACAACTGAAATAAGAATGATGTCCATACAAAGTTGCAGAAAGGATTTTTCAATCTTCAAAGCACAAAGTATATTTTGGATCTAAATATGCATAGGATGAAGGAGATAGATCTATTAATGTAGAGAAGAAGATGCAGATTCAGTTCAACAGAAAGAAGTATAAATTCCCAATGAAGACCCATAATAAGATCAAAGGAACAAAATATTTGAGTCAACTGACAGAACATGAGAAACAGGAAAATGTCCCATGGGATAGATAAGAGCTCAGATCACAAAACATAGAATGCATTGACAGTGAGTTAACAGACCAAGTTTGGTATTACGAGTTTAAAAAATTACAAATACCCAGAGCTTTTCTATAAAATGGAGATTGAAATAGAATATTTAAGATAATGGTGTCCAGTAAATGAAAGGAAAGTTCTCATAAGCTAGACAAAGTGGAGACCCCGAGACGAACCATCAAAGTAAAAAATAATCAAGTAACAAATCTTGTGATACAGATAATGGGTTTGAGATATTCTTCAAGATCCAAAGTTTTTGAGAAAGCTTCAAAAGTGGCGTTTCAATGCAACATTGACAATATTCACACAAGTTTGGCCAGGAGAATGAGCTCACTAATCCTTTTAACAATTGATTAGTGGTACAAATCAGAAAACATAATACAATCTGAGACCTTTTGATCAAAGAATTAAATTTCTGGGTTGTCTTTCGAAAGCACTTAATCAGGGTATGAGTAGATTTTGTAACCAACATATACCTACAGTCACCATTTTAAGGGTAGAGAAGTCAAAGTACAGAGATAACGTAGAACCAAAAGGTTTTTCCACAATTTAATGGAATCATGAGAACACTACGAGAAATAGAATTCAAGCTTGAATGATATCAGCCAAAAAATGACCACATTTAAGTGCACAAAAATGTAGGCCCGCAAAGATATACAAATAAACTCTTAATGAAAAAAATCCAGATCTAGGGATATCAAAGAAAAATATGGAATACTCAGAACATAAAATATCTAGCAAACCCTCCACAGTTGGTTCGAAGAAAGCTAAGAGAAATAACCAAGAAATTTATGGTGACAAAAACTTATCAATATCAAGAAAAAAAAAGTATTCATACTACTAAGCCATTCATAAAAGGTGAATCCAGAGTTACCTGTAAACCGTGGTCGAAAGAAGTTCAAATGGTAATGGCCAAATCCTCGAAATTAAAGGAGCCACAAATTCTAACCAGAGCTTTAAAAAATGGTCAAGAACCAAATCCATACAAGTATTTATTCACAGTTGCATAGAACCAAGCTCCAAGAGAGTGACTATGGTGGCCAATAGACCACATAGATCCCAAAAATAGAGAACAATCAAGCTTCAGAACTCACCATGGAGGCCATTGCAAAGACCAAACGTAATAATACAGCCGGGTATTGAATAATCAACAATAGCACCCCATAAATGCTCATAAGCTCTAAATAGATCAAACATATGAAAATACAAATCATGAGAGTTCAGGAAACCATTTTGCAGAAGGAACCAAGATCAAAATCTTCAAACAATGGTATCAAAAAAAACATTTTCCAGGGCTTCACCTGCATAGTGAAAAAACAAATGAAGTGATCATTATGGGCTCGAGTTACCTTAATGCATGCAAACTCGAGAAACAAGCAATATGACTCAACCGTGGTTCAAGATTGATGGCTTTAGATAAGAAGGACTCAGATCAAAGGTCAATATTCATGCTCAGAGATCAAGGTGAGTAACCACAATTAGGTTTGTACCAACTACATTAAATGCCAAGTTAAAAACCCTAACCACAGGTTCAAGATCAATGGTGGCCCAAGAGATCTTCACTTTAGTAAAGAAAACTCCACCAACACCATGATTGAGGGGTGAGTCATCGTGGGGAGGGAGCCAACCCCACGTTCAAAACAAATTATAATTTCATTCACTTTAAAATTACAGACTATAATCATTTCCAAATAATGCAAAATGCCATCATACATGCTTATCACCGAAAAGGTGAATTTTAAAATATGCCAAGGCCAACAACTATGGGGTGGCAACTATATACTATAGTACTCGTTACAAAGGTAGAAGACTATGTAGTATAGTCATGGTAAATAATCAAAAGTGGTTGAATATGGTAGTAACTATTACTAAGTGTCCCATGTGTATCTAAAACCTTGAAATTTTTTCTAAAGTCCACAAAGGTGGCCAAACTCAAATGAAGATAAATCCATATATCAAAGGGTGGTCCCCACATGAAGATATCACATACACTGGAGTATTTTTGCATGCCTTCACGTTGATGCAAAATCACAGCACCCCTGGATGCAGATCAGGCTTCTAGGTTGATCACTCAGGCATCCAGTGTGATTGCACAACATTGAATCCTTTCTCCAGGTGTGGGACCTGTAAAATGAGAAAGGAATCTCCAGAGAAGGCTGGTTCCTGCTCCTAAACTACCTGCCACAAGCTATTCCAGTGCAGGCAAGCTAATCTAATCCTAATCTAACCATGCCAAGGAGACAGAGAGAGAGAGAGAGAAGGGAAAAACAGCAAAAGCCTACACTAAAACGGTGATACACCAGAGAAGGAGAATGTTGAACCTCTATCAAAACTGCCATGGGACAAAGAGAGGTGAGCAATGGGAAGGATGGACAGATGCATCACAGGCCCAAGGATAGATTTCACACAGAAAATGTCCCAAAACTCCATGAACACAGCTCCAGACCTGCAATGAACATTCAAACATGCACAAATACCTGCAATGAAGAGAGGCAAGAGGAAAACAAGCGAAGAACGAGCAAGGATGGACAGATGCATCACAAAACACGTTTTTTGTTGCTCCAGAAGTTTGCACAGAACATCATTTCATTAGTAAAAGGCAAAAACGCCATTACAGAGCAGGGAGGAGGTTCGAGCTCCATTTTCAACCCTAGAGAAGAAAAGAAGGGAGGGCAGAGCAGAAAAGATGAACAACTTGTTATGTCCCCCTTTTGAAAGAAGCCCCTCTGTACAATATATAGGAAGAAAGAGAGAGGGAAGAGAGGAAATTCAAAACTACCACAACCACTTCTAGGTCACATTTTAAATCATCTCATTATGGTAGAAGCGGCGGATCCTGGCAAAACGGCGGGCTGTCTGCTGCATTAAAGCTGGTTGTTGAAGCGTCACTTCTGGCATTACCATGCGTCAGAGCCATTTCTTAACTTTCTCTCTCCAGACTACACCAAAATGGAAGATTGATCCCAGAATCATGTAGAGAATTTCAACAGCTTTCCGTTGATATAAAGAACGTGCAAATCCGAGCTCTGGATCAAAAGATATGACGATCTGAAGATTTAGGGCACGGAACAGACCAAAACGGATTTTGAAATATTTTCCCGCGCTTCGCCACCTGGACGACACGTGGCAGGCTCTGATTCGCTGAATAATTCTCTCTCCTCCACCTTTCCGTGGGCTTTCCTTTGAAATTTCCTTGTGGGCCCTAGCTGGGACACGTGGCACTATCCCATTGGTTCGGGCTGACCCTTCAAAACTCGCCCTTTGACTTTTTGACCTTTTCCCTTGTGACACGTGTCATGATTTGATTGGTCCGCGGGCCTGCCGGCTCTTTCGCGCCCTTCGCGTCTTTTTGTCCCGGATGTCCCAGTGCTGTTTGGGACAGAAACCTCCGATCCGCCCGAAATGGGCTTCCTTGTCCCTTATCTGCCGATGACACGTGGCGCAATCTGATTGGCTCTCGGCTTTTTCGGCTATCCGCGTCCCTCGCGTCCCTGCGGCCCAGATGTCCCAGTGTGAAAGTTTCCCGTTCCGGCCGAACCGGCCGGTTCACGTCTTTCGCGTCCATTTGTCCCAGATGTCCCTTTGCTGCTTGGGACAAATTCTTCCGAACCGCCCGAAATGGGCTTCCCTTGCTTCACCGCTTCGCCTTTTCGCGCCCTTCGCGCCCTCGCGGCCCGATTGTTCCTTTGCGAAAATTCTCTGTTTCGGGCGAACCGGCCGATTCGCGCCCTTCGCGTCCCTCTGTTCCAATTGTCCCAAAGGTGACCTTGAGCAGGACTTAGCCAATTTTCACGATTTTTCCTGGATCAATCTACATGCTTGGAACTGCAAAACTCTGATACATGTTATCGAAATTTACCCTGGGGGGGTGAAATTTTGACAACAGTTTTGACGACTCAGCGGGGTCACCTGCCTGCTAGGTGAATGATCAGTAGCCTGAAGCAATCCATTGGGCATGGAGTCATAAGCAAGCCTGAAAACTGATCTGAACTTTGAAAACTTCCCTCTGAGCCACTTGAATCCCACCGGACATGGAGTTGTTCTCACCAAAATGCCACTGAAACGAACTGTGCAAGAGCAGAACCGGCAACACCAAAACTATGTACAGAACTAAAAATCATACATGCTCCAAATGGAACATGCAGAGTGTGCACAAGCACTTCTTCTACTGAAAGCAAACCTAGCTACTCTACTCTAACTGGAAGCAAAGGCAAGCTAAACAAACCCTGCAACTGGTTGTGAGAAATAGCTTCCTTTCTTCAAAATTGGCAGCCATGCAATTGATTTGGAGCTGATCATGGTTGTTAGGATGAGTGGAAAATCAACAAAAAGCTGGTATTCCACACAAATCATCAAGGTATCAGCTGAAGGCAAATTCAATACCTCTTTTAGTTGCTCTGCATTTGGGTTGAAGAGGTATGACAGCTGATCCTTGATACTTTGTAGCTCACCCTCATGCTCAGAAGCAAGCATGACTGGTTGTGACTTCTCCTTTGGCTCCAATGAAGCCAAATACCTGATTGGGCAAGGTCTGATCAGTTTGATATGCCCATAGCTCTGATTTTCAACTCCAAGAATGGAGTCTTCTTGTAGACCTTGAATGGATGGTGTGGAAGCAATGGTAGAACCCTTCTGCCCTTTCTCTTCCTCCAATGAAGAACATGAAAGATTAAAATCTTCCAATCTTGATTCCGAAGAGCTGTTATAAGATGCAGGCTGCTGCAAATGAATGTTCTCCTTCAGGACAGCAGACTCTTGTGTTTGGAATGTGGATGATGAAAGAGAGAATGGTGGAAACTCAACCGGCTCTTCTCCATCAAAACAGTCCTCCAAATCTGACAGATAAACTGCCTCATGGCTGTCCTGCTGCAAATGTTCAACTTCCTCCATGGTGTCCTCTTGATCTGTAACTTGACCACCATGGTTTCTTTCTCCCTCCAACATTGATTTTGAGAGGTCAAACTCCTCTTCAGCACTGGAACTTGAGAGAGGTGAAGTAGAAAGAAGAACTGAAGGTTCTCCTGTAGCCTGCTTTGTGCTCAGAGCTCTTGGATCTGCAACTTTCTCCTCCACAGCTAGAATGTGCTCCTCTGCTGCTGGATCTGGAGCAGCTTCTCCTTCATCCAATGTTCGAAGACAATCTTGCTCTTGAATGAGCTCCTCCTCCAGCATGAAGTTTGTCAAGTCAAACTCTTCAATCTGCTGCTCTAGAGGACAAGTTGGGACTGCAAGATCTTCTTCTTCTGCTGCAACAGAATCAGTCCTGACCACCATTTGTTCTCCAACCTTAGCCTCTTCTGTAGGCTTAACCATCAAGGGGATCTTTGTCATACCAAACTTGGCAGCCAAACTTACTAAGCTCTTAATCATTTCTTCTTTTCTTGGCTCTTCCTCTTGCTGTCCTTGATGACTGATTTTTTCAATTTCTTCTTCCCCACATGGAATTGGGAATGCAAGAGGAGGGGTGGGTTGCAACTCAATTGATTTGGAAATTTTTTGTGGTGGTAAAGGAGATGAAATCTCTTGTTTCTTTAGAGGAGGGGGGATTTCTTTTAGCTCTTGTGGAGAGGATGACTGTTTGGAAGGAAAAAGGAAAGAAGAATTGAGGTGTGGTGGAAGACTGAGAGGTGGAGACATGGGATCAACATTTGGGACAGCAGATGGAGAGTTTAAAATTTGCAAGTCCAAATGAGATGATGCTGCTTGAGTAATGGGAAGAGAAAAACCAGATGATGGTGTAGAACTTACCCATTGACAAGGTTGTTCAACACCGAATGTATAGGCCTCTATTTCTGCTGTCCATTGTGCAAGTTGGGGCAGCATCTTTATCATGAAGTCCAGCTTCTCTTGAGGGCTGAAGTGTCTTGGAAAAGGGCCTCCCCATGGACAAGGAGTCCTGCAACCAATTCTGAAAGCTCTCATCTGAGCTGTTGCTCTGGACTGCACCATCTTTGCCTCCATCTTTTGGATTTTCTCCAACAGACCAGCATCTTGGATCTGATGGTCTTCATTGTATGCATACTCTTGCTCTTGGAAGGCTCCATAGCCAAACTGACTTTGGCACTGCTGCTCATATGGGTATGCATACTGATCTTGAATCTGCTCAAAATGTTGATTTGGAGGATTTGTAAAACATGTTGGAGGTGGAATATACTGCTGTTGTTGATGTGAATTCCATGATGGAAATGAAGTCATGATTGCACAACCTCATGGAATGGGAAAGAATGAAAGAGATGGAAAGAAGGATGAACGGGAATGGATGGAAAACGGGTCTGCAACTTCAGAAATGGGTTGCTGATCAGATGGAGTCGCCAGATGTGTTTGCAAGTGCCTCCAAAGGCTGAAATCTTCACAGGAACACACCAACCTGCAAAAGATGAAGTGGAAGACCTCTAAGGTCCCACCGGGCGTGCCAAAACTGTTGATGCAAAATCACAGCACCCCTGGATGCAGATCAGGCTTCTAGGTTGATCACTCAGGCATCCAGTGTGATTGCACAACATTGAATCCTTTCTCCAGGTGTGGGACCTGTAAAATGAGAAAGGAATCTCCAGAGAAGGCTGGTTCCTGCTCCTAAACTACCTGCCACAAGCTATTCCAGTGCAGGAAAGCTAATCTAATCCTAATCTAACCATGCCAAGGAGACAGAGAGAGAGAGAGAAGGGAAAAACAACAAAAGCCTACACTAAAACGGTGATACACCAGAGAAGGAGAATGTTGAACCTCTATCAAAACTGCCATGGGACAAAGAGAGGTGAGCAATGGGAAGGATGGACAGATGCATCACAGGCCCAAGGATAGATTTCACACAGAAAATGTCCCAAAACTCCATGAACACAGCTCCAGACCTGCAATGAACATTCAAACATGCACAAATACCTGCAATGAAGAGAGGCAAGAGGAAAACAAGCGAAGAACGAGCAAGGATGGACAGATGCATCACAAAACACGTTTTTTGTTGCTCCAGAAGTTTGCACAGAACATCATTTCATTAGTAAAAGGCAAAAACGCCATTACAGAGCAGGGAGGAGGTTCGAGCTCCATTTTCAACCCTAGAGAAGAAAAGAAGGGAGGGCAGAGCAGAAAAGATGAACAACTTGTTATGTCCCCCTTTTGAAAGAAGCCCCTCTGTACAATATATAGGAAGAAAGAGAGAGGGAAGAGAGGAAATTCGAAACTACCACAACCACTTCTAGGTCGCATTTTAAATCATCTCATTATGGTAGAAGCGGCGGATCCTGGCAAAACGGCGGGCTGTCTGCTGCATTAAAGCTGGTTGTTGAAGCGTCACTTCTGGCATTACCATGCGTCAGAGCCGTTTCTTAACTTTCTCTCTCCAGACTACACCAAAATGGAAGATTGATCCCAGAATCATGTAGAGAATTTCAACAGCTTTCCGTTGATATAAAGAACGTGCAAATCCGAGCTCTGGATCAAAAGATATGACGATCTGAAGATTTAGGGCACGGAACAGACCAAAACGGATTTTGAAATATTTTCCCACGCTTCGCCACCTGGACGACACGTGGCAGGCTCTGATTCGCTGAATAATTCTCTCTCCTCCACCTTTCCGCGGGCTTTCCTTTGAAATTTCCTTGTGGGCCCTAGCTGGGACACGTGGCACTATCCCATTGGTTCGGGCTGACCCTTCAAAACTCACCCTTTGACTTTTTGACCTTTTCCCTTGTGACACGTGTCATGATTTGATTGGTCCGCGGGCCTGCCGGCTCTTTCGCGCCCTTCGCGTCTTTTTGTCCCGGATGTCCCAGTGCTGTTTGGGACAGAAACCTCCGATCCGCCCAAAATGGGCTTCCTTGTCCCTTATCTGCCGATGACACGTGGCGCAATCTGATTGGCTCTCGGCTTTTTCGGCTATCCGCGTCCCTCGCGTCCCTGCGGCCCAGATGTCCCAGTGCGAAAGTTTCCCGTTTCGGCCGAACCGGCCGGTTCGCGTCTTTCGCGTCCATTTGTCCCAGATGTCCCTTTGCTGCTTGGGACAAATTCTTCCGAACCGCCCGAAATGGGCTTCCCTTGCTTCACCGCTTCGCCTTTTCGCGCCCTTCGCGCCCTCGCGGCCCGATTGTTCCTTTGCGAAAATTCTCTGTTTCGGGCGAACCGGCCGATTCGCGCCCTTCGCGTCCCTCTGTTCCAATTGTCCCAAAGGCGACCTTGAGCAGGACTTAGCCAATTTTCACGATTTTTCCTGGATCAATCTACATGCTTGGAACTGCAAAACTCTGATACATGTTATCGAAATTTACCCTGGGGGGTGAAATTTTGACAACAATCAACTCTTTTTTGCTATATATTGTGTGCCTTTGTAAATCACAAGGGAGAACTTCTGGAGGAATTTTTGGATATAGGAGTACTGGAGCAATTTTTTCTAGTTTTGCCTTTTGAGTGTGAATAAATTCTACCTTTCCTAATTACTTGCAGTCTTGTGTATGTTTCCATTAGTCTTGTGAATGTAAATTCCCTGAATAATCATCTTACCCTATTGCAAAATTTAGTAGTTTCTGTATGACATTAATGTGCATGTTTAGCTTAGTAGTATTGTTGTGATAATCTCCCTCAATACCTCAAAGTGTTTTGCCCTTAATAGACTGTACAAGAACTAATTGGTTTGTGCACCTAAAATCCTTCACATATCAATTGTCCATATACTCATTCAAATCCCTCATACAAATTTGGTATATCACCTTATTTTAATTTATTTTACAATCATCGTTTACCCCTAAACCCAAGAATCATTTTTAAGATACATTAGTAAGGAACTGGCATTCATACTAGAGAATCACCTAAAAATAGGTATACCCACTGACCTGAGGTGTTTTCATTTTATCTAAGAAAGAGAGAGATCAAATTTTGCAAGCTTAGGAAACCTGCAACCATCTCTCTACAGGGTGCACTTTCAAGAGATAACATCATTTATTGGTCATCAATACCTCTACAAATCTTCCCAAAATCTATCATGTCTGTCGCTTTGCGTTTTCTCGGTGTGTTGAACAAGGTAAGAACGATGGATCGAATTGAATCCAATCTAGTTATAGGAGCAATCAGATCATGTATTAATGGTATGAAGACATTTCCCCATTTTTCACTAACAAAACCTCTTCAAAATTAAAGTTTCAGGTTTTCATGGCATATGTGAAGTCGAGACCTTTCCAATCATGTAAACTTTGTTGAATTTCAGGCACTAGGTTGAAAGATATATCCATTTGAATGTTTGAGTTAGGTCCGTACAAAAATGGTGAAAACCAATGAGCAAAATGGGTCCATGGGCCTGAAACTCACTTTGTGCCTTTTGGCAACAAAAATGCAAAATGCAAAATTTGCCCCATAGCGCTTCACTTTTGGAAAAAAAACATTTTCAGGCCCAAAGGTCCACTTTTTCCACTTTGGTGAAAATTCAATATAAGGCACACTAGTTTGCATGTAATTGAGGCTTAACATGTGGCACTACAGCCATCAGCGGAGGCACAACTCATTTTTTAACTTTACGCCTTCTCAGGGCAAAAATGTCAGTCCACATGTCCCTTTGTGGGCCTTACACATTTTTCTTAATTTTGGCTTTAAGATCACCTGTGGGCTTATGGGCCCAAAATTCACTTTGTGCCTTTTTTGCAAAAAGCACAAAAATTCCAAAACTCCTCGTAGACCTTCCAACCCAAAATTTACTTGGGCAATTTTTCTTTTTTGGCCCCCTAGTCTACCTTTTCCATTTAGGTGAAAAGTCTCAATATCTCCCGCTGCCTTGCCTCTCCAAATTGGCAAAAATCCATTAAAACTTCCACCGGCCCACTTTTGGGCAAAATACCTTCCAAGGCCCGTCGGCTCAGAACTTGTAAAATATGAGGAGTTAGAAGGACTTTTTTATATTTTTGGAAAGGGGAATAAATTTCCCACCTGATGAAGATGCTTTTAGGAAACCTGAAGTGCTTAGAATATCTGAAAAATTAGATTGAAGTAGTATAAGAGGAAAAATGGGTGTAGTTAACAAGAAATAAGCATGACTTATTTTGGATAACAATACTCATATAACATTTGGATTTTTCTCCATAAAAAAAACTTCAGGGAAAATAAAATATCCTAAATCAGAAGCTTTCATATAAATAAATAAGAAAAATAAATTACCTACACCATACCCTTTTGAGGGAATGCAAAAAAAAGACAACTGAGACTACATGGGAAGAAAATTCTTCCTCATTGCAGATCTAGAGTAAGGAAAATCACTATAGTATTCACAAGTTCCTATGGCCTCCATCTCCTTCATCCTGTAAACATACCTGTGCGAATGGAGGCACATTAGGGAAAACAAAGGAATAAAAGGAAAACATAAGAGAGATTTAGGGTTTTTGTAGGAAAACCTAGAATCTAGGGTGAGGATTAAATCTATCCAAGCACCTAGATCTAATCCTCACAACTTAATGTTGATGGGATATGGTTTTTTAAATAAAGTATAGGGCAATTTAATGACTACAAAATCTAGGGGATTTTATTTATGGGAAATGGTTAAACATTTTATTATATGACTTTATTTATTTATGATGGGTTAATTTACCATGTGGCAATTTAATTATGGGAAAATACACAAATTTTGTGCATGAGTGCTATAAATAAGCTATTTATGGAGATTAAAATGAATAAAGTTAAATGTGTACCTAGATAAATAAATGAGTGACATGGGTATTATTACTTAGGGGAAAAAATTAATGTAACTTAGGAAATAATTTTAGGAAATTTAATATGAACTTAAGTGCGTAAAATTACACAAATTTAATTTAGGGAATATTTTAAATAATTTTAATAGGAACCTTGGAAGGGGATTTAACTCCGACATAATATTTGGTGAAATTATATAATCTTACTTAATTAATAATTGGGTTATGACTCCTTTATAAGAACGTAGTATTTAATAAATGAGAATTTAAATGAACGTAATTAGTGTTTATTAATATTTTCTTTAAAAAATTGCCTTAATTTTTCTAGTTATGTGATATAGTTTATGTCTAGTTTGACGTGGTAAAATTTTGGGAATCACATTTTAGTATCAAAGATATTGGTTCAACACTTGGACCCTCGGTAAACATGGAAACACCAAAAACCACTTATCATAACCTAAACCTAGGACACTTGATATTGTTTAATAATTTAAAAATTACAAACTTAGTAATCTAAAACACGTCTAGATAATGATGGACTAACTCCCTCCTTCATCTATGCAAGAGGCGCAGAATAGAAAAGGATTTATTACATGTTGAGTTAGAAAGGACAACCCAAAATCAGGTACTCATTGTCATGCTACCAAAAATTCTATAGGATTTATACATATTTTGAGGGATGGGGCTGAAGAATGGTAGAGGACAAAGGAGTAGAAGATCAACCCAGATTTAGTGAGCATGACATGGTACCTCTTTGAGGAGAGATTTCGGAGTAGATATATATTTAGAATATTTTTTTTAGTAGCGGATTGATGAATTGCACGATCTAAAAAAATAGAGTATGACAGTGGAACAGTATGAGAGTAAATTTTTTGAATTGCTATAGTACGGTGACTATATGTAGGATGAGAAATTCAGGGTACACAAGTTCATCACAGGCCTAAATTTAGATCTCAGAAGTTCATTCTACATGTATTTTGCACAAATTCTAATGAAGGCTGTTGAGAAGGCCTATATTATGGAGGAGAAAAGAGGGAAGACACCGCAGATGAGAGACCAAGTGAGGAGACACATAGATTAGATGGATGATAGTCGATCGAAGGGGACAACCAATCCTCCTCGTGGTAGACATGGATCTACATAGTCCTCCTTCAGGATGCAGAAACATCCACAACAACATCAGCAAATTTGCCCACCATTCAAGCCTCCATCGAGATATAATGGACATAGATGACAGAGTGAAGTGTCTCTATCTAGAGGACCCATTAGGACACAAGTACTAGCTAGAACTCAATCATCGGATCTCATCCGCAGTAGCTAAAATAATCTAGAGGTTGATATTCAGGGTCTACAATGTATACTACTAGAGAACCTAGAGGTGTCTCTTCTCATTTGAGGGGAACTTGCAGTTTTTATTGATGTAGTACACAGGGGCACCATTGGAGACATTCTCCACAGAAACAAGGTAATAAGGCAAAGTCCCCTATTTAAGCACTTAAATTTGGAGATATGGAAAGCACTCACAGGATCTATGAAGTGGTCAAGAAGCACCAGGAAGAGAACCAGAGCACTATCATCCAGACCTCATGTAGAATGCTATTGTATTTCTATATCTATCTTATTTGATTCAAGATTTTTTTTTTCTTTCATTTCCCCATATTAAGTACAATGTTGCAAGCTAGTGTTAATTAAGTAGGGTCATAGTTAGGACATATAGATTGCTTCTAGAGCTAAGCTCAGAGTGGACTCCTTAGTCAAGGAGTGTGTAGTATACTTAGGACCCTTCGCCAGAACCTTGGGATATGGATTGAAATTTAGCACAGAGGGATAGAGTGGATTGTTATCATAAGGTGATATCTTGTGTAAATGATTTGCGAGTTTATTCAGTGATTGGTGGGGTTAGGAGGCCTATTTCCATTCACAGTATATATACTATACAACTTAAGCGGTTTGCATGTTGATGGTGCTAGTTATATGCCATTACAGTCAGTGATAGGTCAAAGGATGAGAGTAGCAAGAATTCAATCGATGACCATCACATTTTGTGAGAATTTTAAGATGTATTTCTTGGTGAGTTACCTAGACTACCTTCCCCATGTGAGATAGATTTTCATATATACTTTGTTCGTGAAGAAGAGATTATCTCACGCGCGCCCTACAAGATGACTACCCTTGATATTTGTGAGAAAAAGATATAGCTGGATGGCCTTCTTTAAAAGGGCCTAATCCATCCTAGTGTATCTCCTTGGGGCATGCTAGTGATTTTTTTTAATAATAAGGATGGATCCCTGAAATTGTGTATTTATTATCACAAACTGAACAAAGTAATGATTAAGAATCATTACCCCCTTCCATACATTGATGGTTTTTTGGATTAGATGAGGGGGGATACTATATTTTCGAAGATATATATTAATCTAGGGTGTCATCAGCTAAGGATTGCAGAGGAATATATGTATAAGACAACATTTTGTACTAGATAAGATCACTATCAATTTGAAGTTGTGTCATTAGGTTTGACAGATGTCTTCGTTTTGTTCAAGATATTGTTAAATGGGGTATTAAGGATGTTATTATACTTTTTTGTGCTCATATTCCTGGATTATATATTGATATACTCACACATGTGTGAGGAACATGAGGAGCACTTTTAAAAGGTTATAAAGTGTCTTCAAGAGTAGCAACTATATGGGAGCATAGTGAAGTCTGTTTTCTTTCAGAGTGAGGTTCAATATATGGGTCACATCATTTCTAGGGAAGGTATCATAGTCAATCCTTATAGGATTCTTGATATAATTGATTATATAGTACCGACCAATGTGACTGAGGTACACAATTTTATGGTATTAGTAGGATATTAATGGAGGTTTGTGTAGGATTTATCATTCATTTCTCATCCCATCACTTCCCTGTAGTGGAAAGGGAAGAAATTTTTATGGTTAGAAAGATGTGAGCAGGCCTTCAGGACTCTGAAGGAATGCCTTACTACAACACCTATCCTAGCAGTACAAGATCCTTAATGGAACTTCTTTGTTTGTACAAACACTTCATTTGCAAGGATATGAGGATTAATTATACTAGATGGCCATGTTTTCACATTTGAGTCTCAAAAACTCAAGTATTATGAGCTTAATTACCTAAATCATCATCTTGATTTTTTAGTAGTGATACATGCATTGGTTTAATGGCATCATTTTATATTTGGTAGGATATCCGCACTCGAGAGAGATCATTTGAGCCTTTGACACCTCTACACATAGACTAATCTTAACACCCATTAATGACGTTGGTTGGATATTTTATGCGAGTATGATATGCAGATTGAGCATGTAAAGGTGAAGGAGAATGTGGTAGCAGATTCCTTGAGTAGACAGAGACATCTTATCATGGTTACATCATTGAGAAAAAATCTATGGAGAAGGATCTTATAATAGCTTCCATGCGATAGGTTATATCTTTCACCAAGAGAAGAGATCGAGTCACATAGACCCCTTAAGGGGAAGTTTGAGGGACTATAATTAGAGTCAAATGTACTTCTTAGACACATGGGTCACATATATGTGGCTAGATATGAAGTTTTATGATAAGACATTCTAGTAGAGGCTCATCATGTATCTTATTTAGCCCATCCAAGGGTGAAGAAGATGCACGCTACACTGAGACACTTATTTATTTAGAGTTAATTTCATAGGGATATAGCTCAGAATGTGTGTCAGTGTTTAGAGTACCAGAAGGTAAAGGTTCAGCATCAACATCTAGCTGACCTTATTTATTCTCATGCTATACTGTAGTGGAAATGGTACACCATTTCCATGGAATTCATTTTTGGGCTACCTATGTCAATATATCACCATGATGAGATCATGGTCATGGTGGATAAATTGACAAAAATGGCCAAATTGTCTCTGGTTCAAACCACCTACACAGTGAGTGCACTTGCACATGTTTATATGGATGAGATAGTAAAATTGCATGGGATTTTGTGGAATATCATAAGTGACTGCGACCCTTATACACTTCACAATTTTGGACCACCTTTCAGTTTGTACTTGGGACAAAGATCAATTTCAATACAACTTATCACCCTGAGATATATGGTCATACTGAGTGGGTGAGCTAGATACTGAAGGATATGCTTTGAATGTTTTTTATAGATCATCAGTCATGAGGGGTGGAGTACTTGTATCTTGTAGACTTTGCGTACAATTATATTTTTCAGAGTTCCATCGTCATGACACCTTTCTAAGAATTGTATGGAAAAGAGTAGAGGAATCCTTTGAGCTGGGACAAATTAGAAAATAGGGTTACTATTGGGCCAACTAAGTTACATGACATAGAGAAGTAGGTAACTTTTATCAGGTAGAAACTATAGGATGCATAGGATAAGAAGAAGTAGTATGTTGATCAGAGGAGGATAGACCAGAGTTATGAAGTTGGCAAAAGGTGTTCCTGAGTGTAAGACCTAAAAAATATCCCCATCTCTTATGGAAAAGGCTCTAAGATAGCTCCAATATTTGTGGGTCTATTTGATACCATGGATTAGATCGATCTTGTAGCCTACGGCTGAGCTTTTCCACCCAACTTGTCTAACATCCACGATGTATTTCATGTTTTTGTTTTACAGAGATATATACTATATCCATCTCATGTCTTAGATTACACTTTTTAGGTGTAGGAGTAAATACACGTGACTGCGAATCCCATGTGCATCCTAGAGTACAGGACCTTAGGCCTACGATGGGGTGATATTGACTAGATGAATGTCTAGTGGGATTGATATAATGATTCATCAACTCCATGGGAGGATGTAACACTACTATGAGCATAGTTCCCACATTTATTCCAATGACTTCCATGAGGAAGTCATGTCTAAGGGAAGGGGGTTGTAGTGCATACTCCTCTTTGCCACCTATTTTTACTAGGATCATTATTATTCATTGCTTAGTGACATAGACATTATTATAATATTTTGGATAGTTTATTATTACACATTATGGAAATTATGATTACTATTGTGTTTGGATCTTATTATGGAATGTATGGTTACATAGAGGAAATTGATAGATATTGTAGTACAGGATGATGATTTAGTGTTATTTTGTTATATGCTAACATCTTGGACTCCTTCATCATGTACTTTTGAGGGAAAATAGGCAATTAATTCCACCTTTTTCTTATTTTCATAAATTTGAAATCTTGAAATATGGAATGCGGGTTTTTGTATGGGAAGGTATGTTCCATGTATAATATTCCTCATTTAAGAAACCTTGGTTTGTGTGTTAGGTTGTGAGGTGGATTGAAGGGAAATGAGGTGGCATCCTACATGCAGCCACATCAAAATCCTCTCCACCAAATTCTATTTATTGGAGTCTGTTAGTTGTTTTTGGGGTTGCTTACTTGGAGGTTTTGAGGCTTACATGACAGTTGCTTAGATTGTGGAAATAAGTTGCAGCTTGGGTGCTTGAAGGTTAAAGGAGCTCTATGCCAAGGTAGGATGTAAACTTGGTATTTTGGTTATCTTTCTTATTAATGGAGTTGTGAAATGTACCAATGCATGTATTTTTGTATAGGTTTGGGTAGGATTGGCCATAGGATGGTGTAAGGTGAGGGAAATGGGATAAATTTGTAGGTAAAAGGGAGTGTGTGAGGTCTTTTGGAGAGAGTACAGGAAGGGTAAACCACCTATGTGGATATGTAAGGAAATCTATATTATTATGTATTCTTCAAAATGGAGAGATAAGGATATTGTGTGTGTGTGTACATTGTACTTGGAGGTATTGGGTGGATCCCTATCTTACTTGGGAGGTATAGGTCGGTGGCTAATTTCTTTGACTTATTCTTTGGCTTAACTTTTTGAACCTATGTGTTTGTGTATGTCACAATTTTTTTTATTGTTTACTCTTGTGTGTGTTGCAGATTTATGGTCTATGTATATGTTGTTGAAGCCAAATTTGTGAGGCTACCATGGTTTTGAACACCCTGCATTCCTTCTCTGTTAGAGCACAGGGTCCACTGATAAGGTTGGATTCATCTTCTCATAATAGCAAGGCTGGGAGGTGAGTGTTTCCTAGCTTTGTTGACCAATTTGGTCAATCATTAGATAGGCATATTGAAAAAAAAATCATTTTTTACCATTTAGATTGTTTTGGGAATGACATAGCATCCAATATGCAACGCAAGTGTTGTTACAGAAGGCCATGCCCCATACATTCTTTCATTCCAAGTTTTCACCTTCATCAAAGTTGTGCAACAATCGTGGAAGACAATTGCAAAGCTTAGAGGAAGAGAGAAATGGCAATTTGTATGAGGATCACATTATGGAACTATAATCAAGTGACATATTTGAAGGACAACTTATGTTAATTCAAATTCTTTCCTTATGATTAGGTGGAATTACATTATGTTTTGAGTTATTTAAGTTCATTCCACATTGCGATTACAAAATAAATGTAAAAGGAAATTATATAGCTTGTAACAGAAGGTGATCTCATATATTCAAAAAATAAATATTACAATTATCCCACAGAAGCCGTGGGATATGACTATGATCAGAAAGGAAAATGCAGATAAATACAAAGTTGAAAGCATGAGGGATGATTTACCCATCATTTCCTGAGTATGAGGGTTGCTCCAAGATTTCTAGATTACCCAATCTACAATTTCAAGTACCTAAAAAAGGAAAACATAAGGATTAGAGCTCAAGGTCGCTGATATCTAATGCTACTATTTTATATGTATATGCATTATCAATAAGATAATTGTGCACGATAGAGGAACAGAAATAGAATCACAAAGTACATGTCATTATCACTTAAGAGCATCTAGCAGTCATTTTCAGAAGCATAAACGAGAAAAAGATATCACTAAAAGATGAAAGAAAAGAGATGTTTAAACCTCTAATATATTTTCCTAAGATTTTTCTAGAATGTGTAGGTACAAGTATGAAGTAATACCCTATTACTTTCTTTCTATACAAAATAAAAGCTACATCTATGCAGGGTTGAATACTTAATATGAAGGAAAAGTGCAACTACAAATGACTAAAAGCCATAGTTTTGCATGATAATAGGAAATGAATTGCTCATTTTACTATTGTTTTAATCAAATTCAAGTATCTCAAGAAGCAAACAAAGTACAAATGTCTACATTTTAGATTCAAGATTTCAAGCCCCAACATAATTTTAAGAAATCGAAATGGTTAAGCACAATATTTCTCAAGGAAGATCTTGAGAAAAATTGCAATAAGTAGTGAATTAATTACACTACTTAGGGGTTCAAAGGAGTTCACAATGTAAGGAATGAAGGGTACAAGTGCTTACCCAATATCATATAAAATTTGCACATAATTAAATAAAAAATGCAATAAAGGAAAATTATGACATGCCTAAGTATTCAAGCTTCGAAGCAGACAATAAATATTCAAGTTACAATTTAAAGTTGTATTATAGATCCAATAAATGATTCAATTCTCAAAAACTTGAAAATAATCTAAATGAGATAAGTTGATTTAAAAACTGGGACAAATTGGATTCACCAAAGAAACGATACAAATGCAATATATGGGAATGCAGGTCACAAATATCAAAAATTGAATACAAAGTTTGGACCTCAGTATAAATTGCAGCCATCTTAAAAATATAGCGAACATCAAAAGATATCAACCATTAATATGTAACATGGAATAATATCTATCATATAATTCTAAATACAAATATTTTTTCAATCAACTACAGGTTTTCAATGATTTCAATTTTCCATCTTCTAAGAGAAATGTTTATTGATAGAAAGATCCAAATATTTCAATGAGCTACCATGCACAAGGAAAGATGCCAACAAGAAAAGATGGAATATACAAAGTAATGCTTCCATTATAGTCATTTCAATGCAAGACAATAATTTATAACCTCCAATAATAGGATGAAGATTTGTACAAGAGATACAAGGTGAAGAATTTATAAAATTATAACATCCTTTGGACAAGTATATGCATCAAAACGAATGAACAACTCAACCCAGGGAGTTAGAGCATTAAAATTTTGAAATAGATAAAAGTAATAAAAAATGATCTCTAGCTACTATTGTCACCAAATAATTGCACCCTCCAAATGGCCACAATGTGAACATGACATTTGGTGTGATTAGCACATGTGGGATCACCTCTCAAGCTATGGGACTTGGGCTCAAGGTTAACCTCTAGAGAAGGCTAGATTTATCTTCCTAAAATAAGTTGTGTACTACTCTAGGTAGTGTAATAAAATGGTTATCTAGACCTATGCTAACATTTTCATGGGTTTTAGGTAAAGGGATTTGCAAGAAATGAAACTATACTAGTGATGGTGATGCACCAAATAAAGGGTACTTCCATACTTAGGAAGGGTTAATTTGAAGAGGGTGTGTGTACCACAAGTCAACTTCACCTATTGTACCTTAGAGAGGGTATAGAATACCGTAAACTAGGAAGCATGCATTCCCTTTGTTAAAATCGATGAGGAAAAATAATCTATCAATCTTCCAATGAAGAAGGATGAACTTGAGAAGGGTGAATAAGCATGAAAACTCAACTGCATGCAATACTCCACTTGAGAAGCATAGAACTCCAAGAACCTACAATAGAAGTATGAACTTTCACAGTGCACCTACAATCATGAGGAAAGGTGCACAAAAAAGTATAGAACAATGAAAGGACCGAGATTAGTCAAAAACACACACACTGTTATTACTTCAAAAATTTACACAATGCATCATACATTCATAAGAGGAAATGGTTGCCATTACAATCTTCGAAAAAGGATTGAAAGTTCCCTCAACATACTAGGAAAACTTGTAGAAGAGAGACGAATCTTTAAAAATTTGCACTTTTCTTAGATATCTAACTTTTCCAGCCTATCTAATCCCTTGGACTGAGATTCCAACTTACATTTATAGAATAATTTGAGAGAGAGGAGAGAAGGAGTCATAAATTCCCTTCCTAAATTGAAGGTATGTGATGTATTTAGTACAATTGGTTGAACCACATGGGAAGGTTCCATCATTTGTCATTAATTTCTTGTTGACCTAGTCTTCTCAATTAATTAAAAGAATATTTAAATAAAAATATTAATTTAATTACTATTAGGTGGACCCCCATTTAGGATTGGTTTGCACTGAAGAAGGTGGGAGGCCATGAAAATAGGTTCAAAACAACCCAAATCAGTGGTTGGCGCATCGAGCGAACTCACTGAGTTGGGCTCGAGTTCCACTACCACTCACCGCAACTCATCTCACTTTGTAACAACACCGAGCTCCTTTGAACTGAGCTCACCGTAACCTATGTATTAGTTTCCAACTCTGATATTCCCAAATGAATCAGCATGAATCATGTAACAACCACGCAATTTGGACTAGATTTCCTTTTCTCCAACTTGGTGGCCCAAGCTATTCTGACTTGGGAATACGACTGACATTTTTCCAATATCAACATCGCGTTCTCAACATGTAATTCTAAAGCATGGAATACATAATTTCGAGGCCATTTTACCACTAAATGAATCTGTGTTCCAAGATCCTATCATCAAAAATACCCATTCATACCGGCTCACACCCTAACATAGAATTGGCTCCAATTTTTGAGTTCCTGAGTGGCTCACTACATTCTCCATGGCATTGACCAATGAACTTGTTAACAAATTGACTTGAGCTTGATCTGTATTCACCTCCCAGTGGGCTTAAATCCTTAATCATCTCATGAGTTTCCAACTATTCTCTAGTGAGATGTCTATTCAACCAAACTGACATCGATCCCCCATAAATCAGCTCACCATGTATACACAGTCGAGTCATTCGAGGTTGCTCACTTTTTCATGACTTGGTTCGAACACCCAAACCATGCATTGGATCAGTACGAGCTATTTAACCTTTGTTGTAGTGAGCTCGGCCCTACCAAATTTACCATGATGTGTTATGTGAATACTCACCAACTACATGTTGAACATGACTTAGCTCCCGCAGTGTCAAAATCACCAGACTCATCGACCACGAGCCAAACTCCTTGAGCTCTACCTTTAAGATCCTAACTTGCATTATTGGTAGATTTGAGCCTCCACTTTGATCCATTATGATACACTCATTATGCAAATCAAAATCTTTGTCCATATCCGTTTTGATCCTTTGTGATGACCGAGATATATGTCTTTAGTGGGAACCTTCACCCACAAGATTCATGTATCCATTCTCTTTGAGAAAATCTACCACCACTCCTATCTCCTATTATATTGAGATTGAATAATCTCCCATCTTGAACGCATTATTATCAAGCTACATTGACTCCATGTCAAGTCCATACTCATAGCAACTGACTTGTAACTAACCTCAATATGAGCTTACCACCTCCATGAGCTGGCACTCCCATAGCTCGGTGTTAGTGTGCCTGAGCTTATCAAGCTCCTCAACTTCTAATTCCTTCCATCTTAATTGTTAAACGCACCCTTTTTAACCGTCTAGGAGTTGATCCTCTACAAATCACCAAGTGTTGTACTCAACATCACCTCACATGCTACTAACTCAATTGTCAGCTCCTTTCAATGTTTGGATCACTCAACCATGTTCCCTAACTCGCTCACCACATGAGATCAATCTCATGATAAGTGTAAACATAATTTTCACCATCCTCTATCTCGTTAGTTCACATCTATCTCTGTTAAGCCTAATTTAAACTATTACGTATGCCTAAATGCCTCTACAAACCATGTTTTGAATCTTCCACCATGATTTATCTCTCAACCCCTCAAGCCACTTCCATTCAGTTTTCTATTAGCATGTCATACTGAGTGTGATCTCAAGCTTCACTAATTGACTCATTATGGCGATCTCAAATCCAATAGTCAACAAAATCAGCTCTCCAAGTTCATATCGTTGAAGAATGGCTCACCTATAGATGTCTAAGCCAATTTTAAGATATGAATTCACCACTCATCTCACAAACCTAAGCCTTATGAGCACTAGCTTGGCTTTAAATTCACCCGAGCATCTGACCTATTTGTCATGCATGGCCTATAATGTCTTTCTGCTGGCTCGACAAAATAAATATAAACCTTAAAATATCATATGAATCTTGTCTTATCAGTTCAACCACAGAGCTATGAAATCATTCTAGAAAAATGATTCACTATTCACAAAACCATTGTCACATCACTACACTTTTATCATCAACTGTCTCCATGTAACTCGGTCTCTCCAATCAACCTTCATCATAGCTCTGCAAATGAATCACCGTCTTGTCTACAACCACTTAATCACTCCCCTAATGACCCACCTGATGAATAATCAACTACTTGGACTTCTTCTTCACGAGGAATGATGATGATGGCTTCCCAATATGAGAGGTCTGACATGGCGATCATCTCCTCAACCTCTACCACGTGGCAACATCAACTTGGCTTATAAAGTAATTATGCCCACTTGGTGATGAGGATGAAATTTTCCCACATGGAAACTTTACCTTGGTTTATGTAGCAAAAATCCCCAAACATTCCTCGATTATGGTGGGAATCAAACACATTTCCTCGTAAACCCGCAAATGTGCATTCTTGGGATTTGAAAGAAAATTTTCCTCCAAGTAGTGACCATCCTGGCTTACTGAGCCATCCACAAAATTTCCCGGGATAATACAACTTGGTCTGCAAGCTCACCATTTTAACATTTTCCTCTGTTTAGATTGGTCTTAGCTAATTCCAACTCTGAGTTCTCTCTTTTTGTGAGCTCTCTTTTTGTGGGCTCGACTCGCCATCGTAATGACAGCTCTAAGTCAAGCCATTTGGTTGAATTGGATAAAATACCTCTCGATCTCTTTCTCATCCACATTTGTGATGTCTTCTAGCGAGCTCATGGATTTTCCTCAACTCTGAGCTCCTGCTATCCTTCCCGAGATTGATCTAAGCTCACCCTACTAGTTCCTTGGATGAGTTGGCTGTGGATCTCTTATTTTCCATGAACTCATCATTATGCTCATGAGCTCTCTGCCGAGTTATACCAAGATCAACATTCCCTTTCAGCTCATTGATCCTTCCATGGTACACTTTCATCATATCATATTAATGTTATCAGTGAGTTAAGCCCTTGGCACACTACTCAACACATACAACTGTCCTCCAAACTTGAACCCCCATCTTCACACAATGGCTTAGCTTTAATTTTTCTCATTAACTCGGCTTGATGACTAAGCCTCTCACTTTGATTGACACAACCTAAGCTCTACATCTGTATGGCTCACCGAATCATCCTAAATCAATCAACCAAAAACTAAGCTCCAACCCTTGGCTCGATGACACGGATTAACTCCTCCTTGAATACCTCTCAATTTGGCCTTCTGACTCCAAAACTCTCTTCTCAATACTCATCTAAATCTAAGTTAATGAGCTCAACTCAGTCTTGAAAAATTCATTGAAATCTCTTCACCCTTGAACGAGCAACTCACCCCAACACAACTATCACTCTCTTTAGCTTGATATGTTGAGTTTTCATTAAACCCATGTGATTAGTTTGAACGATTTGATACAACCCAACTCTAACTCATCCTTATATGAAATCAAATCACCAAATAGCTAACCGAGTATTCTAACTCGAACTCGTCATTTCTCCCTTTATGAGTTAAACTTAATCACTTCAATGTTGGGGTCGACTTGTTGGTGCTCAAAATAGTCTTGCCCCATTTTTCCATTGAAAATGTATCAATTTGCGGTCACTTTCATATTTTATATTCTTGTGTTATGATTGAAAATTCTCTTCCTTCCTTTTGTTGCCATAATCAATCCTTTCCTAGGTCGAGGATCATGTATAGATCCAAAATTGTTTCCTCATTTCTCTGTTCATCTGAAAAGGTCTGTATTTGGGTGTCAAAACTCAGGCTGTCCTGTTCTTTCTATTTTCAATAGTTGGGATTTGTTTTCCTTATCATTTTTGTACTAAATACTTGAATAAGATGAGTGGATGTAGCTTGGGGGAATGTATTTGAACCTTGTAACATTTCTAAATTCTCTTTCCTTATAGAAAATTCCGTCTCTGGGCTCAAATGGTCATTTTTCTACATTTTACGTTTTAACGGGTGTTCCTCCCGGTCAAATTTACACCTTTGCATCAATAGAAAATGTGGCCCTTTTTGGTTGGACACCACTTAGTGGGGTACTTTAAAAATTATATGGTCCTCCTCGACCTAAAACATGTCCACGTGGAAGAACAACACTCATATGAAGGTTCACTATTTATTTTTTCTTTGAAGTTGCGCTAGTCAGAACAGGGACACATGGAGGACTCCACTAGTTTGATCAAACTTAGAAAAATTTTTATGCATCTGGTATAGTTTTTTGTGGGGCAGGGACACGTGGAGAGACCGCGCATGTTTGGGACCAGCCCTTGAGTTTTATTTTAAAGAAGCACAAAGAGGACACTCGGAGGCTTCCGCTCACTTTACATTTTCCTTGGACTTTTCAATGGGTAAAGAAAACTGACTCGGACCCTGGATAGATGACACCTTCCATTGAGCTTTCAACTTTGAAACAAATTATATAAGGATAGGACATGTGGTGAGCCTGAGCTCATTCAGGGTCTCAACTTTTGGTGACTGCCTCAAGAGGCGTCGTTGAGACGCATGGAAGTTTGAAAAGTCAGAAAGGCGGGGAAGTGGACCATCGGAGGTAAATTGGATTTTTTGCCTCTTATTATCAAAAGGGTTAAAATTATCAAAATGGCCCACAAGCCTGACAAAGGGAGTCAAGGTTGGCTTTGAAAAGTCAAAAGGGATGGGGAAATGGACCATCGGAGGAAAATTGGATTTTTTGCCTCTTGTCATCAAAAGGGTTAAAAAATCAAAATTGCCTGCAAGGCCCGAAAAAGGATAAGTCAAAATTTGCTTTGAGTCAATGGCGGAGGTGTGGACTTTCGGGGGAAATTTGGAAAATTTTCCTTTTGTGAAAAAAGGAGTTAAAGTATAAAAAGGGAGTGCATTTCCGCTGGGACCTACATTAGGACACATGTCAGGCCCATTTTTTCAAAGGTGGAGGGGTGGAGAAAAATTAGAATTTTTTCCATTTTTTCAAAAGAATGTAAAAAGCAAAGGAGAACCCGTGAGCCCATTTTAAATTGGATCTTCCACACAGATGGCCCAAATTTAAATTCGACATCGACAGTAGTTGTGTGTTTGTATCTGATTTTTCCCAATTTTTACTCAAAAGCTCCTGGAGATGTGAGTCTTCATAATTTCTTGATGTCTCCTACATGCCAAACAGAGAGGAGAATAAATTTGATATCTGGTTTGGTGGGAAGATCTGGAGACGTATTTTTCAATTAAAATGATCTGACTATCAGGCTCGATCTGATCTTCCAATTTTTCCCTCCTGAGCACGCAAAGAACCATATTTGACAGGTTAGGGGTGGAAGTGGTTGTTGTAGGAGACAAAGAGTGATCTACCAGATAAAGAGTTGAATGCTGGGATATATTCAAAGAGATTTGTCCCCCTGAGCACGTGACACCTTTTACAAATCTGATTCTGGGAATTGCGATCGAGATCATAGCAAGCACTGGTACACTCAATGTTTAGATTTTTTGGGGGAAAAATCTATTGTAAAATGTTATAAATTGTATGAATTTATCTTGCAAATTGGTTGGAGTGTTGGAGGTTGAAGAAAATTCCCAAGAGGAAAATTTGACAGAGCCTTTCTTTCTGAGAAACATGTTTATCTCTTTTGTATTAAATTTGATCGTGTCAAGGTGGTTGATAGTGTACAACCATTGACGAGCTCTGAAATTGTTCTAGAAACTTTCCCCTACTGATGAATTTAATCAAATACAAGTTATTATGTGTTGATCTTGAGAAAAACTGTGTCTATTTCATTTCTGAATGTCTGTAAATGGTTTTTCTTATTCCCGTTGCAATCTTACATTGAAATCTTTGTAAATCACACAAGATCTTATCCTTTTGATAGATTGGTGGCATTTATAATTTCATTTAATAGTGAAATAAACAAATTTAAAATCACAGTGACTCCTAGCATGACTATAAGATTGTTTGTTAGCCTTTGAGGATTTCTTAGGCGTGATTAAACCGAGGTTGAAAATGTTTAGTTAAGTCTTTCAATTTGAGCCTTCATTTTGGATTCTTAAATTTTGTGCGATACCCTACTGATTTAAGCCTCCATTAAAGCACATATTTCTGGTTAGAGGAACATTTTAGCTGTCTTGAAGCATTCTTTTGTCTAAGCTTTCCATTTTTGTAAGAGTTCTCATAGATCTGGAAAATCAAGTTCAGACTATCTCATCTCCTACAAAAATTCATTTTAAAAAACAATCCTACCTACCCATACTACCCTGCATAATTTGTATCCTATGCAGCTTCAGGTTTTCATTGTCTTCAGTAGCCTGAACCTTGCTTAGAAAATATCTCCACTATCTAGAGTGACAACTCGTGAGATTTAGGTTTTGTTGTATTGATCATATTTTCTTCAAGGTCTTATTAATAACTTTACTAGGAAGGATATCTCCATCTCCTCCGCAAACAGTAGGATAAAGAAGGGTCCTTTCACCATGGTTGAAAGGAACAACCATAAAGTAGTGAGGATAGATTAAATCCTCTTGAGGGTGCTGCCCATTTTTCCACACCTGAGTGACTAAGAGCAAGTTGTATATCTTCCCCGGCTACAAAACGACATACAACATGATCTACTTGTCTCTAAGATTCATGTCAGACTTGTGATGTTGTTCAAATTTATGAGGGAGAATCAATTTGGGTACTAACACCTAAATGTTGCCGTTTTAGGTGAAAGTTGCTAGGAATTGGGTTCCTGAACTAATTTTTTGATTTTCTACTAGTTCGTATCCATTTATCTCATCAACAAAATTTGGCCATTTTTGGGGACATTGTGATTACAATTCATATTCAGACCCTGGTAAGCATTTCTTATATGCTCTAAGTGCTAGAATCTTGTTTCAACATCATCCTGTGTTCGGGCCTATAAGAAGTTTCAAGGTTACAAGTGTTGTGTGAAAATTTTCCAGTCTCTACAAGTTTTTGCACTAGGTTTCATTGATAAATCTGGGTAAAAGGTCATATTTTTTCCATTTCCAGTTGTTAGTGTTGACAAACATTTGACAGAACATATTTTTAGTGCATTTGTACAAATAAGGTGGAAATTCTTAGTGGCAACACCCTATTGATCTTATTTTGATAATTTCTAGTGTCTTAACCTCTTTCAAGCGAGATTTGTTAATAATATTTGCAATGCTGGAAGGAAGAAGGTCTTTCTTCTCTAAAGATCCTGCTAGGACATTATTTCTAAAGGTAGGAAAGACAAAGTCAGAAGGAAGAAGATGCCTGGAGACTTGTCAGAGATCAACAGTCAAGAAAAGAGATTCCCATTAATGAAAGTGATCAGCTTATCATCAAATATTTCATTCAAGTGATTCTGAATTAGGTAGTCTCTTTGTGGAATTGAATTCTCCATCTTGAGAGGGCCTTCATTTGAATTTGAAAGGTTTGCTTCTCATTCTTCCCCTGTGTTCTCCAAAGTTGATAGGGTTTTCCAAGAAACACAGCCTTTAGGGGATATCCATTTTGAAAATTATACTCCTGTGTTTCAAAGACCCCTTGTCCCTTGTCATTTTGTTTCTCCCCCAAGGTCACCTCCTCAAATCAACATGGCCCATCCCCCACCCAGACCTCCATTTGTAGTAAATACCTTCAAACCTATAAATTTTATAGGGAATGGCGGGTTATCCAAATGCAGTTCCTCAAGATGTAAGAAACAAACTACCAAAGTTCTAGGGAAATAATGTTATAACTGGTGATCAACATTTAAAGCTTTTTATCAACATAATGGAAGACTTTGAGATTGAGTTTGAATATGTATACATCAAATTGTTTTTTCATACTTTGGAAGAGGATGCAAGGGACTGGTATAAATCTTTTCCAAATAACTCTATTGATTCTTGGACTGAGATGAATAATGCATTTAGATTACAGTATGGTGACAAAATAGACCCTAGGTTTCTTTTGTCAGAATTTGAAAATATCAAAAAGAATCCTAATGAGTCAGTACATGATTTTAACACAAGATTCAATAATACTTTGAGAATATTTCCTGTTAATTTGAGGCCATGTGATGAATCATGTTTGATCAAATATTCAGATGCATTTGAAAAAAAGGTTGCTTACTACTTGAGGGACAAAAACCCTACCAATTTGAGGTAGGCCTTCACTATGGCTCTGTAAATTGAGAATAATATCAAGGCAATTGGAAAACCTCCTAAGAAGGATGGTGTGAAGCTGGTTAACTCAGAAAAACCCCAAACTAGTAAGGTTGTATTTGGAGGAAGTTGTGAAAAATTTGGCAGGGGTTGTCAAAGAAATCTCCTACAAACTAGCCCAGGCTGAGAAGGGAGTTGGGCAGAGTTCACAAGGTCAGCACAAGCAACAAGGCCTAAGACATATTTACAAATCATCATAGAAATGAGCAGGGATTTGGTGATAGAGGCAAGGGACCTATATGATTTGAAAGCAAATAGCACCAAGGCAAGGAAAGTAGAATGGTGCCTGATCCTTTAGCTGCCAGAGTTGTTGTTGTGGAGGAAATAAAGGTCATTGATTGGTGTGACATACATGTTTCATGCCCCATGCTCCATGTGAAGAAGATCAACAAGAAGAAGAAGAAGTTGATGATGATAATGATGATGATGTTTGCATGATGGGTTGTTCCATGAGCTCACAACAAGGGGCAACTTCAACTGAAGTGATAAGTGCTTGAACTGCTACTACTTTTTGGGACTGCATTCATAGGGTACCACTTCTTCCTCCCTCTCATACTTTAGAAGTAGATATTGTACAAGATTTTGAGATACCTAATAATGAATTTGAGTAATTTAAGAGCTCTAATGATAAAGAAGTATGATGGAGGGGGTCCCTTCTGAGGAAGACAGGTAGTTGTTGATGAATGTTGTTGTTTCCCAAGAGAAGGAATATAACACAAGAAGTAAGGTTGTCAAAGGGACAGGGCCTCAAGCCAAGCCAAAAACTCCCTTACTTTCAAACATTCCTAAAGAGGCTCCTAGGAAAGATGCACCTGCCAAAGGCCCTGCTGTCCCAAACAAAACTCATATTTCTCCTCATGCCCAAACTGTCAAGAACCTTGTCATTTGATGAGTTTTCTAATCTCCCTTATAATGTTTCCTTGCCAAATAATTTCCCATATGACATTGCCCAAGTTTTGAGTCAAATCAAACTTGTATGTTCCAATTGTTGAGTTGCTTAGGATTCCTAAGCACAAAAAGAGAGCATTTGAATACTTGGGATTGAAAGAGGAGAAGACTACCCTAGGCAGAAATGTAAACATTGTGGAGACTCCTCCAATCATTAAAGAGTTAGAAACACCACCAGCATTGGAGGAACTAGGTGAACCACCTGAGGTTTATTTGGGGACATCCTTGGTGGAATCTCAGCTAAATGTGGATCCATTCTTCACCACTCTGATAATTAATGATAAATTGCTACACAATTGTATGCTTGACTCATGGGCATCATGCAATGTTATGCCTCTGGAAGTCATGAATGAGATGGATATCAAAGTAACAACATCATATAGGAAGTGCACTTCCATGGACTCCAGAGAAGTGCCAGTGGTGGGATGTGTGAAGGGTTTGGTGGTGAAACTTGTAGCTTACCCAGATAAGAACCTCATGCTTGATGTGGTCATTATTGATTGCCCAGCCAAGTGGGGCATGCTGTTGTCTAGAAAATTGGTTGCAAGTGTTGATGGGAGTGTTCAAATGGAAATTTCATATGCCACCATCCAATTGAGGGCAAGCCTTGTCAGATTGTATGGAGAAAAGAAGATGTTGCACCTTATTGAAGATCCCAACAATGCATCCTATGAAGTATTGTACACAAGTGTTGATGCTGATAACTTTGTAGGATTTTCTGATGGAAAGGAGCACAAAATTGAAGAATGCAAGTGTCTTGAGTAGGCAGGATCTCCTTGGACTTTATTATTTGATGGAGCTTGCTCCAAGACTGGAAATGGTGCTGGTGTTTTTCTACTTTCTCAGGGTGAGGAAATGTTTGTTTTTTCCTTCAAACTCAACTTTGAGCCCACTAACAACATTGTTGAGTATGAAGCACTATTTTCAGGTTTAAGAATTGCTTGGAAATATGGTATAAAGGACATTATTATCAAATGGGATTCATAATTAATTGTCAAGCAAGTTAGAAATATTTATTCTAGAAAGAATCATCGAATGAAACAATACAAGCATGTAGTTTGGGATCTTATTGAGATGTTTGATTCATTCAATACTGTGCATCATGATAGAAAGAGCAATGATTTGGAAGAAAAACTTGCAGTGTTGGGATCTCGATTTGAAAATTATACACTATCCCCATATTGTGAATAAGATGTTGAAATATTGACAAGACCCTCTATCCTTGACGGTATTAAACACTGACAAGTTTTTGATGATGATGCTTAGGTCAAAATATTTCTACAGAACAAATGAGCGTTTGTTGATCAATACATTGATTTGGATCCAATGGTGTGTTTAGCAGAGGGAAAAGAAACCTTTTTTGGCAAAGGCATCATCCAACTAAAAACTAATACCATTCCTAGAGGGGTGGTTTCTCTTGAATCAAACTTTGATAATGCTGATTGCATTATTAACAGACATATAGTAGCCTCAAGGGATGTTGAGGAGCATAATCTTGGTACAAAGGAAAAACTAAGGTAAATTTGGTTAGGCAGCAATCTTAGCAAGGAAGAGAAGCAATCTTACATCCAATTGTTAAGAAAATATCAAGATTGCAAAACTTTGACTTATTTTGAACTAAAAGCATACAGAGAGGATTTTTTTAACCATGATATTCCCTTTCAGTCCAATGAAAAGCCATTCAGACAAAAACATAGGCCAATCAATCCACTCTTATCTCTTAAAATGCAAGAAGAACTGAAGAAATTGAGAGATGGAGGGATTATTCAGCCCACAAGGTATTCTTCTTGGGTTACAAATTTAGTACCAGTTAGAAAGAAGAATGGTGATATCAAGCTATGTGTGGATTTCAGAAATCTAAACAAAGCTTCAATGAAGGATAATTATCCTTTACCAAACATGGAGAACATGCTGCAATTAGTGACTGGTTATGAATTGATTTTGGATGGTTTCTCTAGTTATAACAAAGTTGTGGTGAAGGAATCAGAAAGAATCAAGACATTCTTTACCACTCGTTGGGGGATTTATGTATATGTCAGGAATCACTTTGGTTTGAGGAATGTTGGAGCCACCTTTCAAAGAGCAATGGATGTTGCTTTTGTTGGTTACATTAATGATTTTATTGTTGTTTACCAAGATGATGTGACTTTGTTTTCTAGGAAGAGAGGTGATCATTTGCAGCAGTTGGAAAAAATGCTGATAAGATGTAAAGAATATGGAATTTCACTCAATCCAAAGAAGTGTCATTTTGGAGTGTAGAAGGCAAAGTTGCTTGCTCATATTGTGTCATAAGAAGGGGTGATGGTTGATCCAGAAAAGGTAGAGGCCATCAGCAAGGTCCCAATTCCAAGAACCAAGAAAGGAATTTAATCTTTCTTTTGGCAGATAAACTTCATCAAAAGATTCATATAAAAATTTGTTGAGTTGACCATTCCAATTACTTCCATGCTAAAGAAGGACTAGGTCATCAAATGGGAGGAGGCTTCCATCCAAGCTTTCAATGGGATCAAAGAGGCATTAAAGCATGCCCCTGTTTTAGCAGCTCCAGACTATAAGAAGCCTTTCCAACTATTTTCATTTGCTTCAGAGAACACTATTGCTTCTGTCTTGCTGCAGAAGGATGATGAAGGGGCTGAGAGGCCAATTGCCTTTTTCAGTAAGGCATTGTAGGGGGCTGAGCTGAAATACACTATTATGGAGAAGCAAGCATTTTTCGTGGTAAAAGAAACAAATGTTTTCTGGCCTTACATTCTAAGATCAAAAGTTGTTTCTTATGTTCCCCTCACCATGGTGAAGGACATCTTGTCAGAGATGGAGGTCTCAAGTAAAAGATCTAGATGGGTGAACAAGTTGCAAGAATATGACATGGATATATAAACCACGAAGTTGGTGAGAGGTTTGGGCTTGGCTAAGCTTATGGTTGAGAGAAAATTGCAAACTATTGAGGTAAATGAGGTAGAAGAAGAAAGGGTAAGGTATTTTTGAAAAGTTGATGAATTCTGAGTGGTACAAAGATGTGATTTTTTATCTCAGACATTTATACTACCTTGAGTATTTAAGTAAGAACTAGAAAAGAGCTCTTAAGTTGGCTTCCAAGAAATATGTCATTACTGATTATGGGTTAACTTGGAAGAACCGAGAGGGGGTCCTCTTAAGATGCATTAATGAATATGAAGCCCCCAAGATAATTTTTGATCTTCATGGAGGAGTTTGTGGGGGGAACTTTGCTGCAAGAGTCACAACACACAAGATCCTGAGGGCTGGTTATTGGTGGCCAACTCTCTTCAAGGATACAACCTTGCTGGTTAGAAGATGTGAGAGTTGCTAGCATTTCTCTGGAAGACTGAAAGCTTCAGGCTCCCTGCCTTTGCAACCTATATCAATTGAAGCCTCATTCAAGCAATGGGGAATGGATTTCATTGGTGAGATTTCAGACCCTTCAAGTGCTGGCCATAAGTGGATTCTTGTAGCCACTGATTACTTTACTAAATGGGTGGAGGCAATCCCCACCAAGAAGGAAACACACCAAATTGTCATGGATTTTGTGTTGAACCATATCATCTCCAGGTTTGGAGTGCTAGTTAAAATTGTAGCTAAAAATATCATGAGTTTCAGAACTAAACCTCTTGTGGCAATGTGCAAAGAGTATGGGATCAAATTGATATATGTTTCTAATTACAATCCCTAAGAGAATGGACACGCTGAGTCCAGTAATAAAAAGTTGCTAAAGATTATTAGAAGAACCTTGGAGCTAAAAAAAGGAAATGGAGTGAACAACTGAAGTTTGTTGTTTGGGCTGATAGAATTATTGCCAAAAGAGTTACTGGAAAGAGTCCATTTGAGTTGGTGTATGGAACTCAGGCCCTGCTTCCCCTGTATATGCAACTATCTTCATATCAGTTCATTTAACACCTAAAAGATCAGGAGGTTAGTTCATACGATGCTCAAATTAACCAGATTGTTGAACTTGATGAAGAAAGGAGGGCATCCCACCAAAGGCATGTAAAGTTCAGAGAAAATTTGAAGAAGTTATTTGACAAGAAGGTCACTCTAAGATTTTTCAATGTTGGAGATCATGTACTACTATGGGATAGAAGGCATGAAGATAAGGGCAAGCATGGAAAATTGGACGCATTATGTATGGGCCCTTACTCCTTTGATATTATGATTGCTGAACATACCTTTTTCATGAAGGACTTGGATGGGGAATCGCTCGAACTACCTATTAATGGAAGGAATTTGAAGAATTTCTTGGATTGGTGCCCTAGAATCAATGTAAACTTCTTTTTTATAGTGTATAGCTTGTTTTTTTCATTTATTTTGTGTTTTTCTTAGTTTCTCTGTTCGTTTTAAGGAGATGGCTCTGTTTCTCTGCTCTGAAAATTGACTCCGTTGCCTAATGGATATTTTACAACTTGCTCTACCTTTGTTCTTGTGGCACTTATAGGGAGTGCCCATCCCTGAGTCAGAGCCGATGTTGGTGCTCAAAATAGTCTCACCCCCCTTTTCCATTGAAAATCTATCAATTTGCAGTCTATGTCACATTTTATCTTCCCGTGTTGTGCCTGAAAATTCTCTACCTTTCTTTTGTTGCCATAATCATTCCTTTCCTAGGCCGAGGATCACGTATAGATCAAAAATTGTTTCCTCATTTCTTTGTTCATCTGAAAAAAGTCTGTATTTGGGTGTAAAAACTCAGGTTGTCCCATTCTTTCCATTTTCCATAGTCGGGATTTGTTGTCCTTGTCATTTTTGTCCTAAATACTTGAAGAAAATGAGTGGATGTAGCTCGGGGGAATGTATTTGAACCTTGTAACATTTATAAATTCACTATCCTTAGATAAAATTTTGTCTTCGGGCTCAAATGGTCATTTTTTTTACATTTTACAGTTTCACAGGTGTTCCTCCTGGTCAAATTTAGAGCTTTACATCAACAGGAAACATGGCCCTTTTTGGTTGGACGTAACTTAGTGGGGTACTTTAAAAATTATATGGTCCTCCTCGACCTAAAACATGTCCACGTGGAAGAACAACACTCATTTGAAGGTTCACTGTTTATTTTTGCTTTGGAGTTGTGCTGGGTGGGACAGGGACACGTGGAGGACTCCGCTACTTTGATCAGACTTATAAATTTTTTTATGTAGCCAGTATTGTTTTTGGTGTGGCAAGGACACGTGGATTGACCGCACATGTTTGGGACTGACCCTTGAGTTTTATTTCAAATAAGCGTTCGAAGGACACTTGGAGGCTTCCACTCACTTTTCCTTTTGCTTGGACTTTTCAATGGGTCAAGAAGACTACCTCAGACCATAGATACATGGCACATTCCATTGAGCTTTCAAATTTTAAAAAAATTATGTCAGGCTAGGACACATGGTGAACCCACACTCATTAAGGGTCTGTGCTTTTGGTGATTGCCTCAAGAGGCACCATTGAGACAGGTGGAAGTTTGAAAAGTCAGAGGGACAAGGAAGTGGACCACTGGAGGTAAATTGGATTTTTTGCTTCTTATTCTCAAAAGGGTTAAAAATATTAAAATGGCTCACAATCCTGACAAAGGGTAGTCAAGGTTGGCTTTGAAAATTTAAAAGGATGGGGAAGCAGACCATCAGAGGCAAATTGGATTTTTTGCCTCTTGTCATCAAAGGGGTTAAAACATAAAAATGGCCCACAAGCCTGACAAAGGATAAGTCAATATTTGCTCTGAGTCAATGGTGGAGGTGTGGCCTTTCGGGGGAAATTTAGAAAATATTCCTTCTGTGAAAAAAGGAGCTAAAGTATGAAAAGGGAGTGTGTTTTTCGCTAGGACCCACATTGGGACACGTGTTAGGCCCATTTTTTCAAAGGCGGAGGGGCGGAGCAAAATGAGAATTTTTTCAATTTTTTAAAAAGAATGTTAGAAGTAAAGAAGATCCCCTAGGCCCATTTTAAATTCGATCTTCCATGTGGATGGCCAAAATTCAAAGTTCAGATCAATGGTAGTTGTGTGTCTGTATCTGATTTTGCCCCCATTTTACTAAAAATCTCCTGGAAATGTGAGTCTTCATGATTACTTGGTATTTCCTACATGCCAAATAGAGAGGAGAGTTAATTTTTATATCTAAATTTGGTGAGGTATTTCTGGAGACATCTTTTTCCATTAAAATGATCTGACTATCGAGCTCGATCTGATTTTCTGGTTTTTCCCTCCCGATCACGTAAGGAACAAGATTTGACAGAGTAGGGGTGGAAGTAGTTGGCACAGGAGGCAAGGAGTGTTCTACCAGAGAAAGAGTTGAATGTGGGAGACATTCGAAGAGATCTAGCCTCTGAGCACCAGACACCTTTTGCAAATCTGATTTTTGGAATCATGATCAAGATCATACAAATAATTGTTACACTCAATGTTTGGATTTTTTGGGGGAAAAATTTGTTGTAAAATGTTATAAATAGCACGAATTTATCATGCAAATGGTATGAGTGTTGGAGGTCGACGAAACTTCCCAAGAGGAAAATTTGACAGAGCCCGTCTTTTTAAGAAACCATCTAAGAAACTTGTTTATCTCTTTTGTATTAAATTTGATCGTGTTAAGGTGGTTGCGAGTGTATAGCCATTGACAAGATCAAAGATATTTCAAGAAACTTTCCTCTCGTGATGAATTCAATCAAATCCGAGTTATTATGTGTTGATCTTGACCAAAACTGTGTCTGCTTCATTTATGAGTTTTTACAAATAGTTTTTCTTGTTCCCATTGTAATCTTACATTGAAATCTTTGTAAATCACACAAGATCTCATAATTGTGATAGTTTGGTGGCATTTTCAATTTCGTTTATCAGAAGAGCTTTCATTTGATAGTGAAATAAAAAAATATAAAATCACTGTGACTCCTAGCATGACTATAAGATTGTTTGTTAGCCTTTGAGGGTATCTTAAGTGTGATGAAACAAAGGTTGATAATTTTTATTTAAGTATTTCAATTTGAGCCTTCATTTTCAATTCTTAAATTGTGTGTGATAATGTGCTGATCTGAGCCTTCATTGAAGCAAATATTTCTGGTTAAAGGAACATTTTAGCTATCTTGAAGCATTATTTTTTCTAGGCTTTCCATTTTCTTTAGAGTTCTCGGAGATATGGCAAATAAAATTTATTTTTCCCCACCTCCTACAAAAATCTATTTAAATAGAAACAACCAATCCTACCCATACTACCCCTCTTTGTCATGTGTGTGTACAAATGCATAATTTCTATTACCAAAACATGTAGAAGCAATCGGGTTTTCATTGTCATTAGTGGCCTGAACCTTGTTTAGAAAATATCTCCACTATCTAGAGTGACAACTCATGAGAGTAAGGTTTTGTTGTATTGATCATATTTTCTTCAAGGTCTTCTTAATAACATCACTAGGAAGGATATCTCCATCTCCTCCACGAGCAACAGGCTACAAAAGGGTCCTCTCACCCTGGTTGAAAGGCACAACCATAAAGTAATGAGGATAAATCAAAGTCTCTTGAGGGTGCTATCCATTTCTCCACACCTGAGTGACTAAGAGTAAGTTCCATCTCTTCCCCAGCTACAAAACAACATACAACATGATCTACTTGTCTCTAAGCTCCCTGTTAGACATGTGATGTTGCTCAGCTTTCTGAGGGAGAATCAATTTGGGTACCAACACAAACGACCCAACAAGTTGAGTTCAAATGATGAACGACCGAGTTCTGAACCAAGCCAACATTGATTTTTCATTGAGTTGAGGTCAATTTGACCCCGTTCAATGTTAGGTGAGCTCATGTATGCCATTTATTAATTATTTTAATCATGTTATCCCATGATGACCAAACGTGAGTCCCTTAGACCAATGTCGTAATTTGATCATAATAGGACCTTGTTGCCCAATTTTGTCGTGTGTGTGAAATTGGATAATAGCTACAGAAATGGAGCACCTACAATCACCTACTCATGCAAAAAAAATCATAGTTGAGAAAAACATAGCACTAAACGTAGGCCAAGCTCAAGCAAAACAAAAATATCCGAATGAGGATGTGTTTCATAGCTCTCGAAAGAATCGATGGTTGAAGAAACCAAACAATGTCGAATAATCTAAAAGGCAACCGTGTAGATCCACCAAGAAACAAATACTACTAAGAATATAGAGAGCTTTTCTTCAACAAATGGAAGTCATCAAACATAATGAGCAGCTACAACAAGACGTAATATGCTAAAAACCAGTTCATATTAATAGCCACGAGCTCTAAGTCAAGCACAATGGAGACCCAGTTTTGGGTTCAAATCCAGAGAGAAAAAAACATGAAGGTTAACGAAGAAGGCTTATCAGCATAAAAAAAACTTCAAACCATGACGAGCTATAAAATATGGCTGAGCTAGATTTTGATCGCCACGACAAGACATAAGAAGAAAAGTGCCACAACGAAACGTAAAGCTCTAGAAATGGGAATACAAGCCACACAAAGAATGACCACAAACGAAATCAAACCAACTCGAAGGAAGCATGACATCCAAAGTAATTTTTTTACACAGTAAAACGCCATGATCAATCAGAACGGAGGAATAAAAGTAAACCCAGGTCTAAAAAATATTTGAATACACAGAGCGACTTTTCACAATATAGTGATCCTTGCCCTTTGAAGGGATAACGCAAACAGAGGGTTGATAGCAAGTGAAGTATTTTATAGTGAAAGAAATGGCGGTTCAGGTCAAAATAACACAACACCAAGAACCCAATCAGATCCCAACTTATAGAATAACTCTTGCAAACCCCAACTCCCAGAACGACATAGATTTGAAGCCCTCTAAAACTTCAATAACATCCATTTATAAGATCGAAAGATCCAAAGTAAAAGGAAAAGAAGAAAAGTGAGAACCCAACTAAAAATTATGTATATATATTGAGTGGAGGAGTCTGATGTCGTGCCCGTGAAATTGTGTCCGTGATATTTATTTTTAATTTGTAAAATTTGTGTGGAGAAGTTACAAAACACTTTACTAATTTAATTGGTTAAATTCTCGGTGTGGGAAGTAAATAATTTAAAATTAAAGTAAAGAGGGTGTGGGGAAGTAAATAATTTAATTTGTTAAATTCTCGGGTGTGGGGAAGTAAATAATTTAAAGGTAAAAAATACTTTAGTAAATTAATTTTTTAAATTATCGGGTTAGTAATTTAATGTGTTAATTTAAAAACTATAATGTTTAAATAAATAAATAAGTTTTGTAATTTACTTTAAATATGCAATTGTTTAAACAGTAATTTAATTTTTAATTTAACTTTAGTAATTTACTAATTTAATTTAATTCTTGGGGAAATTAGATAAATTAAAGTAAATAAATATGTTTAAAAAAGTAAATAATTTTTAATGTGTTAATAATTTAAAAACTAAATTTATTTAAATAAATAAATAAGTTTAAATTTATATTATTAGGTAAATAATTTTTAATTTAACTTTAGTAATTTACTAATTTAATTTAATTCTTAATATTACATAAATTAAAGTGACGAGGGTGTGGGTAAAAATAATTTTAAGTAATAAATAAGTTATTAAAAAAATTACAGTAACTTCCCCAATTATCGGAATAATTTAATTTGTTCCTTAAAACAAACTAAAGTAATTGGAAATTGTTTAAACAGGGTTCAATAAATTGATAGTAATGTGTTAATTTAAAAACTATAATGTTTTCATTTAAATATTTAAATTCTTTATTTTAGATAGAACATTGCTCACTATTAAAATTTATAATTTAATTTAATTCTTGGGGAAATTACATAAACTAAAGTGTGTTGGGGAGTTAATTACAAAAAATATTTAGTAATATGTATTTAGTGTTCAATATATTTAAAAATTTTATTCAAAATAAGTTTAAATATATCAAGTATTTTTTGGTCCTTCATAATTTAAATTCTCTACATATGAATTATTTAAATTACATGTACATGGAGTTTAAATAATATAAAAATTTTAGTGAATTTTCAGAAAATATCTTTATAATGACATGGCTCCACCAAGATTAAATTTTGAAAATGAATTAGGAAATAAAAGAATATAAAGACAATATATTAAGAAGTTAACAAGAAATGACAGTTGCACAACTTCCCCAACATTATAGGAAATTAAATGATAATTAGAAACATTTGTAGAACGGATTGAATTAAAATGAAGAAATAGATTCAGATAACTTGACAACATGCAAATAACATGATATGATATTCGTGCACAATTTCAAGATGACTCACATGTATTAATTAGAATAAGGATACAAGGTTCACAATTTTCATTAATTTTGAGGAAGAAAGATGAGAATGTTAGGATTTGATTGCATTATTTATATAAATGATTTTATAAATTGCATAGTGTTTTGAGTGTTTGGTGAAAAAACTATTAAAAATCAAACAAAAGGTCATAGATATGGAAATGGAAAAATCTCCTATTCTCTTAAATTCATATCATTCTTTGACTAGCCTTGCTAATTGTTACAACTTGGATATCCTATGATTGATTTCTATTACATGTACGTGGATTTTTTAATTATATAAATAATTAAAAATTTGTTGAAAATAATTTATAGGTAGGCTCGACCATTTAAATTTTGAAAATGAAGATGAAAGAAGAGCATATCAAAGAGATTATCATTGAGATGTATTAGAAGGAGACAACAAGAAATATGTGCACAATGAGAGGAACAAAGGAAACTTTAAATGATAACATAGACAAAGGTTTTTAGAATGAGGGCTGAATTAACAAATGAAGAATTAGATGCAGAAAGATGACAACATGCAAATAACATGACAATAATTCATGAACGATCATCTCAAGATGACTCACATGTATCAAGAGCAAGGTTACAAAGACAGATTCATTTAAATTCAGTTGCAAGAGGAGGAAAGACTACATAGACAAGAACTTCACCGCGAAGCATCTCAGAGGAATTATCGTAGAATGGCTGGTAATGTTGAAGTTAATTCTGGGGCAGGAAATTCAACATCGATGGATTGCGTGCTCGAAACACCAGAAAACTTGGCCCAAGATATAATGAATGTAGATGTTGTAAATAATTTAGAGAATGATAGTGTGCAACAGGAGAGACATTACAACCAATACGAACAACGAGAAGAAGAAGAATGCAAAATAATGATTTACAACAGGAGTCAACAATCGAACCTAGAAGAAGAAGAAGAATGCAAGACTCGCATATTGCGAGAGAACACATGATATATGATCCCAATGGAATGCTTGGGAGATATTTCAATACGGTCCAAATGATTTTTCGACACGGTCTTGATAACCTTTCTTCATCGGTCATGTGTTATATTTGTCAGGAATGTTACATTGGAATAAAAGTTTCTTGAACACCTGAAGGACCTGTGTGTACTAGATGTCGACAAGAGAAAGGTCATCATCAATTTTCAGCATCAAACAATATGGATCCTGGGCCACAACCACCAGAACTTGCAAACTTAACTCAAATTGAGGAAATGTTAATAGCCCGTGTCAACCCAATCCTACAGGTGACACATGCAACAGGAGGTCAATATAAATATAAAGGTCACACGATAAGTTTTCCTCAAGAAGTAAAAGAAATCACTAATCTTTTTCCCCATAGATTGAAAGATTTGCTGATGATTATTGTTCAGAGGAGAGATCAACGTGGAACAAATTATGACTTTACAGTCAATAGAGAGCGAGTTTATAATGCATTGAAATATAAAATAGAACATGATAAGTTCTATTCAGATGTCCAAATCGATGAAAATGCTCTGAATGAAATTCCACCTCATTTTGCTGAGAATGTGTTCGAGCAGCTGAACTCAGTTCATATGGAGTTTGATTCTGATGCAAATGAAATTGTGTTTGTAGGTCCGACCATGGAGACAGATGAAGGAAATATAATTAGTCATACAACATCGATGGCATCTAAACCACCCAATGCACCAAGGGAGATGGAATTAATCCATGCGTGGGTGAATAACCCTCATGCGGACCCTGGAGCACTCATTGATTGGCCAGGGATAGGAGCATCTCCTATCAATGAGTATGTGATAGTAGGACTACTTGATATGGCATTCCCTACTCTGTTTCCTGATGGAAAATGTGATTGGCTAGAACCGCGATTAAGATGAGTACGTCTCCATAAATTTGTAAAGCATTTATTGCAATATAGGGATCACCGATTTGGCCGACATCCTCGGTTCAGGTATTACATGATGAACATGATCATGAGACATCGTGCACAAAATTCATCTGCAGTTTTTGTGAAGAAAAACCTCCAAGATATGCCAATCACCATCAACGAGTTACGTGAGCATATGAAGAATGTTCCCCATTCCAATCTGGCTGATCGTTTGATGTGGTTCGGAACATCATTGAGGGGTACAAGGTCTTACTGGGAAAAATGTCATGGTGAATTGGCTGACATGTTGCATCAAATAGGATCACCTACCATTTTTTTCACATTGAGCGCAGCTGATATGTATTGGCCTGATCTACATGCATTAATGCCTGGAACACCACCGGATAATCCACGAGAAGCACAAAATTGGCAAAGGAAAAATATCATCGAATATCCACATATAGTGGCACATTATATGCACCTGCGACATACACTTTTCCGAAAGGAGGTATTACAAAAAGGAATGAAAGTTAAAGATTATTGGTCTAGATATGAATGGCAGCATAGAGGTTCGCCACATGTGCATGGATTCATATGGTTAGAAGGGGCACCGAATATGGACAACCTTGATTGGAATGATGATTTTCAACGTGGAAATGCTGAAAAATACTTCCATTCTATTGTCCATGCATGGAATCCTCGGGATGACCCGCACCAACGAAACATACAGGTAATTTATCGATTCTCATCGAGTCTATGATTTATATAGAATTTTTACGTTCTCAAAATATATTGTGTATTCTTATGTTCTATGTTACAGGTCTACCAAAATTTTATGCAACATCCGTGTCTTCGAAATACAAGACAACTGACACAATTCGATATGGAACGTGACTATGAAGAGATTCTCAATAGTGTAGAATGACATACGATGTGTAGAGAGGGTGCCTGCCTACGTAAGAAAAGGGGAAAAATGTTTGTAGGTAAGATGTTCAAAAATTTGAATAATTAAATTGAATTAAAAACACATACATGGAAGAACTAATAATTGATTATTACATTTTGCAGGTATAATGCACCGTGGCCATTGAATCTCGATGGATCAAAGTTATATCAAGACTCAGAGATGGGAGATAAAAAGTTTGAACCTGTGAGAAATGATGATAGGGTAAATACACATAATCGCTACATATTACAATTGTGGAGAGCAAACGTAGATTGGCAACCTGTTCTTTCCAAACATGTCGTAGTCAAGTACATTGCAAAGTATGCAGCGAAAGCGAGAAAATCTCTGAAACTTATCATCAAATGTTGATGCGGATGGCAAATATTGAAAACCCAGATGAAATGGCAGCGACAGCATACAGGAGACTTCTAACCAAAACAATTGTTGAAAGAGACATTGGCGCACAAGAAACATGTCACATGTTGTTGGAGCTCCCTTTAGTAGAGAGCAGTAGAGTATTTGTCAATTTGAATGTTGCACGCGAGGTGTTCAAAAAAGTAACAACACCTGATGGAGATGACCATGAGGAACATGCAAAAAGTTTCATTGATGGGTACAAGAATAGGCCTTTTTCCATGGAAAGTGTGTCTCTTATTGATGCCGCTAGATCTTGGACATATAATCCAAGGAGAAAACGGGATAACAAGTGGGAGGCTAGGAGTTTGGAAGCTATTGTGAGAGTGTTCCCAAGGTTTTCCTCTATCCCTTCACAAGAATCTCATAAGTGGGTTGATTTTTGTTGGTCAGATTTGTTGCTTTACAAGCCATTTCGAGATATAGACAGAGATATCAGACATGATTCTGATTCAATAAGTTCAAACTGGGATTCGTTCCGTTATAATCCATGGCATGTCGAAAGGAGGACTGCAGTAGAAGACATTGAAAATAACAACAATTCTGAAGATGAAATTAATCAACATGTTCAACAGAATACAATAGAACATGAATGGGAAATCATGTGTAGGCTTCATCATGGTCAAATTTTGCAAGCGACGGAAATAGATATGTTGGGAAGGAGAGATATTGACAGACAAGCACCATGGAATGATGAATATCGAGGTGAAGAATACACAAGTAAAGCGATAAAATTCATAAGCAGCATGAAAGATAATGGGTTGGTTATAGACAATGAATTAGCCCCAAATTTCAATTGCGACACCTTGGGTGCTAAACAAAAACAAGCACTTGATATAATAATGACACATTATAATCAACATCGAAATAACATTCCATTTCTCATGATAGTTCAAGGAACAATAAGAACATGAAAATCCTATTTGATTGGTGCGATTCGTCAGGCACTTTTTGATGCATCATTCCCTGAACGTTCTCCTCTTCTATTGCTTGCACCAACAGGAGTTGCAGCTTTTAATATTGGCGCCTCGAACCATCCATTCACAACTTTGAATCCCTATTACAGATTTTACAGAATTGGAGGGATCGAGACTTGCAACATTCCAACAAGAGATTTGCCACATAAAATATGTATTGATTGATGAAATGAGCTTCGTCGGACAAAGTTTGCTAGAAAACGTGGACTCCCGACTTCGTCAAGCATTCCCTGAAAGAGCAGACATGAGTTTTGGTGGTGTTTCTATGATTTTGGTAGGAGATTTGGGGCAACTTCCTCCTGTTACCGATAAACCACCATATGATAGTAATAGACATGCAAAGCTGTTATGGGAAGCATTCAGAACAGTTGTTACATTGGATAAGGTATTTAGGCAAGCAGGAGAAGATGAAGACCAAAAGCGTTTTCGAGAACTTCTGGCCAATCTCAGAGATGCGAATCCAACACTGGATGATTGGATGTTGTTAATGAGTAGAACAAGTTCTGCATTAGACAAAGATAAAAATGAAGAATTCTATAATAATATTCACCTAATGGTGACAAAGATTAACGTGAATAACCACAACAACAAAAAATTGCATTCATTGAAAAGACCTGTCGCACGTAGCATTGCAACTAGAACAAGTACCGCCAACACACTGGCAGGAGGTCTGAATGATGAACTTGATTTAGAATTATTAATTTCTAATGATGCAAGGGTTATGCTAACATCCAATCTTTGGATAGAAGAAGGTCTTGTAAATGGAGCTCTCGGATATATTCGAAACATAGTATATGCACCTGGTAGTGGTCCACCGAACCCGCCAACATATGTAATGGTTGAATTTGATAGTTACTTCGGAATACCATTTGAAGATAGAACTCCGCATACCATCCCAATTACACCAATACAAAGGGGATGCACACACCAATTACCCTTACAGTTGGCATGGGCATTGACGATACATAAATCGCAAGGTTTGACTCTTTCCAAGGTTACAGTTGATATTGAAGAAAGAGAGACAATGGGGTTAACATTTGTGGCTATCTCTCGAGTGAAGTCGTTGCAGAGTCTAAGAATATCTCCGCCATTTTCATATGAGCGCTATGCAAAAATGAAGAACGGAAAACTACTTTCGAAACGGAAGGCTGAGGAAAAAAGACTTATGTCCTTGGAATATAAATAATGTACCATGTGTAACACACATTTCATTCTATGAATTTGTCATTACATGTGATGTACATTACGCATTTCAATTCGTATGAAAAAAGATTGTATTTTTTTAACTTGATAATACGGTTACTAATAAAATCCATAAGAACTTCGTGCATTATAGACCTTGATTTTTTTTGCTCATACTCATTCTCCAAAGACAAATATGTGTTAAGTTATATAGTAATATAATTACATAAGAAAATTACATATAAGTGACTATGTTTTGATGATAAATAATTATAATATTAAATTATAAATTTTATTTTATTCATACACGAACTAAATTCCCCCTTATTTTTCATACTTTATTTTTGGTATTGTTTTATGTATAATGCAACTCCTGCGGTTGCTACTAGCATACCTATATTTTATAAATATATGTAATATATGCCGAGAGGTATATATTACATATATTTATATATTATATAAATATATAGGTGCCTCGTGAACTTCACCTCTCGGCATATTTTACATACACATGTTTTGGTTTATGTTTCTATGTGTATGTAAAATATGCCGAGAGGTGAAGTTCACGAGGCACCTATATATTTATATAATATATAAATATATGTAATATATACCTCTCAGCATATATTTATAGAATATAGGTATGCTAGTATTTTATATTAATGTTTTGATCGTAATATATTTTTTCTTAAATTTATTATTTCGGATAAGTCTAAGAATTAAGAAGGTTATTCAGTTGGAAAGAGTTTAAAAAGGGTGAAAGATCAATTTCAATTAAGACAAATCTTAACATTGTGTAGAGAAGATTCCAAATACATTATACATTGTTTAGGTGCATTTGGTTTTTACAAACTATTTTTTTCAAGAATTTTAAAAAGTTATTATCATTATTAAATATATATTTTTATTTCATAGAATTGTATTAAATAATATGTTGTGTATCTCATTTTGATGGTGGATCATAGAAATGATCTGAAACGTCGATTTTAAAATTAAAAATACAATATAATTCAAAAATTATTATAATTATTTTATGGATTGTAAAAGTATAAAATGTCTGATGTTCTATATCTATTATTCATAAATAATGAAAATTACTTCTTACAATTTTATTAAATAGTATAATAAAATAGGAACGTACCACGCATGGATGCAGTAATTGAGTAAATATCGGAATCCATAGTAAAATAATTTGACGGATTCTATAAATTGTCATTTAATAAATTTTCTATTCTCCTTCTAAACTCCTTTAAAGTGGTGATTGGAATTGCATTGATCATTTCCGATTCCCTGTAACATAGAAATTGTAATGCAACAACTCAAAAAGCCTTTTCTCCTAATAAAAGAATTTTCTGGAGGAGATCTCTGTCCAAAAGACATCATTAAACTCCATGTTTCTTGTCTATTTGTTCCACGCTCAGCTTAAGCACGATTATGTCAAGGAATAAAACAATATATTGTTGTTGACTTTTTATTAAGTTGATATACAGGAGAGTCACTCATGGCTCCACCGTTCTCTACAAAAAAAGAAAAAGAAAAAAAACAAGACCTTATCCAGCCAGTATGTTCCAATATCATATTTGAGGGCATTTAAATTGACTTACTGTTTAACTGTTTGTCCTTTGTTAATCCCAAACTATTGGACAATAAACCTGTTTTAATGCTGTTGCATACTGAGATTACCTCGGTGCTAGACATGCCGAGCGCTTGGAGCACTCATTTATTTAAAGAGTTTACGAACTCAACCTCATATTATGCAGGTTTCAAATATGATTTCTGAAGAAAGACACACAAAATTGTAATGTTCAATTGGACATGCCTTGACAATTTTTCCACACACCCCCACTTAATCAGGAATCATATTGTCTTGCTATGAAAATCTTGGATACTGAACACGATGGTTTTGTGACTTGTATTTAGTGCGTGCAGTGAGCAAAAGTTTAGTTGGGCAGTAGGCGATTAACGACAGATTGCCGCTTAAATGTGGATGAAACAAGATGAGCCTATACAGGTCTGTGATGTTGCATCCCTTTATTGACCTTAAGGTAAAATGTATCTTTGTGGGCTATTAACATTGATGATGGAGATTCATGTATTATGTACAGAATTCCGTCCGTCTAAGATGGATTGTTTTTCCTTCTTCTGCAAGGCCATTTATAACACGCAATTATTACAACACTAAAATTTAATAACCAAAGATTATTATTTTTCTTTGGCTCAAAGAAATGTAGCTTAGAACTATGATTCATCATTTTTTTGGGAGTTTATGAATTGTTTTTATCTGAATTTCCAGGTATCCATTCCTTAAGTTGGGTGAATGCAATTTGTACATACAGCACCATTGATTTTATGCCATAGCTATTGTTGTGGCTTTACACAATGGTAAAGAATCTCTAATATTTATTGATTGAATTGTCTGACAATTTCTTTAGGGAAGATAATCACTAGCGTGTCTCCCAAGAAAGTAAAAATCATGGAAAAGTGTATAAACCCAAGTTGTACATGTTTCCCTATTTACTTTCAATGATTTGCCAAAATCCCTATATAGAGAAGCATTACAAAGTGATTTAATAAAATGTCCTTTATATTGCATAGCATTCTTGGAAGGATTTCATGTATGTTGCATGATCTAGCAAAAGAAATAATAGAAACATAATCACTGATATATTTCCTATTGGATGTGTTATGTAGAGAAAGTGATCCTTTACATCAAAAATGGAAAGCAAAAGGCAAGCCTTCTTGCATCAAAAATTGAGATTGAAAATGAGAAGCAAGAGCATTATATTTTTTTTGCAAATATGTCATGTAGAGAAACTATTCCTGCACAAAACAACATAGCTATACAAATTGTTGTAGGTAGCAGCCTTAAGGTAAGATTGCTTTGATGGTTATTAATGATGATGTTTGTATTCATGTGTATGGACTCATCTGTTTCTAAGTATTGTTTTTCCTTGTTCTACAGGCCATTTATAAACATTATTACAACAGTGGAAATCTTACATTGTAGGAATTCATCATTTTTTTTTAGTTTATGAGTTGTTTTTATCTCAATTTCCAGGTATCCATTCCTTAAGGTGGGTGAATGCAATTTGTACATTCAGCACCATGGGATTTTCCACAGCTATTGCTTTACACGATGGTAGGAATCTCCAATAAGTTTATTGATTGAATTGTCTGACAATTTCTTTAGGGAAGAAATCACTAGCTTGTCTCCCAAGAAAGTTAGTGAAAATCATGGAAGAGTGTATAACTCAAGTACATGTTTGTTATTTACTTTCAATGATTTGCAAAAATCCCTATACAGAGAAGCATTACAAAGTGATTTAATAAAATGTCCTTTATATTGCATAACATTCTTGGAAGTATTTCCTATTGGCATGATCTAGGAAAAGAAATAACAGAAACATAATCACTGATATATTTCCTATTGGATGTGTTGTGTAGAGAAATTGATCCTTTACATCAAAATGGAAAGCAAAAGGCAAGCCTGCCTGCATCAAAAATTGAGATTGAAAATGAGAAGCAAGAGCATTATAATTTTTTTGCAAATATGTCGTGTAGAGAAACTATACTTGCACAAACTGGAATGATACACAAGACAAACCAACAACTTTTAGACACAATCTCTCCAAAGCAGATGAATGAAAAAATTGTTCATATACAGTCAACTGAGATTCAAAAGGGAAAACATTAGCATCTCGAAATAAAATTTCCTTTCAAACTTGAGAAACCCACAGGAAAGGAATGATTCCTTCCAAGTTTAAAGATCCCATGCCAAGCATTCCCATAAAAAATGACAATGTTGAACAAAAGATACAGGCCAAGGGTATTCAAGATGAGGTTGTTGGTCCTTCTCATGAACATGGGAGGGCTTGTATGAAGTCTTTAACTTTCCCACCAGTTGGAGATCCCATGCCAAACACTTATGTACTAGAGGATCTAAGTGAAAAGAAATGGAGGAAACAAAAGTCATCATATATGAAAGGCATATGGAAGAGAGCTACACCTGAAAGCAAAGGATTTAATGTTTTTAGAGAAGATGAGAAAGATGGAAAGAGATCAATCATTTACCCACAGGTGTGGGAGCCATTGCCAATCATTTGTATAAATCCCAAGTATAGAGAAGAAAATAAATAGAGTGAGGAAAAATTACCAACTTTGCAAGAGGTCTTACAGAAGAATAATCTTGAATGCTCATAATCCAATTTTTCTTATGAACATGAACAAGGTAGAGAAAATTTAAGGAATTTGGTAGAGGTTAGAAGGCCCATCTCATAAAAATTTCATTTAGATCTGAATCACAAAGAAGAACAAAAAAATGCTATAGGGGATCTCTCAACTAAATCTAAATATGTAAAATATTGAATCCAACCAGCATATCTCCAAGATTTTGTTCAATAGGAAAAGGGCATTCATTGATGAAATGCATGCAAACACCTATCAACCTAAATGTCTATTTTGTTTTATGATTCAATGATCAACTTAAAGGAAACCGAATTGCAGTCTATGTGGATTAAATGAAATGATTGGAATGCTATCTTTCAAGGAAACATGTGGTTAAGAAAATAAAACAGCTGCAAATGTAACTGCAATGATTGTTCCTTTGGATGGCATAATGTAACTCAACATCATTATCAAATTACATAGGTTAGATGTAGAATAAAGCAATAAGTAACCAAGGACTGCTATGATTGATGATGATCGTCAAAGGTCACTCTATCTGTCATGTAACTGTTAGAAGCTTATACATATTTTTCCATCAAACAACAAACAAAAAAGAAATTTGATTGCAAGTAGAGCTTATCAATTATGATCTTATCTATTTGGAAGTATTATGCCTTGATTTTGAAGGAAGGATTTATCTGAACTTTGAAGCAGAGAATATCAAAAATCCCCCTGATAAATTCCCCAATGCATACTCTACTTGAATACCCTTCTTTACAATACCACTTATTCTGTAGTAATATTTTCTGCATCAAACATTTTCTGAAATAAGGAAAAGAAGGGCACATATAAAGAGATTTATTGGTCACATCGCATGAATATAAGTTTTCCTGATTTGCAAACAAACTGACACATCAACAACCTTCTAAAATAATATTTAGCATGTGTACCCTAAAGAATAAATGGCTTCCTTGGCCAATTCCCGACCCTTCATTGCAAGGGCAACTAGATCATGTTTCAGCACCTACTCTATCTTAAATAAGAATATCCACCTTGGAGAACCTTTCCCCCTAACGTTATAATATATCAATCGTATCCTAATCCTCAATCTTCTTCTTCATACAACAAAGAAAACAACGGCTAAGAGACCATTGAACCCACTCGAGAAACACATACAAAGCCAGATCAATAAAACTGTATATAGTAAAATGAGGAGATGTTAGGGTTATAGATTTATCTCCGTTTCCAGGTCTGATTTAACCCATAATGGTGCTGATTTTAGGACTGCATTGGTTGTTAATCTATGTTATTTAAAAAACTCAATGTTGCTGCTTCAGCCGATATATGCATGTGTATTCAATTGCTTCAATTTATTTTCATTATATCTTGTTTTATTGAAATCCATTATTTTATTATTATATGTATAGTTTTGAATCACAAACCCAAGGACATGTTTGTTATTTACTTTCAATGAATTTCCAAAATCCCTGTACAGAGAAGCATTACAAAGTGATTTATAAAAATGTCCTTTATATTGCATAACATTCTTGGAAGGATTTCCTATTGGCATGATCTAGTAAAATAAATTTATCCAACCACCTCACAAATAAAGTACCTTCTATACTAGAAATTTTGATGATTATTACACCTTCAATTTATAACAAATTCTTGAGAATTTCATTGATAAGAACGTTACATGATTTCTATAAGAATGCCTATTTAAAAGATATAAGAACATAAATTTTAAAAAGACATAAAATAAATCAATGGAAAATAATTATTATTTATTATTGTAAGATTATAAATTTTCAAATTAATAAAAAGTACGTTATTTTGCATGTACCTGATTTTTTAAGGTTTTTAATGTTGTTTGAAAGTAATAATTGATATTTTAGACTTATATGTATGTGAAGACTTTAATTTGAGTGTTCTTTGTAGAAGTCGAAGTGTCTCACAAACAAACAAAGTTAAACATCTCTCATCTTCATACCAAATGAATCTCTTCAAGGATCTATGGGAATCTCTCACAAGACAATGGTATCTTCAACCAATCTCATAGTAGATAGGGTACTTGAATACAATATGTTTTACTTTTAGGCTCTAGAAAACACACAATTGGTATATTGTGCTCATTCTATGCGAGGATATGACATGATTCCATCAGGGATTGATGAGAGAAAATCCAAAACGATCCTTAAGGAAGATGGCAATATCTTCTTCATATATTTCAAAACTCAATTTTAATCCTCGTAAGAATAGAGATAAAATTGAAAATAATGAAAAAAATTATTTCAAAGAGTCCTTCAAATTAAAACATGTAACTTTCCAATAAGATTTATTAATCTCTTCATAAATACACATGTTGATTAATTTCTTAATTAATTGATGAGTATTAAAGATAACAAAAAAATTAAATAGAACTTTTAATAGTTTGCAACCAAATTAAAACGATGACATTACTTATTCCCTTCTTAATAATAATAATAATAATAAAAATAAAAATAAATCCAACACGATCCCTATTACAAATATGTCTTAATCGACCATGACGCCCTTTCCTCCCTACCATCCGAGCCATCAAATGTTTTCTCCTCTCTTAACACAACCATGGTGGAACTACCCCAAATGCAAACTGCCTCTACAACTCATGGTATTGATGTTTCCACGGAATCTAACAAAATGTATGAACACTCGTTATCTTTCATGCCAACACCCCACAGTACAGGAACAAAAAGAAGAGGAAATTGAGTAGTTCTTTCTCAACCACGATGGTAACAAACCATTTACCATGACATGGCCAAATCTTGGGATCTCGTCAATAAATGAATACAATACAAAGGGCCTTTTCTCAATGGCTTTCCCAACTTTATTTCCGGCAGGAAAAGTAATGTGGCAACAACCCCACATAAAATAAGTTACAATGCATGAATACACTCTTCATTTGATGCACTACCATGATGGGCGTTTTGGTTCCCACCCAAGATTTAAGAAATATTGCCTCCGAATTTGGATCAACCCCACATGACATCAATGACACTTAGGACTTGTATAAGCACAACTAAAGACTGTGGCATGTTTTACGCACTACTGTAGACACAAGACATGCTACAGGTGTTAATTTTGAATCTGAGGTCAAATGCGAGAATGGTAGGTCTTCGAACGACTTTGTCTAGGAGAAAACATGGGTCTTGACAAGTCTTAAAATGTTAGGGAAACGATATTTTGACATACACAATAATTGGAACATACATGATGTTCCGCATGATTTGTAAATAATCGGTTCATCATTCATCAAGAGAGAAAAGACAAACACAATTAACACTAGCATACATGCCTCACCACCATCTTCCACACTTCCTTTGTCTTCAGAACAACAACTAGCTCTTAATACCATACTACACCATTCAACAAACAAAACCCTTCTACCTCCACTAAGATTGATAATTCAAGGAATGAATGGCACAAGAAAATCATTTATGATAAATAAAATCTGGAATTCATTCACAACATCATCAACCACATCTCCCTCACCTCTCCTTGTGCTCGTCCCTACTGGTGTTTCAGCATTCTACATCTTCGCATCCATAATCCATGCAACCCTATGTATTCTAATCAAAGAACTTAAACTCCTTGAATTCCATGCATTATCGTCTTTTTAAGAGTCGTTGAAACATATAGAATATGTTCTTATTTATGAAATGAGTTTCATCGGCCCAAATTTGCTAAGAAAAATTAACAGTAGGCTACGCGAAACTACCCACACTAAAAAACATCTGAATTTGGGAACAAATCATTCATCCTCCTCGGCGACCTCAGCCAATTACCACCGGTTTTAGACAGTCTTCTTTATGCAAGTAATTCCTATGGAGCCATCCTTTAGAAGAGATTCCATTATTCCATTACATTGCAAACAATATTTCGCCAACAAAGAACAAACAATGCACAAGTTTCATTCCAGAATTTACTGCTCCACATGCAAGATTCAAATCCTCTTATTGAGGACTAGGAACTCCTAATGTCTCGCATAGACACACACCTAACTCAACAAGAGCTCAACATTTTAAAGGACGCACCACATTTGTTTGCAAAAAATGATCTTGTGGACTCCCACAACCTTCAAATGTTGAAGGCATTGAACATTTTGATCACTGAATCCATTGCTGAAAGTAATAGGCATGCTGGATCAGGAGATCCTGATGATGATCAATTAGAACAACAACAAAAAATCATCCTTATTACAAATTTATGGGTTGACGTAGGCCTTGTAAATGGTGTTACAGGAACAATCACCAAAATTATCTATGACGCATCAATGCCACCACCAACATTACCTTTATTTGTCGTTGTCACATTTGATAGATACAATGGCCCATGTTGGGATCAGTCCAACCCATTACATATTCCCATACCCCCTATTTTGAGAGGGAATCGAAGACAATTGTCTATTAACATGGCCTGGGGATTAACTATCCACAAGTCCATGGACTTACTTTGCATAGAGCAACTGTCGACATTGGAACCATTGAAAGGCAGGGTTTGACATTCACAAATCTGTGCATTTCACCTCATTTCTCATTCGAAAGGTACTCAAAAATGGTGCATGTAACAACACTTGGAGCAAGAAGCAAGGAGTAGTCAAGACTAATATCACTCAACCCGTTGCAAATACTACCCTCCACTTTGATAACACCTCCACTACTACTTTACTCAACACTTTTTGTATCCAAAGCGACATTGTCGTTCAAGGGGTACTAAATGTATTCATGTTTGGTAAAAATAAAATTGCCCACAAAAGGCTACCATTCATGATATACATTATGTAAATGTATGGAGGTCTTAATGTATACATGTTTAGTTTAGATGTCGTGATATAAGATTTTCAACTGCATATGTACAAATCTTGTAACAAATTTAAATATACACATACAACATTTCAATGTAATGTTACATATATATTTCTACACTACCACTATCAATAGCACACCTTATCGAGTGTACGGAAGACTTCATGTATTCATGTTTAGTTCAAATAAACTACTCCACATAACGCTACCACTCATGATATAAGATTTGCAAATGTATATGTACGAATTTGTAACAAGTTTGAAATGTAGACATGGAACCTTTAAATGAAGTGATATCTACACTTACAAAATCAATCACACCCCTTATCAACATCAATGAAAAAATTAATAACTATTCCTCTAAATCAAATAACATATATCGTTCGGCGTTCACATTGCATTTACACATGCGATTGCTAGTTTAAAAACCATTAAGATGTGGATAGTATACCAATGATTATAGATAAAGAATATTCATGCACACATTAAATCTGGGGAGGATCAAGATTAGGAGAATCAAAGAACATATTTGTATAAAAATACAGACAACAAAATGAGACTGGAGTAATGACAATTTCAATTATGCTATTATTAGAATTATAATTTTAATGTATATATCTATTCTATTAAAGGCTAATATTATGAATGTACGGGAGCGCGTAACTCTAGTGCTTTAGTCTATTATTGGAGGGTTCGAGTGAATATTTTTGGCTATATATTATGTGCTCTTTCCAAGCACAAAGGAGGGGAATGATTGTTTGTAGAGTTATGCTCCAAATGTGTGTTGTCCAAAATAAGTTCATGCTTAATTTTGGTCAACTAACACCATTTTCCCCCCTTTTAGTGCTTCAATCTGATTTTTTACATATTTTAAGTACTTAAGATTCCCGAAAGCATCTTCATTAGATAGGAAATTTCTTCCCCTTTCCAAAAATATAAAGAAGTCCTTCTAACTCTTCATATTTTGCAAGTTATGGGCCTCGAGGGATTTTTGCAATTTTTGTCAATTTCGGGCTTGGGGGCCTAGGGGGATTTTTTGCAAATTTTGCCAATTTTGGGCTTGGGGGCCTGGGGGATTTTTATTTTATGTAAATTTTCTAATTTTGGGCTTGGGGGCATGGGTTTTTTTTTGCAAATTTTCCAATTTAAGGCTTGGGGGCCTGGGGGGATTTTTTGCAAAATTTACCAATTTCGGGCTTGGGGGGATTTTTTGCAAATTTTCCAATTTCCAGCTTAGGGGCGTTAGGGTATTTCTTTTTTGCAAACTTCCAATTTTAGGCTTGGGTGCTTGGGGGGAGTTTTTACAAATTTGCATTTTCTTCATTTCTTGTATGAATTAATGCAAATTTTCAAATGGGCATAACTTTTGACTTGGTGCTCGAAATTCAACAAACTTTATATCATTGGAAAGGTCCCAAAATCCTCTATGACATAGAAGCCTGAAATTTTAATTTTTGTAGGGTTATGATTCACTTGGGTGAATAATAAAGAAAAATCTTCATATTTAGTCATATTAAAACCCAGTCCTATCAAATGACATTAAATGCTTGAGTAACCCAAAATAGCTACCCGCACTCAAATGGCCATAAATTTTGCATTTCTCAATGAAAATACACAAAATTGGTACCGTTGGAATCATGTCTCCAAGCCCAATGAACAAAAATTGATAAATATAGAATTTTATGAAGAATCAATGGATATTTTGTAGAAAACATGCCCATGTTCAAAACAATGTTTTATTTGGTAGCTGGGATGCATTAATGAAGCATGGGATGACATATCTCACTGCTGCAAGTTATGGGGTAGTATGGGGAGCCTTTTGCAAGAAAAAAAACATCATTCCACTCCATTTACTACCTTTTTCAAGTGGTTAAAGGATATATTTTGGGATTTTCATTTTCCCTTTCTCTCTCTCTTCTCAAATTTCTATAAATTGGAGTCTTGGGCTCATTGTAAAGGGAGATAGTTTTTAAGTAGCAAAACTCTATCAAAATTTCTTTGTGAAGCCAATGTGTTGCAGGTCCTTGTAGTGGACTCCTTGCATGGTGATCCAGGCCCATATTTTGTAAAGGATTGAACTGTGTATTTTCAAAATGAAGCACTAGATGCAAGTTTTTGGATGTATCTTCCCTTGCTTTTTTTGGTTTACATTCTTCTTGCTCCTTCAATCTCATTATATACATATTGTTTCTATTATATGTTTTTGCAGGGATTCATTGTTACTGTGCATGTATGAACTATGATTGTGAATGCATTTGCTAGATTGTGGAGGACTGTTATCACCCCTTCTAGTATGTATTTTTCTTCTGTTTTTCACACATTGGAAAACTATCCTCATTCCCTCCTTTTCTAGTGTATCACTACTTTAGTGTAGGATTTATTTTCATGCAATCTCCCTCCCTAGTCCCTTGGAAAGTTATATTAGAATTAGATAGTTTTTCTGCATTAGAGTAGATTATGGTAGGTAGTTTAGGAGCAGGAACCAGCCTTCTCTGGAGGATCATCTCAAGCCCTCAAGTCCCACAACTTGAGAGATGATTCCATGTTATCCAATCACACTGTGAGCTCAAGCACACACACTTGTGAAAACCATAGGGTGTTGTGATTCGGAGATAACAGTTCTGGCATGCCCGGTGGGAGCAGAGGTCTTCATTTTAATTACAACAAGATTGATGTGCACTTGTTGTAAGTCTTCTAGCTTGTGAGAAGTTTTGAATTGCACATCTGGTGACTCCAAGAGAGGTAGAATCCACTGGTTTTAGTATTCCAAGCTTGGCAGATTCATGAGAAGAATCCAAACAAGGTCAAGAACTAGAGAAGAGGGACTATTTATCTATTTGCACTTGTCCCTAGATAAAGCAAGAAGAGGAAGAAGAGCTCAAAGGTCTCCATCTCCACCGAATATAACCTTATCAACACCTCCACTTGGAATGCCTTTCATTTAATCAACTAGAGTTCTCCAACCAATCAGGATGGTGCAACCTAATCCTTATGTCAATTTCACTGGCAGCAGCCCACTTGCTCTCAATGCACAAAATCCAGTTCCAGTTGCAGCATTGAAGAACATTCCATATTTCACTGGAGAGAACCAGAAAACTCCAATTGACCACATCCAAGACATTGCAAATGTCTATGTAATCCATGAAATTACTAAAATGGACATTGTTGTTAAATTATTAGCACTTCATTCAAGGGAAACACTTTGCAATGGTTCAGAAGCCTAACAACAAGGTCTATCCAGAATTGGGACCATTTGTGCACAACTCTTCACAATCAATTTGGAGAAAAGGGGGATAATTTGTCTTTGTTGGAACAATTAACAACTATTAAGAGGGATCCTAATGAATAGTTGACGGATTTCAACTTCATATTTTAGAGGACATGGGATAGAATTCCAATGGCCGTGAGACCAACAGCTGAAGGTGCTTTCCTATACTTCCTTAAAGCTTTAAATTATGATATTTCTATGATGATTCAATCCATGGGAGGTATAACTTTACCCGTGGCCTATAACATTGCTATTAGAGCTGAAAAATTCTTGATCCAAGCTGGTAAACTCATACCTAGGCCACCTATGCCTCTATACCAAGAATTAGGAGCTCCAAACACTAGTCAAGCACCCACATTGGCTCCCATTCCTTCTCCAAGAAATTAGAATTCAACTAAAGCTTCTACTTCATCTTCCAGTACCTCAAATGAGCTCTAAGAAGTCATGAAGAAACTATAAAATTTGGGTAATGAGTTGGTGACACTTAAGAGGCAGCAAGCTCAAAATTTTAGACCTCCATATCAGCCTCAAAATCAACCCAATAGACCTCCATATCAGCCTAACAGGCCACCCTTTCAAGCTGCAAATCAGAACCAAGTCAGGCCTCTTGCTAATAGACCATTCCAGCCTTACAATCCTAATGCTACATCCACATCTAGAGATTTGGTACCAGTGAAAAATAACATGGCTCAGGAATATGACTGGTGTTTCCCATGCAATCAACCTCATAAAAAGTCAATGTGTTTTAATGGTGCTTTGAATCAAGCCCTTATGGTGACAACAACGGGTGCAGAACAAGAGACAGGCCAAGAAGGAAATTAGTAGCAGGGAGCAACTCAACAAGACACACCTCCAAATGAGACCACACTTGTCAATTGGCAAGTTGAAGATTTTTGTGGTATAAACCAAACACCTTCTCAAAGTGTAGCAGCCAATACATGGTCCAAGAAAAGGAATATTGGAGAATGAAAATCATCAAATTCAAGTGATCCACAACCCTCCATCACTCCACAAGCTGTTAGCAATCAAAGTGCAACTCCCAATGTGTAAGGTCATCCTAAGGCACCTTCTAGATTAGCTCAAGTACCTTTTGTAACAACACATGTGCAAGATAAGAATGTGCAAGGCAAGGGGTAGAAGAGAGATATCTCATCTCCATTCAACATCATTGAGAAGATGAAGAAAATTAATGTAAACATATCAATGTGGGAATCATTGGCTATCCCAGGACAAAGAGACCTATTGCAAGCTGCTATGGAAAATTCGTCGGCAACAAATTAGTCACCTAATCAACAAGAAAAGGTTCTTACCAATACAGATCAACAAAGAGATAATCAAGGAAGCCACCACCATTTTATATCGCATTGATCATAGGAGATAAGTTGGTACATAATTGCATGATTGATTCAGGAGCTAGTAGTTCAATTATGCCAAAACAAGTAGCTGATCAGTTGGGCTTTCAGTATGAAGTCATCTCTAAAGGTGTGGTGCAATAGTTGGAGTAATCAAAGATTTGAGTGTCACATTACATGTATGTCCCAATGCGACCATTTTTCAAGATGTATCAGTCATAGACCTATCACCACTCTTTGTATTATGCTTTTCAAGAGACTTCATTGCAAAAATTGGAGGCTATTTGTCTATTGATTGGTCACACATGTTGTTCAGAACAAGGTATGGAGATAAGGCTATAATCAGATCTGATCCCATTGCAGACTTTCACATAGAGCCTCACACACTGAGTCCAATCAATGTGAATTGTTTAGATTTTGATCAAGAGGATCTTCCAAGCACCTATGAGGCAGATACTAAGGTTGGATGCATCCCAGACCTAACTCTTGATGAGTGGGAAAACAAGATACATGATTTTGACCCTTACAAAGAAATGGAAGAATCTGAGTTAGGATTCTATTGTTTACATGAAGAGAATCATCCTCTCCCTAGCATCACCAATCCAAACCAAAAGGATTATAATGAGGTATGGAAGTTATTATTTGATGGCTCAAGGAGTAGACAAGGTGTAGGAGGAGGATCTATGTTTATTTCACCTCAAGGTACAAAATATTATTCAACTTTCCATTTTCAGTTTTCTTGCTCAAACAACATAGTTGAGTATGAAGCATTAATTCATGGATTACATTTGGCAAGAAAGAGAAATATAAAAAACTTGCAAGCATTTTGTGATAGTGAGATGATTGTGAATCAAGTTAGAGGAAAAAAAACTGCTAAGAATGATCTGTTCAAGAACTACAAGAATCAGATATGGGATCTTATTGAATATTTTCAAGCTTTTGGCATTAATTTCAGCCTAAGAAAGAAGAATGAAACATCAAATAGAATTGCAGCAATTGGGGCTGCATTTGATGTTGTAGAAAGTATGAAGAGTTAGAAATCTGAGCACCATATTAAAGTGGTTGTGAAGCCAACTATCCTAGATAACCACACAAGTTGGCAAGTCTTCGAGAATGATCAACAAATTGTCAACTTTTCTGCATAGGAAGAAGATGAGTTCTTTGACCAGAAACCAAGACAAATTTGAGCAGTAGTATGGTCGACCAAGTGGTGTAGCTGAGAACTAACAAAAGTTAATGATTAAATGGAATCTGTAGCTATGTGTGTTGTTACAAAACATAACAGATCACATAGTCTGTAATTTCATGACTATCTTCAGCAAAAGAATACAAGGCCTCGAAGGACAGTTGTGTTGTCTTGATGAAGACATTCAGTTACAGAATAGGTGAAATGTTGAGTTTTGGGACAACAAACATAAGTGCAGATTGCAGAAATCAGAGTTCATTACTGGATATTACAGGTTTTCTTAAGTTTCCTTCCTTCATGATTAAGACATTCAATTATATTACTGAGTTGTTTAGTTCATCATACAATCCATACAGAAAGTTGAAATGCAGAAAGAAATATACAACTCATTTTCAGAATTCAATGTTTTATTCATAAGGAATTTCAAATGTTCCCACACAAGCCGTGGGATGTAACTGAAAAGTAAAGTACAACTACTGAAATAAGAGGTACACATGCATGAAAAAGAAAGTAAAGGAGTATGAGTGAACCCATCATTGCCTTGGGGGTTTTCTTCATTGTTTGAAGCATCTCCATTCCAGCTTTTGTTCCTTCTTCATCTTCATTTGTAGAAGTCATTGTACCTGAAAAGAAGAAAAGAGAAAACTGTCAGTTACGAGCTCAGGGATCAATTCATATTCCTATACTGTCCTAATTCATGCATATGAATCTCTAATAACAGGAGATATAGATTACTTGAAGATCAACTGCATACATGCTTTACTCACTCAGGAAGAAGGAAAGAAATAGAAAAGAAAAGGGAAAAACCATGGACATAAGAGAGGCCAAAAAGCCTAGATATTTTCTAACTATTTTCTTAAGTGTGCAGGTGCAGGTTGCAGCCAAGAAGAAATAGATAAGTCATAAGTACATGTTAGAGAGAAGGAAGAATGTAACTCATGTTTCAGCAACTATCCTACAAAGGGAAGAAGTTACAGTACAGAAGAGGGACTGGAAAATAGAAGTACATGTTTCAGTTTGCAACTAAAGAAGAAGAATCAGATTTCAAGAAGCTGAAGTTAACTGGAAAGAAAGGGTTACAGCTGAAACAGAATGAAAAGAAGATTCTGGGAAAATTTTGACAGGGCTTCACCATGTAAAATGGACATTTACAACTTTTTCATCATGTTGTTTTTAACTACTACATGCTTTAAAAAATTATGTAAATCAAGTAAGTGATACAGAAAAGTAGAAAAGCATGCCATGATCAAGATAACAATTATTATGTTTCAGTTTCCAACTACCAAATCAACTTCAAGAAAAGTGTTATATTCTGTATTCTGAATCAGAAAATACAACTACTACAGCTGAAAAGGGAAGGAAGAGAAAATTCTGGAAAAAATTTATCCAGGGCTTCGCCATGAAAAATCAACTTTTTAAATTTTCCAGCATACTATAAATACTACTATCAAGGAAATAAAGCATCTAAGTAAAAGAAACAAGATTACAGTGTCTCAACAAAGCATCTGAATCAAGGTTATGCCTGAAAATGGTATTAAATAAAGATGAAGAATGCAAGTTACAATTTTCAGAAAGCCACTTGTCAAAGTACAAAGACATATTAAGTAAAAAATATCAAAAAATACACATCTATTATCCTTGATAAATCCAGTTTAGTTTTCAAGCTACATAATCAACTTCAGAGTCCAAAATACAAATGTAATTACAGGTTACAAAAGATCAAAACACAATCCATTTTGACAAAGTAAGAATTAAAATATAGCTGTGTCAAGTTTGAAAGCCCTCAAGTAAAGAAGCATGATACAACATCATCAATTACTTCAAGAAAAGATCAAATTCAGAGTAGAAGAGATAAGTTGTTCATCAGATCATCATCCAGAACCAAGATACAAACAAATTGAAGTATTCCAACAAGTGATAGGAATCATCCTCAGAATATAAAGTAAAGGTTGCACACGAATGGTTCTCTATTCTAGCTTAAAAGGTTAAGGATTATAAGAAAATGGTGAAACATAGAACTTTCAATACCCAAATAGAGCCATGAAAAGAAAATGAGCTCATACAAATTTTTCAAAAGCATGTTATTAATGGATGGATCACAGAAATACATAGGAAACAAAAATGCAATTCTAAGTGCAATTTTTAAAAAACTTTTACAAATGTTATCTACACAGAAATGAAGAATTTCTCAAAAACTCAAATCTACGAATACCCATGTCTTGGAAAGCATAGTTTCTGGATTTAATTGTTAAACCCATGAATAGGTATCAATTTTAGAGTAAGAAGTAACTACTTACTGGTTCGATGAAGGTGAGTAAACCTTCGAGAAGTCATCAATTCCAGAAAGAGAAGATCAAGCTTAGAATGAGTTTTAACTTGAAACAACCAAGGCTGAACCACAAAATCACATTAAAATGCAATGGAAAAATGAGTATTAGTGTTTCAAAGCTGAAATGGAAAAGGAAAAGTAACAGTGGTGATTAGGAGATTGAAGCTTACCATTAGTTGACAAGCAGTAGGATAGTTACAAAGTCTTGAGCTCGAAGGCCTTCAACATAGAAAATACAAATCAAAGCATTGAACTCCAACCAAGGGTTTCTAAAGCCAAATCACGAGCTCAATTCCAACAATGGTGTCTACTAAGAAAGCCTCGCATAGCTCCACAGGAAGCCAAAAAACTATAAAGCCAAGCTCAAATCTTACTCAAAAAGGGAACCAAAATCAGTAGAACACAATAATGGTGGAAAAATGACAACACCAGGCAGATATATCAATAACAAACAAAGCCTTACAAAGCTCAAGATGATCAATATACAATCAAGAGCTCACAAAAATACAAAGCCATGAACACCTTTCTTAAAATAACGATGATACAGATGCCATAGAGCAATAGGTGATCATTTGTGTAGAAGACCGAGAGCTCAAACCCAAAACATGATGGCTAATACAAAACCAAACTCAAATCTTGTTAAGAAGGAAGGGCCTTTGAAAAAAATGGTGACCACATAGAGTAGAATAGCAAGTGTACAACCACAAAAGCTCCAAAGAGCTTCACATATCAAAAGTGGTGTTCTACAAAAAAGTTTCTAGGGATTAGCCACTCTTTATGAGCAAACTAGATGCAAAACGAAAAATGAATCAAGTTTGAGTTATTTTAACTCACCCGCCTGAGCTTGGCTTAACCTAACTCACCAGGAGTTAGTGATCAAATCGTCCAAATTCAACAGGTACAAATATCAAAGGATGATAATCGATCTCCACATTCAATGCAAACCATCATGGTCACTAAACAACAACCACATTAAAATCCAAGTGAAACCCTAAACAAAGATCAAGATTTACGGTTCACGAGAATCCAAGTGCTAGAATCAATGGTCATAACCAATTATAGGGGCCAATATATTTAAGACAAAGTGCCAGTTTAAAAATGTGAAAGGGTGAGTCACCATGGAGAGGGGGCCAGCCCACGTGTCAATCAAAATATCATTGCATCAAAAGCTTCAAGAGTCTAAACCATAGACTATGTCCTCAACATCAAAGTGACCAACCAAATCATGCCAACAATGATCACCAAAAAGGTGAATTTTTAAACTATATGCAAAAGCCGACAAATATACTATGCATGTATTAATCAAAGGTGGTAACTATTATAGTATGGCATGTGCAATTGTCAAAAATGGTGCCATCAACCTTATATATTGCTAAGTCCACAAAGGTGGCCAAACAAGTAGAGTGCAAAGGTGGTCCCCACTACTCAAGGAGGTTGAAGATGATCTGTAGAATGTCACCCATGTGACCACTTAGACAAGGAATGTCAACATCAGAATCTGAGCATGGAGGTGGTCCCCACCAAATGGGTGTATTGATGTTTATTTTTGCAAATATTGCAAGTATTGCAATTATTTTACTCACAAACAGAGAGTTGATTTTTTGCATGCTTCACAAGAGGACAGAACAGACAAGAAGACAAATTCACATGCACAAGGAAAGAGACTTGCCCAGCAAGCAAGCTTATTATTAGCAAATTATTCACCTTTGTTTTCTTAAAAATAGGACAGTCAACTTCAGTTTGACTGTAATGTAATCAAAGGCTATTAATGCCTATTTGTAATTGCATGTTCTATTTTATTCCTTTATCTATTATTAAATAAAGGATAAAAATAGGATGCATGGGTGAGTACAAGCCTTAGACTATTTTTAGGAAGGGGGTGAAATTTATTTTGCTATATATTGTGTGCTTTGGCAAAGCACAAGGAGGACTTTTTGGATACAGGAGTACTGAAGCAATTTTTTCCAGTTTTTCCTTCTGAGTGTGAAGTATTTTCAGCCTTTCCAATTATTTGCAGCCTTGTGTATGTTTCTATTAGTCTTGTGAATGCAAATTCCCTGAACAATCATCTTACCCTGCTGCAAATTCAGTATTTTCTGCATAATTTTAATGTGCATGTTAACTTATCAGTGTTGTTGTGATATTTTCCCTCAGTACAACAAGTGTTTTCCCTTAATTATTCTGTAGAAAACTGTTGGTTCGTGCATCAAGAATCCTTCCCATATCAATTGTGCATATACTCAGTCAAAGCCCTCATATAAATTTGGTGTATCACCTTAGTTTTAATTCATTTTTTACAGCCATCTTTTACCCTTAAACCCCAGAAATCAGTTTAGGATACATCAATAAGGAACCGGCCTTGATACCAGAGACTCACCTCAAAATAGGTATACCCACAGACCTGAGGTGTTTCCATTGTATCTACGAAAGAGAGAGATAAAATTTGCAAGCTTAGAACACCTGCATCCATCTCTCTACAGGGTGCACTTTCGAGAGATAACAGTTTTTGGCACACTTGGTGGGACAACGAATCAGATCTGCATGCAAGTTACAAATTCTACATCAGATCTACAACAGATTTACAGCAAATCAAAAGTTACTTTCAGGAGCAAGCTGCAGCAATTTATTCTAAAGATTTTATGATCTTTTGGTGACTCCGTAAAGCTGATTTCAGACCAGTATTGCAGCATGTTCCATGCCTAAAGTGACTACAAGATCATCGGTAAGAGGAATTCCTCCTGAGTTTGTTTCTTTACCTTTGAATTCTGCTAGAAGGAGAAGAGTTGGTAATACTTTACCTTATAATAGACCTGGTTTTGATAACCCTCCTCCTAACATTCCTTCACCACGAATCAATTTCTCTATTAACATCCCAGTTTTTCTGATGGCAATCCAACCACCTAGAAATTTTGTGACCTTTACTAATGGCAGCCCATTAGTAATCCCAGTTTACCATGACATCCCTAATGCTGCCATGAAAATTTTTCCATCATTCACTGGTGAAAATCAGGTGACACCTACAGAGCACATTAAAGATGTCACAGCCTTATGTGCAGTTCATAATATTACTCATGAGGATGTAGCCTTAAGACTTTTAGCTGCATCTCTTAAAGGACAAGCCTTGCAATGGTATAGAAATCTAGAGATTGGATGCATAAGAACTTGGGATGACTTAGGTGATAAATTGCTTAAACAATTTCAAGACAATTCAGATCATTTATCTCTTATAGAACAATTGTCTACCATTAAAAGAGCTCCCAACGAATTTATGTCAAGTTTCAACATCCATTTTGCCAGAACTTGGGAAAGAATTCCAGCAAGTGTCAAGCCTCAAGCTGATCATGCTTTTCTTTATTATCTTAGGGCACTAAATAGTGATATTTCAACTATGATTCAGTCTATGGGAGGAGAGACACTTCCAACAGCCTATGATATCACCATCCGAGCTGAAAATAGTCTTATTCAAGCTGGAAAATTAGCACCAAGACCTTCAATGCCTTTTTTGGTAGATTTAGCCCCTATCCCACAGCCTATTACAATCATAGAACCTGTTGTTGCAGCCCCATCAGATGACATATTTAAAGATTTATAGACTATGGGAAATAAGCTGACTTCAATTGAGAATAGGATTACATTACCTAGTAGACCTTATCGGGCTCCTTATCAGCAAAATCAGCAAAATAGGCAGCCTTACCAACATAATCAAAATTATAGGCAGCCTTACCAGCAAAGGCAATTTGACCCAAAGGCTCCTAGTTCATCTAATGCTCTAGTTCCAGTTAACATGACTACAGAAGAGTGGTGCCAACCTTGCAATCAACCTCATTCAGCTGTAAATTGCCCAAATGCTTTTCTGAATCTGAATCTTGTTGCACAACCTCAATCTGAAGCATTGTTCATGCCTCAAATGGAGAGTGGGCAGCAAGAAACTCATGTTCAGAAAGCACCTGAACAGAATTTAGTCAGTTTCAATGAGGAGGATTTCATTGCAGTTACCACTAGGGCTCAAGGAAAAGCTGTTGAAAGTCAAAAACAACAAAATAGGCCTGTTCTGCCTACTGTCACTGATAAGACAACATCTACAGCCCCAAAACCAGCTAACAATCCTGGTGTTCCTAAAAAAAGGAAAGTTTTTCAATTGATAAAGGACAACAAAAACAACTACAACAGCCTGACCCAAGAAGATTGTTTATACCTCAGATATCAAAGACAGCTGAAGCAGAATCAGTTTTTGCTAAGGCCTATGCTAAAACAGTTGAATCTGTCTCTAAAACTGTTTCTTCTTTTAACATTGTTGATGTAATGAAAAAGCATAATGTTAACATCTCAATGTGGGATGCTCTAAGTATTCCAGGACAACAAGATTTACTTTCTCATGAACTAGCTAAGCTGCAGATTTCTTCAAAAACAACAGAAAAAGAAGTTCAGAAAGTAGACATGGTCCTGGGAACATTTGAACAAGACCGCATAAAAGAGGTTAAATGGATGGTTCAGAAAGTCTTAAATGCTCATGATATAAAGAAGCCACCACCATTTTATCTATCACTGATTATTGGAGAACATCTAGTTCATAACTGCATGGTGGACAACGGTGCAAGTAGCACAGTTATGCCAAAAGCAATTGTAAAAAAATTGGGTCTGCAGTATGAGCCTACAGAAAAGAGTGTCTTACAGCTTGATGGAACTGCAACTAATACAGTTGGTATAATCAGAAATTTAGAGGTAACATTGCATGCTTGCCCAAATGTTTCTATTCTGCAAGATGTTACTGTTGTAGATTTACCTCCATACTTTGCTTTATGCTTATCTAGAGATTTCACAGCAAAGATAGGAGGTTATCTCTCTTCAGATTGGTCCTTCTTATTTTTCACTACTCGTTATGGCACCAAAGTTACTATCAATTCAGAACCATTGGCCAGATTTCACATTGAGCCTCACTCTTCCAATGCAGTAGCTAATTATGCAGCCTTAGATCAGTCTGATTTTGATGATGTAGCTCATGTTTCAGCATTAGATGGTGTTTCTAACATGTTTATGGATGAAAAGATAGTTAAAGAACATTCCCATGATCCTTTTAAGGAAGTTGAAGAACATCTGTTTGGTGTGTATTGTATGCATGAAGAAAATACACCACTTCCCTTTCTGTCCAAAACAAAAAATTCAGTAGAAGGGATTTGGAAGCTTCATTTTGATGGAGCTAAGAACAAAAAAGGATAGGGAGTAGGTTTGATGCTCACTTCCCCAACAAATGAAAGGTATTTCTCAGCTTTGAGTCTCCAATTTTCATGCACTTGTAATGTAGCTGAATACGAAGCATTAATTCATGGCTTGCTTTGGGCCAGAAAGAAAGGTATCAACACATTACAAATTTTTGGTGATTCTGAGTTGGTTATCAATCAAGTAAAGAATTTTAATGTTTGTAAGAATCCATTAATGAAGTCTTACAGACATAGAGTTTCAGACTTAATGGAAGATTTTGATGCTATTAATATTCAGTCTATTCCTAGAACTGAAAACAAGCATGCAGACAGACTTGCAGCAGTTGGTGCTAGTTTTGAAGTGCTGGAACAGATAGAAAATAGAAAATTCAGCCTCATATTAAGTTAATTGTTAGGACTTCTATACCTGATAATGACTTGAATTGGAAGGTTTTTGAAAATGATGATCAAATCTGTAGGTTTTTGCAGCAAGAAGCTGAATTTTCTGCAGTAAATCAGGATAAATTACAACATTTATACGGTGACCAGATTGTTCAATTAAAGACAAATAAGTTACCTCGAGGTCTAGTCACATTAGAGGACATCTTCAGCACTGATGATCAGTTAAGAAAAGACAAAACCAAGATGTCAACGCATGCTGATAACTATGAAGAAATTTCAGTTGATGAAGGGAAAAATTTGTTTCTCGGAAAGGTATGTTCCTTAGCTGAAAAATAGTCATTTATTAATCTTTGCAAAGAATTTAAAGATGTTTTCACTTGGAGATACCAAGACCTGAAAGGGTTTGATCCCATTTTAGCACAACATACTATCAAATTGCAGCCAAATTCTAAACTAGTTAGGCAAAAACAGAGGCCTATAAATCCCAAAATAGAGCCTCTAATGAGGAAAGAGTTATCCAAGTTAATTGAATCAGGTATTATCTTTCCAATTAAGCATTCAAGTTGGGTAGAAAATCTTGTTCCTGTTAGGAAGAAGAATGGAGAAATCAGATTATGTGTGGATTTCAGAGATCTTAACAAAGCTTCATTAAAAGATCATTACCCACTACCAAATATGGACCAAATTTTGAGAACAGTTTCTGGTTCAGATAGACTATCTCTTCTAGATGGATACAGCGGATACAATCAGATTTTAGTCTGAGAAGAAGATAGGTACAAAACAACTTTTACCACCAAGTGGGGTACTTATGCTTACAAAAGGATGCCTTTTGGTCTTTCAAATGTCGGTGCAACGTTTCAACGTGCAATGGACATGGATTTTCACAGCTTGCTAAATAAATGCATTCTTGTTTATTTAGATGATGTTACTGTATTTTCAAAAAAAATTGATGAACATCTGATGCATCTAAGGTAGACTTTTCAGTTGTGCAGGTAGTTTGGAATATCTTTGAATCCCAAGAAGTCCATCTTTTCAGTACATCAAGGTAAATTACTTGGCCATATTGTTTCTAAGCAAGGTTTAGCAATTGATCCTTTCAGAATCGAAGCCATATCACAGCTATCGTTGCCTCATCATAAGAAGGCATTACAAAGTTTTCTTGGAAAAATCAACTTTGTTAGAAGATTTGTTCCATATTTTGCAGCATTGGTTAAACCATTGACAACTATGTTAAAGAAAGAGAAAACATTCTCTTGGACCAGCGAAGGGAGAGAAGGGTTTGAAGCAATCAAAACAAGCCATCTCTCAGGATCCTACTCTTGCAAATCCAAATTTTGATAAAGATTTTACAATGTATGCACTTGCAGGAGCTGAAACAATCTCAGCCATACTAACTCAGGTCAATGATGAAAATATTGAGCATCTAATTGCTTTCTTTGGACAGAGCTTGCATGATTACGAAACAAGGTACACATTCCTTGAAAAAAATACTTTCAGTAGTCAGAGGACTAAAGAATTTCAAGTACATGCTTTCAAACAATAAAATCCATGTTCTTGTTTCTCATCCAAGTGTGAAAGCTTTCTTGTTAAATAAAGAATTGAATGAGAAAAGAGCAAACTGGATAACGAAGGTCATGGAATATGATGTTGATATTCATGTTGCAAAGACAGTTCAAGGGAAAGGCTTTGTGTGAACATGTAATTGCTGATATGGAAAAACAACAAACTACAGAACCTGAAGATTCAAAACAACATGATGAAATTGAGTATCAGCAATCAGAAATCATGGTTCAACCAGAAAATCAGCAACCTGAACTTTCTCAAGAAGTTCAGGAATCAAGATGGATGACTGATTTGGTTAACTATCTACAACATGGCACCTATCCGGAAGGTATGGATAAAAATAAACGAAGATATTTCATATTACAAGTTGTCCCCTATATCTTTATTGATAGTGTGTTGTTCAAAAGAGATATAAATGGAATCTTGCTGTGATGTGTTGACTATGACAAAATTCAGAAATTACTATCAGAATTCCATGAAGGACCTACAGGAGGTCATTTCTCAACACGTACCACAGCTCTAAAAATCATGAAAGCTGGTTACTATTGGCCTAGCATATTCAAGGACTATTTTGAATGGATCAGAAAGTGTAAAAAATGTGCTTTCTTTGTTGGAAAAGAACATTTAGCTTCACTGCCTTTACAACCTATTTCAGTTGATCAACCTTTTATGCAGTGGGGTCTTGACTTTATTGGCATGATAAACCCACCTTCATCACAAGGACACAAATGGATCTTAACTGCTACAGATTATTTTACATGATGGACTGAAGCAATAGCCTTGAAAGATGCTAATGAAGCTTTGATACTATCCTTTTATGAAGGAATAGTTTACAGATTTGGTGTTCCAGCAACTATCATATCAGATAATGCTTTAGCATTTCTTGGTGCGAAGATAACAGATTGGGCTGTCAGCCATGGAATTTACTTAAGTTCTTCATCTAATTATTACCCACAAGGTAATGGCTTAGCTGAAAGTACTAACAAGAACCTTTTAAGGATCATCAGAAGAACACTCAAAGATAATCAAAGAGCTTGGCATCTGATGTTGAATTCAACACTTTGGGCTGATAGAGTAACTCCTAAAAGATCAGTTGGCAATTCACCATACAAACTTGTGTACGGAAAAGAAGCAAGAATGCCTATTTCAGTTGAGTTACCTGCATTGGATTTGCTACATCAAATGGAGCTGCTTGAGAATGAACCATTACAGGTTCATTATGCAGAGTTAATGGAATTACAAGAGCTAAGAGATCAAGCCCATTTGAATATGGAAAAGAATCAGAAACAGATGAAGAAGACTTTTGATAAGAAATCCAAATTCAGAATCTTCAATGAAGGAGATATTGTGTTAAAGTGGGATGTTGATCATGCAAAGCCAGGAAGACACACAAAGTTTGATACAATCTGGAGTGGCCCTTACATGATTTCAGCTTGCAAAGAACACAATGCTTTTCAGCTTTTGAAGCTGAGTGGAGAGGAACTTCCCATTCCTATGAATGGTATGTTTCTCAAACATTGTTATTGAAAATCCTACAGTGTTTGTTTAGAGTAGGATTTCCCTTCAATAAGTGTAGTTTCTGCACATTGCATTGTTTTTCCCTTCAATAAGTGCATTCATGCACGTGATCTAGTTTACCAGATCCTTTCCCAGTTTTAGTTTGTTTTGGAAGGGTTGGACCTTCTAGAAAGGAATATTTTGGTTACATGTTTGGACTCCATGCCCAATGGACAAGAGCAAGGCACTGGTCTATAAGCTAGCAGGTAGCTTTCCCCACAGGATCGCCAGAAATGTTGACAATTTTTACACTTGTGCAAAAATGGGCAACTCAAAACTTCATTACGATGGAAGGCATTGGTGAAGTATACCTAAGCTAAGGGAGTTTTGATATTATTGTTACTGCTGAATTAGTTAATGATTACATGAAATCTATAGCTATGTGTGTTGTTACAAACATAACAGATCACATAGTCTACAATTTCATGACTATCTTCAGCAAAAGAACACAAGGCCCTGAAGGATAGTTGTGTTGTCTTGATGAAGACATTCAATTATAGAATAGGTGAAATGTTGAGTTTTGGGACAACAAACATAAGTGCAGATTGCAGAAATCAGAGTTCATTACTGGATATTACAGGTTTTCTTAAGTTTCCTTCCTTCATGATTAAGACATTCAATTATATTACTGAGTTGTTTAGTTCATCATACAATCCATACAGAAAGCTGAAATGTAGAAAGAAATATACAACTCATTTTCAGAATTCAATGTTTTATTCATAAGGAATTTCAAATGTTCCCACACAAGCCGTGGGATGTAACTAAAAAGTAAAGTACAACTACTGAAATAAGAGGTACACATGCATGAAAAAGAAAGTAAAGGAGTATGAGTGAACCCATCATTGCCTTGGGGGTTTTCTTCATTGGTCGAAGCATCTCCATTCCAGATTTTGTTCCTTCTTCATCTTCATTGTAGAAGTCACTGTACCTGAAAAGAAGAAAAAGAGAAAACTGTCAGTTACAAGCTCAGGGATCAATTTATATTCCTATACTATCCTAATTCGTGCATATGAATCTCTAATAACAGGAGATATAGATTACTTGAAGATCAACTGCATACATGCTTTACTCACTCAGAAAGAAGGAAAGAAAAAGAAAAAAAAACCATGGACATAAGAGAGGCCAAAAAGCCTAGATATTTTCTAACTATTTTCTTAAGTGTGCAGGTGCAGGTTGTAGCCAAGAAGAAATAGATAAGTCATAAGTACATGCTGGAGAGAAGGAAGAATGTAACTCATGTTTCAGCAATTGTCCTACAAAGGGAAGAAGTTACAGTACAAGAGAGGGACTGGAAAATAGAAGTACATGTTTCAGTTTGCAACTAAAGAAGAAGAATAAGATTTCAAGAAGCTCAAGTTAACTTGAAAGAAAGGGTTATAGCTGAAAATTATGGGAAATTTTTGATAGGTCTTCTCCATGTAAAATGGACACTTTACAATTTTTTCATCATGTTTTTTTTAACTTCTACATGCTTTAAAAAATTTATGTAATTCAATTAAGTGATACAAAAAAGTAGAAAAACATGCCATGATCAAGATAACAATTAGTATGTTTTAGTTTCCAACTACCAAATCAGCTTCAACATAAAAGTGTTATATTTTGTATTTTGAATTAGAAAATACAACTAGTACAACTAAAAAGGGAAGGAAGAGAAAATTCTAGAATTTTTTTTCCATGACTACGCCATGAAAAATCAATAGTTTAAATTTTCCATTATGCCAGAAATACTACTATCAAGGAAATAAAGCATCTAAGTAAAAGAAAAAAGCTACAGTGTCTTAACAAAGCATGTGAATCAAGGCTTATGCCTGAAAATTTTATTAAATAAATGTATAACTGCTTACAATTTCCAGAAAGCCACTTGCAAGATACAAAGACATCTTAAGTACAAAAAATATTACAAAATACACTTCTATTATAGTTGATAAATCTAGTTTGGTTTTCAGCTATATAATCAAATTCAAAGTCCAAGAATAAAAATGTAGTTATAGGTTATGGGAGATCAAAACACAATCCGTTTTGACTAAGTAAGAATTAAAATACAGCTGTATCATTTGAAGCTCTCAAGTAAAGATGTGTGATACAAAATCATCAATTACTTCAAGAAAAGATCAAATTTAGAGTAGAAGAGATTGTTTGTTAGATCATAATCTTGTACAGAGATACAAACAAGATTGCAGTATTCGAACAAGTGACATGAATCATCCTAAGAATACAAATTAAAGGTTGCACACGAATGGTTCTCAATTCAAGCTCAAATCATTAAGGGAACAAAAAAATTTCAATATCCAAAATAGAGCCATGAAAATAAAACGATCTCCTACAAATTTTTTAAAAGCATCTTACCAATGGTTGGATCATAGAAATACATAAGAAACTAAAATGTAATTCAAAGTTCAATGTTTCAAAAACTTTTACACAAGTTATTTACATAGAAATGAAGAATTTCTCAAAAACTCAGATCTATGAATACGCATGTCTTGGAAAGCACATTTTCTAGCTTTAATTGGTAGACCAATTAATGGGTATCAATTTCAGAGTAAGAAGTAACTACTTATTGGTTTGATGAAGGTGAGTAAACCCTTGAGAAGTCATCAATTCCAAAAAGAGAATATCAAGCTCAGAACGAGTTTCAACTCCAAACAACCAAGGCTGAACAACAAAATCACATTAAAATGCAAAGGAAAAATGAGTATCAGTGTTTTGAAGTTGATATGGCAAAGGAAAAGTAATAATGGTGATTAGGTGATCGAAGCTTACCATTCGTTGACAAGTAGTAGGTCAGTTACACAATCATGAGCTCGAAGGCCTTTAACATAGCAAATACAAATCAAAGCATTGAACTCCAACCAAGGGTTTCTGAAGCCAAATCCTGAGCTTGATTTCCAATAACGACATCTAATAAGAAATCCTTGCATAGCTCCGCAGGAAGCCAAAAAACTATAAAGCCAAGCTCAATTCTTACAGAAAAAGGGAACCAAAATTGGCAGAAGACAATAATGGTGAAAAAGGGGAACACAGGCAAAGATCTCAAAAACAAAGAAAACCTTACAAATCTTGGGATGATCAATATACAGTCAGGAGATCACAAAAACACAAATCCACAAACACCTTTCTTAAAATAACGATGATATAGATACCATAGAGCAACAAGTGATCATTTGTGCAGGAAGACTGAGAAATCGAACCCAAACCATGGTGGCTAATAAAAAACCAAACTCATATCCTCCTAAGAAGGAAGGGCTAAAATGGTGACCGCATAAAGCAGAATAGCAAGTGTACAACCACCAAACACCAAGCTTCACATATCAAAAATGGTGATCTACACAAAATTTGCCACGGATTCGCCACTCTCTCTAAGCAAACCAAATGTGAAATGAAAAATGAATCGAGTTTGATTTGTTTTAACTCACCCACCTGAGCTTGGCTTAACCTAACTCACCTCGAGTTAGTGATGAAACAGTCTAAACTCAATAGGTACAAAGATCAAAGGATTACAATCAATCTCCATGTTCAATGCAAACCATCATGGTCACTTGCCAACAACCACATTAAAAGCCAAGTGAAACTTGTTAACAAAAATAAGATCCCTCTTATTTTGGGTTAACTTACTCCATTTTTTTGCCTCAGTCCAAATTTCACAAAGTTCAAGCACTCAAGGATTTCCGGAAAATGCTCCATCAGATAGAGAATTTCTTCCCCTTTCTAGAAAGGTAAAGAGCTCTTTCTAACTCCTTGTATTTTTTGAGTTATGGCTTGACGGAGTTAGAAGGAAAAATTTACCCAAGGTAGACCTGCGGGGCTTGGGAGAGATTTTTTCCAAGGAATCTCTAACCAGCGGGGAATCGGAGGAAAAAGTGAAAATTTTCCCTTTTGTAAAAATGGCAAAAATTATGTGCTGAGTTGGCACATCAAGAACTTAATGTGGGCCGACAGACCTTCGGAGGCAAATAAGATTTTTTGACATTTTTGTCAAAAAGTGTAAAATGGAAAAAAAGGAGCCCCTACCTCCACTGACCCCAATGGATGCCACGTCATCAATAGATTTGCGGGAGAAAAGTTCAAAATTTTCCCGAGCTGTTTTTTGCCAAAAACATTAAGGAAAAACTCAGAAGGCCATATCTTTTGATCCAGAGCTCCATTTTGGATGTTCTTCACACCAATGGAAAGATCTGAATATTTTCTTCCTCATGGAGTATTAAATTTTGGATTTTGATGAAGAATTGGAGGAGAAATGTGCAAAACACGTTTTGGCATGGAAAAGACAAAAAACTTGTTCCAACCACCAGATTTAATGACGTATGGGTCATTTTTTTTAGCCTGCGGTGTAGATACATAGAAATATGAGATTTTTCACTGAGCCCATCAATAGATGAAGAATTAAAACACATTTTGAAAAGTGGTTGGAGAAAATCCCACATTTTTTCCCTTTCCTTCTCGCATTTTGCTATATAATGTAACAAAGGCATCATTTTTCAAGAGGTTGTTCATTTTTCTTCTCTGCCTCTCCCTTCTTTTCTTCCCCAGGGTCGAAATGGAGTTCGAACCTCTTCCCATGCTCTGTAAATGGAATTTTTTGCCTCTTTCTCGTGAATGATGTTCTGTGCAAACATATGAAGCAATAAAACATGTTTTTGTGATGCATTTGTCCATCCTTTGCTCATTTTTATTGCATCTTCTTGCCTCTCTTCATTTACAGGGTATCTGTGTATGTTTTGAATGTTTATTTGCAGATCTGCGAGATGTGTTCTTGGAGTTTAGAACATTTTCTATGTGAAATCCATCTATGGTCTATGATGCACTTGTTCATCAGTTCCATTGCTCACCTCTCCTTGTTCCATGGAAGTTCTGGTAGATGTTCAACACTTTCCTTCTTTTGTGTATCACCGTTTTAGTGTAGGCTTTGTTTTTTCTTGTTTTCTTTCTCTCCTTGTCTCCTTGGAAGTTAGATTAGGATTATATTATCTTGCCTGCACTGGAATAGCTTGTGGCAGGTAGATTAGGAAGAGGAACCAGCCTTCTCTGGAGGGTCATTCCCATTTGCAAGTCCCACAGCTTGGGGAATGATCCAATGTTATGCAAATCACACCAAATGACCCTACCTTAGAAAAGTAGATCCATGACTCATTTGGGGGTTCTGTGATTTCACACTAAAAATTTTGGCACACCCGATGGGACCTTAGAGGTCTCCACTTCATTGCAATAAGATTGATGTGCACTTGTTGCAATTTCTTCAATTTGCACATATGGCGACTCCATCTGGTAAACAACTCATTCTCTGAGTTGTAGACCTGTTTTCCATTCACTTCCATTCATACTTCTTTCCATATTGTTTCATTCTTTCCATTCCATGAATTTGTGCAATCATGACTTCATTTCCACCATGGAATTCACATCTACAAAAGAAACAAAACATTCCAACTCAAGTAAGCTTTACAATTCTTTCAAATCAACATTTTGAGAATATCCAAAATCAGCATGGTTACCCCTATGAGCAATAGTACAAAAATCAGTTTGGCTATGGAGCTTTCCAAGAGTAGGGGTATGCAAACAATGAAGAAAATCAAATGCAAGATGTTGGTCTGCTAGAGAAGATCCAAAAAATGGAGATTGGCATGGTGCAATCAAGAGCTACAGCTCAAATGAAGGCATTCAGAATTGGTTGCAGGGCACCTTGTCCATGGGAAGGCCCTTTTCCAAGACACTACAACCCTCAAGAGAAGCTGGAAATCAAAATTGAGATTCTTCCCCAACTTGCACAATCGACAGAGGAGATAGAAGCATATGAGTAGAGTCTAAATCAACCTTGTCAATGGGTAAGTCATTCAACAGTTCCTTGTATTTCTTCTTCTTCATCTCAAGCTTTACCATTTCAACAATGTCAAGTTGTAAACCCAGCCAATGTTGCTCCAGTTGTGAAAACCATCCCTCCATCCCCTAGTCTCCCATCCCATCTCAGCTTTTCTTCCCTCTTCTCTTCCAAATCCAAATCCCCTTCACAAGAGCAAAAATAAATACCTTCCCCTCCAAGGAAACAAGAAGTTTCATCTATTCCACCACCACAAACTAATGAGAAAATGGTTGAATCCCAACCCGGTCCTTCTCTTTCCTTCCCAATTCCACGTGGAGAATAAGAATTTATTTTAAAAATTCATGAAGGACAATAAGAACAATAAGTGAAAGAAGAAGAAATGGTTAAAATATTAGTGAGCTTAGCTCTTAGGTTTGGGATAACAAAAATTCCTTTGTTGGTTAAACCTATAGAGGAGGTAAATGTTGAAGAACCAGAGGTGGAAAAGGTTGAGTTTTTAGTAGCATCAATGGAGCAAGAAGATCAGTCTATTTTCTCAGAATGTAGTGTCCATGTTGGCACTCTACTTGAAGAAAATGCTGGTCCAATTCAAGTTGCACAATCAGCCATGGAAGAGGAAGGAAAATCAGCTCAAAGTCCCATTGGAAAGGAGAAAATGGGTGAGACCAAATAAGAGTTTTATAGCAGCAGAAGAAGAAGGCATCATTGATAATTTCTTGCTTTCATTCAAAGGGCCTATTTTGGTTGATGAATCCACCATGGAAAGGAGCTCTGAAGAAGATCTTACAGTCCCAACTTGTCCTCTAGAGTAGAAGATTGAAGAGTTTGATTTGGAAAAATTCATGATAGAGAAAGAGGTCATTCAAGAGCAAGATGGTCTTCAAGCAGTAGAGGAAGGAGAAGCTTCTCCAAATCCAAAAGAAGAGGAGCACATTCCAGCTGTGGAGGAGAAAAATGTAGGTCCAAGAGCTTTGAACACAAAACAGGCTATAGAAGAACCTTCAGTTCTTCCTTCCACTTCATCTCTCTTGATCTCTAACATTGGAGAAGAGTTTGATCTTTCAAACTTCATGTTGGAGGATGAAATAAACCATGGTAAACAAGTTGCTAATCAAGAGAACACCATGGAGGAAGTTGAACATTTGCAGCAGGACAACAATGAGGTAGTTTATCTATCTGATTTGGAGGACTGTTTTGATGGAGAAGAACCAGTTGAAATCACATTGTTTTCTCCTCCTTCATCCACATTTCAAAAATTCATACCTTCTGTCATGTAGGAAAGCATTCATTTGCAGTAGTTTGTACCTTATAGAAGCCTTTTGGAATCAAGTTTGGAAGATTTAAATCTTCCATGTTCTTCACAAGAGGAAGAAGAGAAAGAGCAGAAGGGTTTCACCACTTCTTCCACGCCATTCATCCAAGAAGGTCTACAAGAGGACTCCATTTTTGGAGTTGAAAATTAGAGAAATAGGCACATCAATCAGAGTAGACCTTTCCCAATCAGGGATTTGGATTCATTGGAGCCAAATGATAATCCACAACAAGTCATGCGTGCTTCAGGGCATGAGCATGAGCTACAAAGTACCAAGGATTAGTTGTCATACCTCTTCAATCCAAATGCAGAGCAACTAAAAGAGGTATTGGATTTGTCTTCAGTTGATACTTTGGTCATTTGGGTGGAAGATCAGCTTGTAGTTAGTTTTTCACTCATCCAACCAGCCATGTTCAGTGCCAAATTAGTTGCATGGCTGCCATTTTTGAGGAAGGGAAGCTATTTCTCCCTGCCAGTTGCAGGTTTTGTTTGAGCTCCCTTTTCTCTTGGTTAGAGTAGTGTAGGTAGGTTTTTTTTCAGAAGAAGAAGTGCTTTTGCACACTCTGCATGTTCCATTTGGAGCATGTATGATTTTAAGTTTGTATATAGTTTTTGGTGTTGTTGTATTGCTCTTGCACAGTCCATTTTAGTTGGATTTTGGTGAAGATCAACTCCAATTTTTAGTGGGTTCCCAAGTGATTCAAAGGTCATATTTTTAGAGTTAGATCAGAAAATTGGTTATCAGGCTTGACTCCATGCCCAATGGATGCAACAAAGGCCACTGATCATTCATCTAGCAGGCAGATGACCCCTGTGAGTCACCAAAGTTGTTAACCAAAATAAGCTCCCTCTTATTTTGGGTTAACTTACTCCATTTTTGTGCCTCAGTCCAAATTTCACAAAGTTTAGGCACTCAAGGATTTTTGGAAAATACTCCATCAGATAGAGAATTTCTTCCCCTTTCCAGAAAGGTAAAGAGCTCTTTCTAACTCCTTGTATTTTTTGAGTTATGGCTCGGCAGAGTTAGAAGGGAAACTTTGCCCAAGGTGGACCTGTGGGGCTTGGGAGAGATTTTTGCCAAGGAATCTCAGACCGGTGGGGAATCGGAGGAAAAAGTGAAAATTTTCCCTTTTGTCAAAAAGGTGAAAATTAAGTGCTGAGCTGGCACATCAAAAAGTTAATGCGGGCTAGCAGACCTTCGGAGGCAAATGAGATTTTTTTACTTTTTGTCAAAAATTGTAAAATGGAAAAAATGATCCCCTGCCTCTACCGACCCCAATGGATGCCACGTCATCAGCGGATTTGTGGGAGAAAAGTTCAAAATTTTCCTGAGTTGTTTTTTGCCGAAAACGTTAAGGAAAAACTCAGAAGGCCATATCTTTTGATCCAGAGCTCCATTTTTTACGTTCTTGGTACCAATGGAAAGATATGAAGATTCTCTTCATCATGGAGTCTTCAATTTTGGATTTTGGTGAAGATTTGGGGGAGAAATTTTCAAAACACGTTTTGGCATGGAAAAGACAAAAAACCAGTTCCAACCACTAGATTTAATGAAGTATGGGTCATTTTCTTTGGTCTGCGAAGTAGATACATGGAAATATGAGATTTTGCATCGAGCCCATCAATAGATGAAGAATTAAAATGCATTTTGAAAAGTGGTTGGAGAAAATCCCATGTTTTTTCCCTTTCCTTCTCACATTTTGCTATATAATGTAACAGAGGCATCATTTTTCAAGAGGTTGTTCATTTTTCTTCTCTGCCTCTCCCTTCTTTTCTTCCCCAGGTCAAAATGGAGTTTGAACCTCTTCCCATGCTTTGTAAATGGAATTTTTTTTGGCTTGCCTCTTGCTCATGAATGATGTTCTGTGCAAACGTATGAAGCAATAAAACATGTTTTTGTGATGCATTTGTCCATCCTTTGCTCATTTTTATTGCATCTTCTTGCCTCTCTTCATTTGCAGGGTATTTGTGTATGTTTTGAATGTTTATTTGCAGATCTGGGAGTTGTGTTCATGGAGTTTGGAACATTTTCTATGTGAAATCCATCTCTGGTCTGTGATGCACTTGTCCATCCTTTCCATTGCTCACCTCTCCTTGTTCCATGGCAGTTTTGGTAGATGATCAACACTTTCCTTCTCTGGTGTATCACCGTTTTAGTGTAGGCTCTATTTTTTCTTGTTTTCTTTCTCTCCTTGTCTCCTTGGAAGTTATATTAGGATTAGATTAGCTTGCATGCATTGGAATAGCTTGTGGCAGGTAGATTAGGAAGAGGAACCAGCCTTCTCTAGAGGATCATTCCCATTTGCAAGTCCCACAGCTTGGGGAATGATCCAATGTTATGCAAATCACACCAAATGACCCTGCCTTAGAAAATCATATTCATAACTCATTTGGGGTGTTGTGATTTCACACTAACAAAACCATAAACAAAGCTCAAGATTGACGGCTCATGAGAATCGAAGTGACAGAATCAATGGTCATAGCCAATCATGGTGACCAATATATTTAAGACAAAGTGGCAACGTAAAATGTGAAGGGGTGAGTCACTGTGGAGAGGGGGGCGCAGCCCCATGTTTTTAAAAACATTATCATTGCATCGAATATCAAGAGTCTAAACCATAGACTATGTCCTCATGATCAAATTACCGACCAAATCACTGTAGAAGTGCATTATCACCTCCAATGTGAATTTTTACAACTCCTATGCAAAATCAGACGATTTTACTATGTATGTATTCCAGATCAGCATGTTGTAAGTCCTATGAGTATGGCATGTGCATTGTCAAAAATCAGTTTTTCTTATGGAGATTTCCAAGTCAGCATGGGTGATGGAAACAAGTGAAGTGTAAAGGTGGTCCCTACCTGCAAGGATGTTGAAGTCTATCTAGTAGAATATCCAAAAAATAGAGATTGGCACTGGTAGCAATCAAGAAATGTCAACATCAGAATTTGAGAATGGAGGTGCTCCCCATTCATGAATGGGTGTTATTTATGTTTGATAAGTGTTCTAACATATTGCAATTATTTTACTCACAACAAGAGAGTTGATTCTTGCATATGCATCCATTCACAAGATTAAAGTGACAGAATTTATCATAGAATTGATGGGTCAATTCAAATGTCACATAATCAACTAGAAAAAAGAGACTTGAATCCAATCAAGATAAACTTATTCATCATCAAAAGCTTATTACTAGCTAAGTTATTCATCCCAAGCACTTATGAAAAATAAATACAAGGTCAAATGTATCAATTTGACTGAGTTGATGAATGTGAAAACAAAGGCTATTTATGACCTCATTTGTAATTAAGCATATTCTATTTTTATTCTTTTATTTTATTCATGATAAAGGATAGAAATAAGATCCATGGGTGAGTATCAAAGCCTTAGACGATTTTAGGAAGGGGGTGAATTTAACTTCCTATATATTATTGTGCAATTGGTTCAAGGCACAAGAGAGGACTTTTTGGAGCTACATGAGTTTCACTTGAAGGTATAGGATTATTACTCAGTTTTTCCCTTCAATGAGTTTGATTTGTACCTTTCAAATTATTTCCAGTGTGTGTATGTTTCTATTAGTTCTCAGTGAATGTTAAATTCCTTGAAGAATCATCAGGTACAGTGCTACAAATTTACAATTTTTTGCATAATATTAGTGTGCATGTTAATCTTAATCAAGTTATTGTGAAATTATTCCCTCAGTACATCAAGTGCTATTTTCCCTTAATATTCTGCATGGAAAACTGTTGGTCTTTGCATCACCCAGAATCCATTCCCAAGGAATTTTTGAATGAAGTACTCAGTTGGCAAATCCCTCATATGTTGTACAAGTTTGGTGTATCAATCTTAGTTTTCAATTCATTTTTTGTACAGCCATCTTTTACCCTTAAACCCCAAAAAATTGGCAGTTTAGGATACATTAAGAAGGAATTGTCAACCTTGATACCGGAGACTCACGTTAACAATAGGTATACCATAGACCTGAGGTGTTTCCATTGTATCTACAAAGAGAGAGATAATCAAGTGGTGCGAGCTTAGAGCTAACACCTTAGCCATTTCTCTACATGTGCACTTTCGAGAGATAACAATCAATTTCAACCCAAATGATCAATTCTGGAAGGAGAGGGACAAATTTTAGGTAAAGGGTGAAGATTTAGAGCCCATTTCAATAGATGAAGGCAACACATTACAAATTGGTAAAGTAAGTACCCCACAAGAAAAATATGAATTCGTTAAACTTTGTCAAGAATTCCCAGATTTCTTTGCTTGGACTTACAAGGATTTAACTAGGTTTCAACCCAAATTGGTTCCATGCATACAATTGAATTAAATCATGAATCATAAGCCTATCAGGTAGAAGAAAAGGGCTGAATAAATCCTTTACATTTAAACCTCTCATGAGGAAGGAGTTGAACAAGTTGATTGAAGGCTAGCATCATCTTCCCTATCAAATATTCAAGTTGGGTTGAAAAATTGGTGCCAGTCCTAGGAAAAGAAATGGAGGAATTAGATTGTTTGTTCAGACTTCCATGTAATCTATCCAATAGAGCATCACTCACCTAGGATTTTGTACCCACTTCCTTCAATGGAACAAATCTTGCAGGTTGTAGTTATATCTAAAAGGTTTTCATTGGTAAGATAGATACTCAGGCTATCATCAGATAATGGTGAAAGAAAAATTATCCAGTACAAGACAGCCTTCACTATGTTGCAATGGGGCATTCCATATGCTTACAAGAAGATGCCATTTGGACTGTCAACATTCCAAAGGGAAACATTTCAATGAGCTATGGATATGACATTCAAAGGAAGTAATCAACAAGATGGTGATGAGTCATATCTAGATGATATCAAACAATCTTGTCAAAGAATCATAGCAGACCACCTCTTTCACCTCAGGAAAGTATTTCAAAGATGTAGAAGATTCATGAAGTGTCATTCAATCCAAAGAAGTGTGTATTCTTGGCACATGAAGGAAAATTTGTTAGGCCACATTGTCTCAAGATGAAGGGTTAATTTTATTGATCCTGGAAGAGTTGAAGCCATCCCAACACTTCCACTTCCACAGTCACAAGAAATCTCTCCAAAGCTTATTGAGAAGGATAAAATTTGTCCACAGATTTGTTCCTGAAATTTAGCCCACTCTTGTGAAGCCTTTAACAATGATGTTGAAGAAGATTCTATCACATTTAAATGGACAACATTGCAACCCCAAAGAGATTTTTGAGGCTATCAAGCATGCAATATCACAAGCTCCAACTCTTATTCAACCTAGACTTTTTACCTAAATTACTTCATTATGTATGCCTTTGGAGGGTCAGAAACAATCTCAGCTATCATGGTACAACTGAATAGAGAAGGTTAAGAACAATCCATAGCGTTCTTCAACCAAATCCTGGAAGATTATGAAATAAGGTACTCTTTTATTGAGAAAAATGTTCTTGATGTCATTAGGAGTTTTAAGAAGTTTAGACACTTGGTTTCAAACAATAAGATTACAAATGCTATGTCTCATTTTGGTTATCAAGGATTTTCTCCTAAACAAGGACATTATTCATGAGAAAAGAGTAGGTTGGATCACTCTTGTAATGGAGTACGATATTTAAATCAAAGTTACCAAGTTGGTTAGTGGCAAAGGTCTATATGAGTAGCTCACTTCCAAACAACAAAATGAGTCAAAAGATGAAGAGGAGGCTATCCTTTTACTACAATAATGATCAAGAACAACTAGACTAACAGACCTGTTCCCATTCCATGTTAGTCTCAAGACTTGGTGCATTATCTCCAAACAGGTTTATACCCTCCAAAAATGAGAAAAGCAAAGAGAGATAGTTTAATATTCAAGCCATTCCATATGTGCTTATTGATGGTGTCTTGTTCAAAAATACATCAATAGTGTTCTATTGAGATGCATTGAAAATCCATGTCAAGAAGGTGTTAACATTGTTCCATGATGGAGAAGTAAGAGGCATAATTTACTCCTCAAGTAAAATTCGAGGACAAGGATTTTTAAGGTTACTATTGGCTCCTAAGATGTTTATTGATTGCTACTCATGAATCAAGAAATGCAAGAAGTGTGACATTCTTCAACAGGGAAAGAAAGGTTAGCAACCTTCTCCCTTAAAATGTCTTAATTTCAGTAGATCAACAAGCCATTCATCCAATGGGGATTTATATATTCATTGGAGTGATCAACCCAAATTACAAGTCAAGGCCACAAGTGGATACTTACAGCAACAAACTATTTCACCAAGTGGAATGAATTTGGGCACTTAATGAGGAAAATGAATCTAATATCTTGGATTACAGCTATGAAGGGATAACAACTAATACATTTGGTATCCCTGCAACTATCTAGAAGATAATCTTTACATTTCTTGGTACAAAATATCACCGAATGGGCTATCAAGAATGGTGTATATCTCAGTACATTTCCTCAAACTATTACCCTCAAGGTAATTATCCATGAAGATTCCATACACAAAAACTTACTTGAGAATCATCAGAAGGAATCTTGTTACAGAATGTGAGAACTAAGGTAACACAAATCTCAAGCCTCTGCTAGATTTCTATTGAGCCTCATGGATCAAATGCCAGTAAGATTACTCAATTTTAGATCAGTCTGATTTGGAAAAGAAGCTCAGTTTACCTATATCACTTGATGGTGTTTTCTAGCATCTGGAATGGATGAAAAAGATCAAGAATGGAACTATGATCTTATGACCCTTTTATCGAAATCAGGGACGGAAAGTTTTGGTGGAATGTTACATTAAGCAAATGCATAATATGCCTTGCTGAATAGGATTGAAGGATCAACATTGGGCTATGAAAGAGCTTCAATGAACAAAAAGCTAAGGCCAGGACATTCCAGTTGTAGAGTTAGTAGTAAAGTGGGATGTTGATCATGCAAGGCTAAGTGAAACTTACTTTAAAACTTTAAATTTACATTTTTTCTGGTAGTTGGGCCATACATGATAGCTAATACAATGGTGTTAATTTCTAGATGGCTTGCAATTGGATGGCTAGAATAAGGTATTTTATAGAGTTCTAGTCAATGGGATCTATCTCAAATAGTGATTAATCCAGGAAAAACTTCTAACCTTTGTACAAAATCATTGTCTAGAATTTACAATTTCATAGATGTTCAAAATTAATGGACATTGTTTTTGATGCTAGATTAACATTCAATTCTCCCTAAGAGTTGAAAATTGCAGACATTGCAACATTTTGCTGCTGGATTTATGTACTAGTATACAAATCGAAAACAACAAGGAATAACTTGCAGCCACATAGAGAATTAAATAATAAGACCTTCACTGCCATGATAGGAGTAGAATTGGCAGGTTTTCAAAGATGCACTAAACAAATTTATAGATTTTTAGAAGCAAGAAGAGAGATTTTATTCAGTAAATTTCAGGAAAACTTATATCACTTCCTATGGTGATAAAATTTTTCAGTTACAAAATAAGCAGGTTGCCCCAAGGATTGGTCACTCTAAAATACATTAAGACATTAAGAATTATGCCCATTGGAGTACTATCAAATTAAGTGTCTATGTGTGCTAATCTGATACGCAACAAACCACATAGTGAGTAATTCCATTTGTTGTCTTCAAAAAGAGAAGAAAAAATCCCTAATTTTGGACAGATGTATTAGCCTGATTCCCCCCAGAATTAGTGAATAGGTGGAGTGTTAACATATTTGTCAAAGAATGTAGAGTTAAAGATTACAGAAAGGATTCATTCATTAAAGATACTGGAAATTTCTGTTCCTTCATTTCTACATCCAATTATTTTTAAAGTTGTTTAGTTCGTTATATAATCCATCATATTTAAAATGAAGTTATAAGCCTGCACAAATCATTTCCAGAATTTTATCAATTTTAGGCTTGGGGGCATAAAGGATTTTTTGTAAATTTTTTACAATTTTGGGCATGGGGATCTAACTTAAAAGCAAATTTTTCCAATTTAAGCCTACGATGTGCATGAAAAGAGAACGAAGGATTTTTAAAATTTTTCCAATTTCAATTTCTTTGGCCTTCGTTGATCCACTTCCATCTTGCAAATTTTACATTTTCTTGCATCATTTCCATCCACATTGGCATTAACTTGAGAAATTTTCAAATGGGCATAACTTTTGTCAAGTTGCTCAAAATTCAATTCATAATTTATATCGTTAAAGGTCTAACATCCTCTATGCCAATGGAATCCTGAAATGAGGTATGAGTTAGTAGGCATAAGATGGGTCAAAGATAGATAGAAAATATTACAAGAGTCCAGTCATTTTACAACCCAGTGTCATCATGACCTAGAAATCATGGCAAAGAAGAATAGATAAAAGAAGAAAACTAACCAAACTTTTGAGATGTCTCAATGAAGCACTAAATTTTTATAACTAGTTGGAATCATAAATGTGCAAGTAGAGGTACAAGAATTAAATAAATCACTAACTGTTGATGAAGCATATCAATGTGTTGCATGTTAGCAATTTGAACAGGTTCAAAACAATGTACATTTTTTCAGTTTTAAACTAAAGTGATGAATATACATGAAGTATGGGATGTACAATCTCACTAATAGAAAGTTCATGTTTAGTTTGTAGAGCCTTTTAACGAATGAATATTCAGAAAATCATTCCAGCATTCATTAAAGATCAAGCTATGTTCTGATTCAAGTAGTTGAAGGAAATATAATAGGATTTCCAAGTAATCCATTGTCTCTAGATCTCTTATCAAAACCTAAGCCAACTGGATTATTGGGATATTGTAAAAAAAGATTAGTTATTAAGTAGACACAAACTTGTCAAGAATAACAATGCACATAAAAGCAAATATGGTGGCCCTTGCAGTGGACTTGTTGGTATCCAAATTTTTTCTCCTTTTCAATCCAAGCAACATCACAAATTTGACATGGAGCTTAGAGATAGATAGATCATAGTGTGTGTCATTTTGTATCCGGGGATGAGATCTAACTGGCCCTTTGTCACTCAAATTTGTGGAGAGATGGATAGTACCTTCAAGAGGATTTGACCTGTCCTCACTACTTTAGGTTATGCCTCTTCGACCAGGGTGAGAGGACCCTTAGTGTAACCTCTGTTTGATGAAGGAGATGGAGATATCCTTATTTTGCACAAATTTTATGAAGAAAACCTTGGGAAAATACGGTCAATACTCCATAATTTAACTCTCAAGAGTTGTCACTTCTAAAATATGGAGTTACTTTCAACACAAGGCTAAGGTTACTGAAGACATTATGAAATCCTGATTGTTCTGCATATTTTCATAAGTAGATTTTGTTCCCTTTTTGATACACAGGGAAAACAAGGGTATTTCACGGTGGAGTCAAGGTTTTTGAATAATTTTGGTGGGAGATGAAGCAGGATAAAGTTGATTATACCAGATCTTTGAAGGGACTTCACAATAATGAACAACTCAACAACAGAAAGCTTCAGAATAGTTAAGATGTTCCTTCAACCAGAAGGTGTGCTTCAATGGAGGCCCAGATCAACACATTTTCACATAATCTTTGAGACTCTAACATGAAGGCTCGAATTGAAAGACTCAATTAAACACCAAAATCTATGATTAATCATGCCTAAGGTACACCCGAAGACTTACAGACAATATTTATCAACAAATGATAGTGAATTGATTTTAAATTTGTTTATCTCATCCAAGATGAAGGCTCTTCTTGAAATGAAATTGCAAATACCATTAAACTATCACAGGGACAAGATCCTGTGTGATTTCACAAATATTTCAATGTAATATTGTAATAGGAATGAAAGAAACTATTTACAGACATTCTGAAACAAAGCAGACACAAAATTGCTAGAGATTAGACACAAATTAATTTCAAAATTTCTTAGATTCATTAGTAGGGGAAATATTCTAGATCAATCTTAGTGCTTGTCAATGGCTATACATCTGCAACCAACTTGACATGATAGAAAATCTAACACAGAAGAAAATAACAGGTTATCTTAGATTGGTCTCTCAAGAAGACAAATTTCTCAAATTTTCTCTTAAGAATTTAACCCCCAACCATTTGCAAGAGTATTCTCATTGCATTTATACATTTTACTCACTCAATTTCCCCCAAAAAGAGAAGAATATTCGAGGGACCTTTGCTTGTTACCAATTTTCCTCAGAAAGTGACATTTAACAAATTCACATCCAAAAGCTGCCAGGTGGACCAATTGTGAACTGATCACATTTCTTGGGCCCTCGACTAATGACTAGGATGCCATGCCACAACCTTTTTGGGAGTCCTTCTAATCATTTTGATTTTTTCATGTGAGAAATCCCCTTTTTAATCATTTTTTTGGAGGCTCTGCATAGTTGGATCACAAACTGACAGGTAATCCTTTTTTGCTCTCGAGGCAACACCTTTTTCATCTTTTGCGCCTGCACCCTTCATCATTTCATCCTTTTTCCCTCTCTTTCCTTTGACAATTTTTCCCCGCATCCATCTGAGGATCTGGTAATTCCCATTTTTGAAAGTGCCTGAGCAATTCCAACTTCAAAATATCGACCTTAACAATCCTTGGACTCAAAAATTAAGTTCTGAATCCATTCAAAATGGCACTTTACAGACCAGAGATGACAAGGAATTTCATCAAAAAATGATGAAAAATAGTGCATATTTGCATCTCCAATGAGTCTTGGAGCAAAAATGGTAGAAAAATAGACATGAAATGCACAGACAACCATTGATTCTTCCCTTTTCACTTTATATCATAATCATCCACATGTTTCCTTGGTGTAACTACAAAGGAGAAGTGATATGAGGAAATTTTCTAAACAAGCGTTTCCCAAAAGACTTCCACATGCCCTGGGCCCAACTTCAAAATGCCTTTTGGCCTTTGAAAAAGTCTCAATGTGATTTTGAGGTGGAAGCCTCCACATGTTTCAATGGCACACTTTGAGATGGTCCCCAAAAGCAGAGACCCCAAATAAGTCATGGGCTCAACACATTTCTCAGTCTGATTTTTAAAAACGTTTGAAGGTTCAGTGGAAGGCACCATGTGTCTAAGGGTCTTGTGCATTTTTCTTTGGCCATTGAAAATTCCAAGCAAAGGGTAGAGTGAGCAGATGCCTTCAAGTGTCCTCCTGGGATGACATTCTTCAAAATAAAACTTTAGGGGCTGGTCCCCAAATAGGCACGGTCCCTCCACATGTTCCTAGGCCTTTCAAAATTTTGGTTTGAAAAGTTTAAGTATAAATAGAGCCATAGGAAGCCTCCACATGTCTCCCATCACAATTGTTAAGGTGGGTCCCTAAGGTAGATCCTGAAATGAGTGTCATGCCTCCACATGTCCATGCCTGCACCAAACTATACTAACCAACATGAAAAAATTGTCCAAGTCTAGGCAAGGTAGTGGAAATCTCCACACAACTCCCCGACGCTAACTCCAAGGCCAAACCAAAAGGGTGAATTAAGTTCAAATGAGCGTCGGCCCTCCACATGGACAATTTTGAGTTTGAAGAAAGCCTTAGAGTTTTCATGCCCCCTCTTATACATCTAACTAGAAAGGGCAACATTTAATGTTGATGTTGAGATGTAAATTTGACAGGGAAAAACACACCCGTCAAACCATAAAATGCAGGAAAATCACCATTTTGAGCCTGGAAATGAATCTTTCTTCAAGGAACAGAGAGTTTGGAAATGATATAAGGCTCAAATATGATCCTCTAAGCCACATCAAATCAAATTTTCAATAGATATTTGGGACAAAAATGACATGGACAACAAAATGTCATGACTGTGGAAAACAGAAGGAAAGGGAAAAATGACTGAGTTTTACGCACCAAGTTACAGAGGGAATTTCATAAAAACAGATGAATGAAAAACAAATTCAATTGACTTTTAAGTGATCCTATTGACCAAGGAAGGGACTGATCATGGCAACAAATTGGAGGAAATTCTTTTTATCAAGCATTCAATACAGGGGAGATAAGATCCACATACAGAGTGTTGCAAACTTTTCTAAGAGGAATTTCAAGGATTTTCTATGGGGCAAGACAATATTTGAGCACCAACATTGGCTCCGACTCATTCATATCAACACTCCTCTGTGAAGTGTCAACAAGAACAAATAGCATACCATGCTTCAAAAAAAACCATTGGGCAATGTAGTCAAAGAATAAGCTTGCAGAGCAAGAAATCCATAACTTTCATCCTTTACCAAAAATTGAACCGAGAAAGCAGTAGAACTAGGTCACCAAGGACCAAAACAAACAAAAATCAAGAACTGACAAACTATATACTATACAATGGAGTATTTCCTTGATTATGAGAAATCAATCAAGGAAATGTTTCAAATGCCTTCCATTAATATCAAACAAATTCAAGTAGTTCCCAAACTAAGTCTTTTAGGAAGAAGATACTTTCACCAATTTGAATATCAATGGAATAAGGGCATCCATCCATAATGCATTGGTGAATTTACCATGCTTTGCCCTTATCTTCATGCAACATGTTATCTTGTTAAAATCACAAGATCCCCAATGCTGAAATCTCTTGGAGTCACCTTCTTGTCAAATAATTCTTCAAGACAGTTTCTCTAGGAACTTCAACATGCTTGATGGGATGACATTTCTTCATCTAGTACTCAATAATCTGATTGATTACCCAAGAGCATATATGGATAGCTTCACTTTTCAATTTGTTGAAATTTTAAATCCAACTGAATTTCAAATGAAGGGGAAACAAATGACTTGAGTTCCATATACCATGCTCAAATGGTCTCTTATTCAGTAGCTCTTTTGACAGTGATTTGTTCCCAAACTTTGGTTTATAATCTTAACATATTCTTAATACCATTAGAGACTTCCTTTTGTAACAATCAGCTCCAAGGTTATTCTAATGATCTTATCTAACAAGTTTTTATTACTTGGATCACTTGTCCATTTCCTTGGGGATTGTAGTTAGAATCAAATGTCATATTTATTCCATCTCTTTGCACATTAGTCACCAAAGGTTTGGCTCTGAAAATCATGGCATTATCAACAACAATTTTAGTTGGTTTCTCCCAATCTGCGTATGATTTGGACTTCAACATTTTTAATTCCATGACTAACTTGGTGTGTTTCTTGGTAGAAATTGCTTCCACCCATTAGTGAACATAACCTTGGCTACAAGAATCCATTTATTGGTACCAACTCTAGGTAAAATCAAGGATAATTAAAAATTCCAAAATGAATATCATATTAAATATTAAATTTTAAATGGGGCTCAACTCAACACATGGAAAGAACTAAGCCTTTCTATTTTATTCTTCCAAAAAAGGCAATAGTTTCACATTTCATAATCATACATTGTATCTTCACATTGAAGATATTTGACAACAAATTATTCCTTTTGGTTTCTCAAGATTTTGTGTTCTCACTCTTTTCAGGTTTCAATCATCCCCATAAAGACTCCTAATGGAATTCAGCAATTTTTTTGGGAAGAATCCTTTTTCATCTCAATTGCATCTTTGAGAGCACTCCCTTTTTAGGTTCTTTTTCAAGCTAACCCATCATCAAATTTTTTTGAGATGCTACAATCTTTAGCAGATCTCATCTGAGTTTTACAGGCATTATGTTCAGCCAGCATAGATTTTATGACATAAAATATTATATCTTTGTACCATTTAGTATTTTATTCATGTAACTTTTCAAGTTGCATTGATTTATAAAGCAGAGTTTCTCATACTTCTAGTCTTCATTCACCTCAGATAGTTTTTGAAAGCATAAGCTTAGCTAGGCCCAAAGGAAATTACCAATTTCATGGTTCTAGGATATCCTATCATACTTTGCAAATTTTTAGCCATGGCATCTCTTATTTGAGATCCATCTCTGATAAGATATCTTTCAATGGTGTGGGTAACAAAATTGAAAAACTTTATGAGCTCAAAATATGTAATCTCTGCTTAATCAAAAACTCCCAAGAAGTTTCAGTTCTCTTTAAAGAGATTCTACAAAAATGCTTGATTGAATCAACTAAATTATTTTTAATTATGCATTCCAAACTAGGGATTTTTAATTTCAGAAAAAATATTACATCAGTTATAACAAATGTACTTAGGTAAGACTCAAGCTATTGTAATCTTGAGATTTCTTTAGGCATATTAACATATGGACTACTTAATCTTTTGGTGAGATTGCTCCAATCAATCTTTATGATCCTTCATTTGTATTCATCGTCTTTTCCATCATTCTTGAAATTAAAATAACTCGTTTTATGTTTAATTCAACATTATCAAAGATTAAAGTGATCATCCAAATCTCTAATGAATTATGTTTGTTTCAGTTGGATGATGTCAGCACCAAATAAAGTTTAAGTTTCCTTCAGCATATATGTTATTGAAAATCCAATCTATATTCATGGTCATCAAAGTCAATCCTTAGATCTTTACCATCAACCATTTCACCTAGGCATCATGTTCAAACTATTCTTTAGTCAAAAACTTGAATTTTTAGGTTATCAGGGAAATAGCCATGTTAGTTATTCAAATCATAAATCACAAAATGGTTACAGGATGGTTCCAAATCTGGATCCTAGCACATCACAACTTGTCTGTAAGAAATTTTAAACTCCACTCTATCATTAGCACAATAGGGGTAAAAGACCTCAAACATTGGCATTCAGCAGTGCCTACATGCAGTTTGGATTCTCTTAAATTTTTAGGGAACATTTGACTAAGAAGTGAAAGTACTAATTTTCTTGACAATATTAGAGGCTTGGTTTAAATCCCCTTTGACAATGATATCCTCCATACCATATTTCATGGAAATTGTCAAGTTATATTGCAATTTTCATTTTCAGAAAAGTGTAGTGCATTCAAATCTTAGCTTTAAAGATCTAAGACACGTCTAAATTCTTCTTGGTGAGAAATCAAATTTATTCCAGGTACCATTTCCAATACCTAGGAATATGCTCCATCAAACTAACATCCAAGGTTCAAAATGTTCAAGACATTTACATTGAATTGTTAATCATTGTATTGTCAAAATTCCTTCTATCATAATTTCAAGCTCCTAAAGCAAAATTAGTTTAAATCAACATCAGCATACAACACTCCATCATAAGAGGCTTTTTGGATCAAAAATTAGAATTATGTAGGTATCAAAATCAGTTTCTCTCATACATATTTACAAGGATGCTTTAAATTCAAATGGTGGAAAAAGATGCATACCATCTATTTACTTCAACCAATACTTGTGAAGCCACTTTTGATAACAATTCCCCATTTGGCAAATAAACAATCAATAATTGACAACATCACAGTTTTTTCTTAATGGACTTCTTAATGTTTTTTAAAACCTTTTACATTTGGATACCAACTTCCTCTCTAGAATTTTCAGTACATTGAAGCACCATACCTGTTGTACTTTAATGTTCAATTCATTCATGAACTTACAAAGGATTAACATTGGAGGCTGACTTGGAATCAAACCATATTGATTGTGTAGGATATTATCTTTAATAATCATTGGTTTAATAAAAAATGGATCAACATTTTTCTTGCACATTGAATGGAACTGTTTCAATTAATGTTAGGAAATAAGAGATAAAATATGCGGAATAATCCCTCACAGAATCGCAACAGTAGAAACTAATATGCAGAAAATATTACAGATCTCAAATAAAAGTGCAGAATAAATAACACAACACAAAGAGACAATATTTAACGTGGTTCACCCAATTTGGGCTACGTCCACCAAGAATCACTTGCTCAAATTTTATTACAAGCCACCACTCTCTCAATACAATACCCAGATCTATTTGGAGCTATGCTCAACAAACTCTACAGAATTCACACCTGAATTCAAAACACATCTATAATACATTTTCATTATCTATGTATCATATGCATAAAACCATATAAATAGACAATTGCTTAAGCAGTTTGATACAAAACCATGGGTATCAAAACCATGGGCAAAAAACCCCATAAGACCTGTGGGTATCAAAAATCCCAATGGAGTATCAAAACACATGGGCCCGGTAAATCATAGGCCCATAATGGTTAGCCCAAAAAAATTACCCATTACCAATGGGTTAATAAACCACCCATGAAAATTCCTGCTTAGAGGGCTTCACCCCCAAGCCCCCCTGAACCCGCTCACCGAGTGAACTTTGGACCACCGTAAAAATACCCGAGTGTAACACATAGAAGGTGTACCACACTCTAACATGAAAATAGGCTCCACAAACATAACAATCTCCCACTTGGAGACTAATTTTCCACTGAGCAAGCTTCTCAACCCTTCACTGTCATCCACAAAGACCAACCAAAGCTGAACATAGCTTTAGTTTATCCCTTGTGACCACCTTGGTCATCATGTCTGCAGGATTCTTGACTGGTATGAATCTTCTCCAACTTCAACTTATCTTCCTCCAAAGTTGTCCTGATGAAGTGATATCTCAACTGTATATGCTTCATCCTAGAGTGGAAAGTAGAGTTCTTAGCTAGGTGTATAGCACTCTGACTATCACTATGCATCTTACATTCATCTTTGCTTATGCCCCAACTCCTCAAGCAATTGTTGTAACCAAATCATCTCTTTGCTTGCCTCTGTGGCAGCAACATACTCAGCCTCTGTGGTTGATAAAGCCACCAGCTTCTGTAGTCATGAAATCTAGCTCACTGTTGTCCCACCTACAGTGTAAATATAACCTGTCATGCTCCTCTTGCTGTCAACATCTCCAGCCATGTCTGAATCTACATAACCACGTAAAGTGGTGTCTGATCCACTGTAGCACAAAACTGTCCCCATGGTCCCTCTCAAATACCGAAGGATCCACTTTACTGCTTGCCAATGCTCTTTACCTGGATCACTCATAAATCTACTCACAGCTCCCACTGCATGGGCAATATCAGGCCTAGTGCACACCATAGCATACATCAAACTACCAACCGTTGATGAGTAAGGTACCTTGGACATCTGGTTTCTTTCCTGCTCTGTCTTGGGACACTGCTCCTTTGATAACTTAAAATGGCCTGCCAAAGGAGTCCCAACCGGTTTAGCATCCTACATGTTAAACCTATCTAATACCTTCTTAATGTACTCTTCCTGAGATAAAGTCAGCTTCTGTTCCTTCCTATCCCAAGTTATCCTCATACCAAGGATTTGTTTGGCTGCCCCCAAATCCTTCATATCAAAGGATTCACTTAGCTGTTTCTTGAGTACTTTTATTTCCTGCATGTTTTTACCTGCAACCAACATGTCATCAACATACAAACACAGGATAATATAACTTCCATCCTCAAATTTCTTTGTATACATGCAATGGTCATAATGACATCTAATATAACCTTGCTCCATCATGAAGCTATCAAACTTCTTATACCATTGACGTGGAGCTTGTTTCAAGCCATACAAGCTCTTCTTCAGTTTGCACACCATCTCCTCTTTACCTTTGACTTCATATCCTTCTGGTTGCTGCATATATAGCTCCTCCTCCAAATCACCATGGAGAAATGCAGTCTTTACATCTAACTATTCTAAGTGCAAGTCTTCTGCTGCCACTATTCCAAGAATAGTTCTGATAGAATTCATTTTTACTACAGGAGAAAAAATCTCATCAAAATCTATACCTTGTTTTCTGTAAAACCCCTTGACCACTAACCGGGCCTTATATATTTTCTTTCCTCCTTCTTCATCTTTAACTTTGTACACCCACTTGTTCTACAATGCTCTTTTTCCTTCCAGTAGCTTCACCAAATCCCAAGTCTAGTTCTCCATGAGAGACTTATGCTCCTCATCCATGGCTTGCTCCCACTTCTTCCTAGCATCTACCTGCATTGCTTCATCAAAGCTCTCTGGCTCTCCACTATCAGTGAGTAATAAATAATAAAGAGAAGGAGAAAAATGTTCATGTTCTCTTCTTACCCTAGAAGACCTCCTCAATATAGGAGTTTGGGGTTCCTGTTGAGGGGGTTCCTGAACTGATTCATGTGTCACTTTCCCATCTGGAAGATCCTCTACCACTGCATATTCTTTCTTGGATTCTTCCCTATTTTCCTGCAATTGCTGCTTATACATGACTTTCTCATTAAAGACCACATCCCTAGATCGAATGATTTTCTTGTCCTTAATACTCCAACATTTATATCCAAAGTCATCACCACCATAACCAATGAAAGTACATTTTTCTGATTTAGCCTCTAGCTTGGTCCTATCATCCTTGTCTATATGAACAAACACCTCACATCCAAAGACTCTAAGAAATGAATAATCAAATTTCTTACCATACCAAGCCTCCTCAAGTATGCCTCCATCCAAGGCACTTGAGGGTCCTCTGTTTATCAAGTACACAGTTGTGCTCACTGCTTCTGCCCAAAAAGAAAGAGGCAGTCCTGCATGTATCCTCATGCTCCTAGCACGTTCCATTATTGTTTTGTTCATCCTTTCTGATACCCCATTCTGTTGCGGAGTTCCTAGAACCATCTTTTGCCTGCAGATTCCATTCTTAGAACAATAATCATCAAATTCATTGCTGCAATACTCCCCTCCATTATCTGACCTGAGACATTTTAACTTAAGACTTGTTTCATTCTCTACCAAGGCTTTCCATTTAACAAAAGTATCAAATACATCATATTTGTTTCTAATATAATAAACCCAAACTTTCCTTGTTGCATCATCAATAAAAGTAACATAATAACTTGAACCCCCAAGAGATGATACCTGAGCTAGCCCCCACACATCAGAATGTACCAGCTCTAACTTACTCTCTTTCTTCGTAGGTCCAACCTTGAGAAACCTTACTCACTTTTGTTTCCCATATATGCAGTTCTCACAGAAATCCAAACCTATTTCTGTATATCCAGGTAAATTCTTCTTTATGATGTCCATGCCCTTATGGCTCATATGACCAAGCCTATAGTGCCATAATGTTGTATCTGCATCTGAAGCCACAAGATTACAATCATTAGTACTATCAGTGGATAAATACAAGGTTCCAACCTTCTTACCTCTTGCCACCACAAGAGCACCCTTGGTAACCTTCCAAGAGTCAGCTATAAATATCACAGTACAACCATCACTTCCCAATTGCCCCACTGATATCAAATTTCTCCTTAATGTAGGCACATGTCTGACATCCTTCAATAGCCATGTATTCCCATTCTGCATATTAACCTGAATAGAACCTTTTCCAACTATACTGCAAGGCTCATCATCACCAAGAAAAACATGCCCAAAATCCCCTTGAACATAATCAACAAAATAATGCCTATGTGGAGTAGCATGAAAAGAAGCCCCTGAATCTAAAACCCAAGATTCAGTAATATTATGCAAAGAAAGAATCAAAGCATCCTGACATACATTACCCGATGCCACATTTGCCTCCTTTTTTCTTCCTGTTGTTTCTTCTTATCTTGAAGCTCCCAACATTCCTTCTTTGCATGCCCAGGCTTTCCACAATTCCAACATACAATCTTGTTCTTGGATTTTGACCTTGCCCAATCTTTCGATTTTCCATGACTTCCTATATTCTTCTGTCTCCCTCTAGTTTCCACTTTCAAAGAATTCCCTAAAGTAGAAGATTACCTAAAGATTTTTCTTCACATTTCCTCACTTAGAATCACCCCTACAACATATTTAAACTTCAACTTTGAGTTATCTGAAACTGAGTTGCTTACTACCATTATCAGGCTATTACAACTCTCAGGTAAAGAGCACAAAACTATTAAATCCCTAACTTATTCATAAAATTCTATTGTAACCAAAGCTAGCATATTTACAACCATATTGAAATCATTTAAATGATCTGCTACTGAACTATTCTCAGACATCTTCATATTAAACAACTTTTTCATTAAAAATATCTTGTTAGAGGTAAAGGGTTTTTCATACAACTTCCCTAATGCATCCATTAGATCTTTTGTAGTCTTTTCCTTTGAAACATTAAATAATACCGAAGATGCAAGACACAGCTAGATTGTCCCAAGTTCCTTCCAATCCAACAAATCCCATTCCGCATCCATCATACTCGAGGGTTGTTCACCTTCTTAGACAGCGGAGTATAAAAGATCCTTCTGATAAAGGTAATCTTCCATCTGTATCTTACAAAGACTAAAATTCTACCCATTGAATTTATCAACCCTAGATCTTCCATCATCTGCCATAGCTCCCACTCAAGATAAAAGTTTCCCTGTGAATCAACACTTAAGTAAACCAAAATAGAATCTGATACCAATTGTTAGGAAATAAGGAATAAAATATGCGGAATTTTCCCTCATAGAATCACAACAATAGAAACTAATATGCAGAAAATATTACAGATCTCAAATAAAAGTGCAGTATAAAATAACACAAACACAAAGAAACAATATTTAACGGGGTTCACCCAATTTAGGCTACATCCACTAAGAATCACTTGCTCGGATTTTATTACAAGCCACCTCTCTCTCAATACAATACCCAAAATTTCTTGGAGCTATGCTCAACAAACTCTACACAATTCACATCCGAATTGAAAACACATATGCAATGTTACATTATACCTACCATATACATAAAACCATATAAGTAGACAACTTCTTAAGTAATTTTACAAAACCTTGGGTATTAACACCATGGGCCAAAACCGTCCCATAAACCTATGGGTCAAAAATATCACCCATATAAGAAATACATGTTTCCCGACGAGATAATTGTGAAAAATGTACAATACTCTTAGTGTACAATATTCAACACTTTCATACATGAAAATAGACTCTACAACCTAACAAGTAAACTTTAGGTGGTTTACCCATCTCCTCTAATGCTAGTGGTTTTTCTAGGTCTGTAATGGTTGAAGGAGGAGTATTTACATTATTTATATTTCAGACTTGGGCATTGTTATCTTCTTCCAACCCCAAATACTCAAAGGCCCTCTTGTTTTTCTCATGAATCCTAAGTAGTTCAACAATTGGGACATAAATATTTATCTAACTCAAGACTTAGGCAGTTTAATAGGGAATGTATTTGGCCAAAGCATCATTTGGAGAAAGATTGACAAACTCATCAGATGGCACAAGGTTTCTCAAAATTCCCCTCTTTTGAAACTTAGAAATTTTTAAAAATTTTGAGTTGGCACCCTTCAGTAATATTCTAGTAAGTGAAAAATTGCATTTTTTGGAGTCATTTTGGTGATTTATGGGTCTGTCAGACATTTTTGTCCCTCATGTCCCAAGTACTGTTGGGCCCTCTATTCCCCAATTGGCCGCATTCCCCACAAATCTTTAACTATCAGCTTTATCAAAACTTTTTGGCCTGTTTGTCCTAAGTTTTCCCAGACTTCCTTTTCCCCAATCACTCGCATCACCTGCATCGGGTTCTTCACATACTTTTGTCCCATCTGTCCCAAATGCATTTGTGCCTTTTGTTCACTGATTCCCCGTATCGTGCGCATCGATTCCAAATTCATATTTGCATCCCTCACATCCTTCGCATTTCTGGGTTCTTTTTGACCAAGGTAAATGCTCATTTGGCCCGCATTCCCCCTGCATCACCCGCAATTGTCGGCTCAATCGCATCTTCACGTCCCTCATGTCCCAAATGTACCAAAGACCGTCTGGGCCAATTTTTTCTGCTTTTCCATGCTTCTCATCTTTTTGAGTCGGTGCAAGGTGTATTTAATGCTGCATTTAATGACCTTCTCTCTCCTGAATGGACTATTTAAAGGGACTATCCCCTATGCATTTTTCACATTGCTTGCTTGCTATCTATTGCTCAAATCCTTGCAATTAAATTCATTTTCTCATGCCCCTGTATCCCTTTGCATTTTCATCATGAACTTGATCCTAGAAGGTTATTCCTCTATGCGTTGCAAACATGAAGATCAAATTTCAAGGTCAGGAACATGTGTCACCTCTCAAGACCTCTGTACCTGATATCAGGGATAGTGAGGTTCGGCACTTGGATTTTGGAGATTTTTGGAGTAGACTAACATGCTCTAACCCTACCCCCATGGTACAAATGATCAGCGACAGTGGAATTACATACGTGGCTGGTTTTCCCATCTCTGTGCAGTGTGTCGACACTGTGCTTGCCTGCGGAGCCCATTTTAACTCAGATACCAAGGAGCTTACTAATGTGCATGGGGAATTAGTTGCTAAACTAGATGCTGTCACCATTGCTACTGCCCTACACATTCCAGAGGTTGAAGATTCCATCATTCTCACTCAAGCTCAAACTCAGACCCTGTTCGAGCAAGACAGTGAGAAATACAAGGCGAGAATAACAAAATCATGGTTGAAGAACCCTAAGAAAGAAGCATCCCGACTTTCCAAGGCATTATTCAGGGTTGATTTTAATGAGGAGCTGTCTGATTTAATCATTTTGCTAGCCCGTATCATGGGATTTCCCTCCACCAATGAATTTCACTTCTGGATGTGCCCCTTTATAAACATCATCTGCGAGGGTAATCAGAACATTAATTGGGCTGAAATTGTTTGTATGAATTTGACTGAGCAATTGTCAAGTGTTCAGCAGACTAAGAAGTTCTATATGACTTCTTACCTCATGTATACCCTAGCTGCATCCCAGAAATGGTTTGGTTTCACCTACATGGAGGGCCAGAAGAATGAGCCTATTTACATTTACTGCCCTTAGTTTACCCTTGAAGCTAGCAATCACAATTTCAGAAGGGTTAATGATGCTTTCACCATGTACATTGTTAGACTCTTGGAGGGTGACACTACTAGGAGATTTTCTGATGAAGCTATGACTCTGATAGCTAAATATGGGGCTTTCTTCATCCAATTCAGAAGGTTTTCATACATCAGGTTGGCTGGCTATGAAAGTACACCCCTTAAGCTCCCCATGTTCTGCAATGACAAAATGGCTCTGGTTGAAGTATGCAAGCAACTTGATAAACTACACAGAACCTGTAGAGACAAGAAGATCACTGGTCTTCATTTCCCTATCTCATTAGGAAATTATACATGTAAAACAACCCTCGATGCCCAAAATGTAGAAAGGGCTATTGCTCCTCTCACTTTCCATTTCTTCAAACCTAGAACTTTTTTTGATTTGAAGAATTTTATTGATCAAAACCTCATGATAATCTATCATCATAAGCTAAATACTGAGGATTACTGGGCTGATTGTGTGGATGATTTTGAAGCCAGAAGGAGGCACTATGGTAGACTCTCTCTACAAACAATTACAGATCTCAATCTCTACCAAGTTCCTGAAGGGCTCAAGGATGATGATGAGGACTTACAGTCCTTTGAATATGAAACATCAATCAAACACACTCCTTTGGAAGATTTGGATTGGTACAAAAAAGAGAGAGATGATTTGGTTGAGATTATTGCCCCTGTTCTTGTAAGAACTAAGGTTTGGTTTGACAGGAAAGTTCATGAGCTCAAGAAGAATCAGGGTGGATCTTCTTCTAGAGATACTTCCACACCAGGGAAGGAAGCACATACACCCAGCACTAAGGTACCTGAGCTATAACCCTCCTCCTTCCTCAATAAAAGATCTTGAATTGTCTACTCCATCTTCTTCTACTCAAGTGTATCAAAAGAAGATTAAAGAGGTTAAGAAAGAACCAATTGAGGAAGAATCTCTTCTGGAGCATTTAGAATTACCTTCAGGACTAGAGAACATTATTATTCTTAGTGAAAGTGATGATGGTGAAGTGCCAGATCCTTCAGGAGCTCCTGAAGTCACTGTAGAAGAAGAAAAGGAGGTGCCTAGCACTGAACCTCCTAGTACCACAAACTCCTATGCACATGAAGCTCTTGATGCTCCATTCACTTATTTTCTAGAGGCAATGGTGGTTAATACTCTAAGTGCCATGAATTCACTTGCTCTTGGGCCTCTTGTTCCTTCTTCTTCTTCTTCTACCTTTTCCTGGGTGCAACCCTTGGTTGATAGTAAGAAGAGAAAATCTTCTTCTCGTTTGACAGGGCCAGATTTTGATGTTGTAGCAGCTCTGTTGGGTACTGCTCCTCCTCCTCCAGTAAAGAGAGCCAAGACCACTTCAAGGTTAGTAACTGATGCTCAGGGCCAGCAGTTCCTGGAGGTTACAAAGCCCAAGGTTGATAAGGCAGAGTAGGATCTCTTGGTCTCTGATCTAGAGCTTTCTAAAATCCCAATGGGAGAATCCACTCCTGAGAGTGAGGTTCATAACCTCCAAGAAATGGTAATCAGGGTTATTGAAAGAGTAGAGAAGGGAAAGCATACCATAGAATAGTTATAAGAATAGAACCAAGTTCTTTCTAGCTTTATCAAGTCACTGTTGGCCAAGGATAAGGTTTTGGATCTGCCCCCTGCTTCCTGCCCTTCCACCCCCCATGATTCTCAGTCAGGATGAAGTTCAGAGTATCAAGGACATACATAGATATTCTACTTATGGAAAGGCTATGGAAGCCATGGTTGATGACATGACCATAGCAGGTTTGAACTTCATTGTGGAGGCCTTCAAAACCAATGAAAAGGTGGCCAACTTGCAGTAGAAACTCTCCTCCTCAATTAAAGCTATGGACAAAGAGCTGAAGGTTTGGAGTAGTTGTATTACAGATCTTCACCTGATGGGCCAGACTGATGAGAAGATATTATTGGTCAGAATTTTTTTTGATGATACCAAGAACAACTTATCAAAGGTGTGGATTTTTAGTGTTGAATGGAAGATAAAGGTTCTAGAGGAAGCACTAGGAGAATTGAGGAACAGTTGGCAGAAAGGGAGAGTCTTTCAAAACTTGTGTTTCATCTACCTTTAAAGATATTCACTGCCATCTTCATGATGAAACTTCAGGTGTTCCTTTCTCTCTTCAAGAGATCAAAGCTCAGTTCAGAACATTTGTCAAAGAAGACTTGTTCAAAGAGGAGTTAATTACCAAAGAGAAGATAAAGGATATTTGCTCTCTTCAATCTGCCATTGATGAGGCCAATAAAGAATACATGGAGCATACCAAGTTTGATAAAGATATGGAGAAATGTCTAGGCACTTGGTCTCATGCCACTGCCAACACAACAATTCCACGAGGTATGGAGATAGCTGAGGCATTAAAAATATTCAGGCATCGGATTCTCAAATCAGTGGGCCCTCCTCAGCCACAAACAAAGTTTTCTCTTCTAGCTTCTCTTTCTCTTCTTCTATTCTTAGTGCCGAGCTCCTTGTAAATTAATTAAGGACATTGTATTGTGCATTTCCTTAATTAATATTTTAGTTAAAAGAAACGGTTACCAAATGTAACCAATTTGTAAGCTATATAATGAGCTCTCCACGCCATTCTAAGGGGCTGGAACTCTGATTATTTTTGAAAGTGTAAAAGAGTCAAAAGCTATCAATACAAGAAGATTTCCCTTTCTACTTCTATATGTGCTTACTCATTCTTTCCTATTTGTTAAAAATTATTGAATCATTAATCTATTTTGCATTAAGAAGCTTTGTATTCTTGTGGATGTCATCTCTGGAACTTTGTGTCTGTGAAATAACATCTTATGGTTTTAATACGAATGATTTTGTTCTATATTATCCCAATTCGGTATTTATAAGGAATTATTTGGCTATCTATATTTCCTAAGAATGTTATTCTACATTTTCCCATTTCTTAATTCTCTATCCTTTTGTATTGATAATCTGTCATTTAAAACACTTTCATGATATCAGAGTTCCTCTTTGAAATTAAACATTGTACATTTGTGAATAACTTTTTTGCTTTCAATAAGGGAACCTCTCCCATTAAAGAGGAGGGAATTTCTGTCCCCTGACTGTTGCTTTCATTAAAGTCCTAATTTGACAACCAATAGTTTTTGGTGACTCTACTGGGGATTCATTTATGATGGATTCCAGTTTTAAGAACAATTTCTTGATCATTTTCTAATCTGGTGACTCTAAGATTTACCCACGGTAGGAGGGCTCTTGGAATTGAAGATTCTCAGTTTCACCTCCTGGAGCAACAAGGTTTTCCTCTTCCTTCAACAAGGAGAAATAGAAGAGCTCGTTCTACAAGAACACCCCTTGTTGAAGATAGAACCTTGGAAGTGGTATTCCTCAAGAACAACTCAGCCCTAATCTTCATGCTTTGATTCTTGCTGGTGTTTTGGTTCCTCTTTAAGTAGTTTTTCCAAGAATGGTAGTTCCATTGCCTTGGGTCAACGTGTTGGGCCTCTTGCCCTTCCTCCAGCTTTGCATGAGTTACCCAGGGGTAATTGGAAGAGCTTTCCCAAGTTCAAAGGTGATGGAAAGGTGCATCCTGATGAACATATTGTAGCCTTCATAGTTGCATGTGGAGTCCTCAGAGTTGAGCATGGAGATATCTCGGTGAGGATTTTTGTAGAGACTTTGCAAGATAATGCACCAGATTGGTTCTATCACCTTCCTATTGGGGCCATTACCAATTGGACCACCATGAGAACAAGATTTGAGAACCATTTCAAACCTGCAGAAGATGTGCATGCTTTGCTAGCCTAGATTTCTCAAATCAAGAAAGAACCACAAGAGCCCATGAGAGAATTTGTGGCTAAATTCAATAAGCTAATTAACAAGATCCCACAAGACACCCGACCCATGGATCAGATTCAAAAATGTTTTTTCCTAAACACTCAATTGCCTAAAGTAATCTGTGCATTGAGGAGAGATAATCTTGCAACATTGGATGAGGATCCAAGAGATTAGCTATTAGTGTTGAAGATGACTTGATCATGTCTGGCAAGTTGAAAAGAAATCCCTCCAAGTCTAAAGCTTCTTTTTCTTCTTCCTCAAGTTCTGGAGCTAATGCAGATTCTTTAGTACAAAAGCTTGCCAATGACCTCATTGCTATCAAGAAACAATTGGCTCAACATGCTCCTTATCAAGATTTCCCAAGAAGGAATTTTCAACCTAAAAACCATTTGCCTTCTTCTCAGACAAGGTTGGCAATCGAGGGACCACCCATCAAGGTCCCTATCAATGCAACTTGTGAAGTTGAGGAACCTGATGAAGAGGTTAATGAAGAATTTGAAGAATCTGGAGAAGAGGCTGAGGAGGAATTGGAAGAACTTGATGGATCTCAAGTTAATTTTCTCACTACTGAGGGCATTGATGAAGAAGATGATTATGATGAAGTAGTGGCAGAGATGAATAGTGAGTCATATGCTGTTATGACCCGAGAGCAGACCAATAAGAAAGAAAAAGTGATGTAACTCATTAGAAAAGATAAATATTATTCCACAACTATTCTAGTAGTGGCAAGAAGAGGATCTCCTCTTCCCACTGCATCCACACAAAAGGTCAGTTCTCCTAATTCTTCTTCTTCTCCTTTTGCTTCTAAAACTTCTTTTTCTCCAGCCTCAAAACCTGATAAGCCTAAGATTCCTAGTGATGATTCCCCATCCACCTCTGGATCTTTTGATATCATTGACCATCTTAAGAAGACAAAAATCCAAATTTCAGAGGCTGAGTATTATCAAACCCATCCAAAAGACTTTGCAAAAATGGTCCACTTTGTCAATTCCCATTCCAAAACTATTTCTAAAGGCCTTTTACCTACTCCATCTTCCATACCTCAATCAAACCTTGTGGCAGCAGTCTTCTCACCTAATGTGAAAATTAAATTATTTTATGTGACCCTCCTTATAGAAGGCCATAAACTTAGCAACTGTGTCATAGACTCAGGAGCTTCAGACAATTTAATGCCTGCCAAAGTGGCTCATGCTTTGGGTCTTACTCTCACACACACTATTGGTTCATGTTATTCTATGGAGAGTAGGGAGGTGCCCTTGGTGGGAAGAATTAAAGATGCACATGTAGCTTTTGTTGCCTTACCTGAGAAAAAGGTTTTAGCTACTATTCTGGTAGCTGATATCCCTCCTTCATATGGCATGTTGTTGAGTAGGAACTTCTGTAAGGACATGGGAGGAGAAATTCAAATGGATTGGTCACATGCCCTTATACTAGTCAATGGAAAGATGAGGAAGCTGTTGCCTGAGAAGCAATCTGAGTATATTGTGTAAAAAACAGATGATCCCAAAGCACAAATACTTTATGAAGATATTGGACATGGTAACTATATGATTATTTCTCAAGATGAAACATAACATCCCAAAGAAGTACTTCATGATCCTAATGGCATTTGGAATTTGGAATTTGATGGAAGTTGCTCCTCAGCTAGTTCTGGGGCTGGTGTGGTTTTAATATCTCCGGAAGGAAGGATTCATCCTTTCTCATTCAAACTATAGTTTGAGAATACCAATAATACAAATAGAGTATGAAGCTCTCATCCTTGGAATTAATGTGGCAAAAGAAAAAGGTGTGAAGAATCTTCTGGCTTGTGGAGATGTAGAACTGGTTGTCAAACAAGTTAGAGACCTTTTTCAAGTAAATTATAGAAGATTGAAGCATTACAGAAATATGGTTTGGGATTCTATTGAATTTCTTGATGCCTTCTCCATTGAAGTAGTGCCAAGAGAAAAGAACACTAGGGCTGATTCCCTAGCTATTTCAGGATCCTTGCTGATACCTCATCTTGATTTCTCTCCGGATAAATTCACCATTGAAATGGTCCATAGACCAAGTGTACAAGATAACGCAAGCAACTGGAAAGTTTTCATTGATGACCAGCATTTTCTCTCTTTCCTGGAGCTCAGGGATAACTTTGAACAATTTTATTTTGAAGGAAGTGACAATTTTCCTCATGAGAGTGTATCTTCTAATGAGGAAGGTGTCAAAGAGGAGACCGATTAAGATGGGTGCATCAAACTAAAAGGAAACAAGATTCCTAAAGGGCTGGTGAGTTTGGAGGAATTGTTTGATAAACATGAGAGGTATGTTAAGTCTAAAGCTTTTAAAGGAGCCTAGCAATCTGTTGAATATGAAAAGATTAACATTGGGGGCTCTGCAGACCCCAAAATGGTGAACATTGGGAAATGTTGCACACAGGAGGAAAAGAAGAAGGTAGTAAATATTTTGAAGAAATATGTTGATGTTCTTGCCTATTCCTATGATGATCTAAAATCCTTTCAGCCAAAAGAAATGCAGTATTTCATTCCTCTCAAACCTGGGATAGAACCTTTTAAGCAAAAGAAAAGGAAGTACAATACAAATATTGTTGATACCATTTTTCAAGAAATACAGAAGTTTTTGAAAGCCAAATTTATCTTCCCCATTCACCATTCAACATGGATTGCAAACATTGTACCTATTAGGAAGAAAAATGGTGAGATTTGGATCTATGTTGATTTCGGGAATCTGAATCAGGCTTCTTTGAAGGACAACTATCCTCTACCCATGATGGATCAAGTTTTGCAAGCTGTTACAGGGTCTGAAATGTTGTCCATGTTTGACGGTTTCTCAGGGTATAATCAAGTGGAGGTTAATAATGCATATCAGCACAAGAATGCTTTTACCACTCCTTGGGGTACTTTTGCTTACAAGAGGATGCCGTTTATACTCATTAATGTCGGTGCCACCTTTCAGAGAGCTATGGATTTGGCCTTTGGAAGTCTGAAAGGAAAATGCATTGTTGTGTATCTAGATGACCTAACTTTATTTTCTAAAAATAGAGCAGATCATTTTCAACATCTAGAGACAGTTCTTTTGAAATGTAGAGAACATGGGGTCTCTTTGAATCCCAATAAATCTATATTTTGTGTCACAGAGGGAAATTTTTTGGGACATGTTGTCTCTAAAGAAGGAATCAAGATTGATCCTGAACGAGTTCAAGCTATTCAGCAAATTCCTCTTCCCACAAGTAAAAAGGGAGTGCATTCTTTCTTTGGTAAGATCAACTTTCTGAGAAGATTCATCCCTGATTTTGTAGAGCTAACTTTGAATATCTCCTAGATGATGAAAGGAAAACAAACATTTGGTTGGTCCCATGAAGGGAAAGAAGCATTCGAAGGTATTAAAAGGCCATTGCTAGGACTCCTATCTTAGCATGTCCATATTTTAGTAAATATTTTATTATCTATTGTTATGCCACAAAAAGTACCCTGGCCACTGTATTAACCCAGAAAGATTATGAAGATCATGAGCTCCCGATTGCATTCATGAGCTGTATTCCTACAAATCATGAGTTGAAGTATACTATGATGGAGAAACATGCTTTTGCAGTAGTTAAATTTGTTAAGAAGTTTTGATTTTACATCCTTAATTCTCACTCGGTGGTGCTTGTGCCCAATACAACCATCAAGTCTATTCTTACACAACAAGAATTTGGAACTAAGAGAGGAAACTGGGTAGGAAAGGTTCAGGAATATGATATTGACATCAGACCAACTAAACTAGTTCGGGGTAAAGGCCTGTGTGAACTCATTGCTGAAGGAGTTGGTCATGAGTTTCCTGAAGATGAGGTTGATATTCCTATTGTTCTATTTCTCAGCTCAAATGATGAATGATATGCTGACATTTCTCATTTCCTCACTTATGGTGAGTGTCCCTCTCACTTAACTGCCAAGGAGAAGAGAGCTATCAAGCTAAGATCAGCATAGTACATGTTGTGGGAGAATGACTTGTTCAAACGTGGAGTGGATGGAAGATTTTTGAAATGCATTGACAAAGAGCAACAGAAGAAGATTTTCTCAGCCTTCTATGATCAAACTTGTGGAGGTCATTTCTCATCTATTGTTAATGCTCACAAGATTCTTTGTGCTGGGTACTATTGGCCTACTTTTTTTAAAGATGCATCAAAATGGGTTGATAAATGTGAAGCTTGTCAAACCTTTGTGGGAAGACCTAAGTTGGATGCCTTGCCGCTTAAACCAGTTGTGATTGAATAACCCTTTCAATAGTGGGGATTGGAAGTCATTGGAGCACTCAACCCATCTTCAAGTGTAGGACATACTCATGTGTTGACTGCCATAGATTATTTCACTAAGTGGGTACAAGCCATTCCAGTTAAGAGTACTACTTCTGAGGTAGTATGTAATTTCATCAAGGAAAACATCTTGGTAAGGTTTGGAGTACCAAACAAGATTGTGACTGATAATGCTTCAAATTTTTATTCTGTCTGAGATGATGGATTTCTGTTATGGATATGGGATTTCCCTTGCTCACTCTTTAGATTACTACCCTCAAGGGAATGGATAGGTAGAATCAAAAAACAAGAATCTGGTGGCCATTATAAGAAAACTTGTTAATGAATCTCAGAGAAACTGCCACAAGAATCTCTATGATGCTCTCTGGGTAGATATGATTACACCTAAAAGAGCAATTGGGATGTCCCATTTTCAAGTGATGTATGGCATGGAATCCCAATTAATAGTGACAATAGAACTACCAGCTTTGTATTTTATGAAGGTTATTGAGGACACTAGTTTCAGTGATTCTTTGGAGAAGAGGATTATGTATCTTCATAAGTTGAATGAGGATAGGCTCTAGGTTTTTGATAGAATATCTACCCATCAGCAGAAGGTGAAATCTTTATTTGACAAAAGGCCAGATCTAGAGATTTCAAAGTTGGAGACATTGTTTTGTTGTGGGATAAAAGACATGAACCTCAGGAAGCCATGGTAAGTTTTATTCTCTTTGGCTTGGTCCTTTCAGAATCAGGCACTTTGGTAGTGAAAATTCTTTCTACCTAGATTACATGGATGGATCCTCTCTCCCACTTCCTTATAGTGAGTTGTACCTTAAATTTTTCAAGTCCTAGGTGAATAGGAAGTCCCTTTGTATATTATGTACAGTGTGTGTTTGCTTTTCCATGTTTCTATTTTTTGTTTATTTTTACTTGTTTGTGTGTTGCCTTATGTATTCTTTTGGCCTCGACACTTTTACCCAGTGGATAAAGCATTGGTCTTCTTCCCCTGAGTTTTTCTTGAGTTCTTGTATTTCCTCTTTTTTCTGATCCAGTCAAGTCATCCCTAGAAAGAGCCAACTGTTTTCCTCTCAAAATTCCCCTCTTTTAAAAGTTAGAAATTTTTGAAAATTTTAAGTTGGCACCCTTCAATAATCTTCTAGTAAGTGAAAATTTGAGGAGATAGTAAAAATTTGCATTTTTTGGAGTCATTTTGGAGATTTATGGGTCTGTTAAACATTTTTTTCCCTCATGTCCCAAGTGCTACCAGTCCCTTTGTTCACCAATTGGCTGATTTCCTAGAAATTCCTTTTCTGTCAGTTTTATCAATTTTTTTTGCCCATTTGTCCCAACTTCTCCCATATTTTCTTTTCCCCAATCGCTCACATTGCTCGCATTGGATTATTTACGTAATTTTGTCTCATCTGACCCAAATGCATCTATGCCTTTTGTTTTTTATTTCCCAGCATCATGCACATCGTCCAAATCATGTCTTCACATCTCTCGCATCCTTCACATTTCTAGGTTCCTGGACCGCTTGTGCTCATTTGGCCCATATTCCCCACATCGCCCGTGTCAACCAGATTGCATCTTCGCATCCCTCATGTCCTAAATGTACCAAAGACTATCCAGGACAATTTTTTCCACTTTTCCCACGTCTCATCTTTTTGCATCAGTGCAAGGTGTATTTAATGTGCATTTAAAGACCTTCTCTCTCCTAAACGACTATTTAAAGGGACTACTCCCGATGCATTTGTCACATTGCTTTCTTGTTATCTATTTCTTGAATCCTTGCCATTAAAGTTGTTTTCTCATGCCCCTATATCCCTTTACATTTTCATCGTGAACTTGATCCTAAAAGTTTATTCATCTGTGCATTGCAAACAAGAAGATAAAACTTCAAGGTCAGGAACATGTGTCACCTCTCAAGACATCCATACCTAATATCGACGATAGTGAGGTTTGGTACTTAGATTTTGGAGATTTTTGGAGCAGACTAACGTGCTCTAACCTAGCCCCCATGGCACAAATAATTAGCGATAGTGTAATTGCATATGCGGCTGGTATTCCTATCTCTGTGTAGTGTGCTGACACTGTGCTTGCCTACGGAGACCATTTTAACTCAGATACCAAGGAACTTACTTATGAGCATGAGGAAATAATTGCTAAACTAGATGTTACCACCATTGTTGTTGCCCTAAATATTACAGAGGCTGAAGATTCCATCGTTCTCACTCAAGCTCAAGCTTAAGCTTTGATCTTGTTCGAGCAAGAAAATGAGAAATACAAGGTAAGAATATCAAAGTCATGGTTAAAGGACCCTAAGAAGGGAGCGTCCTGACTTTCCAAGGCATTATTCAAGGTTGATTTTAATGAGGTGCTGTCATATTTTATCATTTTTCTCATCTATATCATGGGATTTCCCTCCACCAATGAATTTCACTTTCGGATGTTCCCCTTTATAAACATCATGTGCGACGGTAATCAGAACATTAATTGGGCTGAAATTGTTTTTTTGAATTTGACTGAGCAATTGTCAAGTGTTCAGTAGACTAAGAATTTCTATATGACTTTTTACCTCATGTATACCCTAGCTGCATCTTGGTAATGGTTATGTTTTACCTACAAGGAGGGCCAAAAGAATGAGCCTATTTACATTTACTACCCTCAGTTTAGCCTTGAAGCTAGCATTCAAAATTTCAGAAGGGTTAATGATGCTTTCACCATGTATATTGTTAGACTCCTGGAGGGTGACACTTCTAGGAGATTTTCTCATGAAGCTATGACTCTGATATCTAAATATTCGGTTTTCTTCATCCAATTCAGAAGGTTTTCATATATAAGGTGCGCTAGCTATGAAAGTACACCCCTTAATCTCTCCATGTTCTTCAATGAAAAAATGGATCTGGTTGAAGTATGCAAGAAACTTGATAAACTACATAGATCCTGCAGAGATTAGAAGATCACTAGTCTTCATTTCCCTATCACCTTTGGAAATTATATGTGCAAAACAACCCTGGATGCCCAAAATGTAGAAATGGCTATTGTTCCTCTCACTCTCCATTTCTTCAAACCTAGAAGTTGTTTTGATTTGAAGAAATTTATTGATCAGAACCTCAGGATAATATTACATCATAAGCTAGACACTAAGGATTACTGGGTTGATTGTGTGGATGAGTTTTAAGCCAGAAGGAGGCACTATGTGCAGACTCTCTCTTCACCAAATTATAGATATCTGTCCCTACCAAGTTCCTGAAAGGCTCAAGGATGATGATGAGGACTTATAGTCCTTTGAATATGAAAAATCAATTAAAAAAACTCCTTTGGAAGATATGGATTGGTACAAAAAAGAGAGATATGATTTGGTTGAGATTATTGCCCTTATTCTTGTAAGAATTAAGGTTTGGTTTGACAGGAAAGTTTGTGAGCTCAAGAAGAATCAGGGTGGATCTTCTTCTAGAGATACTTCCACACCAGGGAAGGAAGCAAATACACCCAGCACTGAGGTACTTGAGCAGACCCCTCCTCCTTCAACAATAAAAGATCCTGAATCATCTACTCCCTCTTCTTCTACTCAAGTGTATCAAAAGAAATTAAAGAGGTTAAGAATGAAGCAATTGAGGAAGAATCTCTTCTGGAGAATTTTGAATTACCTTCAAGACTAGAGAACATTATTATTCATACTAAAAGTGATGATGGTGAAGTTCCAAATCCTTCAAGAGCTCCTGAAGTCACTGTAGAAGAAGAAAAAAGAGGTGCCTAGCACTGAACCTCCTAGTACCACAGACTCCTCTGCACATGACATCTCTTGATGCTCCATTCACTTCTTTGTTAGAGGCAATGGTGGTTAATACTTTAATTATAATGAGTTCACTTACTCTTGAGCCTCTTGTTCCTTCTTCTTCTTTTTCTATCTTTTCCTGGGTGCAACCCTTGGTTAATAGTAAGAAGAGAAAATTTTCTTCTCATTTGAAAGGGCCACATTTTGATGTTGTAGCAGCTCTTTCAAGTATTACTTCTCCTCCTCCAGCAAAGAGAGACAATAACACTTCAAGGTTAGTAACTAATGCTCAGGGCCAGTAATTCCTAGAGGTTGCAAAGCCCAAGGTTGATAAGGAAAAACATGATCTCTTGGTGTCTGATCTAGAGCTCTCTAGAATGCCAATGGGAGAATCCACTCCCGAGAGTGATGTTCATAACCTTCAGGAAACAGTAACAAGGGTTATTAAATGAGTAGAGAAGGGAAATCAGACCATAGAACAAGTAGAACAATAGAACCAAGTTCTTTCTAGCTTAAGCACATTATTTTTTGCCAAGGATAAGGTTTTGGATCCTGCCCCACTGGCTGCCCTTCCACCCCCCATGATTTTCAACCAGGATGAAGTTTAGAGTATCAAGTACATACATAGATATTCTACTTATGGAAAGGATATCGAACCCATGGTTGATGACATTACCATAACAGGTTTGAACTTCATCGCGGAGGCCATCAAAACCAATGAAAAGGTAACCAACTTGCAGCAGAAACTCTCCTCCTCAATTAAAGATAAGTACAAAGAGCTGAAGGTTTGGAGTAGTTGTAATACAAATCTTCACCTGATGGGTCAGACTGATGAGAAGATATTATTGGCTAGTAAAGTTTTTGATGATTCCAAGAACAACTTGTCAAAGACATGGATTCTCAGTGTTGAGTGGAAGATAAAGGTTTTAGAGGAAGCACTGGGAGAATTGAGGAACAATTGGTAGAAGGGAAAGTCTTTCAAAACTTGTGTTTCATCTTCCTTTAAAGATATTCATTGCTAATTTCAGGATGAAATTTTAGGCATTCCCTTATCTCTTCAAGAGATCAAATCTTAGTTCAGAACATTTGTCAAAGAAGACTTATTCAAACAAGAGTTGATTACCAAAGAGAAGATAAAGGAAATTTGCTCTCTTTAATCTACCATTGATGAGGCCAATAAAGAATACATGAGCATACTGAGTTTGATAAAGATATGGAGACATGTCTAAGCACTTGGTCTCACGCCATCCAACACAACAATTCCACGAGGAATGGAAATATCTCATTAAAAAGATTCAGGCATTTCTTAAATTCCCCCCTTAAGCGGATGCTTTCTCTTCTAGCCTCTCTTTCTCATCTTCTATTCTTGGTACCGAGATCCTTGTAAATTAATTAAGGACATTGTATTGTGCATTTCCTTAATTAATATTTTAATTAAAAGAAACGGTTAGCAAATGTAACCAATTTGTAAGCTATATAATGATCTCTCCATTTCATTCTAAGGGGATGGAACTCTGATTATTTTTCAAAGTTTAAAAGAGTCAAAAGCTACCAAAACAAGAAGATTTCTCTTTCTACTTCTATTTGTGCCTACTCTTTCTCTCCTATTTGTTAAAAATTATTGAATCATTAATCTATTTTGCATTAAGAAGCTCTTTAGTCATGTGGATGTCATCTCTGGAACTTTGTGTCTGTGAAATAACATCTTACGGTTTTAATACGAATGATTATGTTCTATATTATCCCAATTCGGCATTTATAAGGAATTATTTTTCTATCTATATTTCCTGAGAATGATTTTATACCTTTTTCCCATTTCTTAATTCTTTAATCCTTTCATATTGATAATCTGTCGTTTAAAACACTTTCATGATATCAGATTTCCTCTTTGAAATTAAACGTTGTACGTTTGTGAATAGATTTTTGCTTTCAATAAGGGAACCTCTCCCATTAAAGAGGAGGTACTTTCTATCCCCTGACTATTGCTTTAATTAAAGTCCTAATTTGACAACAAACAGGTGGGAACACCATTTCTACTTGAGACAAAAGGACCTTTTCTAGATGCATCTCTCTTTAGAGCCTCTTTTGGGACATTAGTGAGAAATGGTGTCTTTGGTTTGGTTTGAGACCCTACCCCTTTGACAGCTCTATTTCTTGTGTTATACTCTTTTTCATGGGCCAAAAAAACATTCATTAGCAGCTATGTATCCTCTTCTGATGTGATTCCTTCATCATACTTCTTAATCATTAGAGATCTTAGGTACTCAAAATCATTATTAGGAAGTTCAAATTATGGTACCATATATATCTATAAAGCATGAGAGGGAGGAAGAAAAGGTAGCTGGTGAATGCAATCCCAAAAACATGCAACAATTCTTGTACTTATTACCTCAGTTGAAGTTGCTCCTCGCTGTGAGCTTATAGAGCAGTCCACCATGGATGCATCATCATCAGTGTTATCATCATCATCATCTTCTTCAACTTGCTGATCTACTTCACATGGCAGGTGGGGTAAGAAGCATTTGTCACACCAATCCATTTGATTTATCTCTTCAACAACAACAAATATGGCATTTAGAACATCAATTACTACTTTATTTTCCCTATCTTGGGGTTGTTTAGCTCCCATGGGTCGTTTACCTCTGTCATCAGACCTCTGATCATTTCTAGGATGATTTGCAAGTCTGTATTTTTCATGTTACCTATGATGACCCTGAGAACCTTGTCTAATTCCTTTCTCTTCCCTGGCCAGCTTGTAAGAGATTTCTTTGATAGTCCCAACCAAATTCCTTACAACTTCCTCAAGATCCAGAACCTTACTTGATTGAGGCTTCTCATGGTTGATCAGTTTAACACCCTCCCTATTAGTTGGTTTTCCAACTGCTTTAATGTTGTTCACAATTTACAGAGCCATGGTAAAATTCTACCTCAAAGTCCTAGGGTTCTTATCCCTCAAATAGTAAGAAAATTTCTTATCAAATACATTTGAATACTTTATCGTACATGAATCATGACATGGCCTCAAATTAACAGACATTCATCTCAATGTTTTGTTAAATCTAGTATTGAAATCATGCACTTATTCATTAGGATTTTTTTTTATATTTTCAAACTATGATAAAAGAAACCTAGGGTCTATTTTATTACCATACTTCATTCTAAAATCATTCTTCATCTCTATCCAGAAGTCAATGCAATTATCTAGCAGAGATTTATACCAGTCACTTGCATCTTCTTCGAGAGTATGGATAAATAATTTAATGTATACATCCTCAAAATCTATTTCAAAGTCCTCCACCATGTTGACAAAGAGCTTAAAATGTTGATCACTAGTGATTGCATTATTTCCCTAAAACTTAGGTAATATATTTCCTATTTCTTATGGCACAACATTTGGATAGCTAGCCATACCTCTAAAACTGATCTGGGACCAAAAGTATTAACAACAAATGGAGGTTTGGGTGGAGGTTGAGCCATATTATTCTGAGGCGGTGATCTTATAGGAGAAAAAAATGATGAGGAGTGAGGGGTATGTGTGGTATAGGGATGTAATTTTCAGAATGACTACCCTCTAAAGGCTCTGTCTCTTGGAAAACTCTATTATATTTTGAAAATGCAGGGGCAAACTGAGAAGCAAATGTTTCAAATACAGATGAAGCACCATCTCCAGATGGAGAATTTAATTCAACAAAGAGACTACATGATTCAGAAGCACTTGAGGAAGTAATGTAATCTTCAATCACAGGCTGATTAGTTTCACCAATGGAGATCTCTTTTCTTGATGCTTGATCTCCAACAGCCTTCTAAATTTTTCTTCCTTCTGAATTAGACTTTCCCAGCTCTTGAAACAACCTTCTACTAGGGTCCTTTGTGAAGAAAGATATTCTTCCTTCTAGCTCTGCAGATATTAATGACAAATCTTACTTGATATATGTTAAGACACTGGTATTTATAAAGAATTTAAATGGCACAAAGTCTCCACTAAGGATTTTCACCTTAGTTTGTGTAAGTGCACTATGAAAGACCTATCAAATGTATGTCAATACCAGATTCATGCATATCTTACAAGATATACTGTTCTTTTACCCAAATTTATCAATGATGATACAAATCTTAGTGCAATAATTGTATAAGCTTGAAATATTGCACTCAAAATTCACAACTTTGAACAATTCTTATAGATCTGAACAGATAATGATGTTTCAACAATGTAATAGCACTTTAAAATCTATAAAAATCATTACTAGGGTTTATAGACGTACACGTTTTTTCAAATATTTCAAAGAGTCCACAGCAACGGCGCCACAATTGTTGGAATCCAAATTTTTCTCCCTTTCAAGACGAGCATCAACACAGATTGGATATGGAGCTTAGAGATACATAGATCATAGTGTGTGTTGTTTTTTAGCTGGGGATGAGATCTAACTGGATCTTTTCCACTCATATTTATGGAGAGATTGGATAGCACCTTGAAGAGGATTTGATCAATCCTCACTACTTTAGGTTGTTCCTCTTCAACCAGGGTGAAAGGATCCATTAGTGTAACCTTCTGTTTGATTAAGGAGATGAAGCTATCCTTATTTTGCACAATATTTTATAAAGAATACCTTGGGAAAATATGATCAATGCTCCATAATTTAACTCTCACAGAGTTATCACTTCTAAATAATGGGGATATTTTCAAAACAATGATAGGGTTACTAAAGAAATTAAGAAACCCTGATTACTTCTGCATATTTTGACAGTAGAATACATTTCATTCCCTTTTGATTATATAGGGAAAACAATAGGGGTAGTTCAGGGTAGGATTCATTGTTTTTTGAATAATTTTTCATGGGAGATTCAAACAACACAAACTTGATTTTACTTGATCTTTGAAGGGCCTTAACAATAATTAAGAAAACGAAACAACATAAAAATTCATAATAGTCAAAATGTTCCTTCAAATAGAAGGTGTGCATAAATGGAGGCCCAGATTTGCATGTTTTCACACAATAATTTGAGAGTTTAACACGGAAGGATTGAGCTAAAAGGACTCAATTAAACATTATTAAGTCATCTGTTTTATCACGCCTAATGTATACCCTCAAAGGCTTACAAACAACCTTTGTTAATCAAATGATAGGTAAAGTTGATTTTAAATTTGTTTATCTGCATCTACAAGGTGAAATCTCTTCTTGATAATGAAATTGTAAGTGCCACTAGACTATCACAAGGATGATATCCTAATGTGATGATTCACAAGATATTTTAAACACAATATTACAACAGGAAAAATAAGAAACTATTTGTAGACAATCTGAAATGAAGCAAACATAAATTGTTACCCGATTGGACTAACATAGATTAATTTCAAAATCTGCTTAGATTCATCTGCAGGGGAAAGTTATCAAAAGCAATCTCAATAGCTTGTCAATGGTTGTACATCTTGCAACATATTTGATATGATAGTAAATCCAAAACATAACAAGATAATTAGGTTATGTTGGCTAATATGATCACTCGAAATATGGGCTTTCTCAAAATTTTCTCATAAGATTTCAATCTCCCGACTTTTACATGTCTAATATGTGCATTTTAAACATTCAATTTACATCCAAACCTTCTCCCTCAAGAAAAGAATTATCCAAAGAATCTTATTTGTTACAAGTTTTATCATGATTTTCACGAAAGGGACATTGTAACAAAAACACGCTTAAAAGTTTGCTAGATGTTTCAAAAATGCAACATCATTAACAAAATATTTGAATCATTTTTTGAACTGGGAGCACGCTTTTCACTCCTCATGCATCCATGACCTTCTTCCTTCAACATGATCACCCTTTTCCTCTGATATTTTCTTGGCAACTCTGGATCCGATAATTCATGATTTTTGCAAGTGCCTGAGCAAAAATCCACTTCAAATGTTCAAATTTGTACCTCAGATTCACAAATTGATCTCTAAATACATTCAATTGCACTATGCCATAAAAAAATGACAAGCAATCATCAAAAATTGATGAAGAACGATGCAAAAATTACATCTCCAGAGTTCTTGGAGACGTCAATGACAATAAGAATAGATGCAATGACACAGCTAATCATTGTTTCTACCTCTTTGAGTTTGAGTCATCCACATGGAAGAATTTCATATTCACAATGGGCCTGGGAGCACTTTCATCACATTTTATAACTTTTGGAAAAAATGTAAAATTTGCAACATTATTCCCTGCCCTTCCATCTCCTCTGAAAATAGGCATGACACGTGCCTCACAATGTGGGTCCTAGCAGAGTTGCAACTGAGTAATTCTACAACTTTACCTCTTTTTTGAAAAAAAGGAAAATTCTACAAATTTTCTCTAATGGCCCACACCTCCACCTTTGACATTTCAATGCAGGTTCTAAACTAAATCTAGCAGGGCCACGCTTAACTTTTATACTTTATTACTTAGATTTAGACTAAAAAGGGATTAGATCCTCAAACTTCCCTAATGATCTACCTTCCCGCTATGACTTGTCAAAGCTACCATGTGTTCCTCTCTGATTGGACTAGAGTTGTGGTTCTCAATTTAACTTTTATCCTTTTGACAGTTAAAAACTTCAAAGTAACTGTCAAAATTCTGCCTCCCACTTTGAATTTAAAAGTTATGTTTCCTCCTCTTATTGGAGGCAGAGTTTCGGCTCATTTTTATACGTTATTCATAGTTTTCCAAAGCAAGGCAAAAAACTTCAAAGTTCTCCACTGATCCACATTTCCCTCTACCTTTGACTTTTCAAAATTCCACACGTCAACTTCTGATTTACATTGCTGTTTTGGGTCACTTTGCAACTTTATCCATTTTAGAAAATAAAAGTCAAAAAACTTCAAAGGAACCCGACAATCCGCCACTCCATTTTTGACTAACAAAATCACAGCACCCCTGGATGCAGATCAGGCTTCTAGGTTGATCACTCAGGCATCCAGTGTGATTGCACAACATGGAAACCTCTCTCCAAGCGTGGGACTTGTGAAACTGAGAAAGGAATCTCCAGAGAAGGCTGGTTCCTGCTCCTAAACTACCTGCCACAAGCTATTCCAGTGCAGGCAAGCTAATCTAATCCTAATCTAACCATGCCAAGGAGACAGAGAGAGAGAGAGAAAAGGGAAAAAACAAAAGCCTACACTAAAACGGTGATACACCAGAGAAGGAGGATGTTGAACATCTATCAAAACTGCCATGGGACAAAGAGAGGTGAGCGATGGGAAGGATGGACAGATGCATCACAGGCCCAAGGATAGATTTCACACAGAAAATGTCCCAAAACTCCATGAACACAGCTCCAAACCTGTAATGAACATTCAAACATGCACAAATACCTGCAATGAAGAGAGGCAAGAAGAAAACAAGAAAAAATGAGCAAGGATGGACAGATGCATCACAAAACACGTTTTTGTTGCTCCAGAAGTTTGCACAGAACATCATTTCATTAGTAAAAGGAAAAAATGCCATTACAGAGAAGGGAGGAGGTTCGAACTCCATTTTCAACCCTAGAGAAGAAAAGAAGGGAGGGCAGAGCAGAAAAAATGAACAACTTGTTTTTTTAGAAATGAGCCAAATCTGGCTTTTAACATTTATAGGAAGAATAAGAGACAGAAAAGAGAGGAAATCCGGAATCTATTGACTAACCAACTGGGATACCTTTCACCAATTCATCTAATTATGGCGATTTGTGGGAATGAACCCCCTTAATTTGGCACTGAAATGTCACTTCTGGCCATGAAGCGGCGAACTATATGTGCATTAAAGCTGGTTGTTGAAACGTCGCTTCTGGCCATGTACACGCGTCAGAGCCGTTTCTCAATTTTCTCTCTCTAAACTACACCAAAATTCAAGATTGACCCCAGTATCATGTAGAGAATTTCACCAGCTTTCCGTTGATATAAAGAACGTGCAAATCCGAGCTCTGGATCAAAAGATATGGCAATCTGAAGATTTAGGGCAACAACAGGCCAAAACGGATTTTGAAATCTTTCCCGCAACTCTGCCACTGGATGACACGTGTCACGTGCTGATTCATTGATTTGGGAAAATTTCCTGAAAATTCTCTCTCCTCCACCTTTCTTGCCGGGCTTTCCTTTGAACTATTTTATTTCCTTATGGAGGCCCCAGCTGGGACACGTGGCAATTTATCCCATTGGTTCGGGCTGACCCTTGGGAAAACTTTCCCATTTGACTTTTTGACTCTTTCCACTTGTGACACGTGTCATGATTTCATTGGACGCTCGGCCCTTCTCGGCTCATTCAGAGCCCTTTTCTTTTGTCCTTTGATGTTTTTTTAAAATTTTGGGGACATGAGGTTCTGATCAGCCCGAAATTTGCTTCCTCGTCCCTACATTTGGCCCAGATGTCACGTGGCATGTTTGATTGGCTTTCGGCTCCTTCGGCGATCCGGGTCCCTTGAAAATCTTTTGCTTCGGCCGAATTCGTGCCCAACAGATTCCTCTCAGTTTGCAAGCTGTTCGGTGATATTCCATTCGCCGGTTCAGCTCTTTCACCAACTCATTTGTCTCAAATGTCCCTTTGGCTGCTTGGGACAAATTCTTCCTGTTTCGCCCGGTTGGCCGATTCGCGTACTTTTCTGCCCGGATGTCCCAAATTGTTTCGGACCGAAGTTCTTCCATTTCGGCCGATCCGCCGGTTCCACGCGTACTTTTGTCCCAGATGTCCCAAACTGCGCGCTCAGCAGTTAGCCATTTTTCTTCCTCTTTCGGCCGATCCGGCCGATTCACGTCTGCCGCGTACTTCTGACGCCCAACTATTGTCCCACTAGGAGTTAGCCAATTTTCTTCAGGCTTTTCGGCCCCAAGATGGGTTTTTTGTCCCAATGTCCCTTTGCACCTTTTCTAACTCCTTGAGGTTTTCGGCCGATCCACGCCTAGATGTCCCAAATGAAGCCGAGGGGACCCCTAGAAGGACATGTCATTTTTTATGATTTTTCCTGAATCAATCTAATTGCTTGGAACTGAAAACTCTGATGCATGTTATCAAAATTTACCCTGGGGGGTTGAAATTTTGGATAACAGTTTGGCGACTCAGCGGGGTCATCTGCCTGCTAGATGAAGTGATCAGTAGTGCCTGAAGCATCCATTGGGCATGGAGTCATGAGTTGTAACCTGCAACTGATCTGAACTTTGAAAACTTCCCTCCGAGCCACTTGAAACCCACCAGACATGGAGTTGTTCTCACCAAAATGCCACTGAAATGAACTGTGCAAGAGCAAAACCAGCAACACCAAAAACTATGTACAGAACTGAAAATCATACATGCTCCAAATGGAACATACAGAGTGTGCACAAGCACTTCTTCTGCTGAAAGCAAACCTACCTACTCTACTCTAGCTGGAAGCAAAGGCAAGCTAAACAAACCCTGCAATTGGTTGTGAGAAATAGCTTCCCTTTCTCAAAAGTGGCAGCCATGCAATTGATTTGGAGCTGATCATGGCTGTTAGGATGAGTGGAAAATCAACAAGAAGCTGGTCTTCCACCCAGATCATCAAGGTATCAGCTGAAGGCAAATCCAATACCTCTTTTAGTTGCTCTGCATTTGGATTGAAGAGGTATGACAGCTGATCCTTGGTACTTTGTAGCTCACCCTCATGCTCAGAAGCAAGCATGACTGGTTGTGACTTCTCCTTTGGCTCCAATGAAGCCAAATACCTGATTGGGCAAGGTCTGATCCATTTGAGTATGCCCATAGCTCTGATTTTCAACTCCAAAAATGGAGTCTTCTTGTAGACCTTCTTGAATGGATGGTGTGGAAGAAATGGTGAAATTCTTTGTCCTTTCTCTTCCTCCAATGAAGAACATGAAAGATTAAAATCTTCCAATCTTGGTTCCAAAGAGCTTGCTATAAGATGCAGGCTGCTGCAAATGAATGTTCTCCTTCATGACAGCAGACTCAAGTGTTTGGAATGTGGATGATGAAAGAGAGAATGGTGGAAACTCAACCGGCTCTTCTCCATCAAAACAGTCCTCCAAATCTGACAGATAAACTGCCTCATGGCTGTCCTGCTGCAAATGTTCAACTTCCTCCATGGTGTCTTCTTGATCTGTAACTTGACCACCATGGTTTCTTCACCCTCCAACATTGAGTTTGAGAGATCAAACTCCTCTTCAGTACTATAACTCGAGAGAGATGAAGTAGAAAGAAGAACTGAAGGTTCTCCTGTAGCCTGCTTTGTGCTCAAAGCCCTTGGATCTGCACTTTTCTCCTCCACAGCTAGAATGTGCTCCTCTTCTTTTGGATTTGGAGCAGCTTCTCCTTCCTCTAATGTTTGAAGACAATCTTGCTCTTGATTGAACTCTTCCTCTAGCATGAAGTTTGTCAAGTCAAACTCTTCAATCTGCTGCTCTAGAGGACAAGTTGGGACTGCTGATCTTCTTTTGAGATCTTCTTCTTCTGGCTGATTGTGCAACAATTGAATCAGCATTAAATAGAGTGCCAACATACACTACACCAGCAAACTGATTCTGATCTGCTTCTTCTTTTTTCTCTTCTTCTGCTGCCAACAAAATCAGTCTTAGACCACCATAACCTTAGCCTCTTCTGTAGGCTTAACCATCAAGGGGATCTTTGTCATCCCAAATTTGGCAGCCCAAACTCTTCAAGTTGTCTGTCATTTCTTTTCTGTTTGGCTTCTTTTCTTGTTGTCCTTCCTGACTGATTTTTGAATTTCTTCTTCCCCACATGGAATTGGGAATGCAAGAGGAGGGATGGGTTGTAACTCAACTGATTTTTTCAATTTTTTGTGGTGGTGGAGGAGGTGAAACCTCTTGTTTCTTTGGAGGGAGAGGTATTTCTTTTAGCTCTTGTGGAGGGGATGACTGTTTGGAAGGGAAAAGGAAAGAAGAATTGAGATGTGGTGGAAGACTGAGAGGTGGAGACATGGAATCAACATTTGGGACAGCAGATGGAGAGTTTAAAATTTGCAAGTTCAAATGAGATGATGCTGCTTGAGTAATGGGAAGAGAAAAACCAGATGATGGTGTAGAACTTACCCATTGACAAGGTTGTTCAACACCAATGTATAGGCCTCTATTTCTGCTGTCCATTGTGCAAGTTGGGGCAGCATCTTCATCATGAAGTCCAGATTCTCTTGAGGGCTGAAGTGTCTTGGAAAAGGGCCTCCCCATGGACAAGGAGTTCTGCAACCAATTCTGAAAGCTCTCATTTGAGCTGTTGCTCTGGAATGCACCATCTTTACCTCCATCTTTTGGATTTTCTCCAACAGACCAGCATCTTGGATCTGATGGTCTTCATTGTATGCATACCCTTGCTCTTGGAAAGCTCCATAGCCAAACTGACTTTGGCACTGCTCATATGGGTATGCATACTGATTTTGAATCTGCTCAAAATGCTGATTTGGAGGATTTGTAAAACATGTTGGAGGTGGAATATACTGCTGTTGTTGATGTGAATTCCATGATGGAAATGAAGTCATGATTGCACAACTTCATGGAATGGAAAAGAATGAAAGAGATGGAAAGAAGGATGAATGAAAAATGGAAAAAATGGATGGAAAATGGGTCTGCAACTTCAGAGAATGGGTTGCTGACCAGATGGAGTCGCCAGATGTGTTTGCAAGTGCCTCAAAGGCTGAAATCTTCACAGGAACACACCAACCTGCAAAAGATGAAGTGGAAGACCTCTAAGGTCCCACCGGGCATGCCAAAACTGTTAGTGCAAAATCACAGCACCCCTGGATGTTGATCAGATTTCTAAGGTTGATCACTCAGGCATCCAGTGTGATTGCACAACATTGAAACCTTCTCCAAGTGTGGGACTTGTGAAATGAGAAAGGAATCTCCAGAGAAGGCTGGTTCCTGCTTCCTAAACTACCTGCCACAAGCTATTCCAGTGCAGGCAAGCTAATCTAATCCTAATCTAACCATGCCAAGGAGACAGAGAGAGAGAGAGAGAATGAAAAAACAAAAATGCCTACACTAAAACGGTGATACACCAGAGAAGGAGAATGTTGAACATCTATCAAAACTGCCATGGGACAAAGAGAGGTGAGCAATGGGAAGGATGGACAGATGCATCACAGGCCCAAGGATAGATTTCACACAGAAAATGTCCCAAAACTCCATGAACACAGCTCCAAACCTGCAATGAACATTCAAACATGCACAAATACCTGCAATGAAGAGAGGCAAGAAGAAAACAAGCAAAAAAACGAGCAAGGATGGACAGATGCATCACAAAACACGTTTTTGTTGCTCCAGAAGTTTGCACAGAACATCATTTTATTAGTAAAAGGCAAAAAATGCCATTACAGAGCAAGGGAGGAGGTTCGAACTCCATTTTCAACCCTAGAGAAGAAAAGAAGGGAGGGCAGAGCCCAGAAAAATGAACAACTTGTTACAAAAAAGAGCCAAAAATCTGGCTTTTACAATTTATGGAAGAATAAGAGAAAGGAGAGAGAAACGTGGGAAAACGTGGTAACCAGCCCAAGATTCCTCATTGATGCAGATGCATTAAAATGGCATGGGGGTTACAAAGCCCTGGCTGCATTTGGAAGAATGTGACCCATGATTTTGGCCGCTTGAAATGGATCTGGGGATGGCAAAAACGACCCATTATGCATTAAAGCTGGTTGTTGAAATGTCAGTTCTGGCCATTACATGCGTCAGAGATGTTTCTCAATTTTCTCTCTCTAAACTGCACCAAAAAATCAAATTGACCCAAGAATCATGTAGAGAATTTCATACCAGCTTTCCATTGATATAAAGAACGTGAAAATCCGAGCTCTGGATCAAAAGATATGGCAGATCTGAAGATTTAGGGCACAAAACAGGCCAAAACGGATTTTGAAATTTTTCCCGCGCTCTGCCACCTGGATGACACGTGGCACGCTCTGATTGGTCATCCGATTCTTCTAAAATTTTGGGCGGGCTTTCTTTTGAAATTTCCTTGCTGAGCTCTCGCCCTATTTCTGGGACATTTATGACCATTGGTTCCTGCCCTTCAAAACTCGCCCTTTGACTTTTTGATTTTCTCCTTGGCCATTCACGTGTCATGATTTGGGGATAACTCGGCATCTAGCAAGGCTCCTTTGAAAATTTAGCCTTATTTTTCACATTTGGGTCTCCCAAATTTTCCCAAATAATTCTCCCCCGAATATGGGCTTCCTTGTCCACTTATTTGCCATGACATGGCGCTGATTTCATTCGGAATTCGTGGGACCCACGTTCTTTGACCTATTTCCTGGATAACTTTGGGACATTTTGGGACGACCGGATAGTTCAGCGTACATTTGTCCCAATTCCCAAATGAACTTTTCTTAACTTTGGCCGACCGGTTTCGATACCGGTCCCGAACTGGGCTTCCATTGTTAGTCTTCTTTCCCAGACTTTGATTAAATTTCTTAACAACATCTAGTTTTTAATGGGGGGATTTGGGTATAATGTCAAGTTGAGAGAACATTTTAGCTGGATCAGAGCTGTCCCTCGCTTTCCAGTTGTCCCGTATGTCCCAGTATTTATGCCTTTGATGGCCAATATTCACAAAACGTCTTTCGCCCGATGTCAGGCTCACCTGGTTCCTATTTCTGGTCCAAGACTGTCATCACCAATCCGGCACTATGATAATTCTTCACCGGGAACTGCTCGTGCTATGATTATTTACTAATGCACAGCCTTTAGTTTGGTGGATGTAATCTGGAAACAAAACAACAACATAACACAAGAATACCATAGACTATGATAAGACAGAATGATGACAAATCTGAAATATCAAAGTAAATTATAATATTAACATGAAATTGTTACAATCTCACCCATGAGGTACTTCAAGTGTTATTGACTTCACTTGCCTTCCACCAATACTATGGGAGAAACTTTACAATTACACCTCTTAATGGCTTCTTCAACACACCTTTAACTGATGGCTTCCTTTACACACTTCATACAATATTTCTCACTACTTCCTTCTATGCTAAATGAGGGGGGTGGCCTCTCTATTTATAGAACTTCCAGGCTTATCCATCTTATCTCTAAGATAGGATAAGAAATCCACTCTGACGAATCATATTCCATACCTTAACTCTTATCTGTACATGTAAGCTTATCTTTTAAGATAAGATAAACCTTATCATTTTACATGGGTTCCACATTTTTAGACTTTTTACAAATAAAATACACAAAATATTTATGACCTCACTCCTTGTCCTTATTACCAATATAATATTTCTAATTCCTAATCATGTAGACCCTACTTCTCTAATTACCCAAACTTTGACATTTTAACATTACCGGACCACTTACGACAAATATTTACTTTTTACAACATTCCTATTGTACTTTGACTATTACCGTACTCCACATTATTGGCGGCACCGTACTGACGGCGCCGTTATCTTCTATCGGACGCTACTACTAATTATACTTAACAACATCCTATTCCTAATACATACATTAATGAAATAGAAATTACGGAGGAGAATTTTAGTGTCGACATCTTCCCCCTTCCTAGCTTCTACTCCGTCCTCGGAGTAGACTATTCTGGTGCTTGGAAAATCTTCAACTTGTCGTGGTTGACCCATTTTGTAATGGGAGTGCCATCCAATTCCTCCAGTCGGTACGTACCATTTTCATGCACAGCTGCTATTTTGTAGGGCCCCATCCATTTTGGAAGAAATTTTCTCTGTCTTCTTTTTTTGTATCTGGAATCATATACTAGAACCAAGTCATTCACATGAAATGGAGACCACCGGATCTTTTGATCAAAGTATTCCTTCTGCTTCATTTTCTTCTTATAGGCTTGTATCCTTTGCTATTTCCCTCATTTCCTCTAGCAAATGAAGATGTACCAACCTTTCTTTTACTGAATCACTTTCATCCATCCTTTCATTTTTCATAACTCTCACAGTGGGAATATCAAACTCAATAGGAAGAACTGGATCAATGCCATAGGCCAACTGAAATGGGGAGTATCCTGTTGCTGACTTTGATGTTGCCCTATATGCCCACAATGCTGCATGAATCCTTTTATCCCATTTATGTACCTGCAAGGCTGCATCTTTTGCTAGAATTTGACACAACACAAAATTTGTTCGTTCCACCTGTCCATTTGTGCTTGGCTTGTATGTTGTTGCCTTCCTGTGCTTAATAGAAAACTTATTGACTAGGGCTTCTACCACCTCATTAATGAAGTGGCTTCCTTGATCTGTTACAATTTCTAATGGACAACCAAATCTGGTGACAATGCGTTCATATATGAACCTTGCCACTTCATCCATGGAAGCTGTTTTCAATGGCCTAGCTTCAACCCACTTGGTTAAATAATCTGTGGCAACTACAATATACTTATTTTGGCGTGATGTAGTTGGAAGTGGACCTACAATGTCTATTCCCCACTTTTCAAAGGGACCAAGTGGAAGAATAGGACATAATGGAGCTGATGAAGTCTTACGGTTACCATGTGTTTGACAAATATCACATGTCTTACAATAATTATAACAATCTTTAAAAAGAGTGGGCCAGTGATAACCTGCATCCAAGATCCTTCTTGCTGTAAGTTGTCCAGAGAAGTGCCCTCCACATGTACCATTGTGGAATTCTTCTAGCAGTTCCTTCCCTTGATCACGTCCAACTGCCCTCTTGTACTGTCCATCAGGTCCTATTCGAAATAATACTCCATGCAGAATAGAATATGGACGACTGGCTTGAGTAATCTTTCTCTTAGTCTTTGCATTGGCACCATCAGGAAACTTGAATTCATTCAGATAATTCCAAATATCTATGTATTCACTAGGGATTGTGTCAAGGGATAACAATGCTGCATCGGGGAAATCATCATCATCACAAGATGATCCTAAACCATCATAGGCTCGAGAGAGTGCATCTGCATTGACATGCTTCTTTCCTGGCCTATCTATAATATCAAATTCAAATTCTTGTAGCAAAATTATCCATCTTGCTATCCTCCCTGATGGGTTAGGCTTATTTACAATATATTTTAGAGCCTGATGATCTGTTACAACTATAAATTTTTGCCCTAGCAAGTAATTTCTAAACTTCTTTACAGCAAAAATGATAGCCAGAGCCTCTTTTTCAGTTACAGTATAATTTACCTCAGCACTGCTCATTTGTCTGCTCCCAAAGTAAATTGGATGTTCATTCCCATTTTCATCCTTTTGGCTCAAAGTACTTCCTAGTGCTGCATCTGAGGCATCAGTGTACACAATGAATGGCTTGCTCCAATCTGGATTCTTCAAAACAGGTGAAGACACCAGGGCTTCCTTCAGTTGTCCAAAAGCTTCATGCGCCTTATTTCCTGGTTCATAAGTAACATCCTTCTTCAAGAACTGGGTTAGTGGCTGTGCAATCTTTGAGAAATTCTTGATGAACCTTCTATAGTAACCCACATGGCCTAAAAATGATCTCAACTTACTTCTATTCATAGGAAATGGTAAATCTTTGATTTTTGAAACTTTATCAGGATCAGTACCAATACCATCTCTGGATACAACATGCCCTAACAAAACACCTTTAGAACATCCAAAGACACACTTTGTAGGGTTTAGTGAGGCTTGTGCTTCATCTAACCTTTGAAATGCTGTCTCCATTTGGTGCAGGTGGTCCAACTTGCTCCCATAGATGCAAAAATCATCCAGAAATACTCTGATGAAGGTCCCAATGTAGGGTTCGAACACCCTATTCATCAAACGCTGGAATGTTGCTGGAGCATTACACAACCCAAAAGGCATAACTCTATAAGCAAACGTTCCCCAAGGAGTGGTGAACGTGGTCTTCAGCTGATCTTTCTCTGCTATACGAACTTGGTTGTAGCCGCTATATCCATCAGCAAAACTATAGCACTCCTGGCCAGCTACTTCGTCCAAGATCTGATCTGAAAATGGAAGAGGGTAATGATCCTTCTTTGTTGCCTTATTGAGCTTCCTGTAATCAACACAAATGCGTAGCTTCCCATTCTTTTTTATTGAGATCACAATGGGAGAAACCCATTCTGAATTCTCCACAGCAAATATGAATCCTGCATCAAGCAACTTATCTATTTCTTCTTTTACAGTCTTGGAAAAATTAGGATTCATTCTATATGGCATTTGCTTTATGGGCTTAGCACCATCTACCAGCTCAATACAATGTTCTACCCAACTTACTTGACGGAGTTCCTTGTAATCAAAAGTGAATAGGTGTATGTACCTTCGAAAGAGCTGGAGGTAGGATTCCTTCTCACTCTCCATCACAGCATCACCAATCTTTATTTGTTGGAGACGATCATCAACTTCTTCTTCAGATAATTTTATGGGGTCATGAGTTGGTGTGACTGGAAGGATATCCATGACTGAAACATCCACCTCGCTTTCTTCATCTTCAGTGTCCACTTCACTGGTACTAGAGTAATCAGAGGATGTCCAATCATCAGTTTCATCACTTGAATCCACAGGTTCTACCTTATGATGTCGAGGGATCACGTTTATCTTCACCCTCTCTCTACCACGTCCAAGTGTCATGAAACCTTCATTCCAGTAGTTTCTTGCATGAACTCTCCTTAGCCATGGTCTTCCCAGCAGCATTGGGTACGCAACAGTACCATTTTTCATCACCTGAAAGTCTACCACACATACAACACCCATAACAGATATTGCCACATTTGAAACTACACCTTCTGGTTTAGTTTTTCCCTTATTTAATGACCTTAACATAAGTGTTGAAGGGCGATCAATTTTTAAACCCAACATATTCATTACAGACTCGGTCATTACATTAACTGCAGCACCTCCATCAACTAAGACATCATGAATTGAAATACCATTACATAATACCTCAGCTTGTGGAGCATAGGGATCTGCCTCTGCCTCCAAAACAGGGACCTCAACCTCCTTCCTTCTTCGAGCATTGAGTCCACCTCGCAACTCCCGCCTCTTCTCAGAAGACATAGCCAAGAGTTGACCATATGTAATATTTGCAGGCCTTTTGGACAGATCTTCCAAGATGGAGTATGGTCCTTGCCCCTGTGAAATCAGAAAATCCTGCACACCCAACTTTCTTCTCCTATGTTTCTTACTAGTTTCTCCTTTCATCTTCTTAGGATCATTTCCATCTTGATTATCTTTTTCTTTCTTTCTTTTTGTTACAAACACATCTACTTCATTATTTCTGCTCTTATCTACTACATCAAAAGAATTCACAGGTGCTTTTCCTTTATCATTATCTCCTTTACCAGATGTAGAAGCTCTATCTGGACAATTATACTTATAATGACCCTTTTTATAACAACCATAACAAACAACTTCAGAAATATTTCTTTTTGGACCTCTATCTCCTCCCTGAGAACTAAATTCCTTTCCTTGAAGAAGATTAATAGTTAACTGACCCATCTTTTTGAGCAGATCTTCATACTCAGTAGATGTACTAGGAGAAATATTTGTGCTCACCGGGAGTGGTTGTGGATTCTGGACCAAAGGTGCTGGTGTAGGCTCTACTTTAGCAACAATTTCTTTGGGCTCCTCTTCCATGCTTTCTTCTTGCCTTCTTGCAATCTCCTTTGCTTGTTCAATGGTAGCTGGGCGGTCATACTTCACTCGTTGTCTGATCTCTGGCTTCATCCCAAGAATGAAGTGCTTACAGAGGAGATTATCCATGCCATTCATCAACCCATCCGCTAATCCTTCCTTCCGGATCTGGGCATCGAGCTTCCTCCTTAGCTCTAGAACACGAGCATGATAATCCCTTATCTTCTCCTTCTCTCCTTGGGATAGCTTTGTGATCTCGATCATGAGATCTGCATATTTCTGTTGTTCACCAAATTCTTCAAGAAAACTTTCAGTTAATAAATCCCATGAATTTTTCACATTATCACCTAGTGTTTCAAACCACCTAAGTGCTGAACCATCCAAAAAGGTAGGAAAAAATTCAGTCCATTGTTCCCTTCTTATAAGGCCATTACAAATACAAGATCGTTTAAACTCTTGAATGAAAGAAGAAGCATCTTCATTAGATTGAGCTGAAAAAACAGGAATCTTTCCCATTTTCAAAAGTAACCACCGTGAAATACCAACCCACAAGTACAATCAACAAGACTTATGTGCACAAATAATTGGAATCACTATACTAGAAAGTGACTTTACACCTTTCTACAGTAAAATAGAAATGACCACGGTAAACTATGGTAAAACTTGACTTACTACGGTAAAAACTGACTTTACTGTGGTAAACACTATTCACGGTAAAAAGTGAAGTTACTGCGGTAAATACTATTCACGGTAAAAAGTGACTTTACTGTGTAAATACTATTCATGGCAAAAATGACTTTACCATGGTAACTACTATTCACGGTAAAAATGACTTTACCATGGTAACTACTATGCACAGTAAAAACAAGGTTACCCTCCAATTGATTTTTGACTAAGTGGGAATATCTCTCCAGAAAATCCACCAACGAGGAATGGTCCCGGCAACGGAACCAAAATGTCATCACCAATCCGGCACTATGATAATTCTTCACCGGGAACTCCTCGTGCTATGATTATTTACTAATGCACAGCCTTTAGTTTGGTGGATGTAATCTGGAAACAAAACAACAACATAACACAAGAATACCATCGACTATGATAAGACAGGAATGATGACAAATCTGAAATATCAAAGTAAATTATAATATTAACATGAAATTGTTACAATCTCACCCATGAGGTACTTCAAGTGTTATTGACTTCACTTGCCTTTCACAAGACTATGGGAGAAACTTTACAATTACACCTCTTAATGGCTTCTTCAACACACCTTTAAACTGATGGCTTCCTTCGCACACTTCCTACAATATTTCTCACTACTTCCTTCTATGCTAAATGAGGGGGGTGGCCTCTCTATTTATAGAACTTCCAGGCTTATCCATCTTATCTCTAAGATAGGATAAGAAATCCACTCTGACGAATCATATTCCATACCTTAACTCTTATCTGTACATGTAAGCTTATCTGTTAAGATAAGATAAACCTTATCATTTTACATGGGTTCCACATTTTTAGACTTTTTACAAATAAAATACACAAAATATTTATGACCTCACTCCTTGTCCTTATTACCAATATAATATTTCTAATTCCTAATCATGTAGACCCTACTTCTCTAATTACCCAAACTTTGACATTTTAACATTACCGGACCACTTACGACAAATATTTACTTTTTACAACATTCCTATTGTACTTTGACTATTACCGTACTCCACATTATTGGCGGCACCGTACTGACGGCGCCGTTATCTTCTATCAGACGCTACTACTAATTATACTTAACAACATCCTATTCCTAATACATACATTAATGAAATAGAAATTATGGAGGAAAATTTTAGTGTCGACAGTTCCAATTGTGCGTTTGAAGAATTACCCTACTCATGCCTTGTAAACTAATCCTTTTCGGTTCATGGTCCTGTTGAATACCTTCCTGACTGTCATGGATGTCCCTTACTTCAAGGAATGCCTGGTTGGATTATTTAGCCGGATCTTCACCTAGGTGTGTCCAAATGCCCAACTGCCACTAAAAAAAGGACTTTGTCATTTTTTATGAGCAGGAAAACCCATCAATGGTGTACATTTGAGATCTGCAAAACTCTCCTGCATCTTATCAAATTGATACCCTTGTGGGGTGATCATTTTCCAATAGATTCCCAATTGGCAACACAAACCCCAAACAATTGATGCTCAAAAGTGTCTTGATTATGACAGAGTGTCAAAATCTCCTTAGTATCTAGTTTTAGTAATTTGGTGCTGTTCTCCCGAGACATTTTTCTTTAAGGCGGTTGAGAAAGTTGGTAGATTTCTCCTGGCACTTTCAAAATCTATAACCTCTAAGTTTGTCCTCTAATGCACTATTAAAAATTAAGAATTAGGGAACCTGAATGATTTCTAAATCTAGAGTTTGGTCCCATTCCAAGCATCCCAGATTAATCAAAAGTTTCTTTGAAAGTTTATACTTAAGGATAAGCCAGCGGAAGTTTCTTTCCACAAGTAACTTTTTATGCCAGTCAAATTCAATTAAAATTTGATGTTGTCATTGACTGGTGCATTTTGATCTTCAAATGGGCAGCTTCAGGCTGAATTCCAGTGTGCATGGTGTCTTCCAAAATGTTGAAGCCTGGTAAAAACATTTCCATATCTGAGAAATGGGTAAGTGGGAATATGTCCACGTGTTAGCCCAGGATTAACTCCAAGAAACTTAAAAGGTGAATTTTCATTGAGCAACGTTAACTTTGGACAATTTGAATCTGAAATGAGCTCAGATTGGAATGTGTGATTGTTAAAGTGGCTCTCCAAGCTACATTGATTTTGACCTTGGAAAGGCCCAATTTTTAATGATGCTGGAGATAGCCCTGTAAATTTGATAGGGAAAAACATTTACCCATCAAACTATAAAATGCTCTTGAGTGCAAAATACTGAAGATCCAGGCCTTGAAAATGAATCTTTCTTCACGGATAGAGAGTTTGGAAATGATATAAGGACCAAATTTGATCCTCCAAACCATATCAAATCACGTTTCTATAGATATTTGGGACACAAATGACAGAGACAAAAAAACGTGGTTGTGGAAAATGGAGGGAAAGGAAAAACATGAGTTTTACACCCAAGTTACAGACTCTTTCCTATGTACAGAGGAATGAAAACAAAATATGGACTTTTAAGTGATCCTCGAGCAAGTTAAGGGATGATTAAATGGAAATGAATATATGGAGAAAAAATTCTTCAAGATCAATCACCAAGTAGAAAACATGACAGAGGCCAAAAAATCCTTCCAATGAGGAATTCAATTCACAAACGGGGCGAGACATAATTTGAGCACCAACAGACTCCTTGCATGGTGATCCAGGGATCCATGCTGATTTTGTAAAGGATTGAACTGTGTAAGAAATGCTGAAATGAAGCCTAGATGCAAGCTTATGGATGTATCATCCCTTGCTTTTTTTGGTTTACATTCTTATTGCTCATTCAATCTCATTACATACATACTGTTTCTATTTTATGTTGTTGCTGGGATTCAATATTATTGTGGGTGTATGAACTATGTGTTGGTGCTCAATTTAATCTTGCCATGTTTTTTTCAAAACATCTCATTCTACATGGTTTTAAGTTTTCTTTTTCTCCCTATATGGATAAGTGAAATATTTTTCCTTCATTTGGTTTCCACGGTCAATCCTTTCCTTTGGTTGAGGATCAGATTAAGTCAAGATATTGTTTTCCATTTCTCTATCGATGAGAAAGATTTTGTAATTTGGGGTTTCCCCTTCCTTCTATTTTTCCACAGTCATGTTTTCCATGTCAATTTTTGTCCCAATATTCAAGGAAATAAGGTTTTTTTTTATTGGATGCAGCCCGACAGGTCTTTTTTCCAAAATTTGTCACATTCATAAAAAATACCAAATTGGGCCTACAGCCCTGATAGTATCTAATTGGTTGTTCAACAAACATGGAGTGATAGGGAAAAAGTATTACTGTGAACCCAAATAAAAACATGTGGCATTGTTTTAAGTTACACGTAGGGAGGAGGTTCGCCAGAGCATTTTGTAGTTTTTTTCCTTTTTGTACTAGGGAACAAAGTTATGAAATAATCTGCAACTACGTTGGAGCCCACATAAAAATTTATAAGTGGAGAGGAGGGTCACTGTGACATTTTGAAGCTCTCATGTCTGCATCAACTCAAATCTTGTCCACATGGAGGGCTTGTGCTCATTTGAAAATTGACCTCTTGGTTTGACCTTTGAAGTTGCACCAAGGAGACATGTGGAGGTTTCTGTTGGCCCTACCCATACATAGAATTTTCTTCAAATGGTCGGTGCATCTTTATATGACCATGGAAATGTGGAGGGCCTACAATCATTTGCGCATCTACCTCTGATTCTTACCTATGCAGTTGCACCAAGGAGACACATCGAGGCTTTCGTTGGCTCCTCTCTATACTTAAACTTCTCAAGTAACTTTCTAAGGCCTGGGACACGTTGAGGGCCTACACCTAGTTTGGGGACTTTCCCTTATACTTTACTTTTGAAATAGCACTAAAGGAACACATGGAGGTCTCCGCTAGATCTTCCCATACTCATAATTTTAAATGGCCGAAGAAACTTTCTCGAACCCTAGGCACGTGGCACCTTCAACGAGTCCTTAAATTCTTTTCATAACTTTGTAGGGCTGAGACATGTGGTGAGCCCATGCTTGTTTGGGGTCTCCACTTTCGGGAACCATATCAAAAGAGCACTGAAGTGACACGTGGAGGATTCTGTTGGATCCTCTCTGTACTGATACTTTTTCAAGGGCTAAGGTAACTTTCTTGGTCCCAAGGCACATGGAGAGCCTATGTTCGTTTGAGGTCCTGCTTCTAAACTTCATCTTTGAAGTTACGCCGAACAAACACATGGAAGGTTCTACTGTGAATTCCCCTACTATGAATTTTTAGAATCTGATGCAATTCTCCAGGTTCCTAAACATGTGGAAGGCCTACACTCATTTGGGAACCTACCTTTGGACTTCAACTTTGCACTTACACCAAGGAAACATGTGGAGGCTTCCACTGACTCCTCTTTCCAATTGGCTGACTCAGATTCTTAATGCAGGTATGTGTAATAATCTATGTGTGGAAACTCATTTCTGAGAGGCATGAATGTAGGCATCCATATGAGGGAACTCATTTCTAATGGTGTATTCTCAAGGGTGAAAAGGATTGCTTGTCAAATCTAGCTATATAGAGCCACCGAAAAATGATTAAAAAGGGGATTTCTCACATGACATAATAAAAGAGTGATTAGAAGGACTCTCAAAAATTTATGGCATGGCATCCCAGTCATGGTTGAGGGTTTGAGAAACGTGATCAGTTCATGATTTTTCCACCTGGAAACTTTGTGAGTAAATTTGTTAAACATCACTTTCTGAGAAAAATTTGTAACAAGTAAAGAATTTCTTGAATATTATTCTTTTTGGGGGGGAAATTTAGGATGAGTGAGCAAGTGAAATGTATAAATGCAATGAGGATACTCTTGTAAAAGGTCAAGGGTTTAATATCTATGATAAAATTTGAGAAAGCCCATCTTCTTGAGAGGCCATTTGAGAAACCTGCTAATCTCTTGTTTTTTAGATTTGATCACATGTCAAGATGGTTGCAAGTGTACAACCATTAACAACCTCTGAGATTGTTCAAGAAACTTTCCCCTATTGATAAATCTAATAGATCTCGAATTAATTTGTGTTAATATTGGGAAAAATTGTGTCTTCTTTTATTTCAAAATGTATTCAAATGGTTTTGCTGTTTCCATTGCAATCTTATGTTAAAATCCCTATGAGTCATATAGGATCTCTTCCCTATGATAGTAAAGTGGTATTTTCAATTTCATTATGAGAAAATCCTTCATCATATAATGAATAAACAATTTAAAATCACTTTAGTATCATTTTGTTGATAAAGATTGTCTGTAATCCTTTGAGTGTATCTTAGGTGTGAGGAACCAGGGGTTGTTAATGTTTAATTGAATCTTTAGCTTGAGGCTTCATGTTATATTCTTGAAGATTGTGTGAAACCGTGTAGATCTAGGGCTCCATTGATGCACACCTTCTTGTTGAAGGAATATTTTTCCTATTTTTAAGCTTTATGTTGTTAATTCTTCTAATTATTGTAAAGGTTCTCAAAGATCTGGTGAAATCAATTTCATCTTGCTTAATCCCCCACCAAAAATTTTGAATAACCATGAATCCTACCTTAAGTACTCCTTTTTGCGTTATGTATCTTCTGGTGCTCAAAGTAGTCTCGCCCCGTTTTGCCTTTGTAAATCCATCAATTTACGGCCTCCATCACATTTTATTTTCCTTTTGTCATGCCTGAGATGTCTTTGCCTTCCTTTTGTTGTCATTTTTAATCAGTTCCTAGGTCGAGGATCACATATAGGTCTGAATTTGTCTCCTCATTTATCTGTTCCTCTGAAGGGTCTATAATTTGGGTCTCCCGTTCTCTATTTACTAAAAAAAAAACTCAGGCTCCCTCATTGTTTCCATCCTTGATAGTTGGTATTTTTTGTCCTTATCATTTCAGCCCTAAATACTTGAAGAAAAATGACTGGGTGTGTCTCTGAGGAACATATTTGAGCCTTGTAACATTCCTAAGTTCTTTCTCCTTGGAGAATTTTTCATTTACGGGCTCAAATGGCTGTTTTTCTGTATTTTACGATTTGACGGGTGTTTCTCCTAGTAAAATTTACATCCTTGCATCAACAAGAAACATGGCCTCTTTTGGTTGGACACGGCTCAGCTGATTACTTCGAAAATTCTATGAATTGCCTTAACTTAAAAAATTTCCCACGTGGAGGAACAATGCTCATTTGAAGGTTTTATTTTGGGTTTTTCCCTAGAGTAACACCAAGAGGACACATGGAGGTTCCATTGCTTCACCCAGACTTAGGTAAATTTTATGCAAAAAAAAATAGTTTGGTGGGACAGGGACATGTGGCAAGCCCGCCCTCATTCAAGGTCTTAAACTTGGGCATCATTTTGAAGAAGGGCCAGGAGGACACTTGTAGGTTTCCACTCACTTTTCATTTTGCTTGGAATTTTCAATGGCCAAAGGAGACTGCGATGGATCCTGACACATGGCACCCTTCACTGAGCTTCAATCCTTCAAACAAATTTTGCATGGCCAGGACACATGGCAAGCCCATGCTATTTCAAGGTCCCAAATTTTGTGGAACATCTTGAGGTACACCATTGTGACGCGTGGTACTTTGAAAATTCAAAAGGGGTGGGGAAGCAGACCATCAGGGGAAACTTAAAAATTCTTCCACTTTGTCTCAAAAGGGTTAAACTATAAAAAATGGCCCACAAGCCTGACAAAAGAAAGGTCAAAGTTTGTTTTGAGTCAAAGGGGCGAGGTGGCGGACCATCAGGGGTAACTTAGAATTTTTTCCTCTTGTATCCAAATGACTAAAATCATCAAAATAACCCACAGGCCCAATGGAAAAAATGTCAAACCTCTCCCCAGTCAATGGCAGAAGTGTGGAACTTCTAAGAAAAAGTGGGAAGTTTTCCCTTTGTGGGAAAATGAGTTAAAAGCATAAAAGGGAGCACGGTTCTACTGGGACCCACATTGGAAACTAGAAGCGGAAGGATGGAGCTGCGGGGGAATCTTGGCGAATTTTATTTTTTCCAAAAAAAAAGGTCAAATGGCAAAAAAAATTCATGTTTCCTTTGGGGCCCACCTTAGGACACGTGTCAAGCCCATATTTCAGAAGTGGAGGTATAGAGAAAAATGTGAAATTTTTACTTTTTTTCAAAGGGTCGTAAAAATTCAAAAGAAATCCCCTAAGCTCAGTTTTGAATCTTCCGTGTGGACGGCCTAAATTCAAAGTAAAAATCAACGGTAGTTGTGTGTCTAAATCTAATTTTTCCCCCATTTCTACTAAAATGCTCCTGGAAGTGTGAGTCTTCATGATTTCTTGTTATTTTCTACACGCCAAATAGAGAGGTGAGTTAATTTTGATATCTAAGTTTGGTGGGGAAGATCTGGAGACGTCTTTCTCTATTAAAATGGTCTGACTATCAGGCCCGATCTGGTTTTCCATTTTTCTTCTCTCGAGCATGCAAGGAACCAGATTTGAAAGATTAGGGGCGAAAGTGGTTCGTGAATAGAAGGAAGATTAATTCACCAGAGGAAGGAGTTAAATGTGGGAAGTATTTGAAGAGATCTTCCCCCTAAGCACCTGGTGACTTTTTGTAGATTTGATTCTGGGAATCATGATCGTGATCATCGCAAGCACATGTAGCACTCAATGTTAGGATTTTTGGGGGGAAAATGGGTCTGTTGTAAATGTTATAAATGGCACAAAATTATCATGCAATTGTTGGAGTGTTAGGGTTTAGGACTGATTTTTCTAAATAGAATTTTTTTTGACACAGTCCATCCATTTTGAGAAGCCGTTTGAGAAGCTTGTATATCTCTTTTGTATTGAATCTGATCGTGTTAAGGTGGTTATGAGTGTACAACCATTGACAAGCTCTGAGATTGTTCTAAAAACTTTCCCCTGTTGATAGATCAAATGAAATTTGAGTTATTCTGTGTTATCTTGAGCAAAATGTGTCTATTTTATCTCTGAATGTATGCAAGTAGTTTTTATTGTTTTTGGTGCAATCTTGTATTAAAATCTGATTCAATCACATAGGTCTCAATCCTTGTGACAGTTTAGTGGCATCTTCTAATTTCATTTCTAGATGAGATTTCATCTGGGATTGGAATAAATGATTTAAAATGACTTTTCTTTCATCTGTTAATATATATTTTCTATAAGCCTCTAGGTTTACCTTGGCATGATTTGGCTTAGATCTTGATGCTTTATTGGGTTTTCTAACTCAACCCTTTGTGATAGAATATCAAAGATTGTGTGAAAAAGTGCTAATCTGGGCCTCCATTGAAGCACATATTTTGGTTAAAGAAACACATTATCTATTATGTGGCATTTTTTTAGTTTATCCTTCCATTTTGTAGGATTCCTCATGGATCTGGCGAGTGAAGTTCATCTTGCACCACCTCCCACCCAAAAAAAATTATTCAAAAACAACTAATCCTACTTGTACTACCCCTGTTTGTCATGTGTGTATGCCAATGCATAATCCCCATCACCAAAACATCCACAAACAATCAGGATCCCAAATGTCTTTAGTAACCTTTACCTTGTTGTGAAAATATCTCCATGATCTAGAATTGAAAACTCATGAGACTTAGATTTAGTGTGTTGATCATATTTTCCCAAGGTCTTCTCTATAAAATTTGTGTAAAAGAAGAATTTACCAGGATTCTTGAATAATAGAGGTTAAAAAATAAGTTCTCTTACCTTGGTTGAAAGGCACAAACTAAAATAGTTAGGATCAGATCACATCCTTTTAAGGTGCTACCCACTCCTCTCAGAGTCTGAGTGCTAAAAGGTTATATAGATTGCTTCCCCGGCTACAAAATGACATATATAATCATCTATCTGCCCCTGAATGTCCTGTCAATAACATGATGTTGCTCATCCTTTGAAGGAGATTAGATTTGGGTACCAATATTATCCACAAATGAAAAAATTCTACTACCAAAATATCCAGAAAAAAGTAGGTTTTAAGTGTCTTTAGTAACCCAAACCCTACTCAAAAAATATCCCCATTCTTTAGAAGTGACAACTCGTGAGAGTTAAATTGTGGCCTATTGATCATATTTTCTCAAGGTTCCCATGAAAATTGTGTAAAGAATGATCTCTTCATGTCCTTCACCAACAAAGGTTATAAAATGGGTCCTCTCATCCTGGTCTAAAGGCACGACTTAAAGTACTGAGGATAGATCAAATTTTTTTATATGGTGCTATCCATTTCTCCAGCGCCTGAGTGACAAAGAGCTAGCTGAATCCCTTCCCCAGCTACAAAATGACTTATGATTCATCTATCTCTAAGTATCTTGTTAAATATGTGATCCTTATCAACTTCCAAGGGAGAATCAATTTGAATACCAACACCTTTATGGTGCTGTTGTCGGGAGTATTTGAACACCAAGGAATTATTTACATTCCTAGCGAATTATTTGAAATCTCAAACTTATTTTTACGATAACAACACGTGAATGGCTCTGTATCGAGGGATATTCAAAGACATTCTTATATCTAGCCTTGGTAATGTTACTTACATGATCTAAGTGCAAATACATTTTTTAAATGCCATCCTTTGTTGAGATCTATAAGATTTGTGCAAGTTATAAGTTATGCGTGCAATATTTCAAGTTTCTAGTGGTTATTGCACTAAATTTATATCATTAGTGATAAATATTAGTAAAGGAAGGTCAAATCTGCTAAGCTTTGTAGGATTAAGTGTTGATAGATATTTGACAAGTCATTTATAGTACATTTGCACAACTAAGGTGAAAATCCTTAGTGGCAATTATGTGTTCATTTAAATTTTGATAAATACTAGTGCCTTAACCTATATTACGTGAAATCTGTCACTAATATTTGTAAATGGAAGGAAGAAGATATTTCTTCACTAAAGACCCTACCAGAAGGTTGTTCCCAGAATTAGGTAAGACAAATTCAGAAGGAAAAAGAGTCTAGAAAATAGTTAGAGATTAAGAATCAAGAAAAGAGTTATCCATTGTGGAAAGTGATCACCCTGCAGTTGAGGATTACCATTCTTCTTCAAGTGATTCTGAATTAGGTAATTTTCATATAGATTTGAATTCTCTACTTGGAGAGGGGCCTTCATTTGTGTCTGATAAGTGTGCTTCTTAGTCTGTCCTTGTATTTTCAAAAGTTTATAGGGTTTTCCATGAAACAAAGTCTTTAGAGGACATTCATTTTGAAAATTATACTCATGTGTTCCAAAGACCCCTTGTCCCTCATAATTTTGTATCTCCTGTAAGATCACCTCCTCAAAAAAATATGGCCCATCCCCCAATCAAACCTCCTTTTTTGTGAATAATTTTGGACCTATAAATTTTAGAGCTATGGCTGGATATCTAAATGTAGTGCCACAAGATGTTAGAAAGAGACTGCCAAAATTTCAAGGGAATAATGCTATCACTAGTGATCAACATTTAATTTTTTTTGTCAATATGATGGAAGACTTTGAGATTGAATTCATACTCTTTAGGAGGGTGCACATGAATGGTATAAATATTTTGCAGATAACTCAATAGAATCATGGACAAAAATGAAAAATTCTTTTAGATTGCAATATGGGGATAAGACAGATCTTAGGTTTCTTTTGTCTAAATTTGAAAATATTATGAAGAATCCTAATGAATATGTCCATGACTTCAAAACTCAGTTGAATAAGACCCTAAATAGGCTACCTATAATCCTAAGACCAAGCGATGTTTCCTATCTGACAAAATATTTTGATGCTTTTGACAAAAAGGTTGCTTATTATTTGAGGGATAAAAACCCTAGAACTTTGAGGCAGGCCTTCACCATGGATTTGCAGATTGAAAACAATATCAAAGTAGTTAGTAAGGCTCCTAAGAGGGAAGGAATCAATTTGATCAATAGAGAGAGGCCTCAGTCAAGTAAGTCTATTAATCTGGAAGAGGTTGTAAAAACTTTGGTCGGACCTGTTAAAGAAAAATCTTACAAACTGGCTAGAGTAGAGAAGGGCATTGGATAAAGTTTCCAAGGTCAGCATAAGCCACAAGGTCAAGAAATATTTGAAAATCATCCCAGAGGTGATCATAGATCAGATGAAAGGGGTAAAGGGCCCGTGGGATTAGGAAATAGACAGCACCAACCTCTGGAAAATAGATTGGTGCTAGATCCTTTAGCTGTCACAGTTGCTACTGTTGAAGAGGTCCATGATATGGAGTGGTGTGATAGATGTTTCTTGCCACATTCCCTACGTGATGAAGATAAATAATTATTAGAATCTGATGATGATGAAACAAATGATGATGCATCCATGATGGATTTCTCTGTAAGTTCACAGCAGGGAGAAACCTCAACTGAGTTGATAAGCGATAGAACTATTGAAAACTTGTGGGATTGCATCCACCGAGTATTACCTCTTCCTCCCACTCATACTTTTGAAATTGATATGGTACAAGATTTTGAGTTTCCTAATAATTATTTTGAGTACTTAATGGCATTAAAGATTAAAAATTATGATGGAGGAACTAGTTTAGAAGAGAACAGACAATTGTTAATGAATGCAGTAGTTGCTGACGAAAAAGAATAGAATAACAGGAGAAAATTTGTCAAAAGGGTAGGGCCTCAGGCCAAACCAAAAATTCTAGTGATTACCAGTATCCCTAAGGAAACCCCTAAAAAATATGGATCTGGCAAAGGCTTTATTGCCCCAAATAAAACATGTGTTCCTACCCATGCTCAGACTGTGAAAAATCCCGTGCCATCAGATGAATTTGTAAACCTTCTTCCTAATATTTCCTTATGAAATATGTTCCTTGTGACATAGCCCAAATCTTGAGTCAGATCAAGATTAATGATCCTATTTTTGAATTTCTTATAATCCCTGAGCATAAGAAGAGGGTGTTTGAGTATTTGGGGCTTACGGAATAAAAGGTCACCCAAGGAAAAAATGTAAACAATGTAGAGGTTCCTCCTGCCATTGTAGAATTAGAAAAAACACAAGCATTAGAGGAAGTGGGTGAACCACCTGAGGTTTTTTTGGGAACTTATTTGGTTTAGTCTCAACTGAATGTGGATCCATTTTTCACTACTTCAATTATTAAGGATAGGTTGTTACATAACTACATGTTTGATTAAGGAACCTTATGTAATGTAATACCTCTTGAGCTCATGAATGAGTCAAATATAAAAGTAACAACTTATGGGAAATGTACTTCCATGGATTAAAGAGAGGTTCCAGTAGTTAGATGTGTCAAGGGTTTAGTAGTGCAATTGGTAGCTTATCCAGGAAAGTACTTAAATTTGAATGTAGTAATTGTGGATTATCATGCTAAGTGGGGAATGTTGCTATCTAGAATGTTGACAGCTAGTGTGGGTGGAAATGTGCAAATGGACATGTCTTATACAACCATACCAATTGAGGGCAGCCTTGTGAAGTTATATGGTGAAAATTAAATGTCATATCTCATTGAGGACCCCAACAATGCTTCTTATGAAGTATTGCACATAGACATTGATGTTGATAACTCTATGACATTTGTTGTTTTCAAGGAGTATGAAATTGATCAATGCAGATATCCTGAGTAGGTTGAGCTATGTTGTTTCTCTTTTCCATCCAAGTTGATGGTAAGATAGTAACTTGGATGGAAATGAGAAACAATCATATGACCATTTGTTAAAAATGTATCAGAACAGCTTAGCATGGTCATGTCATTAATCAAAAGCACTTGAAAATTTTCCTTGATTGTTTTATTTGAATCAAGGTGCAAATCATTGTATAGTGTATAGTCTTATGGTTTTGTTCTAATTTTTTTTGTTTCTGTTTTGGTTTTTCTTGGTCCCTGGTGAGCAGTTTTTGTTGGTTTCTCAATTTGTTTTGGGAGATTTGGTTATTGTCTTTTTGATCTACAGGCTTGTTTTTTACTCCATTTCCCAATGGATTTTTGGCACATGGTCTACTCTTTTGTTCTTGTTGCACTCACAAGGAGTGCCCATCCCCAAGGCAGAGTTGATGTTGGTGCTTAATTTAATCTCACCCTATTTGTTCAAAATGTCTCAGTTTGTACGGTTTGAAAGATTTTTCCTTCATTTGGTTGTCATGGTCAGGCCTTTCCTTTGGTCGAGGATCACATTAAGTCTAGATATTGTTTTCCATTTCTCTGTCCATGAGAAAGAATTTGTAATTTGGGCATGAATTCAGGGTTATCCCTTCCTTCTATTTTTCCATAGTCATGTTTTCCTTGTTAGTATTTGTCCCAATATCCAAGGAAACGTGGTGTTTCCTGATTAGATGCGGCCGAATGGGTTTTTTGGGTGAAATTTATCACTTTTGTCACATTTTTTAAAAATACCAAATTGGCCCTGAAGCCTCGATAGTATCTAATTGGTTATTTAACAAACATGGAGTGGCAGAGAAAAAGTCTTACTTTGACCTTGAAGAAGGACACGTGGCTATTTTTCAAGTTACAAGTGGGGAGGTGGGTCACCAAAGCATTTTGTAGTTTTTTGAATTTTTTTACGAGGGAGCAAAGTTATGAAATAATCCGCAGCTTTGTTGGGGCCCATGCATCAAAAGTTAGAAGCCGAGAGGTGGGCCACCGGGGCATTTTGAAACTCCTAGGATCACTTCAACTCAAAGCTTGTCCACGTGGAGGGCCTGCACTCATTTCAAAATTGGCCTCTCTGTTTCACCTTTGAAGTTATGCCAAGGAGACACGAGGAGGTTTCCACTGGCCCTGCCCATACTTAAACTTTTCTTCAAGTGGCTGGTGCAGATTTATCAGACCATATACATGTGGAGGGCTTGCACTCATTTTAGGATCTACCTCTAGGTCCTACCTTCGTAGTTGTGCCAAGGAGACATGTGGAGGATTCCACTAGCTCCTCTCTATACTTAAGCTTCTAAAAAAAAAATTTGATGCTTGGGACACGTGGAGGGCTTACACCTGTTTGGGGACCTGCCCTTGTACTTTACTTTTGAAGGAGCACCAAAGGAACACATGGAAGTTTCCACTGGATCTTCCCATACTTAGAATTTTAAACGGCTGAAGGAACTTTTTTGGATCCTAGGCACATGGCACCTTCCACTGGTCCTTAAAATACTTCAATAACTTTGTTGGGATGAGACACGTGGTGAGCCCACATTTTTTTGGGGTCCCTGCTTTTGGGCACCATATCAAAAAAGAGATGAAGAGACATGTGGAGGACATTGTTGGCTCCTCTTTTAATTGATAATTTTAAAGGGCCAAGGTAATTTTCTTGGGGACAGGGAATGGTGAGAGCCTACACTCGTTTGAGGTCCCACCTCTAAACTTCATCGTTGAAGTTGCGCCAAACAAATGCGTGGAATCTTCAACTGGGCCTTCCCATACTCTGAATTTTAATCATCTGATGTAATTATCTAAGGTCTTGAACATGTGGAAGGCCCACATTCATTTGGGAACCTGCCTCTAGAATTCACCTTTGGGGTTGCACCAAGAAAATATGTGGAGGATTCTAATGACTCCTCTTTGCACTTGGCCGACTCAAACTCGCAGTCCAAGTATGTCAAATAATCCATACACAAACACTCATTTCTAAGAGGAACAAATGTAGGCATCCATGCGGGGGCACTCATTCCTCAATGTGTATTGTCGAGGATAAAAAGGATTGCTTGTCAGATCCATCTATACAGAGCCACCGAAAAATGATTAAAAAGGAGATTTATCAGATGATAGAATAAAAGAATGATTAGGACTGTCAAAAAGTTATGGCATGGCATCCCAATAATGGTTGAGGGTATGAGAAATGTGATCAATTCATGATTTTTCCACCTAGAAGCTTTAGGTGTAAATTTTTTAAACATCACTTTCTGAGAGAAATTGGTAACAAGTAAAGGATTCCTCAAATATTCTTCTTTTTAAGGGAAAAATTTGGGACAAGTGAGCAAGTGAAATGACTAAATGCTATGAGGATACTCTTCCAAAAGGTCGGGGGTTTACTTTTTATGAGAAAATTTGAGAAATCACATCCTCCTAAGAGACCATGTGAGAAACCTATTAATCTGTTGTGTTTTAGATTTGATCACATCAAAATGGTTACAAGTGTACAAACATTGAGAAGCTCTGAGATTGTTCAAGAAAATTTACCCTGTTGATAAATCTAATAGATCTCAAATTAATTTTTGTTGATCTTGAGTAAAATTGTGCTTTCTTTTATTTCATATTGTATTCAAATGATTTTGATGTTTCTGTTGTAATGTTATGTTAAAACCCCTCCAAATCACACAGGATCTTGTCCCTATGATAGTATAGTGGCATTTACAATTTCATTATGAGAAGATCCTTCATCATGTAATGAAATAAACAATTTAATATCAATTTAATGTCATTTTTTTGATAAATATTGTCTGTAAGCCTTTGAGTGTATCTTAGGCGTGAGGAACCAGGGGTTGTTAATGTTTATTTGAGTCTTTAGCTCAAGGATTCGTGTTGAATTATTAAATATTGTGTGAAACCATGCAGATTTGGGGCTCCATTGATGCACACCTTCTGGTTGAAGGAATATTTTGGCTATTATGAAGCTTTATGTTGTTAAGTATTCCAATTGTTGTAAAGGTTCTCAAAGATCTGGTGAAATCAACTTTGTCTTGCTTAATCCCCACCAATAATTTTGAATAACCATGAATCCTACCTAAGGTACCCTTACTTGTGCTCTGTATCCACAAATGAACAAATTATACTACTAAAATATATAGAAGCAAGCAGGTTTTAAGCGTCTTTAGTAACCCGAACCATGCTAAGAAAATATCCCGATTCTTTAGAAGTGACAACTTGTGAGAGTTAAATTTTGGCGTATTAATCATATTTTCTCAAGGTTCCCCTAAATTTTTTGAAAATAAGGATCTCTTCATATCCTTCACCAAAAGAGGTTACAAAACGGATCCTCTCACCCTGTTTGAAAGGATGACCTAAAGTAGTGAGGATAGATAAAATCCTTTTATATGGTGTTATCCATTTCTCTAATGCCCAAGTGACAAAGAGCCAGTTGAATCCCTTCCCCGGATACAAAATGAATTATGATTCATTTGTCTCTAAGTATCTTTTTAAATCTGTGATGCTTCTCAGCTTCCAAGGGAGAATCAATTTGGATACCAACACTATGATTGTGGATGCATTTTCCAAATTGTGGAGGATTGTTATCACCTCTTCTAGTATGTATCTTTCTTCTATTTTTCACACATTCAAAAACTATCCTCATTCCCTCCTTTTCTAGTGTATTATTTCTTTAGTGTACTCTTTATTTTCATGCAATATCCATCCCTGGTCCCTTGTAAAGTTAGATTAGGATTACATAGTTTTCCTTCATTAGAGTAGATTGTGGGAGGTAGTTTAGGATCAGGAACCAGCCTTCTCTGGAGGATCATGTCAAGCCCACAAGTCCCACATCTTGAGAGATGATTCCATGTTATCTAGCCACATTGTGAGATTAATCACACACACTTGTGCAAACCATAGGGTGTTATGGTTTGGAGATAACAATTTGTACTTGAAAGCTTTGGTGAATATAAAAAGCTGACTTATTCCTCCATATTCGAAAATATTTTGCAGTGTGTTACAATTAATTAGATGTATGCAATAGTGAATATTATTAACTCCTCTTGCATTTAATAATTTCTCAGCACTAGTATCATCTTGTTTAGCTATTTTGCAAACATATAAGTGTATTTAGGTACCTTGTGGATGCAAAATTAATTAAACAAAGTATGAAGTGAAGCTTTTTAGTCATTTCATCTTTTATTAAGTGTTTGATACAAATAATTCTCACACATAATTTGGTGTACCACCTTCTATTATTTTAAATTTTTCTTTCATCTAACCCTAATCTCAGTAAAAATATATATTTTCAGTTATTCATAAAAGAGAGCCAGACTTTTTGGAGGTTTCCCCCATTCCGAGACACACACAATTCAGGGGGAATCCCATTGTTCTGTTCTAAGTTAGAATTCAAATTTCCATCTAGAAAAAGGAGTATTTTGGACCGATAATAATTTTTTGGCATGTCGGGTAGGACAAAGAACCAAATTTTTGAGTTATTCATAGCATGCAATTAATGATGAGTTTCTCACATGGCTATTCCTAAAGAGTTAATTGATCAAGATCAGCAACCTTGTTTTAGTAATTATTAACACACAACATGATTTGATTGAAGATTTAAGAGTTGGATTCCTTAGAGAACCGCTCAATCAGTACCAACAACTTTCTCCCTTAATAGTTTTGGATGAAGAACAAAACAATTTTTGTTGTTACAGGGAAGAATAATCACTTCCATGAGGGTCTAAACTATTATTTTTCCATGATCTATGTCTGCAATAAGATCTAGAGCATCGGTAATAATTCTTCCCCTTTATTTTGTGCAATTACCTATATATTCAATTAGAAGAAGAAGGGTTAGAAATACTACACCTTATTATAGGCCTGGTTTTGGTAATCCTCCTTCTCCTTCATCCAAATTTTATTTTTCAGATCCCAATCTTTCTAATGGCTTCCTAGCAAGCCAGATCCTTTGTAAATTTTATTACTGGAAACCCTCTTTTAATTTTGGTTTATCATGATATACCCATTGTTTCTCTCAAAATTCTTTCATATTTTATTGGTGAAAACCATGTTACCCCAGTTGAATAGATTAGAGATGTAGAAACCCTTTTTTCAGTACATAATATCACACACGAGGATGTTTCTCTAAGGGTGTTAGCTTCCTCTTTTAAAATTCAAGCCTTATAGTGGTACACAAATTTTGAAGTAGGAACAATAGGCGCTTGGGATGTTTTAGGTGTCTCTTTGTGTAATAAATTTGAAGATAAACAAGACCATTTATCCATTATTGAACAGTTTTCCACTATTAAGCGTGCACCCCAAGAGTTCATGGCCAATTTTAACTTAAGATTTACCAGAACTTGGGAAAGAATTCCAATTGCAGTCAAGCCTTCAACAGAACATGTTTTTTTGTATTATTTGCGTGCATTAAATAGTGACATTGCTGTTATGATCTAGTCTATGGGTGGAACCACTCTTCCCGCAACCTTTAATATTGCAATAAGAGTTGAAAACAACCTTATACAAGCTGGAAAATTGGCTCCCAGACATGTTATGCCTATCTATGTTGAGTTAGCTCCTATTCCATCAGCTAGAAAGTATCCATAGTTCCTATAGTTCAGCCTAGTGAAATATATGACTTGAAAGTGGCTTTTAAAACTATGGGAAACAAGATTGTTTAGTTAGAAAGTAATCAAGGCCAAGCAAGCAGGCCATATTAATCACATTTCCCAAATTTCAACAATTACAAATGTCAAGGCTATAGACTGTATCAAGGAAAACCACCTATTATAATTGTTAGGCCTCTTGTTACAACAAATCCTAATGCTCCTACAACTTCAAGAGCATTAGTTCCCATGCAAACAAATATTGCCCAAGATGCTAGTGTGTAGCCTAGTGGTTCAAATGCATCTACAAATATGGTTCCTGCAAGGGTTTTCTGTACCACAAATGACTCAAGAAGAAGCATTTAATCATTTTCAAGAGAGTATGTTTCTTGCAGCACATGCAGATCATATTTTGGCACAAGAACAACAGGGGAAGCCAGATGCTACCTTGGTAAATTTTGAAACAATTGATCATGTGGCTGTAAATCATGAAATTAGAGCACAAGATAGAGCTGATTTTGTTGCAGCAGTTACCAGATCAAAGAAAAGATCCATGGAGGCTAATGTAAGTGACCAAATTATTGTACCAACTTGTGAAAATAAAATTAATACTACTGGTTAGAGTTATGAACCACTTACTATTCAAAAAAAGGTTGTAAAAAATTAGTTTAGGATAGGTGTTGTTCTGTTCAACATTATTAATCATATGAATAAATCTAACATTACTATGAGCATGTGGGATATGATGTCTATTCTTGGACAAAAATACTTTCTGGTCCAAGAGCTTGCGAGTCTAAAATTACAATCAAAACATGCTGACCATATAGAAAACACAACCAATGTGGTGATGGTAATTGCAAACCAACAAGTTAAAGGTTAAAAAAAAAAGTATTTCAGCCAAAAACAACAGTAAAAGAGGTAAAAATAGTGGTTAAATAAGTCAAAGTGATTAAGCCACCTCCTTTCTACATTTATGTGATTATTAAAATTTCTTTAGTTCATAATTGTATGGTTGATAGCGGAGCTAGTAGTATTTTTATGTAAAAATTAGTGGCTGAAAATATGGGTCTTAAGTATGAACCAAGTACCAAAGGAATTTTGCAGCTTGATGGTTCATCTACTAAGGCCATTGGAATTATTAAGGATTTAAATATAAATTTTCCATGCCCATGTGTTACAATCATATAGGATGTGATGGTGGTGGATCTAGCACCTTATTTTTCCATGTGCTCTTTTAGAGACTTCACATCCAAGATTGGTGGTTACCTTTCAGAAAATTGGACTTATCTAGTTTTCAGAACTTTTTATGGAGCTAAGGTAACTATTAATTGAGAGCCTTTGTCAAATTTTCATATTGATCCTTTTACACCTAGTGTTGTTAATGCAAATTATGTTGTAAGTGAAGAGCAACTAGATGATTCAGAGGCTGAAACTGGTTATGCCTTAGAAGGTGTCCCAGATCTGTTCAAATATCAAATAACTGATGAAGATCATGTCCATGACCCATTGAAAATTATTAAAGATCAGGTTATTGAAGGACAAGGCCTTGGAGTGTATTGTATTCATGAGGACAACACTATAATTCCTTCTTTGGAGAGAGAAAATCAACAAGATAATGGTTTGTGGAAACTTTATTTTGATGGCTCCAAAAACCAGCATGGTTTAGGGGCTGGTTTAATGTTTATTTCACCTTCAAAACAACAATATTTTACTTCCATTAAGTTCCAGTTTTTATGTTCTAACAATGTTATAGAATATGAAGCCCTTGTTCATGGTTTAGAGTGGGCAAGAAAAAAGAAAATCACATATTTGCAGATTTTTGGGGACAATGGTTTTTTTTCCACCAGGTTAGAGGTTTTAATACTTGCAAGAACCCATTAGTCAGAACTTACATGCATAGAGTATGGGATTTACTTGATGATTTCCTTTATATTAATGTTAAAGTTATCCCTAGAGATAAAAAATAAACATGTTGATAAACTTGTTGCAATAGGTTAACAATTTTATATACTTACTGATGTCAGAAGTGATAAATTTAAGCCACATATAAAGATTTTTGTGAGACCTTCACTCCCTGAAAATGATATGAATTGGAAGATTTTTTACAATGATGCACACATAATAGGATTTATACAAGAAGAAGTAGATTTTAATGCTCAAAATCAAGGAAAAGTGAAGAAAATCATTACGTAGATCAGATATTATAGCTGAAAATGAACAAGATTATGAAAGGAATTATAACTATTATCTCTCAAAATCGCACCCTAGTTGAAAAATGAATGCAGGGGTTCTAATCTTTCTTTGAATCTCTCACTTTTGTAGATACAATGGAAACACCTCAGGTATGTGGGTATACCTATTATAGAGGTGATTCTCTGGTATAAAGGCTAGTTCATTTTTGATGTATCATACACTAATTTTTTGGGGTTTTTAGGGTAAAAAAATGACTATAACTAAAATTGAAAGGTGGTGATACACCAAACTTGTTAAGGGATTTGACTGAGTATATGAAAAATAAAATTGAGAATGAATTTTGGATGCACGAACCAATGGTTTTAAGAAGAATATTAAGACAAAATACTTTGTGTATTAAGGGACTAAATCACAACAACACAATAAGAGAAACATGCATAGTAATATTATGCAAAAATTACTAGATTCGTAGCAGGGTAAGATGATTAATTAGGGAATTGACATCCATAAGAATCAATAAAGAGAAAAAAAATGAATGCAAATAATTGGAAAGGTAGAAATTAATTCTCATTGAAGGGACCAAATTGAAAAAAATATATTTTAGCACTCCTATGTCCAAAAATTTCTCCCTGTGCCTTGCAATTGTACACAACATATAGCAAGATAATTTACCCATCCCATCCTCAAAATAGTATAAAATTTGTACTCGCCCATGCATGCTAATTTTACCCCTTTATAATAAATAAATAAAGGAATAAAATAAACATGCCAATTATAGTGAGGCATTAATAGCCTTAGTTACAAAATTCAATTTTAGTCTAAGTGTAGTTGACTGATCTATTTTTAATAAAATTAGGTGAATAATTTGGCTAATAATAGAATTTTCTTGTTGTGTAAGTCTTATCCAATGTGTGTGCAATATTTTTATTCTTCTTCTTTATGTGACACTTACAACTTGATCCACTTGCAATGATATTTTTAGCATTATTTAAATCTCCCCCCTTGGATGCACCTGAAAAAATTAATCTCCTTATATGATCAAAAATAATTATTTTGCCTTTGATAATTTGCAAAACACTCACCCAATGCACGCTGTGATGTTGACATCTATGCAAGAAAAATAATTCATGCTGAAAATTACATCTTTGTCCTTTTATAATTACATGCATAATATTATCATCATGTAACCAAGATAATGTATTTGTTCTAAAATCAAAATATTTCGTCCTATGGGAACCACCATGATCATGATGCAAAAACAAATCCCCTTGCATGAATAATTGCCACTTGTGCCTCCTTTTCCAATTCAAGGATATTAAGGTAATTTGGATTGTTTGAGGAATTTTGATTCCTTTGACCTGAAATAGGAATACATGTTACTTCATCTTTTGTTGTCATCATGGTTGAAAAGGTGACTGACCACCTTGACTATTTTTCTTAGACTATAGTCACGGGTCATATTTGATTTGATTGGTATATTACGCACACCTTAGTCTAAGATCAAACCACAATACTATTTAGAATGAATTTGGTTCTCCTTTTGAATAATCATGAGTATGATATAATCCACCCCCCTTTTGAATAATCATAAGCATCCTAATTCTTTTTGCCTTTATAATTAATCTTGTATAATAATATTTGAATAAGGTAATGATTTACATTTTTAATGATCATTGTGGTCAGCATTTGATCTTTGTTTGCCTATAGTTTTGGACCCTTAATAGTTCAATGAAAATGATTTAATGACTTGGGTATTGTTCCCCTATCCAAGATGGCTTCACCATTTTGATGATTATGTCAGTGGTGTTGATTTAACTTTGAGTTTGCATTGAATTTTATGTTTCATTTCGAATGTTTATCTATGCTCTACTTAATCTTCACTATCGATCTGTGACTCCATGGTTAGGGTTCAAGTTTTGTAATAGATGTGGTTGGTGCTCTATCAACCATTCATTTATTTACCATTTGATCTCAGCCACTGATTCTAACCCATAGTTGAAGTATAGGGCTTGAGTTTTCTTCGAATCTGGCAAATGAATTGTGGCCATTGATCTATGTACCCTTGAAACCTTGAAGTGTTGATCTTTTGATCCATGGTGAGCGAGGTAGTTGGTAGTAGGTCTATTCTTTATCGATGATATTGTACGAAGGAAATTGTGGTCATTGATGCTGACTCAGATGAGTTAGGTTTGATTAAAATCTCACCAATCTTATCATTTTCTCATTTTTGCTTTCTCATTTTGAGTGGTGAATCCCAGGACATTTTTCTACTCACCAAATTTGATTATTTTTTATCTTTCTCATTCTGCAACTAATGAATATAACTCTATTTTGAGCTCTGAAAAAGTGTGACCATCATTGTTGTTTGATATTGAGATCAATTTTTCCTTTGTAAATCAGTTTTTGGAGTCTCTGAATGTCTACATTCTACGTCATATTTTCCCTATTATTTTTTAATTTTTGACCCTGTACTGTTCCATTTCCATGCATACGATTCAATTTTTCCATTCTCTGTGAGCTTCTTGTGCATATATCTTATTTAGCTGTGAATTTTTTTGTAATGAGATATTTGGTTCGAAGCTTTTTTAGAGGATTTTCTATATATGATACTTGTTATCTTTTGGTCTACTAGCGTGGTTGTTCCTTCTATGCATGAGTACGGGATTGAAACTTAAAAAAAAAATCATTTGATTCTCACTATGGAATGGCCCTTGTAATTCATTTAATGGTCTTTGTTGTTGTAGAAGGTGAGCCTCTTTTCTTAAAACTGTAATTGATGCTTCCATTACTAATTTGTTTTGCGATTTCCTATAGTAATTTTCATGTTGCTAAAACCTTTGTGGTTTCTTGTTTTTTTTGGCACTATGATCTCTTTTGAGTTCAAAATCCATTATGGGTCTTATTTTTTTAATGCCTCCTTTGAGGGTTTCTTCAAATCTGAACCCAACCTAGTAAGTTCTTTCTCTATCTTGAATATATCTAAAAAATTTCAACAAATATTTGATGGTTGTTATTTATTCTTAAAGTTCATTTGGTTTTTGCATCATTGATGTGATCTTGCGATTATAGTTAAAAACTACTTCTAGTTTTCTTTGTTTATGCAATACTTAACCCAAAATAATTTTTAGGTGATTGTGTTCGTTTCTATGGAATATTTTTTAGGATTCGTTGAATACTTGCTATCTTGTTTTGAGAGAGATGAACTTTGATGGTGTCTATTTTGGAGCTTGATATAATGGAATTTTCATGAATTTACATGTATTTCTTGGCATTTTGATTCTATAAGCTTCATATCAATCCTTTGAAGTTCTTTTGTAGCTACTTATGCATTCTTTTATCACTCTTTAGTATTCCAAATGGATCATTTTTCTCATTTGGGTGATTTTTTTTCTGCAAATCTAAGCTCATTCGATTTGGGTATTCACATTTCGCATTTCTTCATTTGTTGTGTTAAGGCACTATGGATTAATTTGTGCATCTAAGTTATTAGTAGTTGTAATCATTGATTGAAACCCTACTCTGGATGAGGATTTGATTTGTTCCTCCTAAATTATTTGATGAACTATTCTCTGCATTATTTCTTCTCTTTATTTAAAAAAATGAGCTCATTTTTCTTTATTGTGGAGCCTATTGAACTGATTTTATTTTTTTGTTCTTTTTATCAAACCCATGTTCACAACTTATTATCGGTATCTTTACTTTTTTCACATTTGATAGAACTGTTATCCAAAATTCACCCCTCAAGGTAATTTTGATAACATGCATCAAATTCTTTAGTCCCAAGCAATTATATTGATTCAGGGTGAAAATTCATGTTTCTAGGGTCCCCTCATATTTTTCTAACTCCCCTGGCCAAGAGGAAGGGAGCAAGTTCTGAGAAAATGTGAAAAAATTGCAAAAAAACAAGCTCGGGCCAGGAAAAATCATGAAAAATGGCTAAGTCCTAGTTCAGGCGGTCCTTGGGACATCTGGGCGCGAACCAGCCGGAAGGCCACCAGGCGGTCTGCGCAGCATTTGGGAGAAGTGGGACAAAGGGACGCACGGGATGCGAAAATCCGAACTGGCCGAAATTTGAAAAAAATTGACTAACTATTGAAACATGAAGTCTGGGACATCTAGGCAATTAGTACGCGAACCGGCCGGATCAGCCAAAATGAGTCAAGGCAGCCCAAAATAGTCTGGGACGCGCGGGACAAAAGTATGTGAACTGGCCGAACCTGGCGAAATGAGTCAAGGCAGCCCGAAACAGTGTGGGATGCACGGGACAAAAGTACGCAAACTGGCCGATTCGGCCGAAACAGGGAACTTCAGCATTGGGACATTCCGGACAAAGGGACGCGTGGGACGCGAAAAGCCGAAGCGGCCAAAGGCAGAGGAGAAAAGTCAACATTTGACCCGTGGAACTTCAAACGACCATAACTTTTGACTCCGAGCTCCGATTTTCACAAAATTGGACTTTCTGGATTTCTTATTTTTAATGAGTGTAGATATATTTAAATAACAAAAAAATATTCAGCTCCAGTCAGTCAATGCTCATTCCCGTCAAATGACAGAAAACGCCTGCCAGACCCAAAATAGCTGCCCGCACTCAGAAGGCCATAACTTTTGCATTTCTCAACGAAATCGCACAAAATTGGTACCGTTGGAATCGTGGTTCCGATCCTGATGCAAAAAAATCAAGAAATTCTGGATTTGATGAGAAATTGATTGAGTTTTTTAAGAAAACGTGGCCGGGTTCAGAACAGTGTTTTATTTGGTAGCTGGGAGTGCAATTAAGAGGCATGGTCATCATTCTTTCTCTGCTGCAGCACATGGGACAGTATGGGGAGCCTTTTGCAAGTAATGTACAATCATTTCACTCAATTTAATGCCTCTTACAAGTGGTTGAAGGACAGATTTCGGGATTTCAATTTTCCCTTCTCTTTCCTTCTCTTTTTTCTATAAATTGGAGTGTTGGGCTCATTGTAAAAGAGAGAGTTTTTGGGTAGCAAAGCTCTGCCAAAATTGATTTGTGAAGCTAGTGTGTTACAGGCCCTTGTAGTAGACTCCTTGCATGGTGATCCAGGCCCTTATCTTGTAATAGATTGAACTGTGCATACCATGAAGCAATAAAATACCAGTTTGTGGATGTATCTTCCCCTGCTGTGTTTTCTTGCATTCTTCTTGCCCCTTTAATCTTTCTACAAGAATATTGTGTCTATTTATTATGTTCTTGCAGGGATTCATTAACATTGTGTATGCTTGGAATATTGTTGTGAATGCATTTTGCTAGATTATGGTGAACTGTCATCACCTCTTCTAGTGTGCACTTTGCCCTCTGTATTTTACACATTTGGAGACTACTCTCACACCCTCCTTTTCTGGTGTATCACCGCTTTAGTGTAGGCTTACATTTTATGCATTCTCTCTCCCTGGTCCCTTGGAAATTTAGATTAGAATAGTTAGCTTATCCTGCATTAGAGTAGATTGTGGCAGGTAGTTTAGGAGCAAGAACCAACTTTCTCTAGAGGTCTATCTCAAGTAGCAAGTCCCACAACTTGGAGATAGTACCCATGTTATCCAATCACACTGTGAGTTCAAATATATGCACAGGGGTGCTGTGATTCGGTGATAACAAGAACTTCTGTAGTTTTGAAAGTTATTCTCCGAATCCGGTAAGTTATCTCATTTTATTAAAATGAATGATAACTAGATCGTACCTAGCCAAGAACACAAATGCTAATCAAACACCACAATCAATAAGATGAAAGTAATTCACCATAATAAATTTAGATAAACCTTTGCAAACAAATGAGTAGTAATATCATATATTATTATGGAACTCGATGAAATACAATGAGAATCGACCTTAGTTATATAGGCAATGAATGACAATCTAAGAACCAGTGAAGGTCATAGATCAAGCCATAGATCAAGGAAATAACTATTCATCAAATAAGTAGTCAAGACCATAGATTTAGGATAGAACTATACATCAAGGATCTATTCAATACCATAGATCAAAGAAATAACTAGTCAATACCATAAATCAAGGAAAGAACTATACTTAACAACTAGATAATATCTCTTAATATCTAAATAAGATAAAGGAAATATCCACACACATAAGTGGTTAAGGATAAATACAATTAAGGTAAATAAAGTACCTAGGTGAACATGAGATAAGATAAATACCTACTCTAACACTCCCAATCAAGTGAAGCTAGGGGAAAAAATAGAAGTGGCATGTCCACAGTTTGAGTCCCAACAACTAGGCCTAATGAGGTAATCATGCAAAATAACTAGGAAAAAGGGACAACGCAAGGTACCCAAAACCAGTAACAACAAAGTAAAGAGAGTGAAAAACCAATTGTAAGGTATCCCAAGAAGATTGACTCAAAAAACTCATACAATGCTGAAGAATTTTAGTGTGTACTTTGGTCTTAATCCACTACTCAATCACAAAACTCAAAAACAAATAACACTGGAACTCATTAGAATAGCTCCATATAAGGAGATTATCAACAAAGTGATATCAAAAGTGTAAAATAAACACTAAACATAATTCGATCAACTGCTGAAAATAGGTGTGCCACGATCTAAGAACAAAAAACTAAAGAAACAAGGAAAGGAAACAAACTCTAGAGTGTCACTATCCAAGAAAAGCCAAGGTAACAAGGAAAGGACATGAAACCTGAAGAAGTAGGATCAACACCACATCCTCCCATATTGTTGAATGGGTGGAGTGACACTAAAAATTTGTATGAGTTACCCAAAATAAACTACTTGAACACTGAAAAAAGAACGCTGGACTTCACCAAAATAGATCCCCCACAAGAGATGTTGTCTTCATGCCAAAAGTTTCGAAAATACAGATACAAAATCTCTCAATAAGCAAGAGAGATATACTACACCTCCTAAAGAAAAAATACTCAAAACAAGAATCATTACAATGTAGAAGGTATAGAAAGTGGTTTAAGAGGCTAAATGGTGGATAGCCACACCTGTAGATTCCTCTCAACGAATTTCTATGTCACTACCATGAGTTATCAGATATCCATCCCAAATAAACATGGATGGATGAAGAATATGCCTACATATGACTTATTGCAAAAGACACAATGATTGCATGCGAAGGAACATCAAAATGTGTGTCAAGTTAATCATGTCTGACAGCTGAAATCTCTCATTTCTCAAGCTTGAGTGAAGGTGCAGAACTCATGTGTTTCTCACAATCCTTGGAAAGATGCAAGTGAACATAAATAGGAGCTCTGTCAATGTTTGAGCCCAATAAATAGGGTTCATTTTAAGATATCTCTTAGAAATTGGAGGTGGAAAATACCTAGCGAATATCCTCGGAATTAGTTTCACAGGAATGTGAATTTTTTGGGGGTTTGACAGAAAAATTTTCACCTAATTTTTAAGTGGTGGGACATAAGGCTGTAGATACGTGATAGAGACTTGCTGACGTGCATCAACAAGGTGGTTGACGTGTGTCAACAAACCTCATTGACACATTTCAACAACCTTGTTGACGTGCATCAATGGGATCTGTTGACGCACATCAACCACCTTGTTGACATGCGTCAGTGAGGGTTTTTTCTGAAAGCATCCTAAGACAACACCCTTGCTGACACAAGTCAACAAGGTGGTTGACACGCGTCAACAAGGTGGTTGACACGTGTTAACAAGGTTGTTGATGTGTGTCAATGAGGTTTGTTAATGCACGTCAGCAAATCTTTGTCGCGTGCCTACATCCTCTGCCATCTGGTCGTGTAACAAAAAAACTCCGTGTCACGCATAAAAAACTCTCTATTATGCATCTACTTCCTCTGTACTCCTGTCATGCGTCAAAAAACTCTCCCTGTCACGTGTCAACAAAGTCTCCCTGTCACACGTCAACAAACTCTTTTTCACGCATCTGCAACCTCTGCCCTCCTATCATGTGTTTATTGTACTTGATATTACATATGCCCCAGGTGGAACGAGTGAGATTATATTGTTCTACCTGGAAAATAATAGAGGATTATATAGGGGATAGTTTCAAGGGTAGGTGAAGCCAACCCCTAAAAAAATTAAACTGTAATTTTCTGGCGAACAGGTCACTGACCCGCGCTAGAAAGTTCACCTTTTCAAAAAATTTAAAAATGGAATATTCACCATATTACAAATATTCGCCACTAAAATTATCCCTGCCAATGAAGTATCTTCTCAAAAATAAATGTCATGGAGAGAATTTCACTTAACATGTGGAATAGGGGAAACAATACCCTATGAATGTTTGTCAATACCTCCTCTAGTGAAACCCATAGAACAGAGCATGTGAGAACTGAATGCAGTGGTATTCTTCTCAACAAAGCCATGCATATGACCTGAAGTGGGATACACAACATGTGTTACTGGAATGGGCACAAATGTGGAAGAGCATGTAGTAAGAATCCTCACAGGCTTAGGAGCATCAAGAGTAACAACAAGCTCAAAGACTAGCATATCAATGTCAGTGGGTACAAGAGCAACAACTGCAAGTGGACTAGGATCATTGACATGGTTGTTCACAATATGATAGTAATGTTGTAGACTAGTAAGTTTTTTTCGCAGGGAGTTTATTAGTGTATCCTTATCGTGAATGAGTGATTGTATAAGAGAATTTCACTTATTACGAGATCTATTTTATTCCACAAATTTTACAATATCCTCTTGAAGTCCACACACTTATGATATTCTCTTATAATGTTTAACTCAGAATTACCACTTCTAGCTTATCTAATCCACACTACCATCACAGTTTAGGATGTCAGGCTCATACTATACTGCTTCCATTATTGATTATAACACTACACATCCATATTTAATTCACTTACTTAGTGAGTTCTTTGTTACAATCATGAATACATTTATAACATTCAAAAATGCAAAACTCAACCATTTCCACAATGCATTAGAATCATAGCAACCAAAAGTAAGCACATTTTACAAGAATCAGGCACATTATATACCAATAAACCGATCAACAACATGATATGATATTCAATATTATGATCTATTATATATTTTAGATGCCACTCAAAAAAATGTTATTTCATTCACCACACAAATAAAATAGTTAGGGGGATGGAGTTCCCATGCACTCAATAGGATCATATCCAATGCATCATCTATCATCCTCACTATCAGTATCAATAATCTGGGGTGTGCCGCTCTAGAATTTGAGAAAGCTTCACCATCTAACTGCTACGCCTGGTAGATTTTTGGCCTCTATTTACTATGCTCGGAGATGAACTTCTGTACCCATAATAGAAATATTTGCAGATTTTGCTCGCACATAGTCGACTCATGTGTAGCTTCACATATAGTGAAAATCCCTATCCTAAAAAAGAAATAGGCCTCACTCTTCTCCTATGGCCTCTCTCACTCGCTCTTCCTCTGCATGAAGAAAAAACCCATAGTAGATCTCGATAAACTGAACACAACCTAGAAACTACTTTCCTACATTTCTTTCAATGTTATAGCCACTGGATCCCGAGGTAAACTGGTGCATGCTTCTCTGCAACAATAGCATCAACCCACTAGCATACCTCCTGCTCAATGAACACATTTGGGGGAAAATTTTACAGTGAATGTGCATATGGAGGTGTTCCACAATCAAGAACCAATGGAAGCATCTCATGTAATCCCAAAAAATTAGCTATGTACACATATTTTCATCAATAAAATAATAATCCCAAATATATGAACATAAAACCAATAAAATACTTACGCTCCGCTCTCGCAAAATACTAAATTTTCATACCTCAGGGGTCAAGGTAGTTTATCTCCTTCTTTGACTCCTCATGAAAGGAACAATAACCATATCGTACCAAGCCAAGAACACAGATGCTAATCAAACACAATGATCAATAAGATTAAAGTAATTCACCAGAATAACTTTACATAAACCTTTGCAAACAAATGAGCAACAATATCATATATTATTATGGAACTCAACGAAATACAACGAGAATGGGCCTTGCTTATATAGGAAAGGAATAACAATCTAAGAACCATGAAAGGTCGTAGATCAAGCCATAAATCAAGGAAATAACTAGTCATCAAAGAACTAGTCAAGAACATCGATTTAAGAGAGAACTAGACATAAATAATCTAGTGAATACCATAGATCAAGGAAGGAACTATACCTAACAACTAGATAATATCTCCTAATATCTAAATAAGATAAAAGGTATATCCACACACATAAGTGGGAGAAGATAAATACAATAAAGGTAAATAAAGTACCTAGCTAAACATGAGTTAAGTTAAATACCTAATCTAACATTTATTTCTTTTGTAGCTCCATTAAACTTATAATTCTAAGTTTTTCTTGCTCACTGGTTGTAGATTTATTTGATACCTTAGAACTTGATTGTGAGAGGCTTTGAAAAATTGTTGGAATGTTGGTTGTGATTTCATATCTGCACATGTGTGAAATTATTTTTGTTTCCCCAACTTGAGATGTTTGTGTTGATATTATTCTTGAATGTTATAATCATAGCTTATTCATGTCTATTTATGTACATCATTCAACTTAATATCTTGTATCCATCTGTGTATTTCTTGATGTTTGCAATTCTATCAATGTTATATTGATCACATGTTGAAAATTGTTATTCACAATTTGTATTTGTAATTTTGAATTTTGCAAGATGAAATAAGCTATTAGCTTATCCAGTAGCAAGAATAATTCTTTGATTTGTTTAGTCAGTAACCTCTTATCTGGCCATGCCACTAGAAAATAAGAAATATGAGTTTTTTATTTTAAAAGGTTTTTTGATGCATCATAACTTCAAGCTAATCCCAATCTATAGCTATTTATTTTGTAAATATAATAAGATGTTTCTATATCATCGAGAACTCATTTTTCTAAAATTGCATCTAAAATAGTTTACTTTCAACTTGTGTTGCTCTATTGAACTTGTCTCTATTTTATTCTTGCAATATTCTTCACCTTATAAGGGTTTATATCATTGAGATATCACTGGAAAATGTGCCTAATGATTGTAATATTTGAAGCTTGATAAGTAACTTGAGTTAAAAAGATTAAACAATGGCTTTTACTTTTATCTCTTCATTCTGAATTTGTAAATGAATCTGTACTATGATCATTTAGCTTTGTTTCTAATATGGAAATGTCACCCTTTTAGATGTAGTCTGTTTCATTTGTAAAACTCATTTTTTCTTCTGTGATGATGTCTTTAACTATGACAGTTTGTATGAATCATTTACAAATTACATCTTAAAGAAGTAGTACCCATAGCTTATCTTGCTTTTCTTTGATTCATACTTTCTCACTTTCGATTAAGTGTTCCAATTCCTTCTTTCTATGCATAATAATTTATTTGAACAGATGCTTTAGATTCTAATACTCATTATGTACCTTATACTTGATTGTAATTTGATGAAATATGATATTTTATGCTTGCATTTTCCTTTTTATAGGAACAAATCATAAAATTGTACCATCTAGATTCCATCAGCAAGTGTTTCTTTTTAGTGCAGTAATCATTTATGAAAAATATTTTAGCTTTATTCATCTACTACCTGTTCCTGCACACTTAAGAAAATAGTTATAAAAAATTAGGATTTTTGGCCTATCTTATGTTCCATAGTTTTTTCTTTTCTCTTTCTGATTCTGTAATGATTCTGAGAATGATATGTGCTACTGTATAATACTACTTTATCAATGTTGAATCAGTCTTTGATGTAACTTCTGATATTTATAAATCCATTTGCATATAGTTAGATAGTACATGAGTATAGATCAAACCATGAGCTCAATATTGATGTCATTTTAATTTTTTATTTTGCAGGTACACTATGGTTGTCAGGAGAGTTGGATGAAAGATGGAGCTGGAATTGAAGACAAGAATATTAGAAGAGAAACCCAAGGCAATGATGGGTTTTTCCTATAGTATTTTACTGTTAAATTTATGCACATGAAATTCTTTATTTAGTAGTTGTGAGTTACATCCCATGGATTGTGTGGGAAACATTGAATCTCTTCATGAACAAAAAACATTAATTTTGATAATTGAGTTGTATACTTATTTATGTATTCAACTTTCATGATGGATATTGATTGTGTAACAAAATAAACAACTCAATCACATAATTAAATGTATTTAAATACGAAGAAGTAATGAGTTTTGATGTACCTATAACTTAATAATGAACTCACTTTCATGTAACTACAACTCTGTTTGTTGTTCCTAAATTTAACATTTCACCTAAACTGTGATTCCTACCTTCATCAAGGAAATGAATTAGTCCTTCAGGTATTTTGTTTTTCCTTTTTGAAGACGAACATGGAATGGTAGTCTATTGGAGGTGCTACATTTTGTAACAGCACACATAGTTGTAGATTACATGTAGGTAATAAATTGTTGCAACTAAAAACACAATAAAATTGTAATGAATCCCCTTAGGTCCATTTCATCGATGTATTCCATCACAAATAGAAATTCAATTTTCCTATTTTTTCATGAGTGCAAAAATTGTCAACATTTTCTGGCGATCCTGCAGGGAAAGCTATCTACTAGCTTATAGATCAGTGCTTTGCTCTTGTCCATGGGGCATGGAGTCAAAACATATAACCAAAACTACCTTTTCCAAAAAAATAAACTAAAATTTTGAAAGGATTTGGTGAACTAGATCATGTGCAGGAGTGCACCTATTCAATTTAAAAATATTGCAATGTGCAGGAGTGAACTACACATATTGAAAAGGAAATCATACTCTAACCAAACATTGTAAGATTTTCAATAACAATGTTTAAGAAACATACCATTCACAAGAATGGGAATTTCCTCTTCATTCATCCTTGAAATCTGAAATGCATTGTGTTCTTTGCAAGCTTAAATTATGTAAGGACCACTCTAGATTGTATCAAACTTTGTGTGGTTTCCTAGCTTTAAACGATCAACATAAAATTTTAACACAATGTCTCCTTCAGAGAAGGCTTTGAACTTAGCCTTCTTATCAAATGTTTTCTTGATATGTATTTGATTTTTTTCTATGTTCAGTTGGGCTTGATCTCTTAGCTCCTAAAGCTCTATTAACTCTGCATAATGAACCTTCAATGGTTCATTCTCAAGTATTTTCGTATCATGCAGTAAATCTAATGTGGGAAAATCAAATGAGATGGGTATTCTTGCCTCTCGTGCATAAACAATTTTGTAAGGTGAATTTCCAAACAATCTTTTTAGGAGTCACTCTATCAGCCCAAAGTGCTGAATTTATCATCAAATGCCAAGATATTTGGTTATCTTTGAGTGATATTTTGATGATCCGTAAGAGATTCTAATTAGTGCTTGTATCTAATCAATTACCTTGTGGGTAATAATTAGACGAGGTACTTAAATAAATTCCATGATTAATAGCCCAATCTATATAACCTTTTCACCAAGAAACACTAAAGAATTTTCATAAATGATAGTTGCTGGAACACCAAATCTACAAACTATACCTTCATAAAATGATAGGATTGAGGTCTCGTTAGCTTCTTTCAAGGCTATTGCTTTAGTCCATCGTGTAAAGTAACATGTAACATTCAAGATCCACTTGTGTCCTTGTGAAAAATGTGGATTTATCATTCCAATTAAGTCACAACCCCACTGCATGAATGGATGATCTACTGAAATAGGTTGTAGGGGCAGCGAAGCTAAATGTTATTTTCCAACAAAGAAAGCACACTTCTTACACTTTCAAATCCACTTGAAGAAGTCCTTGAATATTTTGGGAAAATAGTAACCATATTTCATAATTTTTAAGCCTTAAGTACATGCTAAAAAGTTACCTCCCATAAGTCCTTCATGAAATTTGGATAATAGTGGCCAAATTTTATCATAATCAATACATCATAGTAAAATTCCATTTATATCTGTTTTAAACAACACAACATGAATGAAAACATAATGTCCATCTTGTAGCCTAAATATATTCACTTATTCTTTTCCATATCTTCTGGGTAAGTATCATGTTGTAAGTAATTATCCAAATCAGTCATCCATCTTGATTTCTCAACTTCTTGACTAAGTTCCAGTTGTTGATTTTCTTGTTACACCAAGACATCTCAATTTTTAGCATGTTGTCTGAATTTTCTAATTTTGTGGCCTGTTGTTTTTTCCATATAAGTAATTCTATGTTCACAGAAACTTTTTCCTCAAACTATTTTAGCAACATGAATAACGACATCATACTCCATAACCTTTGTAATCCATCCTACTCTCTTCTCATCCAGCTCTTTATTGAACAAGAACACTTTAACAATATAATGAGATACTAAAACAAGTATCTTCTTATTGGAAAGCATGTACTTTAAATTGTTTAATCTTATAACTACTGAAAACATGTGTTTTTCAAGAAAATTTTATGTTGTATCGTAGTCATGTAAACTTTGTCCAATGAAAGCAATTGGATGCTCAAGGTTTTCATCATTAACCTGAGTTAATATGGCTGAAATAGTGTCAACTATTGCAAGTGCATACATTGTAAAATCCTTATCAAAATTTGGATTTGTAAGAGTTTGAGCTTGTGAAATAGTTGACTTAATGGCCTCAAATCCTTTTCTTCATTCGTTGGTCCAAGAGAATGTCTTATATTTCTTTAATATGGCTATTAATGGCTTAAGTAATGCTACAAATTCTGGAAAAAATCTTCTAACAAAGTTTATTTTTCAAATAAAACTTTGTAGTCCCTTCTTATGATGAGGCAAGAATAGTTGTGAAATAGCATCAATTCTAAAAGGATAAATAGCTAAACCTTGTCTAGAAACATTATGACCAGGAAATTTACCTTGATATACTGAAAATATGGACTTTTTGGGATTTAATGATATTCTAAACTGTTTGTAAACTTGAAAAGTTTTCCTTAAATGAATTATATGTTCATCATAATTCTTTGAAAATATATTAACATCATCTAAGTAAATAGATATGAATTTATTTAATACGCTGTGAAATCCATTTCCATCACACGTTGAAACATTTAACCAGCATTGGAAAGTCTATAAGGAATTCTTTTGTAAGCATCAATACTCCACTTTATGGTGAAGGTTGTTTTCTATCTATCTTCTTCAAGCATAAGAATCTTATTGTATCCACTATAACCATCCCAAAGGGACAGTCTGTCTAAACCTGAAACTGTTCTTAATATCTTATCCATATTGGGTAGCAGATAATGATATTTTAATGAAGCTCTTTTAAGATATCTAAAACCGACACATAACCCGATTTCTCCGTTATTTCTTCGAACAGGAACATGATTATCTACACAAATTGAATGTTTTACTAGAAATATTATACCTGATTCAATCATTTTGGACAACTATTTTCTCATGAATGGTTCAATATTCAAATTTATAGGCCTTTGTTTGTGTGTAACTAGATTGGAATTTGGTTGTAACTCTATTGTATGTTGAGGTAAACTAGGTTCAAAATCTCTAAGATCTTTGTATTTCCAAGAAAAAACATCTCTGAATTGTTTACATAAATTGATAAATAATTATTTGTCAACTGAGGAAGATACCTTTCCAAGAAATAGTTTCTTTTCATCATCCACCAAGATCTCCTCGTAGTTATCTGCAACAGTTGAAATCTTTACTTTGTCCTTTCTTAGCTGATCATAAGAACTGAAAATATCTTCTAGTGCAATTAGTCCTTAAGGAAACTTGTTTTTCTTTAATTGAACAATATGATCACCATAGAAGTAGTGAAATTTTTCCTAATTTATTGCAGAAAACTCATCTTCTTGCTACAAAAAGCTACAGATTTATTCATCATCCTCGAAAACTTTCAAGTTTTCTTCATTATCAGTTTTTGAAGGTCTGATAATTAGTTTTATATATGGTAATACTTTGGTATTTTTGATATATTCCAAAACATCAAAGCTAGCACCAACTGCTACAAGTCTATCTACATGTTTGTTTTAAGCTTTTGAAATAAATTACATGTTAATAATATCAAAATATTCCAATAAGTATGAAACTCTATGTTTGTATGATTTTGGAAATGAATTCTTACACACAATAAATTATTTCACTTGATTAATAACTAAATTTGAATCACTAAAAAAATTTAGAGTGTTGATACCTCTTTTTATGGCCCATTATAAACCATGAGTTAATGCTTCATATTCATCTACGTTAAAATTGCATGAAAACTGCATACTTAGAGTTGAAAGGTACATTTTTTTTGTAAGGGAAGCGAGCATCAAACATTCATTGAAATAAATCTTCCATAACCTACCTTTGTTTTTTCTTTTTTGGAAAACAAGGGTGTTGGTGCATTTTCTTCATGCAAGAAATAAATGCCAAACAAATCTTTCTCTCCTACTTTGAAAGGATCATAAGCATGTTCTTCTTGATTTTTTCATCTATAAATAGATTAGAAAGACCATCTAATACAGAAACATGTTATGTAACATCAAAATCAGATTGATCTAAAGATGCATAATTTTTCTACAGCATGAGGTTTTATATGAAATCTAGCCAAATGGCTTTGAATTTATAGTAACTTTAGTTCTGTATCTTGTAGTAAAGAAAAAAATGACCAATCTGAAGAAAAATAACCTCCTATATTTTTTGTCAAATCTCTTGATAAGAATAAGGAAAAATAAGGAGGTAAATCTACAATAGTAACTATTAGTGTAAAATCACAGCACCCCCAAATGAGTCATGGATATATTCTTTTAAGGTAGGGTCATTCGTTGTGATTACATAACATTGGATCATTCCCCAAGCTATGGGACTTGTAAATGGGAATGAACGTCTAGAGAATGCTAGTTCCTCTTCCTAATTTACCTACCACAAGATATTCTACTGCAGGGAAGTTAATCTAATCCTAATCTAACTTCAAAGGAGACAAGGAGAGGAAGAAAAAAATAAAAAAATAGAGCCTACACTAAAACAGTGATAAACTAGAGAAGGAAAGCATTGATCATCTACCAAAATTGCCATGAAATGAAGGGAGGTGAGGTGAGCGATGTACAGGATGGACAAAAACATCACAGACCAAATGTCAGATTCACATAGAAGTCCATTTATAATCCCCATGAACACATCTCCCAGATCTGCAAATGAAACATCCAAAACATGCACATAATACTCCAGAACATTAAGAGGTAGGAGGATGCAATGAAAACAAGCAAAGGATGGACAAATGCATCACAAAAATGAGTTTTATTGCTTCCAAAAATTTCACAAAGCATCATACGTGAGCAAGAGGCAAAAAACTCCATTTACAAAGTAGGGGAGGAGATTCAAACTCCATTTCGACCCTAGTGAAGAAAAGAAAATGGGAGGAAGAGAAGAAAAATGAACAACCTCTTGAAAAATGATGCCTCTGTTACATTATATAGCAAAATGTGAGAACTAGAAGGAAAGGGAAAAAATAAGGGATTTTATCCAACCACTTTTAAAAATGCATTTTAATTCTTCATCTATTGATGGGATCGATGCAAAATCTCATATTTCCATGTATCTAATTCGCAGCCCAAAGAAAATTACCCATATTTCATTAAATATGGTGGTTGGAACTAGTTTTCTTTTCTTTTCCATGCCAAAACATGTTTCGTAAATTTCTCCACCAAATCTTCAATAAAATCCAAAATTGAAGACTCTATGATGAAGATAATCTTCAGATATTTCCATTGGTACCAAGAACGTAAAAAATGGAGCTCTGGATCAAAAGATATGGCCTTATGAGTTTTTCCTTAACGTTTTCAGTAAAAAATAGCTCGGGCAAATTTTGAACTTTTCTCCCACAAATCTGCTGATAACGTGGCATCCATTGGGGTCAGTGGAGGTAGGGGCATATTTTTTTTCCATTTTACACTTTTTGACAAAAATTCAAAAAATCTCATTTGCCTCCGAAGGTCCACCGGCCTGTATTAACTTTTTGATGTGGCAGCTCAGCACTTAATTTTTGACTTTTTAACAAAAGGGAAAATTTTCAGTTTTTCTTCTAACTCCCCGCCAGTCCAAGATTCCTTGGTAAAAATCTATCCCAAGCCCTGCAGGTCCACTTTGGGTAAATTTTCCCTTCTAACTCCATTGAGCCATAACTCAAAATATTAGAAAGAGCACTTTACCTTTTTAGAAAGGGAAATAAATTCTCTATCTGATGGAGTATTTTCCAAAAATCCTTGAGTTCCTGAAATTTGGATTGAGGCACAAAAAGGGAGTAAGTTAACCCAAAATAAGAGGGAGCATATTTTAGCTAATAGTAACATCTTGTAAGATAGTAACATTTATGAAAACATGTAAGGTTGCCTCCAAATTTATGATGATGCCAATTGTGTTGGTTTCTATTCCATTTAGCTGCAACACACTTTTCTCTGTAGGATCATACTGTAGGCCAAATTTTTCTCTGTAGGCTATTACTATGTTGCTTGCACCATTTTCAACCATGCAGTTATGAACTAAATGGTCTCCAATAATCAAAGATAAATAGAAAGGTGGAGGTTTCTTGATATCATTAGAATTTAAAACCTTTTTAACCATACATTTAACCTCTTTCACACAGTCTTCCTCCATTGTTCCAAGAACCATGTCTACTTTCTTATCTTCCTTTTCTGCTAGTTTTGATGAAATCTGCATCTTAGCAAGCTTATGACAAAGTAACTCCTATTGTCTTAGAATACTTAAAGAATCCCACAATGAAATATTAATATTATGCTTTTTCATTACCTCAACAATATTAAAAGAAACAACTGTTTTTGAAACATTTTTTATATTTTTAGCATAAACTTTAGCAAAAATTAACTCTGCTTTAGGAGATTTTGAAACCTGAGGTATGAATAGTCTTCTTGGATTAGGATGCAACTATTTTTACTACTCCTTTTGAGCTGAACTAATTGTTGTTTTTTAGGAAAAATAGAGTCATTTTCTATTTTTTGACATGCACTTGTTGTTTTATCAATGACGATGGGCAGAAAAAAAAAGTTTTGTTGTTTTCCTTTATCCTAAGCCTTTTCTTAAGACCTATTTGTGAATGCAATAAAATCTTCCTCTCTAAAGTTTACTAGATTTTGTTCTAGTGGTTTCTGAATATTAGCTTCTTGCTTCACACCCTCCATTTGAGGCATCAATAATGCTTCAGTTTGAGGTTGCGCAACAAGGCTTATATTCAAGAATAAATTTGGGAAATTGATAGTAGAATGAGGTTTATTACAAGGTTAACACCATTCTTTTGAAACCATATTGACTGGAACATGAGCACTAGATGAACTAGGATACCTTGGATCAAATTTCCTTGGCTGATATGGTTGTCTATAGTTCTAATTTTGTTGATAAGGCTTCCTATTATGTTTTTTTTGGTAATAAGGATCATGATAAGGCCTGTTAGGTTGAGCTAATTTGTTATCAATTAGTGTTGTGTGCATGTATAATTTGCTTAATGCTAAATCAAATGAAACAAGAACTACCACCTAAAATAGTTCTACAATTTAGCTAAAACAAATCATAAACACCATCATGATAAGAATTAAACAAGGGTTAGATGCTAGCATTCATCAATACAAACTTTGAAACTAACAATGCTAAATATCTAAACTCCTCTATTCTCTAACAACAAATAAATGAATGGACCTAAGTAAGCTCCATGGCTATCAAAATAGTTGTCCTTAATGTTCCAAGAACCTAGGAATGGGGGCTAATCAAAGTTGGGCTACAAGACCCTTTTGACACCTCCCATATGACCCAAGCACTTTAAGAAAGAGGCTTAACTCTTCAAGATGATGAACTCTCAAAAGGGCAAGGTGCAAGCTCTTAGTCTCTTTGCTATATGCTTTGCATTTGCTCTCTTAGAAAGTTTAGGTGTAAGTAAAAAGGTAGGTGGAGGGCTCTTTATATAGCCCAAAGGATAAAGGATTCAACACATTCTCATGAATGTGGGATAAAGGTAAAACATGATTAGGAATGGATAAGGTTGCTTTATTAAAGGTAACCTTACTTTAGAAGGGTTTAATACATGTTTAGCAAGTCATGGGAGTTGGGGGTATTTTAATTAATCAAAGGTGATTAATTAATAGGTAGGTGTAAGCTTATAGAAGCCAATTAGAGGAATATTAGTGCGATTTAGGCTATTATAAGGGGATTAAATCAATTAAATATTGATTTATTGGTTAAATGGAAGGGAAAGCTAATTAATTAATAATAATTAATTAGTCTAGGTAGAAGGGGTGATTTATTAACGGAAGGTCGTTAATTAGGGTATTTGTTGGATAGGAAACTTAATTAATTAGCTTAGTGTAATTAATTAATGATGATATGAGGGAAAATGAGTGCTTTTGACGATATGTCATTGATTTGCGAGAAAGGGGATAATTAGCACAATTTAAGTATTTAAATTGCTTGGGCGTAATTATAGGTGTCTACATTTGCCCCTCTTTGGGGTGGCGTAAGTGATGCCACTTCAAAGATAGTAGACAGAAGAGATTTTGAAGAGATAGAAGAAAAATTAGTAGGAGGGAGAGATGCCCCCTCGAGTGTCGATGGGGTGATGAAGGAAGCTGATCGACGATCGAAAAAGATGAGAAGTAGGCAGAAGAATGGGGACAAGGCAGGATGCCCCAAGGAGAGGGAGAATTAGGGGTGAAAGGGAAGTGGTGTAGAAGAAATATGGATGAGGGGAGAGAAGAGCTTAACCTCTAGCCACTTATTTGTTTGGAACAAATTTGATGTCATCATATTGCCATAGGAACTACATCATCGGTCCTTATGAAAAATATAAGCATACGACAAAGGTAGAATGACATGAAAAGCCATACTACGAACAATTGTCCATTGCTGAAAGTACCAACTCCACGCAACATACAATAATGCAATGCAATACGAGAAGGAAACAAGCTCATATAACAGGGAAAACAAGTACGAACGCACATATCTAACCCAACAACGGTCAAGACAGTTGTACAAATGTTTTGTTATCAGTGCTGAAGAGATCCACAAGTTCGTGATTGACGACAAGGGTTAAAAATGATGCCCCAAGCAAGGATACATGCAAGGGGAAATGAAAATGGACACGGGGTCCATGAAAAGCATTTGTGCGCAACGAAACAGCACCAGGCAACCAAAAGTGCCCCAGAGTACAGACGAAGCAAGCAGCTAGCTTTTGTGAATGGTTGTGAATCCAGTGATCCGCGAGTCATATTAATCAGGGAAGATGTGAGACAAACCAACAGGATATGGAGAAAATACCATGCGCAAGACACAAGTTTCAGCCGTAAGAAGCAAGTTACCATTTTGTAGGGTGTTTTACTTTTTAGGAATTTTTTTGAAAATTTTTTCCTTGTTTTTAGATTTTTTTGATATATATTGTTTTTGTTGTTTTCTCGAAACAATGTTCTATTGTTTTTGTGTTTTTCTCGAAACAATGTTCTATTGTTTTTGTGTTGTGTGAAACAATTTTCTATTGTTTTTATGTTTTGTGAAACAATTTTCTATTGTTTTTGTGTTTTTTGAAACAATTTTCTATTGTTTTTGTGTTTTGTGAAACAATTTTCTATTGTTTTTGTGTTTTCTCAAAACAATTTTCTATTGTTTTTGTGTTTTGTGAAACAATTTTCTATTGTTTTTGTGTTTTGTGAAACAATTTTCTATTGTTTTTGTGTTTTGTGAAACAATTTTCTATTGTTTTTGTGTTTTCTGAAACAATTTTCTATTGTTTTTGTGTTTTGTGAAACAATTTTCTATTGTTTTTGTGTTTTTAACAGTTTTCCAAAGCTATGTGCAGGTAACCAAGAAAGCATGGATGCCCCCAGCGTTAGGTGGGGAATATACAAGGGCAGAAGCCACGCGCTTATGAACAAGAAGGTGAAGTCGTTGAGTTGCCCCCAGCGTAAGATGGGAAATAACGAAAGACCACGTCCCTTACAGACGAATAGAAGAAGGCAAAGCCAGATCAAGGCTGGACTAGATGGTGTGCACAAGGAAACTCGAAGGTAGAACCAGGTCCAGGACAAAGACAACTACCCTTCTAATACAGAATGCTTGTGAACAACAAATCCTCCCGAGGCACCGGAAACCGGTTTTCACCCAAGGACTTGTCCAAAGTGCCACAATTGCGTGGTTTTCACTAGTGGACGACCTGTTTTCTCTTTTTCTTTTTTTTTTTTTTTTTTGTTTTTATATTTTTTATATTTATATATATATATATATATTGATGTTTTTATTTTTTTTGTGATTTTTATGACTTTCTTGTGCCATGTTTAGGCATAAAACCTCTTAAGATGCATGGAATTCATGGGCTCCCGGAGCTCATCACCATTGGGGTGAGCCAACTTGTATGCCCCTGTGCCATACTTGGCAACTATGACATAGGGTCCTAACCAGTGTGGTTCGAACTTCCCTTTCTTTTCTCGCTCTGCTCTGGTGTTGAACTGGTTCTCCTTCATAACTAAATCACCCACCTCAAACTGGCGAGGGATGATTCTCTTGTTGTAGTTGCGGGAGATTCTGTGTTGATATACCTTCAGGTGATTAAGAGCGCGAATGCGTCTCTCATCCAGGAGCTCTAACTCAGCCAATCTTGCCACTCGGTAATCTTCATCCTTATCCAAATAGTCCCGAAGAGAAATTCGCAGGGATGGGAGTTCAATCTCTAAAGGGATGATAGATTCTATCCCGAACACTAGGGAATATGGCGTCGCACCCGTAGGAGTGCGAATTGATGTTCGGTAGGCCCAGAGGGCTGGGTGGATTTGTAGGTGCTAGTTTCGACCAGTTTTGCTAACCATCTTCTCCATTATCCTTACCAAAGTCTTGTTTGTTGCCTCAGCTTGTCCATTACCCTGAGGGTAATATGGCGTGGACCATTTCAATCTGATTTGGAACCGTTGGCAAAGACCTTTCACAGTTTTGTTCTTAAATGACTTCCCATTATCTGTGACAATGGCTGCAGGGATACCATATCGGCAAATAATGTGATTCATGATGAATTTAGAAATCTGTGCTCCTGTGACATAGGTTAAAGGGACAGCCTCCACCCATTTTGTAAAGTATTCTGTAGCTGTGATGATATGTGTATGACCATCAGATGAGGTAGGAGTAAGCTTCCCTATTAGATCAAGTCCCCACTTGGAGAATGGCCATGGGGTAGTGATTGGTTGCAATGGTTGCGATGGAGCATGGATGAAATTTCCATACTTTTGGCAAAGCACACATTTTCTAACATAATTACAACAATCAGTTTCCATGGTGGGCCAATAGTAACCTACTCTTAACAGTTTCTTAGCCAAGACCATTCCATTTGTATGTGCTCCGCATACTCCTTCGTGTACTTCTTTAATTGCCTGGATTGACTCTGTCACATCCAGACAACGTAACAGATTCCCATCGTAGCCACGACGATAAAGTGTACCTCCTAAAAGGGTGTAACGGGCTATCTGGTGAATTAGGCTTTGCTTTTCAGAATGGGAGATATTGGGAGGGAAAGTACTGTCCTTAAGATAGGTGAAAATGGGTTCATACCATGGGGAATGGGGACCAACAACCTCACAAGCCAGGCAAGATTCTGGCATGTCATACGCGGGCTGGTGTAGATTTTCTACGAAGAATGGCATATCATTGTTCCCTGGTGGAATACGAAGCATAGATCCCACCGTTGCCATAGCATCTGCCGATCTATTCTGCGCTCTTGGGATTTGCTCAAAGGTAATGCGCACAAAATACTCCTTCAGAGTTTCCACCAACTTCTTGTAAGGTATGAGCTTGTCATCCTTAACTTTATACTCATCCTTAACCTGTTTGATGATTAGCTGCGAATCACCTACAACCTTAACATGTTGAATATTCCACTTGATGGCTAGCTTCATCCCTGCAATGAGTGCTTCATATTCCGCAATGTTGTTCGTGCAAGGGAAGGCCAGGTGGAAAGCCTGTGGTATAGGATCACCCGAAGGAGTAATAAGGACCACTCCTGCACCTGAACCATGAAACGTAAAAGATCCATCAAAATGTATCTGCCATACGACAGATTCTTCAATGTAGAGCAAAGATGCATCTGGCAGATCCAGACTCAAAGGTTCTGTGCTTTGCAAAGGTGCTTCCGCTAGCTGGTCAGCAAGTACTTGTCCTTTAATTGATTTTTGATGGACAAATTCTATATCAAACTCACTGAGTAGAATGATCCAATTAGCCATTCTACCTGTGAGGGCGGGTTTGGACAACAAATACTTGAGTGGGTCGACCTTGGATATGAGCTTGGTCTTAGTATTTAGCAGGTAATGGCGAAGTTTCTGAAAGGTAAAAACAACAGCCAAGCAAGCCTTTTCAATCTGAGGATAATTACATTCATAGGCGATGAGGGTGCGACTCAGATAGTACACTGCTTTCTCTTTATGGCTAAGGTCATATTGGGCGAGCAGTGCACCAATAGCATATTGCGTAGTGGAAATATAGAGCAAAAGTGGTTCTCCCGGAGTGGGAGGCATGAGGACAGGTGGATTAGCCAGGTACTGTTTAAGCAAAGCAAAGGCTTGTTGTTGCTCAGGTCCCCAGATGAAAGTGATGTCCTTCTTAAGAAAATGAGTGAATGAGTGACATTTATCTACAAGTTGGGAGATAAAGTGGCGAATGGCTTGAATTTTCCCTTGCAAGCTACGCAGTTGCTTGATATTCTCAGGTGGAGGCATTTCTGTGATGGCAGACACTTTAGCAGGGTCTACCTCAATACCTCGTCTTGACACGATGAAGCCTAATAGTTTCCCAGATAGCACACCAAAGACACACTTCTTTGGATTTAGGACTTTGTATTTTCACGAGGCTTTTCTTTAGATATTGCCCTCAAAATGATTTAAATGATCCTCTCTTGTTTTGCCTTTCCCGAAGTAGGCACAGGTGTCTAAGTCCATAAAGAAACCCTCATATGGGAAATTTACTTCATGGCCCATGAACTCTGCAAGTAGCTCCCGCATTCTCGAATAAGGCCAAATGGCATCACCATTCAACAAGATATACAGAAGGTCAAGGAGTTGGGGGTGATGGTCTAGGATCTTAATTATTCATGAAAAGGTTCCATAAGTGAGGCATCCTCATATTGGCTACAACAGGAATCCGTAATGTCTAGATAATCGGAAAGTCATCTTGCTCAGAACAAGTCGCATCTTGATTGTTGGGGTGTGCTCCATAAGGGCGAATCCCAATGCCATATCTTTCTATTTTGAAATGTGGAAGAGGGACTGTTCTCTTTGTCCTTGTTCATTCCTCCCACATCCTAGGCCTTTGTAGCCCATGGAGTACATCATTCTGCTAGATTTTTCATATTCTGGGGTTTGATAACAAGATGGCTGAGTGTCCTCAGGGACCCAAGTAGTAGGTGGATCAAGTAATTTTTCCTCAGCTAACAAGCCTCCAGGTAGGAACGACCCAATAGTATGTTCCTCTCTAGGTCTCCTGAAGCGGTAGTTGGGTCGACCTCTAGTCTTGGGCGATAAGGAGAGGTCAGAAACCAAGAGCGCTTGTTGTACATTATACTCCCCACAGCCATATTCCAGAATTTTCATCTCCCATGAATGAAATGGAGATGTTGAAGTAGATGCCCCATGAGTGCAAGAACTAAGAGAATTTGAATCTACTCGAGATTCCATGGCCTCAGAATGAAGAGGGACAGCTATATCTGTGGAGGGACATGCGTATGTACCCTTTCGTGCAAAGCTATTAAGAGCTCTACAATGAGCAAAGGGCTCTGAGTCTCCTGGTATTGTTACTGTATGTCCCTCATGCTTCAGCTTGATGCATTGATGAAATGTTGATGGCACTGCTTGCATGGCATGGATCCATGGTCGGCCTAGAAGCATATTATATGGAAGTTCCAAGTCTAAGACATGAAACTTTGTCTGATGGCAAGTGGGGCCCACCTCCATTGGCAGCGTAATGGTGCCTGCTGACTCTCTTTCCGCGTTGTCATATGCGGTGATAGTGATGATATGGGACTCAAGATCTTCCCTGTATGTCCCAATTGTTTGACTAATTTAAGCGTGCAGATAAATCAATCCAGATCCGTTATCCACAAGCACCCGTTTGATTTTCCTGCGGGTAACAACTACCTCAATGTATAAGGGAAGATTATGTGTAGGATTCTCGGTAGGGACCTCCCTATGGTTGAAAGTGAGATGCTCACTGGGTGCAATATTTGCCACCGCGGCTTGAAGGTATGCAGGATCGACTTCTAAAGGCACTCCCGACCCCTGAAGAGTTTGATACAAAATGTCCTTATGCACATTGGATATCTTGAGAAGATCTAAGATCGAGATCTTAGCAGGTGTCTTCTCAAGTTGTTCTAAAAGGTTATATTTACCAGTTTGCGGGGTCAACAGAGAGGGTTCTGGAATCACGAGGCGGGCACGCCTTGTTACCGCAGCGCAGTCCTTTCCCTTGATCCGGATGGTATTGACACGGTCAGCAGGGGAGCGAATACATCCGATAAGCGAATCGTAATGATTGTTATCTCTCTTGGTATACAAGTAATTCGTGGCTTTATAGGTTTGGGATGACTCTCCCCGATCCGGTTTTTCCTTTTCTGACTTATCATGCTTGGGGAATGGTTCCTTATAAATCCCCATTTTCTCGTTAGGTGTTTGCATGTGGCTAGGGTTATCCACCTCTATCTCCCCGTTGTCAATGAGGTCTTGAATATAGTGGCGAAGTCGCAAACATTTGTCTGTTTTATGACCTTTAACGCGATGCATTTCACAGTATTCATGCTCCTTATACCATGAAGGTTTAGGAGCGTTGTCATCAAATGGTTACGTTGTAGGATAGGTCATCATGTGGGCCGCATCCAACTATTTTAGTATGACAGACAATGGCTCATTGAGGGAGGTGAATGTTCGTCGCTTTGGTGGTGGTTGAATTGGGCCCTTGGTCAGTTTAAAAGGTTGACTGGTTTGGACCATTTGAACACGTTTGGAATCAGTGATTCCGTCTCCCACCACGTTTTTGTTTTTGTTAAAGATCTTTGGCTTTTCAGCGGGTTTGACACTTTGGTTGTCTTTAGATTGGGTTTTGAGGGTGCCTTTGGCAATGAGAGCCTTTTCTATTTGAATCCCTTTCTCGATAACCTCCTCAAAGGTGCGGACACAATGCATTTGGAGGTGGAAAGCTATATCTGGGTTGAGATTAGGGACGAAAATACTGACCAGCTGCTTCTCAGGGAAAGCGCAAGGGAAGCGACTAGCTATCCCTCTCCATCGTTGGAGGAAGCTGGCGAAGGTCTCATTTGGGCGTTGTTTTGTGCCACACAAGTCTGCCATGGTGATGTCACTCTCTATGTTATACGAGAAATGATGCACGAATCTTTCCGCCAATTCTGGCCAGGTGAAAATTGATCCTCGTGGTAAGCGCATAAACCATTCCAATGCTTGACCTCCGAGACTCTTAGGAAAAAGTCTGATGAGGTAATTATCACTATAAGACACCTCTTGACATGCCATGTAGAAATCTTTAACATGATCCCTTGGGTCTCCCTTTCCTTTGTATTTGTCAAACTTTGGCATATCAAATTTCTTTGGAAAGGGTTGAAGGGTCATTGTCTTGTCAAAAGGATAGGGGCATAGTTCTTCGTATTGGTATTTCCTAATACTCCCTATATTGCTTTCTTGTATGCTCGCAAGCGTTGCTTTCATAGATTGCACTTCTTGTGCGAGCAATTGTTCTTTAGTGGGAGAAACGGGGATGTGTACATGATGATACCCTGTGTCTTCTTCTCCTTGGTTTTCTCGATGGAGTTCGTGGATCCTAAACTTAGGCTTTGACTTTTGAACGTTCTTGTTTGTGTCTTTCTGTACCTGGAAAGTAAGCAAAGCCAGTTGTCGGCTTAGGTTACTGAGTTGTTGTTGGATTGTGACTTGGTTTGTGTCTTCTTCTTCTAAAGGTTCCTCCTCTTCGTATTGTGGAGGTTCTTCCCCTGTCTCATGTTCTATCTTGTTTCTTCGTGGCACTTTGATGAGGGGTATTCTATGCCCTACCACTTTATCATTTTCTGCGTAAGAAGTGGAAGCATGCCCACCTGTTAAAATATCTTCCATATTGATAAGGGGGTGTTCTTCCTTAGTAGTGTCATTTGTAGGTAATATTGGTTCATTCTCGGTGGGAAATTTGGCCCCTAATTCCATGACCCGTGCCAAAACTCTATCTTTGTTTCTAAGGAGAAACTCATCTAGTAGAGTGGGGTCAAAATCAAAGTCTGCGTGTGGTGATTCTAATTCGTTTCCACTATGGTCAACCATTTCTTCTATTTCCTTTTCTGCAGAAAATAGTGGTCCTAGATCGTGTCTGATAAATGGGTTTGACCCTTGTTTGTTAGAGGTTTCCCAAGCTTGCGCCTGTTGTTCCTCATATGTTTGTTTCTTTAAACCTAGACGCGTCTTGGGAGCCATGTTTTCATGATAAGTTTCACTAAGGTAAGTTGTAGATTTGTTCAAAATTCAATGACTACCCCTAAGTGAAACACAAGATGTACGTGTTAAGAGTAAATTAACAGTGTGAGAATACCAATGTGATAGAATGATAAAGTCACCAATGAAACAATCATTTGGTACCAAAATTTAATCAAATGAAGTACTTCCTAGACTACCTTTCAAAGTAATTTGTGATGCCAGATGATTAACAAGATGTCTCCACTTATGCCAAGTTCAAAGGAATGAACAAGACGTAAGTAAATACATGAAGTTAAATGCGATCTCCCAATCAAGATATACGATGAGCAAGCTCAAGTCTGATTAAGACCTATATCTCAAAAAGTGCCAATTACGATTTGTGAATGACACAACAATATCACCAAGATATGTTAACCCACTTTGCAAGAAAGTGAAGTATTGATATCAAGGTGTTATTGATATAACACGCACAAATGGTAGTGCCTAACACCTTTTGAAATCGAGGTAATAATAAAACTGAACAAAAAAATCTCAAAGTATAGCTAGGAATAGTTAAGAATGTGTGCAGCGTAACCGTACAATATAGGTATTTATGTCGAGTTTACAAGAAACAAGACGTAAATATCGAAATTGTAATGATACGAGACAAACAAGCTAACTCCTCTATGGAAGTCCACAGTGATGAACCACGCCTAACTACAATGACGATCTTGACGTGGGTATCAAGATCACAATGGCTACCAAATGACGTGAAAATGCCTCCACTCACTTTAGACGTTTAACTAACCCAGCCGCAAACATGGATGGGCGTAAACGGACATAAAAGTGAGAGAAACAGTCGAATGGCAACACAAAGGTAATCACACCTCTTTTGATCAACAAAGTGTCAAAAGAATATGAAGGAAATAAATCAAGAAAAAATGACAAAAAATGCTAGTCTCACTTCGGCAGAGTTTCGCCTCGCCCTAAGGCAAGTAAAAACTAGGTGAAAGTAATACGTCACACGTTTCTCAAAAAGAAGGTTCACAACTCAACACTGTTTTAAAGTGGTCAAAGTGGGCTCCTGGCCAAAGTATATTCTCCTAGGTGGTTCTCTCACCCTAGGTGTTACAAAGTTGCCACGAGCGAGCGCGATTTACCCAAAAAGTCACACTGACTAGTTTGGGAGTATCTCGGCTTTACTTTACCCCCTTCAAGAACAGTAGGCAACTAGTGCATCTACGTGTACTATCACTGGGGTCGCCACAATGGACAACCTGTAACGCTATCTCACAAAGGAATCACTAGTCAAGTAGGTAGTGCGGAGCACTTCCCGTTTCGTCCACAAGGTTCCCTCTTGCGTGGACTACTTTGGGGTTCCTGGAACCACCCCCATTGTTGTAGCTTAAGGTGTTATGCCAAAGGGGTTATGTTCCAGTTGAGCGGAGAGGGACGTACCCTTTTCCGAAACCTGCAATACAGTGTTTTGAATATGTTGTTCTTTTTATCTTGTTTAATTAGGTGTGGTTTGCTTGAACACCTTTTGGCAACCTGTATAACAACTGTATTAGTAGTTTTTGATTTCATTTTGATTCCTCCTTTCTTTGACAAGCGTTTTTAGGTCCTGCACTCAAGCGTTAGTAGTTCTCCAAGAAAATCACATTATTTAAAAGAGGATTAAGAGTTTCTTTTGATTCTCAAGATCATCCAAGGATGCAAGAGAAGAGCATACACAACAAATAATCCAACTAAAAAGTAAATAAAATCTTTTCAATCAATGAACCATACAAAATTCTTGATAAATGTTCATTCCCTTAAACCAAAAGTGAAATATGAAGTTTCCAATTTACCAAATGTTATAAAATGAAGACTAAAGTTGCTTTTGATTCTCAAGATCACCCTAAGGTGCAAGAGAAGAGCATACACAAACTTTATCCCAACTATATAGAAATGGAAAACTTCAAATCAAAGGACCATTGAAAAATGCTTTGTAAAAGGTTCATTCCCTTAAGCAAAATGAATAATCAAATTTCCAAGTTTAATCCCAATGTTAAAAAGATATAGATCAAAGTTGTTTTTGATTCTCAAGATCACCAAAAGGTGCAAGAGAAGAGCATACACATGCTTTGGTCTAAATCGAGTAAGCATGGAAATACAACATTCATCAAAACATTAGACATGTTAGAAAATGACCAGTTTTAAAATAACAGAAAAACCTATAATTTCTGTAAGTATAAATCCTGAATTTATGTTTTCATTGCATATTTAACTTCAATACCTTTCCAACGCAAAAAAAATGGAGTCATTTCGAGTTCGGGAGCAAAAGTTATGGCCTTCGGAAGATGGGTTACGCATATGCTCTTATGCTCATGGGTATGCACTTGACATGCACTCAAAAAATGTCAAAAAAAACGTCCCTTAATCTGCAAAATGGGCAAAAATTTCCAAAAATTCCAAGATTCAATTTTGACAACAACCCATCACATTAATATATGAATAGAAGACTCAACGCTATCAAACATTAACATACATGCTCAAGAATTTAAGATTTTCAAGAAATTGACAAAACTAGCATGTAGAATGATGAAAAAGTAAGCTCTAAAAATGAAAACATGATGAAATCTTGAAATTTTCTCACCAAGATTAAATTTTGACAGCAACCCACCACATTAATATGTAAATAGAAGACTCAGCACTATCAAACACTAACCTACATGCTCAAGAATTGAAAATTTTCAAGAAATTGACAAAACTAGCATGTAAAATGTTGAAAAAGTAAGCTTAAAAAAATGAAAACATGATGAAATCTTGAAATTTTCTCACCAAGATTAAATTTTGACAGCAACCCACCACATTAATATATAAATAGAAGACTCAACACTATCAAACACTAACCTACATGCTCAAGAATTTAAAATCTTCAAGAAATTGACAAAACTAGCATGTAGAATGTTGAAAAAGTAAGCTCTAAAAATGAAAACATGGAGAAATCTTGAAATTTTCCCCTCAATTCCAATTTTGACAGCACTTCACCTCCTTCATACCTACAAGGAAGACCCAACACATGCAAACTCAACAAAACATGTTAAAAAAAACAAGTTAGATCAACATGTGTAAAAGAGGGTTAGTAACCAAAAATAAAACTTAACTACAAAAACTTGAAATTAAGTGCAAAGGACAATGGAGTATGTCCCACCGGGCGTGCCAAATGTGTGCATGTATACTTTGCTTAATGCTAAATCAAATGAAGCAAGAACTACCACCTAAAATAGTTCTACAATTTAGCTAAAACAAAGCATAAACACCATCATGATAAGAATTAAACAAGGGTTAGATGCTAGCATTCATCAATACAAACTTTGAAACTAACAATGCTAAATATCTAAACTCCTCTATTCTCTAACAAAAAATAAATGAATGGACCTAAGTAAGCTCCATGGCTATCAAAATAGTTGTCCTTAATGCTCCAAGAACCTAGGAATGGGGGCTAATCAAAGTTGGGCTACAAGACCCTTTTGACACCTCCCATATGACCCAAGCACTTTAAGAAAGAGGCTTAACTCTTCAAGATGATGAACTCTCAAAAGGGCAAGGTGCAAGCTCTTAGTCTCTTTGCTATATGCTTTGCATTTGCTCTCTTAGAAAGTTTAGGTGTAAGTAAAAAGGTAGGTGGAGGGCTCTTTATATAGCCCAAAGGATAAAGGATTCAACACATTCTCATGAATGTGGGATAAAGGTAAAACATGATTAGGAATGGATAAGGTTGCTTTATTAAAGGTAACCTTACTTTAGAAGGGTTTAATACATGTTTAGCAAGTCATGGGAGTTGGGGGTATTTTAATTAATCAAAGGTGATTAATTAATAGGTAGGTGTAAGCTTATAGAAGCCAATTAGAGGAATATTAGTTAAATCGATTTAGGCTATTATAAGGGGATTAAATCAATTAAATATTGATTTATTGGTTAAATGGAAGGGAAAGCTAATTAATTAATAATAATTAATTAGTCTAGGTAGAAGGGGTGATTTATTAACGGAAGGTCGTTAATTAGGGTATTTGTTGGATAGGCAACTTAATTAATTAGCTTAGTGTAATTAATTAATTATAATATGAGGGAAAATGAGTGCTTTTGACGATATGTCATTGATTTGTGAGAAAGGGGATAATTAGCACAATTTAAGTATTTAAATTGCTTGGGCGTAATTATAGGTGTCTACAAGTGTTAACTTATTTCCCATAGTTTGTAGGTCCTTAAACACATCATTTGATGGAGCTAGAACAATAGGTTCTATAATGGTAATAGGCTGTGGGATAGGTGTCAAATATGCTATAAGAGGTATTAAAGGCCTTGGAGCTAATTTTCTAGCTTGAATAAGGCTATTTTCAGCCTTAATGGTAATATCATAAGCTAATGGGAGAGTATCTCTTCCCATAGACTGAATCATGGTTGAAATATCACTATTTAAAGCTCTGAGATAATATAGAAAAGCATGATTAGCTTGAGGCTTGACAATGGATGAAATTCTCTCCCAATTTATAGCAAATTAGATGTTGAAACTAGCCATAAATTCATGAGGAAGCTCTTTTGATTGTAGACAGTTATGTCCTATGAGAGATAAATGATTATAACAGTCTTGAAATTGCTTAAGTAATTTCTCTCCTAACTCATTCCAAGTTCTTATACTCCCTATTTCTAAGGTTATGTACGATTAAAAATCTTTCCTTTAAATGATGCAGCTAAAAGTATTAAGGCTACATCTTCTTGAGTTATATTATGGACATCAAAAAGGGTTGTAACATCTTTAATGTGCTATGTAGAAGTAATATTATTTTTTACCAATGAATGAAGGTAAAGTTTTCGTGGAAGTATTGGGAATATCATGATAAACTTGAATTATTATAAAAGGTTACAAAATTTCTAGGTGATTGAATAGGCATTGGAATAACTGAGATTTGAACAAAAATATTAATACGTGGTGAGGGAAGATTAGGAGGACGGTTTCCAAAAGCATGCCTATTATAAGGTAAGGTATTGCCAACTCTTCTTATTATAATAGAATTCAAATGTAAAGAAATGAAATCAACATGAATTCCTCTTACCGATGATGTTTTAGTCACTTTAGGCATGGAACATGTTATAAAACTGATCTGAAATAAGCCTTACGGAGTCACTAAATAAAACATTTTATCTTTAGAATAACTTGATCCATCTTGCTACTCCGAAAGTGACTTTATTTCACTGTAAATCTATTGTAAATTTATGTAATATACTGTAATCCACTGTAGATCTGATCCATTGTCCCACTGGGTGTGCAAAAATTGTTCTCTCAAAAGTACACTCTTTGTTGAGAGATGACAGTAGGGGTTCTAATCTTGCTTTGAATATCACACTTTCGTAGATATAATGGAAACACCGCAGGTCTGTGGGTATACCTATTGTTGATGTGAGTGTCTAGTATTAAGGCCAGTTCCTTTTGATGCATACTAAACTAAATTTTTGGGGTTTTGAGGGTAAAAAGATGACTGTAACTGAAATTGAAAGGGGGTGATACACCGAACTTGTTGAGGAATTTGACTGAGTATATGTAAAATAAAATTGAGAATGAATTTTAGATGCACGGACCAATGGTTTTCATCATAATATTAAGGAAAAATACTTTGTGTATTGAGGGAATAAATCACAACAACACAATAAGATAAACATGCACACTAATATTATGCAAAAATTACCAGATTTGTAGTAAGGTAAGATGATTAATCAGGGAATTGAAATTCACAAGAATTAATAAAGAGATACACACCACTGTAAATAATTGGAAAGGAAAAAAATGAGTTCTCATTCAAGGGGAAAAAACTAGTAAAAATTCCTTCAACACTCCTATGTTAAAAAAGTCCTCTATTGTGTTTTGCAATTGCACACAATATATAGCAAGATTATTCACCCATCCCATCCTAAAAATAGGATAAAATTTGTACTCACCCATGCATGCTAATTTTACCCCTTTATCATGAATAAATAAAGGAATAAAAATAGACATGCTGATTACAATGAGGCATTAATAGCCTTAGTTACAAAAATAAATTTCAGTCCAAGTGCAGTTGACTGATCTATTTTTAATAAAATTGGATGAATAATTTGGCTAATAATAGCATTTTCTTGCTATGTAAGTCTTCTCCAATGTGCATGAAAACATTTTCTTCTTCTTATTGATGTGACACTTGCAACCTGATCCACTTACAATGATATTTTTAGCAGTATTTAATTATGCCCCCCCTTGGATACACATGCAAAAATTAATCTTCCTATGTGAGCAAAAATATTTCTCCTTCCTTTAATACTTTGTAACACACTTAGTTAATGTGTGGGGACCACCTGTAGGCTCTGATGTTGACATCTGTGGAAGAAACATAATTCATGCTGAAAATGACATATTTGTCCCTTTATGACTACACACATAGTATTATCCTCATGTAAGAAAAATAATGTATTTGTTCTCAACTCAAAATGTACACCTTTGGTGTGCACATGTTTATAATTCATCTGGAAAAAGATCCCCTCAAATGAATACCTTCCACTTGTGGGGATTCACATATTTGAAATATTAAGGTAATTTATGATTGTTTTGAATTTGATTTGATTAGACCCCTTTGCATAAGCATGCATGTTACTTCACCTTTTGGTGTCATCATGGTTGAAAAGGTGACCACCTTGACTAATTTTCTTAGACTATAGTCACGAGTATTATTTGATTTGATTTTCATATTACATAGGCCTTAGTCTAAGGTCAAAGCACAATAATAATTAGAATGAATTTGGTTCTCCTTTTGAATAGTCATGAGTGTCATATAATCTACCCCCTTTTGAATAATCATAAGAAAACTAACGCTTCTCGGCCTTTATGATTAATCATGTATAACAATATTTGAATAAGGTGATGATTTACCTTTTTGATGATCATTGTCGTCTGCATTTGATATTTTTTTGGCCTATAGTTTGGGACCCCTAATAGGTCAATGCAAATGATTTAATTACTTGGGGATTTTCCCCCTCCCGACGATGGCTTGAACCTTTCAATTATAATGTCACTGGTGTTGATTTAACTCTGAGTTTGCATCAAAGTTGATGTTTCATTTCTTACCATGATCTGTTCTACTTAATCTTCACCATTGATCTATGACTCCATGGTTAGGGTTTAGGTTTGACAGTAAATGTGGTCGATGCTCTGTCAACCATTGATCTGTGTACCATTTGATCTCATCCTTTGATTCCGAACCAGATTTGAAGTTTAGGGCTTGAGTTTTCTTCGAATCTAGTGAATGAATTATGGCCATTGATCTTTGTACCCTTGTAAACTTGTAAGTGTTGATAATTTGATCCATGGTGAGCAAGGTAGTTGGTAGTAGGTATGTTCTTTACCATTGATCTTTTACAAAGGCCATCATGGCCATTAATGCTAACTCAGATGACTTAGGTCTGATTTAAAGCTCGTCGATATTATCATTTTCTCATTCTTGCTTGCTCATTTCGAGTGGCGAAGCCCTGGCCATTTTTATTCTCACCACAATTGATTATATTTCGAGCTTTCTGGTTTTGCAACTGATGAATACATACATTTTATGGTTTTTTCTTTATTTCAACCTCTGAAAAAGTGTGACCGAAATTTTTGTTTGATCTCGAGCTTGGTTTTTCCTCTACAAATTAGTTTTCCGAGGCTTTGAATGTCACATCTTACATCATTTTCACTATGTTATTTGTGATTCTTGAGCCTCTGATTCTGCTGGCATGTAATTTAGTTTTTCCATTCTATGTGAGAGTCCTATGCATATTCTTATTTATCCATTACTTTGGATGCCATGAGAGATCTGGTTTGAAAGAAACTTTTTTCAGAATTTTCTGATGCATGATACTTGTTACCTTTTGACTTTGGCATGTTCATTCCTTCTATGCAAGAGTATGGATTCGAAACATCTATTTGTTTGATTCTCATTGTGAATGGCCCATAATTCCTTTAATGGCCTTCTTGTTGTAGAAGGTGAGCCCTTTCTTTTACAACTGTAACTTATGCTTCCATTACTGAAATTTTTGGGCATTTCTACTGTAACATGCTTATTGCTAAAAACCTTGTGGTTTTTTGTTGTTTTTGACACTGTGATATCTTATGAGTTCAAAATCCATTATGGGTCTTGTTTTTAATGGCTCCTTCAAGGGTTTCTTCAGATCCGACCCCAACCCAGTAATTTCTTCCTCTATCTCTACTATTTATGCAAAATTTCAACAAATATTCGATGACCGTTATTTATTCTTGAAGTTCTATTAGTTTCTGCATCATTGATGCAATCTTGTGATTGTAGCTGAAAACTTCTTCTGGTTGTCTCTCTATTATGTAATACTTAACCCAAAATAATTCCTGGGTGCTCGTGTTCATTTCTTTGGTATCTTTTTTGAGGATGTAGTTCACCATTGCTCTTTCTATGATAAAGATGAACTTTGATGACGTATATTTTGGATCCTAATATAATGGAATTTCCATGCATTTACCTATATTTCTTAGAATTTTGATTCTATAATATTTATATTAATCCTTTGATGATTTGTTGTAGCTTATTGTGCATTCATTTTTCACTCTTTAATATTATAAATGTCTCATTTTACTCATTTGGGTGATCATTTTTCTACAAATCTAAGCTCATTTCATTTGGGTATTTGCATTTTGCACTTCTTCATTTGTTGTGTTGAGGCACTCTAGATTGATTTATGCATATGAGTTTCTACTGTCCATAATCATTGATTGAAACTCTTCTTTTGCTTAGGGTTTGATTTGTTCCTCCTAAATGATTTGATCAACTTATGTGCGTTATTTATCCTATCCATTTAAAAAACCAAGCACATTTTTCTTTGCATTCAAGCCTGTTAGAACTGAGATTATTTTGTGTATTTGAAACTTAATATGGGTATCTTTACATTCTTCGCATTTGATAGAACTTATGGGGTTTCAAAAGTTCTTTTATGAATCCTATAAGTTGGCTCATTTTATTTCTTTTTATAGCTCCATTAAACTTGTAATTTTGAGATTTTCTTGCTCACTAGTTGTAGATTTATTTGATACCTTAGAACTTGACTGTGAAAGGCTTTGAAAAAATACTACAATGTTATTTGTGATTTCATATCTGCACCTATGTGAAATGATTTTTATCTCCTCAACTTGAGATCTTGGTGCTGAAATTCTTCTTGAATGCTATAATCTGATCTTATACATATCTACTTATGTACTTCATTCAACTTAATATCTTGTACCCATCTGTGCATTTCTTGATGTTGGAAATTATGTCAATGTTAGATTGATCACATGCTGAAAACTTTGATTCATAATTTGTATTTGTAATTTTCAATTTTGCAAGATGAAATGAGCTATTATCTTATCCATTAGCAATAATAATTCTTTGATTTGTTTACTCAGTAACCTCTTATCTAGCCATCCCACTAAAAAATATGAAATCTGACTTTTGTATTTTAAAAGGGATTTTAATGCATCATAACTTGAATCTAATCCCAATGTACAACTATTTCATTTTGTAAATATAATGTTGTTATTTCAATTTTTTTCAAAATTTCATCATTTTTATCAATTCTTGTTGAATCTCTATTTTGTTCTTGCAATATCCTTTGTAAGGCTTGATCTCATTGAGATATCACTCGAAAATATACCTTATGACTATAATATTTGAAGCTTGATAAGTACCTTGAGTTAAAAAGCTTAAACAAGTGCTTTTAATCTTTGCAGTGTGAATTTATATCTGAATCTTTACTTTGATCATTTAGCTTTTATTCTAAGCTAGAAATGTCACCCTTTTTGATGGAGTATGTTTCCTTTGCACTCTATACTGGATGATGAAACTTATGCACAACTCATTTTTTATTCTTTAACATGTCTTTAACTGTTGACATACCTTGTATGAATCATTTATGAATTGAATCTTAAAGACGTAGTACATGTATCTTATCTTACTTTTCCTTGATTCATACTTATTATTTATGAAGCTGGTTCATACCTCAAATGACCACTTTGCATGTTCTGGATGTTTTTTCTAAAAAAAAATTCTTTGTATTTCAATACTTTAGAAGACCATCATAAGCTCTGAAGAATGCCCCTGCCAAACTTGTAAATTTTTTTCTATAATTCTTAGAAAGTTGGTCTCTTGGTGCATATTCCCTTCTTCTAAAAACTCTGCAATTTGCTTTCAGGGACTATAGATACGAAATATCACTTGCTACACATATTTGATTTCTTTCTGACCTCTGATCTGATAAAAATATTATATTCTGAAATGAAGTAATTCCATTCTATTTGGAACTTTTAGTTTATTAGGTGACTTATTGAAGCTCATCAATTTTCACTATTATTTTAAAATTATTCCTTTTCTTCATCTAAATCCTTAGTGTTTTTCCTCATTTTATGGTATCTCTTGTGACTATCCTCTTTATGGGTTCTTGTAGAGGTTTGTAAATGAAAACTTACAGATACCCTTGCTTATTGTTCATTCTTTGATGAAGACTTTGTTCAAAAAACAAGAATTGTTACTTGTATTATACTTTCTAACTTTCGATTCAGTGTTCCAATGCCTTCTATCATACTTTATTTGAACAGTTGATTTAGATTCTGATACTCATTATGTACCTTATACTTGATTGTAATTTGATGAAATATGATATTTTCTTCTTGCATTTTCCTTTTTCCTGGAACAAATCTTAAACTTGTACCATCTAGATTCCATCAGCAAGTGTTTCCTTTTAGTACAACAATCATTTATGTAAAATATTTTAGATTTCTTCATCTGCTACCTATTCTTTCACACTTAAGAAAATAGTTAGAAAATAATTAGGCTTTTTGGCCTCTCTTATGTTCCATAGTTATTTCTTTTCTCTTTCTTCTTTTGTAATGATTCTGGGAATCATATGTGCTACTATAGAATATTGCTTTATCAATTTTGAATCAGTATTTGATGTACCTTATGCTTCTGATATTTAGAAATCCATTTGCATGTAGTTAGATAGTACATGAGTACAGATCAAAACCTAAGCTCAATATTGATGTCATTTTCCTTTCATTTTTTAGGTACACTGTGGCTGTCGGGAGAGTTGGATGAAAGATGGAGCTGGAACTGAAGACAAGAAGATTAGAAGAGAAACCCAAGGTAATGATGGGTTTCTTCTATACTCTTTTACTTTTAAATTTATGCACATGTACTTCTTTCTTCAGTAGTTGTGAGCTACATCCCACGATTTGTGTGGGAAACATTGAATCTCTTCATCAACAAAAAACATTAATTTCTATAACGGATTTGTTTACTTATTTTTGCATTCATATTTTACTATGGATATTTATTATAATGAAATAAAAAACTCAATCACATAATTAAATGTATTTAAACATGCAGAAGTAATGAGTTTTGAGGTACCTGTAACTTAATAATGAACTCACTTTCATGTAAACTGCAACTCTATTTGTTGTTCCTAAATTTAACATTTCACCTAAACTATGATTCCCACCTTCATCAAGGCAATGCATTAGTCCTTTGGGGATTTTTTTATTTCCTTACTGAAGACTAACATGGAATGAACGTCTATGTGAGATGTTACATTTTATAAAATGACACATAGATGCAGATATTGTTGCAACTGAAAACATAATCAAATTGTAATGCATCTGCCTAGTTAGGTCCATTTCATCAATGCCTCCATCGTAAAAAAAATTTTGAGTTGCCCATTTTTGCACAAGTGCAAAAATTGTCAACAGTAACTTTGGAATCCATTTTCGATGAAAATGATGAAATCAATTATGAGAGGGTTTTACTTGCTACAGGTACACATTAACATGAAAAAGTTATAATTTTTTATGGTAGGAGTCTTATTCATGTAAAAAAAATTTCACAATCTAAAAAAGATAATTTTATTGGGATTTGTAAAGACTATGCAGATGTTTTTGCTTGTATATACAGTGATTTAAGAGGTTTAAATCCCTCTTTAGTTCGACATACCATTTAATTAGATTTTGTTTCAAATCCAATTAGACAAAAGCAAAGACAAATGAATCTCATGTTGGAATCCTTAATGCAGATAGAGTTTGAAAAAATCATCGAGTCTTCCATTATCTTTCCCATAAATCACTCCACTTGGGTGGCTAATCTTGTCCCAGTGAGAAAAAAAAATGGTGAAATCAAGTTATGTGTTGATTTCTATGATTTGAATAAGGATTCTCTTAAGGATCATTATCCTTTTCCTTCCATGGAGCATATTTTGTAGTTAGTTGTTGGTTCAAAGAGATATTCCTTACTTGATGGATATAACGGATATAATTAGATACTTATCAAGGAGGAAGATCATTACAAAACAACAGCTACTACAAAATGGGGCACTTATCCTTATAAATAGAAGCCATTCGTCTTGTCGAATGTTGGTGCAAATTTTCAGTGTGCTATGGATATGGATTTTCAAGGCATTATCAATAAATTTTTCTTAGTTTATTTTGATGATATCACAGTGTTTTCAAAACTTGCAAATGACCACCTACCACAACTCAAAGCAATCTTTGAAAGGTGTAGAGAGTTTGGTGTATCACTTAATCTTAAATAATGTGTTTTTTAGTTCATAAAGGTAATATTCTTGGTCACATAATTTCCAAACATGGGATGATGATTTATCCTTAAAGAGTAAGTGATATTCTTGCTTTGGGCTTATGAAAACATTAAAAATCACTTAAAATTTTCCTTGGGAAAATCAATTACTTAAGAATATATATTGTTGATTTTTTTGCACTTTCAAATTTTTTGATAAACATGCTCAAGAAAGATCAGAATTTCACTTGGTCAAAAGGACTGAGTAGTTTTGATGCTATAAAAAACTATAGTTGTTTCCCCAATGCTTATATATCCTGATTTCTCAAAAGATTTCATGTGGTATGCTTATGTTAACTTGGATATTATTGCAGCATTTTTAACATAGTAGAATTGAGTACAATTGCAGTAGACAATTACTTTTTAAAGCCAAATTCTAATGGAGGACGAGACCAGGTACTCATTCATTGAGAAACATGTAATTTTTATTATGAGATCTCTTAATAAGTTCATGCATTTCCTCTCTAACAACATAATTAATCTAATGGTTGCAAATCCAAGCATTAAGGAATTTCTGTTGAATAAATATTTATCATCAAAGAGAACAGGTTGGATCACTCAAGTTATAAAGTATGACATCATCATTAAAGTGACCAAAATGATTAGAGGAAAAGGATTATGTGAGAACTTGGCTCACGATTTGCATGACAACAAAGAAGTTGTATATTTTCTGTAGAATGGGCCTAAAAATGCATAAAATCAACAACATATAGATGGGATTCTCAACATTTCTAGGTATCTTCAACATGTTGTTTACCCACCTTGTTTGGACAACTCAAAAAGAAGTTATTTTAGACTTCAGTCTATTCCTTATTTTCAGGTTAATGATGTGTTATTTAAGAAAGATATCAATGGTGTCTTGTTAAGATGTGTTAATCGAAACTAAATTGAAAGATTTCTTGAGTAGTTTCATGATAGCCAAGGAGGAGGGAACTATTCAGCTAAAACTACAACCCTAAAAAATCATGGAAGGAGGCTATTATTGGCCTACACTTTTCAAGGACAACCATACATGGGTAAGAAGATGTCAAAAATGTGCTTTCTTTACAGGAAAAGAAAGACTTGTTTCCTTACCATTGTAGCCAATTACAAATGATAAACCCTTTTCTCAGTGGGGTTTAGATTTTATTGGTCTCATTAACCCACCTTCAAGTTCCGGTCATAGATGGATACTCACCACAACTAATTACTTCACGTGATGGACTGAAGATGTTTCTTTGAAGGAAGGTAATGAGACAAATATCTTGGATTTTTATGAAGGCATAATTACAAGGTTTGGTGTTCCTCTCACCATTATTTAAGATAACGCTAAATATTTCATTGTTGAAAAAATTGTTGCATGGGTTGTTAAAAATGGAATTTATTTAAGTAATTCATCCAATTATTACCTGTAAGGTAATATATTAGATGAAAGTATAACCAAGAACTTACGTAGAATAATTCGGAGAATTGTCAATTAAAATCAATGTACTTGACTTGATAAGTTAAAGGTGTCCTTGTGGGATGAAAATATTACTCATAAAAGGTAAATTTAAAACTCACCTTTCAATCTTGTTTATGGTTTAGAAGCAAATTTTCCCATTTCTCTTGAACTTAAAGATTTAGAAGTTATGCATCAGATGGAGTTATTAGAGAATGAGTCCATTAAAGTACGATATTCACATGTTATGGAACTTGAACAAATCATAAATGAAGCTATGTTGTCCATGGAGAAGAATCAGGCTCAAATCAAGAAAACATTTGATAAGAAATCCAAAGCACAAGTCTTCAATGAAGGTGACTTAGTTTTGAAATGGGATAATGACCAAACAAAGCCAGGTGCTCATACGATGTTTGAGTCACTATGGATTGGTCCATACACTATCACCTCATGCAAGTTACACAATGCATTTTAGCTTGCACAAAAAAATGGAGAAGAGCTTATGATAATAGTCAATGGGATCCATATTATGCATTACTTATAAAAAAGATAACTTGACACTGTATTATAGTCTACATGTTTTCCTCTAAGTGTTTTCTAAACACATCCTTTCAACATTTTCCTGATTTCAATAATAGCTTCCATCTTCAATGGCATGCCTCATAGAGGTTTTGTTTTCCTCTTGTGAAGTTTTAGATAAGTTTTTGTTGTTTTTTTGTCCATTTTCCAGATGAATTATAAGTTTTATAAAAAAATTACAAACTTTGGGATGCATGTTCAGGATATGGTCTAGATTTTTAGTTAGTACTAATGGCTGAAAAATACATTTTTCAGGGGTTGTTATGGGTTAGCAGGCAACCCAATCAGCAAAGTCACTAAGATGTTGACCAATTTTGGTCAATCACCAAATAGGGGTATTAAAAAAAATTGTTGTTGCTGAAATTTAGTCATTTTGGAAATGATTAAAAGCAAATTTGTAACTATGTGTGTTGTTACAAAGTGCAATGCCTCATATATGTTGTCATTCCAAGTTTTCACCTTCATCAAAATTATGCATCAGTCATGGTAGACCATTAAAAAACCCAGAGGAAGGTAGAAAGGGCAACATGTATGAGGATCACATTCTAGAACTGCAATCAAGTGACAGATTTGAAGGAAAAGTTTAGTTAAATCAAGTTATTTCCTTATGATTAGGTTAAATTACATTATGTTTTGAGTTGTTTAATTTCATTCCACATCACAATTACAAATTAAATGTAAAAGGAAATTCTACAGCTCATAAAATAAGGTAATCTCATATATTCATAAAGAAATAGTACAATTATCCCACACAAGCCGTGTGATATGACTATGATTAGAAAAGAAAATGTAGATGAATACAAATGTGAAAGCATGAGGGATGAGTAACCAATCATTTCCTGAGTATGAGGGTTGTTCAAAGATTTCTTGATTGCCTAAGATGCAACTTCAAGTACCTAAAAAAGGAAGAAAAAAAAGTTTAGAGCTTAGGGTTGCTAATATCTCATGCTACAAGTTTTGTATGTATATGCATTATCAATCAGATAAGTGTGCACGAGAGAGTAGCAGAAACAAAATCATAGAGTACATGTCATTATCACTTAAGAGTATCTAGCTACCATTTTTCAGAAGCCTAAATGAGAAAAATATATCACTGAAAGATGAAAGAAAAGAGAGGTTTAAACATCTATTATATTTTCCTAACAATTATTTTGAATGTGCAGGTACAGGAATGAAGTAATACCATATTAGTTTCTATCTATAAAAAAGAAAAGCTACATCTTTGTAGGGTTCAATACTTAATATGAAGCAAAAGTGAAACTCCACATGACTGAAAGCCACTGTTTTGCATGATAAGTGAAAAAGAAATTCTCATTTTACTATTGTTTCAATAAAATTAAAGTATCTCAAGCAACAAATAAATTACATATATCTGCATTTGAGATTCAGGATCTCAAGCCCGAGCATAGTTTTGGAAAACCAAAATGGTTAAGCACAATACTTCTCAAGGAAGAGCTTCAGGAAAATTTCAATAAATAGTGAATCAAGGACACTACTTTGGGTTTCAAAGGAGTGCAAAATTTAAGGAATGAAGGATACAAGTGCTTACCCAATATCACATAAAATATGCACAGAACTAAATGCATAGCTCAATAAAGGAAAATTATGACATGCCTAAGTATTCAAGGTTTAAAGAAGACAGTAAATATTCAAGATACAATATAAAGTTGTATTATGTTTTCAATAAATGAGTCGTTTCTCAAAAATCTGAAAACAATCCAAATGAGCTGAGCTTATTAAAAAGCTAGGACAAATTGGCTTCACCAAGGCAACAATACAAATGCAATTTATAGGAATATAGGTCAAAAATATCAGCAATGCAATACAATGTTTTGACCTCAATCTAAATTGTAAGCATCTTACAAATATAAAGAGCATCATAATATATCAACCATTAAGATGTAACATGGCAGAATATCAATCATACAGTTCTAAATACACATATTTTTCAATTAGCTAAAAGTTTTCAATGATTTTAATTTTCTAGCTTATAACAAAAATGTTTATTCATGGAAAGATCTGAATCTTCCAATGATCTACCCTGCACAAGGAAATATGCAAACAAACAAAGATGGAATATACAAATTAATGTTTCCATTATAGTCATTTCAATGCAAGATAATAATTTACATCTTCCAGTAGTAGGATGAAGAGCTCTACAAGAGATACAAGGTAAAGACTTTATGAAATTAGATCATCCTGGGGACATGTATATTCATCAAAAGGAACAAACAAATCAAACAATGGAGTTAGAGAAGTAAAAATTCGAATAGAGAAAAGCAATAACAAATGATCTCTAGCTACACAAATGGAGAACTCAAAATCGCGTGCTCATGCAAACAAATCATAGTTGGGATAAACATAGCACTAAATGCATTCAAAGCTCAAGAAAAAAATAAATACCCAAAGGAGGATGTGTTTTAGAGCTCTAGGAAGAATTGATGGTGGCACAAACCAAGCAACATTGAATAATATAAAAGGTGAACATGTAGATCCAACAAGTAAAAAATACTACTCAGAATATAGAGATATTTTCTTCTACAAATGGCAACACGAAATGTAATGAGAAGCTACAACAAAAGTAAATACACTAAAAACCAACTGATATTAACATCCATGAGCTCTAAATCAAGCACAATGGCAACCCAATTTTTGGTTCAAATCCACAAATAAAAAATCATGAAGTTAATATAGAAGGATTATTGGCATAAAAAAAAATTCAAACCCTGATGAGCTATAAAAAATGTCTGAGCTAGATTTTGATGGTAATGGAAAGCCATTAGATGAAAAGTGCCATAGTGAAACATAAAGATCATGCAACATCAATACAAGGCACACAAGGAATGAGCAAAAATTAAATCAAACCAGCTCGAAGGAACCATGTCATCCAAAGTAATAGTTTTGCATGGTAAAACCACATGATCAATCAGAACTGAGGAATAAAACCAAACCCAAGTCTAAAAAAATTGAATACACAAAGTGTATTTTCACAATATAGTGAGCCTTACGTTTTTAAGGAGTTGAGGCAAAAGAGGCCCGATAGAAAGTGAAGGAGATTTATCATGAAAGAAATAGTGTCTAAGCTCAAAATAACGTAACACCCAGAACCCAATCAGAGCCCATATTTTTTAATAACTCTTGCAAACCCAAACTCCCAGAATGACATATGTTAGAAGCCCTCTAAAATTTAGTGGCAACCATTTATCACATTGAAATCTCAAAGGTAATTGGAAAAGAAGCAAAGTGAGAAACCAACTCAAAATAATGTATTTTTCGAGCTTAAACAAGAGCTTATGAAGGAAGGCACAAATTACTAGTAAAATCAGAGCTTTAGAGTCTCATCAATGGAAGAATTGCTCAGAAAATGCATGATGGCTCTAACCAGGGTCTCCAAAATTGAGAAAAAAACAAAAACCGAAACCCCATCCTTCACTAGTGGTCATTTAAGCTATAGTGGGGTCCATGTCATAAAGAAAATATAATGAACATCCATGGCTAAAAGCTTGAAAGTCCCATTTATAGTGGTGAAAAAAATTCACCAGGGTTTTTCTAGCCCCTCAGGAGCTCAAAATTACAAGCTTGATTAGGGTTGAATGTATTTCATCCCTCTCAACTTGACCAATGAGTTTACAAATCCAACTAGAGTAAACATTACACACATGAAGAATCAGGATAAACCCTAATCGTGACCAGGGTTACTTCATTTTCACCAACATCATTATGGGTCTTACAATCATGGGAGGGGGACTAGATTTTTCATTTGAATCATTATGTCGAAATCAAATTCTATGCATATTATTGATCAAACTTTAGGTATTTGACCTTACTTTGGTAAAATAAAAGTAAAGCTAATGTATGGGCTCAAATAAAGGAATTACTATTATCCAAAGATGCATTTTCCTACGAATAAAAGAAAGGAAACCCATTCGCTGATACATATGGTACAAATATGGAATAAGGCAAAAATAGTCTTATTATTAGTCACGAAGATAAAGACAAATCAATAATTACTCCAAAAATATGCATGCACACATGGACAAAAATAACCTTTCCAAGATGAAGACAAATTAGATTCAACACAGTGAGACTGGAGTAAGAAGTGATCTATACAGACTATTATTAGAGATTCCTTATTTTATTCTATTCATTAAAGGCTAAAATCATGCATGTATGGGAGATGTAACTGCAATGCTTTAGTCTATTATTGGAGGGTTGGGGTGAATGGTTTTAGAAATATATTGTGTGCTCTTGCCAATCAAAAAGGGGGGGATGAATTTTTGTAGAGTTATGCTGCAAATTTATAGATGAAAGCCGTGATGAATATAGAAAGTTGACTTATTCCTCCATATTCAGAAGTATTTTACAGTGTGTTACAATAAATTAGATGAATCCAATAGTGAATCTTATCAATTCCTCTTTCTTTTAATATTTTTTCAGCACTTGTATGATCTTGTTTAGATATTTTGCAAACATATAAGTGTATAAGTACCTTGTGGGTGCATAATTAATTAAATAGAGTATGAAGTGAAGCTTTTCAGTCATTGCATCTTTTATCAAGTGTTTGATATAGATAATTATTACACATAATTTTGTGTATCACCTTCTATTATTTTCAGTTTTGCTTTCATCTAACCCTCATGTCAGCAAAACTAGAGATTTTCATTGTTTCATCCAAGGGAGCTAGTCCTTTTGTAGGTTTCCCTCATTCTTATACACCCACAACTTAGAGGGAATCCCATTGTTTCTATTAAATCTAGAATTGAGATTGCCATCCAAAACAAGTAGTAATTTGGACCGATAACAAAATCGTTAGCATTTGTTTATGTGTTGAATATGGAATGGAAATGAAGTTACAAGTTTAAATACATGGGATGGAGCTACATGATCGAGTTACGAAAAGTTAAAAAATTGTCAAGTGTTGTCTCAAACTTTAGGTTGAGGGCTTGTAAACTTGGATTTTATTTTCATTCTCGTTTTAAATAAATTTAATTACGGATTTTATTTATTTTATTTATGTAATATAGAGGGTTGAAGAAGGATAAAAAGGATGCATTTTAATTTTATTTTAAAATTTGCTTCATAATGTAAATTTTTAATTTATTTGAAAGTATGTAATTTATTTTAAATTTGTCTCATATTGTAGGCTTAAACTTGAAAGTGGTCCTTCATAGAATTGCAAATGTGTAGACATATATGTTTTATTCTCCTCTGAATGTTGTTTACATGAAAAGGAAGTTTGTTTTCAGAGTTGCAAGTCCTCTTGCAACTAAAGTATGAAATTTATGAGTTTATTTTAGTGTTGTGAATGGTTGAATTATAAAATTTATAATGTAGATTTTGTCCTTATGATTCCATAGCAACTCTACAATAAGTTTCCATTGTAATCACTTGTATAATGCCATAGAAATGTTCTGTGTGATTAAATATTCCCTCTTGAAATAAATAAATCTAATTCTCTTACCGGAACATCTTATAAAACAAAATAATTACCATAATATATATACATATAAATGTGTATACACACACACACACACACACATATATACCTATATATATATATATATATATATATATATATATATATATATATATATATATATATATATATATATATATTATATATATATATATTTGTGTGTGTGCATGTATATATACACATACACATATTTATATACATGCGCGCGCGCGCGCGCGCGCACACACACACACACACACACACACACACATACATGTGTGTGTGTATGTGTGTGTTTACATCGAGATATAAATATATGTGTATATATAGCCTTTATTAACCTACACATATTTGATTTATTAAATTAAAAGAAAATTATATTACTAAAAAAGGATAAAACCGATCTCATTTAGCTTTGGCTTAAGAAAATATAGAAAACAAGAAAAAAATATTATTATCAAATTATAAGAGAAAGGGAATTGTTTTTTTTTTTGCATTTTTTTGGTTTAATGAAACAAATAATAATAATTAAAAATGGTGAGAGGGGCTGCGCAGCCCCTTCCCATTGACATTTTTGGGTGAGTAAGGTGATGTGTATTTCCTGATAACCATTGGTGTTGTGGAAATGCCACGTCACTCTCACCCCATCTCCTCTAACTGTGGCCAGGCCTTGTGTCCTATAGATTAACCCTATGCACAACAATTTTTGGGGCCTCCCCAACACATTTTAAAACTATATATATATATATATATATGAAGCTTCGGGGAAAATAAAATACCCTAAACTAGAAGCTTTCTTATATATAAATAATTAGAAAATTAAATCACCTACTACAAACCCTAGGGAGGGAATGAAAAAAAAGTAGATAAATGGGATTACATGGGAAGAAATTTCTTCCTCATTAAAGATCTGGAACAAGGAAAATCACCATAGTCATCACAAGATCCCATGGGATCCATATCCTTTTCCCTATAAACAAACCAGTGCAAATGGAGGAAAATTAGGGAAAACAAGGGAATAAAGGGAAAACACGAGAGTTTTTTAGGGGTTTTTAAGAAAACTTAGGATCTAGGGTGAGGATTAGGTCTATCCAATGGCCCAGACTTAATCCTCGCAACTTAATGTTGATGGGATATGGATGTTTTGATAAAGTATGGGGAAATTTAATTAATAGGAAACCTAAGGGGTTTTTATTTACAGGAAATTGTAATTTTTGTTATTATATGACTTTATTTATTTATGATGGGTTAATTTATTGTTATCTCTCAAAAGTGCACCCTAGTTGAGGGATAACAGTAGGGGTTCTAAGCTCGTTCTTCTCTCACTTTTGCAAATACAATTTTTAGTGCATGTTTCCCTTTAACACCTTTTGATACTGATCATGATACTAATGATTATATTATAGACATGATTATGGACTTTATTATAGTATGATGTTAGATGTTAGATCATGGATTATTGTTTACCTTAATTCAGTTATGATGCATGATGATTATTACAGACATTTTTATATATTGATGATGATATGTTGTTTGACATGGTTATATTATGGATGTTGTTCAAACATGTGATATTTAGATATTATGGGTAGACCTAGAAATGGAAATTATTTGATGATGATATAGTTGTTGAGTAAAATTGTAAATGATCTTGTTTGTTACTTGCATGTTGTTTTGATTCATATATCTAGAATATCTTGAAATTTATATTTAGATTCATTTGGATGTTCTAATATGCCCACAAGGCCGAAGGAGGTATTTGTATTTTTCAAGTTTAAAATATAACAACAAACATCGGGGGATTGGAGACCAACCACATTGGAATTCTAGATGAATTCAAAAAGGTCACCATGGCAACTTGTATTTATCTATGTGTTTGTTTGTGTTAGGGATTCACATGGGGTATCACCTTTAAACGTGGCAAAGGGTTATTTGTATTTATTTATTTGGTTCCTTTTTATTGAGGTTTGTATGTATTTATTAAGTGATGTGTTCACCCCTTTTTATTTAACATAAATTGTGGTACATATTGTGAGTAATCATATTGTTAAAATAAACTAACCAACTTGGGTCATAAGAAAGTAATTATTAGAGGGGTTGAATCTTGTATTAAATGTTGTAAGATATGTGTAAGTAATGTGTAAGAGATATGTAAGTAAAGTTTGGAGTATGAAACACTTAATCTTATTTGGAATTCGAAATTGTCCTTGGACACTATTTTTTGAGGTTTGTGGGACAAGTTAAACTTGTAACATACCTCTTAAATTTATTTTCCAACCATACCTATGGTTGGAAAGTTGAATTTAGACTTTCATTATGAATCTTTGTAAGTCTAGCCAATTGTTTTAATTGCACTTCTTACTTGAAATTAATTTCAGTCCTTCTGGTTATGGGTTTGATTTGAGTGTGTAAGTAAGACTTTCATATTATTCACCTACTTATTTATTATATCTTGGAGATTGAAGTTGGCTGGTTAGTTGGAGTTGAGGATGCATGATGTGGCATCCAAAAAAGATCCACCTCATCCTCCTCTCTTCCCCCTTCTATATATTTGAATTCATTTTATTGTTTAGGGTTACACTCTTTTGGTTGCTTTACTTTGCATAATTCTTTTGGGGTGAATTATTTTCCTGTTTAGAGCTCCTATTTTTGTAGAAAGTTGTAATATTTTTATAGGCCCATGTTTCATTGATCTTGGGCTATTTTACACTGGAAAGCTTACTGGTTGGGACTTGGAACAAACTCCATTATGGAGAGGTACGATCTTAGCTCTTGAAATTCTCTTCTTGTGATTGTCTAAATGTTTTTGTTGTGAATGTTTTGGCATGTGTGTGTGTGTTGTTTGTGTAGATGGCCTAGGGATGGTGTAAGAGAAGACTATGAGGTATTTCTGTGGGAGGCATAACTGTTTTGGTGAGGTATAACTTTGGAGGGAGTTGGGATCTTGGTTCCACCTTAAAAATAAATAGCTTGCATTTCTTTACTCGTTATGGGGTGCCATAAGAGGTTGGGGAGGAATAAGGAAATGTGAGGAATAAGTGGTACTTGGGGGAGGCATAAGGGCATGTCAGGGATATAAAATGGTATATATATTTAGGCGGTTTGTTCTCAGGCAGTGATACCCATTTTCCCTTTGGGAGGCATAAGCAACATCCCCCATAGCTTCTTTCTCCTTTGTCTTTCATGATGAAGCCTGAGTATTGTTTGTGTTTTTGTTTCTGTGGTTGCAAACTGTAGATTTATTTTGGACCGTGCTTTGAATGAGAAATATGTCTTTGTGTTGTGGAAGCCTGTTATTGCCATGTGTTGAAAAGCATTTCTAATTGCAGTATGGTTGGGGTTTGGGGGCCAATGAAGAAGGAAGGCTTCTCCTTTTTATTGGATGGAGAGTGTTACCTTTCCCCCTATTTTGTTGTGATCAAATTGAAATAAATAAAAATGGAGGATATTCATGTTGTTGTTCTAGAGAAGAGGAAAAACACAAGTTTGACAGTCCTTGTTGAGATTATTCTTATTGTAACTCTTTCCCACTTTTAATTGGATGACCTTGCACATTATTTTTGATGGAAAGATGTTTTGTATTGGAAATAAAAGTTGCAAATTTGAAATTTGAAAGAGATATACTCTGTTTTCTATTTTTGAATAAATGAGGAAGATATTGTATTTTGTATATTGTAAATGAGGAAGAAGACAAAGTTCCGACAATCCCTTGTGAAACTTATTTTGTAACCTTTCCCACCTAGAAGTGAATGATCTTGTATATTATTACGTTGGAAAGACTACTCTGTTTTAGTTATGAAATTTGTAATTGATTATGGAAGAATATATCTTGCATTTAGTTATGTGAAAAGAAAAGAAAGATATGCAATTGGTATGTTGTATTTTGAAAATAAATGGGAAATAAGTTGTAAGAGATTCATTTTTATTAATAAAAGTGTTTTCCTTGCTCATATGATACTATTTCCATTGAAAATATGTGTTTAATACACAGTAGGAAACCTCTATTTGTAAAAAGTGAATAGGAAGCACGTAGGAAGAAATATTGCACTATCCTGTCTCGGTTGAATTGTTTAATTTTGAAGAAATAATAATAATAATAATAATAGAAGTTACATTCTTGTCTCTATATTTTTATTGAAGGAAAGAAAACTATTAAAAAACTAGCATAGAATACATTTAATGTTTTTATTACATGGCAAAAGAGATAGTTTAATCTCTAACCTTGAAATGTACAAATTTCATTTCTACTTCACTGTATACTTTGCAAATTCCTTTTTATCAAATGTCCAAAACAACCCTGTAAATTTATAGAATACAAATGAAATGTTAAAATGAACCTAATATGATCAAACTATCTCAATTAGACCATAACACCTTAGAAATTATTATAGAATCTTTTGAATCGGGCAAAGGAAAAATTGCATACTTCTTGTTGTATAAAATTGATAAATTTTGAATGCAAATCATTCAAGAAAATTTAACCTTTAAAACTATCCTAAAATCTTCCAAGTAATATCCTCCATGCCTATTTGGCAAGTTGAAAGAGAATTAATGGTGAATTTGAAAAAAATTGATAAGTTAAAAATACCAATTCACTTTCTAAGTTACAGAAATATGCTTTCTCAAAAATTACCCTTAAAAATTTATCAAAATAACATTTTTAAGGTTTATGTGAAAATAGGACATCGAGAGCTTTTATGAAATTTCTTTTTTGCCAAAACCTGAGTTCACAATAAAAACTTATGGTCTTCTGAAGTTTTCACTTCATTTGGGTTCAAAGAAAAATACTATAAGTGTCAAATTTAATTAATAGAATATTCTTTGGCAGACCTGCGGGCTAAAAATCTATTGTTTCACTTTTTGTCCAAAAAGCACAAATTCATGAACTTTCCCACCACTCCACTAACCCACAAGCCTTAATTTTGTCTAAAAATAATCCAAATTTGAAAAAGGAAAATTTGGAAAATTTTCCCCGTGTCCCTGCTGCCCCACCCTCAACTTTTGCAAACATCTCTGCGGGCACGCGGGCCCACAACCCATAACTCAACCTTTCAAAATTTTGGTAAAAAATTATACTTTTCTTTGCGGCCCCGCATCCTTGTCCTTGTTTTGGAAAGGAACTTCCACGGGTGCGTGGACCCACATTCTAAACATTTCTCCACTAGCCCACCTCCCTACAACCAATGATTGACGGACACATGGCTTCAAGAGACGATGGCAGAGGATCGGTTGATTTCTCAACCTTAACGTTTCAAAATTCATTTGGCAAAAATTTAAAATTTTCTCCACCACCCTGCCACCTGTAGCCAATGAGAGCTTGACACATGGCATTGTTTGGCATCAAGGAGTCACAAGTTATTTATAGCCTTTGCACCTTTGTATCACAAAGGTATTTAATTCTAAAGTTTCCCTGCAAGTCTGTTTCTGTGCACGAATCAGGGCTTGACACATGGCACCTTGGGTGACGGTAGAGGCATGGATCATCTTGATCCCAACACTTTCAGTAAAATACTTAATGTCTTAAGTCTTTCTGGTGACCTGAATTCCCACTGAGGCTTGGAAATGCTAACACGTGTCCCTTAACAGCTTACAGAAGCGTGGGGTCAGTGCTAAAATTTTTCCCTGCCTTTTCGGTCTACCCATGGGAAATTTTTTATTCTCTTTCCCGCCGTGGGTGAGCGGAAGTGAAATGCAATTTTCGTCCAAGGGCGCTAAGGGAAAAATTTCTTTCTTAAGCTCGAACGCCCTCCCTTGGGAAAATTTTCTTCCCAAGGCCTGCCAACCCATAACTTGAGAATTTTAGGGAGTTAGAAGGACTTCTTTATATCATTGGAAAGGGAAAGAAATTTCCTATCTAATGGTGTTATTTTCTAGAAAATTTTAGTGTGTTAAATATGTGAAAATAAGGTGAAAGTGGAAGGTAAGCCTAAGAGTGGGTAACTGGTAAATAACTCCCCATTAAATTAAAATTTTAATTCTAAAGTATGGGTTGACCCTTTTAGGGGACATGTCATGAGGTAATTGAGTGTTTTTCGTAACCCCATGTAAATGAGAACCATGTCTATTTTTAGACATATTGGAATTAAATAGGGTATTTAATTGTATTGACCCCTTTAACCCTCTGAATTTTAATAGGGAATGTTTAATCTTAGTGTTAATCTAATTAATTGAAATATAAGCACCTGAAGGAAATTTAATCTCTACTTGGTTGTTTTTAGTCATTAATTGTATTGTGATCATTAACATTTTTATAATGGATAGCTTTATATTCTTAACATAATTTACCTTGATATATTTTCTTTGTGACAACTGTTGCTTCGAGGCTTGTTTGTAGTCTCACCAAAAAAAATTAAAAAAAATTATCCCATAATTTTTCTGACTAATCCTAGGTTGTTCTTAGGTCTCAAGTGGGTTGTTTTAGCGAGCATCACACTTGGTATCATAGCCATGGGTTTAAAGCTTGGACCCTTGGGCACACTAGAAAAATTGATACATGAACTCTAAACATAGTACGATATTAAACCTAGGACACTTTCAAATCTAGAGAACAACCTTGTTGAAATTACATACTCAGTAAACATGAAAAACTAAATAAAACTTATGAAGAAGACCTAACTCTCACCTTAGTTTATGCAAGAGGCGCAGATGGGATGAGGGGTATTTTCACATAGACCTACACTTACCACCACCAGATCATGTTGTAGCAGCTATCCTACCATAGATTTTACAGACACTTCAGGATGCTAATGTTGCTCTACGCAGAGGATCTATCAAAGCACATTAAGTCAGACATGATAGGGTGACATCCATTGAGTCTCATGCATCTCCTCAACATAGCAAGGTGTATAGAGGAGAGAACTCCCATGAGGATTCAGTTAGAGAAATGTCATCATAGAGGGGACAGGGAGACCGAGTTTCAAGACACAAAGATAGGTCTCTGAGCCCTAGGATTAGGGATGAGCATGCAAAGAGGGCTAGGGGTCGCCAAGCCACTGTTGCATACCATATCAAGGAGGTCATGAAGCTACGACCAGCTCATTATTCTGGTGACATAGGTGGATTTTAGGAAGAGGCCTGGTTGGTGAGATTGAGCGCGTGCTTCAAGCTCTACCCTTTCCATAGCAACACAAAAGACTATGTTGTGATCCATCTTCTAAGGGATGGAGTAGGAGTGTGGTGGAGGACAGAGGAGAAAAATATCCATGTTGATTCTAAGACAGTTACTTGGGAGCTCTTTGAGGAGCGGATGAGGAGCAAATATTTATCTTGGAGGTTCATACAACAGACGATTGATGAGTTTCATGACCTCCGACAGGGATCTCTTACATTGGCTGAGTATGAGAATAGATTCCCAAATCTACTCCAGTATGTTGATTACATGAAGGATGAGCGGGTGCAGATCCACAGGTTCATTCGGGGCCTGAATCTAGACATTGGAGGTGCAGTGTGGATCCATTGTCCACAGATGTTGGCTGAGGCCATTGAGAAGGCCTCTATAGAAGAGGATATTCAGGGAAAGACCCAATAGGTTAGGGACAGAGTCTGGAGCCGTATATAGAAGATGTGAGACAACATATTGAGGGGGTCAGTACCTCCTCCTTGTGGTGGATAGGGTTCAACACATTCATCTTTTAGACTACAGTAGCAGTAGCAGCAGTCTCACCCACCATATAGACCTCCACAGAGATTTGATGCACATAGGGGTTGTAGTATTGGGCCTCCTCCTAGGGGTCCCATTAGGACATAGAGAGCACCTAGAGCTCAGTCAATAGCATCTCACCAGGAGACACCTCAACAGTCCATAGCAGCCCCTATAGTTACAGGGTCAAAGCACAATAAAATGTCCCACTTTTTGGTATGGTTTGTACCTTAGTAAACATGAATTTTCAGTTTAATTGATTTTCTAAAGGTAATAGCCACAAAACCATACACATTCATGAAATTCCAAAAAACTAAGGAAATGTTTTGTTTAGAGTTTAGAATACATATATATATATATATATATATGTATATATTAAAAAAAATTGGCAAAAAATATGGTCTTTTTCTTAATTTTATTCATATGTTGTTTCTTATGTTATTAAAGAGGAATGACTATCCCCCGATGATTCTTTTAAATGAAAACTTATCTTTTCACCATGAAATTTTAGATATATGTTCAAGATTATAATTTTGACGGGCTGTCAAATTTTCATATTTTTTTGAGTTATATATTTTTTAATTAATTATTTAGTAAAAATATTTTGAAATAAATGGCGTCCATATTTCTATGCCAATAAATTTTAATATTTATACCAATTTTTTATTTTTTTTCACAGGTAAGAAGAAAAATTCAACAAATACGAAGTATATTTTTTTCAATTTTTTTGATATATTCTACTATTTTTAAAATTTGGTTGATTGTGTACTATTTATTGTCCTAAAATACTGTATGTTAGTAAAAAATAAAAAATAAATAACAAAAAATATTTTTAAAAAAATAAAATTATATTTTTAGAAAGCTAATACAAATTTTAATTTTGTGTCAAATTTTTGTAGTTTAACTAGTTTGTTTATGCTAATTATGTGGCACCTGAGTGGTAGATTTTGGCTCACAATTATCCCCAAAAGGATTTGGAGCCAAAATGTGCCACTCTGGTGCCACGTCAGTGCCACTCAGAGGGGTTCGCACGAACCCCCTTGCGCCAACAAAGCACCGCCAAAACATCTCCTTCTAAATTTAATGTTTCGCAATTGCGTCTCCCCTTCTAAATTTAATGTTTTACAAGTTACTTATTTAATATTGTTCATTTTTTTGTTTTAAATTTAATTTTTTACATATTTTTTGGTTTTAAACTAAGTTTGTTTTTTTTAATTATTTTTAACCAAAAATATGTAATATTAAATTAGAAAAATTGTTTTATATATTAAATATAAATTCTATTAAAATTAGAAAAGTTGTTTTAAAGTTATAAAAAACTAAAATTAAAAATAACCTAATTTCTACTGAGATTTGTATATAAATAGAGTTGCATGCACATATAGTTTTGTATCGATTTTACTCTTAGACATTCAGATCTATCACGATTTATGTGTGCAGGTGAAAATTATTGAAGTGGATGAATCATGGGAAATGCAAAGAATGAGAAATGAAAATATACCGAGGAAGAGAATGCAGAGAAGAATGCTAGAAGATCTGTTTGTAGGAAGGCACAAAGAGAGAGAGAGAGAGAGAGAGAGAGAGAGAGAAGTGAACAAGTGACAAGGCTAGAAAAATTGGTACATATGTATAGAAACCCTTGATAGATCGTAATTTTTTTTAGTTCTAAGGTTTAAATATGATAATATGTTTTTTAGATTGGGTAAAGGCAAGGGTTTTGATAGGATCCCATGTGTATGTTTATGGACACAGATCATGATGCGCAACATTATGTTGAAGTGATAAAAAAATTTATGGAATTACTTCCCAAGAAAAATGTGAAACACTTGGTAAAGATGGATTTACAAAAATTACAAGAATTTTCCCAACAAGAACCACTATCAAGAAAGAAAACAACAAAAAGTGTAGAGATAATATATGGTGAATTTGTTAATTTGACTATAGTTCCTAGAGCACATTTGTTGGTTACATTCTTGAATCATGGTGATATGAGGGAAACATTAGAATTATTGGGTGTTGATTTTGGATGGAAAAATTTAAAACGTGTAGAAGAAGAATTTGTTGGGAATGTTTTTAAAGGAATAAGTTCTTTGGGTACAAAAACTAGGTCTGATGATAAGAGTATTTCTTGTAGAGCAATATTAACTTCAGTTGTAAGTGAAGATACAACAAAGAATCATCATGTTACCGCCATTTCCAAGGAATTGGGTTTATCTAGAAAGATGGTCAAAAGGTATGCAAAGATAAGGAAGACATTGGATGACTCTACTATGGAAGGAAATTGGGCACTAATGTGTAGAAATCCACATTTTGATAAAATAGAGGATAATATTGTGAAGATAGTTTCTGATTTTTTGGACTGAGAGGACTCATCCTTCTCCGAATGTGAGGGATGTTTTAAAACATAGGATAACTCGCAATAACTATGATGAACATATAAAACATTGGCTTGAAATAACTCAACATGAGATGTACATAAAGTTTACAGAAGAAAATCCAGATGTTAAGATTGGACAATGAATGTTTGAAAATTTGAAGCCTTGGTATGTGCGAGCTGATAAAGTCCTTGACACATGTTGTTGTCGCTATCACGTTGAGTTTGATTATCACTATCAGGTACAAAAAATTTTATAGATTGAATGTATATATATTTTGAGGCGTGATTTCATTTATATCTATATATTTGAAATTTGTTTAAATATCATTTTTTGAGATGTGATTTAAAATTAATGTATTTCAAAATCTATGTTTTTTTTAGGTGTATAGAAAGTTATGGGAAGAAAATGCCCCACCTACACATGTCAGTGAATTCATAACTTCAATTCTTTGCAGAATATCTGATGATCATGTCGATGATCGTATGACTTGCATCAAAGGTGTCTGTGACAAGTGTGGGGACTTGAAATTATTTCCAAAAACAAATGAAGATTTGGACACAGTTAAAATGGTTGCTTGCAAGAGGTGATATATATAAATTTATGTTTTTAAATTTGGATGTTAGATTTTATTTTTATTTTTATGTTTACTGCAAATGAATACATGACAATTTGTCCATGTTATGAATTGATTTTGTAGGTTCAAATACATAAAATATTCAACAAGGCTTGGAAAAGTTGCAACCAGGTTGGATTTGGTAGAAGAGGAAATCCCCATTGCTACATTCATGCAAAGTTTCCGAAGTTTAATTAGTCCGTACATCAAACATTCTCACTATTCAAAGTGGCAGGCTACACAATTCAAGACTAATAGAGACACATTCCCTATTGGTTCCATATTGTCCGTGGTTGATTTTGCTGAGAATTACTCATTTTCTCATCAAAAAGAAATTCAAACATAGTATTATCATACTGACCAAGTTACTATCATGGTTCAAGTATTTTATAGGCATGCACAATTGGATTTGGATGGGGTTGAAAGTACAGATGTGAAGCGAATGATCAAGAAGGAGTATCACTTCTATATAAGTGATGAAAAGGAACATGACACCCACTTTGTGCAACATTGTTTTGGTTTGTTCTTTCAATATCTTCATCAGCGAGGAATACAAATAGATCAACATTTTTTTTGGTCAGATGGTTGCGCATCACAATTCAAATCCTCTCGCCCTTTCTTTGCACTCAATCGTTATCATCGTCATCACAAAATTCCTCATTTATGGATTTTTTTTTAGAGTGGTCATGGGAAGGGAGAACACGATGGTGTGGGTGCATGCATCAAACGTGCTCTAAAGAAACAAAGCTTTGATTATGAGGGAGATCAATTGATTGATGCCCACACCGTTGTCGAATGGTGTAAGAAACATTTTACACTTCAGGTTTTAACCTCATAGGCTTCAACATCACACGCTTTAACCCCATAGGATTCCACCCCACATAGAGTGTTTTGGGAGATAACAGGTACATGCACATTTAAAACATAGATATGTAGATCTTGATGTGATTTATTAAGTGAACTACAAGTTACTAACTTTAAATTTTTTTATTTTGATTTTTGTTGTTTGTTTTAAACTTTATTGATCTTTTGAGCATGATTAAATGAAGGTATTGATCAAAGGAAAAAGTATGGATGTGAAAGGATTCCCAATTCTAGGTCTTTGCACTCTTTGATGACTATGGATAGTAATAACTGGACAATCTGTACAAGAGATTATTCTTGTTTTTGTTATGAATGCATGAACAAATCATATTCAGAGTGCAATAGTAAAAAACATGGGTATGTAGGTGAGTGGAAGCAAGTTCCTTTAGTTGTGGATGACACATATGGATCAGATCATGATGATAGTTTTGAAGATGTGCCATTAATTTCAACTGATTATGACCACATATTTGGACTGGTTAAACAAGGTATGTTTTATTTAAAAGGATCAAGTATAATTTGATAAATTAAATATATATATGTATAATTTATACTATACATGGATCATTGAATGTTTCTTTGCATTTTGTTGTAGGAGATGTATTTGCAGTCATTGCTGAAGAAGCCAATATTGAGAAAGTGGAGTACTACTTGTTGCGTTGCACAGAAGAGAGAACAAAGCTAACATGTGAAATAACAAGTGAAGTGACAACATTTTATACTAGCTCGATTGTAGTGCAGGGAACATACTTACAACAAGTGAAAGCCCTCCAAAGTGGGATTCACTTTGTTGATTACAAACCAGACAAAAAGGTGTATCATTACACCCATCACATAATTGCTACAGGGTTACAATTGCAGCAGGTGAAGACTACAAATAGTAAACACAAAAAATGGAGACTAGATGTAGAAGACCATGAAAAAATTTTACAGGTCATTGAACAACGAGCAGAGCCACTTGGTATTATATAGAAGGACATGGAATAAATTACTAAACCTTGTTGGTAATAAACTATTAAGCTATAGGATTGTATTTTCTACTTGAAGGGACTATGGAGACCACTATACAATAAAGTTGTTTAATACTTGTGATTCTTACTTGTTGTGAGATGGTTTATGGTTTACTTTAAGTATTGTGATATGGTTGTTACATGGAAGTATGTATGGTGTAAACATGATTTATGATGTGGATGTATGTTGCATTATTATTTTTAATGTGGAAATGTTAGTTGGGAATTCAGATGTACATAGTTTTTGATATATGTTATTTGTTTAGTTGTGAACCAAAAGGTTGTATATGGAGTACTCTTATCACTGTACAAGTTTATCATATTTCAATATGCTTGGAATTGTGTTGATTCATTAAGGATTCATTATGTCATAGAGAATGAGATAGGAGGGAAATAAGATTCTTTCATCTAGACTGAGTAGTGAATAAAAAATAAGGTTTTTCTTATGCATCTTAAACTGGTTACTTTTCATGATTGTGTTCTTCATCACTGGTACACTATGAAAATACCTAGTGCACTACACTTGTAGTGTTGCAAACTATTTTTTTATTGTTGGAATGAGGCTTGGGTGATCACTTGTCTCAATTTTAAACATGAATAAAAATGATCTTATACTAATGGTGGGTGTTGTTTGTGTTGATAGTTTGGTAGCACATGGATAGTTTTATATACTCTTTCCTTAATGGTCATTAGGAGTCTTATTTCAAGTTGTTAATTGAATGATCTATTGAACTTAAACTTTCATATGAATATATGATTCAAATAGTAACATAAGCCATTATACCATGGAATGTTTAATGTAACATAAAGTATTACTAAATTACCTAAGCATTGAAAATGATTCAATAGAATAGAATTTTAACTATTAAGGTAAGTTTACAATGTTATATCACAAAAATGAAGGGTATTTAATATCTTATTATATCATTATACCTATTATGATATCATCAAGAGACAAAAATGAAAGATAAGGGGGAAATAAGATGTCTATATTCACATCCATAATTGTAAATAAGGGGGTGTACACATCCATAATTATAAATATACAATGGAACTCATAAAAATATATTAATAATACACGTGTCTAAGACATATATCAAAATATAATAATCATGTCTAGAATGAGTATGAGTATATATACATGTCTAAAATATCTAAAATCATGTCTAATGAGTATATACATGTGTAAAATCTCTAAAAGTATGTCTAAAATGTCTGAAATCTATAAAATATCACTGAAGTCTCCTCTATGCACTAGGGCGAGTGCCAGACCCCTCACTACGCTCTGCTGCACCCTGCATGTTAAAAAAAAGGAATATACACGTCATAAACTATATATAGCATGTACCATATATTAAAATATATAAACAAAATTCTACAACAATTTCTTGATTAATTCAATACATCATATAACAAATATGTACAATTGATTACCTCAGTATCTGTCCCTGGGCGGATGTTGGGAGTATCCACGCTATGTGTAGATCTCTGTCCCGTAGATCCCTGTGAAACAAAATAAATAAAATTTAAGAAGTTGATAAATAAGTTTTTGAATAAAGTTCATTAATTTCTAACATTCCAATTTAGATTAAATATTAATTATATTAAAACACATGTATTTATACCTTTGCGGAACACGTCTCCAAATGTATGGGATTGTCATCCACGACCTCAACCACAAAAATATGTCACCAAGTGAGCCAAGTTGACTCAGGCCTGGAACATCGAGATCCATGTTGTGCTCAGTCAAGAGCTGTGTGTATGTGACATGGGTAGATGGTGTGGGCTGTGAAGCTCCACACACTGGAGCAGAAGCCTAAACACAGAAGTACATGTTTAATTTTAATATTAATAAATTGTAAAGTAATTTGATCAATTAAAATAAATTTTAATTATATTAAAGTTTGAATTTTCACACACCGGAATAGAAATGTGTTGAACATCAGGTGTGACGATCTCAGCAACAAGAAGTCTATCTGTAACAACAGCAGTGGTATCTTAACTAGAAGATACACTCCCACTTTGCTCTATAAAATCTAAAACCCCCGATAGTGGAATGCTGCAATGCCGTGAAATCACCTCATATGCATGCAACAAGTCAGCAGCCATGATGCGCCCTAGCCGACGTGCCTGAGCGGGATCTGTAACTAGCTCAAAGTCATCTGGGGAAATCAAAGATGCACGAGCATATACCTCACTACGTGCATCACTACTGCTACTAGCACCTCCACTGCTACTATCACGTCTCTGAAGGTACTAACCCACATGGTCAGAAGAGATCAATTGGGTCTCACGAGCAATGCCAACAAGACCCTCGATAACAGCCTCATGTGCAGTCATAATGACAGGTGTTGCGACATCCTGAAAGCCTGATAAGAATGGTTGTGGCCTTGGTACAAGCTACCGCGCATCAACAACTGCAGGAGCTCCCTCCTTTCTATATGCCTGCCTGTGGCTAATACGGCCACGCCCCTGCCCCAAATAACTAGGGATGTCTAAATAGTTCACCTTTAGGTTTAAGTGAACCTCAACATGTAGCATCATTATGAAGTATAATGGTAATTGGTCATTATTCAGAAATTGGCCTTGAGAGGCCACAAATCTAGGATAAATCAAAGGGGCACATAGGGGACATGAACATTTGTTTACATAATAAGCCCTTATTTTCCATTTGTCTGCATAAAAACTCCAACAAGACCTCTTAACGACTTCCTTATCGGAAAGTCATGATGTAATCTCATTATAACCTACATCTCCTGAGACACTTGATTTTAGTGAATCCATAATTTTTTTATTGATTCAGAATCAAATGGATTATATGTTTTCAAACTTGTCTCTATTCTACGAAGATCAACCAGTATTTTTTCACAATGGGCTTTATACTGCCCAACTGTAGTTGGATTTTGGAGAATAGATTGCAATTTTGCAATCTCTAAATCGGTCCTCTCAAACAAATTAGGAGTTCCAGAAGAAGCCATGACTGTAAAAAAAATGAAAGTAAAATTCAATTAAGAGTACTTTTAATTAAAAAATTTCCTAAGATATTCTCCTATATTAATGAAAACAGAAATATGATTTTCAAGCTTCAATGCAAATAATATAGAAAATAAATTACAAAATCAAATAAATTAATTATAAAATCACATAAATTATATAAATTACAAATCACATAAATTAGTTTAAAAAGTGATGACAAGATGACATATTTCTAATATATTGTCAACACATTGAGCACATTCGAAAATACCATTTCATTTGATCAAGACGACTTCCTTTAAAGAAAAACTATTCAACAAAATGGTAAAACATATAATTTTTAATATGTAATATCATGTTTCTCTTAGTAAACAAAATTGACACTAACGATCATACTTATGATAACACATAAATTATAGAATTCGATATGAATAGTGTGCCTTCTATTATGCCTAGACATGTTTATAATACTTTCTTAGTGACATGGTGTATATATTTCCTAGAAATGATAGTCCATTCAAGTTTTGTGCCATGACTAAGACCATAAAAAAAATTATACCACTATCTAATACACCCCAATCAACCACTAAGCACCTTATGTAAGAAATAATGATTTAACGAATACATGCCTACGAAGTGGGGAAACACAACAAGTCTAATGTTGAAGTAACCAATACACAAAATATTAAACTCAAAAATATGGACATGAGCTAGATAACTTGATGTTAGTCAAGTATATTACACTACCAAAGAGTAAAGATGACCATGAGCATCAATTAATAAGGAAAAAGAAAAAATATCTTATCAATAATTCTTGCAATGATAATAGCACAAGAATTAAAACAAAAAGATATCACTTGGATTTAAAAGTTACAAAAAGTATATAGTATGGTAGGAAGGATTAAAACAAAAAGATATCACTTGGATTTAAAAGTGAGAATTAAAGAATATTACCAACTTAAAATGAAAAAAGTTTAATCAAAACAACTTGTAAAAGTTGAGTTCTTTTCAAGAAAGGGATAATGATGTGATGGCCTATGTTACAGAGGTCATATATTTTTATTTAGAAATTTTACTAATCCAATTTTTTTATAAAAAAAGATCTCAAATGTTTCTATTTAATGATAATTGGTAAAATAAAATTAGGGTCAAATTGTAAACCTTTTTCAACACCAAAATTGACCATTCTAAGGGTTGAACATTACATTTTATTTTATTTTTTACTATTTTTTAGATTCAATATTTTTGTATGTGAGCATGAATTGGAGTTGTAAGTCATTCTCTATCTCTATTTATACATGTACAATATAAGGGATAATTTTTAGGCCTATCTAAGAGTGTATGCAAAAAATGATAAGAAATATGAGTTGCTAAAAAAAGTGATTTTTGTTAACTAGATAGGATAGATTTTTTCCTTTAATAGTTTTTATTTAATTGACATATATAGTTGTGCATGAAAACTTAACATTTTCTTTTTGGTGTTAATCTAAAAATCTTATGTATTTCTAATGGGATAACGAATAATAGAATTTCCTCTTTTCTTCTCAATACTCTTTTGTATGCAGTTTATTGTTTATGTTTGAATTTTTGCATTAGTGAATTCATCAAGGGGTCAGAAAAAGGGGTTTGGTGAATAGTTCCATCACCAAATTAACCCCTTAACATGTCCCAACTCCTTAAAATTATTACCACACATGTACCTCATTGGGGTAAATTGGCATATGTCGACTTTTCAAAAATATCTCAAGATGCCAAATCTAATGACATATGATTTGACCTTAATTTTGAGAAACATTACAAAATATCCATTATTCAACTACTTGTTCCTATGTCCTATTTGAATTCTAAAACATCAAAAAATAAACCATAAGGCATAACATTTTGAAAAATTTAACCATAATTTCTCAAATACTTTTCAAGAAAAATACATGGTGACCCTTTAAATATTTTTTTGAAATGAAAATAAAAAAGACCCTAAATTTTTAATTTTGGCTCAAACAAAAAAATACTCAAGTATCCATTGGAAAATAAAGATTGACTTGCATGATGCCTTGTACTGACTTATACATTGTGACACATATTTTATACCATATATGTTATGTGTTTTACTCACTGATGACATTGTTTGATTACGTTTATTGACACTATATACTTTATAAAAATTAAATGATTACATTTATTGAAGAATTGTGTTAGAGGCTCCAAAGAATAAGCAACCATTTGTTGTATCTAATGTATTTATTTCTACTAGCTCATTAATGTAAGGGCCAAAAAGTGTCAAAGAGAGTGGGCATCCTTGTTTAATATATATGACATCCTTTATATCACCATTTCTCATTTGTACCTTATCAACAATGGTCTCATAAGGTATCATCACAAGTGAAACTATCAAGGGTGGAAGATCCCAAGCCTTAAGCCTTTTAACTAACAAGCTATGAGGAACTGTATTAAATACCTTGTAGAAGTCTACAAAACAACAATATAATTCACAATTATTTCTTTAGCTTCCTCAATGATAGCGGCCAAAGTGAAGATACAATCACTAGTATGGTGGTCCCTTCTGAAACCTGCTTGCCCTTTGGCTCTCAACCTCTTAGTCTATGTCCATGTGGCGATATTAATGTCCAGACTTGTGGCAAAGATCTTGGCCAAGGTGTGTCCAACAATGATATTGTGGTAATTAGTATCATTCATGTCTTTACTCTTGTAGATGGGATGTATGATATAGGAGGTCCAAGAAGGTGGAAAGCCACAAATCGCCGCGTAGTTAAACATGTATGCACTATTTTTAAAAAATTGATCTTTGAGGTTCTCCATATCATGAGCTTTATTGGATTACAGCTTAGAGATGGTGTGAAGGATTAAGCGATTAGTATTGAAATGACAATGAGAAAGTTTTAGATTGACTTGAGTGTTTGGTTGGTTTGGAGAATTATATAGGCTAGAAGCATACTCAAAAAAGGTAAGGGGATTTGATATTGCACATACTAATTTCTTAGGAAGGAATACTCAAAAAGGAAGAGAGATATTTTGGGCTTTACATTTATCAATGAAAAGAAATGATATGATGTGAATTTCACAATGATGAGGCATAAGTGTAAAACGCTCTTCACCTTATTAACAGATGTTAGTAAGAAGTTTGAAGAATTCCTCTCCTAACTAAAAACTGAGAGAAATACATCTTCTTCCCTTATTAACAAATCTCTTCTTCCACTAACAAACGTAACGTACTGGTTCTAATGTTGTTGTTGAGATTAACAAACTCGTGCTTGCTCCAATAGGTAAACTATTTGTGAAACCCATAGGTCCATTGTTGGTGAGGTTTTAGTTATCTTAGGGTGTGGTTGGCACCACTAAACTAGATGTTTCATGGATCCAAGAAATGAAAGAATCAACAAAAACCTTCAATAAAATGTTTAATGAGATTGTAAGAGGTGCAAGAACCTTCTTATGGATAACATTTACAACCTTCTCAAATCCAATGTTTACTGTCATCTCTAGGTGGTTTGTCAATCCCATTTAGTATTCACCATAAATTCTTGTTTTCAAAGCATCTAAATTTTTACAATCCAAATGTGAAAAGTGATGCCAGAATATTTGTCTAATGGAATTTCCATTCTCAGAAAAAAAAAAATATTTCTAAAATCAATTGCTTCTAACCCAAAAATCAATATAACAAAACAAAAATATTGTATGTTGATTTTACCCTGAAATCAATACAAATAATTTTTAATGCCTGATTTTTGGCAACTAAAAAATCAATTGTACTTTTGTGACCTAACACCTTGAAATTCCCTCAAATTCATCTGAAAACATAGTAAAAAAGTTCCCTAACAATGCATTCATATCCTAAATTATGTTTTTTCCAAAAGTAATACAAAATAAATACAATATCAGGAAAATGACTTTGAATGGTATTTCAAAAATCACATCCCATCGTGCCCTAAGTATTGTCCTTTTCCAAAAATCATGAATGACTTGAATTGCCTCTGTTTTTACTACATATGGATTTTTGACTAAATATGCCCTTGAATATGCAAATGCATTTTTCTTATGCCATGCCCTTGCCCTAACTCACAATTTACAACTGTATTTTTGTCCTAGAATAGCATTTTCATGTTGTTTTTCATATATACATTGTAAACTTGTCGTGTTGCCTTCAATTTTTCCCTAATTGACATAATCTGCATAATCTATTTTCTTTTTGTTTTAATGGTGTCTCATGCGCTCACAATTATATGTTCAGTTCCTATAAAAATGACTTCCTTTTTATCTTCATAACCTTATCCTTGCTTGTTCGTAAGCAATTCCACAAGCTTCCTCAAACTACGAACTCCATCGAGCACCAATGAATTTGATACCAATGTCAGCAAATGTGATCGAAAATATAATGAAGAGGAATAAAAATGCACACATTGTAGAGTGTGTCTGTCATTTTAATATGCAAGAGATAGTTACAAAATGGTTGAAGAGGTTACAACTGAACATTAGATAATACATAGCTAATAGTGACTTAATTATAAAAAGTAAACCTTATATTCTAATATAATTACCCTACCAGAGCTCAAGAAAGTGAAAAGGAGAAATCCCAAGGCTGCTGAGGATATATATTTTATTACTGTGAAATAAAAGAGACAGAATAGAGGTACCAAAGAGATGATGGCTAGAGAGGTTGCATGTTCTACCCAAAATTTTGCTCGATTACATGATAAAAATGAAAAACATGATGGGGTGGCACACATATTTGTGGTGGATAATGTTGAAGGGATATCAAATATAAATATCAATGAAGAAAAATATTATGTAGCTGATCAGGAGATACATAAAAACACCAATGTCAGTGAAGAAACTAGAACAAAGTAGAATTCAATAACAGAGAATGTTGATGCAAAAAGGGGCTATGAAAAATTGAATAAGGATGAAACTGTTCCTGGAGTTGTGATGTCTAAGTCAAAAGGAAACCCAAATTGATTATGTCACATTTTTCGGGAGGACAGGTTGACCTACAAGATCGAAGGAACTACAAACTTATTCCACAAAGGCAGTTGAGAATGGTTCACAAAAGCAAAAAAGTAAATATCTTTAGAAAACTATGTAGGAGAAATAGAAAATTAGTGTAAGAAGGTATATTTTAAATTTAATTTAATTTAAAAAAAAACGAGATAGGGTTTTCACAGTTTTAAATTTAATATATCATTACACCAGAAATTACAGTGCACCATTCACAACACCATTATTCTTCTACTGTTGGAAATTGAACACCGAAATTTTTGAAGCTTGGTCATGATACAAGAGATTTTAAATGGGGTTTTACAAAAAATGGTATCGAAATGGCTACAATTTTGCTAAAAAATGGGTTTCAATTTTTTTTCACCCAAATACATCACCAACCCTGTATCGAAATGGTTACATACCTGGTCCCTCATCGCTGGTGGGCTCATTTGTTGGTGGGCTCGTTTGTTGGTGGGATAGTGGGCTCGTTTGCTTGTTTACTGGTCTAGTCTCATCGCTGGTCTGGGCGTCATTGTTGGGATCCCTAAATCTTCATGGGCGAAGGAGGCGGACAGAGGAAAATGAATTCCTCCGCAACTCCTCTAATATATAAATAGGGGGGTTCACGTGAACACCGTTCATGTGAATGGGGTTCGCGTGAACCCCATTAAATGTCACACGTGGCAAGAAAGTGGCCTACGTGTCGCTTCGTGCGAACCATGTTCGTGCGAACACTTCACGTGAACCCCCCTTTGAATATCGCCCCACGGACCTCCCCACTCACATTTTTGGGACAAAAAAATGGACACAACACCATGCATTGACCCAGGGTCATCAAGGTCAAAAACATAACCCTCTAGGGCACCGACTGGAGCTATTACTCAAGGAAGAGAATTAGGTTGTTTTTTTGGGTGTGGTGTTACTGGACATTTTTGGATAGACTTCCCATAAAACCCTAATATAAAGGGTAAGGCACAGATCTCAAAGCCTACTATTGGTGATATGGGGCGTAGTCATAGGATGTATGCAGTGGTCGAGAACCACCAGGAAGAGCATTAGAGTAGAGTAAAATTATTTAGACTACAAGTAACATTGGTGGTATTTCTACCTCCATTTTGTTTAATTATAGTTCTTCTTATTCTTGTATCAAGCACCATCTTTAGTAGAGTGATGCATGCTAATGGTAGTTAGGTAGGGTCATAGATAGGATTTTGACATGGCTTCTCGAACCAAGATCTCTTTAGCCTCCTTAATTAGGGAGTGTGTAGTGGATTTGGGAGCTTTTACCACTACCTCGGATCTTTGTATCCTTCCATTGGGCTCCTATGAAGTCATCTTGGGCATGGACTGGTTATCTGCACATAGATCCAGAGTGGATTATTACCACAAGATCATATCTTGTACATATGATCTAGGAGTTGAGGTAGTGATAGCGGGGTCAGGAGACCCATTTCTATCCACACCATCTCCACTATGCAGCTTAAGTAGTGTGTGTGAAGGGGTTGTCAGATGTTTGTTGTCATAGTTAGTGACTGATCAAAAGATGAGTCTAGTCAACAATCACTAGATGACCATCCTATTTTGAGATATTTTTCTGATATCTTTCCAAGGGAGCTGCCAGGGTTACCGCCCCCACGAGAGATAGATTTTCGTATAGATCTGGTTCCGAGAGCAGAGCCTATCTCATGAGTACCTTATTGGATGACTACCCCTGAAATATGCGAGCTCAAGTTGAAGCTTAAAGGCCTTCTGGAGAAATACCTAATTCATCCTAGTGTAGCCCCTTAGTGTGCACCGATGATCTTTGTAAAGAAAAAGGACTGATTCTTGTGGTTGTGTATTGATTACAACCAGCTGAACAAGGTAATGATCAGGAATCGTTAGCCCCTTCCATGCATTGATGATTTGTTTGATCAGATGAAGGGAGCCACAACTTTCTCTAAGATATACCTTAAGTTAGGCTACCATCAGCTGAGGATTTCAGAGGTGGACATTCATAAAACCACCTTACGTTCGAGATATGGCCACTATGAGTTCACAGTGGTGCCTTTTGGTCTGAAAAATTCCCCCGTAATGTTTATGAGTTTGATGAATGGGGTATTTAGGACCTTCTTAGATCACTTCATGCTCATATTCCTTGATTACATTTTGATTTACTCACGAATGCATGAGGAGCATGAGGGTCACCTTCGCCAAGTTCTTCAGTCTCTTTGTGAGCAGCAGCTTTACGGGAACCTAGAGAAGTGTGCATTCTTTCAGATGGAGGTGCAAGGTCATATAAATTCTTGGGAAGGGATCGTCATCAATCCTTGCACAATTTCATGGGATTAGAAGGTTACTACAGGATATTCGTTCAGGACTTCTCTGGTAGGTTTCGAAATATGGAACACTTCCTTTCAGCGGAAATGGTGAAGAATTTTATTTCTTCATTTAGGTGTAACAGTACTTCAGGACACTTACTAGGAATGCCTGTAGTAGGACACCTATTAAGGGATTTCCAGATCCACAAGTATTAGTTTTGTGAAAATATGGATGCTACCACTCAGTACGGCTTGGATGGCCATATGAATGTATGAGGGTAAAAGTACTGGCAATAAATGTGGGTGGTTATCTTAAACTCAAATATTATGGACTCCGACAATGCATCGCAACCTCCGGAATCCAAATCTTGTGGCAGACTTGTGCAGGACTTTAGAGCTTTGATTGAGGCACTTTTTGCTTGGTTAGAGATTCAGAATCAGGAAAAATCACTTGAGTCATTGCTCTAAGATCGTGAAACAGCTCCAAACTGCTGAATGCCCGTGAAGTCTGAAATTGGATGCAGTTACTGTGTGAGTTTCAGACTCCATGAATATATATTATGTGGAACTGATCACCGAGAGCTTGGTTGCAAATCCTCCAGAAATTTTGAAACATCTGATTATGGCAACTATAGTGGGAAAAACATTTTCGAGCATAATTCTTCAGCAGCTTCCTCTTGATAACTTCTACATTATAGCTAGAGCACATATTCACTTCGAGTTCGTGAATACCCCTTGAAAGGACAAAATTTTGAAGGTCCAAAATTTAGACTTAGATGGTCTTCAAAAGCTTCAGAGGCCATATTTCATGATTCCCAGGACATATGGAGTTTTGAGACAGGACATCTTCGGTAGAGATTCATCGTGTACCCTAGTTTTGGGTATTCTGGGTTGATTGAAGTTTCAGGCTACTTTGAGATAGCTGTACCACTAGGGGTTTTTGGGATTCGGGTTTCTGAGATTTGGGACTTCAGGATTTTAGGGATACGAGACTTCAGGTTTCAGAGATTCTTCACTCATCCGGTCATCACCTATCTCCGAACCTCATTGAATACCTCAATGGAAGTGGCAACCATTTCCATGGACTTCAGGTTTTTAGGCTACATTTTCCCCTACCTCCGCGATGACATCATGTTCATCACTCTGAGCTCACGAAACCTATGAAAATTTTCAAAAGACCACTTATATAGCTAGTGCAGTGGCATGAGTAGATCTTCATGAGATTTCAAAGTTCCACTCTTCTTTTTCAGATGCTTTTTTCCGACCGAGTCCCCGAGTATACTTGCCATTTTTGGCATACCATCCAATATGACCACACCTCTGGAATTACCAATTTCAAACTTTAGAATTTATTTAATTCTTGAGACTAGCTTGAACTCCTGAATCATCCTTTGCACATGTTAGGATGTATGGTGGATCTTCAACCTATTTTGCCAGGAGTACCCAAAATTGGTGGATCTCCCCTAGCCAAATCGACCCCTCAGTTTTCAGAGTCTCCGTGGGCATGGCTCCTTTCCAATTTTTGTATGGGCCAGAGATTGGATAACAGTTCTTAGAGGGATAAACCCCCTAGAGGATAGGGACTAGTGGACAGCATTGAGGATTCAAATTCCCCTAATAGCAAGTAGGTTACACAATTCATTATAAGAGGCATATGAGGCCTAGTTAAAGGAAGATCCCTCTTAATTTGGATGTAAAACAATACTCAGAAAACCTAATCTTTGAAATAAGAAAATAAGGAAGTATCCTTGCCATGTTAAGATCCTTCAAATCCTTAACTAATTATTGGAGCATAAGGTTACTAAGCTAAAATCCTATAATTGACGCTTGGCCCTTGGGAGAGTGTAATGGTGCAGATCGCCCTATTGGCCATAGGATCTAGCATTGAAACTTTAGGTCTGTCCTTGTAATGTGTGTTAAACCCTCTTATTGGGGATAAAGAGACCTATGTTCGTATATAATCCTTATGTGCGATTGGACATAAATGAAGTGTAGGATAAGATTTATAAATGGAATCCCGCAATATAGATCACAAGACCTGGGCCTTCGAGGAAGAGAGATTGACCAAGTGAACTGTCACCTGGGACATTGGAATTAGACTTGTTCCATTGTGTAATGAAGGTATGAAATAAAATCAAGATGTATTCCGTATGAGTGAATCCTAGGGATAATATCTATAGTGCCCACTTCCCTTTGACACCTTTTGATATTAATCATGATACTGTTGATTATATTATAGACATGATTATGGACTTTATTATAGTATGATGTTAGATGTTAGATCATGGATTATTGTTGACCTTGATTCAGTTATGATGCATGATGATTATTAGAGATATTTTATATGTTGATGTTGATATAATTTCTGATATGGTTACATTATGGATGTTGTTCGGACATGTGATATTTGGATATTGTGGGTAGACCTAGAAATGAAAATTATTTGATGATGATATAGTTGTTGAGTAAAATTACAAATGATCTTGTTGGTTGCTTAGATGTTGTTGTGATTCATATGTCTAGATGATCTTGAAATTTAATTATTTATATTCATTTGGATGTTCTAATATGGCCATAGGCCGAAGGAGGTATTTGTATTTTGCAGGTTTAAAATATCACAACAAACATCGGGGGATTGGAGACCAACCACATTGGAATTCTAGATGAATTCAACAAGGTCACCATGACAACTTGTATTTATTTGTGTGTGTTTGTTTGTGTTAGGGATTCCCATGGGGGGATCACCTTTAAATGTGACCAAGGGTTATATGTATTTATCTATTTGGTTCCTTTTTATTGGTGTTTTGCATGTGTTTATTAAGTGATGTGTTCACCCCTTTTTATTTAAAATAATTGGTGGTACATAATGTGAGTAAACATGTTGTTAAAATTAATTAACCAACTTGGGTCATAAGAAAGTAATTATTGGAGTGGTTGACTCTTGTATTAAATGTTGTAAGATATGTGTAAGCAATGTGTAAGATATGTGTAAGTAAAATTTGGAGTATGAAACACTTCATCTTCTTTGGAATTCAAAATTGTCTTTGGAGACTATTTTTGGAGGTTTGTGGGACAAGTTAAACTTGTCCCATACCTCTTAAATTTATTTACCAACCATACCTATGGTTGGAAAGTTGAATTTAGAATTTCATTATGCATATTTGTAAGTCTAACCAAATGTTTTAATTGCACTTCTTGCTTGAAATGTTTTAATTTCAGTCCTTTGGGATATGGGTTTGATTTGAGTGTGTAAGTAAGACTGACATATTATTCACCTACTTATTTATTGTGTCTTGGAGATTGAAGTTGACTTTGGTGAGTTGGAGTTGAGGATGTATGATGTGGCATCCTACAAAGATCCACCTCATCCTCCTCTCTTTACCCTTCTATATATTTGAATTCATTTTATTGTTTAGGGTTACACTCTTTTGGTTGCTTTACATTGCATACTTCTTTTGGGAAAAATTCTTTTCGAGTTTGGATTTCTTGCTTTTGTTGAAAGTCACAGAATTTTTATAGGATTGTGTTTCATTGATCTTGGGTTGTTTTATATTGGAAAGCCTGCTGGTTGGAACTTAGAACAAACTCCATTATGGAGAGGTAAGAGATTGGCTCTTGAAATTCTCTTCTATTATTTGTGCAAATGTTATTGTTGTGAATGTTTTGGCATGTATGTGGGTTGTTTGGGTAGATGGCCTAGGGATGGTGTAGGAGAAGACTATGGGGTATTTCTGTGGGAGGCATAAGTGTTTTGGGGAGGTATAAGTGTGGAGGGAGTTGGGATTTGGGTTCCACCTTAAAAAAGAAATAGCTTGCATTTATTTACTCGTTATGGGGTGCCATAAGAGGTTGGGGAGGCATAAGGAAATGTGAGGAATAAGGGGTACTTGGGGGAGGTATAAGGGCATATATATATATATCTATATATATGATATATATATATATATATATATATCTGTATATATATACTTGGGGGGTTTGTTCTCAGGTGGTGATACCCATTTTCCCTTTAGGAGGCATAAGAAACATCCCCCATAGTTTCTTTCTCCTTTGGCTTGAATGATGAAGCATGAGTATTGTTTGTTGTTTTGTTTCTGTTGTTGTAAACTACAATTCTTTTTTGGACCGTTTTTTGAATGAGAAATATGTTTTTGTGTTGTGGAACCCTTTTGTTGCCATGTGTTGAAAATCATTTCTAATTGCAATATGTTTGGGGCTCAGGGGCCAATGAAGAAGGATGGATTCTCTTTTTCATTAGATGTCTTGGTTGGGTGGAGAGCGTTGCCTTTCCCCCTGTTCTGTTGTGATCATATTGAAATAAAGAAAAATGGAGGATATTCATGTTGTTGGTCTGGAGCAGAGGAAAAAGACAAGTTTGACAGTCCTTGTTGAGATTATTCTTATAGTAACCCTTTCCCACTTTGAAGTGAATGACCTTGTACATTATTTGTGATGGAAAGATGTTTTGTATTGGCTATGAAAGTTGTAAATTTGAAATGTGAAAGAGATATACTCTATTTTCTGTTTTTGAATGAATGTGGAAGATATTGTATTATGTATATTGTAAATGAGGAAGAAGACAGAGTTCTGATAGTCCCTTATGAAACTTCTTTTGTAACCTTTCCCACCTTGAAGTGGATGATCTTGTATATTATTGTGTTGGAAAGACTACTCTGTTTTAGCTATGAAAGTTGTAATTGGTTATGGAAGAATATATCTTGCATTTAGATCTGTGAACAGAAAAGAAAGATATGCATTTGGTATGTTGTATTTTGAAAATAAATGGGAAAGAAGTTGTAAGATGTTTCTTTGAATTAATATAAGTGTTTTCCTTGCTCATATGATACTATTTCCATTGAAAATTTGTGTTTAATATACAATAGGAAACATCTGGTTGTAAAAAGTGAAAAGGAAGCACGTAGGAAGAAATATTGCACTGCTCTATCTCAGTTGAAATGTTTAATTTTTAAAAAAAATGTTAATAATCATAGAAGTTGCATTCTTGTCTCTATCTTTTGATTAAAGGAAAGAAAACTATTAAAAAATAGCAAAGAATAAATTTAATGTTTTTATTGCATGGCAAAAGAGATAGTTTAATCTTTGTCTTGAAATGTACAAATTTCATTTTCTACTTCACTGTATACTTTGCAAATTCCTTTTTATCAAATGTCAAAAACAACCCTGCAAATCTATAGAAGACAAATGAAATGTCAAATTGAACCTAATATGATCAAAATGATCTCAATTAGACCTTAACACCTAAGAAATTATTATAGAATCTTTCGAATCAGGTAAAGGAAAAATTACAGACTTCATGTTGTATAAAATTGATAAATTTCAAATGCAAATCAGTCGAGCAAATTTAACTTTGCAAATTATCCTAAAATCTTGCAAGTAAGATCCTCCATCCCTGTTTGGCAAGTTGAAAGAGAATTAATGGTGAATTTGAACAAAATTGATAAGTTAAAAATGCCAATTCACTTTCTAAGTGACAGAAAGATACTTTTTTAAAAATTAACCTTAAAATTTTTTCAAAATAATTTTTTTAAGGTTTTATGTGCAAAGAGGACATCAAGAGCTTTCCAGAAAGTCCTTGTTTGCCAAAAACTGAGTTCCCAATAAAAAGTTATGGCCTTATGAAGTTTTCACTTCATTTGGCTTCAAAAATATATATATTATAACTTTCAAATTTAATTAATAAAATATTTTTGGGTGGACGCAAAGGCTAAAACTTTCCTTTTTCACTTTTTGTCCAAAAAGCACAAATTCATGAAGTTTCCCGCCGCTCCACTAACCTGCAAGCCTTCATTTTGTCTAAAAATAATCTAAATTCGAAAAAAGAAAATTTGGAAAACTTTCCCCGCGTCCCCGCTGCCCTGCCCTTCGCTTTTGGAAACAACTCTGTGGGTGTACGGGCCCACAACCCATAGCTCAACCTTTCAAAATTTTGGTAAAAAGTTATACTTTTCTCCGCGGCCCCACATCCCCGTCCTTGTCTTGGAGAGACACTTCCGTGGGCGTGTGGGCCCGTGTTCTAAAACTAAACTTTTTAAAAAAACATTTGGGAAAAGTTTTTAAAAGTTTCTTCGCCGGCCCACCTCCCCACAACCAATGATTGGCTGACATGTGGCTTCAAGGAATGATGGTGGAGGAGTGGTTGATTTCTCAACCTTAAAGTTTTAAAATTCTTTTGGCAAAAATTTAAAAGTTTCTCTACCACCCCACTGCCCGTAGCCCATGAGAGCCTGACACATGGCATCATCTGACGTCAGCTGAGGTGCGGGTTAATTTTTAGCCCTTGCACTTTTTATCACAAAAGTATTAAATTATTAAGTTTCCCCGTAAATCCGTTTTCTCCGCTCAAATCGGGCTTGACGCGTGGTGCCTTGGGCGACAGTGGAGGCGCGGATCATTTGACCCCTTAACATTTTTCAGAAAAAAGACTTAATGTCTTAAGTTTCTCCAGTCACTCGACTTCCCACTGAGGCTTGGAAACAATGACATGTGTCCCTTAAGGGCTCACGGGTGCATGCGGACTGCAGGGGAAAAGCACTAAAATTCTTCCCCACTCCCACTGGCCCATGCATGGGAAAAATTTACCTCCCCACTCCACCGGTCCACTTTCCTTCTCCAAGTGAAATTTCTCTCCGAATCCCTCAGGCCTGAAGTAGGGAAAATTTTCTTCCCCAGGCCCGTAGGTTCGTTCTTGGGGAAAATTTTCATCCCAAAGTCTGCCGGCTTATAACTTGAAAAATATGAGGAGTTAGGTGGACTTATTTATATCACTAGAAAGGTGAGGAAATTCCCCATCTAATGGGAATATTTTCAGGAAGATTTAATTGCAGTTAATCATGGGAAAAATCAAATTGAATCCTTAACCGAGTTCTGGGAGTGGGTAAGTAAGAATTTACTCTGATAATTTTAAATATGTATTCTTTCCCCCTATAATTAAACCTTGCTCTTGTCTTGGATATTGTGAAATTAAATATCTTGGGTATTTAATTGTTTTGACCCCTTTAACCCTTTGAATTTTAATTAGGGAATATTTAATCTAAAGTGTCAATGTAATCAGTTGATTAAATTAATCACCTAGTGGAGATTTGAGCTCTACTTGGTGTGGATTTATTACACATTAATTGCTTTATAATGTGGATATTATAATGTTGTTATAATGGGAAAAGTTTATCTAGTTGAATTTAATTGACCTTGATATATTTTCTTTGTGACAACTATTTCTTCGAGGCTTGTTTGCAGTCTCACCCCAAAAACATAAATAAATAAAATTATCCTATAATTTTTCTGACTAATCGTAGGTTGTTCTTGGGTCTCAAGTGGGTTGTTTTAGTGGGAATCACATAATGGAAACACTTCATGGTTGTGGGTATCTATATGTTGAGGTGAGTCTATGGGATTACAATGTCGGTTCCTTATTGATGTATCATAAATTTGTTTTTTTTTTAATGGTTTAAAAGATGGTTGTAACTGAAATTACAACAGGGTGATGTAAAGAAAAATGATAGAGGTATTTGACTTACTACATGCATAATATATTGAGAACAAATTAACGGAGCACAAACGAATGGGTTTCAGCTAAATCTTAAGGAAAACCTCTTATATGTTTAAGGATAAATCACAACAACATTGCAACTAACATGCACATTAAGATTATGTAGAAAACACCAAATTTGTAGCAAGGCAAGATAATTAATGCAAGGAATTAACATTCATAATAGCTAATAGAAAGATACACACCACTACAAATAATTGGAAAGGCAATAACTAATTCACATTCAAGGGAAAAAATTGTAAAAAAATTCTTCAGCACTCTTACATCAAAAAGTACTTCTTTTTTCTTTTCCAATACATAAAATATATATAAAAAATAAGTCACCCAACCCTCCTAAAAATAGGCTGTAGTATGTACTCTTCCATGCATGTTATTTTAAGCCTTTATTATGAATAAATAAAGGAATAAAATAAACATGTTTACAATGATGCAATAATAGCCTTTAATTCAAAAATAAACTTTATTCAAAGTGCAGTTAATTGCTCTATTTCAATTACAATAAAAAATTTGGGTGAAAAATTTACATAATTTTAGCCCTTGCATGGTGTGCAAGCCTTTTCTAATGTTCGTGCAACTATTTCCTTTGTATTATAGGTGATGATTAAATAATCATACATAATTATCTAATGTGATACTTTCATATTTTTTTGTCCTCTTTTGAAGGCATGTAATTTTTTACTTTTGTGCAAGAAAAAAATAATTCCTTTGGTCTTTAATACTTAGAAAATTAAATCACCCATGTCGGGACCACCTGTGAGCACATGTGCAAGAAAAATAATACTCTTATTTTGTGAAAAATAAGGTAATTGGGCCTCCATTTTAATCACACATGCTCTGATGTTGACCCTTTTTGTATGCATTCTTCTTTGTTGGCATATGATATGGTCTTATTTTGAATTATGCATTGGCATGCATTAGAATTTTAATAATAATCCATTGATTATTAGCCCCTTTTTGTGATCATTGATTTCCTTTTGAATTCACATGGCATATACTAATCATCTATTATTACTAAACCCCTTTGGAAATTCACATGAGAATTTGAGTATAGACCTTAGTCTAAGGTGTAAAAACAATATTTCAGCCCTTTCCTTTAATTCTTGGGACAAATTATAGTCTAAATGCATACTATTTATTTAGAATAATATGTTCTCCCCACAAGACCTTGAACCTTTGGATTGATGTCGATTATTTACCTTAACTCAAACTGAGTTATGTATTTCTCTATGCAATGCAATCTTTATACTTTCATTAACCCAGGTTGGGTTCTAAAAACTCTGGTTGAGTTGGAAATTTGCATTGTGCATCATTGATTTTGTACTATGCAATCTAAGACCATTGGATCTTAACTCGTTCGGTGAGTTAGCTTCTTGAGTGGTTTGGTTGGTGAGTAAAACATGCAAAACCCTAATCCTTTACATTATTCTTCGAGATCTTACTCAAGCTAGCAAATCTCTATAGAAATTTCTCCTTAATGGCTATTGTTGTTGCATTCGAGCTCATGTTATGGCATTCAATGGAGTTTTGAACACACATTTTTTGTTTCTCTACCGTTTGTCTTGAATGTCAACTGCCATTGTTGTTAACTTTAAGTTATATCTCAACTTTTTGTGCAATATTTTTTTTTTTTAAACTAGGCCATTATCGTTGAAGGTGAGTTTCTTGTTTAAGTGCCATATTGATTAGTGAAGCTTCTGGTAATTTTTGAAACTCTTGATTTGTGGGCGGTTCGACCCATGGGAACTCTTATTTCATTATCTGGTCTATCCTTGCTATTGTTAGCGAATGTGTTTTCCATTTACTTGAACCTAAGTTAGCGTCTTGTGTCGACATTATTATCATCTTAGAACTCTTCCCTGAGGATCCTACTCTCAATATTTTTTTCTATATCTGGGATTCTGTGGGTTCTATTATTATTTGGCATTGTAGTTTGTTTTACTCTTACTAATTGACCTGAGATTTAGAATTTAATTCAAGCTATTTTCAAAATGTGAACGACTACCCAGTGTTTGGCTCAAGTTGCAAATTTTGATCCTATTTAGGTAAAATTTCTAATTTAAATCATTTCTCCTATAAAATTTGTACTCTCTTTATATTTGGGTCTCATTATTGCTCCTCAGAAAAATCTTTTGTTAGCCCACTGGTTATGAGTAAGGTTTTTACACCCAACCTCAAATTATGAGGATTTTTTATAGATCTGTGCATTACCCTTTATGGATTCCATTATATGAGTATTTGAGCTCCATTTCTTGCAAAAATATTTGCTCTATTCTATTTTTGTATTCTGGTGGACACAATTCTTATAACCCTAGACCTGGGTGTTCGTTGAATACATGCTTCTTATCCTTACTTCTATGGAGTATATTATATAATTTCCCTTGTATCTATTAAAACTTATGTCGTGTATTGAATTTTTTATTTTGATATTTCAATTTTACTTATTTAATCTGCAACTTCCTTTTGAAGGTTGTAAAATTACGGTCGAGCTATTTTGATTATGCTTAGCTCTTAACTTGACTTGTGTTCTTGAGAGTTTTGTTAGTATTACACTGGCCATAATTTGTATTTTTGTATAACCATTTGATGATATGTGTATGGATATGTCTCCCCTTGAATCTACCAAATGATCTCTTCTCATATTTGGTATAAATCTTATAATAACATGATCATTTGTTCTCCTTAATGAGTATACTCTTGACTTTGTGATTTTTATAATTTCATTGTTATGTCAAAATCAAAACACCCCCCGAATTACCCAGTTTGATATAGGGAATTTGTTGTGGTACATTGTGAAATGGGATAGCCCTCTGAAGAAGGCAATTTTATGCTCCTAATCTACCTACCACTAACTACTAATGTACAAAAAACTACTCACTAACCCTAACCTAATGCTTCCAAAAGGACATGGAAAGAAGGATTGCATGAAATAAATCTACACTATGAGTGGTGATACGAAAAAAAAGGATTGTTAATCACTTCACCCAACTTGCAAAACAATGAAATAGATGAACCTGAAAAGGGTGGGCCTAAACCAAAAGCTAAATTACTTCGAATATATCATTCTTAAATGAGGACAACACATAAAAATAATGTAATAACCAAGGAAATGCATAGAATAAGAAATCACAATGAAAGGTAAGATGAATACAATAAACCACAAGAGGTTAAAGAAATCAACATAGACATAATCTTATTACTCCATATGAATATGCACAATATATTTTTGTAGCAAAAGGAGGCATGAATCCATTACAAATATTGAGAAGAAGGCTTGAAGCCCCAAGAATAATGGGGTGCATGAGAGAAGAGAAAGTAACTAACAATAGTTTCCACAATGAAACCCCTTACAATTTATAGAGGAAGGAATGAGGAGATAGAGGGAATAAAATCTAGAAATGAACTCTAATCTATTGCAAAATACATCATTGTCCCTACAGGAGTGATGGGAAAGTTAGCAAGGCCCATACTCCATTGTACCTTGTTTGTTAGGTAAGAAAGTAAGCCTATACCTCATCATTTTGGGTACTTGAGAAATGTAGAACCATTCCTATAAAACGGTAGACTCTAGAGGACATTGAGATCTTTCCAAAAAGTCTAGTTTTGTGAAAATCCAAGATCCTAGTCAAAATTTGTGGCCATCATAAGGTGAGGTTGCCATATCATATAAATGTAAGTGGTTAATCTTCTGTTTTGGATTCCGACCCTGCATCGTACCCTCCGAAATAAAAAAATCAAACTTTTGAGATTTAGAACTTCAAGAAATTAGACTTCAGAGGTCATTTTCATTGTTCACCTTCTTGAGCTCATGAAAATTCTGAAATCTGAAACCTTAGAGTCCGAAATTTTGACATCAAATTTTGAACCTTTTTGTTTTCGACAATTTTGGGTTTCAGGATTTCGTGGGTTCAAGTTTTGGGGTTTTGGGGTTTCGGGTCTTTTGGGTTTCATGTTTTTATGGTTTCAGGGGTTTGGGTTTTAGGGTTATTTGTTACTATTCATCTTCCTAAGCTCGTAAAACCATCAAATCTCTGAAATCTTGAACTCCGAATTTCAGAGTTCTCATTTTGGACTTTCTTCTCACTTTTTTGTGCTTCTTTCCACAAATTCCCCAAACAAACTCACCTCTGAGGTCCTAATTTAAGACTTTGCAGCTCCTTCATTCCATGAAATAGCTTGAACTCTTGAGCTCGTCTGCAATGTGTTTGGTCCTCTTCAACCTATTTGGCCAATCCCAAAATTTGACCTCCCCTGGCCAAATCGATCCTTTTATTTCTTTGTGCGAGGTCATGTTTGTTCAATTTTTCCAGTGGGGAAAAATATAATCATAATCATTACATAGATTTTTGTTTTATTTTTTGAGAGTATAGCTTATCTAAAGCTCTCTATTTTTACAGACATAATTTACCTATCAAAATATAAGCTATGTTGCCTTGTGGCTTGTGCTTTGAAAACTATCCTTCCAAAATTCGAATTTTTCCTTGTTGGCCACTTTTGGAGACTTGAGGGACAAGGTAACCTTGTCCCTCACATATCAAATTCTCCTACTAACCTTACTTATGAAGTATGGGACATATTGTTACCATTTTAATGCATTTTTTAGTGTAGAAAGGCTAAATAATTACTCTTGTTACTTACCACAGTTAAGTTGTCCTTGATAAGTATGGTGTGTAAGTTGGTGTGTCATGTGGGTATGTCATAAGTCTTACATGTGCATTTAATTGCTTTGGGTTTGGTGTTTGATTTGTGTGTTGGAATGGAGGGATGATGAAGTGACATCCGACATGGAGCCACCTCATCACCCTCATATCCCTTTTCTATTTATTGGATGAATTTGATGGATTTTGTGTTGCCTAATTTTCTTCTAAAAGCAATTTTTTAAAATTTGGTCTTGGTTTTCATATTTGGAGTATCTTTTACAGGAATCTTGGATTCATCTTCGTGTGAAGGATTCAAATCTTGTAGAGTAAATAAATTGGAAGCTTGATGAAGAGGTAGGCCCTCATCTTATTGTATTTTTGTATTAATGTATTTTGATGTAGAAATTGTGTTTATTTGAATATTGTATAATTGTTGTGGTTATGTTTATTTTGAATGGGTAGCTTTCCTTAAGTTGGGTGTGTGAGATGGATTTATGCAACCATTGGGGAGGGAAAACAGAGATGTGAGACATAAATTGTGGAGGGAGTGTGAGTTTGAGTTCCATGTATGGGGAGTGAAAAGGATAACATGGATATATCTTACATACTTGCAAGTGGAGAAAAAAGGATTTGATTATGTTTTGAGTTGTCCACATGGAGAATTTTGGGTGGAACTCCTACATCACTTTAGAGACAAAAGGAGGTGGTGCCTATATTCCATTTCTCCTTGTTGTCTTGTTGTTGTCAAGCCTTTGTGCTTGTTTGCAAAGTTGTATTATTGTTTGAGAATATTGTTGAGTGCATGATTGATTATTTTATTTAAATTTGATAGTTTTGTGAAATTCTTGTCGTCGAAGCCTTTTGAGAAAGTTGTCAAATGTTGCATAATACCCCTTATCGTTCTTTGGTTGGGGCTTGGGGGCCAATAAAGGGATGGTTTCTCCAATTATTAATTACAGGTTGGGAGGAGAGTGTCACCTATACCCCTTTTCTTTGTATGGTGATCCAAGTTTTAAAGGGTTGAAGAATTGTAAAATGAAAGCAATGAAGTTGGGAGATGGTTTGAAATTAAGATTTGTCTGTTTGAATCCTTGGAAGGATCCCTATGTTGTATATTTGACCCATTGTTTCCACTTATAGTGGAAGGATTTAACTATTGTATTTTAAAAATAATGTTTTGTAAAATTTCAGTTATCAAGCTGGTAAAGTTGTAGTGGAAAGGAGAAAGATCAAGTTGTATATATTTGCAAGATACGAAACTCTCAAAAAACATTATTCTATTAAAAGTTTTCATATGTATTGTTTGAAGGATTGAAAGGTGTATCCAATTTTAAAAACAATTATTGTATGTAAAGCATGTGGTGTCCCTCTTTGTAATATTGGTAATCTTGATTTTAAGAGAAGGAAGATTGTTCATAGTTAGGTTTTCATTCTTGCTCGTCCTTTGTAAAATTGTTCAAATAGAAAACTTTACCAAGTTGTCACATTTAGAAAGAAATTATATATTGCAAACACCACAAATTTTTTGGTAAAAAAAACAAGATATATATACAATTTTATTTACATATAGGTCTACAAATAATTTGTTTGCAAATTATATACTCACACCAATTTAAACCTTACATATTTAATGAGAACTTAACTAATATAAATATATTTTATTAGAATACATTATATACATTAATAATACCTATTAATATATTATAATTAAAAATATTTCAATATATATTCATTATTAATAATATCTATATATATTCTTAATAAAGTGTAATAAACAAATTTTATTTAATAAATCAAACTTACGCCTGCGGTCACATTGCTTTTATAAAGTTGGAAAGTAAATGTTAATAAAAATAACAATGGCTTTATGTTTACCCAAATGGAGCGGCCACATGTGGCCTATGTAATTTTTTAGTGGAGTTTAAGGGGAGGAGGGGTGCCGACCCCACCCCAACCCCCAAATTTCTTTGAATGTGGATTGCGACCCCACCCCCCCATACACATTAAACCATGTGCATACATAATTTATGCTGTCGCATAAAACCTTACCTCAGGCCACAATCGTGCCGCACATTTTGTTTACCCGATATATATATATATATATATATATATATATATATATTTATTGTTGTTCTAAGTTATTCTTTTTTATAGAAAATAAATACTTAAATATATATACATGTATGTGTATATATACATAATATATATTTAGGGTTTTTTATTCATTATCTAAATGGGTGTATATATATACCGCAAGAAAAATAAAAAATAAAAATAAATAGGGAAGGGTAAATTATACCCACAAAGAGAAATGGGGAGATCTCCCATTCTAGCTCAAAACACAAAAAATGGAGTTACAAATCTCCTCCCAAACTCCATTGGCCTCCATGGCTTGTCCCCCTTCTCCTCCTCCAAATCTGTAAAAATAAGAATGACCAAATGAATGAGAAATTAGGGTAAAATGGAAATAAAAGTAACTCATAAGGAAAGTTAGTGAAATCCAAATCCAATGGCTAGGGTAGATTTGATCTAATGGCTTAGATTTGACGCTTCATCTCTTAAGTGGGAGTCATTTTTTATATGGGAATGTAAACACGATTATAAATGCATGGGTGATGGGGTGAATGGGGCAACTTAGTGGCTAGACAAAGTAGATGAACTTTTGTGATACGAAATAAAGTAAAATTTTTGCTTGCTTATTAATTAAAATTATGGAACTTAGTAAACATTTTATTTTTAGCATAAATATTTTTAGGAAGTAAATTAATAATATTCAATTAATAATTTAATTCAAACTCCCACAAGATTGAGTAGAAACTTTAACTAAGAAATTTATTAATTCGTGGATAATGTTAACGTTGCAAACTCTTTTTTTTAAATAAAACCTTAAAAAAATTACCGTAATTTAGCCTATTAAATTATTAGGTTTTATTTTGTTTGAGAGTAAAATTTTTGTGGGAATTACAGTGCATAGTCTTGAGTAATCCCCATTAGTGTCATGTGTAATACAATGTAAGTAAAAAATATATTGTGGTACTTTTAGTGTTTTATTGTGTGTGTAAAGTGTGTGTGTTACATATGATATAATTGTACATAGATAAAGGATTAATTTTTGAGTAGATAAGGTAATAAAAATAGGGATTATGGCTCCCAAAAGCCTTACAATAGTAGATACATCATGAGAGACACATAGGAGAAAAATATATAGAAGTGAGGAATTAAGGAATGACCTACCAATGGTAAGAAAAGAAAAGCCAAAGTGAATGTTAAAAGAACTAAAAGGCCAATCAAAGAGACTTGAACCGACCCTAATATGCGCTACTAAAAGCAGTAAAACACTGGTTCTGTGTAACATAATTGTGTTTCTTATGATGAACCTTAGTCTATTCATCATAGTTAATCCTAGAGGTCAAAGATCCTAGTCAATATCCATTGCTGGGATCGAGGATCACGTCCAAATTTCCATCCAAAAATTCCACATACCTCCTACCACGTGACGGGATTTTACCACCAGATCGACACTCAAAATCCCCACAACGTGGTTCAATTAATGTTGAACCAACTACTGGAAAACTAATTTCAAAATTCTTACATCATTCAATATCCCGCCCAGCAAACCATTTTGCCTTGTCACCATCACCAGCTCAACCATTCGTGTAGTGCCCACTTCCCTTTGACACCTTTTGATTTTTATTCTTGTACTATCGACTGCACTGTCGGACATTATTGTTGTCACTTTTGATTTAGCATGATACTAGATGTTAGCGATATTGTACTGTTGTTGATTTCGATTGATATATGGTGCATGCAGATTATTAGAGTCATTTTCTATATTTATATTGATATGTGTTGGACATGGTTATTTTGATATATTACTGACATGTGGTATACTCTTGTCGACATGAGTAGGCTTTGATAATTAAATTAATTTTGTGATCATTTTGACATGGATGAAACATTGGATAGAAATGTTGCTAGAAATCTGTAATTGATTTGTAATTATCTAGGTGATATTAATTCGTATATAGATGATTTTAGATTTATATTGCATATTTTGGCATGGATGTTCTATTGTAGCCACGAGGCCAAATGAGGTATATTATACTGTTGCAGGTATATTATATTCACAACAACATCGGGGGGATTAAAGACCAACCACATAAGAATTTTGGATGATTCAACAAGGGTCATCATGGTAACGTGTAATTGTGTGTGTTTAAATTTTGGTTAGAGGGAAATTGTGACCAAGGGGCATGTGTTGGATTTTATTTATAGTATCTTTATTAATGTTGTATGTGGTTCTTCTTTTGTGATGTGAATTACTTGTTTTATTTAATTAGAATTTTGATGTATTGTTTCCCCTTTATCGTATTGGGTCTAAGTGTATCTATTAGAGTCAAATTAATCTTTTCCTAAACTAATTAAATATGTGAGAAAAAGGAAATAATTTTTTAGACTTTATGTGCTCTTGGTTTTTGTGTTGTGTGTTGGATGCTTGAGATTTTGAGTGTTGTACACTCTATCCTCCATAGAAAACTCGAATTTAACTTTTAAGGCCAATTTTGAAGACTTGTGGGACAAGTTAAACTTGTCCCATACCTCTTAAAATGATGTACCAACCCTACCTATGGGTTGGGGGTCAAACTTAAACCCGATTAGGTGTTTTGGGAAGAGAAAAATGTGAATTATTGATTGCACTTTCTTTCAAATATTTAATTTTGTCCTTTGGGGGTGTGGGCTTAGTTTGAGTGTGTAAGTTTCTTTTCATTCCTCTCACCCACAAATTTATGGTGCATTGGGGTTGAGGTTTGAACAAGTGAGGTGGAGTTAAGGATGAGTGATGTGGCATCCTACATGGAGCCACCTCATCCTCCTCCCTCTCTTTTCTATTTATTATTGCTCATTTGCTTGTTTGGGGCTTACTTGATCATTTTGGACTCTTTTATTTTGGAGAGTGGGGAGATTTTGGAGAGTTCTTGTGGATTGTTAGGGATTTTTGGATGCTTGATTGGTGTTGAGGAGCTAGAAATTTCATCCTTGGAATAAACTCTATTATGGAGAGGTAGGAGCCTCACCTTGTTAATTTTTTTTGTTTATTTTTTTGTGCTTATATGTTTGTGTTTAATGTTGGTTCCCCTTTGGATTGTTTGTTTGGGTATGGGTAGATTGCGTAAGTTTGGAGTAGGAGGAGACTATGGGGAGTTATATTGTAGGGAGGCATAAGATCTTACTTTTGACTAGGGAGTTTGGGTTGGGGGTTCCACCTTGTTTGAAGAATGTTTGCATTCTTATTGTTCTTGTATTTTTGAGGGAAGCATAAGAGACTGAGGGAGTCATATGAGTATATGAAAGTATAAGGGGTACTTGAGGGAGGCATAAGAGTTTGCAGGGAATTTAATTTTTACATTGGAGTCTTTTAGGTGGGCACCCATTCCCACTGGGAGGCATAAGTGGCCTCCCTATAGGTCTTGCTCTTTTGGCTTTCTTGATAATCCTTCTAATATTATTGTTTTGTTGTTTTTTTGCGTGTGTTGTTGTTATTTTGAATGTGGATGAAATTGATTGTGAGACTATTTGTTCAGTATTGCAGAAGCTAGTAGTTGTCATGTGTTGAATCATCTTCCATTGTGATGTGGTTGGGGCTCAGGGGCCAATGAAGAGGATGGCTTCTCCTCTTCATTGGATGTCTTGGTTGGGTGGAGAGAATTGCCTCTCCCCCCATTTTGTTGTGAATCAAAAAAACTTGAAGGGGCTACCTTGCTTTGAGTTGTGGAGCTTGGAGTGTTGTTGGAGACTTTGAGATTGTTATCCTTGTAAAGAAATTTATTGTATTTCCACTTAAGTGGATGAATTTGTATTGTTATAGTGGGCCCTTTAACAACATTCTTGAATTTTGGTAGTTTTACCTTATTTACATTTTGTTTATTTCCCACCTTAAGTGGATGGCTTGTAATAATTATGTGGAAAAGAGTTTGCATTCAAATATGTGTTTATTAAAAAGAGAAAGAAGGATTTGTGTTGAATAAGTTGTGAAATGGAAATGAAAGAATTTCTTTTGTTTGAAATCTTGGTTGCATTTTAAAATAATTTGATTCATTTTAAATAGAAAAAGAAAGTTGTTGTAATAATTTGAATCTACAAATTGAATATGAATGGAAATAAAGTATTGTAGCCATTTGAATACATTTGCATATAGTGAAATGAAAAAGGAGAACAAATTGGAACATCTTGTTTTTTAGAAATGTTTATTTTGTTATGGCAAGAAATTAATAATGTATAAGTAGACTTAGCTTTCCTTTTTGCTCGTGGAAATAGAAGGAAAATTAAGTTAAACAAATTGAATAGATCTAGTTGTTAGTATTGGTTTTCATATACTTTACAATGAGTAACTTTTTAATAAGAAATGAATAAAAGAGCAACAAATCTCAGATCTGGAACTTAAAATGAACAAAAAACAAACTTAGAATGTATTTTTCAACCTTTGGTAACTTTTAGTCCTTTGGAATTTCTCGAGTTAAGGTTCTGTTTTATTTTATATAGAACTACCACTCTGTGTAGAGCGCCGGTCCCGTAACTTCCACTCAGGCTAAGGCAGCGGTCCCTAAACTACCGCTCAGTAAGGCGGTGGTCCTAGGTTTGTCACCCAGTAGGGCGGTGGTCCACGATCTGTCACCCAGGAAGGGCGGCGGTCATAGGACCGTTGGTCTACTCTGCACGGAGGTTCTGTCACTGCGAAAGAACCATTGGGATCCACACCTGTGTGTGATTTTTATTTTTTTCCCTTCAAATAAAAGATGAAAAAAATATGTATTTAACCTCTAATAACCCAAAACAAGGCATAAAAATAATAGATTGAGTAAATAAAACATGCTAAGTGTGGATCTAAAACATTTTTCTCGTTTTATTCATAGGGGTAGGGTTTGCCCCAATTTTAAAAACCTAAATACAATGCTTTGTAATAAAACCAGATTAGGGGAAGGATATCCCTCTCAATCCTTTATTGAAATTGGAAACAATAAGAGACCTACAATCTAAACCTTCTAAAGTTTGGTCCTTGTGGAGGTCCTCCTTGATTTCTCCATTCTTACTCCCGTGGACTTCTCCTTTCCAACCTACATTTTCACAAAACAAATAGACCAAATGAGGGAAAAGAAAAAAGGAAAGGATTTAATAAAACTCACAAGGAGAGTTAGGGCTTGTTGTAACCCTAGGATCTTGTGGTTGGGATTGACTTGATCTAATGGTGGAGGTTTCACCCTACTTTTGTTAGGTGAGAATGATATTTATAAAATGTTGTTTTGGAACTTTAGTGGTATGTGCAAATGGAGAATGGGGCCCTTTATTACCTTACAGTGTCAAACATTTGTTATTCATTATTAAAATTTAGCTAATGATAGAAAAGACCCTAAGTTATTAATAAAATGGTTTTTAGATTAATTAATCAAGAGGCTAAACATATTAGGATTTTGATATTATTAATAACAAGAAAACATTTAACTAACTAAATTAAAATATGTTACCTTCCTTGTAGAAACAGGTTAATGGACCCTAGATTTGACTTTGTAATTAGACCCAGTTCTTAAATTGTAGGGTTGATTTTAGTGGTGTAACCTAGTTATTGTATCTTAGGGATTTAACCTTGTGTAACTCATTTACCTGTTTCCTTAATCTTGTAAACAAAAAAAAAATAGTCGTAATTTTCGGGGTAAGTGTTAGGTGTTAACATGTGCATAGAAGGTCATTTTTGCAGGCATTACAATTCACCTCCATTGTCTCCTCATCCACCACCATTCGAAACCCCATAGCCATCTCTGCCATGTTCAACTCTGAATTCGTAGAAAACATGGGATCAAAATAAGCATTATTTTTAACATCAACAACCGCATTCACACTCTTCGCAACAAGAACCAGGATCTAAAAGAGGTGATTGGGTCTCCAAGATCTAGGAATATGATTTGTATATCAATCTTACCAATTTGTTTCGAGGAAGAGGACTCTGCCAACTCATCGCAGAAAATGAACCATGAGATAACTCTGGAGAAGAACCAGTTGAGGAAAGTTTACCACTAGTAGTTTTCGTCAGTACCACAAACGAATGGTATTCTGATATAGCCTACTTTCTCACATATGGAGAGTGTCCAGATAATCTCGTAGCTAAGAAAAAATGAGTTATCAAACTAAGAGTAGCCAGGTACATCATTTGGGACAACACTTTGTTCAAGAAAGGAGTTGACGGAATGTTCCTCAGATGTGTTGATAAAGAGCAATAACCTAGGTTTTTGGAAGCCTTTCACAATCATGCTTGCGGTGGTCATTTCTCTAGCCCAGTCATAGCCCATAAAATTCTATGAGCACATTAATATTGGCCCACTATGTTTTTTGATGCTCAGAAATGAGTGAAAAAATGTGACTCTTGTCACCAATTTGTTGGAAGACCAAAATTGGTAGCTTTTCCTTTGAAGCCAGTTATCATTGAAGAACCCTTTCAACAATGGGGTTTAGATTTCATCGAGGTTTTGAATCCTAATTCTAGTGTTGGTCATACTCACGTGCTCACCGTAACTAACTACTTTACAAAGTGGGTAGAAGCTATACCAATGAAACAAACATCTACTACGGTAATCTGTGACTTCATCAAAGAAAATATATTGGTTCGTTACGGAATTCCAAAAAGATCATGATGGAAAATGCCTCAATTTTTTCTTCTACAGAGATGATATGCTTTTATCATGAGTATGGGATATCTTTATCTCATTCATCAGACTACCCTCAAGTAAACAGTCAAGAAGAATCCAGTAATAGAAACATCATTGCTATCGTGCGCAAGTTACTCAAATAAAATCAAAGAACTTGGCACAAAAATTTATATGATGCATTGTGGGTTGACCGCATAACTCCCAAAAGAGAAATCAGGATGTCTCCATTTCAATTTTTTTATGGAACCAATGCTCAAATTACCATCACACTGGAGTTACAAACATTACAACTAGCTTAAGCAGTTGATGATGAATGTTTCACCAATGCATTAGATAAAAGGATCATGTTCCTAAGCAAGATTGAGGAAAAAATAAGTCAAGTGGAAAACAAGGTCAAGGAACATCAGTCCAGAGTAAAGAGGTTATTTGATAGGAAAACCAAAGAGAGGTAATTCCAAATCAATGACTTGGCTCTTCTCTGGGACAAGAGACGTGAACCGAAAGGAAAGGAAAGGAAGTTTGATTCGCTGTGGCTACGCCCTTTCAAAATCAGATATTTATGTGGAGATAGCACCTATTACTTAATGTATCCTGATGGAACTCATTTTCCTTTTCCCTACAGTGGGCAATATCTCAAGAAATAACAAAATTAAAAATGGGTTGTTCCCCATATTTACATAGGTAATTAGGATTTTGGTTTGTTTCTTTTCTCCGTCTTTCGGTCTCCTCTCTTGTATCACCCCATTTTTGTGCCCCACCATTTTGAGATCATGTTCATGAATATTTTAGTCTGGGTCCGTTACTACAACCATGAAGTCCTTGTCCCCAATTAGAGCTAGCTGTTATCATCTAATTTGTCATTTTTTTTATCATTCTAGTTTTTGTTTCATCCATTTCGGGCAAGAACTCCTCCCGCCAGGTTTTAAACTACGTTAAATATTAATTAATTAATTACTCTTTGTTTGATAAAATTAATTTTTAATAACTTTGGGGTATTTAATTAATTAAATATTAATTAAAATTCATTAAAAAAACTTTATTTTTATTGTCGGAGGAAAAATAGGCTTTCGCTTCCCATTGCCAGGGATGCCAAATTTGCTTCCTGAGCCCAGATTTCCCCTTTCCTAGAAAAATGTTTTAAATTCCCGCTTGTAGAATTTCTTACCCGATTTCCACATTAATAAATTTGAAAACAAGGAAAAAATATCCCGATTTCCCACATGGGCAAATAAAATGGTGATTGCTAGCCCCCCCTCCCATTTCCATTGGCAATTGGTTGTTGCTTTCCCCATTTCCCCTTGGCAATTAATTCCACTACCCGGGAAGAAGGGAAGTTGGGTTAATGCTCATAATTTCCTCCATCAAAGTCGTTGGAAAGAGTTGTGTGAAGCTTTCCAAATTGCTTCTTATTTTTTCTAAAGGAATATAATAATATTTGTATCACATCCCTCAAACAATACTTGTCTGTGAACACCATTGTGAAGGATAAATACAAGAAGGAGGAAAGTCCAAGCAAAGGGGATAGCAAAGGATAAAACCAGTCCCAAAACACCACACAAGAGAAGGAGGAAAGTCATAGAAATCTCCACGCATTGGCAAAGGGAGGGCAACAAGTTGAAAGCATAAAACAAAAATCCACGCATGTTTTTAAATATAAAAATACAAAGTAATGTTTTTCACACATTAGCAAAAGCCACAACATTCCAAAGAACCTCTCCCACACAGCCCGAGGGAGATGAAAGAATATTTCATAAGTCTTTGAAGAATTTTCAACGCCTTTTTGAAGGAGAAATAGCAAGTGAAAGAAAAAGCATTTTTTCCATTCATTTTCCATAAGGAGAATAGTCTATCCAGGGTAAAGAAAAGCACAACCCATGCGTGAGGAAAGGGAACCACTGACAATCTAAACAAAATCCAAAATAGTCCAAGCAAATCTCTGCACAACCAAGAAAGGAAAAAGGTATAAACAAAAAATTCCAACGCATTGCATAAAGCAAGGAGTCCACGTTGCAGTTTAGGAAATTCTCCATGCAAAAGCCTTGTTTCTAACACATTCCAAGAATAAATTTATCAAGTCCACACATTGATCCAAATCCTTTCCAAAACGCATTAGCAACCAAGAGGAATTTCCGCGCAGGTTTTAAAGGAAGTTTCAGTGTATGCATTCACCACACAACCAAAGGGAATCAAATTCTATGCCAATTTTTTGAGAGAAAAATATTTCAATGCCAAACAGTCTCACATGAGTAAGAACTTCATTTAGCATTCTCTTGATTAAGTTTGCTAAAGGCTGCACAAGAGGTTCCCAAAATGGAAGCACTAGACTTAAAGTGTTCTTGCTCAAACTCCCCTACTAACTAAGACATAACTATAACCCTAAAAACCAACAATGATTTTACCTTTTTTAAGAATACTTTTCATTTAACAACCAAGAGAATAAATTTTAATTCGTAGTTTAAGGTTAGCGAGGGTAGATTCTTTTACACTGGTAGATAACCACTTTCTTTCCAATTAAAGACTCTTAATTTTATAATCCAACTACAACTTCATTATTATATTATTTATTTATTCATCTATGTATTCAATTTATTTCATTATTTTTCTTATCTTTAGAAAAGGATTCCCAACCACTAAAACATTTCTAGAATAGCATTAGTAGCGATACCAAGGAGAGTTATTACACATGAAAGTTTTATGACCCAAAAGAATAAATTACCATTACTGATTGAGAAAACTAAACATGGTTATAACATTTCTACTCAACATGGCACATGATCCAAAGGTGTCAAAAGATTCGATTCAATTTGGATGATAACAAGAAGGTAACAAAATTAGACAAGCCATGTTAGAACATTTCATTAGTACAATAATATAATAAAGAAAATACACATAACAAGGTGATGATCGAGTTTTATTCCTCACAAAAAATAATTACAAGTTTTGCTACAATAGGATAAGACATCTTTAATTCTTAGATACCAAAAAATCTAAGGCAAGGGGCCTTCTAACCTCCATTACAAGCACCATTGCAAGAATTACAACACATTTGACATTCGTACAAGGAACTTCACAATTCAAACCAATGACACCTTTACAAAAACTTCCTTCATCAACACACACAAGCCATCTGTACAACTATTAACTTGAGTCAGTTTGTGAGAAATGAGCATGTTAAGACTACCCATTACAAAAGTAAGCTAACATTTAACAATGCCATGAAAGGAATTTTCTACTTCAGGATTGGATCAAGCACAAACCACAAATCAACAATTTTCACAAGAGGTGAAGATTTACACTAGTCAACAAGGAGGAAGCTGAATATTTTAAAAGAATGATATCTCAAATAATCAAGACAAGACCTTATATGTTAGGAACAAAAGGTCAAGAGTATTGATAATTTGCTCATGTAATCCCATGGATTACATGATTGAAATCTAATACTAAATTTTTCCATCTCAAAAATAAAAAGGAAACTTGATCTTCAAAAACATACTAACTACATTCATAGTTGCAAAACAAATAAAATTTATCCAGTCCTTCCATGAGGTAGGTTTCATAGCAATAAGGGTGCAAAAAAATCTATAGTTTCAGTTTTAAGCAATAATTTTACCACCTCCTCCTTACTGGATCCCTTAAAATGTAATACATGCTAACATAATAAAAGCCACTTTTCAAAAGCATTAAAAAGAGTGACAAAAAAAACCCTTAATCTTAACCATGAACTCCATCATTATCGTCAACTTATCTAAAAATATAAAGAAAATTAATCACCAAATGTCATTAATAAAAAAAATTTTAACAATTTTCTGACATAGGTCATCAATGCATTTAAATATATTTTCCATTCGTAACCTCAAGACTATCTTCATAACATATCACCAAATGTCATAACATAACAAGGGTCCTATTTCGATAATGCCTACATTCATCCGAAACACATTTTGAAATCTAAAACAAACATAGAGGTTTGGTCATAACTTTATGACCCTAAAAAAATACGTTCACCAACAATCCACAATTTATCAAAAGCCTCTCAGCAAGGAAAAATAAATTCAACCAAGATAAGGTGAGAGTAATAATATTAGGGCTAATATTATGAAGCTCCCTTTTGAAGACATCAATCCACCCTAACAGAGTAGACCAATCAAAGCATACCAAACCCGAGTACCTGATCGATCCAGCCATAGTTCCCAAAAGAAAAATACATCGCATTCAAGATCGGAGACTTAACAAGGATCTAGAATAAAAATATTAATTGATCGAAGAGGCCAAAATGTGATATAGGTTTCATGATGTAAATTATAATGTACCAACACCTGGTTCAAGGATTAAGGTATGTGAACATATGAAAAGAGGGCCTCAAGGAAAATACCCATGATGACAAATATGCCCAAATGATTATGGATTCAAATCGAAGTAACTTGCTCTAGGATAGGGATAAGGTTTCTAAAAAAAATGCCCAAAAGTATCATAACGAAGATAGGGAAATAATAGGTTAAGACATATCATATTTTACAAAGCCCATTAAATATGAAGCCAAATTTAACTTCTCACATCATCCTTGTTTCTCATTAGGGGTGCTTTTAGTAAAAAAAAAACAACAAATAGTTGAAACAACCAAACCGGTATACCCACCAATAGTAATATATTCATACTCTTACGCCATTCACTGCCTCAGGTAGATATTTCAGTTTCTAAAAAAAAAGTATAAGAAAATACAATCATTCAACTAGGATGAAACAAAAAAAAATTCCTTAATGGAATCAACTTCATAATGAACAATAGATAAGATTAATGACACCAAGTCGATCACAGAGGATTTATAGAGGGCCACAAAAGTATGAAAGAAAAACAAAGCAGTGACTAGGACCCAATTTACCATTCTTGAATCTAGATATTCAATCAAATAAATATGAGTATCATGCCATGCGACCCCCTAATTACAGTGTGATTAACATTATCAGAAACCAGTATCATAGCATATACGCATCGGAAAAGAAGAAAAAAAATTGTAACTAAAAGACATAAGGAAAACTATTTTTGCCCTATGGGAAGGTGAGAGAAGAATTTTCAGTCGTATGTTACTGCTCACAAACCATAATGCAAAAGATTAATGAAAGAAGTGAACTAACCCCCCCTTTTGTAAACAAACTGCTCAAAACCACCGATTTAGAAGAAGGAAATTAAAGGGACAATCAGTACATTCAAGGAAATAAACCAACAACCACTAAACCAAACCATTTTTAGGTGTTATTTTAGGAAGAAGATCAATAATTTCATGTATTTATAGAAAAGGGTAGAAGAACATCACAAAATTTAGGCTAACCATGCCTTCTTAGAGCTTCGAAAATGTTACCACGTCGAATCAGGGCTTCAGTAGCTACAACACCTTCTAAAATTCACTGGTTGGGCATCTATGCTTTCCTCCAGTCTCCAAATCCCTCTCCAAACCACCCATGAGGAAATAAGCTTAAGCTTGGAATTTTTCCACCAAAACACAAGCCAAGGAGCCATATAAAACAATAAGAGAAACAAATAGGTGGCCAACAGGGTGAATTAATGGGTGGGTGACATTTATTTCAAGAATTAAAATATTACCAGGTGCTCAACCACCCTGCACACCAAAGGGGATTCAAACAACAAAAAATATATTAGCACAAACCCATACTTTTTGCAAGAGGAAAAGGAAATAATGCTACGTAAAAACATAAAATCATTTGGTGAAGGCCACGTACAAGGTCAGGCCCTGATAAGGAGGTAAGGGGTGGTGATTGAAAATATTTATTTGGGCATTAATTAACACCCCCATCAAATATTGTGCCACACACAACCCCCCTATGCATGAACAAGTCAGAAACCAAAGAAGAAGGGAACCCAAGATCTATGCCAACCAAGTAGGTTTAAAAAAACATGTAAACTGGCATGATGGAGAGATTAGAAAAATCATATTTTCCTTAAATTAAATGATTAAAACCACATATGAGCAGGCCTAAACATCCCATGGGAAGAAGACTAGGGGTTGACGTTTGAAAGTGAACACGTAACAACAACCGAACATTGTGCCATGATGGGGTAATCCCTTCTTCAGCACGGAATGAGGATTGGTCTATGGGAGCCAACAGAACGATACAACAAAATGACCTAGAGATAATTAATATTTATATCAATTAAACACAACAATAATAATAAAATATATCTAATTTCTGATCGACCATTCTATTAATAATATTATTATTATCGCCCCTTTATTATTATTATTATTATTCATTTTACTACTAAAAAAAATTAATTATTATTCGTATTAGCAATGACTGACAATCAAGCTTATCAATCCAAGAACACAATTTTCCTTTAATAGGAAGATCGTAAAGGACGTTGCAGGGGCCAGCAAAAGAAAACACTGACATGACATAAGTAGACACGATGAAAAGGGAGAGTTATGAATATTCCCTACGACAAGGGCGAAGTCAACAATAGATCAAAAGGAGCACAACAACATTCAATGCATAGCAACAAGGCCACTAAAGTATGAACATGTGTATTAGACCACTTGACATAAGGAGAGCATGTTAGCCTCCCTCCAAGCCCATTAGAGAGAGAGGAATCATGCCTCTAAGTTACACATGTAAGGTAAGGAAGATAAACATCAAAGCATACACCCAAGAATAATAAATTCAAGCCATTGCAACACATACCAAATAAGCTCCATTGTTTTTTGAAAAGGAGTAATGGATTAGAGGAAATCCCTAGTGTTGGTATCCGAATTCATTCTCCCTAAGAAGCCGAGAAGCATCACAAATTTAACAATATACTCAGAGACAGACAAATCATAAGTTGTTTTGTAGCCAGGGAAGGGATTCAGCTAGCTCTTTGTCACTCAGGTGTTGGAGAAATGGATAACACCTTTATTAAGGATTTGATCTATCCTCACTACTTTAGGTCATGCCTTTGAACAAGGATGAGAGGACCCATTTTGTAACCTATGTTGGTTAAGGACATGCATAGATCCTTCTTTGCATAGTTATCAGGGGAACCTTGAGAAAATATGATCAATACACAACAATTTAACTCTCATGAGTTGTCACTTCTAAAGAATGGATATATTCTTTGAACAAGGTTCAGGTCACTAAATACACTTAAAACGTTCTTGCATCTGTATATTTTTCCAGTAGAATTTGTTCATTTGTGGATACACAGCACAAACAGGGGTACTTCAAGTAGGATTCAAGGTTATTTGAAATTTTTGGTGGGGAATTAAGCAAGATGAAGTTGATTTCAGTAGATCTTTGAGAACCTTTAAAAAATTAGAAAACGTCACAAACAAAAGCTTCGGAATAGAAAAAATATTCCTTCAACCAGAAGGTGTGCATCAATGGAGGCCTAGATCTGCATGGTTTCACACAATCTTTAAGAATTCAACACAAAGGCTCAAGCTAAAGACTCAATTAAACATTAACAACCCCTGATCCATCATGCCTAAGATACACTCATAGGCTTACAAACAATTTTTATCAACATAGTGGAAGTAAAATTATTTTAAATTGTTTATTTCATTAACCGATGAAACCTATTCTCATAATTAAGTCATAAATGCCAAAATACTAACACATGGATGAGATCTTGTGTGATTCAGAGGGATTTTAACATGAGATTGCAATAGGAAAATCACAGCCATTTGAATTTTTTCTGAAATAAAAGTAGACACAATTTTGCCCAAGATCAACACATATTAATTCAAGATCTACTAAATTTATGAACAGGGGAAATTTTCTTGAACAATCTCAGAGCCTGTTAATGGTTGTACACTTGTAACCATATTGACGTGATCAAATCTAAAACACAGAAGATTAGCAAGTTTCTCAGATGGTCTCTCATGAAGATGGGATTTCTCAAATTTTCTCATAAACATTAACCCTCAACCATTTGCAAGAGTATCCTCATTGCATTTATACAATTCACTTGCTCACTCATCCCAAATTTTCCCGCAAAATATAAGAATATGCGAGGAATCCTTTACTTGTTACCAATTTTGTCTCAGAAAGTGATGTTTAACAAATTTACACCCAGGTGGACAAATCATGAACTGATCACATTTCCCAGACCTTCAACCATGACTGGGATGCTATGCCATAACTTTTTGAAAGTCCTTATAATCATTCTTTAATTCCATCATGCGAGAAATCCCCTTTTTAATCATTTTCAGGTGCCTACATAGAGTTGGATCTGACAAGAAATCCTTTTAACCCTTGAGAATACACCTTGAGAAATGATTTCCCTCACATGGATGCCTACATTCGTGCGCTGTGAGTCTGAGTCAGCCAAGTGCAAAGAGGAGTTAGCGGAAGCCTCCACATGTTTCCATGGCACGACTATAAAGGTGATGTCCTGAAGTAGGTTCCAAAATGAGCATGGGGATTCCACGTGTTCAGGACCCTAAAGAATTTCATCGGTTGCTAAAAATTCAGAGTATGTGAAGGCCTAGAGGAAGCTTCTATGTGTTTTCTTGGTGCAACTTTAAAGATGGAGTTTAGAGGTGGGACCTCAAATGAGCGCAGGCTCTCCACATGCCCTTGTCCCAAGAAAGTTACCTTGGCCTTTGAAAGTGTCTCAATACAAAGAGGAGCCAATGGAAGCCTCCATGTGTCTCTTTAGCACACTTCTGATATGGTGCCCAAAAGTGGACACCCTAAATAAGCGCAGGCTCACCACATGTCTCAGCGTAGAAAATTTATTTGAAAGAAATTTAATGGCCATCGGAAGGTGCCACGTGCCTAGTGTCTGCAAAAGTTTCTTCGGCCATTGAAAATTCTAAGTATGGGTAGGGCTAGCATAATCTTCCATGTGTCTCATCAGTGCTTTTTGGTATGAATCTCAAAAGAAGGACTCTCAAACAAGTGCAAGCCTTCCACATGTCTAGGGTTCGAGAAAGTTACACCAGACACTTGACAAATTCTAAGTATGGGAAGATCCATCGGAAACCTCCACGTATCCCTTTGGCTATCTTTCAAAAGTAAAGTTTAGAGGATGGTCCCAAAAAAGGTGTGGGGCCTCCACGTGTCCCAGGACTTAGAAATTTATTTAAGAATTTTAATAATAGATAGGAGCCAGAGGAAGCCTCCACATGTCTCGTTAGCACAACTGCAAAGTTAGGACCCAGAGACAGATCCTCAAATGAGCGTAGGCCCTCCACGCATCCATGGTTTGACAAAGTTGCACCCACCATTTTTAAGAAAAGTATAAGTATGGGCAGGGCTAGTGGAAACCTCCACGTGTCTCCTTGAAGCGAAAATGATTTCTGAATCAATAGGACCTAGAAACTTGATCCTTTAATAAGTGTAATCCCTCCACGCATCCATGGTCTTACAAAGCTGCACTAGCCATTTGAAGGAAATTCTAAGTATGGGTAGGGCTAGCGGAAACCACCATGTGTCTCATTGGTACAACTACAAAGTTAGGACTTAGAAGAAGATCCTTAATGAGCGTAGGCCCTCCACAAGGAAAATATTTTAGTTGAAGAGGGGAAAAAACTTCCAAATGCTCTGGCCACCCACCTCTCCGCTTCCAACTTTTGATGTGGGCCCTAGCGGATTCGCAGCTCACTTTTATACATTTACTTCATTTGAAAATAGAGCTTAAAAACTCCAAATTACTCTGTCGACCCACTTCCATGCTTTGACTATTCAAATAAGACTCAAACATGTGACATTAATCTGTCCCCTCCGTATTTTCGAATCTTTTTATAACTTTTCTCGCTTGTACAGAAAGGTAAAAAACTACAAAATTCTCCAGCGACACGCCTCCCCGCTTGTGTCTTGAAAAACGACCACGTGTCCATATTTGGGGTCAAATTAAGACTTTTTCCCTACCACTTCACATTTGTTAAATAAATAATTAGATGTTATCCTCATGTCGCTAGGGCCATAGGTAGCACAAATGTGACAAAAATTCTCTTAGGGAAAATATGACTATGGAAAAATAGAAGGATTGACCATGGTAACCAAATGAAGGAAAAATATTTCATGCATCATTATAGGGAGATAGAGAAAAATTCAAACTATGCAGATTAAGATGTTTCTAACAAACAAGGTGAGATTAAATTGAGCACCAACATTTGATCTGACTCGGGGATGGGCACTCCCTGCAAAGGCCACAAGAACATCAAACCACGTGCCAAGAAACCCATTAGGCAATGGAGTAAAAAATAATCTTGCAAAGCATAAAGACAATAATCAAATCCCCCAAGATGAACTTAGAAACCAACAGAAAAATATCACCAGGGACCAGGAAAAACTGAAATAGAAAAACACGAAAAATAGAACAAAAACAAAATACTATACACTGTACAATGGTGTTTTTCTTGATTATGAGAAACCAGTCAAGGAAATGAATCAAGTGCCTACCATTAACAGGAAACTCAAGCAATTCCCCATTTAATTATTTTAGGAAAAACGTGTGTTCTCCTATCTGAATTTCAATAGAATAAGGGCCCATCCATAATGCATAAAAATTTCCATGCTTTCCCTTATCCTCATGCCTACTATCCCATATTAGCACCAGGTCTCCCACAATGAAATCCCTTGGATTCACCTTTTTATCAAATAGCTTCTTCAATTTCTCCCTAAAATTCACATGTCTTTGGTGAGACTCTCTTATCTTCTCATCCAATTCCACACTTTCTTACCAATAGAGTGGTGTCTTCAGAAAGAGTTGGCCACCAGTAACCAGCCCTTAAGATTTTATGAGTTGTGACTCTTCCTACAAAATTCCCCCCACAAACTCCTCCATGGAAATCATCAATTGTTATTGAGGCTTCATCTTCAGTGATACATCTCAAAAGAACTCCCTCAAGTTGATTCCAAGATAACCCATAATCAGTGATGATTGTATTTCCTGGGAGGCTAACTTAAGTGCTCTTTTTTTATTCTTACTTAAATAATCAGGGAACTGTAGATGTTTGAGATAAAAAATAATATCCTTGTACCATTCAAAATTTATCAATTTTTCAAGGATATTCAACCTTTCTTCTTCAACTTCATTTACCTCAACTATTTGTAGGTTTCTCTCTGCCATAAGCTTTGCTAGGCCCAAACCTCTAACCAATTTTGTAGTTTGGATATCCATGTCATATTCTTGCAACTTATTTACCCATCGGCATAATTTGCTTGAAATTTCCATCTTTGATAGGATATTCTTAACCATGGTATGGGGAAAATAAGAAATGACTTTAGAACTCAAAATATAGGTCATGAAGATTTATTTGGCTCTGACCAAAGCGGAAGTTTGTTTTTCCATGATAGTATACTTCATTTCTTCCCCTTGTAGTGCTTTACTAAAGAAACCAATTGACCTTTCAGCTCCTTCGTCATCTTTTTGTAACATGACAGATGCAATGTTATTCTCTTAAGTAAAGGAAAACATTTGGAAAGACTTCTTATAATTAGGAGCTGTTAAAACATGGGAATTCTTCAAAGCTTCCTTAATCCCAGTAAAGGCTTGAATAGCTACTTCTTCCCATTTGATACTTTGATCCTTCTTCAACATATTAGTGATTGGGATAGTCAATTCAAAAAAGTTGGAAATAAACCTCCTAATAAAATTTATCTGCCCAAAAAAGGATTGAATTCCCTTTTTGGTTCTTGGAATAGGAACCTTTTCTAATGGATTCCACTCTCTCAAGATCAATCATGACTCCTTTTGACAGAATGTGTCCAAACAAATTTTCCTTTTGAAACCCAAAATGGATATTTCTTAGGGTTCAGTGAGATACCATATTCCCTGCATCTTATCAACATCTTTTCTAAATGTTGCAGGTGGTCACTTCTCTTCCTGGAGAAAATTGTCACATCATCCTGATACACAACAATGAAGTCATTTATATATCCTAAGAATGCTACATCCATTTCTCTTTGAAAAGTAGCTCCAACATTCATCAGGCCAAACGACATCCTTACATACACATAAGTACCCCATGGGGTAGTGAAAGTAGTTTTGATTCTTTCTTATTGCTTCACAACTACCTGGTTATACCCAGAAAAACCATCCAAAGTAGATAACAATTCTGAACCTGTAACTAACTGCAACATGTTATCCATATTTGGTAAGGGATAATTATCCTTGATTGATGCCTTATTTAAGTTTCTAAAGTCCACACACAACCTTATGTCCCCATTCTTATTTCTAACAGGTACCAGGTTTGTTACCCATGAGGAGTACCTTGTAGGCTGTATAATTCATCCATCCCTTAACTTTTTCAATTCTTCTTGCATTTTTGAGGAAAGGAGGGGATTAATTGGTCTTTGTATTTACCTGAATGGCTTGGCATTAGCTTCCAGGGGTATTTCATGTTGAAAAAGGTCTTCCATGTATGCTTTTAGTTCTGAATATGACCAAGCCAAGCAGTCCTGGTACTTTTTTAGCAATTGGACATATGACTGATTTTCTTCTCTGTTCAAGTTGCTACCTAGCCATATTCTCCTAGGTTTATCCTTTGTGCCCAGGTCATATTCTTCAACATCTCTCAAGGCTGACATGTGTCTGTTGACAATGCAATCAACATTATCAAAATTTGATTCTAGTGCAACCAACCCTCTGGGAATAGTATTAGTCTTCAACTGAATAATGTCCTTACCAAATAAAGTCTCCTTTCCTTCAGCTACACAAACCATTGGTTCCCAGTCTATACTTTGATTGGAAAATTCTCCTTTATTTTACAAAAACCTTTGGACCTGAGCATCATCTTCAAATACCTGCCAGTGCTTGATATTGTCAGGGACAGATGGCCTAGTCAATATTTCAACATCATATTCACAATAGGGAGACATTGTATAATTTTCAAACTTTGATCCCAATACTACCAATTTGTCTGCTACAATATTATAGCTCCTATCATGATGTATTATATTGAAAGAGTCAAACATTTCAATGAAGTCCCAAACTGCATGCTTATACTGTTTCATTCTTTGATTCTTTGTAGCATACAACTTTCTGACTTGTTTGACTATCAACTCTGAATCTCCTTTAACAAAAATGTCTCTAATACCATATTTCCATGCAATCCTTAGACCCAAGAGCAGTGCTTCATACTCAACAATATTGTTTGTGCACTCAAAATTGAGTTTAAAAGAAAAATTAAACTCCTCTTGGCTTGGAGATATCAAGACAATACCAACACCATTACCAGATCTAGAACATGCTCCATCAAACATTAAAGTCCAAGGAGAACCAACCTTCTCAAGATACTTGCACTCATCAATTTTATGCTCCTTATAATCAACATATCCCACAAAGTTATCAACATCAACATCTGTGTACAATACTTCATAAGAAGCATTGTTAGGGTCCTCAATGAGATGTAACATTTTCTTCTCACCATATAACTTCACAAGGCTTCCCTCAATTGGTATGGTGGCATAAGACATGTCCATTTGCACACTTCCACCCACACTTTCTGCCCATTTTCTGGATAACAACATTCCCCACTTAGCAGGACAATCCACAATTACTACATTCAAAGTTAAGTACTTTCCTAGATAAGCTGCCAATTGCACTACTAAGCCTTTGACACATCTGACTACTGGCACCTCTCTTGAATCCATGGCAGTACATTTCCCATAAGTTATTGTTACTTTGATATTCAACTCAATCATGACCTCAAGAGGCATTACATTACATGAAGCTCCTGAGTCAAACATGCAGTTATGTAACAACCTATCTTTAATAATCAATAGTAGTGAAAAATGGATCCACATTCAATTGAGACTTAACTAAAGAAGTTCCCAAATAAACCTCAAGTGTTTTCCCAGTTCCTCCAATGCTTGTGGTTTTTTTAATTCTGCAATGGTAGGAGGAACCTCTACATAGTTCACACTTTTAGCCTGGCTAACCTTTTCTTCCTTAAATCCCAAATACTCAAATGCCCTCTTTTCCTATGCTCAGGGATTCTAAGTAATTCAACAATAGGAACAATAACCTTGATCTGACTCAAGATTTGGGCTATGTCACAAGGAACATATTTGGGTAAGGCAGTATTAGGAGGAAGGTTCATAAATTCATCTGATGGCATGGGATTTTTCATAGTCTGAGCATGGGGAGGAACACAAGTTTTATTTGGGGTGACAAAGCCTTTGCCAGATGCATCTTTTTTAGGGGTTTCCTTAGGGATATTGGTAAGAACTGGAATTTTTGGTTTGGCCTGAGGCCCTACCCCTTTGAAAAATTTTCTTCTTGTATTATATTCTTTTTCTTGGGCAACTACTGCATTCATTAACAACTGTCTGTCCTCTTCTGAAGGAATTCCTCCATCATACTTTTTAATCATTAATGCCCTTAAGTACTCAAAATCATTATTAGGAAACTCAAAATCTTGTACCATATCAATTTCAAAAGTATGAGTGGGAGGAAGAGGTAATACCCGGTGAATGCAATCCCAGAAATCAACAGCAGTTCTGGCACTTATTAGCTCAGTTGAGGTTGCTCCCTGCTGTGAACTTGTAGAGCACTCCATCATGCATGCATCATCATCTGTCTCATCATCATCAGCTTCCTCAACTTATTTTTCTTCATCACATGGGGAATGGGGCAAGAAACATCTATCACACCACTCCATATCATGGACCTCTTCCACAATAGCAACTCTGGTAGCTAAAGGATCAGGCACCAATCTATTTTCCTGGGGTTGGGGCTGTCTATTTCTAGATCCCACGGGTCCTTTACCCCTGTCATCTTATCTATGATCACCTCTGGGATGATTTGCAAATATTTCTTGACCTTGTGGCTTGTGCTGACCTTGGGAACCTTATCCAATCCCCTTCTCTTCTCTGGCCATTTTATAGGATATTTCCTTAACAGCTCCGGCCAAAGTTTTTACAACCTCTTCTAGATCCACAACTTACTTGACTGAGGCTTTTCTGGATTGATCAGCTTGATACCTTCCCTCTTAGGAGGCTTACCAACTATTTTGATATTGTTTTCAATCTGCAAAGCCATGGTGAAGGCTTGCCTCAAAGTTCCTGGGTTTTTGTCCCTTAAATAATAGGTAGCCTTTTTTTCAAAAGCATCAGAATATTTTATCAAACAAGAAACATCACTTGGCCTCAGGATTACAGGTAGCCTATTCAAGGTCTTATTGAACCTAGTATTGAAGTCATGAACAGATTCATTAGGATTCTTCTTAATATTCTCAAATTCAGACAAAATAAACCTGGATCTTCTTATCCCCATATTGCAATCTAAAATCATTTTTCATTTCTTTCCATGAATCTATTGAGTTATCTGGAAAAGACTTATACCAGTCATGTGCATCCTCCTCAAGAGTATGAATAAACAATTTTATATACACATCCTCAAATTCAATCTCAAAGTCTTCCATCATATTGACAAAAAGTTTTAAATGTTGATCACCAGTGATAACATTATTCCCTTGAAATTTAGGCAATCTATTTCTAACATCTTGTGGCACTATATTTGGATATCCAACCATACCTCTAAAATTTATAGGACCAAAAGTATTCACAACAAAAGGAGGTCTGGGTGGGGGCTGGGCCATATTGTTTTGAGGAGGTGATCTTACAGGAGATACAAAATGATGAGGGACAAGGGGTCTTTGGAACACAGGAGTATAATTTTCAAAATGAATGTCCTCTAAAGACTCTGTTTCATGGAAAACCCTATCAACTTTGGAAAATACAGGGACAGACTGAGAAGCACACTTATCAGACACAAATGAAGGCCCCTCTCTAGTTGGAGAATTCAGATCTATATGAAAATTACCTGATTCAGAATCACTTGAAGAAGAATGGTAATCCTCAACCACAGGTTGATCACTTTTCACAATGGATAACTCTTTTCTTGATTCCTGATCTCCAACTATTTTCCAGACTCTTTTTCCTTCTAAATTTTTCTTTCCTAGTTCTGGAAACAACTTTCTGGTAGGGTCTTTAGTGAAGAAATATCTTCTTCCTTCCATCTTTGCAAATATTAGTGACAAATTTCACTTAATACAGGTTAAGGCACTGGTATTTATCAAAATTTAAATCAACACAGAGTCGCCACTAAGGATTTTCACCTTAGTTGTGCAAATGCACTATAAATGACTTGTCAAATATCTATCAACACTTAATTCCTACAAAGCTTAGCAGATCTGACCTTCCTTTACCAGTATTTATCACTGATGATATAAATTTAGTGCAATAACCACTAGAAACTGGAAATATTGCACACAAAACTTGTAACTTTGCACAATTCTTACAAATCTCAACACAGGATGACGTTTAAACAACATATTTTCACTTAGATCATGTAAGAAACATTACCAGGGCCAAATATAAGAATGCCTTTGAAGATCCCTGGAAACACACCAATCTAAGCCAATAGGTCCTGTGTTGTTACCACATAACTAGGTCCATTCAGGTGTTGTTTCTGCATAAATAGGTCTCAAAATAATCCCTAGAAATGGTACAACCAATTCTGTTGTTCCACAAAATAATCCCCAGCTGTTCAAATAATCCCTGGCGCCAATTTGGTGTTGGTATCCAAATTGATTCTCCCTTAGGAAGTTCCCTGAGAAGCACAAAAAATTTAACAAGATACTTGTTGATAGAAAAATCCCATGTTCAAATATAAGTTCATGTTGGTATCCAAATTGATTCTCCCTTGGAAGGGGCATCACAGATTTAACAAGATACTTAGAGACAGAAAAATCATTTCATTTTGTAGCAGGGAGGGGATTCAGGTCTTTGTCACTCAGGCGTTGGAGAAATGGATAACACCTTCATTAAGGATTTGATCTATCCTCACTACTTTAGGTCATGCCTTTCAACCAGGGTGAGAGGACCCATTTTGTAACCTCTGTTGGTGAAGGACATGAAGAGATCCTTCTTTGCACAATTTTCAGGGGAACCTTGAGAAAATATGATCAATACACCACAATTTAACTCTCACGAGTTGTCACTTCTAAAGAATGGAGATATTTTCTGAAACAAGGTTCAGGTTACTAAAGACACTTAAAACCTGCTTGCTTCTGTATATTTTGGTAGTAGAATTTGTTCATTTGTGGATACACAACACAAACAGGGGTACTTCAGGTAGGATTCATGGTTATTTGAAATTTTTGGTGGGGAATTAAGCAAGATGAAGTTGATTTCACCAGATCTTTGAGAACCTTTACAACAATTGGAAAACTAACAGACAGAATGCTTCAGAATAGCCAAAATATTCCTTCAACCAGAAGGTGTGCATCAATGGAGGCCCAGATCTACACAGTTTCACACAATCTTTAAGAATTCAACACGAAGGCTCGAGCTAAAGACTCAATTAAACATTAACAACCCCTGGTTCATCACGCCTAAGATACACTCATAGGCTTACAAACAATCTTTATCAACATAATGGAAGTAAAATGATTTTAAATTGTTTATTTCATTACCAGATGAAATATCTTCTCATAATGAAATTGCAAATGCCAAAATACTAACACATGGATGAGATCTTGTGTGATTCAGAGGGATTTTAACATAAGATTGCAACAGGAACAAGAAAAACTATTTGAAAGACATTCTGAAATAAAAGCAGACACAATTTTTCCCAAGATCAACACAGATTAATTCAAGATCTATTAGATTTATCAGCAGGGGAAATTTTCTTGAACAATCTCAGAGCTTGTCAATGGCTGTACACTTGCAACCATCTTGACGTGATCAAATCTAAAACACAAGAGATTAACAGGTTTCTCAGATGGTCTCTCAGGAAGATGGGATTTCTCAAATTTTCTCATAAAAATTAACCCCCAACCATTTGCAAGAGTATTCTCATTGCATTTATACAATTCACTCACTCACTCATCCCAAATTTTCCCCCCAAAAAGAAGAATATTCGAGGAATCCTTTGCTTGTTACAAATTTGTCTCAGAAAGTGATGTTTAACAAATTTACACCCAAAGTTGCCAGGTGGATGAATCATGAACTGATCACATTTCTCAGACCCTCAACCATGACTGGGATGCCATGCCATAACTTTTTGACAGTGCTTCTAATCATTCTTTATTTCTTTCGTGCAAGAATTTTCCTTTTTAATAATTCATAGGTGGCTCTATATGACTGGATATGACAAGCAATCCTTTTCACCCTCAAGAATACACCTTGAAAAGTGAGTGCCCTCACATGCATATGCTACATTCTCAGAAATGTGCCACATTGTGAGTCCGAGTCAGCCAAGTGCAAGGAGAAGCCAACATAAGCCTCCACATGTTTCCTTGGCACAACTACAAAGGTGAAGTCAGGAGGCAGGTTCCCAAATGAGTGCGGGCCCTCCACGTGTTCAGAACCATAGAGAATTCACATAGAGAACGATTGCTGAAAAGTCAGAGTATGGGAAGGCCCAGTGGAAGCTTCCACACGTCTGTTCGGTGCAACTTCAAAGATGAAGTTTAGAGGTGGGACCTCAAATGAGCACAGGCTCTCCATGTGCCCTAGGCCCAAGAAAGTTACCTTGGCCTTTGAAAAAGTCTCAGTACAAAGAGGAGCCAGCGAAAGCCTCCATGTGTCTCTGAAAGTACACTTTTGATATGGTGCCCAAAAGTGGAGACCCTAAACAAGCGGCTCACCACGTGTCTCAGCCCAACTTAGTTTTTGAAAGAATTTAAGGACCAGTGGAAGGTGCCACGTGCCTAGGGTCTGAGAAAGTTTCCTTGGCCATTGAAAAGTCTAAGTATGGGAAGGATCCAATGGAAACCCCCATGTGTCTCTTCGACACTTTTTTCAAATGAAGCTTAGGGGCAGGTCCCAAAACAAGCATGGGCCTTCCACGTGTCTAGGGTCTGAGAAAGTTACACTCTTGAAAATTGAAAAGTCTAAGTATGGGAAGATCCAGCGAAAACATCCATGTGTGCCTTCGGCACTCTTTCTAAAGTAAAGTTCAGGGGCAGGTCCCCAAACAATCATGGGCCCTCCACGTGTCCGAGGCCTTAGAAAGTTGCTTGAGAAGTTTAAGTATAGAGAGGAACCAACGAAAGCCTCCACATGTCTCCTTGGCGCAACTATGAAAAATAAGGACTCCAAACAGATAGGACCCACTTGTCCATGGTTTGACAAAGTTGCCTCAAATGTATGCACCAGGAAAACCTCCACGTGTCTCCTTGGCACAACTGGAAGGTGGGACCCATAGGTGACCTCAAATGAGCGCAACCCCTCCACATGACCCATGGGCCTTACAAAGTTGTACCGCCATTGAAAAAAGTCTAAGTATGGGCAGGGCCAGCAGAAACCTCCACATGTCTCCTTGGTGCAACTCCAAAGGTAAAACCTAAAGGTGAATCCTAAAATGAGTGTAGACCCTCCACGTGGAAAATATTTGAGTTGAAGTGGGCCTGAGAGTCTCAAAATGCCTGGCGACCCGCCTCTCCACTTCCAACTTTTGATGTGGGGAGTCCAACTCACTTTTATACCTTTACATCATTTGAAAACAGAGTTTAAAAACTCCAAAGTGCTCCGCCGACCCATTTCCCCATTTGAACAAATGCTGACTCAAACATGTGACATCACTCTGTCCCCTCGTGCGGATCAATTTATAACTATGCTCCTTTTTCACAAAAAGGAAAAAATCTTCAAAATGTTTCGACGATCCACCTCTCCACCTTTGTCTTGAAAAATGGCCACGTGTCCATCTTTAGGGTCAAAGTAAGAATTTTTCCCTGTCACTTCATATTTGTTGAATAACCAATTAGATACTATCAGGGCCGCGGGGCCAATTTGGTATTTTTTACAAATGTGACAAAAGTGACAAGTTTCACCAAAAAGACCCATCAGGCCACATCCAATCAGAAAGGACCATGTTTCCATGGATGTTGGGACAAAAATTGATAGGGAAAACATGACTGTGGAAAAATAGAAGGAAGGGGAAACCCCGAATTCACGCCCAAATTACAAATTCTTTCTCATGGACAGAGAAACAAAAAACAATATCTGGACTCAATGTGATCCTCGACCAAAGGAAAGGACTGACCATGGCAACCAAATGAAGGAAAACAAACAAGAGCTTCGAAGCTAGTAAATAAAAATCTTGTGAACCTTACCTCACATGAAAACATGCAAGAATCCATTGGCAAGAACATTTCACTGAGGACTTCTCCTCCTTTCCCAAGCTCCCATCCAAGTGAAATTCCAAAAAATGACAATTCTCCAAAAAGGCCCCCTCCTCTGAAAAATGGAGGGTTAAGTAAGAAAGGGACAAAACAAAATACTAATGGGAGGTTTGCATGAAGTCACCCATTAACTTGGGCTAGAAAGATCCACAAGTAAGTTCATAAAAAATGAGATGAATACAAGGAATGGAGGAATTGGAGCCTAAAAGACATAAACCAATCAAAATACAACTCCAGAACCAACAAGGCACCCAAAACAAAACAATAAATATTGATAGGGATAAGAAGGGTCAATTTTGGAGAGAAGAAACCTTTTATGCCTTGGGAAAATTCTCCATACCCATAGACCACATCTAGGGGTTCATTTTCATGAATGTATGATTGGTTATATAGTTCCAAAACACTCTGCTAAACTTCCACTTTTGTCCAAATTCGAGATTTTGGGAAAATGTGGCTTATTAAGAGGGTTGCGGGGCCCAACTATCCCTTGAATAGGTGGTCTAACGCTCTTTTAAACAAGTTTAACAAAAATAATCAACTCCAAATCAAGAGGATGCAAATAACTCCATAAAAGTGACAATAAGCATGCAAGTGAAATTTTATAAACAACAAGTTAATTTGAGCCAACTATGATTGAAGGCTGAAACATTAAAATGCCAAGTTGATGAATTTGTTCTATATTCATCCTTGTGTAGGAATTGATAACATGACCCACAATAAGGGGGAAGATAAATTTGGCCCAACCGATCATTGCAACTTGGAGGTGAAACCACTGAGTCCCACGTTCGCCAAGTAGTGTTACCTTTAATTCCAACACACTCAAGGAAAACCTCAAATCTGATCGACATGATAAATTATCTATATAAATCATGATGAAAATATGACTATAAAATATCAATTGAATAAAATTGCACCACATTTATTCTACCAATATTGATACATCAAAAGTACATCCAAACGAATGAATAATATTGTAACTCAAAAATCATATCATTATAAATCTCATATGAGGAAGTGACAAGATATATTAGTCTACAACATCACAATATTGAAATCATATCAATAAGGTTGATTCAATCACATGTATGATGAAGAACACATAGTAATGATAATAAACTATCAATGTGAGTCTCACACGAAACATGTCACCCAATTTTTGTTCCAAATATCATCGTCAAGATATCTACATATATTTGAGAAATTGACCCATATAAACATCCTAATATAGTTAATCATCCTTAGATTACTCTTATGTAGTTTTTACAAATTAACAATAAGTTCCCATTTGGTTATATCAGTATCTAAAAAATTAAAACTTGCCATTGTCATTGTACTTAATCTAATTTTCATAAGTATTAGTTTTTCTAAATTCATTATACCATAGATAGTCCACAATTGGGGGTATTAAATTTATAGCTAAACTTGTAAATTTTAAATTGTAATTCTCCACATATCTTAATGTATCCATTTCAACAACTTCTTGTTTTAATTGTTCCACATTTCTCCACAAAAATGTATTTTACTAATATTCAAACTTTATAAAATTCAACAATTTATAATTGCGTAACTCTCATCAATGTTATATTAAAATTTCAACAATTTTATTCCTACAATTGTTGTTTCCACATAAAACTTGTAGGTGGAAGCTACAATTTGGTTGCCACACTAATTATTGTAAAATTATCTTTTATAAATGTATGTAAAAATGTTGATTTAAGAAGGGTTTTTTCGCAAAAACCTAGAATTAATTTGTTCTTGAACACTTTTTCCATTACAAACCTCCCAAACTCCTTAAAATTTAGGCATCAATTTGATCGAGTATTTTTGTGATATTGTCTTCTTTTTACAATGAAGTTAATCAGCTTTATGGATGTAATTGGTATTATCCCATTTACAATTTAAGACACTAGAAACAGATTTCGCAAGTATCTTCATCATCAACATGTACCAATAATACACAGGTTCACAGATTTTCCAGAAAGAATCACCTTGTTTGGTCTTACAAGAAATAGCATGCCAAAGGTGGATAAAATAATGGCTCAAATCAATGTCAACTCAAAGCCTAAACATAAACCCTACTTTTGCATATTCAAATAGAAGATGGCAGATACTCAAATGTCATCCCTTACATGTTCTTAAGTGAAAACAGGCATGGTTCAATCTTTAAGTCTTATGTCCAGATCATATGTTATAGGGTAGCATCAACCTATTTACTTCTTGGATCCTCTAGCAAACAGGAACCGGGCTGCATGGTTTCATGACCCAGCCTTAATGAGCTATTTTTAATTGGTTCAGTCGACAGAAACATTGTTCTATTCCTGTAGGGGTATTTACTTTTCAAGCCCTCGTAAGGAGCATTTCGGGGTAGAAATTCTAAGCTTTAAATGTTGTAGTGGAATTCAATATGAATATCATTTAAGGCATTCAAATATTTAGAAAAAAATCATAGACAATATTATCGATTCATTTGATGTATAAATCGTTCAAAAATATAAAATCAGAGGCGATCTATTTAATCGGCTCCTAAGATTATATTAATTAAGCTATATGTAAAAAATGAAGGAGCCAATTCAGTTTAGCTTTATTTATAATACCTATCTAGATGTTAGGGAATTGACGACTAAGGCTACATATATGAAACAATCCTTGTTGCTTTACTTTATGAGATAATCCTACATGTGCAACCTTGTTAAATGGTAGAATAAACATCTTAAGTCACACTCCTGTTTGATTACCTTCTAATGTTGTCAGATTAGCATGCCATATAAAAAGTATAAAAAAACAAATGATACTGGTTATATTGATTTCATAACTGCAAGGATCTCAAATGGTAGATTTAGCTGGAATTTTCCTTCCTTCCATTGTATGATGTATCCTCCATAAAAAAATCAAAAGGCAGCCATGTCGAATCCCGGACTACTCCATATCTATGCCCAAATGCTAATGTCCAAGAGCCTGAACCAATAAATTCGCTGATTCCCTGTTGTACTTATTCTGTTGACTTTCGTACCTTTTCTAATGGGAACTTTTTTCTAAGACTACTAAATCAACTTGACAAAATACCTGAATATCTCATGGGAGATGATCTATTTTTGGTAAAAGGGACTAATTTACCCTAATTGAGGCAACACATTTTTAACACTTGGTTGTAACATTGGAGTACCATAACTGCTCATTGGTCACTTGGTATATTACATTTTCAAGTTGCTTTACCTTCACATTGGTCATTCTGTTATTGGAGCCTTTTTGCATTCAAAAGGCTTGCCATCTTCGAATCCCGGACTACATCCATATGACGACAAAATGCTAACCACAATAGCCTGAACAAATAACTTCGCTGATTCCCTGTCTATTTTATTAGTTGATATTCTCAAAGGAGCACACAGAGCTTCACTTCCCCAAGACAAGACCAAGGAATGTTTTCTTTGATCAACCACTAACTGATTTTCAACATACCAAGTAATCTATGTGTAGAATACCAATTTTTCTTATTGAGGGAACACATTGCATTTAACACAGCCTGTAACAGAGGAGTACCATCGCTGCTGGACAATGAATCCCAGAAATGGCACAACAAAATGATAGAAAGGAATGGAGTTAGAGGTGCATACAAATAACAAGAATAGGATCATGTAGTTGATTCCATGCACGAGAAAAAATATTCATGTGCCAAGTGTCTCACATGTGCGCCCAAGTTTCAATGCCATTTGCTAAATTTGTATCAATAACATGCGCATTGAGAGGGATTCATCTACGGTCAAATGTTGGAGCTAAAAAATTATTATCTTGTTGTTATATCTTTACTATTTCAAAAATAATCAATAGTTTTTAAGAAAATTATTTATAACAATAAGAATAATAAAAAAAACATTTATAAATCGTTTTTTTTTAAATTGTGCATTGAATTTTCAAAAATGATTAGTTTTGTTAAAAAATATATGTATAGTTATATAAATAATAATAGTATGTTATAAACATAGAAATATATTACTCTTTTTAAGAGATGTAATGAAACATATATTTTTAATATATTTGAATTTTCATAATATTTAAAAATAATTTTATGTAATGTTTAAGTTTTTGCAAAATATGTAAAAAAAACTATTAAAATTTTATAATGTGGTATATTTATATTAGCGGATTTGGAAATTTAATGTTAATATAAAGTTATATTTGTAATTTTAATATATTCTATAAAATGTAATTTAGTAAACTAAATTTTAAAATATTTTTTTCTAATTTCCATAAATTGTGGAATTTCTACCGAGGAAGTGTTGGATATGTGACTTCTCTACAAATTTTAGCATTACATGTAAATTGTAGCATATCTACAAAATATACAATTGAATAAAATAAATTTTCATAGAGCTATTACAATTATTCTACAATTCCTCCAAATTGTGGAAATGTTGTGGAATAATTGTGGCAAAAATAGCTTATATGTTTTAGTGACTATCAATGTGAGTCTCACACAAAACCTGCCAAGTTAGGTTCATTTATTCCAAATAAGGATGGCAAGATATCTACATATATTTGAGAAATTGACTCATATAAACATTATCCTAATATAGTTCGAATATCCTTAGATTACTCGTATCCACCATAGTACTCAGAACCAAGTGGTGAGGGTACGGGTGGTAAACTAGTTTCACAAATCTCGCACACCTTCATACCAAGGCCAAGGTGTCAAAAAGTGAAACAACCAAATTACTATGATGTAATTTAGATAATTCATAATAATAATCTCTTAAGTTTCTCCAACATGAGCTAATTATCAACTCAATCATTAAGTAAGGGAGTGAGAACTGGAGGGGCGCTACAGTATTCCAATATACTTTGTTGCATTATATTTATTCATGAGGTTCATACACACGGCATAATGTAGTCATGGAAACTATTCGTGTCGTCTTACACCAATTGCTTATGACATTATTACAACTACTCAAACTTCATGTGCAAGTTGTAATAGTGTTTGATGGGATATAAGTTATTTTTGTAAGCTGCTGACAAAGTCTTCCAATGTATGAGTGGGATCAAGTGTTTTAATGACACACTGTGCGCTGAAGGATTCCCACAAGTAGGACATGGAAATGAACATCTTTTGTGTCATTCATATGTTGTTATTTTTTTATTCAAGCGATTGACAAGAGAAAAGGCCTCGAGTTTGTTATTCAAATTATATACTAGGATGTCCAGATTCACTTGGACCTTGGAAAGGTTATGATGTTGAAATTATTAGTGTGTCTTGTGAGGAGGAAGAGAATGTACGGGAAACAGAATTGAGCAATAACACATAATTGGAATTGGGGAAACAGAATTACGGGATAGAATTGAATGGTTGTCGACCGCTGAAAAATATTGTTGGTCATAATTTCACGTCATGTCCTGTCGATTGCCGGGCGACTGCACAGTCCACTTCAGTCCCCATTCTACAAGAAGTTGATACAGGCCAAGTGACTAATTTAGAGTTAAACAACGACCGTGCCATGCGTGCTTAGGGAGACAGACAAACGGTAATGAAAAATAAGCTGGTAGCTAATGGGCTCAAGTTTTACTTTGCTGCCACTCCAGGCTATATACAGTCCCGCTACTGATCCCACAGCCTTGTCTCCCATCCCAGTGGGAAAGAGAAATAATGTAAAGCAAAAAGAAGCGAGGCAAACACAAGCCGGGACAAATGGAAATGCAGATAGTAGCCACAAAAACTCGAATGTATTTTTATCTGCTGACGCTAAAGATTAGCATTGCATACCAACCTACCTAACTGAAGAAAAGAAAACCTCATAACACGTTTATCTTCTCCTATATATATGCTCCCATGTATCTCAAGTTGGCAACAGTAGCGTTTTCTTTCCGAACTAAAGTGAACATATCATACCATTGGGGTATGATTATGGCAAAGCCCATGAAACATGGCGGCGCAGTTTTCGGAATTTCAGTTTTCGTTTTAGATGCTCGTTTTGTTTCGGCGACAACACGACACTACAAATTCGACGTGAGAAATATCTCTTTATAAAGTTTTCTTCAGTGCTATTGAATGTCTACAACGCTTCAATTTAATTTTATGGTGCTTTTATGAGACTCGTAGAAGACCATCTGTTTGAATTCATTGATTCATTCTGTATGTTATTTGCAGATACAAATGAAGAATGTGTCTCGTCTTTGCCATACGAAATCTGTGATAACTGTGAACGGGCAGTATCCAGGACCTCCAATTGTTGCTCGGGAAGGAGATCGAGTAGTGGTGAATGTAACAAATCACGTCACCAACAATGTTACAATCCATTGGTAAGTTACATATAAAGAATGACGATGAAATAAGTTTCTTCTGCCCGTTGTATGCAATAATTCACGTTATAATGTCTGTAAATTGTCTATATACATGAAAGAATAATTTTGTATATCTATTTCAGGCATGGAATTCGGCAGCTAAGATCTGCATGGGCGGATGGCCCTGCTTATATCACTCAGTGTCCGATTCGAACTGGGCAAAGTTATTTGCACAAATTCACCATCAAAGGGCAGAGAGGAACTCTGTTGTGGCATGCTCACATTTCATGGCTGCGAACAACTCTGTATAGACCGATTATTATCTACCCCAAAAAGCGTGCTTCTTACCCATTCCCCAAGCCCATCCACGAAGTTGCTATTCTCTTCGCTAAATCACAATGACAATGACTTTCTGTAATTGCGGATCATTTGAACCCATTGTACAAGTACATGTTTTAAAATTCAATATTGATTTTGGGTTGCAAATTGCAGGGGAATGGTGGAATGCAGACACAGAGACAGTTATTAGTCAAGCACTACAAAATGGCGGGGGTCCAAATGTATCGGATGCATACACAATTAACGGGCTCCCTGGACTCTTGTATAATTGCTCTGTCAAAGGTGAGGACGCTCATGTTCCTTTACATGCTTTGTGTTATAAGCCTGTGCTTTATTATCTTGAATGTGTAAGCCTGTATAATTTTTAATATGTTTTATCTTGCTTATTTTTTGTAAGCCTGTGCTACTTATGTGTTGAATGTGTACATTTACATGCAGATACATTCAGGCTGAAAGTGACCCCTGGAAAAACATACCTTCTTCGCATAATCAATGCTGCTCTCAATGATGAATTGTTCTTCGGAATTGCCAATCACACGGTAACTGTAGTCGAAGCGGACGCTGTGTATGTTAAGCCTTTCCAAACTGATGTTATTCTCATAACTCCAGGCCAAACCACAAACGTGCTCTTGACGGCCAAATCTCAAACTGCACCAAATACCACATTTATCATGTCTGCACGGCCTTATGTTACCGGCACTGGAACTTTTGATAACTCAACTACTGTTGGAATTTTAGAGTACGGCTCAAATTTAACAGCATCTAATTCATCCTTATCGTTCCCAATACTTCCAGCCCTCATCGATACTTCATTCGCTGCCAATTTCAGCCGAAAGATAAGAAGCTTGGGCAGCAAGAAATTTCCAGTTGCTGTTCCTTTGAAGCTTGGGCAGCAAGAAATTTCCAGTTGCTGTTGGGGCTGAATCCGTGTCCGAAAAGACAAACATGCCAAGGTCCCAACGGAACCAAATTTGCAGCCTCCGTTAACAACTTATCCTTCGTTCTTCCCACCACCGCTCTTCTTCAAGCGCACTTCTTCGGGCACTCAAAAGGAGTTTCCAATTCCACTTTTCCCGACAATCCGCCATTCCCTTTCAACTATAATTTTCTTCGGGCACGCCTCCAAGCAACACCCGGACACTCAACGACACGAGGGTGAAAGTGGTTCCCTTCAATTCCAGCATACAGCTAGTACTCCAGGGCACCAGCATTGTTGGACCAGAGAGCCATCCTCTCCATCTGCACGGGTACAATTTCTTCATAGTGGGCCAAGGTGTCGGAAACTACAATGCGACTACTGACCCCTCTAATTTTAATCTGGTGGATCCGCCTGAGAGAAACACAGTTGGAGTTCCCAAGGGAGGTTGGGTGGCTCTCAGATTCCGGGCTGATAATCCAGGTATTCGTCCTATATTTCAATGGATTTTCTGGTTTCATATAATATATTCTAATAATGAATGAAAATGCACCTTTGCAGGAGTCTGGTTTATGGATTGCCATCTCGAGGTGCACATAAGCTGGGGATTGAAGATGGCGTGGGTTTTTTTGAATGGGAATGGAAAATCCCAATCTCTTCCTCCTCCCAAAGATCTTCGCGCCTGCTGATCCACTTCATATATATGCCACTAATACCATAAACGCTGTGCTTGTAGACAATACCAGCCTGTTTTGCGCATTCCACACGGATATAGGGATTGAATAAGTTATGCGGCGTGATATGAAATAAGGAGAGCTTTGAGTTTTTATTAATTCTGTGTGGTGAGTATTTTGTATCTGTTCGCTTCCCGATACAGATATAATAAAAAGCTAGATTCCTTTGCTGCCCCTGCTGCTTCGATATAATAAAAAGCTAGATTTTTAGTCTATGTAATTTTTATGTAATTGAATAAAATGTATTTTCTTATATTATCTTTGATTATTATGCCTTGTATCTAAAGAGTAGGGTGGGAGCATCACCTTTCCAACAATGATAGACATAGAAAGTTATAAAACTAAATTAAATCAATAAATTATATATAATTTAATTATATAAATGAATACATTTCGAATGTTTTAAAAATTTATAACAAATGAAATAGTTGAAAATTTCTTGAGAAATAGGGTTTTAAAGTGATTTTTTTCCAAAAATTTTAAAATTTGTTGTAAGACTAACACAGGGGAAAGCAGATCCAAAATACATGAAAACAAAGAACCTATTAAAATTAAAATTACATAAAACAAAGAACCTATATTACAACCTACTATTCATTAAGAGGGGAATTATAAGAGAGAGAAATACATATTTAGCAGTTCATAAAATAGTGTGACACTTTTTAACAAACCCATTTGTCTACTTCTTCACTCTACAAATATTGCTTACTTTTTAATAATTTTGTACAAGTAATTGAAAAAACATTCTCCTTCATTGATATCACTACTACAAGAGGGGGTGTTTTGAGACAATAATAGAGACAATACTTGATCAAATTGTCTCAAATAGAGACAATAAAAAAGTTGTATATTGTCTCTATTATTGTCTCAAAGCGGGTGCCTCTAATATTGTCTACAATTATTGTCTCTTGAGAGACAATATCATTTTTGTCTCTCTAGAGACAGTGTCATTATTGTCTCCCTAGAGACAATATAGAATACTAGTTTTTTGTCTCTCTAGAGACAATACTAATTTCAATTTTTATTGTCTCTCTAGAGACGATATGAATTTAAAGAATGAAAAATCTGAATTTCAAGAATAAATAATAACCAAATATCATATAGTGCAATTGACGATTGTCAAAATGGGCTAGTAATTAATATTTTAAATTAAAAACAATTTGATTTGAATCTTATGCCCAACAAATGGGTCCACAAACATTTTATTAATATCAAATAAGATAAAATACAAAAGGGTGTCAAAATTCCATTAACCCTTTAAATATAATGATAAAATACAAAAGGGTGCCTAAATGTCGTTATCCCTTCACATACAATATGAACACCTCTCCACCACCAGCTTCAAGCAATCCGTCTGCTTCCCTGGTGCTACTTTGAGGTTCTTTTTATGAACTTTTATTTTGAGCAACTGTCTCTTTGGCGGAAGATGTCATTTCATGTTCTTCGCTTTGATTGTCTCAACTTTGATATAATTCTCTACTATCAATAGCACCAAGCAACTCATCTGTAGTCTACATCAAAACAAAAATTATATGACTTGTTGCATTTATCAACTGTCACTAGAAAATTTATACCCAAAAAACATCTCATTAAAATACTGAGGTTGAATTAAACATTAACAAGAAACCATCAGCGTTTCATAAGAAAGGCCATCTTTAATAAAAAGGGATTCCTATGCTGAGCCTTTGCATAATGTGACAGGTAACTTGAAAAGACAATACATAATAACATTATACTTATACTTGAAGCTATTATGATAATAAAAGCTCACATAATAAAGAGTATAGTCACCTCTAAGCATAACTTGACCACGAGATTTTGTAGGCTAGGATGAGAAAAGTCTATGTTGAACTACACAATCAAGAGAGCTTGAATGACTTCAGCAAAAATGTCTAAAAGGGAATGCATGTCTGTAAGGAGATTGTGATCTAATTCTTTGGTGACTTAATATCTACACCTCCAATACTCAAACCCAAGAGTACAAATATTTCATACATCTGAACATTAAAAAATCATCTCTTACTAGCTATATCATTGAAATCTAGTTTCCCAGTTGAAAATATATCATATTACACACATGTGAAAAACGGTGATCTTCAAAAGAGTGAACACAAAGACAATAAGTTACACTAGAGAGATTACACTATTCTTGAAGTGTGGCCATCAAAATTTTGGCTTAGCCATTTCCTACATATTTCTTTATCTACTTGATTTACCCAACCAGTTCAAGAACTAACTGGTAGACTCTATATGTCAGCAATAGCAATACTACCTGCACTTAATTTCTCTAATCGCAGATGCTCATTCACATAGTTGCACCTCATTAATGTATATATTCTTAATACTTTTGTGTGTTGCTTGTCCAGACAATACAGGCAGATAGATGTCCTGCACTCCAAGAAATGTATTATTTTTCTAGATGGTTCAAAGATTCTATAATGTTCAGTGATTCTATATTATTGCAAATCCCTTCCCTGATACCTCCATTTTCTATGCAAATTATGTGCTCCAAGAAATGTATAATTCACAAAAGAACCATAAGATAATTCACAAGAAATTTGGTTCAGTTTGGAAGACATGTTTGCTCACCTATACCCCGGGATGAGTCTCATGCATGAATTCAAAAAGCATATTAACAACAGTTTTCAAAAACTTCCAGTGGGCTCTTAAAAACCTCAGGTATTGTCCTACTACATACCTGTTCCATTGACCAGATTGTCGGATCAGTTCAAAAATTGCATATATATGATGCAAATTGCATAATGAAATGCCACTTACATGATGTTACTTGCAAATACAACTTTATTATCTTTTCCATTGGTGATTTCGCATAGGTTGAATAAATCTCGAATAACTGTCACCAAGAACCGATTTTCCTGTCAACGCCCAAATGTTTCAAATCAGTAGAATGATAAAGTCTGACCATTGAATACAGATTCAAATCATTGCCACCCATTACAAGAAGATTAGAAACCTTTGCTAGTAGTTGTCTTATTAATGGGTAAAAACTCTAGTTTTTCAAACTTGCAAAGAAATTATGAAAAACAAATCAAGTTTATACGATGTTGGAAAGCCAAATTATCTTACTATAAGTATAGTTTGCACACCAACTACATTGTGGCGTAAGTATCCCATTTTCTTCTGAACACTTTTAACAGTGAAATGCAATTAAAATATGAAACCTCAGTTGAACATCCTATAATATTAACTAGTATACATCTTAAATACATTTATCTGAAAAATGAAGTAATTTTTCAATCTCTAGGCACCTATCTTGGAATTGTTAAACAGTTTCACCCATTGAAGAGTTCTACATTGATTAACAACTCCATTACCTTCTCCACAAATTTCCCACAGACTAGGAACAGAATTTTTTATCAACTCCAAGCAAAAATAAAAAACTGCCCCATGAAAGTTACATGGACGTTCAATATAAGATTTGTCCATTTTTATTGACATCTTACACCATTACACTTCACCACCACCATTAACATGTGTAAATTTTAGAGAACTTGTTAGTTATATGCATATTAAAATGTGACACCATTAACTAAGTGTAGGGAAAACTTGTCCAGACAACGAATATTATAATATAAAATGGGAGAAATGCATATATATCAAAACATAACAGGTAATCTGTAACACTTACAAACCCATCAATGTTAATCCAATCCCAATATACAAATATTCTATCATTAGACTACGTACAATAATATACCTGGTCTTCCATCATAGAACCTGAGATAGATCCAATCACCCAGCATAGTGGTGCTCAAGTTGTTCCATGTCCAGTCTTCCCCATTGAGTTGTTTACTGAGCTTTTTTAGCATCTGCAGCCAATCCAGAGAAATATCAAGTTACAAATAACATTTTGGACAAAAAATCAAAAGATGAAATATGATTTTTTATTGGAAAGTACAATTTCAATCAACTTGATGGTTGTGATATCATCATCACACACACCTGCATTAGAAAACACTTTTACACATTACAAGAGAAACCACAACTGCAATTCATCTAATGAATTGCTAACATAGCTCCATCCATGCATATTTCTAGAGATATTGATGAATCATTTAGAGGATCCAAGAAATATTGTGGCTAGACTATTTACTAAGGGAAAACATATTATGTGGTAAGATTTTATTGTCCCTTTTATTCAATCTTAAAGCTCATTATATCATGGAAAACTGTAATTTTTCCCTCTTGGGCTTATGTTATACTTAAATGAACCCTCAACAGGACATTGTAAATCATATTTGAGAATGCATGATCTTCCAACATGTCATCACATTCCGGAGATCATATTATACTCACAAAGCCTTCCCTTTTGTACTTGTAGTGTACTTGTCTATAATGGTCAACAGATAATGGTCAATCAATTTATGAGTTTCCATTTCTTTACAGAGGTTAATGGTTTCAGAATTCAATAAATCTCACGTGACATGGTAGCTAAGAAAACCATACTGAAACCTAGACATCTAAACTATTGGGATCAACTACCCATGGGCATCCTTGTAGTTGGTGTGGCTTTCTGTAGATGTAAAACATGATTGTGGATGACAGTAAAGTAGGATGCATCAAGCAGATCACCAAGACCATATTTTACATTAATATTTGAATGAATTTAATCACTGAATATGTATTTCCAATTTTGTTATCACAGCAAAAAAAGGAGTAAGAAGAGTTGAATTAAACAATAAGCAATAAATGTTTTGTTATGACATACAATCTCACATGTTGTTCTGTGTCTTCAGGATCAAGGTGTGATAAGTAAATCAGTGTCTCCCTCATTATCTGCATATGAAATCAAAATATCTTTCAATTTCTTTCTCAGTGGGAAAACTAATCAACAACACAGTAAAAGACAGGATAATTTTTTTTTGAACTTGCTTGACACATAACATGACGCAACATGTCGTCACCAAGGATACAACTAACACTGTGAACAACTTGATACAAGGATGACCATAAAGGTCAGCACGGAAACGTTCACACCCATCAAGGACAATACACTTTTTTTTGACATGACAACATAGAGGTCCATCCACAGAACACACTAACAGTTAGGGCCATCCACAATGAGATATTCTTGAGGATTATTTATTTTAAAAAGACATCTTGCAATTCTTAGTTTACGTTTTCAAGGATGCTCAAGGTATGATTCGTATAATTCATCTTACCAAGCTAAGTTTATTCATTTTACACTGAGTAATCATTTTTAATCTTCTCTATTATGACATTCATTTGCTTAATTCGTTTGTTTAGAGAAAGGGGGTAATTTAATTTCACAAGGCCATCTATTAACACTTACGCTACTAGAACTTGTTCATGCCCATATGACAACATGGGTTCACGTTCAACAACTTAAGAGAAAATTACGAGGTACCTTGGATAAAGTTAAAGGAAGAAGGTCAATTGAGTTCATCCTTGAGACATCATTAGTTCTTACTGAGGTTTAATTGGAGCTTGAGGTTTTATACGTAATTATTAATTATTTTACTTAGGCTTCACTGGATGATTTTACAAAAGAAAACAATTTACCTTTCAAATGGTTGAGAGACAATTGAGTGGTTTCTAAACCGATCTTCTCCTACTTATTAAATCTTATTATATCAACTAACAATTTGTTTCACCTTAAGATCATTCTAAGAATTCACCATAAAAAAGGATAATGTTTACTAGTTCAGCTAGGGATAACAAGTTATAAAAATTTTACTTTGCAAAGGATAGTTTCATTCTTGATTACTCAAGGCATTGTTTGTTTCAAGTAGATCACCTCTACATTTATTTCTTTGAATAAAACTTATTAGGTTTACTTCTGTAAGGAAAAGCCACCCCATTTTACTTACTTATAAACATCATTGTCACCAAGTCTTAGAAAGATTTAAATTAACACTTAATTCTCAAGATCAAAGTTTTACAATACTCATATGCAATGTAAAGATTGAATAACATTTCTCACAAGGATAAGTTACCAGTTTACCTACAGAAGGACAAGATAACATCATCACGCAATTTCAGAACAACCCAAGGCAAGAGGTCTTCTAAATTCCTTTGCAAGCACTATTACAAAAATTTACCTCACATTGGACATTTTTACAAGGAACTTCATAAATTGCACTGATGAAACCTTTACAACTCTTTCCTTTAATCTACTCGCATAATCCATCTGCACAAATACTAGCTAGAATCAGTTCGCGAGAACTGAGCATGTTAAGGCTACACATTGCAACAGTAAGCTAACATTTAACAATATCAAGAAAGGAATGTTCTAAATTCAGAAATGGATTAAAACACAACCCACAACTCCAAGATTAATCACATGAGAGAGAAATCTAAACCATCCAACAAGGAGAAAGTCAAAATACCAGTAAGAACAAAATTACATAAATCAAGGCAAGACCTTATGGGTTAGGAACAAGAAGGTCAAGAGGGTTGATATTTCCTTCATGTGATCCTATGGTTTACGTGATTGGAATCCAATACTCAATCCATCCATCTAAAGGGGGTCCAAGAGAAGAAAAAACATACTAATTATGATCGTAGGCGCGAACAAAACGACGTTATCCAATTCTCCCAGGGGGGCTTCATAGTAATAAGGGTTCGACGCCCTAAAAGAAAACAACTATAGTTTCAGTTTTAACCAAGGAGTTTACCACTACCTCCTTATAGGATTTCTTAAACGTAGGACTAGTTAACAAAACAAATCCACTCTTCCAAAGCATACAAATGAGACACAAAAAGGGCCATTATTCTTCCAACAAACCTTATCCTAATCGTCAACTTCTCTACATAATATAAGGGAAGGCTTTACCCAAAAGTCGTTAATAATTTTTATATATTTCTGACAATGTCAATACGTATTAAAAAAAAATAAAAATTGATTTGCTTAACAAGGCCACAAAATGGGACCTTTTAGTAACCAAGTTTGATGTATAAGATATTCAAGTTCAAAAACAAAGGGATTCGATACACAGGTGGGTAATACACCAACGATGCCCCAGAATCAAAGGACCTTACCACGAGTACAAGCACAAAATAAGAACCAACACACATATTCCATCAGGAAGGTTACGCAGTGCAGTCAGGCCTAGAAGTTCTATGAGCTCCTTGCCAATGGTATAGAAGATGGAAATTTTACCCGATCCATGTGGGCTTATCAGGGAAAAGTCTAGCAAATATCAAACAGATGAATATAATAGCCACCTATTATATTATCACTGTAATCAGCTGTCATCTAACAGGAAAACGAGTTCACGAGTCCAATACCATGGATTCACCTACAACTTTTGTTTCAGTCCAGCTATTAATAGCTTGCTCGTGACCCCTAGTAAAATTTGAAGAGATTTCATTCAATAAAACTTACAATGTTTCCCCCTTACTTTAATCACACAAGAGTTTGAACCAGGAAGAAGGTATAGTAATTCTCTCAACACGTAGAGGCCAAAATAGATGTCAGGTCATTCATCCTCTAGAACTGGGTACAACAGTCAACCATGTACAGTTCTAAAACAAAACCCTAATGCCATTTTCTAATTAAACAAAAAGTAAGGAATGCCCACAGGCTTAAACAAGTTTTAGAACACAACGTCACTATTAATGTACCTTTTAGCAAAACAGGAGAGCCCTAAACAGGAAATACGTATTTATTCAACCAAATAGAGATATGAAGGCTTAACCTTCCATATAGTAAGCCTTCAATTATAATTACCATCACAGAATTCTTTTAAAAGAGAGTCATATAAGCAAACAAAACCCTATAATGTTTCCTTCCCTACGAACTAGATTGCATTACTCAAAATTGCAGTAACCCTTTTAGACAAATATGAAATAGAGTAAGCTATAAGAGAGGAAAGAACATTCCAAGCAAAATCAGTGAAATTGGATCGAGATTTAAAGGGACAACCAACACAATCAAGCAGCGATATAAACAACCACGAAAACATTTGTCTAGGCGCCATTCAAGAGGAAAGAAAATTCATTTCAAGATACTGAAAGAAGGTAGAAAACTATTACAAGGAGTAGATTTAACATGCCTGTTTTAAACGCTAAATCTCATGGCCACGCATGCGCAGACCCCTTCTCCCCGCAGTCCCAAAATTATTCTCCACCAAATTCACGCTTCTCACCCACTCGGCGTCCCAAATACCACGCAAAAGACACAATAACCATTCCGGTAACTGCATAGACACAGGCAGAAGGAGAAAGTTCATTCTAGAGCAGTTAACCCCAATTTCCAGTATGTAATTCCACGAAACAGCAACAGAAATTTGGAATAATTAACAGGGTTTTGCATGACCTTGCAATATGCTTTTACTCTTGGGTCTAGATTCTAGAACAAGATCGGAAAGTCTTGCGTTCAACTATTCAAACAACTCATGAACTGCTTTCCTATTTAAGGCATTGTCAATTAGTTTTTTTTTTAAGCCATTAGGACGCACTATTACATTAGTTTACCCATCAATTTGTGCGCAAAGAAAACATTCCAGAAACTAAAATCAAAGTTGATTCATGCTTACCATTGGAAGTCTCACACATTATAGCTTGCTTCAATTAACATCACTTTTATCCTCCACGCTAAGCAAAATTTCTTTGAAGCATTTTGTCAAACAGTTTGCGCGTAATCTACTCCAACGACGTGAAGCAACACTTGCCAACATTGGAAAGGATATTTGTCAGACGATGAAGTAGTTGCAAGAGCTCTTGATATTAAATACCTGCATCCTACCTGCCGCTCAAGCCCTAATCCTCCTCAAATTGAGCTGATACTATCTCAATAGAAAAACTTGCTCCACATCTGATAATTACAAGAGGTTTTAAACTACGTGGAAGCACGGGTGATGTCCTTACCCTCCAGATGTATCGATCACATTCAGATGAGTTGGGTTGAGTTTGGAGGTGCTGATTTTGTTAGGTGTCATCAGATTGCTGAGTGCAACTGCAAAGGCAGCCCCATCTTGTGGACTCAGAGCTCCCTCGCCTCCTCCCGATCTTGTGAACAATGCAGTGCATAAATGAGCATTCAACAGTGACCGTATAAATGCAAGGAGTAATGGGATGATTTGCATACGAGAAGGATTATTAGGCATCGCCATTATTACAGCATTCCAAACGTGCTTCATGAATATTCTGATCTGAAACAGATCCGCCTCCAGGAAACAAAAGGGCTTTCCCCTAGGCTGACTCGGTGCCATAAATACTGGCAGTGTCAAAATGCCTGTACCCGACCTGTAAAGCTGTGTCAACAGCTTGCTTCATCTGATCTATGTTGTCAGCCTTAGCCGCAGTACCAAAGCCTATCAGTGGTCTTGCTATTCCTGAATTCAGCTGGGAAACTCTCTCTCGTATCTCCATGCTTCTGCTCTGACCGCAAAAGTGAAAACAACTACCTGAGTTGTATTTCGGGTACAAATTGATTTTGGGCTGTGTAAAACAGTCAACCCCGAATAGATGTTTGCAGTCGATGCTGAACAGATAACAACAAAGTTAGACAACCTGCTTGTTGGAGCGCTCAAAAAGGCTTCTACTACAGCTGCAAGATTTTGCAACAACTGATCACGACTGTGGTCGCGTGCAACCAGAACATCAGGATCAACACCAACGGTTCCTTGGGATCACCCTGCAGCAGCTGTCGCACTTATCTCTCTCTGGAGGCCACTGATTTTCTGAGATAAGTTTACTTCTCTACCCTGTAGCTGCTGCATATCGCCAAACACTTCCTCACGGCACTTTCCTAGGAGAATTTCAGTTCTACGCTCCACTGAAGCTGCCTGTACAGCACGATTTTGAGACCCACACCCACCCTTGCAACGTCAGGGCGACAGACCTTCATTTCACCATTAATGAATCCACTATCCAGAACACGCTATAGCGATTCATCTGTTTCAGCATTTGATGGAGTGCAAAACAAGCATCCGTGGTTGGACAGACATGACAGGAGACCACGTGAACAGCAGGTGAAGTCAACATTTCAATCAATGAGCATGTGCGGCCACCAAAGGATTCCTTCACATCACACATTAATAGCTCCACCCTCCACGCCAAGAAGGAGATGAAGCTGACCAAGACAAGGTAGGTTGGGGGGGGCATTACATTCTCCTCCCCTTAAGAAAGCATCGTCCTCGATGCGACATTACACAGAGGAAAGGAAATGGTACGCAACAAGGGATAGATACAGAAGAAAACACACCCTATGGTTTGAAATTTTAGTTGATTAAAGCACGGTCACAAGGTAGCCTTAGGAACATTTGGTAGAATTTTTAACTTTCAATGTTCTGTGAAGATTGGCAGTTCTTTCTTGTTCATCATTTCATTAGTCTCTTTCCATTAGCATTATTCTTAGTTTAATTGCTTTTAAAATTTCATCATTGAAGAGTTTTGGTTTATTCCTTATTGTGGGTGCCCAACATGAACTGCTAACACAACACCCTATCAGATTCACAAGCACGCAAGTATATACTTCATGATTGTATTACACCACAAAAGGTTACTCAAATATGGAATAGAATAGGCACAGTCCACATAACATAGTACTCGTCACACATCAATGACTGACATACCAAATACTCAAACAAAAGAGTACTACAATCCACCAGACATTTCCTCAATTTGCATCAATGAAAGACTCACATAACACCAAACCATGCTACAGGTACATAGTGTCCACAAGGGAATCAATGACATAACCACAACATCACAACACATATCCATCTGACATGAGTAACACATACATCAAAATACCACTACCAAACAGCACAATAACTCAACATATATCCTGAAACATCAACCATACAGACAAATATCATAAGCCTCCCTCAAACTCTTATGCCTCCCTCAAGCCTCCCTCAAGTCTCTTATGCCTCCCTCAAACTCTTATGCCTCCCTCAAGTCTCTTATGCCTCCCTCAAACTCTTATGCCTCCCTCAAGTCTCTTATGCCTCCCTCAAACTCTTATGCCTCCCTCAAGGAGGCCGGTTGACCCTATGGTCCAAGACACATAGAGTTCGAACACTCCTAACCCAAGTGACATAATAACGCGTGGTTCAACAACCCGCTAGTTATATGTACTCCTTGGGGCGTACCCCCATACAACGAAGCGGGTCCATAGGTCCAACCAATCCATGGTGCATCCCATGACCCTATTCCACACATCACGACATTAGAACCAGCACAACAATCCAATCAAAGTGCCAAGTGGCAAAGTACAAGCCTTGGGCAAGGCGGTAAAAATTCCAAATTTAAAAGAAGACCCAAAATCAAGCAAAAATAAATGACCAAATGGCCATAGTTAGTATCAAAATCCCCATGTTAGTGCCACAAACCAAGGAAATGCCCAAAATTGTAAAGCATTGCAATCAAGAAAAGCTGCTGGTCCTTACAAAATAAAGAAAAAAAATCAATTACGAATAAAATCAACTTATAATGATGTCACATTACGATAACTGTGTGGCCTTATCTAGCCACCAAAGGGGTACTCAACGAGTTGCTAGCACTCGGAACATCGAGCCTCAGCTCGTAAAATACATATCAATAATACCACTATCATCACCTCCATCTGAATCATCCCGCCACCACTTCGACAAGGCTAAACATAGTCATAGTTGCACTTAGGTTGTGTACATACAACCACATATGGAGAGAGGAAAGAATCACATGTAATCTACTAAACCGAGTTTTGGCTCGAGTTATTGACCCATGGTACACCATTCCTCACTCTCAACATACACTTCTACCGATTTCCCTCAGGATCGGTTAGCGTAAGGTTCACAACATAACATACAACAACATCACTAACATAACGGTGGCACACACATAACTACCATAACGTCTTACATATGGTACATATACAGGGTAGATCACAATCATACATTCACAGAGTGTAACACATCACTTTACCACATTCTGCACCCAAAGCACAATCACCATACGATAGGGTTCATACACTCACCGTATGACCCAAAATCACAACATGAAGCATTACATATTTGCACAAATCATACATACGATGAACATAGTACATCACAACATAACATCCATTGCTACATAACAAGGTGATACACACATCTCATCTAACAAGATAAAAACATCATGATACAACTCGTTTCTTTTAACATCAAACTAGTCATACAACACATTGATACACCCACATATCACAATATGCCGCAATGCTCCAACACTACGTCATCCACATTAGAATTCTTTTCACACATCACAAACAATAATTCACACGTGAACTCTTCCTAGAATCCACAAGAAGGAGAGAGAATACTCCCATCCCCAACATATCAACATGATCACAAACACGCACAAGGTGACATACCCATCATGTGCGTTCACAATATCACAATTACGACAATAATCACATCACGTTTAAAGCACATTACTCTTCCAATATCTACCACCATCATGCAACATCATCATCATCATGCAGTATCATCATGTAACACCACCACCACCATGTAACATCATCATATAACACCAATCCAGCCCATAGGTTCGAGAGCATGAACTTACGCTCTGATACCAAGTGTAACGACCCACAAATTCACACACACGAACAACACAGTAAAAGACAGGATAATTTTTTTTTGAACTTGCTTGACACGTAACATGACGCAACATGTCGTCACCAAGGATACAACTAACACTGAGAACAACTTGTTACGGGGATGACCACAAGGTCAGCACGGAAACGTTCACACCCAAAAGGACAATACACTTTTTTTTGACATGACAACATAGAGGTCCATCCACAGAACACACTAACAGTTAGGGCCATCCACAATGAGATATTCTTGAGGATTATTTATTTTAAAAATACATCTTGCAATTCTTAGTTTACGTTTTCAAGGATGCTCAAGGTATGATTCATATAATTCATCTTACCAAGCTAAGTTTATTCTTTTTACACTGAGTAATCATTTTTAATCTTCTCTATTATGACATTCATTTGCTTAATTCGTTTGTTTAGAGAAAGGGGTAATTTAATTTCACAAGGCCATCTATTAACACTTACGCTACTAGAACTTGTTCATGCCCATATGACAACATGGGTTCACGTTCAACAACTTAAGAGAAAATTACAGGTACCTTGGATAAAGTTAAAGGAAGAAGGTCAATTGAGTTCATCCTTGAGACATCATTAGTTCTTACTGAGGTTTAATTGGAGCTTGAGGTTTTATACGTAATTATTAATTATTTTACTTAGGCTTCGCTGGATGATTTTACAAAAGAAAACAATTTACCTTTCAAATGGTTGAGGGATAGATTGCGTGGTTTCGAAACCGATCCCTCCTACTTATTAAATCTTGTTAACTTATATCAACTAACAATTTGTTTCACCTTAGGATCATTCTAAGAATTCACCATACAAAAAGGATAATGTTCGCTAGTGTAGCTAGGGATATCAAGTTATAAAAATTTTACTTCACAAAGGATGGTTTCATTTTGATCACTCATGGAATTATTTGATTTCAAGTAGATCACCTCTACATTTATTTGTTGAATATAAAATTATTATTTGTTTAGCTTCTTAAGGGTTAACCGACCCATTTTACTTTACTTATAAAATATTGTCACCAAGTCTTAGAAAGATTTAACTTAACAATTTATTCTCAAGATCAAAGTTTTACAATACTCATATCAATGTAAAGATTGAATACCATTTCTCACAAAGATAAGTTACCAGTTTTCCTACAGAAGGACAAGACAACATCATCACGCAATTTCAGAACAACCCAAGGCAAGAGGTCTTCTAAACTCCTTTGCAAGCACTATTACAAAAATTTACCTCACATTGGACATTTTTACAAGGAACTTCATAAATTGCACTGATGAAACCTTTACAAATCTTTCCTTTAATCTACTCGCATAATCCATCTGCACAAATACTAGCTAGAATCAGTTCGCGAGAACTGAGCATGTTAAGGCTACACATTGCAACAGTAAGCTAACATTTAACAATATCAAGAAAGGAATGTTCTAAATTCAGAAATGGATTAAAACACAACCCACAACTCCAAGATTAATCACATGAGAGAGAAATCTAAACCATCCAACAAGGAGAAAGTCAAAATACCAGTAAGAACAAAATTACATAAATCAAGGCAAGACCTTATGGGTTAGGAACAAGAAGGTCAAGAGGGTTGATATTTCCTTCATGTGATCCTATGGTTTACGTGATTGGAATCCAATACTCAATCCATCCATCTAAAGGGGTCCAAGAGAAGACAAAACATACTAATTATGATCGTAGGCGCGAAACAAAACGACGTTATCCAATTCTCCCAGGGAAAGGCTTCATAGTAATAAGGGTTCGACGCCCTTAAAAGAAAACAACTATAGTTTCAGTTTTAACCAAGGAGTTTACCACTACTTCCTTATAGGATTTCTTAAACGTAGTACTAGTTAACAAAACAAATCCACCCTTCCAAAAGCATACAAATGAGACACAAAAAGGGCCATTATTCTTCCAACAAACCTTATCCTAATCGTCAACTTCTCTACATAATATAAGGGAAGGCTAAACCCAAAAGTAGTTAATAATTTTTATATATTTCCGACAATGTCAATAAGTATTAAAATAAAAATTTGATTTCCTTAACAAGGCCACAAAATGGGACCTTTTAGTAACCAAGTTGAAGTATAAGATATTCGAGTTCGAAAACAAAGGGATTCGATACACAGAGGGTAAAACACCAACGATGCCCCAGACTCAAAGGACCTTACCACGAGTACAAGCACAAAAATAAGAACCAACACACATATCCATCAGGAAGGTTACGCAGTGCAGTCAGGCCTAGAAGTTCTATGAGCTCCTTGCCAATGGTATAGAAGATGGAAATTTTACCCGATCCATGTGGGCTTATCAAGGAAAGGTCTAGCAAATATCAAACAGATGAATATAATAGCCACCTATTATATTATCACTGTAATCAGCTGTCATCTAACAGGAAACGAGTTCACGAGTCCAATACCATGGATTCACCTACAACTTTTGTTTCAGTCCAGCTATTAATAGCTTGCTCGTGACCCTTAATAAAATTTGTAGAGATTTCATTCAATAAAACTTACAATGTTTCCCCCTTACTTTAATCAAACAAGAGTTTGAACCAGGAAGTAGGTATAGTAATTCTCTCAACACGTAGAGGCCAAAATAGATGTCAGGTTATTCATCCTCTAGAACTGGGTACAACAGTCAACCATGTACAGTTCTAAAACAAAACCCTAATGCCATTTTCTAATTAAACAAAAAGTAAGGAATGCCCACAGGCTTAAACAAGTTTTAGAACACAACGTCACTATTAATGTACCTTTAGCAAAACAGGAGAGCCCTAAACAGGAAATACGTATTTATTCAACCAAATAGAGATATGAAGGCTTAACCTTCCATATAGTAAGCCTTCAATTATAATTACCATCACAGAATTCTTTTAAAAGAGAGTCATATAAGCAAACAAAACCCTATAATGTTTCCTTCCCTACGAACTAGATTGCATCACTCAAAATTGCAGTAACCCATTTAGACAAATATGAAATAGAGTAAGCTATAAGAGAGGAAAGAACATTCCAAGCAAAACCAGTGAAATTGGATCGAGATTTAAAGGAACAACCAACACAATCAAGGCAGCGATATAAACAACCACGAAAACATTTGTCTAGGCGCCATTCAAGAGGAAAGAAAATTCATTTCAAGATACTGAAAGAAGGTAGAAAACTATTACAAGGAGTAGATTTAACATGCCTGTTTTAAACGCTAAATCTCATGGCCACGTACGTGCAAACACCTTCTCCCAGCAGTCCTAATATTATTCTCCACCAAATTCACGCTTCTCACCCACTCGGCATCCCAAATACCACGCAAAACACACAATAACCATTCCGGTAACTGCATAGACACAGGCAGAAGGAGAAAGTTCATTCTAGAGCAGTTAACCCCAATTTCCAGTATGTAATTCCACGAAACAGCAACAGAAATTTGGAATAATTAACAGGGTTTTGCATGTCCTTGCAATATGCTTTTACTCTTGGGTCTAGATTCTAGAACAAGATCGGAAAGTCTTGCGTTCAACTATTCAAACAACTCATGAATTGCTTTCCTATTTAAGGCATTGTCAATTAGTTTTTTTTTTAAAGCCATTAGGACGCACTATTACATTAGTTTACCCATCAATTTGTGCGCAAAGAAAACATTCTAGAAACTAAAATCAAAGTTGATTCATGCTTACCATTGGAAGTCTCACACATTATGGCTTGCTTCAATTAACATCACTTTTATCCTCCACGCTAAGCAAAATTTCTTTGAAGCATTTTGTCAAACAGTTTGCGTGTAATCTACTCCAACGACGTGAAGCAACATTGTCCAACATTGGAAAGGATATTTGTCAGATGATGAAGTAGTTGCAAGAGCTCTTGATATTAAATACCCGCAGCCTACCTGCCACTCAAGCCCTAATCCTCCTCAAATTGAGCTGATACTATCTCAATAGAAAAACTTGCTCCACATCTGATAATTACAGAGGTTTTAAACTACGTGGAAGCACGGGTGATGTCCTTACCCTCCAGATGTATCGATCACATTCAGATGAGTTGGGTTGAGTTTGGAGGTGCTGATTTTGTTAGGTGTCATCAGATTGCTGAGTGCAACTGCAAAGGCAGCCCCATCTTGTGGACTCAGAGCTCCCTCGCCTCCTCCCGATCTTGTGAACAATGCAGTGCATAAATGAGCATTCAACAGTGACCGTATAAATGCAAGGAGTAATGGGATGATTTGCATACGAGAAGGATTATTAGGCATCGCCATTATTACAGCATTCCAAACGTGCTTCATGAATATTCTGATCTGAAACAGATCCGCCTCCAGGAAACAAAAGGGCTTTCCCCTAGGCTGACTCGGTGCCATAAATACTGGCAGTGTCAAAATGCCTGTACCCGACCTATAAAGCTATGTAAATAGCTTCCTTCATCTGATCTATGTTGTCAGCCTTAGCCGCAGTACCAAAGCCTATCAGTGGTCTTGCTATTCCTGAATTCAGCTGGGAAACTCTCTCTCGTATCTCCATGCTTCTGCTCTGACTGCAAAAGTGAAAACAACTACCTGAGTTGTATTTTGGGTACAAATTGATTTTGGGTTGTGTAAAACAGTCAACCCTAAATAGATGTTTGCAGTCAATGCTGAATAGATAACAACAAAGTTAGACAACTTGCTTGTTGGAGCGCTCAAAAAGGATTCTACTATAGCTGCAAGATTTTGCAACAACTGATCACGACTGTGGTCGCGTGTGCAACCAGAACATCAGGATCAACACCAACGGTTCCTTGGGATCACCCTGCAGTAGCTGTCACACTTATCTCTCTCTGGAGGCCACTGATTTTCTGAGATAAGTTTACTTCTCTACCCTGTAGCTGCTGCAAATCGCCAAACACTTCCTCACGGCACTTTCCTAGGAGAATTTCAGTTCTGCGCTCCACTGAAGCTACCTGTACAGCACGATTTTGAGACCCACACCCACCCTTGCAACGTCAGGGTGACAGACCTTCATTTCACCATTAATGAATCCACTATCCAGAACACGCTATAGCGATTCATCTGTTTCAGCATTTGATGGAGTGCAAAACAAGCATCCGTGGTTGGACAGACATGACAGGAGACCACGTGAACAGCAGGTGAAGTCAACATTTCAATCAATGAGCATGTGCGGCCACCAAAGGATTCCTTCACATCACACATTAATAGCTCCACCCTCCACGCCAAGAAGGAGATGAAGCTGACCGAGACAAGGTAGGTTGGGGGATATGTAATTTCTCATTAAATCGATTTTCAAACAAATAAAAACATAAAACAGTATCTACTTCCTTGGTTATTCATTAAATCATACCTTGTACTACACAATAACATAATTATCTTTCATGGTTTCTCTATCTATTTTTCCATTCTCATTTTCCACAATCAGGACTCCTTGAGGCTTAGCCATACAACAAATCATGAGCATCCTCAACTTGGACATAGGTTGAGCATATAACTCTCTGTGTTGTATAAGTTGAGATCCAAGCCCATCAACCATGGAAGAAAGTAATAGAATCTACATAAGCATGCAACCAATAAACACTTAATTATTCCTATTACCAATCATTGTTTTGGGAAAGAAGTCAGAACAGAAAACTATTTATGCAAATACAAAAGTACAATAGCACTGCATTTTTACAATAGAAAGAATTGGATTACAATATATATTGATCATTACATCAAAACAAATTGAAATTTATTTTCTATTTAAGTAACAACTTCAAATTTACATAACAAGGTTAAAAAACTGACAAATGAACCTATAACAGGAAAAACAAAGAACATAATGACAACATTAAATATTGACATACTTGAAGTCTCAAAACATTAACAACAGCAACAGGATTGTTATAGGCGTGATGTGCCTCAAAAAATTCCGAAACTATAGTACTAAAATAATCCAGTCAAACCTGTAATGAAAGAAAAATATGCTGGATAAAAAATGGTATTGTTTTTGTGACATACTACAAGTAGAAAAAAAAATTCGAAAAACCCAAAACCCACCTTGAAAACTTAGGTATCATTCACATATGAAATGTTGATGAAAAGTTCTACCACCCCCATGACAAACCCATTATGATCCTATCAAAAATTAGAGCAATTATTTTAGCTAATTTGAAAAGCCGTCCCAAAATCAAGTATGAGATGCTTTGATATCAAAACAAAGAAAAAGGAGCGGAATAACATGATGCTTTTGTGGGATCATCATAAGAATTTCATAATTTTGAACACATAAATGAAGAGCAATAAATAATCACTTTACTAGAACGAGAGGGTCTAAATGACATCCTCGATATTTGGTCTTCTCTTGTGTTCGCTCTAAACTAAAATAAAAAATGATTTTTAGAATTGAAACCTTCGAAATTTGAAATATTAAAGCTCTAAAAGTACTAGCCCGTTTCTTCTCACCATATGTCTGCTTTACATAGTAGCAAGTGATTTATGATTAATGTGAGCAACATCTTCCTTAAATAAGTAACCTTGGAGATGAACACCACACGTGTTGCCATGAACTTTTTTTTATTAACTTTTTTGTAAAACTTGAAACAAAAACAAGACTTTTTGTTAATCCATATGAACTCGAAAAGAAATTAAATTCATAAATATGTAATTGTTGATTAAGATAAAGAATGCATATTACATCTGCAAATATATGGTTGTCATCATAGTATAAATCTTAATGAAATTTGTCATCCAAATATATTCACTATTTTTGGTGAATTTTTTTCTTGTACTTTGAGATTCGCCGAATTTTAGAATTTAAGCATTGAAATTCAGTGAATGCAATTACTAAATCTAAAACCTTACACACTAATGGCCTCTCCACCGCTGTGAACCCCTATAGTTTATTATATATGTCTTCAAGTATTGTAGACTTGCATTAAAATTGTGTTTGTGGGTGGCCATAAAACACACTTACCTCACTCCATCCAAAGGCTCCATCTCGTGAAACTAAATTAACAAAACCCCTTGCTTAGATAAAACTGGATTATAGACCTCTGTTTTCAACAAATTGGCTATCAATCCAAGGGTCAAAACACAAAGACTTCAAAAAATTGAACTGTGCAGGCCAATTCATTGAATCTCACCCTTCATATTATAGAGTTTTTTCCAGCTCGATTGAGATCGTTTGTCACTAATCAATTGTGAATTCAAAAACGTGTGAATGGGTTGTTCATTCAAAGTGTAACATAAGCAACCCAATATAAGTGCATTGAGATTGACATCTCTCAAGACGTTTTTCCAAATACATATATTAAAGATATCTGCAGTAGTTCTTGTATTTATAAGGCCCCAAAAGTAATATTAAAGGAACAAAGATTTGTAAATAACGGGTGTAGTTCCTATATAATAACCTATAATAACTAAAATACAAAAAAAATAATACCATTTTCTTCATCATGAGGAGTTGTAGAAGGATCTGACTCCCAACAATTATTGGGAAAATTAGGGGCCTGCTAACCCAAAATCTTCTTTGCTAGAACCGGATGACAAAACCTAGCAAGTTCATTTCTGGGAATTAACTTTACCGCCTTTGTTTTCTGGAAAACAAATTTTAAGCCTTCTACTTTGATGAGGGCGCAGACCACCACCCCATTTTATTCAAAAAAAAAAACTCAGAAGACTCACCATTATATATCTATGTATTTCTTCTACCAAAGGAATAAATTCATACCAAGCGTAACTCCATTCTCTATACACAGCCAAAATATCGCCTTGTTGGGGAACAATTTTGATGGCAACTGTGGGGATTTTCTTCCTTGTCACCATATGAGAAAATATATTTACCCATTTAATAGAGACTACATTTGTAGCTTTGAAATCCCCCGCAAACTGCATTAATTTTAGAGGGCATGAGTCTGTCAAGAACTTTTATTTACCAGAGGATCAAGCTACATCATTTTAACCTTGAAATCTGTGATGCCCCGCTGGGCATGGGCTTCCTTTCTGCCACCTTGGCCTCCCCCCCAACCACCCAACCTGCCAAATTTTAAGGCTGTCATGTCTGTCTTTGCGTGGGAAAGATGGAGTCGGTGGAGGCTTTTTTTTTCTTCACCAAAATCTTTGTTTTGATCCTCTCATTCAATGCACTGGACACAGACAAATTGACTTGATGCTAGTGGATTAGGCGTGTTGCATCCACCTTCTTGAATGCTGTGAGGTGTGTTCTTGTCAAGGATTCACTGTAGCGACCTGCAACAGGTCATTTCGGGTTCCTCCTTCAAGACATTTTTCTCAAAATCATGCTGTACAGGCAGTTTCAGTGGGCGTAGAACTGAATTTCTCCTAGGAAGAGTGCCGTGAGGAAGTGTTTGACTATATGCAGCTGCTGCAGGGTGATCTCAAGGAACCGTTGGTGCTGAACCTGCTGTTCTGGTTGCACGCGACCACAGTTGTGAACAGTGGTTGCAAAACCTTGCAGCTGTAGTAGAAGAACGAGATAAAGTTTTAATTGAGCTGTCTTGCCTTTTCATTTTGGAAAGCCGCTTCCATCCAAGTGGTGGATAGGAGAAGCTGCAAGCTAGGGAAGCCGGCCTGTTGCAGCCTGGTAAAAGCCTGCTGAGTGCTTCCAACAAGCAGGTTGTCCAACCTTGTGTTATCTGTTCAGCATCGACCTGCATCCTCAAATTCGGGATTCTCCTTCAAGATATTTGTTTCAAAATCGATTAAGAGACAGTGAGAGTGTTACCAGGAGACCCGATGAAATTTAGTACAGAGATTCTCTATTGATTTCTTACTTGTCTTACGTTGTAACTCAATGAAGAGTATATCATACACGCGGATCTGTTTTTTATCAAAATATTCACGAAGCACAAATTACTTTTTTGTGTCAATTATTTTCCACTCTGCCCATAGATGTGATCTGTCTCCTTCTTGTGTCTGATTCCGGTGACTTCAGTCACACTTTGGCTCAGTCTTGTTGGCTTGTCAAACTCAGCGGCATCAAGACTACTGTGTTGTGAGCTTGCTCTCTGTATCTGGCCTGGTTGGATGCATTGCCTGCGTCTATTTTATATGTAGTCCAAGAGCCATATATTTGGTGGAATTTTCCTGCTATAAGCCTTCTGACGAGTTCAGGGTTACCAGAGACTATTTCATGTCTCATTCTAGAGATTCAGGGCCTTTTGATGATAACAGCCTGGAGTTCCAGAGGAAGATTCTTGAGAGATCTGGCATAGGTGAGCACTCATACTTTCCAGGAGCCATTTTGGCTTCTCCACCTAGGCTAACCATGAAAGAAGCCCGTGCAGAAGCAGAGATGGTGATGTTTGGTGCCTTGGATGAACTGTTTGAGAAAAGCAGAGTGAGGCCCAAGGATATTGGGATTCTTGTGGTGAACTGCAGCTTGTTTAATCCAACTCCATCTCTGTCTGCCATGATTATCAATCACTACAAGATGAGAGACAATATTATGAGCTTCTTCAATGAGTCACTAAGTTTGCAGGCATAAAGGTTTCTGTTGGAATTATCACACCTTACAAGCTACAGCTGTAATATTTGCACCAAGAGTTTGATGCTGTCCTCAAATTTGAAGAAGGAAAAGGTTTATTTATCACTACGGTGGATGCCTTTCAGAGCCAGGAGCATGATGTAATCATTATGTCTTGTGTCTGAGCTTCAAATCATGGGACTTGCCTTGTATTGGATGCCTGGGTTAAGTATGGTGTGAGGAGACTTATATATACAAGCACATATAATGTTGTATATGCGGGAAAGGAGATTGTTAATGGCAATGAAGCATTGCGATATTTTCTCTGGAGGATCATGTTGACCCCTATGGGCATAGTAAAGCTTTGGCTGAACAGTTAGTCCTCAAAAGTAATGGTAGATCATTGAAGTATGTTTACCAGCAGCATCAATGCAATTGTTTGGTGATTCAGTTGTCTTTCTTTGCGGTTGACAATAATATGAAAATAATTATTAGTAAAGTCAATAGCGAAATATTTTGAGACATGCATGCAGCCCAAGTGACATTATGTACAACATATCTCCTCTATTACAAGCTGAAGTATGTTCATCTATTCTACCAACCTAAGATTGGATGTCGGGGGTGCCAGATTATATTCCATCTTGTGAGTGCGTGCATGGCCAACAAGTTGTCACCATTGAGCTCCCTCATGGCTCTTCTTTATATGGCACTGGAGAAGGTAGTGGTTCCCTCGAGCGAACAGGCAAGCGTGTCTTTACGTGGAACACTGATGCTTGGGGTTATGGTGATAGTACGACATCTCTATATCAGTCCCACCCATGGGTGTTGGCTGTTTTTCCAAATGGGGAAGCTTATGGGATTCTAGCTGACACTACGAGGCGGTGTGAGGTGGATTTGCGAAAGGACTCAACTGTTAATTTTTCTGCCCCATCAGTCTATCCAGTTATCACATTTGGCCCTTTGACATCGCCAGCAGCAGTACTCACATCCTTGTCTCATGCTATTGTTTTATGCTGGCCCGTGTGGAGTCTGTACGACCTGTTGAAGCTGGAGAAACAGGAAAGATATTTCTACACTTTTCTACTGTTATTTTATTTAAAAATATTGTGAAATCGAACCACTTTTCCTTGCATTGATTTGTCAGTTGGATGTCATGATGGGAGATTTCCCTTTCTGCTTGTGTCTTCTTGTTTTAGCTTTTATCGTTGACAGTATGTGGGTCGAAAGGATGCGTGTGCCCTCTCCTTTGAATGTTATGTTTCTCTTACTCGAATGATAGAACTTCGTCTGTTTGTTTATGTATTAATTCTTCTCTGCGATTGAGTTGCAAGTTATTATGTTGATCAAGCTAGTATTTTCGATATCATGGAAGTAAGTTTACAATAACTATGAAACCCCCTTCCTAGCACCCAAGTTGTCCTTGACGTTTTTTGTTAGCTCCTTCGCAAGTCCCTTTGATAACCTTTTGGCATCGAGAAAGAAAGGTTGTAGGATTGTGTGAGCAATGCGTGGGCTAGCCAGCTTAGAGTTTTGGTATTAAAACTGGTAGAATGAAAAGGTTTGTTTGCAACATGTTTTTCCGTCTCACGTGTTTAGACTCTTATACTATCTTTCATCTTGTTTCTAGGCTTTTAAGGCCATCCTCAGGAAGTGCCTTGACCATCCCTATCAACTTGAACCATAACTAGCTTTTCGGATCAACTAAGCTGGAGGTTTCATTGTGCGAATCCAGTACCTCGTTGACACTAGAATAGTTTGGTCTAATCCCCCTCTCAGAATTATTGCTGATGGCGCTCTTCTATTTTTCCTAACTTGCATTATTTTCTCCCTTGTAATGTTAACGCTATTAATTAATATTGGTCAGTTTTTATGCACGTAATTACCGTAATAGTTTGTGATGGAAATTTCCTTAAATGTGATTAACCTTCGGGAAAAACTCAGCTTTCATTTGATAGTCTTATGGATTCATAGCGGAAGGTTTTGTTTTGATAATGTCACTTAGAAGTTATGTTTGTATCTTTGTGTGACGGTTGACTGTGTTACCAAGGGTTGCCGTAAAATATGGTTGTTTTGGGATGTGGGTAATTTATTTTAAATTAACCAAACATTAGTACTGTAGTGGAGGTTTGCAAATCCTTTAGTGTTATAAAAATTGTTGATGACATTATTGTATACTCTTGTTGTGACGGAACCCCCTTCTTCTCTCGCGTGTTTGCTACTAGCCTGTAAGACTTTGACCCTTCCTGGATGATTGGTAAATCTTTGTAGTTAATGGTCAAAACTAGTATACTTTGCCTTTGCTTCGAAACTTATGTTGTGTGTATACTCTAATTGATTTCCGGTTTGAAACTCATTTATACATGGCTTTTTGTGTTAATTTCTGAAACCCGTGTTTCCCCTTTCTTGGGCCGATCAACTCTTGTTCTTTTAGAAATATATTATTTTAGCCTATGCGTTTGGTGCCTTTGATAAATTTCTAGATGGTTGGTCTATTTATATCAAATCTCAATCTTGTAATTATTTTTTAATTACTTACTTGATGGGGATTCTGTTTTTGCTAGATTGTTTGTTTTCTCCTTATAGGGCCAAGGGCCATTCTCATATGATTGTTACTTTCGTTGCATTTGCTCCTAACTGAAGTACAAGGTCTTCTCCTTCTTTGATTGACATGTTATAGACTTTATTATAACTTGATGTGTTGGTAGTGTTTAGAGGTTTGACCCAAAATCTTGTAATAAAGTGCTTCCTTTTCATGATATTGTTAGATAATAGTTATGGTGGTTTTGTGTAGCCTTATCTTGCTCAGTTCTCATGAACTGACTCTTGTAGAAAATTTGCTGCAGATGGATCTTGCGTGTAGATGAGGGATAGATTTGTAGACTTTTGTCATCAACCTCAGTTGAGAAGTTCCTTTGCTCGAAACCTTTTTTTATGTTGTTCAACTGTTGTTAACGTCCAGTGGAAAGTTTAAAAGAGGATTAATGTCTTAGTATAATGTATTGTGGACTTGTCATCTGAACTTTGGAAACCTTGTATTGTTTGACCATCATTGAAATTATAAGAAAATTTGGTTATTGTTGTTGAGTGACTTGTGGAGTATCAGTATTTTAAGAAATGATGTAATCTTGTTTTGTTCTCGTAAATGAGTGTTGCTTCAACTTTGCCTTGAGAATAAATTCTGAGTTAAACCTTGCCATGACTTAGTAATAAAGTGTCATAAGTAAACTAACATGGGATTGTTAAATACTTCTGGAAGTTAAATTAAAAGTTGCATTCAAATAAAGTAACGTAGGGGTCACCAACTTGAGAGCAAGAAATTCTCTAAGTAACAAGGGCAAGACTATCATTGCAAGTAAACTTTATAACACGATAACCCTAGCTCCTCTAGTGAACATTATGCCTTTCATGGTAAAATTTGTAAAATGACCCTAAGGTGAAATGAACTGTTAATTGTTTGAAGATAATAAGATTTAATAAACAGGAGAAAACAATTTTGAAACCACACAATCTATCTCTCAGCCATTTGGAAAGTAAATTCTTTTACTCCTTGATAATACTTTTAGCGAAGCCTAAGTAAAGTTGTTGTTAATTCTGGTTAAGAGCCCTAGCTTCAATTTAATACTGGCAATAACTAATGAGGTCCTAAAAATGTTTCATCTCGACCTTCTCCCTCTAACCCTTTTTCAAGGCACCTTATATCTCTTCTCTTAAGTGTGTTGAACTTAAAACCATGTTGTCTTGTGGGCAAGAACGAATCTTAGTAGCATTAGTGGTGAGCAGATGGCCTTGTGGAATTGAAATTCTCCTTTTTCTTGATAAACGAATTAAGCAAATAAAGGTCATAATAGAGAAGATTTAAAGATAATTACTCTGTGTAAAAATAATAAATTTAACTTGGTAAGATGAATTGTATGAATCATATCCCGAGTCTCCTTGAAAACGTAAGCTAAGAATTGCAAGATGTCCTTTTAAAATAAATAACCCTCAAGAATATCTCCTTGTGGTTGGCCCTAACTGTAAGTGTGTTCTGTGATTGTACTTCTATGTTGTCTTGTCAAAAAGAAAAGTAAATTGTCCTTGATATGTGTGAACGTTTCCGTGCTGCCTTTATGGCCATCCTTGTATCAAGTTGTTCACAGTGTTAGTTGTATACTTGGTGACGAAATGTTGCGTCATGTTATGTGTCAAGCAAGTCAAAAAAAAAAATTATCCTGTATTTCACTGTGTTGTTCGTGTGTGGATTTTTGGGTCGTTACACTTGGTATCAGAGCATAGGTTCATGCTCTCGAACCTATGGGCCGGATTGGTGTTATATGATGATGTTACATGGTGGTGGTGGTGTTACATGATGATACTGCATGATGATGATGATGTTGCATGATGGTGGTAGATATTGGAAGAGTAATGTGCTTTAAACGTGATGTGATTATTGTCGTAATTGTGATATTGTGAACGCACATGATGTGTATGTCACCTTGTGCGTGTTTGTGATCATGTTGATATGTTGGGGATGGGAGTATTCTCTCTCCTTCTTGTGGATTCTATGAAGAGTTCACGTGTGAATTATTGTTTGTGATGTGTGAAAAGAATTATAATGTGGATGACGTAGTGTTGGAGCATTGTGACATATTGTGATATGTAGGTGTATCAATGTGTTGTATGACTAGATTGATGTTAAAAGAAATGAGTTGTATCATGATGTTTTTACCATGTTTTGAAGAAATGTGTGTACCACCTTGTTATGTAGCAATGGATGTTATGTTGTGATGTACTATGTTCATCGTATGTATGACTGTGCAAATATGTAATGCTTCATGTTGTGATTTTGGGTCATACGGTGAGTGTATGAACCCTATCGTATGGTGATTGCACTTTGGGTGCAGAATGTGGTAAAGTGATGTGTTACACTCAGTGAATGTATGATTGTGATCTACCCTGTATATGTACCATATGTAAGACGTTATGGTAGTTATGTGTGTGCCACCGTTATGTTAGTGATGTAGTTGTATGTTATGTTGTGAACCTTACGCTAACCGATCCTGAGGGAAATCGGTAGAAGTGTATGTTGAGAGTGAGGAATGGTGTACCATGGGTCAATAACTCGAGCCAAAACTCGGTTTAGTAGATAACATGTGATTCTTTCCTCTCTCCCTATGTGGTTGTATGTATGCAACCTAAGTGCAACTATGACTATGTTTAGCCTTGTCGAAGTGGTGGCGGGATGATTCAGATGGAGGTGATGACAGTTGTATTATTGATATGTATTTTACGAGCTGAGGCTCGATGTTCCGAGTGCTAGCAACTCGTTGAGTACCCCTTTGGTGGCTAGATAAGGCCACACAGTTATCGTAATGTGACATTATTATAAGTTGATTTTATTCGTAAATTGAGCTTTTTACTTTATTTTGTAAGGACCAGCAGCTTTTCTTGATTGCCATGCTTTACAATTTTGGGCATTTCCTTGGTTTGTGGCACTAACATGGGGATTTTGATACTAACTATGGCTATTTGGCCATTTATTTTGCTTGATTTGGGGTCTTCTTTTAAATTTGGAATTTTTACCGCCTTGCCCAAGGCTTGTACTTTGCCACTTGGCACTTTGATTGGATTGTTGTGCTGGTTCTATTGTCGTGATGTGTGGAATAGGGTCATAGGATGCACCATGGATTGGTTGGACCTATGGACCCGCTTCGTTGTATGGGGGTACGCCCCAAGGAGTACATATAACTAGCGGGTTGTTGAACCACGCGTTATTATGTCACTTGGGTTAGGAGTGTTCGAACTCTATGTGTCTTGGACCATAGGGTCAACCGGCCTCCTTGAGGGAGGCATAAGAGTTTGAGGGAGGCATAAGAGACTTGAGGGAGGCATAAGAGTTTGAGGGAGGCATTTGAGGGAGGCATAAGAGTTTGAGTTTGAGGGAGGGAGGCTTTTGAGGGAGGCTGATATTTGTCTGTATGGTTGATGTTTCAGGATATATGTTGAGTTATTGTGATGTTTGGTAGTGGTCTTTTGATGTATGTGTTACTCATGTCAGATGGATATGTGTTGTGATGTTGTGGATATGTCATTGATTCCCTTGTGGACACTATGTACCTGTAGCATTTGTTTGGTGTTATGTGAATTTTTCATTGATGCAAATTGAGGAAATGTCTGGTGGATTGTAGTACTCTTTTGTTTGAGTATTTGGTATGTCAGTCATTGATGTGTGTCGAGTACTATGTTATGAGGAGTGTGCCTATTCTATTCCGTATTTGAGTAACCTTTTGTGGTGTAATACAATCTTGAAGTATATACTTGCGTGCTTGTGAATCTGTAGTGTCTTGTGAACCTGATAGGGTGTTGTGTTAGCAGTTCATGTTGGGCACCCACAATAAGGAATAAATCAAAACTCTTCAATGATGAAATTTTAAAAGAAATTAAACTAAGAAATAATGATAATGGAAAGAGACTAATGAAATGATGAACAAGAAAGAACTGCCAATCTTCACAGAACATTGAAAGTTAAAATTTCTACCAAATGTTCCTAAGGCTACCCTGTGGCCGTGCTTTAATCAACTAAAATTTTAAACCATAGGGTGTACTTTCTCCTTTACCTGTCCTTGGTTGCGAACCATTTCTTTTCCTCTGTGTTATGTCGCATCGAGGACGATGCTTTCTTAAGGGGAGGAGAATGTAATGCCCCGTGGGCATCGGATTCCATTTCTGCCACCTTGGCCTCCTCCCAACCACCCGACCTGCAGGCTGTAAGGACTTAATTTCTGTCTGTCCTTGCGTGAGGGAGACAGGGAGTCGGTGGAGTCCCGATTTTCTTCACCATGATCTTATTTTGATGGATCCTCTATTCAATGCATATGGAATGGGTGTTGGGTCTTTGCTGATGGTTAGATGTTCTCCACCCTGTCAGCTAGTTGAGGTGTCCAACTACGTGTTATTGTTCATTCACTGTGCAATCCTCAATTCGGGATTCTCCTTCAAGATATTGTTCTCAAAATCATGTTGTGACAGGAGAAGTCCAGGGCGTGAGAATTTCTCCTAGGAGAGTTCCTGAGGTTTTTTCTGTTTGACTTATGCAACTCATGCAGGGTATCTCAAGGAACCGTTGGTGCTGAACCTGCTTTTATGGTTGCACGCGACCACAGTCATGTTCAACAGTGGTTGCAAAACCTTGCAGCTGTAGTAGAAGAATGAGATAAAGTTTTCTTGAGCTGTCTTGCCTTTTCACTTTGGAAAGCCGCTTCCTCCAAGTGGTTGTTAGGAGAATGCAAGCTAGGGAAGCCGACCTGTTGCAGCCTGCTAAAAGCCTGTGAGCGCTTCCAACAAGCAGGTTGTCCAACTTGTGTGTATCTGTTCAGTATCGACCCACATCCTCAAATTCGGGATCTCCTTCAAGATGTTTTTTATCAAAATCGATTGGGTGACAGTGAGAGTGTTACCAGGAGACCTGATGAAATTTAGATGCAGAGATTCTCTATTGATTTCTTACTTGTCGACGATGTAACTCATGGAAGAGTGCTCATTGGGCGGATCTGTTTTATTTATCAGAATATTCACGAAGCATAAATTGCTTTGTTGTACATGTCTTCCACTCTGCCCCATAGATGAGATCTGTCTCCATCGTGTGTTTGATTCTGGTGGCTTCAGTCACACTTTGGCTCAGTCTTGTTGGCTTGTCAAACTCAGCGGCATCAAGACTACTGTGTTGTGAGCTTGCTCTCTGTATCTGGCCTGGTTGGATGCATTGCCTGCGTCTATTTTATATGTAGTCCAAGAGCCATATATTTGGTGGACTTTTCCTGCTATAAGCCTTCTGACAAGTTCAGGGTTACCAGAGACTATTTCATGTCTCATTCTAGAGATTCAGGGCCTTTTGGATAACAGCCTGGAGTTTGAGGAAGATTCTTGAGAGATCTGTAGGTGAGCACTCATACTTTCCAGGAGCCATTTTGGCTTCTCCATCTAGGCTAACCATGAAAGAAGCCCGTGCAGAAGGAGAGATGGTGATGTTTGGTGCCTTGGATGAACTATTTGAGAAAAGGTCCGGAGTGAGGCCCAAGGACCATGGGGATTCTTGTGGTGAACTGCAGCTTGTTTAATCCAACTCCATCTCTGTTTGCCATGATTATCAATCACTACAAGATGAGAGACAATATTATGAGCTTCTTCAACGAGTCACTAAGTTGGCAGGCATAAAGGTTTCTGTTGGAATTATCACACCTTACAAGCTACAGCTGTAATGTTTGCACCGAGAGTTTGATGCTGTCCTCAAATCTGATGAAGGAAAAGGTTTATATATCACTACGGTAGATGCCTTTCAGAGCCAGGAGCGTGATGTAATCATTATGTCTTGTGTCTGAGCTTCAAATCATGGGACTTGCCTTGTATTGGATGCCTGCGTTAAGTATGGTGTGAGGAGACTTATATATACAAGCACATATAATGTTGTGTATGCGGGAAAGGAGATTGTTAATGGCAATGAAGCATTGCGATATTTTCTCTGGAGGATCATGTTGACCCCTATGGGCATAGTAAAGCTTTGGCTGAACAGTTAGTCCTCAAAAGTAATGGTAGATCGTTGAAGTATGTTTACCAGCAGCATCAATGCAATTGTTTGGTGATTCAGTTGTCTTTCTTTGCGGTTGACAATAATATGAAAATAATTATTAGTAAAGTCAATAGCGAAATATTTTGAGACATATGCAGCCCAAGTGACATTATGTACAACATATCTCCTCTATTACAAGCTGAAGTATGTTCATCTATTCTACCAACCTAAGATTGGATGTCGGGGGTGCCAGATTATATTCCATCTTGTGAGTGCGTGCATGGCCAACAAGTTGTCACCATTGAGCTCCCTCATGGCTCTTCTTTATATGGCACTGGAGAAGGTAGTGGTTCCCTCGAGCGAACAGGCAAGCGTGTCTTTACGTGGAACACTGATGCTTGGGGTTATGGTGATAGTACGACATCTCTATATCAGTCCCACCCATGGGTGTTGGCTGTTTTTCCAAATGGGGAAGCTTATGGGATTCTAGCTGACACTACGAGGCGGTGTGAGGTGGATTTGCGAAAGGACTCAACTGTTAATTTTTCTGCCCCATCAGTCTATCCAGTTATCACATTTGGCCCATTGACATCGCCAGCAGCAGTACTCACATCCTTGTCTCATGCTATTGTTTTATGCTGGCCCGTGTGGAGTCTGTACGACCTGTTGAAGCTGGAGAAACAGGCAAGATATTTCTACACTTTTCTACTGTTATTTTATTTAAAAATATTGTGAAATCGAACCACTTTTCCTTGCATTGATTTATCAGTTGGATGTCATGATGGGAGATTTCCCTTTCTGCTTGTGTCTTCTTGTTTTAGCTTTTATCGTTGACAGTATGTGGGTCGAAAGGATGCGTGTGCCCTCTCCTTTGAATGTTATGTTTCTCTTACTCGAATGATAGAACTTCGTCTGTTTGTTTATGTATTAATTCTTCTCTGCGATTGAGTTGCAAGTTATTATGTTGATCAAGCTAGTATTTTCGATATCATGGAAGTAAGTTTACAATAACTATGAAACCCCCTTCCTAGCACCCAAGTTGTCCTTTTGACATTTTTTGTTAGCTCCTTCGCAAGTCCCTTTGATAACCTTTTGGCATCGAGAAAGAAAGGTTGTAGGATTGTGTGAGCAATGCGTGGGCTAGCCAGCTTAGAGTTTTGGTATTAAAACTGGTAGAATAAAAGGTTTGTGTGCAATGTGTTTTTCCGTCTCGCGTGTTTAGACTCTTATATTATCTTTCATCTTGTTTCTAGGCTTTTAAGGCCATCCTCAGGAAGTACCTTGACTATCCCTATCAACTTGAACCATAACTAGCTTTTCGGATCAACTAAGCTGGAGGTTTCATTGTGCGAATCCAGTACCTCGTTGACACTAGAATAGTTTGGTCTAATCCCCCTCTCAGAATTGTTGTTGATGGCGCTCTTCTATTTTTCCTAACTTGCATTATTTTCTCCCTTGTAATGTTAACGCTATTAATTAATATTGGTCAGTTTTTATGCACGTAATTACCGTAATAGTTTGTGATGGAAATTTCCTTAAATGTGATTAACCTTCGGGAAAAACTCAGCTTTCATTTGATAGTCTTATGGATTCATAGCGGAAGGTTTTGTTTTGATAATGTCACTTAGAAGTTATGTTTGTATCTTTGTGTGACGGTTGACTGTGTTACCAAGGGTTGCCTAAAATATGGTTGTTTTGGGATGTGGGTAATTTATTTTAAATTAACCAAACATTAGTATTGTTGGAGGTTTGCAAATCCTTTAGTGTTATAAAATTTGTTGATGACATTATTGTATACTCTTGTTGGACGGAACCCCCTTCTTCTCTCGCGTGTTTGCTACTAGCCTGTAAGACTTTGACCCTTCCTGGATGATTGGTAAATCTTTGTAGTTAATGGTCAAAACTAGTATACTTTGCCTTCGCTTCGAAACTTATGTTGTGTGTATACTCTAATTGATTTCCGGTTTGAAACTCATTTATACATGGCTTTTTGTGTTAATTTTGAAACCCGTGTTTCCCCCTTCTTGGGCCGATCAACTCTTGTTCTTTTAGAAATATATTATTTTAGCCTATGCGTTGGTACCTTTGATAAATTTCTAGATGACTTGGTATATTTATATCAAATCTCAATCTTGTAATTATTGTTTAATTACTTACTTGATGGGGATTCTGTTTTTGCTAGATTGTTTGTTTTCTCCTTATAGGGCCAAGGGCCATTCTCATATGATTGTTACTTTCGTTGCATTTGCTCCTAACTGAAGTACAAGGTCTTCTCCTTCTTTGATTGACATGTTATAGACTTTATTATAACTTGATGTGTTCATAGTGTTTAGAGGTTTGACCCAAAATCTTGTAATAAAGTGCTTCCTTTTCATGATATTGTTAGATAATAGTTATGGTGGTTTTGTGTAGCCTTATCTTGCTCAGTTCTCGCGAACTGACTCTTGTAGAAAATTTGTTGCAGATGGATCTTGCGTGTAGATGAGGGATAGATTTGTAGACTGTTGTCATCAACCTCAGTTGAGAAGTTCCTTTGCTCGAAACCTTTTTATGTTGTTCAACTGTTGTTAACGTCCAGTGAAAATTTTAAAAGAGGATTAATGTCTTAGTATAATGTATTGTGGACTTGTCATCTGAACTTTGGAAACCTTGTATTGTTTGACCATCATTGAAATTATAAGAAAATTTGGTTATGGTGTTGAGTGACTTGTGGAGTATCAGTATTTTAAGAAATGATGTAATCTTGTTTTGTTCTTGTAAATGAGTGTTGCTTCAACTTCGCCCTGAGAATAAATTCTGAGTTAAACCTTGCCATGACTTAGTAATAAAGTGTCATAAGTAAACTAACATGGGATTGTTTAATACTTCTGGAAGTTAAATTAAAAGTTGCATTCAAATAAAGTAACGTAGGGGTCACCAACTTGAGAGCAAGAAATTCTCTAAGTAATCAAGGGCAAGACTATCATTGCAAGTAAACTTTATAACACGATAACCCTAGCTCCTCTAGTGAACATTATGCCTTTCATGGTAAAATTTGTAAAATGACCCTAAGGTGAAATGAACTGTTAATTGTTTGAAGATAATAAGATTTAATAAACAGGAGAAAACAATTTTGAAACCACACAATCTATCTCTCAGCCATTTGGAAAGTAAATTCTTTTACTCCTTGATAATACTTTTAGCGAAGCCTAAGTAAAGTTGTTGTTAATTCTGGTTAAGAGCCCTAGCTTCAATTTAATACTGGCAATAACTAATGAGGTCCTAAAAATGTTTCATCTCGACCTTCTCCCTCTAACCCTTTTTCAAGGCACCTTATATCTCTTCTCTTAAGTGTGTTGAACTTAAAACCATGTTGTCTTGTGGGCAAGAACGAATCTTAGTAGCATTAGTGGTGAGCAGATGGCCTTGTGGAATTGAAATTCTCCTTTTTCTTGATAAACGAATTAAGCAAATAAAGGTCATAATAGAGAAGATTTAAAGATAATTACTCTGTGTAAAAAGAATAAATTTAACTTGGTAAGATGAATTGTATGAATCATATCTTGAGTCTCCTTGAAAACGTAAGCTAAGAATTGCAAGATGTCCTTTTAAAATAAATAACCCTCAAGAATATCTCCTTGTGGTTGGCCCTAACTGTAAGTGTGTTCTGTGATTGGACTTCTATGTTGTCTTGTCAAAAAGAAAAGTAAATTGTCCTTGATATGTGTGAACGTTTCCGTGCTGCCTTTATGGCCATCCTTGTATCAAGTTGTTCACAGTGTTAGTTGTATACTTGGTGACGACATGTTGCGTCATGTTATGTGTCAAGCAAGTCAAAAAAAAATTTATCCTGTATTTCACTGTGTTGTTCTGTCCTGCTTCAAAAATGTGGGGAGTTTGACCCTTGTCATAGAAATCATGAAAATCAGAATCTGTTACAGAAATAACTGCTTTCATGTTCTCAACATGATTCATGGAGATATCTTGTGATTCTCCTATTTCCATATTGTCTATGATATTATATGTTTGCTTGCATTTGGCAACAACTTACATGAATAAAATTGAACAAGAAAATAATGATCGGCCATAAACTCGTAATGGCTTCCACTTCATTTCACATACCAACTAGTAATATTTGCATCTGTGAGGATACTTATGTATTAATTATACATTAGTACTCAATAATTGTGAAAAGGAAGTGGTATAAATGTTGCAAAATAATTGTAAAAAATTACCAATATTAAAATGGCACAACGAACAGTTATGGTGCAGTTCGAACGCTGAACGTCTGTGTACCAGCACTTCTGTCTTTTCAAATATTCAAATGCCAAAAAGAATACCAGTATAGCAGTGCAGTACATGAAGCTTTTCCTATATTGCGCAAGCCTCTATTTTTGATAATTTAATTTTCGGCACCTGTTTTCCCCTGTACATGTCACCTACCAACATTAAAATCACACAGTGAACAGTAGTGGGATGAGTCAAGTGGCTGTGATTGTTTGGATGGTCGTCCCTCCGTACAGCAAAACTACTCGCCATTGATCTGTTTCTCCCTGGTGAATTTGGCTAGTTGTATAATGCCTTTCGACATTACGATAAGTTAGTGCATGGACATCCATAAATGGACACTAGACCGGAGAGAATGTACATGTACCTCCACCACTGTGCCTCAATATAGAATGCCCTTACCTATTAAAAAGAGAGAGATGAACAGTCTGGAGAGAAGCAATGGTCATCATGTGCAGCTCAACTGTTGATCAATTATTCTTTATATAATATTTGCTGGTCTTTTCAGCATAAAGGAATGCCTATAATACCCAAAGAAATGCCTATGGTATATGTGCAATTGTTGATTCCTGGCAGTTCTTCTTGGTGGTGTCTTGCTTGGGATGTTGGGAGTGTGTGAACGAGTGTGAGTTGCAACAAGTTGTGGAGCAGTATACAAGTACTGGACATATTGTTATTGTAAAGAATGTCCATAAGGACACCTTGAAGGCAATACATAGGTAGTTGCAGAATGAGATAATAAATAGGAGGAAATCTCTATCATGGAGTTTTCCCACATTGGGTTTTCTCCAAGATAATATTGTCTCCTTTGAATCTTTATTTTCTGTACATTTGCATTAGCTTGCTTGCTCCATGTTTGAATTCAGTTTTCCTTTACAGCTACACTAATTTTTAATGCAATTCTAAGCACAATCAGTATCTGTTTGTCTAGTACTTGTGGAGCAAATTACAACAATCTAGCTTGTTAGGAATGATCATAATATTCGTGTTTGAAGAATTAACTATGGAATATCCACTAAATTACAAAACATCATCACACAGCAGGCTTTGGTTCCACTTCAAATCATAGTAGCATTACTTATGCTAAAATAACACAAGTAATTGCAGGGCGTAGTAAACCCACAGTTCTTTAAAAATGCCCAATCTTTGAGATGTCGTACCCTATTTGGAATGAAATAATAAAATCAAGCATTTCGCTATTTTCATGAATATCATATCATTTTTAAAAATTTCCATAAAACCCATGAATATTTTTGTTGAACCATGTCATTGTGCATGTGAATGGAATGATGCCATGCTCCCCAGAAAGGAGGGATTGCCATACCTTCGCTGGACCAAAATTCGGTAACATCAATAATTGTCCAAAATATATTTTCCATGAATTGCATATGTAAATTTACAAAGGCTTCAAAAAACTACTTTTACCTTCACCTTTTACTAACCAACATTCTTAAGAATAGACGCTAATGATGTAAATAGGCACTCTTAATTTTGCTTTTATCACCGCCCTCCTCTTTCCCTGCATGCCACAAACTCTCTTCCATCTATCTAAATAAATTCTGATAACATCCCAAACCTCTCAGCCTCCGTCGTGACGATAATGACAAATTGAAGGTGAAGCATTGCTTGTATTATGTACCAAGGCCTGTTACATGATGGTGTTTGGAGATTACTGTGTTTTCTTGGACATATTAAAGCAATATACTCTGTTAACTGATAAATAATTTTCCATTGTTGATATTTGTCAATACGCATCTTAATGTCTAACAAATACCATAGCAAGTTATCTATCATCTGCTGCCTGTGCCATATGAATTTTTTGCTAGCATGCCACTGCAGTTTTCCTGATGTAGGCTTCAAAAATAAAGTTGGTCCAAGAAACTCACTTCCTCTTGAAGAAAGGAGGTGCACACTCTCATTGTGATGAATACAATTTCCCACTAGACAAGAATATCATGTTTGCTTCAGTGTTAGCATTGGAAAAAGCCACAAAACCATGTCATCGTTATAGGCCAGCACCATAGTCATATGTAACTTTGAAGTATTAAAAATCCCTTGTCTTCTGGTGGAATTGCAAAAATTCAAATAAAGGAAAGGAGTTAATGAAGGAATGCAGAATCTGAAGAAAAAAGTATGCAATAGTATCACCAACACCCAAATGTGTTCCAAAGTACTATAGTAATGAAATGGTGTGGGGAAAGGGGTATAAGGAATGGAAATGAATTGCTAAAAACAACCATGAGATCACATTATATTCATCAGCATATTCTAAAAGCATACAAGATCCCCCATTATGTATTAACAACTCAAAAGCAATAAGAACAAAAATATTTTAATCTCCCATCTCAAGGATTCTGTATTGTTATGTAACCATAGTGTTTCAGTTACATAAATGATAGGAAACAAAACTTAAAAAACCTTCTTAAAAATATATACAATCCATAAAAGGCGATATACTGACCTAAAAGCAATGTAAGAAGACAACCATAAAAAATGGGAGTTATCATATACGCTCCATTTGCTATGGTGCAAAAGCTTATGAAATTAACCAAATGTACAACATCACACACGGTCAGACACATTGTCCTCCTGTACCACATCCAACCCTTACAATGTCCCCGTCTGAAGCATGGCAAAGGGCTTCTCAAACCTTGACTAAAGAACATAAAGCCATAACCAATAACCAACGAACAAAAAAACCATAATCAACTGTTCAGAAGAGTGCTCCTTGAACCATTGTTGAAATGGTCTACTTGTTATCCTAATATAAGGGCAGACACATGCAATTAATATGATGATGATTCAAAAAAGTGTGGTTTGTAACATCGATAAATGTATGTCTCAAACCTGTACAGTAACCATGGGATGTAGATTTCACGCTCAAAGCTGTGGGCATAACACTCACACCCGCCACAAGCAATCCCTCCACTTCCCACATCTCTCCTCTCCAATCCACCACCGAACTATGCTCATCCACCCCCATTCTGTAGCTGCTCATTTGATGCACAGAACACAAAGGCGTACACAAATCTCTCAACCCCCTGGAGCTCGCACGCTTTATGAATCTCTCCACCTTCCACAGACTCAAACCCTCCACCTTCAAACGCTAGACATTACAGTGATGCGTCTGGATCTCTTCTGCCCCCGCAGCAACAAGAATCCTTAGAACCTTTTCGATACCATTGTGGAGATTCTTTTCATTGTTGAGATCACATGGTTCTTGAGCCCTTATCTATGGCCAGGGCAAGAATATCGGTGGTTCTGGAGAATCTGGACAATGAGCCCTTGTCTCTGGCCAAGGCAAGAATATGGGCGATTCTGGAGAATCTGGACATTCTTTCCTTCATATCCAGAGCAGATATCCACGACATGATGACAGAAAACAAACCCAGATGCAACGAAGGGGTCTGTATTATGGCGCAGTAACCAAACGGGTTAGGGACTGGACACATGGCTGTCATGATTGGCCCCTCGAAGCTCTTTCCTTCCATGGCGGCCAATGTTTCAGGGAAATAGCCCCACGCCATTTAAAATGGATGGAGATGAAGATTGTGCCCTATGTTTGGGTTTTAAGCCCGATTTTTATCAACAGAGTGGGACTGCAGAGTGCCCCACATGAAACCACAGTGACTTTGGATTCGATGAAAATGTTTTGCGATGTGTTTGGTGTCCGGATTACAGAGAGGGCCTAATATTTGGTCGCTTCCCTGCCATCAAACATGAGACCACCACTCAAATAGAAGGAACTTGATCTAACAATCATCCCTGAAGCAAAAATAGTGGGAAACAAGCATTAGCTCGAGACGGGAGCATAGAATATGAGAGGATTGGAGCCGGGAACAAGCCGTATGGGATGATCCAGACTCCAACCGTCACACCTCCCTCTGCAAAAATTTGTTCCTGTTGAGACATAACAGTATTACATGCGTTGCCGCCATCGATTTGGTTCCAATTAGCATTAGGGATAAATCCATTGAGCGATTGATTTGACATTCTTTACCAAAAAAGTGAATATCTTATTTTAAAATATTAAAAATGAAAAGAAAGGAACTTTAGAGATGAAAAACCAATTTAGAGACAAAAGTAAACTTTTGTTTCTAAATTTTGTCTCAAAATAGGGCCTCATGTAGTAGTGTCACTATTAGGCCCCTATCACATATGGCTTGGGGGCGATTGGGGGCGATTATTGCAAATAGTGCTGAAGTGTGGGAAATACAAAATGAGTATATCCAAACCTGTTGAATGTGGTGGGTTATCAGGTGGGTATACTGTGAGAAAAATAAATCCATGATGAGAACCACATTTTCATTCACGTTACTCTTCACCTCGATGGTCATGGCCACAGTTTCCACTTCTCTGCAACCCCTTAATTCTTCAACATATTATTCTTCATTAGCATAAAACAAACAAAACATGGACATGCAATAACCCCTTCCTCCATCTGTCCTCGCTATAAATATAAAATTACTCCTAAATTTACAATGTTAACTTTTGTTTTGAGGTGGCTAAATACCTCTAGATCTCCAAGTAAATTCCACATACTATTATGTAGGGAAAATGATAGGTCTGAGCACCTTTCTTGGATGCCCATACCCTTAAAGATGTCTTGCCACACCCCATCAATTCTCCGACTACCTCCTTCAGTCTGCCTAACCACCCTCATCACTCTTCCGTGTAGTGCCCAAATTTTTATAGCCTCAATTATCTGTTGATCTCTTTATTCATAAACATGTTTTGAAAGGGATTTGATATGTGTTGGACAGTATATGATGATATTTGACCTCCTTACACATGTATGGAGACTTGGGCGCATGGCGCCAATTTTGACTTGATTACTATTTTGACACCTTATCTTATGATGTTGTGGATACTAACTTATACGATGTTGTTAATTTAGACCTTATTTATATATGTTGGGTATTCAATTTAGTTACATGTTTGGATTTTATGGATGTAGGTCACTTGTATTTATCGCTATGGCTAACTCATAGTAAATTGTGTATAATTATGCATGTTATTCCATTTTCAATTCCAGAATGATGATATGCTAGCATAGAATTCATTGATTTCTTATTGAGTAGTTGATTCACATTTTATCAGACATGTGTGTTTAATGTGTGTAATGAGTGTGCAGGTCACAAGTCACAGGAGAACGTGGGATTCAGGGCAACTACACAATTTTGCATAAGCAGACAATGGGGCTAAGTCTAATAATTGTTTCCATAATCCCTAGTAGAAAATATAGCTCCATCAATATGGATGTAGCTCACAAAGCATATTAAGGTAACTCAAGTGGATGGTAAGCATATTCAATTTTTTGAAGATTTAAAGCTCGCTATGGATAAATATGTTTTACATTCATATTTTTATGCTTTAGATATGGATGGCATGGATATTATTCTTAGATATCTTTGGTTAGAGACATTGGGAGAAAATAACCTTAATGTGCAAAAAAAATCATGAAATTGTGGTACAAACGAAAAAAAATTATATTGCAACATATCACACTTAGCAAGAAAAAATGAATATAAATGAGGATCATGAAAATCAATTTGAAGATGATGAATAAGTGAATAAAGATTATTTAGAAGGAGAGGCTATAGAAAAGGATGAAAAATAAAAAAACAATTCATCTACTCAAGAGAAAAAAGAAATAGCAAACAAGGTGGAAGAGAAAAATAAAGAAAAGGTTGATAAGGTTGAGGATACCATGGTTACACCATATAAACACCCACATCATCATCAGAGGGAAAAATCATGGAGTTATGTTATACCACATAAGGACAAAATTGTATATAGATATGCAGGGAATTAGAGGAGCAATAATCCCTAACAGAAAATATAGCTTCATCAATATGGATGTAGCTCACAATCTGCATGTGCGAACAAAGCATATTAAGGCAACTCAAGTGGATGGTAAGCATATTCAAGTTTTTTAAGATTTAAAGCTCGCTATGGATAAATATGTTTTACATTTAGATTTTTATGCTTTAGATATGGATTGTATGGATATTATTCTTGGATATCCTTGGTTAGAGACATTGGGAGCAATTATCCTCAACCTTATCAACCTTTTCTTTATTTTTCTCTTCCACCTTGTTTTCTATTTCTTTTTTACCTTGAGTAGATGTATTGTATTTTTCTTTACTTTTTCATCTTTTTCTATAGCCTCTCCTTCTGAATAATCTTTGTTCCCTTCTTCATCATCTTCAAATTTATTCTCATGAACCTCATTTATATTAATTTTTTCTTGCTAAGTGTGATATCTTGCAATGTAATTTTCTTTCGTTTGTACCACAATTTCATGAATTTTTTTTGCACATTAAGGTTAATTTCTCCCAATGTCTCTAACCAAGGATATACAAGAATAATATCCATACCATTCATATCTAAAGCATAAAAATCTGAATGTAAAACATATTTGTCCGTAGCGAGCTTTAAATCTTCAAAAACTTGAATATGCTTACCATCCACTTGTGTTGCCTTAATATGCTTTGTTCACACATGTAGATTGTGAGCTACATCCATATTGATGAAGCTATATTTTCTACTAGGGATTATGGAAACATTTACCTTTTTTCTTTGAATGCACCCTTCAATTACAATATTGTATCTATTCATTTCCCCTGCTTTATTGTGCTAACCGATTCCTTTGCTACCTTTACAGCTTCAATATAATAAAAAGCTAGATTTTTAGTCTATGTAATTTTTATGTTATTGACTAAAATGTATTTTCTTATATTATCTTTGATTATTATGCCTTGTATGTAAAGAGTAGGGTAGGCAGCATCAACTTTCCAACAAAGATAGACATATAAAGTTATAAAACTAAATTAAATCAATAAATTATATATAATTTATATAAATGAATACATTTCGAATGTCTTAAAAATTTATAATAAATGAAATAGTTGAAAATTTCTTGAGAAACAAGGTTTTAAAGTGATTTTTTTCCTACAATTTTAAAATCTATTGTAAGACTAACACAGTTGAAAGAAGATCCAAAATCCATGAAAACAAACAATGTATTAAAATTAAAATTACATAAAACAAAGAATTTGGACTACAACCTACTATTCATTAAGAGGGGAATTATAAGAGAGAGAAATACATATCTAGCAGTTCATGAAATAGTGTGAAACTTATTTAACAAACCCATTTGTCTACTTCTACGCTCTACAAATATTGCTTACTTTTTAACATTTTTGAACAATTAGTTGAAAAAACATTCTCTTTCTATGATACCTTAAAAAACATTATCCTTCGTTGATATAAGTTTGTAGCTAAGATCGTATAGATGGTGGCCATGAAAATAGAGAATGCCCACAAAAAAATATAATTCAAGATTAATAGCTAATATGCTAAATTGATATTCAAATTATTACAGATGTGGTTTGGTCGAAGTTTTCCCCTTTTATGCCCTGACTTGAAAATAGATTAGAGAGAATATTGATACTAACGACACACAACTCTCTCGAAGAAAAGACATATCTTATCCTCCAATGCAGTCCCCAAACGTTTTATTCATTCATTTTCCTTCCCCAAATTTCCCAATGTTGCGCCCTTTTGAAAAGTCCCAATTGACTTAAACCCCTTCTAAAAATACATATCTCCATTCTCTTATAATCCCGGATTTTTGTAGGCTGAACTTCACCACCCATCATCTGAACCATGACTTAGAGACCATAGCAAATGCCCAACAAACTAATACCATAGTCTAAAACATATTACTCTGAACCCATTTGCCAAAATGAGGCGCTATCCTAGTGCTCACTATCATCCCCCCTTCCACCCCTCCCACGACAAAACTATCACATATGGCTTGGGGGCGATTATTGCAAACAGTGCTAAAGTGCGGGATATACACATTGAGTATATACAAAGCTGTTGAATGTGGCGGGTATACTGCGAGAAAAACAAATCCATGATGAGAACCACATTTTCATTCATGTTACGCTTCACCTCGATGACCGTGGCCGCCGTTTCCGCTTCTCTACAACCCCTTAATTCTTAACCTATTATTCTTCATTAGCATAAAACAAACAAAACATGGACATGCAATAGCCCCTTCCTCCATTTGTCCTCGCTGTAACTATCCAATTGCTGTTAAATTGTCATCGCGAACTGGTCAATGACCGTGACAAGTTATGTTAATTTATTAGTTAATAGTAGAATATTCAGATCCCTAAACTTGCATGAATTTTTTTTAATAAATAGAAATAAAATGGCCTTTTTTTTGTAATTAAATATTAGACAATATAAAGTGTACATTTTATTATAGCAAGAAGAAACATAATATTAAAAAGACAATAAATGATGCAAGTACTGATACATCTATGTATTCAACATGTCTAGACATAAAAAAATTCAATCTACATTTTAAAATGAGTAGTGGAGATAACTGTCATTATTACAAACATTTTTTTAAGTTTGAATATATTTTTAAACTTAAAAAGGTCATGTCATTTACAATCATACACACTTTCATCCACAAAATTAAAAGACTTCATTGTCAAGTCCAATCGAATACATTAAATGAAAAAAATTCAAATCCACATTGCCCCTTCTTTCCATCCCATCTACAAGCATTAATGATAAACCTGCAAAAAAAATACAAATTTGTAAGGCTCAAGAAACACTATGCATTTATTGAAGGGTGGAATTCAAACAAATATATCTCACCTAAAAATTCACCATGGCCATTAGATTTATCATCTCATCACTCTCAATCCACACTAACCAAATTCAACCAATCACAAACAAGCACATGGATCAAGCACCCAATGTAGGTTCAACAACATCTATAAATACATTTCATTGTTCAACAATCAAATTTCACAATTTTTCCTTTGTCAAATTGGAGCATCGACCCAAACTTGTTTGGCAGTTCTCAGTTCTGGTAAGAGTTTGAAAATATTCCAATATTATAATTACATTATTTGCATTCTCAGTTCAAGTCATTTTCCATTTGTAGGAAATTAACTTTGAATATATATAGATCTTCTAGTTTAGTTACTCTACACAGAAAACCTGCAAATAAAATATTTATATGAAACATGCATAAAATAGTTTCTTCATTTTTATTTTATAGTTCAGTTTCAGAAAACCTGCAAATAATATTATTCTTCCCAAGCAGCTGAAAAGGCAAAATACGTGCAATTAAAAATAAGGTAAATATAATATAAACAACTACCAGCAACATGATATTCATTGGCTAGTTCAGCATTACATACAAGTATATAATAAGAAATATATTCTCATTAATGTTGTGTGTATACAAACTCAAATCGAGTTAATCTTTTTTTTTTGCGTAACTTATTTGCAGGAATTTTGTGTGCATGGAAACCTGTTTTAGAAAATGCAAATCAAAAAGACTATTTTATGCATGTTTCATATATATATCTTATTTACAGATTTTATGCGCCTGAACTAGAATATCTATATTTATTCAATGTCATTTTCCTATATACATATATGCATACTACAGTTTCCAATACACGCAAAAACCTGCACATAAGAAGGTGAATGAATATATAAATCTATATAATTTGAGTTCATATACACAATGCAAATGACAATAGTTGTATTTATAACTGTATATAAAACTGAAGTAGATAATGAATATCTTGTTGCTGGTAATTATTCATATTATAATTAATTTCATTTTAGTTGCTGGTGACCACGTCACATACATTTTCAATTTAGTATTCAATTTAAATGTTGTTACATTTAATATAAAAACTAATTATATACCTATAACATCTTGCATTCAAAATCATTGTGCTTTGGTTGTTCATATTGTTTGAAAATGCACTGATATTATTCCTTGTGTTTTTAAGGTGTTATTTGCTAACATGAGGAGAAAACGATCACTCAGAGAGTCCGCCCTGCTTGCACCAAAACAAGGGGAGTCATATTTCCACCAAGTGAACCAGAAGAAGACGAGGTTGGCAACAATGGACCACAACTACAGGCTGCAACTGTCGAAATCAGTGGAGGGGCAGCAACAAAAAAAATCAGAATACGTGGAGATTGGGATGAGACTAGCATGAATAATGCCATCAAAGAAGTCGAAGATTATGGTTCCTCAACACATGGTGCTGCAAGAAAGTGGGGCATACCTCCAAGCACACTTACTTCATGGTTGTTGGGGATAACCACTAAGAAAACAAAGGGACCACCCACAATTCTTACTAAAGAAGAAGAACTTGAGTTGGTGCAATGGTGTCATGAAATGGCTGATATGGGTCATGGGTTAGAAATCTCACAACTTAAAGCATATGTGGCACAAATATGTGAATCTAGATCCACCCCATTCACAGATGGTATCCCTGGAAACTCATGGTGGGCAGGTTTTAAAAGAAGACACCCAAATTTAATTTTGAGGACAGCAGAAGGCCTTGATAGAGATAGGGCAGTAAGTCTAAGACCATCTATTGTTAATTCTTTCTATCTAAATTTGTCCTCTGTTTATAAAGCTAACCTGTATGAGCCAAGAAAAATATGGAATTGTGATGAAACTGGATTACAAGCAGGAAGAAATTGTGGTATGAGAGTACTTGCTAGAAGAGGAAGTAGAAGTGTCCCATACATAATCCCAAAAAGCAGAGAATGGATAACCATATTATGTTGTGTCAATGCTGCTGGACAAAGCATCCCTGGTTTCTATCTTTTCAAAGGGAAGAAACAGTTGCAGAATTACATAGCAGGTTGTGAGCCTGGTGCTTGCATGGCAGCACAACCTCATGCATGGATGACAAAGGAGTTATTTATGAAATGGTTGCATCATTTTGCAGCATGTGTGCCTGGTGGTGTGTCTCCAACTAACAGGCATTTATTGATTTTTGATGGTCATGGTTCTCATGTGGCTCTAGGAACAATTCAAGAGGCGCGGAGTTTGGGGATAGATTTACTTACTTTACCAGCACACACTTCTCACAAACTACAACCACTAGATGTCAGTGTCTTTGCTCCATTCAAAAGTTACTTCAAAGAGGAGAGGCATAAATGGCTATTTGAGAAACATGGGATAGATGTCAACAGGTCAGAATTAGCTACATTGGGGAGTAGGGCTTTCCAAAAGGCTCTTTCCCCTGAAAATATTAAAGCAGGTTTCAAGAGGACAGGTATATGGCCTCTTAATCCACATGCCTTGGATGAGGACATGGCACCTAGCAGAACATTTGACACATCTAGTCGAGATGAATCACATGCAGCGGAAAATATATTAAGGCTAGCTAGAGATAATTTAGAGGTGTCAAGCAATGAGTTGTGTAGTGAAGATGTTGAGATTGTACTCAACACACAAACAAGTAAAGAATGTGATGCTGAACATATTGAACATAATACAAATGAATCTGTTCACCAACAAGCTTCAACTCAGACTGGAGGGAGTCAATTCAGATGAGTCGCTAGCACTACCTACCCAAGTTAGTTGTCCTGATTGGATGAAAGAAGCTGCTCTTAATCTTGGTGTCAATTTGAACAACATTGAAGAAGACACCTTATGTACTCCCTCACAACCATCAGTACTTCATGAGTTAGATGTGGTCCACTACTTTGTCAACACTCTAGATGAGGAACAAATTGATGCAGCAGAGTTAGAGGAAGCAGATATTAGAGCAGAAAATGGGGACAAAACTTTTGAGGAAAACAGAGGACAAAGTTCCATTTCTAAATTTTTGAAACTTCCAATGGAAAGGGTGAAGGATTCATCAAGGTCAAATTGTAATGATGGAATACGATTAAGTAGAGAATCTCAACTCATCACTACTGATCAATATATGGAGCTGCTCATGGAAAAAGAGAAGCGAAAGAAAGAAATTGAAGAGTTGAAGCAAAGAAAAAGGGTACAGATGCAAGAGAAGAAGGCAGAGAGAATTGCTGGAAGGGAATGAAAGGAACAAGAGAAGATTGAAAAGGAAATTAGAAGGCAAGAAAAAGAACATCAGAAGTCGATGCAGAGGCAAGAAAAAGAGATGAAGAAAGAGCAAGAAAGGATCCAAAGAGACCAAGAAAGGAAGGAGAAAGAGTTTGAGAAGGCAAGAAGGGAGTTGGGAAGGCAAAGGAGACTTAGTACTCCACAAAATCCTTTGCCTGAAGAACACCCATTATTGAGGGAATTAATTTCCATGCATTGTCCCCAGTTGATGTCAGTGCATAATGTTCAACCTGGGGTAAGTGGTTCCTATCCATTCTCAACACTACCTTTGCAGGAAACAAACATTGGAACTCAACCACTAACATGCATCACATCAACTGTAAGCATGGTTACAGATTCACCACAACCATTTACCGATTTTTGGAAGCAGGGGCCATAGATACCTATAAAAAAATTTTGGAGGCTTGTTAGGGCCATTCGAATAGTATATAACAGATATATTTTGATAATTTTGTGGGCCAAATATATTTCTAATCGTTGTAAGGCCATGGCTGTTTTTTATTGTTGTACTCGTAGCCACATATGATATCATAAGTAATAGATGACCAATATATGTTTTTATATGTACACTTGCTTGAAATATGTAATGAAAAACAACATAGTTTCATATTTTCTCTAAAACAACTCTGTTACATAAAAGAGAATCAAACTGTGTTTCATATATATCTCTAAAACAACTCTGTTCCATAAAAGAGAATCAAACTGTGTTTCATATATATCTCTAAAACAAATCTGTTCCATAAAAGAGAATGAAACTGTGCTTCATATATTTCTCTAAAACAAAATCGTAATATCTTTTCTATTTTCAACAAATTAGATGCAATACGATTGATAATATTTGATCCAAATTGAACACAACAATCATGCTCTGTTCCTATCATTGCCTTAGTGAGGGCAGTATCCTCACCTCTCATGCCAGTATCAATGAGGGCAGTACTTGTAAGGATGTTCATTCATCTGATTCCCTGCAAAAAAAAAGGATGCAAAAGAACAATTCATGGTCAAATGGTTAGAGATATAGATCTTCTTAAAATATGTATTTAGATTGTAACAGGTAACAAAATATTTCCCATGGTATTTTTTGTGTTCAAAAACACAATTCACCTGTAGCAAACTGTGGCTTTCTGGCAGGTAGCAAACTGTGGCTTTCTGGATTTCCGTGTTTCCACAAATGGCCATTTGGAGTGACCAAAAGCAATTCCTATTGCATCGCCAAAAACATGTCAGTCTTTCTCTTATTTCGTTTCAATTGATAAGCAAAGAACAGAACAGAAAAATACAATCAAATCAGAAAGAACTTTAACAACTTAAACTAAACAAATATGTAATGAAAAACAACTCACTTGCTTGAAATGACTCCCTCTACAAATAACGGCAGGCTTAACACTTCTGTAGATGGAAGATCTAGGAGCCTCATAGATGGGTTGACCTCTATGAAAACCAAGTCAACTGACGGACTGTGTTTTAACAAAATCAGGGGAGATTACGGCGGTAGCAGCACCAGCAAAGGAATGTCTATTGACAGAGTTTCTAAGAAGGATTTATTGGAGAGAAGTTATAAGAAAGGGTGCTCATTGGACGCAGGAGGGAAGTTGAAGGACCCGAGTTCGAATCCTCCCAGGAAAGCTACTGCTGATGCTGCTCCTCCCAGAAAGAGCCTGGACCTGGCCGTGGTGGAAATACTGGAAAGGGAGCAATCTGCGAAGAAAACAGAGGAGCGCATCCTCATTTGGGAAGCGTAGAAACAGAATGTTGTGAGAGGTCACGAGATCGAGCTCAGATCCGTGCATGTAGAAACTGACATTGCGGAGTCTGTAGCAGAGCAAGTAAATGTGAGAGTGAAGGCGGCGGACCAAACAAATATGTAATGAACAGCATAAACCAAACAAATATGTAATGAAAAACAACTCCCTTGCTTGAAACGACTCCCTCTGCCCTCTGCATGAACAACAATGAATCCCACCTCGTCTTGTTAGCAACACGAACAGGTACCCAATCCAGTGTCGCAGATCTTGAGCTCGGAAAAGGCAATGAAAACGAGCTAATAGATTTCACAGCTAACGGACTGTAAGGAAATGAAGCTCCTGACCTCCATAGTGACCAAGGAAAATAGTTTTGAGATCTGCAGATCTGTACACAGTCGGTGGAGGGAAATTGATGGAAGGCAGGTGGAGTAAACACGCCAATAAATGACGTAGTCTGCATGTGACGGGTGGCACTCCCTTACCAACTGGCGGTGATGCTCCCAAACAATCACTTAAATGCAGTCCATCTCCCATCATACGCATGTCAAAAATCAATATGAACTTAACAATAAAAAATGTTTACTAATTTCATTACACCTTGTCACATTTAAAAGTAGTTGTTATATTAGATTTAATACCATTAAAATTGAATAGTAATACCCTTTTTTTTGTTCCATTATTGGATGATGAAACTTCAATGAATAGTGTATGTTTTTTTAACATGTAATTTTAATACCTTGCAAAAATTGCTTTCGAAAATGTATGTGGGATGATCAATTTACTACGTAACGAAATTTGCAAGTAGAAAACATGTTAAAGTATAAAAGGGTATTTTTAAAAACGTAAAATTTAAAATATATGTGTGTGAAAATAGACCCTTAAATTGCATTCGCGATGACTGGCTCCTCTCCCCTATTATGTAGGGAAACATGATAGGTCTGAGTGCCTTTCTTCGATGCCAATACCCTTAAGAACGTACTGCCACACCCCATCAATTCTCTGACTTCCTCCTTCAGTCTACCCAACCACCCTCATCACTCTTCCACCAATACGTCCCCTTCACATTCATTTTTACTTCCACTTTTTTAATTATTTCATCATATATATATATATATTTATTTTAATTTTTTTAATAATTACACTATTATATTAAATCAATAGTTAATGTAATGTATTGATTTTAAATAGGATTGATTTCAAGTGGGGCATTAGATGACTATCCATCCACTTATAAATAAAAGTTGTAGGCCTCTTTTTAACAAGCCTCACAATTAATAACCGAAATCAAGTCAAATACAAATAAATGTCACATTTACTAAAGTCATTAAATTTCATGATAAGTATGCAAATGGTGTAATATAAATATAGTTAATTCAAGCTGAGGGTACAAATACAAGAGTGGCGATTTTAAAGATACTAAAACATAAGCCCATGAGATTGAGTCTAAATCTTAATCATACTCTCATTGGTAAAAAAATTTGATGTAGAATAACACGAGCCTACAATGTTTGATAAATTTTTCCCAACCCTAAGATCCATTATGTGCAACTTGGTAGTGAAATTGCCACTATCATCATGCCAATTATGCCAATCATGTAAACATTAAAAAAGACAATTTATGTACATTTTAATATATTATCATCAAATACATTTAGTTTAAGTTAAATATAAGTACGAAAAGTTAGTTAAACATCTAATGAGATACATTTATTTAAGTAACCTAAATGATTTGGTTGTCGAGTCATGAACCAGGGAATTTGAAATGTGGGCCATGCCACACAAGACCAAAAGAGACGAGGAACAAAACATAAGACCAACCGCTACACCACCAAGAGATTGTTTCCTAAAACGTGGATTACCTTAAATTAAAGGTAAAATTTCTATAAAAGATTTTTCAAAGGCTAGTATATTATATTGACTTTTAATAACATATATATCATATATTTTATAAGGCTCAGTATATTTGATTTTGTTCACATTATTTGACATTAAACCAACGATGATAACCACAAGTTGCTTCTAGGAATTATTTTACTAAGGTTCAAAAATATATTAAGGACAAGCTTTAAATTTAAAATATTGAACAAATTTGATGATTTATGAACTTGGTGATTTTTGTGGAGTTGGAAAGTTTTTGCAAACTTTGAAATTCAAAATAGTTATTATGGTAATATATTGTGGCTGAGATATGTGGACTTGTATTAAAGGTTAATTATTATACATAACCGTTAAGTTGGGTAACAACTTAAGTAAATATCGAATGTGTATGAAATATTAATTGTATATATTTTTAGAGGGATTTTCCATGTAAGCAAGAATTTTTTATTTAGACATTGAAATTTATGGGTTTCATTTGAAGTGAAACACCTTCACATGGCACAAGTGTGTGCCATGCACTAGTACACGTACCAGCATTAAAGCCCAAAATGTCCTAATATGCCACCCAGCTATAGTTGGGAATTATAGGTTTTTTATGTTATTTCAATCCTTGGTCTATTTTTAATTCTCCCCATCTAGAATAACTTGCATGAGTTTTGGATAGAAAGAAGAGATTCAACTTGTTGAAGCTTGAAGAGTAGAAAGTTATTGATTCTAGGTTTACTTCAGGCATGAATATCTTCTCCTTTCTTTGCTGCATTATTGGTAAAAATTAAGAAATACACATTCTGTTTTTAATGGCAATCAAGGAATTTGTGGACAGATTTTGATTTAATCATTTGGAAATCTAGTTCGAAAATGAAATTGATGGATTTTGTATTCTTTTTAGTTTCTTTGTGTGATTTTAACTAAACGCAAAAAAATGCACATGGAGTTTTGGGTTTTAATCTACAAAAATAAAGTAGAAGAAAGGTTAAAAATTCTTTTGTTGCATATTGATAAGTTATACCTGAAAGGAAATGTGTTGGGTTTCTCCTATACAAGAAGAAGGAAAAGCGTTATGTGAATTTTTGTGTTTAAAATCGATTTGTGCTTGTGGGTTTACATTCTCATTTACTAGAATTTAGTTTTTTGTTTTCTGTAAACAAATCAATTTGGGTATCGAAATCGATTTGCATAAATGAATCAATTTGGGTATACAAATTGAGTATGCACTTAAATGAATCGATTTGGGTAACTCCATGACGAATATGGGTATGTAACCGGTTGGGGTTTATCTAGTTTTTTTTTGTTGTTATATGCTGGTCTGATTAATTAACTTATTGTTCAACATCTCTTAAATGCCATAATTGTGGATGTTAAAGCTCTTGCATGGGGATATTTTTTAGAAATTTTATCAACTTATGGGCATCTAAATCAGACCGTGTATAAATGTTAGGGTGTTTGTTATGTTTTTCTTCATAGTTTATTAGACCTGTAACTTCCAGTCTGGCAATATGGCTTGGATTTTTGTAAAACTGTGAAAAATAAATTGCTTGTCTTGGTAAGGGCATGAAAGAAAGAACAACTTGACCTAGATGCACCAAGGAGAAATTGGTAGCATGATTGGGATTTATATAGTGATATCTTATGAAAGAAATAATTAGTTTTTCTTTTACCCAAGTCCTTCAAGAGTACGTTTACATGAATCGACAAATATCAGGGTGCTTGTATATTGTTTTGTTGGGGTTTTTCATTTATCAGATAAAACATGTTAAAGTGATGTAAATTTGGTGATATTATTGCTAATTTGTAGATCTTCTCATTGACTGAAAAGAAGTTTTATTTCCTCGGTAATGATGTTCTTGGACAATATGATGAGCTGCTCATTTGGACTAGAAAGAATATGTTTGATTAGTTATTGATAATGAACATTTTTTTATAGTTGTTTGTTAAAACAACCCATTTGAAGATAAGAAAACCTAGCAATAGTTAAAACATTGAGACCCAAGAACAACCTATGTTAGGAATTGATTTTTTTTATATTAAAAGAATCTACAACCATGTTACAAGACAAACAGTTGTCACTAACAGGTTCGGGAATAATTCTAATCTACTAGAGTACACTTTTATTTTATTAATAATTATTAGAGGTCACAAGATCCAAAATTTAGGGTTAGAAGTTTCAATTAGGTTCAGAGGGTAATTCCTCACCAAACCCACTCCTTAACAAGATTAAGGTTTCAACTTGATTTTTCTCAAAATTAAGTGCATTCAAAATTTTCCTAAATTACTCCCATTGGAAAGAAAATTTCCTCACCTTTCCATTGATATAAATAAGTCTTCCTAACTCATAATATTTCCCGAGTTATGGGCCGGTGGGCCTTGGGGTGAAAATTTTCCCCAAGGGCGGGCCTGCGGGCCTAGGGGAGAAAATTTACCCAAAGAGCAGGTTGGCAGGCTGCGGGGAGACTTTTGGAAAATTTTTACCATGTGGGGGAAAAATCACATTTGTGTCCACACTCTCACGGGTATGCAAGCCCATAAGGGACACGTGGCACTCCCTAAGGCAGCGCAGGAAAGAGCGGGGAAAGGTGGGGCAATAAGAGACATTTTTAAATTCTCCCACATGGGGAAAAAAGTTGACTTTTCACCCGCGCTCCCACGAGACTGCAAAGGACATGTGGTGTCTCCTAAGCCAATGCGTGGAAGGTGGGGCAGTGGGCAGAAAATTGACTTAACTCCGTAAAGGGCTATGAGGGAACATAGACCCGTGCCTTTGTTGACACCTTGCAATGGCACGTGGCAACCCCTGATTGGCTGACGGGCTGGCGGGATGGTCAGAAAACTTGAAAAATTTCCAAAAAAATTTTTTGCAAAAGGATAAAAAAGGACCCGTTCCTCCACCAAAGCCTCGTGATGCCATGTGGCATCACCTAATTAGTTGTGGGTCGGCAGGTGGGCGGGGAAAATTTGGAAAAAATTCCCAAAATTTTTCTAAAATGCTAAGTTAAAAAGAGATCCGCCCTCCGCTCAACACCTCATGGTGCCATGTTGTAGCCTCTGATTGGCTGTGGGCTGGTAGGGTAGTAGGGAAATTTTGAAAATTTTCCCAAAAAAATTTTCCTAAGTTCTAAGGGAAAAATTTGGGTCCACGGGCCCGCCAAAGAAATTTTTCCCCAAATTTTAACGCCAAGTGAAAAAAACTTAAGAAGGCCATAACTTTTGATAGAGAGCTCAGGTTTCAGAAAACAAAGACTTTATAGAAATCTCTTGACGACTTCTTTGCATGGAGCTTAATATTTTTTTAATTTTAATAATGTTTTAGGGGGATCAATTTCAATAAAATGGCTTGCAGGCATTTTACAGTGTGAACTGGTAAATTTTAACTGAAAGTATAGAATTTGTTCAATTTTTTCTTCATTCCTCTCTCAACATGTTAAGTTAGAAATGGAGGATTGTTATTAAAATGGATTTAGGAAGGATGTCAAGTGTCCAAGATTTTGAACCCATGATTGATTCCAATTGTAAATTTTAAAACAACCCACTTCACAGACCAAGAACAACCTAGGATTAGTTAGGAAAATTATGGAATAATTTTGTAATGATTAAAAGAATCTATAACTATGTTATAAGACAAATTGAATGTCACTAACAGGGATTCTAGAACAATTCTAATTTTTAGAGTATTATTTTCTTTAAGGTTAATATCTTATTAGAGGTCATTAAGGTCCAAAATTTAGTTTTAGAAGGGGATCAATTAGGTTCAGAGGGTAATTCCTCACCATACCCACTCCTCTAATAGGATTAATATGTTTCAAATCCAAATTTTCTCAAATTTAATGCATTCAAAATTTCCTAAATTACTCCCATTAAATAGGAAATTTCCTCACCTTTCCATTGATATAAATATGTCCTCCTAAATCACTCATATTTTCCAAGTTATGGGCCTTTCAAGCCTTGGGGTGAAAATTTTCCCCAAGAGATGGCCTGAATTCCCAGGGGAGAAAATTTGCCCAAAGGGAGGGTTAGCGGGTCACGGCGAGAACTTGGGAAAATTTTTACCATGCAAGGGAAAAATTACATTTGTGCTCAAGCTCTCGTGGGTCCGCATATTCACAAGGGACTCGTGGCACTCCCTAAGGCAGCGCGGGAAAGAGTGGGGAAACGTGGGGCAGCGAGAGACATTTTGAAAAGGATCTCCTACTTCCATGAGAAAATGTTGACTCCTACAACCCATGCTTTCCATTGAGACCACAAAGAACATGTGGTGTCTACTAAGCCAATGCGGGGAAGGTGGGGGTGGCAAAGAGAAAAACTGAATTTCAAAGCCCGATAGGGCTAAGCGGGTACATAGACTCGTGATTACAATCCGAAGTTTGCACCTCGTCCATGCCACGTGGTAGACTCCTGATTTGCTGTGGGCATGGTTCCCAGTAGAGGGAAACTTGGAAAATTTTCCAATTCACAAGAGATAAAAAGAGACCCGATCCCTCGCGATGAGGTGGTTACGCCATGTGGCATCACCTGAACTGGTTGCAGGCTAGACACACATGCCAAAAATTTGGAAAATTTTCCCAAAAGATTTTTTTAAACTTGCGACCTAAGTTAAAAAGACGATCCAATTGTTGGATTGATGCCTTCTGTTAGATGCCACATGGAACCTTTGATAGTTACTATCTCTGCTACAGCGTGGTGACGAGGCCCAAATTCTACGAAAATTTCCATGTCAAAATTTTTTTTCCTAAGCCCCAAGGAAAAAATTCGGGCTGCGGCCCCGCCAAGGAAATTTTTCCCCAAATTTTAACTCCAAGTAAAGAAAACTTCAGAAGTCCATAGATTTTGATAGAAATCTTAGTTTTGGGAAAACAAGGACTTTCTAGAAATCTCTTGATGTCCTCTTTGCACAAAGCTCAATATTTTTTGGTTTTGATAAAGTTTAAGGGGTCAATTTTAAGAAAACGGCCTGCAAGCTTTTATAGTGCAAATTGGTAAATTTTAACTTGTTAATTTGTTCAGTTTGATCTTCTTCCTCTCTCAACATGTCAAATAGACATGGAGGATTTTTCTAAAATGAATTTAATGAAGGATTCAAGGTTCAATTTGTCTGATTGACTTCCAAATTTGAGCATTTTTGTTTCTTGATAGAAAACGACTACAAATCAGTTTGAGCCCGATTTTGCTAAGTTTTGAAATATTTCCTTAAGTATTTTAGTCAAACATGAACTCTTTTACCTCTGATGCCTACCTACTTCAATTCAGTCACCGTTAATGGTCATTTCACACGTTGCAGGCTTCGAACTGAGTGCATTTTTTGTTGTAGGCCGATTAATTACCAGTTTTAAAATTACAAATAACAGGGATCAAAAATTTTCCCCCAGGTTCTATTTGCCACTTTCTTCTTCCAAGTATTTGAGAGATAATTCCAATTCCAAGGATAAGGATATTTTACCTTCGGATTCAGGTTTAAACAAACCTATCTGTGAACCAAACCATGCATAATTTTGAGTGCAAATCTATTACACACTTTTCAATGTAGGAAGTCCCAAATAGGAAACTACACGCATTTCTTCCTTTGCAAACTTCCAATTGAAAAAAAACAAGCATTCAATACTAAAAATGAAATTTGAAACAAAAAAACATTCATTTGTTGGTCCTCAATAGATAACTTTACAACAATATCTGTCATTTCCTTTCCTTAAAAATCATTTAACATAGGTCACTAGATTTACATTTTCCTTCACATTATCCACTTTACCATTTTTCAAATAGAGACATGGAGTATTCAAAACAAACAATTCCAATGGAAGTAACATCATTGGACAAGTTGGCAAACCTTTCCATTGATTTCAAAAATCCAACTCCTCACAACTTCATCTTTCCATTTGATTACAAATGTTTAGATACATAAAGACGTATCATTTTTCACATTTATTCATAAACAGAATACAATGAGTATAACTCTTTTACAAAGAAATATAATTTCCACTAGCAAAAACGGTTATAGTACAACATCTTTCCATTACAACATTTACAATATGATCCACTTCAAGTGGGAAGGTTACAATGAGATTTCATTTCACAAGGGACTGTCAAACTGTCTTTTTTCAACTCCAAATCAGCAACATGCATTATTCACGTTCTTCCAATTTGATCACAACAAAGAGTAGGGGGAAAGGCAATGCTCTCCACCCAACCAAGACATCCAATGAAGAGGAGAAGCCATCCTTCTTCATTGGCCCCCAAGCCCCAACCATAATGCAATATAATATGTAATTCAACCCATGGCAACAAGGCTTCCACAACACACATGCAACATTTTCACATTTTAAACACAGTTCAAAATAGAATGTAGTTTAAAACTACATTAAAAAATACAAGCAAGACTAAGGCTCCATCAAGCAATCCAAAGGAGCAAGGAACTATGGGGGAAGCTACTTATGCCTCCTAATGGAAATTGAGTATCCACTTGTAACAAACTGCCAATATAAAACATATCCCATATATCCTTATGTCCCCAAATTCCTAACAATCCCTCCTTATGCCCCTTACAATTTCCTTATACCTCCCCAAACTCATATGTAAGAAATGCAATGGCATTTATTTTCTAGGGTAGAAACCCAATCCCAACTCCCTTCACATGAATTCTGATGCCAATGGCATTCTCTTATGCCCCCCCACATGGATTCCCCATAGCCTTCTCCTACACCATTCCTAGGCATTCTACCCAAACAACCCACAAACATGCTAAAACATTCACACAATAACATGTACATTCATAAATAAAAAGAGTATTTTAAGAGCCAAGCTCCTACCTCTCCATGAAGGAGTTGTCTAAGTTCCAAAATCAAATTAAGCTTTCTAATGCCAAAATACAGTCCAAAATCAACAACCAACAAGCATGCAAAGGTCTCCAATCTTCTTCCAAAAGCAAGAGCTCCACAAATAGCAAAATTTTTCACCAAAAGGAAGTATGCAAAATGTTCAACAACCCAAAACAAAGCAAGGAGTTCAAATTTTATAGAAGAGGGAAGAGAAGAGGATGAGGTGGATCCATGTAGGATGCCACATCACACATCCTCAACTCCAACACAAAAGTCAAATTCATTCTCCAATGCACAATAAAGAGGTGGGTGAATAATATTACAATAAACTTACACACTCCAAAAAAGCCCACACCCCATAAGGAATGAATTTAATAAAATGTAAGAAGAGTGCAATTAAAACTTACAATTATTCATATCAAAAATGCATAAAGAAGGTCTAAATTCAACTCTCCAACCATAGGTATGGTTGGTAAATAAAATTAAGAGGTATGGGACAAGTTTTACTTGTCCCACAAGCCTCCAAAATCACCCTCCAAGGACAATTTCGAATTTCCAAGAAGGTGGAGTGTTTCACACTCAGAAGTAAACTTACACATCACTTACAAGGTCACTTACACATTACTTACAACATTTAATACAAAATCCAACCAACTTCACTAATTACTCTTCTTATGACATATTGATTTATTTATTTTAACAATATGATTACTCACAACATTAACACAACATTTAATAACTAATGAAAAGGGTAAAAGCACCACAAAATAAACACATGCAAACATTAATAAAAGGAACCAAATAAATAAATACATAAATCCCCTTGGTCACATTCAAAGGTGATCCCCCCATGGAAATCCCTAACAAAAAACAACACACACACAACAAAACATGTTGCCATGGTGACCTTGTTGAATTCATCTAGAATTCCAATGTGGTTGGTCTCCAATCCCCCAATGTTTGTTGTGATATTTTAACCTACAAAAACAAATACCTCCTTCGGCCTCGTGGCCATATCAGAACATCCAAATGAATATAATATAATTCCAAATCATCAATATATATATGAATCACAACAACATCAACCCAATCAACAATATCACTTACAATTTCATCAACAACTATATCATCATCAATTTTAAATTGATCAATTTTCTAGGTCTACTCAAAATATCCAATTATCACATAGTCCGAACAACATATATAATATAACCATGTCAAATAGTATATCAACATCTAATATAAAAATGTCCCTAATGATCATCATGCATCATATATGAATTAGAGTCAACAATAATCCATGATTGTGATTATCTAACATCATACTAAATCAAAACTATAATAATGTCCATAATATAGTTAGTAGTATCATGATCAATATCAAAAGTTTCAAAGGGAAGTGGGCACTACATACCCCTCCCCTTAGACTCAACTTCCTCCTAGAAGTCACTAGAAACAGAGATAGGAACAAATGCAATAGAAAAAGGATCACTTGCATTATGGGATTGCTTGCTTCAAACAAGTGTGGGTCTCCAGAACCTAAGTTTGGTCCAATGTAATTCAGTAAGAAGAAGGGTGATTGCAAGGGATGAGTTCTAAAATTTCTACATGCAAGGCTACAAACATTTAAATTTAGAGAGTAAATTTATGCTATCAATTAAGATACCACACATAAGAATATAACATGAAGAGTTAAAAAGAGTCATAAGAGTAACCACCAAAATAGAGGAAAAATAAGGAGAATTCCATGACTTTGAGAACGAACGACATAGTTTCCCAAGGAATACAACATACTGACAATAATAAAAGTTAAGGTTTCTACTAAGTCTAAGCCATGATTTCAATGTTTGTTGTCTAGACAAGGCTAGCAAAAATCAACTATGACCAAATTTACATGAGGATCAAGTCTACACAAGGTAACAAAATTTGAGGATCACACAGGATGAGGTTAATCAACAAGGACACCTAAATCCGTAAAACATTTAAAATCAAGGAAGTATTCAAGGAAAACACTTCTATAATCTCGAGAGGGTACAATTAACTTTTAATGGTAATACAAGTGAATTCAAGACCACAAAGTTTTCCTATAGTATTATTTTTAAACTTTTGTTTTAAGAATCAAACACAGCATACCAACTAAATCTAAAGAAGTCAACCAGTTTATGCAAATATATATATATATATATATATATATATATATATATATATCCCCTAACAACTACACATATCAATACAAGTACCATACATTATAGCACAAGGGGATTTATTTATCTTATTTCCTACTCAAGCTCAGAAATAACCATAAAGAGATCACAAGAAACACCAAAGGACCACTCAAGGTCGCTAGAGAGAATAACAAGTAACACGGGGTCCAAATATAATCCCAAGGGTACATCATATCAAAAGTGAATAACATGTGATCTTGCACTTTCCATCCTAATGGAAAAGGGGGCAACAACAACAAGGTGACACTAAGAAAATATGAAGAAAATATGACTTTCCTAAAGTTATTTTATATCCTCAACATATGTTGCCTTAAAATTACAATAACTTAGGTCTCCAAGGACAAGACAACACGCAAGGAAATTGCTTCTCAAACAACAAATAAGTCTCAATCCAAAAGGACCACAAATCTCATTCATCAAGCTATGAGACGATAAAGGTATGACGACCCAAAACTCCCACAAGAAAGGCACATACATCTATGAACAAGAATTACTAAGCAACTATAACACATTACTATCCACCAGGTGTTTCACAATTTCAGGTAGGTGACACAACTACAGGTTTAACTATACATTGCACTCAATACACGTAAATAGTACTTATTTTATAACTCAACTAATTAAGTTCAAAATTTGTAATTTCATCCTTTTTTTTTCTAGCACATTTCTTTACGAGTTTTATTAACTAAAATCATTCCTATTTTATGCTGATCATAACATGTTTGTGTTATAAGGATTCACCACTAAGGTGGCCATGATATCTCACCATTCTAGTATAGGTGGACAAGACAAAAAGTATTTATTCTAATCCTAGGGGAGGTAGATGGAAAAAGTTTTTTTCCTTTTTTGTTGTTCTGCATGGATTTTATTTCTTCTATTAATCTACCAAGGTTAAAGCAAGGACCATTTTCTCTTTCTATGTTCCAGTTTATTTATTAAGCTTCAAGGCCAAATCTCCTCAATTATAGTTTTATGATGTTTTGGTGAATTAATTTGTCTAGCTTAATTTAATATATCCTATGTTGCATAGGGTTACTCCTTAATCATCCCTACCTTGTGTAACTGTTCCATTGTATTATATTCTTCTTGTCCACTTTTTTGGACACACATTGAATAAACATTGAATAAATCTATTTTATCTCCTTCTATCATTGGTATCAGATCCTGTAAAGGTCTTGTGCTATGCGTGGAGGTTTGTGTGAGCCGTGTGGGTAGAAGCCTGGTGTGGAGTGTTGGTGAGCCGTGAGGAAGCACCGCCAAGGAAGGAGCAGCCAACACCAGGCCTGCATGTAGTTTTGGGTTGGTAAGCCACCAATACCAAGCCTGCACACTTGTTACGCAGCAAGGGTGACCACAGCCTGTAAAACCAACATTGGTATCAAAACAAGAGGAGAAGCATGGAAGCAATAAGGAGGCTGGAGACCATGTGAGACCTGCAGCCCTGCGTGGAGAAAAGAAAAACACACCCAACCCAGTTTTGTCTTGTCTTCCTGAGCGTGGAAGTGTCTGCCTAGTCTGCCCAGCGTGAGGAGCCTGGTACCGTCCAAACCTGCAGCGTGAAGAGCTTGGCGAGAGAGGATAAATCTGGTGTGTGGAGGCTAATCCAGATTACCTTGCCACGTACATGTCACACATTTCTGATGCCGAGAGTGTTGTGAGCAACCCTTCTGCTGAGTTACCTCTGACAGCCCAAGAGGACACCACTAGCATCTATTTTGCCTTGCTCAATGAATTGATAAATACCGAAAACTTATTATTTAATGAATTGGTGTGTCAAGGATTGTTCGACTATTTCTGGTTCGACATGTGTTGTCAAGTGAGCCGAATCCATGAAGAATTGGAGCGGATATGATGCAGATGATGAACACAAAGTAGAACACCACAGGAGCGTCTACGTCTCACTGCACGAGCTTATAGAGCCCATCTTTGTGACAGGTTCCTTCAGTAAGCATTTGTAACCATTTTTGAACAATCAATAAATAAAATACAATTTTGAGTTTTTGGAAATGTCTGCACCTCGCATTTTGTTGTCAGATGCCCAGTTGCTAAAAGGGCCAAATTTCACCACATGGAAAACCAAGATGTGATGATTCTTCAGTTTGAAGATCTTTGGGGGATCGTTTCTAGGCACAAACACCCCTCCCACAGACACTGATCTGTTGGCTAAGTATGAAAAGGCCGATGCAAAAGCATTAATGCTTATCACTCTGAGCCTTTCTGATGAGGTTCAACCTCACATTCGGGAAGCAACCACTTCCTCTATGGCATGGGCCACATTGTGTACCATCTATGAAGCCAAGAATCTGACGATGATGCTGCATCTTCAGACAAAGCTTCACACGATGAGTATGCATGATGGCGAATCAGTCGAAGCCTTCTTGCGGCGTGTGGCCGAGTTACGTGTAGAACTTTCTGCTCTCGGTGAAATGGTGGACGACAAGTTGCTAGTCCCGCTCACCTTGCGAGCTCTTCCTTCTCGGTTTCAGACACTGATCACCACGTTGACCATCACTCAATAGGAGGTGAGTTTTGTCAAACTGGTGAATTATCTCCAGTAGGAAGAAGCCATTCAGAATGTTCAAGAAGCCTTTGAAGACAAGGCTCTCATCATGAGGCAAAAGCATAGCAACAAGCTTCAGAAAGGGTAGTCAGCCCCCAGAATCAGAAGCAGCATCCACAGCAACAACCTTCTTAGCGGCCACCACAGAGGCCACCCCAGAAGCAGTAGAACAACAAGGCATGGATCGATGGTGCCACATTTTCTCCATGAATACACACATGACTGCGAACTGTTATTACAATGGTCGCAAGCATGGAAACTCTGGTGAAGAGAGCACTTCTGGCCAAGGATATTCCAAGAAATCCCAATGGCATGCTCGTAATCAGAAGTAAGAAGGGTCATATTGCTACTCAGCAGGATGCCTCCTCCGATGAAGAGGTTCCAGACGCAACTCATCTGGACATTGTCCTAGTCTCACACACTTCACAGCCATCAGAAAGTGTCTGGTTGATTGATTCGGGTGCCAACAAACACATGACTGGCAATAAGAAGTTGTTCCATACCCTGAGTGACCGCCCACTGGAGATCAGATCACCATTGCAGATAATCAAGAGTATATTGCGGTGGGGATTGGTGATGTCATCATTCCTCTTGGGACACGAAGATGTACACTCATGAAGGTGCTATATGTTCCAGGTTTGACCTCAAATCTCTTGTCTGTGAGTCAACTTCTTAATCATCGAATGCGGGTCAATTCTTTGTTTAGAAAGGGGTCAAGTCTGCATCATTTCCCAGGGAGACTTAGTTATTGCTCGAGCATTTATGAAGGGCCGTCTATTTGCACTGGATGCAGTCACTTCATCTAACATTACTCTCTCTACTTCAACGGCAGAGTCCACTGCACTATGGCACTTTCGATATGGTCATCTTTCTGCTGGGGCTCTACATCAGCTCAGTGCCAAGGAAATGGTAAGAGGGCTTCCTCCACTCTCCCATTCCTTACCTGTTTTCTCAGGATGTCTTGTGGGAAAACAACACAGAGGTCCATTCAAACAGAGCTCTTATCATTCTACAGAGCATCTTCAGGTTGTACACACCGATCTGTGCGGACCCCTGCCAGCTAGCTTCCAAGGTTTTGAATACTTCTAGCTCATCATTGATGATTACTCATGGAAAATGTGGGTATATTTCCTCCGGAAGAAGAGTGAGGCATTTGAAAATTTCCAAACCTTTTACCAGCAAGCCACCAGGTAGTCTGGGAAGCCTCTCCTTCTCCTCCGCTCAGATCGAGGGGGGGAATTTGTATCAAAGAATTTCTTAGCATACCTGAAGCAGCATGGCATTTAGCAACATCTGACTGCACCCTACACGCCCCAACAGAATGGGATTTTGAGCAACACAACAGGACTGTCATGGAGATGGCTCATTGTATGCTCTCCACCGCCAAGTTGGAGGATCAGTTTTGGGCAGAAGCAGTCCAGACAGTAGTGTATCTACTCAACTGGGCACCCACAAAGATCTTGCAGAACAGGACACCAGAAGAGGTATGGACTGGTCGTAAACCTTCTATCTATCATTTGAGAGTTTTTGGTTGTACTGCATATATGCATGTTCCAGATGAGAAAAGGAAGAAGATCGATCCAAAGACACTGCCATGTCTTTTCTTGGGGTATAGTACTACCTCAAAGGCATATCGTCTCATGGATCCTGAGACGAAGAAAATCTACGAGAGTCAAGATGTGGTGTGTGATGAGTCATCCTTTGACTCCCTGCCACACAATGGAGATCCAGTACCGACCTCGTCACATAGATTGCTCACACATCCAGATGATGGGCAAGATGATTCTTCTCAGAGAGAAGAAGAGATGAGTGGAGACTTATTCATTGATCTAGGCACACTGGAAAACACATCTTCACATCAGCAGCAACAACACCAACGTCTGAAATGGGTCCAGAATACTATTGGGATGCACACCTGAACTCACTTCCAAGCACTTCTATAGGAGTCAGAACACAAAGTCAAGCCAGACATGAGGTAAATTTTACACTCATGAGTTCAGTTGTTGATAGCACCAAACCTGACACTGTTCGTGAGGCATTAGACCAACCACAGTGGAAACAGGCTATGAATGCTGAATATGATTCCCTACTTCAGAATCAGACGTGGGAACTTGTCGATCTGCCTCCAGGTAAGAAATCCATTGGCTGCAAATGGATTTTCAAAACAAAATATAAGGCAGATGGTTCAATCGACAAACACAAAGCATGACTTGTTGCAAAGGGTTATGCTCAACAAGAAGGAATTGACTATGATGAGACCTTTGCACCCACAATGAAGATCAAAACCATCAGAGTTGTCTGTGCACTGGCAGCACAAAATGGATGGAAACTTCAGCAGATGGATGTCAAGAGTGCTTTTCTAAATGGTGATCTCAAAGAAGAAGTATACATGGCCCAACCTGAAGGGTTTGTAGATGAGCATCAACCACACAAGGTATGTCATCTAATAAAGTCACTTTATGGACTCAAACAAGCACCTAGGGCATGGTATATAAAAATTGATGATCACCTATTGCAGCATGGATTCACTCGTAGCCCCTCAGATACAAATTTGTATATCAAGAAGGTAGGAACAGAGATTGTTATTCTGGTTTTGTACGTAGATGATCTTGTGATCACAGGAAGTTCTGACAATCTTGTGGATGATGTAAAGAATGATCTGAAGAAATCCTTCGACATGACCAATTTGGGGCTACTTCACTACTGTCTTGGCTTAGAGATATGGCAGAAGAAGAATCATATCTTCGTCTCCCAGATGAAATATGCCAAGACACTCCTGGAGAAGTATGGAATGTCAGATTGTAAACCAATGTCCACACCTATGGAAAAAGGTTTGCAATTATCTAGATTCCAGGATTCACCGTAGGTAGATGGCACTCACTACAGGAAGCTTGTGGGGAGTCTCATTTACTTGACTTATACCAGGCCAGATCTTTGCTTTGCAGTGAGCTATCTCGCCAGATTTATGCAAGAGCCGAAGAAATGTCATTGGATAGCAGCAAAGCATGTGTTGAGATACGTCTGAGGTACAATTGACTTTGGTCTGGAGTATCAGAAGAACACTCAGTTCTTCTTACAGGGATATACAGACTCAGACTATGCAGGATCCGTTGATGATAGGAAATCCACTTCAGGGTATGTTTTTCATCTCGGATCTGGACCTATCTCATGGATTAGCAAGAAGCAAATTGTTGTTGCTCTCTCATCCACTGAGGCTGAATACCACGCCGCATGAGGAGCTGTGTGTGAAGTGATTTGGTTACGTCGCATTCTTGCAGATATAGGGATTCCTGAAGAGAAACCTCCCATCATTCACTGCGAAAATCAAGGTGTGTTGAAGCTTGTGAAGAATCCTATTTTTCATGAATGAACAAAGCATATTGAGGTCGAATGTCACTACATTCGTGAACAGGTCTTGAACCACCAAATTCAGCTCCAGTACTGCCCTACTGATTTTCAGGTTGTAGATATTCTCACCAAGCCTCTCGGCAAGGTGAAGTTTGATTTGTTTAGGGGGTACATATGTAGGAACAATGTATTAAGGGGGGAATGTTATCTTAATATAATACATCCTACAGTACATATGGTTACTCCTTAAGCATCCCTTCCTTGTGTAACCGTTCCATTGTTTTATATTCTTCTTATCCGCTATTTTGGACACACATTGAATAAATCTATTTTATCTCCTACTATCAATTACAAGTATCATAAGACATTCATAGTGGGTTTCTAAAATTTCTCAAAAGAAGTTACGAGGAAGACCCATTAAGGAAGCATAATTACTTTTAACTGATCTACTAGGGTTTCGAACATAATGTTTTTATGTTTTGGTGAAAACATTTTTACTCACCTGGACCTTAAGACAAGGAATTTTCAAATTTACTACACCTTGAGAACAATGCAGGTGCCACTCAACCATAGGTGATCAAAATATGCTCCAGGAAGTAGTTCTATTAACTATGAATGATCAGTCTCACATCACATACTCATTAGAAGCACATAAACTCACTGCTGGGATGAACAGACATCTAGATTTCATCTTAGGGTAAATATGGCTTTCCTAACAAGCTTACATTTCACAACCCTGATCGCACACATTATAAAATAACATTGAGATTAGCAAATTATCAAGGGTCTCCTAGGTACTAAATCCCGACTCAACTTGAAGAAGTTTTCTACAAATAGACTCATTAAATCCACCTTCACATCCACGTCATAACATGATTGGGTCAAACATTACAATGTGAGCATGATACCCTAATAAAGTGTAAGACAATAAGGGTTTCAGGATACGGAGATTTATGGTGTGCGTGAAAGGAAATCAAACACGCTTTTACACAAATAAGAAGGTATAATGAAATGTAAGGAACCTATTAATATGGGTCACCATTCCTGCAAGTGACCCTATTTTATAATTAACTGTAGGAATCTTGGTTAAAACTTAAATCATGCAATGGGAATGAATCTAAGTCAGGTAAATCCAAACAAAATGATGGAATGTCACCAATGCTTCCAATTCAACACTTTACTGATGCTCTGTCCATAGTTCTCGATAAGCACAATGTTATATATGATCTCTCCATATCACCAACTCTTATTGAGATTTATTACAGACCATTAGTAGGGTTTAGGTGTTTCATAAGGATTTTGTTGTAACCAAACAACATATCTGAACTGCAATTAAGTATCAGAGTAAGGACTTTACAGCTCTATAGATGTTGACATTCAATGTTCCATTTACTAAATACTCTGCTAAAGATTAAATTTAAGCTTCTATACAGGATCCTAATTAGGACACCTAGGATTGTTTTAGATTAGATATGCATAACAAATTCTATGTAGTTTAAATTTTTAGATTATAAACTAGCTCATAAATGTCTAAAAATAAATCCTACATCCCGTTTCATCACAAAAGATACTAACTTAAGGAGGAACATTGTTTAGTATCAAATTCATATAGAATTCATAACATTATACTCAGTTCTCATATCAAGCCATCAAGGAAATTACTTTAGTATATAGCATTGCAACAGGTCAAATTCCATGACAAAATGGATTAGAGACCTCATTGTAATTAAAAGGAGAATGAATTCAAGCTTGTTTGATGAATCAACATACATGATGCTAAGTTAACTGATAATAATTTACAAGGATTCCTACCTGACAGAGGTATAAATTTAATTAATTAGATTACGGTGTCCTTCATCTTTGCAATTTTTCAGTTTAGATGATGTACCTAATGAGCTGCTTAACTGGAAGAACATATCAATGATGTGTAGTACAATCTACCTTGACTTCAATTATCCAGTCTCCTCATTGATAATCTAAAATGAGAAAACAATCACAGTTTTCCTAAAAAAGGATAGAGCTCAATTCCTAATCAATCATAAAGTCATAACCACAACCACTATGTCACAAGAATAATTGATGGCCGAAGCTTCACACCATAGATCATGTGTTGGAGCCATCGCAACTTCTAATGTCATTTAAGAAAACCTCTTAAATGATCCTAAAATTAAAGGTCAAGATATAGGAAAACTAATCCTCACTTTTCAGAGGAATTCAATTTGCTCCACTAGGCTAATAAGTTTACTAAATCAATAAATTTAATTTGGTTGCCATACCCCTTACTATTAAATTTTCTAAAAATTGCCATTAAGGGCTTATGACAACATGACTTCAAATAAGTCTTATTTTTTATTATGCATTTTATTTCAAAGTCAAGTGAGAGGAAATAAGGATTATATTTCTTACAGGTACTTCAATTTCCATGTTTACCAAATTCAGTAATTTCAAACTTAAGGTTGTTTTCTAGATTTACAAGTGTGTAGAGTTTATGTAACATGTCTTTATTCACCCTTATTTCTTAGTGTGTCCAATGGACCAAGATTTTGAACCGGTCATGATCTTAGATACCAAGTGTAACGCCTGTTAAAAACAACCCACTTGAGACCCAAGAAATAACCTAGGATTAGTTAGGAAAATTATGGAATAATTTTTTTTTGGTTAAAAGAATCTACAACCAGGTTACAAGACAACAGTTGTCACTAACAGGTTCCAGAACAATTCTAATCCACTAGAATATACTTTTCTTTTATTAACAATTATTAGAGGTCACAAGGTCCAAAATTTAGGGTTAGAAGGTTCAATTAGGTTCAGAGGGTAATTCCTCACCATACCCACTCTCTAACAAGATTAAAGATTCAACTTATTTTTTCTCACACTTAACACATTCAAAATTTTCCTAAATCATTCCCATTGGATAGGAAATTTCCTCACCTTTCCATTGATATAAATAAGTCCTCCTAACTCCTCATAAAAATCTCAAGTTATGGGCCGAAGCGGGCCTTGGGGTGAAAATTTTCCCCAAAGGGGCCTGCGGGCCCAGGGGAGAAAATTTTCCCCAAAGGGAGGGTTGCGGGCCACGCGGGAGACTTTTGGAAAATTTATTACCCCTGCGCAGGGCAAAAACCAAATTTTTGCTCATGCGCCCTGCCGAGTCTGCATGACCACAAGGGACACGTGGCACCTCTCCTAAGTCAAGGCGGGGAAAGAGCGGGAAGGTAGGGTGGCAGAGACATTTTTTGGAAAATTTCCCACGCATGGGGAAAAGGGTAAAATTACACCTCGCACTCCCGCGACCGATGGACATCGTGATGCCACTTAAGCCAACACAATTGGTAAGGATGGGGGTGGCGGGGAAAATTTAGAAAGAAATGCAATTTTTTTTTGAAACCACTAGAAGAGTTAAAAGGGAACATTCACCGTGCCTCTCCGCCGCAACGATGCCATGTGGAGCTCGTGATTGGCTGTGGGCCAGGAGAAAATTAGAAAATTTTCAAAAAAAATTTTTGAGTCACTGAAAAGAAAAAAGGAACCCAGCCCCTCTGCCGATGCCTCATGCATCACGTGGCAATACCCTAATTGGTTGCAGGAGGGGCGGTGGAGGAAAATTAGGAAAAATTTCCCAAAAAATTTTCAAAATGCTAAGTTTAAAAAGGGCTCCGCCCCTTCGCAAAGCCTCCTGGTGCCATTGGCAAGCCTCTGATTGGCTGTAGGCGATGGGGTGGCAGAGAAAATTTTAGAAAATTTTCCCAAAAATTTTCAGAAGCCCTAAGGGAAAAATTCAGGCTCGCGAGCCCACAAAGGAAATTTTTCCCAAAATGTTTTTTTTTATGCCAAGTGAAGAGAAACTTCAGAAGGCCATAACGTTTGATAGAGAGATCAGTTTTGGGAAAACAAGGACTTTTTGGAAATCATCTTGACATCCTCTTTGCATAATCATTAATTTTATATTTTGATAAAGTTTAAGGGGTTAATTTCATGAAAACGTTCTGCAGGATTTTATAGTGCGAACTGGTAAATTTTAACTTGTAATTTTATTCAATTTGATCTTCTTCCTCTCTCAACATGTCAAATAGACATGAAGAATTGTTCTTAGAATGGATTTAAGGAAGTATTGTGAAGGTCAATTTGTCTTGATTGATTTGCAATTTGAAATTTCCATTTCTTGACAGAAAACAACAGCAAAACTGTGAAAGGGTTGGGCCCAATTTTGCTAAGGTTTTGAAGAATTTCTTAAGTGTTTTAGTCTACTTGGAATTCGTTTAGGGAAAACTACCTCAATTTAATTGTTTCATTTGTTATTTCCTTTGTTGTAGGTTTGGTCTGTGTATTTTGGATTAAATAATTGCCAATTTTAAAATTACAAATACAAAGATCAAATTTTAAAGGGTCTATTTGCCATTTTTATTCTTCCAAGTATTATTATACGTTCCAATTCCAAGTCTAATACATTTTAGTTTGATTTCAATCAAACTATTCAAACCAATAATGAATTTCTGATTTCCAATTTTACACATTTTAAAAGACAAGTATTATATTTTTCTCACATGCATTTCTTCCTTTCAAACAGAGATTCAAATACCATTGGAATGATTAGATTCAATAAAAATGCAATTTGAGAAAGGTAATACATTCATTTATTATTCCAAACAGACAACTTTGTACAACTTCTTTCTTTTATTCCTTCCAAAAATCATATATTATATGACAGGTCAGAATAATACATTTTCTTCATCATATTTCCTTTTCCATTTTCCAAACAGGGATTTCATAGTGTATACTAAACACAAATACTTCCAATGGAATAATATCATATAAACATAAAAACATTTCTATTAATTCAATGAAACTCTTACAACTCCTTTCCACTTATTATCAAAATTCAAAATACAACATACACGAATACATTGTTTCACATTCTTCCTAAAACAGAACTAATAAAGTATAACTCTTTTACATTTCAAATTTACAACTTTAATTGTCAATACAACATATTTCCTTATTTACAAAACATATACAAGTTCATCCACTTCAAAGTGGGAAAGGTTACAATAAGATTTCATTTCACAAGGGACTATCAAACTGTTTTTCTTTTCTCATCTCTAGGACAACGACATGCATTCTACTCATTCTTCCAATTTGATCACAACAAAGAGTAGGGGAAAGGCAACTCTCTCCACCCAACCAAGACATCCAATGAAGAGGAGAAGCCATCCTTCTTCATTGGCCCCCGATCCCCAACCATAATGCAATAAAAGATGTGATTTAACTCATGGCAGACAAGGCTTCCACAAACACACAAGCAATCTTTCAACATTTTCAAATAAAAAACATAGTTCAAAGTAGAATGTAGTTTACAACTACATTAAAGCATAACAAACAATACTGAGGCTTCCATCAAGCAAGCCAAAGGAGCAAAAACTATGGGGAATCTACTTATGCCTCCCAATGGGAAATGGGTATCCACCTGATAATAAACCGCAAATATAAATCATCTCTGACATATCCTTATGCCCCCCACCACCCATTATCCCTCCTTATTCCCCCCACAAATTTACTTATGGCACCCCCATAACAAGTAAGAAATGCAATGCCATTTATTTTCCAAGGTAGAAACCCAATCCCAACTCCCTCTATGCTAATTCTGATGCCACTGACATTCCCTTATGCCCTCCCACCCCATATGAATTCCCCATAGCCATCTCCTACACCATTCCTAGGCAGTCTAACCAAACAACCCACAAACATTCTAAAACATTCACACATTAACATTTACATTCATAAAGAAATAAAATCAGTATTTCAAGAGCCAAGCTCTCTACCTCTCCATGGTAGGAGTTGTCTAAGTTCCAAATAAGCAGTTGTTTCAAAGCCAAAATAAAGTCTCAAAAATCAGCCAATGTTCAAGTATTCCACATGCTCATCCAATCTGCTCCAAAATCAACAAGAGCTCCCAAAATAGCCAAAAGGAAAATTCACACCCCCAGAATGAATTCTGCCAAAAGATGAAATGAAGTAACCAAGTAACCCCACAAAAAGCCAAGGCAAGGAATTTAAATTTTATAGGACGAGGGAAGGGAAGAGGATGAGGTGGATCCATGTAAGATGCCACATCACACATCCTCAACTCCAAAATGAAAAGTCAACTTCATTCTCCAAGGAATAATAAATAGGTGGGTGAATAATATGACAGTAAGTACTTACACACTCAAATCCAAGCCCACACCCCACAAGGACTACAAATTAAAAACATGTAAGAAAGTGCAATTAAAACCTACAACTTGACTTTCTCAAAATGCATTAAAAAGGTCTAAATCTTAACTCTCCAACCATAGGTATGGTTGGTAAATAAAATTAAGAGGTATGGGACAAGTTTAACTTATTTTACAAGCCTCCAAAATCAGCCTCCAAGGACAAATTCCAATTTCCAAAGGAGATGAAGTGTTTCATACTCCAAATTCTTACATTTATCTTACACATCACTTACAAAATTTAAACTTATCTTACAACATTTAATACTAACAACTCTGTATAATTACTTTCTTATGTCCCAAATTTGATTGATTAATTAATTCCTAACAATATGATTACTCACATTAGTTTACCACCAAATTAATGAATAATGAAAGGGTCAACATGCACCACAAAATAAACACATGCAAACATTAATAAAAAGCAACCAAATAAATAAATACACATAACCCTTTGGTCACATTTAAAGGTGATCCCCCCCATGGGAATCCCTAACACAATCAAACACATAAACAAATACAAGTTGTCATGGTGACCTTGTTGAATTCATCTAGAATTCTAATGTGGTTGGTCTCCAATCCCCCGATGTTTGTTGTGATATTTTAACCTGCAAAACACAAATACCTCCTTTAGCCTCGTGGCGATATCAGAACATCCCAATATAAATATAAATATATATTCCAACATCATCCTTTAGATATATAAATTGCATCAACATCCAAGGCAACCAACGAGATCATTTGTAATTTTACTCAACAACTATATCATTATCAAATAAATTTTCATTTCTAGGTCTACTCAATATATCCAAGTGTCACATGTTCGAACAATATCCATGGATATAACCATGTCAAAAAATATATCATCATCAATGTATCAGAATGCCTCTAATAATCATCATGCATTATATATAAATCAAAGCCAACAAAAATCCATGATCTAACATCTTACACCATACTAAATCGAAACTATGATAATGTCCAAAACATAGTCAATAGTGTCATAATGAATATCAAAATGTGTCGAAGGGAATTGGGCACTACAAAAATAGTATAAGATATACCAAATAAAGTATGATTTTCTTGTGGTCATAATTTGAATTCGGAGGTTGAGTGATTATGGTTTGATTATGCTGAAATAGAGATTGGTTGTTCTATTTGTATACATCCATAGATGTATCTTTGTAGAAACTAGCGGGTAAATCATTGTCAGCTATATTACCATATGCTTGTTGATAAAACATCATGTATATCATTTATTATTTTAGTAATTAATTGCATTAGAAAATGGAGTTAATATTCATGTCAATTCATTTTGAATTGACATCATACCACTACTACAATCTTACAGAACCATTAGCCGTTACTTTCGGATGTGTGGAAATTCATGTTTTGTGAAGTTTAATCATAGCAAGGATGAAAATTATATACTTGGATTTCAATTTGTAAAAGGATGAAATCCTAAAATTTTGATTGAATTTATTGGGATCTTGGACCCATTGTAAATATTTAAACCTCACTATGTGAGAGTTATTATATTGGTTATATAATTCGCCTTACCAACATATGTAATTTATGATTTTAATAAAGAGATAATTACTTTGTGTGTAATAATGTCTCAAAATGAGTAAATGATGAATACCTGAGTTGAGAAATCTTACTTTTCACAAATTGTTAAATATATTTATTTGATAGTAATCAATGTATGAAGTCGATAATGTGACAATTATTGTAACAATCATTTGTCTTTTAATTTCTAAATTTAATAGCTATTTAGTGGCATAGCTAATCAAGGGAATTATATATATATATATATATATATATATATATATATATATATATATATATATCTATATATCTATATATCTATATATCTATATATCTATATATATATATATATATATATACATATTTAATTCAGCATTTCAATAAACTTGGTGTTATTATGTTAAGATTGTAAATCCTATTGTATAGAGAATGGAAGATTACCATTATAAAAAGGTAATTTAAAGTTAAAGAATCAAACATCATGAAATGAGAAACTAAATGGGATGGTAAACAAAGGAAAAGATCCATTAGGCATATTAAGGGATAAGTACATGTGGAATGCAAATATAGTTACATTTTAGCATAATGAACGTACTTATCACATGATGATCCTAGTTGGACTTTGGCATCTATCACAATATAAACTCTTGCAAGATAGGTTAAATTGGAAATAAAATATAAACAAACTATAAAGATATAGATAACTATGAAAGGGATAGTTGTGAGGTGGCGGAAGACTTACAACTCATAAGACTAGTGTGTTGTCTTGAGTTTAGCCGAAACCTGCATGGCAGATAACTTTGGCCAAAGTAATGCATTGATGTTTGTGCATTGTCTGATCACCTAAGTCCTTCGACTATAATAAAAATTGTTTGTAACCTGATCATTGGATGTTGAACACTGAACATGAGGTAGACAATGGTCAGATACAAGAATATGAAGCCAGGAAATTAGCTTCGTGGTAGACCCAAGGACTTTCATAGAGTTCCCATGACCTTTAAAAGGTTGAGCCGAAATGCTAGTAAGCATTGTCACTCGAAGTAGTGACGAAGGGAGATTGTGGAGATCTAGATACACCCTTCTCAACTGCACATGGCTTACATGGATGTTATCAGATAGATCAAAAGAACCAATTTGATTAAATAAATCTGTACGATTGCAGCTGTGTAATTTGTTTTAATGTTTAAAAAAAAAACAATCCTTGTTTTCTAGCTCTTGTAATTTTTAGTGTTACACTCAAGCCAAATCTCAAATCTAATAATCATGCAGATAAATTATCGATATAAATCATGATGAAAATATGACTATAAAATATCAATTGAATAAAATTCCACCAAATTTATTCCACCAATGATACATAAAAGTACAATCCAAATGTCAACAATATGTAACTCAAAAATCACGATCATTATTGAATCTTGTATAGTAACAAAATATATTAGTCTACAACATCATAATATCCTCATATCAATAACATTCATCAAAGCAATGAAGAACAAGAAGTAATGTTGACAATACTATCAATGTGAGTCTCACACGAAACTTGCTAAGTCAGGTTAATTTGTTCCAAATAAGGACGACAAGATATCTACATGTATTTGAGAAATTAACCCATATAAACATTATCCTAATATAGTTGGAATATCCTTAGATTACTCATATCCACCATACTACTCAAAACCAAGTGGTGAGGGTATGGGTGGTAAACTAGTTTCACGAATCTTGCACACCTTCATACCAAGGCCAAGGTGTCACAAAGGGAAACAACCAAGTCACTATGATTTTATTTAAATAATTCATGATAATAATCTCTTAAGTTTCTCCAACATGAGCTAATTATCAACTCAATCGTTAAGTAAGGGAGTGAGAACTGGAGGGCAGCTAAAGTAATCCAATATGCTTTGTGGCGTTATGTTTATTCATGAGGTTCATACACAAGGCATAATGTAGTCATGGAAACTGTTCATGTCGTCTTACACCAATTGCTTAGGACATTATTATAACTACTCGAGCTTGATGGGATATACGTTATTTTCGTAAACTACTAACAAAGTCTTCCAATGTATGAGTGGGATCATGTGCTTTAATGTCACACTATGCGCTAAAGGATTCCCACAAGTAGGAAATCATGGAAATGAACGTCTTTTGTGTCATTCAGATGTTGTTATCTTTTTATTCAAGCGATTGACAAGAGAAAAGGCCTCAAGTTTGTTATTCAAATTATCTTCTAGGATGTCGAGAGTCACTTCGACCTTGAAAAGGCTATGATGTTGAAATTATTAGTGTGTATTGATAGGAGGAAGAGAATGTACGGGAAACATAATTGTCAGCAATAACACATAATTGGAATTGGGGAAACAGAATTACGGGATAGAATTGAATGGTTGTCGTCCGCTGAAAAATATTGTTGGTCATAATTTCACGTCATGTCCTGTCGATTGCCGGGCTGCTGCACAGTCCACTTCAGTCCCCATTCTACAAGAAGTTGATACAGGCCAAGTGACTAATTTAGAGTTAAACATATTTAATATTATTGCAGGATCACCCACACCGTGCCATGCGTGCTTAGGGAGACAGACAAATGGTAATGAAAAATAAGCTGGTAGCTAATGGGCTCAAGTTTTACTTTGCTGCCACTCCAGGCTATATACAGCCCCGCTACTGATCCACAGCCTTGTCTCGCATCCCAGCGGGAAAGAGAATTAATGTAAAGCAAAAAGAAGCGAGGCAAACACAAGCTGGGACAAATGGAAATGCAGATAGTAGCCACAAAAACTCGAATGTATTTGTATCTCCCCATGTATCTCAAGTTGGCAACAGTAGCGTTTTCTTTCCGAAGTAAAGTTAAACATATGGGGAGGAGTTCTCTTTTAAGTCTGCAAAGAAGGGGTACAAATATAATACATGGCGGCGCAGTTTTCGGAATTTCAGTTTTCGTTTTAGATGCTCATTTTGTTTTGGCGACAACACGACACTACAAATTCGACGCGAGAAATATCTCTTTATAAAGTTTTCTTCAGTGCTATTGAATGTCTACAACGCTTCAATTTAATTTTATGGTGCTTTTATGAGACTCGTAGAAGACCATCTGTTTGAATTCATTGATTCATTCTGTATGTTATTTGCAGATACAAACGAAGAATGTGTCTCGTCTTTGCCATACGAAATCTGTGATAACTGTGAACGGGCAGTATCCAGGACCTCCAATTGTTGCTCGGGAAGGAGATCGAGTAGTGGTGAATGTAACAAATCACGTCACCAACAATGTTACAATCCATTGGTAAGTTACATATAAAGAATGACGATGAAATAAGTTTCTTCTGCCCGTTGTATGCAATAATTCACGTTATAATGTCTGTAAATTGTCTATATACATGAAAGAATAATTTTGTATATCTATTTCAGGCATGGAATTCGGCAGCTAAGATCTGCATGGGCGGATGGCCCTGCTTATATCACTCAGTGTCCGATTCGAACTGGGCAAAGTTATTTGCTCAAATTCACCATCAAAGGGCAGAGAGGAACTCTGTTGCGGCATGCTCACATTTCATGGCTGCGAACAACTCTGTATGGACCGATTATTATCTACCCCAAAAAGCGTGCTTCTTACCCATTCCCCAAGCCCATCCACGAAGTTGCTATTCTCTTCGCTAAATCACAATGACAATGACTTTCTGTAATTGCGGATCATTTGAACCCATTGTACAAGTACATGTTTTAAAATTCAATATTGATTTTGGGTTGCAAAGTGCAGGGGAATGGTGGAATGCAGACACAGAGACAGTTATTAGTCAAGCACTACAAAATGGCGGGGGTCCAAATGTATCGGATGCATACACAATTAACGGGCTCCCTGGACTCTTGTATAATTGCTCTGTCAAAGGTGAGGACGCTCATGTTCCTTTACATGCTTTGTGTTATAAGCCTGTGCTATGTCTTGAATGTGTAAGCCTGTATAATTTTTAATATGTTTTATCTTGCTTAGTGTAAGACTGTGTTACTTATGGCTTGAATGTGTACATTTACATGCAGATACATTTAGGCTGAAAGTGACACCCGGAAAAACATACCTTCTTCGCATAATAAATGCTGCTCTCAATGATGAATTGTTCTTCGCAATTGCCAATCACACGGTAACTGTAGTCGAAGCGGACGCAGTGTATGTCAAGCCTTTCCAAACTGATGTTATTCTCATAACTCCAGGCCAAACCACAAACGTGCTCTTGACGGCCAAATCTCAAACTGCACCAAATGCCACATTTATCATGTCTGCACGGCCTTATGTTACCGGCACTGGAACTTCTATAACTCAACGACAATTGGAATTTTAGAGTACGGCTCAAATTTAACAGCATCTTATTCATCCTTATCGTTCCCAACACTTCCAGCCCTGAACGATACTTCATTCGCTGCCAATTTCAGCCGAAAGATAAGAAACTTGGGCAGCAAGAAATTTCCAGCGGCTGTTCCTCAGAAGGTGGATAGACAATTCCTATTCACAGTAGGGTTGGGGCTGAATCAGTGTCCGAAAGGACAAACATGCCAAGGTCCCAACGGAACTAAATTTGGAGCCTCCGTGAACAACATATCCTTCGTTCTTCCCACCACCGCTCTTCTTCAAGCGCACTTCTTCGGCCACGCCTCCCAACAACACGCGGACACTCAACGACACGAAGGCGAAAGTGGTTCCCTTCAATTCCAGCATACAGCTAGTTCTCCAAGGCACCAGCATTGTTGGACCAGAGAGTTATCCTCTCCATCTGCACGGCTACAATTTCTTCATAGTGGGCCAAGGTGTCGGAAACTACAATGCGACTACTGACCCCTCTAATGTTAATCTGGTGGATCCCCCTGAGAGAAACACAATTGGAGTTCCCAAGGGAGGTTGGGTGTCTCTCAGATTCCGGGCCGATAATCCAGGTATTCGTCCTATATTTCAATGGATTTTCTTGTTTTGAATATAGGATACCCTAAATAATGAACGAAAATGCACCTGTGCAGGTGTCTGGTTTATGCATTGCCATCTCGAGGTGCACATAAGCTGGGGATTGAAGATGGCGTGGGTTGTTTTGAATGGAAATGGAAAATCGCAATCTCTTCCTCCTTCTTCCAAAGATCTTCCCTCCTGCTGATACACTTCGTATCTATGCCACGTCTAATACTATAAATATTGTGCTTGTTGACAATACACACCTGTTTTGCGCATTCCACGCGAATATAGGGATTGAATAAGGAATGCGGCGTGATATGAAATAAGGAGAGCTTTCAGTTTTTATTAATTCTGTGTGGTGAGTATTTTGTATCTGTTCGCATCGCCTTGTTTGCTTTGCTAACCGATTTCATTGCTGCTCCTGCGGCTTCGAAATAATAAAAAGCTATATTTTTAGTATATGTAATTGAATAAAATGTATTTTCTTATATTAAATTTCACCCTTTTTTTTTCACTAAGGATCAAGGTTTTTTTTACTGCGTCCTATATAGATACAAAAAAGGCCGAAATGTCAGGATATAACAATGAGGAACAAAAGAAAACCAATTAAAATAAGTACCCCAACTGCGAAACCAGAACACAATTAAGGACTGAAGAATCATTTCATAGGGTGTAGAAATGGGGTGACCATTATCTCCAATAGTGGCAAACTTATTCCTTGAATATCTTGAGACCAATGTCTTTATATCATTCGTATTGAAACGAGACTAATGAGATAGGTTTGATGATGACACTAATACCAAATGGTTGCAAAAAAATTAGGAAAATGAAGAAAACAATAAGTTTCATTTCCTGATGGAAAATTTAAATTGGATATCTACCCAGATTTATTAACTGTGTAAAGAGAAGAAAATAATATCTTGCCTTTTCTTTATCATGTCCTACTGACTAAAAATTTATAGGGATATTTGTTCTAAGAAGATCATAAGAAAAAGACACATGTGGATTTATACATTCCAAAAGATTGACAACATCACCCTTTCCATAAGAATGTGGTTCATGTCTCCTCGACATGAAGAGAACTTGAGATATTGAACTCCGAGGACATATTACGAGGAAACAACATAGCTTAAGGATTCTTTTACAAAAATGTTCATAAAAATAGGAAAATGAGAAAGCTTTCCACAAGGCTTCACTTAACAAACAAAGAATTAAGAATGCAAACAAATAGAACTCCGAGATCACCATTTCATACATCTACGATGTTTTTACAAAGTCTAATTAACATAGCGAGTTGGGTTGATGTACAAAATATTTTCATACTACTAAACATGCTTCATACTTTCTTCCAGTAAACCAAAGATCCAATATAAGATCCTGTAAGTTATAAGTGATTTTACATTGTTCATTCTTCATGTGGAAAACTGTACGTAAGTATAACAATGAAATCTCTCCAAATTAGACTTAAAAGAACACTTGAGAGACATTCTTCACACTCATATGGATACTTCTACCCTTCGTTAACACCCCCATGTTACCAAACAACATGTGAGAATGAATAAGGTGAAAATAATGGTTAGACATGAAAATTATCAGAAAATAAAAGTAAAGGAACCTATTGATATACAAAACACCCGTCAACGTAAACAGAGACATGGGTATCTAACCATACGATTCTAAGGATTGATCAATATTGGTGCTTGCATAATAGTATTAATGATGCTTTTGAATTAATCTTTAGCTTCAGGGTTCATTTAGTTTTGACATCCTATTTCAAAATGAGGTTTAGTGGTTTTAAAATTTCTACAAATCCTAAAATAAAATTATGTACAAAATTAATCTTGCCAAAGAATGATTTCAATCCCTTTTTTTCTATTTGGAAGTGAAATTTTAGAGATAACACCTTTTCTATTAGTGTATATAGACACACCTTCCTTGGTTATTAAATGACCAATAATTTTACCTTTTGTTACTCCAGAAATTCTCTTATTAGATTTTAAATAAATTCCATATTGTCTAAATATTTCAAGAACCTTTTCCAAGTGGTGAAGACGTATTGTGACCTATTCTAAGTAAAAACTATCAAATCATCCATGTAAAAAATTATGCATTTTCAAACTAATCCTATAAAAGAAAATCCCACAACTCTCTAAAATGTAGCTCTTTGATTGCTACATCTACATGACATTATTTTATATACACATGTACCCCCACTTAGTAGTTGAAGAAGTTTTAGTTCTAACCTATTTTGTTTTCTAGCACATATTATAAGAATCCAACTAGAAAGGGTATCAGACTATTTGTATAATTTATTCTAAGAATTGAAAAGGATAACTGTATTTTTGTCTCTAAGAATTATTTATTCAAAAAAAATTATGAAATCTTACACACAGGTGGCTAATCTTACGGGAATATGTATTTCTTAGAACTAAGTTTGCCACCCAACAATTAATGTGGTATATGATCGCGTACAATATGGAAAACCAATACCAGCTGCCAATGCATGTTTCATACCTCTTGAGCAAGCTGGGAAAGGTGTCAATCTTAGAGGCCGAGCAATTATCCCCAAATCCGTGTATAAAAGGTTTTCCCCTTTTTTGGTTCATGGGTCTGTGTTTTCTCTCTATTTTCATTTTCATGGGTTTTCATTTGTATCTATATTTATTTTTTCTTGCGTTAGAAACTGAATCTTTCTGAGGTCTTTAGCATTTTGCATAAAATTATTTGTTTGAGACTGTTATTGATGATGTTACCTTTGCTGCCACATCCATGTTGGATAATTTGAAGCAGGTTAACATGTGGTTAAACTTAATCCCCCTTTTGATTCAAGAATTTGCATTGCGCCCTCGAATGATATCTAAAGTAGTTAATGGGAAACAGATGTCATGAACTCATTGATGCACATGTCAGAAATAGGGGTATTATTGTGCCCAACTCGTAAAGCTTGATTAGCCATATTCATCATATCATTTGATCATTGTCTACTTGTTGAACCAATGAAGCCAGTGCCTCAAACATGTGCAAAAATCATGAAGGTAATCTCCATCTCTCTCTCTCATCACTAAAAAGACCCTCGCAAAGGATTTGCCTCAATCCCCTTCAAATCCTTGTCCAAAGTATTAAAGACCACCTGAGATTTGATCTTGTAAATTAGGACTTCTACAAAGGATCATATATGTCTTAAATAGGGAATCTACACTATGAATATCTTCTTTCCTTTTCCAATACCTAAAGGAATCGGTAGGCAAATAAAATCCTTCAATATCCATTTGCAGGCAGAAAATTTTATTACTTGATATTTCATGTGGAACTTGGAGCTTGTTATTCAAAGGTTGTTGGTTTTTCTGAAGCCTATACCCTACCCCTACCTATAAATTTTTATTGTATGGGACTCCTCGAGCCTATATCCCTAAGAGCCAGAGCCATACTCACTTAATTTGTTGGCATGTTAATTTTCTCATCGCCAATCTATCACACAAATAAATAGGATAAAAACCATTACCCTTAATCAGAACCTTGTTCCACAGTCTAAAAATCCATCTAATTCAGAACAGGAGGAAGTTTCAGTAATCATGGTGTAGAGGAATCAACTTTGAAAGTACATTTTCCTTTCTCATTGGTGTAAATAATGTAGAGGTACCATAAATTAATAAACAAATTAAATTCCTTTCATTGAGATTATATGGGTTATTTCATCTCTATAGAGGTAGTGATACTATTGGCTAAACTTTCTGGGGAAGCCATTTCATAATCTGGTTCCAAATAAATAATTTTATTGTGTTCCTCACCTAGTTATTGGGGTGATATTATTTGCATTTTTTACAAGGGAAAATTTCCACCATGAATTGTTACATGTTAAACATATGGTTGTAATTGAATTGTCAATACCTCCTGTTAGATTGGAAAATGAAACTGAAAATTTAGTAGCCATGTATCTATTCAATGTATTATATTATTATCTACTCAATAACATTCCATATACATCTGGGATTTCCTATACTTGTATATCAATGTCTTATTAGAATCTATGCTTAGCAACTAGCTGTATGTGGGACATTCAATATCTCTCCTACCACAAGAAATTCATATTTATCTAATTGGAACACAAATACAATTGGTTTAGTAGGTGTTAAAAACCCGAATTTTGGCTAAAAAACCCATGGGCATAACGTTGGCTGAAGCCCCTAATCTACTAGGAAGTTATGAATATTGTTTCCAAAGATATTGATTGTTAATAGAAACGGAATTATTATTTTTTTTGTGAATTTCCATATTTGTTTGGGATTTCCTTCTTTCTGTTAGATGTATATTTAATAAAAAAAGGAATTCAATAAGAGGCATCATTTCTCATACAATACTCAAGCTATGGGCTCAAGGATTTTGGGATGATAATTTTCTTTTAGAGCGAGCTTGCAGGCATCTAGGGAAGAAATATTGTATCCTCCTTTAGGTCGAAATAAGGATGAGTCCTCTCCTTCTTGTTTTTTTAAAGTTAATCCATTGGAGTAGATTTAAGCTCATTATTTTTTTGTGGAGGAGGATTATTACTAGAATGTGGATCAAATGTAGAGTTTTCCAATTTGTTGGGAGGAGTTGACTTATTCAATGGATATTTTTCTTTGCTTCTAACTGCATAATACCATTTTTTGTATTGTTGGAGACCCATCAATTCAATTATTTCATCTTTTGGGTCTCTTAACTTCTTCTAAAAGGTTTAAGGCGATTGCCTCAAGCGACTTTGACACTAGTTGAGTTAATGATGCAATTGTTGTACTATGATTCAGTCTAGGGGTTACCTTCAGGCTTAGAATGAATTCTTAATAAGAAAATTTATCCCATTGAATATATCAAAATGTATTTTAAAATTCCCTCTGACATAGGCCACATGGTAGACTCACTATGATTGTTGGTATTATCCGGACCGTAGTGGGGAATACATTTGGAAAATCTAGTTCCATGATGTTGATTTCAAGAATCCTAAGTTTGAGAATTTTCAGGTTCCAAACTTGGAAGGTTTTGAGAGCAGTTGTACCTCTAATGAGGTGATAATCTTGGGGGATTTTTTACTACCTATATTTCTCATGACAGTTAGATCTAATTTTTTTTTTGACCAAAATCCTAAAAGTTCATTAGGCCATAGCTTTTGATAGCAATCTCATCTTTGGATAAAATCTAGGAATCATTTGGAAGCTAATTAAGGAGGTGTATTAGAATATTTAGGGATAACTGCAAGGGTATGAGATTTAATAAAATTTATTCTAATGTAATAACACTACTGCAGGCTCAAATAGGTAGAAATAGTAAATATGAAAGATCAAGTAATCATGACAGAAAAGATTTGTAGAATGACTCACCCTGTCAACTAGAGTTGGGGAAACTAATTCTGGATTAGAAACTGTTGGAAATTAGGACACATAGTTTCACATTCAATTCAAGCTTAATTTTTACATGCCATCAGACAAAGAAAAATAACATACACAAGCAACTAAAACGATTTTGAAATGTACAAAGAGACAAGATTTATTCCTTAAGTGAAACTAAAAATGGGAGAAAACCCACTGATAACAAAGAACTAGCTTAGGAAAATAATGTTCCCACAAATGTTACATTGATTTCATGGTTTTGTAACTCCCATTTCAGAGGAAGTATTTTCCATTGTTTAAAAATCGTAAAATTTGCAATCTTGCATTATCACAGTGATAGGGATCTAGTTTTCATCTTCCAAAGGTGGCAAAACCATGATCCAGTCCATCCTGAGACATTTATCTCGTGGGACAAACCATCTTGCATGGATAAAATACAAGAATTTGATTTCTCATGTTAAATATTTTAAAAGTACAGAGCTTCCAATAAAATACACTGAGCTTCTATGGCTATCCCACTGAGCAACTTTCCAAACAGTGGATCTCCACCCAACCAAGAAATCCAATGTGCACCAGAGAAGAATCCTTCCCATAGTGTGATAGTTGTGCAGATATGTGGGAGGTCAATGGCCCTGTTATCCAAAATTCACCCCTCAAGGTAATTTTGATAACATGCAAAATTCTTTAGCCCAAGCAATTATATTGATTCAGGGCAAAAGTCATGTTTCTAGGGTCCCCTCATATTTTTCTAACTCCCCTGTCCAAGAGGAAGAGAGTAAGTTCTGAGAAAATGTGAAAAAATTGCAAAAAGGCAAATAGGTCGATCCAGAAAAAATCGTGAAAAATGGCTAAGTCCTGCTCCTCGCAATAGTCAGGACATGTGGGACATCTGGCGCGAACCGGCCGAAAGGCCGAAATCAGGCGGTCTGAAACGCAGCATTTGGGACAAATCGGGACAAAAGGGATGCGTGGGACGCGAAAAGCCGATTCGGCCGAAAGAGGAAAAAATTGGCTAAGTGTTGAAACTCGGGACATCTGGACAAAAGTACGTGAACCGGCCGAACCGGCCGAAATGAGTCACAGGCAGTCCGAAACAGTTGGGACATCTACGGGCCAGAAATAGGCCGAACCGGCCGAACCGGCCGAAAAGGGTCAGTCAGTCCGAAGGCAAATGGGACAAGTGGGCCAAATGAGGATGCCCGAACCGGCCGAAATCAGTCGGCCGAAAAAAAACAGGTCCAAAATCAAATGTGACCCCTGGGATGTCCGGCGCGAACCGGGAACCGGCCGAAATACGTGATGAAGCCAAACAGTCCGAAAGCCAATTGGGACACTGGGTCTTCGGCTAAATGAGGGACATGAACCCATTTCCGGTTCGGCCGAAATCAGTCAAGACAGCACTGGGACATCCAGAATGAATGGGACAAAAGGAGCCCGAAGGAGCCGAGGACCAATCAATCATGACACGTGTCAGAGGAGGAAAAGTCAACATTTGACCCGTGGAACTTCAAACGGCCATAACTTTTGACTCCGAGCTCCGATTTTCATAAAATTGGACTTTCTGGAACGAGCACGACGTCCTCTATTTACAAAAATAAATTTATTAATTTTAATGAGGATAGATATATTTAAATAAAGGAAATGTATTCGGCTCCAGTCAGTTAATGCTCATTCCCGTCAAATGACAGAAAACGCCTGCCAGGCCCAAAATAGCTGCCCGCACTCAGAAGGCCATAACTTTTGCATTTCTCAACGAAATCGCACAAAATTGGTACCGTTGGAATCGTGGTTCCGAGCCCGATGCACAGAAATCAAGAAATTCCAGATTTGATCAGAAATTGATTGATATTTTTAAGAAAACGTGGCCGGGTTCAGAACAGTGTTTTATTTGGTAGCTGGGAGTGCAATTAAGAGGCATGGTCATCATTCTTTCTCTGCTGCAGCACATGGGACAGTATGGGGAGCCTTTTGCAAGTAATGTATACCCATTCCACTCAATTTAATGCCTCTTACAGGTGGTTGAAGGACAGATTTCGGGATTTCCATTTTCCCTTCTCTTCTCCTTCTCATTTTTTCTATAAATTGGAGTGTTGGGCTCATTGTAAAGGGAGAGTTTTTGGGTAACAAAGCTCTGTCAAAATTGCTTTGTGAAGCCAGTGTGTTGCAGGCCCTTGTAGTGGACTCCTTGCATGGTGATCCAGGCCCTTATCTTGTAATAGATTGAACTGTGCATATCATGAAGCAATAAAATACAAGTTTGTGGATGTATCTTCCCCTGTTGTGTTTTCTTGCATTCTTCTTGCCCCTTTTATCTTTCTACAAGAATATTGTGTCTATTTATTATGTTCTTGCAGGGATTCATTATCATTGTGTATGCTTGGAATATTATTGTGAATGCATTTTGCTAGATTATGGTGAACTGTCATCACCTCTTCTAGTGTGCACTTTGCCTCTGTATTTCACACATTTGGAGACTACTCTCCCATCCTCCTTTTCTGGTGTATCACCGCTTTAGTGTAGGCTTTCATTTTATGCATTCTCTCTCCCTGGTCCCTTGGAAATTTAGATTAGAACAGTTAGCTTATCCTGCATTAGAGTAGATTGTGGCAGGTAGTTTAGGAGCAAGAACCAGCTTTCTCTGGAGGTCTGTCTCAAGTAGCAAGTCCCACAACTTGGAGATAGTACCCATGTTATCCAATCACACTGGATGCTTAGAGTGATCAAACTAGAAATCTGATCAACATCTAGGGGTGCTGTGATTCGGTGATAACAAGAGGATTTGTAGGCAACACTCACCTCCCAACCTTTATTCTATTGAGCAGAAGTATCTATACTCCTCATTGGCAGCCCCAACCATAGTAGAATAAACAATGTTTACAACCAATGGCTACTTACAAATATGCTTCCAATTACAGGTGATAACACAACATTTCAAGTAAAACAAGCTCTAGAAAAATACAACAACATAATACAATATTTCTCTCATCAATCCCAAGGGAGTAAAAAAATGGGAAAACCAACTCCTTTTAACTCCCAATGAGATAGGAGTTCCACCTATGGAATGAGCAAGCCTCCAAATACACAACCTCATTCCTTATGAAAAAATACACAAAGTATAGCAAGTCCCTTCATGCTCTCCCTAAATGCGGAACTTCCACAAGTATGCAACATACAAGAATTATTTTCCAAGGTGGGGCACCCAACCCAAAATCCCTCTCAAAAACTTGAAATAAACTCTTATGCCTCCCTACAAAAAACTATAACCAATTTATTCCCACTCCCACACCATCCCTTAGGAAATCTATACAAAATACACAAGCATAGCAAAAACCTTTTATCTCCCCAAGCACATATGAAACATCATACAAATATAAAAAAAATTAACTTTAAAAAGAGTTTAAGCTCTTACCTTTCCATGGTGGACCTTGATTAAGGCTAAGACCCAACCAATAGTTCCAAGCTTTCCAAAGTATAACTATTTCTTTGTCACAAAAAAACAAGTAATTGAAAAATAATGGCAAAGGAAAAAATCCTCTTTCCCAAAATGCAAGAGCTAACAAATAATGAATTTGTCCAAAACAAGTAAGGCTTTCAAGAATTGAATAAACCTTCAGAAAAAACTCTAGAAAATTCCAAAATAACAAGGGCAAAATGAATGAGTGGCTCCATGTAGGATGCCACATCACTCATCCTCAACTCCACCTCAAAATTCAACCCTCAACCTCCAATGCACAATTAGTAAATTAAGTGGGTGAGTGAGGATATGACAAGCCTCTTACACACACTCTAAGCCCACACCCCATAAGGACAAAATTAAAGACTCATGTAAGAAAAGTGCAATTAAAATGCAACTTTTTGACTTAAAAATCACATAATGGGGCCTAATTTTGTTTCCCCCCAACCATAGGTAGGTTGGAATAAAATTTAAGAGGTGTGGGACAAGTTTAACTTGTCCCACAAGCCTCCAAAATTGGCCCTTAAGGCCAAATTTCGAATTTCCATGAAGGGTTAGAGTGTACACACTCAAGTAAAATATTTACTCAATTATAACACAAATCCAAGAGCCATCTAGTCTAATAAATAAATACTTTCCTTTTATGAACAATATTAATTAATTAAAAGAACATGATAATCCCATTAATGATAACACATAAATTAATGACTAAATAATAAATGGTAATGAATTACATGACTAAAATAAATCACATGGTAAACATTAAGTAAAAGAAACTAACATAAAAGACATACATAACCCCTTGGTCACAATTCTTAAGGTAATCCCCCCCATGGGAACCCCTAACGTAACATCCCAACAAACATACACAACAAATACATGTTGCCATGGTGACCCTTATTGAATTCATCTAGAAATATTCAATGCTTGTTGGTCTCCAATCCCCTTTTGTTTTTTGTGAATATATTTACCTGCAAAATCAAATAATACCTCCTTCAGCCTCATGGAAACATTAAACATTACTAAGATATGCATATGAAATCATAAATCCAAAATCATCTTCAATATGAAATAAATCATCATCTATAAATTGCATCATATCATTTACAATTTCTAAACTTTTCTATTCTACATTTAATCCAACAATGATCACAACATTAGTTCAATTATCAAGGTCAATACTCATGATGTGACAGACTATCATATCGTATATATATATATATATATATATATATATATAAAACCATCTCAATTGTATATCATCATCAATATCAAATGTCTATAGTAAGTCTCACATGCATCATACTAAAATCAAAATGAACAATAATAGTCCAGTATCTCTAACATCTACATCATGCTAACTCAAAATAATACAATAATATCCATAACTATAGCTAACATGTATCAAAATCAATATAAATGGTGTCAAAGGGAAGTGGGCACTACATCCCCCTCCCCTTAGACTTGACTTCCTCCTGGAAGTCACTAGAACATGTGTGGAAACTGAACTCGTAGAAATGGAACATCCTCCCATGTAGCTGCAGTCTCATCATATATGTCCCACTGAATCCAAACCTGGTCAATCTCTCTGCCTCGAAGGCCCAAGGTCCTACACTCTATAATGTGTATAGGATCCACCATCACCTTCCCTTGATCCTTTACACTTGTAATGAAGTCTAATCTAATACACGAGAAGGATCCGGAATATATCTCCTAAGCAAAAGAAACATGAAACACATCATGGATGTGAGACAAGCTAGGTGGTAATGCTAGACAATAGGCCAAAGGGACTGATACACTCCAAGATCTCAAAGGGTCCCAAAAATGTAGGAGTAAGCTTAGAACCTTTTCCCTAATGGATAGGGCTCTTATGCGGCCTGACATGAAGAAACACCTTCATGCCCACCTCAAAACTACGATCTGTCCTATGCTGATCTGCATACTTCTTCTGTCTATCCCGAGCCTCCTACAATCTATATCAAATCATAACAACCTACTGCTCCATATCCTGTAATAAAGCTAGCTCAAGAGATACCTTGTCCTCTAACCTATCCCAACTCAGAGGTGTCCTGCACTCTCTGTGCCATATAAATCCTGAAAAGGAGCCATGCCTATAAAACTCTGAAAACTATTATTGTAGGCAAAAATCCACCAAGTAAAAAATACTCCTCCCATCTCAACTGATTATCCATGACATACATCCTAAGCATGTCCTCTAAGATCTGATTCACCCACTTAGTCTGTCCATCTATCTTAGGGTGATATGTTGTGCTGAAATTGATCTTTGTCCTGAGGGCATGCTTACATGGTAGTCTAGAAAGTGGGAAGTATAAAAGGATCGGGGTCACAAATGATCTTCCACAAATCCCGTGCAACCTGACAATCTCATCCAAATATACCCGTGCCACTACACTAGCTGTATAGGTAGTCTTCACTGGAGAAAAATGAGTCACTTTTGTCAATTTATCCACTATGACCATGATGGCATCGTTTTGGTATCTCGACATCAGTAACCCAATAAAAGTCCATGGAAATGGTGTCCCATTTCCACTCCAGTATATCATGAGGAAAGAGAAGGCCAACTAGATGTTGATGCTTGGCCTTCACTTTCTGACACTCTAAACAATGACACAAACTGAGCCATGTCTCTCTGAAGTCCCTCCAATGATACAACTATCTCAAAGTGGCATGCATATTCTTCACCCCTGGATGGCCTTAATAGGGTTCACGATGTGCCTCTACAAGGATGTCATGTCTCAAGCCTCCATCTCTAGGAACATATATATGATCTCTGTGCCTAAGAATTCCATCTGTCTCTAGTAAAAATCCATCAAAATTCCCCTCGAGGGGTATCTGAGACTCAATCTCTGCTTTGGCTGTAAGGTAGAAGCTATCATGAGGAAGCTGTTGTAAAATCTTACTCCGTAAATCTATACCCATTGAAGTGTCCATAACCAAATGTCTCCTATCTACTCAAGGTATCTTTAACCACATTCTCCTTCCCTTTCATGTGCTCTATCTCCATGTCATACTCACAAAGAAACTCCATCCAACGCCACTGATGAGCATTGATATTGGGTTGTGAAGAGGTGGCGAAGACTCAAGTGATCAGTCCTGAGTGTAAACCTCTTGCCAAGAAGGAAGTGTCTCCATCAAACCAAGGCATGAACAACTGCCGCAAGCTCAAGATCATGAGTTAGATAATTGAGCTCATAATCCTTGAGTTTGTGAGACTCAAATGCAACTAATTTTGAAACCTGCATCAACACACCTCTAAGTCCTGTCAAAGAAGCATCTGTGTAAATGAAGAACTCACCCTCAGGATTTGGCACTGGAAGAATAGGTTTTTCGTGAGACATTCCTTCAGTATCGTGAAGGCATTTTTCACATTGTCTAACCAAACAAACTTCTTCCCTTTCCACTAAAGGGAAGTGATGGGGTGCGTAACCAAAGAAAAGTCCTACAAAAATATCCTATAATATCCTGCCAATCCCATGAAGCTGCGCACCTCAGTCACACTAGTGGGTGTTGGCCAATCCATAGAAGCTCAAATCTTGGAAGGATCAACTGCGATACCTTCCCTAGAAATGATTTTCCCAAATACTGCACCTGTATCTGAAAGAACTCACACTTCTCCAGGTTCCCATAAATATGTTGCTCACGAAGAAACTGAAGAACCTGGTGAAGGTTCTCCTTGTGCTCCTCACACGTACATGAGTAAATCAAAATTTCATCAAGGAAAATGAGCACGAAGAGATCCAAGAATGTTCTGAACACCCCATTCATCAAAATCATGAACACTGCTGGGGAATTCATTAAACCAAAAGACACTACCATGAACTCGTAGTGGTCATATATTCTACCGAAGGTGGTCTTGTGAATATTATCTTCCCTAATCCTTAGTTGATGATAATTTGACTTAAGAACTATCTTGGGGAATATTGTGGCCCCCTTCATCTGATCAAATGAATCATTATGCATGTGAAAGGGGAGTAACAATTATTTATCATTACTTTGTTTAGATGGCGGTAATAAGTACACAACTATAGAGATTCATCCTTATTTCTTTACAAAAATCACTGGTGGACCCCAAGGGGATAAACTAGGATGGATCAGGCCTTTATCTACAAGGCCCTCAAGCTGCAACTTGAGCTTGTAGAGCTTAGGAGTACACATCCGATAAGGTGCTCGTGAGATAGGCTCTGCGCCGAGAACCAAATCTATGTGAAAATCATCTCATGTGGGGGAGGTAACCCCGGTAGCTCCCCTAGCAAAGACATTAAAAAAATTTCTCAAGATGGGATGATCATCAAGGGATGGTCCAATTAGGGACTCATCCTGCAATCTGTCACTAACTGTAACACCATACATATGAAAACCTTGTCGTACACACCAATTAAGCTATATATCAGAGATGGTGCAACTACAACATGGTCCTCCTGACTCCCTACAATCACTGAATTAACTCCTAGATCATTTGTACATGATATATTCTTATGGTAAGAGTCCACTCTGGCTATGTGTGTAGTCAAAAATTCCATGCCCAAGATGAATCCATTAGAACAAAAAGGAAGGATGCGAGAGATCCGAGGTAGCGGTGAAGGGTCCCAAATCCACTACACACTCCTCATTTCACCACCTATAGTATGTATGAAAGGATGCTCTTGGCTCTAGAAGCCATCTCGTTTCTAACTAGAAGAACACATGCCTCATTTCACCACTGATCACTAGCTCGGAAGTATTGCGATGGTTGAATCAGAAGAACCAAAATAAAACCTCCAATAGCATCTAGGATATCCCACCTAAATGTGTACCTGTGTCTCAATCGGTACTCTGAGCTGGCACTGAGGTGTCTCGACTTGCATAAATCCTATGAACACACCTAATGTCCCCTAACAGTAATACTAGATTAAAGGTCTTACCCTTGTCCATGTTTCTATTCACTGCACAACAATTTATATGGGGGAACACCATAAGAGAAACCTAACCACCTAGGTCCTCTCCAATGGGTGGACTCTAGATGCTCAACTCTAGAGGTCTGTGTTGATGGATACTGATGATCAAACGTGCCTAGTTGCAGATAACTCCATTGATGAACTCTCTACTGACTGAAATATCATGTGCACCTTTTGTCTTAATGGGACCCCTAGGAGGACAGCCCCATACTCTTGTACCCTGGAAAGGCATCAAGGATAGTCTAGGAAGTATAATAACACCTGCTTGATAGCTTCTTCAATCTAGAATGATGACTTGAGTGTGTGGGCATTTTTTAGTTTGTTGACATGAGGTGTTCATTGCAAAATGTTGTCCTTAGATGCCCTAACAATGACGTTAATTAAAGGATCTTTGTCATGTAGGTCATTCGCAGTGACTACAAGAAAATGGGAAAGAGATGTCAAAAACCTAAGAGAGGTTTTAATAGGAAAATGGATATGTCTAGATGTATTTGTCTAGATAATACATTTCCCAGGATGAACATAGGATTTGTGACCTAAATCATCTTGTTAAAGTTTGTCTACTTTTCTCTCACAAGGTGCTTAAGAGACATTTTCATACTCAATGTAGTGGGGGAGGATTGGATTAGTTGGAAAGTCATGAAAAATCTATCCTCTAATATGAATCTCCGTGATAAATACCTAACCCAAACGTCCTGAAAGAGCTCCCATCAATTCGGTACTGAATCAGAGTGGAGCAATTGTAAAATATCCTCCACCAAACATCAACTCCTAACCCTTGACGTTGGATTGAAGGTTTGGTCATGTTGCTATTCACCATAGGACCATGAGAAAATGTGTAGGAAATGGGAGAAACTCAAGAACCAGGCATCTTGTGATGTGGACCTATGTTCACTAGATTAATGTGATGTTTAAATGATAGGATCTCCCATGTGTCATGGTTGTTTGAGAAAACACTCTAGGCAATGTCTGGCGACTTTCATCTCTAAGCAAAGGGCTCCGAGAGACATCATGTAACCGATGTAGCTAAGAAGGACTGGGATAATCCCCTCTATAGAATGACACATATTATGGCGTATACTCAACCATTTGGATGTGTGGGAGATGTCATTTTTGCTCGCTAACTAGGTGAAAATAACGCATTAGATGCCATAACAATGGATGTTAATTACAAATTGTCTGTGCAGGTCCTCCTACGGACCCTGTGACATCGAGAAAATAGGTAGGATATTAACGAAACCTAAGTAAAGTTTTTCATACATATGGATAGGATTGCAAACTACAGGATTAAACAGGATATTCCTAGGTTCTAATATTTGTCAAAGGACCCCTCACTTGTCAAAGTTTGGCTATTTTTTAGATCAAGGCAAGAGTTAGCTTAAAGACATCATCAAGTCAATGTATCTGGGAAGGACCAGGATGGTTACATATTAGGATGATACCTCTAATAGCGTCTAATGGCCCATTAGATGTGTGGGAGCCTCTATTTTGGTTCTATTAGGTTTTCATTTTAGAATATCACCCTACATATAGACGTAAGCTTAGTAAATGAAAATATGTGCAAATTTAATAAATAATTATAATCTAAATTTTAAATGAATTTAAAGTTTTAATTACTCTTAAGGGAATATAGATGTCAATTGTATTAAATGATTAAATATTTTTTTTTTAATTAAAATAGGATCTACAACCATGTTACAAGGCAAACATTTGTCACTAAACAGGTTTTGGAATAATGTCAAATCTACTAGAGTATACTTTCCTTGTATTAATAATTATTAGAGGTCATATGGTCCAAAATTTACGGGTTTATAAATTTCAATTATGTTCAGAGGGAAAAATTCCTCACCATATCCATTCCCTAGCAGGCTTAAATTTTCAAGCGTGGTTTTTATTATAGTTACTACACATTCAAAAATTTTCCCTAAATCACTTTCATTAGATAAGATATTTTCTCACCTTTCCATTGATATAAAGAAGTCCTCCTAACTCCTGATAATTCTCGAGTTATGGGTCGGCGACGGACCTTGGGGTGGAAACTTTGCCCAAAGGGCGAGTCTACATGGCGGGCCGTAGGGGAGATTTAAAGAAACTTTCCCATTGCTACATACTAGTGGAAAAAATAACATTTGCATCCAAGCTTCCATGGGTCCACACGTCCAAAAGGGACACAGTGTGATTTGTCGCTCCTCACATCTGTGAGCACGAAGAGGACATGTGTCAAGCTCTGATTGGCATGGGGAAAATAGATTTGTGCGGGACACATTTTCAAATTTAAGACCGTGTCAAGTTTAACAATGTAAGGGGTTAAAATTGCATGCATACGCTTTGCTAAGACCAAAAAGGATTCTTCCACGTGTCATGCATTTACTAATCTCACTGCGGGTCATCGGGTGGGTGTCGAGATTTGGGGTGAAAATTATGCCAAAAATGCCATGAAGGGCTTAAGAGGGTTAAAGGACGCACCTGCTTCTCTGCCGAGTGCCTCGTGATGCCACATGGCAGCACCCTAAATGGCTACGGGTTAGTGGAACAACGGTGGAGGAAAATTTAAAAAATTTCCAAAATTTTTTTCTAATACACAAAAGTCAAAATGGGATCTACGTTCCCCCAACGATTGCCTCATGACGGCCACGTGGTAGCTTTTGATTGGTTGCGGGATGGTTGTGCGCCGAGTGGGGAAAGTGTTGGAAAATTTTCCCAAATTTTTCCAAAAATGCTAAGTTCAAAAGATGATCCGCCCTGCCCATGTCACCTAATGGAAACAAAGTGGTAACCTCGGATTGGTTGTGCGGCTCCATGCGAAGAAATTTTTGAAAATTTTCAAAAAAAATTTCAAAGCCCCAAGGGAGAAATTCGGGCCGCGGGCCTGCCAAGGAAAATTTTCACAAAATTTTAATTGCAAGTGAATAAAACTCTAGAAGACCATACCATTTTGATAAAGATCTTAGTTTGGGGAGAATGAGGACCTTATAGAAATCTCTCAACGTCCTCCTTCCAAAAAGCTCATTAATTTTTTGTTTTAAAAAATTTAAAAGGGGTCAATTTTAAGGAAATTGTTCATTCATGCTTATACTGGTGTAGAGCTGGTAAATTTATAACTTGTTAGATCTTGTTCAATTTTGATCGTTTATTCTATTCCAACATGTCAAATAGACCTCAGGTAATTATTCTAAGAAGAATTTTATGTTGCAGTTTGTCAAGGTATTCAATTGGTCTTGATTGATTTCCAATTTGAATTTTTAAAACTCTCAGATAGCAAAATAACTGTGAAGAGGTTTGGGCTCCGATTTTGCAATGTTTGAAGTATTTTTCTCTTAAGTGTTTTTAGTCCAATAGAGTTCATTTATATCATAACATGCTTATATTTCAATGTTTTAATGTTGATTAATTGTTTGCAAGTTAAAACTCTACATTTTAAAGGAAGTATTTTCCAGTTCAAAAATTTAAAACAAAGATCAGGATTTGAAAGGGATATTTATCATTTTTCATCTTCCAAATATGGAAATTCATTTCCATTCTAGCCTAAGAAATTTAGTTGATATAAACAAACTATTTAACAAATAAAATGAAATGTATAATTTCAAATTTGAACATATTTCACAAAGAACAAAGTTCCATATATTTCCTTCATACGTATTCCTCTTTCAATTTTCCCAATAGAGATTTCAAATCACAATTCGATGATTAATTTCAATACAACAGTACATATTAAACAAAGGTAGTGCAATATTTTATTGACTTCAGAAAACAATACAACTTTACATCTTTTAATTTCTTGAATGGAAATAACAAATTTCCAAGTTCTTTATTTCAAATGAATAAGAACAGAGTATATCTATCTTTCACAACTTCTAATTTACATACCATTCATAGCTCAATACGAAGTAACTTTCCACTACAAATAATAAACATATCATCCAATTCAAATTGGTAAAGGTTATAATGAGATCTCACTTCACATGGAATTGTCAAATTGTCTTTCTCCTTTACTCCATAAAAACAACCTAAATTTCTCCTTTTGGATCACAACAAAGGAAGAGGAAAGTCAATGCTCTCCACCCAACCAAGACATCAAATTAAGAGGAGAATCCATCCTTCTTTATTGGCCCCTCAATCCCAAACCATGATGCAGTAAAATATGTGATTCAACGCATGGCATCAAGGCTTCCACAAAAAACATGCAAAATTTTCACATTTTAAACACAGTTTAAAACAGAATGTAGTTTACAACTACATTAAAACATACAAACAAGACTAAGGCTCTATCAAGCAAGCGAAAAGGAGCAAGGAACTATGGAGGAAGTTGTTTATGCCTCCTAATGGGGAATGTGGTATCCACCTATAACAAACTGCCAATAGAAAACATCTCCCATATATCCTTAAAACTCCCACAATCCCTCCTTGTGCCCCCCACAAATTTCCTTATGCCCCCAACAAAGTAAAAAATTCAATTCAATTTCTTTTCCAAGGTAGATAACCCAATCCCACCTCCCTCCACATGAATTTTTTTTTCCACTAGAATTCCCTTATGCCCCCCCCTCCACATGGATTCCCGATACCCTTCTCCTACACAATTCCTATGCAGTCTACCCAAACAACCCACAAACATGCTAAAACATTGACACAATAACATGTACATTCATAAATAAAAAGTGTATTTCAAGATCCAAGATCTTACCTCTCCATGAAGGAGTTTTCGTAAGTGCCAAACAAAAAGATTTCCAATGCCAAAATACAGTCCAAAATCAGGACAACCAACATGTATGCAAGGGTCTTCCCAAAAACTCCTTCTAAAAGCAAGAGCTCCACACAACAAGAAAATTCACCCAAAAGGAAGCATTCCAAAATATTCAGAAAACCCAAAACCAAGCAAAGAGTTCCTAATTTAACAAAAGACGGAAGAGAAGAGGATGATGTGGATACATGTAGGATGCCACATCACATATCCTCAACTCCAACACAAAAGTCAAATTCATTCTCCAATGCACAATACAAGAGGTGGGTGAATAATTTGATAATAAACTTACACACTCCAAAAAGCCCACACCCGATAAGAACTGAATTTAATAGAATGTAAGAAGAGGGTAATTATACCTTAGAATTAGTCACATCAAAATGCATAAAGAAGGTCTAAATTCAACCCTCCAACCATAGGTATGGTTGGTAAATAAAATTAAGAGGTATGAGGCAAGTTTTACTTGTCCCACAAGCCTCCAAAATCAGCCTCAAAGGAAAAATTAGAATTTCCAAGAAGGTGTAGGGTTTCACACTCAAAAGTAAACTTGCACATCACTTGCAGGGTCACTTACACATACTTACAATATTTAATAGAAAAGCCAACCAATTGACTAATTACTTTCTTATGACATATTGATTTTTTTAGTTTAACAACATGATTATTCACAACATTAAAACAACATTTTATAACTAATGAAAAAGGTTAAAAGCACCACAAAATAAACACATGTAAACATAAATAAAGGAAACCAAACTATAAGAAATATATAAATCCCCTTGGTCATATTTAAAGGTGATCCCCCCCCCCAATGGGAATCCCTAACATAAAAACATACACACACACAAACAAACAAACACTAATTGCCTGTGGTGACCTTGTTGAATTCATCTAGAATTCCAATGTGGTTGGTCTTCAATCCCCAATGTTTGTTGTGATAGTTTAACCTGCAAAATAAAATACGTCTCCTTCAGCCTCGTGGCCATATCAGAACATCCAACATGAAATAAATATAGTCATAAACACATCTATACATATGAATCACAACAACACCAAGGCAATCAACAATACCACTTATAATTTATATCAACGATATCATTATCATATAATGTCCATTTTCTAGGTATACTCACAATATCCAAACATCACATGTCTAGAAAACATTCATAATATATCCATGTCAAATAGTATATCATCATCCACATACGAATTGTCTCTAATAATCATAATGCATCATAACTAAATCAGATCAACAATAATCCATGGTCCAAAATCTAGCATCGTACTAAATCAAAACCATAATAATGTCCATAATGTAATCAATAGTATCAATATCAGTATCAAAAGGTGTCAAAGGGAAGTGGGTACTAAAATTCCCCACATAAAATTTCACTTATATTTTGTCTCCATCCCCTACTGTAGTCCATCCAAAGGTCTTTCAAAAGAGGCAGGCTAGAAAAACTTGGGAGAAATGAGCCACTTGTATCCAACCCTAGTGACACTAAACTAGTCATATTTAATTCCCAACCATGAAGGCATTGTGGAGCCTAAAGAGTTCTGGTTTAGAAGAAGCTGGGAGAGAAAAGTGAGGTTTTGGATAGCATTGGGGATGTGTCCTAATGACAACATGCACTCTGTAAGGTTCAGGTGGTGTAGATTATGGAGATGAGAGAGTAGTTCTTCCAATTGGTCACTTGTCAACTTCAAAACCACACCTCTGAGTGACAAATATTCTAGTTCCCACAACTTTTGTGTCCATTCTAAACTAGAAATATACCTTCCATCTCCTTTACTAAGAGTTCTAGAATATGTAACCCTCTCTATAGAAATATCTAAGAATTGCAGGCGAGAAAGATTACCAAGCTTCTAGAGAATTCTACCACCCAATCCTTCCAAACATAAGTTTGATATTATCAGCAAATATTGATGCAAGTGGGTCCAATTGATCAACTCATATTATAATTGGGTTATCATAACTTAAATCCTTTTGTGTCTCATATTAATTTGTAGAGGTTTCCATAATTATTCCAATGGTAATTGTCCTCTTTAGAATCCCAAGATGTTAAGAATTTCTCACTTGTGTCTTGTAATGTTGACTAAGATGACATTATACTTATTATTCTTAATTCACTGTCCATAGGCCTTTAGATAGATGTTCATTCTCTATTTTAGTTTTCATATTTCACTCTAGATGAGAGCTGAGATAATTAGTGTCATGATAAAAATTGAAGTTGGAGTACCCCTGTCCTCTTTCAATCACCAGGATTCTTGAGATTATTAGTGGAATTATAGTGAATTAAGTGATTCTGACTCCGAATCCTTTCAATGACCTACCCATGTAAAACAGTTAAAAATCATGTATCTAAATAGCAACAGTGAAATCAAAAGAATGGAATTTGTTCTTTTTATATTCTAGGTTATTGTAGAAGATTAGAGACTGAACTTAGAAACATACAAGTCATATTTCTATGATTATTAGTCATCTTAATCATTCCCTAAATAATGCACAATTTCATTATTGGAATAACTACTTGTCTTTGGAAAATAAATGGTAATCCATCCTAGAATGTTTGGTATTAAGGCTACTCCCAATGCCTGTACATATATGTAAAACTCTATGAGAATGATTATTAGATCCACACTTCATAGAAAATTCTTGTTACCATATCAAATATTTTAAGATAACAATTCATTTAACTTTATCCACTTTTATTTTCCTTGCATGAGACTCTGAGCACATACCCCTTTTCTTGCTATATAATTTGTAATTAATCCACTGAACATTGCTCCAACCATTTCCCCAACATTTGATAACGATCCAAATAAAGAAAATTGTGTAGAATTTAGCAGCCAATTTATCAACAATAAAATTGCCCTCAATTCGACCTAATAAGCGGACCCATAAAAAGATTTAAGGAGAAGCATACCTCTGAAATTGTTAGGCCAAGATCACTCATAATTCTACTCTGAGTAGGTGATGAATATCCATTTTGCAACAAGATGATTGATATTAATTTTCATGTATTTTAACTACCAAATATGTAAATTAAGTAATTTTTGACTCAATTACAATTTACAAACTACCAAGCCAACTCCTGATCGATAGGAGAAATACTTCACTTCATATTATCCAAAGGTGGAGTAGTGCAATAGAACTACAAAAAGGACTTGCTTAAAGTATGACATTGTACTCTTCCACTAATGGAGGATAATGAATACTTCAAACAGGACCTAAGTTATTATAAAACGTGACAAAAGTTATTTTGTCTAGTCAGAGATTCTGCGTAGTTATTTTTGTTATCCTCACTAGATATGTTTGGCTTTGTTTCTCTAAGAGGTAATGATCTTCAAGTGTCCAAAATTGAGATAAGATCCTAGTCCCCTACTCGAATCGATTTGGTTAATCTCTAGCTAATATTTTAGATAACATTGAAATCCAAGCTAACATAGAAGAATGATCAGATGATGAATCTTCAATGGCGTTTATTAGTTCAATAGTCATCTTATGGTGATAATAGCTCATATCTATATGCAATCCAAGTCTCATAGCCATTTTTTAGACCACTTCTATTATATCTTTGACCTTAGGTGTTAGAATGGATAGTATTATGTTACCATAACCATCAAGGATAAGTCTGTTATCTTCTCTTAGTTGAGGCCATTCTATAGAGAACTTTATCAAACTCCTAGTGTCTATAAAGTCTTTCTAAGTCTTTAGGTTCATTCTATTCTAAGCTTGTTGGGTGTTCTACAGTGAGTTGCAGGTTTTTCCTACTCTTGTTGGGTGTTCTACAGTGAGTTGTAGGTAACCCAACATGAATGCATACATAGCTAGGTAACAAAATAATCAAAACTATGGACACAATTGCAAGTATATCATTTTTTCCTTCAGAATGCATGAATACAATATAAGTACAAACAATATCAAAAAGTGATGAAGCTATAATTAGAGTAGAGACAGTGGTGCTCATTACCATCTTTATCTGTTTTGTTCTCCTCTATTATTATCTGTTACAGCAATATCTTAAAGAGTATTGATAACATTGGAAGCTTATATTATGGTTTGAATTAATATGTTACACTTGAAAAAATATATATAATTGTTGAGAGCTACAAACATTATAATACTAATCCTTCTTAAGAATGGAAAATTGAAATAAACAGTATTAATAATAAGTATTATACTAGTTTCTTAACCAAAGATTGACTTTATCCATTAGGAAATTTGTATTATGTACTGCAAACCATTGAAGTTGTATTCCAATTGTTGATGTTGATCGTTTAAAATAAATATTGAATGTTACATTATCTATTTCATATTTTAATGACCCAAAATTACATTTATATAAAGACATTGAAACTACAATTACTATTAGTTTGATTCATCTTCTTTATATTAGTTTTTCTTGCTAAAATTTATCGAACAGTCTCTTATTTTTTCTTCATTTATAAACCTCAATTATATTTCTAGATACAAGAGGCCATAATATACTCCATTTTTATGACACTGATTATGGTATGGCTTTGAATATCTCATCTAATTCTATGCCAACTCTCCCTTTCCTATTAGCCTTTTATCCTTGCAAACTCTCACCTAAACTCCTTGTCCAAGCAGACAATCTATGGTATTTAGCTTCTCAACTCCTCAAATCCCTTTCTTCCTTTTCCTACACTCAGAACTTGGTTATGATCTAATGAAGTAATGAATTCACAACTCAAAACTCCACATTACTCTTCCTTCCACAACTATCCCTATAAGTCTCTAAGACCATGTTACTTGGTTCATTCAAGAAAATTGACTTATAACACTACCCATAAGGAGCTATCACATTCTATAGTGATATATCCATTCCATGATATTCCTTCTGTTGTGCCATTTTTGTCCTTGCACCTTGTTACCCTTTTTTCCAATCTGTATTGGCTCAAAATGTTTTATCCTTTAAATTGATGGTCTGAATTCTCCCCTCTGTTGAATTCTTTAAAATTCTCACCAATTTTGTTTGTTTTTTCCCTAATTTGAGGGAATATTCCAATGTTTACCTTTCTTGTGCCCTAGTTCTTTCCAAATTTGGTGGGATGTTCATTTTCCCTTTGCAGATTGTGAAAAATCAAATTTATAAAATCCTACTTTATGCATTTGAAAATCCAATCCCAACGCGAAAATGATGTAAAATCATGCTTCATTGATGCAAAATGAAAAAAATCTACCATCCTTGGTGAAAAAATTGAAATCTAGAGCATCCCTAGAATTTTTACATTTTGACAGTTAGACGGGCATCATTTGCACGTCAAAAGTCATCCTCAAAATGTAATTGTAAATGTGGCGGCTTCTATTGGCTGAGGAAAAGTGGGGAAATGTTGTAACTTTTCATTTCTTTTCATCAACCTATTTTTGAACAAGTGTGGGAATTTTCGGGCCCAAATGACCCGTTTTATCAAAATTTGCCTACATGGCATGTTTGATTGGCATCGGGTGGTAGGTGGTCAAGATTTTTCTTAAGGTATTTAGACCTTATGTTACAACAATGTTAAATGCAAAATTTGGTTGGAATCTCTGTAGCCAATTGGGAAGTGGACATGTGTCTTGAAAAATCAAAAATGGAGGAGCGGGTCAGTGATGCATTGGAAGGTTCTGGTGATTTTTGAAGTTTTTTAAACTTTGGAATGGTTAAAGTAAAATTTTGGCCTGAAAATACGCAACAATCGGGAGAGTATACATCTTGAAAGGTCAAAAGAGAGTGGGGGCCAATGGTGGAATTTTAAATGTTTTCCAAAATTTTTAAAGGGAGTTGAAGGAAGAAAGGGAGACTTGACCCACATGAATGATGTAACACTTGAGGGCTCTAGACTCGGTCTCTAGCCTGCTAGGTCTTCTCCCGAGTCTCCTCTACTATGTAGGCCTTCTCAATGGCCTCTGCTAAAGTCTGTTGGTAGTGGATCCGAACCGCACCTCCGATGTCTAGGTTTAGGCCCTAGATGAACCTTTGGGTCCTCATCTACTCATCCTGTATGTACTCAACATACTAGAGTAGATCCAAAAATGTACTCTCATACTCTGCTACTGAAAGAGATTCCTGTCAAAGGTCATGAAACTCATCTATCTGTTATTATATGAACCTCTGTGAAAAATATCTGCTCCTCAAAGAGCTCCCAGGTAACTGTCTCAGAATCAACATGGAGCTTCTGCTCCTCTGTCCTCCACCAGACACCAGCTCCATCCCTCAGTAGATGGATCGCAACACGAGCTTTTGTGTTGCTAGAACAAGGACAGAGCTTGAAGCATCTGCTCAAGCTCACTAACTAGGCCTCTACCTAAAATCCACCTATGTCACCAGAATAATGTGATGGTCAAAGCTTTAGGATCTCCCTAATGTGATCTGCAGCTGTGGTCTGATGGCCTCTAGGCCTCTTTGTATGCTCATCCCTAAGCCTAGGGCTCCGAGACCTCTCTCTATGCTCTGTAAACTCGGTCACCCTATCCCCTCTGTGGTGACTCATCCCTGGTTGACTCTATATGGGAGTTCTCTCCTCCATGCTCCTCGCTGGGTCGAGGAGATACCTGACCCTCAATGGAAGGGACTCTGTCATGTCTGGCTACATGTCCTCCTACATGATCCTTGCATAGAGAATGGCATTAACATCTTGAAGAGTCTATAAAATCTAGGGGTAGGATGGCTGCTACAACATGATTTGGTGGTTGTAAGTCTAGTTTTATGTGAAAAGGCCCCTCATCCTGTATGTGCCTCATGCATAGACCAAGGCAAGAGTTAGTTCATTTTTCTAAGTTTTATTCCATTCCCATGTTTACTAGAATATGTAATTTTTGAACTAAGTTGTTTTCTAGATTTAAAAGTGTGCTAGGTTTTAAAGTTCATGTCTCTAGTTTTCTAGTGTGCCCAATGGTCCAAGATTTTGAACCACTGCTCTGATACCAAGTGTAACGCCCAATAAAACAGCCCACTTGAGATCCAAGAACAACCTAGGATTAGTTAGGAAAATTACGGAATAATTTTTTTTATTAAAAGAATCTACAACCATGTTACAAGACAACAGTTGTCACTAACAGGTTCTGAACAATTCTAATCTACTAGAGTATATTTTCTCTTTTATTAATAATTATTAGAGGTCATAAGGTCCAAAATTTAGGTTAGAAGTTTCAATTAGGTTCAGAGGGAAATTCCTCACCATACCCACTCTCTAACAAAATTAAAGTTTCAACTTGATTTTTCTCACACTTAATGCATTAAAAATTTCTCTAAATCACTCCCATTGGATAGGAAATTTCCTCACCAATCCATTGAAATAAAGAATTCCTCCTAACTCCTCATATAATTCAAGTTATGGGCCGGCGGGCCTTGGGGTGAAAATTTTCCCCCAAGGGCGGGCCTGTGGGTGTAGGGGAGAAAATTTTCCCTTGCATGGGTCGGCGGAGCCAGGGAAGAGTTTTGGTGATTTTTTCCCTTTTCGGGAAAAATCTCACATTTTCCTCCATGTGGGTCCCATGGGCCCGAAGAGGACACATGTTGGCTTGAGAAAGCTCTGGCGGGAAGTCGGGCCGTAGGAGAGATTTTTGAAGGCATTAAGATTTTGGGTTAAAAATTTCAAAGGGATCAAAATGTTCCGCACCTCCACCAATGACCCAAGGCACCATGTGTCAGCCTTCCATTGGTTAGCATTGGTGCGGGGCGAATGGAAACTTTGGGATTTTTTCCTAAAGAAAAAATTTAAAGTTTGGGTTTTGAAAGTGCTAAGCGGGACAAAACATTCCCCGCACACCTCAGCCGAATGCCTAAGCGATGCCATGTGTCATCCTACCATTGGTTGGCTGTGGGCCGGGGAGGCTGCAGAGGAAAACTTGGAAAATTTTCCCAAAAAAAATTCTAAAACACTAAGGTCAAAATGGATTCCATGCGCCTCTGTCGTTGCCTCGTGAGGCCATGTGGCAGCTTCTAATTGGCTACAGGATGGTGGAGCGGTAAGGAAAAGTTGGAAAATTTTCCCCAAAAAAAAAGGTTAAGTTTCCTAAGTCACCTAAAGGTGAAAAAAAAAATGGGCCGGGTCCGTGGGGGAAATTTTTCCAAAATTTCTTTTGAAAAGATTAGTTTATTAAAATTTAAGCCAAAATGAAGTAAAACTTCAGAAGGCCATAATTTTTGATAGAGAGCTCAGTTTTGGGAAAACAAGGACTTTCTGGAAATATCTCGATGCCCTCTTTGTATAGAGATCATTAATTTTAGATTTTGATAAATTTTAAGGGGTAAATTTTAAGAAAACAGATTGCAGGCTTATATAGTGCGAGCTGGTAAATTTTAACTTGTTAGATCTGTTCAATTTGGTCATCCTCCTCTCTCAACATGTCAAATAGACATGGAGGATTGTTCCTATATGGATTTAAGGAAGGATTCAAGGTTCAATTTTTCTAAATGATTTACAATTTAAACATTTTACATTTCTTGACAGAAAATGACTGTAAAATGGTTTGAGCCAATTTTGCTAATGTTTTGAGGATATTTCCTTAAGTGTTTTAGCCCAAATTGAGTACATTTATAACATAGCATGCTAAATTTTAATGTTTCAATGTTATTATTGGAATTGTAGGTTCAAACTGTGCATTTTAGATAAGTATTTTCCAGTTTTAAATTTACAAAAGAAGAGATCAAAATTTAAAAGGATCTATTTATCATTTTTCATCTTCCAAATATGGAGATTCATTTCCATTCCAATTCTAATACATTTAGTTGATTTAAAAAACTATTTAATAGATAAAATGCAAAGTCTGATTTCCAATTTTAACATATTTCAAAAGAACAGAGTTACCATATATTTCCTTCATATGTATTCCTCTTTCAATTTTCCAAACAAAGGTCTCAAATCACAAATTGATGATCAATTTCAATGCAACAATGCAATTTGAAGAAATGTATTGCAATATTTTATTGATTTCAAAAAAACAATACAACTTTACATCTTTCAATTCCTTGAATGTAAATAACAAATTTCAATTTCTTTCTTTCAGATGATCAGAACAGAGTATATCTCTTTTTCACAACTTGGAATACATAACTTTCATAGCTTAATACAAAGTATCTTTCCATTACAAATAAAATACAGATCATCCACTTCAAAGTGGGAAAGGTTACAATGAGATTTCATTTCACAAGGAACTGTCAAACTGTCTTTCTCCTCTGCTCCAGAACAACAACATAAATTTTCTCCTTTTGGATCACAACAAAGGTAGGGGAAAGGCAACGCTCTCCACCCAACCAAGACATCCAATGAAAAGGAGAATCCATCCTTCTTCATTGGCCCCCAAGCCCCAACCATAATGTAATACATTATGTGATTCAACCCATGGCAACAAGGCTTCCACAACACACATGCAACATTTTCATATTTAAAAAATAGTTCAAAACAGAATGTAGTTTACAACTACATTAAAACATACAAACAAGACTAAGGCTCCATCAAGCAAGCCAAAGGAGCAAGGAACTATGGGGGAAGCTACTTATGCCTCCCAATGGGAATTGGGTATCCACCTGTAACAAACTGCCAATATAAAACATCTCCCATATATCCTTATGCCCCCCACAATCCCTCCTTATGCCCCCCACAAAGTAAGAAATGCAATGCCATTTCTTTTCCAAGGTAGAAACCCAATCCCAACTCCCTCCAAAAGAATTCTGATGCCACTGGCATTCCCTTATGCCCCCCCACATGGATTCCCCATAGCCTTCTCCTACACCATTCCTAGGTAGTCTACCCAAATAGCCCACAAACATGCTAAAACATTCACACAATAACATGTACATTCATAAAGAAAAAGAGTATTTCAAGAGCCAAGCTCTTACCTCTCCATGAAGGAGTTGTCTAAGTTCCAAAACAAAAAGCTTTCCAATGCCAAAATACAGTCCAAAATCAACAACCAACAAGCATGCAAAGGTCTCCAATCTCCTTCCAAAAGCAAGAGCTCCACACAACAAAATTTCACCCAAAAGGAAGTATGCAAAATGTTCAACAACCCAAAACAAAGCAAGGAGTTCTAATTTTATAGAAGAGGGAAGAGAAGAGGATGAGGTGGATCCATGTAGGATGCCACATCACACATCCTCAACTCCAACACAAAATTCAAATTCATTCTCCAATGCACAATAAAGAGGTGGGTGAATAATATGACAATAAACTTACACACTCCAAAAAGCCCACACCCCATAAGGACTGAATTTAATAAAATGTAAGAAGAGTGCAATTAAAACTTACAATTAGTCATATCAAAATGCATAAATAAGGTCTAAATTCAACCCTCCAACCATAGGTATGGTTGGTAAATAAAATTAAGAGGTATGGGACAAGTTTTACTTGTCCCACAAGCCTCCAAAATCAGCCTCCAAGGACAAATTCGAATTTCCAAGAAGGTGGAGTGTTTCACACTCAGAAGTAAACTTACACATCACTTACAAGGTCACTTACACATACTTACAACATTTAATACAAAAGCCAACCACTTCACTAATTACTTTCTTATGACATATTGATTTGTTTACTTTAACAACATGATTATTCACAACATTAACACAACATTTAATAACTAATGAAAAAGGGTAAAAGCATCACAAAATAAACACATGCAAACATTAATAAAGGAAAACACATTAATAAATACATAAATCCCTTGGTCACATTCAAAGGTAATCCCCCCATGGGAATCCCTAACAAAAACAACACACACACACAAAACATGTTGCCATGGTGACCTTGTTGAATTCATCTAGAATTCCAATGTGGTTGGTCTCCAATCCCCCGATGTTTGTTGTGATAGTTTAACCTACAAAACACAAATACCTCCTTCGGCCTCGTGGCCATATCATAACATCCAACATGATATAAATATAATAAAAAAATCATCTATACATATGAATCACAACAACATCAAGGCAATCAACAATATCACTTACAATTTATATCAACAACTATATCATCATCATATAATGTCCATTTTCTAGGTCTACTCACAATATCCAAAAATCACATGTCTTCGAACAACATTCATAATATATCCATGTCAAATAGTATATCATCATCCACATATGAAGTGTCTCTAATAATCATCATGCATCATAACTAAATCAAGATCAACAATAATCCATGGTCCAACATCTAACATCATACTAAATCAAAACCATAATAATGTCCATAATGTAATCAACAATATCAAGATTAGTATCAAAAGGTGTCAAAGGGAAGTGGGCACTACATCCCCCTCCCCTTAGACTCAACTTCCTCCTGGAAGTCACTGGAACAAATGTGGAAACTAAACTTGTAATAATGTAGCATCCTCCCATGTAGCCACAGTCTCATCATATCTGTCCCACTATACCCGAACCTGATCAATCTCTCTACCTTGAAGGCCCAGGGTCCTACGATCTAGGATGGGAATGGGCTCCAGCATCACCTACCCGTGATCCTACACCTACAATGATGTCCAATCTAACACATGAGAAGGATCTGTAACATATCTCCTAAGAACAGAAACATGAAACACATCATGTATGTGAGACAAGCTAGGTGGCAATGCTAGATGGTAGGCCAAAGGGCCAATATGCTCCAAGATCTCAAAAGGACCAATGCGAATCTAGGAGCTAACTTAGAACCTTTTCCATAATGGATAGGGCTCTTATGTGGCCTGACACGAAGGAACACCTTCATGCCCACATCAAAACTATGGTCATTCCAATGTGATCTGCATACTTCTTCTGTCTATCATGTGCCTCCTGCAGTCTCTATCCTAATCAAAACCACCTACTGCTCCATGTCCTGTAAAAAAGCTGGTCCAAGAGAAACCCTGTCCTCTAGCCTGTCCTAGCTAAGAGGTGTCCTACACTCTCTACCATACAAATCCTGAAAAGGAGCCATGCCTATGGAACTCTGAAAACTATTATTGTAGGCAAACTCCACCAAGTACAGGTACTCCTCCCATCTAGACTGATGATCCATCACATACATCCTAAGCATGTCCTCTAAAATCTGATTCACCCTCTTCATCTGTCCATCTATCTCAGGGTGATATGATGTGCTGAAGTTGATTCTCATCCCAAGGGAATACTGCATGGTAGTCCAGAAATGTGAAGTATACAAAGGATCACGGTCACTAATGATCTTCCACGGAATCCTGTGTAACCTGACAATCTCATCCAAATATACCCATGCCACTACACTAGCTATATAAGTGGTCTTCACTGGAGAAAAGTGAGCCACTTTTTTCAATTTATCAACTGTGACCATGATGGCATCGTGGTGATATCTCGACATCGGTAGCCCAACAATGAAGTCCATGGAAATGGTGTCCCACTTCCACTCCAGTATAGCATGAGGAAAGAGAAGGCCAGCTGGATGCTGATGCTTGAGCCTTAACTCTTTGGCACTCTAAACATCGTGACACAAACTGAGGCACATCTCTCTGAAAGTCCTCTCCAATGATATAACTGTCTCAAGGTGGCGTGCATCTTCTTCACCCTGGGATGGGCTGAATAGGGTGCATGATGTGCCTCTGCCAAGATGTCCTGCCTCAAGCCTCCATCTTTGGTAACATAAATCTAGCCTCTGTGCCTAAGAAAACCATCTGTCTCTAAAGAAAAACCATCAAAATTCCTCTCGAGGGGTCTTTAAGAATCGATCTCTACTCGAACTACAATGTAGAAGCTGTCAAGAGGAAGCTGCTGAAGAATCCTGCTCCACAAATCTATGCCCACTGAAGTGGCCATACCCGCATGTCTCCATCTACTGAGAGCTTCTAATACCACATTCTCCTTCCCCTTCACATGCTCTATCTCCATATCATACTCACAAAGTAACTCCATCCAACACCGCTGACGAGCATTGAGATTGGGCTATGTGAAGAGGTGGCAAAGACTCAAGTGATCTGTCCTGAGTGTGAATCTCTGACCAAGAAGAAAGTGCCTCCATCGAACTAAGGCATGCACAACTACCACAAGCTCAAGATCATGAGTCAGATAATTAAGCTCATAATCTTTGAGTTTGTGAGACTTAAAAGCTACAACTCTGCCCTCCTGCATCAACACACCTCCAAGCCCTACTAAGGAAGCATCTGTGCAAATGAAATAACTCACCATGTGGATCTGGTACTACAAGAATAGGTGTTGTAGTGAGACACTCCTTTAGTGTCTTGAAGGCTTGCTCACATCTGTTTGACCAAACAAACTTCTTCCCTTTCCTCTGAAGGGAAGTGATAGGGTGCACAATCTAAGAGAAGTCCTGAACAAATCTCTAGTAGTAACCTACTAATCCCATGAAGCTGTGCACCTCTGTCACAGTAGTGGGTGCTAGCCAATCCATAATGGCTCTAATCTTGGAAGGATCGATGGTGATACCTTCCCCAGAAATGATATGACCCAAATACTGCACCTCTGTCTCAAAAAATGCACACTTCTCCAAGTTCCCGTAAAGCTACTGTTTCTCCCGAAAGACACTCAAGAACCTGGAAAAGGTGCCCCTCATGCTCCTCACGTGTACATGAGTAAATCAAAATGTCATCAAGGAAGATGAGCACGAAGTGATCTAAGAAGGTCCTAAATACCCCATTCATCAAACTCATAAACACTGTGGGGGCATTAGTCAAACCAAAAGGCACCACTGTGAACTCATAGTGCCCATATCTCGTACAAAAGGTGGTCTTATGAATATCCACCTCTGTAATCCTCAACTGATGATAGCCTGACTTAAGATCAATCTTAGAGAAAACTGTGGCTCCCTTCATCTGATCAAACAAATCATCAATGCGAGGAAGGGGATAATGATTCTTGATCGTTACCTTGTTCAGCTGGTGGTAATCAATACATAACCATGCAAGGATCCATCCTTTTTCTTCACAAAGATCACCGGTGCACCCCAAGGGGATACACTAGGATGGATAAGGCCTTTCTCCAAAAGGCCCTCCAGCTACAACTTGAGCTCACAGAGCTCTGGGGTGGTCATCCGATAAGGTGCTCGTGAGATAGGCTCTGCTCCTGGAACCAGATCTATATGAAAATCAATCTCACGTGGGGGTGGTAACCCCGGTAGCTCCCTTGGAAAGATGTCTACAAACTCTCTCAAAATGGGATGATCATCTAGTGATGCTCCACTAGACCCATCCTCTGATCTGTCACTAACTGTAACAACATACATCTGACAACCCCATCATACACACCGCTTAAGCTGCATAGCAGAGATGGTGTGAATAGAAATGGGTCTCCTGACCCCTGAAATCACTGACTCCACTCCCAAATCATCTACACAAGATATAGTCTTGTGGTAACAATCCATCCTGGCCCTATGTGTAGATAACCAATCCATACCCAAAATGACTCCATACGAGCCCAAAGGAAGGATACGGAGATCTGAGGTAGTGGTGAAAGGTCCCAAATCCACTACACACTCCTTAACTAAGGAGTCTACAGAGATCTTGGCTCTAGAAGCCATCTCAACGTCCCAACAAAGACCTTGCCTAACTACCACCAGCCTGCATCGCTCTACTAAATATGGTGCAATGAAAGAGTCAGAAGAACCAGAATCAAACAATATAGAGGTAGGAATACCCCCAATGCTACCTGTAGTCTCAATGACTATACTCTGATGCTTGGCCTGGTGGTTCTCAACCACTGCATAAATCTTGTGGCTATGTCCCATGTCACCAACAATCGGCTCTGAGATCTATGTCTTACCCTTGTTAGGGTTTTGAGGGCAGTCTCTCCAAAAATGTCCCACAACTCCACAACCAAAACAACCGCCTGATCCTCTCCAATGAGTAGCACCTCTAGTAGGTGCTCTGGAAGTCTGTGTTGTGGATCCTGATGATCCAGTGGTGGTCTGCTATGGCCTCTACTGGCGAGCTCCCACTGACTGAGCTCTAGGTCCACCCTGTGTCCTGATGGGACCCCTAGGAGGAGGCCCCATACTCTGACCTCTCTGTGCATCAACTCTCTGTGGAGGTCTATAAGGTGGTGGGACTAGTTGTTTGCTACTGTTGCTAGGGGTCTAAATGATGACTATGAAGAACTCTGGCCACCACGAGGAGGAGGAGCTGACCCCCTCGATCTACTATCCTGCATCTGTTGTATGTGGCTCCGGACTTAGTCTCTAGCTTGCTGGGTCTTCCCTCGAGTCTCCTCTGCTATGTAGGCCTTCTCAACGACCTCTGCTAAAGTCTGTGGGAAGTGGATCCGAACCACACCTCCGATGTCTAGGTTCAGGCCCCAGATGAACCTGTGGATCCACACCTACTCATCCTGCATGTACTCAACATACTGGAGTAGATCCAAAAACCTACTCTCATACTCTGCTACTGAAAGAGATGCCTGTCAAAGGTCATGAAACTCATCTATCAGTTGTTATATGAACCTCCATGAAAAATATCTGGTCCTGAAACACTCCTCAAAGAGCTCCCAGGTCACTGTCTCAGAATCAACATGGAGCTTCTGCTCCTCTGTCCTCCACCATACTCCTGCTCCATCCCTCAGTAGATGGATCGCAACATGAGCTTTCATGTTGCTAGAACAAGGATAAAGCTTGAAGCATCCGCTCAAGCTCACCAACCAGGCCTCTTCCTAAAATCCACCTATGTCACCAGAATAATGTGATGGCTGAAGCTTTAGGATCTCCCTGATGTGATCTACAACTATGGTCTAATGGCCTCTAGGCCTCTCTGTATGCTCATCCCTAAGCCTAGGGCTCCGAGACCTCTCTCTATGTCTCTGAAACTTGGTCACCCTATCCCCTCTATGGTGACTCTACCCTAGCTGAACTCTGCATGGGAGTTCTCTCCTCCATGCTCCTTGCTGGGTCGAGGAGATACCTGACCCTCAATGGAAGGGACTCTATCATGTCTGGCTGCATGTCCTCCTACTGATCCTCCACATAGAGTGGCATTAACATCCTGAAGAGTCTACAAAATCTGGGGTAGGATGGATGCTACAGCATGATCTGGTGGTGGTAAGTCTAATTCTATGTGAAAAGGCTCCTCATCTTGTCTACACCTCTTGCATAGAACAAAATGAGAGTTAGTTCCTTATTCTAGGTCTTACTCAGTTTCCATGTTTACCAAAATATGTGAAAATTCCAAACTAAACTGTTTTCTAGATTTAAAAGTGTGCTAAGTTTAAGTTCATGTCTCAAGTTTCTAGTGTGCTCAATGGTCCAAAATTTTTAACCTCGCTCTGATACCAAGTGTAATGCCCGTTAAAACAACCCACTTGAGACCCAAGAACAACCTAGGATTAGTTAGGGAAAAATTATGGAATAATTTTTTTATTAAAAGAATTTACAACCAGGTTGATACAAGACAATTAAGATGATCACTAACAAGTTCTGGAACAATTCTAATCCACTAGAACATACTTTTCTTTTATTAATAATTATTAGAGGTCATAAGGTCCAAAATTTAGGGTTAGAAGGTTTCAAAAGGTTCAGAGGGTAAATTCCTCACCATGTACCCTACTCTCTAACATGATTAAAGATTTCAACTTGATTTTTCTCAAACTTAATGCATTCAAAATTTTCCTAAATCACTCCCATTGGATAGGAAATTTCCTCACCTTTCTAAAGATATAAAGAAGTCCTCCTAACTCCTCATAAAACTCAAGTTATGGGCCAACGGACCTTGGGAGAAAACTTTTCCCAAGGGCAAGCCTATGGGCCTAGGGGAGAAAAATTTCCCTTGTGTGGGTCGGTGGAGTGGGGAAGATTTTTGTCATTTTTTCCCTTTATGAGGAAAAATCGTAGTTTTCCTCCACACACCTGCGGGCCCGAGGAGGACACATGTCGGCCTGAGAATGCTTTGGCAGGAAGTCGGGCCGTCAGAGAGATTTAAGGCATTAAGCGTTTTGGGTCACAAAATGCTAAGGGATCAAATTTATCCACACCTCCGTTGACACCCAAGGCACTACATGTCAAGATCTTATTAGTGTGGGGAAAATAGACTTACGGGGACACGTCATAATTTTAGACTTTCTGGTTTGGAAACACAAGGGGAAAAACTTCCCGCTCCCCTCTACCTATCCCAGATGACGCCACGTGTCATCACCCTATTGGCCATGGACTGACGGGGAGGTGGAGGAAACTAAGAAATTTTTCCCAAGAAAAATTTAAAAATTTCTAAGGTTGAAAAAGGTGTCGGGCCTCTGTCATTGCCTCGTGAGACCATGTGGCGGCTTCTAATTGGCTGCGGGCCAGTGGAGAGGTAGAGTGTGGGGAAAATTTGGAAAATTTTCTGAATTTATTTTTTAAAATGTGAAGTTTGGTATTTTGGCCCACGAAAGGAAACCGAGGGAAAAACTAGGGCTGTGGGTCCACGGGGGAAATTTTTCAAAAATTTCTTTTGACAGTTAGATTAGTTTTTTTTTTTGAAGCCAAAATGAAGTAAAACTTCAAAAGGCCATAACTTTTGATAGAAAGCTCAGTTTTGGGAAAACAAGGACTTTATGGAAAGCTATCTCGATGCCCTTTTTGTATAGAAATCATTAATTTTAGATTTTGATAAAGGTTAATGGGTCAATTTTAAGAAAATGGATCTGCAGGCTTTATATAGAGCAGAGCTGGTAAATTTTTAACTTGTTAGATTTTGTTCAATTTTGTCTTCATTCTTCCCAACATGTAAAATAGACATGGAGAATTGTTCTAAGATGTATTTAGGAAGTTTTCAAGGTTCAATTTTGTTTAATTGAGTTACAATTAAAGTTTTACATCTCTTGACAACAAAACGACTGTAAGAGGTTTTGACCCATATTTTGCAATGATTGAAGGATTTTTCCCAAAGTTTTTTAGCCCAATTGAGTACATTGATAACATAGCATGCTCAGATTTTAATGTTTCAATGTTGATTATTGTTTGTAGGTTCAAACTGTTCATTTTAGATAAATTATTTGCCAGGATGAAATACAAAACAGAGATCAATTTAAAAGGGCTTATTTATCATTTTTCACCTTCCAAATATGGAGATTCATTTCCATTCCAGCCTAAGACATTTAAGTTGATTTAATCAATACCATTTAAGAGATAAAATACAAGGTCTGATTTCTAATTTTAACATATTTCAAAAGAACAGAGTTCCATATATTTCCTTCATACGTATTCCTCTTTCAATTTTCCAAATAGAGGTTTCAAATCACAAATTAACGATCAATTTCAATGCAACAATGCAAATTGAAGAAAAGTATTACAATCCTTTATTGATTTCAAAAAACAATACAACTTTACATCTTTCAATTCCTTGAATGCAAATAAAAGATTTCCAATTTCTTTCTTTCAAATGATCAGAACAGAGTATATCTCTTTCAAAACTTTGAATACATAACTTTAATAGCTTAATACAAAGCATATTTTCATTACAAATAATATATACATCATTCACTTCAAGGTGGGAAAGGTTACAATGAGATTTCATTTCACAAGGAACTGTCAAACTGTCTTTCTCCTTTGCTCCAAAACAACAACATAAATTTTCTCCTTTTGGATCACAACAAAGGCAGGGGAAAGGCAACGCTCTCCACCCAACCAAGACATCCAATGAAAAGGAGAAGCCATCCTTCTTCATTGGCCCCCGAGCCCCAACCATAATGCAATAAAAGATGTGATTCAACCCATGGAAACAAGGCTTCCACAACACACATGTAGCACATTTTAAACATAGTTCAAAACAGAATGTAGTTTACAACTACATTAAAACATACAAACAAGACTAAGGCTCCATCAAGCAAGCCAAAGGAGCAAGGAACTATGGGGGAAGCTGCTTATGCCTCCCAATGGGAATTGGGTATCCACCTGTAATAGACCACCAATATAAAACATCTCCCATATATCATTATGCCCCCCACAATCCCTCCTTATGCCCCCCCCAAAATTTCCTTATGCCCCCCACAAAGTAAGAAATGCAATGCCATTTCTTTTCCAAGGTAGAAACCCAATCCCAACTCCCTCCACATGAATTTTGATGCCACTGGCATTCCCTTATGCCCCCCACATGGATTCCCCATAGCCTTCTCCTACACCATTCCTAGGTAGTCTACCCAAACAACCCACAAACATGCTAAAACATTCACACAATAACATGTACATTCATAAAGAAAAAGAGTATTTCAAGAGCCAAGCTCTTACCTCTCCATGAAGGAGTTGTCTAAGTTCCAAAATAGACAAGCTTTCCAATGCAAAATATAGTCCAAAATCAACAACCAACAAGCATGCAAAGGTCTCTAATCTCCTTCCAAAAAAAACAGCTCCACACAGACAAATTTCACCCAAAAGGAAGTATGTAAAATGTTCAACAACAACCTAAAACAAAGCAAGGAGTTCTAATTTTATAGAAGAGGGAAGAGAAGAGGATGAGGTGGATCCATGTAGGATGCCACATCACACATCCTCAACTCCAACACAAAAGTCAAATTCATTCTCCAATGCACAATAAAGAGGTGGGTGAATAATATGACAATAAACTTACACACTCCAAAAATCCCACACCCCATAAGGAATGAATTTAATAAAATGTAAGAAGAGTGCAATTAAAACTTACAATTAGTCATATAAAAATGCATAAAGAAGGTCTAAATTCAACCCTCCAACCATAGGTATGGTTGGTAAATAAAATTAAGAGGTATGGGACAAGTTTTACTTGTCCCACAAGCCTCCAAAATCATCCTCCAAGGACAAATTCGAATTTCCAAGAAGGTGGAGTGTTTCACACTCAGAAGTAAACTTACACATCACTTACAAGGTCACTTACACATACTTACAACATTTAATACAAAATCCAACCACTTCACTAATTACTTTCTTATGACATATTGATTTGTTTACTTTAACAACATGATTATTCACAACATTAACACAACATTTAATAACGAATGAAAAAGGGTAAAAGCACCACAAAATAAACACATGCAAACATTAATAAAAGAAACCACATTAATAAATACATAAAGCCCCTTGGTCACATTCAAAGGTAATCCCCCCATGGGAATCCCTAACAAAAACAACACACACACACAAAACATGTTGCCATGGTGACCTTGTTGAATTCATCTAGAATTCCAATGTGGTTGGTCTCCAATCCCCCGATGTTTGTTGTGATAGTTTAACCTATGAAAAAATAAATACCTCCTTCGGCCTCGTGGCCATATCAGAACATCCAACATGATATAAATATAATCAAAAACTCATCTATACATATGAATCACAACAACATCAAGGCAATCAACAATATCACTTACAATTTATATCAAAAACTATATCATCATCATATAATGCCCATTTTCTAGGTCTACTCACAATATCCAAACATCACATGTATGAACAACATTCATAATATATTGATGTCAAATAGTATATCTTCATCCACATAGGAACTTTCTCTAATAATCATCATGCATCATAACTAAATCAGATCAACAATAATCCACGATCCAACATTTTACATTGTACTAAATCAAAACCATAATAATGTCCATAATGTAATCAACAATATCAAGATTAGTATCAAAAGGTGTCAAAGGGAAGTGGGTACTAAAATTCCCCACATAAAATTTCACTTATATTTTGTCTCCATCCCCTACTATAGTCCATCCAAAGCTCTTTCAAAAGAGGCAGGACAGACAAACTTGGGAGAAATGAGCCACTTGTCTCCAACCCTAGTGACACGAAACTAGTCATATTTAATTCCCAACCATGAAGGCATTGTGGATCCTAAAGAGTTCCTACTTACAAGAAGATGGGAGAGGAAAGTGAGATTTTGGATAGCATTGGGGATGTGTCCTAATGACAACATGCACTCTGTAAGGTTTGGGCAGTGTAGATTATGGAGATGGGAGAGCAATTCTTCCAACTGGTCACTTGTCAACTTCAACACCACACCTCTGAGTGACAAATATTCTAGTTCCCGCATCTTTTGTGTCCATTCTAAACTGGAACTATATCTTCCATCTTCTTGACTGAGACTTCCATAATACGTGACCCTCTCTACAGAAACATCTAAGAATTACAGGCGAGAAAGATTACCAAGCTGCCAGAGAATTCTACCACCCAATCCTGCCAAACATAAATTTAATATGATCAGCAAATATTGTTGCCTGTGGGTCCAATTGATCAACTCATATTGTAATTGGGTTATCATAACTTAAATCCTTTTGTGTCTCATATTAATTTTAAGTGGTTTCCATAATTATTCCAATGATAATTGTCCTCCTTAGAATCCCAAGATGTTAAGAATTGCTCACTTGTGTCTTGGAATGTTGAAAAAGATGACATTAAACTTATTCTTGTTAATTCACTGTCCATAGGCCTTTAGATAGATGTTCATTCTCTATTGTAGTACTTTTCAGATTTCGCTCTAGACGAGACCTGAGATAATTAGTGTCATCAGAAAAATGGAAGTTGGAGTACCCCTGTTTTGATTCAATCACCAGGATTCCTGAGATAATTAGTGAACTTATAATGAATGAGATGATTCCGATTCCCAAGCCTGTCAATTACCTACCCATGTACAACAGTGAAGAATCCTATATCTAAATAGCAACAGTCAAATCAAAAGAATGGCGTTTGTTCTTTCTATATGTTGGGTTCTTGCAGAAGCTTAGACACTGAACTTAGAAACATACAAGTCATATTTCTACGGTTATTAGTCATCTTAATCATTGCCTAAATAATGCATAATTTCATTAATGGAAGAACTACTTGCCTTTGCAAACGATATGGTGATCCACCCTAGAATGTTCAGTATTGAGGATACTCCTAGTGCCTGTGCATGTATGTAAAACTCTATGAGAATTATTATCAGATCCACACTTCATAGAAAATTCTTGTTACCATATCTAATATTTTAAGATATCAATTAATTTAACTTTATCCACTTTTATTTTCCTTGCATGAGACTCTAAGCACATACCCCTTTTCTTCGTATATACTCTACAATTAATCCATTGAACATGGCTCCAATCATTTCCCCAACATTGGATAACAAGCCAAATACAGAAAACTGTGTAGAATTTAGCAGCCAATTTATCAACAATAAACTTGCCCTCAATTCAACTTGATAAGTGGACCCATACAAAGCTTTAAGTAGAAGCATACCTCTGAAATTGTTAGGCCAAGATCACTCATAATGCTACTCTGAGTAGGTGATGAATATCCATTCTGCAACAAGATGAATGATATTACCTTTCATGTATTTTAACTTCAAAATATGTAAATTAAGTAATATTTGACTCGGTTACAATTTACAAACTACCAAGCCAACTCCTGCTTGATAGGAGAAATACTTCACTTGATATTATCCAAAGGTGGAGTAGTGCAACAGAAATACAAAAAGGACTTGCTTAAAGTATGACATTGTACTCTTGATTTCTAAATCTACAGGCTATGTTCTCTCCCACTAACGGAGGCTAATGAATACTTCAAACTGGACCTAATTTATTATAAAACGTGACAGAAGTTCTTTTGTTTAGTCAGAGCTTCTGCTTAGTTATTTCTGCTATCGTGACTAGAGATGTTTAGCTCTGTTTCTCTGAGAGGTAATGATCTTCAAGTGTCCAAAATTGAGATAAGCTCCTAGGCTTACTAGATTGATTGGTTTATTCTCCCAGCCAATCTTTGATAGCAGGGAAAGAAGCAATGCCGACATAGAAGAATGATCAGACGATGCATCTTCAATGGCGTTTATTAGTCCAATAGTCATCTTATGGTGACAACAACTCATATCTATATTCAATCCAGAGTCTCATAGCCATTTTTTAGACCCCTTCTGTTATATCTTTGACCTTAGGTGTTAGAATGGATAGTATTCTGTTACCATAACCATCAAGGATAAGTCTGTTAGCTTCTCTTAGTTGAGGCCATTCTCTAGAGAACTTTATCAGACTCCTAGTGGCTACAAAGTCTTTCTAAGTCTTTAGGTTCATTCTATTCTAAGCTTGTTGGGTGTTCTACAGTGAGTTGCAGGTTTTTCCTACTCTTGTTGGGTGTTCTACAGTGAGTTGTAGGTAACCCAACATGAATGCATACATAGAAGTAACAAAATAATCAAAACTATGGACACAATCTGCAGATATCATTTTTTCCTTCAGAATGCATGAATACAATATAAGTACAACAATATCAAAAAAGTGATGAAGCTATAATTAGAGTAGAGACAGTGGTGCTCATTACCATCTTTATCTGTTTTGTTTCTCCTCTATTATTATCTTGTTACAGCAAATATCTTAAAGAGTATGATAACATTGGAAGCTTATATTATGGTTTGAATATAATATGTTACACTTGAAAAATATATATAATTGTTGAGAGCTACAAACATTATAATACTAATCCTTCTTAAGAATGGAAAAATTGAAATAAACAGTATTAATAATAAGTATTATACTAGTTTTCTTAACCATAAGATTGACTTTATCCATTAGGAAATTTGTATTATGCTACTGCAAACCATTGAAGTTGATTCCAATTGTGATGTTGATCGTTTAAAATAAATATTGAATGTTATATTATCTATTTCATATTTTAATGACCCAAATTACATTTATATAAAGACATTTGAAACTACAATTACTATTAGTTTGATTCATCTTCTTTATATTAGTTTTTCTTTGCTAAAATTTATCGAACAGTCTCTTATTTTTTCTTCATTTATAAACCTTCAATTATATTTCTAGATACAAGAGGCCATAATATATACTCCATTTTTATGACACTGATTATGGTATGGCTTGAATATCTCATCTAATTCTATGCAACTCTCCCTTTCCTATTAGCCTTATTATCCTTGCAAACTCTCACCTAAACTCCTTGTCCAAGCAGACAATCTATGGTATTTTAGCTTCTCAACTCCTCAAATCCCTTTCTTCCTTTTCCTACACTCAGAACTTGGTTAGATCTAATGAAGTAATGAATTCACAACCTCAAAACTCCACATTACTCTTCCTTCCACAAACTATCCCTATAAGTCTCTAAGACCATGTTACTTGGTTCATTCAAGAAAATTGACTTATAACACTACCCATAAGGAGCTATCACATTCTATAGTGATATATCCATTCCTATGATATTCCTTCTGTTGGTGCCATTTTTGAGCTTGCACCTTGTTACCCTATTTTTCCAAATCTGTATTTGCTCAAAAATGTTTTATCCTTTAAATTGATGGTCTGAAATTCTTCCCCTCTAGTTGAATGCTTTAAAATTCTCACAAATTTGTTGTTTTTCCCTAATTTGAGGGAATATTCCAATTTTTACCTTTCTTGTGCCCTAGTTCTTCCAAATTTGTGGGATGTGTCATTTTTCCCTTTGCCAGATTGTGAAAAAATCAAAATTGATAAAATCATACTTGTATGCATTTGAAAATCCAATCCCAACGTCGAAAATGATGTAAAATCATGCTTCAATTGATTCAAAATAGAAAAAATCTACCATCCTTGGTGAAAAAATTGAAATCTAGAGCATCCCTAGAATTTTTTACATTTTGACAGTTAGACGGGCATCATTTTCACGTCAAATTCATCCTCAAAATGTATTGTAAATGTGGCGGCTTCTAATTGGCTGAGGAAAAGTGGGGAAATGTTGTAACTTTTCATTTTTCACCTTTTTTGACAAGTGGGGAATTTTCGGGCCCAAAGACCCGTTTTATCAAAATTTGCCTACATGGCATGTTTTGATTGGCAAGCGGGATGGTAGGTGGTCAAATTTTCTTAAGGTATTTAGACCTTATTTTACAAAAATGTTAAATTCAAAATTTGGTTGGAATCTCTGTAGCCAATTGGGAGTGGACATGTGTCTTGAAAAATCAAAATGGAGGAGCGGGTCAGTGGGCAGGTGGAGGTTCTGGTGATTTTGAAGTTTTTAAACTTTGAATGGTTTAAAGTAAAATTTTGGCCTGAAAATACGCAACAAATCAGGAGAGGATACATTCTTGAAAGGTCAAAAGAGAGTGGGGGCCAATGGTGGAAATTTTAAATTTTCAAAAATTTGAAAGGGAGGTTTGAAGGAAGAAAGGGAGACTTGGACCCACAGTGAATAGGATATGTACACGTGGACGGGGAGAAGTCAGAGGCGTGAGCCCGCGGAGACAAAGTTGAGAATTTTCCCTTGGCTTAAAGAGATTAAAAATGCAGATAAACCCGTGGGTCCTCGACAAATGAAAGATGGACACGTGACAGAGGACAAGGCGGGCCGATGGGCCAGTGGAGGTAAAAGGGGATTTTTTCTCTTTGTCACAAGGAGACACGTGGTAAGGGAGAAATTGAAGGCGCGGGCTAGTGGGGAAAAAGTGAAAATTTTCCCAATTTCCAAAAAAGGTCAAAATGTGCAGAATTGAAGCATGATCTTGATGGGACCCACCATGTACCACGTGTCACCTCCAAATTTCAAGGGCGGAGGGGTGGTAAAAAAGGTCAAAATTTTCCATTTTTCCAAAAAATGTGGAAAGGTCAAAAATGAGCGCGAATTTGTTTCTAATCATTTTTTTCCACTTGTCCAGCCTTATCCAAATTTTTTTTAAAAAGTAACTCAAGCTTATTTCTAAGTCCACATCTTCCATGTGGAGGGCTAGGATTAAAAGATGGATAAGATCGATGGATGTTGTGCATCCATTTGTTTTGATCACCATGGGAGCTCTAGGAAGATTGGAATCATGATTTTTACATCAAAATTCATCAAATTTATAGCGATTTTGTGTCATCTTGGCATTCCGGGATCATTGAAATCGGTTTCATGACTCAATATTTTGATTTGACATGTTTTTGAAGTAATTTTTTTCCCCAACTTGAGAAAACACGTGAAATGAAAAAATAAAAAGTTGTAGAGGTAATATGGAAAGGTAAAAAGGTGAAAATGATGATTAAAGGGTGTTTACATGCCTCAATGATGTAAAACATGCCTCTAGGATGGATAATGATTCAGATATTTGTAATGATTTAATATTTTTGGGCACACTTGGTAACATGCGAATGTTTTTCTATTTGATGTCATTTTCATTAAATCATGAAGAATTGTTGGAACAGAATTGATCCCTTGGCATATTCTTTGCTTGGTAAAGAAGGCTCCAAGGTGACATGAGGTATATAATGCATTTTGGAGAAATTGTAAAAGAGGAGATTGAGATTCATGAGAAAAAATTCTGAGAGGAAGCTCATTTTTTTGAGAAATCCACCAAAGAACTAGGTTAATATCTCATGTGTTGGAAATTCATGTATGTGGGTTAGTTACAAGTGTATAACCATCACACAACTCTGAGATTGTTCATGTAACTAAACCCTGATGTTGAATCTAACAAGTTTTGAATAAATTTTTTTTTCTCTTTGGGCAATATGGTGTCTATTATCATTTTTAAATACCTGTGAATATTTTTCATTATTCTTGTTGTAATATTGCATTAAAAGTCTTTAGAAATCTTACAGAATCTCCATTTCTTGTTGATAGTTTAGTGGCATTTGCAATCTCATGTTCAGAATTGCCTTCATTTGATAAGGAGATTGGGCTTCCATTTATGCCTCTTTTGGTTGAAAGAACATCATGATTATTTGAGGCATTTCATCTCATAGTTGTTCAAGTATTATAGAGATTGTCAAAGATCTAATCTATCCCAGTTTTTCTTGTCAATCCCCCACCAAAAATTTATATAAAAAATAAATATCCTATCATGTACTATCCCTGATTTACATTTGTATACCCATTAAAGATCAAAATCCATTTGCAAAAGCGTGTATAACATATTAGGATTTCCAATGTCTCTGTAACCTTTGCTTTGTTTTGAGAACATACCCATGTTTTGAGAAGTGACAACTCGTGAGAGTTCAGATCTGGGGTGTTGATCATGTTTTCATCAAGGTCTCCATCATAGAATTTCAAACAAAGAGGGGGACATCTTAATCTCCTTCACCATTACAAGGCTAGAAAATAGGTCCTCTTACCTTGGTTACAAGTCACAATCTAAAACAGCTTGCACAAGATTAAGTCCTATTAGAGTTCTATCCTTTTCTCCACAAACATGAGTGTATGCTAAACCATATCCCCGTCTACTAACAACATACAACATGGTCTACTCTGTCTTTAAGCTCTATGACATATCTATGGTGCTACTCATACTGAAAAGGAGAACAAATTTGGATACCAACATGAGTGGCGCCATTGCCGGGGACTTCTTGGAATTCCTTAGTGTTTTTCGAAGTTTTTGAAGAGTTTGAGCATTTGTGTAGTTCAATTATTTGAGCTGCTACATTGTTAAAATATCATTATCTATGCTTCAGATATCTACAAGTTTTAAACAAGGGTTTCATGTTTTTTCTACCTTTTTTTTTCGTTTCCTAGCAGTTCATACACGTTGGGTGCATTGTGATTGACTGATTTAAGAAGAAGAAGGTCTGATTTATAAATACCTACTAAAGGTTTCAGTACTAGCAAACATTTTACAGATCATTTTAGTGCATTCTTTCACAACTAAGGTGAAATTCCTTAGTGGCGACTCCATGCTAATCTGATCTTGAAAGTAACTAGTTGTGTTACCTTGTCTGTCATTTACTTTTGTGTTCGCTAATGCCTTGCAAAACTTGGAAGGAAGAAGATCTCTGTTCATCAAGGACTCTACTAAGAAGTTGTTTATAGATTCAAGAAACTCAGAGCTAGAGGGGAGAAAGGTGTGGAAGGTTGTTGGAGACTTTATTGGAAGAAAGGAGATCCCTATTTTTGAGTTTGAAAGTGAGTAGCCTGTTATTGAGGACTGCAATTCTTCTTCAAGTGGATCTGATTCAGACAATCCTATTGCTGATTTGATTTCCCCATTAGGTGAGGGACCTTCTTGTGCATTTGAAAGGATTGCTCCTAAATCTGCTTTTGTATTTTCTAAATTTTCTAGAGATCATCAAGAAGGAGAGCCCTTAAGAGAGATCTGTTTTGAAGTTTTCATTCCCATTCCCCAAAGACCTCTCACTCCTCATCATTTTGTTTCTCCTCCAAGATCACCACCACCAAACAACATGGCTCAGCCTAGACCTCCATTTGTTGTTAACACCTTTGGTCCTATTAATTTTAGAGGAATGGATGGCTACCCAAATGCTGTCCCATAAGATGTCAAAAATAGGTTGCCAAAATTCTAGGGTAACAATGCTATTACTGGTGATCAACATCTCAAACTTTTTGATAATATGATGGAAGATTTTGAGATAGATTTTGAGGATGTGTATGTCAAATTTTTCATCCACACCTTAGAGGAGGATGCAAGGGACTGGTACAAGGCTCTACCTGATAATTCTATTGATTCATGGAATAAAATGAAAAATGCATTTAGGTTGCAATATGGTGACAAGACTGATCCTATATATCTTTTATCTGAGTTTGAGAATATCAAGAAGAACCCTAATGAATTAGTCCATGACTTCAACACAAGGTTTAACAAAACTTTGAGAAGGCTACCTATTAATTTGAGGCCTTGTGATGAATCTTGTCTAATCAAATATGTAGATGCATTTGATAAGAAGGCAACCTATTACCTAAGAGACAAGAACCCAACCAATCTAAGACAAGATTTTACCATGGCACTTCAAATTGAGAACAATATCAAAGCAATTGGGAAACCTCTCAAGAGAGATGTTGTAAAATTGATAAACCCTAAAAAACCTGAAGTTAGCAAAGGTGCTGATTTAGAAGAGGTTGGGAAAACTTTGGCAGGGGCTGTCAGAGAAATCTCATACAAGTTGGCAAGATATGAGAAGGGAATTGGGCAGACTTCACAAGGTCATCCTAGGTAGCAAGCACAAGATAGATTTGGAAATCACCATAGGAATGAGAAGAGGTTTGATGAAAAAGGTAAAGGGCTTGTTGGATCTACAAATAGACATCCTCAAGCATGTGAAGGAAGACTGTTGCCTAATCCCTTAACTGCTAGGGTTGTTGTTGTTGAAGAGGTTGCTGATATTGATTGGTGTGATAGGTGTCTTCTACCCCATCCTCCATGTGAAGTGGACCAGCGAAGAAGGTGAAGCTAATAATGATGATGGTACTGATGATTATATTTTCATGATGGGCTATTCTTCAAGCTCACAAGGAGGAGCAACATCTATTGAGGTAATAAGTGCAAGGACTGCTGCAACCTTTTGGGATTACATAAAGCGAGTACCACTTCTTTCTCTTCCTCATACTCATGGTGTAGATGTAGTTTAGGCATTTGAAATTCCTAACAATCACTTTCAATACTTAAGAGCTTTGATGATTAAGAAATATGATGGTGGTATCCCTTCAGAGGAAGATAGACAGTTGTTAATGAATGTTGTTGTTGGTCAAGAGAAAGAGTATAATACTAGAGGAAAATTTGTTAAGGGAATTGGGCCTCAAGCCAAACCTAAAACACCCTTTCTCACAAGCATTCCTAAAGAAACTCCTTGAAGGGAAACACTTGCCAAGAATTCTGCTATCCCTCGAAAAAATTACATTCCTCCTCATGCCCAAACTACCAAGAATCCACTGCCATCTAATGAATCTTCTTGTCTCCATTCCAATGATGTTTTGCTAAAGAGTGTCCCCTATGACATAGCCCAAGTATTAAGCCAAATTAAAGTGAGTGTTCCACTCATTGATTTTCTTAGAATTCCTGGGCATAAGAAGAGAGCATTTGAGTACTTGGGATTAAAAGAAGAAAAGGTTACCCTAGGCAGAAATGTAAATGTTGTTGAAACTCCACCTCAGATCATTATTGACCTTGAAACACCACCAGCAGTAGAATATCTTGGAGAGACACCTGAGGTATATTTGGGGACATCTTTGGTTGATTTCCAAATGAATTTTGATCCATTCTTCACAACTTTGATCATAAAGGATAAGCTACTTCACAATTGTATGTTTGATTCTAATGCATTATGTAATGTCATGCATCTAGAAGTCATCAATGAGTTAGACATCAAAGTGGCAACAGCCTATGGAAAGTGTACTACCATGGAATCAAGAGAAGTGCTAGTATTTGGTTGTGGAAAAGGTTTGGTAGTGTAACTTGCATCTACTCCAGGGAGGAATTTAAAATTGGATGTTGTGATTATTGATTGCCCTGCCAAATGGGGTATGCTTTTGTCAAGAAAGTGGGCTGCAAGTGTTGGAGGGAGTGTCCAAATGGATATGTCTTTTGCCACCATTCCCATTGAGGGAATCCTAGTTAAGCTCAATGGAGAGAAGAAAATGTTGCACCTAATTGAAGATCCCAACAATGCTTTTGATGAAATGTTATTTGTTGATGTATATTCTGAGAATTTGATTGGTTTTGCTGATGGAAAAGAAAATAATATGGACAAATCAAAGTGCCTTGATATGGTAGGTTCTCCATGGACATAGCTATTTGATAGAGCCTGCTCCAAATTTGGGAATTTTGCTGGTATAGTTATGTTTTCTCCTAGTTTGGAAGAGATTTCCTTTTCTTTAAAACTTAATTTTTAATGCACTAACAACATTGCTGAGTATGAGGCACTATTGTTGGTGTTAAGAATTGGATTGAAGTATGGAGTGAAATATATTGTTGCAAAAGTAGACTCAGAGCTGGTTTTCAAACAAATAAGAAAATTGTATGCTACAAAAAATAGCATATGAAACAGTATAAGCATGCAGTTTGGGATCTAATTGAAATGTTTGATTCCTTTAACATTATGTATTATGATAGAGGTCTCAATGTTGCTACTGACAAGTTGGCAGTGTTGGGTTCTAGATTTGGAAATTGCACCATTTCACCTTATTGTGAGTACAACATTGAAGTGCTAACTAGGCCAGCTATCCCTAAAATGTGAAACATTGGCAAGTTTTTATTGATGATAGTACACTGCAAAGAAACCAAACATAAACCTAAAACAATATATTGTTAGATATTTTTACAATATAAATTGTACATGGCCATATTCACATATTTTTATTTTTTAAGTGTGTTACAAAAAATAGATGTGCATCAAATAGTAAGATAATGTTACAAAAAATAGATGTCTAGCATTGTGGGGTTTTGTTATATTTTCAAACTCAAAGTAATCTTTCATACTTGTGAGCCAATATACAAATTATGTTGACTTTAGTATTCCAAAGAATAATGGGACATACATTTGCAGCGCTTGACCCATTCTTGAGGTGGTTCTTAAGATTTGCATCTCTACAACATCTATAGATTCTTCTTCTTCCTTATTCTCTTCACTTGCAATGGCTCTCACGTATTGTGTACCTCTTATTTCACCTTCATCATTCATCTTTGGTACTATTGTACAATAAAACCCCTTCATAGCTATTGTTTTAACACTTTCGAGCTTATTACTCACACACATCGACTCAATAATAACATCTTCCTTTAAATACACCCATGATAAATTTGTTCACTACATTTTTCGCACCTCCATTAATAACTCTTCTTGAGAGTATCTTAATCCTTTGATCTAGTTGCCTCAAGGTAAACAATCTACTCACTATTTGCATTTTGTTATCACCGAATCACAGCACCCTTCTGTTTATACAAGCACAGTGGGATATTTGAACTCACAGTGTGATGTGGATAACATGGGTTACTATCAATCCAAGCTGTGGGACTTGTCCAACTTGAGATGTGAGACCTCCAGAGAAAGCTTGGTTCTTGCTCTTAAACTACCTGCCACAGCATGCTACTCACAATGCAAGGGAAACTAACTATTTTAATCTAGACTTCATCCAAGGGACCAAGGAGAGAAAATGCATAAAATGAAAGCATATTACACTAAAGCGGTGATACATAGAAAAGGAGGGTGTGAGAGTAGTCTTCAAATGCGTGAGATACAGAAGCAAATTGCACACTAGAAGGGGTGATGACAGTTCTCCACAATCTAGCAAAATGCATTCACAAAAATATTTCAAAGCATACCACAATTCATAGATGGATCCCAATGCAAGAGCATAATAATAGATAAAATATTCTCGTAATCAAGGTTGAAGGGGCAAGGAATCTAATGTAGAAAACATCCAGCAGGGGAAGATGCATCCACAAACATATATTTCTAATCTTGCTTCCTGATACGCACAGTTCAATCGGTTACAATAAAAGGGCCTGGATCACCATGAGAGGAGTCCACAACAAGGGCCTGCAAAACATTATCTTCACAAAGCAATTTTGGTAGAGATTTTCTATAAAAAATACATCCTCTTACAATTGAGCCCAAACTTACTCCAATGGCTTATAGAAGAAAAACTAAAAGACCCCCTTCTCATCAAAGAAGAGAAAGAGAAGGGAAAATGGGTAGCTTCATCCCGAAATCTGTCCATTCAACCACTTGTAAGAGGCATTAAATGGAGTAAAACGATTAATGTATATGTATACTTGCAAGTTAGGCTCCCCATACTAGGGTCCCATGGATCTGCAACAGAGAAAGAATGATGACCATGCCTCTTATATTGCACTCATGGGGTACACAACCACCAAATAAAAACACTACTATGAACCCAGCCATGTTTTCTTAAAAATATCGATCAATCTCTCATCAAATCTAGAATTTCTTGAAATTTATGTACGTTAGGCTAAATGGAGCCACGATTCAAGGACAGTACCAAGAGACTTTTGTGCGCTTTCGTGTGAGAAATGCAAAAGATATTATTGGCCTTCTGAGTGCGGGCAGCTATTTTGGGTCTAGCTAGGCGTTTTCTGTCATTTGACAGGAACTGAGCATTAACTGACTGGAACCGAATATGTTTCTTTTAATTAAATATATATAACCTCATTAAAAATAAGAAATCCAATATGGAACCAGAATATGTTTCAACTTTTAAATCTCGTTGATCGTCTTTTTGTCGTTTCTGATACTGCTGGTATTTTCGCTGACATTAGTCCACTCAAAACCTAATAGTTACCTAATCTAACTAAAAAAAATTCATTTTTTGGTGAAAATGGGAGATTTTTCAATATGACCTTTCAACAAAATAAAATTGTAATTATTTATACAATACTAATAACATAATACATATATATGATTAACCAGTCTTTACTTCAACAAGAGAGGGAAGTATTATCCAATAAATTAGTGCCTATAAAATAACTTAATTCTACCTTTATTACTAGTGACAACCAAGAAAATTCTCTATGAAAATAAAGGTAGTGCTAAGATCATGTTCACCACTTTACATCTCGTATAAGACATAAGATTTTCATGCAATCTAATCTAGTAGAAAAAACTATATACACTACAAATGAAACCAAACATAAACCTAAAACAATATATTGTCCACAGATATGTGGGATTTACAATTGATAAATTGTACATGGCCATATTCCGACATATTTTTATTTTTTAAGAGATGTGTTACAAAAAATAGATGTGCATCAAACAGTATTTTTGATCCCATATTACAAAAAATAGATGTCTAGCAAGGTGTGGGTTTTTTATATTTTCAAACTCAAAGTAATCTTTCATACTTGTGAGCCAATATACAAATTATGTTGACTTTTAGTATTCCAAATTTTGAATGAACAGGGAACCCATACATTTGCACCGCTTGACCCATTCTTGAGTTGGTTCGTAAGATTTGCACCTCTACAACATCTACCCAGATTCTTCTTCTTCCGTATTCTCTTCACTTGCAACGGCTCTCACATATTGTGTACCTCTTATTTCACACTTCAGTCATCACTTTGGTACTATTGTACAATAAAACCCCTTCATAGATATTGCACCATTTAGCCACACTTCAGCTTATTACTCACACACATCGACCAATAATATTGTTTACCGGACACATCGCATTGATAGCATCGGGAAGGCCGATCAAGCTAAGGAGATTGTTTCAGCACCTCCATTAATAACAATTCGAATGATCATTGGAATTTTTTCGAATAACTGGTGTACTGAGTTGGCCTCAAGGTAAAATTCCATTAGGTTTTCTTGTGAAAGTACTATTCGCAACTTCTGTTATCACTGAATCACAGCACCCTTCTGTTTATACAAGTGCATATATTTGAACTCACAGTGTGATTGGATAACATGGGTACTATCTCCAAGTTGTGGGACTTGCTACTTGAGATAGACCTCCAGAGAAAGCTGGTTCTTGCTCCTAAACTACCTGCCATAATCTACTCTAATGCAGGGGAAAGCTAACTATTCTAATCTAAATTTCCAAGGGACCAGGGAGAGAGAATGCATAAAATGAAAGCCTACACTAAAGCGGTGATACACCAGAAAAGGAGGGTGTGAGAGTAGTCTTCAAATGCGTGAGATACAAAAGCAAAGTGCACACTAGAAGGGGTGATGACAGTTCTCCACAATCTAGCAAAATGCATTCACAAAAATATTCCAAACATACACAATGATAATGGATCCCTGCAAGAACATAATAATAGACACAATATTCTTGTAATCAAGGTTGAAGGGGCAAGAAGAATGCAAGAAAACACAGCAGGGGAAGATACATCCACAAACTTATATTTTATTGCTTCCTGATATGCACAGTTCAATCGGTTACAAGATAAGGGCCTAGATCACCATGCAAGGAGTCCACTAACAAGGGCCTGCAACACATTGGCTTCACAAAGCAATTTTGGTAGAGCTTTGCTACAAAAACTACTCTCCTTTACAATGAGCCCAACACTCCAATTTATAGAAAAAATGAGAAGGAAAGAGAGAAGGGAAAATGGAAATCCCGAAATCTGTCCTTCAACCACATGTAAGAGGCATTAAATGGAGTAAAATGATTATATATTACTTGCAAAAGGCTCCCCATATTGTCCCAGGTGCTGCAGCAGAGAAAGAATGATGACCATGCCTCTTAATTGCACTCCCAACCACCAAATAAAACACTGTTATGAACCCGGCCACGTTTTATAAAAATATCCATCAATCTCTCATCAAATCTAGAATTTCTTGATTTTTGTGCATTGGGCTTGGAGCCATGATTCCAACGGTACCAATTTTGTGTGATTTTGTTGAGAAATGCAAAAGTTATGGCCTTCTGAGTGCGGGCAGCTATTTTGGGTCTGGCAGGCGTTTTCTGTCATTTGACGGGAATGAGCATTAACTGACTGGAGCCGAATATGTTTCTTTTATTTAAATATATTTTTGGCATAGAGGACGTCATGCTCGTTCCAGAAAGTCCAATTTTGTGAAAATCGGAGCTCGGAGTCAAAAGTTATGGCCGTTTGAAGTTTCACGGGTCAAATGTTGACTTTTCTTCTTTGCCTTCGGCCGCTTTGGCTTTTCGCGTCCCTTGCATCCCACGTACTACCTTTGTCCCAACTGTCCGGTAGATGAAAATCTCCCACTTCGGCCGATTCGGGCTTCCTTGTTCCTGTTTGCAGCCCATTTCCCATTCTTTTCGCCGTCCCACGCGTCCCTCGCGTACTTTTGTCCCAACTGTCCCAGACAAAATCTCTCGAACTGCTCGAAATGGACTGTCTTTCAGCGCGTCCCAAATCAGCTGCCTTGACTTCATGTCCCCGGTCCGCCGTACTTTTGTCCCTACTGTCCCAAAGGCGACCGTGCGAAACAAAAGACTTAGATGATTTTTCTTGCTTTCGGCCATTTTGGCTTTTCGCGTCCCTCGCGTTCTGATGTCCCAACTGTCTCGCGGACCGCCTGGGACAAAAATGTCTGACTTAGCCGATTTCCTTTGTGTTTTTTCTGTCCCAAATGCTTGGTACGACGAACCTCAGTACGACCCAAACCCTTCAGACCTGAAATGCTTTAAAACAATCCTGCAACCTTATTTTTTGCATTTTTTCACATTTTCTCTAACTCGTTGGGATTTCTTCTTGGATGGGAGAGTTAGAGAGAAGCCGAGGGGACCCTCCAAAACATGAATTTTTTTGCCTTGAATCAATCTACTTGCTCGGGACTGAATAATTTGATGCATGTTATCAAAATTACCTTGAGGGTGAATTTTGGATAACAGTAACTTACAAGTTTTGACTAGTAGAACGGTTCGACCACGAACCCGGAGACGTAGGCAATTGCCGATCTCCGTAATCAATATTTGTGTAATTGTCTTTAATGTCTTGCATTTTATTTTAAATTGATTACTTAAAAGGAGTAAATTATCAGCAAATTATTAAAGCCTACAAGGGTCCGAGATCAGGTAGTAATAATCTGATTATTTTCAGATCATGTTTGGTATCAGAGCTGGTAATTGACACCTCCAAACTTGCTAATATCTGAAGCATGTTTGGTATCTGAGCTGGTTTAGCTCCATATTTGTTTTTCATTAAATATGATTAACAAAGTGATTGCTTCAAGATTGGTGCAGTTGGTTCAATTTGTGTGAACAGGATACAACTGCACTATGGGAAAGATGTCTAAACAGGAAAAGCTTGAGGAAATTGAAGCTTATAATCACCACATCCAGGAAGATAAATCTCTCCTGTGATCCATGTATTTCTCCTTAGAAGAGGAGAATGGTCGTTTGAAATTGGAACTGAAAACCAAGGATGAGCTCTTGGCAAGGTTGCATACAATGTGGTGATAACAGAGGAAGGAAATACCTTCAACTTCAGATGCAGTGACCATGGTAGATGACTGCACTTTAAGTTGTTCACCACTGGGATCTTCTTCTTCCTCCCATTCGGTTTCAGATTCAGGTAATTAAGTCTTTCGTTTGTTTGAAAATCATACTAGAGGCATTGGATCCAAGTTACTATCTAAAATGGGATTTGATGGAAGAGGCCTTGGTAAAAATGGCCAAGGCATTGCTAACCCATTACAAGTCAAGGATCATCCTCATTTTACAGGTTTGGGTTATCCTAGTGTGGGAATGGAAATTAGAGAATGCTCCAAGAACGCTGACGGGAGACAAGCTTTCGAAAGCAAAGTAAATACCCCACTAGTCCTACAAGAAGATTATGAGCAAGAAATTTGTGCTTCATCATCATAGGCAAGATGTGGTAAGAGAAATCAGTGAAGAGGTAATGAGATTCCACCTTCAGTTTCTTACCATAATCATAAGCACAATAAAACTTCTGATCCACTTTTTTAGCTTAAGAAGTATGGTTATGATTTTCAGAAGATGCGGAATTCCTTTCCATGTACTTTTTGTGGATTGCATAATCATTCAGTGGCCAGATGTTGGAAGAGAAGGACACTAATGAAGAATTGGATGCCATTCATTAGGAACAAAGCTAATCAGAAATACCAATCTCGTCATGCAGAGTCGAGAAATGGTAGAAAGAGTTCCTAATCCTAGAAGAAGGAGATTAAGAGGAATTTTTTTGCTCATTGCCAGAGGAATGCGCATCAGGTGGAAAATTGCTAGAAACTGCATCCATCTCGCCATCAGAGTAATGGAAAGCCAAAGATGGAATGGAGGACTATTGCAAAGGAAAAGGAAGTTTCTACTCCACCACCAGTTGACAAGTTAACCCAAGATCAGGTAATACCTGAAAGTGAAAGTCCTTTAAAATGGGTAAGTCGACAATTTTTCAATTATATATTGCATAATTCAGATTGATGAATCGTATGCAGTATTAAGTTTGGAGATCAGATATTGTGAGAAAATTCTGAGAGAAAGGTTTATAATACTCAGTGTATTTTCTTACTTAGAAAATTTGATTAATGCTCCAAACATATCTCCTAATCAGCGTGTGAGTACCTGTTACAGCTTGGACACAGGAATTAACTCATATAAAGCTTGGAGATTGATCTGTCATTTATACAGATGGTAGAGTTTACAAAGATCATCTCGGAACTTCATTCTATGTAGAGGCATTGTGACCGTGCAGCAGAATGGTAGCTGAATCACCGTTGGAATTGACGTTGGGTCGAAACTTCATTCTATGTAGAGGCATTGCCACCGTGTAGCAGAATGGTAACTGATATTAGTATGTCAACAAGAGGATCTCTCAAAGGATTAGCTCAGAACATCATTCGATGTCAAGGCATTGCGACCACACATACGAATGGTAGCTGATCAACAGACTTAGCATCATGCATGGGAGGCTTGAGGTCTACAAAGGCTTAACATCATGTGTCAGAGGTGTTGAGGTCTGTAAGAGACTTAACATCGTGCATCAGAGGCTTGAGGTCTTAAAAGAGGCTTAACATCATGCATCGGAGGCGTTGAGGTCTAAAAAAGGGACAAGTCATTGTCCATCATTGACATCGGATCAATCAAAGCTCTACATAACATGGAGTTCCTTTAAACCAATTTGGATTATGCGGAATCAAATCAGAGCCAAGAGTTGTGTTATAGAGTCAAAGAAGATCCTTGTTGTTAGATATCAAGAAGCTTAGCACCACACAGAAGGAGTGTTGAGGTTTCATTCAGAAACTTAGCACCATAAAGTGGAGGCATGGAGGTCTTCTTCGGATATCAGAGTGGCGTAGTGGAAGTATCGTGGGCCCATAACCCACAAGTCCCAAGATCGGATCAGATTTGTCGAAGTGAGAAGGTTGGAGTAGAAGACCCAAGGGTCTACCACAACAGCACTTCCAAGGTGGAAGCAGAGTTTTTCAGATTCAGGACAGTATGGAAGCTTTTTGGGACAAAAATCCTTTCTCAATGGGGAGGTGTGATCAGGGGATCATTTTTGAAAGTTCCCTAAACATCCCTAAATTTTTTCAATGTAGAATATCATCTCGAGAGCTTTCCAACGACTATGAGAACGTGACAAATGGACATCGGGAGCTCTAGATATGTTCGGTCAAGGTTCAGACATCGGGAAAGTCAACTCTGGTCAACTGGTCAATATTGGACCAATGGCATTGTGACACATGGCAAAAAGGAAAAAGGGATTTGTTTATTGGTTTTCAATCACCAGTCTTTGACGAGCATAAAAATGGTGCATGGGAACAAGGGGCTCAACTTTTATTATGGAGGGGAGCCCGACCGCCGTGTGGACTATGGTATTAAATGCTTAGCCACTGAATTGGGATTTTATCCCATTAAAAATGCATCCGCCAATATGGGTATTTGATCCCATTTTTCATGCATGGCTAAGGTTTAAAAATAGCCTTAGGATTATATGCAATCCCATCAACTATGCTATGGGATATGGTATTTTTAGCTTAAGGATGATATGCAAATGCATATTTTAAGGGCCCTAATTTTTTATAAATAGGGAACCCATTCTATTGTAATGAACATAGACCACAAGCTTATTATTCATTAAGCTTATTGTCGGGACACACAAACAAAGCTTATTATTTGTTAAGCTTATTTGTGGGATGCGTCAGTAAGTATTGTTTATTGGCATATTATTTTAGGCAATAGTAGATGGAATATTTGTGATTGGGAGTAAATTATAAACTACGTAGTATGCCCATTGAGCCACAAAAATTACTTGCAAATCCTGGATTGTCAACTGGAAGGCTGATCGAAGTCGAAGGAGATTGTGCATCAGGAAGGTGAAAAATAATTCGACTGCTCATCGGAAGGTTATCGAAGAACTGGTGTACTGATAGGCAAGTAAAATTCCATTAGATTTTCTTGTGAAAGTACTATTGTAACTTACAAGTTTTGACTAGTGGAACGGTTCGACCACGAACCTGGAGACGTAGGAAATTTCCAAACTTCGTAATCAATCTTTGTACAATTGTCTTTAATGTCTTGCATTTTATTTTAAGTTGATTACTTAAAAGGAGTAAATTATCGACAAATTATTAAATCCTACAAGGGTCTGAGATCAGGTAGTAATAATCTAATTATTTTCGGATCAATCATAGACCTTGGGCTATCTTGGAAGAACCCTGAAGCTATCCTCTTGAAATGCATAACTGAAGATAAAGATCCCAAGATAGTTCATTGTTTCCATGGAGGAGTTTGTGGAAGACAGTTTGCTAAAAGGATAACAACACATAAGATTTTGAGAGCTGGTTATTGGTGGCCTACTCTCTTCAAAGATGCAACCCAGCTGGTTATAAAATGTGATAGTTGCCAAAGTTTCTCTGGAAGACTGAAAGCTTTAGGCTCCCTTCCTTTACAGCCTTTATCAATTGAAGCTCCTTTCAAGCAATGGGGGATGGACTTCATTGGTGATATTTTAGATCCTTCTAGTGCTTGCCATAAGTGGATCCTTATAGCAAATGATTATTTTACAAAGTGGGTAGAGGCAATACCCACTAAGAAAGCAACACACCAAATAGTTATGGACTTATTAGTGAATCAAATCATATGCAGATTTGGAGTCCTAGTAAATATTGTAGCTAATAATGCCATGTGATTTAGAGCCAAACCTTTAATGGTAATGTGCAATGAATACGGAATCGATCTGACTTATTCGTCAAACTTTAATCCCTAAGGGAATGGACAAGATGAGTCCAGCAATAAGAATTTGTTGAAGATAATTATAAGAACCTTGGAGCAAAACTAGAAGAGCCTTGGAGAAAAACAAGAAGAAGTGGGGTGAACATTTGAAATTTGTAGTTTAGGCTGATAGGATAACTCCTAAAAGAGCTACTGGTAAGAGCCCATTCGAATTCGTGCATGGAACTCAAGATTTGATGCCCTTGTAGCTGTAATTATCTTCATTTCAATTTTCCCAATAGTTGGAAGATCAAGATCTTGGCCCATATGAATCAGGGATCAATCAGATTATTGAGCTTGATGAGGAGAGAAGAGCATCCCATCAAATGCATGTCAGATTTAGGGAAAAATTGAAGAGATTGTTTGACAAAAAGGTCACTCCTAGACCCTTTAATGTTGGAGATCTATTTTTGTTGTGGGATAGTAGGCATGAAGACAAGGGTAAGCATGCAAAATTTGATGCATTATGGATGGGCCCTTATGCTATTGCTATCAAAATTGGTGAACATACCTCCTTTTTGAAGGACTTAGATGGGGATATGCTAGAGCTACCTGTCAAAGGTAGACATTTGAAGCATTTCTTGGATTAATCCCCAAATTTGAGCTATGCACCAATTGTACAGTTGTATAGTCTTTGTTTTATGCTTTGTTTTTGCTGTTTTGTTGGTGTGTGGTTTGTCCTTGCTCTTGGAAACCTTTTTTTTTGGTTCTCAACTGGTTTTTGGTGATTTTGGCTCTTGACTCCATTTCACAATGGATATTTTGACACTTGGTCTACGTTTTGTTAATGTGGCACTCACTGGGAGTGCCCATCCCCAAGTAGGAGTCGATGTTGGTGCCATTTTTGAGCTTGCATCTTGTTGCCCTAATTTTCCAAATCTGTATTTGCTCAAAAATGTTTTATCCTTTGAATTGATGGTATGAAACTCATCCCGTCCAGTTGAATGCTTTAAAATGCTCACAAACTTTTTGTTTTTCCCTAATTTGAGGGAATATACCAACTTTGCCCTTTTTTGTGCCCTAGTTCTTCCAAATTTGTGGGTTGTGTCATTTTTCACTCTACTAGATCGTGTAAAAAATGAAATTGATCTAATCGTACTTGTATGCAATTGAAAATCCAATCCCAAGGTTGAAAATGTTGTAAAATCATTCTTCAGTTGATTCAGAATCGGAAAAATCTTTTATCCTTGGTGAAAAAATTGAATTCTAGGGCATCTCTGGAATTTTTTACGTTTTGACAGTCAGACGGGCGTCATTTTCCCGTCAAATTCATTCTCATAAGGTATTGGCAATGTGACAGCTTCTAATTGGCTGAGGAAAAGTGGGGAAATGTTATAACTTTTCATTTTTCACCTTTTTTGACAAGTGGAGCATTTTCGGGCCCAGGGACCTATTTTTTCCAAATTACCTACATGGGATGTTTTGATTGGCAGGTGGAATGGCAAGTGGTTAGATTTCCTTAAGGTTTTTAGACCTTATTTTGTAAAAAATGTTAAATTCAAACATTGGTCCAAATCCCCGCAGCCAATCGAGAGTGAACACGTGTCCTGAAAAATCAAAATGGATGAGCGGGTCAGTGGACTAGTGGAGGTTTTGGTAATTTTGAAGTTTTAAAACTTTGAATGGTTTAAATTCAAATTTTGGCTCGAAACTCTGCAACAAATTAGGAGAGGACACGTGTCCTGAAAGGTCAAAAGGGAGAACGGTCCAATAATGGAAATTTTTATTTTTCAAAAATTTGCAAGGGAGGTTTGAAGGAAGAAAGGAAAACTTGGACCCATAGTGAATATGAGATGGACATGTGGTAGGGGAGAAGTAAGAGGCGTGGGCCCGCGGAGACAAAGTTGAGAATTTTCCCATGGCTTAAAAGGAGTAAAAATGGAGATTTAGCCCATAGGTCCTTGACAAATCAAAGATGGACCCATGGTAAAGGAAAAGGAGGGTCGGTGGGTTAGCAGAGGTAAAAGGGGATTTTTCCCCGTTTTCACAAAAGAGTTGAAAATAAAAATTTTAAGCGCTGGCCCGCTAGCAAATCACAAGGAGACACGTGGCAAGGGAGAAATCGGAGGTGCGGGTCTAGGGGGCAAAAAGTGAAAATGTTTCCAATTTCCAAAAAGTGTCAAAATGCACAGAATTGAAGTGTGATCCCAATGGGACCCACCATGTGCCACGTGTTAGCTCCAAATTTCAAGGGTAGAGAAAAAATTCAAAATTTTCCTTTTTTCTAAAAAATGTGGAAAGGTAAAAAACGAGCCCAATTTTTTCTCCAATCATTTTTTACCACATGTCTGGCCTTATCCAAGAAAAATTTAAAATGGTAACTCAAGCTTATTTCTAAGTCCACATCTTCCATGTGGAGGGCTAGGATTAAAAGATGATTAAGATCGACGGTTGTTGTGCATACATTTGTTTTGACCACCACGGGAGCTCCAGGAAGCTTGGAATCATGATTTTTGCATCAAAATTCATCAAATTTATAGTGATTTTGTGTCGTCTTGGTGTTCTAGGATAATTGAAATCGGTTTCATGACACAATATTTTGATTTGAGATGTTTTTGAAGTAATTTTTTTCCCTAGCCCGAGCAAACACATGAAATGACAAAATCAAAAGTTGTACAGGTAATATGAAAAGGTAAAAAGGCAAAAATGATGAGTAAAGGGTGTTTGCATGCCTCAATGATGAAAAACATGCCTCTAGGATGGATAATGATCTAGATATTTGTAATGACTTTATATTTTTGGGCACACTTGGCAACATGTGAATGTTTTTCTGTTTCATGTCATTTTCATTGAATCATGAAGAATTGTTGTAACAAAATTGATCCCTTGGCATATTCTTTGCTTGGGAAAGAACGTTCAAAGGTGGCATGAGGTATATAATGCATTTCGGAGAAACTGTAAAATAGGAGATTGAGATTCACAAGCAAAAATTCTGACAGAAAGCTTATTTTCTAAGAAATCCAACAAAGAACCAGGTTAATGTCTCATGCATTGGAAATTCATGTATGTGAGTAGGTTACAAGTGTATAGCCATCACACAGCTTTCAGATTGTTCATGTAACTCTCCCCTACTATTGAATATAACAAGTTTTGAATTAAATATATGTTTTCTTTGGACAATATAATGTCTGTTATCATTTTTAAATACCTGTGAATAGATTTCATTGTTCTTGGTGCAATCTTACATTGAAAGTCTTTAGAAATATTACAGATTATCCATTTCTTATTGATAGCTTAGTGGCATTTTCAATCTCGTGTTCAGAAGAGCCTTCGTCTGATAAGGAGATAAAAAAATTTAAAATCACTTTACCTTCCTTGACTGCAGAGACTACTTGTAATCGTTTAGGGGCACCTTAGGCATGGTTTGATCAAGGTTTTTTGTGTTTAATTAAGTTCTTACTTCAAGCTTTGTGGTGAGTTCTCAAAGATTGTGTGAAGAGTGCAACCTAGGCTTCTATTTATGCCTCTTCTGGTTGAAAGAACATCATGTTATTTGAGGCATTTCATCTGATAGTTATTCAAGTATTGTAAAGATTTTCAAAGATCTAATCTATCCCAGTTTTTCTTGTCAATCCCTAACCAAAAATTTATCTAAAGAATAAATATCCTATCATGTACTATCCCTGATTTGCATTTGTATACCCACTGAAGATCAAAATCCATTTGCAAAAGTATGCATAACAGATTTCCAATGTCTCTAGTAACCTTTGCCTTGATTTGAGAACATACCCATGTTTTGAGAAGTGAAAACTCATGAGAGTTCAAATCTGGGGTGTCGATCATGTTTTCATCAAGGTATCCATCATAGAATTTCAAAAAAAAAGAAGGACATCTTCATCTGCTTCACCATTACAAGGCTAGAAAATACGTCCTCTTACCTTGGTTGCAAGACACAATCTAAAATAGCTAGGACAAGATTAAGTCCTATTAGAGTTCTATCCTTTTCTGCACAAACCTGAGTGCCAACTAAACCATATCCCTGACTACCAATGACATACAACATGGTCTACTCTGTCTTTAAGCTCCATGGCATATCTATGGTGCTACTCAGACTAAAAAATAGAACAAATTTGGATACCAACAAGAGTGGTGTTGTTGCTGGGGACTTCTTGGAATTCCTTGGTGTTTTTGGAGTGTTTAAAGAGATTGACCATTTGTGTATTCAAGTATTTGAGATGATAAATTGTTAAAATATAATTCTATTCTTCAGATCTTTAAATTTTAAACAATGGTTTCAAATTTTGTCTACCACTTTTTCCTTTTCCTAGTAGTTTATACACTTTGGTTGCATTGTGATTGATTAATATAAGAAGAAGAAGGTTTGATTTATAAAGCCTTCTAAAGGTTTTAGTACTAGCAAACATTTGACAGAATATTTTAGTGCATTCTTGCACAACTAAGGTGAAATTCCTTAGTGGCAATTCCATGTTGATCTGCTCTTGAAAATACTAGTTTTCTTACCTTTCTATCATTTACTTTCATGTTGCTAATCCCTGCAAAAATGGAAGGAATAAGATCTCTCTTCATCAAGGACTCTGCTAAAAATTTGTTTACAGAATCAAGAAACTAAGAGCTAGAGGGGAGAAAGGTGTGGAAGGTTGTTCGAGACTTGACTACAAGATCAGAGATACCTATTGTTGAGTTTGAAAGTGAGCATCCTGTTATTGAGAACTATAATTCTTCTTCAAGTGGATATGATTCAGACAATCTTATTGCTGCTTTGAATTCCCCATCATGTGAGGGATCTTCTTGTGGATTTGAAAGTCTTGCTCTTAAATATGCCCCTATATTTTCTAAATTTGCTAGAGATCATCAGGAAGGAGTGACCTTAAGAGATATCTGTCTTGAAGTTTTCATTCCCATTCCGTAAATACCTCTCACTCCTCATAAGTTTGTTTCTCCTCTAAGATCACCTCCAACAAACAATATGGCCTAGCCTAGACCTCCATTTGTTATTAATACCTTTGGTCCTATAAATTTTAGGGGAATGGATGGTTACCCAAATGATGTCCCACAAGATGTCAGAAATAGGTTGCCAAAATTCCAGGGTAACAATGCTATTACTGGTGATTAACATATCAATCTTTTTGATAATATGATGGAATATTTTGAGATAGAGTTTGAGGATGTGTATGTCAAATTGTTTATTCATACACTAGAAGAGGATGCTAGGGATTGGTACAAGGCTCTGCCTAATAATTCTATTGATTCATGGACTAAAATGAAAAATTCATTTAGGTTGCAATATGGTGACAAGACTGATCCTAGATTTCTTTTATCTCAGTTTGAGAATATCAAGAATAATCCTAATGAATCACTCCATGACTTCAACACAAGGTTTAACAAAACTTTGATAAGGTTTCCTATTGGTTTGAGGCCTTGTGATGAATCTCGTTTAATCAAATATGTAGATGTATTTGATAAAAAAGTAGGCAATTACCTAAGAGACAAGAATCCCACCAATCTAAGACAAGCTTTCACCATGGCGCTTCAAATTGAAAACAATATCAAGGTTGTTGGGAAACCTCTTAAGAGAGATGGTGTAAAATTGATGAACTCTTAAAAACCTCAAGCTAGCGAAGGCACTGATTTAGAAGATGTTGTGAAAATTTTGGCAGGGGCTGTCAAAGAAATCTCATACAAGTTGGAAAGAGCTTAGAAAGGAATTGGACAGAGTTTACACGATCAAACTAGGTAGCAAACACAAGATAGATTTGGCAGTCAAAATAGGAATGAGAAGAGGTTTGATGACAAAGGTAAAGGGCGTATTGGATCTGTAAATAGACATCCTCAAGCACATGAAGGAAGAGTGTTGTTGAAGTTGCTGATATGGATTGGTGTGATAGGTGTTTTCTGCCCCATCCTCCATGAGAAGCAAACTAGTAAGAAGGTGAAGTTAATCATGGTGATGGTACTGATGACGATATTTTCATGATGGGATTTTTTTCAAGCCCACAAGGAGGAGCAACATCTACTAAAGTAATAAGTGCTAGGACTGTTGCAACTTTTAGGGATTGCATCAAATGGGTACAAGTATTTCTTCCCCCTCATGCTCTTGAAGTTGATGTAGTGCAGGCTTTTGAAATTCCCGAAAATGGCTTTGAATACTTAAGAGCTTTGATGATTAAGAATTATGATGGTGGTATCCATTCGGAGGAAGATAGATAATTATTGATTAATGTTGTTGTAGATCAAGAGAAAGAGTATAACACTAGAAGTAAAGTTGTTAAGGGAGTTGGGCCTCAAGCCAAACCTAAAACACCCTTTCTCACAAGCATTCCAAAAGAAGTTCCCAGGGGAGAAGCACCTGTCAAAAGTTCTATTCTCCTAATAAAAAATTACAGTCCTCCTCATGCCGAAGCTGCCAAGAATCCACGGCTATCTAATGAATCTTCTTGTCTCCCTTCCAATGTTGTTTTTCCAAAGAGTTTCCCCTATGACATAGCCCAAGTATTGAGCCAAATTAAAGTGAGTGTTCCAATCATTGAGTTTCTTAGAATTCCTGAGCATAAGAAGAGAACATTTGAGTACTTGGGATTGAAAGAAGAGAAGGTTAATCCAGGCAGAAATGTAAATGTTGTTGCAACTCCACCTTAGATCATTGTTGACCTTGAAACACCACTAGCAGTAGAAGATCTTGGAGAGACACCTGACGTATATTTGGGGACATCTTTGGTTGATTCAAAATTTAATGTTGATCCATTCTTTATAACTTTTCTCATGAAAGATAGGCTACTTCACAATTGCATGTTTGATTCTAGTGCATCATGTAATTTCATGCCTCTAGAAGTCATGAATGAGTTGGATATAAAAGTAACAGCTGCCTAAGGGAAGTGCTGGTGGTTGGTTATGTGAATGATTTGGTAGTGCAACTTGCAACATATCCGGGTAAGAATTTGAGACTTTATGTTGTAATTTTTGATTGCCCTACCAAATGGGGTGTGCTCTTGTCAAGAAAGTGGGATGCAAGTGTTGGAGGGAATGTCCAAATGGATATGTCTTTCTCCACCATTCCCATTGAGGGAAGCCTAGTCAAACTTTATGGTGAGAAGAAGATGTTGCACCTAATTGAAGATCCCAACAATGCTTCCTATGAAGTGTTATTTACTAATGAAGATGGTAAGAATTTCATTTTTTTTGCTGATGGAAAATAAAATAAGATGGAAAAATCAAAGTGCCTTGATATGGTAGGTTCTCCATGGACTTTTCTATTTGATGGAGCTTGCTCCAATTTTTGGAATGGTGCTGTTATATTTCTACTTTCTCCTAGTTTGGAAGAGTTTGCTTTTTCTTCCAAAATTAATTTTGAATGCAGTAACAACATTGCCAGGAATATGAGCCACTATTTTTAGGGTTAAGAATTGCATGGAAATATGGAATAAATGGAATTTTTGCAAAAGAAGACTCAGATCTGGTTGTCAAACAAATAAGGAAACTGTATGCTATAAAAAATCAGCGTATGAAACAATATAAGCATGCAGTTTGGGATCTAATAGAAATGTTTGATTCCTTTAACATTGTGTATCATGACAGAGCTCTCAATGATTCAGCTGACAAGTTTACAGTGTTGGGTTCTAGATTTGGAAATTGCACCATTTCACCTTATTGTGATTACAACATTGAAGTGCTAACTAGGCCAGCTGTCCCTGATAATGTCAAACATTGGCAAGTGTTTGATGATGATTCTCAAGTGCTAAGGTTCTTGAAAAACCAAGGTGAGTTTTCAAATAAAAATATTTATTGGGAGCCAATGGTATGCAGGAATTAAGGAAGAGAAACTTTGTTTGAGAAAGACATCATCCAATTGAAAACAAACACCATTCCTAGAGGTCTTTTTGTACTTGAGTCAAATTTTAACAATGCTGATGGAATCATAAATGGAAACATGTCTACCTCAAGGGATGTGGAAGAGAATAACTTGGTAACTAATGGTAAACCAAGAAATATTTGGTTTTGCAGCGATTTAAGTAGAGAGGAAAAACAATCCTATGCCTAGCTCTTGAAAAAATATCAAGACTACCTTGCTTGATCCTATTTTGAGCTAAAAGCATATAGAGAAGACTTGTTTCAACATGAGATCCCTCTTGAGTCCAAGACTAAGACATATAGATAGAGGAAAAGGCCAATTAATCAACTTCTCTCCATGAAAATGCAAGAGGAGTTAAAGAAGTTGAGAGATGGAGATATAATTCAGCCCAGTAGATATTCATCTTGGGTTGCAAACCTTGTGCCAATCAAAAAGAAGAATAGAGACATCAAAATTTGTGTGGATTTTAGAAATCTAAACAAGGAATCCATGAAATAAAAATATCCCTTACAAAATATGGAGAATATGTTGCAGCTCGTGACATGGTCTGAGTTGCTTTCTACATTGGAACGTTTCTCTGGATACAATCAAGTGGTTGTCAAAGAATGAGAAAGACTTAAGACGACATTCACTACACCTTGGGGAACATATATATTTGTTAGGATGCCCTTTTGATTGATGAATGCTGGTGACACTTTTTAAATAACAATGGATGTTTCTTTTGTTGGTTACATCAATGAGTTCATTTCAGTTTACCAAGATGATGTGATTGTTTTTTCAAGACAGAGAGGTGATCATTTACAGCACTTGGAGAAGATGCTGATGAGATGTAGGGAGTATGGAATCTCTCTCAATCCAAAATAGTTTTATTTTGGTGTGTAAAAGGCCAAGATGCTAGGACATATTGTGTCTAAAGATGGTGTTATGATAGATCTAGAGAGAGTGGAAGCAATCAGCAAAGTACCTATCCCAAGAACCAAGAAAGGCATCCAATCTTTCTTTTGAAAAATTAAATTTATTAGATGGTTTGTTTCCAAATTTTCTTAGTTAAATATTCCAATCACAAGAATACTAAAGAAGGATGAAGTTATCAGGTGGGAGGAGGCTGCCATTCAGGATTCTAAAGGAATTAAGGATGCACTTAAACATGCACCTGTTTTGGTAGCCCCAAACTATAAGAGGTTTCAGCCTTGCTAAGCTCATGGCTTAGAGCAACTTGCAGAATGTGAAAGTGAATCAGCTAGAGGAAGAAAGGGTAGATGTGCTTGCAAAGTTCACATGTGATCTTCTACCTCAGACACTTGTGCTACCCTAGTCACTTAAATAAAAATCTGAAAATATCCCTCAAGCTAGCTTCTCAAAAATATATCATCATAGACCATGGGCTAGCTTGGAAGAACCCTGAAGTTGTCCTCTTTCAATGCATAATTGAAGATAAAGTTCCCAAGATAGTTGTTGATTTCCATGGAGGAGTTTGGGGAGGACACTTTGCTGGATGGGTAAAAACACATAAGATTTTGAGAGATGATTATTGGTGGCCTACTCTCTTCAAAGATGCACCCCAGTTGGTTCGAAAATGTGATAGTTACCAATTTTTCTCTAGACAATTGAAAGCTTCAGGCTCCCTTCCTTTACAACCTATATCAAGTAAAGCTCCTTTCAAGCATTGGGGGATGGACTTCATTGGTGAGATTTTAGATCCTTCTAGTGCTAAACATGAGTGGATCCTTGTAGCCAATGATTATTTTACAAAGTGGGTAGAGGCAATATCCACAAAGAAAGCAACTCACCAAATAGTTATGGACTTCTTACTGAATCAAATCATATGTAGATTTGGAGTCCCAGTCAAGATTGTAGCCGATAATGCCATGTGATTTAGAGTCAAACCTTAATGGTAATGTGCAATGAAAATGGAATCAATCTGACTTATTCTTCAAACTATAACCCGCAAGGGAAATGACAAGATGACTCCAGCAACAAGAATTTGTTGAAGATCATTAGAATAATTTTGGAGAAAAACAAGAAGAAGTGGGGTGAACATTTGAAATTTTCAGTTTTGGCTAATAGGATAACTCCTAAAAGAGCTATTTGTAAGAGCCCATTTGAATTGGTTTATGGAACTTAGGCTTTGATGCCCTTGCCCCTATAATTATTTTCATTTCAGTTTTCCCAACAGTTGGAAGATCGAGATCTTAGCCCATATGAATCAAGGATCAATTAGATTATTGAGCTTGTTGAGGAGACAAGAGCATCCCATCAAAGGCATGTAAGATTTAGTGAAATATTGAAAAGATTGTTTGACAAGAAGGTGACTCCTAAAGCCTTCAATGTTGGAGATCTTGTTTTTTTTTGGGATACTAGGCATGAAGACAAGGGAAAGCATGGCAAACTTGATGCATTATGGATGGGCCCTTATGCCACTGCTGTCAGAATTGGTGAACATACCTTCTTTAAGAAGGACTTAGATGAGGAATTGATGGAGCTGCCTGCTAATGGAAGACATTTAAAGCATTTCTTAGATTAATCCCCAAATATGAGGTATGCACCAATTGTATAGTTGTATAGTCTTTGTTTTATGCTTTATTTTTGTTATTTTGTTGGTGTGTGGGTTTGCCCTTATTCTTGGCATCCTTTTTTGTCAGGTTCTCAGCTGGGTTTTGGTGATTTTGGCTCTTGAATCCTTTTCCTAATGGATATTTTGACACTTGGTCTACATTTTGTTCTTTTGGCACTCACTCGGAGTGCCCATCCCCAAGTAGGAGTCGATGTTGGTGCCATTTTTGAGCTTGCATCTTGTTGCCCTAATTTTCCAAATCTGTATTTGCTCAAAAAATTTCTATCCTTTGAATTGATGGTACGAAATTCTTCCCCTCAAGTTCAATGCTTTAAAATGCTCACAAACTTTTTTGTTTTTCCCTAATTTGAGGGTATATTCCAACTTTTCCCTTTTTTGTGCCCTAGTTCTTCCAAATTTTCAGGATGTGTCATTTTTCCCTTTCCCAGATCATGTAAAAATTTAAATTGATCAAATCATACTTGTATGCAATTGAAAATCCAATCCCAAGGTCGAAAATGTTGTAAAATCATAATTCAACTAATTTAGAATCAAAAAAATCTTCCATCCTTGGTGAAAAAATTGATTTCTAGGGCATCCTTCCTTTGCAGCTCGTATCAATTCAAGCTCCTTTCAAGCAATGGGGGATGGAATTCATTGGTGAGATTTCAAATCCTTCTAGTGCTAGCCATAAGTGGATCCTTGTAGTAAATGATTATTTTACAAAGTGGGTAGAGGCAATCCCCACCAAGAAAGCAACACACCAAATAGTTATGGACTTCTTATTGAATGAAATCATATGTAGATTTGGAGTCCCAGTAAATATTGTAGCTTATAATGCCATGTGCTTTAGAGACAAACCTTTAATGGCATTGTGTAATGAATATGAAATCAACATGACTTATTCTTCAAACTATAACTCGTAAGGGAATGGACAAGATGTGTCCAACAATAAGAATTTGTTGAAGATCATTAGAAGAACCTTGGAGAAAAACAAGAAGAAGTGGGGTGAACATTTGAAATTTGCAGTTTGGGATGATAGGATAACTCCTAAAAGAGCTACTGGTAAAAGCCCATTTGAATTGGTGTATGGAACTCAGGATTTGATGCCCTTGCACCTGCAATTATCTTCATTTCAGTTTTCCCAACAGTTGGAAGATCAAGAGATTGGTCCATATGAATCAAGGATCAATCAAATTATTGATCTTGATGAGGAGACAAGAGCATCCCATTAAAGGCATGTAAGATTTAGTGAAAAATTGAAGAGATTGTTTGACAAGAAGGTGACTCCTAAAGCCTTCAATGTTGGAGATCTTGTTTTGTTGTGGGATAGTAGGCATGAAAACAAGGGAAAGTATGGCAAATTTGATGCATTATGGATGGGCCCTTATGCCATTGCTATCAGAATTGGTGAACATACCTTCTTTCTCAAGGACTTAGATGGGGAATTGCTGGAGCTTCCTGTTAATGGCAGACATTTGAAGCATTTGTTGGATTAATACTCAAATCTAAGGTATGCACCAATTATACAATTGTATAGTCTTTGTTTTATGCTTTATTTTTGCTATTTTGTTGGTGTGTAGTTTGCCCTTTGTTCTTGGAAGCCTTTTTTATCGAGTTCTTAGCTGGTTTTTTGTGATTTTGGCTCTTGTCTACTTTTCCCAACGGATATTTTGACACTTGGTCTATGTTTTGTTCTTGTGGCACTCACTGGGAGTGCCCATCTCTAAGTAGGAGCTGATGTAGATGCCATATTTGAGCTTGCATCTTATTGCCCTAATTTTCCAAATAGGTATTTTCTCAAAAATGTTTTATCCTTTGAATTGATGTTACGAAATTCTTCCCCTCAAGTTGAATGCTTTAAAATGCTGACAAACTTGTTGTTTTTCCCTAATTTGAGGGTATATTCCAACTTTTCCCTTTTTTGTGCCCTAGTTCTTCCAAATTTGTGGGATGTTTCGTTTTTCCCTTTCCTAGATCATGTAAAAATTTAGAATGATCAAATCGTACTTGTATGCAATTGAAAATCCAATCCCAATGTCGAAAATGTTGTAAAATCATGTTTCAGTTAGTTCAGAATCGAAAAAATATGCCATCCTTGGTGAAAAAATTGAATTCTAGGGCATCCCTGGATTTTTTTTACGTTTTGATGGTCAGACGGGTGTCATTTTCCAGTCAAATTCAGTCTTAGAAAGTATTGGCAATGTGGTAGCTTCTAATTGGCTAAGGAAAAGCAAGGAAATGTTGTAACTTTTCATTCTTCACCTTTTTTGACAAGTGGGTCATTTTCGGGCCCAGGGACCTTTTTTTTCCAAATTGCCTACGTGGCATGTTCTGATTGGCAGGTGAGATGGTGGGTGGTTATATGTCCTTAAGTTTTTTAGACCTTATTTTGCAAAAAATGTTAAAGTCAAACATTGGTCCAAATACCCGCAGCCAATCGGGAGTGGACACGTGTCCTGAAAAATCAAAATGGAAGAGCGGGTCGGCAGGCCACTGGAGGTTTTGGTGATTTTGAATTTTTTAATCTTTGAATGGTTTAAATTCAAATTTTTTCTAGAAACTCTGCAACAAATCAGCAGAGGACACATGTCCTGAAAGGTCAAAATGGAGCGCGGGCCAACGGTGGAAATTTTGAATTTTCAAACATTTGCAAGGGAAGTTTGAAGGAAGAAAGGGGGACTTGGACCCGTAGTGAATAGGAGATGGAATCATGGTAGGGGAGAAGTCAGAGGTGTGGACCTACGGAGACAAAGTTGAGATTTTTTTGTTTGCTTAAAGGGATTAAAAATGAAGATTAAGCCTGAGGGTCCTTGACAAATGAAAGATGAACCCATGGCAGAGGACAAGGCTGGTCAGTGGGCCAGTGGAGGTAAAAGGGGATTTTTTCCCTTTTTCAAAAAAGAGTTCAAAATCAAAATTTTAAGCATTGGCCATCTAGCGAATCACAAGGAGAGACATGGCAAGGGAGAAATCGGAGGTGCGGGCCCGGGGATAAAAAGTGAAAAATTTCCCAATTTCCAAAAAAGGTCAAAATGCTCAGAATTGAAGTGCAATCCTAATAGGACCCACCATGTGGCATGTGTTAGCTCCAAATTTCAAGGGCAGAGGGGCAGAGAAAAAAATCCAAATTTTCCTTTTTCCCAAAAAATGTGGCAAGGTCGAAAATGAGCCCGAATTTGTCTTTAATCGTTTTTTGCCATGTGGCTAGCCTTATCCAAACAAAAATTAAAAGGGTATCTCAAGCTTATTTCTAAGTCCGCATCTTCCATGTGGAGGGCTAGGATTAAAAGATGGATACGATTGACGGTTGTTGTGTATCCATTTGTTTTGACCACCATGGGAGCTCCAGGAAGCTTGGAATCACGATTGTTGCATCAAAATTCATCAAATTTATAGTTATTTTGTGTCGTCTTGGTCTTTTAGAATCATTGAAATTAGTTTCATGACTCAATATTTTTATTTGAGATGTTTTTGAAGTAATTTTTTTCCCCAGCCTGAGTAAACACGTGAAATGACAAAATCAAAAGTTACAGAGGTAATATGAAAAGGTAAAAAGACAAAAATGATGAGTAAAGGGTGTTTGCATGCCTCAAGGATGGATAATGATCTAGATATTTGTAATGATTTTATATTTTTAGGCACACCTGGCAAGATGCGAATGTTTTTCTGTTTGATTTTATTTTCATTGAATCATGAAGAATTGTTGTAACAGAATTGATCCCCTGGCATATTCTTTACTTGGGAAAGAAGGCTCCAAGGTGGCATGAGGTATATAATTCATTTTGGAGAAATTGTAAATGAGGAGATTGAGATTCACGAGCAAAAAATCTGAGAGAAAGCTCATTTTCTAAGAAATCCACCAAAGAACTAGGTTAATGTCTCATGTGTTGGAAATTCATGTATGTGATTTGGTTACAAGTGTATAGCCATCACACGACTGTGAGATTGTTCATGTAACTCTCCCCAGATGTTGAATCTAACAAGTTTTGAATTAAATCAATGTTTTCTTTGGGCAATATGGTGTTTGTTATCATTTTCAAATACCTGTGAATAGTTTTCATTGTTCTTGTTGCAATATTGCATTAAAGTCTTTAGAAATCTTACAAAATCTCCATTTCTTGTTGATAGTTTTGTGGCATTTTCAATCTCATGTTTAGAAGAGCCTTCATTTGATAAGGACATAAAAAATTTAAAATCACTTTACCTTCCTTGACTGCAGAGATTGCTTGTAAGCCTTTGGGGGCACCTTAGGTATGGTTTCATCAAGGTTTTTTGTGTTTAATTGTGTTCTTTACTTCAATATTTTTGGTGAGTTCTCAAATATTGTTTGAAGAGTGCAACATGGGCTGCCATTTATGCTTCTTCTGGTTGAAAGAATATTCTGATTATTTGAGGTATTTCATTTGAGAGTTGTTCAAGTATTATAGAGATTATCAAAGATCTAATCTATCCCAGTTTCTTTTATCAATCCCCCACCAAAAATTTATCTAAAAAATAAATATCCTATCATGTACTATCCCTGATTTGCATTTGTATACCCACTGAAGATCAAAATCCATTTGCAAAAGTATGCATAACAGATCAGGATTTCCAATGTCTCTAGTAACCTTTGCCTTGTTTTGAGAACATACCCATGTTTTGAGAAGTGAAAACTCATGAGAGTTCAGATTTGGGGTGTTGATCATGTTTTCATCAAGGTCTCCATCATAGAATTTCAAACAAAAAGAAGGACATCTTCATCTCCTTCACCATTACAAGGCTAGGAAATACGTCCTCTTACCTTGGTTTTAAGGCACAATCTAAAACAGCTAGGACAAGATTAAGTCCTATTAGATTTCTATCCTTTTCTCCACAAACCTGAGTCCCAGCCAAACCATATCCCTGACAACAAATGACATACAACATGGTCTACTCTGTATTTAAGATCCACGACATATCTATGGTTCTGGTCATACTGAAAAGGAGAAAATTTTTGGATACCAACATGAGTGGCACCATTGCTAGGGACTTCTTGGAATTCCTTGGCGTTTTTGTTGTGTTTCAAGATTTTGAGGATTTGTGTATTCAATTATTTGAGCTACTACGTTGTTAAAATATCATTTTATGCTTCAGATCTGCAAATTTTAAACAATGGTTTCAAGTTTTGTTTGCCATTTTTTCCTTTTCCTAGCATTTTATACACTTTGGTTGCATTGTGATTGATTAATCTAAGAAGAAGAAGGTTTGATTTATAAATCCTTCTAAAGGTTTCAGTACTAGCAAAAATTTGACATATTATTTTAGTGCATTCTTGCACAACTAAGGTGAAATTCCTTAGTGGCAACTCCAGGATGATCTGATCTTGAAAATATTAGTTGTCTTACCTTTCTATCACTTACTTTAGTGTTGCTAATCCCTGCAAAACTTGAAGGAAGAAGATCTCTCTTCATCAAGGAATCTGCTAAAAAATTGTTTACAGATTCAAGAAACTCAAATCTAGAAAGGAGAAAGGTGTGGAAGGTTGTTGTAGACTTGACTACAAGATCGGAGATCCCTATTATTGAGTTTGAAAGTGAGCAGCCTATTAATGAGAACTGCAATTCTTCTTCAAGTGGATCTAATTTAGACAATCTTATTGCTGATTTGAATTCCCCATCAGGTGACGGATCTTCTTGTGCATTTGGAAGGCTTGCTCGTAAATATACCCCTATATTTTCTAAATTTTCTAGAGATCATCAGGAAGGAGAGACCTTAAGAGATATCTGTCTTGAAGTTTTCCTTCCCATTCCCCAAATACCTCTCACTCCTCATGATTTTGTTTCTCCTCCAAGATCACCTCCACCAAACAATATGGCTCATCCTAGACCTCCATTTATTGGTAATACCTTTGGTCCTATAAATTTTAGGGGAATGGATGGTTACCCAAATGCTGTCCCACAAGATGTCAGAAATAGGTTGCCAAAATTCCAGGGTAACAATGCTATTACATGTGATCAGCATCTCAAAGTTTTTGATAATATGATGTAATATTTTGAGATAGAGTTTGAGGATGTGTATGTCAAATTTTTTATTCATACACTAGAAGAGGATGCTAGGGATTGGTACAAGGCTCTGCCTAATAATTCTATTGATTCATGGACTGAAAAGAAAAATTCATTTAGGTTGCAATATGGTGACAAGACAGATCCTAGATTTCTTTTATTGCGGTCTGAGAATATCAAGAAGAACCCTAATGAATCAATCCATGACTTCAACACAAGGTTTAACAAAACTTTGAGAAGGTTTCCTATTGGTTTGAGGCCTTGTGATGAATCTTGTTTATTCAAATATTTAGATGCATTTGATAAAAAGGTAGCCTATTACCTAAAAGACAAGAATCCAAAAAATATAAGACAAAGTTTCACCATGGAACTTCAAATTGAAAACAATATCAAGTCTTCTAGGAAACCTCTCAAGAGAGATGGTGTAAAATTGATAAACTCTAAAAAAACATCAAGCTAGCAAAGGTGCTGATTTAGAAGATGTTGTGAAAACTTTGGCAGGGGCTGTCAAAGATATCTCATACAAGTTGGCAAGAGCTGAAAAGGGAATTGGACAGAATTCACATGGTCAGCCTAGGAAGCAATCACAAGATAGATTTTTTTGTCACAATAGGAATGAGAAGAGGTTTGATGACAAAGGTAAAGGGCCTGTTGGATCTGAAAATAGACATCCTCAAGCACGTGAAGGAAAAGTGTTCCCTGATCTCTTAATTTCCAGGGTTACTTTTGTTGTTGAAGTTGCTGATATGGATTGGTTTGATAGGTGGTTTCTGCCCCATCCTCCATGTGAAGCAAACTAGTAAGAAAGTGAAGTTAATAATGATGTTAGTATTGATGATGATATTTTCATGATGGGTTGTTCTTTAAGCCCACAAGGAGGAGCAACATCTACTGAAGTAATAAGTGCTAGGACTGCTGCAAATTTTTGGGATTGCATCAAACGGGTACAAATATTTCTTCCCCCTTGTGCTCTTGAAGTTGATGTAGTGAAAGATTTTGAAATTCCTGACAATGAATTTGAATACTTAAGATCTTTGATGATAAATAAGTATGATGGTGGTATCCCTTCAGAGGAAGATAGACAATTATTGATGAATGATGTTGTAGCTCAAGAGAAAGAGTATAACACTAGAAGAAAAGTTGTTAAGGGAGCTGAGCCTCAAGCTAAACCTAAAACACCCTTTCTCACAAGAATTCCGAAAGAAGTTCCTAGGAGAGAAGCACCTATCAAAAGTTCTATTGTCCCAAATAAAAATTATAGTCCTCCTCATGCCCAAGCTGCCAAAAATCCACTACCATCTAATGAATCTTCATGTCTCCCTTCCAATGCTATTTTTACAAAGAGTGTCCCCTATGACATAGCCCAAGTATTGAGCCAAATTAAAGTGAGTGTTGCAATCATTGAGTTGCTTAGAATTCTTGAGCATAAGAAGAGAACATTTGAGTACTTGGGATTGAAAGAAGAGAAGGTTACTCAAGGTAGAGATGTAAATGTTGTTGAAACTCCACCTCAGATCATTGTTGACCTTGAAACACCACTAGCAGTAGAAGATATTTGAGAGAAACCTAAGGTATATTTGGGGACATGTTTGGTTGATTCCCAATTGAAGGTTGATCCATTATTTACAAATTTTCTCATAAAAGATAGGTTACTTCACAATTGCATGTTTGATTCCGATGCATCATGTAATGTCATGCCTCTAGAAGTTATGAATGAGTTTGATATCAAAGTAACAACAGCCTATGGGAAGTGTACTACCATGGATTCAAGGGAAGTGCTAGTGGTTGGCTGTGTGAAGGGTTTGGTAGTACAACTTGCAGCCTATCCGGCTAAGAATTTGAAACTTGATATTGTAATTTTTGATTGCCCTACCAAATGGGCTATGCTCTTGTCAAGAAAGTGGGCTACAAGTGTTGGATGGAGTGTCCAAATGGATATGTCTTTTGCCACGATTTCCATTTAGGGCAGCCTAGTAAAACTTTATGGTGAGAAGAAGATGTTGCACCTAATTGAAGATAACAAGAATGCTTCCTATAAAGTGTTATTTGCTGATGTAGATGGTAAGAATTTCATTGGTTTTGCTAATGGAAAATAAAATAAGATGGACAAATACTAGTGAATTGATATGATAGGTTCTCCATGTACTTTTCTATTTTATGGAGCTTGCTCCAATTTTTGAAATGGTGCTGGTATAGTTGTTCTTTCTCCTATTTTGGAAGAGTTTGTTTTTTCTTTCAAACATAATTTTATTAGAACCAAGAACCAAGAAAGGCATCAAATATTTCTTTGGTCAAATTAATTTTATTAGAAGGTTTATTTCCAAGTTTTCTTAGTTGACTCTTCCAATCACAAGCATGCTAAAGAAGGACCAAGTTATCAAGTGGGAGGAGGCTGCCATTCAAGCTTTTGAAGGAATCAAGGATGCACTTAAACATGCACCTATTTTGGTAGTCCCAAAATATAAGAGGCCTTTTCAAATAATTTCCTTTATGTCTGAGTATACCATTGCTTATGTTTTACTACAAAAGGATGAAGATAAGGTTGAGAGGTCTATTGCCTTCTTTAGCAAGGCTTTACAAGAAGCTGAGCTAAATTATACAATCATGGAGAAACAAGAATTTGCCATGGTGAAAGCAACAAAATTTTTTAGGCCTTATATATTAAGTTCAAAATTTGTTGCTTATGTTCCCCACACCATGGTGAAAGACATCCTATCAGTGATGGAGGTCTCAAGCAAAAGGTGTAGATGGGTGAACAAACTATAGGATTATGATATGGACATCCAAACCAAAATGTATGTAAGAGGTTTGGGCCTTGCGAAGCTCACGGCAGAGTGCAACTTGCAGAATGTGAAAGTGAATCAGCTAGAGGAAGAAAAGGTAGATGTGCTTACAAATTTGGTAAGTTCTGAGTGGTATGAGGATGTGATCTTCTACCTAAGACACCTGTGCTGCCCTAGTCACTTAAATAAAAATATTAAAAAAGATCCCTAAAGCTGGATTATCAAAAATATATCATCACAAACCTTGGGCTGGCTTGGAAGAACCCTAAAGCTGTCCTCTTGAAATGCATAACCGAAGATAAAGCTCCAAAGATAGTTGCTAATTTTTATGGAGGAGTTTGTGGAGGACACTTTACTGGAAGAGTAACAACACATAAGATTTTGAGAGCTGGTTATTGGTGGCCTACTCTCTTCAAAGATACAACCCAACTGGTTAGAAAATGTGATATTTGCTAACATTTGTATCGAAGACTGAAAGCTTCAGGCTCCCTTTCTTTGCAACCTATATCAATTGAAGCTCCTTTCAAGCAATGGGGGATGAAATTCATTGGTGAGATTTTAGATCCTTCTAGTGCTAGCCATAAGTGGATCCTTGTGGCCACTGATTATTTTACAAAGTGGGTAGAGGCAATCCCCACCAAGAAAGTGAAACACCAAATAGTTATGGAATTCTTGTTAAATAATATCATATGCAGATTTGGAGTTCCAGTTAATATTGTATTTGATAATGCCATGTGCTTTATAGGCAAACCGTTAATGGCAATGTGCAATGAATATGGAATCAATCTGACTTATTCTTCAAACTATAACCCCCAAGGGAATGGACAAGCTTAGTCAAGTGATAAGAACTTGCTGAGGATCATTAGAAGAACCTTGGAATTGAATAAGAAGAAGTGGGGAGAACAACTAAAGTTTACAATTTGGGCTGGTAGAATAACTCCTAAAAGAGCAATTGGTAAAAGCCCATTTGAATTGGTGTATGGAACACAGGCTTTACTGCCATTGCATCTACAATTATCTTCGTTTTAGTTGGTCCAGCAGTTGGAAGATCAAGAGTTTAACCCTTATGAATCAAGGATCAATCAGATTGTTGAGCTACATGGGGAGAGAAGAGCATCCCATCAAAGGCATATCAGATTTATAGAGAAATTGAAGAGATTGTTTGACAGGAAGGTCACTCCTAGAGCCTTCAATGTTGGAGATCTGGTTTTGCTATGGGATAGTAGGCATGAAGACAAGGGCAAGCATGGCAAGTTTGATGCATTATGGATTGGCCCTTATGCCATTGATATCAAGATTGGTGAACATACCTTTTTTATAAGAGATTTAGATGGGGAATTGCTGGAATTGCCTGTTAATGGAAAAAATTTGAAGCATTTCTTGGATTAATCCCCAAATTGAGGTATGCACCAATTGTACAAATGTATAGTCTTTGTTTTTTCTCTGTTTTTGCTATGTTTGGTGGTTTGTGGTTTTCCCTTTGTTCTTGGCAGCCATTGTAGTTGGTTTCTCGGTTCATTTTTGGTGGTGGTTCTGGTTTTTTGTTGCCTTATGTGTTGACTCCTTTGCCTAATGGTATTTTGGCTCTTGGTCTACGTTTTGTTCTTGTGGCACTCACTGGGAGTGCCCATTCCTGAACAAGAGCTGATGTTGGTACCATTTCTATGCTTGCATAGTGTGCCCTAATTTTCCAAATCTGTATTTGCTCAAAAACAGTTTTATCCTTTGAATTGATGGTATGAAATTATTCCCCTCTAGTTGAATGCTTTAAAATGATCACAAACTTGTTGTTTTAACCTAATTTGAGGGAATATTCCATGTTTTCCCTTTTTGTGCCCTAGTTCTTCCAAATTTGCGGGCTGTGTAATATTTCCCTTTACCAGATCATGCAAAAATTGAAATTGATCAAATCTTACTTGTTTATAATTTGAGAATCCAATCCCAAGGTTGAAAATGTTGTAAAATCATGTTTTAGTTGATTCAGAATCGAAAAAATCTGCCATCCTTGGTGAAAAAATTGAATTCTAGGGCATCCCTGGAATTTTTTACATTTTCACTGTTAGACGGGCATCCTTTTCCCATCAAATTCATTCTTAAAAAGTATTGGCAATGTGGAAGCTTCTAATTGGCTGAGGAAAAGAAGGTAAATGTTGTAACTTTTCATTTTTCACCTTTTTTGACAAGTGGGGTATTTTCGGGCCCCGGGACCCATTTTTTCCAAATTTCCTACGTGGCATGTTTTGATGTGTAGGCGGGATGGTGGGTGGTTAGATTACCTCTAGGTTTTTAGACCTTATTTATCAAAAATGTTAAAGTCAAACATTGGTCCAAATCCCCGCAGCCAATCGGGAGTCGACATGTGTCCTAAAAAATCAAAATGAAGGAGCTGGGTCGGCGAAGCCGAGTAGAGGTTTTGGTGATTTTGAAGTTTTTAAAACTTTGAATGGTTTAAATTCAAATTTTTTCTTGAAACTCCGCAACAAATCAGGCGAGCCGACAACGTGTCCTGAAAGGTCAAAAATGGAGAATGGGCCAATGGGGGAAATTTTGAATTTTCAAAATCTTTGGGAAGGGAGGTTTGAAGGAAGAAAGGAAGACTTGGACCCACAGTTAATAGGAGATGGACACGTGGTAGGGGAGAAGTTGAGGTAGTTTTGCCTTTGGGCCCGAAAGAGACAAAGTTTGAGAATTTTCCCTTGTTGCTTAAAGGGAGTAAAAATGGAGATTAAGCCCGTGGGTCCTTGACAAATGAAAGATTGACCCGTGGAAGTGGACAAGGTGGGCTGGCGGGCCGGCGGAGGTAAAAGGGGATTTTTTCCCTTTTTCACAAAAGAGTTAAAAATCAAAATTTTAAGCACTGGCCCACTAGCGAATCATAAGGAGACACGTGGTAAGGGAGAAATCGGAGGTGCGGGCCCGTGGGGGAAAAAGTGAAAATTTTCCCAATTTCCAAAAAAGGTCAAAATGTGCAGAATTGAAGCGTGATCCCAATGGGACCCATCATGTGCCACGTTCTAGCTCCAAATTTCAAGGGCAGAGGGCTAGAGAAAAAATTCAAAATTTTCCTTTTTTCCAGAAAATGTGGAAAGGTCAAAAATGAGCGTGAATTTGTCTGCAATCATTTTTTGAAATGTGTCCGACCTTATCCAAAAAAAATTAAAAGTGTAACTCAAGCTTATTTCTAATTCTGCATCTTCCATGTGGAGGGCCAGGATTAAAAGATGGATAAGATCGACGGTTGTTGTGCATCCATTTGTTTTGACCGCCATGGGAGCTCTAGGAAGCTTGGAATCACGATTTTTTGCATCAAAATTCATCAAATTTATAGTGATTTTGTGTCGTCTTGGCCTTCCAGAGATCATTGAAATTGGTTTCATGACTAAATATTTTGATTTGAGATGTTTTTGAAGTAATTTTTTTCCCTACCTCGAGAAAACACGTGAAATGACAAAATCAAAAGTTGCAGAGGTAATTTGAAAAGGTAAAAAGGTGAAAATGATGAGTAAAGGGTGTTTGCATGCCTCAATGATGAAAAACATGCCTCCAGGATGGATAATGATCCAAATATTTGTAATGACTTAATATTTTTGGGAACACCTGGAAACATGCGAATGTTTTTCTGTTTGATGTCATTTTCATTGAATCATGAAGAATTGTTGTAACAGAATTGATCCCTTGGCATATTATTTTCTTGGGAAAGAAGGCTCCAAGGTGGCATGAGGTATATAATGCATTTTGGAGAAATTGTAAAAGAGGAGATTGAGATTCACGAGTAAAAATTCTGAGAGAAAGCTCATTTTCTGAGAAATCCACCAAAGAACAAGGTTAATGTCTCATGTGTTGGCAATTCATGTATGTGAGTTGGTTACAAGTGTATAGCGATCACACGGCTCTGAGATTGTTCATGTAACTCTCCCCTGTTATTGAATTTAACAAGTTTTGAATTAAATATGTGTTTTCTTTGGGTAATATGGTGTCTGTTATCATTTTTAAATACCTGTGAATAGTTTTCATTGTTCTTTTTGCAATATTGCATTGAAATTCTTTAGAAATCACATAGAATCTCCATTTCATATTGATAGTTTAGTGGCATTTGCAATCTCATATTTAGAAGAGCCTTCATCTGATAAGGAGATAAACAAATTTAAAATCACTTTACCTTCCTCGACTGCAGAGATTGTTTGTAAGCCTTTGGGGGAACCTTAGGCATGGTTTGATAAAGAATTTTTGTGTTTAATTGAGTTTTTTACTTCAAGATTTGTGGCGAGTTCTCAAATATTATGTGAAGAGTATAACCTGGGCTTCCATTTGTGCCTCTTCTGTTTGAAAGAAAATCCCTATTATCTAAGGCATTTCATCTGATAGTTCTTCAAGTATTGTAGATGTTGTCAAAGATATGATCTATCCCAGTTTGTCTTGTCAATCCCCCACCAAAAATTCTTCTAAACAATAAATATCCTATCATGTACTATCCCTGATTTGCATTTGTATACCCACTTAAGATCAAAATCCATTTGTAAAAGTATGCATAACATATCATGATTTACAATGTCTCTAGTAACCTTTGCCTTGTTTTCCGAACATACCCATGTTTTGAGAAGTGAAAACTCACGAGTGTTCAGATATGGGGTGTTGATCATGTTTTCATCAACTTATCCATCATAAAATTTCAAACAAAGAGAAGGATATCTTCATCTCCTTCACCATTACAAGGTTACAAAATAGGTCCTCTTATCTTGGTTGCAAGGCACAACCTAAAACAACTAGGACAAGACCAAGTCCTATTGGAGTGCTATCCATTTCTCCACAAACCTGAGTGTTAGCTAAACCATATCCCCAGCTACCAACAACATACAACATGGTCTAATCTGTCTTTAAGCTCCATGACATAGCTATGGTGGTGTTCAGACTGAAAATGAGAACAAATTCAGATACCGACACCTTCAATATATGAAGGCTTAACTTAGCATACAACTCTTTGTAGCTCTCCTTTTTCATTTTTTTCCAAACCCTCACTAGGTCATTCTTCACATATTTTTGAGTATAGTTTCCTTTTCAGAAAGTTTCAAGGCCTACACCCATGGTTTCTAGACACCCATTATTGCATTTATCCTTACCCTAAAGTTTCAGACCCTAACTTAGGAGGTAGAGGTGACTTCCTTTGTAAATGTGCTCCTAGGATTAGGCTTCGGACTGTATCTTTCTTCCTCTTTCTAAACTATCATGGACCATTCAAAAAATAACCTTGGGAGAACCAAAATTCCTTTTGAATCTTGTAATGGACTCACTTACCATTAAATATAATGATATTGACATAGAGATCGACAACAATGGGACAATTGTTTTGGCATTTCTCTTAACATAATTTAGATGTGAAATGAGAATATGAAGAAAGGTCATCGGTAGTGTTGTCTAGTTTATGTATTATTTTCCACCACTATAGGATTTTTTTCTACTGATGTGCCATCAAAACTCTTATGTCACCACCAATTATTTTCAGCTCCTCACTAGTCTAGTTATTTAGTGGCTCTTCTATAGACTTGGCTGTACCATCATTGGCCTTGCAATGCGACCTCTAAAAAATATTTGCACATCTATCTGACCTATGTTTCCTCAACCTCTCTACTCCACCTCAACTACAACTGTCCATTGTTCAATTCACTAATCCATAGACAATGACTCTCACTTCTTCCAATGTTAAAATCTTAGCACTTGTTATATTGACATCACCATTGACATTTTGTAATTATAAATTGAAACATTGGAGATATGTAATGCTATTCAATAGTAAATCCAAAATGGCTTATTAATGTCATCATCTTCTAGCTGACATATGTCCTTGTTGAATAGCGAACCCTTTCCATTTAGTTGTCACCAACCGGGACTACCACCATGATTCCTTTGTGTTTCTCTCACCACGTAGATTTTCATCTACCATTTGGTGGCCGTGAATCTTTTAAATATCATGCCTACTATTACTTGTTTGAAATATGAATGCAAAAACATTCTAGGTTTTTGTTGAGATTGGGAAAAGCTAGTTGGTTAGAATCATCAATGTTAATGCTACCCTGAATCACCCATTATTCATTAAAATAGCAAATCGCGGAATGAAGGTGGTGGTGGTGGATGCGTTGTACATGAAGCCATACAAGAAGAATGTAGTGGTGATACATCCAGGCCAAATAGCTAGTAGGTAACTAAACAATAAATTTTACACCATCATACACACTATAGAGTTGTAACTCTTTAAATCCTAACCACAGTTCCAATTAATAGGATGTAGCAAGTGACCATTTATTTGGATATAAAAATCTACCACCACTTTGTAAGCCCGTGTCATTCCCTTGGATGCATATAGAAATCTGCATTGAAAGGATTACATGTGATACCAATCCCATGTTGTCCATATAAAATTGTATCTGTTCATATCCAAAGCTAGCACACCTTAATAACTTTCCACCTTAAATATACAAAATATGTGTATGAACCCAAATTAATTTCAGACTTTAAGTCCAGCATGTTGATAGTTAGTCCAAACCTAAACAAGACATGGATCTCTCTACACCATAGCAATCTACGTTCTGCAAGAGCACAAGATGAATTCCAGTTTATGCAACAACTGGGCCAATAATCTTTGTAAGGTAGAAGTACCTGTAAAATATGGCAAGAGTGTTAGGCTCACCTTGGCAGTACCCAAACAAAATCTCCTTCAAGTGAAGCATTCAATGCACAAATCCAATCAAGCATTCATAAACAAACTATTCAACCAAAGTAGAGATTCAATTAACGGGAGTAATAAAGATCCCGATAATTTTTAAACCCACTGAGCTCCTCATCAACCACTTTGCAAACATTCCCACCAGGATGAAGTTCATCATGACTCTCATAAATCGATTGACTTGTTTTGATTAATAGTGGACATTAATATAATATTTCTTTTAATCTTGTATTATCATCATTCATCTACAGTAGTTCATCATGACTCTCATAAATCATTTCCCTATCATTGGACATCATTGACATTTAGAGATCCATGCTTTTAGATGAAGTCTATAATACAGTCAGGGAGATCATATATTGATTGCAGATGATAACTGCAGCTCTCTCTGGTCCATTAGTATAATGAACTTTAATGGATGCTACTAATTGGTCATTTTTAATAGATGAGATTGCTTTTCCTTGTCTAATTTCTTCGACTGTTCCTTTTTTGCAGGTTTCATTTTCTTCTCTTGCTCTAGTTGGTGTGGAGTGGCTTTAGTGCAAGAAGGTAAGATAAGATGACATTCTAGTCTTATATATATTGGTAAATAGTTAGAACGTGCAGATAGTTTTATTAATTTACTTTAAATATTTTCCTGTATTGCAATCATGAGTGTTACTTTTTCTGTAGGAATCTATTACCCAATTAGCCATTATACTTGGACAGAATGGAGAGTTAGGTACTTTTATTTTCTGTCACCTACATTATTTATTTAATGAATTGAATCTCAATGGAGATTAGTATTATCATAGTCATGAGTTTTTTAATAATACCTAGATCTTAAATAACACTCATAACAGACCCTCTTTTAACTTACAAAAAATGGATAAGTAAGGGCCAAGGACCATATTTTTCATGAGTAGATGGAATATATAATGGCACAAATGACCTCATATTCCAGACTAATGATGTTTTAGTTTATGTAAACATCATAACGAAATTATTCATTTCCAAACCATAAAAATGTAAGTCTCAAGTTGAGAGGTAGATGCTCATTATTTAAAGTATATGATTCATGCAGGATAATAGTATATCTTCATCTGAATATTCAGACGAACATGTACCGAGACCTACTCCAGGGACAAGTGAATACTTTAATGAAATGATATATTGCACTTGTGAAAAGTGCAAAAATAGAAAATTAAAGAAGCGTCAACTCGTTGGTATCCATAGGTTGAAGTATGGAGCTTATACAGAAGAGGTATACTATAATGATAATTCAAAAATGCTTGTTATTAGAAAATATGAAATTTTTATATCGCATTATTATTAACTATTTTAAATGACATTGTAATGTATAGCCAATCCAAGTTCATAATAATGTTGATGAAAGAGCATATGGAACTGATGATAGTGACTCTCACAATGAAGGAGAAGACACACATATGGGTGATACCACCTCTCAATTAAATGAGGATGGGGTGAACGAATTTATACAAGACTTCTACACATATGCTGAAGAAGTTGATGATTCACCCCTAACTCAACTTGCTAGGACACCTCTTTACCCAAAAGCAAATTTGTCTGTATTGGCAACACTTATGTTATTTTTGAACTTGAAGGTTATGCATGGAATGACGAATACATGCTTTACTGATATCTTGAGGTATATTTTAAATTTCTCTAAACTATATCTCTCCATGTCATTCAAGTTTTGAATATTGTGTATGGTGAATAATATAAAGATATTTTGTTGTTTCATGTAGACTCTTGGCAGATAAGATACTTCCAAAGGAAAATAAGATGCCTCGTTCACAAAAGGAAGTATCTTCAGCAATGAAAGACATTGGAATGGAGTACAAAATGTATGATGCATGTCCAAATGACCATATCTTATACTATGGTGAAAATGAGAATTTACAACAATGCCCAATATGTCACACCAGTAGATATCGTGAAGATCAAGTGTCTAAGAAAGTTCCCTATAAGGTTCTACGCCACATTCCAATAACACCAAGGTTTGAGAGGATGTTCAAATGTAAGGATTTGGCAAGATTTATGGACTATCATGCACTAAGAAGGAGCCAAGATGGTGTCATGCGTATGGTGGCTGATAGCAAAGATTGGAAGGAGCTTGAAGAAAAATGGCCTGATTTAAGAAATGAGCCAAGGAATGCAAGACTTTCATTGGCAATGGATGGTGTCAATCCTTTCGGAGATCTTAGAACAACATACTCTGTTTGGCCAGTTTTCCTTATTAACAATAATCTTCCCCCTTGGATGGAAATGAAAAAGGAGCATGCAATGCTGACTCTAATAATACCAGGTATATGAATTTCTTAGTGCTATGTTCTCTTGAAGATGGTGTACATTTACATGAACATATTTAAATTTTAATTCACATTTTATTCATAGGAAAACACCAGGTGAAAGATATGGACACATACATGGAGCCTCTCATTGATGAGCTATGTGAATTATGGAAGGGTGTCAATATGTATGATGTATCGAGACCTAACAATGATAGGGTCTTCCTTTTTCGTGCAATACTAATTTGGACAATTCACGATGCTCCAGGGCTCTCTGTGTGTTGTGGTAATCTATTTATCATATTCATTTGTAATCATTCTATTTATGTTACTACCCATTAACTAAATATGGTTTCCATACTAATTTTTCAGGCCTACAGACTAAAGGGAAACATGGTTGTCCATCATGTGGGCCAAAAATTGTGTCTAGGCAATCAAAGGATCTTAAAAAAACTGTGTACGATGAATATAGGCACTTCTTACCTCAAAACCATCGTTATCGCATGCATGAGAAAAATAAATTCAATGGAAAGGAAGAGGAAAGGAGGCGGCCAAAAAGAATGAACCCTTTGAGGTGGAAATCAACATATGACAAAAAGGAAGGGAGAGGTTATCCATTGGGAATGAAAAGACTATCTAAGTTTTATAAGTTAGAGTATTACGAGCATCTCCCAATAGCTCATCTATTTGATACAATGCATATTGGAAAAAATGTGGCAGAGTGCTTATGGAAACATCTAAAGGGAGCCAATAATGAAGACCAAATAAAATTAAGGAAGGACCTCAAAGCGGTCAATATGATGCCAAACATGTGGTTACATGAAAATAACACATATGATCCTGCACCATGGGTTCTTACATCAGAGGAGAAACAATATATGTTTGATACTATGCGTGCCATAAGATTTCCAACAGGTTTTGGTGTGACATTAAAAACCATATTCACAAGAGATGGTTCAGAGTTTTCTGGAATGAAAACACATGATTGGCATAATTGGATAAAGGTAATTCATGATATGTTATATTTCTTGGTCGTATAATTGCAATTTTCAATATATTAGTAATGTAGAAGATAATATATAGTTTAAACACTATTTTTCAATGTTGGTGCAGTATGTGCTTCCTACAACAATACAAAGCACTTTCAACCATGACGTTGCACAAACAGTTTACAAATTGTCCAAATATTTGAGGTATTCTAAACCATCATTTGTTATTCAATAATTAATTTTTTTTCCTTCTATAAATATTATTTTCAATGTCTTTATAAATGTTTTAACATACAATTTGCAAATATTATAACTGGTGATATGTTAATGCTTGTTACTAAAATTTATAGGTGGGTCTCATCTAAAGAGATACATCCAGATGAGTTGAACTATTGGAAGAGGAATGTTGCACTTTTGATGTGTGACATTCAAATGTGTTTCCCTCCAAGTTTCTTCAATTCTCAAGAGCACTACCTTATACACCTGGTAGAAGAGATTGAAAAATGTGGGCCCATCCATCTTAGGACAATGTGGCTCGTAGAGAGATATATGAAGGTTCTAAAACATTTTGTGAGGCAAAGAGCTCGACCTGAAGGTTCCATGGTTGAAGGGTACATGGTTTTTCAAACCATGGTTCATTTATCTGAGTACTTGCCTCAATTGCATATGGAGGCTCCAAGATTATGGGGTGATCAACAACCTCAATCCTTTGGAGATAGAAAACTAGAGGGTCAAATAACTTCAAAGAGGATAAAAGGTACTCTTAAATGTTAGTAGTAGTTTTTAAATCTTAAGTATTGTATGATGTATCCTTTAAAGAATGGTTAGATCAATGATTGGTTATAATTTCTGTTGTAGATGCTAAGGAGTGGGAGTCATTACATTTGTATGTTGCATACAACTCTAAATTTATGTTAGAATGGATGGAGAAGTATGTTGAACAAAAGAAAATAGAAGATGAGAAGGCATGGGCTGATATATATAATAGACATGGTCAAAACTCTAATAGAGGACTTCCTGCATGCCATAAAAGAAAATGGCTAGATAGATGCTCATGGCATTGGCTAAAGACAAATATTGAACACAAGGCAACCAAGGGAATGAAAGGAGTGACAAAAAAACAAGTAGATTTTGTTAAAGGATCTGTAAATGGGGAGGTAATATAAAAATAAACTATTATGATGAACATTGTTTAATCTAAATATTTTTTATCATTGAAACTATTTAGTTAACCTTTTTTGTCCTTGAATCTAATTGGATAATATGTACATATGCATTTAGGTAACATATTACAAAGGAATGTGGATTAGCGGTCATCATTTTCGAATCAGGAAGATCGATGAGAAGCGGAAAACTTATGATAGTGGAATTTCAGCACCATTTGAAGTGGAGTGTCATTCACATGCATATGACACAAATACAATCACAAGTACACTTCGATATTATGGAGTGTTGGAGGATATAATAGAACTTCATTTCACATATTTTAAAAAGTTATTTTTCGTGTTGAATGGTATAGGCTCATTGAAGTGGGCCCTGACAAAACTATTTTGTTGCATGAGAATGGATTCAATATGATAAATACATCGAGGTTTGAATCTACTTCTGAACCTTATGTGTTTCCAAACCAATGCAGTCAAATATTTCTTGTTCCAAATTTAGAACAACCTGGCTGGTCCTTTGTGATAGATTATGATCCAAGAGGATGAAGAGTGACCTTTTCCGAAGATGTAGAAGGCCATGATGTACTTGAAGAGGTAGAAGATCCACTTGACGACATAGATGACCAAGAGGAGGATGTTGATAACATGACTATTGATGATGAATATGAACAAGATGAAGTTCCAGAAGGACAAGAACAACATTTTGGTGATCAAATACATGAACATGATGAGTTTATTGATCATCATTTACCTATGGCTGAAGGGGATGAAGATAACGAGAACCATGGTATTGATTTATTTGTGGATCTGGGGCCCATTAATTATGGTGTATTCATGCCTCCAGATGAGGAAATTGTAATGTCAGATGAAGATGATTTTATTTAATCAAAACGTAAACCTGAAAATCGTTGCAAGGACATAACACAATTTGATATATTTTCTAGAAATAGAGTATTATGCATTATTATTTTTTAGAACATACCGTATAATTTATGAGTGGATTGCTAATGTTTTTTTCTCTATGTCAATGCATACATTGCACATGTTTCCTTGTTTCATTAAATGTTTCCTTATTGCAAATATATGAAGATGCACACCTTTTGGTCCTTTCGAATATATATATATATTTTATATATTGATACATGAAATGAAATGGAAATTTAGTATTGCATATGTTATTATTCATTTGTTAGTGAAGTTGTTTAATGTTACATGCAACTTTGAAATTTTTTTTAGTATTAATAATTTTGTTTTATGATATTTTGTGCTTCTTCAACAATGTGCCTAAAGGGTTCTCTTGGAGGATTAACTGATCGTGGCATACCCTCTACATATGCACTAGAAAATCCTAACATGAGAGTGCCACCAAGAAGTAAATCCCGTACCATAATTTCTACATCCAACAATGAAACTTTTAGTATTCCAATTCCATCAAGCATGCCAACACATAGTACAACACCAAAGTTAAGGAGTAACCCTTCATGTGTGGGTTCTCTCTGAATTCACCCTCCAACACCACAACATGCTTCCTTGACAAGTCTCATAGAATCACAAGCCAAAATTTTAACTCTCCTACCAGATACTCCTGAATTTTATGAAGTTAGACAGGAAGTAATTAAGCAAATTCATGCATTGGAGTCTACATTGCTGGAAAGTATAGGTCTTGCTGCACCTGAACAGGTACGCTTATGATAATTAATTATTTCTAAAACAGTCATAACAGCAGTCCTGATTATCATTCATGTGTTATAAAACATTCATAACAACAATTTTTCATATTGCATGGTTTACAATAGTCCTAACAAACATTCATGCTCTATACATGCAGGAAGAAAATGGCATGTCCCCTGATGTACCTATAGGGGAAACTACTGTCACCCCTACGACTGCAACAATCTCCACGGTGAACACAAAAGGAAAGAAAGAGGTTACAATCTTGTTAACCTCGGATGGAAATGTCTTAAAAGATGAAATGGGGTCAAAAATTTTCCAATTTCTATTTCATCATGCAGAATGCCTATTTGGAAATACCATACAAGTGGATTGGAGAAAGCAAGCCAAGTCTAAGAAAGATGAACTCTTTGAAGATGTCATAAAAGAGTTTGGAAATCCCGGTTTTAACAAGGATTTCATAATGGATTATGCACGTAAATTCATTCATTCTAAAAGAGACAAAATAAGGTCAAAGCTAACAAATGACTTGAGATATCCTCGACCATCTTGGATCACTAACCAAGCAACATGGGATGAGCTTATCAAAGATGCCAAATTCAAGAGAAAGTCCTTCAAAAACCCAAACTACATGTCATCTGCACGAGAAGGAGGTAAAATATGCCTTCAAGATACAACAAAGGCTACCCAAGCTAGGGTGTCAAGTATTGGGTCCCATAAATTGGGGTCAGGCGGGTATAATAGTATTCGTGGGAGCTTGGTAAGTGAATAATTTCATTTATTTTTTATATTTTTTTGGTGAGTTGAATGTATTGAATGAGAAATGATAGTTGATAAATTAAAATATCTTTGTACACTTAGGTTCACCAATTTCGAAAGGAAGCTTCAAATGAAGATCTGAAATATGCTTTATTGCATGGTTCCCAAGGCCTCTGAAAACATATGATAGATCGAGGGGAGAAATTGGTCATTGAGCATGAATCTGAGGTAAGTTTATTTTAGTATTTTATAACATAATAAACAATTTAAGTATCAATGTTGTAATAATTTAATTAACTAAAGTATGTTGTTTAATAGGATGTGCAACAATCAGACTCCTTAAAGGGTGCAACTGATAGTGAACATGAAGAGGCCATAGAAGGATGTGATGCTTTTGTTGTTGGACAAAATGAATCGATTGACCTTCTTGCAACTCATTTGGAAAACAACCCAGAGATCCAGCAGACAAGAGTTTAGGATGATGAAGATGTTCAACATGATTATCATGTTGCACCATCTATTATAGTTCCTCGTCAAAAGAGGACAAAAAAGAATAGGCGTTTTTCATATTTGGCTAAATAGAATTAAATGACTATTTTTTTATGAATTATTGGCTATTTCATTACCAGTGAACTTTAAGTATACCAATGAACTATGTATTGAATGTTGGATTTAAAGCTCAACACTTGGGAGCATATTATATTTGTGGAGTAATTGATCCTCGTGGGAGAGAAGAAAAAGAAAGAGAAAATCCTTGATCCTCCTTTTACTTAATTCATAGAGGACTTGTTTTCATTCCTTGAAAATACTTTTGGTGATTCCAAATCTTGTATATTATTAGTTTACATGAATCTTTCATTAACCATGTTCAACTATTATAAGGTACTATCTTTGTGAGAGTATGTAAGTCCTTGGATCAAATGTTTGTAGGCATTTTGAATCTATGTTTTGTGCTCAAGAGTATTCATTATGTTGGTACAGACCTACTGCTAGATGATTGAGGTTTGATTTGGAGGGAAACTTTAAATATTTCTTTATAGTGCCTCTCAGGTTTACTGTGAAGATTATGATGTCGGTCGTGAATTGGATGACTTTGTTGTTTTTATTAATGAAAAGGTTGGTACAAATTGTGATGCACAGGGCCACCTGACATCTCTTGTAGGGCATCAAACTTTCATCAACTATATTAGTTTTTTTTCATTCCATGTTGTGTGTTAGGGGTATCTTGTACCTATTAATTCAAACACTTCATGTGATTTAATGTCATCTTTGAGAGTAATTTTTCTAAAGTTTAGAAGTATATACTATTCTTATGCACATATTTACGCTGTAGGTTTTGATACTTTTCTAATTTTTACAAGAACCCTCTCATTTTGTCTCCTTCTTGTCCAGTAATGATTTGTTTCTTGTATTCTTAATTTTTTTTGCTACCCTTTGAAATCCATTTTGTCTTTAATTGAGAGCTTGCACAATTATGTTTTTGTAGGATTTCTCTCTGGCATTGACAGCTACTTGTAAGACACCTTGGGAAACCATACTTGTTCCGCAACGTAGCATTCATTTTGCATATGACCTTGTGAGCCTGGTTTCAATTTTCAGGATTGGATTTTCTTAAATTCGTTACTATTACACATGTTTTAAGATTAATGAAAAAAATTAAAATATAAAACAACATTTACATAAATTCTTTACTATTACTCAATGGAAAGATAAAGACAATATATTTCCTTTGTAGAACCTACTGAGTCCTCATGATGCAGGAGCATCAAGAACAAGAAACAAGAAACTTAAAAATTTGATCTAATTTTTCTTTTTAACATCATCATGGCCTATGGGCATTAGTTTTTCTCTTATAAGTGTAAAATCTATAAGCCACAAGTGTAGCTAAGTAAGCATTTAGAGGTGAAGGTAATTTATTTGTAAAAGACCCAAATAAGGCTAGTAAATGAATAAGTGAGATAAAAGTGGAGATAGAACTTAATATATTTTCTCCCCAAGAGAAAATATCTCCAAGTTGCTCCATAATAGGTGAGAGAATGTGTAATTAGCTTTGCTAAGTTTGGTAGTTGTTATTCCATTTAGGGAGCAAGTGAGAGAAATAAGGAGTTGAGTTGATTGAGTGCTTAATATAGATGTTTTGAGAAAAATAAGTATCTCTCTCACATGGGAGAATTAAATAGACTTGTAGAAGAGAAAATAAAATAATATTGAGCTTTGAAACACATTTTTAGTGTTGAAATTTGCATTTTTCTCGAGACTGTAATGAAACTTGATGCCCTGGCTGAGAGCCATAAGATGGAAAAGGTTGAATGCAAGGTGTTTCATGCCTCTGCAATAGAAAACAGAGATGGAGAATGATCATGTGAGTCTTGTGTATTTTTCTTGAGCTTTAAAACTTTCATATGTGTCTTATAGAAGCATTTATTCCCTCTAGAATTCCTATCTAAGGCTTCTTTACATTTGAGTTCTAGCAAACCAAATGTGATGAAATTTATAGGAAAAATATGTTTTTATGTTTTTTAAAAGTTTGTAAAATAATGGACCTTGAATCACACGTGAAGTGAAGTTATGAATGAATTTGCAGTCAGTCTGTAATTGTGTGTGCACAAGACAACAATATGAGTATTTTGGTTGGATGCATGAGTAAATGGAGGAGTTGAGACTTGAAAATTAACATGGAGCTTAACATGAGAAAATATATGGTGGATCCACTAGTTTTTATTCAATAAAATAATCCCAAGTATCTTCTACTATAAACTACCAAAGAATCTAGCTTAAGAAACCCCCAATTTTGTGAAGAAAGTACAAATCCAAACAAACTAACAATACCTGAAAATTGAGTAGGATTCCAAAAATCCAAAAGGGCATCCAAAATGCTAATTAAATGTGAGATTTTTTTGGGTAAATATGATGGTATAATCTAAGGGTAGTCTTGAGTGACCTAATGAGGCCTAAAGCATAGAAACAGGGGTTTGAAAGTATAGTACGCTACAAAGAAGCATAGGGATATTTTTAGATATGTTTTGTAACTCCATAGTGGATATCCAAATCATTCAGGATAGTAAGGAAACATTTGGAGGAGTTAAATATATATCTCACTTTGTGAGGAGGAAGGGCTATAAGCTAGAGGAGACCTAAAGGCTTGACCAAGTAGATCGCAGGTGAAAGGGAAACCTTGGGAAATATGAACCTTCATGAATTTTATCTAGTGAAATTGGATGCATGCACATGTACCTAGAAACTATATTGGTTTAGGACACTAGAAGGGTGAGTAGGAGTTACAAATGAGGATGAAGTAGGTTGTGTGAGAAGCTGAGCTAAGTAGGCTCATCACCTCACTTTTTAAATTTTAATAAAATAACATCTATTTAGAATTACTCCTCTGACGAGTTTGAATCAATGCCAGGAATATTGGTATTTTTAAGTTAACAAATTTATTTGGATTAGACACTTCATGGTATAATACTTCTACTTCTTCAATTGTTTCTACGAACATCATAGATCGAATAGAAGATATGTAATTACATGAATGATCTAATAGAAGATTTTATACGTGTGATAATATTGAGTATGTCTCTATGTTTTGACATTTTGGATTGATTTCCTATTAAACAGTTATGCTTCTACTTTCTATGTGAAATGATTTTTGAAAACTTTTCTCGATCCAATTTTGTTTTGATATACAAAGTGTAGGAAGTACTTGAAAAGTATAAAGATGGTGCTGGAGTTCGATAGGAATTTATTGGTTTGCTGTCACTATTTGATCCTCCTCGCCATGATAGTGCTGAATTTTCCACTTGGCAATATGGGTTGGCCAGTCTTGGGTCATAACCATACAATATTTGAAGCCTCATTTAGGTACCTCACCAGGAAGATTCATGGAAGAAAACTGCGCTAGGTATTATATAATGGAATACACTTTCCTATTATGTTGTTTTTTATGATAGATTAATATGAATCTAATGCATTGAATGGTATAATGTCATGAATATGATAGGAATGGGATAATGTCAAATGCAAAAAACATGTAGACAATCTGATCAGTTCACCTTTGTCAGCATAATCCAACCTATGACAAAATAAGAGCTTTGGAACAGGTATTGACATCAATCAAAGCATAATGGAAAGGTGATTTTTTTCAGATGTTGTCGTTGTGGTAGAAATGTATGCAAAAGCACAAGGCATGTGGACTATTTTTAAAAATGCCTAGAAGAAATGTGATGTCATAGAATGTAATGATTGTAGGATAAATGGTTTTCTTGAAAAGTCTTGAAGAATTTCAAAGAAATGCCTTTTCCATATGGCATCCCCTTAATTGTCATTGTTGCATGAAATGCACAAAATGAGTTTTTTTTTAAATTCCTTAGACGCATGTAAGCAAATGCCATTGTCAAATTTAAAGCCAAGAATCCAAAATATTTGCAAGCATCCTCCCACCCTGTGCCAAAATGAGAGTTTTGGAACAGGGTATGGACATCCATCAAACAATAATAGAAAGCGTATGTTTTTCAGATGTATAAAATATGTTTATCATAGTGATGACATGTGAAATGTTTTGACAAAATGGAAACAAATCCACTCTGGCATCACATGGGAATCAATTTTTTTAACTGTGCATGTTTGTCTGAAAATTCAAAATGTTCAAGTTTTAGCTGTCCATAGAAGCTAGATGTATTTCCTATAAAATCTCAATTTCAGTCTGACGTGTCATATTGGCAGCTATGGAATGCTGGTTTTAACACTATAACGCTGCATTTTTTGTTTTGTCTTCCTTCTCTATGTATACTTGGATAATTTTAGGAGGAGAGCAACCTGTACATATAGATAATTTACTTTTCCTTTTTATAGAAGGGGCATACAGTCTTACGCCCCTCCCTTCCAACTTGAACAACATGAAATTTATTCTAGGTTATTGTTAAATTAACATCTTCAGTGTATAATCTACTATTTTAAGTTAAATTTGTTTTGTTTTCCTTATTACATAAAGGGAGTTTTGTGTGAAATATTTTCATTTAGTTTTGAGTTGAAGAATAAGTAGCCTGAAATGGAGAGATTTGTTTTAATGGAAATATTGTGCTTGGCAATGTTATTAATCATTCTCAGTGCCAATGCCAATAATAGCAACAATTGATATACTGGGGAGAATGCTTTCTATGGCCCAGATATTCAAGGAAGGTTTTCTCTTATGAAACATCATGTGTTAGTGGATAGATATTTCACTTGGCCAGGCTAGGATGGTAGTGATAATTATGATCATGAGAGCGATGTTAAAAATGTCCTATCCTTCAAAAATGTCATTGCACTCAACCCAATGCAGTCACTCTCCACCTGGACTATTAACAATTCAGAGAAGTTGTGCTCGTGGAATTGTATTTGGTGTAGAAAAGGTACTCAAAGAGTGGTGGCCATTATCTCCCTTAGTTAGGGTTGGAAGGTACGATTTATCCCTCTATAGGAGGCCTCTCCTTGTTACAAACTTTCAATCTCTCCCATAATTCTTTTACGGGGAGGATTCCACCTCAGCTCAGCAACCTGAAAGCATTGACGATATTAGACCTTAGCTTCAATGGAATCGAGGGTTCCATCCCCATATCCCTTGCTAATTTTATGCAGCTTCAGTTGATCAAACTTTCCTACAACAACTTGACGGGAAGCATACTGGCACAATTTGGTGGCTTGGTAAATTTGAAGAAAGTTTGCTTGTCTGACAATGGTCTAGTTTGGAACATTCTAATTTCTCTGAGCAACTTCAAAAACCTTCAAAGGATTTTACTATTAGAAAATAATGTGACAGGAACCATACCACCAGAATTTAGTCACCTAGGTATGTTGGAGATTCTCTCCTTGTCTGATAATCATCTCGGTGGAAGCATTCCAATTTCTCTGAGAAACTACACATCTCTGATTGAATTGAGCATTGACTAGAATAATTTCACTGATAAAATCCCCCCATTTTTTGAGCTTGATTAAGAATTTGTCCTATCTTTACCTTGAACGCAACATGCTTACTAGTTTATCCTTCCTTCTCTTGGTAATTGTTCTGAATTATATTACATTGCATTTTCTCACAATAATCTCACAGGGACCATTTTGTCTCATTTTGGAAAGCTTAACAATTTAAATATACCTGGTACCTGTAGTTCAACAACTTGAAATAAAAAATCCCTATAGCTCTCGGCAATTGTTCTTCAATCGAGAGATTAGTTTTAGGGGGTAACTCCCTGTTTGGCAATTTACCAGCTGAACTTGAAAATTTGAAAAAGCTTGATAACCACACAACTTCCTGCAACATGAGGTAACCACACAGCATTAAGGAGGCTAAAGTTGTCCAGAAACTCATTCTTCAGGGATCTAGATATTAAATTTTCCTCTTCTACAGAGGTTCTATCTACTCATTCAAATAAATTATCAGGGAACCTACCTGCATCCTTGGCCAATTGTACACAGCTTAAGCTTCTGGATTTCAGTAAGAATAGATTGTCATGTGTGATTCCATCAAACCTTGTTGAAAATTTTCAAGATTTAGAGGGTTGTAAGTCATTGGCTCTAATCTGGCTCGAAGGTGGTATTCCTTTATGGATTACAAATTTGTAATAAGATGTACCGGTGTTGGATTTATCCAATAATCTAATTTTGGGGAAAATTCTCCCTTCTCCTCTAGAGGGCCAGGAGAAATTTAGAAACCTTGAATCTTTAGAAGTGAGTGGTAATAAACTGTATGAGGATAGCGATGAAAGGATATGAGTAACCCTCACCTATGTGCTGTAAGCAAACACAATCCTAGACTTGTCAAATAACAATCTTGCAGGGGAAATACCAATAAGCATCAGGAAGGTAGGATGCCAGCAAAGGTTGTTGAATTTTGCTTTAAAGCTGAAAATTACATTTTCTTGAAAGTTTCTAAAGCCTTTTCAATGAATCCATGTTATGCATAGCCTATAATAAATTCTATCTATGAGAACACATCTCTTTTAGGTATTTTATCAAATGGTTCATGTGCTTTGTCTTCGCTTCCACATTTTACATACATGTCTATTAAGGAAGTTGCTACTACAACATTTGGTGAAATTCCTCTATCCTTTATGCTTTTATGGATGTCCATACCTTGTTTCAAATCTCCCAGTTTGGCATAAGGTGGGAGTACACTAGAAAATGTAAACTGGAGTTAGAAACATGTTTGTTGCATATAGTGAAAGCATAGAAAAAAAAGGAATTTGTTAGTTACCAATATCAATAATTTGTGTATCATCACCTATTTGGAAATTGTAACTTGGCATTATTGACTTATAAGTCTAGAGTGTATGCAACAATGTTGTAATCATTATGCAATATGTAATGATGTATGTTTAAAAAATAGATGTATTGAATGTGATAAATTGGGAGGTTTAGAGTAATGTTTGGTATATTTGAGAAAGTTGTTGCTTACACTAGAGATTGATATGTCATTTGTTTAATGTTACAGTTCCATTTATTTTATGGTATGAAAAATATCAATATTGAGTATACTAGTGTATATTTTAGGTTTTGGTTCAGTTATCAGACCTGGATTAAAAAGCACATTATTGAAGAGTTGTAAATCACTATTACCTTTACATTGACAATTACATGACAAAATTGACATAGTTTTAAAGGTTAGTGTTCTCATATTTATTTAAATTTGATTTCCATTTGCTCTATAAGTGAATATTTTTCCTCTTTGTACTTTTGTTTTGGCCTGAAATCATTTGTTTATATGGACTAATGGTATTATTGGCTTCTCAAGTTCATTGACGTATGTGTTTTCATAGTCTATTTTTCCATGTTAAAAATACATAATCTATTTCAAACATATTTTCTCTATTGTAAATATGACTTCACATTAAGATTAACAACGTTCTTGTACTATTGAAGCAATGGAAATTAAATTATTGTAATTTTTATCATGAAATCCTGCAGACATAGATGGACAAGTAGGTATGAGGCTCACTCATGGGACAACACTTGCAGGAGGGAGGGCTAGACTAGAAAGGGTTGACAAGGTGAGACAAAATAACTCCCTTACTTGTTGTACATATTATATATTAATTTTTCTTGCTAGATGATTTAGATAAACTATTATTTAGGAACTTATTTGATGCAGAAAAGAATCAAAACTTCATATAAATACATCAACAATTAAGAATTTATAGCATTTTCAACTCAACTTAGCTCTAGAATTTGAGTATCATTTATAATCCTATATAGCCAAACTATTCTTCTTGCTCAAATTTTTCCTCACCTGATAGAGTTCACCTTCAATGGCCTATAATATCTTCTCCCTAATTCTTAAGTATCACATCCTTTTCAAGGTCAGTATGCTCTTAAGTTTGTGAATCACATAATGTTCACTTTTCCCCTTGGTTACTCAACCTAGTACTTTTGCACTTTTTCTATTTCCTTGGTGATTCAACAAGTGTCTTATGGTTTTATCCATTCTTAATCTTCTTGAGGTTGATCCCTTGTTTCAATATTCACACAAATGTTAGATTCATAAAAAGAATGCATTCAGAACAATCTAAAAGCCCACCTTATTTTCCTTTTTTCGAACTGTCATGTTCTTCTTTGTAAGTTCTTCTTGTTGATAATCAATGTTAAACAGATAATGTAGTGCCAGCTTTCCTTTGACACATTTTGATATTGATGATGACACTGTCAACTATATTAAGGACATTATTCTATTTTTGATTTAGTATGATGTTAGACATTTGATCATGGATTATTGTTGAGTTTGATTCTTATCTGATGCATGATGATTATTAGAGATACATTTTATATGTTGATGATGTTATACTATTGGACATGGTTATATGATGGATGTTGTTCAGACTTGTGATATTTGGATATTGTGAGTAGCCCTAGAAATAGAAAATTATTGGATGACGATATAGTTGTTGATAAAACTATAATGATATTGTTAGATTGCCTTGATGTTGTTGTGATTCATATATCTAGATGATTTTAGAAATTTAATTATATTTATATTATTTTGGACATTCTGATATGGCCACAAGGCCAGAAGAGGTATTTGTATTTTTGCACATTAAAATATCACAACAAACATCGGGGGATTGGAGACCAACCACATTGGAATTCTAGATGAATTCAACAAGGTCACCATGACAACTAGTTTTGTTTGTGTGTGTGTTTGTTAGTGTTAGGGATTCCCATGGGGGGATCACCTTTAAATGTGACCAAGGGATTTTATGTTTTTCTTTTATTTGGTCCCTTTTGTTTAATTTTTGCATGTGTTTTATGTGGTGCACTTACCCCTTTCATTATTTATTTAATGTGGTGTTAATATTGTGAGTAATCATATTGTTTAGTTAATTAATTTAAAAGATGTCATAAGAATGTAATTAATAGAGTTGTTGGCCATGTTTTAAATAATTTGTAAGTAAGGTGTAAGTAATGTGTAAGTGACCTTGTAAGTGATGTGTAAGTTAATGTTTGAGTGTGAAACACTCCACCTTCTTGGAAATTCGAATTTGTCCTTGGAGGCTGATTTTGGAGGCTTGTGGGACAAGTTAAACTTGTCCCATACCTCTTAAATTTACATTACCAACCTTACCTATGGTTGGAGGAGTTAAATTTAGACTTTTATTATGCATTTTTAGAAGTCAAGTTGTAGGTTTTAATTGCACTTTTCTTACATGATTTAATTTCAGTCCTTTGGGGTGTGGGTTGGATTTGAGTGTGTAAGTAAACTGTCATATTATTCACCCACCTATTTATTATGCATTTGAGAATGAAATTGACTTTTGTGTTGGAGTTGGGGATGTTTGAAGTGGAATCTTACATGGATCCACCTCATCCACTTCTCTTCCTTCTTCTATTAAATTTTAAATTCCTGCCTTGTTTTGGGTTGCTTCACTTTTGGAGACTTCATTTTGGGTGAATTTTCTTGTTGTTTTGGGAGCTCTTGCTTGGAGAAGTTTTTGGAAGATTGTTGCATGCTTGTGTTGGGTTGATTTTTGGATTGCTTGCATTGGAAGGAGCTTGCTGTTTTGAACTAGGAACAACTCCATCATGGAGAGGTAAGAGCTTGGCTCTTGAAATGCTCTTCTTTTATTTATGTAAATGTTCTTGTGTGAATGTTTTGGTATATATTGTGGGTTGTTGGGTAGATGGCCTAGGAATGGTGTAGGAGAAGACTATGGGGTTATTTTGTGGGAGGAAAAAAGTGGTTTTAGGGAGGTATAAGGGTGGAGGGAGTTGGGAATTTGGGTTCCACCTTACAAAGAAATAGCTTGCATTTCTTTACTCATTATGGGGTGCCATAAGAGGTTGGGGAGATATAAGAAAATGTGAGGAATAAGGGGTACTTGGGGGAGGCATAAGGGCATGACAGGGTTTGAAATGATATTCATATATATATATATTTGGTGGGTTGTACTTAGGTGGTGATACCCATTTCCCCTTGGGAGGCATAAGCAACATCCCCCATAGTTTCTTGCTCCTTTGGCTTGCTTGATGAAGCCTTAGTATTGTTTGTCATGTTTTAATGTAGTTGTAAAACTACATTCTATTTTGGACTGTGTTTTTGTGAAATTGTTGCATGTGTATGTTTGTGGAAGCCTGTTGTTGCCATGAGTTGAAACACATCTTCTTATTGCATTTGTGGTTGGGGCTCGGGGCCAATGAAGAAGGATGGCTTCTCCTCTTCATTGGATGTCTTGGTTGGGTGGAGAGCATTGCCTTTCCCCTACTCCTGTTGTGATCAAATTGGAAGAATGAGAAGAATGCATGTTGCTGTTCTGGAGCTGAGAAAAGACAGTTTGACAGTCCCTTGTGAAATGAAATCTCATTGTAACCTTTCCCACTTGAAGTGGATGATCTTGTAAATGTTTGTAATGGAAATATGTTGTACATTTGCAAGTGAAATTTGAAATGTAAAAGAGTTATACTCTGTATTCTGTTTAGAAAGAATGTGAAAGAATGATACGTGTTTGGTATACTGTATTTTGTAATCAAATGGAAAACAAGTTGTAAGAGTTCATTTGAATTAATGAAAATGGTTTTGTCTTGTCCATATGATGTTATTCCATTGGAAATATGTGTTTTGCATACTCTATGAAATCTTTGTTTGAAAAGTGGTAAAGTGGAACATGTGAAAAGAAAATGTATTGTCTGCCTTGTATACAATAAATGATTTTGGAAGAAATGAAAGAAGGAAGTTGTAAGTTGTCTTTTGGAATCAATAAATGAATTTAATGATTTTCTCAAATTGCATTGTTGTATTGAATCTGATCATATCAATGTATTGAAATCTCTGTTGAAAGGAAGAAATGCGTGTGAGAAAAATACAATATTTTGTCTCTTTGAAATGTGAAAAAATTGAATAGTTTGATTTGAATCAACTAAAATGTGTTAGATTGGAATTGGAACGTATTCTAAATACTTGGAAGAAGAAATGGCAAATAGACCCATCAAGATTTGATCCCTGTTATTTGTAATTTTAAAATTGGTAATTAATTAAACCAAAAATGCACAGTTCGAACCTGCAACAATAAAATAACAAATTAAATGATTGAATTGAAGTAGTAGGCCCTAAACGAGTTCAAATAGACTAAAAAACTTAAGGAAATATTTCAAAACTTAGCAAAATTGGGCTCAAACCATTTTGCAGTCGTTTTTCTGTCAAGAAATGGAAATGTTCAAATTGTAAATCAATCAGACAAATTGAACCTTGAATCCTTCCTTAAATCCATTTAGGAACAATCCTCCATGTCTATTTGACATGTTGAGAGAGGAGGAAGATCAAATTGAACAGATCTAACAAGTTAAAATTTACCAGCTCGCACTATACAAGCCTGCAGGCCGTTTTCTTAAAATTGACCCCTTAAACTTTATCAAAATCTAAAATTAATGATCTCTGTGTAAAGAGGACATCGATATATTTCTAGAAAGTCCTCATTTTCCCAAAACCGAGCTCTCTATCAAAAGTTATGGCCTTGTGAAGTTTTTCTTCACTTGGCGTCAAAATTTGGGAAAAATTTCCTTGGGGGGCCCGTGGCCCGAATTTTTCCCTTAAGCACTTAGGAAAATTTTTTGTCTAAAATTTTCTAAATTTTCCCCACCATGCCCATAGCCAATCAGAGGCTACCATGTGGCACCATGAGGTGTCAGCAGAGGGGACTGATCCCCTTTTTAACTTAGCACTTTCAGAAAATTTTTGGGAAAATTTTCCAAATTTTCCCCACTGGCCCACAGCCAATCAGGTGATGCCACATGGCATCATGAGGAATCAGTGGAGGAATGGATTCCTTGTTGTCTTTCACATCTTGGAAAAATTTTTTGAGAAAAATTTCCAAGCTTTCCCCATTGTTCCGCTGGCCCACAGCCAATCAGGGGCTGCCATGTGGCATCGCGAGGTGCCGGCGGAGGCGCGGGTCTATGTACCCTCTTAGCCCTTTGGGCGTTAAGCCAATTTTCTCCCCACCACCCCACCTTCCCCACATTGGCTTAGGAGATGCCACATGTCCCTTGTGGACTCATGGGAGCATGGGTGCAAAGCTGACTTTTCACCCCATGCGGGAGAATTTGCAAATGTCTCCCACCCCGCCTTTCCCTACTTTTCCCCACGTTGGCTTAGGGAGTGCCACGTGTCCCTTGTGGACTTGAAGACCCACCAAGGGTGCATGGGCACAAATGTGATTTTTTCCCTACATGGGAAAAAAATTTCCAAAGGTTTCTCTATAGCCCGCCAACCTGCCCTTTGGGAAAATTTTCATGCATGGGCCCGCATTCCCTCTCTTGGGGAAAATTTTCACCCCAAGGCCCGCTAGCCCATAACTTGAAAAATATGAGGAGTTAGGAGGACTTATTTATATCACTGGAAAGGTGAGGAAATTTCCTATCCAATGGGAATGATTTAGGGAAATTTTGAATGTGTTATGTATGTGAGAAAAATCAAGTTAAAACTTTAAGCCTGTTAAGGAGTGGGTATGGTGAGGAATTTCCCTCTGAACCTAATTGAAACTTCTAACCCTAAATTTTGGACCTTATGACCTCTAATAATTATTAATAAAAGAAAAGTATACTCTAGTAGATTAGAATTATTCTTGAACCTGTTAGTGATAATTGTTGTCTTGTAACCTGGTTGTAGATTCTTTTAAAATAAAAAGAATTTTTCCATAATTTTCCCTAACTTACCCTAGGTTCTTTCTTGGGTCTCAAGTGGGTTGTTTTAGTGGGCGTTACACTTGGTATCAGAGAAGTGGTTCAAAATCTTGGACCATTGGGCACACTAGAAAACTTGAGACATGAAACTTAAACCTAGCACACTTTTAAATCTAGAAAATAACTTAGTTTAGAAATTGCATATTTTAGTAAACATGGAAATTGAATAAAACTTAGAAAAATGAACTAACTCTCGCCTTGGTCTGTGTAGGAGGCACAGATGGGATGAGGGGAATTTTCACATAGACCTAGACTTACCACCACCAGATCATGCTGTAGCAACCATCCTACCCCAAATTTTACAGACTCTTTAGGATGTTAATGCCACTCTACGTGGAGGATCAATAGGAGGACATGCAACAAGACATGATAGAGTCCCTTCCATTGAGGGTCAGGTATCTCCTCGACCCAACGAGGAGAATGGAGGAGAGAAATCCCATGTTGAGTCAGCCATGGAATATTCACCATAGATGGGATAGGGTGATCGAGTTTCAGGACATAGACATAGGTATCGGAGCCCAAGGCTTAGGGATGAGCATGCAGAGGGAGCTAGAGGCCGTCAGAACACAACTATAGATCACATTAACAGGGATAATTTTAGTGGCGAATATTCGTAATATGGCGAATATTCCATTTTTGAAAATTTTGAAAAGGCAATTTTTTTGGCACGGGTCAGTGACCTGTTCGCCTAAAAATTACAGTTTATTTTTTATTTTAGGGGTCGGCTTCGCCTACCATTGAAAAATATCCCCTATATAAACCTAGATTATTCGCCAGGTAGAACACTTCTACTTCACATTTTTCAACAATATGATATATCCCATATTATAGACGCGCGTCAAGGGGGTAAGTTATTGATGCGCGACAAGGAGGGTTTGCAGACAAGGAGATACTGCAGATATTGACGCATAAGTAGTTGACGCATGACAAAGATTTTGTTGACGAGCGACATGGAGTTTTTTAGATGAGCAAGAAAGGGGTAGAGGTTGACAGACGCGCGACAGATATTTGATGTCATAAATGCCTATTGACGCGCGACAACAGAGGCCTATTGATGCACGTCACTAAGGCCTTTGACGCGCGTCAATAGGCCTTAGTTTTAACGCGCGTCAAAGGCTTCTCATGATGCGCGTCAATAGATTTTGATGCTGTCACTAAGGTGTAAAAACGACAAAATGCAGTGTCGCGCGTCAATAGGCCTTAGTGATGCGCGTCAAGTAGGAATTTAGTGACGCGCGTCAACAACCTTGTTGACGCGCGTCACTAAGGTCTGTTGACGCGCGTCACTAAGGTCTGTTGACGCGCGTCACTAAGGCCTTTTGACGCGCGACAATGAGGTATAACAGATATTAACACATAGTAGACGCACGACAAAGAGTTTGTTGATGCGCGACATAGAGATTTTTTGATGAGAAAGCAGAGGTCGGAGGCTACAGACGCGTGACAGGAGATTTTGCTGTCGCGCATCAAAAAAATGCAGTGATTCGCGCGTCAATAGACCTTAGTGACGCGTGAGGCTGCATTTATGCAACTCTCCTTGCAGTGACCTTCAAACCTTAGGTCTATTGACGCGCGTCACTAAGGTCTGTTGACGCGCGTCACTAAGGTCTATTGACACGGACTTTTTTGACGCGCGACAGTAAAATCTCCCGTCGCGCGTCTGCAGCCTTCTGTCAGCGCTTGATAATCAGGCGAAATTTTTTCATACAACCCCCAAAAAATTCGCCTTCCCGCGAAACCGGTTCCGGGGAATTCGCCAGGTATCCGGATTTCCAAGAGGTCTCTTAAAATGATATCCCAGGTTTCTCCTACCCTAGATTTAGATTGCATCAAAGAGACCTAGGAGGCTCTTCAGACCATATGAACCTCTCACATCAACTCTTGGGAGATCCTGAAGACATTCGACCATTTCACATTTAATTCTGGTGACATAGGTGGATTTAAGGTAGAGGCCTAGGGATGTATGCTCTCTACAAGAAACAAGCTTGAGTAAAATGCTTCAAGCTATATCCTTGTTCTAGCAACATGAAATCTCATGTTGTGATCCATCTATATAGGGATGGAGAAGTGTTTGGTGGAGGACAGAGGAGGTGAAGCTCCATGTTGATTTTGAGACAGTTACCTGGGAGCTCTTTGAGGAGAATTTCAAGATAGATATTTGTCATGGAGGTTCATACAGTAGAGGATAGATGAGTTTTCATGACCTCTGACAGGCATCTCTTACAGTGGATGAGTATGAGAGTATTTCTAGATCTACTCTAGTATGTTGATTAAATGCAGGATGAGTAGGTGTGGATTCACAGGTTCATCTGGGGCCTGAATCTAGACATTGGAGGTGTAATTGCAGATCCATTGTCCGTAGACATTAGCTGAGGCCGTTGAGAAGGCCTATATAGTAGAGGAGACTCAGGAAAAGACCCAGCCAGCTAGAGAATGAGTTTGGAGCCGCATATAGTAGATGTAGGATAATAGATCGAGGGGGTCAGTACCTCTTCCTTTGGTGGAATAGGGTTCAACACAGTCATATTTTTGAAGGACGTAGCTTATGCAATTCTCCCACCTTATAGACCTCCACAAAGGTTTGATGCACAAAGAGGTCAGAGTATGGGGCCTCCTCCTAGGGGTCCCATCAGGACACAGGGTGCCCATAGAGCTCACTCAGTAGGAGCTCACCAGTAGAGACCTTAGCAGATAATAGCCAGATCATCAGGATCCACACCACAAACCTCTAGAGTACTGACTGGACCTGCTACATAGGGGAGAGGATTAGGTGGTTGTTTTGGTTGTGGTGTTACTGGACATTTTTGGAGAGACTTCCCACACAACCCTAATAACAAGGGTAAGACACAGATCTCAGAGCCTACTGTTGGTGATATGGGGCATAGTCATAGGATGTATGGGAGTGGTCAAGAACCACCAGGTAGAGCATCAAAGTATAGTTATTCAGAGTATAGGTAACATTGGTGGTATTCCTACATACATTCTATTTTATTCTAGTTCTTCTAATTATTTTATTACACCATCTTCAGTAGAGTGATCCAGGCTGGTGGCAGTTAGGCAGGGTCATAGTTGGGATGTTGAGATGGCTTCTGGAGCCAAGATCTCTATAGAATCCTTAGTTAAGGAGTGTGTAGTGGATTTGGGACCTTTCACCACTACCTCAAATCTCCGTATCCTTCCTTTGGGCTCTTATAAAGTCATCTTGGGGATGGATTGGTTGTCTACACACAGGGCCAGGGTGGATTGTTACCACAAGATTATATCTTGTACAGATGATTTAGGAGTTGAGTCAGTGATAGAAGGGGTTAGGAGACCCATTTCTATTTGCACCATCTCTACTATGCAGCTTAAGTTAGTGTGTACGATGGGGTTGTCAAATGTATGCTCTTAATTTCAATGACAAGTTAGAGGATGGGTCTAGTGGACCATCGCTAGATGATCATCCCCATTTTGAGAGAGTTTAAGATGTACTTTCTAAGGGGAGCTACCAGGGTTACCACCCCCACGTGAGATTGATTTTCATATAGATTTGGTTCTGAAAAGTAGAGCCTATCTCATGAGCACCTTATCGGATGACCACAGCCAGAGCTCTGTGAGCTCAAGTTGTAGCTTGAGGGCCTTTTGGAGAAAGGCCTTATCCATCCTAGTGTATCCCCTTGGGGTGCACCAAGTGATCTTTGTGAAGAAGAAGGATGGATCCTTGTGGTTGTGTATTTATTACCGCCAGCTAAACAAAGTAATGATCAAGAATCATTATCCCCTTCCTCGCATTGATGATTTTTTTGATTAGATGAAGGGAGCCATGGTTTTCTCTAAGATTGATCTTAAGTCAGGTTACCATCAACTGAGGATTTCGGAGGCAGACATTCATAAGACCACCTTCCGTACGAGATATGGCCACTATGAGTTCACAGTGGTGCCTTTTGGTTTGACTAATGCCCCCAAGTGTTTATGAGTTTGATGAATGGGGTATTTAGGACCTTCTTAGATCACTTCATGCTCATCTTCCTTGATGACATTTCGATTTACTCACGTACACATGAGGAGCACGAAGGGGCACCTTCCCAAGGTTCTTCAGTGTCTTCAGAGCAGCAACTTTTACAACTTGGAGAAGTGTGCATTCTTTCAGAAAGGTGCAATATTTGGGTCACATCATTTCTGGGGAAGGTATCTAACTTCGATCCTTCCAAGATTAGAGCTATTATGGATTGGCTTAGCACCCACTACATGACTGAGGTGCGCAGCTTCATGGGATTAATAGGTTACTACCAGAGATTTTTTTTGGACTTCTCTCAGATTGCACACCCCATCACTTCCCTTCAGAGGAAAGGGAAGAAGTTTGTTTGGTCAGATAGGTGTGAGCAGGCCTTCAGTACACTAAAGGAATGTCTCACTATAACACCTATTCTTGCAGTGTCACATCCACATGGTGAGTTTTTCATTTGCACAGATGCTTCCTTAGCAGGGCTTGGAGGTGTGTTGATGCAGGAGGGAAGAGTACTTGTGGCTTTTGAGTCTCATGCAAACTCAAAGATTATGATGCTAATTATCCAACTCATGATCTTGAGCTTGCGGCAGTTGTGCATGCTTTATTCATATGGAGGCATTTTCTACTTGGTCGGAGATTCACACTTAGGACAGATCACTTGAGTCTTCGCCACCTCTTCATGTAGCCCAATCTCAATGCTCGTCAGTGGCGTTGGATGGAGTTACTTTGTGAGTATGATATGGAGATAGAGCATGTGAAAGGGAAGGAGAATGTGGTGGCAGACACTCTTAGTAGATAGAGACATGTGGCTATGGCCACCTCAGTGAGCACAAATTTCCATTTCCCTAGGATTCTTCAGCAGCTTCCTCTTGAAATCTTCTACATTAATCCCAGTTTAAGTAGAGATCAAGTCTCATTTACCCCTCGAGGGGAAGTTTGATGGTTTTTCCTTAGAGGTAGATGGTCTTCTCAGGATAAAGGCCCCCATTTATGTTCTTAGAGATGGAGGCTTGAGGCAGGACATCTTGGCAGAGGCACATCATGCACCCTATTCAGCCCATCCACTATCTCATGAAGAAGATGCATGCCACCTTGAGACAGTTATATCATTGGAGAGGACTTCATTTCAGACGTGGCCAAGTTCATGTCACGATGTTTAGAGTGCCAGATATGAGTTAAGGCTGAGCATCAACATCCTCTACCCTTCTCTTTCCTCATGGCTATACCAGAGTGGAAATGGGACACCATTTCCATGGACTTCATTGTTGGGCTACTGATGTCAGGAGATATCACCACTTGATGCCATCATGGTCACGGTTGATAAATTATATAAAAGTGGCTCATATTTCTCTGTGAAGACCACTTATAAGCTAGTGTAGTGGCACCTCTATATTTCAGATGAGATTGTCAAGTTGCACGGGATTTCATGGAAGATCATTAGTGACTCTGATCCTTTGTACACTTCCCATTTTTGGACTACCATGCAATCATGCCCTCAGGACAAAATCCCAAATTTAGCACAACATATCACCCTGAGAATCAGATGGACAGTCACTGAGCAACCTGAATCAATATTTTAGAGGACATGCTCAGGATGTATGTGATGGATCAATCAGTCTAGATGGGAGGACCATACCTGTACTTGGTGGAGTTTTCCTACAATAATAGTTTTCAGAGATTCTATAGGCATGGCTCCTTTTGAGGCTTTCTATGGTAGAGAGTGCAGTTGACACCTCTTAGTCCTGGGACACCGTTAGACCAGATTTGGTTTCTCTTGGACCAGTATTTACATTGCAGGACATTTTAACATAGCTAGCGTGGTCTTATTAGTTATCTACATCCTATTTAGGAACATGATCGTTTATCAAGAAGTTTATCAAATTTGGTTAGGATCCATCCCTAGTTTTTATCACTTGGGCATGAAGGTGTTGACCTTGTTCAGGCCACAAAGAGCCCTATCCATTATGGAAAACTTTTCTAAGTTTAGTTCCTAGATTCTTGGGTCCTTTTGAGATCTTGGAGATGATATTTTGCACTTTTCCTATCATCTATCATTGCCCACCAAGAGTTTCTCTACATGATGTGTTTCATGTTTCAGTTCTTACTGCGGAGAGATATGTTGCAGATCCTTCTCATGTCGTAGATTGGACATCATTGAGGTAGCCTTAAGGATCAGGGGCATAGTGATGGTGGAGCCCTGTTCACATCCTAGTATCCAGGACATTTGGGCCTAGAGGCAGAGAGGTGGGAAATATCCTCAAACATTAGTGGCACACCTAGGTGATGCACCCTTCCTCTACATGGTGAGGATCTACTTATTTACGAGTTTAGTTTCCATATTCCTTTCTAGTGACTTCTAGGAGGAAGTCAAGTCTAAGAGGAGGGGGATGTAGTGCCCACTTCCCTTTGACACCTTTTGATACTGATAATGACACTGTTGACTATATTATGGACATTATTATAGTTTTGATTTAGTATGATGTTAGACATTTGATCATGGATTATTGTTGACTTTGATTCTTATATGATGCATGATGATTATTAGAGAAATTTTATATGTTGATGATGATATACTATTTGACATGGTTATATTATGGATGTTGTTCAAACTTGTGATATTTGGATATTGTGAGTGGACCTATAAATGGAAAATTATTGGATGATGATATAGTTGTTGATAAAACTATAAATGATATTGTTAGATTATTTGGATGTTGTTGTGATTCATATATCTAGATGATTTTGAAATTTTATATATTTATATTATTTTGGATGTTCTGATATGGCCACAAGGCCGAAGGAGGTATTTGTATTTTGCAAGTTAAAAATATCACAACAAACATCAGGGGATTGGAGACCAACCACATTGGAATTCTAGATGAATTCAACAAGGTCACCATGGCAACTAGTTTTGTTTGTGTGTGTGTTTGTTTTTGTTAGGGATTCCCATGGGGGGATCACCTTTAAATGTGACCATGGGATTTTATGTGTTATTTTATTAATTGGTCCCTTTTTTTAATTTTTGCATGTGTTTATTTTGTGATGTATTTACCCATTTCATTATTTATTTAATGTGGTGTTAATATTGTGAGTAATCATATTGTTAAGTTAATTAATTCAAATTTGATGTCATAAGAAGTAATTAATAGAAGTTGTTGGCCATGTTTTAAAGTGTGTAAGTAATGTGTAAGTGACCTTGTAAGTGATGTGTAAGTTAAATTTTGAGTGTGAAACACTCCACCTTCTTGGAAATTCAAATTTGTCCTTGGAGGTTGATTTTGGAGGCTTGTGGGACAAGTTAAACTTGTCCCATACCTCTTAAATTTATTTACCAACCATACCTATGGTTGAAGGGTTTATTTTATACCTTTTTAATGTATTTTTATAAGTCAAGTTGTAAGTTTTAATTGCACTTTTCTTACATGATTTAATTTCAGTCATTTGGGGTGTGGGTTGGATTTGAGTGTGTAAGTAAATTTGTCATATTATTCACCCACCTATTTATTGTGCATTGGAGAATGAATTTGACTTTTGTGTTGGAGTTGAGGATGTGTGATGTGGCATCCTACATGGATCCACCTCATCCTCTTCTCTTCCCTCTTCTATAAAATTGAAACTCCTTGCTTTGTTTTGGGTTGTTCAACTTTTGGAGACTTCCTTTTTGGCGAATTTTCTTGGGTTTTGGAGCTCTTGCTTTTTGGAGAGATTTGAGGAAGCATTTTGCATACTTGTGTATTGGTTGATTTTTGGATTATTTTGCATTGGAAAAGCTTGTGGTTTTGGAACTTGGAACAACTCCATCATGGAGAGGTAGGAGCTTAGCTCTTGAAATATCTTTTATTTATTTATGAATGTTTGTGTGAATGTGAATGTTTGGTGTGTATTGTTGGCTGGTTGGGTAGGCTGGCCTGGGAATGGTGTAGGAGAAGACTATGGGGTTATCTTGTGGGAGGCATAAGTGAATTTTAGTGGCAGGTATAAGGGTTATGGAGGGAGTTGGGATTGTGGGTCCACCATGGAAAAGAAATAGCTTGCATTTCTTTACTTTATGGGGGGCATAAGAGGTTGGGGAGGAAATTTAAGGGGTACTGGGGGGCATAAGGATATGTGTGATGATTTATATTGATGGTTTGTTACAGGTAACTTAGGATACCCAATACCCATTGGGAGGCATAAGCAGCATTCCCCCATAGTTCTTGCTCCGTTGGCTTGCATGATAAAGCTTGATTTCTGTCTTAATGTTTCAATGTAGTTGTAAACTGCTGTTTTGTTTGGACTATGTTTTTAATTTGAAATGCGCATGTTGAAAGATTGCTTTGTGATGTGGAAGCCTGTTGTTGCCATGAGTTGAAATACATTTTTTATTGCATTGTGGTTGGGGCTCGGGGGCCAATGAAGAAGGATGGCTTCTCCTCTTCATTGGATGTCTTGGTTGGATGGAGAGCGTTGCCTTTCCCCTACTCATGTTGTGATCAAATTAGATGAATGAGAAGAATGCATTTTGTTGTTTTGGAGCTGAGAAAGACATTTTGACAGTCCCTTGTGAAATAAAATCTCATTGTAACCTTTCCCACTTGAAGTGGATGATAATGTAAATGTTTTGAATGGAAAGATGTTGTATGGATTATGAAATTGAAATTTGAAATGTAAAAGAGTTATACTCTTTTATTCTGTTTAGAAAGAATGTGAAGGAATATGTGATTTGTATTATTGTATTTTGGGAATCAAATAAAAAGGAAGTTGAAGAGTTTATTTGAATTAATGAAAAGAGTTTGCTCTTGTCCATATGATGTTATTCCATTGGAAAGACATGTATTCTGCATGTTCTATGAAATCTCTATTTGAAAAGAATGGTAAAGTGAACACGTGAAAATGAAAATGTTGTCTTACCTTGTATACAATAATGATTTGGAAGAAATGAAAGAAGGAAGTTGTAAGTTGTCTTTTGGAATCAATGGAATGAATGTAATGTTTTTGAAGAAAATGCATTGTCCTGTATTGTCTGATAATATCAATGTATTGGAAATCTATGTTTGAAAGGAAGAAATGCTTGTGAGAAAAATACAGTATTTTACTCTTTGAAATGTGAAGGAAATTGAATCAAATTGCATTTTGGTTTTGAATACGTTTGCATTTGAATGAATTCAAATGTTGTTATATTAACAATTGGAAAATATTCTAAATACTTGAAGAAGAAATGTATATAGACCCATCAAGATTTATCCACTGTTATTTGTAAATTTTAAAATTATCAAATATTAAACCAAAAATGCACATTTCGAACTATGCAACAATACAAATGACAATATTAAATTGATTTAATTGAAGTGTAGGGTCCCTAAATGAGTTCAAATAGACTAAAAAAACTTAAGAAAATATTTCAAAACGTTAGCAAAATCAGGCTCAAACCATTTTCACAGTTCGTTTTAGCTGTCAAGAAACGTTGTAAATGTTCAAATTGTGAAATCAATCAGACAAATTGAACCTTGAATGCTTCCTTAAATCCATTTAGGAATAATCCTCCATGTCTATTTGGCATGTTGAGAGGAGGAAAGATCAAATTTGAACAGAATCTAACAAGTTAAAATTTACCAGTTTGCTTTGTAAAAATTCCTACAGGCCATTTTCTTAAAATTTACCCCTTAAAATTTATCAAAATATAAAATTAATGATCCTTGTGCAAAGAGGGTGTCAATAGATTTCTAGAAAGTCCTCGTTTGCCCAAAAATGAGCTCTCTATCAAAAGTTATGGCCTTGTGAAGTTTTTCTTCACTTGGCATTAAAATTTTGGGAAAAATTTCCTTGGCGGGCCCGCGGCCCGAATTTTTCCCTTAAGCACTTAGGAAAATTTTTGGGAAAATTTTCAAAATTTTCTCCGCCGCCCCGCCGGCATGCAGAAATTAGAAGTTGCCATGTGGCACTCATAAGGTGTCAACGATGGAGGCGCGATCACTATTTTCTTCCTTGGCGCTTTTTAAAATTTTTGAAAATTTTTCTTAGTTTTTCCTCCACCGGCCCGCAATCCAATGCAGCCAATGAATGCCTAACACGTGGCACGAATGCATCGGCGGATGGAACCCTTAAAACTTTATTTCTTTTTTGAGAATTTTTTTTTTGGAAATTTTTTGTACATTAATCAAGGGCTCCATGCGGCATCGCGAGGTGTCGGTAGAGGTGCATGTCTATGTACCCTCTTAGCCCTTGGGGCTTAAGCGAATTTTTCTCCCCACTGCCCTCACTTTCCGTGGATGCGCTGGATATGCCCGTCACGTGCAACTCATGGGAGTGTGGGAAAAAAATCTGACTTTTTACCCCCTTTGGAAAATTCTCCAAAACATCTCTGCCACCTCGCCTTCCCTTGTTTTTCCCCGTTTTGGCTTGGAGGGTGCCACATGTCCTTGACAGACTCATGGGGGCGCGTGTGCACAAATTGATTTTTTGCCCCGCATGGGAAAATTTTTTCAAAAAAATCTCCCCGTGACCTGCCAACCTGCCCTTTGGGCAAATTTTCACCCTTGGGCCTGTAGGCCCACTCTTGGGGGGAAATTTTCACCCCAATGCCCGCTGGCCCATAACTTGAGTTTTATGAGGAGTTAGGAGGACTTCTTTATATCAATGGAAATGTGAGGAAATTTCCTATCAAATGGGAATGATTTAGGGAAATTTTGAATGCATTAAGTGTGAGAAAAATCAAGTTTAATCTTTAATCCTGTTAGAGAGTGGATATGGTGAGGAATTACCCTATGAACCTAGTTGAACCTTCTAACCCAAAATTTTGGACCTTGTGACCTCTAATAATTGTTAATAAAGGAAAAGTATGTTCTAGTGGTTTATAATTGTTCTGGAAATTTTTAGTGACAACTGTTGTCTTGTAACCTAGTTGTAGATTCTTTTAAACAAAAACAAATTATTCCATAATTTTCCCTAACTAACCCTAGGTTGTTTCTTGAATCTCAAGTGGATTGTTTTATCAGGCATTACAGATAATATAATTTTTGTCTTATTCCTCTGATTTCCTATATGCATTACTATTATATCATTATTTAGGTTCATGAAGAATATCTTGAAGCTAGTGTTGAAGTCTTAATAACAACATCATACCAGATCTGTGCATATGATATGCATTATTTAGACATTCTTATATGTTTGTTCACTGTTTTTCACTTCATCTTTGTATCTCTTCATTCATGTGATATTTATGGGGATTTTATTGTTTACAGGAAACAATTCATGGTAGTTAATAGGTCGCTCAGATAAAGCATAGGCTAGAAACATCAGTTGGAATAACTATACTGTAGGTGTGAAATATGTCTAATTCCTTATATAATAACAACCCATTTGGCTTGTCTTCAGGATGAAACACATTTTTTTTTTTATCAATATGTATATATTTCTTGGCAGGTGCCAATGACAATAGTAGGTACATTGCTGATGGACAAATATGGTAGATGACCACTTCTTATGGTATGAACTTAGGCTCTGATAAAATGCTATTATAAGGATTTTCATTGCTTATTTAAATGAATATTAAGAAAAAAATTTCTTTAGATTTGTACTGGAGGAATGAGCGTCAGTTACTTTATGGTTAGATTATCCTTTTACATACTGTTAATTACACTTATTAGATCTTTATATCCACCCATCTTTATAGTTGGGATTTATTTTCATTTAATTAAATTGTTCACTACAATTAGGATACTGGTATGTAGATGCAAATGAATTAGTAATTCTCTTTTTAATCATTCATAATACTGGTACGGAGATGCCATTTATCATCTGAAGATGGACCCATAAGTGGGATCCAAAATGTCAGGGTTCATGCAGCTGACTTTAGGAAAATCAAACAAAAACCTAACATGCAAAGAAATTGATCTAAAGAAACAAGAAAAAATGTAGTTGAATATAATATAATTTTATTGACAATGGAGCTTTGATTTACGATACGTCCATAAGGAGAGAATCGATCACTTAAGAAAATTACCAAGTACATAAAAGTATAAACTACAAAACGGAAATTAGAGCAGAGATCACAATTATTCATGTTTATTGTGGATTATCTTGAGTCATTTTTTGTTATACAGAGGCATTCTCATCAATCTCCTTTGAAATTTCTTTACAGCATTGTAGCTTTAATTGGTCTATTGGTGAGTGTTGTGCCTCAATGATTTCACTAGGCATTGTTTGTATATAATACTTGTACGTTTTTACTCATTTTCATACATGTGGTGTAGAATATCCACTAAAGAAAAAATAGATGAATATTGGCTTCTTTTTTGTTTTTCTATACAAGTTTATATCGGAACATTTTCACTAGGCATGTGTGGAATTCTAGGGATTATAATGTCTAAGGTTAGTCCTTGATATAAGTTATGAAAATGGATTGAAAGAAAGGAGTTAGTAATAACTAATTTTTTAGAACAAAATGTAAAGATTAGGTCAATTTAGTAAAAACTAATTATTGTCCTAATTTAAATGTAATTTGTGAATAGTTTTCGTATAATTGGAGTAAAATATGTGATCATAATTTCTTAGAATCCAATGCACCTTCGCTGATAACTATAGTAGAGAATTGCATCAAATTTGAGACAATCAAAGTGAAGAACATGAAGATGACTCCTGCCGATGGAGAGGCAATTGCTGAAAAAGAAAATTGCTCAAAATTAAAGTTAAGAAAAATAACCTCAAAGTAGCATTAAGGAATCATATGGATCACTTGAAGTTGGTGGTGGAGAGAAGGTGTTAATATTATATATCAAGGTTTAACAGAATTCAGACACCCTTTTGTATTTTATCATTGTATTTCAAGGGTTAACGGAATTCAGACACCCTTTTGTATTTTATCTTATTTGATATTAAAAAATTATTCGTGGACCCATTTATTGGGCACAAGATTTAAATCAAATTGTTGTTAATTTATAATACCAGACCACTCCAACATCATATATGATATGTAACTTCGTTGATTGCACGTTATGATATTTGGTTATTATGTAGTTTTAAAATTTATATTTTTCATTCTTTAAAGTCGTACTGTCTCTAGAGAGACAATAAAAATTGAATTTAGTATTGTCTTCAGAGAGACAAAATGTTAGTATTCGGTATTGTCTCTAAGGAGACAATAATGATATTGTCTCTAGAGAGATGAAAATTATATTGTCTCTCAAGAGACAAAATATGTATCAATCATTATTGTCTCTCGAGAGACAATAATTAGAGACAATAATAGAGACAATATACAATTTTTTTACTGTCTCTATTTGAGACAATTTAGTCAAATTTTGTCTCTATTAATGTCTCAAATAACCCCCCTTGTAGTAGTGTAGTTTTCAAATATAATTTTTTTATACTAGGATTCATAAATAATAATACATATTTTATTGCAATTTTCTTATTAACTTCAATATCCTTTCGTATATTTCTTATTTATGTTAAGATATAAATTTAAGAAAAGGTTTATTTTTTATTTAAAATTTAATAAATTATAAATCTAAAATAATTTTTTGTTTAAAATAAAAGTAGGGTTTTGAAAAGGTCGTAAACCCTTTTACAAAATTAAAAATATAAGACACATTGTTTAATCTCAAAATATTAATTGAAGTATTGTTACGAAGGACCGAGTCCCAGCTAATGAAAGGTAAACATAGAGTTTTTAGCTCAAGATTGCACATACATCCTTCAATCACAATAATTTCTAAGAGAAAAATAATCATATGAGTACGTTAGGACACATTATTGGTTCCTCTCTTCTTCCTTCTCACAATAGTCCTGGCGTCTTTCCTAACTCTCATTCTATAGGATAATATCAGAATTAAGAATAACTTTAATCTTGTTAATTTTTTCAAATACCTTCTTGGCATATACACATCAATCATTAGCTTTTAATCTACCAGTTAACAATTAAGTTTTTTCATCATAATTGCTGAAATATTACTCGCGAATTTATTTGTGGCCTCTACATGTGGCTTATATTATGGATCAAGATCTTTTTCTTTATAGATTCATTTAAGGTATATTATGGATAGTCTATATTTCCGTCAAATAGAAATATATAACGGGATCACATCCCCAGACAAAGAAGATAGGCCTACACAATTACATTCCATAATTTGAAAATATATAAATCCATGTTATCTAGTATTACAAAACATTGACAAGATCTAAAAGTTAAACCTTTATAATAGAGGGGTTATGTCCAAGGTTGCTCCGTTATTTAAAGATCGATATTATCATGAAGTTTCTTCGAAATATACATATCCACAAGGATTTAATAGCATAAGGATATACTTCAATGGAGAGCTTGAGTGGCAGCTTACATATACTTAACTAGACATTCTTAATATTGATTCATTTCATTGTAGGGTTAGTGATTAATAGAAAGTATCCAAGGACAAAATATGATCACAAATAAGAATGCTACTATTGTTAATAATCTCATAAAACCATAATGAAGAAACCCTAAAAGTAATCACAGTGAACCAATAGGAATGATATATAGTACACACATTTTAATAGACCAAAACAATGAATGTGAGCGGAGTAATTAGGAAGAACCTCGTCAAAATGGTACATGGTGGTGGGATATATGTTAAGAAATATTATTGATAATATTATTAAGTGTGTGAGTAATAAAATACAAATTCATTGTGAGTTGTATTTTATAGTTGTATGTGGGTTGTAGTACAGTTTATTAGAACTATTCTAGGTGAGATATATTAGGGATGAGTATAAGAAAATAAAGATTGATAGATATGTGGAAGATAAGACTTGGCTCCTAGTTTATAGGATGAAGTATTTGTATAAGAAGCTCACCAGGAAATGAATAAAATATCCTGGATGGAATAGAAAAATATTATACTCTATTTTTCCGATGTTATTTGATTAAATCTGTGTGTTCATTTGCATACAATCTGAACTAGAATATTATTTGGTTATATGAGAGCTAGTTGCTCCAAGATGATCATTTGATAGATCTATGATTTGTTTGGAGGGGCAGCTAGAGTGATTGTCATTTCCCCAAACGATGTAATTTCTCCTCTTTAAATAATGTGTGGTGTAGTTCGAAGGACTGCATTTTGTTTTTGAGGATCTTCCTACGAATACAACAAGTGAATAAATATTTTCCTGAGTAAATGTTCAATGCTGATCTACACACACAAAGGTTTGATACTCAACTGTATTAATTGCACTGGGTTTTGAAGCTTGCTTGACAGTCATTGGCAAATATAGCAGTGTGAGAATTTGTTTAATAAACCTTTGAGGCTTGGACATCTACAAATATATCCTGACAGGTTGTGTGGACTGTAAGAAAACATATCAGCTCGTAGAGGCCACTAAAATTCTAAAGCTTTCTCATATAGATCTGGAAACATTGTCAGTTGAAGCCCTATCCGCATTAGCATCAAAAAAATTCTTTGCATTGGATGTTTGGATGTTGCTCTGGACGTGGTAAATTATTTAGATAGTTGTCCACTCTTCAAACGCCACATATGAGTTTACATGCAGATAGTCTTTGGCTCGATTTTCATGAGTAATGTTACAATATTCCACTTTTCATAACTATTTTAGGAAAAATAGTTTTAGTTTTATATGTTATTATGTCGAATAGTTTTATAATAAAAGGTTGATTCATATCTAGAAATAATTTTGTTGTTTATATTATAGATTGTTTTTAGGGTCTATATATTTCCATGTTGAGTATGATGGTATAGTCCATATGTCTAGTATTATTTAAAAAGTAATAAAGATGATTACTTCTTAAATATTTTATTGATTTCTTATCAGAGTCAAAATTTTGTATATTGTCATTGTCAAAGTGATTTTCATTTAAAAAGTTATTTTCAGTTGAGTCATCTTATCTGAGTCAAAAGTGTCATTTTTAAGGTTGTGAGTTGTCATCAAAAGTTATTACTAAAAAAAACAAAAAGGACAAATGAGTGCATTTTCAGTGTAATTCCGACACTCAATTTTTAAGGAAAAATGCAAATGAAAACCATTCCTGGCTTTGGGGGCTTCAAAGTGAATGCGCATCGTCCTTGAATATACTTTCTACTAAGTAAGTGGTGACACTCAGAGGATGGAGGAAGGAGGAAACAGACGAAGGAGGTTGATCAGCGACCTCTCGTCAGGCACCATCGATGAGGCCGCAGTACTGATTTGGTGGCCAAGTATTTTCAGCTGTGTACTAATAAAAAAAGATGATACATTATTGTTATTGTAATGTGTGACAAATTCTTATCTGTAAACTTCTGATGAAAATATAGTGGGGAAGTAAGAAACACATGCAGACATGGATCTTGAAATGGTTCGTGGAGATATAGAAAACCACATGAGGTGGACAATAGAGTGGAGAATTGTTCATGTCCAGGTTGGTGGTAAACCTATTGTAATACCATATAAGGTTGAGCGTTGCTCCCTTCAAATATATTAAGGTCATGAGCTACAGGCGTTCCACAGGGGTTTGCATTCTACTGAGATGTTAAAATGTTTTTCTACCTTATTCACATTAGGGGACTGTATATTAGGAATTAATAATGTTAACAATAAGGGAGTGAATATTAGGAAATATTATTGATAACAATATTAAGTGTGTGAATAATAAAATACAAACTCATAGTGAGTTTTATTTTATAGTTGTACATGAGTTGTAGTACAACTTACTAGAGCTATTCTAGGTGAGATATATTGGGGATGAGTATGATAAAATAAAGGTTGAGAGATATGAGGAAGATAATACTTGACTCCTAGTTTATAGGATGAATTATTTGTATAAGAAGCTCACCAAGAAATGAATAAAATATCTCAGATGGAATAGAAAAATGTTATACTATATTTTCAGTGTTATTTGATTCAATCTGTGTGTTCATTTTGCATACAATCTGAATAAAGAACATTTAGCTATGGATTAAATAAATAAGATATTTTGCATGGGTATTTTAGATAAATTAGAAAAAGGGAGCTTCTGTAATGCCTGAAAAGAAAAATAATTTAAAAAAAAACATGGTGCGTGGATTGGTGAGAAAGTGGGTAAGTGGAGTATTTGTTTCCATGTTAAGGCACATGGACCTCTCTGGACACAGCACATAGGCACCCTTATCAGCCATTCAAACCTATCATTCTCCTTGATTAATAATACAAACACTTTATTTGAGATCTGTAGGCTTGGAAAACGTTGAAACAAAGTTAACATTGTAAATATAGTAGTATTGGGGGTGATGTTGCAGTGGGGTAAATTGTAGTCTAAAGGATGAAATGACTTTTACAGGTGAGTAGGTGAGATGGAGATGCGAGAGTGTCCATGTATAAGGATCCATGACAGGTATGGGCTGCCCATAAAGATTAGTCAAACCTTCATTTTCCCTTGCATCATAATACATGCACTTTATGTGAGATCCATAGGTAATTAACACTCTGAAACCCAAGTTTACATGGCAGGTCCTAGTAGTATATGTACATAGTTACATATCAGTGCTAAGATAGAAGAAAAAATGGATGTTTGTGCGTCATGTAGAATTGATACAAGTTGCATTGAGTAAAGTTACAATTTGAAACACAACATGGGTGATGAATTATCGTACCAACGCTGCTAAAAATTTCCTACGTAGGCTATCCAGCCTGTGAAGCAAATGTTTGTCCTTTGGTTAACTAATGGTGATGGGAATTATTGCCAAGGACTTTGTTCCTGCATCACTGAGGAATGCATTTAACCAGATTGCGTTATCTTGCAAGCTTGCTTTAATAAGTATGTATGCAAATGTGGAATCCATGATTTTGATTGGGATCTGACAAGTTGTGACTAGAATCGGCATCTGAAGCAATTTTATCTCTGATGAAAAGGGATAATGATGATCACAGAAAATATACAATGGACTAGGTTAATTGGATATGGAAGGTTGTGCAAGTAACTGGGTCAAGATCTAGACTTCATAGGAGGCTTGCGATCCAACATCTTCTACCCTATTAAAATAGCAGGGTTATATTTAGATAAGGTAATTTCTTCTGGACTTATCATCATCTCAAAACTTTATATGGATTGGTAGGGATAGGATAACCGAAGATGAAGGTAAGAGACAACTTCTAGGATCTTGGTTATAGTAATATTTGGAGAGCATACAAATGCAGTTGTTGCTATTCATTTTTTTGCAAGGAAATCATGTTCTCGTTAGTGCATTGCATAATGCGATAGTGCGTGCTTGGTACCTATTTTGCTATAGAAATTTGCATACTTTTATAACTCCAACTCCTAAACAATTTGTTTCCTTGCATCAAACCCGAGTGGTGAAGTAAGTTGTGCTAGTACCCTAGATTCTTATGAGATTTTTTTTTGTTCAAGGAAGACAAGGTAAATTCGGGATGTAATGAGTGGTCAAAAAGGACCTATACATGGATTCACATTTTCACCAATGGAGATTCGAAAGTCTTAGTTTCTAGGATCATGGGATAAAATGTATTAGGTTCTGTTAATTGGTTTTTGAGAACAAGTAAAGGTGATAGAGAAATTTCCACACAACCATGATGTTCTTATTGTTACATATTTCCCTGATGGAAAGAAGATTTCATGTACTATATTAGATGGATCAAATTCATTTTTTGTGACCAAATTGAAGTTCAACTTATGTGGACTATTCAAGGTCAGAGAGAAATTACAGGAGGAAGACTAATGAGTGATCACAGAACAACAATTATTCAACATAACGAAAGTGTTTCACCAGCTTATGCTACTCTATTAATAATAGATATATCATTGCAGAATGTAGGAGCTTTGGAACATGGTTTTCTAGCTATCAGGGTGATTTTGATAGGTGCTCAACCAAAATCCACAACCCATACTTGCATCCTCCATCCATATGCCAAAAAAAAGGGGAAACTTTTGAATAGAGTAAAAACATGGGGATCTTTCATAGTTTTTATTTTCTTGTTGGTAGGATTTGGTAAATGGTTTAGTTTTAAAAGGATTTGAAGGAGGCCAATTCTTCCTTCCCAACATCCCCCTCAGTTTGTGCCAAAATGAAATCCTTGGAATTAGTATGGATCCATCAAAACAAATGGAAAAATATTTCTGTCAGATACTAATGTTACAAATGCCTGGGAGCTTTAGTATAGGATGCAAAAATCCAAAAGCATAGAAGAGGGTAGAAATCATAGACATATGGTCGATTGGTGGACTCAACAGACCATGAGAATAAACCACCTGGAGCCCCTCATGCACTGCTTTGCTCATCATTCTCAGGCATGGTCTCCCTTACCTTTTCTTTCATAATTTTCATAATTTAGGTTCTTCATTTGCAATATAATATAAATTTTAAACAACTGGATAATCTTAAAAATGCATATGTAACCAAATTTAAATATTTTAAACAAATAAAACTCCACTGTTTAATTGAAGAAATCTGATTTTTCAATTTAAACATTAACTGTGGTCACTACCATAACCTTATATGATGATACTAGAGTATCTAAATTAAGTGTTCTTACATCTAACTAGTATTCAGCGAGAGTTAGATTATGTCATTCAAATCAAACAACCATTTTCCTACCTTGCAAATTTAGAGAAGTGTTAAAATTCTAGAGGGGTATTGAAAAACAACACTTTGAGCCCCGTACAAGACTTGTCGAACATGTCATATGTGTTCCTTGTTATGTAGAGAGTCACATCAAGCATTAGATTGACCCCATTTGAGTGTTTACACTCTCTTCACTGCTTCTCTAAGAGTCTCATCACTCTGTTTGCACTTTTAGGGAGATTTTAAAATTGAAAATTTGGATTTCATTTTGACCCATCATTTGAACCCTAAGCAACAAAATGCTTATCCACCTTTGCAAACCCTTATTTATTTTACTAGAAAATTATTTGGAACCATCATTATAGGGAGAAATAATCTTCTTGTTAGTTTGGAAAAGGCATCTTGTAGGCCTCTGGTCACAGTTTGACTAGGTACAACTGGCCCAATTACGATTGGTGGCTCTAGAAAACCCATCATCATTTGAAATCCGTTCACCAGTTCTAAATTCCGTTAGCTCCAATGAATTTTTTGTGTATAGAAGGACACATAGAAACTCACCCATGGTATGTTTTCTCTCCAAAAGACAATGTTTGAAAGTGGTTTCTTAGCCCTCCATGTCTAAAATGAAAGTTTTGCAACTAGCAAGAAAACATAAAAAAAATTGTAGGACTCCTATCGAGTTTCTAGAACACCGAGGAAGATTTTGACACTTGTAAATGATTGTTTGAAACTTTATAGTGTGACTTGTTGTGTGAAATAATACTTTTGACAAAATGTTGTTTCTCTCTCTTCCTTATTTCTTTATCTCTCCTTTTGGTTTAAAAAAATGAAGTGAAGTGAAATGAAATAAATATGTCTCTAACCTTCTCCTTTTGAATGCAAATTATTATTAGTATGTAAATGGAAACTAAAAACATTAATTATTCTAGATCTACATGGATGTCATGCCAATGATTTATCATTGACTTCATGCTCACATGGTTTTGCAGGATGGGAATGAGATGGTGAAAAGGCGTAGTGTAATTCATTGTTTATTATTGTAATTTATATATCTTATTGAAAATGTATATATGTAATGCATTTCCATGTTACAGAAATTTTTATTTGAAATTTGGTAATATGTATGAGATGCTAGTTTTAGGAATGCCTTGGGAAATGTGCATTTAATCATATGTACCATTTTGATATTTGATATTAAAAAAAATATTGTAAAAGGTGGGTATGTATGTTAAATGAATTTGAGTTTAAAATCTTAGAGTGCATTGGTATTTTGTATAGAGGTTTAAATAATTGGGTAATCATGTGTTTCACACCTTGAAAATGTAATAAAGAAATTAAATTAAACCTTAGTTAAGATTAAGAGGTCTTCATGTGTGTTCTCTAGGTAGAAAATGGTATGTAACTCCTCACATAAAACAATTCCTGAAATCATGACTACCTTGTCATGAATTATGTTGACTGGATTAACCTAGAAAACAGCTTTGGATGGTTAGTTCACGAAACCAGATAGTATTGGGCTGTAGTCCTTAGGTACACTTGGAATTATGCCCTTTTTATGAACATTAAGAATCATTAAAATAATTTTCACATACAGTTGATCATGAGAATGTAGAAACATTGTTTATCTTAACTTGAAAACAAATCACTTGTGGTTCAAGTGTAGTTTATAATTCTTATGTAAATCCTTTTGTGCTATAAAACAATACTAATAATGAGTACCATAATGTGATGTTAAGAGTAAAGCATAGTGCGAAAAATGGAAAAATGAAGTGAAACGAGATTTGAGGTTAGGAATAATCTCACTCATGGAGTCCTTATTACCTAATTAAAAATTTTCGTGTCTTGCAAAGAATATGAATTTCCCTTGGTGAGATCAAACTTCAAGAAAACAAAAGATATATATATATATATACATACAATTTCTTGATGTGGAATGTTGAATGGATTCAACAAGTTATCAAACTATTTTTAACTACAATAGGGAAATAAGGATGTTATGATCAAAGAATGTTCGTGGAAAAATGTATCTTGAATCTAAATCTCCCTAGAATCCTAAGATTTCTTTCTTGTTGTCACATCAGATTCACTTTTGTAGTTAGGATAAAAATTTAAAAATTGGATAAAATTTTGAGAAACATAAGCGTAACATAAGAATGTGCGAATTAGAAACTTTGTATGCAATTTGAAAGATGGCAAATAATAATGTAAGTTAATGAGATTTTTGTAACGGAGAAATAGCTGACCTAAATAGTCAAAATGTAAGTCGAATGTGGAGTGAATTTAAGAAATTTAGGTGGGAAAAGGAAAAAAAATATCCTTACATCGTAATGTTGTTGGAATGTTAATCGTAACTAATATTTAATCATGGTAATCATGTGTGTGGGATTCCCAATCCTTGGGTCCCTTTTCTTGTGGTTCGGTCATTTCTACCATTTTTTTATTAGGGAAGTGTGGAATCAACATTTATATGGTGTTGTCATGTGTATATGTGTGTCAATGACTTATGTAAGTGTCTTATGTGTTGTTGGGTTTCTCTGCTTAGAGCCTTGTGGTGCTATATAGTGAGAAATATAAGTCAAAAAATATTTTATCCTGGTATTATTACTTTTATATTTGTGTGTGTAAATTGTGGGTGTTACACTTGGTATCAGAGTGGAGGTTCATGCTTTTGAACCTCTGGGATAGAATGGAGTTGCAGTGGTTTTGCATGGTGGTGGTGGTGGAGATGGGAAGAGTAATATGATATAACCATGATGTGAACTATGTCATAATTGTAATATTGTAAACACACATGTTGTATATGTCACTTAGTGCCTAATTGTGTTGGTTGATGTGCTGGATATGAGAGTATTCTCTCTCATTTTCATGGATTCAATGAGGAATTCGAGTTTTATGTATTGTCTTGTTGTGTGTGAAAGTAATGTGTTGTGGATTACAGAGTGTCAGAGCATTTTGGCACTTGTGATATGTAGGTGTGCTGATGTGTTGTATGACAAGGCTAGTGTATAGTGAACTAGATTTTATAGTGATGAATCGTGCGCATCACCATGTTGTGATTGTAATTGACTATATGTTGTTATTGTGCTCATCATAAGTGTAATTCGATGTAATATGTAATGGTTAATGTCATGTTATTTAGGGGCATATGGTGAACGTATGATCCCTATTATGAAGTAAATTTCCCTTTGGGTGGAGTATGTGGTAATGTGATGTATTGTAAACTATGAATTTAATTAATGTGATCTACCCTATATATGTACCATGTGTGAGACACTATAGTTAATGTGCATGAACCACTATTGTGTTAGTGATGTAGTTTTGTGTTATGTTGTGAGCCTTACACTAACTAACCCTAAGGGAAATTTGTAAAAGTGTATGTTTGGAGTGAGGAAATGTGTATCACGTCACTCGAGCCAGAGATAACTCAAGCCGAAAACCTTTTGTTCAGGTATCATGGCACTTTCTCAATAGATGCATATTGTAACTTAGGCTCTCTTGTACTCTTTCTCTCCCTATATAGTTTATCATATGGATTCAACCTAAGTGTAGTTACGACTATGTTGAGCCTTGTTGAAGTGGTGGCGAGATGATTCAGATAGAGATGATGACATTTGTATTAATGATATGTTATTTTACAAGATGAGGCTCGATGTTCCGAGTGTTAGCAACTCATTGAGTACCCCTTGGTGGACGTATAAGGCCACATAATCATCGTAATGTATTATTCCTATATATGTATTTTATTTGTAAATTTAATTTTTTTCCTTTCTTTCTGCAAGGACCAACAATTTTATTGATTGATATGTTCTATGTATTTTGGGAATTTCATTTTTTGTTGTACTAATATTTGAATTTTTGCACTAACTATGGCTATTTGGCCATTTGTTTTTCTTAGATTTAGATTTTCTTTTAAATTTAAAATTTTTACAACCTAGCTCAAGGCTTGGATGGTTGCCAGTTGGCATTTGAAATGGATTGTTATTTTGGTTCTATTACCATAATGTGTGGAATATGGTCATGGGATACACCGTGGAATGGTTAAACCTATGTACCCGCTTTGGTGTATGGGGGTACACCCCAAGGGAGTTACAGATAACTAGCGAGTTGTCAAACCACAAGTTATTATGTCACTTAGGTTAGTGGTATCTAGACTCTATGTGCCTAGGGCCATAGGGTGACCCACCTCTTTTGGGGAGCAAAAAGGAAAAAAAGTATCTTTATTTTATTACTTGAGTGAGGCATAAGAGACTTGAGGGAGGCATAAGAGACTTGAGGGAGGCATAAGAGACTTGGGAGCCAGACTTCTTTGGGAGTGGGTGTGATTGATGTATTTGGTCATGTATTTTGGCTAGTGTTTTGTGATGTTTGATAGGCATATTTAGTTTTTTTTGATGCTTGTTGAGGTATATGTATTGTACTATGATCATTTTCCCAAATTGTATAAAACCATGGTTTTTTATGGAGGTATATTGTGAGTAATTTGATGTTGTGTATGGTGCACTTATGGTTGAGTATTATTGTGTCAGTCATTATGTGTGATAATGTTTCCACTTGAACCTATATAGTGGATGGTTATGGTTTTGAGTTGTCATGATCATTGTATGTGTACATGTTGGGAATTCCATTGTTTAGTATTCTTATGTAAGTACCATTTGTGTTGTGTATGACCTTACTATGTGTATGGATGGTATGTTCTTCCATGGTTGGGAGTTCACCAAAAATAATACATATTGTAAATCATGTCATGACATTGTGATATTTTGTCTTTTGTTGGCACCCACCAAAAATAAACAATTGAAACAATTGAGTTTAGGAATAATGTAAAGGAAAAGTGATTAGTTAACTAATAAAATAAGAGAGAACTGCAATCTTCAAAGTGAATTGAAAGTTTAAATAATCTACCAAATTTTCTAGTCTTACCATGTGATTGTGCTCTAACGACAGAAATTTTAGCCACAGGAAGAAATTTTCATCTTTATTGACTTTCCTCGTTGCTTACCCCCCTTTTGCTTCCATCGGTGTAGGGTTTCATTGAGGATGATGATTTTATAATGGGAGTGGAAATGTAGTGCCCAACTATTGTTTAAAAAAAATAAAAATATAATAATAAAGTGTGGAATCCACCTTTGCACTTGGTTGTAGATGCAAAGATGTACTCCTCCAATTTCTGAGATGTTCATGGAGGTATGAGATCTAAGTCATATTATCTCACTGAAGCTATGGGACCTCCATGGACACTAGCTTCTGCCCTAGTTATTTATTTTCTCTTCTTTTCATTGGTTCATAATAACATAAAGAGATTAATTCAATTTGAACAAGATCCATATAGATTAATTAACATATTAAACTCCTGAATAAAATAAACAAAAGGAGATAGTTTACTAAACAATTGAAAATATTATTAGCAAGTAAAAAAATATTTATATATACATACATTAAATAAACTAATATTAAAATGTATATATTTGTATTATGAAAAATGTTGCAGTGGGATGGAGACCTGCCACAGGAGTAAAGGATATTTAATGACTTTACAGAAGTGGTTGATGGGAAATATAGGTTTCGAAGGATATCTTCCTTCCCTACCACACAAATAATGATAGATTTTTCATTTCAGTTGGCTGAGAGTTTGAGGTGAATCCTCTCCAACATCCCTTTTAGACTTGAATTTTTCATTGCACAAGAATACAAGAAATATTGTTAGATCCATAAGCCTTAACTATCTGACCCAAGTTAACATTGGTTTGGGAGTGATTGGATAGTTGTAGCGATGTTAGAAGTGCAAATATCTACCCTTTTACCATCCTAGGACTTCATCTCTCTTCGTGTCTCGAAATTATTGTTTAGGATCTATATCTATGGAAGACAGATTGATTCTTGCTGAGAAATGACTTCTTCCTACCTATTTGTTTGATATTGTATAGGAGTAGAAGAGGAAGGAGTGGTTGTTTTATTAAGGAGGAATGTCTTATTGGGTGATGTGTTTCTTCTTATGGGCATCATGCCTCATGACACTATAATGCGTCTAGGTTTCTAGATGTCTCCATGCTAGGTTCCTACTTTGCAAGGAAATCAGTTGTGGTATCTTCTAAGACATTAATCATGCCCTTGCCTACTATTCCACTCTTTCCTCTCTAAAAAATTTCTCTTTCACCTTTCCTCTAATTCGTGGAACCATACCTTTTTCTTCCTAGGCCGACACATAAAAAGGGTGGGTTTTTCTTGGTCATTATCAAATCTTTACTTGTCTGGAGAATTTCTATGCAGATATTTTAGTCACAAATGCCTGGAAGTTATGATGTAAATGTGTCAGCTCAACATGCACACAAATGGGTTTGTTTATATGGCCTTGGACAACCATAAAATCATAAAAGATAGAGGAATTTTTCCACATTGGACATTTTACTTCCTAGTACCCTGGTAGATTCCTGTATGCTAAATGTGGAAGCATGCACTTGGCATATTGGATTGTTCAACTAAATGCTGAAATTTTGTCTTATGGACGGAAATGATAGTAGGATTTTTTCATAAAATGGGTTTGATTTAATTTATGTTGAACCTATCAAGTAATGCAAATTCAAGCTTAACGACCTTTACCAACATCCTCCACCCTGTGCCAAATGGATAATTTAGATATGGGAATAGATGTCCACCACAACATAATGAAGAAAGGGACTTGATTTTGTCAGGTGTTGTATTCTACAAGTGCTCTAGTAGGAATGTATGCAATGTGGTGGACAAAATATTACTAGTCTGGTGTTTTGAAAGGCACCATCCACAAAAATGTAATTTCATTGAGTGTAATTATTACATGTTTTTGTGTGCCTAGCAAGAGTGACGGTGAACTAGAATTATTTTATCAAATGTATTATTTTGGTATTTAACCAGATTTCATGTGTGGTAGAGTATTGCTCATAGATTTTAAAAAGGTCATGGCATTTTAGAGCTAGCAAAGATTGCATGGAAGTGGCTTCTTGAGCTAAAATATGAACCACAAAAAAATAAAATAAAAACTTTTCCATCGATGGATTGTGAGTTTTTTGGTTGGTTCTTGAGGAGCATGCGCATAGAGTGACCTGGGTTGTAACAATCCTTGTGAACATGCTTGACAAAATCCTCTTCTATATCTTGGTTCTATTGGTTGTGTCTATGGACTTCCTAGAGTCCCACGCAAAGCACCTGATGCACCGCATTCATCATTTCCAAGCATGGTCTCCCTTACCTTTTCTTTCATAATTTTTCATAATTTAGGTTCTTCATCTACAATATAATATAAATTTTAAACAACTGGATAGTCTTACAAATGGATATGTAACCAAATTTAAACAGTTTAAAGAAATAAAACTCAACCTTGTGATTGATGAAACCAATTTTTTCAATTTAAATATTAACTATGGTCGCTACCATAACCTTATACGATGATACTAGAGTATCCAAATTAAGTGCTCTTATCTGCTAGTATCAGTGAGAGTTAGATGATGTCGTCAAATCAAACAACCATTTTCTTACCTTGCAAAGTTAGAAAAATGCAAATTTCATAGGCTTGCAAAACAACACTCTGAGCCCGTACAAGAGTTGTTGAGCATCATATGTGTTCCTTGTTATGCAAGAGAGTCATGTCAAGAATTAGAGTGAACCTTCTTTCACTGTTTACACTCTCTTTGTTGCTTCTCTAGGAGCCTCGTTACTCCGTTTGCACTTTTAGGGAGATTTTAAAACATAAAAGTTGGATTTCATTTACCCCATCATTTGAACCCTGAGAAACAAAATTCTTATCCACCTTTGCAAACCCCTAGTATGTTTACTAGAAAATTGTCCTGGAACCTTCAATATGGGGAAAATACACTTCTTGTTAGTTTGGCAAAGGAATCTTGTACGCCTCCAATTGTAGTTTGACTAGGTCAAACTGGACCAATTATGACTGATGGCTCATAGAAAACCATTCGTCCATTTGAAAACCGTTCGTCCAGTTTCTAAATTTCGTCAATTCCTGTGAATTATATGTTTATAGGAGGACACGTAGAAAATTACCATGGTATGTTTTCTCTCTAGAAGACAACATTTGAAAGTGGTTTCTTAGCTCCGAGGCTAAAATGAACGTTTTGTAACTATAAGGAAAATGTAAAAAGAAAGTTGTAGGACCCCTGTCTGATTGCCAGACCACCATGGAAACATTTTTACACTTGTAAATAATTTTTTGAAACTCGATAGTTTGACTTGTTGTGTGAAATATAACTTTTGACAAAATGGTGTTTCTCACTCTTTCCCTATTTCTTTCTGTCTTCTTGTTTTTTTTAAAAATGAAGTGAAGTGAAAGGAAATAAACATGTCTCTAACCTTCTCCTTTCAAATGAAAATTATTATTAGTATGCAAATGGAAAATAAAAATGTTAATTATGCTAGATCTAGGTGGATGCCATGTCAACGATTTATCACTGATTTCATACTCACATGGTTTTGTAGGATGCAAGAAAGATGGCGAAAAGGCATTGTGAAATTCATTGTTTATTATTTTAATTTATATAGGTCATTGTAAAATGTATATATGTATAATATAGTCCCATGTTACAGGAAATTTATATTTGGGATTTTCTAATATGTATGAGATGCTAGTTTTAGGGATATCTTATGAAGTGTGCATTTTATCATACATTCAATTTGATTCATAGTTTCTTATGGTAAAACAAAAGATTGATATATGTGTGTGTGTGTGTGTGTGATTGGATATATATGTTAAGTGTGTGTGTTAAATGAATTTAAATTTAATATCTTGTAGTGTGTTTCTATTTTTCAATAGATGATTAAAAAAATGGGTGTTGTGTTTCTTACCTTGAAAATGTAATAAAGAAATCTAACCACAACAACCAGCCCTAGCATAAGATTCATGCATAACCTGTCTTCATGTGTGACCCTTCTTAGCGTAGAAGAAATTAAAACCATAAAATAAACGTACACACTTGTTAATGATCTTTGTAGTTCCTCACAAATAAATGGGTTACCTTGGTTACTAACAACATAACACCTTGGTCTTTCTTGAAGGCCATTAAGATAAATTTTGTTCTCTCACCTTAAAATCATATTTAGTTGGGGTGTTGATCCTTAGGCACACTTGGCATTAAACCAATCCTTGGCTGATTAAGGGGTTAACTTATATATTTAGTTGCTTATGGTAAAACAAAAGATTGATATGTGTGTGTGTGTGTGTGTGTGTGTGTGTGTGTGTGTGTGTGTGTGTGTGTGTGTGTGTGTGTGTGTGTGTGTTAAATGAATTTAAATTTAATATCTTGTAGTGTGTTTCTATTTTTCAATAGATGATTAAAAAAATGGGTGTTGTGTTTCTTACCTTGAAAATGTAATAAAGAAATATAACCACAACAACCTGCCCTGGTATAAGATTCATGCATAACTTGTCTTCATGTGTGACCCTTCTTAGCGTAGAAGAAATTAAAACCATAAAATAAACGTACACACTTGTTAATGATCTTTGTAGTTCCTCACAAATAAATGGGTTACCTTGGATACTAACAACATAATGCCTTGGTCTTTCTTGAAGGTCATTAACATAAATTTTGTTCTCTCACCTTAAAATCATATTTAGTTGGGGTGTTGATCCTTAGGCGCACTTGGCATTAAACCAATCCTTGGATGATTAAGGGGTTAACTTATGAGTGGAAATTGTTCATAACTCTTAGAAAATGCAATTTTAATTTTTAAATTGAGTTGACTTAAGAGAAGTGTAGAAACAAAAAAAAGTCTCGTTATCCCTTATGCCTAGTTTCCCTTTGTACCCTAGTAAGTGGCCCAAAACTGAACAAAGGTAGTAGGTGATATTCCTATGATTGATCTCATGGTGGGATTTAAATGACATAAGTGAGATGTCTCGTGCTAGGTTGCACTCTTTGTACTAGTGTATCCATTAGTGAAAAGTATGTTTTTTTGGTTTACAAATCTTTTAAAACAATGCTAACAAGGAGACCATAGTGCGATGTAAGAGTAAAATGATATTTTAAGTTAGGTATAATGTAACTCTTGGAGTCCTTGTAACTCAATTAGACATTTTCATGTGTTAAAAGGAATAAGGATTTCCCTTGGTGAGATAAAACTTTGAAAAAAAAAACGATATATATGAATCCAAATAAAATTTCCTGATGTGTAAATGTTGAATGGATTGAACAATTTTTTTAACTATATTAGCTGTCATAGGGAAATAATGATACCTTGAATGAAGAATGTTTGTGAGAGCAGGTACCTTGAATCTAAAGCTCCCTTAGGTCCTTAGATTTCTTTCTTGGCATCAGATCAAATTCACTTTTGTAGCAAGGGTACAATTATAACTTTGAAAAAACATTTGAGAAGCATAATATGTACATAAGAACAAGACAATTAAGAACTTTGTATGTAATTTCAAATATGGAAAATATTTACGTAAATTAGGGAGATTTTCGTAACAGATAAAGAGCCAAATTTAAATGGCTGAAGTGCAAATTAAATGTGGAATGAACTTAAGAATCTGTTGGTGGAAAAAGGAGAAAATTATTCTTGCACAATAATTTTCTTGGAATTTTAATCGTTACTAAGATGCAATTAATGAAATGATGTGTTTTGGGTTTGTCAATCTTTGATTCCTTTTCTTGTGGTTGGGTCATTTCTAGTATTCAATCATTGGGGAAAGTGTGGAATCAATATGTATATGGTGTTGTCATATGTCTATGTGAGTTGATAACTTATGAAAGTTTCTTGTGCATTGTTGAGTTTCTCTTCTTGGAGCCCTTTTGGTTCTTTGTAGTGAGAAATGTTAGTCAAAAAAATAAAAAAAAAATTCCTAGTATTTTTACATTTGTTTTTATATGTGTAAAATGTGGGCGTTACATAGACAATATGGTATTTTAATTATCTATATGTTGTGACTCATATTGTGGATTGTATGGAATCTTAACAGACATAGATAGATAATCCAGTACTTGATGATTATCTAATGTTTTTACTATATTATAAATTGACGCATTGGATTCTTGACATATTGATTATGTTTACATGTTCAGGATAGTCTTATGATATCTTTGATGTTGGTAAAAATGGTAGAATTGAAATATTTAGAAATTGTAAACAATTGATAGAATTGTTTAACTTTGATGATGATTACATTTAGATGTTTAGACTGGCCTTATGATCTTATTCATGCTATGAATTATCAAAATTGAGATGTTAAGTGAGTGCAAATAATTGATAGAAATTCCTAATCTTGATGATGATGATATAGCTACTTGTATGATGTTATTGGATGATATGTATGTGTTTTTTGTTTCTTGATGTATTTGATGCAGCCTTCACACTAAAGGGGTATTATTTTATTGGTTGTTAAAAATTATATCACAATAAACAAGAAGGGGATATGACACTAAGCATGGAAGAATATCAGATGTTTGCAACAAAGGTCACCTTGGAAAGTTTGTATTGGTGTATATTTTTGAGTTGTTAGAAGGTCCCCATGGGGGGGTGACCTCAAATATTACCATGAGTTTATGTGTTGCTTTTTCCTCTTTCATTTTATTTATTTTTTTAATATGTGATTTATTTTATTGTAATGTATTCTCACTTTATTATTGTTTAAGTAATGTGCTCTTGTTTAGTTAATTAATCATGTTAATTATGCTAAGGTTGGATTTGACTATGTGGGCATTTAATGTGGTAGATAATCTTATTTCTTTTCTTTATTTTTATGGATTTCATTGATTTTGGAGTTGTGTACTCAACCTCACTTTTCTAATCCTGAATTTTGGTATTGGACACACTTTTGGAGGCTTGTGGGACAAGTTAAGCTTGTCCCATACCTCTTAAACTCACCCACCAACCATACCTATGATATAAGGGGTAATTATTAGCCCTCATTATGTGTTTTAGAAGTAAAAAGAGGTATTTAGTTTCACTTTCTTATAAACTCTTTTAATTATGTCCTTGGAAGTATGAAGTAGTGGTTTGTGTGTTGAAGGAAAATTGTGATATCCTCACCCACCAATTTAAGAGTCTTGGTCTGTGTCATTGAGTTGGTGAAGTGGATTGCAGAAGAAGTGATGTGGCATTCTACATGGAGCAACCTCACCCTCGTGTCCTCATTTTCTATTTATGTGAGTTTTTTTGGAGTTTGTAGGGTTACTTGGTTTAGTTGCACACTTGCATATTTTTGGATTTTACTTGAGTTACTTTTTTTGGGAGCTAGAAAGCTAGCTTTTGGATTTTCCTTGGGATTGGGAAGAATCTTGAATTGCTTTCTTGATGATTAAAGATTCTTGCAATGGCAAGGTAGGGTCTATACCATTGTATGTTATTTTACTTATTGTGTGTTATTTGTAACGTGAATGAAAGTATGTGTTTTGTTGGGATTTGGGGTAGTATTACCTTAATGATGGTGTGGGATAAAGAAATATGAGGATATTTTAAGGTAAGGATAACAATTTTGTATGTGTATTTAGAGGGATTTTGGGTTGGGTGTCCCACCTTATGAAGTTAAGAAAGGTTCTTTCTTATCTTTGTATGTATCTAAATGAGGGAGTGATAAGAGATTTGAGGGATTGATAAGAGATTGAGGAGGGATAAGATTTTTTGGTATGTGTGGATGAAGATTTTTGAGGTTTTAAGGTTGACACTCAACCCATTCGGAGGTTTAAGGGATTCCCCATATTTTTCTTCTCCTTTGGCTTGGATTATAAGCCTCTGTGTTTGGGAAAATGGTATATTATTGCTATTCTTGTTATTTTACTTGTTTCTGTTACAATTATTGTTGGCATGAGTATATATAATATTGAAGCCTTTGTTAATGTCATCATGGTTAAAAATATTCCCTATTTCTCCATTGTTGGGGATCGGGGGCCAATGAGAAGGGTGGATTAACCTTCTCATTGGAATAAGGTTGGGAGGTGAGTGTTGCCTATGCTCCCTTCCTTGTTGTGCTTTAGATATGAAGAAAAGAATGAGCTCTAAGTTAATTCATTGGATAGAGTATTTGTCGAGAAGATAAAGAAAGAGAAACTTTAGTTTTGTAAATTTTGTCATGCGGTCTCCACCTTTCAGTGGAGGGATTTTGTATACTTGTATTGTTAAGAAAATTTCTTCTACATTTATTTATCAAACTATGAAATGTAATGGTTAAAAGAAGAATTTGTAAGTTGTATTTTATTAGAATTGAAAGTCAGTCCAAATCTGGAATTTAATAAAAAGTTTGCATCTTGTTCTCATTTTTGAAAGTGGTCTTCTTGAGAATGGAATTTCTTGAAAATATATGTTTGTCTCTCCCTTGAAATGTTTATAATTCTTCTTTGTCAAAAAAACAAAGAAACTTAAACTTGATAGATCGTTAAATTTTCAACCCAAACCAATATCTTAAATGAACAAAATGTAGATCGAACATATATATAGCTATACATACATGTATATACATATATACACGCATCTAAATATGTATATAATTGTATATACTCCCAAGATATAAAAAATTGGTTTTCCCAAAATGTTTCACTTGAGGAAATGTTAGCAAACAAATACCAATGACAATATTATTGTGGGAACTTTATCAGAAAATAAATAGAAATATTTACAATAAAAAGCTAAGAATAACTAAACTAAAATGGAGAGTAAAATGGAGGAAGTCTCATCCCATTTAAAAATCATGAACCAAAATAAACCTCCATGGTTTCCCCACAAGTTTTTATGACTTCCACCTCCTTCAACCTACAGAATAAAATGAAAAAATGAATATATTATGGTGAAGAAATGAATAAAAAGGCATCACAAGGATATTTAGGGTTGTTAGGGAAAACATAAAATCTAAGATCCCATATTGATTTAATCTAAGGGTGGAGAATTGTCCCTACATATTTTAAGTTGTTGGCATTTTGGTGGGAATGATATTTAAATAAAAGGCATGGGTATTAAGTGAATGGGGTCACCTAGTGTATTTGGACATCGGAATTAATGGTTTAGAATACATTGTGACCCTTTTAATTATGGATCAAAAAATAAATAAAGAACATTTAAAAATGGGATGAATAAAAATAATTGTGCATGAAAGTTTTAGATAATAGTATGTAAGGGTTAAATTAATTAAAAGTAAAATGTAGAGTTAAAATAACTAAATGGTGGGCATGGATGTTAAGTTAATGTGGGAAATAAATTTAAACAAATTTAGGAAGTGATTCTTTTATAAAATCAACATGATTTTTAAATGGGTAAAATAATGATATTAATGTTGTCAGTATCTTAAATTAAAAAAAATAATGGAAACCTTAGAGGATAATTAAATTCCGAAATTGATTTTGGGAAATAAAAAAATAATATTTAAATAAATAACTTAGTTATGACTACTCTATGGATGTGTAGAAGTTATTAACTAGGAATTAATTAAATGTAGTTCATGTTTATCTTTGTTGCAACATTTTAAAAAATAAAAATAATATTTCTAGCAATTTTCCAAGTGATTCATGAAGTTTGATTTCGTTTTAAGGCATAATTTTTGTGGGTGGTGCACTTGGAATCATAGCCTTGGGTTCAACTTTTGAACCTTTGGGATTAAGATAATAATAACATTAATAAAATTTATTCGGATTGTGTACTCACTTAAGTGGGCGTCTTATCGATCCCGACTATCGGGAGATGTTAATTCAATTCAATATTCTTGTGAATGTCTTGAGTGATAGGAATTCATTTCCTTGTGAAGATGTTGGTTAATGGGTTCCTAGTTCTTGGTTATGGTCGTGTGATGATGTTAACTCTATAGAGATCCTCCCTTATCTAGATTGCTACTTTTGTTTGGTGTAACTCTTCGGACTCAGTGATAGAGGTAATATTTATGGGTCAATGTGAAGGAGATCTAGAGATTGATTAGTTGTTCAGAACTCCCCTTTTCTTCAGTAGTTAGGAAAGTTGCATGTAGTGGTTGATAATTTATTTTTTTGGTTTTTGTCATCGCTTTGAGGAATTAATCCCTATATGAGAGAGTAGATATGATGACATGATGTCATATTATACCCATTTTGTACATATATTCTTAGATGTGAGCATGTTATAGAGTATCCCTACTGGTGGCCACGAAGGGCTGTGAAGTGATTGTGAACGTAAATTTTGTTAATAAGGATTGTTGACAATTTTTGCACATGTGTACAAATGGGAAACTCGAAGCTTCATTATGATGGATTGTATTGGTGAAGTGAACCTAAGCTAGGGGAGTCTCTTTTAGCTCATTTTTGTTTCTATTGAATTAAGTAATGATTACATGAAATATGCATCTATGTGTGCTGTTACAAAATGTAATAGATCACACAGTCTGCAATTTCATGACTATATTTACCAAAATAACACAAATCCCCAAAGGACAGATGTGTTATCTTGATGAATACATCAAAATGCAGAATAGATGAAGTGTTAAGTTTTGGAACAACAATCATAATTCCATATTACAGAAGTCAGAGTTCATTGCTAAATGATTTAGATGTTTAGACCGGCCTTATGATCTTATTCAAAAGGTAACATGCTACAAATAATGACCTACTAAAGAGCTAAAAAAACAACGCATGGGACCTAATTGAATCCTTTGAATCTTTCAACATTATTTCCATACCCAAGAAGAAGAATGAAGTTGTAGATAGGATTGAAGCAGTTGGAGCAACATTTGATGTGATTGAAATTATCAAAAGAGACAAAACACAACCACATATCCATGTGATTGTAAGGCCAGTAATTCCACAAAATAACACAAGCTGGAAGGTGTTTGAGAATGATCAGTAGATCACCAATTTCTTATAAGAAGAGGCTTAATTCTCATCTACGAACAAATAAAAATTAAAGCAGCAGTACGGGGACCAAGTAGTGCAAATGTGGAAAAACAATCTTCCAAAGGGTTTGGTAACATTGGAATCTATCTTCAACCTGAATGACCATTTCCGTAAAGTGAAAGCCAACCTACAGGTCAAGGGAGAAGATTTAGAGCTAATTTCAGTTGGGGAAGGAAAACACTCCAAATTGGTAACGTGGCCACTAAGCAAGAGAGATATGAGTTCATACGAATTTTCCAAGAGTTTCTTAATGTCTTCACTTGGAGATATGAGGACCTATGAGGGTTCAATCCAAAGCTGACACAACATACCATAGAACTAGATCCAAATGCTAAGCCCATTAGGAAGAATCAAATAGCAATCAAACCACACATAGAGCCTCTTATGAAGAAATAACTAAGCAAGCTAATAGAGGAAAACATTATATTTCCAATCAAGAACTCAAGTTGGGTTGCCAACTTGGTCTCGGTCAAAAAGAAGAATGGAGAAATAAGGTTCTGTGTGGACTTCCGAGACTTGACTAGGGCATCTCTCAAATACCACTATCCAATCCCTTTAATGGAACAAATATTGCAAGTGTTATCCAGCTCAGAAATATTTTACCTCCTCGATGGCTACTTGTGGTATATTCAGATAATCGTAAAAGAAGATGACTAGTTCAAAATGACTTTCACCACTAAGTGGGGCACCTATGCCTAAATGAAGATGTCATTCAGATTGTCTAATGCCGGAGCCAATTTTCAAAGGGTGCTAGACATGACATTCAAGGGGTTGATTAAAAAAATAGTGCTAATATATCTTGACGATATCACTGTGTTCTTCAAAATTCAAGTGGATCACCTTTTTCATCTGAGATAGGTCTTTCAAAGATGTAGGAGATTTGGGGTATCATTAAATCCCAAAAATACATATTCTTGGCTCACGAAGGCAAGCTCCTAGTGCATATGTTTTCAAAGGAAGGATTGGTGATCAAACCATAAATAGTAAAAGCAATTTGAGCATTGCCCTTGCTAAACCATAAGAAGGCTCTCCAGATATTTCTAGGAAGGATCAATTTTATTCACAGGTCTGTGCCAAATTTTTCCACTCTTGTGAAGCCAATAATGCTAATGTTGAAGAAGAGCATGGCATTCAAGTGGAAAACCTAAAGGAAAGCGAGTTTTCAATCACCAAAAGAGGATATTTCCCAAGCTTCAACTCTCATCAATCCAAACTTCTCCAAGGACTTCATGCTTTATGCCTTTGGTAGTGGGGACACAATTTCTACGATCCTAGTGTAACAAAACAAAAAGGGATATAAACAACTAGTTTCCTTCTTTATTAAAAGTTTGGAGGACTATGAAGTGAAATACTCCATCAAAAAACATGTCCTTATAGGGATTAGGATCTTGAAGAATTTCAAACACCTATTTTCAAATAAAAAAATATAATTGCTAGTGTCTCATGCGGGAGTCAAGGAATTCCTTCTAAAAAAGGATCTAAATGAGAAATGTGTAGGATGGATCACTCGTGTCATGGAATATGACATTGAAATTAAGGTCACTAACTTGGTTCATGGAAAGGGACTATGTGAACAACTAGCCTTGAGCCAAAATTATGATGAAAGTAATGAAAATGGGGCTATTTTGGTACTACAAGATGGTCAAGAAGAAGAAAATGATAATGTTCCTATTCCCTGTTGGACTCAAAACATGATACACTTCCTAAAAAAAGGCGTATGTACTCCAAAAATGAGAAAATCAATGAGGGGATACTTCAGATTACATGCCATTCCATATGTGCTTGTTGATGGTGTCTTTTTCAAGAAAGACATCAATGGTGTTCTACTGAGATGCATTGGAATGGGTCAGATTGAAAAGGTGTTACAAGACTTCCACGATGGAGAGGTTGGAGGTCATTTTTCCCCATGGGTAACAACTCTCAAGATAATGAAGGTGGTTTATTATTGGCCCACAATGTTTAGTGACTGCTACACATGGATAAAAAGGTGCAAAAAATGTGCATTCTTCACAGCTAAAGAAAAGTTAGCAATGCTTCCATTGCACCCAATTTCAATTGACCAACCATTCATGCAATGGGGATTGGACTTCATTGGGGTCATCAATCCAAACTCAATCCAAGGTCACAAGTGGATTCTCACAGCAACAAATTATTTCACCAAATGGACTGAGGTGGTAGCGCTCAAGGAAGCAAACGAGTCTAGCATACTAGAATTCTATGAAGGGATAGTGACTAGGTTCGGTGTACCATCCACTATCATATCAGACAATGCATTGGCATTCCTAGGTTCCAAGATCACAGAATGGGCTATCAAGAATGGAACCTACTTTAGCACCTCTTTAAACTATTACCCATAGGGTAATGGGTAGGAAGAGTCCAGAAATAAGAATTTTCTAAGGATCATCATAAGGAATCTAGATGAAAATCAAAGGACATGGCATACCTAGCTAAAATCAGCATTATGGGCTGACAGGATCAAACCAAAGAGGTCAATAGGTAATTCCTCTTACAATCTGGTCTATGGGAAAGAGACAGGTTTTCTTATATCATTAGAGCTACCTGCATTGGAGCTCATGAAGCGTTTGGAGTTTTCTGAGGTTTAGCCTATGGAAGCTAGGTATGTAGAAATGATGGAGTTGGAAGAAATTAGAGAACATGGAGTTCAAATGATAGAGAAATATCAAGTCTTAGTAAAAACATGGTTTGATAAGAAAGCAACAGCAAGGATCTTTCAGGAAGCGGACCTAGTTCTGAAATGAGATGTAGATCGGGAAAAAATTGCCAGGCATTCCAAGTTTGATGTAACTTGGAGTGGCCCCTGCATGGTCATAGGATGTAAAAGTAGCAATTCCTTCCACTTATCTACCTTGGAGGGAGAGGAGATTTTGATTACCATTAACGGAATCTATCTTAAATATTGTTTCTGAAAGGAAAAGGTTTCACCCTTGTAAATGTTAGCCTAGGATTTTAATTCCTCTAAGTGCATGAGGAAATTGTCTTGTTATAGTGCAGGTTTAAATTTCCCTAAGTGCTTTGAAAGAGGTCTTATTTCTCCAAGGTTCTATCACTATGTAGTTCAGTGTGTTGATAGTCCATTTAAGGAACAGGTGAAAAATCTAGGTCAAGACAATTTTCTACTCTCAGAAACCTCATTTTCAATATTTTCTTAGGAAAATTGAGAATACAAGTAGTGAGGTAGGTTCAAGATTCAAAATGTAATATTAGTATCAGGCTATCATTCATGACTCTGTGCCCAATGGATACTTCAAGGTAGCTGATCTTCCACCTAGCAGGCAAGTGACCCTGCAAGTCACCAAATTGTTATCCAATTTTTCCCCTTAGGAAAAATTAATCAAACAAAACCTTACAGAGGATAAATGGAGAGGTTGGTTAACCGTGCGAGCTTACATTTGATCACAAAAAATCAAGTTTTAGGTGGGCTCGACAATGGAGAAGTAAGAACCGTCAGAAAATGAGTGCAACCAATGGAAATGTTTGAAGAATCGCATCACAGGCTCAACGTGAAATCTTGCGCATGGAGAAAGGCTTGAATTTTTTGGGCTTCACATTTTGGGGGATCTCGGGAAATGGACAGTCAAGAAAATTAAGAAAGCTAACTTGGAAAGTCAAAATCGATCCCAAAGCGAGTTGACCTGAAGAAAAGAAATAGAGCCAAAGAAGGCTCCACGTGTCTCTTCAGCACACTTTTGGTATGATGCTTAAAAGGATGGTCCCCAAATGAGCGCAGGCTCTCAATGTGGTCAGATCCTGAAAAGAGATAACCAGCCTTTGAAAACCTTAAGCATGGGAAGAGTTAGTGGAATCCTCCACGTGCCTCATCAGCACAACTTAAAAGGTAAAATTCAAAGGAAGGTCCTCAAACGTGCGTAGGATCTCCATGTGTCTAGGGTTCAACATAGTCACTCCTAAATAGGTGGAAAAGCCAAAACAAAAAGAATGTATAGCAAGCTCGCAGATAATGTGAAATGTCCAACGGTCGTAACTTCAAGAGTTAAAGGAGGGGATAAAGTCTTAGAAGCCCGTAGGGTTACCACATTGAGCTAACTACAAAGGTCCCACCTGAAAAGGGGTTTTGAGATTATATATAATGGGGCCATTTACTCACGTAAGGAAATAAAGAAACATGTTCATGGAAGGTGCCAAGTGTTGGCACATCGCATTCCCATGACCTTAAAAGCCAACAAAAAATATTAAGAATGCAGAGGGCTTCCATGTGGATCTTGTAAAGATAGACTCCAAACCGAAAGCAGTTTGGAAAATATTTATGGAAGGTCAATTCAATGAAAGATGAATCATGAATCCCACCAAGAATTTTAAATACTTAGATATTTTAAAATATGGTGAGAGCCCACATGGAAATCCTAACCCTGACCTTCAGATGATCACAACTATAACTAGATATCCTTAAATTAGTGGGACTAAGTTCTTAAAAATGAAAAATATAGTCCACCATTTTTGAGGTTGTTAGGCTTCTTACCTACCACCATAATGAAGTATGGGCTTCCTTTCTTGCCCAAAAAGGAACAACACATAGAGGCATGCATTTTTGGCAGTGGAACCCATCATTGTTACAGGTGAATTCAATGCTATTTTAGGGTGGTTGAGGTAGGTTTCTATTTATTCTCTCCTTCCTCCCTCATATTCTTCCTATATATTGTAAGGAGGTGTAATTTTTTAGCCAGGTTGGAGTCATTTTTGCCATTTTGCACCCTACATTCTTCAACTTGTCGGCAAGTAGAAATGCCTTCCAATTGTGGAGTAAAATAGTCCCATTAAAAGTTGTAATCTACCTTATTGTTTTCAGATCTCTTGAATACTATAATGCACTGTATTAATTTTTGGAGCAATAAGGTAGTTCTATGAATGATTTGAACCCTCTCTTGTGTTCATTCCATCATCCTAATCTCTCATTGTAATTTTTGGTTAATTGTATATGGTGATTGTATTGCAATTCTATGGTTTGTGTTTAATTACAAAGCAGGTGTTCAACATTCCTTTAGTGCATCACCTCTGCTAGTTAGGTTTATTTTCTTATATCTTCTTAACATTGTCTCCTTGGAAAATCAGAGTAGATTTTAGAGTAGACCCTATGCAAATTGTATGTATGCACCTTAATAGAGGAATAGGACCTGACCTTCATTCGGAGAGCTCTCCTGATTTGTAAAGTCCCACACTTTTGGAAACTGTTATCCAATTTTTCCCCTGGGACAAAATTGATCAAACAAAACCTTACACAGGAGAAATAGAGGGTTGGTTTAGTCATGCAATCTTACATTCGATTGCAAAAAATCAATTTGCGGGTGGGATTTACAATGGAGAAGAATGGTCAGAAAATGAGTGGGCAATGGAAATGTTGAAAAAGATCAAAGCTCAAGTGAAAAAATGTAGAAAGGCTAGATGTTTTTGGAGTTCACATTTTAAGGAATCTCAAGAAATGGATGGTTGAAAAAATGAAGAAAGCTAACTCGATAATTCAAAATCGAGCCCAAAAGTCACTGAAGTTGAAAATTCTAAGGGAAGAGTCAACAGAGCTAGGAAAAGACTCCACGTGTCTCATCAGTGCAACTTCAAAGGTATCCATGCTGTAAAGGCTGTGTCCCCAAATGAGCGCAAATGGATCTCCACATGGTTAGAGCCATCGAAGAATAAGAACTGAACATTGAAAATTCTAAGCATGGGAAGACTCAGCGGAAGCCTCCAAATGACTCATCAATGTAACTTCAAAGGTACAATCCAAAGGCAGTCCCCAAACGATTGCGCAGGAAGGCTCCATGTGTCTAGGGTCCAACAGAGAAAGTTAATCATAGGTCATTGACCAATCATCTTTAAACATCAAAGCAAGTAGAGTCTTGTTAGGAACCCAGATGCCAATTTCTCAAGGCTGTGAACAGCTTCAAGTAGGTAAAGAATGGATAAAGTCATAGTTCCCATACGTGTGTTCTCCATGTGGAGCTCACTACAAGACCTTGGTCCTATGCCATAGTGAGGGTTCTTGGAATTTTCATAAAACGGACTTAACCAAAACTTATGCAAGGGAATCATAGCAGTGATCACTTATGCCCTAAATGTTTCACATGTCGTTGAAATTCACATAAGACCATAAACAAGAAGCTAGAAAAATATTAAGATGTGTCTCATGGGGCTTCCATGTGGATCTTGCACAAGGCATAGACTCCAAACCCAAATCAGTTTCGAAAATATTGGCCATAGAAGGTCAATTGCAATGAAATATGAATCATGAAGCCCCGCCAAGAATTTTAAATTAAGGTATATCTTTTAAAATATGGTGAGAGCCCACGTTTCAATGCCTGACCCTAACCTTCATATGATCACTAACTGGAAACATAATGAGATTTCGGAAAGCTCTCCAAATTAGTGGGACTAAGTTCTTAAAAAATGAAAAATAAAGTCCACCATTTTTTAGGCTATCAGGATTCTCACCTACCACCATAATGAAGTATGGGCTTCCTTTCTTACCAACAAGGAATAACAAATTGAGGCATGGTTTTTTGTAGTGGAACCCATCATTGTTATAGGTGAATTCAATGCTCTTTTGGGTTAGTTGAGGTAGGTTTCGATTTCTTCTCTTCTTTCTCCCTCAAATTCTTCCTATATATTTTAAGGAGGGGAAATTTTCTAGAGGGTTTAGACAAATTTTTCCAAAGTTTTCACCCTCCCTTCTTCCCTTGTATCTACAAGTGATTTTGTGGAGTTTCAAACCTCCCATTCAAGTTGTAATGTAATTTTGCCTCTTAGCTATACTGTAATGCATTGTATCAATTTTTGGAGTATTAAGCGTAAGTTATGTGGAATGATTTCAACCCTCTCTTGTGTTCATTGCATCCTCCTGATCTCTCATTGCAATTTTTGGTTAGCTATGCATAGTGATTATATTAAATTTCCTTATGGTTTGTGTTTAATTGCAAAGCATGTGTTCAACATTCCTTTGGTGCATCACCTCTTGTTAGTTAGGTTTATTTTCTTAATTCTTCTTAACCCTGTCTTTATTGTGGAAAATTAGAGTAGATTTTAGAGTAGACCCTTTGCAAATTGTATGTGTGCACCTGAACAGTGGAATAGTAACCAAACTTCATCAAGATAGCTCTCTTGATTCGTAAAGTCCCAAAATTTTGGAGAAGCTCCATGTTATGCAATCACACTAATGATATCAAACCATTCAGCTACAAACATTCAAGGGTGCTGCGATTAAGCATCAAAATTAATCTTACAAGGTACAACCAATCTAGAAGTACAATTTTTAAATGAAACAAGTATCAAGTGTACAAACTGCTATAGTATAGCTTCAGAGCTATAATTAAATGTAAGTTTCACCATGGAACATCTCAATTATGAATAAATATGGCCATCATGTAACACTTAGCAGTGACACAAAATGAGTTTCCGTAATGCAGAGCTAGTCAAAGGTGTTATCCAAATCAAAAAAAGTTTTAGAAAAACAATGACATTAATAAAGATAGAAATCAAGCATGATTAACTCTAGCTCAAAGTGTTTTAGATCAAAGGTGTACACAAAATTTTAGAACATATCAAGTTCCAGTAGCAAAATAGTGAAGGAATCCACAACGAGTCAAAAGAAAACTTAGTATCAAGAAGGTCATCCCCATACGGAAATTTTAGCTACAAAAAGGAAAAACTAAATGATATTCAAAGCTCTGGTTTCCATGCTTGTTTTATTCATAGCATTAGGCAGATGCACTTTCAAAAAATGAAATAAAAATCAACACAGTAAATAATTCATAAACAGGTTGTCATTTTTAGAAAGAATGAAGGAAATCAATCAAATGATTAGGTGCAGATGGATAAAATAGTGCATATAAATAAGCTCAAGGTACATTTTGAATGCTTGTAGCACTAAAAATCATGTTACAACAATAGAAATAATGTATGCAATCTAATTATAGTTAAAACAGAAGGAAAGTAAAGTTTCAATTTGTAAAAATACAACCAATGAGGTACAAAAGGTAAAATTCAACTACACGTGCTTATCAAGAAAAAACAAGATACAATTTCTTAGATTTTTTTCATAGCAAAGTTTATTTACGACATCTAAATAATACAATCTATATAAAGGACGAGAATATTTGTAGATCAAGCTTCAAATATTCATCTAAGTATTCCTATCTTGGAGCTATTGCCTATGCATAGCAAAATGAGTTGCCTATGCACATCAAGTCAAATAAAACCTAGAAAGTAATGCACAATTTCCTTATAGATCCCAACAGATAAAATCCATAAGGTGAAGTTTTCATCTACCTTCTTAATCAAGAATGAAAGTTTCTCATTTGAGCTACAAAACAGAGATCAAACTTGATCACAAATTTTGAGTACTTTAAATTAAAGTTACAGTTATGAGAAATGAAAGTCGAAAAGAATTTTGAATAGTATCAATGATGTCGAGTACTTAAAATAACACTGAGATTTGGGTTTCTATACAAATAACTAGTTAATCCAAGCTTAATTGAAGATTGGCTCAAGTTTCCACACAAATCCGTGACTGCCAAATCTTATAGTAAAAAAATAGAATCACAAGCACAAGTGCTCGAAAAAAATGCATAAAATAATGCATTCAAGCTAAAGTTGTAACTGTGAATCAATATAGAAAGAACATAACTCAAATGGGCCGAATGATAGCAAGAGAAATAAAAACAAACAACCTAGCTTTTGGTAGGAGTGAATACAAGCATAATAGAAATCTTAATTGCACAATAAAGGAATCCATTACGAATATTTTTCAAGAACTTCACTCACAAATTTTGTAAGATTCTTTCAGTCTTAGAAATGAAGCCTTTATTTTCTTTACGGCCGATCCAGGTTTCACTAATTTTGTAGAATATATTTTTTTAAATGGAACCAAAACTCACCGTTTGAAGTCACATCTCCTCAAACTCTCGAGAGGAGTCAAACACAAATCAAAATGACCAACCTAGTATTGGGTATAATATAAATTACACAAGTGAGTAACGGAAAGATACAGGGAACAAAATATAGGAAGTAGTGTAATCAAATTACTTTCATTCAAAGAACAGAAACCATTCAAAAGTTTTCAATACCCAACAATGGAGGTTTGATGATTTGAAGTTAGATATCAAAAAAATACTTCAAATACTACGTCCATTACTTACTTTTCAAAAATTTTACAAAAAACTCATAAAAAATGGTCAAGAACTTACCATTTGAAAGTGTTTTCTTTGAACCCTTGAGTTGCAGAGAAAGTAATGGAAGCCCAAAAAGAGTTTTCCAACTCAAATGACCATTATCATCTCAAAATCATAGAAGAAATGTAAAATATGAAGTATTATTGTATCATGAATAAAAAACAACGAAGAAAGAATGCTTTCAAAGTTAAATCATAAATAATGGCCTTACCTGATTCCATATCAATTGACATAGAAGACTAGAGTGTGTAAAAAATGCAAGCTCAAATCGAAACCATAGCTTGAAGGTGTTATAAATGGTGGCCAATAGATTACAGTGAAACTCTAAGTAGCAGCCATATGATAGAGAACAAAAAAATGAAAAGCACAACACCTTTAGACTTCACCGAAAAGGTCATAGTTTCAAGCTTGAGGAACAGAAATATGGTGTTCTAGAAAACATTTTCCAGGGCTTCCCCGATTAGGGAGAAAACAAAAGAGAAAAAGGATAGGGTTTTGAGTTATTTTACTGAACCCAACTCAACCACATTTTCTTAACTCACCAGTGGTTTAGAGTATTGATGACCAATATCAAAACGGACAGAGATCGACGATCATCAATACAAACAACCAACTTCACCGCAAAGTTATTTAAATCTACCATAGTTTTCAGGAGATCTTGCAGTACAAGTAATATGGTACAAAGATCAATGACACACAATGCAGAACACAAAACTTCTAATGAGTTGTCAAACTCAACAACCGAGTTAGCCACATAAACCATGGTCTGTATGGTACATACATGGAAATGATCGTGAAAACCCCACTAACTCAATGTTATTAATTCCATTGACCAAACAATAAAGGGTTGATCATCATGGAGGAGGGGTACCAGGCCCTAAATTATTTGCATATTTGACTTTTGCATATGACTATGGTATAATCAATGATTATAAATGCCACATAATGTTCAAAAGGGGCCCAAAAACTATATAATGCAATGATCAATCAAAGGATGCCATATTATATGCAATGATTAATCAAATGGGGAAAATCATTCTGTTATCCAAACTATTCACCATATGTTACTAAAAGAGAGAGAAATTACTGTCTAAATAAGGATGTATACGCCAAGTCTAGAGATAACATGATGGTGAAGAATAAACCAAAAATGGGTGGTCCCCACAGATGGAGATGAATTAATTTTTGGTAAGTATTGGAGATCAGAAGTATTATTTTTGTAAACCTGAGTATTTTTGCATGCCTTCACAAAAGGAAAAAATAGAGAAGAAGACAAAATTTTCTTTCCAATGTGGGTGAATATTCAAGTGTCACATCAGATAGTTAAGTATGATTATTTAATCATCACCCACAACACAAATGAGATAGTTACATGCATATTTCAGGATACTTACTCATGAAGCAAGGCTTATTTTTAGCCAGTCTATTCATCTAACTTTATTAAAAATAAACCAGTCAAATGTAGTTGACTAAGTTGTAACCAAAGACTATTAATACCTCTTTAGATTAGCTTGCTCTATTTTTTTCCTTTATTTATTAATAAATAAAGGGTAAAAATAGGATGCATGGGCGAGTAAAATTTTAGCCTATTTTTTAGAAGGGTGGGGGAATAATTTTTTCTATATATTGTGTGCCTTGGAAAATCACAAAGGGGGACTTCTTTAGACACATAAGTGCTGAAACAGATTTTTCTAGTTTTTCCTTCTGAATGAGAAGTATTTTCTGCCCTTAAAATTATTTGCAGTCATGTGTATGTTTTATTAATATTTTTGAATGGTGAATTTCCCTTACTAATAATCTTACCATATTGCAAATTATATAATTTCTACATGATATTAATGTGCATGTATAACTTAACAGTATTATTGTGATACTTTCCCTTAATACACAAAAGTGTTGTGCCCTAATATTTTACAAAAAACTATTGGCTCATGCATCGTGAATTCATTCTCATATCAATTGTGCATGTGCTCAGTCAAAGACCTCATAAAATTTTGGTTTATCACCCCATTTTTGAATCCATTTATAGTCATCTTTTACCCTCAAATCCAATGAAATTAGTTATAGGATACATCAATAAGGAAGTAGCCTTAATACTAGAGACTCACCTAAAAATAGGTATACCCACAGACCTTAGGTGTTTCCATTATATCTACGAAAGAGAGAGATCAATTTTGAAAGCTTAGAATACCTATACCCACCTCTCTACAGGGTGAACTTTTGAGAGATAATAGGATGATCATGCTGCAGCAATTTATTCTAAAGATTTAAAGATTTATTTGGCCACTTTGTAAAGCTGATTTCAGACCATTATTGCAGCATGTTCCATGCCTAAAATGAAAACAAGATCATTGGTAAGAGGAATACCTTCTGAGTTTATTTCTTTACCTTTGAATTCTGTAAGAAAGAGAAGAGTTGGTAATACTTTACCTTGTAATAGGTCTAGTTTTAACAACCTGCCTCCTAATATTCCTTCACCACGTATCCATTTCTCCATTCAAATCCCAGTTTTTCAAATGGCTATTCAACCACCTAGGAATTTTTTGACCTTTACTAATGGCAACCCATTAGTAATCCCAGTTTATCATGATATCCTTAATGCTGCCATTAAAAGCTTACCTAGATTCACTGGTGAAAATCAGGTTACACCAATAGATCCTATTAAAGATGTTACAGCCCTATGTTTAGTTCATAACATAACCCATGAAGATGTGGCCCTAAGACTTTTAATGACATTCGTTAAGGGGTAAGCCTTACAATGGTATAGAAATTTAGAGATTCAAACCATAAGAATTTGGGATGAGTTGGGTGGTAAATTTCTGAAAACAATTTCAATATAATTCAGATCATTTATCTCTTATAGAACAACTATCTACGATTAGAAGATATCTTCATGAATTTATGTCTAGTTTCAATATTAATTTTCCTATAACTTGGAAAATAATTCTAGTAAGTGTCAAGCCTCAAGCTCATCATGCTTTTATTTATTATATTATAGCCTTAAACATCAATATTTCAACCATGATTCAGTCTATGGTATGAGAGACTCTCCTAACAACCTTTGATATCGCTATCTGAGCTGAAAAAAAGTATTATTCAAGCTGGAAAGTTAACACAAAGGCATTCAATTCCTTTTTAGGTAGATCTAACACCTATTCCATAACGTATCACAATTATAGAACCTGTTATTGCATCCCCATTATATTTTGTGTTTAAAGCTTTGTAGACTATGGGAAACAAGCTGACTTTAATTGAAAATATACTTACACAACCTAGCAGGCCTTATCGGGCTCCTTATCAGCAGAACCAGTAAAAAGGTAGCCTTACTAATAGAATCAAAATTATAGGCAACCTTATCAGCAAAGGTAGTTTGACCCAAAGGCTCCTAGTTCAATCTAATGCTTTAGTCACAAGTTAATATGGCTATAGAAGAGTGGTGTCAACCTTCGTAATCATCCTGATTCAGCTGCAAGATTCCGCAAATGCTTTTATGAATAGAACTTTTATTGCACAATCTCAACATGAGAAATTATTCATGCCTCAAATAGAGGGTGGGTAGAAATAAAATCATGTTCAGAAGGCACCTAAATAGAACTTAGTCAGTTTTAGTGAGGATGATTTCATTGTAGTTACCACTAGGGCTCAAGAAAAAGCTGCAAAAATTAAAAAATAGGAAAAATAGGCTTGTTCTGCCCATAATCACTGATAAAACAATAACTATAGGCCAAAAACCAAGCTAACATTTCTACTGTTCTGCACAAAAACAATCAAGTTTTTCAACTAGTAAAGAGTAGTAAAAATAGCTACAGCCTAACCCAAGAAGGTTATTAATACCTCAACTATCAAATGCAGCTAAAGTAGAATCAGTTTTCGCTATCGCCTATGCTAAAACAATAGAATCTATCTCTAAAACTATTCCTTCTTTTAACGTTTTTGATGTAATGAAAAAGCATAATGTTAACATCTCAATGTGCGATGCTCTAAGTATTCCAGGACAACAAAATTTCCTTTCTCACGAACTTGCTAAGATACATTTTTCTTCAAAAACAACAGAAAAGAAAGTTCATAAAATAGATATGGTCCTTGGAATAATGGAACATGACCACATTAAAGAGGTTAAGTGGATGGATTAAAAGGTTTTAAATGCTCAAGACATCAAGAAATCACCACCATTTTATTTATCACTAATTATTGGAGAACATCTTGATCATAATTGTATGGTTCACATTGGTGCAAGTAGCATAGTTATGCCAAAAGCAATTGTAGAAAAATTGGGTTTGCATTATGAACCTAAAGAGAAGAGTGTGCTAGAACTCGATGGAACTAAAACAAATATAGTTGGTGTCATCACAAATATAGAGGTATCATTGCATGCTTTCCCAAATTTTTCCATTTTGTAAGATATTACTGTTGTGCATTTACCACCATATTTTACTATATGCTTACTTAGATATTTCACAAAAAAAAGAGGTTATCTCTCTTCAGATTGGTCCTTATTTTTCACTACATGTTATGGAACCAAAGTTACTATCAATTTTGAACCACTGGACATATTTGACATTGATCCTCATGCTTCTAATGCATTAGCTAATTATGCATCCTCAGACCAGTCTGATTTCGATAATACATCTCATGTTTCAGCATTAGATGGTGTTTGTAATCTGTTCAAGGATGAAAATACAGATGAATAACACAATCATGATCCTTTCATAAGATGTTTGAAGAACATCAGTTTTGGTGTGTATTGCCTGCATGAATAAAACACACCAATTCCCCCTGTTGTCCAAAATAGAAAATGTAGTAGAAGGGATTTGGAAGCTTCATTTTGATGGAGCTAACAAAAAGAAATGAAAAGGATCAGGTTGAATACTCACTTCCCCCACAAACGAAAGGTATTTTTCATCTTTGAGTCTCCAATTTTCATGTAAAATTGTAATGTAGCTAAATACGAAAGCATTAATCCATTGGCTTACTTTGGGACAGAAAGAGAGGTATTAACATGCTACAATTTTTTGGTGATTCTGAGTTGGTTATCAATCAAGTAAGAAATTTCAATGTTTGTAAGAATCCATTAATGAATTCTTACAGACATAGAGTTTCAAACTTAATGGAAGATTTCAATGCTATCAATATCCAGTCCTTTCCTAGAATAGAAAATAAGCATGTAGATAGACTTGCAGCAATTGGTGCCAGTTTTGAAGTGTTTAAACAGATTAAAAATAGTGAGATTTAGCCTCACATAAAGCTGATTGCTAGGCCTTCCATACCTAGATAATGATTTGAATTGGAAAGTTTTTTTAAAATGAGGAACAGATTTGTAGGTTTTTGTAACAAGAAGCTAAATTTTCTACAGCAAATCAAGATAAATTACAAAACTTGTATCGTGATCAAGATTATTCCGTTATATATGAATAAACTACCTTTAGGATTGGTCACATTAGAAGACATCTTCAGCATTAATGATCAGTTAAGGAAAGACAAATACTAAGATTTCAACACAAGCTGATAACTATGAAGAGATCTCAGATGATGAAGGAACAATTTTATTTCTTTGAGATAGGTATGTTCTCTAGCTGAGAAACAATTCCTTTATTAATATTTGCAATAAATTTAAAGATGTTTTCGCTTGGAAATATCGAAGCCCTGAAACCATTTGATCCCAATTCTGGCACAACATACTCATTGAATTACAGCCTAAATTCCAAGCCAGTTAGGCAAAAATAGAGGCCGGTAAATCCCAAAATAGAGCCTCTAATGAGGAAAGAATTATCTAAATTGATCAAATCAGGTATTATCTTTCAAGTTGAATCATTCAAGTTGGGTAGCCAATCTTGTTCCATGTTTAGAAAAACAGGATGGAGAAATCAAATTATCTATGGATTTCAGAGATCTTATTAGAGCTTCATTAAAAGATCATTACCCACTACCTAATATGGATCAGATTTTAAGAATAGTTTCCGGTTCTAGATAGATTATCTCTGTATGGATGGTTTTAGTGGATACAACCAAATTCTAGTTCAAAGAAGAAGATAGGTACAAAACAATTTTTACCACCAAGTGGGGTACTTATGCTTTAAAAAGAATGCCTTTTGGCCTTTCAAATGATGGTGCAATGTTTCAACATGTAATGGACATGGATTTTCATATCTTGTTAAATAAATGCATCCTATTTTATTTAGATGACGTTATTGTACTCTAAAATAAAATTCAGAAGAACCATCTAATACATCTAAGGTAGACTTTCTCAGTTATGCAAACAATTTGAGAATATCTTTGAATCTGCTAAAGTCTTATCTTTTCAGTACATCAAGGTAAATTGTTTTGTCACATTGTGTCTAAACAAGTTTTAGCAATTGACCCTTTTAGAATTGAAGCCATATCACAGCCATCATTGCCTCATCACAAGAATGCATTACAAAGTTTTCTAGGAAAAATCAAATTTGTTAGAAGATTTGTTCTAGGTTTCGAAGCATTGGTGAAACCATTCACAACTATGTTAAAGAAAGAGAAGACCTTATCTTGGACCATCGAAGGGAGAGAAGGGTTTGAAGCAATTGAAGTAGCCATCTCTCAAGCTTCTACTCTTCTAAATCAAAATTTTGATACAGATTTTACAATGTATGCACTTGTAGGAGCTATAAACAATATCAATGCCATATTAACTTAGGTTAATGATGAAAATGTTGAGCATCCAATTGCTTTCTTTGGACAAAGTTTGCATGACTACAAAACAAGGTACAAATTTCTTGAAAAAAAAGTACTTTCAGTAGTCGAAGGACTAAAGAATTTTAAGGACATGCTTTCAAACCAAAAAAATCATGTTCTTGTTTCTCATCCAAGTGTAAAAGATTTCTTGTTAAATAAAGAATTGAATGAGAAAAGAGCAGGCTAGATAACAAAATTCATGGAATATGATGTTGATATCTGTGTTGCGAAGATAGTTTGAGGTAAAGGTTTGTGTGAGCATCTAATTACTGATATAGAAAAACAACAGGATGTAGAATCAAATGATCCAAAATAGCATGCTGAAGTTACGTATCAACAATCAGATGTCATGTTGTAGCTAGAAAATCAGTAATTTGAGTTTGTTCAAGAAGTTCAGGAATCAAGATGGATGACTGATTTAGTTAACTATCTACAACATGGTACTTATCCATAAGGTATGGATAAGAATAAACGAAAGTTTTTTAGGTTACAATTTGTACCTTATGTTTTTATTGATGGTGTTTTATTCAAAAAATATATAAACATAATCTTACTGTGATGCATTGATTATGATATAATTCAGTAATTATTATCAGAATTCCATGAAGAACCTACAGGAGGTCATTTTTCAGCACGTACCACAACCTTAAAAATTATGAAAGATGATTGTTATTGGCCCAGCATATTCAAGGACTATTTCAAATGGATCAGGAAAGTGTAAGAGATGTGATTTCTTTGTTGGAAAATAACATTTAGCTTTACTACCCTTACATCCTATTTTAGTTTATCAACCCTTTATGTTGTGGGGTTTGTACTTTATTGGCATGATAAACCCACCTTCGTCACAAGGAAACAATTGGATTTTGACTACTACAGATTACTTTACATGTTGGACTGAAGCAATAGCCTTAAAAGATGCTAATGAAACTTTGATATTATCCTTTTATGAAGGTATAGTTTGACAGATTTGGTGTTCCATTAACTATCATTTCAAATAATGCTTTAGCATTTCTTGATGCAAAAGGTAACATATTGGGCTATCAACCATGGAATTTATTTAAGTTCGTCATCTAATTATTACCCACAAGGTAATGGGTTAGCTGAAAGTACTAACAAGAATATTTTAAGGATCATCAAAAGAACACTCAAAGATAACCAGAGAGCTTGGCATCTAATGTTGAATTCAGCACTTTGGGCTCACAGAGAGACTCCTAAAAGATTAGTTGGAAACTCACCATATAAACTTTTTTATGGAAGAGAAGAAAAAATTCCTATTCCAGTTGAGTTACATGAACTATATTTGCTACATCAAATGGAGCTTCTTGAGAATGAACCATTGCAAGTTCGTTATCCAGAATTAATGGAATTATAAGAGCTAAGAGATCAAGCTCTTGTAAACATGGAAAAATATTAGAAGTAGATGAAGAATGCTTTTGATAAGAAGGATACGTTCATAGTCTTTGATTAAGGAGATATTATGTTGAAGTGGGATGTTGATCGTGCAAATCCAGGAAGACACACAAAGTTTGATAAAATATGGAGTGGTCCTTACATGATTTCATCTTGCAAAGAACACAATGCATTTCATCTCTCAAGGTTGAATGGAGAGGAACTTCCCATTCCTATGAATGGTATGTTTCTCAAACACTATTATTGAAAATCCTACAGTGTCTGTTTAGAGTAGGATTTCCCTTCAATAAGTGTAGTTCCTACACATTTCAATGCTTTTCAATTCAATAAAGTGCATTCATGCACGTGATCTAGTTTACTAGATCCTTTCAAGTTTTAGTTTATTTTGGAAGGGTTGGACCTTCAGAAAGGCATATTCTGGTTATATGCTTTGGACTTCATGCCCAATGGACAAGAGGAAGGCATTGGTTTTCAAGATAGTAGGAAGCTTTCCCTGCAAGATCGCTAGAAATGTTGACAATTTTTACAATTGTGCAAAAATGGGAGACTCAAAACTTCATTACGATGGATGGAATTGGTGAAGTGAACCTAAGCTAGGGGAATTTCTTTCAGCTCAGTGTTGTTTCTGTTGAATTAATTAATGATTACATGAAATCTGTAGATATGTGTGCTATTAAAAAATGTAATAGATCACATACTTTGTAATTTCATGACTATCTTCAACAAAAGAACACAAAGCCCCAATGGAAAGATGTGTTATCTTGATGAAGACATTGAATAGCAGAATAAACGAATTTTTTATTTTTGGAAAACAATCATAATTTCAAATTACAGTGGTCAAAATTCATTGTTAAATGATTACAGGTATCTTTAGGGTTCTTTCCTTTATGATTAAGACATTTAATTATATTATTTAGTTGTTTAATTCATCATAAAATCCATATACAAAGAAGAAATAAAGAAAGAAATACGCAACTCAATTTCATAATTCAATGTTTTATTCATAAGGAATTTTAAATGTTCCCACACAAGCTGTGGGATGTAACTGAAAAGTAAAATACAACTACTGAAGTAAGAGGTACATATGCATGAAAGAGAAAATAGAGGAGTATGAATGAACCCATCATTTCCTTGAGGTTTTTTTTTGTTGTGGTTGATGTATGCCATGGACCAACTTTGTTACGTCTCCATCTTAGTAGATGGCACTATACCTAAAAATAGAAAAGAGAAAATTTTCACTTTATGAGCTCAGGGTTAATCCATATTCCTATCCTATCCAATTCATGCAGGTGGATCTCTTACCAATAGCAAAGATAAATTACATGAGAATCAAAGAACCAACTGAAGAAAGTACTTTTCTATAACAACATACATGATTTACTCACTCAGAAATAAGGAGAGAGAAGAAAATAAAAACCATGGAGCATAAGAGAGGCTATAAAGCCTAAATATTTTCTAACTATTTTCTTAAGTGTGCAAGTATAGGTTATAATAAAGAAGAAAATAAAATCATGTCTTATAGTCCTCACTGTTAGATAAATATTGCAGAATTCACTGAATTATATCCTATGGTACATCAAATTTGGGATAAATCACAAATAAATATTGATATGAAGGAACAATACAACTAAAAGGTGAAGCTGAAGAATTAAAATATAAAGGCTGAAGTTAACCGGAAGGATAAGATTATAGCTAAAATAGAATGAGAAATAATTTGAGAAATTTTTGAGAGGGCTTTTCCATGTAAAATGGACATTTTATATCTTGCCATCATGTTTTTTTTAACTAATACGTGCTTTAAAAGTTGTATGTAAATAAAATAGTAATAAAGAAAGTAAAAAAGCATGGCATGATTAAGATAACAGTTATCATATTTCAGTTTCCAACAACAAGCCATGATTCAATAGAAGAAGTGATTCTTTTTTTAATTTGACTCAAGAAAGTACATTTATTACAACTAGAACAGAATAAGAGGAGATAAAACTGAAGGAACCCAAAATGACAGAATAATAAGGTCCAGTAGAACAATAGTGAAGGAACCCAAAATGATTCAAAATATAACTGAGTATCAAGAAGGCCATTCCCAGAGGGACATCTAAGATAAGAAAAGGAAAAAATGAATGATTGTCAAATCTCTGGTTTCCATGCTTGTTGTATTCACAACTTTGAGTAGATGAACTTTTAAAAAATGAACTTGAAATCAACACAGTAAATAATTTATAAATAGGTTGTCATTTTTAGAAAGCATGAAGGAAATCAATCAAATGATCAGGTACAGATGAATAAAATAGTGCATAACAATAAGCTCAAGGTGCATTTTTAATGCATGAAGCACTAAAAATCATGTTGCAGCAATAGAAATGATGCATGCAATCCAAGTAGAGTTGAACCAGAAGGAAATTAAAGTTCCAGCTTGCAAAGATACAACTAGTGAGGTACAAAAGGTAAAATTCAACTACACGTGCTTATCAAGAAAACAAAAGATACAATTTCTTAGTTTTTTTTTATAACAAAGTGAATTTACCACATCTCAAGAATATAATTTATATAAAGGATGAGAATATTTGCAGATCAAGCTCTAAAGAATCATCTAAGTATTCTTATCTTGGAAGATTTTTCTATGCATAGAAAATGAGTTTCCTATGCACATCAAGTAAAATACAATTTAGAAATTAATGCACAGTTTCCTAGAGCTTCCAAAAGTATAGAAGTCTATAAATGTACAACCCAATGGAAGCATACCTTAGTTAAATCACAGAATGCAAGATTTCATCATTTGAGCTACAAAACAAAAGATCTAGCTTGATCAACAAAATTTGAGTACTTCAAAATAAAGTTACAATACTATGAATAAATTTTAAATTCGATAAGGAGTTCTGAAAAGTATCAATGATGTCGAGTACTTAAAATAAAACTATCCTTGGGTGTCTATACAAATAACCAATTAGTCCAATTTAAGAGAATTATGAGCTCAATTCTTTATCCATACAAGATTAAATGAATGCACAAATCAAATAGTAAAGAAATAGAATCACAAGCACAAGATCTCGAAACAACTGCATAAAATAATCCATTCATGCTATAACTGTACTTGTGAATCAATATAGAAATAACATAACTCAAAATGGTCGAATGATAGCAAGAGAAATTAAAACGAACAACCCATTTTTTGGTAGGAGTGAATACAAGGAACAAATAGATATCTGATCATCTACAAAAGGCATCCATTACGAATGATTTTTGCAATCAATTTTATTCACAAATTTTGCAAGATTTTATTTAGTCTTAGAAAAGAAGGTTTTATTTTCTTTACAGCCATTCCAAGTTTCACTAGTTTTGCAGAAGATTTTCAAAAAAATGGAATAGAAACTCATCATTTGAAGTCATGTCTCAAAAACAAATTCTCGAGAGGACCTTCAAACATCAACAAATAAGGACTATACCTCAAAATTGGGTATAATATAAATTTCAAAAGAGAATAACGGAAAGATACAGGGAACAAATTTAAGAAGTAGTTGAATCAACTTACTTTCATCCAAAGAACAGAAAGCATTAAAAATTTTGCAATACCCAACAAGGGAGGTTTGATATCAGAGAAAAACTAATAATGAAGTTAGAGTATCAAAAAAATACTTCACAAACTAAATGTCAATACTAGACTTTTCAATTTTTTTATGAAAAACTCGGGAGTAAAAAAAAGGCAAGAACTTTGATCCAACCTTTAAAGTATTTTCTTCAATACCCCTTGAGTTACCTAGGAGAAATAAAGTGATTGAGCCCATAATGAGTTACCGTGTCAGAACTTATAACCATTATCATCTCAAAATCATAGAAGAAATGTAAAAGATGAAGTATCACTGTATCACGAATAAAAAACAACGAATAATGAATGGTTTCAGAGTTAAAACAGAAATAATGGCCATAATATATTCCATCCCAGGTAACACATAAGACTAGAGTGTGCAAAATATGTATGCTCGAAACAAAACCATAGCTTGAAGGTATTAGAAATGGAAGCCAACAAATTACAACAAAACTTGAATTAGCGGCCATATGACAAAGAACAAAAAATGCAAATAACAATGCCTCTAGACTTCACCAAGAACCTTACAGTTTCAAGCTTGAAGAACAGAATTGACCCATGGTGTTCCTAAAAACATTTTCCAGGGCTTCCCCAATTAAATGGAGAAAACAAAAGAGAAAAAGGATAGGGTTTTGAGTTCTTTTACTCATGTAAACTCAACCACATTTGCATTAACTCACAACAGTGGGATTAGAGTATTGAATCAACCAATTTCAAAAATATCGACAGATATCAAATGATCAGTCAAAGATAACATTCATGGTGGCCAACTTCACTCAACAAAACACATTTAACTCTAACACCAGTTAATCCAGAAGAACATTAACAAGTGCAAATGAACTAGATCAATATGGTACAAAGATCAATAGGCACACAGATGTAGAAATTACTAAACTTCAATGAGCTATCATTGAAATTGACCAACTTTCAACAAGTTAAGGAATTCCGATAAAACCATGGTCTCTATAGTACATATGTGGAAATGATCATGAAAAACCTACTAAATCAGTGCTATTAATTCCACTGACCAAGCATTAAAGGGTTGATCATCATGGAGATGGGGGACCAGGTCCTAATTTTTTTTCATATTTGACTTTGGACCAAATTGAAAAGGTCTAATCAAGTACCTGATTGTAAATGCCACAAAAATTGACAAAGGTGGGCCCGTATGAAAGAAACCTATTTGCAATGCAATCCCCATGTGTTTATTAAAACCATGGTAATGTACCAAGTGCCACAAGGGTAGTCAAACAAAAATCATTATGTTATCCAAATATTCCTAGACATAAGTTAGTAAAAATGCCAAAGGTGATCCCTTTAAACAAGTGATGTATATGCCAAAATGATGGAGATAAGTTGTCCATGGTGATCACTAAACCAATAGAATGACATGGTCCCCATAGAATGGACATGAATTAATTTTTTTAAGTACTTGAAGATCAAAATTATTCAATTTCACAAGCCGATAGGTTGATTTTGATGCACATGGCTGAAAAGGTTACAACATTGAGATTAATGAATTTATTTTTTGCAATGAGGGAGATCAATTTTCAAGTGTCACATCAGGGGAGTTTTAATTAATTATGATTATTTAATCATTACCTGTCACAAGCACAAAGAAATAGATTTTCATGCATATTTGAGAATATTTTCTCATGAAGCAAGGCTTATTTTTAGCCAGTCTATTCATCCAACTTTATTAAAAATATAACATTCAACTGCAATTGACTAACTTGTATCCAAAGGCTATTAATGGCTCTTTGTATTAGCTTGCTCTATTTTTTTCCTTCATTTTTTAATAAATAAAAGGTAAAAATAGGATGCATGGGTGAGTACACTTTTATCCTATTTTTAGGAAGGGTGGAGGAATAATTTTTTCTATATATTGTGTGCCTTGGCAAAGAAAAAAGGGGGAATTTTTTAGACACAAGAGTGTTGAAGCAGAATTTTCTAGTTTTTCCCTCTGAATGAGAAGTATTTTCTACCCTTCCAATTATTTGCAGTCTTGTGTATGTTTTATTAATCCTAGTGAATGATGAATTTCTTGATTAATCATCTTATCCTATAACAAATTTAGTTATTTCTATATGATATTAATGTGCATGTATAACTTAACAGTATTATTGTGATACATTCCCTCAATACACCAACATGTTTTGCCCTAATATTTTACAAAAACCTATTGGCTTATTCATCAATAATTCATTCTCATATCAATTGTGCATGTGCTTAGTCAAATACCTAATACAATTTTTGTGTATCACCCCAGTTTTGAATCCACTTATAGTCATCTTTTATACTCAAATCCAAGGAAATTTGTTTTAGGATACATCAATAAGAAACTGGCCTTAATACCAAAGACTCACCTCAAAATATGTATACCCATAGACCTGAGGTGTTCATTGTATGTAAAAAAGAGAGAGATCAATTTCACAAGATTAGAACACCTGCATCCATCTCTCTATAGGGTGCACTTTTAAGAGATAACAAGGACCAACATTTTACTTTAATGTTTTTTTGAGAAGCTCTAAGGATCTTCTTATTATTCTATCTTATTGTGATATTTTTTGATGAATGAAGTGTAACTACTTAGCCATTTCTTTTGATTGCTGATATTTCTTAGATTTTATCTTTGTTTGGTGTGTCGGAGCTTGTTTTCCTTAACAACAACTTGGCTAAATGCCATCAAGAATGTTATATGGTTTTCATTTTTTTTGTTGATGAGATGGTTCTATTTTGTTGTATTATGTTCTCTCTTCATATGGTGGTATACCCTAGGTGTCTTTATTGTTATCATAGGTGCTTCAAATAAGGCTTTGGTTTTGGATTGACAAGACTTTTTGCGTTTGGGACCTTGGAGTGTGGCTTTCAATATTGATCTTTCCATAAGTATAGGTATCTCTATGCCACATGGTAAAGTTGGCTATTATGACAATTATTATGTTCTTCATGCACCCTAGTATGAGTCTTTTTCATCATTAGGATAGATGTGATACTCTCTATCAACTTATGGATTATGTTTGGGATAGAATAACTCTTGGATAATTATGGGTATACTAGAGTGTTAACTCGGTTTCCTTGAGATATTTTAGATAATATCAATGTTTTGAACTGTAAATACCTTGGGGTAGCTATTAAAATACTTTAGTTCCTATAGCATGGTGCTTATTGTAGTATTGATGACCCGTAGGTAGATATACTTGTGTCTTAATATCTTAAATTGTTAAGGTATACAACACTATAATCCATTAGTATTGATTTATGTCAAGAAAAATATGGATGCATTTATGTTCTCTTTGACCTTGTACTTAGAGATTTTGGTTTTTTAGGTCTTAAGGTATCAAAATTGGTTGTGTTTATGTCATGCTCTTTCCTCCAAGGTTATAACTCTTCCCTTAGAAAATATGTTTTGAGTCAATATTTTGGCTACCCTCTTGATATTTTGATGTTCTCTTGGTTAAGAAGTTTTTTTTCTATGGGGTAATTTCCCCCCTTTTCGTCTTGATTTATTGGTTGATGGTATCTTGTGGAGGTATAAGTTTTGTTTGGAAACTCTCTCTCTCTTATATAGTGAACCTATTTTGAGTATAAACAAACATTGTTTTCTCCCTCACACTGATCTAAAATCCTTCAAATTGTAAAAGTAAATTTATAACTTCTTAAGGTGTATCTTCATCATATCTCTTATCGATACTTGTGGAGACTCACTTGGAATGCATCGGTGATGCATGTAAATTTTGGAAAAATCTTGTAAACTTGGTGTGTTCCATTTTGGTTAATGACCTCTTATTTCTATGAACTTAATAATGTGATAAGCTTGGCTCTTCCTACTCATTAAAATTCAATTGGTAATGTGATAAACCTGAGAATATTATAACTCTAAATGTGAGGCTTGGATTTTTGAAACATAATAAGTAAATTTATGACATTAGGAATATGGTGCCTTACACTAACCCAGTAGTTTAATAAAAGAAATAAAACAATGTGAAAAAATGGCAAAGAATCCTTTCATACCCTCCCTACAAGTTAATTGGATAATTTTTCCATCTATATAGAATGGCAAGATATCATGTGAACATTGGTGATGACCCTAACTGACACAAGATAGGGGGTATCATAATATAAGGAATGCATTAATTAGAAAACTTATAAGAAATATGCTTAGCAAATGTAACTATAACTTGTGTTTTATAATTTAGAATATGGAACAGATAATTTTATGGGATTGAACACAAGTAGAATGTACAAATAAACAACCTTGATTGTATAAATTGTTATTGCATGCTTGATCTAATTGAAATTTATAAGCTATTATATGATATAATCTTTTAATGATAGAACAAATAATTTGAAATATTATAAAAATGTTCCAATATATATCTTCCTTAATATAGCTATATGTAAGTGATCATTGTAATATCATGACCTTTTACGCATCCTAAGGCTTTGGGTTGTGTAAATATTTGAGAATCTGTGTAATGACATACCCCCCTTTTGTTATATCAAACAATAAACATATGTATAATGGTTATAACAAAGTTACATGCTAGAGGATTTTTGATCTCTCATTGGTTAGTATGAAATTTTGTTTAGAAGTATTCATAGGGATTTTATCACCTTGTTAGAATGGATTAATTGCTATGTTAATTTTGGTGGGTCCTATGTCCATCTTTCCAACAATGGAAACTACTTGAACCTTTACATATTCTGCCTACCTTAAAAATGGAGTACCTTTTTTATAGTGATGTGTTTTAGCCATGTTTACTTCTTGAACATAAATGTGTGTAATCCTCCTTGATGGATCCTTTTAAACCATCATACCCTTTTCGCCTCTTAGCTCGACGGGTTTATGATTTGTGGTCTTTTAGGAGTGATTCTATATCTCCAGTTTTAAGAGAGGCACCCTTATTGTGTTTGGAATAGGTCATTGGTGACCTAGGCTTATTGGAAAGCTTAGGCAACATATGTTAAGGATATGGAGGAATTTTTGGAATCCTCCTTCCTTTTGGGACAACCATGATGTTGTCCCCCTTTTCCTTTAGGAAGAGAAGGTACAAGTTTTTTTTAATAAGTTTCAACAAGAATGTTTGGTGTGATGCTCTAGTAAATTGTTAGTTAGACCTCTCTTGTTGCCTATTTTCTCCTAGCTCACTTGAGTGTTCCTATGTGTTATAATATTAAGCTTGTGTTCATTTAAGATTATTTTGAACTAGAGTGAGTTTAAAATTAATTAATTTCTCTTGTTATATAGAGTGAATGGTATCTCTTGTGTTGATATGATAGTATGGGAAAATATTTCCTATCACCAAAATGGAAATGTTGTCTAATTGATTGGGTTTTCTAAATTAGGATTAGTGGTTGTGTGTTATGAAATTTGGGTACCAATTTTAAGTTATGGAAACCTTGTGGCCAGGATTATGTTTAGTGTTATCATGAAAATTCAAGTGAGTCCTTTCGAATTATATAAGTCATTTCAATGAATAGTTTGCATCATTGTAAACAATTTTGTTAAAATTAGGTGTTTTCCTTATTGTAAAGCCTTGTTTGGCATGGCCCTGAATTGGTTGGTTCTAAAAGAAGGTGTGGTTTCTCATTACAAAATTTGTTATGTCATGATTGGTAGTAGTTAATATTTTCTAAAATAAATAACTTTGAAGTGGAATTCAAACCAAGTGGAAGTCTTATTCTTCTTTTTACCGTGTACTATACCCATGTATGGCTACGTAGACACCTTGTATACATGAAATTTTCCTATTCATATTGGACCTTGGTTGTCATTCATTGGGATCCCATTGACAAGTTCCTATTTAAATGTTTTGTGCTATAAATTATTTAACATTGTAGAGCTTGTTTTGTAGGTTTTAGTGCTAGTAATCTTGTTTGGACGAGGTTTAGTATATGTGCCTAATAAATTATCTTCTCTTTTTAAAATAGTTTTGGAGAAAAATGGGGTTCTGAGGGACACACATTTTCTTCAAATTAAAGAAACCCTACTGAAGATGTGACTTCTATTTATATGCATTGTTTCCCTACCTCTTTCTTGTGACATCCAAGAGGAAGTCGAGTCTAAGGGGAGGGAGTTGTAATGCCCACTCCTCTCTGAAATTTATCCTATTATGAATTTTTATTTTTATTTTTATTTTTCGATTAGAGACATGGAAATTATTATTATATTTTGGTTAGCATGGTCATAAAAAATATGGAATTTTTATTGTCGATATGTTGTGACTCATATTGTGGATTGTATGAACTCCTAGCGGACATAGATAAATAATTTAGTACATGATGATGATCTAGTGTTGTTACTCTATTATATACTGACGCTTTGGATTTTTGACGTATTGATTATGTTTAAATGTTTGGGCTAGTATTATGATCTCTTTGTTGTTGGTTAAAATGGTAGAATTTAAATATTTAGAAATTGTAAACAATTGATAGAAGTGATTAAATTTGATGATGATTACATTTAAATGTTTGGACTGACCTTATGATCTTATTAATGTTATGAATTATCAAAATTTAGATGTTAAGTGATTGTAAATAATTCATATAAATTCCTAATCTTGATGATGATGATATAACTATGTGTATAATGTTATTCGATAATATGTATGTTTTTTCTATTTATTGATGTATTTTCTGCATCCTTGAGGCCGAAAGGGTATTATTTTATTGGTTGCAAGACAATATATAATAATAAACAAGAAGATCATAGGCTACTAACCATGGAAGAATATCGGATGTTTACAACAAAGGTCACCTTGGCAACTTTGTGTTTGTGCATATTGTTAAGTTATTTTTGAGTGGTTAGGAGGTCCCCATGGGGGGCAACCTCAATTGTGACCATGGGTTTATGTTTTTCTTTTCCCTCTTTCATTTTATTTATTTTTTTGAGTATGTGATTTCATTTTTTGTAATGTATTCTCACTTTAATATTGCTTAAGCAATGTTCTCTTGTTTAGGTAATTAATCATGTTAATTATGCTAAGTTGGGATGTGCCTATGTGGGCATTTAATGTTGTTGATAGTCCTTATTCTTTTCTTGATTTTGATGGATTTCATTGATATTGGAATTGTGTGCTCAACCTCACTTTTCTAAACTCTAATTTTTTCTTTAGAGCCACTTTTGTAGGATTTTGGGACAAGTTAAGACTATCATATACCTATTAAAATCACCCACCAACCATACCTATGATGTAAGGGGTAAAAATTAGGCCTCATTATGTGTTTTGGAAGGAAAAAGAAGTAATTAATTGAACTTTATTACAAACTCTTTTAATTATGTCCTTGGCAGTATTGAGTAGTAGTTTGTGTGTCGAAGGAAAATTGTCATATCCTCAACCACCCATTTAAGAGTCTTGGTCCTTTTGTTTGACTTGGTGAAGTACATTGGAGGAGAAGTGATGTGGCATTCTACATGGAGCCACCTCACCCTCCTCTCACCATTTTCTATTTATGTGAGTTGTTTTGGAGTTTTGGGGGTTATTTGGTTTAGTTGCACACTTACATATTTTTAGATTTTTGTTTAGTTACATTTATTTGGGATCTTGGGAGCTAGCCCTTCTATTTTTTTACTTGTAATGGAAAGGTAGTGTCTATGCCCTTCAATTTTTTTTACTTTTTGTGTGTTGTTTGTAATATGAATGAAAGTATGTGTTTGGTTGGAATTTGGGGTAGTGTGATCTTAAGGATGGTGTAGGAGAAGGAAAATGGCAATCTTTTGGGGGAGGGATAAGATTTTTGTATGTGTATTTCAAGGAAGTTTTGGTTAAGTGTCCAACCTTTTTAAGATAAGAGGTATTTGAGGGAGTGTTAAGATATTTGAGGAAGTGATAAGTGATTAAGGGAGTGATAAGATATTGAGGGAGGGATAATATTTTTTTGTATGTGTGGCTGGATATTTTGGAGGTTTTAAGGTGGAAACTTAACCCATTTGGAGGTATAAGGGATTCCCCATATTTCTTTTCTCCTCTGGCATCGATTATAAGACTTTGTGTTTTGAAAAATGGCATATTATTGCTATTATTTTTATTGTACTTGTATTTGTTTGAAGTATTGTTGGCATGAGTGTATATAATGTTAAATCCTTTGTATAAGTAGTCATGGTTACACACATTCCCTATTTCCCCTTTGTTGGGGCTTGGGGGCCAATGAGAAGGGTGGTTTCACCTTCTCATTAGAATAAGGTTGGGAGGTGAGTGTTGCCTTTGCTCCCTTGTTGTTGTGATTGGGAGATGAAGAAAATGTAGTTCCCACTCCTCTTAGACATTATCCTACTTTGATTTTTATTATTATAGACTATAGAGATAAAAATTATTGTTATATTTTGATTGACAGATATTGGTAGATGGACATTATTGTTATATTTTGATTAGCATGCATTATTAAATGGGCATTATTATCATATTTGTATGTTGGACTAACCTTATGATCTTACTAATGATATGATTTACCAAAAATTGAGATGTTAAGTGATTCACATAATTGATAGAATTTCTTAATTCTAATGTTGATGATATATATTTGTGTATGATGTTATTGGATGATATGTATGTATGTGTTTTATTTATTTGTTTATTTGATATGAACTTGAGGCTAAAGGGGTGTTGTTTGATTAGTTGGATGAAATTATATCACAACAAAAAGAAGGGGGTTCAGAGACTAACAATGGAGGAATATTGGATATTGGGGGCTACCTGTTAGGAAATATTATTGTCAGTGCTCCATTAATTATTTAATTAATATTGAAATTTGTTAATACAACTTAAGTAGGAGATTGAGGAGTGATTTTAGGAATGTGATTTTTTAGAAAAACCCACCTATATTTGGGAGAATGATTATAGGAGAGGTTATATCTTTCCTTGTTTTTAGGATATTATTACCTATATATTTGGGTAACTAGTCCCAAATGAAATACATTGTGAATAATATTATATAGTGTTGGTTATTACTGTGTGTAATCTCTCCAAACCTGTTCGTACTATTTCATTTGGTATCAAAGTGGTGATAATCCTGCCATGAGAGTCATGTTTTAGCCATATGTGATTAAGTAGTGTGAATCACTAAGATTTTGCAATATCCATCTTACCTAGAATTTTCTGGTCACTTCATGGCTTTGTAAATATCTACCATCCTTGGTGCCCTAGTCACGTCTACTGTAGACTTTTCCATTGTTTTTTTGTTGTATATGCATTTTGCATTTCTGCAATCTCAACTAAATGTTTATGTGATTTGTGGAGATATTTCCTTAAAGAAATGCTTCAATCTGGAATGGTGGCAGAATATAGATTTGTGAATGCTCGAATCAAAATTATTCATCCTTGATACCACATGTTTTCCTGATCCAAGGACGTTTTTCCTTAGTCAAAGACGTCATTACAGTTTTGTGCGTATCTACTTGGGTGGATACAACTCGACATGGAGACACCCGCCAGGTCAACATCTTTATTTAACATAGCTCAAACCATTTTTCGAAGAGGAATTGAATTAGCTTGATCCAGAAATTACATTCTTACTAGGGAAAATGTGCTGCTCATGATCTCTCCAACATAGGCACATCAAAACAATAATCTCATACCATTGGCAGATGTGTTCCTCTGTCTTGGGAGTTACCCAATTTTGTTTGAATTTCTCCAATATTGGCATCATTATTTTTCCTTGGGATAGTTGTATAGAATTTGGCATTCATATTGGACTGTGGATAGTGCCTTCTTCTTGGCAAGGCTCACTGCCACATTGTCTACACATGATTCTTCTATGTAACTGCATGGTTTCGACACTAAGATTTGGGTTTAATTTAAAATACCACATTATTTGGAAATTATTTTCCATTTAGTGCATGTTAATTCTTATAGATATTATTATCTCGATTTGTGGCTATTTCTCTAGTTTGGGAGTCTAGGGAAACCAATAAAAAAAATTCAAAACATTATTTTGTACCCAAATAAATATAAACATAACTATGGTGTGTTTAGCTATGGGGATTCTTATTGTAGAGCTGATAATGTGTTGTCAAAATATTCAAACTGTGTTGATGCAAAAGTTTAAAAAAAAAATTCCTTACGAACACATTTTCAGAGGAATCTGATGTTCAAGGCATGTTATTGAGCCCCATGATCGCATTCAGCTAAGTTAGCAGCAGATCCACCGAAGGGTGAAGGCATCAAAGGTTGGATATTATTTGGTGACCTCTCGTTAGTTGCCAATGATGGGGCGGCATGGATCGTTTGGTGATATGTGTGCAGTGTGTTTTCTATTTTAACTGCATTTTAATGTTCCTATTGCATTTTTTATTTTGTGTATATTGGAAAACAATTGTATAGGATGGCAGAGAACTACACTAATCCTCTAACTGTGGTGATCCTCTTACTTCCGTACTTCATTGGAAGATGATCGGTCAATGAATATATTCATAGGCAATGGTGATCAGTGTAGTAAGATCCAGACAGCAATATGCATCCAGTAGGATGCAACACGATAAAATTTTCCTTTTTTGTCTTCTTATTTGGAATTTCACATTGTGGGGGTAATAATATCCAATGTTCCATTCATATTTTGTGCCAAAATGGCTAAAATCAAGGGTAGCTTCTAGTGGCAGTGGCAGTTTCCTATGCTATTTGAGATCAAGTGGTAGTGATCAACAAAAGTGGCTTCAACTAAGAACATTGTGATTCTTAGAAAAGTGGTTAATTTTTTGCCTCATTATGTGTTTTAGAAAAGTAAAAAGAAAATTAATTATAATTTCTTACAAATTCTTTGAATGGTGTCCTTATAAGTATGGAGTAGAGGTTTGTTTATGGAAGGAAACTTTTCATATCCTCACCCACCCATTTATAAGCTTGGGTCTTTGTGTTTGAATTTTTTAGGTGGATTAGAGGAGAATAATGTGGCATCCTACATGGAGACACCTCACCCTCCTCTTTTAATTTTCTATTTATGTGGGTTATTTTGGAGTTTTTGGGGTTACTTGGTTTCATTATACACTTCCACATTTTTTAATTTTCCTGGAATTCTTACTTAGGAGCTTTTCGAAATTGCATTTGGGAATTTCCTTGGAATTGGATGAGATTGAAGCTTCTTATGAAGAAAGTTCCTGCTCCTCTTCATCATCCTTATTATGTATGGCTTCCTCTTGTTGCAGTAATTTTACCAATTTGTCAAAACTAACAGTTGTATCTGACACATTTAGTGATGTAACAAAAATGCGGTAAGAAGAGAGGATTGCTCTCAGAACAACGGGAATGAGAGAATCATCTAAGACTACTTCTCCTAAGGCCATAAGTGAAGCCTTCAACTCTACAACTCTTCTTCAGAAAGCTTTGATTTTCTCATTGTGTTTGAACTTCAGTGTGTGTAAGTGACTCTATAAATTTAGTATAACATTCTTGTTTTTGGCCTTGTACACCATGCTCAACTCATCCCATGCTTCTTTGGATTTTGTGTCATCTCGAATGTGGATTACACATCATCAGACACTTCAAACAAGATGATGAGTTTGGCTTTCTAATCTGCTCTATCAAACTGCCTTTGCTGTGTTGTATCAGTTGTTGATCTAGTCAGAGTACCAGTCACAACAAGACAAATTTCTTTAAACGCAAGCCATGTCTTGATTTTTTTCTTCCATATAGCATAGTTGTTTCCTCTGAGTAGTTGTGAACCAGAGGAAAAAAATTGGGGGAATTGGTGCCCATTTTGTAGAGATTACTGACAGGGTTTAGCTCTTATCACTCCAGGTATAAGGTCTCCCAATCTATATACCGTTAGTCTGATATACTAAACCTTTTTATATATGCACCCTTCCGATATACCTAAAAAAATGTGGAAGAAACTCACCCTTTCTATATACCTGGTGATACGTGAAAGAGGTGTTAATGTACATGAAAGAATTCAATACATGGTACCAAGACAGTACTAAAAGGGCTCTGTGTAATTATTGACACTAGCTTAAAGAAATATCATCATATGCGCATGTAACTTTTCTATATACTTGGATATTTCTCAGTCTGGATTTATGTCGTGTAATCGTTCACAGATGGATGTGATGGCTCATAGTGTGTGCACTGTGACCTTATTACTCTCTGTCGATTTAAAGGGTCGATGCCCAGACGATGTTGTTGTAACTATATTAGGTGTAAAGTCTAGTAGTTGTCATGATGGATTTACCTGTAAGCATTTCCTAGAGACACCGTATATACCGAATGTTATGAATGAGATCTAGGATCTTGTGAGTGTTACAAACCCAATTTTTTAAGTTTTACTATTACAATTCTGGCAGTTTCTAAGTAGTTAAAAAGTTTACAGTTTACTATGGTAACCTAAACATTAGTAAAATATATTGAAATATACAAATTACATTCAAAAATATGGAAAAAATTGAATGGCAGGCAAAAATAATTTGTTTTGCGGGCCCTAGTGGCCTTCGGAGCCCAAAATGAGCCATTATGTCAAAAAATTGCAAAAATATAGTTGAAAATGCAATTTCTTTATAGGCATCCTTTAGCAAAAAATGTCTGAAATGAAAAAATAGGATGAATGGGGAAAATAAACTTTTACCCTAAATTAGGGATTTCCCCGCTAAATTTAGTTAGTTATAACTAAATTTGAATTTTCTGCTAAAGTTAGCGGTTCTGCCAAATTCCAAAAGACAAGTTGGGTGTGGGATTCAAACCCGACACCTCTCACTTCTAAGTTGTTTGGTCTATCCATTGTGGCCGCTTGTACAATTGTTAAATAAAATGAACAAATTTGTATTTAAACAAATGTAAAACTGACTAGCCTTTCAAAATGGTGACGTGGTGCATGCTGGGAGTGTTTTTCCACGTGGAAAATGCTAGTTTGAGGAAATTTTAGGGTTTTCTAAACTTAGAAAATTGATCTGCAGTGATTTTGACTCTTTTTTCCTTCCTTACCCACTGCCTTTTCCAATTTCATGGCTTTCATTCACATCATTTTGATAATTTCTCACTGACTTGATTTATTTCATAGGTTATGTGTGGAGAAATTGAATATCACTTCATATTATTTTACCTCCGTTTTTGTTTCCACAGGTTGTTGAGAGGAGGGAGGTTGATAGAAAAATGCTTAAGCTTTGGATGGGAACACAGGTTGCAGGCACTGCGTATAGAATGGAGGTCATCTCGTTTTCAATAGAGAATAAAAGCACTTGACCCAGTAACTGTTTATTTCATATGCTAGACTTTGTACTGATTTAACATGTCACTATTTTGTTGAGATTCAATTTGATATGGCTATTGGGATGCCATTCTATGTTGCCACCTTTTATTGTATGTTGGGTTGACAGTATGAATGTTCTCCACAGTCTTTAGTCACTTTTTAATTAGAGATTTGTGCTTAAATAGGTCAGTATTAGCCGCATAGAGGGATTCAGATGGATTTAGCAGACAGAGGGGTTTTTTTGAGGTGAACGACATTAGAGAAGCTTGGAGGAGCTCAAGGATGTGTGTAGGAGAGCTCGGCTGCACCTGGTTACATGGCTTGGCCACAGTAAAAATAAAAATACTAAAAAATCGTTCTCCAGAGATCGTCCTTTCAACAAGCACAACAAATCATTAACACAACAACTCAAACAAAGAAAACTGGTTAATGCTTTTTGTGTAGGTCTTGTGACTCCAACATAGCTCGGCCTTTGTATGAAGAATTTCTTAGAGCTTTTCAAATGTAGCAGGCTGCTAATATTAGCAGTGAATAAAAACACCTCTAAATTAGAGGTAAAACCCCTGTTGGGGTAAATATATTTTTAAAAAATATCCCAAAAATGATCAAATTCCAGGGAGCAATTTTTCCTGGTGTAGAGGGCACCATGGAAATAACAAATTTCTTTACATTTACCTAGAAAACACACATGAGGTTGTGGGTTTAGAGGGAGATGTGGGAAGTTGCTGGAGGCAACACTGGCTCTCTGGTGTTATAGATTTCTTCTTCCATGAATTCTCCTTCCTCTAAAACCTTCTCCAACCTTTCGAGGAGATTCAATATGCTCTAGTACCAAATGTACGTTGAGAAATAGGGGTGGAAGCATGATTAACTTTATTAATATCAATCAACCAAGATTACAATGGAGTGTTGCAATTCTTATAGGAATTGAATAGCTATGTGTAGACAAAGAAATAGGTTGCACAGGTAAAACTAAACTCAGAAAAGCTTCCAAAATACATCCGAGAAGCACATAAATTGTTATAACAATTATAGCAATTATGCATGTGTAAATAAAAGATAAATTTGGTTTTAAAACCATATAACAACATACAACAATAATATGATTTATAATATAACCATATAACATTATTTTAAATAATCAATTTCTACTATGCATAATTAATTAACCTAATAGAGGATCTACTATAGAACGTCCTAAAAGAAGAAAACCTATCCCAACTTGGTCTCATTTCAAGGTTTCAAAATTTTTGGCCTAAACTTTCTCAGCTCCACGATTGGATCACACAAAGTTGGAGGGAAAATATTAATGGTAATATTGAACTCTACCCTGTGGAAAAACCTATTATATTATTATTTTTGAAACCCTTGAGGAAATAGATTTAATCTTGAATCAATACTAGGTTTGGGGAGAGCATGAACTCATGTTCAAGCCATGATATCCTTCTTTCGACCCTCTATAAGACTCCTTTGATGCCTATCCTTTCAGGATCCATTTTCCAGTACTTCCATTGTAGATTTGGAAAAGATCATGTCTCATTTCCATAGGAGAAACCCTAGGATATTCTGTGAAATTTGACGATAAAACCTTCCACCAAACACATACTACTTATGCTAGAATTTTGGTAGATATTGACACCTCTCAAGCCTTCCCAACATAGATTCACCTACAAATAGGTGACAGGGAGTGGATGCAGAGGATAGACTATGAGGGCTTAGCTTTCAGATTCCAAAGATGTTTCCAAATGGAGCATCTTTCAGATGAATGTGAACATTCCAAGCACAAGGAAAATCCTGCATCGTGGAAGGATTCTCTACTAGATCATTTGACAATCATCCCCCTTTCAGAACATATTGTGGAACCCCTAAAAACTTACTTGCCCATCATGGAAGAGCTTTAGAACACTAAAGCGAAGAAACCTTAAGGATCCTCTCCTCAAGGTGTTGATTTAGAGATATATTGTGATTTGAATACTGAGGGTCACATCCCTATTAATTCATTTGAAGTTGTTCTTCCAATATCAATGGAATATGGATATGAGGAATGGAAGTTTGTGGATAGGAAAAAGAAATGAACTAAATCTAAACCTTCCATTACCTTAGACAGGGCATGAGCCATGCCCCAATCAGTGCTCTCATCACTACATTTCGTCTATAGGCCTTTGGTACTACTTCTTAACAACTGCTAAAGTTGTTGTCTACTAGTTGTTGTCTAGTTGTTTGGTTGTTGGTTTTTGTTTTATTCTTGGTAGAATGGTTTATGTTATTGTGCTGATTTGTTTTATCTCAATTTTGATCTCTACTTGTAATGTTGATTATGTATATTCTATTTTTTTAGTCCTATTGTACAAGGGTATAGTCCCTTTCAAAAATCTATTTGCCAGTATTAAAAAAATAAAAACAAATGGCACCACTTAGTGGGTTTGATTAAGTGTGACCCTTTTTATTATAATTTGAAAAAAATTAATTTTGATTTAGAGATTTAACCAATAATATTGTACATGGGAAATTAAATAAGGATATAAAATAATTAAATTATTATCTAATTTAAATTTATAGTTAAATAACTATATGATGGATTCGGTGTTAGGTTAAACAAAAATAGTGAAATTTACCTAGTTGATATATCTAAATTGAATTAATTAAAACCATAGAAGAAGATATATATCCAAAATGATTGTGGAAATAAATTAATAATATTTCATTATTAATTCAGTTATGAGTACTGTTGGTACCCAAATTGAATATCCCTCACAAAGCTAAGCAACATCTCGATTTTGACAGGAATCTTAGAGGAAAGCAGTGTATGTTATATATCATTTTGTATCCAGGGAGGGAAATGATGCTTGCTCTTTGTCACTAACATGTGGAGAAATGGATAGCACCCTTAACAGGATTTGACCTATCCTCACTACTTTATGGTTGTGCCTTTCAACTAGTGTGAGAGGACCATTTTGTAGCCTGTTGTTTTCAGAGGAGATGGAGATGTCCTTTTTTGTAAATTTCTGAAAAAGACCTTGAAGAAAACATGATCAATACAGAAAAATCTAACTCTCACGAGTTGTCACTGTAGATAATGGGGATATTTTCTAAGAAAAGCTTAGGCTACTAAAGACAATGAAAACATGATTGCTTCTGCATGTTTTGATAACATAAATAATGCATTTGTACACCCAAAGGACACACATGGGTAGTATGGGTATGATTGGTTGTTTTTGAATGAATTTTGGTGGGGGGTGACACAGAGTGGATTTTTACTCGCCAAATCTATGAGAGATTTTATAAAATGGAAGGCTTGACCAACAGAATGCTTCAGAACAGCTAGAATGTTCCTTTAACCAGAAGGCGTGCTTTAATGGAGGCCTAGATCACCACGTTTTCAGACAAACTTTAAGGATCCAAAATGAAGGCTCAAATTGTAAAACTTAATTAAACACTATCAACCTCTATTTTATCATGCCTAAGAAGCCCTGAAAAGGATAACGAAGAATCTTAATCATCGTGCTAGGAGAACAGTGATTTTAAACTTGTTTATTTCACTCTCAAATGAAAGATATTCTTAAAAATTAAATTACAAGTGCCACCAAACTATCACAAAGCTAAGATATTGTGTGATTCATAGAGATTTCAATGTAATATTGCAATGGGAATAAGAAAAACTATTTTTATACATTCAGAAATAAAGAAGACACAACTTTGCTCAAAATCGACACAGATTTACTCAAACTTGATTAAATTTATCAGTAGGGGAAAGTTTCTAGAACCATCTTAGAGCTTGTCAATGGCTTTACACTCACAACCACCTTGACATGATCAAATTTAACACAGAAAAATAAATAGGTTCCTCGGATAGTTTCTCAGAAAATATGGGCTCTGTCAAACATTTTCCTCTTAGGAGTTAGCTCCCAACCTCTAACACTCCAACCCGTTGCATGAAAAATTCATGAAATTTATAACACTTCATTTGCAATAGATTTTTCCACCCAAAACAAGAAAAATTCAAAGCACCATTGCATATTATGACCTTGATTGTGACTCCCAGAATCGGATTTGGATAAAAAATTTCACGTGTTAAGAGGGAAAATCTCTCCAATGATTTCCATCATTCAATTCATCACCTGGTAAGTCATTCTTCATCTCACATGCCAACTACTTCCTCCTTCAATCTGTCAAATCTGGCTCTTTACGTGCCAAGGAAGGAAAAAAAACAAAATCATATTGATGCCAATAGTCAGATCGTATATTAATGGTAAAAGATGTTTTTAGATTTTTTCCCATGAAAATGAGATATCAATAGGTCTCTTGCATGCCAAGGAAAGAAAAGTCAAGTCGATTCTGACAGCCAGATTACATATTTAATGGTGAAATACATTTTCAAACCCTCCCCACCAAAATAGGATACCAAATAAATGTTCCTCTTCATTTGGCATGCAGGAGACTCCAAGAAATGAAAAAAACCATAAAAATTCACATCCCTAAGAGCTTTGGAGAAGAAATAGTGGAAAATCATATACAAACGAACAATTATCATTGATCTCTCTTTTGAATCCGGACCATCCATGTGGGAGATATGAGTTAAGACGGGCCTGGGGGTTCCCTTTTACTTTTTACACCTTTTGGAAAAAAATGCAAAATTTCTCAATTTTCTCGGTCCCTCTGCATTTAAAATATGGGCTTGACATGTGTCCCAATGTAGGTCCCAAAGGAACCATGGCTAAATTCTGCTATTTCAACTCTTACTTGGAAAAAGGAATTTTTTCCAAATTTTCCTGCACCTCCACCGTTGACTGAAGCAAATTTTGACTATTCTATGTTGGGCTTGCAGGTCATTTTGATGATTTTAATATTTCAAATAACAAGGGGAAAAATTCCAAGTTTCCCCCGATGGCCTACCTCCCTGCCTCTTGCCTTTTCAAACCGCCACATGTCTCAATGACACATCTTGAGATGGTCCCTAAGAGAAGAGACCATGAATGAGCATGGGGTCACCACGTTTCTTATTCTAGCAGCATCTATTAAAAAGCTTGAGAGTCTAGTGGAAGGCGCCATGTGTCCAAGGTCCAAGACAATCTTCTCTAGCTGTTGAAAACTCTAAGAAAAAATCAGAGCAAGCAGAAACCTCTCTGCATCCTCTTGGCACTTCTTCAAAAGAAAACTCAAAGGCTGGTCCCCAAACATGCATGGTCCCTGCACGTGTCTTTATGGCACAAATTTAAGATGGTCCCCGAAATTGGAGACCCTAAATGAGCATGGGCTCACCACCAAGCCTTAGAAAATTTCATTACCAATTTTAAGTCCCAAATAGAGCCAACGAAAAACCTCCACATGTCCCTCTGTTGCAATTGTTAAGATACGACCTTGAGACAGATCTTCAAATGAGGGGCAGCCCACCTCATGTCCATGGCTTGGAAAAACTATATCATTTGCATGAAATTTTTTTCCAATTTTGGGTAAGGCATCGAAATCCTCCACATGTCCTCCCGGCGGAACTCCAAGACCAAATAAAAAGGTGAGTCTTCAAACGAGTGCTATTCCTCCACGTGGACAAGTTTTGGTTGAAACAATCCATAAAGTTTTAGAGTCCCCCGCTAAGCCGTATCGAACCAAAAAAGGCCACGCTGCCACCGATATAGAGAAGTAATTTTGACGGGAACAACACACCTGTCAAACCGTAAAAAAATAGGGACACCACCATTTGAGCCTGGAGATGAAATTTTCTTCAAGGACAGAGATTTTGGAGATGTTGTAAGGTTTGAACATGACCCTCTGAGCTATATACATTCACATTTCTTCGAGTACCTGGGACAAAATGACAGGGACAACAACACACGACCGATGGAAACAGAAAGGAAGGAACATCCCGAGTCTTACGCCTAACTGACAGGCACCTTTAGATGGATAGAGGAACAAATTAAAAGATTCTAAGATTTTAAGTTACTTTCAAAAAAGGATTAATTAATCATGGCAACCCAATGGAGGACAAAATTTTCAAGCACCACCACGGGGAGACACAAAACATGACAGAGGCTACAAACTGAGGGATTTTAATGGAAAACGGGGTGAGATTAATTCGAGAACCAACATCGGCTCTGACTTGGAGATGGTCACTCCTGTGAGTGGCACAAGAACCAAATGACAGACCAAATGCCAAAAATCATTGATTGGGAAAAGGATTTAGCTTACAAAGTAGAAAACCAGGACCAACTCCTAAAAACGAACCAAGGAACTAGCAAAACCAAGTCACCAAGGACCAGAACGAGCAAAAACACAAAAGACAGAAAACAACCAATGAACTATACACTGTACAAATGATGCTCAAATCAATCAAGGAAATGTTTCAAGTGCCTAACTTTAACAGGTAATTCGAGAAATTCACCATCCAAGTCCTTCAAGAAGAAGGTATGCTCACCAATCTGAATGTAAATGGAGTAAAGGCCCATCCATAGTGCATCAAATTTACCATGATTTCCCTTGTCTTCATGTCTATTATCCCACAATAGCACAATATCTCCAATTCTGAAAGCTCTGGGTGTGACCTTATTGTCCAATAAATTCTTCATTTTTTCTCTAAACTTCACATGCCTTTGGTGAGATTCTCTCCTTTCTTCATCATGTTCAACAATCTGGTTAATGTGAGCCTCATATATACTAAATTTTTGATCTTTAAGTTGTTGAATGAATTGATATGAGGATAATTTCAAATGCAGGGGTAGCAGAGCCTGAGTTCCATATACTAGTTCAAATGGACTAAATTTCCAGTAGCTCTTTTAACAGTAATTCAATCAGCCCTAACAACAAACTTCAACTGCTCACCCTATTTCCTTTTGTTTAACTCCAAGATTCTCCTGATGATTTTTAATTGATGTTTGTTGCTAGAATATTCTTGTCCATTTCCTTGGGGGTTATAATTGGAGCCATATGTCAAAATTATCCCATATTCGTTACACATTTCCACCAAAGGTTTAGCTCTAAACCTCATGGCATTGTCAACAACAATTTTAACTGGCACTCCAAATTTGCAAATAATATGGTTTAGTACGAAGTCCATGACAATTTGGTGTTTTGTTCTTTTGGTGGGGATTGCCTCCACCCACTTAGTGAAGTAATTAGTTGCTATAGGAATCCACTTATGGCCAGCACTTGAAGGGTCTGAAATCTCACCATGAAATCCATTAACCATTGCGTGAACAAGGCTTTAATTGATACAAACTACAAAGGAGGGGGTCCTGAAGCTTTCAGTCTTCAAGAAAAACACTAGCAACTCTCACATATTCTGACCAACAAAATTGTATCCTTGAAAAGAGTTGGCCACTAATAACCAACACTCAAGGTCTTGTGTGATGTGAATCTTCCAGCAAAATGCCCCCCACAAACTCCTCCATGGATATCAACAATTATCTTGGGGGCTTCACCTTTAGTAATACACCTTAAGAGGACTCCCTCAGGGTTTTCCTAAGCTAACCAAAAATCAGTAATGACATATTTCTGGGAAGCCAACTTAAGAGCTCATTTCTGATTTTTACTCAAATACTCATTGCAGTATAGATGTCTGAGATAAAATATTATATCTTTGTACCATTCAGAACTCACCAACTTTTCAAGTACATCCACCCTTCCTTATTTTACCTCATTCACCTCAATAGCTTATAGGTTTATCTCAGCCATAACTGTAGCTAAGCCCAAACCTCTTACAAATTTTGTGGTTTAGATATCCATGTCATACTCCTATAACTTGTTCACCCATCTACATATTTTTCTTGAGACCTCCATCTTTGATAAGACATATTTCACCATGGTTTGGGGAACATAAGCTACAAATTTAGAGCTCAGAATATAAGGTTTGAAAACCTTTGTTTCTTTTACCAAAGAAAATGCATGCTTCTCCATAACGGTGTACTTCAACGTAGCCCCTTGCAATGCCTTACTGAAAAAGGAAATTGGTCTCTCAACCTCTTCATCATCCTTCTGCAACAAGACAGATGTAATAGTGTTCTCGAAATTAGAAGAAAACATTTGAAAAGGCTTCTTGTAATCTGGAGCTGCTAAAATAGGGGCATGCTTTAATGCTTCCTTGATCACATTGAAAGTCTGATTGGCAACCTCTTCCCATTTGTCTACTTTGTCCTTTCTAGCATGCAAGTAATTGGAATGGTCAACTTAGTAAATTTTGATATGAATATTCTAATAAAATTTATTTTCCCAAAGAAGGATTGAATTCCTTTCTTGGTTCTTGGAATTGGGACCTTGTTCATGGCCTCTACCCTCTCAGGATCAATCATGACACCATCCTTTGATACAATGTGACAAAGAAACTTGGCCTTCTGCACTTCAAAATGGCATTTCTTTAGATTGAGTGACATTCCATACTCTCTGCATATTATCAAAATATTTTCTAAATGTTACATGTGATCAATTCTCTTCTTGGAGAAAAATGTCACATCACCCTGATACACAAGAATGAAGTCATTTATATATCCAGATAATGCTACATCCATTACTATCTTAAACATATCTCTAGCATTCATCAGACCAAATGGCATCCTCATATACACATAGCTACCCCATGGAGTAGTGAAAGAAGTTTTTATTCTCTTTGATTGCTTCATAACCACCTGGTTATACCTAGATAAACCATCCAAACTAGAAAGCATCTCAGAACCAGTCACTAATTGCAACATGTCATCCATGTTTGGCAAAGGATAATTATCCTTCATTGATGTTCTATTTAGATTTTGAAAATCCACACATAGCCTAATATCACCATTCTTTTTCTAACTGGCACTAAGTTCGCAACCCAAGAAGAATACCTTGTTGGTTGAATGATCCCTCCATCTCTTAGATTTTTTAATTAATATTGCATCTTCACAGAGAGGAGTGGATTAATTGGCCTCTGCTTTTGTCTGAATGGTTTTGCATTAGGCTCCATAGGAATTTCATGCTGAAATAGATCCTCTCTATATGCCTTCAACTTTGAATATGACCATTCCAAGCAGTCTTGACACTTATTCAGCAATTAGACGTAGGACTATTTTTCCTCCATGTTCAGATTACTTCCTAACCATATCTTCCTTGGTTTCTCCTCTATACCTAGGTCATGCTCTTCAAAATCCCTTGAGGTTTTTATATGCCTCTTAATAATGCAATCATCATTATCAAAGTTTGATTCAAGAGCTATCAGTCCTCTATGGATGGTATTAGTTTTTAGTTGAATAATATCCTCGCCAAACAAAGTTTTTTACCCTCTGTTGCACATAACATTGGCTTCCAATCAATACACTGATAAAAAAATCCCCTTTATTATGCATAAATATTTTGACCTAAGCATTATCATCAAAAATTTACTAATGTTTAATGTTGTTAGGGACAAATTACCTTGTTAACACTTCAACATCATACTCAAAATATGGGTATGTGGCACAACTATCAAACCAAGATCCCAACACTGCATGCTTTTCTATCATAACATTGAACTTCATATCATGTTGCATAATGTTAAATGAATCAAACATCTCAATCAAGCCCCAGACTACATGCTTGTAGTGTTTCATCCTTTGATTTTTTGTAGCATACAGTTTTCTGATCTACTTAACAATTAGTTTTGAATCTCCCTTAACAATGATGTCTTTAGCATAGTATTTCCAATCAATTCTCAAACCTAAAAACAATGCCTCATACTCAACAATGTTTTTAGTACACTCAAAGTTTAGTTTTAAAGAAAAAACAAACTCCTCCAAGCTTAGATAAATTAGAACTACACGAGCGTCATTTCCAAATTTCAAGAAAGCTCCATCAAACAATAGATTCCATGGAGAACGTACTTGTCCAAGATTCTTACATTGATTCATTTTGTTCTCTTTCCCATAAACAAACCCAATAAAGTTATCAACATCAAAACTTGTGTATAACACTTCATAAGATGCATTATTCGGGATCTCAATGAGGTGCAACGTCTTCTTTTCCCCATACAACTTGACAAGGCTACCCTCAATCAGGATTTTGGCATAGGAAATATCCATTTGAGCACTCCCATCAACACTTGCAGCCCATTTTCTAGACAACAACATACCCCACTTGGCTGGGAAATCAACAATAACAACATCAAGTTTCAAGTTCCTTCCTGGATATGTTCTAAGTTTTACCACCAAACCTTTCACAAATCCCACCACTAGTACCTCTCTAGAATCCATGGTAGTGCACTTCCCATATGTTGTTTTTACTTTCATCTTTAATTCATTCATGAATTCCTGAGGCATAACATTACACGATGCCCCTGAATTAAACATATAGTTGTGCAACAATCTATCCTTAATGATTAGAGTGGTAAAGAATGGATCCACATTTAGCTAATATTCTACCAGGGATGTTCCCAAATAAACCTCAAGTGGTTCATCTAGCTCTTCCGATGCTATTGGTGCTTCTAGTTCTTTAATGATTGGAGGATTCTCCATAATGTTTACATTTTTTCCTAGGGTACTCTTCTCCTATTTCAATCCAAAATACTCCAATTCCCTCTTCTTGTACTCAAGAATCCTGATTCGTTCAACCAGTGGAACACTAACTTTGATTTGACTCAAGACTTGGGCAATGTCATATGGAGAAAAATTTGGCAAGACAACATTAAAAGGAGATAGAAAAACTCATCAGATAGCACTAGGTTTTTGACAGTTTGAGCGTGAGGATAAGTATGAATTTTGTTTGGGATAGCAAGGCATTTGGAAGGTGTATCTTTCTTAGGAACCTCTTTAGGAATATTTGAGAGCAATGGGGCTTTAGGTTTGGCTTGAGGCCCTACTCCTTTCACAACTCTACTCCTAGTATTATAATCCTTTTCTTGAGTAACAACAATGTTCATCAATAATTGCTTATCCTCCTCAGATGGGTTTCCTCCATCATACTTCTTTATCATTAAAGCTCTTAAATATTCAAACTCATTACTGGGAAATTCAAAAGCTTGTACAGTATCTACTTCTAAAGTATGAGAGGGAGGAATAAAAGGTACCCGATTAATGCAATCTCAAAAATCAGCAGCATTTCTAGCACTTATCACCTCAGTTGAAGTTACTCCTTACTACGAGCCTATAGAGCACTCCATCATGCAAGCACCATCATATGTGTTAGCATCATCAGCTTCCTCTTCTTCTTGTTGATCTACTTCACATGGAGTATGGGGCATAAAACACCTCTCACACCACTCAATTACATTTGTTTCTTCAACAACAACAACTCAGGCTGTCAAAGGATCAGGAACCATTCTCTTTTCCCTAGTTTGGGAATTTCTATTCATAGATCCCATGGGTCCCTTTCCTCTTTCATCATATCTCTGCTCATTTCTAGGGTGATTGGTAAATCTATCTTGGCCTTGTTGCTTGTGCTGACCTTATGAACTCTACCTAATCCCTTTCTTTGCCTGAGCTAATTTGTATGAGATTTCTTTAACAGCCCCTTCTAGAGTTTTAAAAACCTCCTCAAAATCAACATCCTTTCTTGCTTCAGTTCTTTCTGGATTAACCAGCTTCACACCTTCCCTCCTAGGAGGTTTTCCAATTGCTTTGATGTTGTTCTCAATTTGTAGAACCATAGTAAAGCCCTGTCTCAGATTGGTAGAGTTTTTTTCCCTTAAGTAGTAAGTAGCTTTCTTATTAAATGCATCATAATACTTTATCTGACAAGATTCATCACATGTCCTTAAACTTATAGGAAATTTCCTAAAAATCTTATTGAATCTAGTGTTGAATTCATGCACTGACTTGGGGTTCTTTTTTATATTCTCAAATTCTAACAGAAGAAACCTAGGATCTATTCTGTCACCATAATGTAATCTAAATGCATTATTCATCTCGGTCCAAGAATCAATGGAATTATCTGGTAGAGCTTTATACCACTCCCTTGCATCTTCCTTCAAAGTATGGATAAATAATTTGATATATACATCTTCAAATTCAATATCAAAGTCTTCCATCATGTTGATAAAGAGATTTAGATGCTGATCACCAGTTATAACATTATTTCCTTCAAATTTTGGTAGTTTATTTCTTACATCTTGGGGAGCTGCATTTGGATAACCATCCATCCCTCTTAAACTTATAGGACCATAGGTATTTACAGCAAAAGGAGGTCTATGTGGGGGATGGGCCATGTTGTTTTGAGGGTAATCAAACTAATAAGGGATGAAGGGTATTTGAAACATAGGAGTATAACTTCCAAAATGGATATCCTCTAAAGGCTCTGTCTCCTAGAAAACCCTATCAACTTTGGAAAAAACAGGAGAAAAATTAGAAGTAAACTTTTCAAATTCAAATGAAGGCCCCTCTCCAAATGGAGAATTTAATTCCACAAAAATACTACCTAATTCAGAATCACTTAAATGGAAATCTTCAATGATAGGTTGATCACCTTCATCAAAAGAGACCTCTTTTCTTGACTGCTGATCTCCAACAACTCTCCAGGTTCTTCTTCCTTCTGAATTTTTCTTTCCTAACTCTAAAAATAATGTCTTAGTAAGATGCCTAGTGAAGAAAGACCTTATTCCTTCCAAATTTGCAAATTTTAGTAACATAATAACTTAACAGAGGTTAAGACACTAGTAATTATAAAAAATTAGATCAACACGGAGTCGCCACTAAGTATTTCCACCTTATTTGTGAAAATTTACTAAAATATGATCTGTCAAATGTCTGTTAACACTAGAAACTAAAAATAGAAATATCTGACCTTCCTTTACCAAGATTTATGAAACTTAGTGCAACAACTGTAGAAGCTAGAAATATTACACATAGCATTCGTAACTTTGAACACTTCTTACAGGCCTAAACACAGGATGATGTTTGACACAAGGTACTAACACTTAGAGCATATAAGAAATGTTTACCAGGGCCTGAGCATGAACTTAAATCACAATGTCCCCTATAACGGCGCCAGAATGGTGTTGTTGACAGTCCAAATGGATAGGAACTTGTAATAAATAAACAAATCAATCTTGGCCACATAAATCAGGGCCCCTAAAATGTAAATAAGATCCCTGGAAGCAGTGCTAGAACAATGTTATTGACGGGCCAAATGGATATGAACCAGTAATAAATCAACAAATGAGTCTCAACCATGTAAATTAGTTCCTTGGAAACGTAAATCAGATCCCCGGTAACAATGCCAGAATGGTTTTGTTGACGTTCCAAATGGATACAAACAGGTAATAAATCAACAAATCAGTCTCAGCCATGAAAATCAGGTCCCCAACAACGTAAATAAGATCCTTGGTAATGGCACCAGAATGGTGTTGATACCCAAATTGATTCTCCCTTAGAAGGCTAAGAAACATCACGGTTTTGACATGAAGATTAGAGGAAAGCAGTGCACGTTATGTGTCATTTTGTAGCTGGGGAGGGAAATGCAGCTTCCTATTTGTCACTCAGATGTGGAGAAATGGGTAGCACCCTTAATAGGATTTGACCTATCCTCACTACTTTATGGTTGTGCCTTTAAACCAGGGTGAGAGGACCCTTTTGTTGCTTGTTGTTGGTGGAGGAGATTGAGATGTCCTTTTTTGTAAATTTGTTAAAAATACCTTGAAGAAAACATGATCAATACATCAAAATCTAACTCTCACGAGTTGTCACCCTAGATAATGGAGACATTTTCTAAACAAGGCTCAGGCTACTAAAGACAATGAAAACTTTATTTCTTCTGCATGTTTTGGTAACAGAAATTATGCATTTGTACACACAGGGGTAGTATGGGTATGATTGGTTGTTTTTAAATGAATTTTGGTGGGAGGTGAGGCAGAGTGGATTTTGACTCGCCAGATCTATGAGATATTTTACAAAATGGAAGGCTTGACCAACAGAATGCTTCATAACATCTAGAAAGTTCCTTTAACTAGAAGGTGTGCTTCAATGGAGGCCCAGATCAGCACATTTTCACAAAAACTTTAAGGACCCAAAATTAAGGATCAAATTGAATAACTTAATTAAACACTATTAAACTATTTTTTATCACGCCTAAGGTACCCTCAAAGGATAACATACAATATTAATCATCATGCTAGGAGTACAGTGATTTTAAACTTGTTTATTTCACTATCAAATGAAAGATCTTCTGAAAAATGAAATTGCAAGTGCAACTAAACTATCACAAAGCTAAGATCTTGTGTGATTCATAGATATTTCAATGTAAGATTGCAATGGGAACAAGAAAAACTTTTTGCAGACATTCAGAAATAAAGAAAACACAAGTTTGCTAAAAACCGACACAGATTTACTCAAATTTGATTAAATTTACTAGCAAGGGAAAGTTTCTAGAAAAATCTCAGAGATTTTCAATGTTTGTACTCTCGCAACCACCTTGACATGATTAAATTTAACACAAGAGAAATAAATAGGTTCTTCAGATAGTTTCTCAGAAAAGATGGGCTCTGTGAAAAAATTTCCTCTAAGGAGTTAGCTCCCGACCTCTAACACTCTAACCAGTTACATGAAAAATTCATGTTATTTATAACACTTCATTCACAATAGAGTTTACTCCCAAAACTAGAAACATTTAAAGCACCATTGCGTATTACGACCTTTATTGTGACTCCCAGAATCAGATTTGTAAAAAAGTTGTCAGGTGTGGAGAGGGAAAATATCTCCAAATATTTCCAACATTCAATTCATCACCTGGTAAGTTGTTCTTCATCTCACACACCAACTAATTCCTCCTCCAATATGTTAAATTTCACTCTTTGCATGCCAAGGAAGGAAAAACTGGAAAATAAAATCGAGGCCAATAGTCAGATCACATCTTAATCGTAAAAGACATTTTAAGATTTTTTCCACCAAACTTCAAGATATCAACAAGGTCTCTTGCATGCCAAGGAAATAAAAATCAGGTTGAATCCGACAGTCATATTATATATTTAATTTTGAAAGACGTTTTCAAACCCTCCCCACCAAACCAGGATTCAAAATTATGTTCCTCTTCATTTTCCATGTAGGAGACTCCAAGAAATGATAAAAAACCATAAAAAATTACATTCCCAGGAGCTTTAGAGTAGAAATGGCAGAATATCAGATATAGATGCATAGTTGTCGTTGATATCTCCTTTTCAATCTGGATCATCCACATGTGGGATATCTAAGTTAAGATGGGCCTACCAGTTTTTTTTTACTTTTTACACCTTTTGGAAAAAATGCAAAATTTCTCAATTTGTACTACCCCTCCACCTTTGAAAAATGTGCTTGACATGTGTCCCAATGTGGGTCCTAAAGGAACCGTGGCTAAATTCTGCTATTTCACCTCTTGTTTTTGGGAAAAATGCCATTTTTCCAAAATTTTCCCCATAGTTCCGCACCTCCACCATTGAATGGAGCAAATTTTGACTATTCTCTATCGGGATTGCAGGTCATTTTGATTATTTTATTCTTTCAAATAATAAGGGGAAAAAATCCCAAGTTGCCCCTGATGGCCCGCCTCCCCTCCTCTTGACTTTTCAAACAACCACGCATCTCAATGGCGCATCTTGAGATGGTCCCTAAGAGAAAAGACCCTAAATGAGAGCACCGTCACCAGGTGTCTTAGTCTGGTAGTGTCTATTAAAAATATTAAGATTCCAGCAAAAGGTGCTATGTGTCAAAGGTACGAGATAGTCTTCTCTAGCCATTGAAAAGTCTAAGAAAAAAGCAGAGTGAGCGGAAATCTCTAAGCATCTTCCTGTCACTTCAAAAAAAAAAATCAAAGGCTAGTCCCCAAACATGTGCGGTCCCTCCTTGTGTCTTTATGGCACAACTTCAATATGTTCCCCAAAATTAGAGACCCTGATTGAGCGTGGGCTCACTACATGTCCCAAGCCTTACAAAATTTCTTTGAAAAATTTAAGTCCCCAACAGAGCCAGAAGAAACATCCGCTTGTCCCTCTATCATAATTGTTAACGTGGGACCCTGAGACAGATCTTCAAATGAGTTCCAGCCCACAACGTGTCCATGGCCCACCAAAACTATATCAGTTGCATGAAAACTTTTTCTAAGTATGGGAAAGGCAGTAGAATCCTCCACGTGTCCTCCTGGCGCAACTCCAAGGCCAAAAAAAAAGGTGAGTCTTCAAATGAGCGTTGTTCCTCCACATGGATAAGTTTTGGGTTGAAACAATCCACAAATTTTTAGAGTCCTCCACCAAGCCACATCCAACCAAAAAGGGCCACGTTACAACAGATGTAGAGAAGTAATTTTGATGGGAACAACGCACCCGTCAAATCATAAAAAAGTAGAAACACCATCGTTTGAGCCCGGAGATGAAATTTTCTTCAAAAACAAAAAATTTAGAGATTTTGTAAGGTTCACACATAACCCTCTGAGCTATATCCATTCACATTTCTTCAAGTACTTGGGAAAAAATGGTAGGGACAACAACACATGACTGAGGGAAATGAAAAGGAAGGAACAACCTGAGTCTTACGCCCAACTGACAGGTACCTTCAGATGGACAGAGGAAAAAATCAACAGATTCTGGGATTTTAAGTGATCTTTGACCAAGGAGAAATTAATCATGGAAACCCAATGGAGGACAGAATTTTCCAGAACCACCATGGGGAGACACAAAACATGACAGAGTCCGCAAACTGAGGGATTTTAATGGAAAATGGGTTGATACTAATTCGAGCACCAATAATTACTTTGCAAATATGTGGAATTAATTAAATGTAATTAAAGTGTATTGAATTAGTACCTTTAAATAAAATCAATTTTTTTTCCCAAATTAGTTAATGGAGTTGAGATGGTTTTAGTGCATCAAATTTGTGGGTGTTACACTTGGTATCAAAGTCATGGGTTCAACACTTGGACCCTGGGCCAATATGAAGCACAACAATCAAACATAAGACAACCTACATCTAGAAAACACAACATTGCTGGATATTGTAAAACATAAAAAATCAGTAAATTGAACAAATCTAGTTAATGATGAATTAACTCTCACCTTGATCTATGCAGGAGGTCCAAACCAGCCAAGGAGTTCTTGCATGATGAGCTAGATATACCGCCCCTAGAGCAAGTGGTCACCTCTATACTGTTGTATATTTTATAGACCTTACAGGAGGGCACTGTCACTATACATGAAGGATCAGTAGGTGACGACCTAGCTGGGAGAATAATGTAGTGCCCACTCCTCTTTGACACTGTTTCATTTTGATATTGATACTATTGAACTGATATTTAGAGATTTTTATTATGATACTTTGATCGATAGATGATGGATTTCACTGATATTTGGACTAATGACATTATGATGTTTAGGTTTTGTTAGGATTTACTAGATAGTGATGTTAAACACTTCAATATATGTTTATTTTCAAGATGTGGATTTTATACTGACACGTTATGTTTTGGGATGTCTTGAGTAGAATTGTAATCTTATGGATGTTAGGGTTAGACTTTGATATATTGATGGATAATATAATTACTAATGTCAGATGATGAATATTGATTTTATATGTATATTTTCTCAATGTTGTTAATATAGACGAAAGGCCAGAGAGGTATTTTCTTATGTGCGGGACTTTTATCACATACATCGAAGGGGATAGGGGACCAACCACGGAAGGATCTTAGGTGTTGAGCAACGAGGCCAAATTTGAAAGCTTGTGTAATGTTGTTTAGTTTGGTATTTTGCATGCTTAGCTTTAGGTCTCCCATGGGGGGTGACTTCACATGTGTTTCCAAGGGGTTAATTAATGTGTTCTATTTATTTAATTTATGTATGTGCTTTATCCATATTTTATGTATTTAAAACTTAATTTTTTTGTCACATTATTAGCATGTTGTAAATGTGTCTTAATTGAGTTAAAATTCTTCTTATTGGGTTAACTAACATTGCGATGTGACAAATAGTTATGATGAGGTTTGGTGGTCCTTGTTGTAAGTAAAATTCATGTTGAATTGTGAGTGTTTTACTCCACCCCAACTTAAAATTTTGGATTTTAAGTTGGGGGGGAATTTTTGGAGGCTTGTAGGACAAGCAAGGCTTGTCCTATGCCTCTTAAATTTACCCAAAAATCCTACCTATCGGTTGGGAAGCTTATTTTTGACTTTTTTTAATCAATTTTTGAGTGTACAAGACATAAAATTATTTCACTTTCTTTCTACCCCAATTTATTGTGTCCTTTGAAAGCATGGTGTGCAAGTTTGTGAGCCCTGTGGGTTTCCAAAGTCCTTTCTCTATTTAGTTTGAGCCTCAAACCTTTGTAGTATTGTGAATGTGTAAACTAGTTGGATATGTTATCTTGGTTGAGTTGATTGTCTTGTGTGTAAGTTTTTTTGTGAATCCATTTTGTTGAAAGTTGTCATTATTGTTGTAGACCCCTCAAGGTTATTTGGTTGGGGCTCGGGGATAATTAAGACGATGCCTTATCCGCTTAATGGATTTAAGGTTGGAAAGAGTGTTGCCTACTCCCACTTCCTTTTTTTTCGATCCCATTGTGAAGATTGAATAAAGAAAGTTTTGGAGCTACCATTTTGGAGAGGACATGCATATTTAAGACTTGAAATTTGGCTTTTCTGATAGATTTGTTGTAATTATGTTCATTTTCCTTATATCCTTTCCACTTGAGTGGATGATTGTAATTTGTAAGCTTGTGAGAAATTTGTTGTATTATACCTGAAAACCCTTTTTATCTTGTGGACTCTTTTAAGAGTGTGGATTGAGAAAATCATAACTTCAAATGTGTTAGTTTTGTGAAAAGAAGTATCAAATTTTACCTTGTTTTGATGAAAAGGGAAGGTTTGAAATAATTCAAACATGCTAATGCATCAATCTATTAATGACAGTTATTCTATTATTGTAAATTTTTATAGGCTTCATTTTACAGAAATAAGTATCTTGTCGGTTTGCAATTGCTTGTGAATTGGAATGGTTATTATTTTTTCTCCTTAAATGAAAGTAAGTTGAATAATTTAAACTACAAATGTATTATGAAACTAGTAGAAAGAAATTAGTTGTTAAAACCATTAGATTAAACGAAAGCATACCACCTTCTACAAACAATTTATACAATGAGTTGTAGAAGAATTTCTTTCATTCTCCCAATTTTACCTTAGAATATTTTTTAAAAAAGGGGGGATTCATTTAATTTTGCAAGTGAATAATTAACATATACTCATTCTTTCTTATATGAAAATAAGGATTAAGACAAATAAATAAATAAAATGTTTATTTTATCTAACAAATATCCTATATGGTTATATTATCAACTTAACTATTAACATTCAATATCTACAAATTTTATTATACAGTACCCCATTTTATTATCAATAAATACATGTGATTACATTTATAATGTAATATGATTTCCATATTCAAAATAAATACTAAGATTAATATATTTATAATGGGTATAGGTCGAGCCCCCATAAACATATTTATATATACATATGTGTGTAATATATATATATGTGGGTTATTATATATATATAAAAGATATACTGTGAATATATATATATATATATATGAGGCATATATATGTATATATATACATACATATGTATATATGCATATATGTATATATATGCATATATATATACATACATACATATATATATATATATGTATATATATATATATATATATGTATATATATATGTACATAATATGTATATATATATATGTATATATATATATGTATGTATATATATATATATATATATATATATATATATATATATATATATATATATATATATATATATATATATATATATACATATGTATGTATATATGTATACCTTTATATACATACATACATTATAAGTATATGGGTAAATATATATATATACATATATATACACACACATATATATACATTAGGAGTTCTCATATTTTACCCAAACCAAGTCTTTGTGTATATATACCTGTGAAAGAGAAGAAAATAAATGTAACCCATACTATAAAAATATGTAGATCTTTTGACAAATGAAATATACCCAAATGGGTATTTTTATTGGAAACAAAGCTTATAGACAACTAACAAGAAATTACAAACCCTAGAATAGGGTATAATAGACAATGAAAGTTGTAAAAATCATAAAATGGAATAGAGTTGGTGTGTGTGTATCCATCCCGAAGGCTTGACCTTCTCTTCAAAAATCCATGACTTTCTCCTCTTCCATCTCTCTTTAACCACAGCAAAAACAAAAATTGATGAAGACAATGATGTACAATATGAGCACCATGAATAAAAGCATTCAATAAGATTTTTTGAGGACTATCAATGGATATCTTATCTCAAAAAGAAAGTCTAGAATCGTCGGAAAGATACAAGAGCCAGGAGCTGGCTCCTTCCCAAAAGATGCAAGCCACATGCAAAATTAGCTTGAGATAATCATTTGCTAACATGCGATGATCAGCATGTGCACGAGGCCTCTTATGTCGTTTGACAATTAACCTCAAGCATCTGCTGCTCATCCAATCTAGCCTTCTCTGGATTGCAATGTCAGGAGATACATAAAACCATTTTTCCTAGGGAAATTTATCGTAGGCACTCTCTTACCACTAATTAATGTTTATAAGAAAGTATATTTATTTTTTGAAAAAAATTGTGAACGCGTTTTGATGTAGATCAAATCTGCGCATATCATTTGTAGTGCACTTGAACATTAATGCCCAGTCTCGCCATTGACACTACTACAAGTAACAATACTCTGTTATCTGGTTAATTTATGACATTATTAAAAACGTTAAATAGCCAATTCAAATTCAAAGGATAGGCATTTAATCAAATTTTTTATTTAATATTATTATTTAAGTAATTTATTTACAACCATTTGAAACCAAAGGTTAATCTTATCGTCGCTTTCATTTCCTTTAACAATAAAAAATTATTCCATAATTTTTTTATTATAACCTTTGTTTTATTTTGGGTTTCATGTACAAATTTTTGTGGTCGTTATAGATACAAAGCCATCACATGAGGCCCAACACCCTCCATGACATAGTGAGGAGCATAGAGAGGATAAATCCCATTTGGACTCAGCTAGATGAGTATCACCTAAGAGAGGACATAGAGATAGGTCTACAGGGAAAAGGGAGAGATATAAGATCCCTAGACAGAGAGACAGTCGTGAGAAGAGACGAAGAGGTAGACATACAACAACAACTAATCACATTCAAGTTATCCTGAACCTTCATTCATCTCAGTATGTTGGTGATATAGGGGGATTTCAGGATACAAATAGGGAGCCATCACGTGAGGCCCAACATCCTCTGCGACATAGTGAGGAGTATAGGGAGGAGAACTTGCATGTGGATTCGGCTAGATGAGATTCAACCCAGAGAGGACATAGAGATAGGTATATAGGACATAGGGAGATATCTAGGATCCCTAGACAAAGAGATGGCCTTGAGGAGAGACCTAGAGAAAGACAGATGACAACGGCTAATCGCATTCAAGATATCCTAAAGCTTCACCCGTCTCATTATTCATATGTCAAATTCAAAGCTAACTCCATCTATTTGATTTCTCCATGCCATGAAAACCCTTTCAACAATGTTAATTATATCTACAAAAATGAATTTCTCTAACTTTCCACATCAGATTGCTCATTTTTGATATTCTCACTTTCATGTTCTATTCTATATTTTGATGAGAATTCAATATAGATGTTGAAACTCTTTGAGAATATGTTCTTATTTGATCGAAAATTCTCTTGATGAAGCTTTCTGAGATGGATTATCAGTTGAGGGTATATTGAAAAATGTCTCATGCATTCCTATGGTGTTATTAAAGGATTGTCCCTCACTTATTTGTTTCTTGCATGATCACTTCAAAATCATAAAATTCTCTGTTGCATCCTCTACTGGATTTTGTGATCTTACCATGGAAAATTGGTGAACCTGTAACTTTCCCTGGCATTGTAATATTTCATTTTATAGATTTTGCATAGATTTGAATACAAAAATTTGCCATTCTTGGCTCTCCGAATGATGTTTTGCAAGGCTATAACATTTGTGAAGGATCATGAGTTATCATGCTCCTAGTACATATATTTTGAGTACTCACTCCCTACTTGCACTAGTTATATTTTTTTATTCATAATTCTCTCCAAGTTTTAAGCCATTTATTTAGATTCTCTTAGTCTACTATAACTATAATTCTTTTGCAATGAAGACTAGAATACTGCATTTCTTGTACTGTGTAAGCATTCTTTACACTATAAAAGGTAAAACAATTAAACTACAAATTTACACTTGGTATACCAAAGAGAGAGCTATAGCGTAACATATTACATTGGTTGGTTAGACGATTTCCTGTAACTATTTCTGCATTGTATATATTGTGGTGCTTACATCATTTTAATTTAGGGCATTTGATCATTTCTTTCTCTCATTTGCCTTCATTGGTATCAGAGCACCAATTACTCGGTGCATGGGGAAGAAATCTGTTTTGGCATTTTGAACCAGCATTGAAAGTTACAGTGACCATTTTGCATAGGAATAACAATCAGAGAGCATTGGGAGGAGCAACCTGTTTTGCCTTTTACCCTATGACGTGGAGCGATATGTTTTATTGGGCATCCATTTAGAAGAAGAAGCGACCTATTGGACATGGCAAAAACACTGAAGTGCAGAACCTGCAATTTTCTTTTGCGAGGAGCTTTCTGAGACCTTTGGCATGGCAGTTTTATGAGTTTATTTTATCTTTGTTGTATTTCAAATCAAACCGGTGTGTGTAACACATTGGCGCAGCAAGTCTTCATTGGTTTGTCTTTGTGTGGAAGACATTACATTCCCAACGTGGCTATTTTTGGTTACTCCACCAACTCACAAGCGGTTGCATAACTGATTATCCTTCTCTCCTCACAAAATTTAAGGGGAGGCTCGTCGAAAAAAAAAAACTATTGTGAAAGATAAGACCATGCCTTTGCCAACAAAAAAGGGTGTCAAGAAAGTAGACAATGGAGAAGTGCGGAACATATGACAGAGAGTCCTGACTGGTAATTTACTTCCTACTTCACCATTTTTTTGTTTCTTTAGTAGTTATTATGGACATTCACTTGGAAAAATACTCGGGGTTAGAATTTCATCCATGGAAGGTGAAGATCCAAATGCAACTTATGCATTAAAAACTTATGGGGTATAGTAGATGGGAAAGAGAAAACACCCACAAACGCCGCCAAATTAGTAGAATGGTAGTGCAGAGATGATAAAGCAAAAGCCATTATTGACCTTGCTCTCTCTGATTCTGAACTCCATCATGTTGATCTCAATAAATCTTCCCAGGACATGCGGGATAATTTAAATCAATTATTTGGAGTGAAAGCAATGAATGCAATTTTTTTCCCTAAAACTTCAGTTATATAGATTCAAAATGGAAGAAAGCATTTCTATGTCTAGCCACATTAATAATATTTGGTCTCTACTCCGACAACGTTGTGATAGAAGACAAGGATGCCAAAGCTATTATATTAAACAGTCTATCTTCCAAATACAACAATGTTGTTTTTACTCTTAGTCAAATTCAGTCTATATCTTTAGATGACATGATCGCGGCTCTTCTCGCAGAGGAAAAACACATAAATGACGATGCTGCAGAAGGTGATACTCAACAAGAAAGTGCACTTTATTCCACAAATAGAAAATTTCACAGGTGATCAAATAAAAATAAACAACGGCCTAAACAAGAGATTGAATGCCACTATTGTTAGAAGAAAGGTCATACAATGTGGAACTGTCATAGCCGAGCAAGAGATGTTCTACAAGGAAATATAAAACACAATGGAGCTAATATTGCTCATATAGAAGATCCACAAGATTCTGACGAGAGTGAGGAAGTTGTTGATGAGATTGGCTTCACATCATCTCTAGTATTGTAAGCAACAATGAAGGAGGCTAGAGGAAATCCAGCGACCTCTTGCAAGCCACAAGCGACAAGGCCGCTAACAGATATTGTGGCGAATAAGGTATTGAGGACCAATTCCTCAATTTTGGTCTGTTTATTTCAGTTTTGTGTTGGTTGTTCTGTTGTTTTTCAATAAAGTGCAGATATTACATAGTTTCCTGTTTGGGACCTCCTAAATTGAAATGCGTCATGGGGAACAGAAAAGCATTGAAAGCAGTGCATGGTACTCACACTAGGTTCGTGGTAAACCTGTAAAACCACCAAGGTAAAATCCTCTTGGTTCGTGGTAAACCTGTAAAACCACCGAGGTATCATCCTCTTGGTTCGTGGTAATCCTGTAAAACCACCGAGGTGAAAAGTCGGAAAGTTCTCCTGTCCCTCTAGGTTTATGGTCAACCTTAGAAAAACCATGTGTATCGAGACCATGTAGGCACATGCTCGTGTGAAGACCCTCTTTGCGGTGTTCTCATTAAGGGGGGGGGGGGCATCCAGTATCAGGAAATGTATGTTTGTACAGACAATGTAATAAGGGGGCGAATGTTAGCGTAACATATTACATTGGTTGGTTAGACGGTTTCTTGTAACCATTTCTGCAACAACTGTATTTCTTTATTTTGTAAACATACCTTTCCTTGAAAGCTGAAAATTATTTCTTTTGAACTTAACAAATGATGCTACAAAATTTTAATTCTATTCTCTTCTTCAGTTATTTCTCACGGATTGTGTGAGAAAAATATGCACAATTATTCCTCATGAATAAATGAAAATATTTACATGTAATGAGATGCATGTCCTTCCTTTCTATAATTTTATTCATTTGTATGGATAATGAATGAAATAATACAACTCAAAACACTTAAATAATTCACTTAATCATAGAAATAAATTAAAAATCAAGTGCACCTTATTGATGCTCATTGTAAATGCAAACTGCTTGTAAAATTGTCCCTTGTCCTTCAAACCTGGAATTTGTTTACAGTTTAAGAACATCATGTCTGGTAAACACTTCTATTTATTCCCTTTCTTCAAGGATTTATGATGGCCATTTATGGTTGTTGCATAGTTCTAACGAGGGTAGTAAATGGAATGGTTGCATCTATGAGGCATAACGTTCTTTAACTGAACCCAAGTTGTAATTTTGATCCAAATGTGACTTCCGAGACTGTCCAAAACCAAACAATTAAAATGTTTATCTTATTCAGAGGTGGCTGACCCAAACATAGCCAAACTTGTAACGTAACCAATTTGAGAAACTTAAAAGTTTCAAGTTCACATTTTTTGCACGGTGTGCAAAAAATGTCAACAGGTGGATAGCGTATTGTTGGGATGTGATGTCCACCAATGGGCATATTGGATTTCTAAAGTGGTTACATTGTTTTATTTTAGAAAAAATCGACAGTTGGACTATATGTTCCTTGGGTAAATATGGTTATACTTAAGTTCCTTCAAAAATTTTGCTTAAATAAGAATGCTTATTTGATCTCAAACACCCATCAATCAATATACATTTGTGTTAAATATCTTTATTTGTTTATCATATAAAACACTATAATCCAATAGAAGTGAGTTATATTTAGATAGATATGGATGCCTTAGACTCCTTTAGACCTTGTTCTTAGATATTTTGGGTCTTTTAGGTTTCAAGTTTCCGAACTTGGTTGTGTTAATGGCATGCTCTTTCATCTAAGGCTATAACTCTTGGCCTTAGAGGCTATGTTTTAGTAAATCATTTGATTATTGAGTTGATATTTTAATTTCCTTCTAGTAAGGAAGTGTGGTGTCTATGGGGTGATTTCCACTTTGTTCTCCCTAGATTGTTTGGTTGATGATATCTTGTGAGAGGTACATAATGTTTTGTTTGGAAACTCCCTCTCTTATATAGTGAACCTACTTCTGAGTATAAACCGTGTAAACATTGTTTTCTCCCTCACATTTGATCTAAACTCCTTAAACTTTGTAAAAGAAAATTTATAACTTCATAAGGTATAATCTTCATTGTATCTTCTTATCGATACTTGTGGAGACTCACCTGGAATGCATCGGGGATGCATGTAACTTGTGGGAAAACTCTTGTAAACTTGGTGTATTCCGTTTTGGTTAATGACCTCTTGTTTCTATGAACTTAATAATGTGATAAACTTAGATCTTCCTACTCATTAAAATTAAATTGGTAGTGTGATAAACCTGAGCATTTTAGATCTCTATTTGGGAGGCTTGGACCTTTGAAACTTAATAAGTAAATCTTGGACATTAAGGAAGATGGTTCCTTACTCTAACCTTGATAGTTTAAGTGAAAGAATAAAACTTTGTTGAAAAATAGCAAAGAATCCCTCTTATACTTTCCCTAGAAGTCGAATGGATAATTTTTTGCCACGCTATATAGAATGGAGAGAAATCATGTCAACATTGGTGATGATCCTTAATGATGCAAGGTATAGGATATCATAATATAATGAATGCATTATTTAGAACCTTATAAGAAATATGCTTAGAAAACGTAACCATAACTTGTGTTTTATAATTTGGAATATGGAATGAATAAATTTACAAGATGAAACACAAGTAGAATGTATAAATAAATAACCTTGATTGTATAAAATGGCTATTGTATGCCCTAAAATTTATAGAGGATATAATTCCAATGGTTGAGCTAATTGAAAAATTTCTCTTGAGCTACTATATGAGTATCTAACCTAAATTTTTGCCCTAAGATTTTGGGTGTTACAAATAATATTAAAATATTTTTAAAATGTATCAAATATATATAGCATTAACATAACATATGTTATGTTATCATTGCTAAAAGTATCATGATCTTTTACGAGAAATTAGTACTGCGATATAATACCAAAATTATAAATCATGAAAGAACGTAAGTTGTTTTAATGCTAGGAAAGTATAAAAATAATTAGTGCAAATCTCATAATGAACTCCAAAGTTGAAAACCATGATAATAAAATGATTATACCCTCGCATTGTTATATCAAATAAATAAACACATGTATAATGTGTTATAAAAAAAGTCACATGCTAGGTCATTTTTGGATCTCTCATTGGTTAGTATGAAAATTTTTTTATAAGTATACATAAGGATTTTATCCACTTGTTAGAATGGATTAATTGTTATGTTCATATGGGTGGACCCTACTTCTATCTTGTCAAAACGTTGATGGGCCTATTAGAACATTCTAATTTGTTATCCTACCCTGGATAATGGAGTACCGATATTGATAGTGATGTGTTTCTAGTCATGCTTTTCTCCATGAACATTAATGGGTGTAATTTTTAAAAAAAAATCACCTTGTTGAACCTTTCAGGCCATTGTTGTACCCTTTTTCCGTCTTAGCTCAACAGCTGTATGATTTTGGTCATTTATGGAGTGAGTCTATATCTCCCATATTCATTAGGGAGCCACCTTTCTATGTTTTGGAATAGGTCATTGTGTGACCTAAATTATTGACAAGCTTAGTAACATATGTTAAGGATATGGAGGAAATTTTGGAATTCTCTTTCCTTTTGGGGAAACTATGATGTTGTTTTCTCCTTATCCTTTCTGAAGAGGTATGGATGCAAGATTTTTGTGTAAGTTTTTTTCAAGAATGTTTCTCCTGTGATTGTCTTGGAAATCTGTTAGTTAGGACCTACTAGTATTCTTAATTTTCCTAGCATTAGAGCTTAATTTTCTATGTGTTATAATATTAAGTTGTGATTGTTTTAAGATTCTTTGAGGTCTAGGAGAGGGTGTAAAACTTGGAATAAATTGTTATTTATATATATATAGAGTGAATGGTACTTCTTGTTTTGATATAATAGTATGCGAAAGGATTGTCTGTCAAAAAAAAAATTTGGCCAATTGATTGGGTTTCTAAATCAGGATTAGTGATTTGTCATGTTCGATTTGAGTATAAGATTCAAGTTATGGAAACTTGTGGCCAAACATTTTGCTTAGTGTTACCATGAAAATTTAATAACCTTATTTCTTCCAATTATATAGAGTGCTTCCAATGAATAGTAGTGCATCCTTATGAACACTTTTGTTAAAATTAGGTGTCTTCCTTATTTATTAACCCTCGTCTTGTGTGGTCCTGAATTATTAGACCTGTGAGCAGGTGTGGTTTCTTGTGCAAATTGAAGGTCATGATTGGTAGTTGTTAATATTGTCTAAGATAGAGAACATTGAAGTGTTATTCAACCCTAAATGGAAGTTTTAATTATATTCATTTTATCGTTGTTTGCACCCATTGTGACTCAGAATCCTGTGTGCTACGTTTTTCATGGACACCTTGTTGTTATTCATGATTTCCTTGGCAGATTTCCTATTCTTGTTGTGTTATACCTTGGTTAACCTAGTCATCTGAGAATTCGTTATACCATTTTCTTGTTTAAATGTGACTTATGTCTTGTTCTATCTTGGTTAACCTCGTAGAGGGACACACCTTTGCTTCTAAAGGAAACTCCAAGATTGTTGATGCCTTGCTTCCCTACCTTTTCCATTGACTTCCAGAAGGAAGTAAATTCTAAGGGGAGGGTGATGTAATTCCCACTACTATTTGAAACTTATTTTACTATGATTTTGATCACTGTTGATTAGAGACATGGACCTCATTTGATATTTTGATAGACTACTATTACACACTATGGATATAGTGGCGACATGTTGTGAATCACAATTTTCAGTTTATGGATATCTTTTAGAGGCATGGATAACAATATTTCAGTATTGATAATGATTAAGTGTTGTTATCTTATATAGGTATGGGTACCCAAGATTCTTGACGTATTGATTATGTTTTGATGTTTGGATTAGTTTTGTGATCTCATTGATGCTGGTAAAAATGGTAGAATTGAAATGTTTCTAAAATTGTAAACGATTGATAACATTTTTTATCTTTGATGATGATTTAATTACATGATATGATGATGTTTATTGAGGTATTTGCATGTAATTTATTGTTGATGTATTTGATGTGGCCATGAGGTTGAAGATGTATTGTTTGATTTTTGTAGGAAACTAAATCATAACAAACAAAATGAGGTCAGGATACCAACCATAGAAGGATGTTGGATGGTTGCAACAAAGGTCACCATGGAAAATATTTACTCAATGATTGTCTTGTGTGTTGTTAGGTTGTTAGGAGGTTCCCATTGGGGGGATGACCTCAAAATGTGACCATTGGCTATATGTCCTTTTCCTTTTACCTTTTAATTAATTGTAAAGTATGTGATTTATTATTTTCATGTGTTTCACTTTAGTATTGTTAACTAATGTCCTCGTATTTAAGTTCATTAATCGTGTTAATTAAATTAACTGCAGATGTGACTAAGGTATATTTAATTAGGGTTATATGGTCCTTATGATCTTTTGATTTGAGTTTATTTTATTTGATTTTTTATTGTGTGTACTCAAACCATCTCTCAAAATCCGAAATTTGACCTTTAAGCCATTTTTAAGGCTTGTGGGACAAGTTAAGCTTGTCCCACACCTCTTAAATTCACCTACCAACTATAACTATGGGCTGAGGGGTCAAATTTAGACCCCATTATGTGATTTAGAAGGTAAAAAGGTGAAATTATTGCACTTTCATACATGAATATTTAATTGTGTCCTTTAGAGGTATAGGGTGAGGGTTAGTGTGTGTAAGAGGATTTTCCTATCCTCACACACCAATTTTTTAGCCTTGTGTTTTATGTTTGACTTGGTGATGTGGAGTTTAGGAAAATTAATTTGACATCCTACATGGAGCCACATCACCTTCCACTCCTCTTTTTCTATAGATGCAAGTTAATTAAATGCTTTTGGGGCTACTTCATTTTGTTGTGCATTTGTATTTTTGAGTTTTAGCTTGAGTTACTTGCGTCGGAGTCTTGGAGATTTTTTGAATTGGAATTAAGCTTTGAAGGAGCTTGGATTTTTTATTTTCGGATCAAGTTCTTGTAATGGGAAGATAAGAACTACACCCATGTAATTTTATTTATATATGTGTGTGTGTTTTATGTAAATGAATGGGTGTATGTGCTTGTTTTGGGACCTTGGGTAGAATGGCATCAAGTATTGTGTAGGAGAAGGTTTGTGGTGATCTTTTGAGGGAGGCATAAGAGTATTGTTGTCTATTTTGGAGGGATTTTTGTTTGGGTGTCCCACCTTTTTAGATAAGAGAAATTCGTACTTATCTTGTATGTTTTATTTGAGGGAGGTATAAGAGATTGAGGGAGGCATAAGATATTTGAGGGAGGTATAATAGTATTGAATGGGTGTGTTTTGTGTTTTTCGAGGCTTCAAGGTCGACACTCAACCCATTGCGAGACATAAGTGATTACTTATAGTTGCTTACTCCCTTGGCTTTGATATTTTAATCTTTGGTTTGAAAAGTTACGTTATTTTGATATTGTTGTTTTGTGTTTGTATGTGTGTTACAAGATTGTTTGAATGTGTGTTGTAATGTGGAAGTATATGTTAAATTTTCCATTAGTTGTGTACATTCATTATTTCTCTATTGTAGGGGCTGTTGGTATTAATTTTTTTTTTCTTTTCAAGATGAGAAGCATCACACATTTTCCATGGAGCTTAGAGACAAATATATCATAATGTAATTCATTTTATAGCCAAGGATGAGATCTAATTGGCCCTTTGTCACTCAGATTGTGGAGAGATGGATAGCACCTTCAAGAGGATTTGACCTAGCCTCACTACTTAAGGTTATGCCTCTTCAACCAGGGTGAGAGGATCCTTACTGTAACCTCTGTTTGATGAAGGAGATGGAGATATCCTTATTTTGCACAAATTTTATGAAGAAACCTTGGGAAATTATGATCAATACTCCATAATTTAATTCTCAAGAGATGTCACTTCTAAAAGATGGAGATACTTTTAAAAAAATGCTAAGGTTACTGAAGACATTATGAAATCCTGATTGTTCTACATATTTTAGTAAATAGATTTTGTTTATTTGTGGATATATAGGGAAAAACAGGGTTAATAAAAAGTAGGATTATTCATTTAAATGTTTTTTTGGTGGGAGATTAAGCAAGATAAATTTGACTTTACTAGATTTTTTACAAACTTCACAACAATGGACAAATCAACAATAGAAGGCTTCAGAATAGTTAAGACATTCCTTCAACTAGCAGGTGTGCATCAATGGAGGCCCAAATTTTTAGGTTTTCACACAAACTTTGAGAATCCAACACAAAGGATCGAGTTACAAGACTCAATTAAACAACAAATATATGATCAATCATGCCTAAGGTACACCCAAAGACTTCCAAATAATCTCTGTCAACAAATGAAGGTAAAGTGATTTTAAATTGTTTATTTCATTACTAGGGGAAAGATCTTCTACTAAATGAAATTGCAAATGCCACTAAACCATCACAATGATGAGATTTGTGTGATTTCACAAATAGTTCAATATAATATTGCAATAGGAACAAGAGAAACCATTTGCACACATTCTGAAATAAGAAGAAACAAATTTTCCAAGATTGAACACAAATTAATTTCAAAATTTCTTAGATTCATCAGCAGGGGAGAGCTTCTAGAGCAATCTCAGAGCCAGTCAATGGCTATACATCTACAACCAACTTGACATGATAGAAAATCTAACATAGAAGAAATTAACCAAGTATCTCAAATGGGTTTCTCAGAAGATGACTTTTCTCAAACGTTTGTCATGAAATTCAACCCTTGACCATTCGCATGTCTAAAAACATGAATTATATAACATTCTCTTACATCTAAGCCTTCTTTCCCTAGAAAATAATATCCTAAGCATAAAGTTTGTTACAAATTTCACTCATGATTTGTAGAAAGGGATGTTTAACAGAAACACATCCAAAATTTGCCAGATGTTTCAAAAATTTGAATCATTGTAAATATTTCCATCATTTCTTCAACTGGGAGCATGCTTTTCATCTTCTACACATGTAGACCCCCTTTCCTTCATCCTTTCACCTTTTTCCTTTTGAAAAATTTCTCTGTAACTTCTGGATCTGGCATTTTGCATTTTTACACGAGCCCAAGAAAAAATTCACTTTGAGTGCTCAAATTTTATAGCTCAATTTACAAATTGAGCCTCCAAAACTATTTAATTACACCTTACAGACCAAAATGACACAAATTCTTCAAAATTTGATTAAGAATGATGAAAAAATCACATCTCCAAACATCTTGGAGATCCAATGGTGGTAAAATCAAATGAAATGCACAACTACCATCGATCTTTCCCTTTCATCTTTTAATCTGAGCCGTCCATGTGGAAAAAGTTTATTTGAAACTAGCCTAGGGAAACTTTTACAACTTTTAATTAGATCCAGTCACGTGACAAAATATGATTGGAAACGGGCCTGGGAGCACCTTTTAACATTTTATAACATTTTGGGAAAATGGAAAATTTTGACATTTTTTTCTCCCCCCCCCCCCCGCCTTGAGTTTTCAATGGCCACGTTTTGATATTTGATTTGCTGTGGGGCCGTGTTTTACTGTCATATTTCATTTCTAAAAAAGGAAAAAAAAATCAATTTTCTCTGAGGTCCCGCACCTCTGCCTCTGACCTTGCCACATGTTCTTTTGTGATTTGTTGTGGGATTAAAGTTCATTTTGCAACTTTAACTTTTTCCAAAAAAGGGTGAAATTTCCAAATTTCCCCCGGCACTCTTCTTCCCCGATTTTTGACCTGTCAAACCACCTGTCCTTCATTGATTCGTTGCGGAGGCACGGTTCACTTTATAACCTTAATCCTTTTTCAAAGCCATAAAAATACAAAGTATTCCACCAGTCTACTTCCTTGCCCTTTGAATTTTAAGTTTTGCCACATGTCTCTCTTTGATTTCTTGCGGAGTTGAAATTCTCTTCATAACTTTAACCCTTTTCACAAAAATTTAAAAGTTCTAAAGTCCTCTGATGGCCCAACCATTCACCTTTTAACTTTCTAAAGGTGACGTGTCCTTTTCTAGATTGGTTGTGGGGCCTTAAGCATTTATTTTACCTTTTACTCTTTTTCCTTAATTCCTTAAGGCATACAAAGGACCCGCCCACCCGCGACAGATTGGAGATGAACACGTATACACTTTCTAGGCAAAAATAAGAAATTTTCCCCTCCACTTAAATTTTGATTTAATCAGAGCCTAGTAGGGCCACAGGGCGAGTTCAAACTTTTTACGAATTTAGCCAAAAATAAAAAGTTCATAAAACAAACATGTCAGGCCTTATTCAATTAAAAGAAGCCACATACGCATCAAAAGAACCAATCTGAACTTAGTGAAGCCATGGGACCAAATTTTCCATCTTGTCAAAATAGCAAAAAGTGATAAGTTCAAAAATTTATCCGTCGTCCCTCAACAAATCAAAAGAGGTCACGTATCTGTGGAATGTTGAGGTAGAATTTGATGGGTAAAAGGCACCCATCAGACCATCAAAAACACAAAAATTTACCAGTTCACACCCAGGATCCAATTTTTTCACCAAGGATGGAAAATTTTGAAATGAAACTAGGTAAATCATGGCTCTAAGCATTTTTCAACCATGGGAATGGATTTTTAAATGCATACAGAAGAAATTTGAACATTTTTTGAGCTTCCATGATCAGGAAGATAAAAAAAATGATAGAGCCCTCAGATTGAAAATATTTAGGGAAAAATTAGTGCACATTTGGGGATTTACTACAAAATAAGGCATGAAAAGGAAACTTGGAAACAATTTGTGGTATAAAGACAAAGATAAAAACTCATTTTCATCCATTTGAGAGATAGAAACCTTTCAAAACATGTAACGACCCAAAATTGTACGCACAAGAACAACACAGTGAAATACAGGATAACTTTTTTTTTGACTTGCTTGACACATAACATGTCGCAACATGTCGTCACCAAGGATACAACTAACTCTAGGAACCACTTGTTACAGGGAGGACCACAAGGTCAGCACGGAAACGTTCACACCCCAAGGATAATACACTTTTCTTTGTTTTTGACAAGACAACATAGGAGTCCAACGACAGAACACTCTAACAAATAGGGCAAGCCATAGTAAGAATGATTGAAGGTTACTTATTTTGATAAAACACCCTTTAACTCATGACTTATGTTTTCAAAAAGATTCAATATATGATTCGCACAAAATTCATCTTACCAACAGAGTTAATTTCTTATACACTGTAGAGAAGTTCACTAAAAGTCTTCACTTTATAAACAATTAGTTTGTTTAGTTCCATTATTTAATAAGGGACTAATTTAATTCCACAAGGCTATCTGTCCATACTTACATTACTAAAAATTGCTCATTACCTTGCTACAACAAGAATTCGTGTTCAACAAAATCAAGATGACTTACAAAGTATCCTGGGAAGAGTTAAGGAGATAAGGTCGAGTTAAATTCCTCTTTAAGACGTCATTAGTTCTTACTAAGGTTTAACTGAAGCTTGAGGTTTTATACGTAGTTAAATAGCACTCTTACTTAGGCTTCACCGAAAGAGCTTCTCAAGAGGAAGCTACTCACTTATAAATAGTCTTAGAGATAATTTGAGTGGTTTCAAAATTTTCTTCTCTTACTTGTTAAATCTTATTAGAAACTAACCATTGTTTTCCTTTAAGCTTGTTTTAAGTGTTCACCAAAGAGTAATGTTTACTAGTTCAGTTAGGGATAACACGTTATATAAAATCACTTTGCAAGGATAGTCTCACTCTTGATTACTTAAGGTATTGTTTGTTTTCGAGTGGATCTCCTCTACAACAGATTTATTTGAATAAAACTTTTAGGTAACTTCTGTAAGGAAAAGCCACCCCAATAAAACTTACATATAACCCATCAATACAAAGTCTTAGAAGGATTTAATTTAACACCTAATTCTCAAGATCAAAGTTTTACAATGTTTATGCCAGTGAAAGGATTGAATAACATTTTTCACTAAGAAGAGTTACTAGCCAAATTACAAAAAGGACAAAACTACTACTCACGTAATTCTCCGAACAATTCCAGGCAAGAGGTCATATAAACTCTCTTTACAAGCAATGCTACACAATTTACAATGCATTGGAAATTTTTACAAGGAACTTCATAAATGGTACAGATGAAACTTTTACACTCTTTTCTTCTAGTCTACTCGCATAATCCATCTACACAAATATTAACTAGAGTCAGTTCGCTAGAACTGAGCATGTTAAGACTACCCATTGCAACAGTAAGCTAACATTTTATAATATCATGAAAATAAAATTCTAAACTCAAGAATGGATCAAATCACAACCCACTAATCAAAATGTTTCACAAGATGACGAGACTTATACCAGCCAACAAGGAGGGATCCCAATATTCAAGTGAGAGAGATATTCCAAAGTCAAACAAGGTGAGACCTTATTGGTGAAGACAACAAGGCTGAGAGTATTGAGATCTCAGTCAAGTAATCCTGTGGATTACGTGATTGAAATCTAACACCCAAACATCATTCTATTATTATTAACCAGAGATAAAGATCGGTCAAATGACTTAACATATTCAAAATTACTTGTCAACAAGACTGCATTAACACACATCCATGTTTTAGGAAGAATATAGGTCCCAACCATATATGAACACAAATCAGTCAAAGATTAAAGTTAACTTCACTCGGCTGAATAAACCAACATACATATAATACTCACAACATTATAACTAACTATCTGAAGGTTCAATATACCAAGTAATTCTCACCGAAACTAAATATTTTTCATCAAGAAGTTAAATAAATTAGATTCTATCCAACTAAAATTACATACAACAACTATAGTTGGATTACACAGGCAAGGATCAAGAAGAAGTCTTTTCACCAAAGGTTGTTATTATCTTACATCACATAAACAGTAATAAATCCGTACTCCACCACTCGTATGATCATTGTAAGAGTTAAGGACTTAGCTCACTAAAATATGTAACTGGGTCGATTCCTACCTTTTCCACTATCATACAAGTCTAACCCAATTCAAAGCAAGGTAACCATTTTATTTTCATACATGCCTCAGTCAACACTTACTCAGAAGGTCCCTACCTAAATTATTGAAGGTTTGCTAAGCTAAAAAAAATGGATTTAATAGAACCCCATTTCATTTGATACTTAATTTTAAATAAGTAAGGGATAGTCTGTTGAAGACAGAAGTGAATCGACACAAGATCCTCTACCGTGACCCAACTCAAGTCACAAACACAAGGTTTACAGTCAGTGAAGGAGGAATACAAGAAAAAATACTCTTCCTATGAACTAAGCCTTCTCTTCCGTCTCTAAATCAACATATGAATAGTTTGGGCATACCCATCTATTTCACGACAGTCTACTCGACCTATCCTCATAGTCGTTCCAAAGAAAACATCTGCTACTACAAAGTTCGATTCGCAAGGAAGATAATTTACATAGAATGTCTATAACATCATACACTTTACCAAGAAAGAGGAAACTCTAAAAAAATTAATTTCTGCCTCTCACTATTACATTCACTTAGAATAAAAGCATTATCAGGCAGTCATAAAGCAACCTAGCCAATTTTTATTTTTATTTTTATTATCTTAAAACTGGAATTAGAATTGTAATCGGTTTGAGATAGCTTTTCATAAGTTACCATTATTGATCAGACAATTGCAGTAACTAATAACATAATCAAAGGTTAAGTTTTACTATTTACCTAGTTCATTCATTTTGTCCATTGTGAAATAGTTTTATGCTACAAAATACTATTTTTGAAGCCAGAGAGCAATTAATTGAGGAGCAAGGAAAAGGTAGAAGCCCATTCTAAATGCCATAACAGATAAAAGAAAAATAGAAGGACATTCAATTCATGACATAATAAAAGGGTAGTAGAAGATTGCAAGGGCAGGTTTAACATGCCTGGTTTAAAACGCCATCTCCATACGTGTATGATTGATTCAATGCCGCTGCTTTCCCTTAACCCAAAGTGCTCTGCGATCTCGTGCTAGCGCTACATTCACGTGGTGAAAAACAGCTACAAACCAACCCCATGATTTGAAGCTCGGACACGAGACATACTGATTACACCACGCACTTGGCTCTGGTAGGCATCTACCGTGATGATCATCAAACCTTTTTCTTCATCAGATTGAGGACAGCATCAAACACTCAGTGCAAACGTTTCAGCTACAGCCTGTAAGGTGTGATTAGTCCAACATAAAACTTTATGCCTGCCAACTCGGTGACTCGTTGAAGAAACTCATATACTAGCAAAGCAAAAAGTGCTTCATAAATACTCTGATATGAAACAGATCCACCCCTATGAGATTCTCTTCCATGAGTTACATCATAAAACAAGTAAGATATCAAAAGAGACTCTTTGTAAATAAAATTTCATCAGGTCTGCTGGTAACACCCTCACTGTCACATAGTTGATTATGAAGATACAACTCAGTGCATGCTCTAGATCTGAAAAAAAATATCCTGCTACCTTCATCTCCCAAGACATTTTCTCCAACATTGCATAGATCTCCTGTGCCCGTGGGTGTGATCTGTCACCTTGAAGGAGAATCCCGAATTTGAGGGTGTAATCGATGTTGAACAGATAACAACATAGGTTGGACCACCTGCTTGTTGGAGCGCTCAAAACAGGCTTCTACTACTGCAACATGCCTGTTGCCTAGCTAATTATTGTTGCAGGCAGTTGCTTTGGATCCCCAACAAGAACACACCATTCGCAGCACCCAATGAACATGGAGGTAACACGCCTACTTCCCTAGCTTGCAGCTTCAACTATAACCACTATATCTAACCCAACTTAGAGCAACATAATTGTCACCAATGAAGAAAGACATTGGCCTTGACAGCGCAACCGGGAGGGCCGTAGTCATATAATCCAGCAACCCCTCATAAATTTTAAAGCAAGGGTATATAAAAGAGCCTCCTCTCTAGTGTATTGTTGATGGCCTACCTGAAGGCTTCTTTGCTAAGCGTGGCACCCTTGCCAGAATCGCCCTCATCACCATATCTTGGCCTGCAGCCTGGCTGGAAGTGACTTTCCAAAATGAAAAGGTAAGACAGCTCAACTAAAACTTTATCTCGTTCTCCTACTACAACTGCAAGATTTTGCAACAACTGATCACGACTGTGGTCGCGTGCAACCAGAAACAGCAGGATCAACACCAACGGCTCCCTAAGGTCGCCCTGCGGTAGCTGTCACACTTAACTCATTCTGAACTTCACTGAGTAGGGAGGGAGGAATAGGCGGCTCCAACCAGAAGCTATCATTTAACAACTAAAATCATTCGGCCCCATTCTAACCACGACCCGCTAGCAGGAAAATCATTGTAAAAACAGCCACATGCGGCCATGGCAAGGACAGGAACAACAAAAGGAGAGCTTCTAAAAGCCTACGAATCGACTGAACTGGGGTTCTCATGCCACTCATACCAAATCCCAATGACAACACTCCTTGTGCATGCGGCCAGAACAGGTCAAAGGGAGCAGTTAGCACAGGGTGCAAGAAATTTACAAATCCAAGGAATTAAAGGAGGTGGGGCAGCTGGCAGAGGTAAGGCCAGTGGGGGATGGCCACGTGCCAGGTCTGGAAGGCAGGAAGGGGGGGGGATAGTAGGTCCTCATATGATCATAGATGAATTCATGTCAGATATACATATACAAATAAAAGGTGAAAAGGGAGTCTTCTTAGTATCGAAGACATGGAAAGTAATTATTCATTGCATCTTCATAGCGCATTAGTTCACGTACACGGCAATGTAAATCACTTTGGTGGTTTTTCTATGGTAAATCTTGATAACTATCTAGCCACCGCTCCTGCCATAATTGACACAGATGCGTGAGCCTAAAACATAGAGATTAAATGAATGCAATCATGAAAGAGACTCATTACAAAAAAAAATGTTTTATCGGAATCTCTAACATTCCTGATGTAATTATGAATGATGTTCCTCAGCTATTTTGGAACAATTCAGTCATGAACCAAAGCATAGTTGATATTCATTTAATGGTAAATCTTTTTAGTTTGTATTTTTACACAAGGTGACACATGAGAGATGTGGCTTTTCTCAAGTTAATGAATTACATAATTTTGTATGTAGGTTGCAGAGGAGATGTTTCATCTGGTGGTTTGTTGGGGAACACGAGAAAGATAGCTCAGGAAAATGATCAGATATAATTGGATTACATTTGAGAATCTGAAGCGAATCACGTGGACATTCCAAAAATAATTTCAATGAATGCTATCACAATTTTAGTGGACGAAATGGATAACATGCATTCTATCGTAAGTGTGAATAGTGAAGATAAGAGTTATGTGGAACACTTGAGGACTAAAACCCTCATTTGAATTGCTTTGAAAGTGGCTTCACTCCAGGAGTCACAAGTATGACTCTTTTAAATTCTATAATTTCAGAGTGACAAGGAGTTTCCATCCGTGCTAGAATCATGAAATTCCACACCTAATTTTGACACATGCTGTAGCTTAATAGGGGCTTAGCCTACATTCATTTAACGTCTGAACTCATGGCGACCCATGTCGATGGGTTAGAGTCCTAGGCTCGACAACGATTAGGAGCAGGATGGTTTTTGTGTTTGCAAGGAAATTTGACTAGCTTAATTTTTTTTCGATAAGGGTTTACCACCAAACGTGGCCATTTTGAGCTAAACATTTAGCATTTTATCTCCACGTATTTATGGCAAGTGGTACGTGATTTTTGAAGTAAACACTACTAGGGGTTTGAGGCTAATGAATTAGGATTCCAGCAGTCTATATTTGTTGTTGAAGCATTTATGGTTGGATGTAGAGCATTGCCTACTCCCCCTTCCATGTTGTTGTGTTTTGAAGTGGATGAAAATGGTGGAGCTCAAGTTGAACCCTTGGAAATAGTTTCATTTTGTAGAAGATGATAAGGAATCCTACATTTGCAAAACAAATTCCATGTTGTCTCCACCTAAGTGGAGGGATTTTGTAACTTGCATTTTAAGTGTTAACTTCTTGTAAATTTAATATGTAAAATTGATTTGCATTGATTATCCAAGAAATCTTTATGTTGGAAAAGAGACATGTGAAGTTGCATCTCGTTGTTATTACATTTGCTTCAAACTAATTGTAAATTATACTAAGAGAGCATTTGATTCGTGAATGGAAAAGTATCTTTTTTTGGAATGGAAAAGTTTAATTTCAAATTTAAAATTTAACTCAAAAGTGGTATTATGTTTTCCTTTTAAAAAAATAGTGTTTTTGTATGGAAAGAACATGCTGATTTCCTTTTGTAGTATTATTACTAAACTTGAGTTGGAAAAAAAAAGGACTTTCATTTAAGTATGTTACTATGGTTGTTACTTTCCTCTCATCGTTGTAAACTAGGCAATATAGACATTTTAATAATCTTTAAAACCCAAGAAATATATCAACTCATCTACTTTATCTTAGTTGAATGGAAGGATATTGGAAGAACTATCTCATTTATATAGAAACATATAATTTTATATAAATTATATAGGCTTTCCATTTTTGTTATACAAATAAACTTGGGTAGTGTAAAGCTTAAAATTAAGAAACAACAAATCATATATATATATATATATATATATATATATTCCTTCTGGCTATCTTTCTCATAATGATAAATAAATAAATTGGATATTTAATTTAAATCGACAGAGTGAGGTTTATAAAACCATAGCTTATATTTAAAAATACATCTTTATTGTTTTATAACCGGTTGGGAAGAATGGCCACGACGGGCGGGGGGGAGTGGGGGGAGCGCATCGCCCCAACCCCAACCATATATTAATAATATATGGGTGGGGTGGGGGCCAGCACCCCCCCCCCCCCCCCCCCCCCCCCCCCCCGCCCCGCCCCCACCCCCCCCCACCCCCCCCCCCCAAACCCCTGCAAAACTTAAAAACAAACCCTGACAAAAATCTGGCCACTATTTTCAAACTTTGCATTGTATATTTCTTTCAACCCATCGACCCTATATTTAGCTTTATATATATATATATATCTTCAAGTCATGTTTATTTTAATCCTTTCATGTGTGTGTGTGTGTGTGTGTGTGTGTGTGTGTGTGTGTGTGTGTGTGTGTGTGTGTGTGTGTGTGTGTGTGTGTGTGTGTGTGTGTGTGTGTGTGTGTGTGTACCTCATTTTTAAAAATGTTAAATAAAATGGGGCAAACATGCCCATACCAAAATGTTTTAGACTCTCCATAATGATTCAAATAACAAATAAAATGTGAAGAAAACCATAAGAGATGAATGCAAATAAAATAAACACCTGAATTGTGTGTATATCCTCCTAAACCAAGCAATGTCCTTCACAATCTCGCCTTGGATCCATGGCCTCCATTCTTCCTTAACCTATAAAACAAAATAGAGAAAATGATAAGAATAGGGCAAGAAAAAGAGTAAAAGGAAAATTCATAAGGATTTTTAGGGTTGTGATGAATACCTAAGATCTAAGAGCCCAAAAAGAATCAATCTAAAGCTAGAGAATGAATCTTAAAACTTTTTAATTTGTGGGATTTTTGTGGGATAAAGTGTTTTAAATTAATAGTATGGGTATTTTGGAAAAGGGGCCTTTAAATGGAGAATATAGGATGTGACCACTTTCAATATAGTTTGATAAATAAATACATGGTTTAAGTTAGGGATTTATCTAATAACATTGTGCATGGTCAATTGGTTAATAGTATACATGAATTACATTATTAGAATTTATAAATATAGTTAGACAACTAATGAATGGATAGGGGTGTTAAGTGGTTAGAGAAAGTAATTTAAAATTTACTTAGGAAATGATTAAATAATGAGCTTAAGAAAAAGTGTAATGGGTAAACAAGTACCACTAATGTTGCCAACATTTAAATAAATATAAAGATAACCTTAGAAGGGGTTTATATTCCGAAAAGGTTTTGGAAAATAAACTAATAACATTTAATCATTTAATTTTAGCTGTGACTATCCTGTGAATGAGTAGAGTTTATTAACGAGAATTAATTAAACATAGTCGATGTTTATAAACCTTGTGAATTTTAATGCAAAAAACAAAATATTACCAATTTTTTTCCTAATAAATTAATAGACTTTGATGTGGTTTTGAATGTCAAAATTGTGGGTGTTACATATAAACCTTTTAGCTTCACATAGGTTGAGCACCCCTCCCACACTCCCTCCACAAGAATGAACTCCACTTCCCTCTCCCAACACCACCCTAAGGAAAAGATCTACCCAACCCATACAATTCACAAACATTTACTGATTTATAACATAATAATATCGCAATGCAAAAATAAGAACACAAAGGCAAAAAATAAACCCTACCTTGCCATAATAGCTTCCACAGTCTTTAAGAAACAAACTTCAATCTCCTCCACATCCAAGAAACTCCCCAAATTCAAGCTCTCAAATCTCCCAAGAAAGAAGTCCAAATGAAATCCCAAAATATACAAGTGTGTAATAAAAGCAAGAAACCCCCCAAACTCCAAAATAACTCACATAAATAGAAAAAGAGAAGAGGATGGTGAGGTGGCTCCATGTAGGATGCCACATCCATTCTCCTCTAATCCACCTCACCAAGTCAAACACAATGACCAAGACTCATAAATGGGTGGGTGAGGATATGACAATTTTCCTTCAACACACAAACCACTACTTCATACTTCCAAGGAAAAAATTAAAAGAGTTTGTAAGAAAGTGCAATTAATTACTTCTTTTTTGCCTAAAAACACATAATGAAGGTTAAAATTAACCCCTCACATTATAGGTATAGTTGGTGAATGATTTTAAGAGGTATGGGACGAATCTATCTTGTCCCAGAAGCCTCCAAAAGGGGTTCCAAAGAGAAAATTAGAGATTTAAAAATTGAGGTTGAGTACACAACTCCAAAATAAATAAAACCAATCTCAAATGCACAATATGCCAAGGACTATCTACTACAATTAATGCCCACATAGTCACATCCCAACTTAGTCTAATCACATGATTAATTAACTAAACAAGAGCACATTAATTAAAAAATAGTAAAGTGAGAATACATTACCATCAAAGAAATCACATACTCAAGAAAAATAAATAAAAGAAAGAGGGAAAAGAAAAACATAACCCATGGTCACATTTGAGGTCACCCCCCATGGTGACCTCCTAACAAACGTAATCAATTCGCAGGACGCGAATTTTCCAAGGTGAGCTTGTTGCAAATATCCAATATTCCTCCATTGTCTGTCTCGTAGGCCCTTCTTGTTGTTGCGATATAATTTCATGCAACTAATCAAACAATACCCATTCGACATCAAGGATGCATCAAATACATCAAGAAATAAAACACCTATATGTATCATCCAATCAACATCATACAAGTAGCTATATCATCATCATCATCAAAGTTAGGAATTTCTATAAATTATTTGCAATCACAGAACATCTCAATTTTGATAAGTCATAACATCAATAAGATCATAAGTTCAGTCCAAAGTTCTAAATTTAATCATCATCATCAAGAATCCAAGACATCAGTATACAATGAAATAACACTAGATCATCATCTATCAATGTCTTTTATTAGTCCATACCATCTATAATATGAGTCATAACATACTAAAAAATCACATGTGTCTATAATGTCTATCAACATGTTAATAAAAATATAATAATAATGTCCATGTCTCTAATCCAAATTAATCAACATCATAGTGACACAAGTGTCGAAGAGGAGTGGGCATTACAAATATGTTTTGTGGAATATGAAAAGCAAGAGCGTAGTAAAGTTATATTGATTATTTCTAGGATCCTAAATAGTAGTATGATTAAAAAATAAACCGATAATTGTAATAATTTATAAACAACGCAAACCAATATCATTTCTTGCATGACATTATCCTTCTAATGATTTTTTTCACATGAATATCGAACATAATAATAATTTCTAAATTTACCTTATAATTCTAAAAATTTGGTAGTATTCTCTGTCTCGAAGGTACCTAAATTTTTTAGGTGAACAAATGACTTAAATTCAATGTGGAGCTATGGATAATAATAGTTCACACTAAGAATCTAGTCTCACCGAAAAAAAATTACAATGATTAAAAAGAGAGAAAAATATGTGAACAAACAATGAGCTTCCTTTAGCTTAGACAAAGATCAAAAACATTTTTTAGTAGTGTATATTTATATTAACATTAACATAATGATGAAGAAATTGCACTCACGAAAAATAGGTCGGAATTTTGAAAACCGCATATGTAACATATATAGTTTTCATATTTGAAGCAAGTTTAAGTGATATCCTATAACAAACTAAACGATTTTAAAATAGGTCTCCTAACATTTTTGACTTGAAAACAACATTTTTTTAATTTACTTTTAATAAGAATTATTAGGAGACTTATGCTTCAGGAAAATGGTTCAATTATGTTTACTCGTGAGGATAAAGAAAATAGTTAACAAAAGACAAAATATGATAATAACACATAGATTAAGTGAAAATTTAAAATTATTATTACTAACTTTTTCCATTTTTTCCTGTTTGTTTTGTTTTATTTGTGGCGCTAATTTCATTCAATTAAACAATTAAATGCCTAGGTTTCCCTAATAATAATAAAACGTGACCTTGTCTAGTCATATTCTCACTAATCGTAATAATATTTTCATATATTAAAAATATAATATAAACATATTATTAAGATACGTTAATATGATAGGGTTTTGAATGAATTTCCAATATTTGTAATCGTTGATAAATATTTATTAGCGTAGAATTTATATATGCAATTTTAGACGTCAAAATCAATATGTTAAAAGGGCTAGTATAAATATTGATTATAAAAATGTGTGAGAATAAGAATTCTTCGAGTAAGGAACAACACATGAACAATTGAATTTGTTGAGTATGGAATATGAACAATTAAATTTGTGAAGTATCCAATACATATGGATAAGATTACCCTTGAAAGTATGAAAACATAAGTTTTTGATAGAAAAGGAGTAAGAAAAATTATATTACATGAAAAATTAAATGTGTTGATCATTTTCAAAATTATTCGGCTGGAGTCTTCCTCTCGAAGGATGTGACAAGTTCTTCGTATTGGGCCCCGTCTCCATATGAAGTTCAGACTTTGGATGGCTCTCCACTCTCAGGTTGGGAAATTATGGTGCCTCCACATATGCAAATGCCCGATCAAGATGATTGGCAAGTTGATCCTCTTTCTGTTCAGCCGTCGAGTGGAGCTTTCATCCGTCCTCAGGATGATCCGCCTACTACTCTCTAAGCGGCTGCATGTGCTTAATGTTCTCTCATTTTATGTAATTCTCATATTTACCCTCGTAACATTATCTATTTACCCTTTCCACATTTTTTTGTGTCATGGTGACTTTTTGGTAGGACCCTGAGTATTCCAGTCACCGTTACTGTTGTAAGTTTGGTATATTTTAACTAATAAAATGCGCTGTTCCAATAGTAAAATTGAACTTTTTGATATGCAAGGTAGGGCAGAATAGTCTTTATTTTCATTTGTCTTTTTAAATACCTTTCTAAAATGCTTGATTGAATTTGTTTAGAATGGTAGATAAACGTCCTTGCTTTATAGTTTCCTGTGAAAGCCAAAGTTATAATGATTTTCCCTGTTAAACACGGCACGTAACTTCCTCGCCAACTACTCAAGATAAATACATGCACATAGGGGATGAGAGCAGTTGCACTCACATTCGAACCTCACCATATTACATTCCACTACATAATGGCTCAGCTTCTACATATTGGCTGTTTAGCGCTACTAGTCAGGATATGTCTGTGTCGGGGTGCATATCCACACCATATGCACGAGGGAGGGTACATTCCAGGGAAAGTTGCAGCTGGAGATATAGACTCTCTCGAGTTTCCTTTAAATTTAGAATACTTGGAGGCTGAGTTCTTTCTATATGGGGCTCTCGGATATGGGCTGGATCGAGCTGCACCAGAATTGGTAAGCGGTGGACCTCCTCCGGTTGGAGCTAAGGAAGCTAAACTGGACCCTGTCATTCGAGACATCATAGTGGAATTCGGTTACCAGGAAGTTGGTCACATAAGGTATGGAATTAATTATCTTGTGAATATGAATATGCGGTTTTTTTTCTCTGATGGATCTGATCATTGCAAATATAGGGCTATAAAGGAAACTGTACCGGGTTTTCCAAGACCTCAACTGGATCTGAGTGCCAGAGTGTTTGCCCAAACCATGAACGCTGCATTCAATACCAAGTTGAATCCTCCATTTGATCCTTACGCCAACAGTGTTAACTATCTGCTTGCAAGCTATTTGATTCCATACGTTGGACTCACAGGCTATGTTGGCACCAATGCTCGCCTCCACTCTAAAACAGCAAAGCGTGTAAGTAGTGTGAACCTGTGTTCAATTTCTTTTATCAGACAATTTTATTATAAAAATTTAATTCATTCTGGCTTGATTTGCAATGGATTAGCTTGTAGCAGGTCTTCTTGGCGTAGAATCCGGGCAGGATGCAGTGATACGTGCGTTGTTGTTCGAAAGGAAGCTCGAGAAGGTGAAGCCATACGCCTACACTGTTGCAGAATTTACAAACTTTATCTCCTCGTTGAGAAACAAGTTCGGACACACTGCAGTGGTCGACGAAGGTCTGGTGGTGGAAAAATGGTTGGGAGCTGAACGGATGGTGAAGGGCAATATTCTTGCAGGTGATAAGTACTCGTTGGCTTATGCACGTACCCCTGCACAAATTTTGAGGATCGTCTACTCATCTGGCAACGAGTCAGTTCCTGGTGGATTCTTTCCTCATGGTGGGGATGGAAATATTTCTCTCTCCTACCTCAACTGCACCAAACATCATTGCTCATCACACACCAAACAATATTAATATTCGCAAGACAACTTATATCCCCCTTCAAAGCAGCCATGTAATATCCATTGTTAATCTGACTTATCGTCACGTTTGTCTTCCCGCAAATTCATATGCCATACGCTTGGTTATTTTTTCATAAGATTAAATAAAATAAGACGAGGGGCATAAATTGACATCAAATAGAAACGATTTTGCATTACTAGGATATAAAAGTGGGTCCTAAACATTGCTTAATTCTTGAATTGCACGATAAAATTAAAGATTATTGGTAGCGATTAGGAATTATTATCATATCCTTCCCTCCTCTCCTTTCTACTACTTCCCTCTTTGTTTCTAAATGTTTGGCACAACATTTTCATGGGGTATTTCTTTATTGCCGAATATTTAACAAAACATTTTCGTCGGGTATTTTAAGTGATGAGGGGTATTTTTGTTTTTGGTACCATCTTTATTTCTCTCTGTTGTCGTGCCGTATTTTTTTAAATTATATTGTATAAAAACTGGTTTCATTAGGTATTTTTTTATTTCCAAATGTTTAACAAAGCATTCTCATTACATATTTTAGTTGTCTTATTTAATGAAGGGCACAAATTCTGGTACAATTTCTTATTTCTTCATTGTTTTAACATTTATTTTATTATATAATTATTTCATGGAAAGTCGATTAATAAGGGTTTTAATTAAAATTATATATATATATATATATATTTGTTTATGTAGATAGAAGAAAAAATTTAATATTTATTTTACTATTCAAAACAATCTATTGACCACTTATAAATATTATACATGATATTAGCAATTTTTTTTTTTAAAAACATTTGTTGGACTTGTGATGGACTCTTGCCCCAAGAAACCTTGCCCTAACCCTAACCCTATGTCACGCAATCACAATGGTGAAGGAGACAATATTAGAGACACAAGAGATGGTGACACTTCTCGTCTTCCAATCACCTACAAGAGCTTAGCTTTGATGAGATTGGAGTTTGTTCTAATGGTAGAGGTCTTGGATGAAATGCTAATAAAATGGCAGTTTTGCGTGAATATGGGTTGGCCCTTCTAACAATAGTGCTAGTTACATTCTTTCTCGCCTTGCATCTACTATCATTTATGCCTCTGGTTCTACGTCGTATTCTTTCTCTTTCAAGGTCGGCACCCAACTTGAAATCTTTATGGCTTCCCTTGTTTCGAGTATCATTACAGAGATGGATAGTGTTAATTTGCTTGACATTGGATCAGGAATCCTTCAATCGGAGAAGCTTATCAATAGGGATCACCTTGTTGCATGCTTCTTCCACTGTCAACCATTCTAATTGGCAGGCTGTGCAGGAGTGTAGGTTTATTGTGTAGTGCCACGATAAAATAAAATGAAAATAAAATTTAAAAAATAGATATTTATATATTGTGAACTGAATTTTATAGGAGTGGTTGGAGAAAATCATGGACTCCACGTGAAGGCACATGGGTTAGTTGTGGGCAGTGTGCAGCAGATGGAAGTGACACACCCTCGACGCCTTTTCATACATGTCAGTTTCCTTGCAGAATAAGTTCAGCACTTTATTTATATATTTTATCCAGAGACATTTACCACACTGCAACCCAAGTTAATGTGGTATATTTAGCAGAAATGGATAGTTGCAGCGATGAAAGTTTAGAAGGCGTGTGTTTCCTCACGAGGAAGGAACATTGTTTTCTCCATGCAACAAACATGTCTCCAACCAGATCGATTTACATTGTTGGGTACTCTCAGCTTGTGCCAAAACACGAGCTCTGAGAAGAGTATAGACGTCCTTCAAAGCATAATGGAAATATATCTTTTTTGCCAGCATCCTCCCGGCTTCTGCGCCAAAGTTGAGGTTTTATCAGATGCTGTAGTTGGAAGCGCTTTAGCAGTCAGGCATGCAAAATGTCGAAGCATATGCTAGGCATATGAGCTGCTTGACTGAATACCTGAAAGAGATGTGGCCTTTGGTCTGTAACGGCTGCAGGCTATACACAGAATGGGTTTGTTGAAAAAGCTGAGAAACTTTCATGCTAATGCACTCGTCAGTGTTGGGTCTCCTGCCATTGCCACATTCTCGCAGCTTGTGTCAACCAAAAAAAATATAAGACATCTCTGGAGCAGGGTTTAATCTGCTAGCTCAACGTACAAGTAAGAGGAAGCATGTCTGACTAGATGCAAGTCCCTGGTAGTCATGAACACAAGGATGGAGATGCATACATAAGGCAAGTCTGTTGTTCAGCAAAATGCATCAAGATATGTGGTTTAATGGAACACGCACTGACCATGTAAGCTTCATTCTTTTTACTTTCTGCAAGAGCGCAGGTTTAGTGGGAAAGGGCATAAATACTTAGATGTCATAAGTGTTGGTTTTAACATGCCACTTAGAACTGAATTCATATCCCTATTTGGTCGACCTTCTTTGTTGTGCTGGATATTTTGGGGAAACACTAAACTTTACCATCAACTCACTAAGTAAACTTGTGGTGGTTGTGAGGACGTGTTTGGTTGGTACCCCACTAGAGCGCATAATAATACGGGGTTGCAATAAATTTTGATAATTTGTCTTTTGAGGTGGATTGTCAAAATGCTGCAACTTATGTCTTCTGTCAAACATCTATATTTAAGGAGAACACTCAGTCAAAAGGTTTTCTTTTATTGAAATAAATCTGTAAGGAAAGTTGTAAATTCTGAGGAAATGGGATCCACAAATAGGTGGGTATGGAAAGAAGTAATCTTTATCTGAGATTTTTAAGTTCCAAAATTCATAAAAGTGTATGGAGGCATTTAAAAACAAAACGGATGACTTTTGAAACTTCTAAGGAGATGTAAGTGAAAAATGTGTTTCTGGGCTCCATAAAACTTTGCCAACATTCTCCCACCTCATGTTCATTAGGGAGCCTTGAGCAGGCCCTAGAAAATTATCAAAACATAATGGGAAATGTTTTCTGTTGAAAATTTCAAATGATAGGGAAGTTTGTGTGTTGTTGTGGAGGTTAGATCAATGCTCGTGAACTATTTGACGAAACGCCTAAGTGAGATCTTGAATTGGATCTCGAGTTTTCAACCGGCTTCTTTCCTACAAGCATGGTTCATCTCTCCCTATCTTTCTTAATTCTTGTACTTCAGTTTTTTTCATTTGCAATGAAACATGATTTTAAAAGCTTGGGATTATCATAGATTTAATTATTTTACATTAACTTGTTGCAAAACAATAAAGTTTCGTATCGTAACTCACGCAATCAAAATAACCATTTATAGTAAACCATGATCTTCAACCCTCATTTTGAGGTGATTTAGAAAACGTCGTGACTAAAACTAGATCACTACATTATTGTTTTATCGACAAGTTGAAGTTGAATTCCCAACAAATATGTTGACCATCTCCTGGTTTAATTAGATAAATTGTAATTTCTGGGGACTCGCAAAGTAACCTTTGTAACTCCGGAAAAGGGAGGTTAAGATTCTTTCGTGTACCTTGTTATGTGAGGTGTCACTTAATCCTTGGTATTGACCCCGAATGAACATTTGTGATCTTTTGACGCCCTTATACGAGCCTGTTACACTATTTTGTAGTGTAGGAAGTTGTTAAATCTAAAAAGTTTGGCTTTCATTTTAAACTGCCATTTGAAACCTGGATAGAGAAATTATTATCCGTCTTCGCAAACCTCTAGTGTTTTTTACTAGACAATTACATGGAACATTCAAGTTAGGGAAAAACATTTTTCTGGATAGTTTGGCATTAGAATTTTTAGGCCTCCGGTCACAGTTTGACTAGGTCAAACTAGACCAATTAGTGATCGGTGGCTTCAGAAAACTTGTCACCATTTGAAAACCATTTTCTAATTCTCAGTCCCATCGAATTTGATGAATTATCCATATATAGGGGAACTTGTAGGAAGTTTCTCATTGTGCGTTCATCCATCGAACATCAGTTTTGGACATGTTTTCTGAGCCCTCGAGCTAACTTTTGATTCATTTGTAACTAGGTCAATTATGACCGATGGCCTCGAGAAAACTAGCCACCAATCATAAACAGTTCGCCAGTTCCAAATTCTCGTCAGTTCTTATGAAATCTTGGTATATAAGTGGAATGTAGAAATTTAACTGTGGTCTGTTTTCTCATCAAAAGACTCTATTTGAAAGTGGTTTCTTAGCCTCTGAGCCTGATTTGAACATTTTTGTAGCTAGTAAGAAAATGTAAAAATAGAAATTTATGGGACCCATGTCGGGTTGCCAAACCACCATGGAAACTTTTGACACATGTAAATAATTGTTCGAAAACTCTATAGTGTAACTTATTGTGTGCAATAGAACTTTTGAAAAAATGGTGGTTCTCTCTCTTCCTTTGCTCTTTCTCTCTCCTTGGTTATGAAATGAAGTGAAATGAAATGTAATGAATACATGTCTCTAAACCTTTTCTTTCGATTGCAAATTGTAATTATTATTATATGTAAATGGGAAACTGAAAAATGTTAATTATGTTAGATTAGGGTGGATGCCATGCCAGCAATTTATCACTGATTTCATGCTCACATGGTTTTGCAGGATGAAAGAAATGATGGTGATAAAGGTGATGTGTAATTCATTATTTATCATTGTAATTTATATAGGTTCATTGTTAAAATGAATATATGTATAATGTAGTCTCATGTTACAGAAAAATTATGTTTTGAAATTTGCTAATATGTATGAGATGCTAGTTTTTAGGGACATCTAGGAAATGGTATTTAATCATAGGTTCAATTTAATTCATAGTACGTATGGTAAAAAGGTTTGATATTTATATGGTAAATGAATCTGAAGTTAATATCTTGTAGAGAATATTCAGTGTTCAATAAATGATTAATTAATTCAGCTTGTTGTATTCTTACCTTGTAAACGTAATAAAGAGATTTAATCAAAACACTCAACCCTAGTATAATAACTATGCATAACATGTCTTCATGTGTGATCCTTCTTACCATAGAAGAGATTGAAACCGTAGAATGAACTTAAACTCTACACTCGATGGAACCTCCTAGTTTAGGTAAATAAAACCCCTAGTTGGAAATTACCGTCATAGTCGTTATGTTTAGCAACCTTGTCATGAACCCATCTTTTAGGAATGACATGGTCCAAATTTATCTGGAGTGTTTGGTTTCCTTCTAGTTTTGGTAGCCACAAGGAGAATGTCCTCTCTTCAGTTCTGACAGCGTGGTTGAGTGGTGAAGACCACCTTGATCACCTTATGATTCCTTGTTCGAAGCAGTGACTATGCAGTGTAACCTTACCATCTGTGGAGTAAGTAGAGCTAATAAACCCTTAGTATCCTTTGGATTTCCCAGTCTTATGAGATTAGATCTAGAAAATTGACTTCATCATCGAATGAAGTCCCTGTTGGATCTAGATGACATAAATGGAGATTGTGAAATACTTGTTCTAGGTCTTAAACTCTTGTTAAAGAACTCCTTACTCCCTCTCAGTTAAATGTGTTACCTTGGTTTCTAACAACATAACACCTTTGTCTTTTCTTGAAGGTGGTTTAGCATAAATATGTCCTCTCACCTTAAACTCATATATAGTTGAGGCGTAGATCATTAGGTGCAATTGGAATTAAACTAAACCTCAGTTGATTAGGAGGTTAACTTGGGGTTCATGTGTAGTTTATAATGCTTCCAATCTTGTACTTCTTCAAGATGTCAGGAAAGTACTTTCGTAACTCTTTTGTTATAAAGTGATGGTAATAATGAGACCATAATGCAATGTAAAAGTAAATCATATAAGAGTAAAAAGGATATTTGAGATTAGGAATAATGTCACTCTTGGAGTCCTTATAACTCAATTAAATATTTTCATGTGTTACAAAGAATATGAATTGTCTTGGTGAGATCAAACTTCGAGAAAAAATATATATATATATATATATATATATATATATATATATATATATATATATATATATAAATATAAATGGAATTCCACAAGTTGTTGAACTAGAATAACTATGGTAGGGAAATAACTATACCATGATCAAAGAATGTTTTTGGGAAAAAGCTATCTTGTATCTAAATCTCCCTTAATCCTAATATTGCTTTCTGGACATCAAGTTAGATTCACTTGAGTTGCAAGGGTAATATGTAGACATTGAATAAACATTTGAGAATCATATTCTTAACATAAGAATAAGATAATAAAATTATTTTACATGCAATTTGAATTATGCCAAATAAGTATGTAAGTTATGTAAATTTCCGTAACGGATAAAAATCCAATTAAAATGGTCGAACTGTAAATTAAATGTGGAATGAACTTAAGAATATGTAGGTGGAAAAAGGAGGAAATTATCCTTGCACAATAATGTTCTTGGAATGTTAATCATAACTAAGATGCAATTAATGAAATGATGTGTTGTGGGTTTGCCAATCCTTGAGTCTTTTTTTTTGTGGTTGGGTCATTACTAGTATTCATTCATTAGGGAAAGTGTGGAATCGACATGTCTATGGTGTTGTCATGTGTCTATGTGAGTCGATGACTTATAAGTTTCATATGTGTCTTTGAGTATTATTTACTTGGAGCCCTTGTGGCATTGTGTAGTGAGAAATGTAAGTCAAAAAACAATTATCCTAGTATTTTTACTGTTATTTTTATGTGTGGAAAATGTGGGAGTTACATTTGGTATTAGAGCGGAGGTTCATGCTCTCAAACCTCTAGGACAAGTTGTATTTGTGATGGTGTTGCATGATGGTGGTGGATATTGGAAGAGTAATGTGATATAAGTGTGATGTGAACAATGTTGTAATTGTGACCTTATGGAAGCACATGTGGTGCATGTCACTTAGTGCGTATTTTATATTATGTTGATGTGCTTATGATGAGAGTATTCACTCTCATGTATCGTTGATTCAATGAGGAATTCATGTGTGATGGATTGCCTTGTTGTGTATGAAAGGAATGTTATTATGGATTACAGAGTGTTGGAACATTTTGTAATTATGTGATATGAAGGTGTATTGATCTATTGCATGAAAAAAAAAATTGCAAAGTGAATTGGATTTTATTGTGATGTTTTCAACATGTTGTAATAAATCATGTGTGTCACCATGTTGTAATTATAATTGACTATATGTTGTAAGGTTATACATTGTGTTCCTCATATGTATAATTGATGTAAAATGTAATGGTTCATGTCGTGATTTAAGGGAATATAATGAGTGTATGATCCATAGTTTGCAGTGATTTCACTTTGGGTGCAGAATGTGGTAATGTGATGTATCGTAACCTATAAAAGTAATGATTGTTTTATACCCTATATATATACCATGCGTAATATGCTGTGGTTAATGTGCGTGAATCACCTTTGTTCTAGTGATGTAGTTATATATTATGTTGTGGACCCTACACTAACCGAACCTAAGGGAAATTGGTGAAATGTGTATGTTTGGGGTGAGGAAATGTGTATCGCTGACTAGTCACTCGAGCCAAGTGCGAGATAGGAAGTGGAGCCTCACATAGGTTGAAAACCCACTTTTGTTCATTTGGTATGTGTGGCACTTGATCAATGGGTGTCATGCATAGCAGACACCTTATGCTCAGTAGATGGAAATTTGTACTCCTTCCTCTCTCTTAATATGGTTATCGTATGGATTCAACCTATGTGAGTTTGACTATGTTGAACCTTGTTGAAGTTGTGGTGGGATTATTCAGATAGAGATGATGACAATTGTATTATTTGATATCTTATTTTACGAGATGATGCTGGATGTTCTAAGTGCTAGTAACTCATTGAGTACCCCCCAGGTGGCCATATAAGGCCATGTAGTTATTGTAATGTGTTATTCCTATACACGTATTTTATTCCTAAATTTAAAACTTTCCCTTTTCTTGCTAGAACCAACAATTTTCTTGATTGACATGTTCTTATATTTTAGGAATTTATTTGGTTGATGCACTAACATGCAGAATTTTACACTTACTATGGTTATTTGGCCATTTGTTTTGCTTAGATTTAAATTTTCCTTTAAAGTTTAACTTTTTTTAGCCTAGCCCAATCCTTTCGGTCTTGCCACTTGGCATTTGAATGGTTTGTTAAGTTGGTTCTAATGTCATAATGTGTTGGAATAGGGTCATGGGATTCCCCATGGAGTGGTGGCACCTATGGACCTCCTTCGTTGTATGGGAGTACGCCCCAAGGAGTTACAAATAACTATAAGTTTTTTGAACCAAGTGTTATTATGTCACTTGGGTTAGAGGTGTTTGGACCTTATATGCCCAGGGCCATAGGGTGACTGACCTCTTTTGTGAAACTAAAAGGAAAATTTATATTTATTTCATTTTACTTGAGGGAGGCATAAGAGACTTGAGGGAGGCATAAGAGATTTGTGTGGGTGTGATTGATGCTTTGGGAGGTATATGTATTTGTTTTGTGATACTTTGAGGGAGGCATAAGAGACTTGTGTGTCTGTGTGATTAGTGCACTTGGAGTTTTTTATTTTTATTTTTATTTTTATTTTTACTTTTTTATGTATTTTTTGGTGATGCTTTGGGAGGTATATGGAGTTCTTCAGTGATCAGGGGATCATTTTTTAAAGTTCCCAAAACATCCCTAAATGGTGTCAGTGTAGAAGATCATCTTGAGAGCTTTCCAATGACTGTGAGAACGCAACAAACGGACATCGGGAGCTCTAGATATGTCTGGTCAAAGTTCGGTCAACAGGAAAGTCAATTGGTCAATAATGGACCTATCGCACTGCAACACGTGGAAAAAAGGAAAAAGGGAGTTGTTTGTTGGTTTTCGATCACCAGTCTTCGATGAGCGTAAAAAAAGGTGCACGGGAACAAGAGGCTCAACTTTTATTACGGAGGGGAGCCTGGCCGCCATGTGGACTATGGTATTATCACCGACGTGGTGGGTCCACAAGCCACCATGTGGCTTGCCACCACTCGTCAAATTCGATCGAATTTCCTATCAGGAGATGACAAGTGGAATATATATATACGACCGAGTTAATTATTTACATACCACATTGCATGGGTCGAAATTATATCCAAAAACCATATTACATTTCCCATGCATTTTCCTTATCTAACTATCCACACATTATATTATGCCTTGATTTTGGTGCCTAAAAATAACCACATTCATGTGCCCTACACATCAGCCAACTAATGCGCCTCAGGGGGTGGTTATGGCTAAGGTGGCTCTTAAGCCACTTAAACAATGCGCCCACCTTCTATTTAAAACCTATTCCAAGATTCTAAATGCGCCCAATGTGGGATAAAATCCCTTAAAAACAAACCTCCGCCAGAAGGAGAAGAAGTGGAGGGGATTGAACCCTGACCTCCCTTTCAAAATTATAGGTGCCTAACCAACTCGCCTAGAGGCTTGGAAACAATTATAAAATGGAGCGCTATTATATTTGAATACAAGGAGGCAGGTCTGTGTAAAAGCCAGGAAGAGGAGGCAGTCTCAGAGAACGCCATTTTTGAAGGCCTTGCACTCAGATTGGGACCTCGGAGTAAAAAGATGAAATGTAGAGAATTATGAGAGATTCCAACCATATAAGATTTAATATTTTTTGTTGAGTTTTAACCTGTTTTTGGAAGCTTTGAATGCAGATTTTAACAAGGATCTTCAAGACAACTAGTTGGAAAACACGAATTTCAATGCACTTCTGTTCCGAATTGTGACTTGGTGTAAACATGAAAAGTGTTCAGAATTCAGATATGATCTCAGATATATGATTTTTTTTCATATAATGTTTTTAAATCTCCATTTTTAGGTGTTTTTCTAACACAGTTGCAGGGAGATCACATTGTGAAAACACTGTAGGAGCCACGGATCGTTCTTGGGACAGTTTCTGCTATTTTTCAGAGTTCTTGGGACATTGATCAGCTCATTTGTAGGTTGTGATTCATTATTGGTTGTTTGTAAGAGTTATTTTACTTGCATTTCAATATTATTAATGGATCGGTTCAATCTGAACCCGGGGACGTAGGAATTTCCGAACCCCATAAACAATCTCTTTTGTTATCTGAATGTTTCAGTTTTCTGATTATTTATTTGCTACACAAGTTTTCCGTACTTCTATGGATGCATAATAATCAGAATTTAATCAATTTTTGGAGTTAAGAATACTTAAAATTGATTAAGAAAATCACGATCTTTGGAAACTTTTAAAAGTGGAAAAAAATACAACACTTGTTTTCAGATCAAGTTTGGTATCAGAGCAGTTAGATTGCCGGATTAGCTTCTAATTGTGATTGAAAATTTGGCTTCAGTTTCAATATTGATTTCAGTTTTCAGTGTGTAGACATTTTGGGGCTTGTTAATCTTCTTTTGCAGTGTGCAGTTTTGGAAGTACAGGTTGTGTTTGCAGGAACAGGGAATCATGGGCAAGTCATCCAAACAGGAGCAACTGGATGAGCTTGAAGCCATAAACCACCAACTCCAAGAAGAAAATTCTTTCCTAAGAGATAAATTATATTCCTTGGAAGAGGAAATAGTGCGGTTAAAATCTGAGCCACAATCCTCTATAACCAAGAAAGAGGAGTATGTCAACAAGATGCTTGAAGAGAGCAAGAAGTTGATGGGCTTTGTTAAAGAGTTGCAGGAAGAAATACGAACCAAGGATGCCCTCTTGGAAAAGCTGCAACAAGGTGAACACAAGAAGGAAATTCCTTCCAAAGCAGATGCAGGTACTATGATAGAAGAATGCACTGTAAGTTGTTCACATTTTAATTCTTCCTCTCATTCAGTTTCAGATGTTCCTTTGGGTCAGTTTGAAAAACACACTAAGGGAATTGGGTCTAAGCTAATGGTTAAGATGGGATTTAATGGAAAGGGCCTTGGTAAAAATGGACAAGGTGATGCTAACCCAGTACAGGTAGAGGATCAGCCTCGGTTTGCAGGTTTGGGTTATTCTAGTGGGAAAATGGAAATTGGAGAAAGTTCCAAAGCAGCTGAAGGAAGACAAGCTTCCAACAGCCAAGGATCTACGCCACTAGAATTACAGGATTCCACCATCAGGAGGAACAATGAAAGGTGTAAGAAAATAGGTAAAAGAGGTAATCAGATTCCACCTCCTTCCACTTACACTAAAAATAGCACTAAGGGAAAATCAAATCCTAAAACTTCTAATACACTCTTTCAGTTGGAACAATATAGCTTTGGTAGGTAGAAATATGCTTTCCCTTGCACATTTTGTGAAGGTACTAATCATTCTGTTGCATATTGTTGGAAGAGGAAAAATTTGATTAAGAAGTTAATGCCTTTTGTGAATGATAAGGCAGGTGCTAAAGACCAATCTCACCAAGGAAAGGTAAGAAATGGCAAGAATGTTACCTCTCCTAAACAGGGGAATCATTCTCGTAGACAGAGTTCTGAGAATGGTAAAATGGGTAAGACTCCTAAAAACAGGGAAGTTAAATTTTGTTCCCATTGTAATAGGAATGGTCATGATGTTAAGGTTTGTTGGTTTGTTCCTAAACAAAAAAATTGGAAAGTTGTTAAAAAGAACAGTATTGTAAAACCAACTGTGCTAAACCTAACTAAAACTCATTTTGGTACTGAGAGGGTAAAACAACCAAAACGGAAAAACCCAAGTGATTGGTTTGGAAAAACACTCCTCAACTTTATATTTGCACTACAGTAAATTGTTGATAGTAGGCAAGCAAAAAAATATTTCAGAGCTATATTTTAGGGATTCCTATTGATTGATAAAGATTTGTTCCTAAGTTGATATTTAAGCTTTGAAAATGAATGGAAACAGCTGAAGAGAAGATTTGAGTGATAGGTTCATCATACTCATGTTTTGGTTTCTCAGATTGGTTGGTAGTTCCATTGTTGAAAACACTATGCAGGGATAGGCATCAGTAGCATGTCTAAATTTGAAACTTGCAGTTGTAATCAACATAATCACAAAGTGTTAGTTGAACACTAGCTTCTGTTATAGATGGGTGTTATTATCTGACTTATTATTTGTGATGGTGATACAATGTTTTGGCATATTCATGTTGATTCAGTTGTTGACTATAGCTATTTTTGGGCATTGATAGTCTATTATATTCTGATAGTGAATACTTGCAGTTGTTACAGTTTCAGATGGGCAGTGGGCACTAGCCTAATTGGGGGCAGTTTAGATGTCTTGTATACTGATCTGTGTCATGGAATTGTAATTTTTGGTAATCGGCCGTATCACAAAGTGACATTTGAACACTAGCTTTCCGTAATAGAATGGGTGTTATTATCTGGTCAGTTATTTGTGATGGCATTACAGTGGGGTATGACAGTTCACAGTTGTGCGTAGAGTTGACAGGGTTACAGCGTTTCAGTTGAACACTAGCTTAATTGGGTGTTATTATCTAATCGGTTATGTGACTAGCTAATCAAATATTTGCATTTATTTAACCTATAATGTTATTTTGGGTTCTTGTATGTGTTTGTGCAATGCAGGAAGAGATAGCATGTTTTTGTGGGTTGATACACAACTTTTTGTGGACAAAAATCCTTTCTCAGTGGGGAGGTGTGATCAGGGGATCATTTTTGAAAAGTTCCCTAAACATCCCTAAATGGTGTCAGTGTAGAAGATCATCTCGAGATCTTTCCAACGACTATGAGAATGCGACAAACAGACATCGGGAGCTCTAGATATGTCTGGTCAAAGTTCGGTCAACCGTGAAAGTCAACTTAGTCAACTAGTCAATAATGGACCGAATCGCACTGTGGCACGTGGCTGAAAAGGCAAAAGGGAGTCAAATTCGATGGAATTTTATCACCGGTCTTCGACAAGTGTAATATATATATTATTAACAAGAGGCTCAATTATTATCTACGGAGGGGAGCATTGTATGGTGTCGACTATTATATTATCGCCGACGTTGGGTCCAAAGCCACCACGTGGCTTGCCACCATGCCACGCATTCGATCGATTTCCAAGACCGACTAGTGGAATATATTAATGTTTACCAGTTAATTATTAAACCATACATACATTGCATGGGTTGAAACTATATCCAAAAACCATATTACATGTGTCCCACGCATGTTTCCATCTAACTATGGACACATGATAGTAATGCCTTGAGGGGGCACCTACAAAATAACCCACATGCGTCTTACACATCAGCAAACTAATGCGCCTCATTGCGTGGGGGAAGGTGGCTCTTAAAGCCACTTAAACAATGCGCTCACCTTCTATTTAAAACCTATTCCAAGATTCTAATGCGCCCAATGTGGGATAAAATCCCTTAAAAAACGCCTAAGGAAAAGGAGGCTGTGGAGGGGATTGAACCCTGACCTCCCATTGCTCCAAGACCAATCCTCTAACCAACTGCGCCAGAGGCTTGGCGCATTATAGAATGGAGTCGCTTTATTGTTATACAAGGGGGACAGGTCTGTGTCAAAAGCAGAAGAGGAGGTAGTTCTCAGAAAACGCCATTTTTGAAGGCCTTGCACTCAAATTGGGAACTCAAAGTAAAAAGGTGAAATGAAAGAAATTATGAGATGATTCCAAAAATGTAATATTTGATATTTTTTTTTTGAGTTTTAACCTATTTTTGGAAGCTTTGAATGCATATTTTAACAGGGATCTTCAAGATAGCTAGTTGGAAAATACGAATTTCAATGCACTTCTGGTCTAAATTGTGACTTGGTGTAAACATGAAAAGTGTTTAGAATTTAGATCTGATCTCAGATATATGATTTTTTTTCATAGAATGTTTTTAAATCTCCATTTGTAGGTGTTTTTCTAACACAGTTGCAGGGAGATCACATTGTGAAAACACTATAGGAGCCACGGATCGTTCTTGGGACAGTTTCTGCTATTTTTCAGAGTTCTTGGGACATTGATTAGCTCATTCATAGGTTTTGATTCATTATTGGTTGATTGTAAGATTTATTGTACTTTCATTTCAATATTATTAATAGATCAGTTCAATCTAAACCCGGGGACGTAGGAATTTCCGAACCCCGTAAACAATCTCTTTTGTTATCTAAATGTTTCAGTTTTCTGATTATTTATTTGCTACACAAGTTTTCCGCACTTCTATGGATGCATAATAATCAGAATTTAATAAATTTGTGGAGTTAAGAATACTTAAAATTGATTAAGAAAATCACGATCTATGAAAACTTTTAAAAGTGGAAAAAAATACAACACTCGTTTTCATATCATTCAGTGATGTTTTGGGAAATGTATGGTGTTGGTATTATGATTTTATGTGTACTCTTGAGATTCTAGTTTATGTCTTATGACATTGTTTCCATCTTGACACTATATAGCTACAGTTATGGTCTAAATTTTTATGAAACCTTCGTATGTGGACTTGTTGGGAATTCCATGTTGTTGTAGTTTGATTATGTTATGAGTGCATTTGTGTCAGGTGCATGTCTGATAAGTACTATGTTGCAAGGGCTATGTATGTTCCTTCCATACTTTGGGTTCAATTCTTATGATGTGATACATTCATGGAAGTATCTAGCAATATGTCTTGTGGACCCGTAGTGTTGTGTTTGGGCCATGTGTGATATCATGATGTAAGTTTCTATTGGGCAACCACACAAAATAAATTAAATTAAATTATAAACAATTAATAGTAAGAGTTGTAATTAAGAGATACTTTAAAAGAAAAGACTAATTGAGAAGTACAATAAAAGACAACTAACTACCAATATTTGTAGCACATTAAAATGTATAATATTGAAAAAAAAATAGTTTGGTTCCTTATGGTTGTGTTGTACCAACAAGTTTTTTTGTTAAATGAAATTTGTCATTATTGAATTTCTTTCCAACATATCCTTTGATCTTCAATATTGTGTCACATCGAGTAAGGTGCTCTTATTAGGGGAGGGAAATGTATGGCCATAATAAAATAAAATGAAAATAAAATTTAAAAAATAAATATTTATATATTGTGAAGTGAATTTTATAGGAGTGGTTGAAGAAAATAATGGACTCCACGTGAAGGCACATGGGCAGTGTTGTTAGTTTCGTGGGTAGTGTGTAGCAGATGGAAGTGACACACCTTAGATGCCTTTTCATACATGTTAGTATCCTTGCAGAATAAGTTCAACACTTTATTTATTTATTTTATCTAGAGACATTTACCACGCTGCAACCCAAGCTAATGTGGTAGATTTAGTAGAAATGGATAGTTGTGGCGATGACAGTTTAGAAGGCATGGGTTTTCTCGTGACACAAGCACATTGTTTTCTCCATGCAACAAACATGTCTTTAACTAGATCGATTTACATTGTGGGTTACTTGACTCAACTTACATATGCCAAAAAAAAATTTCACCTGAGAAGATCTATGGACGTCCTTTAAAGGTGGATGATTTTTTTTTTTTTCCAGCGTCCTCCCAGCCTGTACACGAAATTTGAGATTTTATCAGATGTTGTAGTTGGAAGCACTTTCGCAGCTAGGTATGCAAAATGTGGAAGCATATGCTAGGCATGTGGGCTGGTTAAATGAATACCTGAAAGTGATGTCACCTTTGGTCTACAATAGCTGCATGTTATCCAAAAAATGGGTTGTTGAAAAAGCTGAGAAACTTTCATGCTAATGCACTCATTGGTGTAGGGTCTCCTGTCATTACCATATTCTCGCAACCCATGTCAACAAAAAAAAATATCTTTGGAGCAGGGTGTAATCTTCTAGCTCAATGTACAGGTAAGAGGAAGCATGTCTGACTAATTGCAAGTGCCTGGTAGTCATGAACTCAAGGATGGAGATGCATATGTAAGCCAAGTCTATTGTTGAACAAAATGCATCAAGATATGTGGTTTAATGGAACAAGCCCTGACCATATAAGTTTTATTATTTTTACTTTGTGCAAGCATGTAGGTTTAGTGGGGAAGGGCATAAATACTTAGATGTCGTAAGCGTTGGTTTTAACATGCCACCGAGAACTAAATTCATATTCCTGTCTGCTCGACCTTCTTTGTTGTTCTGGATATTTTTCGGAAAACTCTAAACTTTACCATTAACTCACTAATTAAACATGTGGTGGTTGTGATGATGTGTTCGGTTGGTACCCCTGTAGAGCGCATAATAATACGGGGTTGTAATAAATTTTGAAAACTCGTCTTTTGAGGTGGATCATAAAAATGATGCAACTTATGTCTTCTGTCAAACATCTATACTTAAGGGGAACAATCAGTCAAAAGGTTTTCTTTTATTGAAATAAATGTGTAAGGAAAGTTGTAAATTCAGAGGAAATGGGATCCACAAATAGGTGGGTATGGAAAGAAGTAATCTTTATCTGATATTTTAAGCTCCAGAATTCATAGAAGTGTATGGAGGCAATTAAAAACAAAACTAAGGAATTTTGAAACTTCTAAGGAGATGCAAGTGAAAAATGTGTTTCTGGGCTCCATAGAACTTTTCCAACATTCTCACAGCTCATGTTCAATATGGAGCCTTGAGTAGGCCCTAGAAAATAATCAAAACATAATGGGAAAATTTCTCTGTTTAAAATTTCAAGTGATCGGGAAGTTTGTGTGTCATTGTGGAGGTTAGATCGATTCTCGTGAACTATTTGACACAATTCCTAAGTGAGATGCTGAACTGAATCCCTTGTTTTTGGCCAGCTTCTTTCCTACAGGCATGCTTCATCTCTCCCTATCCTTCACAATTCTTGTACTTAAGGTTTTTTTCATTTGCAATGAAATATAATTTTAAAAGCTTGGTATTATCATAGATTTAATTGTTTTATATTAACTTCTTAAAAAACAATAAAGTGTCGTATTCTAACTCATGTAATCAAAATAAACATTTATAGTAAACCATGACCTTCAACCCTCATTTTGAGGTGATTTAGAAAACTTCCTAACCAAACTAGATCACTACAGTATTGTTTATCGACAAGTTGAATTTCCGGTAAATATGTTGACCATCTCCTGATTTAATTAGATAAATTATTATTTTTGCAGACTCGCAAAGTAACTTTCGTAACTCCGGAAAAGGGAGGTTAAGATTCCTTCGCATACCTTGTTATGTGAGGTGTCACTTCAATCCTTGGATTCACCCCGATTTAACATTTCTGATATGTTTAACGCCTTATAGGAGCCATGTTACATTATTTTGTAGTGATAGGAAGCCGTTAAATCTAGAAAGTTTGCTTTTGTTTTGAACCGCCATTTGAAACCTGGATAGAGAAATTATTATCTGTCTTTGCATACCTCTAGTGTTTTTACTAGAAAATTACATGGAACTTTCAGGTTAGGGAAAAATACTTTTCTATATAGTTTTGCAAAGTCTTTTTGTAGGCCTCCGGTCGTAGTTTGATGTGGTCAAATTGGACTAATTGTGACTTGTTGCTCCAAAAAAATGGTCACTGTTTGAAAACTATTTTCTAGTTCTCAGACCCATCGACTTTGATGAATTATCCTTATATAGGATAACTTGTAGGAAGTTACTCGTTGCATGTTCATCCATTGAACATCAGTTTTAGAAGTGGTTTTTTGAGCGCTTGAGCTCACTTTTGATCACTAACAACTAGCTCATTTGTGACCAATGGCCACGGAATCCTAGTTGTTACTCATAAAGCGTTCGCTTGTTCTGAATTTTGTTAGTTCTTATGAAATCTTGGTAGATAAGTGGGAACATAGAAATTTCACCGTGGCATTTTTTCTCATCGGAAGACAACATTTGAAAGTAGTTTCTTAGCCTCTGATCCTGATTTGACCAATTTTTGTAGCTAGGAGGAAAATGTAAAAAAAAAAATTATAGGACCCCTATCGGGTTGTCAAACCACCATGGAAACTTTTGACAGATGTAAATAATTGTCTGAAAACTCCATAGTGTTACTTGTTGTGTGAAATAGAACTTTTGAAAAAATGGTGTTTCTCTCTCTTCCTTTCTTCGTCTCTCTCCTTGGATTACGAAATGAAGTGAAATGAAATTTAATGAATACATGTCTCTAAACCTTTTCTTTCGATTGTGAATTGTATTTATTATTATATGTAAATGGGAAACTGAAAAATGTTAATTAAGTTAGATTAGGGTGGATGCCGTGCCAGCGATTTATCGCTGATTTCATGCTCACATGGTTTTGCAAGATGAAAGTGTTATCGATGAATCACAGCACCCCTGCTGTTGTATTTGAACTCATAGTGTGATTGGATAACATGGGTACTATCTCCAAGTTGTGGGACTTGCTACTTGAGATAGACCTCCAGAGAAAGCTGGTTCTTGCTCCTAAACTACCTGCCACAATCTACTCTAATGCAGGATAAGCTAACTATTCTAATCTAAATTTCCAAGGGACCAGGGAGAGAGAATACATAAAATGAAAGCCTACACTAAAGCGGTGATACACCAGAAAAGGAGGATGGGAGAGTAGTCTCCAAATGTGTGAAATACAGAGGCAAAGTGCACACTAGAAGAGGTGATGACAGTTCTCCATAATCTAGCAAAATGCATTCACAGTAATATTCCAAGCACACACAATGATAATGAATTCCTGCAAGAACATAATAGATAGACACAATATTCTCATAGAAGGATCAAAGGGGCAAGAAGAATGCAAGAAAGCACAGCAGGGGAAGATATATCCACAAACTGATATTTTATTGCTTCATGATATGCACAGTTCAATCTATTACAAGATAAGGGCCTGGATCACCATGCAAGGAGTCCACTACAAGGGCCTGTAACACGCTGGCTTAACAAAGAAATTTTTGATAGAGCTTTGTTACCCAAAAACTCTCCCCTTTACAATGAGCCCAACACTCCAATTTATAGAAAAATGAGAAGGAAAAGAGAAGGGAAAATGGAAATCCCGAAATCTGTCCTTCAACCACCTGTAAGAGGCATTAAATTGAGTGAAAAGGTTGTATTTACTTGCAAAAGGCTCCCCATATTGTCCCATGTGCTGCAGCAGAGAAAGAATGATGACCATGCCTCTTAATTGCACTCCCAGCTACCAAATAAAACACTGTTCTGAACCCGGCCACGTTTCCTTAAACAACTCAATCAATTTCTCATCAAATCTAGAATTTCTTGATTGATGTGCATCGGGCTCAGAACCATGATTCCAATGGTACCAATTTTGTGCGATTTCGTTGAGAAATGCAAAATTTATGGCCTTCTGAGTGCGGGCAGCTATTTTGGGTCTGGCAGGCGTTTTCTGTCATTTGACGGGAATGAGCATTGACTGACTGGAGCCGAATATGTTTATTTTATTTAAATATATCTACCCTCATTAAAAATCCAGTTTTTGTGGCGTAGAGGACGTCGTGCTCGTTCCAGAAAGTCCAATTTTATCAAAATCGGAGCTCGGAGTCAAAAGTTATGGCCGTTTGAAGTTTCCGGACCAAACAGTTGACTTTTCTTCCCTACCTTCGGCCTTTCGGCTTTTCGCGTCCCGCTGCGTAGACACTTTGTCCCATTTACCATCTCCTTGTGCTGATTGTCAGGCGAACTGGCCGGTTTGACCTCCCATTTGTCCCAAATGTCCCAGTTGTTTCAAACTGTTTGTTCCCATTTCGCCGATCCGGCCGGTTCGCGTACTCGCAGCCCATATGTCCCATTTTCTTTCGGACCGTCTGGGACAAATTCACCCGGTTCAGCCAGTTCGCGCCCTTTTGTCCCAACTGTTCTGGGACAAAAGTTCTCATTTCAGCCGGTTCGGCCGGTTCGCGTACTCGCAGCCCATATGTCCCATTTGCTTTCGGACCGTCTGGGACAAATTCGCTCGGTTCGGCCGGTTCGCGCCCTTTTGTCCCAACTGTTCCAGGACAAAAGTTCTCATTTCAGCCGGTTCGGCCGGTTTGCGTACTTTTGGCCCGCGCGTCCCAGACTGTTTCGGGCTGCCTTGACTCATTTCGCCCGGTTCGGCCGGTTCGCGTCTTTTTGTCCCGCTTGTCCCAAAGGCGACCCTCTCAGCAGTTAGCCAATTTTTTCTCTTTTTGGCCAGTTCGGATTTCCGCGTCCCGCGCGTCCTTTTGTCCCAGATGTCCCAATTGCTTCCGGGGCCGCCTGTGCTCATTTCGGCCGATCCGCACCTTTTTGTCCCACTTGTCGCAAATGCTTCTAGGACTAGGACTTAGCCATTTTTCGTGATTTTCCTGGCTCGAGCTTGTGTTTGCAAATTTTTTCACATTTTCTCAGAACTTGCTCTCTTCTACTTGGACAGGGGAGTTAGAAAAATATGAGGGGACCCTAGAAACATGAATTTTTTTCCCTGACTCAATCTATTTGCCTGGGACTAAAGAATTTGATTCATGTTATCAAAATTACCTTGAGGGTGAATTTTGGATAACAGAAAGCAATTTCATGGTATTTGGCTTCTTGTAATTAATTTTATTACACCATTGTAATTTATATAGGTCATTGTTAAAATGAATATATGTATAATGTAGTCTCTTGTTACCAAGAAAATTATATTTGAAATTCCTAATATGTATGAGATCCTAGTTTTAGGGATACCTTAGGAAATGTGCATTTAATCATAGGTGTCAATTTGATTGGATAGTTACGTATGGTAAAAAGGTTTGATCATATTTACATAGACCTAAATGAAGTTGAAGTTAATATGTGTGTAGTAATTGAATTTAAACCTCATTCCTTCATTCATTTCTAATGATACAAAATTATTAACTTATTTGTTGTGTTCTTACCTTGTAAACGTAATAAAGAAAGTTAATAAAAACACTCAACCTTTATAAAATATTTGTGCATAACTTGTCTTCATGTGTGATCCTTCTTACCATAGAAGAAATTGAAACCGTAGAATGAACTTAAACTCTAGTACTCGATGGAACCTCCTAGTTAGGTAAATAAAACCCCTAGTTGGAGTTTACCGTCATGGTCGTTATGTTTAGTTACCATTGTCAAACCCATATTTTAGGAATGACATGGTCCAACTTTATCTAGAGTGTGTGGTTTCCTTCTAGTTTTATAACCTTATTGTTTAGAATGAATTTATTGTCTTCAGGTTCGACACCAACATGGAAATAAGTGGTGAAGACCATTTGAAAGTCACTTATGAGGTCCTTTATAGTTCGAATTGACTATGAAGTGTAACAATACTTGTAAGTAAGATAAACTCTTAGTAATCCTTTTTAGATTTCCAAGTCTTATGAGATTAGATTAGAAAATTACTTCATCACTTGAAATTTTTCTAGATGACATAAATGGAATTGTGAAATACTTGTTCTAAATCCTTAAGTATTTGGAATGAACTCCTTGGTTCTCAGTTAAATGTATTAAAATAACATATACAGTAATCCTTAGCGAAATTTATTGAAAGGTGGTTTAGCCTCAAAATATGTCCTCTATATGCCTTAAAATCATATATAGTTGAGGCATGCGATCATTAGAAACATTGGAATTAAACTAAACCTTTGATTACAAGGTCACTTGTGGTTCATGTGTAGTTATAATGCTTCCAATCATGTACTTCTTCAAGATGTTAGGCAAATACTTTCGTAACTCTTTTGTTATAAAACAATGCCAATAATGAGACCATAGTGCAATGTTAGAGTAAAACATATAAGAATAAAACTAAGATTGTAGGTTATGAATAATGTCACTCTTGGAGTCCTTATAACTTAATTAAACATTTTCATGTGTTACAAAGAATATGAATTACCTTGGTGTGATCAAACGTCGACTCAAGAAACCAGATATATATATATAAATATATATATTTATGATATGTATAAAATTGATATACAAGAAATTCAATGTTGAACTATAATAACTATGGTAGGGAAATAAGTATGCCATGATCGAAAAATGTTTTTGGGAAGAAAAAACTACGTTGTATCTAAATCCCCTTTAATCTTAAGATTTTATTTTTGTCATCATGTTAGATTCACTTGTGTAGCAAGGGTAAATTTTTAACATTGAATAAATGTTTGAGAAGCATGTTCTTAACATAAGAACAAGAGAATTAGTTTTGTATGCAATTTGAAATATGGAAATAATTATGTAAGTTATGGAAATTTCCATAAAGGATAAAAAGCCAACTTAAAATGGTCGAACTATAAATTAAATGTGAAATGAACTTAAGAATTTGTAGGTGGAAAAAGGAGAAAATTTACTTACATAATAATGTTATTGGAATGTTAATCGTAACTAAGATGTAATTCAAGGTAATGATGTGTTGTGGGTTTTCAATCCTTGAGTCCTTTTCTTGTGGTTGGGTTATTGCTAGTATTCGATTCATTGGGGAAAGTGTGGCATCGACATGTATATGGTGTTGTCATGTGTCTATGTGAGTCGATGACTTATGTAAGTGTCATTGTGATTGTTGAGTTTATCTTCTTGGAGCCCTTATGGCATTGTGTAGTGAGCAATGTAAGTCAAAAAATAAAATTATTTCTTGGTATTTTTACTGTTGTATTTTGTGTGTGTAAAATGTGGGCATTACATTATTTGGTTGACCTTTCAATCTATGTGATGTTTTTTGGGTAACTCTATTTATCTTCTACACTTTAGAAGATTTGAACTTTATTTCAATCATACTTTCATACCATGGAATTATGACCAGTCTATTGATGCTACATCGTCTTTAGAGGGCTTACATTTGGCCTTTTTATCTTACCTAAATTCTTCATGAGGATCTCCAATTATCAATTACATTGTTATTGCCAAGGTAAGTTAATCATTTAACCTTCAGTACTAGAATCTAATTTGCATTATAAATTACCACCTGTGTCAGAATGTTTATGATACCTAAGGATTTTCGATCCCATACTTATGAGAATGTACAAAATGTAATCCATCATTCAATCCTCAAAGTCAAAAAATTTCAATCAATCCAATTTGCCATATCACCTACCGCTAGTAATTTTGACATTGCAAAGATGCTTCATATTCCATTGGAAAGAAGTATTTATCACTTTGAAACAAATATCCATTTATGCTAGAAGGTCGATTCTCATACAAAATTGAATGGCTATGGGCACCCACGTGCACAACCAACTGATGGCATACTATCTGAAGAGGTCAAACTTAGTATTTTTAAGAATCTCTATTTGGGTGATAGCTAGAAGTCAACTCCTCATTTGGTCCATATTTTGATTTGATGAAGGGATTTCCTAATAAAGACTTGGTCATTTGGATTAGGTTTATTGCTTCTTTGTCTGATGTTAGAGACATAAGAAATATGTGATTCCACTTGGTGACTTAAGATGCTCTTCAAATGTAATTTAGTTCCTTAATGAATTTAGAAGACATAAAGATTTAGTTTCTAATTTGGATGTTTTTACAAGTTTATGGATTTCGTACCTGATCTATGCATTTAGTTTATCCAAACATAGATGAATGTTAATCAGGTTAACAAATGAGTGGCACTTTCTAACTAGCAATTAAATACATTTTAGATGTAGTAATTATATTGAACTTTCTAATTAGGCCATTGAGTAAAAGAACCAATAATTGACTTGGTATTATAGAATATAACAAGGATGAGTCTGACCAATTGCCCATAGATTAAAAGGAGTTTCTATCTTGTTAAACCTTCTTAGCATGGGAGTAAGACCTAGGTTGCAAATTCATTCAACTTATTGTCTTGTTGTCAAAGTGATGTTCACTAGCATTCTGATTTACCCTATGATTATATTACTCATATACTAGGGTGGAGCATTCAAAGTTATCATATTTGATAAAAACAGTTGAATAATGGACCTTCTTATTATATGTCGACCCTAAGCATGTGATAGAAATACTATATTTTGATTACTTATAGTGATAACATAGTCATGGATTATAATAAATGGACAAATATTTCACCTAACATACCATGATGATCTAGTGTTATTACTTTATATATACTAACACATTGGATTCTTGACATATTGATTTTGATAGATTATCAAGATAGTATTGTGATCTCATTGTTGTGATGAAATAGTAGAATTGAAATATATAAAAATTGTAAACAATAAAGAGGTTATTGTTTAGCTTGATGACCTGATTTCATTATATTATATGAGGATGTGATTGAAATGGGATACATGTGTTATTGTTTTTCCTGTGTATACATATGGACTATGAGGCTGAAGAGGTATTGTTTTGATTTTTGCAGGGATTCACAAATATCTATAAGGGGGTTAGAGACTAACTATGAAAGAATATTGGATATTGGCAATGCTTCATTTTGGCAATCCATCTTTTGTTTCATGTATGTTTCTTGTAAGATTTTGTTGGAGTTCCCCATGGGAAGGGGTAACCCTCATTGTGACCAAGGGGTTTACAGGATGTTTGTATGATTCTAAACCTTATTTGAAATTGTTTATTGTTTATGCGGTTATACTTACATTGTAATGTATCTATCACTTTAAATACCCTTACAGTATGTGCCTTATTTAGCTAATTAATAATGAAGGTTAAGTATAGGTGATTATGTGACAATAAATGGGAATACCATGTGGTAGGAGGTCAATGGAATTAATTTAAATAGTTGGATTTTCAATTTAAGATGAGTACACCAACCTGACTTTTCCAAACTCAAAAGAAGCCTAAAGCACACTTTTGGAGGCTTTAAAGTACAAGTGAGACTAAATGTCCCATGCCTATAAGCGTGGAAAAAACTCTATACCTATGATGTAGGGGTGGCTTAAACTGGCCTTGGAGACATGATGTTTAAGGAGGGAAAAATGGGATTAATTGATTTCCTTAAACTCATTTAATTAAGTCTTTAGAAGTATGGAGTTATTCTTCCTAATATTTGTGTAAAATGAAGGAAAGGGACTTTGAGCATAATTATTATGTTTGTAATAGGAGTTCATAAGAATTGGATTGTCTAGAGTGCCAATTGGTGTTTTACCTATGTATGGTAGATTCTGATGGAGAATTGGAATGGTCCATCCACATGGAGCCATCCTCACCCTCCTCTCCTCTTTTACTAATTATTTGAAAAAAAATAGGAAATTATGATTTTGTACTGATTCTGCACTTGTCCATAAGTATCTGGTTCTTGGAATTGTATTTCTTGTGGGATTACTAAGTGATTCAATAGTAGAATTTCTTGCCAAAGTAGAAGGGTAAAGAATGGGTGAGCCTGAAGATTGAAGGTGCTCCTATCAAGTGGAAAGGTAGGTCTATAACCTTGGTCATTTATTTTTAAGAAAATGGTGTATTGGTTGACATGTAAAATGTGAATGAATAAGTTGTGTTAAGCTAGAGGTAGATGGCCTTAGCAATGTAATGAAGGAAAAAAAGTGTGGGATATTATTAAGAGTGGATGGGAAAATCCTAGTTGTAATGGCGTCAATTTGAGGGAATTTGAGTTAGGGTGTTCCCCTCTGTGTCCTAGTATGAAATGAAATATTTCATTGTCATTGTTAAAGGAGTATACCTAAGGTCGAGACAACGAGTTTGTCTTAGGGATCAAAATTTTTTATAGTGCTGTAACGTGGAGGATGGTTTTGGGGAACATAAGCACCATGGTTAAACCATAACCATCCCATATATTTGTTGTCCATAGTGGAATTAATTTAAAGACTTTGATGTAATCCCCCAAAATTGATAAAGAGATGAAAAATGTTGGTTGGACCATTATCCTTGTATTATGTTTGTTATTGTGAAGGAGATCTTGTTATCTACATTTGTAAAAGTTGATAGGTTTTGATTCCCTTTTCTGCTAAAGGATTGTTGGGTCTCTGAGTCCCAATTGCTGAAGGAGAAATTAGATTCATCCCTTCTCATTGCAATAATATGAAATTGGAATGGAGGAGAGTGTTTCCTAGATCCCCATTTTTGAGTTGTGGGGAAGTTGAGAGAGAAGATGGTGTGTATTAGCTCAAGTTGAGAGGAACGACATAAGGAGAAACATTGTAGAAAATCAATCCCAATAAAGGAAGAAGTTGAATTTTTGTAAAAAAAGATTCAACAACTAGTTTTCTTCCCCTTTAGATGTAACTATAGAAAGCTTGTATACTGTGCTGAATTTCCCATATTAGCCAAACTTTGATATGTATATGTTTGGGTATTTTGCATTTCTATTGGGTCCAATTGACCAATATTTCTTAATTAGGATACATATGAAGAAAAGATAATTGTAACTGCATTTCAAATCTTTATGTACAATTGAATAAATATTGATTTTCATTTAAATGTTCCTTATAGGATCACTATAGGAGATTCATGCCTGTAATATCCTTATCAATATTGGAGTACTAAAATCAAATGGAATTCCTGCATTTAAAAAGGAAAAAATCCATTTTCTTGTTGCAACTGATCTAAGCTTTAAAGTGAACTTTGCATGCTATAATATTCTAAAATGTGAAGTTCTATCCATGAAGTTGAGTTTCTGCCCCTACCGAAAACTTGTTTTTCAAAACCATCCATTTAGTCTCTAACCACTATTTTCATATTTGAATACATTATTTTAAAATTTATAGTCTATAAAACCTCTATGTTGCCATTATGTCATCAACTTTGAAAATATTCCACATTAGGTTAGAATTAGCTTTGAATCGTGTCCCTTGTTTTACAGAAAAACTATGTAATGGTTCCATTCCACTTAAAGATTGTGTGAAAGAAAAAGTCAGTGTATTTGCGTTGATGGTCTCCTTAAATAAATATACATAAAACTGTATAATATTTTATACACGGATTGTTAAAAATATGCACCTAATGTATAATTTTTGATAGGACATTCCATTTATGTTCAAGTTGTGAATCTGATAGATTTTTAAAATAGAAATAAATTTGGGAAACAATTCTCTCACAATTATAATATAGAATTACGCATATATATATATATATATATATATATATATATATATATATAATATGTTTGCCTCATCGTCATATAACATTGGCCTTATGGGATAGAGAAGGCATACATAATACGTTATATGTGTGTACATATACGTATATATGTATACATATATCACACATATATACGTATATGTATATATATATTATGTATATATAAATATAATTATTGCAAGAAACTAATCATAATAAAATTACAATGGAAAGATTTATAATATAAGAAAGTTTATATTAATAAAAAAAGTGGTATATGTATTTATTGTATTACGCCGTATTAGGCCCTACGTGGCCCATAAGGGAATTAGCACAATGAGTAGGTATGGGGTGGCGCCCTACCCATATATACATAACCCCAACAAAAATCCAAACCACTTTTTATGATACAACGACTCACTTTGTAAATCGAAACCGCGACTTCTCTCTTTTCTCTCATATAAAACTGGTCTGCACAGAGCTCGAACCGAACTATTTATCTAGTCTTGAATATTAATTATACACTATATATATATATATATATATATATATATACACACTCATAGGTGTATATTTAAACCAGGCCGTATGATATTTCTTCTTGTCCAAATTCCATGGCTTTCTTTCCTTCAAAACAAATGTCTAACTCACAAACAAATGTAAAATTAGCGGACAATGTGTGAATGTACAAACACACAAAACCCTAAGGATCCTTGGATATGTATTTCTATTTTAGAACCAAAAATTAAAGGGTTCAAAACAATTCCCATAACCCAAATACAGGTGGATCAACCACTAAATCCAAATATCAAATGAAATTCATGGAAAACCCTAGGAGAGGGATGCAATGGAATCCCCTAAATAAAATGTGTATGTCGTCCTTAATATGGTTAATGCAGGCCAAATAAACCTCCATAGTAAGTTCCCTTGCAAAGCTCCATGGCCTCTTTTCCCTCTAACCTGCAAAACACCAATGACTAAATAAATTTGGATTAGGGAAAAGGGAGTTAAAAATAAAAAATCATAAGGATTTTTAGGGATTTTTTAGAAAACCTAATAATCAAAGGGTCCATTTTAATCTAATCTAAGGGTGGAGAAGTTTGTCCCTAGAATTTTAATTTGGTGGTACATTCATGGGAATGAAATTTAAATAAAAGGTATGTGAGTAATTGGTTAATGGGTCCACTAAGAGGGTTAGACCAAGTTGTGAACCCTTGTTAACTTTGGGTGTAATAAATCAATATTATTGTAAATGATTATTTAGACAATGATCTATAAGGGGACTAAATTAATTAAAAATAACAATCTATAGTAAATATAGTAATTGATGGGCATGGGTGCTAATGTTAATATGGTGAAATAAGATTTAGACGACTTGGGAAATGAGCGAAATTTAAATCTAAATGAATTAATGAGTAAAACAATGTGATTTAATGATTTAAATTAAAAAACAAATAAGGGAAAACCTTATGAAGAGGATTACATGTCCAAAATTATCTAAAATAAATTAATAATTTCTACATTATTAATTTGGTTCTACTTACCCTTGAAAATACCTGTGTAGAAGTTAATTAACGTTCAATTATTTGATCGCAATTAAATTTATCATCATTTAGTTACCTTGTTTTCAAAAAAGAATTACCGTAATTTTCTCTAAGTAATTAATGAGTTTTGTCTTGGTATTTGTGCGTCGATTATGTGGATGTTACACTTTGTATCAAAGCCATGGGTTCAACACTTGGACCCCGAGCCAACATGAAACACAACTAGTAAACCTAACACAACCTATACCTAGAACACACAACATTATGATATTTTAAAATGTAGAAAATGTAGTAAACCAAAAAAAAAACCTAAATGATGATGAACTAATGCTCTCTCCTTGGTTCTATGCAGGATATGCATAGATCAGACTATGGGTTCTTACACGTTGATTTAGATATACCACCCCGTATCAAGTAGGTGGTCACTGCTATACTACCGCAGATTTTACAGAACTTTACAAGAGGTCAATGTTCGTTATACGCAGAGGATCAATTAGAGGATGAACTAGCCAACATGACAAGGAGCCATCAGTAGAGGCTCATACCCTTCCAAAACATAGTGAGGAGAATAGGACAAAGATTTCACATATGGAGATGGATAGATAGGGCACGAAATAGGGGACAAGGCCATAAGGTCGAGAGAGATATCTAAGAACCCTAGATAGAGGGACGACCATGAGGAGAGACCCACAGACAGGAAGATGACGTCGATCAATCATATTTGAGATATCTTGAACCTTCATACACCCCATTATGCTCGAGATACAAGAGGATTTCAGGTGGAGGTTTGGTTGGTTAGCATGAACAGATTCTTAAAGTTATGTATTTTCTTTAGCAACATAAAGGCTTGTGTTCCTATCCAATTTCTAAGAGACCAGGCTGGTGTTTGGTGGAGGATAGAGGAGAAAAAGATCCATGTGGATTCAAATTTTGTTTATAGGGATATTTTTTAGAATCATTTCTAGAGTAGATATATTTCGAGGTGGTTTATTCAGTAACGCATTAATGAACTCCATATTCTGCAACAGGGGAGCATGACAGTGGCTGAGTATGAGGGTAGGTTCTTAGATTTATTTTAGTATGTGGAGTACAAGTAGGATGAGAAAGTGAGAGTACACAGGTTAATCAAGGGCCTGAACATGGATCTGGGAGAGGCAGTGTATATGCACTATCCATAGAGTTTAGCAGAGGCCATCGAGAAGGTCAACATTGTAGAGGGGAACAAGTAGAAGAAGCAATAGGCACAAGACATGGTGAGGTGTCATTTCTAGAATATACAACACATTCAGTCGAAGGGAGCAACCCCCCCCTGATGGAGTACATGGATACACTTGTCTTCCTTTAGGTCCATCACACCATCAACATCAGTAGCAATAATAAACTAGACCTATCCACCATTTAGTACCTCCACAAAGATATGATGCATAAAGAGGGATGGAGTATGGGGCTCCTCCTAGAGGACCTATCATGAAACATGCACCCACCTAGAGATAAGTGAGCTGAGCTTCGTCAACAACGGCCACAACATTTCATGGCAGGATCATCATGGATCTACAACACAGACCACTAGATCATCAGGGGAGTATACTTCTCATTGGAGGGATCCTGGTATTTATCACAGATGTGGAGTACATGGGACATCATTGGAGAGAGTGTCCGCACAGAACCCTAATAAAAAGGGTAAGGGCACCATTTTAGAGCTGAATAGTTGGTGACATGGCTCAGAGCCACAGGATATATGCAATAGTCGATAACTTCTAGGACAGAGCACTAGGGTATAGTGATTAGAGACTTTAGGGTAGCATCAGTGGTATTTCTACCTCTATCTTGTTTGATTCAGGCTCGTCTGATTCCTTTATTTCTCCATCATTAGTAAGAGTGATGCATGCTTGGTGGCAGTTAGGAAGGGTCGTAGTTGGGACATTGAGAGGGCTTTTGGAGCCAAGCTCTTAGTGGACTCCTTAGTTAAGGAGTGTGTAATTGACCTGGGACCCTTCACCAAGACCTTTGATCTTTGTCATCCTTCTTTTGGTTCTTATGGAGTCATTTTTGGTATGGATTGACTATCTGCACACATAGAGCTGGAGTATATTTTAATAGAAAAGTGATCTCTTGTGTAGATAATTTGGGGGTTGAGTTGGAGATAGTTGTGGTTAGGATACTTATTTCTATTCACATCATTTCTGTTATACAGCTTAAGGGGTGTGTTCATTGGGGATATCAACTTATATGCTATTAGAGTCAGTGATAAACTCATAGGGTGATTCTAGTGGTCCTTTACTTAATGATCACCCCATTTTATAGGACTTTTCATATGTTTTTCCTAATGAGCTACCTAGCCTACCTCCCCCACGTGCGATAGATTTCCACATTGATGAGGTTACAGGAGAAGATCTTATATCATGTGCGTGTTATATAAGATGACTTCCCCTTAGATTTATGAGCTAAAGTTATAGTTGGAGGCCCTTATTGAGAAAGGCATAATTCATCCTAGTGTATCCCCTTGGGGTGCACTGGAGATTTTTATGAAGAAGAAGTATGAATCCCTAAGACTATATATTGACTACAGATAGTTGAACAAAGTAACGATCAAGAATCGTTACCCCCTTCCACACATTAATGATTTTTTTTGATCAGATGAAGGAGGATATTATATTTTCCAAGATAGATCTTAAGTTCAGTTATCATTAGCTGAGGATTGCAGATGTAGATATTCATAAGACAACCTTCCACACAAGATATGGCCACCATGAGTTCACAGTTGTGACATTTGGTTTGACGAACTCCCCCACAATATTCATGAGTTTAACGAATGGAGTATAAGTACATTATTGGAATGCTTCATGCTCATATTTTTTGATGATATACTGATATACTCACACACACATGAGGAGCATAAAGAACATCTTTGACAGGTTCTGCAGTGTAAATTTTTTGGAGAAGTGTGTATTTTTTTAAGAGAGGTTGAGTATCTGGGTCATATCATATATGCAGAAGGTATCATAGTCAATCCTTCAAATATTAGAGATATCATTTATTGGTGAGTGCCGACTAATGTGACTGAGGTACATAGATTCATAGGATTGGAAGGGTATTACAAGAGATTCATTGACTATTTCCCACACATTGCTCAACATATCACTTCCCTTCAGTGGAAAGGGAAGAAATTTGTTTGGTCAAAAAAATGCGAGAAGTCCTTCAGGAATCATGAAGGAATGCCTCACTACAGATCCTATTTTTTTAGTTCTAGATCCACATAAGGACTTCTATGTTTGCACATAGGCTTTGTTGGAAGGGATAGAAGGATTTTTAATATGCAGGATAGCCATGTGGTTGTTTTTGAGTCTCGTAAACTCAAGTATTATGAGCTCAATTATCAGACTCATGACCTTGAGCTTACGGAAAATGGTTCGTAATTTTTAGTTTGGTGGTGCCATTTTCTAATAGGTATGAGGTTCATTCTAAGGACATATCATTGAGCCTTTCATCTCATCACACAGCCCAATCTCGACACCCATGGTAAAGACATTGGATGGATATTTTATGCAGTATGACATGGACATTGAGCATGTCAAGGGGAAGGAGAATGTTCATTGTATATGCTTTGATTCTTCAGAGGCATGTGGTTATGGATACTTCAGTAAGTACAAACTTACAGAGCAAGATCTTGTAGCAACTTCCTCATGGTACAACTTATACCTATTATCTAGAGTAGAGATTAAGTCTCAAAGACCCCTTGAGGGAAAGTTTGAGTGATTGACACTGGAGCTAGATGGACTTATCAGAAAAAGAGGTTAGATATATGTACTTGTGGATTGATATTTGAGGTAGGTCATTCTAGCAGAGGCACATCATGCACGTTTATTCAAGCCCATGCAGGGGTGAAGAAGATGCATGCCACTCTGAGACACCTATTTTATTCGAGAGGGCTTAAGAGGTATATAGCTTAATTTCTATCACGTTGTTTGGAGTGTCAGAAGATGAAGGTTGATCATTAGCATCCAGCTATCCTTCTACATCCTCATTTTATACCGAAGTAGAAATGGGACACCATTTCCAAGGATTTCATAGTAGGGATACCTATGTTGAGATATCACCACGACACCATCATGGTCACATAGTGGATAAATTGACGAAGGTGTCTCATTTTTCTCCAATGAAGATCCACCTATACAGCTAGTGCAATCATGTCGAGTGTATTTGGATGAGATAGTGAGGTTCCATGGGATACCACAAAAGATCATCTGTGACACATGATCCTTTATACACATCACATTTTTGGACTACTGTGAATTTTACTTCTTGGGAGATGGATATCAATTTTAGTACAGCCTACCACCCAGAGATAGATGGTCAGACAGAGTGGGTGACCCATATTTTAGAGGACATGCTTCAGATGTACATCATGAATCATCAGTCAAGATGGTAGGATTACTTGTACTTGGTTGTGTTTGCATACAACAACAACTTTCAGATTTCCATCGGCATGACATCATTCTAGGATTTTTATGGTAGAGAGTGCATAACTCCTTTGAGTTGGGACAAGCTAGAGGATAGGGTGACTATTATGCAATTCATGTTATAGGATATGAAGAAGTAGGTCATCCTTGATTAGACAGAGATTATAGGAGGCACATGATAGGTAAAAGAAGTATGCAAATCAGAGGAGAGTAGACCGCAGTTTTGAGTTGACACAAGGGTGTTTTTAGAGTTTAGCCTCATAAGAGTCCTATCCATTATCTCTAAGCATCTATGAGGTTTGTGGTTCCATTTGATTATCTTGGAGTGGATCGCTCTTGTAGGAGACTTGGCCTTATGCCACCTAATTGTCTTACATCCATCATATGTTCCATTTATGTTCTTAGGATACATACATCCTTCTCATGTATAGATTGCAGGTTGCAGGAGTAGGGACAAGTGATGGTGGGTCCCATGTTACATTTTAGAAGTGCATGGACCGTAGGCCTTTGAGTCCATGAGATTGATCAGGTGTGCATCTAGTGGGATTGGTATGATGAGACAACAACTACTTTGGGAGGATGTCACACCTTTGTGAGCCCAGTTCCCACACTTATTATAGTGACTTCAAGGAGGAATTCATATCTAGTGGGAGGGGCATGTAGTGCCCACTCCTCTTCAACATTTACCTTACTATGATTTTTCTTACTATGGACTAGAGACAAGTGGACATTGTTATCATATTTGATCAGTAGACATTGATAGATGGACATTGTTATTATATGTTGATTAGCATGTGATATATAGTATGGTTATTTTCATTATTTATATGTGATGAGTCATATTTAATGATTATATGCATTCTCGAGGCATGGATAGATTTCCAATACTGACGATGATGTAGTTTTATTACTTTACATAAACTGACACTGTGCATTCTTAACGTATTGATTTTGATAGATGATTGTGCTAGTATTGTGATCTCATTTTTTTTTTATGAAATGGTAGAATTGAAATATATAGAAATTGTAAACAACTAATAGTATTGCTTAGCTTGATGATGATTCAACTATGTTATATAAGGATGTGAATTGATAGATATATGTGTGTTCTATTATTTTAATGTTATTTATATGACCATTAGATCAAAGATGTATTTTTTAAAAAAAATTACAGGGAAATATATCACAACAAACAAGAAGGGGATAGAAGACCAACTATGAAAGAATAATGAATATTGACAACGTGGTCACCTTGGCAACTTCATGTTCTATATCTTGTTAAGTTTTCTTAGAGCTCGTGGGGGTAACCTCATATGTGACCAAGGGGTTTGAATGTTTGTTTTAGTTCCTTTATTTTTATTTGTTTAGTTATGCATGTGGTTTATTTATTGTAATGTATGTTTAGTTTATTAGTGTTTAAGTATTGTACTTGTTTAGCTAATTAATCATGTGATTGAGATAAGTGAGATGTGACAAATTGGACAATTAATATGGTAGATAGTCCTTGTGATATTATTGATTTGAGTTGATCGATTCTATTGATTTTGGTGTTGAGTACTCAACCTTAATTTTCCATACTCGAATTTTGCCTTTAGAGATACTTTTGGAGGCTTTTGGGAGAAGTTAGACTTATCGCATGCCTCTTAAACTCATGCCCAAAAACCATACCTATGATATCGGGAGTTAATTTCCACCTTCATTATGTTTTTTAGGGGGTAAAAGATGGCAATTAATTTCACTTTATTACAACTCATTTAATTTTGTCCTTAGAAGTATGGAGTAGTGGTTTACGTGTGGAAGGAAAATTTTTCATATTCTCACCTCCCACCAATTTATGAGCCTTATGGATCCTTGTGTTTGACCATGTGAGGTGGAGTTTGAGGAGAAGTTATGTGGAATCCTACATGGAGCCACCTCACCCTCCTCTCCTCTTTTTCTATTTATGAGAGTGATTTTTAGAAATTTTGGGGTTAATTGTTTTGATTTTGGCACTTGCATAATTTTACGAATTGGGACTTCTTATGGGGAGAGATTTTGGAGTTGAATTTTGTTTTCTTGGATTGGGAAAAGTTAGAAGTTGTCCTAGAAGATTTTTTGATGTTATTATAGCAAGGAATAGCCTATAGCCTTGCATTTTAGTTTTACTTGTTGTATGTTGGATTGTAAAGTGAATGAATATTGTCTTGTTTTTTGAAATTTGGGGTAGTATGGCCTTAACGATGTTGTGGGAGAAGAAAATGGGGATATTGGGGAGGGACAAAGGGATTTTGTATATGCAATTTGGAGGGAGTCTGAGGTTAGGGTGTCCCACCTTATGGGGATAATAAGAAAGATTTCTTGCTTATTTTGATATGTTTTATTGAGGGAGTGATAAGAGATTGACAGAGAGATAAGAGTCTGAGGTAGGGAGAAGAGTTTTGTTTTGGTTGTGTGGATGAAGTTTTTGGAGGACTTTAAGGTAGACACTTAACCCATTGGGAGGCATAATGGATTCCCATGTTTCTTTTCTCCCTTGGCTTATATTTTAATCCTTTGTGCTTGGGAAAATCATATGTTGTTGCCATTATTGTATTGTGCTTGTTATGTTGTAAGTCTTGTTGTGAATGGATGTTTATTGAAGCCATTTGTAAAAGTTTCCATGGTTTATTTATATCCCTTATTTCTTAATTGTTGGGGCCCAAGGGCCATTGAGAAGGGAGGCTTCCCCTTCTCATTGGAATATAAGTTGGGAAGAGAGCATTGCCTACTCCCCCTTCCTTGTTGTTATTTGATGTTGAAGGAAATGGTGGAGCTCAAGTTGAAGCCTTGAACATAGTTGTATTTCATAGAAGACAAGAAATAGAAAGCCTTTCTTTTTGTAAATTTGATCATGTTGTTTCCAAATTTGAGTGGAAGGCTTGAATAGACTTGTATTTTAATGAGGTAGTTATTTGAAAAAAAAAAGCTAGTTACCCTACTATGCATTGTACTAGTTGTAAGGAAGGACTTTCGAGTGATTTTTAATTGTAATTGTAACTCATTTCAAATCATAAACTTAAATTAAAATCTTGCATTTTGTTTTTAATTTGGAAGTGGTAGCATGTATTAGAAATATATGTTTGTTTCCTTCATGTAGTACCCTTGTTAATCTTTGTAGTAAAAGAAAGGAAATGAACTTATATTTGAAAATCTTTATAGTTTTACTCCTTTCCAAACTAAGTTGCAAATGGATTTGAAAGTGTATTTAATTTTCAATGTGAACATGTCCTCTTAAAAATATAGAATTTCCACAGAACTTGAATGTCACATTTAGGATGGGTTTAAAGCTATTTTGGTATTTGAAGAGATAGAAGTTTGTAAAAATAAATTCTCAATAATATTATCATATTCCCTTCTACCTTGTTTTAAGATTTGAAAAAATCTTATCATTAGGTGCATCTCGTTTCAAATCTTGTGCAAGGAAAAGTTAGGCAATTAAAAGAAACAAAGAAAATATTACACAACCTATTGCTTGATCAACAAAAATAACTACCTTTCTCTTTATTTGTGCAATTTTTCCTCTCAAAACAATAAATCTATCAAATACTTGTGCCCATATGAGTATTTTTATATATATACAAATTACATATATATTTCTATATATTTAAATATACTTATTTTAATTAAAACAAATAAACAAATATATATATGTATGTATGTGTGTGTGTGTGTGTGTGTGTGTGTGTGTGTGTGTGTGTGTGTGTGTGTGTGTGTGTGTGTGTGTGTGTGTGTGTGTGTGTGTGTATGTATGTATGTATATATATCTATATATATGTATGTATGTTAAGCATATATATATGTATGTTATACATACATACATATATATGTATGTATGTATATATACATACATATATATGTATGTATGTATAATATACATACATATATATGTATGTATAGATACATACATATATATATATATATATATATAGATACATACATACATACATACATACATACATACATACATATATATATATATATATATATATATATATATATATATATATATTATATATATATATATATATATATATATATACATATATGTTTATATGTGTATAAACACACACACACACACACACACACACACACACACACACACATGTTATTTTATATATTAATATCTATAAATAAACAAATTTAATCTGAATATACCTAACGAATCGGCCTGCAAGTGCAAAATAAAAACACAATGATCAATTATTTGGCCGCCGCCATGGTAGTATGAAGGTGTCTTATATTTAAAAAGAATAAGGGGGTGGGGGCGGCGCCCCCACCCCAATCCATATAATCTATGAATGTTAGTGGGTGCGCCGCCCCCAACCCTCATTTTATTTAACTCTAAACCCTTTTTATATAGTGACCCTTGTTTAAATGATACCGTGGCTTATTGTCCTCATAACGCCTAGTTTGGGAGGGCCAAACAATTATTTTGTTTATTTATTAATAAATAATAATATAAAATATTATATATATACCCACCAAACTCAAGATCCGTGGATATATCTTTCTTTTTTTTGTTAACAAAAATGAAAGTGGTAAACAATTCCCATAACCTGAATAGGGTAGCTCAACCACAAAATACAATAATAAAAAAATACATTCATGAAAAACCCTAGGAAAGAGAGGAAAAAGAATCCCCCACATTTTGTGTGTATTCATGCATAATATAAGTGTGTACAATCCTCCATAGTTCTTCTCTGTGCTCCATGGCCTCTTTTCCTCCAAACCTACAAAACACAAATAAACAAATGAAAAGGAAATTAGGAAGAAAAGGAGTTAAAAAAAAGAAATCCTAAGGATTTTGTAGGGTATTGTAGAAAACCTAAGATCGAAGGTTCCATTTTAATCTAATCTAAGGGTGGATGATTGTCCCAAATTTTAAGTTGGTGGTATATTCAGGGGAATATGATTTAAATAAAAGGTATGGGTAATTGGTTTATGGTGCCACTAAGAGGGTTAGACCATGTTCTGAACCATTGTTAGTTTTGGAGTAATATATTAGTATTATTGTACATGATTATTTAGACAATGATCCAAAAGGGGAGAAAATTAATTATAAATAAAATGTATAGTAAATATAGTAAATGATGGGCATGTGTGCTAAAGTTATTATGCCAAATAAATTTAGACCAAATTAGTGAAACTAACCTAGTTAATATATTTAAATTGAATTAAAGGAAACCCTAGAAGAGGATTTAAATCTAAAGGGATTGTCAAAATAAATTAATAATATTTAATTTTTAATTCGGTTACGACTACTTTACAAATATGTGAAATTAATTAAGCATAATTAAAGTATATTGACTTAGTAACCTTTAAAAAAAATTACCATATTTTTTCTTAAGTATTTAATGAGTTTTTTCTTGGTTTTTGTGCATCGTTTATGTGGGCATTACATGTTTCATGTTTTCGTTCGATTGTTTTTGTGTTATTTCAATAGTGTAAGGTAGTGTTTTTACATCATTTCTTTTTGTGCTTACTAAATTATCTAGGAAATTTTCCTTTCGATTGTAACATGGTAAGTTCCCAGCCAAAAAACCTACCTTTACCATTATCTAATTAAAAAGAAAATAGTAATCAATTTAAGTTTATAATTTATTTGGTTAAAAAACACTGTTAAGTATTCATTTTGAAGCCATTATAAATCTTTCATTCATCAATGTTTGTTATTTTAAATATTTTTGTTCTCTAGAGGCATCTAAATTTCCAAGAGTTTTTTATTATTCTTCCCGAACATATTTTTTTTTATCATTTACCTTTAGATGTTTCACTAGAATTAAGGAAATAAGATTAAAATTTATTTTTTAGGCATTCAGATCATATCACACAATACTAAGATAGATTTTTAATCACTTGATATATTTGAAGATAATCATTTAGGATTTTTATATTTGTTTGAAAATCAAGAGGATATCTATATTTTATCTAGAGTGTTTACATGTTTTGAACTTTGAATGAAGCATATAAAATAATGACAACAAAATTCTTAATTTATAGCTAGTTTTAAGGATAGCTTAATGAAATCTCCATAATTATATTTTGAAAATTAGTAGACCAAATTTTAAAGGAAAATCAAATAATCCTAGACTATGCATGATATAATTTTTCTTTTTTCGCGTGAAATTAATTATTCATCTTGATTACTTTATGCACGTGTTATTTTTTCCCTATCAAATGTAATTTGTTAGTAGTTTAATAGTTTAAATGTATTCATTTAATCCATAGTATGGTGTGGCATACCGGTGCTATCTTGATTCCCTTCCAAATTTATTACAAGTGTACATACACTTTTTATGGTTTTAAAAAAGAATGCATGAATCTTTTGATATAAAAATGAATCTTTCATTGCTTTTGCTTTATTTGTATTATGATCTTTGTTTTGAGAAATCTTTAAGTAGTTGGAAAGAATTTTAATATTATATCTAAATTAATTATTATGATACACTTTTGACAAATCCTTATAGAGTGGTTTGGATTTTTAAATGAATAAAATACAATATTTGAAATTATTCCTTTTCATCAATTTGCAAATATAGAATGATCTATAAAGAATCATGTGTATCACAACAAATTTTTAGGTATCTTCAATTTCATATCGATAATTAAATAATCATTCAAAATGGAGGTGAGAATAAAATATTATATCAAATTATAAAAGGTTTGATTTTGGGTCCAAATATTCTTATTTATTTTGTTGGGAATCAATTACCTTTTTTTGTAAAATCATAGAAAAAATATAGTACAAAATTTCTATGCATTTAATATCTTTCCAAAGGTTTAAAGACAACAATAATGAAGCTCGAGCTAAATACTTATTATAAAATTATCAAATATTCCTAAAAAAATCTGGAAAGGTGCATGATTAAATGCAAGTATCCTTATGAATGTCTATATAGGATAAGACTACAATTTTTGTAGGTTTTGACATGCCCGCATGTGGTGCCCCTTATAAAAAATAATAATACTAGCAATCGCACATGAGGTATACGATGATAACGTCGAACAAGAGGTTGAAGAATAAGGAGAAGGAAGTAGAGAAGAAGAATGCATTTTAAGGAGAGGATAAAAGAAATGAAAAAGGGAAAAATAAATGGAGGAGGGAAAGAAAAGTGGTAAAAGTGAAGGAAAGTGGAGAGTGTTAAAAATGAATATATCCCGTAAATGCAAGCAATGGTAGGAGTCAAATAAGGAAAAGAAGTGGAGAAAATCTAAAAGAATGGACAATAAAATGAAATTTAACATATATTAGAGTAGAAGATTATATAGTGTGGTGGGGATATGGTCAAATTAAGAAAATCGTGAAAAAAACATAAGCAACAAGAATTTGAAAAGTAAATATAAAAGAACAATAGCGAGGTATAACAAATCCATTAGTTATATTATACCGGCTATAAGTAGAGTGCAACAAGAAACTTTGAACATATTTGTAAAAAAAATTAGATCAAATATGTTGTTTAAACTAGTTGTAGGTAATACAAACCCGAACCAAAAGGGGTTATCGATACAAAATACACGTGATATATACATGCATGATTGTTATAAAGAAGGTTTGGGACCATGATTGCATGACTATGCTATAAGGAGCTAAGACGAGGGTTGGATGGGGTGAGGGAGAGAAGAGGGAAGGGAGCGTAAGGACGAAATTCCTATTGTAGCCTGGACTATAGAAGGGGAGTGGAGGACATGCGAGAGTAGCAAGGAGAAAGAGAAAGCTGGAGAAATACGAAGGGAAGAAAGAGACAGAACTCTTGAGACAACAGTGAATGTCAGACCTTGTCTTTCAGTTCCGCCAATGTCCACTGTAGCAAGTTGTAGTGTAAGTCCTTGAGATTTGGGGATAGAAAAAGCCCAAGCCATTTTGAGCGGTAGTTGTCTGCGCCCTCTCTCTAGAAATGGGAGGAATAGGAACATGTAAGGGGTTGTTTGAATCCCAAGGAGGTCCTGTGTAACAATCAAATTTGATGATGACAAAAAGAGGCAGACTTGGAGGTCTGGAGGATTACCTCATAGACTATGTCGATGATAGAACTAGTAGCACCATTGACAAGACCTTTCGCAACCCACAAGTTTACGGAAAGCATTACTTTCATGGTTGATGAAGAAAAGAACCTTGGGCTTCAACTAATCATCTTCGGTATTGCCAAATGTAGAATGTCTGGTCTTTTCAGAAATTGATCTGGCTATAGGAGAGTTAAGGGACTTCAACAAAATAAGGTATGTGCGAGTCCACAAGATCATTTTGAGCTGAAAAGATGAGGGCCTTCTTTAAATTCAATGCTTTCTTGTTCGGAAAGGGAGGAATTGGATCTTGACATAAGAGCTTCTCAGTCCTAGATCAGAGGGATGACGTTACGAATGTTAAGAAACAAGTTCTGGAATGATGCCTATGTTGGATCAGAGCCTTGTTGTCAGAATATTGAATGAAGGGAGACAGATATGTTGAATTCTCACCAAAGGGTAGCTCCGTAAGACTTGTCCGGTATAAAGTGGGATCTCCATAACCAGAGGAAGTTGACCGAGGTCTCCAAAAAGGATCATAGATCTACCTCCAAATGTTGAATTTTTGAGGTGCGGGAAAGCCTCCCTAAGATAGTAATCGATTTTGGAAAGCAACTTTGGCCCAAAGAAACTCATTTCATCAATTAAAATGTATTTGATGTGCTTGAGGGAGTCTTGAAGAGATGATAAAGCTTGGCCCTCTAAGGGTTTAAGTTATTTAATGGGAATCTAGAGGCTTGTGTGTATTGTTGACAGCTTGAAATGTTGAAAGCAAGCAAGTCCTGTTGGGGGTGAGAAAAAGGAGAGGTGAAAGGCCCTAGCTGGATGAAGAGGAAAATGAAGACTTTAAAATGTTAATGAGGAATGATTTTCCAGTACCTGCAGTCCCTTGTATAATAAGTCTCAGTGGAGGAAGGTTGGATCTGTGCGTGAAGAGTTGAATAACTATGTTGAAATATTGTTGTTGTTCGGGAGATAAACCTAAAGCTGTAGGGTCAAATCTATCCATGAAGGAAGCTAAAATATGGTCAACCTTATTATCTTTGATGACAGTGGTGCCAAGATACTGCAAAGAAATAGGAATACGATGTGTACTCCGATTGTGAAGGGTGTCAAATTCACGATGTACCAACATCTGCAAGCTGTCAAGGAATGAAGTGTTCTCAGGGTGGAATTCAGCCAAGAGTTGCTAATCATATAGTTTCTCAATAAGAAGGTGGGGCTCGGCCTCAGACTCAGCGTCACTATCGGAGGTGTGTGACGGATTAAATTCACATCGTGTAAAATGCCAGGGCCAATAATTATATCTAAACAAGCTCCAATTAGAAATGGTTTGTTGAGGTGTTGAATCAATATCAGTAGAAATGTTACGGAAAGGTTTGTATATAAGGAGTTCAAACCAACAGAAAAGTTCAAAAGAGGGGGAGTCCTTAGATGGAATGCATTGAAATTTGGGGAATACCTGAACAATAGCTGGATGGGTACGATTCTTCCACCTATTGTGCTTGCGATATTTGCTGTAACTCCAGATCGTGTGGAAATTCAATGAGTGGAAGGCTTTCCTTGTTTGAAGGTCGAACCCTGATATGCATCTAAAAGCAAGGATGTTTCTGCATCCTCACACTCTACTTCAACCAATCTTCTTAAGTTTTTTCTACCTACATTTAGCGTCACAAAAGTGCAACTGCACATTACAAGTGGCAATTTGAGGAGCATGTGGCATGTTTCTTGTGCGCTAATGCCATGTTCAACCACACTCTTAGTTAACATTTTTTTATGGCTAAATGTGTAGGAAGATCAAGATCTAAACCTCTCGACAATCTAGAAAGCATTTGGTGGTATGTTTCTGACCTTTGTTCCACTTTCGAAGCATACTTAGCAATGTATTTAAGGACAACATGGCTGAGATAGCACAAGGTGATAATCAATATTAGCTCTCCATATGGATAACATTGCTGGATTGTGTGTGTTCAATCTATCATAATTCCTTGAAGGGAAGTATTTAACTGAAGCACTCTCGTCAACAAACAACAAATAAGTTGCTCTATTCTCACAAGGTGCATTGTATCGACACTGGAGTCAGCTATTTTTTTTAAGGCAAGTATTCTCAGAACACTTCATGTGTCGTTGCACAAGATTTATCAGTTCCTCCAAATCTGGCAACGGGGAAACTGCAAGCACCTGAGGATTAAACTAACATGCAAGGGTCATCCTAGGATATTCCTGTGAAAAAATTTCTGAGCGGACGGAAGGAGGACGCATATTCCATGCAGATATGTAGATATAAAAGTATTGTCTTGCTTTGTCCACGGATTCATTATTTGAACAAGTTCGATGCAATCAACATCTGGAGCATCCTCAAACCATAGAAAACCATGAACATGTGTTGAACCTCTATGTTTCCATTCATACCTGCATGGTAAAGGAAGGTTAATCGTTTTGTATTCAAGTAACTGAAAAGTAGATAGCATTGAAGAATTTTACCTGTACCAGTATTCTTTGGCACGAAGATGTTTCTGTAACACTTCTTCACGGAATATGGTGAATCTCTGATGTAAGTAAGTAGTGACATAATGAGGATGGTTATGTTCATGGTCCTCCAGTGTTGTGCCACACGGGCCTCACCAGGAGACAAACCTGGCATGATGTTATGTAGGTTTGGCCATTTTGTGTTTGTTGCACTCAAAGTGAAGAAGAGTGTATGTTTCTATAACACTTCTTCATGGAATATGGTGAATCTCTGATGTAAGTAAGCAGTGACATAATGAGGGTGGTTATGTTCATTTTCCTCCATTTTTGTGCCACACGGGCCTCACTAGGAGACAAACCTGGCATGATGTTATGTAGGTCTGGCCATTTTTTGTTTGCTATTGCACTCAGAGTGAAGAAGAATGTAGGCACTCCCAATTGCTCAATCATGTCAGAGACCTCCCCTCTGCTCTTTGACCAAAATGTTTGTGTCCCTCGCAGGTTGGTTCCGAATCTCATTAAACTCTGTGGAAGGCAATCATCAAGGAAATCATGCAAGCATTGCCATAGCTGGCCTATAGTAGGGGGGACACCATGTTCAAGGTTCAACCTCATGAATACTGTAGCTGTAGATTGGCTCCTATGTCTCATAATAAGGTTAAGCAAGTAGTACAAGAACCTGGGGTGTGAGCCAAAATGATCATCATGATAGAACATTAGGTGGAGGGCATATTCATGCATGGTTTTTTAAACAATGCTGCACCAGTTGGAAACAAACATGGAAAAGCCATTGAGAAAAGACCCTCTATGGTGTATTCATTAATTGGTGATTTTCTAACTTCAGGCCAAGGCAAGTTGCAGGGTGCAGCCCGAGCCATTTGAAAGCAGGTACTGCTCGATCAACTCCTCTTCTGTGCCAGTGTTTGGGTATGAAGGAACAAATGTTGGATGTCGAATCACAGATACCCCTAGGGACTCTGCAACTCGATGGGTTGTCAGTATCTTGCAGCTCAGAGAAGTGAGAGCCTGGAAGGTCTTGTTATCTGAAATGAGACCCTGCTTATTTTAGCTAACTTATCTTCATTCTTTATTTCCTTGTGATTTAATTTCAATTTTCATGCATTGCAAGCACTCAAAATATTCTTGAAATGGCTTCAACAGATAGATAATTTCTTCCCCTTTCTAGAAAGGTAAAGAAGTCTCCTAAATCCTTGTATTTGTTGAGTTATGGATCAATGGAGTTTGGAGGGAAAATTTGCCAAGGTAGAACCACAGGAATTTTTTTGGCAATTAAACACAGATCGGCACAGAAATTCAAAAGCAAAATGATGGCCCTAGATAAACATATTCACAGTGAAAGATCAATTGTTTGAGGCCCATGCAACCAATGAAGATGCACCATAGAGGGTAATGAGAAACATCGGCACATTCGATGAGAACTTCAATTTTCTCTGAAGGTTGATACAATACATGTGTCAAAGGAAAAAAATAGAACCGCATCTCCATAGCTAATATGAAGGTGCCACGTGTCCACATAAGCGGCGGGGATTTCACCAGTGGAAGACCTTGGAAAAATTTTCCCTTGTGGGTAAAATGAGCAGAATTTGATTTTGAGACCTGCAACTAATCAGGTGGTGCCATGTACCTTAGAGAATTAGGGTACAGAGATTTTTTGGAAAAATTTACCAATTTGAAAAATGAGAGTAGAGAAAGAGAGAGAAAGCCCAAATCGTGACCCCAAATTTTTCACCTCAGGTTGTCATGTTAATTGCATCTCATTATGGTGGTAGGTGAGGACCATATCAAACCCCAAAAGTGGCAAACTCATATTTTCACAATTTTGGTATCAAATGGAAAGCTTTTAAAATCCTCTACATGATGGAAACTTCAATTTAAAGATATCCATGGATCGTAGTTAGGTAGAAAAATGGGAAAATGTATCGTAGGCATGGAAAAATTATAGAAAACAACCCCAACCACTAAAATGTAATGAAGTCGGCAGCTCGTTCTTGCTCTGCGAAACAGTGTATGGCCAAGTCTGAATATCTGGGTCAGGGAAAACCATGCATTCCTGTCAGGCTACTCAGAATGTTGCGCCTCCTGAAGGTTGCGAATTTTAGGCGCAATTTTCCCATGTGTGTGTCGACATTTCCTTCATTACGTGTGCCAAGTGAGCAAAACTAGTTTTCCCTCATTTTGACACTCAGGTTGTTCATGCGCCACTTCTGTGCGCCATGGGCACATTCTTTTCTTCCCCAAGGTTGAAAATGGAGTTTAAACCTCCTCCCCTACTTTGTAATGGTGTTTTTTCCTCTTACCCGTCAAAATGATGTTCTGTGCAAATTTTGGAGTGCCATAAAAAACATGTGTTTTGTGATGCATCATTGTCATCCTTGCCTCATTTTGTTTGTTATTTTCTTCTTACATCTCTTCATTGTAGGGTATTTGTGCATGTTTACATATGTTCATTACAAGGTTTTGGAGCTGTGTTCACGGAGTTTGTGCGAACATTTTCTTTGTGATCCATCTTTGCTTTGTCGTGATGCACGTGTCCATTTTCCATTTCTCACTTCTTCTTACTATGTGCGCCAGTTTTGATAGATAATCCAGTTTTAGCTGTCGTATCACTCATTTAGTGTAGGCACTGTTTTCCCTTTTCTCTTCCATCTCCTGAGGTCCTTGGAAGTTAGATTAGGTTAGATTAGCTTGCCTGCACTAGAACAACTTACCCGGCAGGTAGTTTAGGAAGAGGAACCAACCTTCTCTAGAGAGCCTTTCCCCGATTTTTACAAAGGTCCCACACTTTAGGAAAGGTTTCAGTGTTGTGCAATCACACAAAATAACTGTGATGCTTAGAATGAAGTAGAAATCTGATCAACATCCATTTCGGAGGTGCTGCTGAATTTGCACTAATAAGTAGGAATAGAGTTAAGGGAGGAGGATATGTTTGTTGGTTCCTGCGGGAGAGAGGAAAGAGCCTCAGTGTAAATAAGAACATCCTTATAGTAGGGATAATGGATACTTTTATATTGAATTGTTTCCCAAACACTTGACCTACTTACATAGAAGTCATATTTTTTTTGTTACATTCCAGTCTTTTGAACCAACAAGAGATCCAAATCTCCTAGCCGATGAGGAAGGTATTTGGCAATGGAAGAAATGTTTTGTGGGAAACTTATTGTGTGACCTAAATATTTATATTGTCCCCCATGCATTTGTGTGACTTGCAAAATAGGATTAATGCGAGCAATCAACATTTCTTCTACCTGGGTTAAAGATTTGAGAACAGAAGGTTGAGTGCCAGGATCCATATTATTCCAAGATGAGAAGCAGTGTCCATGTATTTCAGACTTTCACCTAATGCATGTGTTTTTTCCCTCATGGAAGGTAGTATTTATGCCTGGGTAGTTCTCAAGGCAAATGAGCAAGTGTGGATGTGTGATAAAAGATCTAGTCTCTGGCGGAACCTGCGTTGGGCGTCCGCCCAGGAAGGGGGTAGCATGGAAAGTTCTGGGGAGCATTGCATGTTGGAGGGTGGATTCTTGGTGTGACATTGTTCTTAATGAGTTTGGGAGGAAGGGGACGGAATTTTGAAGAATAATGCAAAAGAGGTTGTTCAGGAAAGAGATGGAGAAGCAAGTGAACCTGTTACCGGATGGACAGCCCAGATGAAATGTGAAGGGTGAATGATTGCAAGGAACAATGTTTGGGTTGAAGAAGATGGAGGGCAGTTTAGTGATGGAAAGGGCTATATGTATGGCAGGATCCTATGAAGAACTCTAAGATTTGATACAAGTGTTGGTTAATGCCAAAGGGAAAGGAAAATTTTCTAGCGATAGTGGAAGGGGGGCAGCCAACAGTTGGGTAGGGGTAGAACCTATTCGGCATTTGTTGGAGTTGTCGATAGCATTCTCGTCGAGAAGCATTGATTTCATTTTTGCAAGGCATAAATATATCTTCTTCTTTTTCGTTGCTCTGGGGTAGGCATTGTGCATAAAATAAAGACCTGTGCAAATCACCAAAAAAGGTGGCATAAGAGAAGATTCGAAGAGTACTAAATTTTGTATGTGGATAAGGGAAATGAATGCAAAAACCATTTGTAAATGCTTATCTTGTTCTAAATGTTTTATATTTTGATAGCTAAAGGCAATAAAACAAAAGGAAAATGATTTGTTGTTGCATATATTTTTAAGGAACAAAGGAAGAAATACAAGGGTGTGTGTGGAGATTTTGATTAGGAAAAAACATAGAGATATGGTTCATTTTATTTTTCTACATAGGTATTAAGAAGGAAAAGCGTAGAAATAAGAAAAAACTTCGTGTGAAATATAGAAAAACCTTTAAAAAATGAATAAAGTGTTCCATAATGTTAGCAATATATATATATATATATATATATTGGACCATACATTTTTATCAATTACAAAAAGGGGGTCTCTATGCGATATAGATGCTCAATGTAAACCAATATTAACAACCATTAAATGGAAAACTTTGAGAGTTATAGTCCATTATAACATGCGGAAAAAAGCATAGCACAAATGTATCTGCGGACAAAAGCATATTACAAAGGAACTATGAGCAAACAATGAAGAAACTAAAATATAGGAAAGTGTTATGGTGCCCAGGAAGGTAAAGTCAAGCAACAACTTTGGAATTGGTCCAATTTAAGGGAATCAAGTATGACACATTTCAGCTGTGTATTTCCATGGAAATTTTATTTTTTCACGGAGAGAGTGAATTTGTAGTCATGGCCAATTATCTGGTTTGCAATTTCTGTTGTAGCCTCATCATCTAAGCACAATAGTTGGAGGTCTACTGCCGCAACACCCATGATTGCTTCAGCAGCTGTTCCAAATGTTGTAACCGATTGTAGATCTTCTAAGTCATCTTGCAAGTTAATACAGAGAGCATACCTATAGTCGCATTGATGCACATGAGACTTACAACTTGCACAAAACCATGAGCCATTGTCTGTTGGTTTCACTTTCTTTCAACATTGTTTCTCACCATTTGCAAGGGAGCAAGCCATGTAATAGAAGTTATCCATTGCGATGTCTGTAATTATAGCTTTAAGCGTAGCCCATTCATTGTTGTTTGTATTGCCCATTTGAAGTATTTCTGCAATTGTTGCCACTGGTTTTAAGCTTTGAGGAGGACCTAGAAATTTTTTCGTTACAGAGGGAGTTTCAACAGTGTAATTTTCAGAGGCAACCCAGTCTTGCAGCATTTTAGTTTCAGGAATCTGAGGATTGACAAACCATTTTGTGCTGGAGACAGTGTCTATGGAAGTGCCATTGAAACTTGAAACACGTGCCACTTGTATAACCAATACTGGGAGTTGTGGAATAGAAAGGAGTTTCTTAAGTTCTTGGGCAAGATCCTGTAAATGATGGCCCCATAAAGTTATAGTAACACTAAATCCTGACATGTCCTTCAATTGCAAGTTTCTTCGTATAGTTTCACTGGAATTATGTCTGTAAATAGTGGAGCAAGGAGAGATTGCTAAAACAATGCCAATAACGTCAATGAAGGAATCAAAAGGTTTTGCAGGTATATCTTTGATTTATGTGAAGTGAAAGTTATGCAAAGGTATTGTGGCATTATTGACAAGCAGTGGAGAGACAGTGGAAGAAGCTTGTAGGAATATCTCAAATTCATTGTTAAGGTGGTTGTAACCTGGTTTTGCATTCCCTATCCTTCCATTTGCGATGGTGTATAACTTTCCAGCCTCAATTTGTCCAAAAAACAATTGCTGCAATTTCATTGAAGCATGTAATGCATATTTCTCCACCTTCACCATCCACAAAATCAAAGCCAAAATATGATCCGTTGCCATTTGCATTCGCATGTTCCCTAAGCGTTGTTTTCCCAAGGGCATGCCCTTCAACAAACCATGTACGCATGGTTGTATTTAGCGCACTTATTTTTAGAGGTAACCTTGAACTATAAATAGGGAGGCCAATTTTCTTTTGGGGAGGTGTTTGCGGGACCAAAGTTCCGTCAGCTCCATGATTTGTATCAGATTTGATTGCTTTCCACGAATGACATGGGCGGGAACATGAGTGGGAGCACCAATTTTAGGATGTGTTTCTATCACAAATTCCATTTCGGGGACAAGAACAGTCCTATAAAGTATAATAAAGAAAAGGGGAAAAAATTAGTGAATATAAAAGAAATGAAAACGGAGCATCCATGCACAAAGGAAAATGGATGCATACAATTCATGTTTCATCATTCTGCAAAGGTTTTTACACAAGGACAATGCTTCCATCTTTTAGCCGACCATCTGAAACTTGGCTTGTAAATTTTGAGGGCAAAAGAGTTGTTTGAAAGTGCACACCATCAGAGAGATGCACGCAATGTTGGAGCTCAGTGTTCAATGCAGATCGAAGGGGAAAAATGTTGAGAAGTTGGACTATCGGTTCGGCATCTGTACAACCCTCAATCAAAATAGAGATTCCACCATATGTCAAAGGTGCAACCATGATCAAGATTGTTTTCAACACACAATGCGATTCTGCACAATGAGCTAAATCACATTACAATATTTATAAACTTTTTGGAAAGCAAAGTTAACAGAAACGTCATCGTTTACATTTAATGACATGGAAAGAAAAACCCATTCGCTAGGTTGTGCATGCAATGAGAACAACAAGTATATACGAGATCAAAAGGTATACATAGATCAATATTTATATAAATGATATAACACCATTATTTTTTTAAAAAATTGTAATTTGCGGGACATATTGTATTATTTCGGCATCAATCTATTTTTTTCAAAAATGGGATATCCATCTTAGTCCTTCAGAACCCAGGACGAATATCAAATACATCTTGTTGCTTCGAAATCAATTCCAAGCAAAACTATCCTAACGTGATAATTGGCACAACTCATGAAATTTTGCTTGAGCAAAAGAAATCATAAAATTCTAAGATCCATGAGAAACAACTAAATCATTGGAGATCATAGTTTGATGCATGGTAGGTTGTTTTTTATTATTATGGAATCATATCGGGTAAATTGACTTAATTGTTCACTCAAGTTTCAACTCTATCATCATGTCAATAGGCCACCTTGGGCAACATAGAAATGAGAAGGCTAAAACCTATTTCCACAACTAGGCAATCGAACTTATAAAATGAAAAGTTGGCAAAGTTTAATGCAGAACCTTCCATTACAAATTACAGTGAACAGTATTGATTAGAAAACATTATATTATATTTCAAAAACAAAGAGCAAACAGAACATCAATAAGGACCCATTATATCAAGCTCAATAATGGGAAATGGTAGTTGTTTCTGTGACAATGCATATAAATTAAAAAAATTATTCGATCTTTATATGTCCTTAAAGTAATTGAATGCTCCTGAGCAGCCCATCAAATGAATATAAGCTTAGATTCATACATAAAGCAACCTTGAAAAATGAACTTAAGGAAACCCTCAAGAGTGAGGAATATTAACCCAAACCAAATTATGTTGAAACATTGAAGGTGCATAGTAATTCTTGAATGCAAAAAAGAATCCATATACTTTCTCAGTGACATGCTCACAGGAAACTTGTATATTTGCTTCCTCACATAAAATAGTAAGCAAACAAAAGTTCTTAATATAGGAAAAGTGAAACGAAATAAAACATTAACCCTAAAAGTATAAAGGAAACAAACCCTAATACTTACAGTAAGAAAATATAAAAATAATTTTTACTATGAATAATTATTTAAGTAACAATTAATTTGATTCCATGTGGACTTTCCAACAAAAAATATAAACAAAAACGATTAATTCCATACAGATCAGTATCTAACAAATTGAAATCAATAAACTTCGAATATTATAACCTTCTCTATTTGCTAGAAAATAATGAACTCTTTTAGAAATTCAAAGAATTCAATAAGATGATAGATATACCATCCTTCTAAGTTCCCTTTTCACAAGTTGTAAAAATGTATTAAAATGGAATTTCCGTAACACTTATAAAATTCAGATAAATATTACAAAGGATAACATATCGCTAATCTTTCATATCCACCTTCGAAAGGGCATGCTCAAAATTTAAAATTTTATTATTAAATAAGTCACAAAAAACCCTTGAAGAACTTCTAGCTTATCACCTGATTTAAAAACTTGAAAACAAGTAGACTCCAAATTTAACCTATTATTTCCACTTGAAATTTTTTATTTGGGAAACATTGGTTGCTGACTTCATCTCCAAAGTTGAAATATGTTTCTATTATCAATCCCATAAGATAGAATAAACTCTTAGAGAAAAATACCACATTATATTTGATAAAGCTATTACATAGCACGTCAATGAAATTAAGAATGTTCCATGTTTTTGTAAGATGAGTTTGTTTTAACAGTTTATTCCCCATTATAGTTCTATAAAGTTTAAGAAAAAAAATGCAAGATGTATGTCATAAGAAGAATTTTATCAACTTTAATTTTTACTTGGTCTACAATTTTTGAGAAAATGTCCAAGGGCTTCTTGAAGATTTCAGGAAATAAAGTAACCAGTACCTTTTTTAAGTTTAATGTGCAGGAATTTCCTTTTGGACAACACTTCAATAACTATTTATTTAATTGTTGTATCATTTATTTGGTAAGCTGTTACAGTTCATACTACAAAATTGGCAGAATATAAGCATCAAAGAACACAAGTAAACACTCTCAAGATCTTACAAATAACCAAATGTTTCATTTCCAAAGGACACACTTGAGCATTTAGATCTGAAACATAATTGGAACAAACTCACTCAATAGATTGCAAATTCCCAGTGCATAATCAGATGGCATCTTGTCCTCAAAGAAAATATCTCTACTCACAATGTAGGGCAAAATGAATTTAACAAGGTTTAGACATCTTTAAGTTTGCAATTCAAATGCTGTAAACCAATGGACATGAAATGTAAAATTAAACAAAAATATGGATAAGATCTCAATTGAAATTCAGAACCATAGACAAATTTAAAAAACTTGGACTAGTTTACTTCAATGGCTAAAATAAAATGCCATCACATTTAAAAGTTTGCATTCAAACAGGGACAAATACAACATAGGAATTGTTTGACAAAATGTGTCAAAATAAATTAGGTCTTGTGGGGGACGATTGTGCAAAAAAGTGTTAAAGAGATAAGGTTAATGAAAGTCCTCAGGTGGTTGTATATACACCAAATTAGATTAATTCTAAGTGAAATTCAAATTATGTGTCAACTTTCAAATCAAAATTCTCCATACTCTTTTAACATGGCTCTATTCCAGAAATTTGCTTATAGATATATTTACAATCTATTCAGTATATATATATGTAAATAAGTAATGTGTACGGACATAAAAAAATACCTCTAATATAATAAAATCACAAAAAATGGCCTACAAGTCAAATCATTGTCCAAGCCTGCTTTCAATTAAACAATAAAGAATAAACTTTGTTCAATCACATGGAACATAATACAAATTTGCACCATAGAAGATAAAAGAAATAGGTTGATTAATTGCCTATGTTAATTGGAAGGAATGAAAAACCATTGTATGCCAATGCAACTTTCATAATAGCATGTTTGGAGTCCAAATCACATATACATATGGAAGTGTGTTGAGATTGCATATCAGCTTTGAATTTCAATTCAGCTGATTATAATGTACTATGGTTGCTTCAAATCAAACCATTGACAGAGGCAATCACTAACATACAGACCATAATCTATGAGTTGAGTGACTAAATGTGTGTGACTTCATTGCATAGGTATGTGGAGCTTTAAGACTTCAAAATTTACAATAAAGTAGCATGATGCAAGATCTAAACATATATATGTTGTTTTTCAAACTCATGAATAAACAATATGCACATCTATTTGAATTATTCCTAGAGGGTCTCAAATTAATCTAAACTGAAGGGAATCTGAAAAACTTCCAACAATGCTTTGGCAAATTCCACATAAAGTTGTGTGTGCATTATAAAACCTAGCTGATGTGGGTGCCTTCCTAGGCTGTTCAGCTTCTATGTAAAAACTTCAACATCAGCCAATCTTCACAATCAAACCAAAATATTTAACATCTACATAATGCATTCCATAAAAGTAACTACAAGCATAGTTGCCACAAAAAACATTTAAACACCAATGCGTCCACCCAAAAATAGACTTTTCAACTACCCATTAACATGGTGCACAACTTCAGCTTAAAATTGTTAGACCAGTTACCTAATTATTAACAAAGTGAGGATTTGGCAAACTATCTGACCTTTCCAAATACAATCTCAACCCCAAACCATCAAGAACTAATATTTGTAACGTTGGCAAGTTGACAGAAACTCAAACTTTCAGAATACAATTTTTTGATAATGTAACTCGGTATCTGAGATTTTAAATACATGTAAAACCATACTAATAGATGGAATCCTGTTATAGTTCTAGCTAAATTAGAATGATGAATTTCAGTTCAAATCCACAATCTCTTGCAGTAGAATGTTGAAATAGTTCTTTTTTAACATTTTAATGAAAATGAACAATCCTACAAAATTCAAGGGACCAACCATAATGGATATGACAAGTGTACAGAAAGAAAACACAAGAAGGTAGTTCTGGTTGACGGAAACTTGTATAAACCATTGGGGAGATAACAACTCCCATTTTCAAATCTGACAAAGTTCAATTGAAAACAACATTATTTCTTATGCATAACATTCACGGTAACAATTCAATTTACCCAATGAATCTCAAGACCATAACCGTGAATTGAGAAAACTCAAAACAACAATATAAGGACTAATAATTGAAATTTTAAATAAAATAATTTCAAAAGTTCTAACAAGTAGCATTCACTTGTGGTGCATGAACCATAGGAGCTTCATAGAAACATTGAAGCAAGCAAAAATTCAGCGAGCAAGACTATTCAAAATTGAATTATAACTGATGCATATAAAAGAGTATACTTTAAATTAAGATCCAAAAAAATTGGCAGCTTTTAGACATATATTTTTATTCAGAACTTTAATTCCATTTCCAAGATACAAGAGAAAGGTTTAGAATCAGAATAAAGCTTAGTTAAATGAGTTAACAAAAAAAGTATGAAATTTAGTATCACTTAGTTTTTTCACATTAATAAGATTTTTGGTTTATTGTACAATGAAGCAAGTCTCAAACTTAAGGAAGTAAGAGCTATCAAAAACATAACATAATGTTATTTCGATCGAGCAACTGAAAGAGCACATAGTAGATGTTTGCACCATATAGCTACCTAAACTACTTTTATGTACATAAGTTTAATGAAGCACACCCTTAAAGGTTTTTCATTTTTTCTTGGCATCTCATTTTCTTCCCTTGGTTACATTAGCAATTTTTTTTGCACCATGTGATTTTTTCCCTCTAGCATGTATTGTCTTTGCAGTTATCCCCATCTTTTTCAGTTTGTAGTCAGGTTCGTATTTCAGAGCATCTTCAGGGAGATCATACACAAGCCCAAATCCCCTCGAGTTGGAGCCCTCCTGTATGGAATTTGGAAAGATAAATAGGACAGGAAGGATGCAAGTGGAGATGTTCTCTAACCAAATCAGCGATCACAGGTTTTGCCAGCTTTGGTTTCCTGCAATGGAGCACACTGATAAAAAACTTTGTTCGGTTGAAAGCATCTTCTCGCTCCAAGTGTGGAGTGGTGAATGTCACATCGTGTGGAGGAAGAACAATTGTATTCGAGTCTTCATTGCTGCAAGTTCACAAGCAACCAAAAACAATAGAAATGAAAAAAACAAAAGACATAGACGCTATATAAACCTCGATAAGTTCTACGCTGGAAATGGAAGTTAAACACATTGTTTTTTTTGTTGCAGAGCACAAACAAGGAATCAAAGACAAATATTTGGGTGTTGTCTGTTTTGGCAGGCAGCTTTAAAAGCCTTGCCAATGGGCAGTCTAACGCCCAATAAAGGGCATTTCGATGCGGCCTCCTAGGGGCAAAAACCCCTCAGCACACACCGAATCCTGCCATTGTCGAAGGCACTTGCCCCTTTATGCCGTGGTTGAAGACCGAAAGAAAAAAATAGTTTTCTTTATGCAACACATACAACAATAAGATATTTTAAGATAGACAACTTCACCCACATAATTAAGAATCTATGAAAATGTAAAAGGGAAATAATGCAAAAAAACAACACATATTCAATAACCAATTTTATAAACAATCTGTTATGGAATTTTCCATGCGATAAAGAAAAATAGCTTATTCTGAGAACAACCTTAAAGTTTATGAACACAACAACTACATAAAGGCAAGCGAGACACTTCATTCACAAAGAAAAATAGCATATTCTAAGAGTAATCTTAAAGTTCATGAACACCACAACTAAGCAGGAAAGCGAGACACATTATTTTTCCGCACATAAGTTGCTGCGAAGTAATGATCGATTAACTTCAATTATATATTTGCATTAAACAACAACAATGTGCATTGAATGGAATTGTGGAGTTCTGTAAACTGAAAGGAAATAACTATACATGAGAGTACACAAAGAAACTAATGCAAAACAACAAGATCAGATCTGCACAAGACAATGTTTATTTAGAGAGACCCTTTGTGGGAAAACTCCAGAAGGGACAATTTCCTTCTCTTACCACCATCTTTTTCTTTTGTTACAAGTATACTACATTTCTAAGGCCTTTATAAACACTTGAGAATAATGGCTTAAAGATATAATTTGGATAAATTAGTATAAAAGCTAACCAAAGCTAATATAATAATGTTAAATTAAAGTAACTAGTCATGGAGTAAGATTATATATGACTGATTTGATTCAGGAAGAACTTTGCCAGGTACTTCTGTTAATTTTGATCTAGATTGTAATTAAACTATAAAACTATCTTGTTCTAGAATGTGTGGAGGAGTTAGAAAGCCTTCCCAAGGGTAGACTATTGGACCTATTTCAGCGCAAATATGCACATCACATGATAGTGAGTAGATTCTTTATGAACTATGGTTTGTATAATTTATGGGTCATGACAAACCATTCATCAGATCCATTTTTTATTTTGTCAATACATGTATAGGTTGGAGTCGGCTTGATGGTGTTCCAGCAAGCATCTGGAATCAATGTTGTCATGTTTTATGCCAGTAAAATTTTCAAAGCTTGTGGTAAGAAATTAGTCAATTCTTACTTTTGATTCTAAAATAGTCTGTTTTGGATGTCTGATCACTTTGGATTGTCATGTAGGCTTCAATTCAGATAATGCAGCATCTGTCAGTGTTGCTGCCCTTCAGGTGATAATATTTTCTAATTCCTTTAGCAATCTACTTTTTTAAAATGGGATTGTTATCCAAAATTCACCACTCAAGGTAATTTTGATAACATGCATGAAATTATTCAGTCCCGAGCAAGTAGATTGATTCAAGGCCCAAAATCATGTTTTTCGGGGTCCCCTCGGCTTTTTTATAATTCTCCCATGCCATAAAGAAATCCCAACGAGCTTGGAAAAAATGAGAACAACCTGTGAAAAATAAGGTTGCAGGATTGTTTTAAGGCATTTCAGGTCTGAAGGGTTCGGGTCGTACCAGTAAAGGTCGTAGCAAGGTTCATCGTACCAAGCATTGGGGCCGAAATACAAAGAAAATCGGCTAAGTCAGACATATTTGTCCAAGGCGGTCCACCTTAAAGTTGGGACGTCGAGACGCGAAAAGCCGATATGACTGATATGCAAGGAAAATCGAGCCACAGTTATTTCTTTCACACATAGGTTTTGGGACAGCCGGGACAAAAGTACGCGTGGGATGCGAATCGGCCGATTTACCGACAGACAGTCCATTTCGGGAGGTTCACAGATATTTGTCCCAGGAAGTTAGGACAAAGGTATGCGCGGGACGTGAAAATCTGAAACGGCCGAAGGCAAAGAAGAAAAGTCAATGTTTGACCCGTGAAACTTCAAACGGTCATAACTTTTGACTTCGAGCTCCGATTTTCACAAAATTGAGACTTTGTGGAACGAGCACAACGTCCTCTACTGCAAAACAAACAAGATTTCAGATCTGCACAAAGGGTACATATGTTTATCTAGAGAGACCCATATGTGGGCTCCAGTCAGTTAATGCTCATTCAGTCAAGGGAGAGATATTTCCTTCTCTTACCCACCATAGCTTTTTCTTTTGTTCACAAGGCCATAACTTTATGCAATTTCTCAAGGCCTTTATACAACACTTGAGTACCATTGGAATCGTGGCTCCAAGCCCACTGCTTAACAATTGTTAACACTTGAACATATGATGAGGTTTGGATCAAGATCAGTTATAAAACGTGGCTGGGTTCAAAACAGAATATAATTTGGTGGTTGGGAAATTCAAGTAATTAGTCATGGTCAGTAATTCTTTCTCTATTGCAGCACCTGGGACAGTATGGGGAGCCTTGATTACAAGTAAGATATAATCATTTTACTCCAGGTAATTCCTGTTACAGGTGGTTGAAGGACAGATTTCAGGATTGTCCATTTTCCCTAAACTATCCCTTCTCATATTGTTCTACGAAATTGGAGTGTTGGGCTCATTGTAAAAAAAAGGTAGTTTTGGTAGCAAAGCTTTGCCAAATTTCTTTGTGAAGCCAATTTGTTGCAGGCCCTTGTTGTGGACTCCTTGCATGGTGATCCAGGCCCTTATATTGTAATAGGTTGAACTGTAGCATATCTTTATGCAATAAAATATATGTTTGTGGATATATCTTCCCCTGATGTGTTTTCATGCATTCTTCTTGCCCCTTCAACCATTCATTACAAGAATATTATGTCTATTATTATGTTCTTGTCAGGGATACATGTATCAGGTTGGATGTTCGAGGTACTTTTGTGAATGCATGTTCCTAGATTATGGAGCATCTGGAATCACCCCTTCTAGTGTGCATGTTTGCTTCTGCATCTCATGCATTTGAAAGTTACTCTCAAAGCCTCCTGTTCTGGTAAGTATCACCACTTTATTGTCAGGATTCTTACTTTATGCATTCTATCTCCCTAGTCCCTTGGAAGTTTAGATTAGAATAGTCTAGATTCGCCTACATTAGAGTAAATTGTGGCATGTAGGCTTCAGGATTCAAGATACCATGCTTTCATCTGGAGGTCTATGTTAAGTTGCAAGTCCCACAACTTGGAGATAGTACCCATGTTATCCAATCACACCGTAAGTTCAAGTATATGCGCTTATGGAAACATAAGGGTGTTGTGATTTGGTGATAATAGGGATTTCATTTCAAACTTACCTCATAAAGTCTATATTCTATTTTGGTTTCACATAAATAATTATATACTATGTTCTTAAGTTATGTTTTATGAATCCATGTTGCTGTTAAACGAGTATAAAAGTCAGTTGATCACATGAATTCTCTACATGAAGTTATGGGATTTTACTTGCAAGACATTCTTATTTTGCATTGTGATAAATCAATGCCCTTTTGATTTTGCTAGGTGCCAATGACAACATTATGTGTATTGTTGATGGACAAAATAGGAAGGCGACCACTTTTGATGGTACGGAATGAGATTGTGACTTCAAAAAAACTACTGCTACCTGAAATTGCAGGAAGATTGTTTCTAACACAATTATATGAAAATACGTTTTTTCAGGTCTCTGGCGGAGGAGTTGCCATAGGTTGTTTCATGGTTGGGTCATCATTCTATATGCAGGTCAGTTTGATGTCTCAATACAAGATGATTACAGTAAAAAAGTGGCCTGAAATGCCTTCTTTGTTACAAGTTTCTATGACTATTATTGTTACCTCCTACACTCCACCAAATTAACAATTGAGGGCCCTGTTGTCATCTAAGTTAACATTGGCTGTTAACATTTATGCAAGAGTATACAAGAATTTATGCAAACTTTCAAATTTAATAACCAAAAAAATCCATTCAAATATACTTTTACCCTAATATCAGTCTGTAGAAACGATGCAAAAACTCTTACCATAATATAAGTTGTGCTACTGGAAGGCTTACTCCAATCAGGTAGTCTCCACCTTCAACTAGAATCAACATCCAAGGACCATCAGGGGGTTATTTATTGGAATGATCCACATAAAACAACAAAATTCATGGCTCCTAACTACACTGCACATTATAAACTGCAACCCTTTTCGAGGCCCTCAGGAAGATGTTTTTTTATTGTTTTGGATGCAGAGGTACGAGCTTAAAAGGGGGAAACCATACTTCCTATTTCTTGGTGATGACAGAGGCATGTCCACCTTCAGGCATGACTCCTAAACCTATCCTCCATTTCTGACTGGTGGAATGCTTCTCCCTTTTTTGTGCATGGTACAGGGGTCTCTGCCTTTATCCTCCACCTTACAAGTTTTTTGTCCCTTGTCAGTTAAGAGGATTTCAAAAATAAATCAGCAATAGAATATTAATTTCGACCCTGTTGCGTGCCACGTGTATGGTAGAGGATAATCTGTGCATCATCGACCAATGAATTGTGATCCTTGATGTCTTGTCACTTGTCAGAATGGGTTGGGCTTTCCCACATAGAACACACCTTTCAGTGAAAATATAATAATAAAGAATCAAAACAAAACAAAATAAAGTAGAAGAAAAGAGGGATCATTACAAAGTTGGTGGAGTAGGTTCATAAATGTCGGTGGAAAGATTTTAATGCATGTAGATGAGTATGGAGTGTGGAAGTAGATAGGACATGGAATGGTCACTCCTTTTGGAATATAGACCTTTCATTTCCCTTGAATAATAATAAATTAACTTTATTTGAGATCTAGAGGCATTTACAAAGTTGAAACCCAAGTTCATGTTGTTAATTTAGCATTATTTGGATAGCAGCAGCAACGACACCATACATAAGACATGGGTTCCTCACGAGACAGTCACACTGATTCACCTATGCAACAAACAGATCTCCCATACGATTATTTTACATTTTCCTACGTTCTCCCATCCTGTACAAAAATACGAGCGCTGGAACAGGGTATGAATATCCATCAAATCATAAAGGATAGATCAACATTGAATAATGGGAAGCATCCCTTAAAAATCCTCAAAAGTAGACATATTTGTGATAAGGGATATTGGTGGCCATGCACTTCATGTGTCAAGGCCTGCTTATCATCACTCGAAGTGCCTAAAAAAATGGGGGGCATTTCATGGAATTGTTTGACTATAGATATGCTTTGTGAATACCTCCCATTCTTTTCTAGAAGTAATAAATTATTTACAAACGCCTATTTTTAGTGCCTTCGGTCTATTCCCTAGGCTTATTTTAGTGAAAAAATAGTTGAAATAATCATTCACCAGAGATAGAAAACCATGACCGCCATAATTGATTCTCAACAGTAAACAAAAACCTACAAGGAGAATGAAACATAATCCCTTAAGAGTAAAATAAAATGAATATTGAGAATGGTGCAGGCCTCCCATTCTCCTATTGCAATGAGAAATTATTAAAAGGGATAGTTTTGGGCCTCTCATTGAAGGATCTCTCATTATCCCTCAAAGTAAAATATTCTAGAAATCAATATAGTAGATTGGATCTTGCACAGTTTTGAAAGTGCCATTTTATAGAGGTCATGAGTTTGCACTGGTTGGAGCTAATTGTCGTAAGGACCTTGCTCATTTTCTCTTTTCTGGTTTCTCTAATGCTCACGAGTAATGGCTCGATGAGATCTCTCATTGACTTCAAATGGCCCATAATCTAGCTCATGTAAGTCATCATTTTGAAGGTAAATCTATAATATTATATTAATGATTGGCAAGCCTAACCTTCGCTGGCTTCTGCTTTACTGTCATTCAACTGTAAAGGACTGGGGAGTGATAGGTCTAAAAGTCGAATTATTCCTATTTCATGTTTTGTTGGAGTATTGAATTTATGGAATACCTATAACATTTTTTTTATGGAGTGGTAAGTTTCTATCATCTACATCATGACCATAGATACACTTATGAGTATGAACATATCTATGACTAGAAATAATCGAGAGGGATTTAATAAAGCATGAGGAAATGATAAGATGGTAGACATGCCATTTTGAATTGTAAGGAATATAGGGGTACCTATACTAGAAGTTGTCTAGAAATTGGAGGAATATCATTTGGGTGGTGATTAGGTAGCTAGTGTGATATATGGTCAAAGGGTCTTAAAAATTGAATAATTTAATCTTGGTCATGTCATGTGTAATCTTATTTTGTGGGCATTATTAACTTAGCATACCACGAAATGGATCTTGCATGGTAACCCTATAAGGTCTGGCATGTACATTGATGTGGAAAGTTTAGAGACTGTGCCAACTCATTTTTCGAATTCAATCCCGCATCAAATAGCGTATATTTAATGATCTCATTGAATCCAAGCATGGTTTTTCTTACTGTGACATGATTATAATTTTTGTATAACTTGGTTTTAATTTGAAATTGTAGTAAATTTTCAATATTAGATGGAGGGAAAGCATTTGGTTATTTTGAAGATAGAAGTGTATCACAGAAAAATAAATTCACCTTGTGATTTACGCATTGGAATAAGCCCTTCAGTGTAATTAGTGATCAGGGGATCATTTTTGAAAACAATTCCCTAAACATCCCTAAATGGTTTCAGTTTCAGAATATCATCTCGAGAGCTTTCCTTAAATACTATAAGAACGTGGGACAAACGGAAATTGGGAGCTCTAGATATGAATTCGGTCAAAGTTATCAAGTCATATGGGAAAGTCAACTCTAGTCAACTGGTCAATATGAATGGACCAATAAAATACACTGCGACACGTGGCGAAAAGGACAAAATGGAGTTGTTTGTTGTTTTTCGATCACCAATCTTTGACGAGTGTAAAAATGGTGCTACGGGAACAAGAGGCTCAACTTTTATTACGGAGGGAAGCCCAGCCGCCGTGTGGACTATGGTATTATCGCTAACATGGTGGTCCACAAGCCACCACATGGCTTGCCACCACTCATCGAATTCGCTCGATTTTCCAATCAGGAGACGACAAGTGGAATATATGCTGTTGACCGAGTTAATTATTTCCATACCACATTATATTGGTCGTAATTATATTATCTTGGTAAGTCCACTTATAAACCCATTTCCATGTTTACATGACTTTGGGGCATGGTTATATTATAACAGCCCCACTGTATTAATGGTTAGCAATGTCCACCAAATTAGCCACCAAAATATGCCATGCGTGCCTCCAAGATGGTGAGGGAAAGTCGAAGCGGTGGAGATTACATAAGTCTTACATGGCTTTCTTTGACCACTCCACATATGCATGGACCTACCTTCTAATTTAAAGCCTTAATACATTATTCATGCGCACCATATGTGGGACTTTATACCCAAAAGGTTAAGCCAAAAGACACGCCAAATGGAACTTGGGTTTTAATCCCATTAAAAGGATGCAACCCAGAATACCAGGAGGTCCCAATGTAAAAGGATGCTAAGATTTAATCCCATGGTACAGGTCTGTGCTATGGGCTTAAGGTTAAAAGATAGCATAAGAATGATTTTTGAAGGCCGTGCACTATTGGGCTTTTGGAGCCCTAAAAATGTATAAATAGGGAACCCATTTGAGATTGAAACCACATTATATAAGATCCCAAGCTTTTTTGATTTTTTAAGCTTATTTGTGGAATGCTTCCACAAGTTTGTCTAGGGATCTTCAAGACTATTATTTTGGAAAAACACAATATTAGATGCACTTCTATCCAATTTGTGACTTGGTGTAGTAAATGATAACTACCCAATAAGGCCCATTCAGATCACACCAATCACATATGATTTGAATTCATAGATTGTCGACCGAAATGCTAGCATTTGTATTAATTTTTCTAACAAGGCCGCATCGAATCAATTGTGAATGTATACGCCACGAATCGTTCTTGGGACAGTTTCTGCTATTTTTCACCCTTGTCGTGAAGGTCATTTATCAGCTCATAAGCAGGTTTTAATAGTTTATTAGGTTGTTTGTGAAGAGTACTATTGTAACTTGCAAGTCAATATTGATTAGTGGATTGGTTCACCATCTGAACCCGGAGACGTAGGCAATTGCCGAACTCCGTAATCAATCTCTTTTGTTATCTGATGTTTTCATTATTGTCTTGATTGGTTTATTTGCTACACAAGTTTTCCGCACTTACTTGGAAGGAGTAAATAATCAGCAATTTAATTAAAGCCTATGGATTTCCGAATACTTAAAAGGTCATAAAAAAAATCACGATCTATTATAAAAGTGATCAAAATTTATTCTTGATCAGATCATTCTGTTTACTTCTAATGGAGCTTGAATGGATTGCTTATGGTGCTTTCTTGGTTATAACCCCTAAAGGATAAAATCTTGTGGATTAAAGATTGTGAAAGCTAAAGATATGAAAAGGTAAGATATATACCTTTATCTTATTGTTTGTTGGGTATGTTTTGTAAATGTCTATATGTGTATGTATTGTGTGGGATTGGTGTAGTATTTTAGTCCATAATAATGTGTGGGAGATAGACCATTGGAACAACTTTGGGAGACTTAGAATTTTACCAGGTAAATGTGATAGGCTTCTATTTATTTGGAGCCATTTGAGTTTTAGTGGAGTTCCCGTAAAATATGTACTTTGACACCTTTTTTATACTAATCATGATACTACTGATTATATTATGGACATGATTATGGAATTTATTATAGTATGATGTTAGATGTTAGATCATGGATTATTGTTGACTTGATTCAGTTATGATGCATGATGATTATTAGAGGCATTTTGGATATTGATGTTGATATATTGTTTGACATGGTTATACTATGGATGTTGTTTGGACATGTGATATTTGGATATTGTGAGTAGACCTAGAAATGGAAATTATTTGATGATGATATAGTTGTTGAGTAAAATTGCAAATGATCTTGTTGGTTGCTTGGATAATGTTGTGATCCATATATCTAGATGATTTTGGAATTTTATTTATATTATTTTGGATGTTCTGATATGGCCACGAGGCCGAAGGAGGTATTCATGTTTTGCAGGTTAAAATATCACAACAAACATCGGGGGATTGGAGACCAACCACATTGGAATTCTAGATGAATTCAACAAGGTCACCATGGCAACATGTATTTGTTTGTGTGTGTGTTTGTGTGTGTTAGGGATTCCCATGGGGGGATCACCTTTAAATGTGACCAAGGGGTTATGTGTTTATTTTATTTTGGTTCCTTTGTTTATGTTTGCATGTGTTTATTTTGTGGTGCATTGACCCTTTCATTATTCATTAAATGGTGTGTAATATTGTGAGTAATCATGTTGTTAAGTTAATTAATTAAAATATGTCATAAGAAAGTAATTAATAGAGTTGTTGGCCTTGAATTAAAGTGTTGTAAGAGATGTGTAAGTGATGTGTAAGTTAACTTTTGAGTGTGAAACACTCCACCTTCTTGGAAATTCGAATTTGTCCTTGGAGGCTGATTTTGGAGGCTTGTGGGACAAGTTAAACTTGTCCCATACCTCTTAAATTTATTTACCAACCATACCTATGGTTGGAGAGTTGAAATTAGACTTTTATAATGCTTTTTGAGAAGACAAATTGTAAATTTTAATTACACTTTTCTTAAATGATTTAATTTCAATCCTTTGGGGTGTGGGTTGGATTTGAGTGTGTAAGTAAACTGTCATATTTTTCACCCACCTATTTATTATGCATTGGAGAATGAAGTTGAATTTTTGGTTGGGGTTGAGGATGTGTGATGTGGCATCCTACATGGATCCACCTCATCCTCTTCTCTTCCCTCTTCTATAAAATTTGAATTCCTTGCCTTGTTTTGGGTTGCTTCAACTTTGCAGACTTCATTCCTGGGTGAATCCTTTTTGCTATTTTGGGAGCTCTTGCTTTTGGAGCAGTTGAAAGATTGTGAAATACTTGTGCTTGGTTGATTTTTGGATTGTTTGCTTGGAAACAACTGTTGTTTAGAACTTGGAAAACTCCATCATGGAGAGGTAAGAGCTTGGCTCTTGAAATGCTCTTCTTTTATGAATGTAAATGTTAATGTGTGAATATTTTGGCATGTTTGTGGGCTGTTGGGTAGATGGCCTAGGAATGGTGTAGGATAATACTATGGGGTTTCTTAGGTGGGAGGCACAAGGGTGTTTTAGGGAGGTATAAGTGTGGAGGGAGTTGGGATTTGGGTTCCACCTTACAAAGAAATAGCTTGCATTTATTTACTCATTATGGGGTGCCATAAGAGGTTGGGGAGGCATAAGGAAATGTGAGGAATAAGGGGTACTTGGGGAGGCATAAGGAATGTTGGGGTTTTAATATACTATATTTTGGTGGTTTGTAATCAGGTGGTGATACCCATTTCCCCTTTTGGGAGGCATAAGAAGCATCCCCCATAGTTTCTTGCTCCTTTGGCTTGCTTAATGAAGCCTTAGTATTGTTTGTCATGTTTTAATGTAGTTGTAAACTACATTCTGTTTTGGACTGTGTCTGTATTGTGAAAATGATGCTTGTGTGTTTGTGGAAGCCTGTTGTTGCCATGAGTTGGATCACATCTTTTATTGCATTGTGGTTGGGGCTCAGGGGCCAATGAAGAAGGATGGCTTCTCCTCTTCATTGGATGTCTTGGTTGGGTGGAGAGTGTTTGCCTTTCCCCTACTCTTGTTGTGATCACAATTTGGAAGAATGAGAAATATGCATGTTGTTGTTCTGGAGCTGAGATAAAGATAGTTTGACAGTCCCTTGTGAAATGAAATCTTATTGTAACCTTTCCCACTTGAAGTGGATGAACTTGTATATGTTTTGTAATGGAAATATGTTGTATTGGTTTTGAAAGTGTAAATTGAAATGTGAAAGAGATGTTGCATTTTGTAACATAAAATCTATTTTGTTCTTTGAAAGCAAGAAATTGTGTTCTGTATGATGAAATTGAGGAATGAAAAAAGAAAAGTTGTAAATTTGTATTTGAAATCAATAAAGGATTGCACTACCTTCCTCAAATTGCATCATTGTATTGAATTTGATCATCTAAATGTGAGTTGTAATATCTGTTTGAAAGAAAGAAATGCGTATGAAGGAAGTGTAATAATCTGTCTTTTGAAATATGTAAAATTTGGAAATCAAGAGATGTATTTTAGCTTTTGAATAGTTAATTGAATCAAATAAATGTATTAGATTAGGAATTGGAATGAATTCTAATACTTGGAAGATGAAAATGGCAAATAGATCCTTTAAAATTTGATCTTTGTTTTGTATTTTCAAACTGGCAAATACTTTATCCAAAAATCCACAGTTCGAACCTGTAACAATGAAATAACAAATTAAATGATAAAATTGAAGTAGTATGCCCTAAATGAATTCAATTGGACAAAAGCACTTAAGGAAAAATCCCTCAAAACTTGCAAAAATGGGCTCAACCCTCTTACAGTCGTTTTGCTGTCAAGAGATGTAAATTTTAAAATTACAAATCAATCAGACAAAATTGAATCTTGAAATCCTTCTTAAATCCATCTAAAAACAATTCTCCATGTCTATTTGACATGTTGAGAGAGGAAGAAGATAAAATTGAACAAATTTTATAAGTTAAAATTTACCAGTTTGCACTGTAAAATCCTGCAGATCGTTTTCTTGAAAATACTCCTTAAAATTTATCAAAATAAAAATTTAATGATTCTTGTGTAAAGAGGACGTTGAGAGATTTCCAGAAAGTCCTTGTTTTCCCAAAACTGAGCTCTCTATCAAAAGTTATGGCCTTCTGAAGTTTTTCTTCATTTGGCGTCAAAAATAAATCTAACTGTCAAAAAAAAAATTGGGAAAAATTTCCTTGGTGGACCCACGGGCCCGAATTTTTCCCTTAGCGCTTTGGAAAATTTTTGGGAAATTTTTCCTAATTTTCCCCACCAGCCCGCAGCCAATCAGAGGCTGCTACGTGGCACCACGAGGCATTGATAGAGGGGAAAATCCCTTTTTTAACTTAGCACTTCAGAAAAAAATTGGGAAATCTTTCTAAATTTTCCATGCCATCCGGCTGCCCCGTAGCCAATCAAGAGCTGCCATCGTGCTGCATTAGCGGTGAGTGGGTTCTTTTTTGCCTTTTGCATTTTCAGAAAATTTTGGGAAAATTTTCTACATTTCCCCTGCCGCCCCATCGGCTCGCAGCCAATACCTTTCCACGTGGCATCGCGAGGCATTAGCAAGGCACGAGAGCAATTTTTTCCCTTCTAGGTGTTAATTTTTTTTTATCCCCACCACCACGGATTTCCCTACATTTTCAATGGAGGAAACACGTGTCCCTTGCAGAAGGCAGACTCACAGGTGCAAAGCTTGGCTTTTCACCCCACGCAGGAAATTTCAAAAATGTCTCCCATGGTCCCCCCCAAGGTGTTGTAAGGTGCCAACTGTCTCCTCTAGGAAAAATTTCTCTTTTGGACGGCCCGCAAACCCACCCGTGGGGAAATATTTCACCCCGCAGCCCACAAACCTACCCTTGGGGAAAATTTTCTCCCCTAGGCCCGTAGGCCCGCTCTTGGGAAAAATTTTCACCCCAAGGCCCGACGGCCCATAACTTGAGAAATATGAGGAGTTAGGAGGAATTATTTATATCACTGGAAAGGTGAGGCAATTTTCTATCCAATAGGAATGATTTAGGGAAGTTTTGAATACATTAATTTTGAGAAAAATCAAGTTAAATCTTTAATCCTGTTAGAGAGTGGGTAGGGTGAGGAATTACCCTGTGAACCTAATTGAACTTTCTAACCCTAAATTTTTGACCTTGTGACCTCTAATAAATGTTAATAAAATAAAATTATATTCTAGTGGATTAGAATTGATCTGGAACTTGTTAGTGACAATTTTTATCTTGTAACCTAGTTGTAGAATCTTTTTTAAAAAATTATTCCATAATTTTCCTAACTAATCCTAGGTTGTTCTTGGGTCTCAAGTGGGTTATTTTTTGTGGAAAGTTAGCACTTAGTATCAGAGCAGTGGTTTATTGTCAATCTTGGGCCATTGGGTTAATTACTAGAAAAATTGAGACATGAAACTTATTATTCCAACACACTTTTAAATCTAGAAAACAATTATATGTCTTAGAAATTACATATTCTAGTAAACATTAAGATCGAATAAAATCTTAGAAAGATGAACTAATTCTCACCTTGTTCTATGCATGAGGCCAGACAGGATGAGTAGAAAGTTAATTTGAAATAGACCTAGACTTAAAATTTATCCAAATAAAAATTGTAAATGATTCTTGTGTAAAGAGGACATCGAGATATTTGAAATTAATGTCGTTCTCAAACCTGAGGATTCAGTCAAGGAATGTATGGCCTTCTGATAGTTTTTCCATTTGAGGATCATGTAAACATTCATCTGTCTGAAGCGGAGGAAAAATTTCATTGGCGGAACTTCCATGCATATTTAACCAAAAGATTCACCACATAGGGGATAGGGTTAGAAATTTTAAAGAAACATAGAGATAGGTCTCAATCCCTAGGCCTTAGGGATGAGCATAAAGAGAGGCCTAGAGGCCGTTAGAAAACAATTGCAGATACCAGGGAGATCCTAAAGCTTCGGCCATCACATTTTCCCTATTAGGTTAATTTTGCAGGTCTACAAGGCATGGTTAACTTAGCCTTTAAATTTTTCAATATTTGTCTAGTTTAATCCGCATCATGAAATATCGTGTTGCAGCCAATCTCCTGAGGGATGGACGCTGGCTTCTGGTAATTTTTTAACGACGACGAAGGAGCGGAAGCTCCATATTAACTTCTAAATACTTACACTGGGATATCTTTCAAGAAAATTCTAAAGTTTGTCACCGCCACGGTTCATACAACCAATAAATGGTTATGACAAGTAGGCATCCTTAGGCATCGATGGAGGCATGAATCAATTTTTGGATCCTTAGCACTTTTTACATGCCAGGATAGCAATGTCTTAACAATTCATCGATGGCCTGAATTTCCGCCATTAAAGGTGTAATGGATCCATTGTCCATAGACATTAGTTGAGGCTCGTGAAGGCCTATATAGTAAGGCAGACTTACTTTTAGACCCAAAAGGCTAATGACCGAGTCCAAAGCCACATACAACAGATGTAAGCCAACATATCGAGGGGGTTAGTACTCTTCCTATGAGGACATGGTTCAACTCAGGGAATCTTTTAGACCACAACAGTAGTAGCAGTAGTCCCGCCCACCTCATAGACCTTAATGAAATTTGATGCACAGAGAGGTAGATTATGGGCTTCTCCTCCTATCCCATTTGAAAGGTGGACAAATTTCCTAGAGAGATCTAATCAGAAAGTAGAATGCCATTTAGGGAAGTTGAGACCTCAGAAGCACCACAGCTGGAAAAATCAAGATGTATCCTTAAGCCTGTTAGAGTACTATGCCAGAATTACCCTCTGAACAATTGAAGGATTCTAACCCTTATTTTGGGACCTTGTGATGTTATAGATAATTTTTAGATAAACAGAAACTCATATTAACTAGTGGTTAGAACAGCATTCATGAGCCTGTATCAGTGACAACTGTTGTGCAATTGTAAGATAGTTGTAGATTCTTGTAACCAAAAAAAGTTCATAGCACAATTTTTCTAACTAATAGCTTAGGTGGCATTCTTACCTTCAAGTGGGTTGTATTATGGTTCTTACACTAATTCATTCATTGTTCCATCCCTAGTAGAGCATTATGCAAAGTGGTGTAGTTAGGTGGGTCTTAGTTGGGATCATTGATCTTAGCCAAGATCTGTGTAATCCCTAAGTCAAGGAGTGTGACTAGTGGATTTGAGGATTCAAATTACTAATAGAAAAAGGTATCACTTCATTACAAAAAGCTCATATGGACATCTTGGGTATGGAAAACCCTCTTAAATGGATTTTCTTAAAATGATTGATGAGGAAACCTATATCTAGAAAAGAAATTTGCGAAGTTGTTACCATGTTAAGTACCTTCAGGAGATCCTTAATTAATTGTGGATCATAAATCTAGTATAAGATTTAAGACGGTTGGTACTTGGGGAGTTAGATGATGTTGTTAAAGATGTTTTCCACAGGCTAGATTGAAACATCATTTTAGGATATGTGGATCAAACCCAGGTATGGTGGAGCCCTATTTCATTATAGATCCTTAGGACCATGGGCCTTTCAGGTATCAAGATTGATAAGTCCATGCAGTGGGAAGATATGATGACTGCAACCAAAGGATGCCACTTTTCAACGAAATGAGTTTCATATTTTTTGGAGTGACTTCCAGGAGGAAGTCGAGTCTTGTAGTGCCCACTTCCCTTCGACACCTTTTGATATTGATCATGATACTGCTGATTATATTATGGACATGATTATGGTTTTTATTTAGTATGATGTTAGATGTTAGATCATGGATTATTGTTGACTCTGATTCATATTATGATGCGTGATGATTGTTAAAGACATTTTATATAGATGTTGATATACTGTTGGACATGGTTATATATATTTATAGATGTTGTTAGGACATGTGATATTTGGATATATGTGAGTAGACCTAGAAAATGGAATTTAAAATTGATGATGATATAGTTGTTGATGAAATTGTAAATGATATTGTTGATTGCTTGGATGTTGTTGTGATTCATAATATAAATGATTTTGGAATTATATTTATATTGATGTTGGATGTTCTGATATGGCCATGAGGCCGAAGGAGGTATTTGTATTGTGTAGGTTAAAATATCACAACAAACATCGGGGGATTGGAAACCAACCACATTGGAATTCTAGATGAATTCAACAAGGTCACCATGGCAACTAGTATTTGTTTGTGCATGTTTGTGTGTGTTAGGGATTCCCATGGGGGGATCACCTTTAAATGTGACCAAGGGGTTATGTGTATTTATTTATTGGTTCCTTTGTTTATGTTTGCATGTGTTTATTTTGTGGTGCTTTTACCCTTTTCATTATTCATTAAATGGTGTGTAATATTGTGAGTAATCATGTTGTTAAGTTAATTAATTAAAATATGTCATAAGAAAGTAATTAATAGAGTTGTTGGCCTTGAAATAAAGTGTTGTAAGAGATGTGTAGCAATGTGTAAGAGTTGTAAGTTAAATTTTGAGTGTGAAACACTCCACCATCTTGGAAATTTGAAATTTTTCCTTGGAGGCTGATTTTGGAGGCTTGTGGGACAAGTTAAACTTGTCCCATACCTCTTAAATTTATTTACCAACCATACCTATGGTTGGAGAGTTGAAATTAGACTTTTATAATATTTTTTTAGAAGGCAAATTGTAGGTTTTAATTGCACTTTTCTTACATGATTTAATTTCAGTCCTTTAGGGTGTGGGTTGGATTTGAGTAAGTAAACTGTCATATTTTCACCCACCTATTTATTATGCATTGGAGAATGAAGTTGACTTTTGGGTTGGGGATTGAGGATGTGTGATGTGGCATCCTACATGGATCCACCTCATCCTCTTCTCTTCCCTCTTCTATAAAATTTGAATTCCTTTCCTTGTTTTGGGTTGCTTGAATTTTGAGACTTCATTCTTGGGTGAATTCCTTTTGCTGTTTTGGGAGCTCTTGCTTTTGGAGAAGTTGGAAGATTGTTGTATACTTGTGCTTGGTTAATTTGGATTGTTTGCATTGGAAACAACTTGTTGTTTTGGAACTTGGAAACTCCATCATGGAGAGGTAAGAGCTTGGCTCTTGAAATGCTCTTCTTTTATGAATGTAAATGTTAATGTATGAATGTTTTAGCATGCTTGTGGGTTGTTGGGTAAATGGCCTAGGAAAGGTGTAGGGGAAGACTATGGGGTTTATTTTGTGGGAGGCATAAGTATTTTAGGGAGGTATAAGTGTGGAGGGAGTTGGGATTTGGGTTCCACCTTACAAAGAAATAGCTTGCATTTATTTACTCGTTATGGGGTGCCATAAGAGGTTGGGGAGGCATAAGGAAATGTGAGGAATAAGGGGTACTTGGGGGAGGCATAAGGGCATGTTAGGGATGTTATGTGTGTTTGATATACTATATTTTGGTGGTTTGAAATTCAAGGTGGTGATACCAATTTCCCATTTGGGAGGCATAAGACAGACATCCCCCATAGTTTCTTTCTCCTTTGGCTTGCATGATGAAGCCTTAGTGTTGTTTTTTGTTTTGTTGTATTTGTAAACTACATTCTATTTTGGACTGTGTTTTGAATGAGAAATTTGTCTTTGTGTTGTGGAAGCCTGTTGTTGCCATGAGTTGGAAAACATATTTTATTGCATTGTGGTTGGGGCTCGGGGGCCAATGAAGAAGGATGGCTTCTCCCTTTTCATTGGATGTCTTGGTTGGGTGGAGATAGCATTTCATTTCCCCTATTCTGTTGTGATCAAATTGGAAGAATGAGGAAATTCATGTTGTTGTTCTGGAGCTGAGAAAGAAGACAATTTGATAGTCCTTGTTGAGATCATTTCTTAATGTAACCTTTCCCACTTAAAGTGGATGTTGTTGTATATTATTTGTGATGGAAAGATGGTCTGTATGGGATATGAAAGTTGTAAATTGAGTTGTGAAAGAGATATACTCTATTTTTTCTTTTGAAAGAATGTGAAACAAATCATATTCTGTATATTGTAATTGAGGAATGAAAGACGAAATTGTAAAAGTATCTCTTTGAATCAATAAAGGATTGTATTACTTTACTCAAATGACATTATTGGGTATTGAAATCTGATTGTTGAATTTATTTTGAAATTCTGTTGGAAGGTTGAAAAAGTGAATACGTATGGAGAAATGTCATAATACTATGTTTTTTTTGAAATAAATATTTTAGAAATCATAATTGTAATTTGGAATTTGAATACTTTGCTTTAGTCAACTTAGTATGTTACATTGGGTTGAAATGAATTCATAATTTAAAGTTGGAAAATGAAAATAAATCTATTCGAATTTGAGCTTTGTTAGATAACTTTCATACTGGAAATTATTAATTAGAAATTGAACAGAATGACCATGCAACATCAAAAAGAAAAAATGAAATATCAAATTTTATTTGTAAGGTCAAAATGACCCCAAACATACCAAAATACTTATGAAAATTTTATAAAACCTTTCAAATCAGGTAAAGGCAAAATTACAGACTTCTTGCTGTATAAAATTGATAAATTTCAAATGCAAATTAATCAAGCAAACTTAACCTTGCAATCTATCCTTAAATATTCTAGGTAAAATCCTCCATGCCTGTTTGGCAAGTGGAAAAACAATTAACGACAAATTTGAACAAAATTGATAAGTTAATAATACCTTTTCACTTTGTAAGTGATAGAAAGAGATTTTATCAAAATTGACCCTTTAAACTTTATCAAAATAAAATTCCTAAGGTTGTTATTAAAATAGGATGCCGAGAGCTTTCTCTGAAGTCCTTGTTTTCCAAAAACAGAGTTCCCAATCAAATGTTATGGCCTTTTGAAAATTTTACTTCATTTCGGGCTCAAAATAATCTAACCGTCAAATTTTAAATGAATAAATATTCTTGGGTGGATCCGTGGGCTAATTTTATTTTTTTCCCAAAAGGTGCAAATTCATGAAGTTTCCTGCGACTCCACTAATCCGTAAGCCTTCATTTTGTCTAAAAATGATCTAAGTCCAAAAAGTTAATTTAGAAATTTTTCCTCCATGGCCCCACCACCCCACAGCCAATCATTGATCGACACGTGGCTTCGTTGGGTGTTGACGGAGGGTTGAATCAATTTTAGCCTTAAGTGCTTTCAAAAATAAATTTGGAAACATTTGTAAATTTTCCCCACAGCCCCACCGGCCTGCAGGTAATTAGGTGCTGCCACATGGCTTCACGAGGCATCGAAAAAGGAGTAAATCTTTTTAAGCCTTAACGCTTCAGAAAAATTTTGGGAAAATTTTCCAAATTATCTCTATCGGCCTGCCAAACCACATCTAATGGTTGGCTGACACGTGGCATCTTCTCGCATCAGTGGAGGCGTGGGTTCCTTTCAACCTTTTTTTCATTCCTTTTGAATAGTAAAATTTTCAAAATGTTCCTTGCCGAACCACTGATCCGCAACCAATAAGGATCTGCCACATGGCCTCCCTGGGTGTCGGTGGAGGTATAGGTGTAAAATTCACTTTGTCCCAAAAGGGCTAAAGCACTAAATGCCTTCCTTGCTCCACTGACCCGCGTCTGGGAAAATTTTTCTTCCCCTCTCCACTGGTCCACTTTTCTCCTCCGAGTGAATTTTCTATTAGTGTGAGTTATCCTATGTGTCTTCCTCTCATATTGGAGGGTCATCTCACATGGGTTAGGTTTAGGTTTAGGTTTAGGGTTTCATGTGTGTGATGCAATATGGTTACTCAGCACCCTATATGTACCCCTTTACTATTCATTTATGAGCATGCCAAGAAACTCCGTTGTCTTTCCTCTATATGCAAGATTTGTTTTAGTTGAGCAAGTTCTTCCATTACTGATCAATCCTTTCTTGCAATCGCTAGAGCTATCACGATTCCATTGGAGTGTAACTACTTTGTGGTGCCTCGTTTCCGATTCGATTCTCCCAAACTATTTTCATGGTATCAGAGCTGAGATTGGGTAAGCGTGCACTCGTTATTTTTTAGTTGTGACTACTCTTTCTTGGTTTCGTTCTTTTACTCTGCATGCAAGTTTTTTTATCACTATTTTCTAGAATTATTTTGTAAATCTCTTTAACAAGCTTTCTTAGAAAGTTGTGTCATTTTTTGTGCCTATTTTATTTACTTGTGTAGATTATCCTGGAGGTTTCAAGGTATTTATAGCCACATTTAGTTATCTACAGCTAAATTTGGCTTTTTAGCCAAAATAGAGATTATTTCATTTTTTCTAATAAATTTTTTAAAATAGAATTGAATATTTTTTTAGATCTCTGTGTTTTTTTGGCTATGTGTTTGCATAGTTTTTATAGGTACAAGTTTAAAACTAAAGTTTTTTGGATTTTTGTTTTGTGTGCTCTATCCCAAGCTCACTCCACCAAACTGCGCTCCATCCACTCTTCAAACCATGGTCGAGTTCATGTGTTTTATTTGCTTTGACCGAGCTTCAACCCCCTAGCCAAGTCTTTTTTTTCTGTAGACGTGTTTTGCTTCCCTATCCTCCTTGTGATCCACATGGCCATAAGTTTCTTTCACCATTGCGAGGTCATGAGTTTTCTTTCCCTGCATGGTCATGGGTTGTTGTTTGTTGTTTGTGGTTTGAGCTCTCCATCGAATCCAACGGTTGCTGTCTATTTGTTCATGATCCACGTGGCCGTAAGGTTCTTTCACCTCCAACACTAGACCGTTCTTGTATTTTTCTAAACACGACTGCACAACTCACATTTTTGGGTAAGTTTTATCAATGTTTATTTGGTAAGCTTTTCTTAAGTTTCTAAATTTTTTTTAAAAAGTTTTAAAATTTGCCTTTTTTAAAGTTTTAAAAGTTTTAATGTTTTAAAACCGTAAGCTTTTAAGTATTTCTTTTAGTAAGTTTTTTTAAAATTTGTTTTTTTACAAATTGTAAGCTTTAAACAAAAATACTATCTTTATTTATTTTAGAAAGTTTATTTTAATTTCAAACATGTTTTTCTTTTTTTGAAATACTTCAAGCCAAAATTTAATACTTAAGGGAGTATTTTAATATTTAATAATTTTAGATCTTAATTAAAGTTTTTTAATAAATTCATTAGATTTAAATTAAATTAAATATAATTTCATTACATTAACAATTACTTAAAAGTATCGTCTTTTAAACCTAACATGTTTTTTTGTTCTTTTGAAAATTCCAAATTCTCCACATTTAGCAAACCTGGACATTTCTGAATGTTAATTTAGTACACGTTATTATCTTTTTCTAATTGTGTGTTCAAGTGTGTATCACCATTATGGGCCTTCTTTTGTCTTCCAGGAGCGTTTTTCCCCTTTTGAAGATCATCAGGATTCCTTATTTAAAACCTCGTATTTCAACCTTATTATTGCTTGTGACTAGTGAGCACGCCCACCACAGTCTGCTACGATGTGAGACATTTTTTTCTCACCACCAGGGTTGGCTTTCACCTCCTTTCTTGTTTTTTGCTTGTTCTTGTTTACGGTGTCCTATTCGTTGCGCTCCAAAAAACACTGTTGTGGTCTCCTCTCTTACGCGTTATTACGCTGATCATAAGACGAGTCACCAAGGGGTTGTTATTGTACTGGGTGGTTGTGTTTCTTTTCTACATTTCTTTCTCTCTCTCACTATGGATGCTCTTTCAATTCCTTTGTTTATGCTGTTCAAATTTTTCAAATGGAGATCAAAAATAATAATGAAACTAAGGGGTAAAGGGTTATTCTGCATCACCATGGGAAATGAGACTGAACCAGATGACGAACCTAAAAAATCGAAGTGGTTAAACCGTAGTGATTAAGCTTTAGGTATTCTTTGCATGTCTTTTTATCCTGACTTTCTCTTCCACGTTGAGGAGTCTAAAACACTTAAATCTGCATGGAAAATGATGGATGCGATGTTTGGACAACTAGATGACATGAGAGCGCATGAGCTGGAAAACTAACTACTAGGGTTAAATCCTAGTGACTTTGAAAACCTAAAAGCCTTCTTCTCGAAATTTGTCCACATTAGATTATTGTTAAAAGGATGTCAAGTAGAGAAAAAATATTCTCAACTGATCTTGTCGATTCTCTCTAAGCTAGGTCCCGAATATTCTGTCTTCATGTCAACTTTCTACGATACAAAATCTGCTTTGGGCGATACTTGGACTATGCTCTCCTTTGACTATTTTTTCATCCCAACTCATTTGAGAACATGATAAACTCATTCAAATGGGGTCTCTCAAGTCCAAGTCACATGCCCTTGTAGCAAGTAATAGCAAGGGAAAGAAGACTGAAACGAAGAAAGAAACAAAGGATCAACCTAAGAAAGAAACCAAGATCAAACCTAAAAATGACACAAACACTTCAAATTCTGAGCCTAAGGCACAAAAAAGAAAGTATTTGTGTTCCTATTGGAAGAAATCTGGTCACAATGAGCAACACTATTTTCAAAAACAAATCGATCACTTATCTCATTTACTTGAGAAGAATAAAATAAGTTTTCTTGAATCCGTAAAATAAAGTGCTCCAAAGGCCAACTCTTCTATTGCAAAAGGTGCTAAAAATAATAAGAATAAAGGAAAATCCCATGTAGCCATAGTTTCTCCTTCATCAACATGGATTATAGATTCTAGTGCCTCACACCACATGGGTTCTTCACATTTTGAGTTTTCTAACATCAAACCTTGTGGTATGTCCCAAATCACGATGGGTAATGACACAACATTATCGGTTTCTGGTAGTGGATCGCTAGAGATGGATGGGGAAACATTTAACCAAGTGTTGAGTTTTCCTGATATCTCTTCCAATCTCCTATTGTTTTACCAAATTACTCACCTTGGTGAAGGATTGCAAGTGGAATTTGGTCCTAATTCGGTGATTATTCGTGAGCTTAACAATGACACTACAACGGCTGAGGGAAAGGTTGATCACCATTCACAGTTATATACCTTTTCCCACTTTACTTCTGATTCTACACCCACTACCTTGCTCACTCATGCAAATGAGGTTTGTAAGCTATGGCATGAGCATTTCAGACATCTAAATTATCACTACCTTGAACAATTGAGCCAAAATGAAATGGTCAATGGGTTGCCTCGTGTAAAGTTTTCTAAGGGTATTTGTGAGGGTTATACCCTTGGAAAGCATCTTGAAAATAAATTTTACAAAGGAAAAGCCTAGAGATCCACTCGTCCTTTAGATCTTGTTCATAGCGATGTTTCTGGTCCATTTCCTTCTCCTTCGTTTACAGGAGCTCTTTATGTTCTAACCTTCATTGATGACTATTTGCGATATACTTGGGTATATTTTATTAAGCTTAAGTCTGAAGTGTTTGAACATTTTAAGGACTTTAAGGCTCTTGCAAAGAAATAGGTAGAACCGTCTATCAAGGTTCTTTGAACCAACAATGTAGGTGAATATGTCAACAATAGGTTCATGGATTTTTGTACTTTTGAAGGGATCTCTTTACAACATACAGTTGCTTATAGCCCTTCGCAAAATGGAGTTGAAGAAAGAAATAACTGTACTCTTAAGAAGATTGCCACTTATATGATTCACTCGAATTCTCTTCCTCCGCAATATTGGGCAGAAGTAGTGAATTGTGCAAATTATATTTAGAACCATGTTTTACACAAGGCAGTAAGAGGGATGACACCCTTTGAAGCCTGGTTTGGATGCAAGCCTGATGTTGAGCACTTTTGAGTCTTTGGATCCAAGGCTATGGCTCAGATTCCCAAGAAGAAATGCAAAGCCTTGGAACTACAATCCAAACCTTGTTTCTTTGTAGGGTATCCTGATGGCGTGAAGGGATATTGATTGATGAATCCTACTTCTCATGAGCTATATATTGAGAGAAGTGTTAAGAACGATGAGTCTTCTTCGACTTCAAATTCTCCACCTATTGAGGTTCTTCAGCTCGATGTTTCAGATTCTAACTCATCAGATGATGATACTGTTGAGTATGGTCCTGTTCCGGATCCTCCTGACCATCAGAACTTTGAGTCTTCTAATTCTGACAGTAGTGATGACGAGGACTATGTCCCTTCTCACTGAAGTGAAGAATCTTTCGACTCTGAGCATGATCCTCCTGGTCCCCTTTGGGCCAGGAAAACTTTGCAAAGTGCTAGAGATTTAGTTAGAGATACTTCGGATATGAGACATACTCGCTCATATTTCATTGGACCCCACTCTCTTTTCGCCTCTTCTTATGATCCAAGGTATTTCCGGGAGGCTTCTAGTATTCCTAAGTGGGATTCTACCATGGATGAGGAGTATTCCTCTCTCATGAATAATGATACGTGGGATCTCACCACTCTTCCGAAAGGAAGAAAAATTGTTTGGTGTAAGTGGGTGTTCCGAACAAAGTATGGAGTAGATGTAGATGTCGAAAATTTTAAATCGCGATTAGTAGCTAAGGGTTTCTCTCAGATAGTTGGGGTTGACTAGACTGAAACCTTTTCTCCAGTTGTGAAGATGACTTCTATTTGACTGACCTTAGCCATTTCCGTAGCAAACAGATGGAAAGTTCATCAAATAGACGTTAAGAGTGCCTTCCTTCATGGTGACCTAGAGGAAGATATCTATATGGAACAACCTCCAAGTTATGTCCAAGATCCCTCCCTTGTATTTAAGTTAAATAATTCTCTTTATGGCCTTAAACAAGCCCCTCAGGCTTGGTATGCCAAGATGGACTCCTTTTTACTTACATCATGGTTTATCAGGTGTCACTCTAATCCAAATGTTTATATTCTATAGAAAGTTGACTCCATACTCATTCTTGTTCTATATGTTGATGAATTGTTGATCATAGGAAAATCTTCCTCTATTATTGATTATGTGAAGATCGCCTTAGCCAACAAGTTTTCCATGACTAACTTAGGTCTGCTTCATTACTTTCTTGGGATCTAGATTTTTCAATCTGATTTGGGAATCTTGATTTCACAACCTAAGTATGCTCTTGACTTGCTAGCTCATTTTCAGATGTTTGATTGCAAGTCTTCTCCTACTCCTTATCTTTCCGGGGTTAAGTTGGTTTCAGATTGATCTACTCCCTTGGTTGATGGTACTCTTTATCGACAATTGGTGAAGATCTTGATTTACTTGAATCACACTCGACTAGATTTATCATATGTTGTTGGCATCGTGTCCACATGAGCTGCATTGGAAATTAGCTAAATGGGTCCTTCATTATGTTCGTGGCTCTTATGCTGATGGTATTCACTATCATGGAGGAGTTGACATTGACTTGATATGGTTCATAGATTCTGATTAGGACGGTGACTTAGATCATCAGAAATCTACTTCTGGCTATAGTTTCTCTCTTGGTTTAGGTCCTATTAGTTGGTCTAGCAAGAATCAGAATGCAATTGCAATATCATCTACAGAGGTAGAATACAGAGGAGTAGTTAACACTGCCATAGAAGCTCTTAGGCTACAGGGTATTTCCACTTTCAGCTACCTACCATTATCTACGATGATAACATGAGAAAAATCTCTATTTTCATAAATCTAGTTCAACATCAGCGGACGAAGCACATTGAAATCCATATGCACTTCATATAGGAGCTTATTCATCGTGGTATCATCGACATTAAGTACATTCAGATAGCTAATCATATTATAGATTTATTCACCAAGCCTTTCACTGAGATGAAGTTTCTTCACTTACAGTCTCTTCTTGAGGTGAGGTCTTCTACAACTGCTCATCTCCTTCGAGCTATGTAGTCCTTTTATTTTTCTTCTTCTAGGAAGATTTTGTTTGTATATGAGCACATTATCATGCCTTTAGTTTCTAGGCTCCATTCACACATCTTTCTTAGTTGTTTAGGAGTGTCTTCCTCTTCCATCTGACTCATCACAACTACTACCCCATCTTCGAAGAAGGAGGGGTGTTAGTGTGAGTTATCCTATGTGTCCTCCTCTCATATTGGAGGGTCATCTCACATGGGTTAGGTTTAGGTTTAGGTTTAGGGTTTCATGCGTGTCATGCAATAGGGTTACTTAGCACCATATATGTACCCCTTTACTATTCATTTATGAGCATGCCAAGACACTCCACTGTCTTTCCTCTATATGCAAGCTTTGTTTCTGTTGAGCAAGTTCTTCCATTACTGATCAATTCTTTCTTGCAATTGCTGGAGCTATCACGATTCCGTTGGAGTGCAACTACTTTGTGGTGCCTCATTTCTGATTCAATTCTCACAAACTATTTTCATTTTCTCTCCAAAGTGTAGGCCCAAGTTGGGGAAAAGTTTCCTCCCTAGGCCCGCAGGCCTGCTCTTTGCAAAATTTTCACTCCAAGTTCTTTCAGTCCATAACTTGAGAAATATGAGGAGTTAGGAGGACTTCTTTATATCACCAGAAAGGTGAGAAAATTCCCTATCTAATGGGAATATTTCTATGAAGTTTTAATTTTTTTAATGCATTAGTGGAAAAATAAAATTTGAATCTTTAATCCTAGTTCTGAGGAGTGAGTAAGTAAGGAATTTACTCAAATGATGAACCTAATATAATTCTTTTCCCTACTATAATTAAACCTTATGACTTTTCTTAACATCTTGTGGAATTAAATACCTTGGGTATTTAATTTTTTTTCCCTTAACCCTAAAATTTTAATCAGGGACCTTTAGCTAAAATGTTGTCAATTGTAATCAGTGATTAAATTTTTAATCCATACAGGATTATTTGAGCTTCTTATGGACCTATTACACTTGTTGCTCAAGTTATAATGTGTTTTAATTAGTAACACATTATAATGGGAAAAGTTCATCAGTTGAATTTACGTGTCCTTATGACTTTGGCTGTTAACTGAACATTAATAAATAAATGCCATAATTTTGAACTAAACCTAGGTTGTTTATGGGTCTCAAGTGGGAAATTTTACTCAGATGCGTTACACCATTGCATAATAGAAGTCATGATATAACAATCAAATATATGTGCCCTTAGGAGGGACTATTTGAATGATGAATTTCCAATAGATCCTTATATTTAAATAAACATTGTATTAAAGAACGAACAGTGCCCAAACATAATTGAAATAGCTGAATTAGGTGATCCTTAATGTAATGAGATCATCTCAACGTAAATGACCTAAATTGTATAATTCAAAGACATCACTAATAGAAGTGAAATAGATTTTGGAAAATATTATGAACCCTTTAGGACAATATTTAAAATTAAAACATGATTGTACAATTTGTAATTCTAAAAAATTGCTAAACTTATCTAAGTAATTTATACTAAAGTTGAATCAAAAATGACATGCCCTTCAAAAAAAATTCTTGATGTGCATCATGTGGTTTTATTTTACACAATAGTAGACGTTGAATGTTTTTGTAAACATATTGTGTTGTTTTTGTCCTAGGTGGTTATATACTAAAATTGAATTTCATGGGTACTGTCAATGTAAGTCACAAGTAAAATCATTTTGTTATATTTAAGAAGTATTTATATCTGTAAAACATGGGCATTAGATTATGGTTCATCAAAGGTTCATGCTCTTAACCGCCACCGAACCTATTGACTATGTTCAATATTGCATGGGGGGTATCATGCATGTGAAGTAGGAATTGAAATTTGATGGATGTTTGACCAAGGTTTTAATTATGTTAAGCTGTAAAATACATGTAAACATTTCAAATAAATTTCATCCTGCAAGTTGCATATTGATTAAATATTCACTTCCCTTTTTTATGGAAAATTATACAAAATGATATATATATAAATAAGTGATAATATACATTTTTGAAAAGCAATATGAAAAAATGTTATTGTACAGGAATACATGGCCGTCAAATTTAACAATGTATTTTGCCACATGAGAACTCTTCAAAGGTGGAAGTGAATGGGTGAAAGGAAGACTATTAATTCGAAGGTCGTTTACACAATTCTTTTTTGAAGCATTTAATTCTTGTGAATCATTTTGAGATGTCATCACATATGTACTTGCAGATCTATATTTTGTTCAATATCACTTTTTATATGTGACATAATTTTTGCCCAATTTGAAAGAAAATACAAATTAAAATATAGGGATTGTCATGATCAAAATTTGCAAACAGGCAATTAGTCGTCATTATTGAAAGGTCCAAATAATGCATAAAATGGGCATATGCTTTTCAGAGCCCAAGTAATTTAATTTTACATGATAAGTCCCTTGATTTTTGTTAGGAATGAAGACGAGATACTAACATGTTTTATGGATGGAGGCCGACATGGATTATTGAATGTTATTGAAAAAATTTATATTCGTTTTCGTACCACATGTCCCAAAAATTTTTGTAGTTCATGGTGAGTGAAAGAGTAGTTGTATATACCATTTTCCCCCGGGATTTATGTTTTAAGTATTTTTTGGTTATTAATATTCTAGCCCATCTTCCATAGGTTCCATGTACCATGTAAATTTTTAAGGTTGGCTTCATCACCAAACCCTAATGTAAACTGTGATCTTCATCCCAAATATAATTCAAATATGAGTTTAAAAATAGAGATTAAAACTTTTAAAATCTAGCTGTCAACTTTAGGAGGAATTGAAATGATGAAAATTCAAGTGAGGATGAGAATGGATCCTTTTTTGTTGTATATGATTTCCCATTACATGTCCTACCATTTTTCAAGACATGAACACTGTAACTGAAAAATTTTGAACTATTATAATGGAAATCTATTTTAATTAGGTGAACAATGAATTAAATCTAATTTTCACTACATTTGGATGACTTTATTGTCATCAACATAATGAATGCCTTAAAAGGTACAATATCTCTTTCTTCCCAAATTCACAAAAAATTGTGCTCAAAAGTGAGTCACAATGCGTGATGTGTTCTTGCATAGCCAAAGAAGATCAATCACATCCATGTTTAAAATATTTTAGTGTACTACAGTGTCCCTAGTCATTTAAAAGTGGTATTACCTGCAAATCCTAATTTTACTCAAGGCAAGCCTCAAATCCTTAAACTTATGATTGAATATCTAGACTGAACCATCATGAAATATGTTATACTAATATTACCTAACTCTTCAAAATTTCCGTTACAATTTATTTTTTCTACCAATGTGGATACATTCTAAGCAAGTTTTAATATCATGTAGATTTCATAATGCAAAATCACGATCGGATCAAAATGTGCATATAAATCATTGCCTAGAAAATCTAATATGCATTAAAAAGGATCATTCCCTCTAATGAAATAACTTTTTCACTTATAAATAGTGTCGCGAAAGATGTCATCTGAAATTGATTGTCAATATATTTAAAATCCATACAATTAGATAAAAGTTATCACTGCACAGTTTAAATAAATATAATAATTGTATCGTATTTCCATAAAAAAGGTATCAAAGTATATAACATATTGTACAAGATTCGAAATTTATGGGTTAGTAATGATCACTCAACATATTTACTTACCATAGAACTGCCCTTTTATTAATTGAAAAAACTAATATAATATCTAAGAGTTACATAGTAAGGGGCGATCGGAATACTATTGGTCCCACAAAACACCACAAGGCACCAACATAAAAAAAAACACGATGTGGGTTACATCAAAATGCCCAAAGAGAAAGCAGAAAACATAGGAAGAACAACCAAATTTGTCACCATCAACATGTACATTATTGCAGCTCGAGGATGTTTTAGGATCATCCAAATTATGGATAAATTGTCTCACTTATTTTACATGGCTTTGATTAGGTTCAATGCTACAGCCATCTGCTAATAAAAGTTATATCTTTGGTTCACAAACACATAATTCCTCGACTAGGGTTCAGATGATTTGAGAAGTTCTATTGATTTGGTGCAATTAAACTAGAATTTTTACAATTACGATGTGTGCATTGAAATAACGTCAAAATATGTATGCTTCGTGAAATTATAGTTACTAAAATAAACAATAGGAGGAAGAGGGTTATAAATATAGCTAGTGATTGAGGTGAAAAAATCAATTAGGTAGAACTGAAAGAATAAATGCATAGGAAGCCTATTAAGTACAAATCCTTTAAATTCTTGCAACAAAGCGTATATGGAACATGTCCCATTTATGATCGTTGATGAAATACGTAGGAAGTAAAATTTCTCTAATGCTTGAATGTTAAATTTGCATTTTAAATTATTTTTAACACTGTAATTAATGGTTAAAATTAAAAAAAAGTAGAAACAATTCATGCTCATCGTTCTTGTAAATTTAATCATGGATTTTCGAAGGCTACAGAAAAAAACATAATTTGAAATTGAAGATTATAATTCGGAGGATCCATCATATAAATAATGATTCAGCGGGTCGATGTGAAGATTATAATCTATTGATGAGATAAAAAATCACAAATGAAATTAAATGTTGAATGCATGGATTTTGATAGGATTTGGATGAGACCCTAACAAGTCTGATTATGTAGAGGAAAATAGGATGTGAATCCAACATCATCTAATTCACTTTTGGAAATGTTGAGCAGATGAAAAAAGTTAAGCATTTATGCAATGCGAATTCGTAAATTAGATGAATGAAGATGGAAACTCATAGTTATCATGAATTGGTGTGAGGAGATGCTCATAGGGAGTGATAGTGCAAAATCATATTGCCCCTAAATGGCCTCGAGTTTGAAATGGGGTTTAGTTTGATTGCGCAACATTACAATCTATCAAGCTTGTGAGACTTGCGAACTTGAGATGGACCTCCAGAGAAGGCTGGTTCCTTCTTCTTAACTACCTACAACAAGCTACTCTAGTGGAAGAAAACCTATCTAATCCTAATCTAACCTTTCCAAGGAGACATGGAGAGAGAGTGCATGAAAACAGAGCCTACGCTAAAGCAATGATACACCACAAAAGGAGGTTGATAGCCAAGAATCCAATTTCCTGAAATGGAGAGAGGTGAGTAATGGAGAGGGTGGACAAGATGCAATCACAGAACCAAAGATAAATATCACATAGAAACACCACTTCAAACCCATTAAACATAGCTCCCAAAACCTGCAATAAACATCAGAGATATGCACAGTATACCCTACAATGATGAGAGGTAGAGAAGAGACAATAAAATAAGCAAAGGATGGACAAAATGCATCATGAAACAAATTTTATTGCTCCATTAATTCACATAGTAAAATATCAGTGGGCAAGAGGCAAGAAAATTCCATTACAAAGCAATGAGAGGAGACTTAAGCTCCACATTCAACCCTAGGGAAGAAGGAGAGAGGGGGCCAGAGAGGCAAAATGACCAAACTCTTACAAAAATGCTCCTCCTTACAATATATAGGAATAATGAAAGAGAAGGGGGAAGAGAATTCTGAAATCCTCCCTCGACTACCCAAGAAATGCATTGAATTATCCCTAACCACATGATGGAACTCTACCACTGCAAAAAAATCCCATGCCTCCATGACTATTCCTTATTGGGTAAGAAAGGAAGCCCATGCTTCATTAATGTGGTAGGTGAGAGCTTGATAGCCCCAAAAATGGTATATTGTATTTTTCATTATGGTGGTAGGTGAGTAGCAGATGTTGAGAGATTTCCAAAAATTCCTCTCTTGCTCAAATCTAATATCCCATTTGGAAGTTATGATCACATAAAGGTCAGGGGCGGGCATTATGCATGATTCATCTTTCATTATTGGACCCTAGAAATGTGGAGGGCATGTGCTTGTTTGGGGACCTACCTTTTAAGCATCATACCAAAGGTGCACTGAAGAGACACATGGAGGGTTCCGCTAATAATTTCCAAACTACTTTGGGTTTGGATTCTATTCATGGAAGATCCATGTGGAAGCCCTGCGCATTCTTAAGATTTTGCTACCTTTTAGTGTCTTAGGAATGCATTGTGCTAACACTTGGCACTATCCATGAATATGCTGCTTCATTCCCTTGGGTGAGTAAAGGGCACCACTATATATAATGTGAAAACCCCTTTTTGGGTGTGACCTTTATAGTTAGCTCCTGAAGTCATGACTGTTGGACACTTGGGATTGTCTGCATTCTTGTTCTACTTTATTTGTGTGAGTAAATGTCCCCATTGTATAGGAACAAATATGTTGGACCCTAAGCACGTGGAGGGCCAACACATGTTTGAGAACCCGCCTTTGGATTTTACCTTTGAAGTTGCGTTGATGAGGCGCGTGGAGTCTTCCATTGGCTCTGCTACTTTGCTTGGAATTTTCAACGGCTGGTTCTACCTTTTTAGGATCTGACCATGTGGAGGGCCTGTGCTTGTTTGGAGACTACCTTTGGATTTTACCTTTGAAGTTTCATTGCACTGACACGTGGAGGCTTCCATTGGCTCTCTTGATTTTCTTTGAATTTTCAACGATCGGTTCAAATTTCTTGGGCCCGAGACACATGGAGGGCATGAGCTCGTTTGGGGACCCCACTTTTTTCATACCTTTTGAAGGTGGGTTGATGAGGCATGTGGAGGTTTCCACTGACCTTTTTATACTTCTCTAATTCAGACCTCGAGTGGACACTTCCTTATCGGGATCTCACCACGTGGAGATCCTATGCTCGTTTGGGGACCCCACTTTGTTTCCACCTTTTGAAAGTGTGCCAAGATGAAATGTGGCACCTTCTCTGCCTATGTTGCTATCTTTGATTCGAATGTCTCTAGGCTTGATTTTAACTTACCAAGTTAGCTTTTCTTCAACATTTCTATTGGCCATTCATTTTTTGACCCTGCTTCTCCATTGTTGAGCCCACCTGCAAGTTGATTTTTTGGGATCGAATGTAAGCTCATAGATTTGAACCAACCTCTCCATTTCTCCTATGTAAGGTTTTGTTCGATCAATTTTTCCTGAGGGGAAAAATTAGATAACAGTGTCTTTATTGAGATGGTTATGTCATGATGTAGGATCTTCTTCTGCTTCCGTGGGTAGTTGATCTTTGTTTTATATTATTGTGCATCGTATTCTATATTTTTCGCTTATTTTGGAATACAAGGTAGGGGTAGAGAGAATTTTTTTGTTGGAAGAATCTAGCATTGTGGGACCTTTATCTAGGAATTGGATTCAAATAAAAATAGAGGGGTGTGGATATTGGATATAATTACCATCTACTTAGTCTTTACTAGAGTCTAAAGTAAGGAGAGAAAATTACAGATGCAAGCCAATCAAATAGTCCAGGGATCGGAACACTATGGAGCAAGTCAAAACCTATGAAAAGCTAAACGAGAAGATGTGATCAAAACTAAATCGATAAAAGGGAGAAAAATGGTCTGATATGTAGATTTATTAGCTTTGAGGAAAGTTAACCAATCGTTCACTCTTGGACCACAAAGCACTGGCTTCCCGTAATGGAAGGTGATCCATGTGCCAAATATTATCGGGTTGTGCTACAGGAATATCTCACTTGTGATGTGTGTGTGTAATGTGTGTGTGTGTGATAGTGATGTGTGTGTGTGTCCCATAATGTGTGTGCACGCATGCGCACATTTTCACATATATCAAAGTAGAAACAATTGTAATTTTTACCTAGAACAATCATACCTTAGAGGTTTTTAGAACAACCTAGGATTAGTCAGAAAAATTATGGCAATTGTTTTTTTGATTAAAAGTGTCCTGCTACTAGGTTACAAAACAACAGTTGCCACAAGCAATGATTGATCAAGGCCATGTATAAATCCATAATTAGCTCATATTTTTGAAAGCATTACAACAATTATAAAATTTACAAGGTCAAAACTTAGGGTTAGAATAATCATTAAGATTATGAGGGAAATTTCTCACTATAAAATCCCACCCTCTGACAAGCTTCTGAGATTCAACTTACATTTTTATTAAAATTAATGCACTTGAAAACTTCTCCTAAAAAATTACCATTAGATATGTTAAAATAATATTGCCTCACCTTTCGAGTGATATAAAGAAGTCCTCCTAACTCCCTGTATTTCAAAAGTTATGGATCAGTCGGACCTTGTAAGGAAAATTTTCCCAAGGCGGGCATGGCGGGCCTAGGGGAGAAAATTTTCCTCAGGGGCGGGTTAATGACAAGCCGTGGGGATAAAATTTTTCCTAGAGGAGGAGGAGCATGAGTTGGATCGGTAGAGGTTGGGGAAGAAAATCTCTTCCTGTAGACGCCCACTAATTGGCAACACAAAGACCGCATAGGAAGAAGTTTTGGAAATTTTCTTGCTTGGGGTGAAAAGCCACCTTTACACCCATGTGCCCGTAAGTCTGTAAGGGACACTTGGCGCCTCCTAAGCCAACACAGGGAAAGCAGAGTGGCAGAGATAAAATAATTCACTTATCACGTCCTTAACAAGGACCAAAGGGTAAAATTCAACCATGTGCCTCCAGTCGACAGTTGAGAAGATGCCACGATGTTAGCTAACCATTGGCTGCAGGTTGGCGTACCGGTGGGGATATTTTGGAAATTTTGCCCAAATTTTTCTAAAGCATTCAAGGGAAAAAATATCACTCCTCCACTAAGGCGCCTTTAGTGATCTAGAGCAACATGGCAGCACCTAGATTGGCTGAAAGAGGTTCGAGCGGGGACGTGGAGAAAACTTACAAATTCGTTTCCAAATTTATTTGTTTAAAGTGTGACTAAAGGTTAAAATCATGCCCGAGATGAAGCATCTGATCGGAACCTCAATTGAAGCCACGATGTCGATCAAGGATTGGTTGCAGGGCGGCAGGGCCATGGAGGAAAAAAATTCTGAAAACATTTTTTTGGACAAATCAAGAGAGAAGGCTTACAGGTTAGCGGAGCAGTAGGAAACTTCAATACTTTTAACTTTTTGGCAAAAACCAAAATAAAAATAAATTTTTATCCCGTGGGTCCACCTAAGAATATTATATTCATTAAAATTTGACAGTTAGATTATTTCTTGAAGCCAAATGAAGTACGAACTTTAGAAGGCCATAACTTTTGATAGGGAACTCAGTTTTTGGCAAAAAAGGACTTTTTGGAAAGTATCTCGAATGCCCTCTTTGCACATAGCAACCTTAATAATTTAATTTCGATAAATTTTAAAGGGTCAATTTTGAGAAAATTTGTTTATAGGCACTTATAAAATGAAAACTGGTGACATTCGACTTATAAAATTTTGTTCAAATTTGTCATTACCTCCCTCCTTTGTCAACATGCCAAATATACATTAGAGGGTTGCTAATTAGAGGATTTTTTTAGGATGGATTTCAAGGTTAAAATTTTGTGGATTGAAGATTGCAATTCAAAATTTCTCAATGTTTACACAGCAGAAAACGACTGCAGTTTTGCCTTTACTTCGATTTGAAAAAATCCTTAATCATTTCTTAAGTGGTTTAGTTTAATTTGGGGGTGCCTTAATAATCCCATTAAGTTCAATTCAATGTTTCATTTGTATCTGTATCAATTGTTGCAGGGGTCATTTTGTGCATATTTGAATAAAAGGAATTTGCCAAGTATACAGTGAAGTAGAAATGAGGTCTCTACACTTCAATGTATACAGACTTCAACTACTTGATTTGTCATCCAATAAAAAACATTGACATTTAATCCATGCATAATTTTATGATAGTTTCATTCCCTTCAATCCAATCATAGAGATAATAATGCAAATTCTATGTTTCCTTCATTTTTTTTAATTTATGCATTCCAAAGGAGACAGAGCAGTAATATACATCTCTTCATACATATTTCCTTTTCAATTTTCCAATAGAGATTTCAAATACTGTATATCAAACACTAGATTTCCAATGGAAGACAATATCATCTTAATAAGGAACTAAATACACTTCTATTGACTTGTATGGATTCTTTTACAACTTTCTTTTCCATTGATTTTTGAAATACAACTTAACAAGATGCATAAATCTTTCTTTTCTGTTCATCCAAAAACAGAAAAATAGAGTACATCTCTTTCACATTTCAAATTACAACTTTCATAACTAATACAGAGTAACATATTTCCATCACAAAAAAATCTACAAGGTCATACACTTCGAAGTGGGAAAGGGTTACAATAAATAATGATCTCAACAAGGACTATCAAAACTTGTCTTTTTACTCTGCTCCAGAACAACAACATGAAGATCCCTCCATCTTTTTTAATTTTGATCACAACATAAACTAGGGAGAAAGGCAACACTCTCCACCCAACCAAGACATCCAATGAAAAGGAGAAGCCATCCTTTTTCATTGGCCCCCAAGCCCCAACCACAATGCAATAAGAAATGTGTTTCAACTCATGGCAAAAATAGGCTTCCACATCACAAAGACAATATTTCACATGCACATTTCACATTTAAAAGAATAGTCTAAAACAGAATATATTTTATAACCACATTAAGACATAGCACACAATCCTTAGGATTCATCATGCAAGCCAGAGGAGCAAGAAACTATGGGGGATGCTACTTATGCCTCCCAAAGGGGAAATGGGTATCACCACCTGAGAACAAACCACCAAAATACATATCATTTCAAATCCCTGACATGCCCTTATGCCTCCCCCAAGTACCCCTTATTCCTCACATTTCCTTATGCCTCCCCAACCTCTTATGGCACCCCATAACGAGTAAAGAAATGCAAGCTATTTCTTTTACAAGGTGGAACCCAAATCCCAACTCCCTCCACACTTATACCTCCCCAAAAACTGTTATGCCTCCCACAAAATAAATCCCATAGCCTTCTCCTACATCATTCCTAGGCCATCTACCCAACCAGCCAACAAACATTCAACATATTCACAAACATTCAACCATTTACATATACAAAAAATGAATGAAAGAAAAGCATTTCAAGAGCCAAGCTCCTACCTCTCCATAATGGAGTTTGTTCCAAGGTTATAAAACAACAAGTTTTCCAATGCAAAATAGACCAAGAGATCAACAATCTACAAGTATGCAACCATCTCCAATCTCCTCCAAAATCAAGAGCTCTCCAAAAAACAAAAATAAGTATCCCAAAATGAAGTGATAAAAGTGAAGCAACAACCCAAAACCAAGCTAAAGAATTCCAATTTATAGAAGAGGGAAGGGAAGAGGATGAGGTGGATCCAAGTGGGATGCCACATCACACATCCACAACTCCAAACACAAAATTAAACTTCATTCTCCAATGCAAAATCAATAGGTGGGTGAATAATATGACAGATTTACTTACACACTCAAACAAACCCACACCCCAAAGGACTGAAATTAAAACACGTAAGAAAAGTGCAATTAAAACATTCAACAAGTTGACTTACAAAAATGCATAAATAGAAGGTCTAAATTTAACTCTCCAACCATAGGTAAGGTTGGTATATAAATTTAAGAGGTATGGGACAAGTTTAACTTGTCCCACAAGCCTCCAAAATCAGCCTCCAAGGACAAATTCGAATTTCAAAGAAGGTGGAGTGTTTCATACTCCAAAATCAACTTACACATCATTTACACATTTCTTATAACACTTTAATTTTAGGCCAACAACTCTAATAATTACTTTCTTATGACCAAATTTGATTAATTAATTTTAACAATATGATTACTCACATTATTTAACCACAATTTAAATAAAAAGGGGTAAACACATCACTTAATAAACACATACAACATCAACACAAAGGAACCAAATAAATAAATACACATAACCCTTGGTCACATTTAAAGGTGATCCCCCCCCCCCCCCCATGGGAATCCCTAACAACAATCACAACACACACAAACAAATACAAGTTGCCATGGTGACCTTGTTGAATTCATCTAGAATTCCAATGTGGTTGGTCTCTAATCCCCCGATGTTTGTTGTGATATTTTAAACTTGCGAAATACAAATACCTCCTTCGGCCTCGTGGCCATATTAGAACATCCAAAATGAATATAATATACTTCCAAAGTCATCATATACATATGTGAATCACAACAATCATCAAGGACAATCAACAATGACACTTAAAATTTCATCAACAACTATATCATCATCAATTTTAATTCAATTTTCATTTTCTAGGTCTACTCAAAATATCAAAATATCACATGTCCAAATAACATCTATAATGTAACCATGTCAAACAGTATATCAACATCAATATATAAAAATGTCTCCAATAATCATCATGCACCATATATGAATCAAAGTCCACAATAAACCATGATCTAACATCTAATTATCATACTAAATTAAACTATAACAATGTCCATAATATAGTCAGGAGTATTAGGATCAATATCATAAGGTGTCGAAGGGAAGCGGGCACTACAATAATGTAGGGCTTATTGTTGACACATATTAGATATAATGTCATTAGTATGTTGAATGCATGAATCTTAGTGGTAAATAATTACATTGATTGACATTATGAAGTCTTTTCCATGTTACATCTCTAGAATACATCTTTATTCTTTGGTTCAGAGCTTCCAGGGGATAACTTAGTCAGGATTTCTGTATCCAACATATAGGGGATCATAGGTTTGCGCAAAGGAATCACCTATCTCCCATTTGTCTTATATTATGATCGAATATTTATCCCAGATTAGGACCAAGCACTTGTGGCCAGTTCTGGGTGCTAATGTCTTGAGTTATTCTTTTTACGCATTTTTAAAGATCATCTTCTGGTCATCCTTATTTCACTTTTCATTATCCTAAAGTGAGTGTTGTAATAGTCAACCTTTTGTGTCACTTATGTTTCAATTCATGGACAAGAATAGCTCATATATTATGGTAAGCAACATGACACACTTGATTATGTTGGATGGAAACTCAAAGGAGTGCTATTCATACATTTTATATACTTGTCACTACTATCAAAGAGGGATGTACATTTTGGGTCTTATGCATTCTTATATGCTATAGGAAACATGAAGTGCTATAATATGTACTAGATTTACCACACATTTGCATCAAAGATCTTCAGTTATAGGAAACTACATTATCTTGAGCATTTGTTGGTTGTGAATCTTTAAAACGATAAGGATATCCTCTCCTATTACATTTCACATAGAACTAAGTTTCGAAATGTAATAAGTTCTCTTGCAACACTTGGTACTAAGTTCACTCATCGAGTAGACCTTGTTGGGGTTAGTCCAAATTCACATATTGTCATATATGTTATTCACTATATGAAAAATCAACTATGAAAGTATTGTATATTGCTTAACAATGTAAGAGTAGCTTTCACTCCTTTATGTGTATGTATTTTGATGAAGGAAACACTAAATAAAAAATTTGTTTAATCAAAATTAGGAATATTTTACTCCCATTATGTTGGAGATGACAAAGAAGATTATGGAGCAAATTGACCTTCAGAAATTGTGAAAAAACAGAAGCAAAACTATCTAGTTGAAATATATGAACACAAATACTTAATAGCACTCAATGCACTCATGGATATAAGATATTAGGAACTTCTGTCCCACACATTATATGAAGTTATCATTACATATCTCTATATCCATTACCACTTTTTACATCATGTTCCAGTCACAATCCATATAATGGCTATTCACAATCAGAATTTTTGTATTATAAAACCTCGATGTATAAAAACATAAGATAGCCAGCTAAGTCCTCTATCAATCTCTATATATTTATTAGTGTTAATACAAAATGTTTGGGGTACTGGGTCACTTACCCAACCCTTGTGTGGTATATCATCATTGTATCTACATTAGTTGGTGGGTAAAATCACCCCACCCCCATTCACTGTTTATAATTAAATCACACCCAATCGGGATTTAGTCTTGGCACCCCCTGATATACATCCAACCCTACCACATTGAAATTGACCGTCACTCTCAATTTCAAGGCTAGTGATCTATCCTCTTAGAAGCTCAATGGGCTTGTAGCATATTTCAATTTTATCAAACTGAAATTTCAAATGGGTAATACATATAAACCTACATCCCTATCCCCTTACTCTACATACATTCATACATACATACATACATTGGTGGTATTGTTTACATACATACATACTCTTCTCACCTTATCAGTATACTATCATATATATCTATATATCTGTGTGTGTGTGTGTGTGTGTGTGTGTCTGTAATGTACCCTCCTAATGTGTACACGATGGAATGCACATCATTGATATGCCCCATATATAATGCCTATTCACTAATGAAAAAAACTTGCTATGGGAATTTATGATCTTTTTTTATCAGAATATATAAATGGAAAACCCAAATAGCTTTGCATAACATGCATCTCAACCAACCCCCTATTGGATTTTTTCTAGGTATTAGAAAATAAAATTGTTTCGATTATCTCACATAGGCCCATCACCCTTGTTGGTTATTGTATTGGGGGGGGGGGGGGGGGGGGGGTGCCACACCACTGAATGGCACCCACTCTTTTAATAAATAATTGTGGGGTACTCAGTGTGTTGAGGCTATCTTCGTACATAAAAACCCTACACACATGTATACACTACCACCATGGTCCCATCCTTAAAAGTGATTGTCCTTTTATCTAGTTTTCATTGCACATATATAGCATATTAAAATCCAATCAAACTCAAGTTTAACTGGTATTATCATTGACATAGATGTTTTACATACATCCATGCATATATTACATATATGTTGCATACATTTTCATATCATGTTACCAACGGTTACATGGGTATGGTTTATACATACATTCATACATACATCACATACATATCATACAGGTGACATGCAGGTCACTATACATGTATATTATATGATTTATGATGATTGGTCATGTCTAGTTTACCATTAAATGACTGAGCCTCCTGGGGGCATCCACATTTTTCATACATCTTATCAGGTTCTATTGTTTTACATATTTCACATATTCCTTCCTATATTATAGATATCACATATATCGTACTATTCATCTTCCCTATACATGCTAATGCGTTCTATCATGTGTAGCATTTTCCTATGTAAGACTCCTATCCAATCATGGTATATATGATATATATATTATATATATGTATATATATATATATGTATGCGGGCTATATCCTATGTATATATATATTGATATATATGTATGTATGTATGTAAATCCTATGTATGTACATACATGATTGTATATATATATATACTTATAGTGATATATACATATATATATATATATCTACTCATATATGTATATGTATGTTATTTACATATATATACCTTTAGTACATACTATTTTAGTTTGCATACATACATATATATATCACTATATACTATATATGCTAGCATATATAATACCCTCTACGGTTTTCATATGCCATTGTACACTACCATAGTGTTATACACCTATTCCCAGCCATAGAAAAATACCTAAATACATATGTACACATCAATAGGGAAAATAATACCCGCAATTGGAAAATGGGCTTGGATCCCTCATTTTTGTCATCTCACATACCCCAAAAAAGTGGGGGAGTACATTGGGTGAAACCCTCGCAATGGCTTCCTAGAAAGGCACATCCATATGGTTACTTAAATCCTCCTCATATTCCTCAAACACCTGTAGAATAGACAGGAACACTTGGGCACTAGTGTTCCATATGGGCATTCTTGTCTTGGGGGAAGGTAGTTACATCGTAGTTTCAACAGTTGCACAGTCACATTTGACATCATCAAAATCAGAAATTGATGGCAATTGATGGGAGAAAAAGAGGAAAAATAGTTCAAGCATAAAAGAGTAGTTAGAGATGGATCAACATGGCAAATTGATGAATTATGGGGATCTTATCTTTGCCTACAACGAAAATACATTGGGGAATGGCCTTGCAAGATTTCCAATGTTATTTCCTAGAGATTTAATACATGATTAATGATGGTTGAAGTTTGAAAGCCATGTTGCTTAGAAAAACAAATATTTTCATTGATGGCAAGATTTAATTTAATCTCTTTCCCTCTCTTTTCCCTCTTCTCTCTCCCTCATTCTCTATCTATTGTATAATGATGCTTACTCCAAAGGATGGACATTCTAATCTGCAAAGGAACCATGTCAAAATGGTCTCCCCAGCAGCATTGAGCTGCGAACCTTTATTTTCTAATCTTTAGATGTGTTATTGGCTTCTGTTTTAGCTGTAATGGACTATGTACACTTCTAAGCAATAAAATATGGTTTTTATTGCTCTCTTATGTCCTATACTTGTGTTTTATCTGCATCTTGCCTCTATTTTACTATTGTGATGTGTTATGCACATCTCTCTCATTTGTAGGCTCCATTTTTATTGTGTTTATTGTGAAAGTGGAAAGTTAAATGTTTTTATAAGTCGTAGCACTTTTGTCGGCCCTGTCTTTACCAATTTCCCCCAAATTTCCCTTATATATTGTTCATCGCCCTTTTCTTGGTGCCATTAATGCCACTTTTTAATTTAGGATTTCCCTTTTTATGCATCTTCTTCTAACCCTAGTTGTGGAAGTAATATTTAGAGTAGGATTAATTAGGTTTTCTTTCTGCTATAGGAGTATTTATAGCATTGGCAATTAGTAGAGGAATGGAAATTCTCCCGATGTCTATCTAGATTTGCAAGGTCACACAACTTGGAGAGATTCCCATGTTGCCTCAAAATGTCGGGTTGTCTATGACTTGGGTCATGGTGTATTTTTTAGCTCTAACCATAGCCACTTAATTCAAATCCAATCTCTTACATGAAAGTGAGTATGCAGACTAAGGCTCCACTAAACATGTTAATTTATTTGAAAAAATTTAAATGCTTTATGAATAGGATGACGTTGTCAGTTACATCTTGTCAACAATAAACAATGTGAATGCATTTTTTATAAGAATGGATCACATGGTGATCCCAACTATTGAGTGTGTTTTCAACGATGGTCATATCGATAAGAGACTATCACATCAACATATATTTAATAAGTATGGACATGTCAGCATCCATGGTAACAATAATGTAAGATCCGAAGCATTTTAATGATGTGTGTGTGGGTCTTGTACAATGAAGAAAAATGGAGCTAAATGAGTGATAAAATTGATTAATTAATATATTTAACGTGTATAGTCAGTACATATAATGTGCATAAGTGTACATTTCAATCACACACACACACACACACACACACACACACACACACACACACACTTGGAAAGTGCATATAGATATATCACTAATCAAATAAAATTTGGGTTTATAAAGGTAGATTCTAGAATCTAAAGTATATTGTCCAAATACCGAAGGATACTCAAAAAATCTCAACATGAAACAAAGAGAAGAAATGGTCATATATCAAAAACAAAAACCAATGGGAATTCCACCTAAACACCAAGGGTAGGAAAAGACAAAAAACACAAAGAGTTAACCAAGAAGCAAGTGAAACACACTTGACCTACCTCAAGAACCACTCTAAATCCCTAATGACATAACCTAACCAAAGACAAGGGGTGGATTATCCCTGAAACACCCACCCATGAGATCTTAAGTTCATCTTAAGAGAAGAAATGAGTGTCTTTCCTTTCTTTTTCATACACAACTATCCAACCCTCACTCTTATTAGGATTTGAGTTTTCATCTGGATGGATTGGATGTCGATTAATTAAAATGTGGATTTTTGTGAAGTTAAAATAATAAGTACGAGAGTGCATTAGCACTAAAAAAAAAGGGAAAGTGGATGTAGAGAATGAGATTGGTTGTCACATCAAATCTCTCCACTCAGACCGAGGGGTGGAATTCACCAATAACGAGTTCAAAACCTACCTAAAATCTCATGGGATTTGTTGACAAATTCCTCCTCCACACACACCATAACGAAAATGGTGTTTTTGCCAGAGAAGTGTAGATCCTGGCATATCTGAGTGGAAATGGTGTGTTGCATGATCGATGAATCCTGGACTAGTGAGGAAATTTTGGTGCCCATGAAGTCAACAAAAAATCTGTGTATATACCTCCTCTGTTAAGTATCCTTAGAGTTATCACCTTCATTCTGCTTCTTACCATACTAGCTTCTCTTGCATATGCGGAAGCATGGTGCTGGAAGTGGAAACCATAAAGTTGCACACCTGTAGAGTATTTGGGTACAAAACAAGTATGCACATACCCAATAAAAAGGGATAAGTAAGTTGGATATGAAGGGTCACAAAAACTCATCTTCATTGGCTACGATGACAGACAACTATTGGGTATAGACTTGATGGATCCAAAGACTGAGGAAAGCACTACATCTCAACAGCCGATGTTGATTTTTATCAGAATAAGTAAGTAGAGCAATCCTGTCCTCCAAACTCATCTGATGTAAGTCCCATTTTCTCACCTGTTGTAAAAACATAATTTTATGTCTCCCACAGATGATGATAGTGATGATGGATGGATGATCAGAATAGAACTTCAAAACTCCAATGAAGTGAGATGAGTTCAACCATCCTTGCCCAAGTGGTTTACGGAGCATGATATGAGATGTAAAGAGATATATATGGATGCAACCTTAGATGATGATAGCAGTTCCTAGTATTTTGACCACAGAATCACAGGTTTCGTAAGCATTGTATTGATATGAAGTAAACTTTACTTCGATGAGTAGAGTTACTGTAATCTGATGAGCTGTCTATAGTCCAGGAACCACCTAAAGTCAAAAAATTTGGATATAGAGTACCAAAAAGATGTTGAGATATCAGTCAGTGATGAAAAGTATCAAACCACCCTGACAACTTGTCCAATTCTTCCATTAGGGAAGAAACCCATTTGTTGTAGATGGATATCGCTAAAACAAAGTACAAAGCTAAATGAGACCATAGATAATGTACAAAGCAAGACTAGTAGCAAAGTATGTATGCACAAATAGAAGGCATTGATTATGAGAGATTTAAAGTCATAGCTAAGATCAAAATGATTAGGATGATCAGTACTTTCTTCTAGCTCAAAAACCATATGTTTAGTAGTATCGAAATTCCATCAGATGGACATAAATAATTTCCTTTCTAAACAGCATGATCTACAAGAATATAGTCTACATGACTCAACCTAATGTTGGTCATATGTTGATACCTGGTCAAGATAACGTAGATAGAGTATGCAGACTTAGGAAATCTCAATGTAGATGGCCTGTAGAACAGGATACCTCGGGCAAAGGTACATAGAAAAACTGTGTAATGAGCAAAATCTCGTATGGAGCATGGATTTTTCAAAGATCCATATGATCCCAATCTGATGAGAGTCAAACATAAAGGGGGGGAAAGAGTTCGTTATTGTTACCAATGTGTCTGATCTACGATGCATCTTAGTCATCACTAGTAGTTCTACTGTAGAATGATGATCAATGACACCATAAAGAAAGATCTTAATCGATTGTTTTGTTATGATTATTAACTATCTTAGGCTAATGCACTATTGTCTTAGACCTGGAATGAGATGATAGAATGAAGATGTCACATATGCATTTTTCTCAGTAATGAAAATAATACCAATGACAACACTCAAGAAAAGTGTAGGATGATGGAACATGCACAGCTAATGATAGATCTATGGAGAACAAAGGGTTTAGAGAGGATATCTTGTCTCAGATCCATCTCTTGTGGTAATCTGCAACTCTCATAGGTCGAACAAGTTGATTAGGGAGGAATTCTCATTTATCCTCTACCTTGTACACTAGATTCCATGAATATCAGATTTGCAATGAGATCTATATATTGCCAAGTTCATGCATGGGAGACCCAACAGTTCTTAGATTAGAAGGAGAGCAGAGGTGAATCTATGATGATATCTCAAGGGAACAGTGGATCTTGGTCTAGAATACAAGTTAAGAATGATCAATTCTGTCCTATGACAGCCATTGTTTGGATTCAGATCATGTAGGTAATATTGATGATAGAAAATCATACTTTAGGGTTTTTTATTCTTTGGTGGGATCTAGACTGATATCATGGGGACTGGAAATAAACAACATTTTGTAGTATCTCACTCTTCCACAATGAAGCCTGAGTGTCATTCTGCAAGTGAAGTTGTCTGCAAAGTGATATCGCTACGTCGCATACTTGAAGGATTTGGAATACCGCAAGAAAGTGGACCAACCACCTTATATGTACCTGAAAATGGAAAGGTGTTATCAAACTATGCTCGTAATCCAATTTATCATGCAAACAAGTGGCTACAAATCACATTGAGGTACGATGTAGCATTTCATACACGAAGCAAAGTGTGTGAAACACAATATACAGCTGTCATTTTTGCCAAGAGACGAACAATGAACATAGTATATGTCACAAAGTCCCTTGCACGATGACAAAGTTTGAGTTGAAAATCAGAGAGTTTCTATCCTGGGACATCCACTTGCAGGTAATGTCGCAAGACACATTAAGGGGGGGAATGGATAGGGTACAACATATTAATAGTCTGCACACCATACATTAGGTAGTTTCCCTATTACTTTTGTATGGTTAAATGATTATATAATTGTTATATTATTTTATTGACATACCATAGAAGTTTTATTGTAATGCTAAAAAAAAAAACAACATTGTTGCACATGAAGCACCTGTTATTTTTAAGTTAGAAATATAACTAGTTGTAACCATCCTGAATAATGTAGTAATTTAAATTGATAAGTACAAAATGAAATGATCATGCAACCTGCAGAAGAAGGTATTGAATGTGGTCAATTTTCTCCAGTGGATATAAATCAGGAAGGGTAGTAGGAGAGCATAGAATGTTGCGTGTAACATACCTAATTTGTGATCACCACTATTTTAAAAATACATGAATACCTGCATGTTTCGGTTAATAGATGAATGATTCAATTATAAGTATGGTCTAAAGGATGTGGACATTAAAGTGAACCATTAACATATGTCTTGACCCTGTAAGATTTTGAAAATCAAAGAAACCATAAGTATGGAATATTTTGTGGATGGATGGACATGGAATGCAATATTGTATGTTAGGAATTACAGTTCCGTCCCAAGTAATGGAAGTGTATGTAATGATTACATTTTGATTTCCCCCTCAGCAGTCAAGAATAAACCGTAAATGAATATAGTGCATCATCGAGAATTGGTTGAAATGTGTGTTGTGTCTAACATGATGTGATGAGTGTAACTATGTGTAATGGTATAATATGTAATCTAGAATATATATATGTGCTTGAACCCTATAGCTGAATTCGCTATATCATTTTCATGATGACATATAGGAGTGATGATTCTATCCTAAAACATATATCATATGAAAGATTCTTAAAGGGAGTCATATTATGTAACTAAAGTAATTATCACTACTAGATGATATTTTAAAGGGTGAACCATTTAGCCTAAATAGTGCATGTCACTAACCACTATGTATTATGTCTTTATGCGATGAAGGGTTGTAAAGTTTGTGAATATGTCATATACATGTAAGGTCCATTTTATTTGTAAAACCTCAATTAATATCAAGTATTAACAATAAGAACTTAAAGTGTGGACAAAGTAGGGTAACGATTGCAACGTGTAGAAGAATAATAGTGCATGTACTATGATTTGTTTGACCAAAAAATTATAGAATGTGTAACATATGTGGTGTGTAATAATGTGATAAAATGTGTACAATCGTAATGTGACACATATGACTTATATGCATGATTACCTAGTATGTAATGTGTTCATAGACAAAGCATGATGTGAATGTCTTGTTTTACTTTAATATAGAAAGGTATGATGTAGGAGGATGGGTGTGAAATCTCATGAGATTTAGTGGACATGAAACTATGTAATGGAATGTTGGATGAAATACCTTTGTGGCTACATATGCAATATTGTAATACTTAATGCAAAATGTGGGAAGACATGATGAATAGCATGCAACAGGTGTTTGAAAATCCTTGAATGATAATGTGGTAATGACGAGATTTAAGGAGTATGTAGGGAAGGGGATCCAGCAAATGTGTGAATGGAAAACATAAAGTTGAGATGTAATTTCTATAGCATAGATAGTGGTAGGGATTCATGTGTGGTATCAAATCCCTCAACATGCAAATGAATCGATGCAAACTATTTATATCATCATGCTTGGAATGACATCGTGTAAGATCATGGTTTGAATCAATGTGTGACTTTGCGAGGAGATGAGTGTATGGTTCAATGACATAATGAGGACTTTCAATGCAGAATATCCTTTTCATATTGGACATAGTAAAATGTAAATGTAGTTCTATGTGTGTGTGTATGTCATGCCCAGGTTGTTCTGCCTCATAATGTTGAATCATGGATTTGTGATGTAGTGAGTAACTATGTTTAAAAATGTACAAGCATATTGGTGTATGGAATAGATATCCTCCTCCCCCTATGTTGTGTTGATGCATGACCCAAGCTGTTATCCCTTGTGATGGAGATATGCAAAAATTGATGATCTTACCGATATGTAATAGAATTTTGCAAATCAATAGGTCTCAAATAATAGTGTGGTATAATGGTCCCTATGATGATCTCATAAGATATATTTATATGGTTCTCTAATGAACTAGTTTTAATTAAACTTTTAAGTGAATGGCAAACCTGACAGGTGTAAAGGCATACTCCATTGACCACATTCTAGCATCTCCTAGCGTGTGCCAAATTGAGAGCGTTACAACTAAGAATGTGACACCCAAAGTTTAACGGAAAAGAATTCGGGGTACCTAGTGCTGTGGCTAATACCATCTTCATGTCATCCTTACAAGTTTGGGCAACTGCCTCAGTCAATGTTGATAATGGAGCTTAGAAGATAGATAAATAATGTAAAATGTCATGTTTTACTAGAGCATGGGAAATGATGATGGAAATAGCCCTTTGAAATAACTGGATTTCAAGAGATGATGGATATAATTTAATAGGATTTCTTCTCTGTCAAAAAACTTTAGGTGTTCCTCTAATACTAGCGAGACTGAGACTTTTCAAAGTAACCTCTGTTTAATAAAGTGATGGAGATATCCTATGTTTACACCAATTTTTTTTACTTTAAACCTTTCTAGGGAAAATATGCCTCAATTACATTTGAGAATTTAACTCTTAAGAGTCATCACTTCTTAAATGATGGAGATAATTTCAACACAAGGATAAGGTTACTAGTAAGAACATATAAGAAATCCTGATTGTTTTGCATATTTTTGATAAGTAGATTTTGTTCCTTAATGTTGATATCCATGGCAAAAAGCAGGGGTCAGTTTTGGATTCATGCTTTTTGAATGGATTTTGGTGGGAGATGAAGTAGGATAAATTTGATTATACCAGATTAATAGGGACTTCACAACAATGAACAAATTCAACAACAAAAAGCTTTAGAAAGTTAATACGTTCCTTCAAGCAAAAGGTGTTGCTTCCTATTTGGATGGCCCAAATCAACACGTTTTCACATAATGGATTTGAGACTCTAACAGTGAAGGCTCAAATTGAAAGACATCAATTTTGGTTTTACACCAAGATTCTCTGATCAATCATAGCCTAAGGTACATTTGAAGACCTTACATAAAATCTTTATCAACAAATGAGAGTGAATTGATTTTAAATTGGTTTATCTCATCCAAGATGAAGGATCATTCTTGAAATCAAATTGCAAATACAATTAAACTCATCACAAGAAGAAATCATAGTGTGATTTCACTAATGATTTCAATATAAGAAAGCAATCAGTTCTGACCATAAAGGCTATTTGGGGACCTATTGTGAAACCAAAATTCACACAAATCTGCTAGAGATTGGACACAAACTAATTTCAAAATTGTTCTTAGATTCATCAGCAGGGGAAAGCTTCCAGAGAAATATTAGTGCTTCTCAATGGCTATACATCTGCAACCAACTTGACATGATAAAAAATCTAACACAGAAGAAAATAAGTAGGTTATCTCATCTTTGTACTCTCAGGTTTCAGATGAATTTCTTAAATGCTTTTCTTTCAATATTTTAATTCAACCTCTGCCATTTGCAAGATTATTCTCATTTACATTTATAGCATTTTTCTCACTCAATTTCCTCCCCCAAAAGGGGTAAGGAATATTTTTGAGGGACCTTTGTTTGTTAACAATTTTTTTTCAGACAAGTGACATTTAACAAATTCAGATCTGAAAGGTTCCAGAGTGGACCAATTGTCAACTTTAATCAAGCATTTCTTGGGCCCTTGACTAATGACATTAGGATGGCCATAACTTTTTTCCCTTCTAATCATTTTGATTCTTTCATACTATGAAATCCCACACTTTTAATTTTTTTGGAGAAATGCAAAGTTGTTGAAATATCCTTTTTCAGGGCCTCGCGGAACTTTTTCATTTTTTCCATGCACTTTCATCATTTCCTATCCCTTTTCCCTAACTTTTCATCTGCAATTCTGCCCCATGTTTGTCTAGTAATTCCATTTTTGGAAAGCTCTACAGCAATATCCAACTTCAAAATATTGACCCTACAAATAAATTGAACTCACAAATTAAGACAAAATATCAATGTTGCAACTTTACATAAAGAGTGTAGTTCTAGGAAATTCATCAAAGAATGATAAAAATAGTGCGTATTCCGTCTCCAAGAATCTTAAGCAAAAAGTGGATGGCTAGAAAGTAAGGTGAAATGTTTACAGACCATTGAATGTACCCCTTTTCCACTTTATATCATAGTTTCCATCTCCTGTTTCCTCTGGCACATTTTCTATATAAGTCAATTTGAAGCACATAGGACAAGTCTCAAACAAGTTGGACCTTCCATTGTACCCCAAGAAGGCCCATGTGAAATGCCTTTTGGCCTTTGTGAAGTTTCATGAAAAATTTGGATCTAGCAAAGACTCCACGTGTCTCATTACACATTTTGAGATGGTTCTGGGCATAAGTGGTCAGAGCCCCATAACAAGTTGGTTGTTTCTCAACCATGTGTCTCAATTGAAATAGAGTCTTTTTTTCAAATTTTGGTATGTTGTGGATGGTCTTTTCTGTCTATAGGTTTCGAGAATTTTTTCTTGGCATTGACGAAGTCTGGAGGAAAGGGAAGAATTAAGTGTTGTCATTATAACTTTTTCCAAATAAAGTTGTGAGTCCCTCCTTCTGCATTTTCTTCCCATCTTTAACAGTAGTGTAGGTGTCTTATATGGTGTTATCAAATGCAAAGAGATGATATTCAATTTCTCTAAAAATCTCCATCTCTCCATATGTCCCAATTTAGATTTCAATGATTAAAAAGTTTATTTACAAAGCGTTAGCCGACTAAGCCTGCAATGTCACCACCTATTACAATCATATTTATGATGTAGAAGATACTCCTGTTAGGATATTTTTCTAAATGCAAGGTATGAACTTGAGAAAAATATCCATGGTCTGACCATAATATTTCTATTGTGTTGGTATCCAAATTCATTCTCCTTTTCAAGCTGAGCAACAACACAGATTCGACAGGGAGCTTAGAGGTAGATATATCATAGTGTGTGTTGTTTTGTAGCTGGGGATGAGATCTAACTGACCCTTTGTTACTCAGATTTGTGGAGAGATGGATAACACCTTTAAGAGGATTTGACCTGTCCTCACTACTTTAGGCCATGCCTCTTCGACCAGGGTGAGAGGACCCTTAGTGTAACCTCTGTTTGATGAAGGAGATGGAGATATCCTTCTTTTGCACAAATTCTATGAAGAAAACCTTGGGAAAATACGGTCAATGCTCCATGATTTAACTCTTAAGAGTTGTCACTTCTAAATGATGGAGATATTTTCAACACAAGGCTAAGGTTACTGAAGACATTAAGAAATCCTGATTGTTCTGCATATTTTTGCAAGTAGATTTTGTTCCTTTGTTGATACACAGGGAAAATAGGGGTGGTTTCAGGATGGATCAAAGGTTTTTAAATGATTTTGGTGGGAGATGAAGCAGGATAAAGTTGATTATACTAGATCTTTGAAGGGAATTCACAACAATGAACAAATCAACAACAGAAAGCTTCAGAATAGTTAAGATGTTCCTTCAACTAGAAGGTGTGCTTCAATGGAGGCCCAAATCAACACGTTTTCACATAATCTTTGAGACTCTAACACAAAGGCTTGAATTGAAAGACTCAATTAAACACCAAAGTCTCTGATTAATCACGCCTAAGGTACACCCGAAGACTTACAGACAATCTTTATCAACAAATGACAGTGAATTGATTTTAAATTTGTTTATCTCATCCAAGATGAAGGCTCTTCTTGAAATGAAATTGCAAATACCATTAAACTGTCATAGGGATGAGATCCTATGTGATTTCACAAAGATTTCAATGTAAGATTGCAATAGGAATGAAAGAAACTATTTGTAGATATTCTGAAACAAAGAAGACACAAATTGCTAGAGATTGGACACAAATTAATTTCAAAATTGCTTAGATTCATCAGTAGGGGAAAGATTCCAGAGCAATCTCAGTGCTTGTCAATGGCTATACATCTGCAACCAACTTGACATGATAAAAAATATAACACAAAGAAAATAACTAGGTTATCTCGGCTTTGGTCTCTCAGAATAAGACTTTCTAAAATTTTCTCTTAGGAATTCAAACTCTGAACCTTTGCAAGAGTATTCTCATTACATTTATACATTTTGTTCACTCAATTTTCCCCCCAAAAGAGAAGAATATTCAAGGGACCTTTTCTTGTTACCAATTTTCTTTCAGACAAATGAAATTTAACAAATTTAGATCCAAAATCTTCCAGGTGGACCAATTGTGAACTGATCACGTTTCTTGGGCCCTTGACTAATGACTAGGATGCCATGCCACAACTTTTTTGGCAGTCCTTTAATCATTATGATTCTGTCATGTGAGAAATCCCCTTTTTAATCATTTTTTAGAGCCTCTGCATAGTTGGACTTGACAGGTAATCCCTTTTTTCTCTCGAGGAAACACCTTTTCATCTTTTACACCTGCACTTTCATCATTTCATCCTTTTTCCCTCTTTTCCTCTATAATTCTTCCCCACATCCATCTCTTCTGGTAATTCCCATTTTTTCAAGTGCCTGAGTACTTCCCTCTTCAAAATATCGACCTTAATGATCCTTGCACTCACAATTTAATTTTCAAATCCATTCAATGGCACCTTACAGATAGAGATGACAAGGAATTTCATCAAAGAATGATGAAAAACAGTGCCTATTCGCGTCTCCAGGAGTCTTGGAGAAAAAAGGAAGAAAAACAGGTGAAATGCATAGCAACCGTTGATCATGCCCCTTTTTCCACTTTATATCACAGTCATCCACATGTTTCCTTGGCACAACTACAAAGGAGAAGCACATGAGGCAAGTCTACAAACAAGCACGGGCCTTCCACGTACCTTGGGCCCAAGAAAAACACCTTTTGGCCTTTGAAAAGTCTCGGTGTAAAAATGAGCCAGCGGAAGCCTCAACGTGCCTTAATGGCACATTTTTAGATGGTCCCCAAAAGTAGAGAGACCCCAAACAAGTGCGGGCTCAACACATGTCTCAGTCCGGTAGAGTCTGTTAAAAAGTTGAAGGTTCAGCAGAAGGCGCCATGTGTCTAGTGTCTGAGACAATTTCCTTTGGCCATTGAAAATTCCAAGCAAAGGGAAGAGTGAGTGGAAGCCTCCAAGTGTCCTCCCGGCACTTCTTCAAAAAAAAAATTATGGGCTAGTCCCCAAATAGTGCGCGCGGTCCCTCCAATTGTCCCAAGGCCTCCAGAAAGTTACTTGAAAAGTATAAGTATGGGAAGACCTAGTAGAAGCCTCCATGTGTCTTTATGGCGCAACTTCAAGATGGTGCCCAAGAGTGGAGACCTATAACAAGCATAGGCTCACCACGTGTCCTAGGCCTTAAAAAATTGCTTTGAAAATTTAAAGTACAAAGCTAAGCCAATGGAAGCCTCCACATGTCTCCCTGTCACAATAGTTAAGGTGGGACCCTTAGGCAGATCCTCAAATGAGCACTAGCCCTCCACGTGTCCATAGTCTTCCAAAAACTAGTACCAGCTGCATGGAAAAATTTTCTAAGTCTGGGCAAAGCAGAAAAAACCTCCACGTGTCCCCCTGGCGTAACTCCAAGGCCAAACCAAAAGGTGAATTTTCAAATGAGTGTCGTTCCTCCACATGGACAAGTTTTGGGTTGAGGCGAGCCTTAAAGTTTTCTAAATTACCTTCACTGTCAGCCGCATCCAACCAAAAAGGGTCACGTTTCCATAGATGCAAAGGAGATGTACAATTTGACAGGTCCCAAAAATACACCCATCAAATCCGTAAAAATGGGCCAAAGAAAACCACCGTTTGAGCTTGGAAATGAATCTTTCTTCAAGGAAAGATAATTTGGAAATGTTAAAAGGCTCAAACATGATCCTCCGAGCTACATCCAATCATGATTTCCATCAGGTATTAGGGACCCCAAAAATGACACGTGACACTCAAAACGTGTCTATGGATTCTAGCAAGGAAAGGAACAACCTAAGTTTTACACCCAATTTAATGACTCCTTTAGATGGATAGAGAAATGAAAAAAAAATCTGGACCTTTAAGTGATCTCAACCAAGGAAGGGACTAATCATGGCAACCAAATGGAGAACGAAGTCTTTAAGAACCAACACGGGGATATAGAAAACATGACAGAGGCCACAAATTGAGGATTTTCAATGAAAAATGGGGCGAGACTAATTTGAACATCAACAAGCTGTATGAAAAATTTGTCTAAGTCTGGGAAAAGTAGCGGAAACCTCCATGTGTCCCCGCGGCATAACTCTAAGGCCAAACCAAAAGGTGAATTTTCAAATGATCGTCATTCCTCCATGTGGACAATTTTTGGGTTGGAATTCACCTTAGAATTTTTAAAGTTCCCCGCTCAGCCACATCCAACAAAAATGGGCTACGTTTCCACTAATGCTAAGATGAAAATTTGACTAGAAAAAATACACCCATCAAACCATAAAATGCAAGAAAATCACCATTTGAGCCCGGAAATGAATATTTATTTTTAGAAATGTTATAAGGATTAAATATGATCCTTCGAGCTACATCCAATCAGGTTTCAACAAGTATTTAGGACATAAGTGACAGGGACAACAAAACATGACTGTGGAAAATGAAAGGAAAGGAAAAACCTGAGTTTTACACCCAAGTTATAGACTCTTTCAGATGGATAGAGTAACGAAAAATAAATTTTGTACCTTTAAGTGATCCTCAACCAAGGAAGGGACTGATCATGAAAACCAAATGGAGGATAGAGTCTTCAAGCACCAATACTGGGAGATAGAAAACATGACAGAGGCCGCAAACTGAGGGATTTCAATGACAAATGGGAAGAGACTAATTTGAGCACCAACATCAGCTGTAACTCAAGGATGGGCACTGCCTATGAGTGCCACAAGAACAAATAGCAGACCAAGTTCGAGAACTAGACCATTGGGCAACAAAGTCAAATAAAAAGCTTGTAGAGTAGAACAATAATAACCAACTCCCCATAAGAAAAATTGAGAAACCAACAAAACTAGGTTACCAAAGACCAAAACAAACAAAAACACAGAATCACAATGCAAACAAAGAACTATACACTATACAATGGAGTATACCTTGATTCTAAGAAATTAATCAAGGAAATGTTTCAAATGCCTTCCATTAACAGGAAATTCAAGTAGTTCAACATCTAAATCTTTTAGGAAGAAGGTATTTTTACCAATTCTAATATCAATTGAATAAGGGACCATCCACAATGCATCAAATTTACCATGCTTTCCCTTATCTTCATGCCTACTATCCCATAAAAGCACGAGATCCCCAATACCGAAAGCTTTGAGAGTCACCTTTTTGTCAAATAACTTCTTCAACTTTTCTCTGAACTTCACATGTCATTGATGGGATGCCCTTCTTTCTTCATCCAACTCAATAATCTAATTAACTTGAGAATCATATGAACTAATTTCTTGGGCTTCAATTTTTTGAACAAATTGAAATGAGGACAATTCCAAATGGAGGGGAAACAAACCTTGAGTTCTGTGTACCAATTCAAATGGGATTTTACTGGTAGCTCTTTTGATAGTGATTCTATCAACCCAAACAGTAAACTTCACCTGCTCACCCCACTTCCTTTTTTTTAGCTCCAAGGTTCTTGTAATGATCTTCAACAAATTTTTTATTATTGGAATCAGCTTTTCCATTTCCTTGGGGATTGTATCTAGAAGCATATGTTAGATTGATTACATACTCTTTGCACATTTCCACTAAAGGTTTGGCTCTGAAACTCATGGCATTATCAACAGTAATTTTAGGTGGCACTCCAAATCTTCATATGATTTGATTTAGCATAAATTCCATGATAATTTGGTGTGTTTCCTTCTACGTGGGGATTGCTTTTACCCACTTAGTGAAATAATTAGTGGCTACAAGAATCCATTTATGATCAGCACTGGAAGGATGAGAAATTTCCACAATTAAATCCATTCCCCATTGTCTGAATGGGGCTTCAACTGAGACAGGCTGTAAAGTAAGGGAGCTTGAAGCTTTCATTCTTCTATAAAAATGCTGACAACTTTCAAATTTCCTAACCAATAGAGTTGTATCCTTGAAGAGAGTTGGCCACCAATAACCAACCCTCAATATTTTATTTGTTGTAACTCTTCCAAAAAAAATTCCCCCACATAAACCTCCATGGAGATCAAAAATTATTTTGGGGGCTTCATCTTAAGTAATGCATCTCAAGAGCACTCTGTCGAGGTTCTTCCAGGCTAACCCAAAATTAGTAATGACACACTTTTGAGAGGCTAACTTAAGATCTCTTTTCTTATTTTGACTTAAATATTCAGGGAAGCATAGATGTCTGAGACAAAATATCATATCCTTGTACCATTCAGAGCTTACCAAATTTTCAAGGACATCCACCCTTTCTCCCTCTACTTCATTCACCTTAATAGTTTTCATTGTAGTTTATAAATTTTTAAGTGATAGAGATGTAATTGTTCCCATAATTTTATCATAAATATTCTCATTTACTAAGTGAGTAATTGTAATGCGTACTAGAACAACCCACTTGAGACTCAAGAACAACCTAGGATTATTAAAAAAAATTATGGGATTTTTTTGTTTAAAAACATCTACTACTTGGTTACAAAACAACAGTTTCCACAAATAGGGTTTAGAGGCCAATTAAAAATCTTAGCTCATAGTTTTTCTCATTACAACAATTACTAAATGTACAGGGTCAAAACTTAGGGTTAGAATAATCATTAAGATTACGAGGGCAATTTCTCACTCTCCCACCCTCTGATAGGCTTGGGAGATTCAACCTAATTTTTCTCAAAATTAATGCACTTAAAACATTTTGAAAACATTCCCATTAGATAGAAAATTTTCTCACCTTTCGAGTGATATAAACAAGTCCTCCTAACTCCCTATATTTCCAAAGTTATGGATCAGCAGACTTTGGGAGGAAAATTTTCCCAAGGCGGGCTGGCAGGCCTAGGGGAGAAAATATTCCCCACGGGTGGGTCTGCAGGCCGCGGGGAGAAAATTTCTCAGAGGAGGAGTCAGGTCGGTAGGGTTGGGGAAGAAAATTTTCCCCAACGGCAGGTCGGCAGGGCCGTAGGAGAACGTTTGGAAATTTTCTCGCTTAGAGCGAAAAGCTACCTTTGCACCCACACACCCGCAAGTCCATAAGGGACACTTGGCACCTCCTAAGCCAATGCAAGGAAGGCAGCGCGGTGGGGATAAAAGAATTTTATCACCTAGAAGATTGAAAAGGTTAAAATTCACCTGCGCCTCCACTGACACGAGAAGATGCCACGTGTTAGCCAACCATTTGTTACAAATTGGCAGACCGGCGGTGATATTTGAGAAATTTTTCCCAAAGTTTTCTGAAGGGTCAAGGCTTAAAAAGATTGGCTCCTCCAATGTCACCTCATGAAGCCATGTGGCAGGACTTGATTGGCTGCAGGCCGATGGGGCTATGGAGGAAACTTACAAATTTTTCCAAATTTATTTGTTTGAAAGTTCTAAAGGTTAAAATCAATTTGAGCATCGACCAATGCCTAATGAACCCAAGTGTCAATCAAGGATTGGTTGTGGGGCAGCGGGGCCATGGATCAAAAAATTGCCAAAACATTTTTTTGGATAAAATGAAGGCTTGCGGGTTAGCGGAGCAGTGGGAAACATCATGACTTTGCACTTTTTGGTAAAAAGAAAAAAAAAAAAGTTTTAGCTTGTGGGTTTGCCCAAGAATATTATATTCATTTAAATTTGATGGTTATATTATTTTTGAAGCCAACTGAAGTAAAAAATTTAGAAGGCCGTAACATTTGATAGGGAACTTACTTTTTGGAAAACGAGGACTTTTTGGAAAGCTCCCGACATCCTCTTTGCACAAAAACCTTAAGAATTTTTAACTTAGAAGTGAACTGGTATTGTTAACTTATCAATTTTGTTCAAATTTGTCATTTTCTTTTTCATCTTGCCAAATAGGCATGAAGGATTTTACTTAAAAAAAATTAGGATAGATTGCAAGGTTAAATTTTCTTGATTGATTTGTGTTCGAAAATTAGGAATATTTACACAATAGAAACCAAACAATTCCACCTTTACTTGATTTGAAAGGTTCTTTAAAAATTTCTTCGGTGTTTTAGTTTAATTTGGGGATCATTCTAATCTCATTAAGTCCAAATGAATATTTCATTTGTCTCTTATAAATTCATAGTGTTATTTTGGATATTTGATAAAAGGAATTTGCAAAGTATATAGTGAAGTAGAAATGAGGTTTGTACACTTCAAGAATAAAGATTAAACTACCTCGTTTTTCATGCAATAAAAAACATTGAATTTAATCTGTGCTAGATTTAAATAGTTTCCTTCCCTTCAATCAAATGATAGAGACAATAATGTAACTTCTATATTTTTATTTTTTTAATTTAAACATTTCAAATGAGACAGATCGATGCAAAATTTATTCATACATGTTTCCTTTTCACTTTTACAATAGAGATTTCCTACTGTATATCAAACACATATTTCTAATGGAAATAATATCATATGAACAAGGAAAAAAAACTTCTACTAATTCAAAGGAAACTCTTACAAATTATTTCCATTTTTTTTCAAAATACATCATACCAAATGCATATCCTTTTTTTCTGTTCACGGAACTAAATACTAGATATATCCTTCCAAAATCAATTACAACTTTCATAGCTAAATAGAGTAGTCTTTCCAACACAATAATATACATGATCATCCACTTCAAGTGGGAAGGGGTTACAATAAGAATAATCTCAGCAAGGATTGTCAAACTTGTGTTTTACCTCTGCTTTAGTATAACAACATGAAGATCCCTCCATTTTATAGTTTGATCCCAACAAAAGAATTGAGAAAGGCAATGCTCTCCACCCAACCAAGAAATCCAATGAAAAGGAGAAGCCCTCCTTATTCATTGGCCCTCGAGCCCCAACCACATTGCAATAAGAAATGTGTTTCAACTCATGGAAACAATAGGCTTCCACAACAAACATACAAATTCAGATTTAAAACATAGTCCATAACAAAACTACAGTTTGCAACCAAAGATAAATGACATAATTTAATTTAAATAATGAAAATGGCAAACACATCACTTATAAAACACACACAACATTAACAAAATACCAAATAAAGAAAAACATAAAGTCCCTTGGTCACGTTCGAAGGTGATTTCCCCCCATGGGAAACCCTAAAACAATCCAACACACACAAACAAACACAAGTTGCCATGGTGACCTTGTTAAATTCATCTAGAATTTCAATGTGGTTGGTCTCCAATCCCCCGATGTTTGATGTGATATTTTTAACCTGCAAAATACCAATACCTCATTCATCCTCGTGGCCACATCAGAACATCCAAAATGAATATAAATATAATTCCAAAACCATATATATATCTGAAACACAACATCATCAAGGAAAACAACAATATCATCTGTAGTTTTATCAACAACTATATGATCATCAAATTAATTCCAATTTCTATGTCTACTCAAAATATGTAAATATCACATGTCCAAACCACATCTATAATATAACCATGTGAAACAATATATCAACATCAATATATAATTTATTTCCAATAAACATCATGCACCATATATGAATCAAAGTCCACAATAAACCATGATCTAACATCTAGCATCATACTAAATCAAACTATAACAATGTCCATAATATAGTTAGCAGTATTAGGATCAATATCACAAGGTGTTGAAGGGAAGCAAGCACTATAATAATGATTCATATTGTTGGCGCTCTAGATATAAAAATTGGAGAATCACTTAGTGGAAGGAATCCCTTGCTTGCCATTTGGTGGTGAATGATAACTTAGAATGTGATCATTATCTTGATTCAGACACAGATAACTTGACACAGATAACTTATTCAATTTCGTACCAAAATGACAAATAGGGGAAAAGGTTGCGAAAAAGGAAAAGTTAAGGCAATTGACAATAAAAGAAAATATTTACAAGATTAAAGAAGATGATTTGGGAATCCTTGAATGCATTGGATTGGTAATAATTGATGGGAGTTCAAGTATTGCTCAAGGGGATACTCTTTAAGTTATTCCTATAGATGAGAAGAAAGGGAACATGATATCCCATGGTGGTTTACTTGCAACCCTGGACATAGAAGTAGTTATCCTAGTATCTTTAGAAGAAGATACCCTGGATAAGACGATAGTTTGAAAAATGACAAAAGGAAAAATGAAGAGTATCCCACATCCTAGAAGAAGGTTCATTTTAATGGAGGCTTAAAAATATTTTCTTTGATGCTTTGGGATCTATTCGCTTCTACAATTTTTTTAATTATTTTTGCTTTTTCAAGGGATTTGTATAGGGGGTGTTCAATGCTGATCCAGGGAACCAATATTATTACTATTATTTTTATGTTTTTGTGTTGTGTTTTTTGTTCTATTTCTTCCGGTCTGTTGCTAGGATTAAAGTCATATCTGGGCATTAAGGTCCTATCTTTTTGTTGTATCAAGTTGGGCCACTAAATATTTGTCCTTCTTTGAATTTTTTTTTTAAAAAAGTCATTAGTGATTATTGAATTAATTGATGCATTTATGTACTCCTTGAACAATACCGTTAGTTTAGAACTTCATATTTAACAGGCATGCATAATGCATGCAAATAATAAGTGTAAGCATATGAATTTTTTAATTATGGAATAGAAACAAGTATATTTATTGTGTATGGTATACAAACAAAACATTTGAAATAAATGATCTTTTAAAATAATTAAATTGAAAATGTGAGACAAAAAATAAATATTATAGAAAATATTAAAATAAAATCCTCATTGTAAAAATGAAGTTTAATGTTTATTGCACTTGAAAATGTGAAAAATATTCACTGTAATAAATTGATTTTATTGATTTCAAATGGCGACGAAAAATCCTTCAATTTTTAACATTTTTAAATTACGAAATATAAAGTTAAAAAAGAAACATTCATTTGAAAATGCATCATTCTATTTGTTTATTATATAGAACAAACAAATGCCAAAAGAAGGTATGATAAATCATGATTTGTGACGTTTGAATATATATATATTTTTCAAAATGTGTAATTGAAGTTACTGATAGTCGAATATAAGCAAATTCCTCAGAAAGAAATGGTAGATAATGAGAGGTGCTGACTAATCTGGTATACACCTTCTATTACATGTCATCTATATATATCATTTTATATTTAAAAGTTAAATATATTTATTGTTTCAAATAAATTATACCTATGCACCTTTGCATTACTTATCGTGCACATATATCATTTTAGTTTAGAAGTCAAGAAATTTATCTTTTTCAAATAAATATGATGTGTCGCAGTCATATCAATCTGCGACATATCAATCAATATGATGTGTCGCAGTAATAAATAGTTGCTTACAAGTAATAATTTGTATAGAGTGTCATGATTGAAAATCATGTTTAACTAAAACGTGAAATTAAGAAACTAATTTAAAATGAGTGATTGAATTTGTGGATTATTTAATACAAACAAATCTCCTCAGAAAAAGAATAGTAGATATTAAGAAGCCGTATTTAACTACAAAAATGAAATTGAACAATTTATTCCAAAGTGTTATTTTTCCTCAATACAAACATATCCCTTAAAAGAAAAATACGGAGGAAAATGAAAAGTTACGTCAATTACTAGATTTTTTTGAAATTCGGTTAATGTGAAATTAGTCACATAAGGTAAGGAATATATTATCATGTGAATGTTATTGTATGGATTATATGTATGTTTGTCGATCTGACCATTGCAAATGCTTAGACTTCAATTGGATATGAGTGTTGCACAACTTTATGGACGCTACAATCAATACCAAAGTATTAACTAATTCCTTGCATGTTATTTGATACCTGTTATCCCAAATTTATCTTCCCAGGTTAAATTTAGATAACCTAACTTTTAAATGGACTTAGTCATTTTTATTAAAATGTGTGGGAGATTTGGGTTTAAAGAATTGGCGGGTTTTATTTGAAAATAACGTGGGACATTCAAAATGCTCCTAAAATTTCACTTCTAAATGTCTAAAAATGGCCACGTGTCGCTATTCCGGGCTTCTTCAGGGCAATTGTTCTCCGCAGAATGCAAGTCTCCAAAATAAACCGGGGAGGATAGGCTTTCTAATATGCGGCATAGGCAAAAGTCAAGGGCGGTTATGGTAGACACTTGACGATGAGATTAAGGGGCAAGAGGACGACATGTGGCGCAGATCGAGGCGGTGGAAGTGGGATACATGTCAAAATTCCAGAGAACTTCAAGGAAGATGCACTTAGTGGACGGGAGGTCCACCGAATCGACCAAGGTTGATAGCATTTGGGGTTCACTTGAGTTCAAAGCAAGAGGCAATGAATAGGTCAACATGTAATATGCAAACCGATCCCCGACCACTGCAACTTATCACAAGGTGACATGTGGAGGAAGTGGCATGTAGGATAGTTGCAAACACAAAGGCAATCCTAGAAGGCAATCAAACAATACCACATGTCAACTTCCTTTTCCTCCAAACCTGTAAACTGAAAATGTCCATAACTTTTTCTCAACAACTCAAAATGACACAAAATGGGTGCTATTGGAAAGGTCTCCTTGAGCCCTTCAATTCGGCATCATCAAAATCAGAAATTGATGCCAATTGATGGGAGCAAAAGAGGAAAAATAATTCAAGCATAAATGAGTAGTTAGAGATGGATCAACATGGCGAATTGATGAATTATGGGGCTCATATCTTCGCCTACAAGAAAAAGACATTGGCGAATGGCCTTGCAAGATTTCCAATTTTATTTCCCAGAGATTTAATACATGATTAATTGTGGTTGAAGTTTAAAAGCCATGTTGCTTAGAAAAACAAATATTTTCATTAATGGTAAGATTTAATTTAATCTCTCTCCCTCTCTTTTCCCTCATTCTCTATCTATTGTGTAATGATGCTTATTCCAAAGGATGGACATTCTAATCTGCAAAGGAACCATGTCAAAATGGTATCCCCAGTGGCTTTGAGCCATGAACCTTTATTTTCTCCTCTTTAGATGTGTTATTGCCTTATGTTTTAGCTGTAATAGACTGTGTACACTTTTAAGCAATAAAATATGGTGTTTGTTGCTCTCTTATGTCCTATACATGTGTTTTATCTGCATCTTTCCTCTATTTTACTATTGTGATGTGTTATGTGCATCTCTCTCATTTGCAGGCTCCATTTTTATTGTGTTTATTGTGAAAGTGGAAAGTTAAATGTTTTTATGAGTCGTAGCACTTTTGTTGGCCCTATCTTTACCCATTTCCCCCATTTTCCGTTATATATTGTTCATCACCCCTTTCTTGGTGCCATCAACACCACTTTTTAATTTATGATTTCCCTTTTTATGCATCTTCTTCTAACCCTTGTTCAGATGTAATATTTAGACTAGGATTAATTAGCTTTTCTTTCTGCTATAGGAGTAGTTTTAGCATTGGCAATTAGTAGAGGAATGGAAATTCTCCCGACGTCTATCTAGATTTGCAAGGTCACACAACTTGGAGAGATTCCTATGTTGCCTCAAAATTTGAGGTTGCCTATGACTCGGGTCATGGTGTAATTTTGAGATCCAACCATAGCCAATGTAATTCAAATCCAATCTCTTACATGAAAGTGAGTATGCAGACTAAGGTTCCACCAAACATGTTAATTTATTTGAAAAATTTTAAACGCTTTATGAATAGGATGACACTGTCACTTACGTCTTGTCAATAATAAATAGTGTGAATGCATTTTTAATAAGAATGGATCACATGGTGATCCCAACTATTGAGTGTGTTTTCAACCATAGTCATATCGATACGAGACTATCATGTCGACATACATTTAATAAGTATGGACATGTCATGAACCATGATAACAATAATGTAAGATCTGAAGCATTTTAATGATGTATGTGTGTGTGTGTGGCTTGTAAAATGAAGAACGAATTGAGCTAAATTAGTGATAAAATTGATTAATTTATATATTTAATGTGTATAGTCAGCGCATATAATGTGCATAAGTGTATGTTTCAATTATACATACACATATATATACTTGAAAAGCATATATATATATGTATGTATGTATGTATGTATGTATGTATATAATTGAAAAGTGCATATAGATATATCACTAATTAAATAAAAATTTGGTTTATAAAGGTAGATTCTAGAATCTAAAGTATATTTTCCAAATACTGAAGGACACTCAACAAATCTCACCATCAAACAAAGAGAAGAAATGGTCATATATCAAAAACAAAATCAATTGGAATTCCACCTAAACAACAAGGCTAGGAAAAGACTAAAAACACAAGGAGTCAACCAAGAAGCAAGTGAAACACACTTGACCTACCTCAAGAACCACTCTAACTCCCTAATGACACAACCTAACCAAAGACAAGGGGTGGATTATCCCTAAAACACCCACCCATGAGATCTTAAGTTCATCTTAAGAGAAGAAATGAGTTTCTTTCCTTTCTTTTCTATGCACAACTATCTAACCCTCACTCTTATTAGGATTTGAGTTTTCATCTGGATGGATTGGAATTTGATTAATTAAAATGTGGATTTTCTTAAGTTAATATAATAAGTACAAAAATACATTAGCACTTAACAAAATAAGGAAAAGGACCCAAGAAAATAAATAAGTGAAAATGTTAAACCTTATTTAATAAGTGGGGTTGGAAGGAAATCAGCTGATTCGATGAGCTTGTTAAAACGTGTTGTAGAGATGGATGGAAAAACATGAGGAGGAAACGACTATTCCAAAGGCCAAAAAAGTGTAGATCTTGTCATTCTGAGTGGACTGGGGTGCCTATATGCAACCTAGTCTTTGATATGGGTGCCATGGTCTATGGAAAATCTTTGTAAACGTCCTCTAAAGTATCCTTAAGTGATCACCTTCATTCTTTTCTTACCATACTAGCTTCTCTTGATTGCGCAATATGTTGCTGGAAATCAAAAGTAAAGATGACACCTGCGAAACCCCAAAACAAGCATCAAAATCCTAAAAAAGGGAAAAATGCATATGAAGGGATCGGATTGTCCTCAACAGCAACAATGGTGGACTTACTAACTAAGTGTTGCACTACATCTCAAACTCGATGTTCTTCTATGTGTGTGTGTAATCATGTCCTAAGTGCTCTTGTTCAATTCACAATTTTTGAAGTAACAAGTAATAACTAGATGTAGAAATGTAATAAAATAGTGGATGGAATATAATAAACTTCCCTCCTATGAAGTGTGATGCAAATGAACCAGCCTTGTCCTTGTGATGGAGCTAGATGGATGCAAATGGAGATTTAATGGATGTAACTTAGGTGATGATAGTATTTCTTAATGCTTGGTCCTCATTATGGTCTCATATCTTTGTATTTATATGGTTCTCTTGTTATAATTTTGTAATTAACCTCAAAAATTTTGACCACTAAAAATAGGGAAAGCTCAAATGGCTAGAAAGTCCCCAAAAAGATGGCAAGAAAGTGTAAAAAGGATCAGGGTGCCCCAAATGGGACCAGGGCATGTGGCGCCAGTACTGGGCTAGGCACCACTAGTCAAGAGATAAAACGACATGAAAATGGGAAAAATTGACTAAGCGATGTAGATGTAGGAAGGTCGGCAGTGACGACAAAAGCAAAGTAAAATGGCCAAATGACATGGGTTAATTAGTACTTTCTTCACTCAAAAACCATATGAATAGTAGTATGAGACCAAGACTAAATAATACCCAAAGTGCATGATTTATTGCTTATATTTTCCCCCACTTTATGTTGGTCAATGAGATGCTAAGTAACATAATGTAGATAGAGATGCATACCTGATGTCCATGTAGAGTTTGTAGAAAGTGTGTCGATGGACTACACAAAGCATGGAGTGGCAAAAAGATGGAACGTGTAGACTAAAGACTGCAAAAGAATAAAAAAGTGGTGAGAGTGAACCAAGGGCGGAAACACATGTGTAGTTGTCGATATATGTGAGGTACCTGCATTTTAGTATGAGATTCGAACTATCGAATGACGTTGTTAAATGTTGTTTTTTGTTGATGTTGTTGTACTACTTTCTTCTCATATAGACGGACCTGTAGAGGAGACAATCAAGGAGTCAAATACACATGTATCACGATGTTAAATAATGCACATGTATATAGTAAAAAAGGACTATAAATGAAAATATGAAAAGTGTAATAGGAACATGTGCATTTGATCTGTGATGAGATAAAGGGTGTCGAGAGAATATCTTGTCTTAGAGTTTTTGGGTGATATGACGCCATAGGCCAAACAAGTGTAGGGAAGAATTCTGATGTATCCTCTAACTTGTAACTGATTCCATGAATATGTCTGAAGATATCTTTTTACTGCCGAGTTTGTTGGGAGATTTGATGCTACTAGATGAAGTAGAGTAGAGAGGAATTACGATGTTTCCTCTAACCTGTAACTAATCCCTATAATGTTAAGGACAACCATGTCCTATAAAAGCCATTTTTTATGTGGTTCGTAGACTATTATGAACCCACTCGTTGTATAACCCACAATGTCAGGGGTGGAAACTAAACTGAATTGAACTGGTGTAGAAGCATTGGGTAGTATGTGAAACTCCAAATGATGCCTCCCTCTTTGGGGGTGCATGCAATGTCTCTAATAGGAGGAATGGCCCTAAAAAGAGGAAACTGCATAAACAAAATGTAGCTTTCAAGGGAAAGGGAATGAACTATGTAGAAACCAAGGCACATGCAAACAAGTGGCTAGAAAAACAAAATTAGTACAAACAAGAATTCATAAAAGAAGACAAGTGTACACTATGCAAACAACGTGTAAGCTGGAAAGCAATATAGTAATGTAAACATGCAAGAAGACAAAGTAGACTAGAAAAGTAGGTTGCAAACATGGGACACCATGCACAATGTCGCAAGAAACACAAGGGCATAATGGCCACATAAAAACAACTAGTGTGCACACCAATTAAAGGCAAAATCCCTTATACAAGAGAAAAAAATGACAAGCAATAGTAAAAAAATAGACAGACAACCATAGAAGTAAATAAGCCTACAAAACAAATGTTGCACATGAAGCATCTGTTAACATGTTAGAAATATCCATAAAGTAAAAAAGCGTGCATAAGTAGAGAATGAAAAGTGATAAGTACAAAATTTTACAATAGGAATTGGAAGAGACGAATGTGGATGCCCTCGGCAACTCTTGTAGGAGAGGTAGAAGGCACGCATATATGTTACGTGTAACATGTATTTTCAATCATAACTAGAAAAAAGGTGTAAACATGCATGTATGTATCGTATAGATAAATGGCATACAAGAGATCTAACTAACATGTGTAATAGGACAACCATATACAAGAAAATGTAAGAAAGAGTAAAAGTAACTAACAACTGGAACATGTTGTGGATGGGTGGAATGGAATTCAAGATGGATGATAGTAGTCACTTGCCTCCCAAGTGTATGGAGTTATATGTAATGAGGTTAATTCTATTTCCCTCTTCAGTAGTCAAGAATGAACCATAAAAGAGAGTGCGTGATCGAGAAATGTTCAAAATGTGTGTTGTGTCTAACGTGATGTGATGAATGTGTATGTGTAATGAAGAAATGTGACCTAGAGATGAAGTGTGTTTGACATTTAGAGCTAAAGCATATATCATGACAAGATGAGCATAGGAGTGATGATGTAGCCTAAAACGTATATCACTACTAGATGAATAGAGTGAGTGGTGATGTAGCATAAAGTGTGTACCACTACAAGATGAAGGAATAAATGACACTTTAGCCTATAATGCATGTCACTAACCCATTAATGTGGCATGCGAGAAGGTCAAATGATGAACTTGTAAGTATGATAAGGTGTATTTTATTTGTAAACCCTCAACATTCGAGTATGTACCGAGGAACTATACTGCATCATAGGGTAGTGATTGAAACATGTAGAAGAATATGTAGTATATACAATGATGATGATAGAATACCATATGATGTGTATAAATGTCATAACATCCTTTTCTATTTGTAAAATGTTATCCAAGATGTGTAGATTGTCCTAAATGTGAAGAAATTTAACTATGTGATATGCATGATTAAGTAGTATGCAATGTGAGACTTTATAGACTTAGGAGTGTGATGCATGTATGTTGAAGAGTAATACGATATATGATGTAGAGATGCGTAAATGTTGAAATTATATAGACTAAATATCTGAAGTCTCAAACCATGATTCAAGATGTGATTAATAGATTTCTAACAATGTGTAATACTTATTGTAGTAGCCATGTGGGGCTCATGTGTATTATTCCCTCAACATTTAAGTGTGAACCAAAGCACAAAAGTGTGTCATCCAGTAACAATCGAAAAGTATGTAGATGAATGTGCATATGCGAGGTGATTGTTGGCTGATAACATAAAGATGAGAGGTGTGTTGATGATAATGTGATGAGGGTAATGTGTTAGGTACTATAACTCCCAAGCATGTGAAATGAAGGACGTGAACATGTAATGTCATCTTAAAGATTATCGCTTTGAGGATTGTAGTTGATTGGATACACATTAGTTACATGATAAGTTATAATTTATGGTTGATCACATAATGAGCCATTGAGGCATAACTTATACATACCCATGACATATTCCTCATAAGTAAATGGAGGATCTAGAAAACCATGTGCATGTAAAAGAGTTAGATTATGTGCATAACCTAGAAAAGAGATATTACAAATGAAGATGTTTCCAAAATGCATAGGGAAATAGATATCAATATGATCATGATCCAATGTTCTCCCTATATAATTATGCCAAGACTCTTGTAATGTGAATTATACCATGCCACAAGAGCAAGGAGTGTCGTAAGGTCCTACACAACCGTAAGTTTCTGATCTAGAAACATAAAAAATTAAGTAGCAGTAATAGTGATGAAGCCATACTATATATGAGGATCATGAGTAGTAAGATAAAGATCCTTGAATGTGAAACAAAGTTTATCTGGAACATCATGTGAATATATAGTGACATCGCAAGTAGGATCTGGTAGTACCCAAATTACTAGGGTCTATATGCAATGTATTTTTAAAATACTTCAAAGAGTCCTTTTTAACGGTGCCACGAGTGTTGGTATCCAAATTTGTTCTCCCTAATAACATAGATTGGACAAGGAGTTTAGTGATAGATAGATCATAGTGTGTGTCATTTTGTATCTGGGGATGAGATCTAGCTAGCCCTTTGTCACTCGTATTTGTGGAGAGATGGATAGAACCTTTAAGAGGATTTTACATGTCCTCACTACTTTAGGTTATTCCTCTTTTATCAGGGCGAGAGGACCCTTAGTGTAACCTCTATTTGATAAAGGAGATGGAGATATCCTTTATTTGGAATTTTTTTATGAAGAAAACCTTGGGAAAATATAGTCAATACTCCATAATTTAACTCTCAAGAGTTGTCACTTCTAAACGATGGAGATACTTTCAACACAAGGCTAAGGTTACTGAATTCATTAAGAAATCTTGAGTGTTCTGCATATTTTAGTAAGTAGATTTTGTTCCTTGGTTGATATACAGGGAAAACAAGGGTAGTTTAGGGTGGATTCATGATTTTGGAATAACTTAGGTGTGAGATGAAGTAGGATAATGTTGATTATACCAAATATTCAAAGTGACTTCACAACAATCAATAACTTCGACAACAGAAAGCTTCTAAAGAGTTAAGACGCTCTTTCAAAAAAAAGATGTGCCTTAATGGAGGCCCAGATCAACACATTTTCACATAATATTTGAGACTCTAACACAAGGGATAGGATTGAAAGACTCAATTAAACACCAAAGTATTTGATCAATGACGCCTAAGGGACACCCAAAGACTTACATACAATCTTTATCAACAAATGACAATGAATTGATTTTAAAAATTTTTATCTCATCCAAGATGAAAGCTCTTCTTGAAATGAAATTGCAAATACAATTAAACTATCATAGGGAAGAGATCATGCGTGATTTCATAAAGATGTCATAATATTTTAACTTTCATAGGGAAGAGAAACTATTTTTAGACATTCTGAAACAAAGCATATACAAATTGCTAGAGATTGGACACAAATTAATTTCAAAATTGCTTAGATTCTATCAATAGGTGAAAGCTTCCAAATAAATCTTAGTTCTCATCAATGGCTATATATCTGCAACTAACTTGACATGATAAAAAATCTAACACATAAGAAAATAATGGGTTATCTCAGCTTCGTCTCTCAGGAAGATGACCTTCTCAAATTTTCTCTTACAAATTCAACCTCTGACCGTTTGTAATAGTATTCTCATTACATTTATAAATTATAATCACTCAATTTTCCCCCAAAAAATAAAGAATATTCGAGGGACCTTTGCTTGTTAACAATTTACTTTAGAAAGTTATGTTTAACAAATTCAGATCCAAAAGTTTCTAGGTGGACCAATTGTGAACTGATCACGTTTCTAGGGCCTTTGACTAATGACTAGGATGCCATGCCACAACTTTTTGGCAATCCTTCTAATCATTCTAATTCTTTTATGCGAGAAATACTATTTTTAATCATTTTTCAGAGAATTTTCACATATAGATATGATAGGTAATATTTTTCACTCTCGAGGCAACACCTTTTTCATCTTTTGTGCCTGCACTTTCATCACTTCATCCCTTTTCCCTCTCTTTCCTATGCAATTCTTCCCTGCATCCATTTCCTCTAGTAATTCCATTTTTGCGAGTGCCTAAGCAATTCACACTTCAAAATATTGACCTTCACAATCCTTGGACTCATAATTTAAGTTTCAAATCCATTCAATGGCACCTTACAGAAAGAGATGGCAAGAAATTTCATCAAAGAATGATAAAAATAGTGCGTATTCGCATCTCCAGGATTCTTGGAGCAAAAATGGAAGAAAAATAGGTGAAATGCATAGCAACCATTGAATCTACCCCTTTTCCACTTTATATCATAGCCATCCACCTGTTTCCTTGGCGCAACTAATAAGAAGAAGCACACCGGTAAGTCCCAAAAAAGCGTGAGCGTTCCAAGTACTCTAGGCCCATGAAAAATGCTTCTTGGCATTTGAAAAATCTCAGTGTAAAAAGGAGCCAGCGGAAGCCTCCACGTGTCTCTATGGCGCATTTTGAGATGGTCCCCAAAAGTAGAGACCCCAAACAAGTGCGGGCTCAACAGGTGTCTCAGTCCAATAGATTCTGTTAAAAAATTTGAAGTTTCAGTGGAAGTCACTATGTGCCTAAGGTCCGAGAAATTTTTCTTTAGTGGTTGAAAAGTCCAAGCAAAGGGAAGAGTGAACAGAAGCCTCCAAGTTTCCTTCGAGTGCTTCTTCAAAACAAAACTTAGGTGTTGGTCCCTCCACGTGTCCTCGGACTTTAGCAATTTTCTTGAAAAGTATAAGCATGGGAAGACCCAGTGGAAGCCTCCACGTGTCTTCATGGTGCAACTTTGAGATGGTGCCAAAGAGTCTAGTCCCTGAACAAGCGTGGGCTCACCACATGTCCCAGTCCTTAGAAAATTACTTTTAAAAGTTTAAGTACAAAGCGAAGCCGACAGAATCCTTCGCATGTCTCCCTGTCATAATTGTTAAGGTGGGGCCCTAAGGCGGATCCTCAAATGAGTGTTAGCCCTCAACGTGTCCATGGTCTGCCATAACTGTACCGGTTGTGTTTGTATCCAAATTCATTCTCCTTTTCAGGATGAGAAGCAACACATATTTGACAGGGAGCTTAGAGGCAGATATATAATAATGTGTTTTGTTTTATAGCCGGGTTGAGATCTAACTAACCCTTTGTTACTCGGATTTGTTGACAGATGGATAGCACCTTTAAGAAGATTTGACCTCTCCTCACTACTTTAGGTCGTGCCTCTTCGACCAAGGTTAGAGGACCCTTAATGTAACCTTTGTTTGATGAAGGAGATGGAGATATCCTTCCTTTGCAAAAATTTTATGAAAAGAACCTTGGGAAAATATGGTCAATGCTCCATAATTTAACTCTTAAGAGTTTTCACTTCTAAATGATGGAGATATTTTCAGCACAAGGCTAAGGTTCTTGAAGGCATGAGAAAATCATGATTGTTCTTCATATTTGTACAAGTAAATTTTGTTCCTTTGTTGATACACAGGGAAAACAGGGGTAGTTTATGGTGGATCAATGGTTTCTAAATGACTTTGGTGGGAGATGAAACCTGATGAAGTTGATTAATCTAGATCTTTAGAGGGAATTCAAAATAATGAACAACTTCAACAACAGAAAGATTTAGAACAGTTAAGACGTTCCTTCAACCAAAAGGTGTGCTTTAATGGAGGCCTAGATTAGAACGTTGTCACATAATCTTTGGGACTCTAACACAAAGGCTTGAATTTTAAGACTCAATTAAACACTAATGTTTCTAATTAATCACGCCTAAGGTGCACCCAAAAACTTATAGACAATCTTTATCAACAAATGACAGTAAATTAATTTTAATTTTTTTTATCTCATCCAAGATGAAGGATCTTCTTGAAATGAAATTGCAAATACCATTATACTGTCACAGGGACAAGATCCTATGTGATTTCACAAAAATTTTAGTGTAAGATTGCAATAGGAAGAAAAGAAACTATTTGCAGACATCTTGAAACAAAGTAAACAAAGAATTGCTCAAGATTAGACACAAATTAATTCCAAAATTACTTAGATTCATCAACAGCGGAAAGCTTCTAGAGAAATATTAGTGCTTTTCAATGGGTATACATCTGCAACCAGCTTGACATGACAAAAAATCTAACACAGAGGAAAATAACAGGTTATCTCAGGAAGACGGCTTTCTCAAAAAAATTCTCAAGAATTCAAAATTTGAACCTTTGCAAGAGTATTCTCATTATATGTATACATTTTTATCACTTCAATTTTCCCCCTAAAAGATAAGAATATTCTAGGGAAATTTTCTTGTTACTAGTTTGTTTCAGACAACGCCATTTAAAAAATTTAGATCCAAAATCTGCCAGCTGGACCAATTGCTAATTGATCACGTTTCTTGGGCCCTCAACTAATGACTAGGATTCCATGCCACAACTTTCTAGGAGTCCTTTTAATCATTTTTATTTTTTCATGTGAGAAATCCCATTTTTAATCATTTTTTAGAGCCTCTGCATAGCTGGACTTGATAGGTCATTTGTTTTTTCTCTCGAGGTAACAATTTTTTCACCTTTTGCACCTGCACTTTCATCATTTCATCCTTTTTCCCTCTTTTTCCTTTGCAATTTCTGCCATGCATCCATTTCCTCTAGTAATTCCCATTTCTTCGAGTGCCTGAGTAATTCACTCTTAAAAATATTGACCTTAACGATCCTTGGACTCACAATTTAATTTTCGAATCCATTCAATGGCACCTTACTGAAAGAGATGAAAAATAATTTCATCAAAGAACAATAAAAAACAATGCGTATTCACGTCTCAAGGAGTCTTAGAGCAAAAATGACAGAAAAATAGGTGAAATGCAAAGCAACCGTTGATCTTGCCCCTTTTCCACTTTATATCATAGTCATCCACATGTTTCCTTGGTATAACTACAAAGGAGAAGCACAGAGGCAAGTCCCAAACAAGCACAAGCCTTCCACGTACATTGGCGCCAAGAAAAACACCTCTTGGCCTTTGAAAACTCTGGGTGTAAAAAAGAGCCACCAGAATCCTCCACATGTCCCACTGGTGCATTTTGAGATGGTCCCCAAAAGACAAGAGCCCAAACAAGCGTGGGCTCAACACGTGTCTCAATCCGACAGAGTCTGTAAAAAGAATTGAATGTTCAGCGAAAGGCACTATGTGTCTAAGGTCCTTGACATTATTCTTTGGCCGTTGAAAATTCCAAGCAAAGGCCAGAGTGAGGAGAATCCTCCAAGTGTCCTCCTGGTGTTTCTTCAAACTAAAACTTAGGGGCCAGTCCCTAAAGATGCATAGTCCCTCCATGTGTCCCGAGCCATTTAGAAAGTTGATGAAAATTCTAAGGGAAGGCCCGTCGGAAGCTTCCAAGTGTCTTTATGGTGCAAATTCAAGATGGTGCCCAACAGTAGAGACTTGTAACAAGCATGGGATCACCGCATGTCCTAGGCCTTAGAAAATTTCTTTGAAAAGTTTAAGTCCCCAATGGAGCTGGTAGAAGCCTCCACATATATCCTCTTTACAATTTTTAAGGTGGACCCTGAGGAAGAACCTCAAATGAGTGTCAGCCATCCACATGGCCACGGCCCGCCAAAAATTGTACCTACTGCATGAAATTCGTTTCTAAGTCCGAGAAAAGCAATGGAGTCCTTCACGTGTCCTCTTGACGCAACTCAAAGGCCAAACCAAAAGGTGAATTTTCAAACGAGCACCATTCTTCAACATGGACAAGTTTTGGGTTGAAGTGTGCCTTAGAGTTTTTAAAGTGCCCTGCCAAGCTGCATCAAAAATAGGGCCACGTTTACATTGATGCAAAGATTTAAATTTGACAGGGAAAACTCACCTGTCAAATTGTAAAATGCAGGAAAGCCACCATTTGAGCTTGAAGATGAATTTTTATTCAAGGAAAGAGAATTTGGAAATGTTATAAGGTTTAAACATGATCCTTCGAACTACATCCAATCATATTTCCTTAGTTATTTGGGACAAAAATGAAAGGAACAACAATACGTGACTGAGGAAAATGGAAGAAAAGGAATAACCTAAATTTTACACCCAGTTTATAGACTCCTTTAGATGGACAGAGAGATGAAAAAAATAAATCTAGACGTTTAAGTGATCTTCGACCAAGGAAGGGACTGATCATGGCAAAAAAATGAAGGATAAAGTCTTCAAGCACCAACATGGGGATATAGAAAACATGACAGAGGCCCCAAACTGAGGAATTTCAATGAAAAACAGGGTGAGAATAAGTTGGGTACCAACAGGTTGTATGCAAAATTTGTCTAAGTCTGGGAAAAGTAGAGGAAACCTCCACGTGTCCCCCCAGTGCAACTCCAAGGCCAAACTAAAAGGTGAATATTAAAATGAGCGTCATTCCTCCATGTGGACAAGTTTTGGGTTGAAATGTGCCTTATATTTTTTAAAGTGCCCCGCTTAGCCACATCCAACCAAAAAGGGCCACCTTTCCACTAATGTTGAGATGCAAATTTGAGTGAAAAAAATACACCCATCAAACCGTAAAATGCAAGAAAATCACCATTTAAGCCTGGAAATGAATCTTTCTTTTTGTAAATGTTATAAGGCTCAAATATGATCCTTCAAGCTACATCCAATTAGGTTTCCACAAGTATTTGGGATATAAGTGACAGGGACAACAAAACGTGACTGTGGAAAACATAAGGAAAGGAAAAACCTGAGTTTTACACCCAAGTTATAGACTCTATCAGATGGATAGAAGAATGAAAAACAAATTCTGGACCTTTAAGTAATCCTCAACTAAGGAAGAGACTGATCATGGAAACCAAATGGAGGATAAAGTATTCAAGCACCAATACGGGGAGATAGAAAACATGACAGAGGCCAAAAACTAAGGGATTTCAATGAAAAATGGGAAGAAACTAATTTGAGCACCTACATCGGCTCTAACTCAGGGATGGGCACTCCCTATGACTGCCACAAGAACAAATAGCAGACCAAGTTCGAGAACCAGACCATTAGGCAACATAGTCAAATAAAAAGCTTGCAGAGTAGAACAATAATAACCAACTCCCCATAAGACAAACTGAGAAACCAACAAAACTAGGTCACCACGGACCAGAACAAACAAAAACACAGAAACAAAATGAAAAAAAATCACTATACACTATACAATGGAGTATACCTTGATTCTCAGATATTAATCAAGGAAATATTTCAAATGCCTTCCATTTAATAGGAAATTCAAGTAGTTCCCCATCTAAGTCTTTTAGGAAGAAGTTATTTTCACCAATTCTAATATCAATTGAATAAGGGACCATCAACAATGCATCAAATTTACCATGCTTTCCGTTATCTTCATGCATACTATCCCATAAAAGTACAAGATCCCCAATGCTGAAAGCTTTGGGAGTCACCTTTTTGTCAAATAACTTCTTCAACTTTTCTCTGAACTTCACATGCCATTGATGGGATGCCCTTTTTTCTTCATCCAACTCAATAATCTAATTAATTTGAGAATCATATGAACTAACTTCTTGGACTTCAATTTTTTGAACAAACAGGAATGAAGAAAATTACAAATGGAGGGGAAGTAAACCTTGAGTTTTGTGTACCAATTCAAATGGGATTTTACCAGTAGCTCTTTTGATAGTGATTCGGTCAGCCCAAGCAATAAAATTTAGTTTCTCACCCCACTTCCTTTTGTTCAGCTCCAAGGTTCTTTTAATGATCTTAAACAAGTTTTAATTGTTGGAATCAGCTTGTCCATTTCCTTGGGGATTGTATCTAGAAGCATATGTAAGATTTATTCCATACTCTTTGCACATTTCCACCAAAGGTTTGGCTCTGAAACTCATGGCATTATCAAAAATAATTTTATTTGGCACTCTAAATCTGCATATGATTTGATTTAGCATAAAGCTCATGATAATTTGGTATGTTTCCTTCTACATGGGGGTTGTTTCCACTCACTTATTGAAATAATCAGTGGCTACAAGAATCCATTTATGACTAGCACTGGAAGGATCAAAAATTTCCCCAATGAAATCCATTCCCCATTGTCTAAATGGGGCTTGAATTTAGATAGGTTACAAAGCAAGGGAGCCCGATGCTTTCATTATTCCAAAAAATCGATGGTAACTTTCAACTTTGGTAACCAATAGTGTTGTATCCTTGAAGAGAGTTAGCCACCAATAACCAACCCTCAACATTTTATTTGTTGTAACTCTTCCAACAAAATTTCCCCCACATAAACCTCAATGGAGATCAAAAATTATTTTGGGTGCCTCATTTTAAGTAATGCATCTCAAGAGTACTCCGTTGGGGTTCTCCCAAGCTAATCCAAAATCAGTAATGTCACACTTTTCAGAGGCTAACTTAAGATCTCTTTTTTTATTTTCACTTAAATATTCAGGGAAGCATAAATGTCTGAGATAAAATATTATTTCCTTGTACCATTTAGATCTTACCAACTTTTCAAAGAAATCCACCCTTTCTCCTTCTACATAATTCACCTTAATAGTTTTCAAGTTTCTCTCAGCCATAATCTTAGGTAGGCCCAAACCTCTTACCAAATTTTTTGTTTTGATATCCATGTCATACTCCTACAACTTGTTCACCCATCTACATATTTTTCATGTGACCTCCATCTCTAACAAGATGAAGGCTCTTTGTTAAATTAAATTACAAATACCATTAAACTGTCACAGGCATGAGATCCTATGTGATTTCACAAATATTTCAATTGGAACGAAAGAAACTATTTGCAGACATTTTGAAACAAAGTAGATACAAATTTCTAGAGATTGGACATAAATTAATTTTGAAATTTATTAGATTCATTAGTAGGGGAAAGCTTCCAGACAAATATTAGTACTCATAAGTGGCAGGGAAAACAACACATGACTGTGGAAAATGGAAGGAAATGAAAAAATTGAGTTTTACGCCCAAGTTACAGACTTTTTCCGATGGATAGAGGAATGAAAAACAAATTCTGGACCTTTAAGTGATCCTCGACCAAGAAAGGGACTGATCATGGAAACCAAATGGAGGAAAAAGTCTTCAAGCACCAATACGGGGAGATAGAAAACATGACAGAGGCCACAAACTGAGGAATTTCAATGAAAGACAGGAAGGGACTAATTTGAGCACCAACATCGGCTCTAACTCAAGGATGGGCACTCCCTGTGAGTTCCATAAGAACAAATAGTAGACCAAGTTTGAGAACGAGACCATTGGGCAACAAATTCAAATAAAAAGCTTGCAGAGTAGAACAATAATAGCCAACTCCCCATAAGACAGACCGAGAAACAAACAAAACTAGGTAACCAAGGACCAAAACGAACAAAAGCATAGAAGCAGAATGAAAACAAAGAACTATACATTATACAATGGAGTATACCTTCATTCTGAGAAATTAATCAAGGAAATGTTTCAAATGACTTCCATTAATAGGAAATTCAAGTAGTTCCCCATCTAAGTATCTTAGGAAGAAGGTATTTTCACCAATTCTACTATCAGTTGAATAAGGGCCCATCAAAAATGCATCAAATTGACCATGCTTTCCCTTATCTTCATGGCTGTTATCCCATAAAAGGACAATATCCCCAATGCTGAAAGCTCTGGGAGTCACCTTTTTATCAAATAAAATTTTCAACTTTTCTCTAAACTTCACATACCACTGATGGGATGCCCTTCTTTCTTCATCCAACTCAATAATCTAATTAATTTGAGAATCATATGGACTAACTTCTTAGACTTCATTTTTTTGAACAAACTGAAATAAATACTGTTGTAAAACGAGGGGAAGAAAACCTTGACTTCCGTATAAAAATTCAAATGGGATTTTACTATTAGCTCTTTTAACAATGATTCTGTCAGCCCAAACAGTAAACTTCAGTTGCTCACCCCACTTCCTTTTGTTTAGCTCCAAGGTTCTACTAATGATCTTCAACAAGTTTTTATTGTTGGACTTAGCTTGTCCATTTCCTTGGGGATTGTATCTAGAAGCATATGTCAGATTGATTCCATACTCTTTGCACATTTTCACCAAAGGTTTGGCTTTGAAACTCATGGCATTATTAGAAATAATTTTATCTGGTACTCCAAATCTGCATATGATTTGATTCAACATACATTTCATGATAATTTGGTATGTTTCCTTCTATATGGGGATTGTTTCCACCCACTTAGTGAAATAATCAGTGGCTACAAGAATCCATTTATGACTAGCACTGGAAGGATAAAAAATTTCCCTAATGAAATCCATTCCCTATTGTTTGAATGGGGCTTCAACTGAGACATGCTGCATAGGAAGGGAGCCTGAAGCTTTCGTTCTTCCAAAAAAATGTTGGCAACTTTCAAATTTCCTAACTAATAAAGTTGTATCCTTCAAGAGAGTTGTCCACCAATAACCAACCCTCAAGATTTTATTTTTCATAACTCTTCCAGAAAAATTTCCCCTACATAATCCTCGATGGAGATCAACAATTATTTTGGGAGCCTCATCTTAAGTAATGAATCTCAAGATCACTCCATCAGGGTTCTTCCAAGCTAACCGAAAATCAGTAATGACACACTTTTGAGAGGCTAACTTAAGAGATCTTTTCTTAGGTTTACTTAAATATTAAGGGCAACATAGATTTCTAAGATAAAATATTATATCCTTGTACCATTCAGAGCTTACCAACTTTTCAAGGAAATCCACCCTTTCTCCTTCTACTTCATTCACGTTAATAGTTTTCAACTTTCTCTCAGCCATAAGCTTAGCTAGGGCCAAACCTCTTACCAATTTTGTGGTTTGGATATCCTGTCACACTCTTGCAGCTTGTTCACCCATCTGCATCATTTGCTTGAGACTTCCATATCTGATAAGATGCCTTTCACCATGGTGTGGGGAAAATAAGCAAAAACTTTAGAACTCAAGATGTAGGGATTGAAAACCTTTGTTTCTTTCACCAATGAAAATGTTTCCTTCTCCATGATGGTGTACTTCAATTTAGCTCCCTGCAATGCCTTACTAAAAAAGGCATTTGGTCTCTTATCCCCTTCATCATCCTTCTACAACAAAACATATGCAATAATATTTTTTGAAGAAAAAGAGAACACTTGAAAAGGATTCTTGGAATTTGGGGCAGCCAAAACAGGGGCATGCTTCAGTGCTTCTTTTATCCCATTGAAAGCTTGAATGGAAAATTCTTCCCATTTGAAAAATTGGTCTTTCTTCAGCATGCTAGTAATGAGGATGGTCAACTCAACCATTTTAGACACAAATATTCTAATAAAGTTTATTTTTCCAAAGAAGGATTGAATTCCCTTCATAGTTCTTAGAATTGGAGCCTTGCTGATGCCTTCCACTCTCTTTGGATCTGTCATGACACCTTATTTTAATACAATGTGACCAAGTAAATTTTCCTTTTACACTCCAAAGTGGAACTGCTTGGGATTCAATGATATGCTATACTCCCTACACCTTATAAGCATTCTCTCCAAGTGTTGCAAGTGATCATTTCTATTTCTGGAAAACACAGTTACATCATCCTGATAAACAACAATGAAATCATTGATATAACCAGCAAATGCTACATCCATTTCTCTTTGGAAACTTGCTCCAGTATTCATTAAGCCAAAAGGCATCCTGACATAGAAATAAGTTCCCCAAGGAGTAGTAAAGGTAAGTTTTATTCTTTCTGACTCCTTCACAACAACTTGATTATAGCCAGAGAAACCATCTAGAGTAGATAACAATTTAGAACTAGTTACCAATTGTAGCATATTCTCCATGTTTGGCAGAGGGTAATTATCTTTCAGTGATGATTTATTCAGGTTCCTGAAGTCTACGCATAGCCTTATGTCACCATTATTTTTCCTAACAGGTACTAGGTTTACAACCTAAGAAGAGTACCTTGTGGGCTGAATGATCCCTCCATCCCTCAAATTCTTTGGTTCTTCTTGCATCTTCAAAGAAAGGAGCATATTGATGGGCCTCTGGTTTTACCTAAAAGGCTTGGCATTAGATTCAAGAGGAATCTCATGTTGGAAAAAATATTCCATGTACGCCTTAAACTAAGAGTAAGACCAAGCTAGGTAGTCTTGGTATTTCTTCAGCAGCTGAATATAGGATTGCCTCTCTTCCTTGTGAATATTTCTTCCTAACCTAATTTTACATGGATTTTCCTTTGAGCCCAGGTCATGCTCTTCCACATATCTTAAAACTGACATACTCCTTTTAATAATGCAATAAGCACTATCAAAGTTCGACTCAAGAGCCACCAAACCTCTGGGAATCTTGTTTGTCTTCAATTAGATGATTTCTTTAGGCCAAAGAAATTTTCCTTTCCTTCACCAACACACACCATTGGTTCCCAATCTATATTTTTGTTAGAAAAATCACCTTGGTTATGTAGAAACCATTTCACATGGGCATCATCATCAAACAATTGCCAATTTTTAAGGTTATCAGGGATAGATGGCCTTGTTAGTATTTCGACATCATATTCACAAAATAGAGACACTGTATAATTCCCAAATATAGATCCTAACACTGCTAACTTGTCTATAACAACATTAAACTTTCTATCATGGTGTAAAATATAAAAAGATTCAAACATTTCAATCAAATCCTAGACTTCATGCTTGTATTGCTTCATCCTATGATTTTTAGTAGCATACAGTTTCCTAATTTGTTTGACGATCAGTTTTGAATCCCCTTTGACAATGATATCCTTTATACCATATTTCCATGTAATTCGCAAGCCTAATAACATTGCTTCATATTTAGAAATGTTGTTAGTGTATTAAATGTTGATTTTGAAAGAAAATACAAACTCTTATGGGCCTGGAGAAATCAAAACAATTCCAGCACCATTTCCAAACTTGGAACAAGCTCCATCAAATAACAAGGTCCATGGAAAACCTACATGTTCAAGGCATTTACACTGATCAATCTTATCTGATTTACCATTGAAAAACCCAATAAAGTTATCATCATCTACATCAGCATACAACACTTCATAAGAAGCATTATTGGGATTTTCAATGAGGTGCAACATATTTTTCTCTCCATACAGATTTACAAGGATGCCTTTAATTGGAATGGCGGTAAAAGACATATCCATCTGAACACTTCCACCAACACTTATAGTCCACTTTCTTGATAACAACATGCCCCATTTGGTAGGGCAATCAACAATGACAACATCAAGTTTCAGGTTCTAACTCGGATATGCTACAAGCTATACCACCAAAGCCTTCACACACCCTACAATTAGGACCTTTCTAGAATCCATTGCAATACACTTACCATAAGCTGTTGTCACTTTGATGTTCAATTCATTCATGACTTCCAGAGGCATAACATTACATGATGCTCTAGAGTAAAACATACAATTGTGCAACAATATGTCTTTAATAATAAGTGTTGTAAAAAATGGATCAACATTTAACTGAGACTCAAGTAAATATGTCCCCAAGTAAACTTCAGGTGGTTCACCAATCTCCTCTAATATTGGTGGTTTTTTTTGTTCTGCAATGGTTGAAGGAGGAGTGTTTATATTATTTATATTTCTGCCTTATGTACTCCTATCTTCCTCTAATCCCAAATACTCAAAATCCCTTTTCTTGTGCTCAGGAATCCTAAACAATTCCACAATTGGGATAGAAATCTTGATCTAACTCAAGACTTGGGCAATGTCATAGGGAATGTACTTGGGTAAAGTAACATTTGGAGAAAGATTGACAAACTCATCAGATGGCACAAGGTTTTTAACATTTTGGGCATGGGTGGGCACACCAGTTCTACTTGAGAGAACATGGCCTTTACAAGATGCATCTTTCTTTGGAGCCGCTTTTGGGACATTGGTGAGAACTGGGCTCTTTGGTTTGGCTTGAAGCCCTGACCCTTTGACATCTTTACTTCTTGTGTTATACTCCTTTTCTTGGGCAATAAACACATTCATTAATAGTTTTTTATCCTCTCCTAATGGGATTCCTCCATCGTACTTATTAATCATTAGAGCTCTTAGGTACTAAAAATCATTACTAGGAAGTTCAAATGCTTGTACCATATATATTTATAAAGCATGAGAGGGAGGAATAAGAGGTACCCAGTTAATGCAGTCCCAAAAAGTTGTAGCAATTCTTGCACTTATTACCTCAGTTGAAGGTGCACCTTGCTGTGAGCTTGTAGAGTAGTCCACCATGTATGCATCATCATCAGTGTTATCATCATCATCAACTTATTCAACTTGCTGATCTATTTCACATGGAGGGTGGGGTAAGAAGCATTTGCCACACCAATCTATTTTATTTGTCTCATTAACAACAACTATGGCATTTAAATTATCAGGCACTATTCTATATTCCATATCTTGGGGTTGTCTATCTTGCATGGGTTGTTTACCTCTGTCATCAGACCTCTGATCATTTATATGATGATTTACAAGTCTATATTGTCCTTGTTACCTATGCTGACCCTGAGAACCTTGTCCAATTCCTTTCTCTACCCTGGCCAACTTGTAAGATTTTTCCTCAACAGCCCCAACCAAAGTCCTTACAACTTCCTCAAGATCCACAGCCTTAATTGATTGAGGCTTCTCAAGGTTGATCATTTTAACACCATCCAACTTAGGAGGTTTTCCAACTACTTTAATGTTGTTCTCAATTTATAGAGCCATGGTAAAGGTCTGCCTCAAAGTCCCAGGGTTCTTATCCCTCAAATAGTAAGCAACTTTCTTATCAAATGCATCTGAATACTTTATCAGACATGATTCATCACATGGCCTCAAATTAACAGGAAGTCTTCTCAATTTTTTGTTAAATCTAGTATTGAAATCATGCACTGATTCATTAGGATTATTTTTTATATTTTCAAACTCTGATAAAAAAACCTAGGGTCTGTTTTATCACCGTAATGCATCCTAAAAGCATTCTTCATCCCTATCTAGGAGTCAATGGAATTATCTAGCAGTGATTTATACCAGTCCCTTGCATCTTCTTCTAGAGTATGGATAAATAATTTAATGTATACATCCTCAAAATCTATTTTGAATTCCTCCATCATATTGAAAAAGAGTTTCAAGTGTTGATCACCAGTTATTGCATTATTTCCTTAAAACTTAGGCAATATGTTTCTTACATCTTGTGCCACAACATTTGGATAGCCAGCCATGCCTCTAAAAATGATGGGACAAAAGGTGTTAACAAAAAATAGAGGTCTAGGTGGAGGATGAGCCATATAATTTTGTGGAGGTGATCTTACGGGAGAAACATAATGATGAGGAGTGAAGGGTCTATATGGTACATCGATACAATTTTTAGAATGAATGTCCTCTAAAGGATATGTTTCTTGGAAAACTCTATTAGATTTTGAAAATACATGGATGGATTGAGAATCAAATGTTTCAAATATAGATAAAGGACTCTCTCCAAATGGAGAATTCAATTCAACAAAGAGACTACTTGATTCAGAAAAAATTGAGGAAGTACTACAATCTTCAATCACAAGCTGATTAGTTTCAGCAATGGAGATCTCTTTTCTTGATGCTTGATCTCCAACAACCTTCCAAATTATTCTTCCTTTTGAATTAGACTTTCCCAGCTCTTGAAACAACTATTTACTAGGGTCCTTGGTGAAGAAAGATCTTCTTCCTTCCAGTTTTATAGATATTAATGAAAAATCTTACTTGTATATGTTAAGACACTGGTATTTATAAAGAATTTAAACAACATGGACTCGCCACTAAGGATTTTCACCTTAGTATGTGAAAATGCACTATAAAAGACCTATCAAATGCTTATCAATACCAGATTCATGCAAAGTGTACAATATCTACTCTTCTTTTACCCAAATTTATCAACAATGATACAAATCTTAGTGTAATAACTGTATAGGCTGGAAACATTGCAATCATAACTCACAACTTTGAAAAATTATTACAGATCTGAATAGATAATGATGTTTCAATAATGTATCATCACACAATATGTGTAAGAAGTATTACCAAAATGGTGTCACTGTATAGGAAAAAATGTATTTAGAAACATAAAATACTCCTCGGAAAGATTCCCCTGGAAACAAATCTGTGGCTGCCATGAGTGTTAGTATCCAAATTTGTTCTCCCTTTCAAGATGAGAAACAACATAGATTAGACATAGAGCTTAGAGAAAAATAGATCATAGTGTGTGTCATTTTATAGCCAGGGATGAGATCTAACTATCCCTTTATTACTTAGATTTGTGGAGAGATGGATAACACCTTTAAGAGGATTTGACCTTTCCTCACTACTTTAGGTCATGCCTCTTCGACCAGGGTGAGAGGACCCTTAGTGTAACCTCTATTTGATGAAGGAGATGGAGATATCCTTCTTTTGGAGAAATTTTATGAAGAAAACATTGGGAAAATACAGTCAATACTCCATAATTTAACTCTTAAGAGTTGTCACTTCTAAACGATGGAGATACTTTCAACACAAGGCTAAGGTTATTGAAGACATTAAGAAATCCTTAGTGTTTTGCATATTTTAGTAAGTAGATTTTGTTCATTTCTTGATATACAGGGAAAACATGGGTACTTAAGGGTGGATTCATGACTTTTGAATAATTTTTGTGGGAGATGAATAAAGATAAAGTTGATTATACCAGATCTTTGAAGGGAATTCACAACAATGAACAACTTCAACAACAGAAAGCTTCAGAACAATTAAGACGTTCCTTCAACCAGAAGGTGTGCTTTAATGGAGGCCTAGATCAACACATTTTCACATAATAGTTGATACTATAACACAAAGGATTGAAATGAAATACTCAATTAAACACCAAAGTATTTGATCAATCGTGCCTAAGGTACACCCAAATACTTACGAAAAATATTTATCAACAAATGACAGTGAATTGACTTTAAATTTGTTTATCTCATCCAAGATGAAGGCTCTTCTTGAAATGAAATTACAAATACCATTAAACTATCATAGGGATGAGATCCTATGTGATTTCACAAAGATTTCAAAGTAAGATTGCAATAAGAATGAGTAAAACTACTTACAGCCATTCTGAAACAAAGAAAACACTAATTTTCCCATATTGATACAAATTAATTTGAAAATTGCTTAGATTCATCAGCAAGGGAAATATTCTAGAGAAATCTTAGTGCTCATCAATGGCTATACATCTGCAACCAACTTGACACATGATAGAAAATCTAACACAATAAGAAAGTAATAGTTTGTCTCAGCTTGGTCTCTCAAGATGACGAAAAAAATCTCAAATTTTCTCTTACGAATTCAACCTCCAACAATTTGCAAGAGTATTCTCATTGCATTTATACATTTTACTCACTCAATTTTCCCCCCAAAAAGAAATAATATTCGAGGGACCTTTGCTTGTTAACAATTTTCTTCAGAAAGTGACGTTTAACAAATTCAGATCCGAAAGCTGCCAGGTGGACCAATTGTGAACTGATCATGTTTCTTGGGTGCTTGACTAATGACTAGGATGCCATGCCACAATGTTTTGGAAATACTTCTAATCATTCTAAATCTATCATGTGATAAATCCCCTTTTTAATCAGTTTCTGGAGACTCTGCACAGCTGGATATGACAGGTAATATTTTTCACTCTCGAGGCAACACCTTTTTCATCTTTTACACCTGCACTTTCAACATTTCATCCCTTTTCCCTTTGTTCCCTCTATAATTCTACTCCGCATCCATTTCATCTTGTAATTCTTATTTTTACCAATGCCTAAGCAATTCCCACTTCAAAATATCAACCTTAACAATCCTTGGACTCATAATTTAAGATTGAAATCCATTCAATGGAACCTTACAAATAGAGAAGACAAGAAGAATTTCATCAAAGAACATGATGAAAAATAGTGCGTATTCACGTCTCTAGGAGTCTTGGAGCAAAAAAGGTAGAAAAATAGATGAAATACACAGTACAACCATTGATTCTTCCCCTTTTCCACTTTATATCATAGGCTGTCCATGTGTTTCCTTGGTGCAATTACAAAGGAGAAGCACAAAGGCAAAGTCCCAAACAAGTGCAAACCTTCCACGTACCATGGGCCCAAGAAAAACATTTTTTGGCCTTTGAAAAGTCTCAATGTAAAAAGCAGCTATCGGAAAAGCCTCCACATGTCTCAATGGTCACATTTTGAGATGGCTCCCCAAAAGTCAGAGACCCCAAAAAAGCACAGGCTCAACACATGTTTCAGGTTTGGAAGAGTTTGTTAAAAAAATTTAAAGTTTCACCAGAAGACACCATGTGTCTAAGTGTGCAAGACATTTTTCTTTGGCTGTTGAAAAGTCCAAACAAATGGCAGAGTGAGCAGAAGCCTCCAAGTTTCCTCTTGGTGCTTCTTCACAATAAATCTTAGGGGATGGTGCCCAAACAAGCGTGGTCCCTCCACGTGTCCCAAGCCTTTAGAAAATTTGTTTGAAAATTCTAAGTATGGGATCACCCAGTGGAAGCCTCCATGTGTCTTCATGGTGCAACTTCGAGATGGTGCCCAAGAGCATAGAACTTGAACAAGCATGGGCTCACCACGTGTCATAGACCTTAAAAAATTACTTTGAAAAGTTTAATTACAAATCAGATCTGGTGGAAGCCTTCACATGTCTCCCTATTGAAATTGTTAAGGTGGGACCCCGAGGCAGATCCTCAAATGAGCGCCAGTCCTCCATGTGTCCATGGTTTTCCAAAACAATACCAGATGCATGAAATTTTTTTCTAAGTCTAGGAAAAGGAGCGGAAACCTTCATGTGTCCCCCTAGCGTAACTCCAAGGCCAAACAAAAAGGTGAATTTTTAAATGAGCATCGTTCCTCCACATGGATAAGTTTTTGGTTGAAGCGAGCCTTAGATATTTTAAAGTTCCCCGCTAAGCCACATCTAACCAAAAAGGACCACGTTTCCACTAATGCTGAGATATAAATTTGACTGGGAAAAATACATCCGTCAAACCGTAAAACACAGGAAAAACACCATTTGAGCTAGGAAATGAATATTTGTTTTTGGAAATGTTATAAGGCTCAAATATGATCCTTCGAGCTACATCAAATCATGTTTACATAGGTATTTGGGATAAAAATGACAACGAAAACAAAATGTGACTATGGAAAACGGAAGGAAAGGAAAAACCGAAGTTTTACGCACAAGTTACAAACTCTTTCAGATGAAAAAAGGAACAAAAAACAAATTCTAGACCTTTAAGTGACCCTCGACCAAGGAAGGGACCGATCATGGTAACCAAATGGAGGATAGAGTCTTTAAGAACCAATACGGGGAAATAGAAAAAATGACAGAGGCCACAAACTAAGAAATTTCAATGAGAAATGGGGTGAGACTAATTTGAGCACCAACAGGATCAAATGGAATATGTTCCCAATATGAAATATTCATGAAGAGTGTGCAAGTATATGGGGGACATGGTAGAGTGAGTGTTACATGTGAAGGTGTAGGTGATAGAGAAATTTTTTCATAGACTGGATAGGCCCCTAATAAGGCATAATAGAAGTATTAGGAGTTGGTGGCATAGAAAAAACCACATCTATCACACAAAATGATTAATTAAAATGTGGATTTTATGAAGTTAATATAATAAGTACAATAGTTAATGAGGTCTAAAATAAAGAAAGAAAAGGACCGAATAAAATAAATAAATGAAAATGTTAAATCCCAATTAACAAGTGGGGTTGGAAGGAACTTAGCTGATTTGATGAGCTTTCTAGACTCTGTCGCGGAGATGGATGGAGAAACACAAGGAAATGACTATGCCAAAGTCTCCAAAATTACAAATCTGGGCAATATGAGTGGAGTGGGGTGCCTGTGAGCACCATAGTCGGAGATATGGGTGCCCTAGTCTATGGAAAAGCTCTATAAACCTCCTCTGCAGTGTCTCTATGTGATCACCTATGTTTTATTCCTCCTACACTAGCTTCATTGTACTATGCAATATGTCGTTAGAAATCAGAAATGACGATGAGACCTTCAAAACCCCAAGAAGGGAATCAAACCACCTAAAAAATAAGGATGCATATAAATGGGTTGAAATGTCCTCAGCGGCCACAATGGTGGAATTAATAACCAAGCACTACATTGCATCTCATACCTGATTTAGTTTTGTGTGTGTGTGTGCGCGAGCTAATCATGCCCTATGTGCTCTTGTTTCAGTCGCACTTTGTGAAAGTAGCAAGAAATAATTATGTGTACAAAAATGTAATAGAATGGTGGATGGAATAAAATAAACTTCACTCCTATGACGTGTGATGTAGATGAACCATCCTTATCCCTTATGATGGAGCTAGATGGATGCAAATGAAATGTAGATGGATGCAACCTTAGATGATGATATTAGTGCTTAGTGCTTGGTCCCTCATTATGGTCTTATAACTTTGTATTTATATGGTTCTTTTGATCTAATTTTGTAATTAACTCCGAAGAGGGAGACCACCCAAAATATAGAATGCTCAAATAGATAGAAATTGCCCAAAAGATGGAGATAAAGTGGAAAAAGGATCAGGGCACCCATACTGGGACTAGGGTGCCCCAGTACTTGCCCGAGTGCCCCAGTCAAGGCTAAAATGGCATAAAGTGACAAAAATTAACTGGGCATGTATGTAAGGGAGATCAGTAGTGTAAATAGAAAGTAAAGTAAAATGGGCAATAAATGATAGTTAATTAGTACTTTCTTCACTCAAAAACAATATAAATAGTAGTATGACAATGGGACTAAATAATACCCAAGTTGATTTAGTGTCTACAGAAGAAAGACCTCCAAAAATGAATTTTAATCATTATTTGAATCCATTAAGATTCCATTTTTAATGTAAGCAGAGGCCAATCCCAGAGGAAACGTATTTTCCAAATTAGGATAAGAAGAAACCAACCCATCGACCCCCACATCATGATGGATAAGAGGAGTCCCGACAGATAGATGAGATATTTATTTACATTCATATTTCAGTAATTCATTCTTTTAGAAGTGTCAGCTACTCAAACAAGAATATAAATAGATCAAAACAACTTTAATAGTGTTATTTTCTAATTTTGTTTAGGGCCAGTAATTGAATAAAACTTAAATAAATCTAGTTCGAATTTTATATAATGTTTCTTTAATAAACCCAATCTCTTCAATTGATGAGGTTATCCTTCCTATTTATTGCAAAATATAAACCTTAAAACCAAAATTCTCAAATTTTAATTTTATTCTTACATCCTCATTCTAGTTACTTGTAGTTTCATTATATTATTTTGATTTACTATGGCTTATATGGCCCGTCTTGTGCCTTTAATTTTATATGACACTTTTGAAAAAAAACTCTTCAAAAATCCTACTGATTGTTGTTCTCATTAACGTTCATTAAATGAAAAAATATATAAAATAAAAATAAATATTAAAATAAATTTAATAAATTTATTGAAGACTAAAAAAATAGATTAAAACATCCTTTAAAAATTAGGTGAATGTATTTTTTGAACGATATATGAAAGACAATAGAAATTTTGAAAGTGGGTTTTCAATTATTTACAATTGAATATTTCCTTTAATAAAAAAACTTTTGTAGCCTCAGCAATCATGGCATTCCACCAATATAATGTTCTTTTTAAAATACTCATAAAAGAATAGTTTTTTTTTGGATATCTTGTAATCTAACATTTCATTTCTTTGTGAGGGTTTTTTCCATACAATTCATGCGTACTGTGTGTGCTTCCATATTTAACATATATGTTTATGGATAAAAAAACAATAACATGACTAACATTATACATCTTCTATTATATCTTGATGAAAATCATGACCTCTACAAATGATATTATTTCTGTGTTTTTCAATTATGGAATAATCAAAACATTTACTAGTAAAAATATACCATATGTTACAATTAATGTTATCAAGAGATTAGAATTTCATTGAAACTAGCAAATTTTATAGTTGTAAGTGTAATAACAATGTTTTACAACTTGTAAAAGATAGAATTGAATAAAATCCAAAATATCCCCTAATAAACTAATCTACATGTTTCCTTGTGTCCCCCTACAAGTGTAATATAACTACATTTATTTATTTTAATTTTGGTCCAATAGTGTATACAAATTTATCTGACTCCAAGTCATTTCCTTATATTTTTTGACAGAACAAGTAATCGTCACAATAGTAGATATAATAAATATGTATTCTGCATGATAGTCATGGTATAGTGTGATGTGGTAGCAATCCTAAGATGACTCCTATTTTCTTAATAAAATTTGAAATAATTTTTGTCAAATAATATTTGAATGACATGGATCTAGGACATTTAGAGATTTTGTAATTGAGGAAAACACACTTTTGAACTTCCTCTGAATTCTTCATACCTGTATGGGGGATTGTGTTGTTTCATTATGTAGATTTAAAATACCCTTGAGATCTTTTCGAATTTGTAATTCACAATAGTGTCTCTTGATGATAAAGTTATTTTTCTTAAGTGAATTAGAATTTTATAAATTATTTTTGAGGCTAGGCGTACCATCAAGGAGAACATATATAGCATAAGAAGAGGCCCATAAAAGATATTCAATTTTCAAAAAGAGTTATTGTAAAGTTAGAAATAGGAACTTACAAATAAGTCGAGACCATAATAGACCCTAATACCATATTATAGAATCATTTAACATTATAATTTATTGTAAGTTGTAGTATAAGAAAAAGAAAAACTTTTCATTTCTAAATAGTAAGTTTCAAAATGTATGTGCTTACAATTATATACAACCAACTTCTTTAAAAATATATAATGTGTAACCTTGTGATGCAATGAGAGGTCCTTTTCTTGAAGCTTAATGGAATGACTTACCTTCTAATTATTCACTTTTTGGAGAAATTTTTACCAATAAATTTATTAGTATATTAATTTTTTTGTTTTGTATTGATTTAAATGATTTCCAAAATAATAATACATATATCTTTTGGTAAAAAATATTATTTTGTAATATTGGTATAATGTTTATTGTTAATTCTTTTTTTAGTAATATTTACAGATTTGGAAGAAAATTAAAATGGCCTACAGGTTTTATGACTTTCTATAAATTATTTTATATTTTCAAATTAATAAAATATAATCTTTAAAAATATATTTTTATATTAATTTACATATATAAAAATATCTATAGGGGATTATCATAAGTGTGTTATAAAATATTGTAGTTATCTTTAATTTCTTAATCAATTATTTAAAGTTCTTTCAAATGAAAACATATGCAAAATTATGAAAGATTTTTTTTGTCAAAAACTATATCTCATATCATTTCAATGGTGTAAAGAGCAAAATAGAACAATTTGCATAAAATTATAAAATACTCAAAAGGAATTTAACTAGAATGCAAATATACTTATGAAGTTCTAAATTGGATTAAACTATAATTTCACTAAATTTTGACATATGCACATATTACCAAATTAGTAGTATTAGACGAAACTAAATTAGGATAACATGACATGGGTATAACACGTGTGGTATAATGAGATATAAAATTGAAATAATTGATGAGGCCAAATTTGATTGGAATTCTAGATGACATGCACGCAAGGAGAGTTACTAAAAGAGAATAAGTACTTCAACCATAGGGGATTTACAAAATTTCTAATAATGGATATAGAGAAAAAACCTTACCTTTTTTTGGGAGAGAAATTGAAAATGGTAAATGTCCAAAGATAAATATATGTGGTGTAATGGGAATGTTTAATGTAATTATAAGTTTATAAACTTATATAATATTTTATTTTTGGAAGACCTCAATTATATAGGTATCAGCATCTCTGCTCATTATAAATTGGAGATTACATATAGTTTATTTATACTTAATGAGTAAGTGTAAATCTACATTCAAACCATTCTTTTCGCTAAGCAATTACGAATAGGAGGCATCCAATCCATCAAATTCACCTAGGGAACGATCCTGACGCTATCCGCTTGAATCTCTATGTCGGGTATCTCTAGGCGTTGTACTCAGCAAGACTTGATCCTTGATGGGCTCATTCCAAGTCATTCAACTTCACCATTAAACCAACAGCCCTTTGATTTTTTGTGTAATTTTAATTTATCATATCAGAAAAATGTGTACGTGTTTCTCTAACATATCTTTTAAGGAGCCTTAACATATGTAAAGTTATTTGCACTTCGTACCATTTCTAGTAGTCATAGTTAAGAATAGTGGAGTTTAGAAATCAATAGACCTTTTAAACGATTATTTTTAGTTTTAATTTTTTATTAAAAAAAATCTTTTTCTTAATATTTTCTTAAATGGTTCAAATATTTATGTATTGATGTTTTGATTTCATTCATAAGAAAAATCACCGAAATTTTATTGTGTATTCTATAATTGTTTGTTTAGAGGGAAAAAATAAACTAGGAAGTAATTTTTAGAAAATATAACTTTGAAGAAAACGTTTCAATGAATATGACAAATGAGGGAGTAGTAAAATTATTTATATATTTCATAGGACCGTGGATATTAACGAGATCAAAGAAACACCAAATACTAGTTGTAGTAATTCATAAATGATGCAATTTTTTAGTATGCACTGCATGAACTTACCCTCAACAAAAATATTTTTAACATGAGTACAAATCATTGTATTAAATTTCCGAGTTACTATATAATGCTTAATGTTTTCTATATAGAATGTATACATTTCTTAGAGTAGCTAAATGATAAATTGTGTAAATTGTATATATATCCATATGACACATAATTAAAAATAGGATTTTACTTGTGCAAAAACCCAACCTCAAATTTTTGAATAAAAGAAAATGATAGAACAAAACAACTAAGATCATTCAGCTAAAAGAGGAAACAACAACATTTTTCTCTAGTGTAGACATATATTAACCTAATTGTGATAAACATGCATTGTTTTTTATATAGAGGTAACATATTTTAATCTTACATGAGGAAGGGTATATATGCATTACATTTGAATAATTGTAAACTCTTTATACCATACTAAGAGTATAACATATGACAATATGCTATATGCCACTTGTAGACTAAAATAATGGTTGCCTTCATCATGTCATTACTTTTCATTCATTTTGATATATCTCATTAGTCTACCGAATATAAATAAATAAACATTACATTTAGGAGGAAGAGAAATAATTAATGAAATATAGCATGTATCAATAAAAATTAATTTGCATTTTTTTTTATAATGGAAATAGAAGCTTAAGACAGGAAAATGGGAGGCTCGCCAAATGGGAGGGATAAAAATGTATTTCGATGGAGAATTTAAAGGTAATACAAGTATATATGGATATGGGTGCATCTTTTAAAATTATGAAATCCAAGAAATTTTAATTCTATCCCATGACTATGGGATTTTGTCAACTAATGAGACTAAGGGGATGCATCTTCTAAAATGTCTATAGGAGGATAGGAATGAGAAATCATAAAATATTTGGGTAGAATGAGACTCTAATGTGATTATAAAATTAATGAAGTTTGGAAGAGAAAGATAAGGGAATCTAGATTCGATCAACCAAAGTTTGACTGATCTAGAACCTTCATTTTCTAGTATCATCTTCTCCTATATCAAGCATGATGGGAAACATGTAGTAAAATTTCTTGCAAACATAGGAGTTGATATTATGAGGAATAAAGGTGTATCCCACATTATTTGGAAGGATGATCTTTCTAATGAGGTATTAAAACTAGTGATGTAGGATGCCATGAAGTGCTACATGTAGAAATAATTTGGATTCTGTTGAAACAGAGGGGAAATTAATATTTTCTTATGTTTCAATGCAATTTCATAATATAAATGGAACATATGTACCTGGAGGTCTCTCTAGGTGTGAGAATCATGCATAAGATGATACAAGTCAATGTGGAAGAGTTATTTTGGCACTTAAGTTAGCAAATTTTGTATTTAAGGGTTGTGTAACTACCTTTTTGATTACACAATACTAATGAAGAGCAGCAAGATGAGAGGAAGGAAGGATATTGGAGAGTGGCCGCGTTGGAAGAGGATGTGTGTTTTCATGGAAGATGATGGAGGGGAGTCCTTTATGGATTGGATGGGGGAAAATTAAGGATATTGATATGAGAGAATGTTTGGTGAGGGTGTATTCTAATATAGATGATGAAATGAATGATGTGGAGGAATAAATTTGCAGGAACTTTAGGAATTTTATGCTTGATCACAAGCAATCTTTGAGATGCTATAATGTGTTTGAAATTAAGTAGGATTTTAGATGTCCAAATATCTTCTCTAACGCTTCAGGGGAAGTCCTTCTTCATCAAGAGAACTTAGAGTTGGAGGAAATATTGATGTGCATACTATTTCACTTATAGGCTCTAGTGAAGGTTCCTATAGTGGTTTCAAAGTGATAATAACCTCTACCTAAGATATAGGTTTTCCATCTCAATTCAGAAGAAAATATTGAAATCCCTCGTTGATTTGTGTCTTCCATGTAGACTGTTCAATTGAATTATGATTTAGATGTAGTGATCATGTTTGAGGTCAAAATAGATAAAGTAAAAGGGAAGAAGGTGGATAATTAAACATGACCACATGGGTAATGTTTACTAAATATCTATATTAGAATGTAGCCACTAATTGAAAATTTTGATAGTATGGATATTTATGGTTTTTTTCTTGGATGTGATTATAAGGTATGTAATGATAGGTAGGGATGAAGCAAATTCTCTTTGTTCTCTCCCCATCCTATGCATACTAAGTTTATTTCCAATGAGAGCCTAGATGAATGTTGATATTTAATGTTGGTTCCTAATGTATTATTTTTCAGGTTAGGGATGTCTTCGTAGGTAGTATAAGTAAAAAAATTCAAAAAAAGTATGAAAATACAAATAATGTAGATAAAATCATGCAATTCAATAACTAAAATACCATGAACTATATTATTATAGGTTTGTGACATATAAATGTCCGTAAATACCTTCAAATGTAATTTTATTTGTATATACTACATGCTAAAAAATTAGGTAATATTACAAAAATAATAAGATATGCTTGGTTAATATGTATATTGACCTCCATAACTAGTTTTAATTAAATCCGCTTCAGTGGGGTTAGTGTAGTGTAGAAATGATGTATAATTTAGAATTTAATAGTTTAAAACACTAGCACAATGAATGGAAAAATATTAATTATGTGCAAGAGTAGGAATTTTGTGAGTATAAAATTTTAAAAATGATTTTTTTTCAAGATAAGGTAAAAAGGATTTTGTTTTGAAGGGACACATAAACCCTTTACATAAAAGGAATCTAGGCTAAAGGAAAACAAAAATGAAACAAGTGTTATTTTGAAGGGATCATTAACCCTTTACAACTGAAAAATAGATGCCAAAGAACAACAAGGAATAAAGTAAAGCATGGTCCTAGACAAAAAAAAACCAACAGATACTCCAACCAAACACCAAGGCTAGGAAAGAACAAAAATGAAAAATATAAATCCAAGAATAAGGTCAAACACATGACCATCCTTGAGGATAGCTATAAAACCCTACTAGAAAAACCTAACTAGAGATGAGGGGTGGATTACCCATGACGCAACCATCCATGGGATCTTAAGTTCATCTTAAGAGGAGCAGTGACAGTTTTTCCTTTCTTCTATCTGTTTAAAAATTTTGAACCCTCACTCTTATAAGGATTTTTGTTTACATCAAAATGGATTGGAAGAAAGACCTATAAGATCACATTTTTCCCAACATATGTGTCCTTCTTCAAGATTCTAATTTTAATGATACCAGAGGCCAATCTAGAAGCAAGCACATTTTCCATAGTAGGCTGAGAAAAATAGGACCCATCGATCCCCACTACTTGAGGGGAAACAAGATTCCTAACCGATAGCTATGTCTCACCTTCTTCATTTTCTGAATCCTTCAAGGAATAATCAAGATCACTTCCGACAACCAACATACTAGGTTGAACATCCTTCCACCAAGAAACTTTCCCATTCACCTTTTGTTTCACACTCTTACAGTCTAAAACTAAGTTACCCAAGCCAAATAATTTCCTACATCTAAAGGGTAACCCTTCATTTTTGAATGGTTGGGACCAAATATGATCCATAACCCTAAGTTTCATCAAATCCGGTAGATCAAACAATATAGCCAGATCTACAAAAGTACGTGCACAAGTAGTGTGGTTATTCTAGTTAGTTTTAGTATCAATATCCAAACATTTACCCAAGGCATTTCCAAGTGAAACCAAGATCTCTTTACCTAAAAATTGTAGTTGAAGGGGAGGAAAATTGACACATATGGGCTTGACATGGATGGTTTTAGTGATTGCATTGAAGGAAGGAAACCATAGTTTCACTAGCAGAAGATGATTCTAAAGTTCCCAAAATATAGAAAAGATATAATCTCTATCTGCAATCAAATAAAAAATGATAATAAAAAGCCTCTATAATAGGGATAAATATCTAGTCTACCTTCCATGATAGGTCGTTGTTGTGAAGAAATCTAGGAATATAGCAGTGGGAGTTACATCCATAGTCCATTAAACTTGCAAATCAGGCCTTTTCTAGTGAGTTTTTATTCATCTTTAATCACCTACAACCCAAAGGTAATCGATAGAGAGATAATAGCAATCTTTAGGGGTTTAGCACAAGACATCCCTACAACACGACCCGAAAAGAGATATTCACATTTATAACAGCTTCAACCCTCTCAACATGGACAAGGGAAAGGGTAGCATGGCGAAAAAGGGAACTTCCACATCCCATATCACCTATTTTTTAATAACCTCCATTGAATGAGCTAGATCTAAGGGGGAACTGAGACAGAAGACAGCCACAACAAAGGCCATTGCTAGCAAATTAACCATGAGAGGAAGCTAAAGGTATACCATTGGAAACACTTTGTATGAAGGGTAGGATAACACTATCTTGACAAAGCTAACTAGGATGAACATGGGAGGAGTAAGGGCCCCTATCATAAATAAATCTGAGGCATCCTCCGTCGCCACTTGCATTAGCATGCTCCCTACTAGTGAGGAAAAAACCATCCTCTCCAACTATGATCGATGGCCCAAACAGGACACCATGCTCCAAATCAAAACCCTCGATAGAGCCATGCTCCCCATCACCATCAGTTTTAGTGCTAGGGTTTGCTACAATTTTTTGTGGATGAATATATGGATAAAAAAATGAATTTTTTTAGTATTGTATAGTAAAAAATTTGTATTAAAGATTAAATATTGTAAAAGGTGAAGATAGAAATTTTGAAAAATAATGTTTTAATAGGAGGTAAATTAAATATACTTTTAAATGTAAAAAATGTATTTTATTTGTAATTATTTTAATATTGAGTGGAATAAACTGAATTTATTGATTTGAAAAGGTAAAGTGGAATCTTTTCAATGTTAATATTTTTTAGGAATTAATTACTCATATTATAGATTAATTTAAAATAATTATTTGAAAGTGCATGATCGACTTTGTTGATTATTAAATGTAAACAATTTTTTATTGTAAATAATGTCAGCACTTAAATGACGTTTGAATGAATTTGTAGAGTTATGTATTCATTGAAAAATAATATTTGTGTAGAATTCAATGTGCCAAAGGACTAACAAATGAATGCAAAATGTAAGAATAAGTGTAACAATTTCTAGAATACATAACAGAAACAATTAAAATTTGTACTTTATGGTATCTAAACAAATTGTTACAAACGTAACGATCATTTATAAAAAAAAATTAAAAATATGAAAAAAAAAATTAAGACATGGAAAAAAAATTAAAAATTAAAAATATAAATTTATTAATTACATTTTACAATGTGTATAATAATGAGTTTAATTAATCAAACATATTAATTTTAAATGGTGTTGAAAATTCCTTTTAAAAATCATGTTTTTATATTGGTAAAACTTCATTTTAAAAAGTTGATTAGAAAATGCCATATTTTATTTGTTGATTACAGGGTATGAACAAATCTCAAACGAAAATATGGTAATCAATGTTTGGCTATTGATCCAAATACTACATATTATGAGTACACTACATATGTTATATGATTTTTCCCCTCAGGTAAAATTGGACAAACATGACCTCACAGAGATAAAATGGAAGGATTGATTTGGCCATGGGAGCTTGCATTGGGAAGTCAAGGTTTGAATCAGTAGGAGAATGTCACAAAATGATCACAGGGGGCTTGAGCTCAGATTAGTAATGACTCATTGAGCCAAAGGCATGAGGATTCAACAATGTAAAAATTGGCTAAGCTATGGAGGAGAACTTGAAAATAGACTCACCGAAGTCGGGGGGTCATGTCGGCAAAAAAAGGAAGGAACAAAGGCTTAACCTTAAGCCGAGAAAGAAATTCTAAAAACACAAAGGCCCGAAGTCTGAAATTTTTAGACTTCGGGGATTGAGTGAGTTAGAGATCTCACCATACAAAATGAAAAAAAAATGAGCCAAATTCCAAAACATAGAATGCTCGAATTCTGAAAGGGCTCGAAGGTTTTTTGCAATCAACTCCCCTTTCGGGGTCAATGACCTAAGAAATTCGGAGCTCAACGTTGGAAAATTCCAAAACCCAAAGTCTAAAATTTGGACTTCAGGCTTTTGAGATTTCAGAGGTTTCATGTGCTAGGCGTATAAACAAAACATCGAAACCCAAACCCTCGAAACCCCAAAACCTTAACCACCGTAAAATAAAAAGGTACGAAACCCGAAGTTTGAAATTTAGAATTTGTAGTTTCAAGATTTTGGAACATTAAATCCCTAGTGCACACAAATCATAGCTTGAATCCTGAAACCTGAATTCTGAATTTCAGATTTCAAGGTTTCAGAATTTTTGAGGTTTCATTAGCTAAGAAACGTGAACAATGACAATGATTTTCAAAATCAAAAGACCTAAAGTTTTGAATCTTGAAAGTCTGAAATTTTGCATTTTGGAGGTTGCAATGTAGGGTGAGAGTCTAGAAAGATAGATCAACCACTCGAATTTATCACAGTATGGCACCCTCATCTTCATATGGCCATAACTTTTGACTAGGATCTAAGATTTGTAAAAAGTTAGACATTTTTTAAAAAAATTAGTGTCCTCTACGCAAAAGCAATAATATGCCATTTTAGAGGAATATTTTAGATTTATCAATTACCAAAATGATCAGGCATGGGATTCCTTTCTTCCACAACAAGAAATGTATAATGGAGTATGGGCTTGAAAGACTTTCCCATCACTCCCATAAGGACAATGATGGATTTTCAAGGAGACTGGAGTGCATTTTAGGATTTTCTTCCATCTCTCTCCTCATTTTCTTCCTCTATAAAATTTAAAGGGTTTGCATTTAAAAAGGATTGTTGGTCACCTTTCTTCTCCATGCACCCCATTCTTCTTGGGGCTCCAAGCCTTCCTTTAAATCTCTGTAATGTATTCATGTCTTTTCCTACTACAATAATATACTATGCAAATTTCATGGAGTAACAAAAGTTGTGTTTGTGATTCCATTGTCAATGCTTAGATTGTTTTCATTATTTATCCTTGCCTCTTATTGTGCTTGTAGGATTTGTGTGTACTCTCATGTCTATTGCAGGTTTAGTGGTTGTGTTCCTCAGAGATGGTGAGGGTTTGCATTTCGGGTTTGTGTTGCAGTTTTCCAGCCTCCCCTCAATGCATTATTTCAACTTAGGTTTGTGTTGCGTCTATCTAACCTCCCTAGGATTCACCCTTTATCCATTTTGTAGGTTTGGGAAGAGTGATTAACACTCCTTTCTTGGTGTATTACTGCTCTTAGTGTAGGTTTTTATTCCTTGTATCTTTCTCCATGTCCTCTTAGAAGTATTAGATTAGGATTAGTCAATAGTTTTCTTGGATTAGGAGTAGTTAGTGACAGGTGTGTTAGGAGAAGGAAGCGGCCTTTTTTGTAGAGCTATCCCATTTCACAATGTCCCACACTTAGGATAGATCCATGTTATGTAATCACGTTGAGTGCCCCATCTCAAACCAGTAAATTCAGGTGGTTCTATGATTTTTCCATAGCAACATATGCCCAAATATTGGATGATATGGACAATTTTGTAGATTATCTAGCCACTATAGAGCTCAAAGTTAAGGATAGACTTTGGACACAAAATATGGAATACAAAGGGTTTCCATTCAAGAGTCAAACTTTTTTTTATCTTGGTCATTTAGCTTCTTATTGTCATTTGGGAAGAAAACATGTTAAAAGTAGAAGCTCTTGGGGGAAAAATTCAAATCTTAGCCAACTCATTGTGAATGACCCATCAGATTGTGATTCAGATTCTGAGTTTAATAAATATGTTTATTTAGAGTCTAAGAATGAGGAAGAGCTTCCTCCTATTAAAAAGGATCCAGTGCAACAATATCTCTAGAGATCTTGGGATTTTGTGGATTTGAAAAAGGGAACACGTTCCCATCCTCTTCCTTCATGGACGACCCAAAATTCTAAGGAGAATATTAAAGTTATGATTCCAATCCATAATAATAAAAATGATTATGAATTAGAGATGGATTTAGATAATGAAGATGGTGTTGATATTTCGAGTACGATGGTTTTCGGGGCCACAAAAACTCATGTTACTATATTAGATGAGGCCATTGTTCCTCTTGCATCTTGTTTACATGAGAATTCAAAAAATTTGGAAATTATCATCTTGATTCATTCTAAAGAAAATGTTAATCCTAATGTTGTCTTAAGTTGGATTACTATGGGGAATAAGAATAAAATGAAAAATGTTAACCATCCCCTCAAAATGTAGTTGAGATCCCATGGGTTTGAGCCTAGGGATAAGATAGTTTAAGATTTATTTGAGTTTGTTTGTATCTCCTTTCACTGCTGGTAAATGATGCTCTTGATCCTCATTACATTGTATTTTCTCCTTTTTAAGAGGGTTTTTTATTGTCCCCCAAAACCAAATAATTAACTAATCTAAACGTAATAATAATGAAAATGAAAATATTAAAATTGAAAAGGATTGGATGGTTGTGATTTGAAAAAATAAAAGGAATAATACTCCCCTGAATATGAACTTAAGATCCCATGGGAAGGGGTCTTAGGGAAGTTTTATTTGTGTGTTTTGATCTTTTGTGTTGTTTGTTTGGTTGTGTTGTTGGTTTGTATATGCTGTATTTTTTGTTTCTTTGTGTCACTTGTAGAGGATGCATCATTTACACTTCATTGCTACATAGTTGTCTCCATTTATTGTATGGGGTATGTTCCCTTAACCCTCCTTTACCTATAATAAAAAAATATGGTAAATAATGAACTATATTGACTAATCTTTACGTTTGAGTTAAAAAATTAGTTAAAATTGTGTGATTGAAGTTAATCAATATACATATTTTTAGGAGATAGTTTTGACTCTATTATGGTTATTTACATGGTGATAGTGAACCTCACACAATTCCAAACCCTGTTAGAGATTTTTCATTCACATCCTTTGGAAATTAACCCACCCTTTTCATGTGGTATCCCACTTATACAATGGCCTCTCCACCATCTGTAGTATAGATTGTTTCTATCAGTGGTGATGGTGGCTTCAAAGTGTACAAGGAAGTTTGTCACAAAATTTTATGAAGATGGAAATAATCTAAATCCCATGTTATTTTTATAGATATAAAGTTTATTTATCCCATGGTTAATAATTACAGTAACAATTGTTTGATTTTATTTTTTTTTAGAAATATTCCATTGCAATCCTTCCTTCAAGTATTAAGTAAGAACCACTAAGAGTTTAGTGGTATCCAAGTAAATAGTATTCGTAACCTCACTAAGGTATTTTACCTGTTTTCTTTGTAGAAACATTCTCATGTCCAAGATTTGTTTTCATGCACTGCATGTTTGCATCAAGGTAAAACCCTAATTATGCTTTCATGTTTGACACCTAACTTTAACCATTCTAGTCAGGTATCACCTAGGATACATGAATGGTTATAGTTTACTTGTCTTCCCATGCATCTTATGTCTTTTCTGAGCAAGGTAGTCTGCACAATTGGTTTCAGACAGGGGGAGTATATGGTAGAGGATGGTACCGGAATATCCCCAATGGGTAGTATACTTGTTACCGATGTGGTGAAGAAGAGCATAAATATTTTGAGTGTCTACACTATCCTACATAGGATAGATGAAAAATGGAACAACTGGTAGTAAACCTGGTTGAAGATGAAAAAGAAGAGGTAATAGAGGTTCTTGCATACTTAGATAAAAGCATCATGATAACGAGTATGATGATCATCCCAAGGAATGATAAAGAACAAGATGATTCTGGTGGTGATTCTTGGTAGTGGAAAAATAAATTATTTAAACAACATCCATCTCTAGAGAGAAGATATTTAAAATTAGCATTGATGGTGGTAGTTTTGAGAATATTGTCTCAACTATGATGGTTGATAAACTCAATATTAAATGTGAGAAGAAACAATATCCCTATCTTATTTTGTGGTTAAATATAGGAAATTAGGTAACCATATATAAAATATACTTAATAAAGTTTCCTATTGGGAATACTTACAAGGATGAGGTGTGGTGTGGTGTTATCCCAATAGATATATGTTATATATTTTTAGAGACACCTTATCAATATGATAGACAAGTTACACATGATGGAGGGAAGAATACTAATAGATTTTGGAAATATGGTGTAAAGGTGGCCTTATTATGCTTAATGGAAGAAGAGTAGAGTGAAGGCTTGTTGGATACAGAGGATTTTGTTACAAAAATGGAAATAGTGGGTTATTTTTATGAATTAATTGTAAATAAAATTCTAATAGAGGCCTTTGATATACCCAATGTGGCGAGAGAGGTACTAAAAGAATACACAAATTTCAAAATAGAGCGGCAATAAGATGGGTTAGATCTGAAGAGGGATACACAAAACCATATTGACTTGACCCCAGGATCGACTCTTATGAGATAGTTACCCTGTAGGATGAGCCCAACAAAAATTGAGGATTTTAACATGAAATTCAAACATCCGATATAGAAAGCATTAGTGAGAGAAAGTAGGATTCTATGTGCAACTGCAACACTCTTGAATCGAACCAAAAAGGGTGGATACTAGACAATGTTTGTGGACAATAGAGACATAAATAAAATTACAATGAATTATTGGTTACCAATTCGAATATTGGAATATATGATGGATGTTCTAGTAGGATCCCGATATTTTAGTAAGATTGACCTTTGGAGTAGCTACTACCAAATTTGAATCTATGAAAGGTATGAATTGAACTTGGATTTGAAAAAAAAGAATAATTTTAGGAATGGATGGTCATGTCATTCATCTTATTTAATGCACCTCGTACATTCATGAGGCTAATGAACAAAGTAGAATGCAAATATAATGGTAAGTTTCTAGTTTTATATTTTGGTGATATTTGGATATTCAGCAGGATAGTGGGAGAACACTTGTTGGATTATAAATTTGTGTTAGAACTATTACAAAAAGGGATTTTATACAAAAAATTAAATATGTGTAGATTTCTTCATAAAATTATATTTGGGGGGGGGGGGTTATCTAAGAGGATGGAGTGACAATCGAGGAGGAAAAAGTGAGGGTAATTTTATAATGCCCTATTCAAAGTATATGTTTGTAGTTTTCATTTCTTAGAAACTATTTATAGGAAGTCCATCAAGAAATTCAGTAGCATTGTTGCACCCTTCTTAAACTATTGTAGTCTAATCTGATGCTATAGAAGTAGAAAATAAATAAATAAATGTAATGTTGAAAGTACCTGAGAAATTTAAGAAATGAAATATGACACCATAATTTTAAAAGAGAGTTAGAAAGGCCTTAGCTGATTCGGCGAGGTTACGAGACTATGGTACAGTGGAGACCAGATGGACATGAGGAAGAAACATATGCAAAGGATGTCAAAAAGGTGTAGATCTAGAGAGTATGGTAAGACTGGGGTGTGTGGAGAAGGATATGGGTGCCTAAAGTACACTCGTCTAAGATCTGGGTGCCATTGTCTACGGTAATGAATAAGAAACCTCCTTTAAGGAGTCATTGAATGATTGAATTTGCTCTTCCTATCACGTGAATGTCACTAAAAATTTTTAGATGTTACTATAAAACAAATAGGGAAGAAATACTTATAAAACCACAAGAAAAAGCCTCAAAACCCTAAAAAATAAAGATGCATATCAAGGGGTCAGACTGTCCTTAGCAGCCACAATGTTGGCCTTAATAACTAAGTGCTACAGTACATCTCAAACCCAATGTAGTTCTTGGATTGTGTTTGATAATCTTTCTTTAGGTGCTCTTGTTCCATTCGTACTTTTTGAGTAGTGAATAATAAATAGATGTAGAATGTAAATAGATGGAGCATTAAATAGAATAAACCCTCCTTTAATGAAGTGTGATGCAGATGAACCATCCATTGTCACTTGTGATGGAGCTAAATAGATGTAATGGAGTAATAGAATCCTTTAAATGAAGAAACCTTAGGAAAGATACTAGTTCTTAGTTCTTGGTCCCTCATTATGGTCTCATAATCTATATTTATATGGTTCTCTTGTTATAATTTCATAATTGAACCTGAAAAGGATGAATACCAAAAACATAGAGATCTCAAATGGCTAGAAAATGCCCAAAAGGTGAGAGTAAATTACAAAGGGGATGAGGGCACCTGGGGCTCCCCAATCCTAGCTAGGTACCCCAGTCAAAAATTTGTAAAAAATGTATGAAAATACGGACTGGGAAAGTGCGGGTAAAATATGGAAAGTAACAAAAGAAAGAAAAGTAAAATGGCCATAGACAAGGGTTAATTAGTACTCTTTTTCACTCAAGTACCATATGAATAGTAGTATAATACTGAGACTAAATAATTACCGTACATGAACGATTTAGTCTCTACATTTTCCATCGCATTGTTTTGGTGACAGGAAGGCTCAATAACATAATGTAGATAGATATGTGTACCTCATATCCATGTAGAGTGATGCAGAAAATACACCGAGGGACTAGACGAACCGTGGAGTGACTAAAAGGTTAAGCCTAGAGACTAAAGATGCAAAAAGAGTAAAAAAATAATGAGAGTGAACTCAGGGTAGAAGTGCATGTGTAAATTCCAATGTGTGTGATGTACCTACATGTTATTATGATGTGTGTGTGCGCCAACTAGTGATATAGTTGTTTTTGTTGACTGCTTGATTCCCATACAGACGGACCTATAAAGGTGAATATGATGAAGTAGTGAAATATGCATGTTTATATGTAAAACATGTGTCAAAAGACATACATATATATGTTAAAAGTATGTAATGAAAGTACAAAAATGAAAAAGGAACCTGTGCATCTAATATGTGATGAGAGAAAGGATTTATAAAGGATCTTGTAAATGTCGGTAAAGTGTGAGATTTTTAGATGATCTCACATCACTTGAAAGAGAAGTATATAGAGAAATATTTTTTATTCTCCAACCTGTAAATACGTTCTGAGAATGTGAAGAGATCTTTGTATTACCTGGTTTTATGGGAAATCTGACGCCACTCATCGAAGAAGTGTAGGGAGTAAATTACGATGTTCCTCCAACCTATAACTCTTCCCCAGAATGTTAAGGACAATCTTCCCTGTAAAATATGTAGTGTGTGGAGTTATGTAGAGTGTTCTAAACGCACTTGTTGCATAACCCACTGTGGTATGGATGAAAAACTTAAAATATTGAACTGTACTAGTATTTTTACATGTAGTGTGTATAAACCACAATGATTTTCCCCCTCTTTGGGGGCACATGCGATGTCATGAATAGGAGGATGTGGCCCCAAAAGAGGAAAAACTGTAGAAACATTACCCTACAAGGGGTATGTTGTTAGTAGAAACCAAGGCACATATTAAAAATTGGCTAGAGACAAGTGTTAGTATGAACAAACATCCATTGTATAAAACAAGTGTAAGCTAAGAAAACCATGTGTGAGCTACGATGTAAGTAAACATGAAATAAAGCAATCATTGACTGAAAAAAGTAGGTTATAATCATGGGACATGTTATATTTTTTAATTTCACCCTTGTTGAGAGATGACAACATGGGTGTTAATCATTCCTTATCTTTCACTTCCATAGATATAATGACGTGAGTCTCCTGTATCAAGGTTGGTTCCTTATTGATGTATCCTAAAATAATTTTGTTTTGGGTATTTTAGGGTAAAAAAATTGTTCTAAATGAATTGAAATAGGGTGACACAACATCTTAATTGAGGGATTTAAATGAGTACACGCACAATGAACTTAAGAAAAAATTGTAGATGGATGAACCAATGGGTTTTCATCTTGATCCTAAGGAAAACACTTGTGTGTTGAGGGAATAAATCACGACAACACAATAGATAACATGCCCACTAAGAATGTATAGAAAAACCCAAATTTGCAACAAGGTAGGATAATTAAATAAGGGAATTAACATTCACAATAGAAGATAAAGAGATACACACTAGTACAAATAATTGGAAATGTAATAATTGGTTCTCATTTAAAGGAAAAACTAGCAAAAATTTATTCAGCACTCCTATATCAGAAAAATTTCTCCTCTCTACCATGTTAGTGCACAAAATATATAGCAAAAATATTCACCCTACCCCTCCTAAAAATTGACTTCAGTCTATACTAACCAATGCATGTTAATTTTAGCCTTTATCATGAATAAATAAAGGAATAAAATTAACCATGCAATTTACAATGAGGCATTAATAGCCTTAGTTACAAAAATACACTTAGTCAAAGTGTAGTTGACTTCTCTATTTGTAATACAATAAATAACTTGGGGGAATAAAATTAGCTAATAATATGTTTTTCTTATTGTTTAAGCATTCTCCAATGTGCATGAAATTTTGTCTTCTTGTTGTTCATTAAATAATCATACTTAATATTTGATGTGGCACTTGCATATTCACCCACTGGTAAGGATATTTTGGATTTATCTTTGTTTTGTCCATTTTTGGAGGCATGTAAAAATACATTTTGTATAAAATAATTCTTTTATTTTCAATAACTAGAAAAATAACTTGACCTGTAATGTGGGGACCAACTGTAGGCATGTGCAATAAAATAATACCTTTATTTTGTAAAAAATAAGGTAATTACTACATTATCATCATGCATGCCTCTGATGTTGACAATTTGCACATGTATTATCTATTTTTTTTACCTTCCTAACACATACATACTTGGGAAAATGTGTTGATGCTAAAATTATGGCAATGATTTAACTTTTTGTGGCATATTCCATCATGGCCACCATTGATTGAATAATGACCATATTATTTTATTAATCATTGCATAACATAGTGTTCAACAACCTTTTATTTATCATTAATACCTTGGGCTATGGTTGAGCATAATTATTCAGGTTTAATTTTATCATTGACATGTGACAGAGTTCTAAGACCTTAAACAAAGGTCAATGCAAAGAATTATTGGTATGGGAGTTGGTCCCCTTTCATGATGATTATTCCCTTCTTTTAATTAGCGATGGTATTGATTGAAGTTAATTGTACCCTAGTTAGGGTTCCTCCACTCGACTACCATGTTGGTAATTTTTAAACTATGGTTGAGTTATGTAAGTGTGGTTATGTTTGCAATAGAAGTTACAAAGGATATTGTCTGTCGATTCAGGTACTTGTGTGATCTGAGACATTGATTCTTAACTAATTTTAACTAGGGTTGCATTGTACTTTGGTTATTTTATTTCAATTGTTTATCCCTGTAACCCTTAACCCTTTTTCATTGATCTCTATACTTTGATGATATGGGTTGCATTCTTATTCTATGTCATTTGATCCTCTAGTGGGAGAATCTGAGCTGTCAATTTATTAACCCTGGTGTTTGTATATGAGTGGAATTTTTTTATATTTGAACATTGATAACCATCCTTTTGATCTATAACCATTGTTTATCAACTCACAGTGTGATGGTTTTACTGTGTTCAAGTTATGATATAAATAATGCACATAGATATTTGTACTTTGATGATCTAGAACCGTTGATCTATTAACTTTGGTCCATAGGGTAGTTGATAGTGGTTAGCATCCTTCATCTGTCATTTTTGTACTATGAGATATTATCTGTTGATTCTTAACTCCTATTGACTTAGGTTGAGTGAAAAGGATCATCAAACTTATCATATGTCATTTTTTTCTTCTCCCGAGTGGTGAAGCCCTGTCAAATTTTTCTTCCCTAGCGCCATTTTTGTTATTTTGAAGCTCGAATCCATACATTTCTAGTCTCTTCATTTCTCTGATGAGGTTAGATATGTGGTAAATCTATTTCCTCACTCTTATTTTGAGCTTCTTGGAGGTGTATGGAGACCATTTTTTGTTTCCTTTCCACCTCAAAACTGAAAATGTCGAATGACCTCTGGCAAGGTTTTTGCATGAATGTTTTTTGAGGTGAGTTTTAACACTCTTTATTCATCTAAACATTCTTCCATCTTAAACTATAATTCTCATTTTTCTTGTTTCTTTCCTTGATTTAATACTAAAACCTACCTGTAATTTATGATTTTTGTGGTTATTGGAAATATTGAGTTCAAACTCATTATAAGTCTTCAACTTGCTCTGCATTTGATAATATTTCGAGGGTTTTGAAAGCATGATTCAAAATACTGCTAAGTTTAAGTTCATCTTCTGAGTTCTTTGGAAAAATGAAAATATATCTTCAAATCATGGAATGTAGAATATTTTCTTGATTTGTATTCGATTTGACTTTGGTTCTTTTGTGCCTTGAGTTATTTTGAAATTCATTTCTTTAATTCTCTACATTTATATGCAACATTCCTCTATTGTCCATTAATGGGTTTCATTTTTTTTCTTCCTTGAGGGATTTTGAACTTTATTTTAAGCCTTCTGAACTTTTCTTCATGATTTGGTAGCCATTAACGATCCTTCTAAGCTATTTTTTGAGCTTGACTCTAATATATTTTGACATTTTGTTGAAACCTGTGAAGTATCTTGAAAAAGAGGCCCTAAACTAATAATAAGCTTGAATTTTCAAATATTTTGGAAAATTGTAGAAATTTCATGGTTGTGGAGATTTAAAAGATCTCATCCTTTTGAATCTATGAATTTTTTTTAGAAAAAAAGGGTCTAAAAATTCTCCTCATTGGTGTATTTATATACTTTGAGTTACTTTGTATTTTTTTGCTCATTGATGGGGAAATATGCACATATTTTTGTATTCTACCTTTGTAATCAGTTACAACTATTACAAATGATCATCATAAATACGTTTCTCCTTAAATTACTTGTATATGAGTGGTACGAATGAAACCTCAGTTTAGTCTGCAACTTTGAAAACCTTTTATTGATGTATTATTTTCTTGACACCTTAAATTTTTGTGGTGTTTAATAGATCTCCATTTAGTGACTACAATTTAAAATTTTAAAATTGTACTTGTTATGATCTATGAGGTAACCTCTTACAAAATAATGTAGTCTATTCTTCCCTTTGAATATGCAATTTTGTACTTCTCCTTTCATATGCTTTGTAAGAATGTTTGCACAACTTGACCTTCAATTCATAAACATTACATGCTAAATGGATTTGATTCATTTCCTTAAATGTTTAATTTACTTTGGTCTTTCCCCTTTATTTCTCATCCTCTTGAAGGTAAACAATTATTTTTGTACATTTTTCATCTGAATCTTTGTTCCTTGGCATCTTGTTATGCACCTAAAATTCTACATGTGTGAGCTCTAGCTTTTCGTTTATTTTTTCTTTGTAAAGTAGAAACTTTAATGTAGCTTGGAATTATGCTTTCATGGATGTAATATTTGAGCCTAGAACTTGAAAATATTGTATTAAATTTGAAATATTTTGAGTGCTATTAAATATATATTGGGTACATGTTTTGAAGATAGTATATGATTGCAGTCATCTTTTTTGCATTATATAGATAAGCATAGTTTAACTTCATTTATTGGAATAGATTAAATATTTATCTTGGATCAATGCATTTTGAAATTCCTTTTGAGTCTAGAGTTTTTCCTTTCATCATCATGGATTTATACCTTGTGAAACATTACTAGTTGATCACTTTGCATAATACCATGATTGAGGTGATAGAAGTTTCGAACTCTACACTATTTAAATTTAAGTTGATTACATTGATACATCTTTATTGTAACTTAGATTCTTGATTCAAGTCCTTCAATGTGTGATGTTCTTAAATTTTTATAGTAACCTTGTAAAATAGTTGTTGTCTTCATAACATTGTAACTTGATGGTTTATTTCTCTCATAGAGTTGAGTCACGTCATGCTATTAGCTCCATTCTGATTTGATTATCTTGTATGTATTGGTTAACTTTAAACTCTTTTTGCTTCTATTAAAATTGAATTTGTTTCATTCTTGGCATATGTATTAAAATGGATTGAAGAATTGTTTGTTTGGTCCCTTTATTTTGCATAATTATGTCAAGAAGTATAGTCTAAAAATTAGCATACAATGATATCATTAATTGTACTTTTCTGTTTGAAACATTAATTCTATACTTGTATGTATTTTTTGGATTTGAAAAGATATATCTTTTTTTCTTAATCCTTCTATCTGAGATGGAACTATGACAGTAATTGTCCATTTATGGAATGTATTCATTACTTTGATTATATGTTCATAAAGTATAGCACAATGATTGCTTTCTGCTATGATATATTCAATACTTATTTTCTTGCAAAATTGTTTCTATTTTCATGAATGCAATAGTAAAAAAATTAGTTTCCTTCTTACCTATATCTACACATTTAAAGAAAAGAGTTAAAAAATAATAGGATTTTTTTCCTCTCTTGTGTTCCATAGTAATTTTATTTTCTTTCTATTTCCTTTTCTGTCATGATTCTGGGAATCATATGTGTTACTAGAAGATACTGCTTTGATTTTCTAATCTACTTTTCTATTACTTTATTGTACCTTATGATTTTGATATTAAAGGATTCATTTACATGAAGCTAGATAACACATGAGTAAAAATTAAATCCTGAGCTCTTAATTGATGTCTTTTTATTTCTTTTAGGTACAGTACAGCTATTGGATGCAAAAGATAAAGATGAAGGAGCTGGAACTGAAATGACAAAGAATGAAAGAAAACAAAAGACAATGATGGGTTTCTTCTATACTCTTTTTATTTTATTTTCATGTACATGTACCATTTATTTCAATAATCGTAAGTTACATCCCATGGTTTGTGTGGGAAACATTGAATTTCCTTAATGGATAAATGATATTATTTCTTGAATTGAGTTGTGTACTTCCTTTTACTTTCAACTCTCATTATGTGCAATGATGGTACAATGAATTAAAAAACTCAATACATTTTTAATAACACTTAATCATAGAAAATGATCAAAGTAACAATACATGTAACTTAATAATGAACAGTTGTAATGTAAAGAACAACTATGTTTTATGTTTGGGTGTCTAACTCCTCAAGTCTACATCTATCTCTATCTTCCTCAAGGTTGTACTTTAGTTCTTCAGAGATTTTGTGCATCTTTGATGAAGGTGAACATGAGATAACAACATATGTGAGGTGTTGCATTCTACAACAACACACATAGCTACATTTTTCCTTGTTGATTCACTTAACTGAAAACACAATTAAACTGTATATTTTCCCTAGTTAGGTTCTTTCATCAATTCCTTACATCGAAGATAAAGTTTCGAGTTTCCCATTTTTGCGCAAGTGCAAAAATTGTCAACAATTCTAGTGATTCTGCGGAGAAAGTTTCCTCGCTAGCTTGTATGACCATTTCCTTTCTCTAGTCCATTGGGAATGGAGTCAAAGCATGTAACCAAAATTTTCCCTTTTCTGAAAAATTGACCATTCTACAAAACAAACTGAATATGGGAAAGGATTTGGTAAACCAAATCACCTGCATGAATGCACACATTGAAATTGAAAGTGTTGAAATGTGCATGAACTATACTTATAGAAAGGAAAGTCCTAATCTAACTAGACACTATAGGATTTTCAATAATAGTGTTTAAGAAACATACCATTCATAGGAATGAGAAGTTCCTCTCCATTCAGCCTTGAAAGTTGAAATGCATTGTGCTCCTTATAAGCTGAAATCGTATAAGTACCACTCCAGGTTATATCAAACTTTGTGTGGTTTCCTGGCTTTACACGATCAACATTGAATTTCAACAAAATGTCTCCTTCATTGAAGACTCTAAACTTGGCCCTTTTATCAAACATTATCTTGATCTGTCTCTGATTCTTTTCTATGTTCATATAAGCTTGATCTCTTTGCTCTTTTAGCTCCATTAATTATACATAAAAAACTTGCATAGGTTGATTCTCAAGTAATTCCATTTGATGTAGTAAATCTAATGCTATAAACTTGACTGAAATAGGCATTCATGCCTCACGTCCATAAATAAGATGATACAGTGAATTGCCAACTAATTTGTTAGGAGACACTCTATTATCCCAAAGTGTTGAATTCAACATCATATAACAAGCTCTTTGGTTGTCTTTGAGTATTCTTCTTATGATGTTTAGCAGGTTTTTGTTAGTACTTTCAACAAATATGTTACCTTTTGGGTAATAATTAGATGAAGTAATCAGATGAATACCATGCTTGACAGCTCAATTTGTTATCTTTGTACGAAGAAATGGTAAGGCATTATCTGAAATGATAGTATCTAGAACACCAAATCCTCAAACTATACCTTCATAAAATTATAAGATTGAAGTCTCATTAGCTTATTTCAAAGCTACTAATTCAGTCAAGTGTGTGAAATAATATGTGGTAGTTAGGTCCACTTGTGTCCTTTCGATGAAGGTGGATTTAACTTTCCAAGGAAATCAAGACCCCGCTGTATGAATGACTGATCCAATGAAATAGGCTAAAAGGGTAATGAAACTAATCTCTCTTTTCCAAAAAAGAATGCACACTTCTTACATTTTTTAATCCATTCAAAAAAGTCCTTGAATATGTTGGGCCAACAGTAACCAGCTTACATGCTCTTAAGAGTTGTAGTACATGTTGAAAAGTGACCTCTTATAGGTCCTTCATGAAACTAAAATAATAATTGGTGCACTCTATCATAATCAATACAACATAGAAAAACTCCATTGATATCTTTTTTAAACAACACACTATCAATAAAAGTATACTGTATGGCTTGTAATCTAAAATACCTTCATTTTTTCTTTTCCACACCTTCTGAATAAGCACCATGATGTAAGTAATTGATCATGGAACCTCTAGATTGAGTTATTGTTATAGATTTTCATACTGTAATAAAATATTAGGTTGCTGATATGAAACTGTAGTATGTTGTGATGGATATAATGAGGCTGAAGCTTGTTGTTTTTCAATATCAGCAATCAAATGTTCACATAATATTTTTCCTCAAAATATTTTTGCAACACAGATGTCAACATCATATTCCATAACCTTTGTAATCTAATTTTCTCACTTTTCTTTTAGTTCCTTATTTAAAAGGAATGCTTTAACACTTGGATGAGAGACTAAAACATGAATATTTTTGTTGAAAAGCATGTAATTTAATTTCTTTAGTCCTCTAACTACAGCAAGTAACTATTTTTATAAAAAATGTTCCTTTTCTTGTATTCATGTAAAGTCTGTCGAAAGAAAGTAATGGGTTGTTCTATATTATCATCATTAACTTGAGTTAATATAGATGTAATAGTTTCATCTCATGCAAGTGCATACATCATGAAATATTTATTAGGAAGAACGAAGGGTTCAAAACAAAAATGTCCAACCCTTACGAAAAATTCCCCTCCTTATAATATATAGGAAGAATTAGAGAAGGAGATAGAGTCAATCCGAATTCTTGTTTCAACCACCCCAAAATTGTGTTGAATTATCATGCAAAAATGATGGGTTCCACTACAAAAACCCATGCCTCCATGTGTTGTTCCTTTTTGGGAAAGAAAGGAAGCCCATACTTTGTTATGGTGGTAGGTGAGAAGCCTGATAACCTCAAAAATGACAGATTATATTTTTCAATTTTCAATAACTTAATCTCACTAATTTAAAGTTATCTAGTCGTATTTGAGTAGAAAATGTCAAGATATTTCCAAAAAGTCCTCTCTTGCTCAAATATGAACTCCCAGTATAAATTTATTTCAATGTAGGTCGAGGTTCATTCTTATGATTTTTTATTTCCTTTTAGTGTCTTGGGAACGCAACGTGCTGATACCTAGCACCATTTGCAAACATGCTATTTTGTTCCATTTATGTTTTGGCTAAGTCCCTTCTGTTTAGGAGCAACTATGTTAGACCCTAGACATGTGGAGGGCCTAAGCTCATTTGAGGACCCCGAATTTGTCACACCTTTGAAGTTACGATCATGAGGCATGTGGAGGCTTCTGCTGAATCATAGAATTTTCAACGGCTAGTGCAACTTTCTCGGGCTCTAACCACATGGAGGGCCTGCGCTTGTTTGGGGACCTCACTTATCTACCACTGTTGATGTAAAATCACAACACCCCTGAATGGAATAAAAATTCAGTGGGGCATCTGGTGTGATTGCACAAAATTGGACCATTTTTCAAGTTGTGGGACTTGTAAACTTGAGATGGCTCTCTGGAGAAAGCCAACTTCTTCTTCCTAAACTACCTGCCACAAGCTACTCTAGTGAAGGAAAAACTATTCTATCCTAATCTAACAATTCCAAGGAGACAAGGAGAGAGAGAGAGAAAGAGATCCTACACTAAAGCAATGGTACATGAGAAAAGGAAAGAGGTGATATGCTCTGTTGAAGGAGGATAAAACAAGGGGAAAATGAGATGAGGGAGGTAAGATAGAAGTGACACAGACCCAGGTCCAAATTTGCCATTAAAACTCAATGAAACATGACATCCTGCACCTGCAAATGTGAAACACTTGCAAAAAAAAAAGATCTGAAATGGAGAGGTACGGAGAAAAAACAAAACACGAGAAAGGGTTGAAGAATGCCACAAAACCATAAGTTTATTGCTCTAGAAGGTGTACAGACCATTACATTTATGCTCAGAGGCACAAACATGCTCACCTAGCGTAGGAGAAGGTTTACAACTCAAAATGGAGTCAAGAAACAAATTTTACAGAGTTTCCCCACACCTAAAAAATCTCCCTTCTCAAATGATAAGTGCTTACAGTATATAGAAGATGAAAACCAGAGAGAAAAAAGAGAAACTCAACTCTGCACTTCAAGCTCAACCAAAAACCATCAATTCCTTGCAAATCCACCTACAATGTATCAATTCTAGTTCCCCATGTCTAGTTGGCATGTTAGAGAAGAAAATATGGCAAATCAGATCAGATTTAGGCAGTTGAAGCAATCAGATCCTTCATTAATGGAATGAAATATGTTTTCATTATTTTCACCCATCAAATCCTACTTAAAAAATATATTTTATACTTCCATGTAATATATTAGGTCAAGATCTTTCAACGGTACCAAATTTGTTGAATTCCGAGCATTGGATCAAAATTTATGGCCATTTGAATATTTGAATCAAATCCGTACAAAAATGGTGAAAAAAAGTTTTGGAAAATGGATCCGCGGGACCAAAATTCACTTTGCACCTTTTGCACAAAAATTACAAGAGTGAAAAATTTCCCCGTAACCTTGTAAGCCCACAACCTTCTCATTTCCCAATTGTCATCCGCGGGCCCACAATTATAATTTGTGCATTTTACAAAAAGTGCAAAATGCCAAAAATATCTCTCACCACCCCACCGGTCCACAACCTTCCCCTTTGGTGAAAAGTCTTCCCCAGGCCCGTCAACCCGCTTTTGGCAAAACAATTTTGCAAGGCCCACCTCGCCGCATGTAATTTAGACCTGACATGTGGCTTCTCTGGGTGTCGGTGGAGGTGCGTATTACTTCTATAATTTTACGCTTTTCAAAACAAAAGCTAAAATTCCAAAGTTCCTTCAGTGACCCACCTTCCTGCTTTGACCTTAAATGTGGCCATGTGTCCCTTTGCAGACTCTGCTCTGTAATATTTTATTTTTACTAAGTCCCTCTTGTTTGGTGAGGTCATATGTCTTACACTAGACACATGGAGGCTTCACACTCATTTGAGTATCTGCTTTGGGTCATAGATTTAAAATCACAATGAGCTAACATGTGGTTATTTTCACTCATTTCTAATTTTCAACGGCCGATTCTGTCCCTTTTCAAACCTGGGACACATGGAGGGCCTGCGCTCATTTGGAAATTACCCATAGGTTTTACATTTGAAGTTGTGTAGACAAGGAACGTGGAGGCTTCCACAGGATTTTGAAATTTTCAATGGATGACCTTACCTTTCTAGACTCTAAGCACGTGGCAGGTTGTCACTCATTTAGTGACTACCTTTTGGGCCGTGCCTTTTAAATTTGTGTTATTGAGACATGTGGCACCCTCCGGTGGGTCTACTATACTTAGCTGATTCGGGCTGTTACCTTTTTCACTTTTGTTTGACCCTAGACACATGGGGAGTTGGCACTTGTTTTAGTCTCCATCTTGAGATCTCACTTCTAAATTTGTACCGATGAGGCACATGGAGGCTTCTGCCAACCCTCTTATATTTAGCTGATTTGGGGCCAGTTTGACTTTTTGGCTCTTGTTGGACCCTAGACACGTGGAGGGATGACGCAAGTTTGGGACCTCTATATTTTATCAACCTTTTGGAATTGCACCAAGCTGACACATGGTTCCTTCCATGAATTTGATGTTTGGTCGTTAGTCAACTCATATGTGGCTAAGTCTGACAACTTTGAGCCTATCCTAGTTTTCTTTCTTGTAAACTTGTGGACTCCTTTAACACTGTTGGCCTCCTTCATTGTAGATCCTGCCTACCCCTTAGATTTTGGATTAGTTGTCATATTTTAAATGTGGTCTTGCATGATTGAAATGACCCTTTGATTTTCTCTTGTGTGGGGTTGTATTTGATAAAATTTGTTGGGGGTAAAATTGGGATAACAGTTCACCGACTCACGGGGACATCTACCTACTAGATGAAGAAATAAGTGGCCTTGATGCATCCATTGGGCATGGAGTCATGAATGATAGCCTGGTACTAATTTTTTTCTTGAAATAGTGAGATCGACTACCTGTACTTGGTGAACCTGAGCCTGCTCCATTGTCCACAATCTCAATTTCCCTAAGAAATTCTTGAAGGTGAGGTTCTGAGAGTAGAAAATTGTCTTGACCTAGGGTTTTCACCTGCTCTTGAAATTGACTCCCTCGAAACTTGATTTTAGTTTCTTTGTATTTGCTACATTTTGAAATCACCAACTATTACATGCAACTATGGGTCTATCTACCATTAATACTAAAGGTCTTGACACACTGTACCTCCGAAGCAACAAAAAAAAGCTTATATATAAAGATAGAATCATATATGCCTCAAATGAGACATGCAAAGTGTGCAAAAGAACTTATCCCACTGAAAATGAAATCTACTCTTACTCATACACTAACTAGAGAGAAAGGGCACTTAAACAAATCCTGCAACTGGTGGGGAGAATCAGCTTCCCTTTCTTAAAAGGGGCAGCCATGCAAATCATTTGACACTGAACATGGATTTTATTATGAGTGAGAAACCAATAAGAGGTCGATCTTCCACCCAAATCATCAAGGTATCAACATTAACGATAAATACCTCATTAAGTTGATTGACACTAGACTCCTGGAAGTGTTGATGATGACCCTTGGTGCTTTGATACTCATCCTCATGCCCTAGAGTGGGCATGACTAGTTTTGGCTTCTCCCTTGGCTCCAATGAAGCCAAGTACCTAATTGGGCAAGGTCTAATGTGATTGATGTGCCCATTACTCTAAATTTCAACTCCATGAATGGATTCTTCTTGTGGACCTTATTGGATTAATGGTGTGGGAGAGATGGGGTCCTCATGATCTTTTCCATCAAAGTATTCCTCCATGTCTAATAGACAATCTGCCTCCTCGTTGTCCTGCTACATTGCACTCGACCTCCTCCATGGTGTCCTTTGGATCTACAATTTTCTCACCATGGTTTCCCTCATCTTCAAACATGAATTTTGAAAGATCAAACTCTTCTTCAACATTAGAGCTTAGAGGATAAATTGGGAGGAATAACTGAAGGTTCTTGTGTATCTTGATCCATACACGGAGCATCTAAAACTGTATAGTTCTCCTTCTGAAGGAGAGCACTTATAGGTTGTGGCACATGAAGCTATGGTGTGCACGGTTTTTCCTCTACAAGAAACTCAGTCTACTCCAAAACTCTGCCCTTTGGAGATAACTAATTTTTCTCTGGAACAGGAACCCATATGACTTCCTCTTCCAAGTTGGAATCATATGAGTCACACCATTATTCAACTGTCTTGCATTCATCGAACATGATGAAGTTGGCTGGGGAAAGGGTGTTGATAGGGGATTGTTCATATATGATACAACTAGGAAGAGGGGACTTGAATTTAGAAGGGAAAAAGGAAGAAGAATTAAGGTGAGATGGGAGGCTAGGCAATGGAGAAGGGAATTTAGCACTAGCGGCAGTAGATGGAAATCTAGGCTCATGACACTACTGCGATGATAGATTTTGAGAAAGAGAAAATGAAGGACATGGAGATGGTGAATAACTTACTCATTGAAAAGGATGTCTCACACTTTTCTCATATGCCTCAATATCCTTAATCCACTGTGCAAGGTGAGGAAACGTTTCAACCATGAAGTCAATATTCTCTTGAGGGATGTAATGTCTTGCATAGGGTCGGCTAATAGACAAGGTACCCTATAGCCAATTCTGAATGCTTTCATCTGAGATGTGTCCCTTGATTATACCATGGGTGCCTCCAAAGGATGGATCTTCTCCTACAAATCAGCATCCTCCGTGTAGCTATTACCATTGTATGCATCCCCTTGTTCTTAATAAGCTCCATGTCCAAACTTGTTTTTACCTTGCTCATATGGGTAAGCATAATGGTCCTGGATCTGATCATAATGCTGATCTGGAGGAGTTGATAAATACATTAGAGGTAGACTACATTGATGCTTCTTTAAGTGTGAGTTCTATGTGGGAAATGAAGTCAAGATTGCACAACTTCATGGAATGGGAGAAAATGGAAGATGTGGAAAGAATAATGGGTGGAAATGGATGGGAAGAAGGTCTACAACTTCAGAGAGTGGGTTGTTGACCAGATGGAGTTGCCAGATGTGCTTTACATGTGCCTCAAAAGGATGAATCTCACAAAGTACACATCAAATTGATGAAATGAAGTGGTAAGATACTTCATACCTGCCCCACCTGGCTTGCTAAAACTCTTGATGAAAAATCACAACACCCCGGAATGGACTCAGATTTGAGTGGGGCATCTGGTGTGATTGCAAAACATTAGACCATATCTCAAGCTGTAGGACTTTCAAACTTGAGATGAACCTTCATAGAAATACGAATTCTTCTTCCTAAAATACTTGCCACAAGCTACTCCAGTGTAGTTAAAACTAATCTATCCTAATCTAACCATTCCAAGGAGATAGGGGGAGAGAGAGAGAGTGAAAGAGATCCTACACTAAAGTTGTGATACACCAAAAAAATAAAGAGGTGATATACTCTATTGAGGGAGGATGAAATAGGGGAAAATGAGATGAGGGAGGTCAGACAGAAGTGACACAGACCTAGGTCCGAATCTGCCATTAAAACTCCATGAAACACAACATCCCACACCTGCAAACGTGAAATACATGCACAAAAAAATAGATCTGAAAGGGAGAGGCATAGAGAAAAAATAAAACATGAGAAAGGGTTTAATAATGCCATGAAATCATGAATTTATTGCTCTAAAAGGTGCATAGAGCATTAGATTTCTACTTAGAGGCACAAACACACTTTCTAGACAAAGGAAAAGGCTTACAACTCAAAATGGAGTCGGGAAACAAATTTTAAAGAGTTTCGCCACACCCAGAATGTCTCCCTTCTCAAATGGGAAGTGTTTACAATATATAGACAATAAAAACCAAAGAGAAAGAAGGGAAATTAGATTCTGCACTTAAAACTCAACCACCAACCATCAATGCCCTGTAAATCCACATACAATCTGTCAATTGTGGTTCCCCATGTCTGTTTGACGTGTTGGAGAAGAAAAGATGGAAAATCAGATCATATCTAGGTAGTTGAAGCAATAAAATCCTTCATTAATGGCATGAAAGAAGTTTTCCTAATTTTCACACATCAAATCCTGCTAAAAAATAATATTTTATGCTTCCATAGCGTAGAGGAGGTCGAGATAATTCATAATTGCACTTGTTTAGGGACCCCAATTTTGTTGTACCTTTGAAGTTGCGCTGATGAGCCACATGGAGGATTTTGCTGACTCTTAGAATTTTCAACGGCCAGTGAACCTTTCTTGGGCTCTTACCATGTGGAGGGCCTATGCTCATTTGGGGACTCCACTTCTGTTGCACTGAGCTGACACATGGAACCTTTCGCTATTCTATTGATTTTATTCTAGTCGACTTGTTATGGGATTGACTTTGAAGCATCAATTTTGAAGTTTGGGAGCCAAGCGTGAGGCGTGGAAGGGAAGTAGAGGGAAGGTATGCATGAGGAGGGCGTGAGGGGAAGGAAAGGGAGGCACATGCGCAAGAGGGAAGCGTGAAAGGGGAAAATGGAAGGAGATAAGAAAGCAAAAGAATAATATGAAAGCATGGTGTTAATATCCAACTAAGGAAGGGTGCACAATGGTAGAAATGAAATAGGGTGCGTGAAAAGAAGACTTGAAACTTATCCAACTTGGAAGGTGTCTACAGATGGGTGTGGAGAATAATTTCATGGTGCGGGGAGTGTGCGAGAGGACTACAGCCTATGAAAAGTTCTAAATGAGATAGCCTACAGGTGCACAACGTAAAATGTGAAACATCAGAGCAAGAATGAAAATAAAAGTCATCCAAATAGCTAGGAGATTTATTTGGATAGTAATTTGGTGACTTTCAGGGCCATTTGCCTGCTAGATGAAGAGACCAGATGCCTCAAAGGGTCCATTGGGCACAAAGTCATGAATGATAGCCTGATATTGATCTTGAATTTTTAATCTTTTACCTACCTCACTACTTGTAATCTTAATTTTCATAAGAAAATATTGAAAAAGAGGTTTCTAAGAGTAGAAAATTGTCTTGACCTGGAGTTTTCACCTGTTCCCTAAATGGGTTGTTATAACATTCACTTGGAGGCACACTGAACTGCATAGTGATACAACTGTTATCCAAAATTCACCCCCCAGGGTAATTTTGATAACATGTATCAGATTATACAGTCCCGAGAAAGTAGATTGATTCAAGGCCCAAAAATTGTGTTTTTGGGGCCCCCTCGGCTTCTCTCTAACTCTCCCATCCAAGAAGAAATCCCAAGCTTGGGGCCAAAAAAATGAAGAAAATCGGCTAAGTCCTAGTCCAGGCGGTCTGCGGGACAGTTGGGACATCAGGACGCGTGGGACGTGAAAATCCGAATCGGCCGAAAGAGGAAAAAAATTTCCTAAGTCTTGTTTCGCGCGGTCTGGGACATCTGGGCCAAAAGTATGTGCAGGATGCGGATCGGCCGGTTTGGTGCAAGTCAGTCCATTTCAGGCAGTTCGGGGATATTTGTCCCAGATAGTTTAGGACATCCGGGCCAAAAGTACGTGAAGGATGCGAACTAGCCGACTTGGCTGAAACAGAGGACTTTTAGTTTGGGACATCTGGGCAAAAAGTACGCGTGGGACGCGAAAAGCTGAAAGAGCCGAGAGCGAATGGAATCTTGCCACGTGTCTTCACCTCAAATAGGAACAAGGAAGCCCGAAAAGGGTGGTTCAGAGATATTTGTCCCAGGCATTTTGGGATAGCCATGCCAAAGGTACGTGAGGGACACGAGGGACGCGAAAAGCTGAAAGAGCCACCAACGAATCAGCACATGCCACGTGTCAGAAGGTTGAAAATTTGCTAAGTGTTTGGCGCAGGTTAAAGATGCGCCCCTCAGGCCCGAACCAATAAAATAGTGCCACGTATCCAAGTTTAAGGGTCCAAACAAAATTTTCAGAGGATGAACCCACAGACGAATCAGAGCCCGACACGTGTCATCCAAGTGGCAGTGCATGGGAAAATTTCAAATATTTTCCCGCCGATCCGTTTTGGCCTGTTTTTGCCCTAAATCTTCAGATCACCATAACTTTCAATCCAGAGGTCAGATTTTCACGTTCTTTATATCAATGGAGAGCTGGTGAAATTATCTACATGATTCCATGGTAAATATTGAATTTTGGTTCATTTTGAAGAGAGAAAATCAAGAAACGTTTCTGGCGCGTGGTAATGGCTAGAACCGACGTTTCAATAACCAGCTTTAATGCAAATACAGTTCGCCACTTTTGCTAGGGTTCTCACCCACCGCCATAATGAGATGAATTAAATGCAACCTGGAGGTGGTTGGGGTAGATTTGGAATTCCTCTCTCTTTTCTCTCTCATTCTTCCTATAAATTGTAAGGAGGGGCTTCTTTCTAAAAAAGGTGGTTCATCTTTTCAGCTCTGCCCTCCCTTCTTTTCTTCTCCAGGGTTGAAAATGGAGTTCGAACCTCCTCCCCTTCTCTATAATGGCATTTTTGCCTTTTACCATTAAAATTATGTTCTGAGAAAACTTCTAGAGCAACAAAAACGTGTTTCGTGATGCATCTGTCCATCCTTGCTCGTTTTTTGCTTGTTTTCTTCTTGCCTCTCTTCATTGCAGGTATTTTTGCATGTTTTAATACTCATTACAGGTTTGGAGTTGTGTTCATGGAGTTTTGGGACATTTTCTATGTGAAATCTATCCTTGGGCTTGTGATGCATCTGTCCATCCTTGCCATTGCTCACCTCTCCTTGTTCCATGGCAGTTTTGATAGATGTTTAACATTTTTCTTCTTTGGTGTATCACTGTTTTAGTGTAGGCTCTATTTTTCCCTTTTCTCTCTCTCTCTATCTCCTTGGCATGGTTAGATTAGGATTAGATTAGCTTTCCTGCACTGGAATAGCTTGTGGCAGGTAGTTTAGGAAAAGGAACCAGCCTTCTCTGGAGATTCCTTTCTCATTTTTGCAAGTCCCACACTGGAGAAAGGATTCAATGTTGTGCAATCACACTGGATGCTTAGAATGATCAAACTAGAAATTTGATCAACATCCAGGGGTGCAGTGAATCTGCACTAATAGTTTTGGCACACCCGGTGGGACCTTAGAGGTCTTCCACTTCATCTTTTGCAGGTTGGTGTGTTCCTGTGAAGATTTCAGCCTTTGGAGGCACTTGCAAACACATCTGGCGACTCCATCTGATCAACAACCCATTTCTGAAGTTGCAGACCTGTTTTTCATCCATTCCCATCCACCCTTCTTTCCATCCCTTTCATTCTTTTCAATTCCATGAAGTTGTGCAAACATGACTTCGCTTCCATCATGGAACTCACATTTACAACAACAGCAATGTTTCGCACCTCCAACATGTTTTTTAAATCCTCCAAATCAGCATTTTGAAAAAATTCAAAATCAGCATGCATACCCATATGAGCAGCAATTCCAAAATCATTTTGGCTCTGGAGCTTTCCAAGAACAAGAGTATGCATATAATGAAGACAATCAGATGCAAGATACTGGTCTGTTGGAGAAAATCCAAAAGATGGAGGTAAAGATGGTGCATTCCAGAGAAACAGCTCAAATGAGAGCTTTCAGAATTGGTTGCAGGACTCCTTGTCCATGGGGAGGCCCTTTTCCAAAACACTTCAGCCCTCAGGAGAAGCTGGACTTCATGATGAAGATGCTGCCCGAACTTGCACAATGGACACCAAGAATAGAGGTGTATGAGAGGAGTATTCAACAACCTTGTCAACGGGTAAGCACACCATCTCATGCCTTTTCTCTTCCTCTTACTCAATCAGCATTTTTATCTCATTTGGAGTGTCAAGTTTTAAACTCTCCACATGTTGTCCCAAGTGTTGAGTCCATTTCTCCACCCCCTAGTCTTCCACCTCACCTCAATTCTTCTTTCCTTTCTCCTTCCAAACAGTCAGCCCCTCCAAAAGAGCTAAAAGAAATACGCTCTCCCCCAAATAAACAAGAGGTTTCACCTCCTCTACCACCACAAAAAATTGCCAAATCAATTGAATTACAACCCATCCCTCCTTTTGCATTCCCAATTCCATGTGGGGAAGAAGAAGTTGCAAAAATAGGCCATGAAGGACAGCAAGAAGAGGACCCCAAACAAGGATGAAGAAATGACAGACAACTTGAGGGTTTGGGCTGCCAAATTTGGGATGACAAAGATCCCCTTGATGGTTAAACCTACAGAAGAGGCTAAGGTTGAACAAATGGTGGTTAAGACTGATTTTGTGGCAGCAGAAGAAGAGAAAAAAGAAGAAGCAGATCAGCATTCAGTTTACTCAGAAAGTAGTGTCCATGTTGGCACTCTATTTGAAGGGAATGCTGATTCAATTCAAGTTGCACAATCAGCCATAAAGGAAGAAAGCTCAGAAGAAGATCTTGCAGTCCCAACTTGTCCTCTAGAGCAGCAGATTGAAGAGTTTGACTTGAAAAACTTCGTGCTAGAGGAAGAGTTGTATCAAGAGCAAGATTGTCTTCAAGTAGTAGAGAAAGGAGAAGCTGCTCCAGATCCAAAAGAAGAGGAGTACATTCTAGTTGTGGAGGAGAAAATTGCAGATCCAAGGGCTTTGAGCACAAAGCAGGCTACAGGAGAACCTTCAGTTCTTCTTTCTAATTCACCTCTCTCAAGTTCTAGTACTGAAGGGGAGTTTGATCTCTCAAACTCAATGTTAGAGGGTGAAAGATACCATGGTGTTCAATTTGCAGAGAAAGAGGAGACCATGGAGGAAGTTGAGCATTTGCAGTAGGAAAACAATGAGGTAGTTTATATGTCAAATTTGGAGGACTGTTTTGATGAAGAAGAACCAGTTGAGTTTCCACCATTCTCTCTTTCATCATCCACATTCCAAACACATGAGTCTACTGTCATGAAGGAGAACATTCATTTGCAGCAGCCTGCATCTTATAGCAGCTCTTTGGAACCAAGATTGGAAGATTTTAATGTTTCATGTCCTTCATTGGAGGAAGAGAAAGGGCAGAAAATTCCTACCATTGCTTCCACACCATCCATTCAAGAAGGTCTACAAGAGGACTCTATTTTTGGAGTTGAAAATCAGAGCTATGGGCATATCAAACGGATCAGACCTTGCCTAATCAGGTATTTGGCTTCATTGGAGCCAAAGGAGAAGTCACAACCAGTCATGCTTGCTTCTAAGCATGAGGATGAGCTACAAAGTACCAAGGATCAGCTGTCATACCTCTTCAATCCAAATGCAGAGCAACTAAAAGAGGTATTGAATTTGCCTTCAACTGATACCTTGATGATTTGGGTGGAAGACCAGCTTCTTGTTGATTTTCCATCCATCCAATCAGCCATGTTCAATGCCAAATCAATTGCATGGTTGCCACTTTTGAGAAAGGGAAGCTATTTCTCACAACCAATTGCAGGGTTTGTTTAGCTTGCCTTTGCTTCCAGTTAGAGTAGAGTAATTAGGTTTGATTTTAGCAGAAGAAGTGCTTGTGCACACTCTGCATGTTCCATTTGGAGCATGTATTATTTTCAGTTCTATACATAGTTTTTGTGGTGCTGGTTTTGCTCTTGCACAGTCCATTTCAATGGCATTTTGGTGAGAACGACTCCATTTCAGAAGGTTTCCAAGTGGCTCAGAGAGGAGGTTTTCAAAGTTCAGATCAGTTTCCAAGTTATAAATCATTACTCCATGCCCAATGGATGCTTTAGGCAACTGGTAACTTCATCCAGTAGGCAGATGACCCCGCTAAGTTGCCAAATTGTTATCCAAAATTCACCCCCCAGGGTAATTTTGATAACATGCATCAGATTATTCAGTCCCAAGCAAGTAGATTGATTCAAGGCCCAAAAGTCATGTTTTTGGGGCCCCCTCAGCTTCTCTCTAACTCTCCCATCCAAGAAGAAATCCCAAGCTTGGGGCCGAAAAAATGAAGAAAATCGGCTAAGTCCTAGTCCAGGGAGTCTGCGGGACAGTTGGGACGTCGGAACGCGTGGGACGCGAAAAGTTGAATCGGCCGAAAGAGGGAAAAAATTTCCTAAGTCTTGCTTCACGTAGTCTGGGACATCCGGGCCAAAAGTACGTGCGGGACGTGGATCGGCCAGTTTGGTGCAAGTCGGTCCATTTCGGGCGGTTCGGGGATATTTGTCCCAGACAGTTTGGGACATCCGGGCCAAAAGTACGTGGAGGACGCGAACCGGCTGATTCGGCCGAAATAGAGGACTTTTAGTTTGGGACATCCGGGCAAAAAGTACGCACAGGATGCGAAAAGCTGAAAGAGCCAAGAGCAAATGGAATCTCGCCACGTGTCTTCACCTCAAATAGGAACAAGGAAGCCCGAATCGGGTGGTTCAGAGATATTTGTCCCAGGCAGTTTGGGATAGCTGGACCAAAGGTACATGAGGGACACGAGGGATGCAAAAATCTGAAAGATCCGCCAACCAATCAGCACGTGCCACGTGTCAGAAGGTTAAAAATTTGCTAAATGTTTAGCGCAAGGTAAAGATGTGCCCCTTAGGCCCGAACCAATAAAATAGTGCCACGTATCCAAGTTTAAGGGCCCGAAAGGAATTTTTAGAGGATGAACCCGTGGATGAATCAGAGCCTGACACGTGTCATCCAAGTGGCAGTGCACAGGAAAAATTCAAATATTTTCCCGCCGATCCGTTTTGGCCTGTTTTTGCCCTAAATTTTCAGATCGCCATAACTTTCGATCCAGAGCTCGGATTTTCGCGTTCTTTATATCAATGGAAAGATGGTGAAATTGTCTACACGATTCCATGGTCAATCTTGAATTTTGGTTCATTTTGGAGAGAGAAAATATAGAAACGTCTCTGGCGTGTGGTAATGGCCAGAACTGACGTTTCAACAACTAGCTTTAATGCAAATACAGTTCGCCGCTTTTGCTAGGGTTCTCACCCACCGCCATAATGAGATGAATTAAATGCAACCTGGAGGTGGTTGGGGTAGATTTGGAATTCCTCTCTCTTTTCTCTCTCATTATTGCTATAAATTGTAAGGAGGGGCTTCTTTGTAAAAAAGGTGGTTCATCTTTTCAGCTCTGCCCTCCCTTATTTTCTTCTCCAGGGTTGAAAATGGAGTTTGAACCTCCTCCCCTTCTCTGTAATGGCATTTTTGCCTTTTACCATTAAAATGATGTTCTGTGCAAATGTCTAGAGCAACAAAAATGTGTTTCGTGATGCATCTATCCATCCTTGCTCGTTTTTTGCTTGTTTTCTTCTTGCCTCTCTTCATTGCAGGTATTTGTGCATGTTTTAATACTCATTACAGGTTTGGAGCTATGTTCATGGAGTTTTGGGACATTTTCTATGTGAAATCTATCCTTGGGCCTGTGATGCATCTGTCCATCCTTCCTATTGCTCACCTCTCCTTATTCCATGTCAGTTTTGATAGATGTTCAACATTTTCCTTCTCTGGTGTATCACTGTTTTAGTGTAGGCTCTGTTTTTCCCTTTTCTCTCTCTCTCTGTCTCCTTGGCATGGTTAGATTAGGATTAGATTATCTTTCCTGCACTGGAATAGCTTATGGTAGGTATTTTAGGAAGAGGAACCAGCCTTCTCTGGAGATTCCTTTCTCATTTTTACAAGTCCCACACTTGGAGAAAGGATTCAATGTTGTGCAATCACACTGGATGCTTAGAATGATCAAACTAGAAATCTGATCAACATCCAGGGGTGCAATGAATCTGCACTAACAACAACCTTGGAGCAACACGACCTATGCTGAAGAACTTAGGGAAATTGAATCTTAAACTACAACAAGACAATGTGCATATGGACTTGTAGGAATTAAAATCCTAGGCTAATATTTACAAGGGTCAAACCTTTTACTTTTAGTAACAATGTTTAAGATAGATGTCGTTAACCAGAATCAGAAGCTCCTCTCCCTCCAATGTGAACAATTAGAAGGAATTTCTACTTTTACATATTGTGACCATATAAGGGCCACTCCAAATGGCATCAAACATGGAATGTCTGCCAGCTTTTTCCTGATCTACATCCCATTTCGAAACTAGGTCCCCTTCTTGAAATGCCATAGCTCTAGATTTATCGTCAAACCATCTTTTGACTAAGGCTTGATCTTTCTCTATCATTTGAACTACCTATTGTCTGATTTCTTCCAATTCCATCAATTTTGCATACCTAGCTTCCATAGGCTATAACTCAGACAACTCGAACTACTTCATGAGCTATAATGCAGGTAGCTTTAATGATATAGGAAACACTACCTCTTTCCCATAGACCAACTTGTAAGGGAAATTACCTGTTGACCTATTTGGTGTGATCATATCAACCCACAAGGCTGATTTGACCTTAGCATGCCATGTCCTTTTGTTTTCATCTAGATTCCTTGTGATGATCCTCAGAAAATTATTATTTGTGGACTGTGCTTGCCCATGACCCTATGGGTAATAGTTTGAAGAGGTGCTCAAGTCGGTTCCATTCTTTACATCCCATTTTGTGATCTTGGAACCTAGGAATGCTAATAAATTGTCTGATATGATAGTAGCTGGTACTCCAAACCTAGTCACTATCCCTTCATAGAAGTCTAGTATGCTAGACTTCTTTTCTTCCTTGAGTGCTACCACCTCAGTCCATTTGGTGAAATAGTCTGTAGCTATGAGAATCCACTTATCACCTTGTCTTGAGTTTGAATTGATGACCCTAATGAAATCCAATCCCCATTGCATGAATGGTTGGTAAATTGAAATTGGGTGTAATTGAAGTGTCGTTAACTTTTCTTTACATGTGAAGAACGCACATTTTTTTCACCTTTTTATCCATGTGTAGCAGTCACTAAAAACTATGGGCCAATAATAACCCACCTTCATTATCTTGAGAGCTATTACTCATGGGAAAAAATGACCTCCGACCTCTCCATCATGGAATTCTTGTAAAACCTTTTCAATCTAACATGTTTCAATGCATCTCAGTAGATTTTCATTGATGTCTTTCTTGAATAAGACACCATCTACAAGAACATATGGAATGTCTTGTAATCTAAAGTATCTCCTCTTTGACTTGCTCATTTCTAGAGGACATAGGCCTATTTGTAGGAAGTGTATCATGTTTTGAATCTAAGAGGGAATAGGAAAACTATCATTTTCTTGTTCTGGACCATCTTGTAGTACTAAAACAACCCCATTTTCATTACTTGCATCATCCTGTTGGATCGAGGCTAGCTGTTCACACAATCCCTTTCCACAAACTAGCTTAGTGACCTTAATTTCAATGTCATATTCCATGACATGAGTGATCCATCCTGCACATTTCTCATTTAGATCCTTGTTAAGAAGGAATTCCTTGATTCTTGCATGAGAGACTAACAATTGGATTTTTTTATTTGAAACTGGGTGTTTGAACTTCTTCAAGCTCCTGATCACTTTAAGGACATGATTTTCGATGAAGGAGTATCTCACTTCATAGTCCTCCAAAATTTGACTAAAGAAGACAACCTCTTTTTCAGGTCCCTCTTTATTTTGTTGCACTAGGATTACAAAAATTACGTCCCCACTACCAAAGGCATAGAGCATGAAGACCTTAGAGAATTCTGGATTGATGAGAGTTGGAGCTGGGGATATAGCCTCTTTTATTGCTTCAAAACTCACTTTTATTTCTGTTTCCCACCTGAATGCCATGCTCTTCTTCAACATCAAGCATTATTGGCTTCACAAGAGCGGAAAAATTTGGCACAAACCTGTGAAACAAAATTTGATCCTTCCTAGAAATCTCTGAAGAGCCTTCTTATGGCTTGGCAAGGGCAATGCTCGAATTGCTTCAACTCTTTCTGGGTCGATCGTCAATCCTTCCTTTGACACAATATGGCCTAGGAGCTTGCCTTCGTGAGCCAGGAATATGCATTTTTTGGGATTTAATGATACCCCAAATCTCCTACATCTTTGAAATACCTATCTCAGATGAAAAAGGTGATCCACTGCATTTTTGGAGAACACAGTGATATCATCAAGATATATTAGCACTATTTTTTTTATCAACCCCTTGAATGCCATGTCCATCGCCCTTTGAAAAGTGGCTCCAACATTAGACAATCTGAATGACATCTTCCTGTAGGCATAGGTGCCCCACTTAGTGGTGAAAGCTATTTTAAACTGGTCATCTTCTTTTACCATTATCAAATTATACCCCAATTAGCCATTGAGGAGGGAAAATATTTTCAATCTGGATACCACTTGCAAGATTTACTCCATTGAAGGGAGTGGATAGTGGTCTTTGAGAGATGCCCTATTTAAGTCTTGAAAGTCTACGCACAACCTTATTTCTCCATTCTTCTTCTTGACCGGGACCAATTTGGCAACCCAACTCGAGTGCTTGATTAGAAATATAATCCTTGCCTCTATCAACTTTTTAAGCTCTTTCTTCATAAAAGGCTCAAGGTGTGGGTTGAATGGTCTTTTCTTCTTCTTGATGGGCTTAACATCTGGATCTAGTTCTATGGTGTGTTGTGCCAAGCTTCGGATTGAACCCTTGCAGGTCCTCATAATATCCAAGTGAAGATACATCTGGAAACTCTTGGAAAAGTTTATGAACTCATATCTCTCTTGCTCAGTGGCCACCTTACCAATTTGGAGTGTTTTTCCTTCCCCAACTGAAATTGGCTCTGAATCTTCTCCCTTGACCTGTAGGTTGGATTTTTCTTTACGGAACTGGTCATTCAGGTTGAAGATAGATTCCAATGTTACCAAACCCTTTGGAAGCTTGTTTTTCTACATCTATACTACTTGGTCCCCGTACTACTACTCTAATGTGTCTTGGTTCCTAGCTTAGAATTCAGCCTCTTCTTGCAAGAAATTGATGATCTGTTGATCGTTCTCAAACACCTGCCAACTTGTGTTATTGTCTGGAACTGCTGGCCTTACAATCACATGGATATGTGGTTGTGTTTTGTCTCTTTTGATACTATCAACCACATCAAATGTTGCTCCAACTGCTGCAAGCCTATCTTGCAACTTCATTCTTCTTCCTGGGTATGGACACAATGTTGAAAGCTTCAAAGTCTTCAATTAGGTCCCATACCTTGTTTTTGTAGCTCTTGAGTAGGTCATTCTTTGCAGCATGTTGCCTTCTAACTTGATTGACGATTAGCTCACTATCACCAAATACTTGCAAATTCTTTATGCCTCTTTTCCTGGCCCAATGAAGTCCATGAATCAAGGCCTCATATTCAGCTGTGTTGTTTGAACAGGAAAACTGGAAATGAAACACTGAATAATACTTGATGTTCTGTGGTGAAACTAACATAGCTCCTCCTCTAGCACCTTGTCTACTTCTTGAGCCATCAAATAATAGTTGCCATACCTCATTATCATATTTCTAGTCTGACTTGGTGATGCTAGGGAGAGGTTGATTCTCTTCATGCAAACAATAGACTCCTAATTCATATTCTTCCATTTCTTTGTAAGGGTCAAATTCATGCCTCTTGTTTTCCCATTCATCAAGATTCAAGCCTGGAATACATCCGACCTAAGTTTATCTACTTCATGGGTGCTTGGATAATCCTCTTGATCAAATGCTGAACAATTTACATTAATTGGACTTGGTGCATGAGGCTCTATGTGAAAGTTTGTAATGGGCTCAGATTTGATTGTAGCCTTAGCTCAATACCTCATTCTGAATAGCATGTGTGACCAATCTAGCAGACAAATAACCTCCAATTTTAGCAGTGAAGTCTCTTGACAACACAATGCAAAGATGGTGGCAAGTCTATGACTGATACATCTTGCAAAGACGGTCACATTAGGACATGCATGTAATGTGAGGCTCAAATATTTGATTACTCCAACCATTGTTACTATGTCCCATCCAATTGCAATACACCTTTGGAGATGAATTCATATTGAAGACCCAACTGATCAGCTATTTGTTTTGGCATAACTGAGCTACTTGCTCCTGAATCAATCATGCAATTATGTACTAACTTATCCCCTATGATCAATGAGATATAGAATGGTGGTGGCTTCAAATTCTTACCTTGATGGCCTCCATGATTTCCTTCTTGATGAGATGCATTGGTGAGCACTTTTTCTTGTTGATTGGGTGGCTGATTTGATGCTGACCAATTTTCCATAAAAACTTACAATAGGTCTCTTTGTCCTGGGATAGCCAATGACTCCCACATCGAGATGTTTACATTCATTTTCTTCATCTTCTCAATGATGTTGAATGGATATGAGCTATCCTTCTTCTACCCCTTTCCTTGCACATTCTTCTCTTGCACATGGGCTGTTACAACGGGCACTTGAGTTGATCTAGAAGGTGGCTTGGGCTGACCTTGCACATTGGGAGATGCACTTTGATTGCTAACACCTTGTGGAGTGATGGAGGGTTGTGGATCACTTAAAATTGATGATTTTTCCTCTCCAATGTTCCTTTTCTTGGAGCGTGTATTGGCTGCTACACTTTGAGAAGGTGTTTGGTTTATACCACAGAAATCTTCAACCTACCAATTGACAAGTGTGGTCTCATTTAGAGGTACGTCTTGTTGAGTTTCTCCCTACTGTTGATTTCCTTCTTGGCATGTCTCTTGTTCCACACCCATTGTTGTCACCATAAGGGCTTGATTCAAAGCACCATTAAAACACATTGACTAGTTATGAGGTTAATTGCATGGGAAACACCAGTCATATTCCTGAGCCATGTTATTTTGCACTAGTACCAGAGCTCTAGATGTGGATGTAGCATTAGGATTGTAAGGCTGGAATGGTCTATTAGCAGGAGGCTGACTTGGTTCTGATTTGCAGCTTGAAAGGGTGGCCTGTTAGGCTGATATGGAGGTCTATTGGGTTGAGTTTGAGGTTGATACAATCTAAAATTTTGAGCTTTTACCTCTTAAGTGTCACTAACTCATTACCCAAGTTCTTAATTACTTCATGACTTCTTGGAGCTCACTTGAGGTGCTGGAATATGAGGTAGTAGCTTCACTTGAATTATGATTTCTTGGGGAAGGAATGGGAGCTAATGCGGGTGCTTGACTAGTGATTGGAGCTCCTAGTTCTAGATATAGAGGCATAGGGCCTAGGTGCAAGTTTACCAGCCTGAATTAAGCAATTTTCAGCTCTAATAGTAATATTATAGGCTGCAGGTAAATTTATACCTCCGATTGATTAAATCATCATGTCAATATCAGAATTTAAAGCTTTAAGAAAGTATAGGAAAGCACCTTCAGCTATTGGTCTCATGGCCAATGGAATCCTATCCCACATCCTCTGAAATTTGAAGTTGAAATTGGTCAGCTGCTCATTAGGAGCCCTCTTGATTGTTGTCAATTGTTCCAATAAAGACAAATTATCCCCCTTTTCTCCAAATTGATTGTGGAGAGCTGTGCATAAATGGTCCCAATTCTGGATGGATCCTGCTGTTAGACTTCTAAACCATTGCAAAGCTTTACCTTTAAAGGAGGATGCCAACAACTTGACAACAATGTCCATTTCAGCAATTTCATGAATTACATAGACATTTGCAATGTCCTGGATATGATCAATTGGAGTTGTCTGGTTCTCTCCAGTAAAATATGGAATGTTCTTCAGCACTGCAACTGGAACTGGATTTTGTGCATTGAGAGCCAGCAGGCTGCTGCCAGTGAAGTTGACGTAGGGGTTGGGTTGTGCCATCCTGATTGGTCAAAGAACTCTAGTCGATTGAACAAAAGGCCTACCAGGTGGAGGTGTTGACAAGGTTCTGTTTGGTGGAGATGGAGACCTTTGAGCTCTTCTTCCTCTCCTTGATCTTTCTGGGGATAAATGCAGATAGACAAACAATCCTTCTTCTCTTGTTCTTGACCTTGTCTGAATTCTTCTCATGAATCTGCCAAGCTTGGACTATGCTGAAACCAGTGGATTCTGCCCTTTTTGGAGTCGCCAGATGTGTAATTTCAGAGCTTCTTACAAGTTGGGAACTTACAACAAGTGCACATCAATCTTGCTATAGTAAAAATGAAGACTTCTTAGTCCCACCGGGCATGCCAAAACTGTTGATGCATAATCACAACACCCCTGAATGTCTGTAAACTCAATGGGTTGAGACTCTCAGTGTGATTTCATAACATGGAGCTTCTCCCAAAGTGTGGGACTTTGAAATCAGGAGAGCTCTCTGGATGAAGGCTGGTTCCTATTCCTCTGTTCAGGTGCACACATTCATATTGCAGAGGATCTACTCTAAAACCTACTCTAACTTGCCAAGGAGACAGGGTTAAGGAGATGCAAGAAATAAAACCTAAACTAACAAGGGTGATGCACTAAAGGAATGCTGAACACCTGCTTTGCAATTAAACACAAACCATCAAAACTATAACACAACCACCATGCAAAAATAACCAAACTGCAATGAGAGATCAGGAAGATGCAATGAACATAAGAGAGGGTTGAAAATCATCCACAGACTTATCTTATTGCTCCAAAATTTTGATACAGTGCATTACAGTAGCCAAGAGGAAAAAACTTGCATTACAACTTGAATGGGAGGTTTTACTCCACAAAATCACTTGTAGACAAGGGAAGAAGGGAGGGTGCAAAGCAGAAATGTCCAACCGTCTTGAAAAATGCCCCTCCTTATAATATATAGGAAGAATTAGAGAAGGAGATAGAAGAAATCTAAATTCTTCTTCAACCACCCCAAAACAACATTGAATTCACCTGCAAAAATGATGGGTTCCACTACAAAACCCATGCCTCCATGTACTTTTCCTTGTTGGGAAAGAAAGGAAGCCCATACTTCATTATGGTGGTAGGTGAGAATCCTAACAGCCTATGAAAATGGTGGACTATATTTTTCATTTTTAAGAACCTAGTCTCACTAATAGTTATCCAGTCATAGTTGAGTAGAAGACGTCGATATATTTCAAAAAATCCCTCCCTTTCTCAAATCTGAGCTTCCTGTCAAAAGTTATGATCATCTGAAAGTCAAGGTCAGGCATTCCACGCAGGCACCCAAAACTTTTCCCAATAGTATCTTGGGAATTCTTGATGGGCCAATTCATCTTTCATTATTGGACCCTAGACACTTGGAGGTCCTGCGCATCATCCGTGAGACATGTTTCTACTCAAGGCCTTTGTGTTTTGGCTAAGTCCCCATATGTTATATTTTCAAACTTCTATGTTGGACCCTAGACACGTGGAGGGCCTAGCGCTGTTTGGGGACCTGCCTTTGGATTTTACCTTTGAAGTTGTGCTGATGAGGCAAGTGGGGGCTTCTGCTGACTCTTCCCATTTTACCTTTGAGTTGGGCTGATGAGGCATGTGGACTTCCACTGGCTCTTAGAATTTTCAACGACTGATGCAAATTTCTCAAGCCCTAGACACGTGGAGAGTCTACACTCGTTTGGAGACCCGGCTTTGGATTTTACCTTTGAATTTTCACTGATGAAGCATGTGGAGGCTTCTGCTGACTCTTAGACTTTTCAATAGCTGGTGCAAATTTCTTAGGCCCTAGATATGTGGAGATCCTGTGCTCGTTTGGGAACCCCGCTTTTGAGCATCATGCCAAAAGTGCACCAAAGAGACACGTGGAGGCTTCCACTTGGATCTTCACATGGATAGACTTTTTAACCAAAAGCAGTTTGGAGATGATCATAACTTTCTCAGGCTGTAATCTCAGATTTGAGCAAGAGAAGACTTTTTGGAAAGCTCTCAACGTTTGGGGACCTACCACAATTAATGAAAAATGATAAATACATTCCACCATTTTTGAGGTTTTCAAGCTTCTCACCTACCAGGCATAATGAGATATGGGCTTCCGTTCTTGACTCTAATAAGGAACATTAATAGAGACATGAATTTTGTAGTAAAACCCATCGTTGTTACAAGTGAATTTGATAACCATTTTCTTGGGTGGTCTGGAGTAGGTTTTCAAATTTATTCTATCTCCCTCTCTCATGTCCTCATATATATTGTAAGGAGGGGACATTTTTTCTAACAGGTTGGACATTTTTGCACAGTTCTGTTGCTTTCCTTCAAGTTTTTTGGTGCACAATTTTATCTCACCCTATTTTTCCAAATACGTCTAAGTATGCATGGTTTGAAATTTTCTCTATCTCCCTGTATTGATGCATGAAATCTCCTTCCTTCATTTGGTTTCCATGATCAGTCCTTTCATTTGGTCGAGGATCACATTTGGGCCCAGTATCATTTCAAAATTCTTTTTCCTTAAAGAAACATTCAATTCTGGATGCAAATGGTGAAGTTCCCCTGCATCTTACTATTCGACGGGTGTGTTTTCCCTATCAAAATTTATCTCAACATCTTCAACTACATGGTCTCTTTTGATTGAATGAGGCACGTCCGGTGTATTTTATAACTTGTAACTTCTTGCTATGTTTGCGAATAGATCAATTTTGCCTCGTGGCCCCAATAGTATCTGATTAGTTATTCAAAAAATATGAAGTGGGAGGGAAAACATCTTACTTTGACCCCGAAGATAGACACATGGTAGTTTTTTCAGTTACAATCGAGGAAGTAGGATGGTGGAACATTTTGAATTTTTTTGCCTCTTTTTACAAGGGAGAAAAGTTATGAAATAACCCGCAACTATGCTGGGGCCCGCATCAAAATTTTTGAAGCGGAGAGGTGGGTCGCTGTGGCGTTTTGAAGTTTTTTGGCTCAACATTGAAAATTCAAAGTGGGGAGGTGGGTCACCAAAGGTTTTTGAAGATTTTTCCTTTTATTGAAAAGTAGAAAATTATAAAAATGAAGCGCGACTTCGTTGGGGCCCACATTAAAAGATAAAAGTGGAAGGTGGGTCGGTAAAGGAAAATTGGAATTTTTTTCTTTTTCTTAAAAAGGGTAAAATTGCATAAATGAGCCGTGAATCCATCAAAGGCCTAGACTAGGCCACGTATCAAGCCCAATTTTCAATGGTGGAGGGGTGGGGAAAAATGTGAAAATTGCGCATTTTAACCAAAATTCATAAAATGCAAAAGGAAACCCCAGGGCCACTTCGAATAACACTTTTCCACATCGACGACTCTAATCTAAAGTTAAGAAAGGGAAGAATCAATGGTTGTTTTGCATTGCATCTTAATTTGCTACCATTTTTGCTCCAAGACTGCTGGAGATGTGAATAAACATTTTTTTTCATCATTTTTTGATGAAATTCCTTGTAATTTTTGTCTGCAAAGTGCAATTGAATGGATTTAGAGCTTAATTTGTGAGTCCAAGGAATGTAAAGGTTGATATTTTTAAATTGCAATTGCTCAAGAACTTGCAAAAATGTGAATTACCAGAGAAGCTGGTTGCAGAGAAAAGTTGTAGAGGAAAGAATGGGAAAAGGATGAAATGATGGAGGTTTCGTGGACGAAGGATGAAAACGTGCTCCCAGTTAAAACAATGATGGAGATATTTGAAATGATTCACCTTTCTGAACAAATGGTAACTTTTTGTTGCAAACCAGTTAAATGTCACCTTTTGTAAATCATGATAAAATATGTAACAAAAAAAGTTTCCTCGAATATTATTTTCTTGGGGGAAAGCTTGGATGTAAATTGAGTGTTATAAAAAGCATGCTTTAGTCATGAAAATGATCGAGGGATTAATTCTTACGATTTTTTTTAGAAATCCCATCTTTCTGAGAGACCATCTGAGAAACCTATTAATCTCTTATGTTTTAGATTTGATCATGTCAACTTGGTTGCAAGTGTACAACCATTGACAAGCTCTGAGACTATTAAAGAAAACTTCCCCTACTGATGAATCTAATAAACTTCCAATTAATCTGTGTTAATCTTGGGAAATTTTTTGTCTGCTTTATTTTAGAATGTATATAAATAGTATTTCTTGTTCCGATTGCAATCTTATGTTAAAATCCCTCTAAATCACACAGGATCTCCTCCCTATGATAGTTTAGTGGTATTTGCAATTTTATTATGAGACGAGTCTTCATCCTGTAAAGAGATAAGTAATTTAAAATCACTCTACTATCATTTTGTTGATAAATATTATTTATAAGCCTTTGAGTGTGTCTTAAGCATGAGGAACAAAGGGTCTTTAATATTTAATTGATCCTTTTAACTTGAGCCTTTGTGTTAAATTATTGGAGATTATGTGAAACCGTGCAAATCTAGGCCTGCATTAATGCACTCCTTCTGGTTGAAGGAATATTTTAGCTATTCTGAAGAATTCTGTCATTTAGTTTTCCAATTGTTGTGAATATTCTCAAAGATATGGAAAAATCAAGTTTATCCTGCTTAATCTCCCACCAAAAATTATTCAAAAAAAAAGAATCCTACCTGAACTACCCTTGTTTTCCCTTTATGTCCACAAATGTATAAATTCTACTACCAAAATATGCAAAATAAATCAATTTTCCATAATGTCTTTAGTAACCATAACCTTGTTTAGAAAATATCACCACTATTTAGAAGTGACAAATCATGAGAGTTAAATTGTGGTGCATTGATCATATTTTCTCAAGGTTTCCTTTCAAATTCATGCAAAGAAGGATATCTTCATTCTCCTTCACCAACAGAAGTTACAAAATGGGTCCTCTCACCCTGGTTGAAAGGTACAATCTAAAGTAGTGAGGATAGATAAAATCCTTTTGTAGTTTCTATCCATTTCTCCAACATCTGAGTGACAAAGAGCCAGCTGAATCGTCTCCCCAGCTATAAAACAACATACATGATGATTTATCTATTTCTAGGATTCTTGTTAAATCTGTGATGATGCTCATCTTGCAAAGGAGAATCAATTTGGATAGCAACATCAGAATGGCACCATTGATAGGGTTTCTTACATGATCTTAGTGCAAATACATTGTTTAAACATCATCCTTTGTTAATATTTGTAAGATTTGTGCAAGTTATGATTTCACCATGAAATATTTCCAGTTTGTGTTGTTTTTTTCACTAATTTTACATCATCAATGTTAAATATGGGTAAAGGAAGGTCATATATGTGAAGCTTTGTATGAATTTAGTCTTGACAGAGATTTGACAAGTCATGTATAGTGAATTTTCACAACCAAGGTGAGAATCCTTACTGGCGACTCCATCTTGATTTAAATTTTTATAAATACGATTACCTTAACCTATATTAAGTGAGATCTTTCACTAATATTTGAAAAGTTGGAAGGAAGAAGATCTTTCTTCACTAAATACCCTACCAGAAAGTTGTTTACAAAACTGGGAAAGACGAATTCAGAAGGAAAAAGATTCTTGAAAATAGTTGGAGATCAGGAATCAAGAAAAGAGTTATCCATTGTGGAAAGTGATCAACCTGCAGTTGAGTATTACCATTCTTCTTCAAGTGATTATGAATCAGGTAGTTTTCATATAGATCTGAATTCTCTAGCTAGAGAGGTTCCTTCATTTATGTCTGATAAGTGTACTTCTTAGGCTGTCCCTGTATTTTCAAAAGTTTATAGGTTTTTCCACAAAATAGAGTCTTAAGAGGACATTCATTGTGAAAATTATACTCCTGTTTTCCAAAAACCCCTTATCCCTCATCATTTTGTTTCTCCTATAACATCACCTCTGAAAAACACTATGGCCCAGCACCCACCTAGAACTCCATTTTTTGTGAACACTTTTGGTCCTATAGATTTTAGAGTTATGGCTAGATATCCAAATGTAGTGCCACAAGATGTTAGAAATAGACTACCTAAATTTCAAGGGAATAATGCTATCACTGGTGATCAACATTTAAATTTTTTTGTCAATATGATGGAAGACTTTGAGATTTAATTTGACAATGTGTATGTAAAATTATTTATTCATACTCTTAAGGAGGATGCACGTGACTAGTATAAATATTCATCACACAACTCAATAGACTGATAGACAAAAATGAAAAATGCTTTTAGATTGCAATATGGGGATATGACATATCCCAGTTTTCTTTTGTCTGAATTTGAAAATATTAAGAAGAATCATAATTAATTAATTCATGAATTCGATACTCAGTTCAATAAGACCTTGAATAGGCTACCTATGATCTTGAGGCCAAGTGATGTTTCTTGTTTAATAAAATACTCTGATGCTTTTGACAAAAAGGATGCCTATTATTTAAGGGACAAGAACCTAGGAACTTTGAGGCAGGCCTTCACCATGCCTTTGCAGATTGAAAACAACATCAAGGAAGTTATTAAGCTTCCTAAGAGGGAATGTATCAAGATGATAAATCCAAAGAAGCCTCAGTTGAGTAATTATGTTGATCTGGAAGAGGTTGTAAAAACTTTTCCTAGAGCTATTATGGAAATATCCTATAAACTGGCCAAAGAAGAGAAGGGATTGGACAAGGTTCCAAAGTTTTGCACAAGCCACAAGGTCAAGAAAGATTTGTAAATCATCCTAGGGGTGATATGAGATCTGATGACAGAGGTAAAGGACGCATGGGGTCGGGAAATAGAAAGTTGTAGGCCAGTGAAAATATAATCATGCTTGATGCTTTGACTGCCAAAGTTGTTGTTGTGGAAGAAGCCAATGAAATTGAGTGGTGTGACAGATGTTTCTTGCCACATGCCCTATGTGATGAAGACAAATAAGTTGAGGAAGATGATGATGAAACTGATGATGATGTGTGCATGATGGGGTGCTCTACAGGCTCACAGCAAGGAGAAACTTTGACTGAATTAATCAGTGCAAGAACTACTACAGATTTTTGGGATTGCATTTACAGGGTATTACCCCTTCCTTCCTCTCATAATTTTTAAATATATATGGTACAATATTTTTAATTTCCTAATAATTATTTTGAATACTTAAGGGCATTAATGATTAAAAAGTATGATGGAGGAATCCCTTATGAGGAGGATAGGTTGTTGTTAATGAATATTGTGGTTGCCCAAAAAAATAATATAACAATAGGAGTAAAGTTGTCAAAGGGGTAGGGCCTCAGGCCAAACCAAAAAATCCATTTCTCACCAATATCCCAAAAGAATCTCCTAAGAAAGATACATATGGAAAATTCCTTGTTTCCCCAAACAGAACTAGTATCCCTGCCCATGCTCCAACCATGAAATATCCTTTGCTGTCAGATGAGTTTTCTAGTATTCCTCCAAATGCTACCTTGCCCACATGCATTCCTTATGATAATTCCCAATTCTTGAGTCAAATCAAGATTTTTGTTCCAATTATCGAACTTCTTATGATTCCTGAGCACAAGAAAAGGACCTTTGAGCATTTGGGATTGACAGAAGAAAATATTACCCAATGTAGAAATCTAAAAAATGTTGAGACTCCTCCTACCATTGCAGAGTTGGAAGAACTAGGTGAGCCACCTGAATTATATTTGGGAACATCCTTGGTTGAGTCCCAGTTGAATATAGATCCATTTTACACTACTTGATTATTAGGGACATGTTGTTACACAAGTGTATGTTTGATTCTGGAGCATCTTGCAATGTTATGCCTCTTAAGATCATGAATGAATTAGACATCAAAGTGAAAACAACTTATGGGAAGTGCATTGCCATGGATTCAAGAGAGGTGCCAATGGTTGGATATGTCAAGGGTTTATAGTGCAACTTGCAGCCTACCTAGGAAAGAACTTAACACTAGATGTTGTTATTGTTGATTGCCTTGCAAAATGAGGAATGTTGTTATCTAGAAAATGGGTTGCTAGTGTGGGTGGGAGTGTGCAAATGGATATCTATTTTGCCACTATACCTATTGAGGGAATCCTTGTAAAGTTGTATGGTGAAAAGAAGATGCTACATCTCAATGAGGATCTCAATAATGCTTCCTATGAAGTGTTATACACTGACATTGATGATGATAACTTTGTTGGATTTGTTGATGGTAAAGAGTAAAAAATTGATCAATGTAAGTCTCTTAAACAAGCAGGTTCTCCTTGGACTTTGTTGCTTGATGGGTTTTTCTCTAAATTAGGAAATGGTGATGGTATTGTTTTGATATCTCCAGGACAGAAAGAGTTTGTTTTTTCTTTAAAAATCAACTTTGAGTGCACTAACTATATTGTAGAATATGAAGAACTATTATTGGGTTTAAGAATTGCTTGGAAATATGGTATTAGAGACATTGTTGTTAAAGGATATTCAGAGCTAAGTGTGAAGCAGGTTAGAAAACTGTATGCAACAAAAAATTATAGAATGAAGCAGTATAAGCACACAGTCTAATATTTTATTGAAATGTTTGAATCCTTCAACATAATACATCACAATAGGAAGTAAAATACTCTAGCAAAAAAATTGGCTATATTGTGGTCCAGATTTGAAAATTGTATTGTATCCCCCTAATGTGAGTATAATATTGACATATTAACTAGGCCATCTAGTCCTAACAATGTTAAACACTGTCAAGTGTTCGAAGACAACACCCAAGTGCAAAGGTTTTTTCTTTACTAAGGAGAATTTTTTGATCAATGTATAGATTGGGAGCTAATGGTTTGTGTAACTGATGGAAAGGAGACTTTATTTGGCAAGGACATCATTCAGTTGAAGACTAATACTATTTCCAAAGGTTTAGTAGCACTTGAGTAAAAATTTTATAATGCTTATTGCATTGTCAACAAACACATGTCAGCCTTAAGGGATGTTGAAGAGCATGACCTCGGCACGAATGATAAACCACATAAGATCTGGCTGGGTAGTAATTTTAGCAAGGAAGAAAATCAGTCCTATGTCCAATTGTTTAATAAATATCGGGACCTCTTAGCATGGTCTTATTCTGAACTGAAAGCATACAGAGAGGATATTTTCTAGCACAAAATTCCCATGGAAGATTTTACCAAGCCATTTAGGTAAAAATAAAGGCCGATCAATCAAATCCTTTCCCGGAAGATGCAAGAAGAATTGAATAAATTGAGAGATGGAGAAATCATACATCCCACAAGGTACTCATCATGGGTTGCAAACTTAGTACCTGTTAGAAATAAGAACAGAGATATAAGGCTATGTGTAGACTTTAGAAACTTGAATAGAGCATCAATGAAGGATAAATACCCTCTGCCAAATATGGATAATATGTTACAATTGGTTACTAGTTCGGAATTTTTATCCACCTTGGAATGTTTTACTAGATATAACTAGGTATTTGTGAAGGAATCAAAGCGAATCAAAACTGGATTTACCACTTCTTGGGGAACATATGTATATGTCAGAATGTGTTTTGGTCTAATTAATGTTGGAGACACTTTCCAAAGAGAAATGGATGTAGCTTTCTCTAGCTATATTAATGATTTCATTGTTGTATATCAAGATGGTATGACTGTTTTCTCCAAAAAAAGGAGTGACCACCTGCAACACTTAGACAAAATAATGTTAAGATGCAGGGAGTATGGTATTTCAGTAAATCCCAAGAAGTTCCATTTTGTAGTTTAGAAAGCAAAGCTGCTTGGACACATTGTGTCAGAGGAAGGGGTCATGAATTATCCTGAAAGGGTAGAAGCCATCAACAAATTCCCTATTCTAATAACCCAGAGGGGAATTTAATCATTTTTTGGAAAGATTAATTTTATTAGGAGATTTATCTCCATATTTTTTGAACTAACTATCCCAATCACTAGCATGTTGATGAAAGATCAAAGTATCAAATGGAAATAAGTAGCAATTCAATATTTTACTGGGATCAAATAAGCATTAAAGAATGCCCCTGTTTTAGCAGATCCAGATTATAAGAAGGATTTCCAAATGTTTTCTTTTTCCTCAGAAAGTACTATTGCATTTGTATTTTTGCAGAAGGATGATGAGGGAGCTGAAAGACCAATTTCATTTTTTAGTAAGGCATTACAAGGAGATGAACTAAAGTATACTATCATGGATAAGCATGCATTTTATTTGGTAAAAGAAAAAAGGTCTTCAGGACATATATTCTAAGTTCTAAAGTCATTTCTTATGTTCCCCATGCCATGGTGAAAGATATCCTATCAGAAATGGAGGTTTCAAGAAAGAGATGCCAATGGGTAAAAAAATTGCAAGAGTATGATATGGATATCTAAGCAATAAAATTGGTCAGAGGTTTGGACCTAGCAGAACTTATGGCAGAGATAAATCTGCAGACAATTGAGGTAAATGAAGTTGAAGAAGAAAGGATGAATGTCCTTGAAAATATGATAAATTCTGAATAGTACAAGGACATCATTTTCTATCTCAAACATCTACAGTGCCTTGAACATTTGAGAAAGAATCAAAAAATAGCACTTAAGTTAGCTTCCCAAAAATATGTCATTACTTATTTTGGGTTAGCTTGGAAGAACCCTGGGGGAGTTCCCTTAAGATGCATTACTGAAGATGAAGCTTCTAAAATAGTTTCTGATCTCCATGGAGGATTTTTTTGGGGGCATTTTTCTGGAAGATTCACAACTCATAAGGTCTTAAGGGTTGGTTATTAGTTGCCAACTCTTTTCAAAGATACCACTTTATTAGTAAGAAAATTTAAAAGTTGCCAATGCTTTTCTAAAAGACTGAAAGCTTCAGGGTCCCTTCCTTTGTAGGTTGTATCAACTGAAGCCCCATTTAGGAAATGGGGAATGGAATTCATTGGTGAGATTTCAGATCCTTCAAGTGCTAGCCATAAGTGGATTTTAGTAGCCATTGATTACTTCACCAAGCGGGTGGAGGCAATCCCCAGTAAGAAAGAAACTCACCAAATTATCATGGATTTCATTTTGAATCATATCATTTGCAGGTTTGGAGTGCGTACTAAGATAGTTTCTGATAATACCATGAGCTTCTAGGCTAAACCTTTGGTGGCAATGTGCCACGAATATGGGATCAATTTGACATATGCTTCCAATTATAATCCCTAAGGAAATGGATAAGCAAAGTTCAAAAATAAAAATTTGTTGAAGATAATTAGAAGAAATTTGGAGTTGAAGAAAAGGAAGTGGGGTGAGTAGTTGAAGTTTGGTATTTGGGGTCAAAAAATCACTGTTAAACAAGCTACTGGAAAAAACCTACTGGAAAAAATCCCATGCATACACAATTGTCTTCATTTAAATTTCTTCAAGAACTAGAAGATCAATAGGTTAGTCCATATGATGCTCACATCAATTAGATTGTTGAGTTAGATTAAGAAAGAAGGGCATCCCATTAGAGGCATGTAAAATTTAGAGAAAAATTGAAGAAGTTGTTTTATAAGAAGGTGACTATAAGATCTTTTAGTGTGGGAGATCTTGTGCTATTATGGGATAGTAGGAAAGAAGATAAAGGAAAACATGGAAAGTTTGATGCATTGTGGATGGGCCCTTATTCAATTGACATTCAAATTGGTGAACATAATTTCTTCTTAAAAGATCTAGTTGGGGAATTTCTTAAATTTCTTGTTAATGGCAGGCATTTCAAACATTTCCTTGATTGATTTCTCATAATAAAGGTATGCACCATTGTATAGTTTAAAGTCTTAGGTTTTTTGTTCTATTTTTGTGTTTTTCTGGTTTTGGTTTGCCCTAGTCCTTGGCGGTTGTTTTTGTTGATTTCTCAGTTTGTCTCTACAAGCTTGTTCTTTGACTCCGTTTCCCAATGGCTTTTTGGTGCACGGTCTTCTCTTTTGTTCTTGTGGCACTCGCACGGAGTGGCCATCCCCAAGTCAGAGCCAATTTTTTGTGCTCATTTTGATCTCACCCTGTTTGTTCAAATACGTCTCAGTCTGCATGGTTTGAAATTTTCTCTATCTCCCTGTATTGATGCATGAAAGCTCCTTCCTTAATTTAGTTTCCATGATCATTCCTTTCATTTGGTCGAGGATCACATTTGGGCCTTTTATCATTTCCAAATTCTTTGGTGTTAAAGAAAAATTCAATTCTAGGTGTAAATGGTGAAGTTCCCATGCATCTTACTGTTCGATGGGCATTTTTTCCTTGTCAAAATTTATCTCGACATCTTCAACTACGTGTTCTCTTTTGATTGGATGAGGAAAGTTGGGTCTATTTTATAACTTGTAAGTTTTTTCTATGTTTGCAAAAAGAAACATTTGGCCATGCGGCCCCGATAGTCTCTGATTAGCTATTCAGCAAATATGAAGCGGCAGGGAAAAAGTCTTACTTTGACCCTGAAGATGGACACGTGGTCGTTTTTTAAGTTACAAGTGGGGAAGCGGGTCAACGGAACATTTTAAATTTTTTTTCCTCTTTGTATGAGGGAGAAAAGTCATGATATAACCCACAACTTTTCTAGGGCCCACATCAAAAGTTAGGAAGTGGAGACGCAGGTCATCGGGGCATTTTGAATTTTTTTGGCTTTTTGTGAAAAGGAGTTGAAAATTTTGAAATGGGCTGCGACTCTGCTAAGGATCAATTAATGCCTTGGTTGAGTTATGTTGAAAAGTTAATGATAGAGGTGCGGGCCATCAGAGAAAATTTAGAAAAATTGGATTTCTGGTAAAACTGAAGTGTGGTTACGCATTGGGACCCACATCAAAAGCTAAAAGTGGGAGAGAAGAGTTGGCGGAGGAAAATTGGAAATTTTTCCTTTTTTATTAAAAAGGATAAAATTACATAAATGACTTATGACTCCATCAATGGCACAGATTAAGCCATGTTTCAAGCCCAATTTTCAAATGCAGAGGGGTGGGGTAGAATGTGAAAATTGCATAGTTTCTCCAAAAGTCATAAAATGCATAAAAGGCAACCCCAGGCCCACTTCGAATCAGATTTTTCCACGTGGATGGCTCTAATCTAAAGTTGAGAAAGGGAAGAATCAATGGTTGTTGTGCATTGTCATCTAATATTGCCATTGTCATTTTTGCTCCAAGACTTCTTGGAGATGCGAATACACATTGTTTTTCATTATTTTTTGATGAAATTCCTTGTCATTTTTTTCTACAAAGTGCAATTCAATGGATTTAAAGCTTAATTTGTGAGTCCAAGGAATGTAAAGGTTGATATTTTGAATTTGGAATTTCTCAGGAACTTGTAAAAACATGAATTACCAGAGAAGTTGGATGTAGAGCAAAGTTATAGAGGAAAGAATGGGAAAAGGATGAAATTATGGAAGTTGCATGCATGAATGATGAAAATGCACTCCCAGTTAAAACAATGATGGAGATATTTACAATGATTCACCTTTTTGAACAGCGGGAAACTTTTTTGTTGTAAACCTGTTAAACATCATTTTCTGGAAATCATGATCAAACATGTAACAAACAAAGGTTCCTTGAATATTATTTTCATTGGGGGGAAAGCTTGGATGTAAATTGAGTGTTATAAAAAGCATGCTTAAGTCATACAAATGGTCAGGGGTTGAATTGTTACGAGAAAATTTGAGAAAGCCCATTTTACTGAGAGACCATCTGAGAAACCTGTTAATCTCTTATGTTCTAAGATTTGATCATGTCAAGTTGGTTGCAAGTGTAAAACCATTAACAAGCTCTAAAATTGTTCAAGAAACCTTCCCCTGCTAATGAATCTAATCAAATTTGAATTAATCTGTGTTAATCTTTGGAAAATTTGTGTCTACTTTATTTTGGAATGTCTGGTAAATAGTATTTCTTGTTCCTATTCCAATCTTACATTAAAATCGCTCCGAATCACATAGGATCTCATCCCTGTGATAGTTTAGTGGCATTTGTCAATTTCATTACGAGAAGATCCTTCATCCTGTAGTTAGATAAATAATTTAAAATCACTTTACTATCATTTTTTTTTGTTAAATATTATTTGTAAGCCTTTGATTGCATCTTAGGCATGAGGAACCAGGGGTCTTTAATGTTTAATTGAGTCTTTCAGCTTGAGCCTTCATGTTAAATTCTTGGAGATTGTGTGAAACCATGAAAATTTGGGCCTCCATTGATGCACACCTTCTGGTTGAAGGAATATTTTATCTATTTTGAAGCATTCTATCATTTAGTGTTCTAATTATTGTGAAGGTTCTCAAGGATCTAGAAAAATCAAGTTTGTCCTACTTAATCTACCACAAAAAATTATTCAAAAACATTGAATCCTCACCTGAACTACCCCTATTTTTCCCTCTATGTCCACAAATGAATAAAGTCTACTGCCAAAATATGCAGAAGCAATTAGGATTCCATAATTTCTTTAGTAACCTTAAAATTGTTTAGAAAATTTCACCATTATTTAGAAGTGGCAACTCATGAGAATTAAATTGTGGTGAATTGATCATTTTTTTTTCAAGGTTTCCTTTAAAATTTGTGTAAAGAAGGATATTTTCATTCTCCTTCACTAACAGAGGTTACAAAATGGGTCCTCTCACCCTGGTTGAAAGGAACAACCTAATATTATTGAGGATACATCAAATCCTTTTGAAGGTGCTATCCATTTCTCCAACATATGAGTGACAAAGAGCCAGCTGAATCACCTACTTGGCTACAAAATGACATACATGATGATTTATCTGTCTCTAGGATTCTTGTTAAATCTCTGATAATGATCAACTTGCAAAGGAGAATCAATTTGGATACCAATAGAGTCAACTCGCATTGGGATTGATTTTGAACCCTCGATTTTGAAGTTCAGGAGTCAGGCACAAGGCATGGAAGGGAAATAAAGGGAAGGCATGCATGAGGAGGGTACAAGAGGAAGTCACAGGAGGCATGCGTGCAAGATGGAAGTGAGAAAGGGGAAAATTGAAGGAAAGAAGAATGAAAAAGAAGTGTATGGAAGCAGGGTGTGAATATCCCACTGAGGAAGGGCGTGGGATGACAGAAAGGAAAGAGGGTGTGTGATAGGAAGACCCATAGCTTATCCAATTTGGAAGGCATCTGCAGAGGGGCACTTGGAATAATTACATGGCATGCGTGGAGTGCACGAGAGGACTATAGCCTATGAAAAGTGCCAAATGAGCAAGAATTAGAGCCAGAATGAAAGTAAAAGTCATCCAAATCGCTGTGAGACTTATTTGGATAACAATTCCTGCATATGATGAGGTAGGGAAAGTTTTGAGATTTCTTCAATTTTGAAAGGATCAATAGCTAGGTTGTTCCTAGAAACAATATGTCTAATTAGTTTACCTTCGTGCACTGAAAAAATGGACTTTTTGGAATTTAAAGATATTCCAAACTACCTACAAAGCTGAAAATTCTATCTTAAATGCATAAGATGATCATCAAAATTATTTGAAAATACAGTAACATCATCTAAATAAACCAAGATGCATTTATTTATAAGGCTATGAAAATCCATATCAATTACACGCTGAAACATTGCACCGACATTAAAAATTGCAAAAGGCATTCTTTTGTAAGCATAAGTACCCCACTTTGTGGTGAAAGATTTTTTGTATCTGTCTTCTTCACACATGAGAATTTGATTATATCCGTTATAACCATCCAAAAGGGATAACCTGTCTAAACCTAAAATTTTTCTTAAAATTTTATCCATGTTGGGAAATGGATAATGATCTTTTAATGAATCCTTGTTAAGGTCTCTAAAATCCACACACAGATGAATTTTTCCATTCTTTTTCCGAACAGGCATAAGATTAGCTACCCAACTTGAATGCTTTAAAAAAAAGATAATACCTAATTCAATTAACTTGGATAACTATTTTCTCATTAAAGGTTCAATCTTAGGATTTATAGGCCTTTGTTTCTTCCTAATTGGTTTGGAATTTGGCTGTAACTCTATTATGTGCTGAGCTAAACTGGGGTCAAATTCTATCAAATATTGGTATTTCCAAACAGAACCATCTTTGAATTCTTTGCATAAAATAATGAAAGATTGTTTTTCAGTTAAGGAACATACCTTTCCGATAAATAACTTCTTTTCATCATCAACTAAGATCTCTTCATAGTCATCTGCATGAGATGAGATATTTCCTTTATCTTTTCGTAGTTATCTGTGTGACCAGTCCTTAAGACTGCTTGTTTGTCTTCAATTGAACAATCTGGTCACCATATAAATGTTCTAGTTTTTCTTGATTAACTAGAGAAAATCTAACTTGTTGCTACAGAAATCTACATATTTTCTCATCATCTTCAAAAGCTTGCCATTTTTCTTCATTATCAGGCACTGAAGGTCTGATAATCAATTTTATATGTGGTTGTAATTTATTGTTTTCAATTTTTTCTAGTACTTAAAAGATAGCACTAGATGTTGCAAGTCTGTCTACATGTTTGTTTTCAACTCTTAGAACATATTGAATATTAATAGCCTCAAAATCATCCATTAAATCTGAAACTCTATGCTTGTAAGATTTTAGCAATGAATTCTTACACACATTAAAGTTTTTTACTTGATTAATCACTAACTCTGAATCAGCACTAACTTGTAACATGTTGATACCTCTTTTTCTAGCCCATTGTAGGCCATGAATTAATGCTTCATATTCAGCTACATTACAGGTTTATGAAAATTATAGACTTAGAGCTGAAAAATACCTTTCATTTATAGGGGAAATAAACATCATAATTGCACCTTGTCCTTTTTTATTATTTGCTCCATCGAGATGAAGCTTCCATAAGCCTTCTGGTGTTATTTCTGTTTTGGACAAAAAAGGGATTGGTGCATTTTCTTCATGTAAACAATAAATGCAAAATAAATCTTCTTTCGCTTCCTTGAAGGGATCATAAACATGTTCTTATTGAGTGTTTTCATCCATAAATAGGTTAGAAACACCATCTAATGTAGAAACATTTGTTGTGATGTCAAAATCAAACTGATCTATGGATGCATAATTTACTACAACATTTGAAGCATAAGGTTCAATATGAAATCTAGCCAAAGGCTCTGAATTGAACTGGAAATTTAGTTTCATACCTTGTAGTAAAGAATAAGAATGACCAATTTGAAGAAAAATAACCTCCTATCTTTTCCGTGAAATCTCTTGATAAACATAAAGCAAAGTAGGGAGGTAAATCTACAACTGTAACATCTTGAAAAATAAAAACATTTGGATAAGCGTGTAACATTGCCTCCAAATTTTTAATGACACCAACTATGTTGGTTGTTGTCCCATCTAGCTGCAACACACTCTTTCTCTGTAGGTTCATACTGTAAGCCTAATTTTTATGCAATTGCTTTAGGCATTACTGTGTTGCTTGCACCACTTTCAACCATGCAATTATGAACTAAATGATCTCCAATAATCAAAGATAGATAAAAGGGTGGTGGATTTTTAATATCATGAGAATTTAAAACCTTTTGTACCATCCACTTAACCTCTTTCATGTGATCTTGTTCGATTGTACCAAGGACGCTATCAACTTTCTGAGCTTCCTTTTCTACTAGTTTTGAAGAAATCTGCAACTTAGCAAGCTCGTGAGCAAGTAGCTCCTACTGTCCTAGAATACTCAAAGCATCCCATAATGAAATATTAATATTATGCTTTTTCATTACCTCAACAATATTAAAAGAAGAAACAATCTTTAGAAAAATATTCTACAGTTTTAACATAAGATTTAGCAAAAACTGACTTTGCTTCAACAACTTTTGAAATCTAAGGTATGAATAATCTTCTAGGATCATGTTGCAATTATTTTTGCTGTCTTTAGGAGCTAAAATGCATCGTTGCTATTTTTGAAGGAACAACATAGATGTTTACTATTTTTTGACCTACATTAGTTGATTTATCGGTAACTGTAGGTAAAATAGGTCTTTTTTGTTGTTTTTATTTATCTTGAGCCCTTTCTTGAGACCTAGTTGTAACTTCAATAAAATATTCTTTTCCAAAACTGACTAAATTATGTTCAGGTGATTTCTAACTTTGAGCATCTTGCTGCCCACCCTCCATTTGAGGCATAAATAATGCTTCAAATTGAGGTTGTGCAACAAGGCTTATATTTAGGAATGCATTTGGACAATTAGAAGTTCGATGAGGTTGATTGCAAGGTAAAAACTAGTCTTTTGAAACCATGTTGATGGGAAAAAGGACACTAGATGAATTAGGAGCTTTAGGATCAAATTGCCTTGGCTGAGAAGGCTACCTATAATTCTGATTTTGCTAATATTGTTGCCTATTCTACTGATAAGGTGCTTTATAAGATCTATAAGGCTGAGCCAATTGTCTCTTTAATGTTTTTATTTCATTTGTATGTGTCTGCAAAACCTTAAGTACTTATTCTGATGGTGCTGAAACACCAGGTTCTATTATGGTAATAGGCTGTGGAATAGGTGCCAAATCTACCATAAGAGGCATAGAAGGCCTTGGGGCTAATTTTCCAGCTTGAATGAGGTTGTTTTCAGCCCTAATAGCAATATCATAAGTTGTTGGGAGTGTAGTTCCTCCCATAGACTGTATCATGGCTGAAATGTCACTATTTAAAGCTCTAAGATAGTATAGAAATGCATGATCAACTTGAGGTTTAACATTGGTTGGAATGCTTTCCCAAGTTCTAGCAAATATGATATTAAAGCTAGCCATAAATTCATGAGGATCTCTCTTGATTATAGATAACTATTCTATGAGAGACAAATGATCAGAAATTTCTTGAAATTTCTTAAGTATTTGATCCCCTAATTCATCCCAAGTTGTTATGATCCATATCGGTAAAGTTTTGTACCATTTCAAAGATTGTCCTTTAAATGATGCAACTAAGAGTCTCAAGGCTACATCTTCATGAGTTACATTATGGACTGCATAAAGGGTTGCAATATCTTTAATGTGCTCAGTAGGGGTAATCTTATTTTCACCAGTAAATGAAGGTAAACCTTTCAAGGAAGCAATAAGTATATCATGATAGACTTGAATTACTAAAGGATTTTCATTAGTAAAGGTCACAAAATTTCTAGGTGGTGGTGGTGGTTTTTGAGCCCTCAGAATACCAAGGATTTGAACAACAAGATTAATACATGGTGAAGGAAGTGGAGGATGGTTGCCAAAACTAGACCTGTTATAAGGTAAGGTATTGCCAACTCTTCATCTTCTTGCAAAATTTAAAGGTAATGAACTAAAATCAGCAAGAAGTCTTCTTATCGATGATCTTGTAGACTCTTTAGGCATAGAACATGCTACAAAAATGGTATAAAATCAGCCTTATAGAGTCACACAATATTTTATTTTGATTTTCAAATGGATTTATGCAGTTTTGTTCTTCCAAAAGTTATTTTCTTTTGCTGTAAATCTGTTGTAAATTGTTGTAATCTGCTGCAGATCTGATCTGTGTCCCATCGGGCATGCCAAAACATGTTATCTCTCACAAGTGCACCCTTGTTGAGAGATGACAATAGGGGTTCTAAGATTTCCTTATCTCTCACTTCTGTAGATACAATGGAAACACCTCAGGTCTGTGGGTATACCTATTATTGAGGTGAGTCTCTGGTATCAAGGTCTTCCTTATTGATGTATCCTAAACTAATTTTTTGGGGTTTTGAGGGTAAAAAAGATTGTTGTAACTGAATTGAAATGGGGTGATACACCAAATTGATTGAGGGATTTGAATGAGTACATGCACAATAAAATTGAGAACAAATTGAAGATGCACGAACCAATGGTTTTCGGAAGAATACTAAGGAAAACCACTTATGTATTGAGGGGTAAATCACAACAATACAACAAGTTAAACATGCACACTAAGACTATGAAGAAAATATCAAATTTGCAGCAAGGTAAGATAATTAATCAGGGAATTAACATTCACAAGAGATAATAGAAAGATACAAACCACTGCAAATAATTGGAAAGGCAATAAATGGTTCTCATTCAAGGGAAAAACTAGAAAAATTATGCTTCAACACTCATGTATTCAAAAAGTCATCCTGTGTTCTTTACTAGTGCACACAATATATAGAAAAAATACTTCACCCAACCCCTCCTAAAAATAGGCTGCAGTTTTTACTCGCCCATGCAAGCTAGTTTTACCCCTTTATCATGAATAAATAAAGGAATTAAAATAGACATGTTGACTACAATGAGGCATTAATAGCCTTTATTACAAAAATACACTTATTCAAAGTGTAGTTGACTATTCTATTTTTAATGCACTTAATACTTTGGTGAATATTTTTTCTAATAATATATCTCTTGTCTTGCTACGTAAGTCTCCTCCAATGTGCATGCATAATATTGTCTTCTTGAATCTATCACTTGTACCTAATCACTTTGTCTCTTAGCTCCACTTGCCTTTGCATGCATATAACTTGTCTTTTCTCTGTTATGTGACACTTGATGATCACATGCAAAATACATTCCCTGTATAAAACTAATGTCATTTCTTTTCAATGACATTGCATGCAAAAGTAATATTCTCCCTTTAATGTTTGCAAAACTTGTAGGTGATGTAAAAAATAATACATTTATTTTGTGAAAAGTAACACTTGATCATCTCCTTACATGCATCGACCCTTGAATGTATGGAATATTTTTTCACTTGGATTATCTAAGGTTTATTTTACTTTGAATATGATTGCATACTGTGTATAATACTTTGTTTGACATGAAAAGCCTAATTTTGATTTTTAAAAAGGCACATACATTCGGTCTCCACTTTGATTCAATATGACCTAATTCATTTATTTGAATTATTTAATAATTAAGGTCCTGGTGCACCTTTATCATTACATTAATATCAACCCCACAGGGGGGAAATCATACCAAGAAATAAGGTTTTTAATGATTATGTGGCATTTGGGACTATAGTTGGAGCAGTATATCCTTTGTTTGATTAATCAGTCCATCATTTGAGGCTTCAACCCTTGATGATAATGTCAGTGGAATTTGATCTAACCCTAGTTAGGGTTTGGAAATTTTTGACATGTGTACTCATATATGTGAAACATGGTTGAAGTTCAATTAGTAATCTGATAAGGACATTGATCTTCACCCTCCATATGATGGCTTCCGCCATTGATCTAAACCTTTGATGAGTTGGGTGGTCTGATTGTGGTTCAACATGGAAATTTGTGACTTGAACTCCAATCATTTATCTTTGTACTTCCGAAGTCTGATTGACCATTGATCATGTAGGGTGATGAGCTGGGCTATTTTAGATCTAAAACCGTTCAATCTTGTAATTTCTTAATCTGGATCGTTTCTCTAGTGACTTTGGTCAACAGGGTAGTTGGAAATGGTTTGTGATGCTAGCTATTTGGTCTTGTACTTGTCGATTTTGATCCGTCGATCCTTAACTCCTATGGATCCAAGTTGCATTGATAGCTAAATGCGAGATTGACTATTGAGTCCTGGTAAAAATGTCGGTTGGCCTTTTCAACCCTGAACTGTGTTATTCATTTGATCATGGGTTTAGTTTTTGATGGGTGAAGGGTTGCCCTAGCCAATTTTGAATTCGCCACCATTAATCTCTGAAGTCCGAGCTTGATTTATGGTGGGTTTCTAAGCCTGTGAGTTGATGCTTGGTGAAAAAAATAATTGACCTTATTCAATGGTCATTTTTTTTCTTTACGAGCTGGTGAAGCCCTAGCAAAATTTGATTCCATGGCCACCATTATCGAAGGTGAGTTACAATTTTTGAAGCACTGTAACTTCTGCATTGTCTATCTTTTCCTGTTGATTGAGCATCTAATTATGCTGAAATTTTGTGATTCTATGCACTTCTTCGAACGGCTCTGTGAACTTCATCGAGTTGGAAATGTGTTCTAGGTGTCATCATTTTTACTACCATTGAATATCTTTTGAGGGTTTGGAAAACCTTAAATAGTGAGTTCCTTGGCTTTTGTCTTCTTTGACTTCTTTTCACTGACAATCATGGCCACCATTACTTTGGAACCATGAATGGCCATTGAAAGTATGCAATTGATGCCTCCTTTTAGGCATTTTTAGAGCTTTATGATCTGTTTATTGCAACACTATTAATGGTTTGTATTTTTTCAATGAACCTTCACCTTCATCTTCAATTGCTTAGTCATTCTGGGTAATCATTATTTTGTTTTAGTGGATGAAATTTGAAGCTTTAACCCGCTCTATTTGAATTCTGGTTCATTTCTCAAACTCGCTATTGCACAGATTTGTATAAGCCATTGCTCGTGAGGTTCTTTGTTTCTATTTTTTCTTTGTGTAATTACTTAGATGAGGTTATTAGGATATTTGTATATCTAGGTTTTCTTGAGATTTGGTACGGATGTGAAAACTTGTATTTTATCTTCTGTGAAGGCCATTTGCAGTTTTAAATTTTTGTGACTCTGTTGAAGATAATTTTGGGAATAAAACCCTACCCCTTTTTAGGTTTATGAGTTGCAATTCCTACGTTGTTTTGGAGCTTTTGATGAACTCTTTTTCATGGTTTACTTGTAACTGCAGGCCTTGAAACATTTATACATGGTTTTGTGATTTATATTGAAAGAATTAAGGACGATCTATTTCTGATTTCTTGTTCAATGAATTCAAGATTGAAATGTGGATTGTCTCTTTTCTATAGCTTTGTTTCGTTGTCTACAAACCCCTTGCTTCCTTTTCAGTACGTCTAATCCTTTCTTGCAATGGATTTGGAAGATGCTTCAGTAGCTTGTCATTTTCTATTCTATGAGGTTGTTTTACACATATTGTATCTATACTCGATAATATTGGCCTTCGTAAATAATTGTCATGATTTCTTTGATGACATGTGTTTTGTTCTGTGAGCAACTCAGACATTCTTGTTTGATCTTCGAGGTAGTGGCTTGTTTTACATGGCTTGGAATTTTGGATATAGAAGATTGTTGTTTTGTAGCATGATTTTAATGGAATATTGAATCTTTAGTTTGTAGAGGAGTTTTGCTCAAGTCTAGCTTGTTGAATGCTATGAAATAGTTTTCATTCTCTGAAATAGTGCGTTTGCATTACTTCCTTGCCATGGATTTAGCCTTGATAATAGTTTCAATTCTGTTAATTGTAGCTTTGATCTTGATAGCATTTTCATGTTGATCTGTACTTTGATCACTTCTTGATGATATCCCTCAATATTTGTGATACCTTGATGTTCTTGAAGATCTTCTTTCTTTTTCTAAAAACTGTATTATCTCATACTTGAATACTTTGAAATATGGACTCGATGATTCATATTGATTTGTTGTATTTGAGATGAATATTGTAACTCAAATAAGTTTATTTTCAAACATGTCTATGCTATTTGATGTTATGAAATTACATAAGTACCCTTTTATAATTGTTTCTACTTCTCAATCATGATTGTAAGTACTAAAGTTGGTTCCTTCATTATAAGCTCTGAAATATGTAATCCCTAACTGTAAAATTGTTTTTCTTATGTGGCTACGTGAAAACACTTCTTTTCAATTTTGATACCTTCCACAAACCTTCTTTTATGTAAGATCTTTGCATACTTGGTTTTGATTTAGAAACTAGATCTCTTATGTAGTTGTATCTTACTTCACTGTAGATTTCTTCATATTTGGAAATTGAAGGAAAATGTACTTGATCTTCTGTATCAGTATCTCTATATCGATCCATGGTATTCTAAATCATTATTATTCTTCACTATTCATATCTTCTTTAAATCATTGATTTTCATGTCATATTACATAAGGTTATGACTTTAACCCTGCAATGTACTTTTGAAAAGGTAAAAATTATTGTAACCTCATACTATAGATTTGATATTTTGCTATAAAACACACCTTGTTACTTCCTCCCAATATGAACTCAAGTACACTAAAAAAACACATGTAGCCTATACCCTGACTATATTTGCAAGTTGTTGGAAACTCTTGGATACTTTTACCTCTGTTACTTCTGTAATTAGTTTGAACTTGTATGTGTTGATTTTGAAAGCTATTCATGGCATTAAGGTAACTGTGTGTAAAAATGAGAATCCATTACTCTTACTTTTTTTAGCTTTCCTATCATAGTGGATTTGTCATTCCTAGTGATTTGTTATATGATTATTCTTCAAGTTGCTTCTTGGCCTTTAGTTTGTATGAAAATATGATGTTAGACTTTCCCTAAAGTATGCAGCTTGCTATGCTTGATATTGGGAAATAATTTTGTATTAAAATGATTCTTTCTTCTGATGAAAGTCCCTGGTTCTGTTTTATGTGCCGAAACAATCTATATTTGATTAGTACAAAATTTAAATCATTTCTTTTCTCTTCTGCTGCAACATGGACCTGCACATTTAAAAAAAATAGTTAGAAAATAATAGGCTTTATGGCCTCTCTTGTATTCCATAGTGAATTTATTTTCTTTCCTTTTCCCTGTCATGATTATTGTGAATGCCATGAGCTTATGCAATATAGTACTTCTCAAATTTTTATCTGTTACTTTGATGTACCTTATGCATTTTGATCTTAAGAGGTCCATTTTCCTGAAACTAGATAGACACATGAGTATAGATTAAACCTGAGCTCAAAACTAATATCCTTTTTCTTTTCTTTTCAGGTACATTGTTGCATGATGCATAAGATAAAGATGGAGCTGAAACTGAAGTAAAAAAGAATGAAAGAAAACCCAAGGCAATGATTGGTTTATTCTATACTCTTTTTCTTTTAGCTTCATGTACATCTATCCATTTATTTCAATGATCATAAGTTACATCCCACGGCTTGTGTGGGAAACATTGAATTTCCTTGATGAATAAATGATATCATTTTTGTAATTGAGTTGTGTACTTCCTTTTACTTTCAACTTTTCTCTTTTGTAATGATTGTACAATGAATTAAACAACTCAATACATACTTAATAACACTTAATCATAGGAAATAATCGAATTGAAAATATGTGTAACTTAAAATTGAACTCTCAGTGATGCAAAAAAAAAATCTGTTTGTTGTTTTTAAGTCCAAGTTCTTAGGTCTGCCTCTTTCTCTGCCTACCTCAAGGTTGTGCTTAGTTCTTTGAAGCTTCTGCACATCTTTGATGAAGATGATCATGGGATAGCAGCACATGTGAGGTGTTATATTCCACAACAGCACACATAGTTAATTTTTTCCTTGTTGATTCAATTAACTAAAAAATCAATGTAACAGTAAATGCCCCCTCTTAGTTAGGTTCATTCATCAATTCCTTTCATCAAAAACAAAGTTTCGAGTTTCCCATTTTTGCACAAGTGCAAAAATATTCAACAAGACATCACTTATGTTATCGCAAGAAACTCAAGGTAATAGTGGCCACATACAAACAAGAATTTGTGCAAACCAACCAAAGGGCAAGGCCTGCATACACTATCAAACAATGACAAACAAGAAAAAACAAATAAATGTGCAAACAAATGCTACACATGAAGCACCCATTAATATGTTAAAAATATAAGCCATATGTCAAAAACGTGTGAAACTAATAAAGTAGTGTCCTATGAAACAATATCAGATGTAGTGGGTAAAAGTGGATGCCCCCAATAGCCTTTATGCAACTGGTAGTGTGTCAAGCATCCATGCTACATGTAGAAGTTGTATATTATTTATCACAACTAGAAAAGGAATTCAATGTACATGTGTGTATGGTAAATATAATGAAATACAAGAGACCTATTGAGCATGTGTAATGAATCAAACATGTACGAAAAAATGTAAGAAAATGTAAATGCGACCAAGATATGCAACATGTTGGGGATGGATAGAATGGAATGCATAATGAATGTTAGGAGTTACATACCCCTTGTGTGAATGGATTTGTATGTCATGAGATGAATTATTTCATGTTCCCTCAGTAGTAAAAAATAAACCATAGACAAGAGTACGTCATCAAGAGATGGTCAAGCTATGTCTTATGTATAGTGTGTTGTTGTTAATGTGTATGTGTGGTGAGGATACATAATCTAGAGATGAAGATGTGTGATGATTTACCCTAAAGCATTTATCATGATGAGATGATCGAAGGAGTGATGATTAAGCCTAAATTATATATCACTACAAGATGAGTACAAGGAGTGGTGATGTAGCCTAAATCATATACCACTACAAGATTATGGAATAGGTGACCATTTAGCTTATAGTGTATGTCTCTAAGCTAGTAATGTCACATGATAGAATATTGAGTGATGAATGCGTGAGTGTGACAAGGTCCATTTGTGATGTATACCCTCAACTATCAAGTATCGATTTTGAGACTAGAGTGCGTCATAGGTAGTGAGTGCAACGTTTACAAGTGAATGTGTGTAGTATATGTGATGATGAGAGCCAAAGATGTGATGTGTAGAATGTACCATGTGTAATATACAGTATATAATGTAAGATATGTAGATAATATAGCTACGATGAGTGTCAAATAGTATGGCTTATATACTATATGTGGTATGTAGATGAGTAAAGGTTGAAAGACACATGATGTAGAGTAAATATAATGTGTAGTATGCAAGTTGTAAGATGTATAATGTGATATGACTTCAAGATGTGTGGAGATATATGATGTGTAATGTATAATTGTATAGTGTGTGAGTTTCATGTGCGTAGTAAGCCCTCAACAGTCAAGTGTGAAACGAAGCATAAGATTGTGTCTGTCGATAATTGTTGATGTGTAATCACAACACCCTTGAATGTTTGCAACTCAATGGGTTGAAACGTTCCTATTCCTCTATTCTGATGCACACATTCAAATTGTATAGGATCTTATCTTAAAATCTACTCTAACTTAACCAAGGAGACAAGGTTAAGAAGATTACAAGAAATTAAACCTAAACTACATAGGTGATGCACCAAAAGGAATGTTGAATATTTGACCTTACATGGAGATGGAAACCACAATCAGATTAAGAAGGATGAAATACACCATAGATTAATCCACTTATGAGAATCCATTAACCATTAAACACAAATTATTAAACATGTAATACAATAACCATGAACAGATAACCAGGATTATAATGAGAGATCAAGAAGATAAATGAACATAAGAGAGGGTTCAAATTCATCCATAGACTTATATTATTGCTCCACAGATTTGATACAATGCATTACAATGGCCAAGAGGCATAAAATTGCATTACAACTTGAATGGGAGGTTTGAACTCCACAAATTCACTTATAGAAAAGAGAAGAAGGGAGGGTGCAAAGAAAAATTATCCAAACTTTAGAACATGATCCCCTCCTTACAATATATATGAAGAATAAGAGAAGGGAGAGAGAAGAACTTGAAATATTGCTTCAACCACCCCAAAATGCATTAAAATCACCTGCACAACAATTATGGGTGCCACTATAAAACCCATGCCTCCATGTACTCTGGCCTTGTTGGAGAAGAAAGGAAGCCCATACTTCATCATGTTGGTAGGTGAGAAATCTTGAAATACCCTCTAAAATGGAAGACTGTATTTCTTAATTTTTAATAACTTAGTCTCATTTAAAATTAATAAAACCAATATTAGTTGTGTAGAGGACACTGAGATCTTTCCAAAAAGTCATATTCTTGTGCAAATCTTCAGCTCCCAGTCAAAATGTTATGGCCATCTAAAGATCGGGGTGGCATTCTATTAATACAAGTTTTTCCATTGGCTCTGTTTTTTTCATTTACTCTGAAATGCTTCCTTTGAAATCCAGAAATTTAGAATTTTGGGAATTTTGATTTCGGAGGTTGATGTTACTATTCATTTGGCTGGTGTTAAAAAACCTTTGAAAATCTAAAACCTTGAAGTTTGAAATTCAGACTTCGGGTTTCAGACCTTTTCAAAGACATAGTGGCATTGTTCATCCTGCATCAAGAAGATTAAAAGTTCCGAAATTCTGAAACCCAAAACTCTGAAACCCCGAAGTCTGAAATTTAGACTTCGGGTTTCAGGACCTTTTGGGATTTCACCTACTTTTCTCTTTTAATACCTCTAAAATCCTGAAAGTCTGAAATTTCAAATTTTAGGGACTTTGGGTTTTTTTCGGAATCATTGATTCGACCTTGCTTCCAAAACTCCGAAACTTCTGAAAAGGTGTTGACCCGAAAACCCCAAAATTTTGGACTTTAGGTTTTAGGACCCTTTGGATTTTGTCTCGTATTTTTGAGACTTTGCACCTTTACTCGGCTCACTAAAACCTCTAAACCTCCGAAATCCTCCAAAGTTTCGAAATTCAGACATTTTCGGGTTTCAAACTTTCACCGTTGACCTTTAAAGGGGAGTTGACCCGAAACTCTGAAATCCCAATCCCCAAAGCCCTTTGAACCTTTTGAGGGTTTCCTACTTTTCTCCGTGATTGTTTGTCCCTGACCTTCGAAACTCCAAAAAGTCCAAAAGTTGGACTTTTCGACTTCATCTTTATTTTACCAAATTCCTCTGCAATTTACTCGGCCTTACTTCAACCTTATTCAACCCGATTTGAAATGCAAGCTCCCATGACTGAATATCAATCCCTCTTTATCAGACATTAGTTAATGTTTGTCCAATTTTTCCTGAGGGGAAAAATTCTAACAAAGCCATTACAATCAAACCCAAAGTTATATGGAACTCAATATTCAATCCAACAAACCTTGCTCTATTCATGATGTTCCACTATTTTAGTGCGAACAAACTGAAACAGGGAAAACATCAACTAGAATAATGGTTATAAAACAATTTATATTTAATGTGTCTATTACAAAATTTAAAATTTAATCAATAATTTTTGCATTTTCAAAGTTGTATGCATACTGTCCAGATTGACTTGATCTAGCTTAACATATTCCTTTCTGTTAAGTTCTGTACCTTGTTATTTAACTTCCTTTTGGTTCTTTAATGTATACTGTATATCTTCACTTTTCATATTTTATTGTATTGAGCTCACGGCCCATATATAATCTCTAAGTTTTTGTGTTTTCTCCATGTGCTGCAACGTATTACAAATATACCAGAATTCTTCTCACTTATAGCAAGGGGCTATGAATATATTCTGCAAGGATGATCCAAGATTTGTTGTATGATATTGATATTCTCCTACAGAATTTCATTAAACGGATGCCAAATATAAATATGTTTTTGTCTCCATGTGTCTGCATAGAAAAGCGATGACACCTAAAAGGTTTTCTAATGTGGAACAAAAACTTTATCTATTTGCCTTTAATCTAGGGCATGAAGATCTGGCCTAACCCATTGCTATATTGTGGCATTAATCGTGTCACGTGTCTAGTATGAACGGTTTGACATGGATCGAATTGACTACCTGAAAATGGGGCAAAACCCAAAACCTTAAATTTTGAAATGATAAAGGACCCATATGATGGTAAATTGGAAGACCTAACATGCAATAAGGCGAGCTTTATTGGAATGATGTTGGAGAGCAATGGAACAATGAGGATGATGTTGAATGGGTCATAGGCACAAGGCTTTTCAGGAAATCACAACCATTTGTTAACAGGGATTTGTCCCAATTCAAAACCACTCCACGAAGAAATCTGACAATGACAATTTTGTAGAACACTAATCATACCTTTATATTGAAGTAATTAAATTCTTCCAAAACTTAATTCTAGGGATTTGTAAGTCATCAAGAATATGATTAGTAAACTCCATAATGAGGTTGGTTGGATAGAGGGAATAGAGATTTGAATTTCATACTTAGGGTCAAGATCCTAGCCACCATTAATTTTAAGCACATTTATTCAAAATGCAGCTCCACTAAAGAAAGTTTCATCACATGTTATCAATACAGTGGATGTTGGAGCGATTCAGAGTATCTCTAGTATTTATAAGAATTTCTTTTAATCCAATATTAGTCCATGGATTCTCTAGGTTTATTCAACGTTGGAGAAGGGGTTAATTGATACCGATGTACCTCATATTTTCTAGAATTAAAAACAAATTTTTAAGTCCTCTTTCTAACTTGAAATAACTCAGTGGTTTGATGGCATAGTTGATGGTATGTTTAATCAATGTGGCATCTACAATGTAAATCTCCATTGATATTCCAATTTTCAAAGTAAATGTTTTTAATTCTGGGGAAGCCTTATTCCATTTGGATTTCCTTTCAGCATTTTTTTTGTGCCATTGGAAAGGAACACTTTATTTCATTTCACATACCCAATGGCTGCAGATTCTTTAAGTCATTTCTTATGGAATTGAACCACTTTTTGCTTCTTGTCACATCTTTGCCTTTTGCTAAACGATAGAATATTGTATCCTACTATGATAATGATGTAGTCATCAGTATTCAAATTATTGGAAGAGTGAAAAGTTAACATTTAATTTTTTGAAAATAGTTTTAGCAGTCTCCAAACCTGGGCATAATATGTTTATCTTTTCAAATTCTTTTATATCTGATCCATTTTTGTTTAAGTATATTTATTCAGAAGGATTATTGGCAAAGTGACCTTTGGAATGCACCATTTGGACAATAACCTCCTCATTTTTAGTTATGTCTACAAGGAGATACAATATTATGAAGGTAATTCTTCTCAAATCAACCTTCCTGGATAATTTTGTAGTACTCAGGTTTAATCCAACATGAAGCATCACTACTAAGGTATTTTCTAAATTGATTCAGCCTAGTTACATACTCAATGCCATTGTGGTACAGAATCCACATAGCCTGAATGTTTTTCCCCTTAGAAACACTTGGAATTAGTAGATTACATAACATTTCTTTGATCAAAAGGTATAAATTTATTGTGATTTATTCAGCAGGTTCTAACTAGAATCATAGATGTATTATGGAAAGTCACTTTGACAACTATCAGGAACATTTATGACTGATATTTTTCAGAATGAAAAGAATCCTTAGTCTCTACTTACATGTTTACTTTGAAATAATAATCCTGAATGCTTAATAATCTCAAGATAAAGAGTGTTGACAACACTCTTGGTAGGAACATAATGAGTTTCACGACTTACAATTGAAAGTAATGAAACAATTTACACAACATGAATGAATATGTTAGAAACCATAAGAGATAAAATATGCGGAATAATCCCTCACAGAATCGCAACAGTAGAAACTAATATGCAGAAAAGTATTACAGATCTCAAATAAAATTGCAGAATAAATAACACAACACAAAGAGACAATATTTAACGTGGTTCACCCAATTTGGGCTACGTCCACCAAGAATCACTTGCTCAGATTTTATTACAAGCCTCCACTCTCTCAATACAATACCCAGATCCGTTTGGAGCTATGCTCAACAAACTCTACAGAATTCACACCCGAATTCAAAAACACATCTGTCAATACATTTGCTTGTACATCTATCATATGCATAAGACCATATAAATAGACAACTGCTTAAGCAGTTTTACAAAATGAGGGTATCAAAACCATGGGCAAAAACCGGTTCCCATAAACCTATGGGTAATGAAGGTACTTTTACAAACAAAAAAAACCATGGGCCATAAAAACAACCCATAACGGTTACCCATAAACCCATGGGCCAATAAACCACCCTGAAAATTTGCTTTTAATGGGCTTCGCCCCTAGAACCCCCTTGCATCTTGGGGGCTTAACCCAACCCCCCGCTCACTGGCCCGAGCCCAAACCACCGTAAAAATACCCGAAAAGTGTAACACATAGATTAAGTCTGTACCACATTCTGAACATGAAAACAGGCTCCACAAACATAACAGTGTATGCAAATTATGCTACACATTCACACACAAAGAGACTCCTGCATAGTTTCCTTTGATGTGGAGAGGAACTCTAATGCAACAGTGTGAATTTGTCACGTGCAAGTGACTTAGTGAAAACATTTGAGCCATTCGTTAAACCAAACTATTTGAATCATCTTGATGGTGCATGTTGGTGCGATGTGGCATGAACCCTTTGAGCATCGCATATAGCAAATGACACCATTGTTCATTCACGATGCTTGGTTCTCACATGATCAATAGCAAATTGCAAACAAGCTATCACATTTTTCTTCATTAGCTCAATCATATACTGGTATTGTGTTTGAATTATGGTAGAGGATTTGCATTCCCTGTTATTTAGCGTAGTCATATTGCTAATCATAAATCTAACCATGTCACACTGCATGCTCGATACGTCTGCTTTTGTAGAAGACATTCCAATAAAGTTCTATTTCTTGCTTCCCCATGATATCGGTCCAGATCCCATAAAGAAGAGCAAAGCCTGATGTGCCTTCCTATCATCCATGTTTCCTTCATGATCTGAATCTGAATATCAAGCTGTCAATAAGAATTATTCATTCCAAAAATATCTTGTACTCTAGACCATGCTCAATTGTACTCAATAGAATCTCAAGCATTCTCATAAAATTGCAAAATACTTTCCAATGATTATTTTTCTTGCATGAAGCGTGATAAATAGATGACTGCAAAGCTGATATCTGGTCTAGTATAATGTTTTTTAAATGTAGACTCCCGATCAATTCCGATAGAGAGTTGCATTCACCAGTGGTGATGGATACACAACTAGATAACTGAAGTCTAATTCCATAGGTGTAGCAATAGTGAGTGCAGTCCATCATCTACATTTCTCGAGCGTTGTCTTGGTGTATTTCAATAAAAAAACAAAGATATGATTCTCTTTTGCCATACTTCCAACCCAAGACAAATAGTGCATGAGCCCGAGATTGTCATGCTCGAACGATCGATTAAAATCTTTCTTTGTTGCATATATAATCTTCAAACAATGCCTTTACATGATACAAGATCATCGACATAAACAACCAAAAGTTGACAATCTCACCACCTTATGAATGGCTTTATTGAGGAAGAGATTGTGATCATATATTGATTCCTTTCGAATCCATGACTATAATGAGATATTGCTCATCAATTTTGATGTACCATATATATGCCTTTTTAGTTGCCATAATCAGAGATTTTCAATGAGTCTAAGCATACCATTCGATCTATTTTACACTGGTATTACATAACCCTCTGTGCTGAGTCATATAGACTTCTTCTTGCAAATCTCCATTAAGAAAGGCACTTTTCACATCCATTCTGGTGGAACTTTCCAAGGCTTCAAATTCAGCTAGAGCAAAGATCAGTAGCTTGTTTCGTCTTCCTGTGGGAGCAAATGTCTCCTCATTTTCTTTGCCTTCTTAAAAATCACATACCCCTTTGGCTACAAGCCTTGCTAATTATACATTGTCAATAGTCCCATCTGATTTGTACCATTAGTATTGAAATGCATCCTGCATCGTCAATGGGTTTCTTCCCTGGTGGAAGGTCGACAAGTTGCCGTGTGTTGCTCTTCATCACTGACTATACTCTCGTAATCCATGGCATCTTTCCAAGTACATTTTGATTGTAGGGCTTCCTGAACTGTAGATGGACTCAAATGTTTCAACAAACTACTCATTAGCTGTCTTAATTGACCTACTTCACGAGCTTGACTAAAAGTTCTAGGTCCAGGATTGGATGATGTGCTAGGTGCTTCATCCAAATTTGCATCTTTTATTCTTTGTATACCATTTAGGCAACTTTTAGTGTTCCATTTTGGCTTGTGGTGGAATTTCAAGTTTTCAGAGATCATCGGAATGTCATCACTGTCATCATCAGTGGGAACATCAAATTGTTTTCACAAGAGGTAGTATTTAGCATGATTGTTGAGTCGTTGAGTGGAGCATCTACTTGAATCTTCTCAAAGGCGGAACTCAACATTCAGTATCAAAGTGTATAAACTTTCTTTGCTTTCGGATCCCATAGAGATGTACCCAAGTGCTTCTTCATGCGATATCCAATGAATATAGAATTTTTCATCTTTCATATTTGCAACTTGTTCAAAGGGTTCTTCTTGGGATGTGATGCTAGCTTTACACCCAAATACTCTGGAGGTGTGTAATTGATGGTTTCTGATTTGACCATGCTTCTTGAGGTTTCACTCCATTGTTCGCTACTGTGGGCACGATTTTCAACAAATAGATTGTTTCTTGGAGCTTTTGCCCAGAATGTCTTTGCTTATGAAAAACTTACGAGTCATCAATCATACAGGCGCACCATGCTCCATGATAGTACAATTCCTTCTCTCAACTATACCATTTTGCTGTGGTGTGTGAGAAGGAGGCATATTAATTTGACGAATCCCACGAGCTTCTTAGGTTCAGGTTTGAACTCATTCCTTGTGAATTCCCCCCCTCGATCTGAGCGGAGAATTGTGATTATGTGACCTCTTCATTCTCAACAAGTGCTTTGAACTTTCGCGTAATTTCTTTAAAGGATTGACTTTGGTGTCTTAGACAATATATCCAGCTTTCTTGAGTAGTCATCAACACAAAGCATGAAGTATCAGAATCCATGTGAAATGGTTGCATGGGCTCCGCAAAGATCTTTTTGTGTGCACCAAATCAAGCATTCCCTAGTTCTCATATGTGTTCTTACTGGAAACTCTGTGTTGCTTTCATTAGGCAATTGTGACACTTGTCATGTGGTTTTACTTTGAGTTTAGGCAAGCCTTTCACCATGTTTGGATTATAAAGTGTCCTTAAGATAGCCAAAACTGATGTGACCAATCTTTAATAGTTCTTAATAGAAATGTTAGTGTCTTTGGCCACTAGAAGCTTGATCATCCTTGTGGACAAAATCAAGTTGGAACATTGTCCCACATTTTTTTTTTTTGCTCTTGCTACAATCGTTGGAAATCTTGACATTATCTCCTGATCAAGCAGCTTTTTCTCAGAGTTTAAATTACAGTCAAAATCCAAATTCTTCAAAGTTGCTGATCAAGGAGTTGATTTTCTGCATATGTGAATTCTTGGTTTTACCTAGAACTACATACAATACATCTTGTGATTTTCAGTGGATGTTTCCAAGCAGGTAAATGAAATGTTGCCAATCCCTTTAGAACAGCTGTATTCATGTGTCATCACCTAATGACACATGCGTTGTTTTAGGCTGAAAATGTATGGAGAACCAATCCTTGCATCCGGTCACTGAAAGTTCACCCTTTTTAATAATCGATTAAAAGTGGTTTAAACTTTAGACTAGGTTCCCTTCACCCAATTATATTATATAGTGATCCTGGCCGCCTAAATCACCTATTGTTCAGAAGCTAACTGACTGACTGTAGAAACCTGGCCTTCTAAGGCTTTGCAAGCAAAAACCTACGATAAAGCTTGTGAGAAGAGCTAAGCTAAGAGTAGATATGCCACAAAGGCATCAAAATAACCTTGTTCAAGGCATTACATTGATTGATGAACCAACAGAATAAAGGGGAAAGTACCAAGGCAATCTTTCAAATCACATCCCCATGAAGCCTGAATTCAACATGAACACTTCTGGTTTTTTCCAGGATCTTCCCCCTTTGTTGAGCTCAAACTAAGATGCCACACCCGTGGTCGAGAATTGCCTGAATTTCGTTCTTCCTTTGATTGCAAGACCAGTCTCTCTCCCCTGCATCTCTGTTCTCATTGAACAACATCCAAACTTGTTGAGTATCTTGACTGCAACTTTTCGCAGCTGACTACCATATTCCTATATTGACCTAGTCATCACAAGGACTTTGCTTGACTACAAAGGGACTGAAAATGCTCACAACACAATGGGCACGCTGGTTGTTGCGCCAGACGTGGCCTTGAGATGCTAGAAAACTCCTCATTGCCTCAACATGCTCGACTCAACAGAAAGAAATTAACTTTCTCCATTAGTCCCTGAAAGATGCCATTGACACTATGTACAGCTCTGCTAGTAGCTCCAGAGATAGGCAGGTTCTTCCGGGGAAGGACATCAATGGCATCTATGATGATGACAGTATCCAGATCCCCCAACATTAAGATGAATGAAGTGATGGCCAAAGAGCTTTCACCATAGCCCAGTCTTGGATAAAATCCAGGAGATTACTTACTAGTATGGAGGCTACCTTAGAATCAAATTTCTTCAAACTCAAGTTGTGTTTTGTTCTTAGTCTTCCATGTAGCATAATTATCTCCTCTTAGGAGCTATGAGTCTAGAAGAAAGAACTTATGGACATTGGTGCCCAATTTTTGAATCAACTGAAAAAGGATAAGGCTCTTATCACTCCAATTATAAGGTCTCTCAATCTATATACCTTCAATCCAATATACCAAACCTTTCTATATACACGCCCTTCTGATATACCCGTCGGTACATGGAAGAAGCTCACCCTTTCGATATACCTAGCGGTGCGTGAAATAGGCGTTGATATGTACGTGAAAGAATTTGATACATGGTACCAAGACAATACTGGCAGCCTAGTCTGTACAATTATTGACACCGACTCAAAGAAATATTCTCATATGAGTGCGTAACTTCCCTATATACTCAGATAATTTCAGTGTCCAGATTTATGTCGTGCAATCATTCATAGACAGATGGCAGGGACTCAAAGTGTGTGCATTATGTCCTTATTTCTCCCCATCGATTTATAGAGATGATGCCCAGATGATGTTGTTGCAACTATATTAGGCATTAAGTGTAGTAGTAGTCGCAACGACTTTACCCGTAAAGCACTGTGCTAGAAATACTGTTTTATTACCAAACGCTTAAAAAAGGGATCTAGGATGTGGGGGAAGTTTTTTAGAACCCAAAATTTCACTCCTTTTTTTATTACAATTCTCTATTACACTATCTTGCTAACCAATTGAGCGCTCCAAGCGCTTGTTGACTAGGAGAACCCTGCAAATTAGTACAATATACTAAATTATACAACTTACATTCAAAAAAAATAGAAAAATTGAACGGTAGGTTAAAAACTTGTTTTAATGGGCTCCTCGTTAGGCCCTGCTAGAGCCCAAACTCGGCGACGTGGCGGTCATGATGCAAAAAAAATTAGGGTTGTAGCTGGGATCCGCTTAACTCATCGGTGTACCCCCCTGTTAGTATATGTTACCTCCGCTTTGATTTATTGTGCCTAATTGGAGAAATTGTTTTTGACCACTAGAATGGGGGTTTTGAGTGGAGCTCAGCACTTTGGTAGTTGGTTTAGTTGTAGATATGGTTCGTTTTGTTTGTAGGTCATTATTGGCTCGTCGCGTGATCCTTAAATTTAGCGGGGGGCCATAACAAACTCCCAACCGATCGCAGTGGATGGCAAGTATTTACAAAACTCGCCTAGCTCGGTTGGGGGGGCTCAACCCACCGACCTGTTTCCGCTCAGATGCTATATGTTATCCACCAAGGCACTGATCAGCAAATGCATCGCCTAGATTCAAATGAGAAATCTTGTATATACTTGTTTGGTAGAAAAAATATCTAACCTATGATATTTATGTGTAGAACTCAGCCAGTGGGCCACATGTGTATCGGCATACGGAAGTTCTAAGTTTCCCGATGGGATGCGGTTAACCAACGACTTGGTCAGTATGAAGCAATTTTCCCCCATCTTGCCACGAGCTCGCCGAGCTATGGATTTTTAATTTGCAACCGTTTAACCCGGCTCGATAGTCGCCCTAACAGGTATGTAACCACCCAACTCTATTGGGATATGATTTTGATTCAGTCGCTCGAATTTGCAGACTCGTTGTAGGTGGAATTGGCAGTGCTCGAGTGACTGATCCGTGCCCAATGCACAACAAACTTTGTATGTTGTGTGCAAGATCTAGCTTGCAATAGCTCTTGTAGAGATGCCAAGGGGGTGGAAAAAGCTAGGAATGGGGCTGGGAAGGGGCACAAAAGCTTTGTGGCTCTCAACATTGCTGAGCAATGTATCTCTCAAGTGAGGCTCGAAATTCCTTGCTGCAATCTCCTACTCTAGCCCCCTTGGCATTAAACAGGCACAATTAGCTCTCACTTGCTTTGGATTTCCCCCTTTTGAAATGAGCAAACAGGGAGGATGCTTGATACTTTTATTAATGTGTGAAAATCAAGTTACAGAGCAATTTGTAGGGCTCGGTGATAAGTATAAAAATTGTATATCCACATACTTATGAAATTATTTGGTTGCACAGGTTGAACAAACCGGTTAAAGTGCCAACAATGCAAACTCACCAATGAATGGACAATATGAGCCCAATGTATGAGATCAATTCCCAATAAAGATTAGGGTAACAAACCAAATAACTCTCCCAGGAATGACTAGTTTACCGATGGGTTGAGTATCTCACTAATCCAACAATGTAAAATGTAGCCTATACCCTATAGGTTTTACTCGGTGGAGAGGTCTTTCAATAGCTTCGCATGTCAACATCAATATAGTTAATAGAATACATGTGCTCTGTAGGTAGTCTGTTGCAAATATTTCGACAAGTTTATTTTCAATATGATTTTTTCTTAATTAGATATGGCTCGAGCCAACGAAGGGGAAATTTTGAAGCTAGGGGCATAGGGGGCACCAAGAGATGACCTAAGGAATGTTTTGTTGAAGAACCATTACGTGTTGACCTGGCGTCTTGTTCACACCCACTAGAGGTTTTGTGGGATTCTATAAACAGAGGGGTGTCGTGAGATCTGGTAAAAAAAGAAGTTACCACCAGAGGCAGGCATTAGCTCTCCCTGACAATGAATCGAGCGAGTTTTCGTTCTCCAGAACTGTGAATTCATTGTGGTTCTGCAAAAACTTCTGTCCAACCTTTCCAGGAGCTTCAGGACCTGCTCTAGGTACTAGAATGAAAAATAGGGATAGAAGGATCCTGGAATATTTTTATTCATGATCAAAATCAATTTGTGAAAAATGTACTGCCCAATGAGTCATCGTACCTGAGTATGTAATCTTTCCAATATACAATAGAAAATTTTGTTGGGTTACATAGGTACATAGTCATGAATGAGACTACAAACAATAGTGAGATCTATCTTAAAACAATATAACAACTCTCGTATGTTTGCGATAAATCCCTTCATAGGGAAGGTTATAAATGCAAATGCCTAACGCAAGTATCAGAGCTTGGATTTCGACAGCCTTGTTGAAGATAATGGTACAGAAATCATTCTGGGTTGTGTGAATGATATATTTGCATCAGATTTAATTCTAGAAAACAATACTTTTACCCTAACACAAAAGATGCACAAATGAAAATACTTCAAATTGAGATTCATGACGAAAAGGATTACAATATTGATGGAGAGTACATTTTATAATGTTTGAACTCCTACAAAGGTGGAGTCAAACTTCATCTTCCAATCCTAGAATCCTAGTGTCTGATCTTATCCCTACTATATTGCAGTCTAGCAGATCCCCATAGAAGGGTCACACATAGGTCTATATATCTTAGTTTCGCGAGTTGTTATTCTACCTACACACTTACAGGGGCTCTAAATGGTATACTCTCCTTCAACCTATATTATTCAATGCATTCTCAGTAGTGTTATGGAAAAGGACCTCATATTAATAATACTTACAATAATCTGAACACTATATTCAAATTCTTCTACACGTGGAGGTGAGCATCATAATCCAATAAGATTATTCCTAACAGTGAATGATCATGAGAAGTACTTGCATTTCCATACTAGGGGTGCGGGTAAAAAGTAGTTGCAGGTATCTCCAACATTTATATGGGTTGTCTGGGTAGAAGGTCTTGATGCCATAAAATCTTGTTGTTGAGATGTTGTGAGGAAAAGCATAGCACACAAAGTAGAGTTTTCTGTTAGCAGCAACATAAGAGTGGTGACTACTTGCTAGACTTCGGCTGATGTGGATTGAGAGGAATGCAAGCCCATTTGCAAATGAAAGCAGATCACACTACGTAGGGCAAGTTGTCGTTGATTAAGATGCCCAAAAGCAAGTGATTCCCCTTCAAGAAGAAATTTGAGCAACTTGCAAATCAAGAGTGCTAAGGCATAACTATCTAGCATCGAGCAAGAGGATTGATTCTAAAATTATTTATCATGTATAAAATAAATAATTACGTCAGTAGGTGTTCCCTATTAAAAATTGCTCAACCTGGTAGTTTATATTAACCATTATTAACTCAATACATTAAAGTGTTAAAGAAATAAATCTTGATTGTGCATATTTAATCTCCAAGAAAATAGGGATCACCTTCTTTGGAACATTTATTACATAGGTTATATGGTGTACTCATGCTCATGAAAAATGTATCCCTTCTTATTTTTTTACTTGATGCCCACCTATGTTTTTTTATTAAGCATCAGTCATGAAGAGGTGTTGTTCATTCTGACCTCGATAAGCTTTGCATTGAGCTTGGTTGGGAAGAAATGTGTTATATACATGAACTTGAGGGGATTAATGATGGTGTAGATGAACATGTGACCCTGGTTTCCAACTATGATCTCCTCATGGTGAGATGCTTGCGCAAGCCCTAAGCAATGTCATGACCTTGAAACTCATTGTTGACAAGTACTTATGATGGCTAATGTCAAGATCCACATCATCATAAATGAAGCCATTTTTTTAGGTCTTATAGACAATGTGCTTGTAGTCAAATTTCCATGAAATGTTGGTCAATTTACGAACTTACTCGCACATAGAGGGGATCGTGTTGTGATATGCAAATGTTGGTCTTTTAAAACTCCCTCTGTAGAAGTTATGGGAGCCTATGGTGTGGTCAAGATAAGGGAGGACAATGGATCTAATATTAAATTTTTAAGAGGTGCCCTATTGTGGATTACTCCATAAATGGTGAATCAAGTACAACATGTTTTTCAGGTTACATGGTGATGGAGTAATGATATTATTCCCATTGTAGGTATTTGTTGCATCAATTTAGATAGAAAATTTAGGACAATATTGCATGACATATTTGTTTAATAAATTTGTACCTCTCCTTCCCAAAACAATATTGTTATCATTTGTTGTGCTTGTTTGTAAGTTCCACAAAAATTTGTATACAAATGTACTTACTCAATATTCTCCATTTCTTAAGCTTTAGTTCCTATTAAAGCCTTTACAAAAGAATGTATATACACACTATATTAAATAATTTATACATTCCACAAGTCTAAATGGTTTCCAATTGATGTTGTAGGTGGATGTGGTTTAACAATGTTTTGACATTTCGTCTTGCTATACTCATTCTTGATAAGGCTCAAATTTACCAATTCCATGTCTCCTCCTCCATTCTTCAATTCCATGTTTCTCCCTCATATATCTCCAATCCCTCTAGCATGGCTCCACCAAAATTCCATTTGGATTCTATTTTTTGCAACCAGAAGTCTATTTTACAATAAGATTCCCTTACACAACAATGTTCCCCCCTTTTCAATGTCCTTGGCACCTTCCTCACAACTAAAAATAAGACACAAAATAGCTAGCAATTCATCATCCCTCATTGCTTCTTGCCCTCATTCATGCTATTGCTCAGGAATTTCAGCAAAAGGAACACCAATCCCACTTTCAAACACATTTTTATTGGTTTCTTGAATTCACATATTTAAAATTTCTAAAGAGTAAATACGAAAGAGAAGAAACATGTAGAGAATGACATCCTTGTAAGAAAATTATAGTTGTGGATTGTCTCCATCTACTTCCTAAGCAATTTTGAAAACTTATCTCGTGCCCCACTGCACCTTACTAAATTGTCATGTCCCATGTATTTCTATACAAACCATTTCTTGTGAACCTTCAAAAGATCCATGACCACTATTTCATTTGAATCAATGATGGACTATATGTACAATACTTGTCCATGTTCTATAACAAATTATGGATTCTAATTAATACACGCCAATCGACATAGTAAAAGAATGGTTAAAGATTCACGTAGGCCATACTTTTTAATACTAAAATATGCACACTTTATGTTTGAAAGATTACACATAAAATGACCCTCCCTTTCTATTTTCCTATGAATGGCCTTAGATGTTAAGGTTCGTGAAGCTAGCTATAAATCCATTGGAAAGAATTTTCATCAATAACCTTTTAGTAAATTTTATAACGTTGAGATTCGAGAAGATCATCTAAAAATAAACGTGAAGGAAGGGGTTGAATAAGTATTCGATAGGAGAAAAAACCAGATGAGTTTGTAGACAGTTGTCACGAGCAACTGACTGTTGGAAAAAGAGTCGTTCGAGAAAGAATTATAAAACCCCTTTTCCGAGTAATTATTTCTCATTTCGGTGTGCGTTTTTGTCTGAATCTGGCATGGCCATGCCACGTGTTTGTTCTTTATTTTTGAGCTTTGAATAGCAGTTGCCTTTATTTTTTGTTGTTTTTTAATTTGTTTAGTCTCAATATTGTGTCTTGTATTTTTTTTTGTGTTCTGTTGGAGATGGCAATGAATGGAGCAGACAAGACCAACCAGATAGCTGATAATTAATAAAATAGTAAGTTACTCTGAGCTTCTATTGTTAGATGTTTTGACCCATATAATTGCAGATTATTGAGTTTTTTCTTCATTTTCCTGAATTGGATTTGGTGCTTTTATCTCTGTAATTATAGGCACAAGGTTAATGGTTGTCTGTTCCTTTGCTATCACGGGTGAGCCCTTCTAAAGGTAAATATAATGCAGTCCACTGCGGCATAACAAAGCCCTATTATGTTCTATTTTTTAGCTGATTTATCTCCCCGAAGGTCATTTTATTTGGGCAAATTTCTCTTAAGCTTAGGGTGAATTAATCGAGGTAATAGTTCCATCTGTTGCAGCCTACGACCGACCTTCATTATAGGCCGCGGTTTTAAAATAAATTACGAAGGTTATTATTCAGATTTATTATATCTTAGGGTTATAATTTTTTTTGATTTGCCCATGTTTAGTATAATGTTCACTTTCTTGAAGGTTTTATTGTATTAAAAATAGGGTTCAAGCAACATAAGATCTCGGACTAACCAGATTGCAAACGATATATAATCCGGTAAGTGTTTTTGAATTTCAGAATTTATTTAATTTTTCTTTAAATTAACCTTCAGAAATAAGCTTTGTTTTCAATTTTTTCATTCTGTGCACTTTGATATTATGCATTGGTTTCTTGTACACATCTAGGTTTAGTTTGCTACAGATTTTTAAGAGTTACAAATTTCATATAGATAAATGGGAAAGGTTAAGTGTTTTTGTATCTAATGCCATTTTCAACATCGTCGTTGGAGCTGTAAGAGGTACGCCGAAAATTTAATACGATCCTTCAATTTGTATGTCTTATTATTAGAAATTTGAGTCACCGTCATCGTTAATCAATGTAATCTAGGGTTATTTTTTTTAAATAGATTTACTGGTATCTACTTATAAATTTCACTCTTTTATAAGATAGTGTGGACTGGAAAACAACTGTGAAGAAGCGTAAGTCACCGCTGGAAAGAAGCGTAGGTGAGGTTTTCATGGTGTCCTGTAACCCTTACCCATCATTAACATTTTGTGGGTTTTTGTATTATTTTTTTTTTGGCGGGGGGGTGGCGGGGGTGCATTTTGCATTGTTTATTTTATTTTTTAAGGGTTTTTATTGTTCTTTGTTGTCTGTGTATAACATGGACATGCTCTATTTTTTTCTTTGCTCGATTTGTTTTGTTCTCGGTTCAGTGGATGTTTTCCTTCCTCGAGGGAAGGTAGCAGACTAGACCAACAAAATGGTGAAGGATGCAATCTGGTGAGATTATTTTAAGTGCATAATATTCTATTAATTTTCAGATATGATATTGATAAGTATTTTAGTTTGAATACATCATTTACTACTTTAAATCACTTAACTTGGCATTAATAAATGTAGGTGAGGGTGTAGATTTTTTTTTAAAATTTACTGAGATCTAGATTTATGATTTCTGTTGAAGGCCGGAAATCAGAGGAGCTGTTGATGGTGTTTTCTAATCATGTTTAACTTTTTGTAATGTAGTTTGCATTTTATTCCCTTTTCTAATTTTTTTTGTGTTTTTGCATTGTTTATTTCTTATTTTTCATATTAATATAATTAAACAAAAGCAACGATGTAACTTTGTCAAAGAATATAATAGGGATTAAAATAGTTCAAGAACATATATGCGGATTTTCAGTTTCAGCACATCTCTCTCAGGATTTTTCCACCACAAATGGTGTTTTTTATGTTTTATGTGTATATGTATGATTTTTAATTTTTCTAATTTAATATCATAATGCCCAAAAGGTAAAAAATATATATATATTTTGTAACTCCGTCGTAAGGATTTTTCCAAAACTTAGGATTTTTCTACCATGAGAGGGGTTTTCTTTTGTGTATTCATGCTTTTTTATTTTTCTATTTAATATCATTGAGCCGTTAAAATTGAATTTTTGTTCACACATAATTAAGAATTTGGATTCATAGTTTAATAAAATGTTTTTATTAATAGAAAAATCATTTACAAATCAAGAAGTTGCGTACGTATTCAAAAGTAGAATTGAGCTGCGAGATAGCAAAGGATTTTGTTATCCAAAATTTACCCCAAGGTAAATTTTGATAACATGCATCAAATTCTTTAGTCCGAAGCAATTAGATTGATTCAAGGAAAAATTTCATGTTTCTAGGGTCCCCTCATGTTTTTCTAACTCCCCTGTCCAAGAAAGAAGAGAGCAAGTTCTGAGGAAATGTTAAGAAAATTGCAAAAAATAGGCTCAGGCCAGAAAAAATCATGAAAAATGGCTAAGTCCTAGTCCTCGCAATAGCCAGGACAGTTGGGACAAAAGGGGGGCGAACCGGCCGAAAGGCCGAGAGGCGGTCTGCGCAGCATTTGGGACATTTGGAACAAAAGGACGCGCGGGACGTGGACATCCGAACTGGCCAAAAAATGGAAAAAATTGACTAACTGTTGAAACAGGCAGTCTGGGACATCTGGGCAAAAGGTACGCGAACCGGCCGGATCGGCCGAAATGAGTCAAGGCAGCCCGGAACAGTTGGGCCGAAGGTACGTGAAGTACGCGAACCGGCCGAACCGGGCGAAATGAGTCAAGGCAGCCCGAAACAGTCTGGGACGCACGGGCCAAAAGTACGCGAACCAGCCGGATCGGTCGAAATGAGAACTTTTTTCCCGGAACAGTTGGGACAAAAGGGCGCGAACCGGCCGAATTTGTCCCAGACGGTCCGAAACAAATGGGACATATGGGCTGCGAGTACGCGAACCGGACGGTTCGGCCGAAAGCCAGGAAATTTCAGCACTGTACCAAATGGGACAAAGGGACGCGTGGGACACGAAAAGCCAAAATAGCCGAAGGCAAAGAAGAAAAGTCAACGTTTGACCCGTGGAACTTCAAACGGCCATAACTTTTGACTCCGAGCTCCGATTTTGATAAAATTGGACTTTCTGGAACGAGCACGACGTCCTCTACGCCAAAAAAACTGGATTTCTTATTTTTAATGAGGGTAGATATATTTAATTAAGAGAAACATATTCGGCTCCAGTCAGTTAATGTTCATTCCCGTCAAATGACAGAAAACGCCTGCCAGACCCAAAATAGCTGCCCGCACTCAGAAGGCCATAACTTTTGCATTTCTCAACAAAATCACACAAAATTGGTACCGTTGGAATCGTGGTTCTGAGCCCAATGCACATAAATCAAGAAATTCTAGATTTGATCAGAAATTGATTGATATTTTTAAGAAAACGTGGCCGGGTTCAGAACAGTGTTTTATTTGGTAGCTGGGAGTGCAATTAAGAGGCATGGTCATCATTCTTTCTCTGCTGCAGGACATGGGACAGTATGGGGAGCCTTTTTCAAGTAATTTATAATCATTTCACTCAATTTAATACCTCTTACAGGTGGTTGAAGGACAGATTTCGGGATTTCCACTTTCCCTTCTCTTCTCCTTCTCATTTTTTCTATAAATTGGAGTGTTGGGCTCATTGTAAAAGGGAGAGTTTTTGGGTAGCAAAGCTCTGTCAAAATTGCTTTGTGAAGCCAGTGTGTTGCAGGCCCTTGTAGTGGACTCCTTGCATGGTGATCCAGGCCCTTATCTTGTAATAGACTGAGCTGTGCATACCAGGAAGCAATAAAATACAAAGTTTGTGGATGTATCTTCCCCTGCTGTGTTTTCTTGCATTCTTCTTGCCCCTTTTATCTCTCTACAAGAATATTGTGTCTATTATTATGTTCTTGCAGGAATTCACTAACATTGTGTATGCTTGGAATATTGTTGTGAATGCATTTTGCTAGATTATGGTGAACTGTCATCGCCTCTTCTAGTGTGCACTTTGCCTCTGTATTTCACACATTTGGAGATTACTCTCACACCCTCCTTTTCTGGTGTATCACCGCTTTAGTGTAGGCTTTCATTTTATGCATTCTCTCTCTCTGGTCCCTTGGAAATTTAGATTAGAACAGTTAGTTTCTCCTGCATTAGAGTAGATTGTGGTAGGTAGTTTAGGAGCAAGAACCAGCTTTCTCTGGAGGTCTATCTCAAGTAGCAAGTCCCACAACTTGGAGATAGTACCCATGTTATCCAATCACACTAGATGCTTAGGGTGATCAAACTAGAAATCTGATCAACATCCAGGAGTGCTGTGATTCGGTGATAACACACCCCTGTAATGCATTAAATCCACCTACCACAATGAAGATATTTACAATAACACCCATACCTCCGTCAATGTCCCTTACTGGGAAAGAAAGATGCCTATTCTTAATCATGGTGGCTGGTGGGAGACTTGACAGCCCTCGAAATGGTGGACTGAAACATAATGGTAGTGGGTGAGAGGATGGCACCGAGAGCTTTCCAAAGAGTCCCTTCCCACTCAAAACAAAGCTCCCAGTCGAAAGATATGGTTGTCTAAAGATGAGGGTCATGAGCTCATAATAATTAACAGAGTTTGTCCATATTTAGGGTCCATGTGGCAGCCTCGCACATCGTGGAGATTTAGCCGCTTCCTTTCACTCTTGAAATTGCATTAGACTGACATGTGGCAGCGTTCGTGGGTTCTTTAATTTCCTCTGTATTCTGCCTAAGTCCCTCCTATTAGTGGAGACCCTATGCCTGACTCAAGACATGTGGAGGATTTTCACTCATTTGGAAATTGCCCCCAAGTTTTTCTTTTGAAGTTGTGTGGATGAGACATGTGGAGGATTCCGTAGGCTTTTGGAAATTTCAATAGCCGACCTTAGTTTTTGGAATCTAATCACGTGGTCGGATGGTGCTTGTTTGGGGACTTCCTTTTGGGTCACGTCTTTGAAATTATGCCAAAGAGACACATGGATCCTTCTGTATATTTGTTCAGATTCTTTGTGTTTCGGCTAAGTCCCTTTGTTTAGCAGGGCCATATGTTTAACCCTTTCCCTGGACATGTGGAGGCTCTACGCACATTTGGGAATGCGCTCTGAATTTTACTTTGGAGGTTGCACCGTGATGACATGTGGTGGCTTCCATGGGCTCCGTTGTTTCCTTTTTAATGACTACTTCTACCTTTTCGGGCTCTGGGCATGTGGAGGGCCAACGCTTGTTTGAGTCTTTACTTTGGGTCACACTTTTGAATTTACATTGATGTGACACATGGTGCCTCTTCCAGTTATTCTATACTTAGCTGATTCGGTCCTACTGCCCATTTGATTTTTGTTGGACCCTAGACACGTGGAGAGTTGGCGCTCATTTGAGTCTCCGCTTTGGGCTTGACCTTTTAAAATTGTGCCAAGCTGACACGTGGTTCTTTCCACTCGTTTGGACTTTTCAATGACTGAATCTATCCCTTTTTAGACCTTGGACACATGGAGGGTTGGCGTAAGTTCAGGGTCTTTCTTTGGGCTGTGCCTTTGAAGATGCATAGTTGAGACTTTGTTGATTTTAGCTTCATGGCTAAGAATTGAACTCCTTTGCCTCTAGCTTCTACCGGTCCTTTTATACTTAAACGATTTGGGCCTGCCATGTCCCCTTTTTTACTCTGACCACGTGGTGAGCCTACAATCATTTGGGGTCTATGTTTTGGATTTTAACCTTGAAGTTGTGCCAAAATGATGCATGGCACTTTCTGTGGGTTTGTAAATCTTCTCATTTGGTGAAATACTCCATAGGCTTATAGGCACAAACTTGAAAACTGCGTCATTTTACGAAAAGTGCAAAAATTTTGAAATGCCCAGCAGACCCGTCGGCCCGAGTTTAAACTTGGGAAAACTTTTCTCCGTATCCCTGCAAACCCTCCTTTGGTAAAGAAAACATTCCCAGACCTATCGTCCCACATTTAGCGAAAATACATCTCTGAGCCCGCCGGCCTGCATTTTCCACTTTGCAAAATAAATCCTTCCCCAGCTCGCGGGCCAACAAGTATAACTTGTGCCTCTTACGACAAGTGGAAAAATGCAAAAATATCTCCCACCACCATACGCTGGTCGGTAAAAACAAAAATTTCTTGTGGATGGCAAAAATTCTTCCCCATGCCCACTTTTGGCAAAAATGCTTCCCATGCCCACTGTCCTGCCATTTGTGAAATATGAGTTAGAAGGACTTTTTTTTATATATCTAGAAAGGGGAAGAAATTTCCTATCTAATGGAAATGCTTTCAGGGGACCTTAAGTGCTTAAAATATGTAAAAATTTAGATTGAAGCACAAAAGGGGGGTAAATTGTTTTATTTGACCAAAAATGAGTGTGAGCTTATTTGGTCAACAATCTAGCGACTCATGGGGATCACCTGCCTGCTAGGTGAAGTGATCAGTGGCCTTGAAGCATCCATTAGGCATGGAGTCATGAATGATAGCCTTATACTGATATTTAAATTTGAAATCCAATCCCTGAGCTACGTGGAACACCTTTAAAACTGGAGCTGACTCACCAAATGCTACTTCCAATGTACCATGCACGAGCAACAAAACATCACAACACACTATGTACAAAAATTGAAATCATACACACCCCAAGTGGGATATGCAAAGTGTTCACAAGCACTTCTTCTATTGAAAACAAACCTAAACTAACCTACGCTAACCAGGAGCAAAATGGAACTTAGACAAATCCTACAACTGGAAAAGAAAATTAGCTTCCCTTTCTCAAAAGGAGAAGCCATGCAAATGATTTGAAATTGAATATGGCTGCTTTTATGAGTGAAAAACTAATGAGAGGTCGATCCTCCACCCATATCATCAAGGTATCAACATCAATCAAAAATACCTCCTCAAGCTGATTGGCATTGGACTCCTGGAGGTGTTGATGGTGACCCTTGGTGCTTTAATACTCATCCTCATGTCCTGAAGTGGGCATGACTAGTTTTGGCTTCTCCCCTGGCTCTAATGAAGCCAAGTACCTGATTAGGCACGGTCTAGTCCTTTGGATGTGCCCATTTTTCTGAAACACAACTCCAAGAATGGAGTCTTCCTACGGACCTTCCTAGATGGATGGTGTTGACGAGGTGGGATCGACATGCTCTTTTCCCTCCTCCTCCTGAGAAGAACATGGAATATTATGACCTTCTGACCTTTGTTCCAGAGGGTTGCTATGAAGTGCAGGCTGTTGCGATTGGATACTCGCCTCCATGGTAGCAGACTCATCTGCTTCGAAGGTGGATGATGGGGAAGTAGGTGATGTTATATTCTCAGGCTCCTCTCCATCGAAGAAATCTTCAAATTTTGACAGAAAGTCTACCTCCTCGTTTCCCTGCTGCATGTGCTTGGCCTCATCCATGGTGTCCTCCTTATCTATAAATTTCTCACCATGGTTCCCTTCATCCTCAAACATGAAGTTTGAAAGATCAAACTCTTCTTCAACATCAAAGCTCAAAGGGGATGAAGTGGGAGGAAGAACTAAAGGTTTTTTTGTGGCTTGCTCTGCACTTGAAGCTTTTGGAACCATATGGTCCTCCTCCATCATGGGTAATCAAATCAGGCCCTTCAAAGGAAAGAAAAAAATCTTCAATAATACTTTCTTCACTAAGTGGCCTCAACTCTGATTTGATCTCTCCCAGCTGCTCCTCGTCAATGGGACTTAAAGCTGATTGTTATTCTTCTCTCTTGACTGGTTGTGTAGCTTGGATTAGATCAGCATCATTTTTAGACAAAATGCCATCATGGACACTACATTTAGAGTAAATAGATTTCTGATTTTCTTCCTCTTGTTCTTTTTCTTCTTCTACTACAAACTCAGCTTTAGCCACCACGGAATCTTCAACTCTGACCTCCTCAGTAGGATTAAGCATAAAGGGGAATTTTTTAAATCTAAATCTGGAAGCCTAACTCTTCATATTTTCTATCATTTCTTCTCTATTGGGTTCCTCTTCTTGTTGTTCTCCTTGACTTGTCTTTGGAATCTCTTCGCTACATGGGGTTGGGGATGTAAGAGGAGTGGTAGGTTGGGATTTAACCATTTTTGCTATTGTTTGTGGTGGAGAGGGAAGTGGAATTTCTTGTTTATTTGGAGGGGCTGATTGCTTGGAAGGGAAAAGGATAGACGAATTGAGATGAGATGAAATACTAGGGGATGGATAAGGGAATCCAGTACTAGGGGCAAGCAATGGGGAGCTAGACTCACGACACTACTGTGATGATACAGATTGAGGAAAAGGAAAAGAAAATCTACGAGGTAGTGGACTTACCCATTGACAAGGTTTCCTTATGTCTAACTCATAATCCTCTATCTCCTCGGTCCATTGCAAAAGTTGAGCAAAGTGTCTCAACCATGAAGTCAAGCTTCTCCTGTGGACTATAGTGTCTTGGAAAAGGGTTTACCCATGGACAAGGTGCCCTACAACCAATCTAGAATGCCTTCATTTGTGATATAGCCCTAGAATACACCATTCTAGCCTCCATTCTTTGAATCTTCTCCATCAGATAAGTGTTCTCCACATAACTATCACTAGCATATGTGTACCCTTGCTCTTGATAAGCTCCATTGCCAAACTGGTTTTGACCCTACTCATATGGGTAAGCATAATGGTTTTGGATCTGATCATAATTTTGATTTGGAGAAGTTGGGGAACACATTGGAGGCTAGATGCACTACAAGTGTGAATTCTAAGGTGAGAATGAACTCATGATTGCACAACTTCATGGGATGGAATAAGATGAAAGATATGGAAGGAATAATGGATGAAAATGGATGGGAAGAAGGTTTGTAACTCAGAGAATGGGTTGTTTGACCAGATGGAGTCATGAGATTTTTTTTGCATGTGCCTCAAAAGGTTGAATCTCACTAAGAACACATCAACTTGATGAAATTAAGTGGTAAGGTGCTTCAAACCTATCCCACCGAGTGTGCCAGAACTATTATCACCGAATCAAATGACCCTTTGATTTACACAAGTGTGTATGCTTTAGTTCACGGTGTGAGTGGGTAACAAGGGTACTATCTCCAAGTTGTGGGACTTGTTACTTGAGATAGACCTCTAGTGAAGGTTGGTTCCTCTACCTAATCCTAGCACTAAACTAGATACAACTATATACTCCTAAGCTATCCTTTCTAAGGGTCCAGAGAGAGAGAAATCATGAAAATGAACGAAATCCTACACTACAGAGGTGATACACCAAGAAAAGGGGTGAAACATCCTACTGAGGGGGAATACAAAAGGAAAATGGAGTTGAGAGAGGCCAGACCAATGTGACATAGACTGAAATCTTCATTTACCACTAAATCTCCATGAAACAAAACATCCTACACCTACAAATGAGACATACATGCACAAAAAACAAGAAATAAAAATAGAGGGGCAAGGAGATACAAAAAAACAATGCAAGGGTTGAAAGAACACCACTAACACAATTTTATTTCTCTTAGAATATGCACAGTCCATTACAATGTTGAAATAGAGGCATAAATACACTTTCCAGGCCCATGAGAGGTTTTACAGCTCAATGGTGTTTGGAAACAAATTTTACAGAGTTTCCCCACATCCCAGAATATCTCCCTTCTCAAATGAGAAGTGTTTACAATATATAGAAAATGAATGAGAGGAAGAGAAAGAGTGAAACTCAGATTTCTTCTCTCACCAACCAAAAAATGCCATTAAATGGTCTGAAAATGGCATGGACACCCTTACAAATCATCTTACATACATACTTTATCTTTTGGAAGAAGAAATTGGGTGTCATAATTCATTAATTACGGTGGTTGGGCCTAGGACTATGTATTTCTATAATGGAGACATTTTCCATTCTTTTGCACATCTAACCTCAATAAATATGAAAAGTAAAATTGTCCATTGTATAGAGGATGTTGAGACCTTTCCAATGATATAAAATTTGTCAAATTTCAGAGCACTAGATCAAAAGTTATGCCCATCCAAAGTTTCACGTGAAAACTATCATTTTCCTTTGTTCTGCAGATTTTCCAATTTTCTACAACATTCTGTGGATTTATTTCTATGGCCCTTTTTTTAGCAGTCTTTTTTCATGAATTTTACTCTATGGCTTTATTCTATGGCTTTGTTTTACGATTTTTTTCGTAGATTTTACTGTTCGGCTATTTCATGGATTTTACTTTGTGGCTTTTCTGTGGCATCCATGAAATTTTCTACAGCCTCTGCAAACTCTTAGGCAACTTTTCTATGGATTTTTGTATTGATTTAGTTCTGTGGCTTTTTCCACAGACTTAGTTCTGCAGCTTTTTCCACAGACTTAGTTCTTTGCATTTTTCTACGACTTTTACTCGATAGCTTTGTTTTTTAGATTCCGTTGATATTTCTATGGCTTTCATGGACTTTTTTGTGGCTTTCGTGGATTTATTTACATTGTTTTTCACTAACTCCTTATAATTTTCTTGGATTGGGGAATTAGGAAAAGTGAAGTAGAGTGCCTCAAAGCCACATTTTCCATATTTTACTCAATTTTCTCAAATTTGGCTAAGAATTGAACTCCTTTCCCTCTGAAAACCCCAGGCTCAACCATGAAGCTCTGTCAACTACCCAAGTTTTTTTTTCTCCAGTTGTCCATTTTACCAAAGGGGGTAAAAATGGATAACAATTTGGTGACTCACGGGGACATCTGTCTACTAGATGAAGTGATCAGTGGCCTTGAAGTATCCATTGGGCATGGATTCAAGCCTAATAAACACAATTCTGATCTGAATCTCTGAAATCTGGTCCCTGAGCCACTTGAAACACTATTGGAATTGGATTTGATCTCACCAAATGCTACCTTCAATGTAATGTGCACGAGAAACAAAACACCACAACACACTATGTACAAAAGGGAAAGATCATACATGCCCCAAGTGGAACATGTAGAGTGTGCACAAGCACTTCTTCTATTGAAAGAAACCTACCTACTCTACCCTAATCGAAAGTAAAGGGAACTCAAACAAATCCTGCAACTGGCAGAGAGAAATGGCTTCCCTTTCTCAAAATAGGCGGCCATGTATATGATTTGGAGTTGAACATGGCTTTTATTATGAGTGAAAAACTGACAAGAGGTCAATCCTCCACCCAAATCATCAAGGTATGAACTGGAAACAAGAAAAATACCTCTTTTAGTTTCTCTGCATTTGGATTGAAGAGGCATTGAAGTTGATCCTTGGTACTTTGAAACTCATCCTCATGCTCAGAAGTAAGCATGACTAGTAGCAACTCTGAATCTTCCTCCAATGAATCCAAGTACTCGATTGGGCAAGGCCTAATCTACTAAATTTTCCCATTGCATGGAATCCCAACTTCAATAATGAAGTCTTCTTGCAGACATTCCTGGGTGGATGGTGCGGAAGAGAGAAGATGTTCATGCTCTTTTCCTTCCTTTGTGGAAATATGGAACTCCTCCCCAATATTTAGCTCATTGTTATTGATTGCAACATCCAATGAAATCACTTTTGCATCATTATAATTTACTACAACACATTGTTGGCTCTGGAGTTCCTCCGTTGTTTCTTGAAGACTAACTTGCTCTTGGGTAGCCTCTTCCTCTAGCATGAAATTTGTCAAATCAAAATATTCAATTCATTGCTCTAGAGGACTATTTGGGGAAGAAATGTATTCTTCATAGCTTTCCTCTGTCATGGATTCATCAATCAAATTAGGACCCTTCAAATGAAAGAAAAAATCTTTAATAATGCTTTCTTCATCAAGTGACTTCAAATTTTATTTTATTCTCTTACAGTTGGTCCTCCTCAATAGGATTTGGAGCTAATTGTTCCTCCTCTCTCTCGACTGATTGTGAAGCTTGGATTAGATAAACATTCTCTTCACATAAAGTTCCAATATGGAAACTGCATTTAGAGAAAACAAATTGTTGATCCTCTTCTTTGTTTTCTCCTTCTACTACAAACTCAACTTCCACCACCTTTTGTTTGACCCCGAACTCCTCTGAAAGTTTAACCATCAAGGGAATTTTTTTAATCCAAAATCTAAGAGCCAAGATTACAAAGCTTTTGATAATTTCTTCTTTGTTTTACTCTCCTTCATGTTTTTTTCCTTGACTGCTTATTTGAATTTCTTCCTAACATGGAATTGGGAAGGCAAGAGGAGGAGTGGATGGGGTTTCAACTGGTTTTGCAATTTTTTGTGGTGGTGAGGGAGGTCAAATTTCTCGTTTCTATGGAGGGAATGACTATTTGGAAGAGAAAAGGGAAGAGGAATTGAGATGAGATGGAAGATTAGAAGATGGAGAGAAGAAATAAACACTTGGGGAAGCATACAATGGGCTTGAATCTTGACACTGCTAAAATGATAAAGCTTGGGATGGAGAAAAAGGAACATAAGGAGCTTGTGATTGTCTTACCCATTGACAAGGTTGTCTTGTATTTTTCATATGCTTCTATCTCCTTAGTCCACTATGTAATTTGGGGTAACAATTCAACCATAAAATCAAGCTTCTCCTGCAGAGCTATAATGTCTTAGAAAAGGGCCTTCCCATGGACAAGGTGTCCTACAACCAATTCTGAAATCTTTCATCTGATGTTATAGCCCTAGATTGAACCATGTTAGCCTCCATTCTTCAAATCTTATCCAACATATCAACATTCTCCATATAACTATTATCATCATATACACCCTTTCCTTGATTCTCATATGTTTCATAACCAAAATGGTTTTGACACTACTCATATGGGTAAGCATAATGGTTCTGAATCTGATCATAATGTTGATCTGGAGGAGTTGAGAAATACATTGGAGGTGGACTACACCACTGCTATTGCAAGTGTGAATTCCAAGATGGGAATGAAGTCATGATTGCACAAACTTCATGGAATGGAAGAAAATGGAAGATATGAAAAGAAAAATGGATGGAAGTGGATGAAAAGAAAGGTCTACAACTCAGAAATGGGTTGTTTGGATCAGTGGAGTCACTAGTTGTGCTTAGAATGTGCCTCCAAAGGCTTGAAATTTCATCAAGAACACAAAAAATTGACAAAATTAAGTGGTAAGGTGCTTCAAACCTATCCCATCGGGCATGCAAGAACTATTATCACCGAATCACAACACCCTCCAATTTTAACAAGTGTGTGTGCTTGAGATCACGGTGTGACTGGATAACATGTGTACTATCTCCAAGTTGTAGGACTTGCTACTTGAGATAGACCTCAAGAGAAGGTTGGTTCCTCTACCTAATCCTAGCACTAAACTACTTCTAAGGAAGGAAATGAAACTATTTACTCTTAATCTAACCTTTCCAAGGGACTAGAGAGAGAGAGAGCATGAAAATTAATAAATCCTACACTACAGGTGGTGATAGCACTAAGAAAAGGAGTGAAATATCCTGTCTGAGGGAGAATATGGAAAGGAAAATGGAGTTAAGAGAGGCCAGACCAATGTAACACAGACCTAGATCTTCATTTCCCACTAAATATCCATGAAACACAACATCCTGCACCTACAAATGAGACATACATGCACAAAAAAACAACACAAAAGAGGGGCAAGGAGATACAACAAAACAATGCAAGGGTTGAAAGAACACCACGAACACAATTTTATTGCTCTTAGAATATGCATAGTCCATTACATTATTGAAATAGAGGCACAAATACACTTTCCAGGCCCATGAGAGGGTTTGTAGCTCAATGGTGTTGAGAATTTTTTTTTACAGAGTTTTCCCACATCACATAATATCTCTCTTCTCAAAAGAGAAGTGTTTACAGTATATATAAAATGAATGAGAGAAAGAGAAAGAGTGAAACTTGGATTTATTCTCTCACCAACCAACAACTTCCATTAAATGGTCTGAAAATGGCATGGTCACCCTTACAAATCATCTTACATACATACTTTAGCTTCTGGAAGAAGAAATGGGATACCATACTTCATTTATTGCAGTGGTTGGGCCTAGAACTATGTATTTCCATGTTGGATATGTTTTCTGATTTTTTGCACATCTAACCTCAATAAAAATGAAAAGTACGATTCTCATTATATAGAGGACATTGATACCTTTCCAATGATATAAAGTTTTTCAAATTTTGAGCACTGGATTAAAAGTTATGCCCATCTGAAGTTTCACATGCAAAACTATCATTTTCCTTTGTACCGCGGATTCTCTAATTTTCTGCAACATTTCACAGATTTACTTTTCTATGGCATTCTGTGTATTTTCTACGGTCTTTTTTCTATGGAATTTTCCTAGGCTTTGTTCTACGTCCTGTTCTGTGGCTTTTTCTATGGATTTAATTTTGTGTATTTTTCCACGAACTTTGTTCTGTGACTTTTTTCATTGATTTTACTCTACGGCTTTGATCTACGTATTTTTTCATGAATTTTAATCTGCAACATTTTCGCGGCTTCCACAATTTTTTCTGTGGACTTTTCTACAACTCCCATAGATTTTTCTATGGATTCTACAAACTTTTCTGTGGCTTTTTATGTGCATTTAGTTCTGTAGTTTTTTCTGCTGACTTAGTTCTATTTTTCTACGGTCTTATTTTTGTGGCTTTTACTTCGTGGTTTGGTTCTTTTGCTTCCATGGATTTTTTTTGTGAATTTTTTTGTGGCTTCCAAAGAATTTTATACATCTTTTTTCACTAATTCCTTATAATTTTCTTGGATTGGGGAGTTAGGAAAAATGAAGTAGAGTCACTCAAAAGCCACGTTTTCCCGAGTTTACTCAATTTTCTCAAATTTGGCCGAGAATTGAACTCCTTTCCCTCTTAAAACCCAAGGCTCTGTCATCACTAATCTAGCACTATGATAATTCTTCATCGGGTATTCCTCGTGTTATGATTATTTACTAATGCACAACTTTTAGTTTGGTGGATGGAATATGGAAACACAAAAACAAACATAACACAAGAATACCATAGACTATGATAAGAAGGAATGATGATAAATCTAAAATATAAGTGTAAATTATAATATCAACATGAAATTGTTACAATCTCACCCATGAGGTACTTCAAGTGTCACTGACTTCACTTTCCTTCCAACAATAACTATGGGAGAAACTTCACAAATTACAACTCTTAATGGCTTCTTTAACACACCTTCAAAATGATGGCTTCCTTTACACACTTACTCATACAATATTTCTCACTACTTCCTTCTATGCTAAATGAGGGAAGGTGACCTCTTTATTTATAGCAATTCAGGCTTATCCACCCTATCTCTAAGATAGGATAGGAAATCTCTTTTGGCCAATCATATTCCATGCCTAAACTCTTGCCTTTACATGTAGGCTTATCCTCTAAGATAAGATAAACCTTATTCATCTCACATGGGTTCCACCTTTTTATAATTTTCTACAAATAAAATACACAAAATATTTATGACATCACTCATTGTCCTTATTACAAATATAATATTTCTAATTCCTAATCATGTAGACCCTACTTCTCTACTTACCCAAACTTTGACATGTTAACATTACCGGACCAATTACAACAAATATTTACTTTTTACAACATTCCTATTGTACTTTGACTATTACCATACTCTACTTTATTGGCGGCACTGTATTGATGGTGTCGTTATCTTCTATTAGATGCCACTACTAATCAAACTTAACAACATCCTATTCCTAATACATACATTAATAAAATATAAATTATGGAGGAAAATTTTAATGTCGACAACTCAACCATGAAGCTCTGTCAATTTTCAAAGACTATTTTTCTCTCATTTTTGATTTTACCAAAGGGGGTAAACAATGGATAACAGGTACTATGGATGATGGAGGAGGGGTGGGTTGGGTTTCAGCTTGAATTAACAATTTTTGGGAAAGGGAGTGTGGTTCAAAATTTGCATGTGAGGAAGCGGGATTTACAACAACAACAAAAATAAAACTTGGAAACTTAAATTTTGACTCAATAGGTGATTTTGGAAGAGAGGGAGCAAAAATTGCAGCATCCTAGAAACTTGGAAATTGATAAATGGGTTGCATTCCTTGTCAAGCAAGATTTTAGTGTGACATTACTTTCAGAATAGTTTTCATAAGTGGGAGCATGTATTTAGATAAGGTTCCTACACAAGAAGTCCTTAAGACATTTTCTAATGATCCCCCAGATAAATTATAAACCAATAACTACAGTCAACTTATTCTACATCAATTACCTCAAGTACTCTTGTTGCATATAGATTTAGACAAATGCTTAGTTGTAAGATATGACCATTCAACAAGAAGTCCTAAGATTAAATTGTTTAGGGAATGACAACACCCATGCATCTGTCAACACAGGAGGAATTGACAAGGTGAATCTGCTCCATTTCATGAATTATGCCTTCAACTTCTTCCTCCTCTGTATAACTAGCATAACGTTCTACATAACGATGGTCTTGGACATCATAAAAATTTTCATACTAATAATCATATTGATTAACAAGGTTTGAGTGATGGGGATATTCATTTTGATAGGGGTCATAGTACTGATCTGAAGAAGAATATGGGTAAAAAGGTTGTGGTAGGTATGATAGATAAAACTCTTGTATAGAATTATTGACTGAAGAATTTGTCTCATGATTGCATGACCTCATAAAAGATGTAAAAATAGAAAAATCCATATCTAAAACTGCTCATGAAATTGGCTGATAATAGTCAAAAATAACAGATCTAATTATTTTTCAATAAACAAGCATGCCTCAAAATCCTATAGACTAAAAACTTGATGTCACCTTGATGATGAAAATTGTAGATACTAATCTGGAATCCGCTTCCATAGAGTCATTAGATTGGAAGTTAAGCTTCTCATAAAAGGATTCAATTGGAACCATGGTTCTCATCAATACCTTGTTCTGTGTCGCACCTAGGAGTGCCTAAAATTTTTATATGATAAAATTGCACATTTGTTATAGACACAATAAAAAATCTTCTAACTTTTATTTTCCCTCACTTTTGTGGATAGATCATTGAGACACCTCATGGGCTGTGGGTCTCCCTATTGTGAGGTGAATCTTCCAAGATTACAAGGTTGGTTCCTTCTTTGGAGTATCCCTAAACTAAAACTGTGGGGTTTGAGGGTTAAGGAGATGGATAAAATTGTGATAAATGGGGTGATACACCAAAAGTTATGAGGGCTTGACTGAGAAACATGCACAATATACTGAGAATAAATGGAACAACACACGATCCAATGGGTTGTTGCTAATCTCAAGGAAAACACTATTATGTTAAGGGATTTCACACAATAACAAGGCAGATAATTACACACTAAAATTAGCATAAAAACTTATTTGCAGAAAGGTAAATAGCATAAGCAAGCTTAATAAATTCAGGGAATAAAATTCACAAGAATAATTATTGTAATACACACCACTGCAAATTTTTGGAAAGGAAATCAATTGATTCTCATATAAGGGCAATTCTGGAAACAATGGCTTCAACACTCAGTACATAAAAATTCCTCTCCTTTTCTTTTCCAAGAATGAATAAACTCGAAAAAACACCTCCCTTACACTCCAAAAATATGAAATCAGTTCTAATTCTTGTTAACTTGGAGATCACCCCAAAGTTAATTTTACATGTACCCAAAATAACTTGCTCGAATCAAGTTATAATAAATAAAAACTAAAGATAGCTTTATGATCTTGTAAATATCCTCAATCAACTGCAGTTGACTCCTTTAATCCTCCTTGACATGTGTACGGGCCTTTTGCATGCATTAAGGTAAATTTGGCAATAGTATGGTAAAAGCTCCTCCTTGCTTATCTTGGAAAAAGCTATTTATGGAATTTTCCTCCTTTGCACCTGCATGGATAATAGGTTCTTTTGTCTTATTTGAAAAATTCATCTTTGGATTTTAGTCCTTCTTGGACCACATGCATAAAATTGATGAAAGCTTTTCTTAAACTTCACCATAATGTTTGGCAACTCAAGCAATTAGATATGACAATATTCTTAGCCATGGAAGTATATTGACATGTAACATTTAAATAACAAAGATGGCTTTGAAATAAAGGTCTTACATGCAAAAGCTTTAATATATGATTAACCAAAATCTGTACATCAAATATTGATTTCCTAAGGTTTTAACATTAATCCTACAATATGAATTGTGACCTTTTGATGGATTTTGAAAACCCAAATTGATCTCATGGACATTTTTTCATAAGGGATTTGATTCTAAAAGGGGAACCAAGGAAACAACCCTATACCCTGGCCATTGACCATGTATGAATTAGGGTAGTTCTATCTTTTTTTTTGAATGTGTAACACTTAACTCTAGGGAATTATTAACTCACTTCTTGGAGTTTGTTGGAAGATTGAATGGGGGGAAACCCTAATCTTTGATTTTTTATTTGTTTCTTTGAGAAAATCTATTGAGTTGGGTTTCTTCTAATGTATTCACTCACTGTTCCAAAATGAATATGTTGTGTTCACTGGTAAGTTTCAAAGCTCATTTGGGAGATTGGTCATGAACTTTTCTTATATTTATATTTTGATTTGGCTGGATCTATTCTGCATAAGATTCCTTGTCTATTCTTAAAAGCATTGATTCCTTTTTATGGATTGTAATTTTCCTTCAAGGCTGCTTCATGAGGATTGGGCACCAAACTCTCTCTTTTGCTTGAGTGCAAGTTTGATTATTGAACCCATGGGTAATTCTGAAGATTCATTAGGCTAAGGAAACCCTACCTTTCATGAATTTATACTCTGTTGAAAGTAGATTTCCATGTGCTCTGGTCATTAGCTTTGGAAGATTTTTGGGGTTTAAATGGCATTATCATCTAAGTGCTGCATTAGCTGGAAAACTATATTTTGACCTTTGCTTTAACCACACATTTTGTGAATCTACAATAGATTGGGCTTAGATTTGGGTCTCTCCATCCTATTTTTCCATTGTGTATGGTTGTTTTCTTTGGTTAGTCTAGGATTTATTTAGAACATAATCTATGATTTTAGTTGTTGCGAGTTCATGACTTTAATATTGGCCATTTTTTCTTGCATGGGTATTTAGTTGGCCAAAGCTTTATATGCTGTGATTTCATAAGATCTGAAATGGTATTTATTTCAAATGCGAAATCTCGGTGGCTTTAAACCTTTTTAAATTCAGTGGATAAGCCTTGAGCTAAGATTTGGGGTTTTATCTTAAGTAATGCATTTTACTTTATTCATTGTCTTGCCCTTGAACCCTATCCAACTTTAAATGTTAAACTTTGAAATTCAAGTTGGGTGGAGGTTTGATTTTAATAGGTGCTCTTACTTTGTTTGATGCACTTTGTAATTTGATAGGCTTTCTTGTTTAAATTGACTTTGTTTCTTCCCCTTGATGGGAATTGTACCAAATTCTATTCATTTTGAATTTTGACCTTACTCTAAGACATCGCTTTCTATATTTATAGGTGTGCATTGTTTTTTTTAAAATGTTTGATAGAATCTGTTTTGACTATGCTCAATTTCAAAGATAATTTTTTCCACATTTGATTGCTCAATGCTTTCAGAAACATTGTTTGATTATAAATTACTTATAGTTTTGTAAGCTCCTTGAAAGAAAATTAACTAATGTCAACATTTTTTGAAATGCATGAAAAATTTATGTGATTGATCCACATGACTTTCCATTTTGACAATAATTCCATGAAGAACAATTTTGTAACTACATACTCACATGAGTTCTCATTTGAAAGTTTGATGTTCTTGCTTTTTATAACATTTGTCCCTTTTCTAATCTTAATGAATGTATATTATTGCACATACATTTAACAACTACTGTTATTGCAAGTATGATACCATTCATTTCTTTATAGAATCATTTAGAGAAACTAAGAGGTAATGCATAATTTTACCATTTTACGAATATCTCCATGTACCAACTCTTTGAAAAGTTTGCTGTGTACTGTCATATGGTGTGATCTATTTTTTTCTGATTTGAGCTGAAAACTATAGATACTCAATATTAAATGGTTTCATTTCTAGGGTATACTGCCTTTATCTTGGCTATGAAGTATTTTCTTTAGATGCTAAATGATCTAGTTTTGGAAACTAGCTCACTTGTTCACTATTGATGTCATATTTAGGGTTTGTTTGATTTCTTTCTTCATACTGCCTTTTTTTCTAAGTACATGACAACTGAAAATTGTACTTCTTTATTACTTTGTAGCTGTATGAACCTGCCATGTATCTGAGTACTTTCCTTGTATTATGAAAATGCTTCCATTATTGTCTTGTGTACCTTAAAGCAATGCTTTATTTGCTTCATTATTGTTGTTGCTTTGTTGTAATTCTTTACCTGGATGTTGTTCCATTTTCTAAATGATCTTTTATTCTTTAAGCTTCTAAATAAGTCCATTGTTATGAATTGGCCTATTTATATCATTTCTTTTGCACCTTATATTTGTTTGAAATAGTACTTCATTCTTGTCATTCATATGTTAAGTCCATTTATTGCTTCTATCTTCTGAACAGGATTTGATAATGTGTCTACATGGATTTTTACCTGTAATGTCCTAAAATTTTTTCCATTTGCATTTTGAATTCTTATGACTTAAAAATTCCATATACCTGCACACTAAGAGAAATAATTAGAAAACATAGTGAAGGCTTAAAGCCTTTCTTTTACTATTAGTGTTGATTTCCTTGTGTAATGCTATTGAATCTTAAATTGCGCTATTCAACTGCTTTCATGAATTATAATTTCCACTCATTGTACTTTATGTACTTTGAAATTTCATTTTTTGAAGTTCATTTGTTTAAAGATGTGAATATATTAAACATGAAATCCAGAGCTCTAACATAATTTTTCCTCTTTCAGGTACAATGGAACATCAGGATGGAGAAGATGGTGGAGAGGAAGTAACAAGAATAAACGAATTTAAAACTGTGGGAAATCCATCTAACAGGAAATGATGGATTTCCTTCTTTTTTATTCACAATTTTACATATATGTACTTTCATTTCTATTCTTTCTTTTCAGAGTTATTCCCAGGGCTTGTGTGGGTTCACTGTACTTTATAATTATGAAATAAATGAAAATTTCTTCATATGATGAGTTGTATCTTTATCTTTTTTACATTATTATTTCATTTACATGATGTAAAATGAATTATTTACAACTAGTAAACACAATTTACCTTTCATTTAATCATAATTGAATGTCGAATGAGATTGCCTCAAGAATAAATTGAAAGAACTTAACAATGGACACCAAAGAGAGGAAGATGAAACCAATTGGTGCTTAACATTGGTCTCACCCCATTTTTCATTGAAATTAATTAGTTTGGTGAAACACTCTTTCATGGGATTTTTATCTCCTTGTATTGGAATACATTGAACTCTTCCTCCATTTGGTTACACATGAGTCCAATTCCCTTCCTTTGGTTCACATTTATCACTTATGAAGTCCAATGATTTTTTTTTCATTCTCTCTATCCATGATGAAAGAGACTCTGTAAATTAGGCAAAAACTCGGGAACTAGTTCCCTTCCTTCTATTGTCCGATAGCACACATGGAAACTTTTCTCTCCTTATCAAAAGGAATTTGTCCCAATATCCTTAGGAAATGTGATTAGATGTGGCTCGAAGTATCATGTTTCCACCTTATAATCTTTTCTAAATTCTCTTTCCAAGTGAATAAAAAATTCATTTCCAAGTGCTAAATGATGATTTTCCTGCATTTTCTACGGTTTGACTGGGTGTGTTTTCCCTCATCAAATTTATATCTCAGCATCAAGTGAAAACACTGGCCCTTTCTGGTTAGATATGGCTCAAGGGGAACTTTTAAAACTCTAAGGCTCCACTTCAACTCAAAACTTTCCTCAACGTGAGATCAATGCTCATCTGAAAATTCACCTTTTGGTTTGGTCTTGGAGTTGCGTTGGGGGGACACGTGGAGGATTCTCGCTACATTTCCTATACTTGACAATTCTTTATTTTGCGGCCTCTGTTATGTTTTTTTGTGGGCTCATGGACACGTGGAGGTTCTCCTGCATTTCTCTATTTGAGGATCCACCTCAAGTTTCCACGATCAACAATTACCTTAGTGTAAACGTGGCCCTTTCTAGTTGGATACTTCCCAGGGGGCACTTTAAAATTTTCTAAGAAATTTTCAAGGCCAGGTGACATGTGGTGAGCCCACACTTGTTCAAGGTCTCTACTCTTGGGGACCATCTCTGAAGTTGCGACCATGAAGACACGTGGAGGCTTCCACTACCTCCTTCTCTATACTTAAAATTTACAAGAAACTTTTTGAAGGCCTGGGACACGTGGAGGGACCGCGCCATTTTGGGGACCTGCCCTTAAATTTATTTTGAAGAAGCGCCAGGAGGATAGTTGGAGGTTTCCTGCTCACTCTTCCCTTGCTTGGACTTTTCAAAACCAAAGGAAAACTGTCTCGTAGACCCTAGACACATGGCGCCTTCAGGACTGAATTTCCTTCAAATTTTTCAGTACAACTCTTCCAGACTGAGAAACATATGGTGAGTCCACTTTTTAGGGTCTCTACCTTTTGGGACCATCTCAAAAGTGCACCATTGAGACATCAGTGGAGGCTCGGACCCACAGGCTCATTTGTTCACCGAGAATTTTCAAAGGCCAAAAGGTGTTTTTCTTGGGCCAGGGCACGTGGAAGGCCTGCGCTTGTTTGGAGACTTGCCAATTTGTATTCACCTTTGCAGTTGCACAAGGAAAACATGTGGATGACTATAATATAAAGTAGAAAGGGGAATAATCAATGGTTGTTGTGCATTACATCTATTTTTCCACCATTTTTACTCCAAGACTCCTGGAGATGCGAATATGCACTATTTTTCATCATTTTTTGATGAAATTCCTTGTCATTTTTATCTACAAAGTGCCATTGAATGGATTTGAAACTTAATTTGTGAGTCCAAGGATTGTTAAGGTTGATATTTTGAAGTTGGAATTTCTCAAGGCACTTGCAAAAACACGTGAATTACTCAGAGAAGCTAGATGCGGAGACAGAAATTGCAGAGGAAAGAGAGGGAAAAGGGATGAAATGATGAAAGTTGCAGGTGCAAAAGGTGAAAAAGGTGTTGCCTCAAGGGAAAAAAGGATTATCTGTCAGATCTAGTTGTACAGAGCCTCCGAAAAATGATTAAAAAGAGGATTTCTCACATGACTGGATCAGAATGATTAGAATGACAGCCAAAAAGTTATGGCATGGCATACTAGTCATTAGTAGAGGGTATTGAGAAATGTGATCAGTTCATAATTGGTCCACCTGGCAGCTTTTGGATGTGAATTTGTTAAACGTCATTTCTGAGGAAAATTGGTAACAAGAAAAGGTCCCTCAAATATTCTTCTCTTTTGGGGGGAAAATTTGTAGGCACTGAGTGAGCGAAAAATGTATAAATGCAATGAGAATACTCTTGCAAATGGTCAAGATTAATTTTGAATTCTTGAGAGATATTCTGAAGAGTATGTCTTCCTGAAACCCGAATCTAAGATAACTATATTAATTTCTTGCTGTGTTACATTTTCAATTGTGTCAATTTGGTTACAATTTAGTGTACAGCCATTGAAAAGCTCTGAAGATTTCTGTACAAAGCTTTCCCCTGCTGATGAATCTAACCAATTTTGAGATTAATTTGTGTCAATCTTGGAGCAATTTGTGTCTACTTTATTTCAGAATGTCTACAAGTAGTTTTCTTGTTCCTATTGCAATCTTACATTAAATTTTTGTGAAATCACACAGGATCTCATCCCTATGATAGTTTAGTGGCATTTGTAATTTCATTTCAAGAAGATCCTTCATCTTGAATGAGATAAACAAATTTAAAATCAATTCACTGTCATTTGTTGATAAAGATTGTCTATAAGTCTTCAAGTGTACCTTAGGCATGAGCGAATAGGGGTACTTTAGTGTTTTATTGAGTCTTTAGCTTGAGCCTTCATGTTAAATTCTCAAAGATTGTGTGAAACATGCTAATCTGGGCCTCCATTGAAGCACACCTTCTTGGTTGAAGGAATATTCTTAACTATTCTGAAGCTTTCTGTTGTTGAAGTTTTCATTGTTGTGAAGTCCTCTCAAAGATATCTAGTATAATCAACTTTATCCTACTTCATCTCCCACCAAAATTATTCAAAAACCATGAATCCATCCTGAACTACCCCTGTTTTCCTTGTGTATCAACAAAGGAACAAAATCTATTTACTAAAATATGCAGAACAATCAGGATTTAATAATGTCTTTAGTAACCTTATCCTTTTGTTTAAAGTATCTCCATCTTTTAGAAGTGACAACTCTTAAGAGTTAAATCATTGAGTATTGACCATATTTTCCCAAGGTTGTTTTCATATTTATGCAATGGAAGGATATATCCATCTCCTTCATCAAATAGAGGTTACACTAAGGGTCCTCTCACCCTGGTCAAAGAGGCATGGCCTAAAGTAGTGAGGATAGGTCAAATCCTATTAAAGGTGCTATCCATCTCTCCACAAATCAGAGTAACAAAGGGCCAGTTAAATCTCATCCCTGGCTACAAAATGACACACACTATGATCTATCTACCTCTAAGATCCCTATCGAAGCTGTCTTGCTTCTCATCTTGAAAAGGAGAAAGAATTTGGATACCAACAAAACCTACTTCACCCCTGAAATGAGCTGTCCATTTTCTAGTTCAAGGCTATCCACCTTCAACCTCATCTATCTTTGTGATTTGTGTCAGGGTCTTGCATTGGTACTTAGGGAGATGCTACATGATCATGACTAGGATGTGATTAGAAAGACATCTTAAGTAGGAGGTATACATTCTAAACAATAGAACTATGACAGTTTATTGCCTTTTTTATTTCTAATTTGGTCCATCGCACATATTGCATCCATCTGAAAATGATGTTTTGAATTGAACTTTGGCACGGGTACCAAAAATGTCAAAAAGTGTCCCTAAGGTAATCAAGCCATGATTTTCCAAATGTAAGTTGTATAGACCAAGGATCTCGTGCAAGGAAGACTATGAGGTTAAATACACATAGGCCATAAGTGGAATTAATATTAACAAATCCATGAGAAATATTAGGAGCATGTGGTGAAGGGTAGAGGTCCTCAAAATAAAATATTAGTATAGTCATGTACTTATGTGTAAATACAATGTCATCCCAATTAGGATAAAATGAAATATTCTCCCAATACAGATCATTCATTAAAAGAATACATGTGAAAGGAGGTCATTGTGAGGGATGTGGTGCATGTGAAAGTGTAGAGGATAGAGTGACATCCATAGTATACACATACCCTTGATAAAGAATCATTCATAGTAGTATTAGTAGGTGGAGGCATTGGTGTACAAGAAACAACATCTATCACAAAAATATCACCTTTAACCAATGGAAAATGAGTTTGTTCATCCATAGGTTAAGGATCATCTATAGTATTCATGCATGGAGTAGGAAGAGTAGTATTAAGATCTCAGTCACAAAATTTGAATGGGTTGTGGTCACAAAAAAGAGTATATTAGAAACCTTAATATATTAATTTTATAGAATGATGTACAATAGAAACAATGCATTACATGTCATGGAGCCATGGTGTACAAAGAAAATAGTTATATGAGACTAGAAAATCAATGATGAAGAACATTGTGTTGACATTTTTTTCCCTATAGTGATAAGTAATGTACTATGAACAACACATGGATAGATAGAAACATCATATGCACGTAGTGAGAGCCAAAATGGACTAACATCATGATTAAAAATACACAAATTCTAAATGAATGTCATGGTACATAAGTTGAGTTACAATCTGTTGGAAATTAAAGTTTTATTAATATCCATAATGTGAATTCGACTCATGATATGCAAAGGTGGTTCATTGTCAAAAGTGTTAAGGTCAATAGAAGGATTAGATATGAATTTTTTGTGTTGAGAAAATGCATATGCAATTTTTTTATATAACGATTCAGGATGGATATCAGTATGAATGCGAGTAGTAGAAAGAAGATGTTGGACTCGATGCCTTAAATCAATATTTGTGAGAAAATAATCATTGATTGATATGTTCATAATGACTACACTATAGGATGAAAAGTAAAGAATGAGGATCCATAAAGCATGAAGATTGAGTATGGGTTCACCAGAATGATTATACTAAAATGGAATGTATTGTAGTCTACTCTGATGCTATATAAGTAGTAAATAAATAAATAAATGCAATGTTGAAAGTATCAAAGCAATATAAGCAAGGAAATGTGAAACCCTAATTTGCAAAGAGGTTTGGAAAGGCCTAAGCTTATTTTTCAAGGTTCTAGGACTATGTCCTAGTGGAGAATAGCTAGACAGGAGCAAGAAACCACCACAAATGAGCTAAGGAAAGTTTAGATCTAGACTGTCTGGCAAGACTGGGGTGCTAGGAGAATAATAGGACCATCTGGGGCACCTTAGTATGAGATCTGGGCACCCTAGTATACAAAAATGGTGAGGAAACCTCATTTAAGGTGTCACAGAATGATTACCTATGTTTTTTTGTTGTTACGTGAATGTCACTCAACTTTTCTAGATTTCAATGTAAATAAAATATGGAAGAAATAATTGCAAGACCTTAAGTAAAAGAATAAAAATCATAAAAAATAAATATGCATCTGAAGGGGTCAGACTATCCTTAGTGACCACAATGGTGACTTCCTAACTTAGCACTGCACTACATCTTAGACCCATGTAGTTCGAGGAGAGTATGTGAGATTTGTGACCTAGGTACTCTTCTGCCAGTTGTAGATTATGAATAGTGAGAAATAACTAGATGTAGAATGTAAATAGATGGTGCATGGAATAGAATAAACTCCTCTCCTATGAAGTGTGAACCGTCCTTTTTCCCTTGTGATGGAGCTGAATGGATGTAATGGAGCAATATAATCCTTTGATGGATGTACCTTAGTTGGAGATACTAGTGCTTAGTGCTTGGTCCCTCATTATGGTCTCATCAATTTATATTTATGTCGTTTTCTTTTTATAATTTTGTAAGTATCCCCGAAAATTCTGACCACCAAAAAGATAGAAATCTCAAATAGATAGAAAGTTCCCAGTAGGTGAGAGTAGTGTGTAAAGAAGCATATGATGTCCCAAAGGGGACCAGGGCACCTGATACACCCCAGTCTTTGCTAAGCGGCCTAGTCAACAATAGTGAAAACACAATATGAAAATACGGATTGGGCAAGTTTTGCTGTAAGATCAAAAGTAACAACAAAAAGAAAAATAAAATGGCCAAAGACATGGGTTGATTAGTACTCTTTCTCACTCAAGAACCTTATGAATACTGGTATAAAATAGGGACTAAATAATTACCAAAAGTGTTTAATTTGGTGTCTACACACTTATAACCAAGTGCATGAAGGGAAATGGGTTTTTTTGGACCAAGGTTATAATAGATAACTTTAAAATTTTGAAGAAAAAAGTGTCAAAGGAGTTTGTTTTGGTATTGCTATATTTTATCAAGGTATTTCAAGTTGATTATAATTCCTCACATGTCGAGATTGGAAATGTACTGATTCAAGAAATATTTTCTATAACATTCATCAGTGAATATCTAAATGAAGTTAGGATGAAACATTATAGTTATGATGTTGAATTTTATGTTATTATTCAAGCATTGGAGACATTACTTAGTAGTCATGGAATTTGTACTCTTTACTGAATATGAAGCTTTGAGGTATGTAAGCACATAAAAACGTAATCATTGGTTATGCAAAATGGGTTTCATTTTTGCAATAATCTAGTTTTGTGTTAGAGCATAAGTTAGCTAAGAAGAATTAATTTGTTCATGCTTTGAGGAAAGTGTGTAGCACTTTTGATAATAATTGAAAATGAAGTGGTAGGGTTTGAGGTAGTTATGGAATTTTATGACAGTGATCCAAAATTTGGAGATGTTGTGAGACAATGTAATGACCCCAAAGTAGGTAATGGTTATTTATCAAGATAACACAATTGCGCATCTGTGTTGATTCAATTGGAGAAAATATTATAAGAGAATTGCAAATTGGGGGATTGTTTAGACAATTTGGTATAAGTAAGACAACTACTATTGTGGTAGATAAGTATTATTAGCCAAAGGTACAACGGGACATAAGTAAGATTGTATCAAGATGTAGAGTGTGTTAAATGGCTAAGGGACATGCACAAAATATTGAGTTCTATATGCCGATTCCTATCTCTATAAGTTCATGACTTGATTTGAGTATGGATTTCATTTTGGAAATTCCTAATACACAACAAGGGAGGGATTATATATTTTTTTGGTTGATAGGTTATCTAAAAGTTCACAACTTATTTGTTGGAAGACGAATAATAATGCTTCTAGAGTTGAAATTATTTTTCAAAAGTGGTTAGGTTGGATGGAGTTCAACGAATGATCACTTCAAACTAGTACAGAAATATCTGAGTCAATTTTGCAGGACTCTATAGAGGAAAATGGGGACACAACTACAATTTAGTTGTTCATATGACACTAGATTAATAGAAAGGTTGAAGTAGTAAACAAAAACTTAGGAAATCTTCTACATTATATAGTTTGAGAATATCCAAAACAATGGGATTTTGGCTTTACCATAGGATGATTTTTCTTATAATAAATTGATAAAAAGTTTAAAGGGAAGGTCTCTTTCCATACTATTTATGATAGAAACACTAATAGAGTTCTAGATCTTGTTGTGCAGCCTAGTGAAGATAAAACTAGTGATAATGATGAAGAATTTACAGAACACATGCTACAATTGTAGGGAAGATTTTGTTAGAGTAGGTATTTACCTTAGTTCATATTCACCTAGGTACTTTATGTACCTGTATTTTATTTATCCTCACCCACTTGTGTGTGTGGCTATTTCTTTTATCTTATTTAGGTATTATGAGATATTATCTAGTTGTTATGTATATTTGTTTCCTTGATCTATGGTAGTGACTAGTTCTTTCCTTGATCGATGGTATTGACTAGATCCTTGATGTCTAGTTCTCTCCTAAATCTATGGTCTTGACTATTTCTTTTATGAATAGTTACTTCCTTGATTTATGGGTTGATCTATGACCTTTACTGGTTCTTAGATTTTTATTCCTTGCCTATATAACCAATGCCCATTCTCATTGTATTTCATTGAGTTCCATAATAATATATGATATTTTTGCTCATTTTTTTGAGAATGTTTTATGTAAATTTATTCTGGTGAATTGCTTTCATCTTATAGATCATGGTGTTTGATTAGCATCTGTGTTCTTGGCTTGGTATGATCTGGTTATCATTCCTTTTAGATTTAGGGAAAATCTGAAAGTTTATAATGTATAATTTATAAGGTAGCCATGGATGCAAGTTATATAATAAATTAATTTAAAGTAGATATGGTGGTGGTTCATCTCATAAAGGATAGGTTTCTAAATGGGACATATTTAAATGAATTATAATAGGACTTTACCCTATATGTTTCTAAGTAAAACTAGTGATAATTCCTACATGGTGGAGCTACCTGAAAATTTTTCTATTTCACTAGTTTTTAATGTTTTTGAGGTATATGATTTTCCAAGTGATGAGGAAAATGTTGAGAAAGAAAAAAACTGGTAGCAGATCCCGAAGAAGAAAAAGGAGAGGGTAATTTGTGTTCTAGACCAAAATGCATTCGCTAATAGGAAATGGAGCTACACCATTTATTGGGTACACTGTGAAGGTTTAGATAAACAAGAAAATATTTTGATTCCTTACCTTGTTTAAGAAGATTGAAATTGGAAAAATGGATAAATTCTATCAACTAAATTTACACAATCATAATTATTTTAAACTAGTTGAGATGGGAGCATAACTTTCTGAGACCATAACTTTTGATATGACCGTTGGATTGCCTTGAAATTTTACAAGGTGGTAGATACTTATTATTAGTATGCAATGAATAAAATTTTGAGAAAGTTATGTTTAATTTTAGGAATATTTGAAGGACCAAATTCCTATGTTTAATGGTCTAAAATCAGCTCTGAACATTTTTTATTTCATCTAGAACTTAGAGTATATGACATACAATGTAATTAATGAAAGGATATTTTTTACGCAAAAATTTGGGTCCATCTAAGTTGTTTTACTTTTAAGGGTTATTTTGTGTTTTAGGGTTTTTCACATTTCAGGGTCTTCTTAGAGATCGTTGGAAATAAAGGGAAGATTGTAATGTTGTAAAATATTCACGTGGAATGAGAACATAAATATTTTGAAGCTTCTGAATTTTTACAAAAGTGTGTGTGTGTGTGTTTTGGAGGCATTTCAACCTCTTACAACTGTAGCAACATCAGGAAGTATGGGGTAGTTGTATATACTATAATCCATTTGTAGAACCAAAAATAGATAACCTAACATTTTGGACAATGAAATTGTCTTACCATTAGATTTATTTTTACATTACTCATTACTATACTTATGATTTAGAAAATTAAGGAAAATAATTAATAAAATATGTAATATACTAATAACATTTCATTTTGACAATTAATTCTTTTTAAATGATACGACCATACAATTAAACTAAGTAACAAATAAGAATCTATAATAATAAGAAATGTAGTTATGTTTAACCTTATCCTAATTACCATTCATAAGTAATCATTATCATATGGATACATACATTGTGCTTATGTGGCTTGGTGAGATTTTTTTGTACATTGTGCTTTCCATTTCTTAAAAGTGAGTTATTTGGTTAGCTCATGATTCTACCTGATGATGGAGGGGTTTCTATTTCTTTGAAATATATGTTATATCATTGCATTAGCTCAGCCACTGGGTTAGTTTTTTCATTTATTAGCTCATTACCCCTTATATATTTAATTTAGTTCTTCTTCATTTCTTTTATCTACATAGATCTGCTAGTTTGTTTTGATTACCTTAGGTTGGAGTTTTTTACAACTGGGTTTGCAATACACCTTCACCTCTATGAAAGTTCTATTTGTATATGAGTTCATATTTCATTCTTTAGAATTATATTCTTCATGTTCGCTTGTGACCTTGGTTTGTGGGCATGTATTTTGCATTGATGGGTTTCTTAAAATTTTGTGCTTCACCATTTTATTTTGTGGATATCCTAAATTTTCTCGAGTTTGATCCATAAAATGGGGTTTTATTTATTGCATTATTACTTTGAATATGGCCACCACTTTGAAAGTGAAATCTCTGATTCATTTCCAGATTCATTCTTAAACCCATAGCTCATCCTTTTGTAACCCTACCCACTTATCATTTTAAATGCTCTGTTTCATTTAAAGGTTGGAATAAAAATTCTTTAAAACAAATTCTATTTATTTCAAAGATTTAAACGTCATTCCCATTTTTTTATTACATTGCTAGAGCTTTGTATGCTACATAATCTTGCTTGACTGAGAATCTCTTCTTTTACAAACTTATTTATTTTTCCTCGTTGATGGCTGAAATTTTCTCAAAAAGATTGATAAATTCTGAGATTATTCAATCCTTACCTCTTATTGCACTAGTCAACACTGTTGGCAACACTGACACATTCTATTTTGGATATGGATGTTTACAAAATGACTCGGTTCAAGCTGAATTCACTCTAATACGATTATCATTTGAAGAGTTTGTATGTTTTGCTTTGTATTTTTCTTTTATAGCAACTCCAATGAATCATACATTCTTGGTCCTTTGTTCTACAAGTATTTATTCAAAGAAGAAACATTATTTCCTTTACTTGTAGAAACATGATACATGCATGAATATTATTTTAGAACTTGTACTTTGTAATTACAGTTTGGTCTCTTTACTAAACTGGAATATGCTACATTTTTCTAATCCTTGAATAATTTTGAACATTGAATCATTGCATTCCTATCCGTAGTGTATCTTTTAACTCTTCAAATCTTGAAATATTTATCTTTCCTATATGACATCATAGTTTTGAAACACCACTTGCTTCTCTATTGATGTGAGCATTTACAATTTGTTTGGAAGACTCTTCATACCCTTTTATGTCTCCGTGTAGTTGATGGTAAATTTTACCTTGATACTTTGATGGAGCGTGATTGCACACTTAATTAGTTTGACTTTCTTGAGGATTATCATGTTTCTTCCATTATATTGATACCTATAAGTTGTTCTTTATCTTCATCATTGCATGATATTAGACATGCTTGTAGCTCCTGAACAAGTTATAGCTTCTTAATTTTATTATTCAAGCTCTAATTGAACTCATTTTATCATACTGGCATGAAAATTCTTGGCTTTTGAACACTGATGTGTTTACATGCTTGATGAAACTATAGTTTTCTCATTCAAGTATTGAATTTGTACTTTCTTCATGTTGTAGAATGTGGAGTTCACTTGCAAACTTATCCTTCTAATCGGAATTTTTTTTTCCATGATGATAATTAACATGAATACTTTGTACTTGCACAATGAAAGAAATAGATACAAAAATAAAGGAAAAAACAATTCTTTTACTGTTGTTTGTTCCTTGTTCAATGTTTCTAAAACTGATATTATGCTCATGAATTCTTTTCTGTACTTATGATTTAAAGTTCAGTTTTGAAAGTTTGTCTAGTTAAAGACGTGAATATACCAAGCATGAAATTCATAGTTCTAACATATTTTTTCCTCTTTCAGGTACAATGGCATCAATTGGAGAATATGGTGGAGAGGAAGCATCAGGGACAACAAACATTCTAAACTATGGGAAATCCATCTAAAAGGAAATCAAGGATTAATTATTTCTTTCATCACAATTTTACATATATTTACTTTCACTTGTGTATCTTACTTTTCATAGTATTTCCAACGCTTGTGTGGGTTTACTGTACTTTATAGTTTTGAAATAAATGAAGATTTATTTATGTGATGAGTGATATCTTTATCTCTTTTTAATTTTTATTTCATTTACATGATGTAAAATGAATTATATACAATTTGTTTACACTAATTACCTTTCATTTAGTCATAATTAATAAACTCCATATAAATGATAACAACTTAATAGTGAATAAAGATAAACTGAAACCTACTTCACCCCTGAAATGAACTGTCCCTTTTTCTAGTTCTGGGCTATCCACCTTCAACCTCATCTATATTTCCAATCTGTGTCAAGGTCTTGCATTGGTTCTTAGGGAGCTTTTGCATGATCATGAATAGGATGTGATTGGAAAGACACCTTAATTAGGAGGTATACATTCTAAAAAATGGAACTATGGTAGTTTATTGCCTTTTTATTTCTAGTTAGGTCCATCACACATATCACATCCATCTGAAAATGAAGTTTTAAGTTGACCTTTTGCATGGGTACCAAAAATGTCAAAAAGTACCCCTAATGTAATCAAGCCATGATTTTCCAAATGCAAGTTGTGCAAATCAAGGATCCTGTGTAGGGAAGACTATGAGGTGAAAGACACGTTGGCCATAAGTGGAATTGATAGTAACAAACCCATGAGAAAGATTTGGAGCATGTGGTGGAGGGTAGACATCCTCAAAATAAAATATTATTAGAGTCATGGCCTTATGTGTACATATAATGTCATCACAAGTAGGATAAAATGGAATATGATCCCAATAAAAATCATTCATTAAAATAAACCATGTGAAATGAGGTCATTGTGAGGGAAGTGGTGCATGTGAAGGTGTAGAGGATAGAGTGACGTCTATAGACTACACAGGCTAGTGACGTCTAAGAATCATTTGCAGTAGTATTACTAGGTGGAGGCATTGGTATACAAGAAAAAACATCTATCACACAAATATCACCTTCAAGCACTGGAAAATGAGGTGGTTCATCAATAGCTTGAGGATCATCTATAGTATTAGTGTGTGGAGTAGGAAGAGTAGTACTAAGATCTTGGTCATAAACTTTGAATGGGTGGCAGTCATGAAAAATAATATATTAGAAACCTTAATATATGAATTTGACACAATGATGTATAGTAGAAACAATGGATTGCATGTCATGGAGCCATGGTGTACCAACCAAATAGTTATATGAGACATGAAAAACAATGACGAAGAACATTGTGTTGATAGTTTTTTCCCTATAGTGATAGGTAATGTAATATGAACAACACATGGATGAATATAACCATCATATGCATGTAGTGAGAGACAAGATGGACTAACATCAGGAGTGAAAAGATGTAAATTCTCAATGAATGTCATGGTACACAAGTTGAGTTACAATCTATTGTCAATTAAATTTTTATTAATATCAATAATGTGAATTCGACTCATATTATGTAAAGGTGGGTCATTGTCACAATTGTTAAGGTCAGCAAAAGGCTTAATTATGAATGATGTTAGCATAATTTAGCATAGGCATATTTATTGCATTTTATTGCATTGTCTTTTATTTAACAATGTGCAACATGTGCACTCTAGTCTAGTGACTTGCATTCAATATTGTTATGTTGGATAACATTGAATATTGGTATTAGTAGTAATTACATGTGCATGTGAGATGGGTCTTATCATCTCGTAGTTGGTGTCTGCTAGGGTGTCATGTCTATCCATATGAGGCTGTCTAATATCTATAAATATTACAGCTCTTGCATTGTAATGTAATCTGATTTCATGATCAATAATATTTGTGAGGCTTCCGTCCCTCTTTGGTCATTGCAATCTTATTCTATTCTATCATTTGGTATCTAAGCTATACCATTATTATCATTTGGTATCAGAGCTATACCATTATTATCATTTGGTATCAGAGCAGGTTCTATCCAAGCAAGGTTGAAGAGGAGCACTATTGGAGAGGATCCATTGGAGAAGAAGATCTGCATCAAAGGAGAGCCATTGAAGCATCCCGCAGCCTCCATTCCTCCCAAGCATCCATCAACTAAAATTTGACCTATCAACTTATTTGGAAGGTAAATTTTTTTTATTAGTCATTGGCATAGCCAATTGATCTAACATATTGGCAGAATATTTCAGATTTGGAGATCTTTAAAAAAAAAGGGGGAGAAAGATCTTGGAAAAAATTGCAGATCTAAAAAAAAAAAAAAGATTTGTGAAAAAAAAAGAGAGATCTTAAAAAAAAAAAAAAGAAAGAGAGATCTTGAAAAAAATTACAGATCAAAAGAAAAAAAAAGATCAGATCTAAAAAAAATAAAATCAGATCTGAAAGTGGAGGTGTGAAGAATTCGGGAGCAAAGGTTGAAGCAGTCCCGTCAACAAAATTCCAGCAGATAGCTCTTAGAAAAAAAGACGTAACTTTTTCATACAATGTTGGATTGATGTGTCATTTTTTTATGGAAAGATAAGAAGGAGATGCACACCTTTGCAGTTTACATCATCTTCAGATTCGGCCTCTACATGTGACGAAAAGTCTGTACAAGTCGGATCATTTTTTTTTTCTAAAAAAAATCAGAGCTAGCTGGTAAATTGGTAAGATCTCAAAAAATAAGATTTCAATTCTTTTGAAATTTTGTGGGTTTCAAGAAAACTACTGTATGATGCTGCTGTAAAATTTTTAGAAAAACCCAGATCATGGTTTGTGATAAAAGGTGAAAACAATATTCAGATTATTTGTTTGGATCTTGGGAACAAACAGGTCAGCGGTTCAATTCCCACTCTCTCCATATTTTTTCTTAAATTATTTTTTTTGGAAAATTTGGAGAAATTAATAAATTTTGGGAGATTTATAAATTTATAAGCTCACCAAACACATTTAGAGCCACCGCTAAATTTAGCGGAAAAACACCTATTGGGGGTAAAAAAAATATTTTTGGCCTAAATTGTGTATTTTGTGATTCTAGACCCTTTTTTTGTAAAGAGGGGGGACACAAAAACTTCATTTTAATGTACTTTGAGAGGATGTTGTACTAATCTTGGTGCATAAAGTGAAAAAAAAAAAAAAAGTGCACATTTTTTATTTTATGTTTGGTTCTATCACACGAGATCTTTGATCTCATAGCAGCGTTCGGTATATATGGTGCCTCTGGGAAGCGCTTACGTGTAATTCTGTCGCGACTACTACTACACTTAATGCCTAATACAGCTGCCTAAACGTCGTCTGGGCATCGACCTTATAAAATCAACGGGGAGTAACAAGGACACAATACACACACATTTGAGCCCTCCCATCTGTTTGTGCTTCCACAAACCCCTCTTCGTACTGTCTAAGTACCACGTACTAAATTATTTCACGTGCGTTAACACCTCTTTCCGTACTGATGGGTATATTGAAAGGGTGATCTTCTTCCACGTAACGACGGGTATATCCGAAGGGAGCGTATATAGAAAGGTTTGGTATATCGGCCTAATGGTGTATTGAGAGGGAGACCATAAACCTGGAGTGATAAGAGCCTTACCTTTTGTCAGAAATTCAGAGTTTCAGAAATTCAGATTGCAAAAATGGGTGCACAAGCACCAAAGTTCTTCTTGCCAGATTCACAACTGCTTAGAGGAGACAACTATGTTGCATGGAAACCGAAGATCAAGACGTTACTTGAGTTTGAAGACCTATGGACAGTTGTAGATGGACAAACAACAAGATCACTTGATGATGGAAGACAACAAGCTCAATTTGACAGGGCCAATCAAAAGGCCAAGTTGATCATCTTGTTTAGCGTAACAGACGATGTGCAACCCCACATTAGAGATGCCACATCGGCTAAGGATGCATGGGATAAGTTGAGCATAGTCTATGAGGCAAAGAACAAGAATGCCATTCTCAACCTACTATCACAACTGCATACTCTCAAGTTCAAGCACAATGAGAAGGTTGAAGTTTTTTTGAGATGAGTTCCTACTTTGACGGCATCTCTATTGGCATTAGGAAAAGAGATAAGTGATGAAGACCTCGTACCAATTGTGTTGCGAGCACTTCCTCCTTCCTACAGAATCTTTGTGACAACTATCAATATGAGTGAACACACAGTCACCTTTGAGAAGTTGGTCAATCTACTCCAACAAGAAGAGGCAATGAACAGCAAAGATCATGAAGATGAGCAAGCACTATCTTCCAATCATAAAGGAAAGGAGAGATTTCAGTCCAATAACAAGAATTCCCAACAAAACCAAAGTCAACGAGACAACACCAAAAAGTGTCCCATTTGCAATAGAGGTGGACATGACATCAAATATTGTTGGTACAATTCCTATAAAAAGGGTTCATCAAGCAATTCAAAACCCAATAACCAACAGGGTAACAATAATTCAAATAAAGGGAAGTCCAACAACAACAACAATCAAGGGCAGAAAAATGGTAATTGGCAAAGAAAACCCAAACAACAAGGGTACATTGCTGAACATGAGGATGATTCAGATGAAGAAACCAAGTCCACACAAGATATCTGGTATGTTGACTCAGGTGCAACTCGACACATGACTGGACGTAAGGATTGGTTCTACACACTGCGTGACTCACCTAACAAGAACCATGTGTCATTAGGTGATGACTCATCATACAGTGTCAAGGGGATTGGAAACATTTCACTACCTCTTGGAAAGCATGATTGCAAAATCACAAATGTATTGTATGTACCTGGGTTGACCAAGAATTTGCTATCAGTTAGTCAACTCCTTGATCACAACTTGAAGTTGGATTTTGACAGTAATAATGGAGAAAAAGTGTGCTTGATAAGAGATAAGTCAAGAGGTTCCAAGATTGTAGCAAGAGCCTCCAATGTGGGACGCATGTTCCAACTTGATTTGGTCCACAAGGATAATCAAGCTCGAGTGGCCAAAGACACGCAATCTGCAGAACTATGGCATCGTAGATATGGTCACATCAGTTTTGGCTATCTCCAAACACTTCAAAAGGGCAACATGGTGAAAGGATTGTCTACACTCAAGCACAACACTAGACAAGTGTCACAATTGCCTAGCTGGAAAGCAACACAGAGTACCCTTCCAGAAGAACACATATAGAGCTAAGGGAAAGCTTGATTTGGTGCACACCGATCTTTGCAAGTGCCCATGCAACCAAGTCATTCTGGATGTCAATACTTCATGCTTTGTGTTGATGACTACTCAAGAAAGATGTGGATATATTGTCTAAAGACAAGAGTCAAGCCTTTGAGACATTTCAGAAGTTCAAAGCACTTGTTGAGAATGAAGTTGGTCGCAAGATCAAAACTCTCTGCTCAGATCAAGGGGGGGAATTCACAAGCAATGAGTTCAAGACTTACCTGGAAGCTCATGGGATTCATCGATAAATGCCTCCTACTCACACACCACAGCAGAATGGTATAGTTGAGAGAAGGAATCATACTATCATGGAAATGGTGCGATGTATGATTGATGACTCAGGTTTAACAAAGACATTTTGGGCAGAAGCTGCAAGAACTGCAGTCTATTTGTTGAACAGAGTGCCCACAGTAGCTCTTGAAGGAGTGACACCTCAAGAAGCATGGTCAAATCGGAAACCATCAATTGCACACCTAAGAGTATTTGGGTGTAAAGCTAGCATGCACATACCCAAGAAGAACAGGAACAAGTTGGATATGAAAGCTGAGAAACTGATATTCATTGGATACAGTGAAGAAGCACTTGGGTACAGATTATGGGATCCAAAGACAAAGAAAGTATACACAAGTAGGGATGTTGAGTTCTTTGAGAAGAAACAAGCAGATGCTCCACTCAACGACTCAACAAACATGTAGAATACACCTCTTGTGAAGACAAAATTTGATGTTCCCACTGAAGATGACAAGTGATGAATTGGATGATGGTGAAAATTGGATCCACCACAAGCCAATGGAACAGCTAATAAGTTACCTAAATGGTATACTCAATTAATAAGAGATGCAAATTTGGATGAAGAACCTAGCACATCATCCAATCCTGGACCTAGAACTCGCAGTTAAGCTCATGAAGAGGTCAATTATGCCCTAATGAGCAGAGTTGTTGAAACAGTTGAGCCATCTATAGTTCAGGAAGCCCTACAATCAAAAGCTTGGAAAGATGCCATGGATTCAGAGTATCAGTCAGTGATGAAGAACAACACATGGCAACTTGTCGACCTTCCACCAGGGAAGAAACCCATTGGATGCAGATGGATATTCAAGACTAAGTACAAATCAGATGGGACTATTGACAAGTATAAAGCAAGGCTTGTAGCAAAGGGGTATGCACAACAAGAAGGCATTGATTATGAGGAGACATTTGCTCCCACAGCCAAGATCAAGACAATCAGGATGATCTTTGCTCTAGCTGCACAATTTGGTTGGAAAGTCCACCAAATGGATGTGAAAAGTGCCTTTCTTAATGGAGATTTGCAAGAAGAAGTCTATATGACTCAACCAGAGGGTTATTTAATACCAAGAAAAGAGATGATAGTATGCAGACTCATAAAATCTCTATATGGCCTAAAACAGGCACCCTGGGCATGGTACATCAAAATTGATGAGCATATCATAAGTCATGGATTCGAAACGAATCCTTATGACCCAAATCTCTACCTCAAAAAGCAAGGGGGGATATTGTCATTGTGGTTGTTTATGTCGATGATCTAGTCATTACAGGCAGTTCTGTGAAGATGATCGATGCAACAAAGAAGGATTTTAATCGATCGTTCGACATGACAGATCTCGGGCTCATGCACTATTGTCTTGGGTTGGAAGTATGGCAAAAAGAGAATCATATATTTGTGTCACAGTTGAAATACACCAAGACAATGCTCTAAAAATTTAGGATGATGGACTGCACTCCTATTGCTACACCTATGGAAGCGAGACTTCAGTTATCTCGTTCTGATCCATCACCACCGGTGAATGCAACTCTCTATCAGCAGTTGATCGGGAGTCTCATTTACCTGACATATACTAGACCAGATATCAGCTTTGCAGTCAGCTATTTATCATGCTTCATGCAAGAACCAAAAATATGTCATTGGAAAGCAGCAAAGAGAATACTGAGATATCTAAAGGGTACAGTTGACCTTGGTCTAGAGTACAAGAAGAATGACAACATCTTCTTGACAGGATATTCAGATTCAGATCATGCAGGAAACATGGATGATAGGAAGTCAACATCAGGATTCATCTTCTTTATGGGATCTGGACCGATATCATGGGGAAGCAAGAAACAGAACTTTGTTTCTCACTCTTCTACAGAAGTAGAGTATCGATCTGCAGGTGAAGTTGTTTGTGAAGCAATATGGCTACGCCGAATACTGGAAGGAATTGGTCTACCACAACAGAAATCTACTCCAGTATATGTTGATAATGAAGGAGTTCTGAAGCTTGTTCGCAATCCAGTATTTCATGACAGAACCAAGCATATTGAAGTACAGGTTCATTTCATATGCGAGCATGTCTTGAAGCACAACATACAGCTCCAATTCCGTCCTATAGCTGAACAGAAGGTAGATGTTTTCATTAAGTCACTTGCACGTGACAAATTCACACTGTTCAGAGAGTTCCTCTCCAGTTCATTGGAAACTATGCAAAATTAAGGGGGGGAATGTTAGCATAATTTAGCATAGGCATATTTATTGCATTTTATTGCATTGTATTTTATTTAATAATGTGTAACATGTGCACTCTAGTCTAGTGACTTGCATTCAATATTGTTATGTTGGATAACATTCAATATTGGTATTAGTAGTAATTACATGTGCATGTGAGATGGGTCTTATCATCTCGTAGTTGGTGTCTGCTAGGGTGTTTGTCTATCCATATGAGACTGTCTAATATCTATAAATATTACAGCTCTTGCATTGTTATGTAATCTGATTTCATGATCAATAATAAATGTGAGGCTTCTGTCCCTCTTTGGTCATTGCAATCTTATTTTATTCTATCATTTGGTATCTAAGCTATACCATTATTATCATTTGGTATCAGAGCTATACCATTATTATCAGAAACCATGATGGCATTATAGTGTCTTGCAACATCATGAGTGATGTCCCATGTTTGCATCTTAGATTTATGTGGATTACAATTGTCTTCTTACTTTTTTACATTACTTTTCTTGGTATCTTTTACACTGTTTTCCTAGCTTATACACTATCTTCTATATGCATGCTTATTTGTAATAAAAATTATATTCCTCTATCCTTAGGCTATACGTTCGTGCACGCCTTGATTTTTACCAAGTGATTTCTCTTCCCCTTGTAAGGCAATCGTTTCCTCCAGAGTTCATGTGGTTGGTGTCCTTAGCATACAAATCTGGGGAGTAGTTACAAGCTTGAAGGTTATCCCGTTCATTGAGTGTTGCCTCCCTACACTAGGATTCATCCAGTGGCTTGTCGGATCACCCAAACTTACATCAATAGGACGTACAAAACATATCTCTTCACACAAACAATTCAGGGAAGCAGTTACAATTGATCAGGAGGTTAAATCATCAATCATTTTAAAACACACACCACATTTCTTAAGATTAATATCTGTTTCAATTTCATAGTGTAACCTTCCATGGTTACACTCTAACCACATTGGTTTACAAACAACTAGCATCGGTAATACAGTATTTTTGGGTACTTACCTGGGAGACATCTATTTAAATTATTCTAGGCTGTTAAGCAAGTAGATTGATTCAACCCAAATCATGTTTTTATCTCAGGGCCACCTCGGCTTACTATTATCTAACTCTCCCATCTAAGAAGAAATCCCAACGAGTTAGGGACCAAAATGGAAAAAATGCAAACTTCTAAATAAGGTAACCAGGAACTCCGTTTTAAAGCATATTCAGTCACCGTAACAAGGTTCGGGTTTACCCTAATTGGCGGGTCGTACCAAGGTTCGTCGTACCAAGCTTGGGGGCAAAATACAAAGAAAATCATCTAAGTCGGATAATTTTGTCCTGAGGTTTTCCACGAGACACTATGGTACACAAGTACGCAAACGCGAATAAGGTCTAAATGGCCGAACAAGAAAAATCCTACAAGTTTTTTGTTTCGCTTTGACAGCATAGGACAAAAGTACGCACTCGTATTTCACGTTGAATACGGCCGATTTGCCCTTCACAAGACTATTCCATTTTCCTTCCAGTTCAGAGACCTTGGATCCCAATTAACTTATCACAGTTGGACAAAAGTACACGAGTGACAGAGTTTTCACGTGAAATCCTGGTGAAAAATCTCGAAATATGAACAAGGACCTCAGCCCATGAATTCGGCTCGAGATGGCTGGGAGAATGTGTTGGGACAGTAGGACATGCAATATCTTACACTCCATCCGAAAAGCTAAACACCAAAGGCAAAGAAGAAAAGTCAACTATTGACCCTCACCTGAACTTCAAACGGTTATCTTTTGACTCCAGCCAGCTTTGACTTGGACCGAGCATGACGTCCGCTACATTATTATAATTGCTCGAAATGGCACCAAGAACCTCCTATCTCACACCTTTTTTGAAGAAGGTAAATAAATATTCATCCACTTCTTTCAAGAATTCCCTACGCCATAAAACATAGCATTTCATCTTTTAATGAGGGTTATCTCATTTAAATAAAAGAAACATAGTCAGCTCCAGTCAGTTAATGCTCATTCCCGTCATTTTCACAGAAAACGTCTGCTAGACCCAAAATAGCTACCTCACATCAGAAGGCCATAACGACTTTTGCATTCGTCTCATTATGAAATCCACACTTAAATTGGTACCGTTGGAATCGTGGCTCTGAGCCCAATGCACAGAAATCAATAAATTATAGAATTTGGTGAGGGATCAATGGTATTTCTTATAGAAAACGTGCCCAATTTAGGACAGTGATTTTATTTAGTAGTTGGGAGTGCAATTAAGGAGCATGGGCAATGACTTTCTCATTGCTGCAAGTCATGGGACAGTATGGGGAGCCTTTAACAAGTAATTTTTTTTTACTTCACTTCATTTACTGCCATCTTGCAAGTGGTTGAAGGACAATTTGTGGGATTTCCTTTTTTCCCTCTCTCTCTTTCTTCTCATATTTCTATAAATTGGAGTGTTGGGCTCATTGTAAAGGGAGATAGTTTTTTAAGTAGAAAAACTCTGCCAAAATTGCTTTTTGAAGACAATGTGTGTAGGCCCTTATTGTGGACTCCTTGCATGGTGATCTAGGCCCTTATCTTGTAATATATTGAACTGTGCATACTTATGAAGCAATAGATATAAGTTTGTGGATGTGGATCTTCCCCTGCTGTGTTTGTCTTGCATTCTTCTCTTCCCCTTCAACCTATCATTAGCATGAATATTGTGTCTATTATTATGTTCTTGCAGGGATATGTTATCGTTGTGTGTGCATGAAATATTGTTGTGAATGTAGTTTGCTAGATTATGGAGAACTTGTCATTACCCCTTCTAGTTTGCCAACTTTGATTCTAATTTTCACGCATTTGAAGACTACTCTCACACTCTCCTTTTCTGGTGTATCACCAACTTTAGTGTAGGCTTTCTGATTTTATGCATTCTCTCTCCCTGGTAGTTTGTTGAAAATTTAGATCAGAATAGTTAGTTTTGCCTGCATTAAAGTAGATTGTGGCAGGTAGTTTAGGAGCGAGAACAAGCTTTCTCTAGAGGTCTATCTCAAGTAGAAAATCCCACAACTTGGAGATAAGGCTACCCATGTTATCCAATCACATTGTGATCTCAAGCATATGTGCTTGTGTAAACCATAGGGGTGGTGTGATTTGGAGATAACAGAAATACACTCCTAAAATGATGTATTAATGCTCACAGGATCACTATTATGATAATTTCTATTGATGCTAGCTCCTGCAACATCAACTCTAAAGAGGGGCCTATTGTGGAAACCTTTGCATGATTGGGGGAGTGAGTGCTCAGTCTAGGCTGAGTGATGTGCCAACGCGCTACAAGGATTTTTCTATAAATTCTAGGGTCCAACTCATCAATATAAAAAGTGTAGGAACAGTGATAGACTAGAACTGATGCACCTCATTTTACAAAACTTAACCTAAAATTGAGCAAGGTGCAAATCCAAAGGGGCGAACCCCTACTAGCTCCTGATCTCAACTCCTGATTCATACTGTCTTGGATATAGCTTGGAATTTGGGTCTGCAAACTTCTTGATTCCTGCCTTGAAATGTCTGCTAGTATTCTTCCCTCACCTAAGAATGGATCTGGAAACTGGTGAAATCCTAAGGATACCTAGTAGAGGCAAGTGAAGGATTTCATGCAATCTTTACACTTATTTAGGTGGTATATTTTGTCATCCCTGTGCCATCAATGACATCCTCACTAAGATTTACCTAGAGGGCTCCAACTACATTTCATTCTCATACCCACAAAGAAGGTGCTTCAAATAATACTGTAATTGCGAAGGAGAATCAAATTAGATGAATCAGGTTACCCCTTCAATGCTATGCTTGAGTTTACCAATCATAGTACTCAGGGGTGCTCGAATAGTGGGAAGGGTCACTATGCTTGCTTGTAGAATGAATATGGATACTCAACAATAGGATAGGATAATCCATCATACCCAAAATTAGAGGGTGTGACCCTCTCTACCTAATGGATTTAATAAGTTATTTCAGACACATTTTAGGGGCTTAATAGTGCTTCCTGGCTTTATTCATCTACATGAGGTGTTCTTAAAGTTCAGCCGGTACTCTAGAGGTATGATGTATTTACTTATATATGCTATCCAAAGGTTGGCTATGTCATAAAAGGTTGTGCTGGCGAAGGGGATGCATATTTCTCTCCAATGACAATGTGATGGAATTGAAAGAATTAACTCAACACATGTCATAACCCACAAACCGTACAATGGGTCAGGATTGACATTCTCTAATTCCAACCAAAATCCTCAATTCGGATTGAACAAGAGGAAAAAAGGATCTTTTGTTTCTGACATAAGAATGGATTTTTCTAAAACATGTACTTTATGCAATTAGAAGGAGGAGGATATACTCCATGACCTGAAAAAGAGGTGTGTCAAATATAAGTCCAAGTGTATAGTGTTATTAAGGTGTGTTAAGAGAAAGTGAGGAGAGTGCATTTGTCTCATGCTATACCTAATATCAAGATCAATCTGCTAAGTTCAACGAAAGGACTGCAACCTTCCAAATTTAAATTGGACCTACAACTAACCTTTATCGTTGGGCACAAACCATCAACAATTTTGTACCGAACCTCTCGACCTCACAATGTGGGTATGTAAAATTTCTTGACTCTATCATGCCTGACACGTCTACCTAAGCTAACCTTCACAAATTTTTTCACCAATCCCAAGTAACTTTTGGTTCTGATAGACCATGTGGCTTTTCTACACCTCCACACTCGATTTCTTCTGTCACCATGTACCTTACCTCGGGTATACAGAAGTTAAACTGGATCTAACATATCTTCAACTTGACTATTCAATTGCAATAAGTACCTTATGAAATATAACTTGGATTAGCAATACTTCGTTATTCAGAATTTAAAGACATGTCGTTTTCTCTCCCTATATGCTCAATGATATGCATCTGGAAAGTAGTTATGCACATATAACCCCTTTGCACACTTTCCCATCACCACACGAACAACCTATTAACTAGAAAAATTATGGAATATGTTTTTTTTAAAAAGCATGCCCACAAAACACATTTGAAAACTACCCTAGTTGTACTAATAACGACATAGGCAATATATTTAATGAGCTAAAATTTTCCCATTATAATAATATATTAAACCCACATTAAAACTAACGAGTATAATTAGCTCAAACATGGTTAAATTCTCTCTAAGTGTTAATTTAATAAACAATTAAATTCCTACTATAGTTAAATATTCCATATTTAAATTTAGAGGGTTAAAGGGGCCAAAATAAATAAATACCCAAGGTGTGTGTATTTAATTCCACAAGGTTTAAACAATTAACAAGGTCCCATTTTACATGGGGTTAGAATAAACATTCCCTTACCCCATAAAGTGACCCCTTAAAAAGTCAACTCATGTTTTTACCCTCAATAAAAACATTTAAATTAAAAGGGTAATTTCTCACTCACCCACTCTCCACCTACTTTTTGTAGGGATGAATCTCATCCCTTAGATGGATTCAATTTAGGACCCTTGATGAGGAAAAAGGGCACTAACCCTAAAGCACATCCTTATGAAAGCTTAAATTTCTCATTTCATTTGGTTCATTGATTTCCTTTTGTTTTACAGGTTATTGGAGGAGGAAGGGAAGCCATTGGAGGCCATTTCAAGCTTTTGGAGAGGCCTACAACAAGTTCCATTATTTTCCCATTTTTTTCACACACTCTCCTAGGGTTTCAATACATTTGTATATTTTATTTAACTAATTTCTTGATTTTTCCCAAATGGGCTTGTGGGTTTTCCCCTATTTTATTTGTAAAACTATATTTAGTATCATTTTAATTTGGGTACCATATACATAATATATATGTATCAACTATTTATACTTAACATATACATATGTATATTACATATATACATTTATTTTAGCCAAAAAATCTTTTAGGGGCATGAATTCTATGTAAAAATATATTTCAGGTTTATAGAGTATATATATATATATATATAAATAGGGTTGGGGTACGATGAGGGTCGTCATTGGCCTTACCCATATTTAAATTAAATGGGGTGGGGGTTGGGGTTAAAAATTAATGCGAATTGAATAAGTGAGCTTCCACCCCAATCAGGCTTTATACTTGGTATATAGCTGGGGTGGGGATGGGTAAAAGCGAACTTAAGGCACTAGACCATAAGATAATTTGGTATTTCATTTATTATAGGTTACTTTAATACTTAAATTTTAGAAAAATAATATATATTATAAACTATTAATAACTAAGGATAATGATATTATTCTAACATTTAATAATAATCAACAACTTTCTTTCATATATTAATTGTTAGTTAAGATGGATAATACTTGTATTCAATTTTTTAATTAGAGTTTATTATTGCCAAAGAAAATAAGTTAGTATATTTTAAAAATTATAAATATTATAAATATTAACATTAACATTAATCCAATGACAATATATTGTAAAGTTGGTATATTTGATCACAAATTCTAAGAATTGGGTTCCGAACTGGTTTAAAAGTTTCTAAAAATATGGGATAATAAAATTATTATAAATAATTTACAACTACAAATTTTAGGAATCTTATTAAATATAATATTTTCAAGGGGATACAATGATTTATATAAAATTTAAATGGGAGTTAACCAACTTTTGCAATTCACTTACATGCCTCTCAAGTAGCTAAGCCTGCAAGTTGTAATTTCTTTAAGTATTGTTTCTACATTCCACAATAGATTTTGAAAAATACTATTTGATTGGCCAATTTAGAGGAAGAACATTTCAAGACTATAATCAAATTTCCATTCCAACAAGAGTAAAATTTAAATTTCTTTCAACCAACTATAAGAGAATAAAAAATAACTTTTCACAACTTTATAAATTTCATTTTCTATACAATGAAGTACTATTTCTCAATACAAATTTTCCAATACAATTTATTTCCAAACTTGTTCACTAAAGAAAGTCTTTCCTTTCCACATACATCACAACTTGATAATAAAAAAATTTTTTAATACAAAATTTTTTCTTTCAAAAGATTAATACAACATCTTCCACTTAAAGTGGGAAAATTTACAAAAATGTAAATCTAAATGAAAAGCAATATTACAAGTTCCTCCACCCTAAGTGGGAATAACAAAAAGGCTTTTACAAGGATGAATTTCTTAAGGATTCACCAAAAATGCTCCAAGCTTCAAACACCAACAAGAGAGATCTTCATGATTTTCATTTGATCACAACAAAAAAGGGGGGAGAGGCAACACTCTCCACCCAACCAAGAATTCCAATGAGGAGGAGAAGCCATCCTCCTCATTGGCCCCCGAGCCCCAACCACATTACAATGAGAGGTGATTCCAACACATGGAAACAAAACAAGCTTCCACATCACAAACCAAGTATTTCACAACCATTCCAAATGCACATTCAACTCAAACTACAAACACAAGAAGGAAAACAACAAAACATAACAAGGCTTAATAATGAAAGCCAAAGGAGCAAAAACTATGGGGAGGCCACTTATGCCTCCCAATGGGAAATGGGTGCCCACCTTAAAAACCTCCAATACATATCTCAAATCCCCTACATACTCTTATGCCTCCCTCAAGTACCTCTTATGCCTCCCACATACTCTTATGCCTCCCTCATTCTCTTATGCCTCCCTCATACAAGAACAAGTAAGAAATGCAAGCATTCCTTGTCCAAGGTGGGGCACCCAACCCAAGATCCCTCCAAAAAAGAAATTAAACTCATATGCCTCCCACATAAACTCTCCCCATAGTCCCCTCCTACACCACACTTAGGAAATCTACCCAAGCACCCAAGCAAGCATTCCAAACACTCAACAAAAAATAGCACACAAACACAAAATAAAGGAATAACATAAGCAAAAGTAAAGCTCCTACCTTTCCATAGTAGAGCTTGTTCCAAGAGTCAAACTCCAAGCTCCTTCAAACCCAAGAAATCACCAAAAAGCTCCCAAAAATACCACAAGCTCTCCAAAATTCTCTAACTCCAAGAAATGCAAGAGCACAAAAGAATGAAGTAACCCCAAAACAAGCAAAAGAACTTGAATAAATAGAAAAGGGAGAGAGGAGGATGATGTGGCTCCAAGTAGGATGCCACCTCATTTCCTCTCCACTCCACATCACCCTAGTCAACCCCATACTCCAAAGCACAATTAATAAGTGGTTGAAGAAATGACATTTTACTTACACACACAATCTAAGCCCATACCCTTTAAGCAATAAAATTAAATACATGTAAGAAAGTGCAATAAAAACTTACAATTTTTCTTCCCAAAACACATAATGGGGTCTAATTTTGACCCCCCAACCCATAGGTAGGGTTGGTATAGTAATTTAAGAGGTGTGGGACAAGTTTAACTTGTCCCACAAGCCTTCAAAATTGGCCCTTAAGGCCAAATTCCGAATTTCCATGAGGGGGTAGAGTGTACAACACTCAAGATCACAAGCACTCAATCTTACAACACAAAACCCAAGAGCCATCTAGTCTAATAAATGAAAACTTTTGGTCACATCCATAATTAGTTAATAACAAGATTAATTAACTTAAATAGGACACTAAAACCCATTAATTTCAATAAAGGGGAAGAATACATAATTTTCACAAATAATTAAAAAAGGAAACAACATCACTAAAAATCACATACTAAAATTAAATAAAGGAAACTAAATAAAAGACAACACATAACCCCTTGGTCACAATTTCCCCCTAACAATAATTCAAACACACAACCACAACAAAATACATGTTTCCATGGTGACCCTTGTTGAATTCACCTAGAATTCCAATGTGGTTGGTCTCCAATCCCCCCGTTGTTTGTTGTGAATAAATTTACCTGCAAAACACATAACACCTCCTTCAGCCTCGTGGCCACATCAAAACATCCAAAATAAATATACAATATAAATCCACAATCATCTATATATGAATCAAAACATCATCTAGGCAAGTAACGATATCATTTACAATTTCTAACAACATCTCGATTCTACATTTCATCAATATCCATTGATCATAAGATTAGTTCAATTTCTAGGTCTACTCAATATGATGAAAATATCACATGTCTGAAAATATATAAATATAACCATGTCAACAGCATATCAACATCAATATAAAATGTCTCTAATAATCCATCATGCATCATATATGAATTGAAAATCAACAATAATCCAGTATCTTTAACATCTAACATCATGCTAAATCAAAAGATACAATAATATCCATAAGTATGGTCGACAGTATCCAAATCAATAACAAAAGGTGTCAAAGGGAAGTGGGCACTACATCCCCCTCCCCTTAGACTCGACTTCCTCCTGGAAGTCACTGGAACAGGTGTGGAAACTGAACTCGTAGCAATGTAGCATCCTCCCATGTAGCCACAGCCTCATCATATCTGTCCCACTGACACTCGAACCTGGTCAATCTCTTTGCCTCGAAGGCCCAGGGTCCTGCAATCTAAAATGTAGATGGGCTCCACCATCACCTGCCCCTGATCCTGCACCTACAAGGAGGTCCAATCCAGTACATGAGAAGGATCTGCAATATATCTCCTAAGTACAAAAACATGAAACACATCATGGACGCGAGACAAGCTAGGTGGCAACGCTAGATGATAGGCCAAAGGGCCGATATGCTCCAAGATCTCAAAGGGACCCACAAATCTAGGAGCTAACTTAGATCCTTTTCTGTAATGGATAGGGATCTTATGTGGCCTGACACGAAGGAACACCTTCATGCCCACATCAAAACTATGATCTGTCCTATGCTGATCCGCATACTTCTTCTGCCTGTCTTGTGCCTCCTGTAGTCTCTTCCTGATCATAACTACCTGCTGCTCCATGTCGTGTAACAAAGCTGGCCCAAGAAAAACCCTATCCTCTAAATTTTCCAAGCTAAGATGTGTCCTACACTCTCTACCATATGAATCTTGAAAATAAGCCATTCCTATACAACTCTAAAAACTATTATTGTAGGAAAACTCCACCAAGTACAGGTACTCCTCCCATCTAACTGATGATCCATGGCATACATCCTAAGCATGTCCTCCAAAATCTGATTCACCCACTCAGTCTGTCCATCTGTCTCAGGTGATATGTTGTGCTGAAATTGATCTTCATCCCGAGAGCATGCTGCATGGTAGTCCAGAAGTGGGAAGTATACAAAGGATCACAGTCACAAATGATCTTCCGCACAATCCTATGCAACATGATGATCTCATCTAGATATACCCGTGCCACTACAATAGTTGTGTAGGTGATCTTCACCAGAAAAAATGATCCACTTTCATGTGAATTTATCCACCGTGACCATGATGGTGTAGTGGTGGTATCTCGACATCGGTAACCCAACAATGAAGTCCATGGAAATGGTGTCCCATTTCCACTTTGGTATAGCATGAGGAAAGAGAAGGCTGGCTGGATGTTGATGTTTGGCCTTTACTTTCTGACACTCTAAACATCATGACACAAACTGGGCCATGTCTCTATGAAGTCCTCTCCAATGATACAACTGTCTCAAGGTGGCGTGCATCTTCTTCACCCTCGGGATGGGCTGAATAGGGTGCACGATGTGCCTCTGCCAAAATGTCCTACCTCAAGCCTCCATCTCTAGGAACATAAATCTGACCTCTGTGCCTGAGAAGGCCATCTGCCTCTAATGAAAAACCATCAAACTTCCCCTCAAGGGGTCTCTGAGACTCAATCTCTACTCTGGCTACAATGTAGAAGCTTGTCAAGAGGAAGTTGTTGAAGAATATTACTCCACAAATCTATGCTCACTGAAGTGGCCATAACCACATGTCTCCATCTACTCAAGAGCATCTGCTACCACATTCTCCTTCCCCTTCACATGCTCTATCTCCATATCATACTCACAAAGCAACTCCATCCAACGCCGCTGACGAGCGTTGAGATTGGGCTGCGTGAAGAGGTGACAAAGACTCAAGTGATCAGTCCTGAGTGTGAATCTTTGACCAAGAAGAAAGTGTCTCCATAGAACCAAGGCATGAACAACTGCCGCAAGCTCAAGATCATGAGTCAGATAATTAAGCTCATAATCTTTGAGTTTGTGAGACTCAAAAGCCACTACTCTGCCCTCCTGCATCAACACACCTCCAAGTCCTTCCAAAGAAGCATCCGTGCAAACAAAGAACTCACCCTGAGGATCCGACACTGCAAGAATAGGTGTTGTAGTGAGACATTCCTTCAGTGTCTGAAAGACCTGCTCGCATCTGTCTGACCATAAAAAACTTCTTCCCTTTCCTCTGAAGAGAAGTGATGCGGTGCGCAACCTGAGAGAAGTCCTGAATAAATCTCCTGTAACCTGCTAAACCCATGAAGCTGCGCACCTCAATCACAATAGTGGGTGCTGGCCAACCCATAATATCTCTAATCTTGGAAGTATCGACTACGATACCTTCCCCAGAAATGATGTGACCCAAATACTGCACCTCTGTCTGAAAGAATGCACACTTCTCCAAGTTCCTGTAAAGCTACTGCTCACAAAGACACTGAAGAACCTGGCGAAGGTGCCCCTCATGCTCCTCACGCATACGTGAGTAAATCAAAATGTCATCAAGGAAGATGAGCATGAAGTGATCTAAGAAGGTCCTAAATACCCCATTCATCAAACTCATAAACACTGTGGGGGCATTTTTCAAACCAAAAGGTACTACTGTGAACTCATAGTGGCCATATCTCGTATGGAAGGTGGTCTTATGAATATCTGCCTCCGAAATCCTCAGCTGATGGTAACCTGACTTAAGGTCTATCTTAGAGAAAGTTATGGCCCCTTCATCTGATCAAACAAATCATCAATGCGTGGAAGGGGATAACGATTCTTGATCGTTACTTTGTTTAGCTGGCGGTAATCAATACACAACCACAAGGATCCATCCTTCTTCTTCACAAAAATCATCGGTGCACCCTAAGGGGATATACTAGAACGGATAAGGGGGTATTCAAAGCAGGTGCCAAAGGTCTTGAGAAATCGCAGATTGCTCAGGAAAAGTCATCTGATAATGGTGTCGTGAGATAGGCTCTTTTTTTTTTTTGTTTCAGAGGACCAAATCTATTGTGAAAATTATCTCAGGTTCGGAAATCACCGAACCTATAAAAAATAATTACGCAGCATGGTTTAAAACTGCTCTCAAGATGGTATGAATCATCAAGGTTTTTATGGTCCACTAACTCATCCTCCAATTTCTGCACTAACCCGGGTATTATTTAGTATACATACGAACAACCTGTGATACACACAAGTTAAGTGAATAGTGAATAGATGTATCAATCCAAATGCTCCTAACCCCATATATGTCAAACTCAACTCCTAAAAGCATCATTATAAGAGGGCATAGTCCAAATTATGGTAACATATACAAGTATATATTTGGAGACAATCCAGTCCATGACTAATGAACTCCATAAGAACCTAGAAGGATGGCATAGATGCATGCACGTATGGTGCATAGGTGTCCCAAATCTATAAACACTCCTTAACTAAGGTAGTCTTCAATTAAGTTTTAGTGAAGCCATTTCAATCCCAACTAAGACCCTGCCTAACTGCCACCAGCCTGCAATGGCCACTCTACTAACCTTCATGGTGTAATAAAAGAATTTGATAACCAGAATCAAACTTGGAGGTAGATTATCACCATCTCTTTATGTTACATGTCTATCTCTTTTAGTACTTTTCATTTGTTCATGTGTTGGTGGTTCTTTCAACCACTTAGAATTTGGGATCAACCCATGTCACCAATACTAGGGAGCCATATATAAATCTACATCTTACCCTTTTATTTGGGACACACTGGGACACTCCCTCACATCTCCCATGTCTCTACAATTCACAACCATAATTCATGGGGATCTAAACCTTCCAATGAGAAGTCAAGCCTATCAAACCTAATACTCTACACCCCTAATCTATTGTTAAAGATTCCACATATGTGTCCAAAATATGGATTCATTTGAATCCATTGATTGAAGAATTCCTGGGAGAAGGTTGATGATTCTCTTGGGGCACCCTGGTCCTAATGGGTACAAAATGACATGAGGCCCCATACTCCTAGTTTGGTATGCAGAGAAACACCCAAGGCACTGTAAGTATGGGCCTATTATTGCTTTACATTTTGTGGCTCTTTGGTGGTTAAAAGATGGTTTTGAACCTGATCCACCAAGGAGAAGACATTCAAACCCTTGCTTATCAAGTCACACATCCGAAAGGATGTTTTTTTTTTGTCAAATATGCCTGTAGAGCTTTCCTCACATAATCCTTTGCATCATAAATCCTTCTCATAACCACCTCCATAGCCTATGTTGTTATCAATGTTTGTGAATGCTCTTTATCATAATCAACCACCCAAATCTAAATTCCATCCCCTTTTGAACCTATGAATCTTCATACCTTACTCATCCTTTTCATATAGTTCCACATACTTTTTGAGTAGGTCTCAATAATTATATTTTCATACTAACTAGGCATAGATATCTAACACAAAAATTCTCATTATCCTAGTTCTGAATCAACCTTATAAGTACTATTACTCCTTATATCGAGTCTACAATTTAGTCCCAGGTAATATATTGAATTTATCTTGTGAGATTATGCCTCCTGGTCCTCCACTAGACACCTATCCATCCCTCATGAAGATGCCTTTGTTTTATTGATTGTGTACTTATAAGGATCGCAACATGAGTTTTTTTGTTCCTATACAAGGGTGATAATTGAGGGCTACCCACTCAAATCACCCATATAATCCTCTATAAATCCTCTTGTATCTCCAGAATAGTGAGATGGATAAGTAGCTTGTCATCTCCCTTATATGGTGAACATTAATACTTTCACAACCCCTAGGCCTCTCTGCATTTGATCTCTATTCTCTATAACCTATCCGGTGTCCTGCAATGATTTTCTCTCATTCCCCTTGAGACACAAGGACTCTTCTAAGGCCCACACCATTTTGCTAAATATATGGTACCTTGATAGAATAGCAGATGCATAAGCCTTCAACTAATGGCTCTATAATATCTAGGGTAACATCCTCCTAAGGATCCAAGGTCATGTATAGTGGAATTGATGTCCTGAAGTTCTGTAAAATCTGAGGGTAGAATGGCTACTACTACATCTTAGAGGTGGTATATGTCTAGGTCTATGTGAAAGGACCCCTCGTATGATCTACAGCCTCCTGCACAGACCAAGGCTTCCAAGAGAGTTAGTTCATCATTAACAATGTTTTATTCAAGAAAGGTTTCACTACATATGTTTAATCTTGAACCATTTTTTACTAGAACCCTTTAGTATATATGGTTGATAATAACTTGAATTTGCAGGAAGATGGTCATCAATGTTATGTCTCATGAGGCACTTCATCATTCTTGAAGGGTCCAATTTGAACCCATATCTATACAAGTATAACAACAATAAAAGTGACGTGAGAAGACCCAATAACAACTAGGTTAACATGAAAAATGTGCGAATTTTGTAAAGGATTTGTATGCATTAGATTAAGTGCCCACATTCAAGGATTCGTAAACAATATGAGAGCACATTGCATGTTTTAAAGTCTTACTATTTATCATATATAAAAGTTTCATAATAAATAAAATATTAAACCCACATTAAAACTAATGAGTATAATTCATTCAAGCATGGTTAAAATCTCTCTAAGTGTTAATTTAATAAACAATTAAATTCCTACTATAGTTAAATATTCCATATTATAAATTTAGCCAGGGTTAAAACTACAAAATAAAATAAATACCCAATGTATTTAATTCCACAAGGTATTAAACAATTACAAGGTCCCATTTACATGGGGTTAATAATAAACATTCCCTTACCCCATAAAGTGACCCCTTAAAAAGTCAACATATGTTTTTCAAAAAACATTTAAATTAAAAGGGTAATTTTTCACTCACCCACCCTCAACCTAATTTTTGTAGGGATGAATCTCATCCCTTGGATGGATTTATTATATCCCTTGATAAGGAAAAATTTACATACTAACCCTAATACATCCTTATAAAAAATAACTTTCTCATTTCATTTATGCAATTACGTTTGACAGTTTGATTTTAAAAGTTTTTGGAGGATAACAAAAAACCATTAAAGGCCATTCCAAGCTTTTGGAGAGGCTACACAAATGTTCCATTATTTTCAAATCTTGAATAACCCTCTACTAGGGTTTCAATGCTACATAAATATTTTATTTAGCTATTCAAGTTGGGTTTTCCTAAAAAATTTTATAGTTAAAGCTAGATTTGATTTAAATTTTCATTTGGGTATAGAAAATGTATATATCCCATAATATATATGTATTCTAAGGGGTTATGATAGAGAAACCTTAGGGAGGGAATTTGGTTGTCACAAAGAAACCATAACTTGGTAATATACAAGAACTAGCTCAATAAAATGTAAATATGGAAAGTGATTTTTTACTTGATGGTGCTTTACAGTGACCATAACATATTATAATGAGGTTTAATTTAAATATAAATAGAATATCAGACCTAACTAGCAATTGTATCAATTGTTGCAAAAACATTCAACAATTTGTAAAAATGAATAAAACAAATTTTAAAATCCATATCACCAATCATTAAACCATATTGGTTTCGGTAGGACTCAATTCATTATGACCCCAATGGTGCAGATTTAACTGTTAAAACCCGGGAGGGGGATGATAAGTACACACCATACAAAACGATATAAATAGAAAATACGATCCTCCCCCCCCCAAATCCATTACAAAAACAATGTCAAAAAGTTTATATACAAAAATGAATACATTTATAAATTTTACAATCAACCATCAATATCAAATTTTATAGCAATTATATTATAAAATTAGTAATATATATATATATAATAATAATAATAATAATAATATTATTATTATTATTATTAGGTAATTAGTAATACAAATAAAACTATTAAAAATAATTGGTGTTATTGGAACTTTAATGTTACAATACATTAATTTTAACATTATTATCAAAGTAGTAAAAATTATATAGTTATTAGGGTCATCAAAATTTAGCTCTAAATTTTAAATGTCTTTATAAAATTTGGGTAATTTTTTTTTTGAATAAGACCCATGAGAAGAATAGCAACTCCAATTTTACTTATCGCTTTATCAAGGTTATAATGGTTTAAAAAAAAGTTACAATATCTTAATATTAATTTTACATTATCCAAGAGGCTAAGGCGTAAGTTATAAATGGGTAGTTTCTTCTCTCTACTAGATTTAGGAATTTTAACTATTTTATTGACCAATGAAAAAATAAAATTATCTTTTGAGCTCTCCCATCCACATGGATAAAGTTAAACTTTCTTCAAACTACTATAAGAGAAAAACAAATGTAACTTTTCACAACTTATAAAATTCATGGAATACAATGGAAATACTATTTCTCAATACAAATTTCCAACACACTTTTATCATCCAACTAGCTTCACTAAAGAGTCTTTCCTTTTCACATACATCACAACTATGATAATAAAATCAATACAAATTTCCTTTAAAATATTAACACAACATCTTCCACTTAATGTGGGTAAAATTTAAAAAAATGAAAGCTAAAATGAAAAGAAATATTAGAAGCTCCTCCACTCTAAGTAGGAATAACAAAAAGCCTTTTCACAAGGATGAATTTATTAAAGATTCTAACAAAGCTCCATTTAAGCTTAACAACACCAAAAAGAGAGATCCTTTATGATTTCCATCTTGATCAAAAATAAAATGGGGGGAGAGGCAACACTCTCCACCCAACCAAAATCTCCAGAGAGGGGGAGAAGCCATCCTTTTCATTGGCCCTTGAGCCCCAACCAAATTATGAAGAGAGGTGATTCCAACACATGGAAATAACAAGCTTCCACATCACAAACCAGGTATGTCACAACCATTCCAAATACCCATTAAATCAACTCAAACTACAAACATAAGAAGAAATAAAAAAGTAAATAAGGCTTCTAAATGAAGAGCCCAAGGAGCAAGAACCTATGGGGAGGTCACTTATGCCTCCCAATGGGAAATAGTTGCCCACCTTAAAAGCCTCCAATACATATCTCAAATCCCCTACATAATCTTATGCCTCCCTCAAGTACCTCTTATGCCTCCCACATACTCTTATGCCTCCCTTATTCTCTTATGCCTCCCTCATACAAGAACAAGTAAGAAATGAAAGCATTCCTTGTCCAAGGTGGGGCACCCAACCCAAACTCCCTCCAAAACATGAAATAAATCTTATGCCTCCCTACATGAATTCTACCCATAGTCCCCTCCTACACCACACTTAGGAAATCTACCCAAGAACCCAACAAGAATTCCAAACACTCAACAAAACAAGCACACAAACATAAAATAAAGGAATAACCTACGCAAAAGTAAATATCCTACCTTTCCATAGTAGATCTTGTTTCAAGAGTCAAAATCTAAGCTCCTTCAAACCAAAGCAATCACCAAAAAGCTCCCAAAAAGACTACAAGCTCTCCAAAATCCTCTAACTCCAAGAAATGCAAGAGCACAAAAGAATGAAGTAACCCCCAAACAAGCAAAAGAACTTAAATAAATAGAAAAGGGAGAGAGGAGGATGATGTGGCTCCAAGTAGGATGCCACCTCATTTCATCTCCACTCCACATCACCCTAGTCAACCCCATACTCCAAAGCACAATTAATAAGTGGTTGAAGAAATGACATTTTACTTACACACACAATCCAAGCCCACACCCCTTAAGGACTAAAAAATAAATACATGTAAGAAAGTGCAATAACAACTTACAATTTGTCTTCCCAAAACACATAATGGGGTCTAATTTTGACCCCCAACCCATAGGTAGGGTTGGTATAGTAATTTAAGAGGTGTGGGACAAGTTTAACTTGTCCCACAAGCCTCCAAAATTTTCCCTTAAGGAAAATTTGAATTTCAAAGGAGAGGTGGAGTGTACAACACTCAAGATCACGAGTACTTAATCTTACAACACACAACCCAAGATCCATCTAGTCTAATAAATGAAAATTTTTGGTCACATCCATAATTAGTTAATAACAAGATTAATTAATTTAAATAGGACACTAAAACCCTTTAATGATAAAGGGAAAATATTCATGTACACCCAATTCCAAATAATTAATACAATGAATTACATCACTAAAAATCACATACTAACATCAATTAAAGGAACTAAACAAAATACAACACATAACCCCTTGGTCACAATTTCCTCCTAACAATAATTCAAACACACACACAAACACATGTTGCCATGGTGACCCTTGTTGAATTCACCAAGAATTCCTATGTGGTGGGTCTCTTATCCCCCGTTGTTTTGTGTGACATGTTTACCTGTAAAACACATAACACATCCTTTGACCTCGTGGCTGCATCAAAACATCCAAAATAAATATACAATGTAACTCCACATTCAGACATATATGAATCAAAACATCATCTAGGTAAGTAACGATATCATTTTAAATTTCATCAATATCCACATGATCATAAGATTAGTTCAATTGTCTAGGTCTACTTAATATGAAGAAATATCGCATGTCCGAAATATATAAATATAACCATGTCAACAACATATAAACATCAATATAAAATGTCTCTAATAATCCACATGCATCATGTATGAATTGAAATCAACAACAATCCAATATCTCTAACATCTAACATCATGCTAAATCAAAAGCTATAATAATATCCATAAGTACAGTCGATAATATCAAAATCAATAACAAAAGGTGTCGAAGGGAAGTGGGAACTACAGGGACATGAGTAAGATTGTATCAAGATGTAGAGTATGTCAAATGACTAAGGGACATGCACAAAATATTGGATTGTATATGTCGCTACCTGTCCTTACAAGTTCATGACTTTATTTGAGTATGGATTTGATTGTTGAAATTCCTAACACATAACAAGGGAAGGATTATATATTTTTTTGGTTGATAGGTTATGTAAAATTGCACATTTTATTTCATGGAAGAAAAATAATAATGCTTCTAGAGTTGTTTTTATTTTCAAAAGTGGTTAGGTTGGATGGAATTCAACGATTGATGACTTCAAACCAGTACAAAAATATTTGAGTCTATTTTTCAAGACTCTATAGAAGAAAATGAGGACACAACTACAATTCAGTAGTTTATATGACCCTAGATTGATGGAAAGACTGAAGTAGTGAACAAGAACTTAGGAAATCTTCTACATTACATAGTTGGAGAAAATCCAAAACAAAGGGATTTGGCTTTACCATAGGATGATTTTTCTTATAATAACTCGATAAACAGTTTAAAGGGGAGGTCTTCTTTCCAAACTATTTATGATAGAAACCCCAATAGAGTTCTAGATCTTGTTGTGCACCCTAGTGAAGATAAAACTAATGATAATGGTGAAAAATTTACATAACACATGCTATAATTGCAGGAAGATTTTGTTAGAGTAGGTATTTACCTTAGTTCATATTCACCTAGGTACTTTATGTCCCTTTATTGTATTTATCCTCACCCACTTGTGCGTGTGGCTATTTATTTTATCTTATTTAGATATTATGAGATACTATATAGTTATCTATATTTCTTTCCTTGATCTATGGTAGTGACTAGTTCTTTCCTTGATTGATGGTATTGACTAGATCCTTGATGTCTAGTTATCTCCTCAATCTATGGTCTTGACTAGTTCTTTGATGACTAGTTATTTCTTTGATTTATGGCTTGATCTACGACATTTTCTAGTTCTTAGATTGTAATTCCTTACTTATATAACAAAAGGAAAATTCTCATTATATTTCATTGAGTTCCATAATAAAAATGTATATTGTTGCTCATTTGTTTGCAAAGGTTTTACGTAAAGTTATTCTAGTGAATTGATTTCATCTTATATATCGTGGTGTTTGATTAGCATCTGTATTCTTGTCTGGGTACTATTGGTGCTCAATTTGATCTCACCCTATTTGCTCTAAAAAATTGTTCAATCTGCGGGTTGTATCGTATTTTCTATTTCCCCAAATGGATGTGTGAAATTTTGCTTCATTTGTATGTTATTGAAGGATCCTTCTCTATGGTCATGGATCACATTTCCGCCTTATATCATCTCCAATATCTTTTTCCTTAAAGAAATATTCATTTCTAGACACAAATGGTGAAGTTCCCTTGCATCTTACTGTTTGACGGACATGTTTTCCCTATCAAAATTTATCTCTAACATCTGCAGCTATGTGTTCATTCTTTATTGGATGCGCGTTGGCGGGGCATTTTTAAAATTTAAGACCCACTTCAACTCAAATCTTGTCCACATGGAGGGCTACTGCTCATTTGAGGATCTGCCTCTGGGTCCTACCTTAACAGTTGCACCAAGGAGACACGTGGTGAGCCCGCTCTTATTTAGAGTCTCCGCTTTTTGGAACCATATCAAAAGTGCACCAAAGAGACATGCGGAGGTTTTTTTTAGGTCTTCCCATACTTAGACTTTTTAATAGTCGATGAAACATTCTCAGACCCTAGGCACATGGCGCCTTCCGCTAGTCCTTCAACTCTTTCAAATACTTTGCTGGACTAAGACATGTGGTGATCTCGTGCTTGTTTAAAGTCTTCAGTTTTGGGCACCATATCAAAAGTGCACCAAAGAGACACATGGAGGCTTCCGCTAGCTCCTTTTTATACTTAAAATTTTTCAAAGGCCAAAAGGTAATTTTCATGGCCCCAAGGCATGTGGAAGGCACACATTTGTATGGAAACTTGCCTCTATACTTCACCTTTGTAGTTGCGCTAAGGAAAGATGTGGAGGCTTCACTGAAAAGTCAAAGGGTGCGGGAAAATGTGAAAATTGCACATTTTCTCCAAAAGACATAAAATACAAAATCCAACCCCAAGCCCGCTTCGAATCATATTTTTCCACATGGATGACTCTAATCTAAAGTTGAGGAAGGGGAGAATCAATGCTTGTTGTGCATTGCATCTGATTTTAGCATCATTTTTGGTCCAAGACTCCTGGAGATGTGAATACGCATTATTTTTCATCATTTTTTCATAAAATTCCTTGCCATTTTTGTCTGCAAAGTGTAATTGAATGGATTTAGAGCTTAATTTGTGAGTCCACGGATTGTAAAGGTTGATATTTTGAAGTTGGAATTGCTCAGGCACTTCCAAAAATTTGAATTACCAGAGAAGATGGATGTAGAGCAGAGTTGTAGATTAAAGAATGGGAAAATGATGAAATGATGGAGGTTGCAGGTGGAAAGGATGAAAAACGTGTTTCTAGAGGAGATGACTGAGTGGCCCTATTAAAAAAATGATTGAAATATTTACACTGATTCACCTTTTTGAACAACTAGAAACATTTTGTTGCAAGTCTATTAAACATGATTTTCTTGAAATCATGACAATACATCTAACAAGAAAGGGTTCATTGAATAGTATTTTATTTGGGGGAAAGAAAGGATGTAAAATGAGTGTTATAAAAAAGCATGCTTTCATCATGCAAATGGGAAGGTTGAATTCTTACAAGAAAATTTGAGAGAACCCATCTTCCTGAGAGACCATCTGAGAAACCTATTAATCTCTTATGTTTTAGATTTGATCATGTCAAGTTGGTTGTAAGTGTACAACCATTGACAAGCTCTGAGATTGTTCAAAGAAACTTTCCCCTGCTGATGAATCTAATCAACTTCAAATTAATCTTTGTTAATCTTGGGAAAATTTGTGTCTACTTTATTTTAGAATTTCTGCAAGTAGTTTTTCTTGTTACTATTACAATCTTGTGTTAAAATCCATCCTAATCACACAGGATCTCATCCCTGTGATAGTTTAGTGGCATTTGTAATTTCATTATGAGAAGATCCTTCATCCTGTAATGAGATAAACAATTTAAAATCACTTTACTATCATTTTGTTGATAAAGATTGTCTATAAGCCTTTGAGTGTATCTTAGGCATGATGAACCAGGGGTCTTTAATGTTTAATTGAGTCTTTGGCTCGAGCCTTCGTGTTAAATTCTTGGAGATTGTGTGAAACTGTGCAAATCTGGGCCTCCATTGATGCACACCTTCTGGTTGAAGGAATATTTTAGCTATTTTGAAGCATTATGTCATTTAGTTTTCCAATTGTTGTGAAGGTTCTCAAAGATCTTGGAAAAATCAAGTTTATCCTGCTTAATCTCCCACCAAAAATTATTCAAAAACAATGAATCCTACCTGAACTACCCCTGTTTTCCCTGTATGTCCACAAATGAATAAATTCTACTGCCAAAATATGTAGAAGCAATCAGGATTCCATAATGTCTTTAGTAACCTTAACCCTGTTTAGAAAATATCACCATTCTTTAGAAGTGACAACTCATGAGAGTTAAATTGTGGTGCATTGATCATATTTTCTCAAGGTTTCCTTTCAAATTTGTGCAAAGAAGGATATCTTCATTCTCCTTCACCAACAGAGGTTACAAAACGGGTCCTCTCACCTGGTCGAAAGGCATGACTAAAAATAGTGAGGATAGATCAAATCCTTTTATATGGTGCTATCCATTTCTCCAACATCTGAGTGATAAAGAGAGCTAGATGACCTCCCCGGACTACAAAATGACATACATGATGATTCATCTGGGTCTCTCAGGATTCTTGTTAAATCTTGTGATGTTACTGCTAGAGCTTGCAATGGGAGAACCAATTTGGATACCAACACCTTTTGGCATCCATTGTCTAGGGATGCTAATTGTTCATTTTTTACCAATCATTTGAGTGACATCGAGACCTATTTGGCCCGTCAACAACACCTATAATTGGCTACCATTTCCATGGGGATGATTTGTGCATGATTCTAGGGATTCTTTGTTCATATCTATTCGATGCCCGCAACAACACCTTGATTGCGCTGTTGCATCGGGGATTATTTGAACATTTGTTTCTAGTTCATATTAGTTTGGCCCGTCAACAACACTTTTGGCTCCATTGCTAGGCAAGATATTCAAAGGAATTATTATATTTGGACCTGTTAATGTTTCTTACATGATCTAAGTGTAAATACGTTATTTAAATGTCATCATTTGTTGAGATCTGTAAGATTTGTGAATTTACAAGTTCTGCGTGTAATTTTTCCAGTTTCTGTTTATTTTTTCAATAAGTTTACATCATCAATGTTAAATACGGGTAAAGGAAGGGTCAGATCTATGAAGCTTTACATGAATTTAATGTTGATACATTTGACAGATCAATTTTAGTGCATTTGTCACAACTAAGGTGCAAATCCTAAGTGGCGAATCTGTGTTGAATTAATTTTTGATAAATGTCAGTGTCTTAACCTTTGTCAATTGAAATTTATCACTAATCTTTGCAAATCTGGAAGGAAGAAGATATTTCTTCATTAAAGACCCTGCTAGAAGGTTGTTTCCAGAATTGGGAAAGAAAAATTCTGAAGGAAGAAGAATCTGGAAAGTTGTTGGAGATTAAAAATCAAGAAAAGAGTTATCAATTGTGGAAACTAATCAACCTGTCATTGAAGATTGTCCATAATTCCTCAAGTGCTTCTGAATCAGGTAGTATTTTTATAGATCTGAATTCTCCATCTGGAGAGGGACCTTCTTTTGTATTTGAAAAATTTGTGTCTCATTATGTCCCTGTGTTCTCCAAAGCTGATAGGATCTTCCAAGAAATAATTTTTTTAGAGAACATTCATTCTGAGAATTGCATTCCTGTGCCCCACAGACCCCTCACTCCCTGTCATTTTATTTCTCCTGTAAGATCACCTCCCCAAAACAATATGGCCCATCCCCCATCCAGACCTCCATTTATTGTGAACACTTTTGGTCCTATAGATTTCAGAGGTATGGTTAGATATCCAAATGTTGTGCCCCAAGATGTTAGAAATAGACTGCCTAAATTTCAAGGAAATAATGCTATTACTGGTGATCAACACTTAAAGATTTTTTTCAATATGATGGAAGACTTTGAGATCGCATTTGAGGATGTGTACACAAAATTGTTTATTCATACTCTAAAGGAGGATGCACGGGACAGGTATAAATATTTTCTAGAAAAATCCATTGATTCATGGACATAAATGATGAATGCTTCTAGATTACAGTATGGAGATAAAATAGACCCTAGGTTTCTTTTTTCTGAATTTGAAAATATTAAGAATAATCCTAATGAATCTATTCATGACTTCAATACAAGGTTGAATAAGACCCTGAATAGGCTACCTGTAATCCTGAGGCCAAGTGATGTTTCTTGTCTGATAAAATACTCTAATTCTTTTGATAAGAAGGTTGCTTATTATTTGAGGGATAAGAACCCAACAACATTGAGGCAGGACTTTCACCATGGATTTGCAGATTAAAAAAAATATCAAGGCAGTTGGTAAGCCCCATAAGAGGCAAGGTATTAACCTGATAATTCCAGAGAAGCCTCATTCAAGTAAGTCTGTGGATCTGGATGAGTTTGTAAAAAATTTGGCCAGATTTGTTAAGGAAATATCCTATAAACGAGCTAGAGCAGAGAAGGGGATTGGACAAAGTTCCTAAGGTTAGCATAAAGCACAAGGTCAAGAAATATTTGCAAATCATCCTAGAGGTGATCATAGATATCTAGATGATAGAGGATAAAGGACCCGTGGGGTCAGGAAATAGACAACCCCAACCCAGTGGAAAACAAATTGGTGCCTAATCCTTTAGCTTCCCAGAGTTGCTACTGTTGAAGAAGCCAATGAAATTGAGTGGTGTGATAATTGTTTCTTGCCACATTATCCATGTGTTGTTGAAAAGGGAGTTGAGGAAGAAGCTGATGATGATGATGACATAGATGATGATGCATGCACATGATGGATTCTCTACAAGTTCACAATAGGGAGCAACCTCAACTGAGATTGATGAGTTCCATAACTAGTTAAAGATTTTTCTAGGATTGCATTCACCGGGTATTACCTCTTCCTCCCACTCATACTTCTGAAATTAGATATGGTACAAGATTTTGAGTTTCCTAATAATGATTTTGAGTACTTAAGGGCATTAATGATTAAGTAGTGTGATGGAGGAATTCCTTCAAAAGAGGACAGACAGTTGTTAATGAATGCAGTAGTTAGCCATGAAAAAGAGTATAATACTAGGAGCAAAGTTGTCAAAGGGGCGGGGCCTCAGGATAAACCAAAAATTCTAGTGCTTACCAGTATCCCTAAGGAAACTCCTAAAAAATATGCATCTGGAAAAGGATTTTTCACCCCAAATAAAACTTGGTGTTCCTCCCCATGCTCAGAACTATGAGAAATCCTGTGTTCAATCAAATGAATTTGCAAAACTTCCTCCTAACATGCTGCCTTACCCAAATATGTTCCTTGTGACATAGCCTAAATCTTGAGTCAGATCAAGATTTCTATTCCTATTTTTGAATTACTTAGAATCCCTAAGCATAGGAACAGAGCATTTGAATATTTGGGATTTAAAGAAGAAAATTTCACCCACGGTAGAAATGTAAATAGTGTAGAGGTTCCTCCTACCATTGCAGAGTTGGAAAAACCCCAAGTACTGGAAGAACTAGGTGAGCCACCTGAAGTATATTTGGGAACATCCTTGGTTGAGTCTTAGTTGAAGGTGGATCCATTTTTCACTACTCTGATTATTAAGGATAGGCTATTTACACAACTGCATGTTTGATTCTAGGAGCATCATGCAATGTTATGCCTCTTGAGGTCATGAATGAATTGGATCTCAAAGTAATAACAATCTTATGGGAAGTGCACTGCCATGGATTCCAGAGAGGTGCCAGTGGTTGGATGTGTCAAGGGATTTGATAGTGCAACTTGTAGCCTACCCAGGAAAGAACTTAAAGCTAGATGTTGTTATTGTTGATTTCCCTGCCAAATGGGGAATGTTGTTATCAAGAAAATGGGCTGCTAGTGTGGGTGGAAGTGTGTAAATGGACATGTCTTATGCCACCATACCTATTGAGGGAAGCCTTGTAAAGTTGTATGGTTAAAAGAAATGCTACATATCATTAAGGATCCTAATAATGCTTCCTATAAAGTGTTATACACTGACATTGATGTTGATAACTTTATTAGATTTGTTGATGCTAAAGAGAGAAAAATTGATAAATGCAAGTCTCTTAAAAAATTAGGTTCTCCTTGGAATTTGTTATTTGATGTGGCTTGCTCTAAATTTGGAAATGGTGTTGTTATTGCTCTGATATCTCCACGCCAAGAAGAGTTTTTTTCTTTTAAGCTCAACTTTGAGTGCACTAACAATATTGCAGAATATGAAGCACTATTACTGGGTTTAAGAATTGTTTGGAAATATGGTATTAGAGACATCATTGTTAAAGGAGATTTAGAGCTAATTGTCAAGCAGGTTAGAAAACTATATGCAAAAAAAATCAGAGAATGAAGCAATATAAGCATGCAGTATAGGATTTTATTGAAATGTTTGACTCCTTAAACATAATACATCTCAATAAGAAGTACAATACTCTAGTAGACAAATTGGTCGTATTAGGGTCTAAATTTGAAAATTGTACTTTATCCACCTATTGTGAGTATAATATTGATATTTTAACTAGGCCATATGTTCCTGACAATGTTAAAAATTGGAAAGTGTTCCAAGATGATGCCTAGGTGCAAAGGTTTTTATAGAACCAAGGAGAATTTTCCTATCAATTTTACTATTCCCATAGGTTTGGTAGCACTTGAATCAAACTTTGATAATGTTGATTGCATTGTCAACAGACACATGTCAACCTTGAGGGATGGTGAAGAGCATGACCTAGGCACGAAGGATAAACCACATAAGATCTGGCTAGGTGGTAATATGAGAAAGGAAGAAAAGAAGTCGTATGTCCAATTGTTGAAGAAATACCGGGACTTCCTAGCATGGTATTTTCCTAAACTTAAAGCATTCAGAGAGGATATTTTCCAACGCGAAATTCCCTTGGAAGCTTCTGCCAAGCCATTTAGGTAGAAATAAAGACCGATCAATCAACTCCTTTCCCTGAAGATGCAAGAAGAATTGAAAAATTTGAGGGATGGAAGAATCATACAGCCCACAAGGTACTCATCATGGGTTGTAAAATTGGTACCTGTCAGAAAGAAGAATGGAGATATAAGGTTGTTTGTGGAATTTAGAAACTTGAATAGAGAATCAATGAATGATAACTACCCTCTACAAAATATGGACAATATGTTACAATTGGTTATTGGTTTAGAATTGTTATCCACCTTGGATGGTATTTCTGGATATAACCAGGTAGTTGTGAAGGAATCAGAGAAAATCAAGACTTTATTTACCACTCGTTGGGGAATATATGTATATGTCAGAATGCCTTTTGGTCTAATGAATGTTGGAGCCACTTTCCAAAGAGCATTGGATGTAGCTTTCTCTGGCCTTATTAATGATTTCATTATTGTATATCAATATGGTGTGATCGTGTTCTCCAAAAAAGGAGTGACCACCTAAAACAGTTAGAAAAAATGTTGTTAAGATGCAGGGAGTATGGTATTTCATTAAATCCTAAGAAGTGCCATTTTAAATTTCAAAAAGAAAATCTTCTTGGACAAATTATGTCAAAGTAAGGGGTTATGATTGATCCTGAAAGGATAGAAGCCATCAACAATGTACCTATTCCAAGATCCAATAAGGGAATTCAATCATTTTTTGGGTAGATAATTTTATTAGGAGATTTATCTCCAACTTTGATGAACTAACTATCTTAATCACTAGCATGCTGAAGAAAGAGCAAAGTTTCAAATGGGAAGAAGCAGCTATTCAAGTTTTTTCTTAAATCAATGAAGCATTAAAGAATGCCCCTGTTTTAGCTTCTCTAGATTATAAGAAGGATTTCCAAATGTTTTCTGTTTCTTTAGAAATTACTATTGCATCTGTGTTGTTGCAGAAGGATGATGAGGGATATCAAAGACCAATTTACTTTTTCAGTAAGGCCTTACAAGGAGCTGAGCTAAAGTATACTATCATGGAGAAGAAGGAATTTTCTTTGGTAAAAGTAAAAAGGTCTTCAGGCCATATATTCTGAGTTCCAAAGTCATTTCTTATATTCCCCACACCATGGTGAAAGATATCATATTAGAAATGGAGGTTTCAAGAAAGAGATGTCAATGGGTAAAAAAATTTCAAGAGTATGCTATGGATATCCAAACAAAAAAATTAGTCAGAGGTTTGGGCCTGGCAAAACTTATGGCAAAGAGAAATCCACCAACAATTGAGGTAAATGAAGTTAAAGAAGAAAGGCTGAATGTCCTTCAAAAAATGATAAATTTTGAATGGTATAAGGACATCAGTTTTTATCTCAAACATCTATAGTTCCCTGAACATTTGAGCAAGACTCAGAAAAGAGAACTTAAGTTAGCTTCCCAAAAATATGTCATTACTGATTTTGGGTTAGCTTGGAATAACCCTGAGGGATTTCTCTTAATACTCATTACTAAAGATAAATCCCCTAAAATAATTATTGATCTCTATGGAGGATTTTGTGGGGAGCATTTCGCTGGAAGAGTCAAAACTCATAAAATATTAAGGGCTTGTTATTGGTGGCCAACTCTTTTCAAAGATCCAACTCTGTTGGTAAGAAAATGTGAATGTTGCCAATGCTTTTATGGAAGACTGAAAGCTTCAGGCTCCCTTCCTTTGCATCTTTTATCAATTAAAGCCCCATTTAGGCAATGGGAAATGTAATTCATTGGTGAGATTTTAAATTCTTAAAGTGCTGGCCATAAGTTGATTTTCGTAGCCACTGATTACTTCACCAAGTGGGTGGAGGCAATCCCCACCAAGAAAGAAACCCACCAAATTGTCATGGATTTCATTCTGAGTCATATCATTTACAGGTTTGGAGTGCCTACTAAGATAGTTGTTGATAATGCCATGAGCTTCCGGGCTAAACCTTTGGTGGCCATGTGGCTTGAATATGGGATCAATTTGACATATGCTTCCAATTATAATCCCCAAGGAAATGGACAAGAAGAGTCCAACAATAAAAATTTGTTGAAAATAATTAGAAGAACTCTAGAGTTGAACAAAAGGAAGTGGGGTGAGCAGTTGAAGTTTGTTGTTTGGGCTGATCAAATCACTGTTAAATGATCTACTAGAAAAATCACATTTGAGTTGGTATATGGAACTCAAGCTCTGTTGCCCCTTCATATGCAATTGTCTTCATTTAAATTTCGTAAAAAACTCGAAGATCCAGAGGTTATCCCCTATGATGCTCGAATCAATCATATTGTTGAGTTAGATGAAGAAAGAAGGGCATCCCATTAGAGGCATGTAAAATTTAGAGAGAAATTGAAGAAGTTGTTTAATAAGAAGGTGACTCTAAGAGCTTTCAGTGTGGGAGATCTTGTGCTATTTTGGGATAAAAAGCATGAGGATAAGGGAAAACATGGAAAGTTTGATGCATTATGGATGGGCCCTTATTCAATTGACATTCAAATCGGTGAACATGCCTTCTTCTTAATGACCTAGATGGGGAGTTGCTTTAATTACCTATTAATGGCAAGCATTTGAAACATTTCCTTGATTGATTTTTCAAAATCGATGTATGCACCATTGTACAGTTTATAGTCTTTTGGTTTCTTTCGACTTTCATGTTTTTCTGTTTTGGTTCATCCTGGTCTTTAGCAGTCATTTTTGTTTGTTTCTCAGGTAGGTGCCTCCGAGGGTTGCCCCCTGACATCATCTGCTCTATGGTCTATTTCTATGGCCCGTCCCCTACTATTTGTTCTTGTAGCAGGGAAAGAGGAGTTCCCATCCCCGAATATAAAGCTGATGAGGGGGCTTAATTGGTATTATATTCCCATCCTCTCCTCGAGGGAGATTGACATCTGCGAGCTCGATCATATTTTCTATTTCCCCGAATGGATACATGAAAAGTTTTCTTCATTTGTATGTTGTTGAAATATCATTCTCCTGAAAGAGAGCTATGGAATGAGAAATAGAAGAGATAGATTTATCTCATATTATTCTACCAAATACAAAGCATGCATACAGTATTTATAGGACCAAAAACTGGACTAGACTCCCTAACTAGGGGGACAAGATCCACAATAGTTGTAGAGAATGAGGGAAGAAGAGATAATGTGATAAGAAAGACACCTATGACACATCTAATAATCAATGTATCCTAACATTCCCCCCATTATTACATTATTCTTGCAAATGTGACCCCATCTCTTTGACTTTTGATCTTTCTATTTGGATTGCGCTGGATTTGGCTTCTCTGGGGGACATTTCCAATTCTTCTAGCCACGGTTAGGCTTTGAGAACAAGGCTTTGTCCTGAGACTCCCCATGTGATGAAGTGATAACTTCTTCCTGCTGTAGCAAATTTACAAGCTCTTCGAATGTCACTGTTTGTTTAGACACATTCAGTGTTGTAACAAACACTCGAAATTGAGAAGGGAGTGCTCTCAAAGTGATTGGGACGAGAAGTTTCATCGTCTACCATTTCACCGAGCACTAATAACTCCGATCTCAACTTAGCCACGCGATGCAGGAATTCCTCCACTTTCTCGTCAGACCCCATAGAGAGGTTGTGCAGCTTCGACTGATCAGATAAAGAATCTTTGTTTGATTTTTGGCTAGGCATGGACCGACGGATTCCAACTTAAAGTCCCAGGCCTCCTTGGGTTTCTCCGCATTCTGAACATGCGTATTGCACATGATCACTGATACTGAGCATTAATCAGCATCAAGTGCATTATCAATAGCCATGTCATAGTTTATTAGTTCATCTGGGGCTGTGGGAGTAGGTTTAGACCCTGTGATAATTCCCCATAATCCTTCAAACTGAAGGATTAGTCTTCAGTTTTCAACTTCTAGGCTGTATCATTAGGCCCTTTGATCCAACTAAGCGTCAGACACGAAGTATGTTCGGATTATACCATTGTAATGAAAAAATATTTATTTATTTGAATAAATAATTACAATGTGGGGTGGACTGTCGAGTATAACTAGATCGTAGACTGCTATCTATATTTGCATCCTATGAGACGACGATGCTTTGTAGGGCGTTCTACTTCATCATAACAATCGGCGTGGAATCCGGCTTCTAATTCTTCTTGTACAGGCCTTGCTTGGCAGCTGACGTCGAAACCTAAGCTATTCACGTGAGATACCACTCTCGAACTAGCTTGTCAAATGCCAGAACCTTCGAAGCTCATTCAGCAAAGCTAATATCTAAGAGACCCGGAGCTCTTAGGTAGATAGTTTCTATGGGGTTCTCTGGCCTCCCAAAAGGTAATATTGAGGCTTAAAGCAAAAGCGACCGTGCGGTTGACGCAGTTGAATTTTGTTGTTTGGGCTGACTTGATATTCAACGTAGTGTTGAATGAAACTACTGTAGACTCAAAACTACCTCGACAACACTACACAGGTTGAAGGTCTCCGTATATAGAACTCAAGCTCTGCTCTCACCTGCATATGTAATTGTCTTCACTTCAATTTCTTTCCACAACTAGAAGATTCAAGAGGTTATTCTACCCACGTGCTGTCTTCCTTCACATCAATCAGCATTGTTGAGTCAGATGAAGCAATAGAAAGGAATCCAATATTTTTTCCAGGCATGTATGAAGAATCTTTTTCTCTCAACGTAGAAAAATGATAAAAAAAATAACTCAAAAAACTTGATAAGCAAGGAATTCTTCCTTTCCACGCAACAGCAAGTGTTTGATCCTTATATTGTGTTCCTCTTGTGGCAGTAGTAGCTGTCATCAACACGATACAGGCAGGAGAAGACAAACTAGAAGACTAAACGCTGAAGTCTTCACGCAGCAGCAACAGTGGAAGGAATCCTCTCCTTTGTACGCATTGACATTCAGAATTGGTGAACGACCACACTCTTCCATGTTAAAAGACCTCCTCTGGGGAGTCTCACTTGAAAAAGAAAACAGTAAATGGTAGGTCTTCAATGCAGTCGGCGGAGGAACTGGATCCTTGGACTAGATTTCACTTCTGAATCAAGGTATACACCATTGTCTAGTGGATATAGTATTTTGGTATCGTTCTACTTCACCATGTATTTCTTTTTTGGTTCTGTCCTGGTTCCCGGTGACCATATTTTTAGTTGTGCTTTCCACACACTTGTCTCCTGGGGGAGTACACGTTATTGTGGCCGTGCTCCTCAACAATGAAGTTCGTCTACTGACATTTGCCAAATGTTTCACTTGACATTGAACGTCCGACCTACACATTTGTTCTTGTGGCACTCGTTGACGAGTGCACCCATCCTGTCTGAGTCAGACGCACACATGTTGGTGCTCAATTTGATCTCGCCACATTTGTTCTAAAAATTTCCTAGCCCGCGGGCTCTGTCGTATTTTTTATTTCCCCAAATGGATGTGTGACATCACTTTTCTTCATTTGGTTGCCATGATCATTCCTTTCCTTTGGAGAAGATCCACAATAGTTGCAGAGAATGATGGAAGAAGAGATAATGTGATAAGAAAGACACCTATGACACATCTAATAATCAACGTATCCTAACATCTCCATGGTCTTGGATCACATTTGGGCCTTATATCATTTCCAATTATTTTGCCTTAAAGAAATATTTATTTCTGGGCGTAAATGGTGACGTTCCTCTACATCTTACTATTCAACGGGCATTTTTTGCCTGCCAAAATTCATATCTAACGTCTTGAGCTACATGTTCATTCTTGATTGGATGTGGGTTGGCTAGGTATTTTAAAACTTTAAGGCCCTCTTCAACTCAAAGCTTGTCCATGTGGAGGGCCAGTGCTCATTTGAGGATCCACCTCTAGGTTTTACTTTAGCAGTTATGCCATGGAGACACATGGTGAGCCCATGCTTGTTTAGAGTCTTTGCTTTTGGGCACCATATCAAAAGTGCACTAAAGAGACACGTGAATTTTTCTGTTGGATCCTCTCTATACTTAAAATTTTTAAGAAAATTTCTAAGGCCTAGCACATATGCAGGGCCCGTGCCCATTTGGGGACCTGCCCTTGAATTTTATTTTTGAAAGAGCACTAGGGAGAGACATGGAATTTTCTGCTCACTCTTCCCTTGCTTGGAATTTTCCAACAATAGAAGAAACTTTCTCGGACCCTAGGTACATGGCACTTTCCATTGGTCCTTAAAATTCTTTCAAAAACTATGTCGAGCTAAGACATGTGGTGATCCTGTGATTGTTTGGGGTCTCCACTTTTTGGCACCATATCAAAAGTGCACCAGTGAGGCACGTGGAGGCTTTTGCTAGATCCTTTTATATTGAGACTTTTAAAATGCCAAAAGGTAATTTTCTTTGGCCTAGCTTGCGCTCGTTTAAGGTCCCACCTCTAGACTCCATACTTTGAAGTTACATTGAATAGACACATTGAAGCTTCCGCTGGACCTGTCCTATACTCTAAATTTTCAGTAACCGATGCAACTCTATAGGGTTCTGCACACGTGGAGGAAACTCACACTCATTTGTGAACTTGCCTCTGGACTTCACCTTTACAGATGACACCAAGGGGAGAATCAATGGCTGTTGTGCATTCCATTTTATTTTTCTGCCATCTTTGTACTTGGCCAAGACTCTTGGAGACTGTGAATACGCATTGTTTTTCATCATATATTGATGATAATTCCATGTCGGGGGCACTCATTTATGAGAGTGTAATTGAATCCAGGTATCTAGAGCTTAAGTTGAAAGTCCAAGGTTTCTCAAGGTTGATATTCTCGAGGGTGAAAAGGATTGCTTGTCAGATCCAACCATATGCAGCCACATGTGAAATTATTAAAGAAGGGGATTTCTTGCACAGCAAAATTTTCAAGAATGATTATAAGGACATTCAAAAAGTTATGGCATGGCATCCCAGTCAGTAGATGAATGGGTGCCCCAGTTAAAACAATGATGGAAATATTTGCAATGATTCACCTTTTCAAACAAATGGCAACTTTTTGTTACGAATTTGTTAAACATCACTTTCTGAGACAAATTGGTAACAAGCAAAGGATTCCTAGAATATTCTTCTTTTTAGGTGGAAAATTTGAGATGAGTGAGTGAGTGAAATGTATGAATACAATGAGAATACTCTTGCAAAGGGTCAAGTGTTAATTTTTATGAGAAAATTTGAGAAATCCCATCTTCCTAAGAGACCATCTGAGAAACCTATTAATCTCTTATGTTTTAAATTTCAATCACGTGAAGTTCGGTTACAAATGTACAACCATTGACAAACTCTAAAACCCCCTGTTCGAATAAAATTTCCTTTACTGATGAATCTAATCAACTCTCAAATTAATCCATGTTGATCTTGGGACAAATTTGTGTCTGCTTTTAATTTCAGAATGTCTTTCAAATATTTTTTCTTGTTCCTGTTACAATCTTGTATTAAAATATCTTTAAATCACACATGATGTTGTCCATGTGTTAATATTTTAGTGGCATTTTCAATTTCATTATGAGAAGAGCCTTCATCATAGTAATGAAATAAACAATTTAAAATCATTTTACTATCCACTATTGTTGATGAAGATTGTCTATAATCATTTGAGTGTATCCTAGGCGTGATGGACCCAGGGGTCTTTAATGTTTAATTGAGTCTTTATCTCAATAATTTGTGTTAAATTATTTGAGATTGTGTGAAACCGTGAAAATATGGGCCTCCAATGATGCACACCTTCTGGTTGAAGGAATATTTTACCTATTATGAAGCATTCTGTCATTTAGTTTTCTAATTATTTGTAAAGGTTCTCAAAGATCTAGCAAATTCAACTTCATCCTGCTAAATCTCCCACTATAAATTATTTAAAAAGCCATGAATCCTACCTGAACTACCCCTGTTTTCCCTTATGTGTCCACAAATGAAAAAATTCTACTATCAAAAACATAAAGAAGTAAGTAGGATTCCATAAGTTTCTTCATTAACCCTAAATCTTGTTCTAAAAAATATCACCATTCTTTAGAAGTGAAAACTTGTGAGAATTAATTTATGGTGCATTGATTATATTTTCTCAAGGTTTCCTTTTAAGTTCATGTAAAGAAATAAATCTTCATTCTCCTTCACCAATAAAGGTTAGAAAATGGTTCCTCTCACCCAATGGTTGATAAATGAACAACCTAAAGTAGCGAGGATGGATCATATCCTTAATGAAGGTGTTATCCATTTCTCTAACTCCTGAGTGACAAAGATCCAGTTCAATCCCTTCCCCGGCTACAAAATGACTTAAGATTTGTCTATCTCTAAGTATCTTGTTAAATGTGTGATGTTGCTTATCTTCCAAGGGAGAATCAATTTGGATACTAATAGATTCCATTATAGCATTATTTCTTATGGTTAACAATATTGTCAACACGATGAAAGGTTTATGAGAATATGTGAAAGAAGAATTTGTAGTCCAAAAGGTTTTAATATCCCTAACTATTAAGTTTGATTCCAAAGTATTTGTTATTGAAGAGGCCAAGGATTTTAATGTTTTGAAGATGGATGGATTGCAATAGGACTTTACTTACTTTACCCTATAGGTTTCTAAGTAAAATGAATGATAATGCCTTCACGGTGGAGCTACCTGACAACTTTTCTATTTCACCATTTTTTAATGTTTTTGATGTATATAAGTTTCCACATGATGAGGAAAATGTTAAGGAAGAAATAAACTAGAGTAGCAGATTCCGAAGAAGAAAAAGGAAAGGGTAATGTGTGTCCTAGACCAAAAGACATTCGCTAATAGGAAATGGAGCTACAACAATTATTTGGTACAATGGGAAGGTTTGAAGCAGCAAGAAAATATTTGGATTCCTTGGTGGGAGTTGAAGACGATTGAAATTGGAAAAATGGATAAATTCTATCAACTAAATTTACACGATCATAATTATTTTAAACCAGTTGAGAATGATGCGGGAGCATAACTGTCCAAGACCATAAATTTTGATATGAGTGTTGGATCGTCTTGAAATTTTCCAAGGTGGTAGATATTGATTATTAGTACACAATGATTACTGTAGTTACTCTAATGAGGATGAAGAGGGTGTTAGTGATCTTCAGTGCATCCAAAGTGAGTTAAGACGTGCTAGAAAGGGGAAAAAGAAGCTGCATTTTTAGGTCAAAGAATATGAAAATAAGATTCATGTTCTAGAGGAAAAACATAATTCCTAAACATGCAATCTCAATTATTCAATCAGATTGCTTGAAGAAAATGTAATGTTTCTAATCACAATTTTGCAAGATAAAGAGAGTATGTGTACTAAGTTTGAAGAGGATGTATATTTTCTGAGGAAAGAGTTGTTAGATACTGATAAGAAGGCAAAAATCCTTTAAGAAATTTGAGAAAAAAACTCCAAATATCTTGATGAAGCTTCTTAGCAGTTTCTAGAAAAGTTAGCAAGTGATAGTGAATGTGTTTGGGTGTTCAAAGAGACCCTCAAAGTGTGAAGATAAGCATTTCAAGAATATTACAGTTGTATCCAAGAAAAAAGAGTATGGAGAACAAAATGTCAAGTATGGAGAGCTAGAATACACTCATCAGACCCAAAATATGAGAAAACCTTACAGTCTATTACGCAGCCTAAAATGATCTCAAGGTATGAAAGATATTTTAACATGACTTATTGTTTTACATGTAATGGCTTTGGCCAATTAAGGAAAAAAGAGTAATAGAAGATGTAATATACTAATAACATTTCCATCAATAGAGAGATAGTAGGAGTGAACATTTCTAGGAGTGATGGTATGCATACAATTACAACTGAGTAATAGATCAAGAAATATAGCTATATTTTATCTTGAACTAGACAAGTTGAGGACATACAAAGGGAAGAATTATCAGTAGTTTATACATACATACAATTGTAATGTTAAGTTATCTCAAACTGTTATTGAAGACTAGTCGATTCAGACTATGACTAATCAAGAAAAAATAAGAGTTCTTTCAAGGACCTAAGGTGCAACATTTACGAATCTTCCATAGGTCAAGAATGCATGATCAGAGTAGAATTTATAGGAAGGATTTGGGATCCTTTCAGAAGAGATACTGGTGTATCAGTCAAGAGAATTCGTTTGAGTATACAAGATACAGGCTTGATCTCAAATGAAGCTTATGATCAGAAATAAGTTGATGGCAAGGTGATTTTACAGGTTTCCAAGTAATGGCTTGGGACCTATTCAAGTCTTTCTTATAAGATCCTATGTATGGTTATCGAATACAATATTAGATTAAACATTTTTATTTGAAAACGCAAAGCTAATATTAGTTCAAATGAAGCATTGGAGTGAGGGGGATCTGATAACTAGTCTTTTGTTTATCAGCCTTTCTGGAGAAGTAGTCAAGGTAAGTCATCTTAAGCTTCATACGTATGTTCCACCCTGTGGAGGTTAAAACCAATGGTTGGTCATATGGTTGTAACAAATCCCATGTCTCAAAAATCATTTATTTGAGAGGATCTTATAAGAATGTTTGAATATGTGTTCTCAAGTTTATCGTATTGTCCTATCATGATGTGGTATCCAGTTTGTTATGACGTCAATTTATGACAGGGGTCAATGTTAGTGTCTTAAAAGAGGTCTGTTAACTCATGGAATTCAAGTAAAGAGTCTTCGAAAAATCATTGGTCAGATTGCAGTGATTAAATTTGATGGCAAGTATAAAGGTCATGTTTAACCTTGTGTAGTCAGTCCTGAGTCAAAGTTGATGTGTCATAGGTTTTCCTCATAATTGCTATATTTTATATATCATGGCACTTCTATAAGTGTCCTGTCCAAGTGCAGTAAAGTTTTTTAATATACTTAAAAAGGTTGATGAACAGTGGTCAAGTATCAAATTTGCCCTCTCAATATTACATTCAGAAGTTCATGTTTTGGTCATCAAGAGTTGTCATAGGTCTATCGTATTGGTGCTACTAATAAGTCATTAGTGGCATGTCTAGGTTCAGAATCGTATAATATCCACGAGGTTTTGATGATTCAGTCAAAGAAGAAGTTGAATATGAAGATGTAGTCATCAAGTATGATGAATTTCCTCAAGACATCATCAAAATATGGTGTAGAGGCTGAGTTCTTTGAGTATGGAGCTATTGGATACGGACTCCAAGTCAAGCTGAACCAGATTTAGGTTGGCGTGGGGCATTATTTTCTACTTCATGCTAAGAATATGGGTTCTAAGGATTGTAGAGGATGTTGATACAATGTTTTTGGTATCATTTTGAGACCTGTAGAATTCGCTTACCAATGCAATTTGAGTATCTCTAGCCCATAACTGGGCTCTGGACACTTCATTATCATGTGAGTATGAATTTGTAAATTCCGTGTTCTGCAAGGTACAATCTGATCAAGTTGAAAATGCAGGGCTATAATTTGGAAACTGTACCGGGGTCATCCTAGACAAGAATTGGATTTGAGCGATTAAAGTGTTTTTAGTCTAAACCAGGGTACGCATGCATTCAGTGGGAATTTGTGAAAAATCCTGATATTTGATCCAGATGCCAACAGTGTTAGATTACCTAATTGCAAGGTAAGTGTGACTTGCCTACGATGGGAAAAACTCCTACAATGGCTATGCTTGGCACCAATGTTAATAGAGGCTGACTAAGTGGCAAACAGCAATGCGAGTGAGTAGCTCCAACCTGTGTTCAGATTTCATCCACGAAAGTGAATTCTACTATAGATAATTTATAAATTCTCGTTTGCTTCGTCATGGATTAAAGGGCTAGTAGCTATGTGTACATAGTAGTGAAGAAGTCCGGGAAAGGAATAAGCCGTGTTAACTTGCGTTGTTGTTCGAGCGGGAAGTTTTTTCAAGAAGGTGAAGCCATAGGTTGCAAAACTATCGCAAAATATGACAGGAAACTTATCTATAAGGTCAGAAACAATGTGGTGGTTTGCTTTTATGCATTCCAGTGGTAGCATTAAGGTGTAGTATGTTGAGTGTGAGGTTGGGAGCTAGTCACAGGGTTGGTGATAGGTCATCATATAGTGCAGCTCTGTGAATATTTATTCGCTTGAGCATTACGCACGTACCCCTGCCCAAGATTCTGAGGATAGATCTCCTAATCTGGCAGGAGAGTCAGTTTACTGGTGGATTCTATCCTCATGGCAAATTTGGTGATCACAGTGAAGAAATAGCTGTGAGGTAATGAGGTAAATTACAGCAAAGAGGTCTGATTTGGTATAATTCAGGTATGAGGACCTAGGTTTGTAACATCCTGTTCGATCCTGCATTTGATTATTCACAATAACATGTAATTTATGATTTACCTTCTATGTTCCGCTAATCCAGATGGGATTCACTAGGTCCTATTTTCTGAAGATATCACAATAAATGTGAAAATGGTATGTGGCAAGACTAGTGTGTCCTACTTATTACATTGATGAGCCAAATAGAAATGATTTATCATGTATATATCGATTAATCGTGTTAAGATTGCAGAGCATGAGATTCTACAGGTATGAAGTGGTTACCAATATATCATTAATAATGAAAGTAGATGAGATGACTCTTGAGAAAAGTCTAGAGAGTAATATTTACTCAGAGAAAGTCAAAGAGGGTATTCAAGAAGGCTAGAAGGTCTAGCCGTGTTCATTCGTCATTGATCATGTCTTCAAGACCAAGTGATGAGATTATCCACATCTTAGATTATGTGTGATATAGGAGTCAATAATGCCTATTCAATAAAGGAGTGCTCTATTGTTCAAATGATCTCCTGAACACTTAGAAATAAGGTCTGTCCATCAGCTCGTGTATGATATCATGTTTGAAGGACACTGTGTAGGAACTCATTGTAATCAAGTCAGGTGTATTTATTATGACTGAATTTTGTTATGGGGGTAAGTGCATGAAATTGGGGGGGCCAAAAAGCAGACAAGAATTGTTTGAAAAAAATCAAAACGCGTATGTGTTTTGTTAAAACACACTCTCATTTTAGATGTTACTTTTGGTAGTAGCAAAAATCACCAAAGCATAATTACGTTTACACGAATTACATAATGTAAATCAAGTGTTAATGTTGAGTATAAATTTCAAAAAATTGGAGGCCCGAGCCTCTATCATTTTCATCTCCAATCATTAGACGTGAGTTTACAGAGCTTGTCTCGAATGCCCTCGATGTTTTCTATGTTGAAACAAGTTGGATCTCAAGCTCAACAGGATTCATTTACACCGAAGGTGTTCCTGGGAAGATCTAGAATCGAAGATGGTCGATTCTTACGTCATTTAGAAGAGGTAACGCACATTTCTTAAAATTCTCAGGGCATTGCATTGAAATATGACAGCTATCTCCACTTTTTACACAACAAACTACTCCATCATCTCTCCTCCTCTTCCACACCATACCGCCGAAACAAATTTAGACACGTGGGATTGACTGAAATTGCAGGCACTAGAAAATGTGATAGTGAAGTTATTATCAAGAGCTCTGCATGGAGGATTTGAATCTTCCATTTCAGCTCATTATCATCACGAAAAACACATCTTGCCTATTACCAGCATCTTGGTCGTTGTGGTTTGTTTTACAATTACATTGCCTCGAAGTTGCACTGGTTGAGCTCAGTCTTACATTGACTAGTAGTTTTGTTGCCCAAGTCTGCGAACTCTATTTTTAACATTTGGTTGTGATTTGACCCTTGATATTTCATTGTGTGTGTAATCAAGTTGGCCCTACACTTTTAAAATTACCACTTTATTATAACATGTTAAAACTCTTATTTGATTTACATGGCGGGTATTTTTAAAACTACCACTTTGTTATATCTGACCCCAATGCATTGGGATGTTTGGGCACACAGATGGAGACATCAATGCTCACCTAAATCAAATGCATTTGCATCATAAATAACAAATGGTTATTTGATTTACATAGAAGGATTGCGTAATTAATAATTCTAACTAATTTGTAGTAGTTGGGGCTCGATATGTAATTCTCCAACACAAAGATTCACCAAACAAGAAAACCATATAGATGATTGTTAATGGAGGTAGAGAAGTTGGATTTAAAAAAATAGTATATTTGGTCTAAAAAATTAAAATTTATTAATGGTCGAGCTCTTGACATAGCTTTAACAACCTTTTTCATCCACACATCACTATCGCACGACCTTTAGCTGCTACAATTGAATAACTGAACAACATGAAAGGATAATGAAATGTTTTTCTGATGATCCTGTTAAACTCTCAAAAATGCAATATTATAATTTACATAACCATCAATGACATCTCACTATGTTATAATGAGTTGGGAACAATCGCACAAAACAGTAAAATTGCTTTACATTAATGGTTTATAATTAACAAAAACCCTTAATAAATGTAGTTGTTAGTGGTCTCTCTCTTAGCTTGCCATGATTCTAGAAAGATCGGATCAAGAAAAATGATTTTCAATTGGGTTTCAAACATGGTATGTATTAATAAAATAGAACATAGATAATCGATACTAGAAGCCTCTTATAATTTGACCAATCGAAAAGGTCCGATATATGCATGTATTTAATTTTATCTATTTAATTTCCATCTTTCCATTGATGCCTTCGTGTTTTCCAAAAATTCTAACATCATCGATTTAAAAACCTTAATGGTGAAAAAAATTAAAATTACAAAATATTTGAGCTCAACTAGGAGATAAAATATATATTGTGTCCCTTGTATAAAGGGTACTTAGGGAACACTTGATTGATAGATTTGAATAGACCAAAAATAGGGGATTTAGCTCCATTGATGGCGATGCATACTCTCAAATTTTAAAAAATCATCTGCACAATGTGAATAAATATCGACTTAAATAGAAGAGCTTGTAGCATAATAAGAATGAAAGACCACTCAATTTTGTCATAAGATTTGGCATAGTCAATTTTGATTAATAAGGCATTCTTGTTTGAGATATGATCCCATTCCATGAATTTCCACATAGAAATGATATTTTCAAGAACGTACATATGCTCAATTATCCCATTTTTATGTTGCATACAACAAGAGGCCGAAGATTGGAAATCCTATTAAATCAAGACTTAGCAATGATTTTGTAGGACACGTTGAGTAGGTTAATAGGTCACTACTTAGATAATTTCACAGAGTCTCTTGAATTAGGGATAAACTTGATATTACCTTGGTTGATTAGTTCACCAAAAGAGTTAAAAGTGAGAGCTTTGAAATAGATGTTATATACGTTAGAATGTAGGGTATACCACCTGGTTTAATAAAAATTAGAGAGGAAAGCATCAATTCCTAAGTTTTTTTATAGATCCACTTGGGAGGTAGCCTCCTTAAGCTCGTTGAGAGACACAGGCCTATCACATGAAACTAGTTGGGAATGAGTAACTCTGTAGGGCACAATTTATAAGCATTTAAGATGAGCCTCTTCCCTAGTAGGGGTAGTAGGTTGGGAGGTAAAAACACCATGATAATGGTGGAAATTTTTTTGGAGTATGTCTTGTAAGCAAGTGAGCCAAAACTTTACTTGGAAGATAGATTTGGTCTACGTGGCAAATTGCTTGCCTCAGACCATAGAAAAAAGTTCTTTCAAACCCATGGCTATTATTTTGAGCCAACGTAGTTTAGAAATAATTAAGGCATGCATGGTTTTGTAAGATTCTTCAATTTTGATTTTGTGTCTATAATAAGAATCCTAAAGTTGGAAGTTTTGATTGAAAGGAGAGGTATTACGTTCTCGTGATATTCATGTGATGAAACATTGTGTGCATCATATTGAAACACAAAAACTTGTTTTCCATAATTGTGAACAAAGGTATTGGTCCTGGTGATGGCATCATTCGACCAAGATATCTGTCATTCCCAACCACCAGGGTGAGGGAGTATATTCCAAACGCGTTGAATGCGCACAATAATTTTAGCATAATTCAGGTGTGTACTATTGAGATAAAATTGAGAATTTAACTTGTGTTTTTTAGCAGGAGAAATACAATTGATAATAACGAAACTTTGGGAGTGATAAAAAACAAGGGCAGTGTCAGAAACAAAAAAATGTCGGCTAAAACTGGGGGAAAGAAAGAATAAGTATTTTCTTAGAATTAGAACATGATCGAGATGGTAGATAACACGATCTTTTCCCTATCTAAAATTAGACCGGGTGAACTATAATGATGAGGAGATATATTTAAAGGGGATGTTAGGATCAAATAATATGAGCTTATGCATTGTATAGAACCAAACATCCCGCTCTCCTACACAACAATGCATAGGCAAATTTCCAATCTTGTCATTCGAGCATTTAACCATATTAAATCCCCACAGAATATATATGGCATTAGGGTACGATTCAACAATCCATGTCCAAAATAGACCTCACCCAAAATAATCATTGGATGAAAAAATATTTGAAAGATAGAGGATGTCCGTGTTAAAATGAAAAGGAGTCCAAACCACATGATGGGTAGGGTTAGAGCCCCATGAAATCACAAGTTGAAAAAGGTTAGGATAAATTACCATCATGACTCCTCCATATCCATGCTCATGATTAGACATGTGCCAAACAACATAGAGCCGAATAGTGCGAGCTATACACTAGAGTAAGAAGCTTGCAAGTTTAACTTCTTGCAGAAAGAGGACACACATATGCTAAAATTAAAAACAATTGTCCCTTACAAGATATGAAGTGGTGGGACCAATAAGGCCACATATGTTCCAAGAGTACACAATCAATTGATAGAATTGAGATACATATATCCCTCAATATCGATATTAGAGAGAGAAGAAAAGTGGTTATGAAACAAAGTGACCTGGGAAATGGTTTCCAATGACCAATGTCTATGTTATTTTTGCAAATATTCTCATTCTTCTATGCGGATAGGACTACTAGAATGGATGAGGTAAGATTTTTTAGAAACAAATGGATGATTATCTTCCATTAATGGGTTTTCTTGTAATTTAAGGGGGAGGATAATGTGGGAGAAATAGACTTCATAAGAACCATGTTCGAGGAAACTAATGGAGAGCGTGAGAGCAACAGATAAATTGATGGAACCTGAGGTACATCTTGTTTGACTATAGTGGTAGAAAAAATTAGACAGTTACTGTATATTGGCGGTTAGGATGAAGGTGAGGTTTTTTAAGGGCCATGGGAAGAACCCATGTTTTTGGTTCTCGTGCTATATCCATACCTATAAGAGGGGTGTTTTATTTCTGGCTATTATTTTTCTTACGACACAGGCCATGGTTTGGCCATGAGAGGACATTCATGAATCACGTGGTTAAACACAGGGAAATCGAAGCAGGGAGTGGGTGATTTAATTTAGAGTACACATTGAAAAAAGTGAGTTTCCCCAACCTATATTTCAATAGTATATTTAAGATCTTTGGATAAATATACTTCAATACAGACATGTTTTTCAGGGTGAGCATTGAAGAATTTAGGTTGTTCCATACACACAAGTCACCGAAAGGGTTTGATAAAATTTTCAGCTAATCCCCAAAAGTGGATAGGAAGCCTATGGATTTTCACCCAAATTGAGATTTTAAGCTTGGCTTGATCCATTACCTAGAAGTCTCTAATCCAACGGGAAAAAACCACCAATGAGTTTTAAATAAACTAGGGACCATGTTTAATAATGGTTTTGCAATGCTCAACAATATTAAAAATAAGCAGAAAGATGAGCTTAGTGAGGTTTTCAATCCCTCATGTTTGACACCATGATGCTGCTAATGGTTGTGAACCCATTGTTTGAGTTAAATTTTATGGGGGACTTGGCAAACAAAATACCTTAAAGGGTGAAATATTCGAACTAGTTGCAAGCTTTTTCAAATTTTGGTAAATGAAGAGACATATCAAGTAGAAGAGTCTTAGAGTCAAGGTGATTACCTTGTCGAAGATGTTAAAGATAAAACCTTAGCAGAGCCGTATTTTAATATTGTTTGATTCATCTCATGTAACAATTATATCTTGTAAATGTCATTCAATTTGTAACTAAAATTCTATAATATTGTTATATGAATATGGAGATGCACATGCAAACAAAAGTATGCCATTTGCATATATGTCTGTAGTGCTTGTATATTTTCATTTGTGTGTTTGTGTATTTATGATTGGGAATTTTCATGTCTCTATATGTTTTTTATTATTATTAACCAACCTAGAAGTCAAACAAGTATTGAATTTGAGCAAATCAATGTGGTTAAATTACAACATGCGATAAATATGAAGTATTTTTTATGTGTATCTACATCACCATTTCTATCAAATTTTAACACAACTTTAATATTATATATGTAAATGACCATTTCCAAGAATAAAAAAATAAATTAGATGTATTAATTAATTTTTAATTGCATTGTAATATATTCTTGGTATTCTTTTATCACTATTAAATATGGTAGGAAAGTAAATAAATATAAGTTATCCAATTGTTGGTGATAAAATTATTACTTTTCAACATCTCTGTACATCAATCTCAACTTTTTATAAAACAAAAGTTGTAGTGTCTTACAATTTTTCACATTCTAATGTAATATTTTTATAGTACATCTAAAAAAATATATAATATTTTATTGCAAGATCTATAATCTACTCATTTATACAAGTATATTTATATCACATGATTAGTTTTATTTTATCTTCCACACCTATTATATATATATATATATCACTTGAGTGGTTTTAGTTTATCCTCCACATCACCTAGGAATATTGACGATATGGGCCTATTGAGGATGACATCATGAAGAATTACATTAATCATAGGAAAACCACAAATTAATTTTTTTATTTATGTGTAACATGTTCTAAATCTATGGTTGAGGAAAAAAAGAAAGTAACATTAAAAATTGTGTGGGACATGTTTAAAATCTAAAGGTGAGGCTTAATATGCATTCTTTTATTAACTGTATAAAAAAATAATCCCAAATAAATTCATACACTACAAAATATTGGGTCCTTTCTTCAAAAACTATTCACAATATTATTGTAGATAAGAGAGATAAAATTGTGAATCAAACTTTGTGGATTCCACCCACATATTTATTGTCAAAAAAACTAATTTTATGGAAGTTGTAGATATTACTACAACTCAAAACATGTAGCAATCACCACATAAATAAAAAATGTGACAATTAAAACAATACAAATAATTGTGACTTTACAACAAATTTAGCAATTGTGACTCTGCCACAAAATAAACATTTGAGACATTACAACAAATCAAACATTGTGATATTACAATATTTGAAGCTTTATTTTTGTCAATTTCGACTCTACAATACTACAAGAATTCAATGGTGATATTTATTGTAAATACAATACTACGATTTAAAGTTTAATAAATATATATATGATTTGTACATTTAATATTTCTAATTTCAATTGCAAATAATAATGTTTATTTGAATTAATAAGTATCAAGTAAAATTTTAACATATATAATATATTTTCAAATCACCAACTTTGAAATTTAAACTAGATTATATTGTTTTAATTTTGATGTATTTTAAATGAGAAAATGTGATATTATTAGTACCGCCAGAGGAGGCATATAACTCTATACCTTTAAGCTTTGTTTAACAACTTGTTATTGTTTGTACTTTTCAACCAATCAAACATTGTTATTATTTTCATTAACAAAATATACACTTTTCACATTAATAAATACTAATAAACATACACATTTTAAAACAAAACAAAAGTAAAAATGCATTTATATATCTTCAATTTGATTGGCCTAAAACTTAACATGTTATTACAACTGTAACAAATTTTGAAAAAAAATGATGTCATTAATGTTTATGATTTTAGAAAATTTATCATAGCATTTAAGTTTAAATTTTCATCATAGAGGACTCGCATCATAGAACATGTATGATAGAATTTAAGTTTAAATTTGCATCATAGAAGAATTGATATGACCCACTATTAACCAGACGAGGTAACAATATTGGCCATGTGGAAACATTCTATGGCCACCATAGGAAATAGATGTCCATGGACTCCAAAGGCCCGGAAAAATCCAAAACAAAATGCAAGTTTGGGTCCTAAAAGACAAGGCTACACCGCACATTATTCATCACAAAATTAATGTAGCTACTTAGGCCACGAATCTTTATAAAATGTTAGACCTGTTTAAAATAATCAATAATAAATATTTATCCCCAAACATTTAATGGTGGGAAAGCAAGTTACTCCTTACATTGGGTGAATTGTCTACTATTTTTACTACCCGATATGAGTTATCCTCAAACTCAAACTGTAAAATTAGATTTGTATTTGATTTTATTGAAATATTAATAATCACTTTTTGAAATTGGAACATTAACCAGGGGATAACATAGTTGCAATATAAATATATAAAATTCAGAAAATACCCGAAGAAAATTTTAATGCATACAAATAAAACACAATCAACTTCAATTTTTTATTAGATACGGTAAAACTAGGGATCGACTCCCAGGGGCTGTTACAAAAGGAGGAAAAAAAAACAAGCACAAAGGAAACAAAAAAGTCACAGAAAGGAGTTAAACATGCTTAACTCTTAGAATTAAGAACCAGACTTTGTAAAAAGGTGGGGAAACTAGAGAGAAGGAGAAATAGTCTCGAAAATAGCAAAACATCATAAGTTCACCAAAATTCTTCCAGCAGTCTGGAACAAAAAATTAATTTTTTGGGGATCCCCCACTGCTACCTATTGGTACCCAAATTTAATCTCATTCAAAGGAAAAACAACATCATGGATTCAACAGGACACCCAGAGGCAGATAGATGATTATATGTGTTGTTTTGCAGCTGGGGAAGAAATCTATCTAATCTGTTAGAACTCATTCTTTGAAAAGGAGTGGGTAGCACCTCAAAAGGATGTGATCTTATCCTAACTATTTTAGATTGTGACTTTTAACCAAGGTAAGAGAACCTATTTTGTAACCTCTATTATTTGAAAGGAGATACAAATACCTTTCTTTTTACATGAGTTTAATAGATAAAGCCTTGGGGAAAATCTGATCAACACACCAAACTTGACTCTCACAAGTTGTCACTTCTAGATTATGGGGATATCTTCACAACAAAACAAAGGTTACTAAAGACATTTGGGAACCTGATTTGTTCTACATACTTTAGTAAAATGATTTTGGTCATGTAGGTATATAGAGCAAAAACATGGGTAGTATGGGTAGGATTAGTTGTTTTAAATAGATTTTTGGTGGGATGGGAGACAGGGTGGACTTTACTCGCCAAATCCTTGAGAGATTATGCAAAATGGAAAGATTCAATCAACAAAATGCCAAAATAAATTAAATTGTTTCCTTAACTAGAATATGTGCTTCAATGGAGGCCCAGATTAGCACTCTTTCACACAACCTGTGGGATTCTATCAAGAATATTCGAGCTAGAAAACCCAATAAAGTACCAAGATTTAAACCAAATAATGCCTGAGGTGCACCTAGAGGCTTACAGAGAATCTCTATCAACAAAATGAAATAAAAGTGATTGTAAACCGTTTATCCCACTCCTAGATGAAGGCTCTTTTAAGAAATGGAATTGTAGATGCCACTAAACTATTACAAGGAATGAGACCTATATGATTTGACCAAACTTTGGTACAAGATTGGAATAGGAAAAAGAAAAAATACTTGCAGACATTCAGAAATAAAAGAAACACATTTTGCTCAAGACAACACAGAAATAACTTGAATTTGATTAAGTATATTAGCAAGGGAAAGTTTCACAGAACAATCTTAGAGCTTGTCAATGGATGTACACGTGCAACCACCTTGACACAATAAAAATTAATACAAAAAGAGAGATACAAGATTCTTAAACGACTTCTCAAAATGGATGGGGTCTGTCAAGATTTTTATATTGGAAAAATAAGTCCTGACCTTTCCCAAAACTCCCAACCTTTTGCACGAAAGAATTCGTGCCATTTATATCCTTTAAAATAGAGCCTCTTCCTCTAAAAATACAAAAACTTTAAATGCACCATTGTGCGCCATGATTCTTAGGAAAAACACATCTCCATCCATTCGCCAACCACCTCTGCCCCTATTTTGTCAAATCCGACTCTTTGTGTGCTCAAGAGAAGAAAAATAGAAAACCAGATCGGGCTCGAGAGTCAGACCATTTTAATGGTTAAAAGTCATTCTCCCGATCTTCCCACCAAACTTCAGATATAAACATTAACTCACCCGTCTTCTTGGTGTGTAAAAAATAGCGAGATATGATGAAGAATCGCACTTCTAGGAATTTTACAGAGAAAATGGGGGGAAAATCAGATTTTGACACTCAACATCCTTTGATCTTTGATTTGAATATGTTTCATCCACGTGGAAGATGCAAAAAGGGGATCAGGGGCTTCCTTTGACCTTTTCTTGACCCTTTGAAAAAATGTCAAAATTTTAAATTTTACTCTGCACTTTCACCTTTGAAAATGGGCTTGACATGTGTCCTGAGGTGGGTCCCAAAGGAACCACAAAAAAATTCTGCCATTTGACTCTTTTTTGGATAAAGGAAAATTTTCCAAGTGTTCCCCATAGGTCTGCCCCTCCGTTTCAAGTTTCTAATGTGGGTCGCAGCGGGACCCCATGTATTTTTATGCCTTTAGCTCCTTTTTCCTCAAAGGGAAACTTTTTCACTTTTCCTCTGAAAGCCCACACCTCCGCCGTTGACCAAGGAAAAACATTGACTATTTCCCTTGGGCCCTAGAGATTTTTCGATACTTCAAGTCAATTGAATATAAGAGGAAGAATTTCCAGGTTGCCCTCGATGATCCGCCTTCCCGCCCCTTTTACCAGAAACATATTTTGAATTTTTCCTTCGTCGGGCTTGCGAGCCATTTTTGATGTTTTAACCCTTATGATGTAAAGAGGAAAAAATTTTAAGTTGCCTTTGAAGGTTTGCTTCCACACCCCTTATAAATTTTCACACTGGCACGTGTCGCAATGGTGCACCTTGAGGAGGTCCCAAAGATTTGAATCCTTGAACAAGTGTGGGCTCGCAACGTGTCCTATTTGGGCACAATTTGTTTGAAGGCTTGGAGCTCAGCGGAAGGTGCCACATGTCATGCTATGAGGCAATCTCCTTTTGGCCATTGAAAAGTCTAAGAAAAATATAAAGCAAGAGGATGCCTTCACATGTCCTCCTGGTGCTACCCCAAGGCAAAAACAAAAAGAAGATCTTCAAATGAGTGCCATTCCTTAACGTGTCCTGGACTTCCCAAAAAGAAATTGAAAATTTTCTAAGTATGGGAAACCCAGCATAAGCTTCCACATGTCTCTATCCTACCAACCCTCCACATGTCCTGTGGGTGCTGTTTCAATGCAAAACCCAAAAATTTGACTCTTAAACGAGTGTCGTTCCTCCACATGGACACATTTTTAAAGTTAAGGCCTTTTATAGATTTTTTGAAGTATCAAGCTGAGTTGCATCCAACCAAGGGATGCCACATGTCCCTATTAATGCAAGGATACAAATTTGACTAGGATAAATTACCGTAAAACATAGAGAAATGATCATTTGGGCCTGAAAATGAAATTTTATTAAAGACAGAGAGTTTAGAAATGTTGCAAGGCCCAAACACAATCCTCAAGGAAACACCAATTCATTCTTCTTCAATTATTTAGGGAAAAAATGGCAGGGACAACAAATCTTGACTGTGGAAGATGGAGAAAATGGGAAAACATGATTTTTGAAGGAACAAAGCATGGGAGACCCAAAATACAGAGATTTTCCAAAGGAATGAAAGAACAAGGAGACAAATACGGACCCATACATGACCTTCTACCTAGGAGCAAATCAAAAATGGAAATAAGACCAACCATACATGAAAGGAGAAAATGGTAGAGGCCATGAATCAACAGATTTTCAAAGACACAAATGGGGCGAGACTATTTTGAGTACCAACATTGGCTCCGAATAATGATCCTTGTAGGGTAGAGCAACAAATCCATCTCTAAAAACAAATAAAGAAGCCAGAAAAAATGGGTCACCACGGACTAGAACGAACCAAAACACAACAGGAAACAAAGACCCAAACTATACACTGTATAAGAAGTGTTTACCCTAAGTTAGAGAAAACAAACACAGAAAATATTTCAAGCAGCTACCATCCTAGATATGACCATGCGAAGAGGTTCTGATATGTTTTCGTCAAATGGAAATATACCTCTTTCTCTTCTTTGTTCAGTTTGTAAACCATCCATTTTCTCTGAAACTCCTCCATTTTGTTAAAGTCAAACTCTTTAACATTTTTCAAGGCTGAATCATGGACCAAATTTCGAGAAAAAAAACATATTTAGGATCTTTGTTTTCAACACTTTCATACTCCTTGAAATCCACAAAAGCCACAAAGTTGTTACCATCAGCATCTTCTTGCAAAACTTGATAAGATGCATTGCTTGGGTCTTCAATCAAGTACAACGTCTTCTTCTCTCCATATAATTTTACCAAATTTCCTGCATTGGGGATAGTGGCATAAGACATGTTCATTTGCACGCTGGCACCAACACTTGCTACCCACTTTCTTGACAACAACATCCCCCACTTGGCAGGGCAGTCAACAATGACTACATCAAGCCTTAAGTTCCTTAATGGATAAGATGCAAGTTGCACAACAAGATCTTTGACACACCCCACCATAGGAACCTCTCTAGAGTCCATAGCAGTGCACTTCCCATATGCTATTGTAACTTTGATACCTAATTCATTCATGACCTCAAGAGGCATGACATTACATGAAGCTCAAGAATCAAACATACAGTTATGTAACAACATATCTTTGATAACTAGGGTAGTGAAGAATGAATCCACATTCTGCTAGGATTTAATCAAAGAAGTTCCTAAATAAACCTCTAGAGGTTCTCCCATCTCTTCCAACACTTGTGGCTTTTCCAACTCTACAACAATAAGGGGAATCTCAACCTTGTTTACATCTCTACCTTATATGATTTCTTCCCCTTTGAATCCTAAATATTTAAAAGCACTCTTCTTGTGCGCAAGGATCCTAAACAGCTCAATAATTGGGAAAGGAATTTTTATTTGACTCAAAACTTTGGTTATGTAATATGGATAAAATTTGGGTAAAGCAACATTAGGAGAAAGATTGGAAAATTCATCAGATGGAATGGGATTCTTTACATTTTGGGCATGGGGATGAAGACAAGTTTTTCTTGGGGAAACAAGCTCTCTACCAGATGCATTTCTGTTTGGGGTTTCTTTGGTAAGAAATGGAAATTTTGACATGGTTTCTGGCCCCTTGGTAGCTTTACTTCTGGTATTGTGCTCCTTTTCTTGGGAAACTATACAATTCATCAATAGCTCAAGTATTCAAAATCATTTGTGGGAAATTAAAAAGCTTGTACAGTGTCTACTTCTAAAGTACGAGAGGGAGGAAGAATAGGTACCCGACAGATGCAATCCCAAAAAACAGCAACAGTTCTAGCACTTATTACATCAGTTGAAGTTGCTTCCCTTGACAAACTTTTAGGGATATCCATCATGCAGGAATCATCATCAATTTCATCATTTGCTTCTTCTTCTTCTTGCTAATATTCTTCACAAGGAGCATGGGGCATGAAACATCTATCACACCAATCAATGACTTTTGTGTCTTACACAATAGCAACCCTAGTAGCCAAAGGATCATGCACCATTGTATTTTTTCTGCCTTGGGGCTTTCTGCTTCCAAATCCAACAGCTGGTTTTCCTCTGTCATCAAATGTTAGATTATTTGTAAATCTATCTTGGCCTTGTTTCTTATTTTTTCCTTGGGAACTCTACCCAACTACTTTCTCAAATTGGACCAGTTTGTAGGAGATCTCCTTGACATCCCCTACCAAAGTCTTCACAACTTCTTCCAAATCAAAATCCTTGCTTGTCTGAGATTTTTCTAGGTTAATCAACTTCACACCATCCCTCTTAGGAGGTTTTCCTATTGCCTTAATATTATTTTCTATTTTTAGAGCCATGGTGAAGGCCTACCTCAAATTTGTGGGGTTCTTGTGTCTTAGGTAATATGCAGCCTTTGTATCGAATCCATCAGTATATTTAATCAAACATGACTCATCGCAAGGCCTTATTCTAATAGGAAATCTTCTCAAGGTATTATTAAACCTTGTGTTGAAATAATGTATTGAATCATTGGTATTCTTCTTGATTTTTCCAAAATCTGATAAAAGAAACCTAGGGTCAGTTCTATCACCATATTGCAACCTAAATGCATTACTCATCTCTACCCAAGAATCAATAGAGTTATCTGCAAATGCTTTTTACCAGTCCCTTGCAACCTCCTCTAGAGTGTGAACAAGTAATTTGATGTAGACATATTCATGTTCTATCTCAAAATCTTCCATCATATTGAGGAAGAGCTTTAGATGTTTTTCACCAGTTATGGCATTGCTTCCTTGGAACTTTGGAAGTCCGTTCATTACATCTTGTGATACTGCATTTGGATAAGTAGCCATTCCTACAAAATTTATGGGTCCAAAAGTGTTTACAACAAATGGGGGTCTGGGCGAGGGTGAGCCATATTCCTTTGAGGAGGTGATCCTAGAGGGGTGACAAATTTATGAGGGGCAGAGGGTCCTTGGAACACAAGAGTATAGTTTTCAAAATGGAGATCCCCCAAAGGACTTCCTTCTTGGAAATCCATATCTACTTCAGAAAAGATAGGTGCCAAATGTGAAGAAAACATTTCAAAATCAAAAGAACGACCCTCTCCAGCTAGAGAATTCAATTCCACAAAGAGGCTACCTGATTCAGAATCACTTGAATAACAGTCTTCAATGATGGACTGATCTCCTTCATTAATGGAGATACCTCTTCTTGTTTGTTATTCTCCCAAAACTCTAAAGGATTTTATTCCTTTTGACTTTGCTTTTCGTAGCTCTTGAAATCATTTCCTAGTAGGATCCCTAGCAGAGAAAGATCTTCTTCCTTCTAGCTTTACAAATATGAGTAACAATTTTTTCTTGACAGGGTTTTTTAAGACAATGGTCCTTCTCAAGATAAAAACAACAAGGAGTCGACACTAAGGATTTCTACCTTAGTTGTGAAATTTCACTAAATGTGATCTGTCAAGTGTCTATTAAGGATAGAAACTGGAAATAGAAAGCTTCTTACTTTTCGTTACCCAGATGTATCAAACGACAACAATTACACTAGGTGTGAACACTTAAAGAATTACACACAATAGCTAGAGCATAAAATAAAGTTTTTACCAGGGCTAGAAGTGAACTATAATCCCAGTATAGTCGCCAGAAGCATCGGTGTTGTTGACGGGTCAAATAGATATGAACTAGCAGTGGATCAACAAATTAGTATTAGCAATGCAAATGAGTTCCTGACAATTCAAAACAGTCCCCGGCAACGGTGCTGGAAGCGTGTTGGCAGGATCAAAAGAATATGAACTAGAAATAGATTAACAAATTAGCCTTGATATTGCATTCTTCATCCCTAGAAAACGGTGTCAGAAGCATGTTGGTACCCAAATTTAATGTCCTTCAAAGGACAAGCAACAGCACGGATTCAACAAGACACTTAGAGGTAGATAGATGATTATATGTTTCGTTTTGCATCCGAGGAAGCAATCTAGCTGATCTATAAGCACTCAGTCTTTGAAAAGTAGTGGGTAGCACCTTAAAAGGATGTGATATTATCCTAACTATTTTAGGTTTTTCCTTTCAACCAAGGGAAGAGAACCTATTTTGTAATATTTTTTATTTGAAAGGAGATACATATACCTTTCTTTGTGCATGATTTTTATAGATAAGGCCTTGGGGAAAATATGATCAACACTCCAAACTTGACTCTCATGATTTTTCACTTCCATATTATGGGGATATCTTCACAATAAGGCAAAGGTTACTAAAGACATTTGGGAACCTGATTTGTTCTGCATACTTTAGTAAAAGGATTTTGGTCTTGTGTAGGTGTATAGAGCAAAAATACGGGTAGTATGGGTATGATTAGTTGTTTTAAATAGATTTTTTGTGGGAGGGGAGATAGGGTGGACTTGATTCACCAGATCCTTGAGAGATTATGAAAAATGGAAATATTCACTCAACAAAATGCCACAAAAAATTTTATTGTTTCCTTGACTAGAATATGTGCTTCAATGGAGGCCAAGATTAGCAGTCTTTTACACAACGTATGGGATTATATCACAAAGGCTCAAGCTAGACAACCCAATAAAGCACCAAGATTTAAACCAAGTCATGCTTGAGGTACAACCAAAGGCTTACAGAGAATATCTATCAACAAAATTAAAGAAAAGTTATTTTAAACTGTTTACCCCACTCCCAAATGAAGGATATTCTGAGAAATGGAATTGTAGATGCCACTAAACTATCACAAGCAATGAGACCTATGGGATTTGACCAAACTTTGGTACAAAATTACAACATAAGCAAGAAAAACTACTTGTAGACATTCAAAAATAAAAGAAACACATTTTACTCAAGAAAACACATAAATAACTCAAATTTGATTAAGTCTATTAGCAGGGGAAAGTTTCATAGAATAATCTCAGAGCTCATTAATGGCTGTACACTTACAACCACCTTGACACAATAAAAATTAATACAAAACGAGAGATACAGGGTTCTTAAACGACTTCTCAAAAAGGATCGGCTCTGTCAAGATTTTTCTGCTAGAAAAATAAATCCTGTCCTTTCCAAAAACTCCCAACCTTTTGCATGAAATAATTAGTGCCATCTATATCCTTTACAATAGAGCCCCTTCCTCCAAAAAGGAAAAAAATTTAAATGCACCAGTGCTCGCCATGATTCTTTTGTGATTCGTAGAATCGGAACTGCAAGAAGCTACTAGGTGCTTAAGGGAAAATCTATTCGATCCCTTCCCGCATTCAACTCCTTTCTCAGGAAAAACACATCTCCATTCATTCAGCAACCACCTCTGCCCCTATTCTATCAAATCTATCTCTTTGCGTGCTCAGGAGAAAAAAAATGGAAAAATATATCGAGCTCAAGAATCAGACCATTTTAGTCACGAAAGATGTTCTCCGGATCTTCCCTAAGTACCCCTTATTCCTCACATTTCCTTATGCCTCCCCAACCTCTTATGACAACCCATAACGAGTAAAGAATGCAAGCTATTTTTTTGCAAGGTGGAACTCAATTCCCAACTCCCTCTACACGTATACCTCCCTAAAACACTTATGCTTCCCACAAAATACCCCATAGTCTTCTCCTACACCATCCCTAGGAAATATACCCAACCAACCATCAAGCAAACAAACAAACAACCATTCACACATTCATAAAAAGGAAAGAAGAGTACTTCCAAGAGCTAAGCTCTTAACTCTCCATGATGGACTTGTTCCAAGTTCCAAACAATAAGCTATTCCAATGCAAACAGACCAAAATATCCAAAAGCACAAGCACTACAAAACCTTCAACTTATCCATAGAAAAAGCTGCAACAACAAAAGTAATCACCCCAAAATGAAGTATGCGAAAGTGAAGCTACCCAAAACAAGTCAAGGAAATTTGAATTTATAGAAGAGGGAAGAGAAGAGGATGAGTTGGATCAATTTAGGATGCCACTTCACACCTCCTCAATTCCAACACCCAAGTCAAATTCATTCTCCAATGCATAATAAATAGGTGGGTGAATAATATGACAGTTTTACGTACACACTCAAATCAAGCCCACACCCCATAAGGATTGAAATTAAAACATGTAAGAAAAGTGCAATTAAAACATTCAACTTGACTTACAAAAATACATAATTAAAGTATAAATTTCACTCCCAAACCACAGGTAAGGTTGGTATGCAAATTTAAAAGGTATGGGACATGTTTAACTTGTCCCATAAGCCTCAAAATCAGCCTCCAAGGGAAAATTCAAATTTCAAAGAAGGTGGAATGTTTCACACTCCATAATTAACTTACACATCTCTTAAACATCTCTTACAACATTTAAACCAAGAGCCAAAAAATCTATTAATTATATTCTTATGAACCAATTTGATTAATTAATTTTAACGATATGATTACTCACATTATTTACCATAATTTAATTCGATAATGAAAAGAGAAAGCACATCACTTTAAAAAACACATACAACATTAGCAAAGGACCAAATAAAAGAAAACATAAATCCCTTGGTCACATTTGAAGGGGATTACCCCCATGGGAATCCCTAACATCTATCAAACACACACAAACAATTACAGGTTGCCATGGTGACATTTTTGAATTCATCTAGAGATCCAATGTGGTTGGTCTCCAATCCCCCGATGTTTGTTGTGATAATTTTACCCTAAAAAAAACAAATACTCCCTTCGACCTCGTGACCATGTCAAAACATCCAAATGAATATAAATTTAATTTCAGGATCATCAATATATATATATATATATATATATATATATATATATATATATATATATATATATATATATATATATCATAACAATCATCAAGAAAATCAACAATATCACTTACAATTTCATCAACAATTATATCATCATCAATTTTAATTCAATTTTCTCGGTCTACTCAATATATCTAAATATCACATGTCCTAACCACATCCATACATATATATAACCATGTCAAACATCATATTAACATATACATAAAATTTCTATAACAATCATCATGCATCATATGTGAATTAGACTCTATAATAGTCCATGCTCTAACATCTAATCATCATACTAAATAAAAAGTAACAATAATGTCCATAATATAGTCAACTGTGTCATAATCAATATCAAAATGTGTCAAAGGGAAGTGGGCACTACATCCCCCTCCCCTTATACTCGACTTCCTCCTGGAAGTCACTGGAACAGATGTGGAAATTAAACTCATAGTAAAGTAGCATCCTCCCATGTAGTCACAGTCTCATCATCTCTGTCCCACTGCACCCGAACTTGGTCAATCTCTCTCCCTTGAAGGCCCATGGTCCTACGATCTATAATGTGAATGGGCTCCAACATCACCTACCCCTGATGCTTCACCTATAATGAGGTCCAATCTAGCACATGAGAAGGATCAGGAATGTATCTCCCAAGTACATAAACATGAAACACATAAGGTACGTGAGACAAGATAGGTGGAAATACTAGATGGTAGGCCAAAGGGCCAATACGCTCTATGATCTCAAAAGGACCAATGAATCTAGGAGCTAACTTAGAACCTTTTCCATAATGGATGGGGCTCTTATGTGGCCTAACACGAAGGAACACCTTCATGCGCACATGAAAACTATGGTTGTTCTTATGTTGATATGTGTACTTCTTTTGCCTTTCATGTGACTCCTGCAGTCTCTATCTGATCATAACCACCTGCTGGTCCATGTCCTATAATAAAGCTAGTCCAAGACAAACCCTTTCCTCTAACTTGTCCCATCTACGAGGTGTCCTCCACTCCCTGTCATATAATTCCTGAAAAAGATCCATACCTATAGAAATATGAAAACTATTATTGTAGGAAAACTCCACCAAGTACAGGTACTCCTCCCATCTCGACTGGCAATCCATAACATACATCCTGAGTATGCCCTTTACAATCTCATTCACCCACTCAGTCTGTCCATTTTTCTTGGGGTGATAAGTTGTATTGAAAATTATCCTTTTCCTGAGGGAATACTGCATGGTATTCCAATAATGGGAAGTAAACAAATAATCATAGTAATAAATAATCTTCCATGGAATCCTGTGCAACCTGATAATCTCATCCAGATAAACTCATGCCACTACACTAGATGTATAGGTAGTCTTTACCGAAGAAAAATGAGCCACTTTTTTCAATTTATCCACCGTGACCATGATGGCTTTGTGGTGGTATCTCGACATTGGTATCCCAACAATGAAGTCCATGGAAATTGTGTCCCACTTCCACTCTTGTATAGCATGAGGAAAGAGAAGGCTAGCTGGATAATGATGCTTGGCCTTCACTTTCTAGCACTATAAATAGTGTGACACGAATTGAGCCATGTCTCTACAAATTCCTCTCTAATGATATAGATGTCTCAAAGTGGCGTGAATCTTCTTCACTCTAGGATGGACTGAATAAGGTGCACGATGTGCCTCTGGCAGAATATCCTACCAAATAAGCATCCGCGCATACAAATAATTCACCCTGTGGATCTGGCACTTTAAGAATAAGTGATTTCGTGAGGCACTCCTTTAGTGTCCTGAAGGCCTGCTCACATCTATCTGACCAATCAAACTTCTTCCCTTTACGCTGAAGGGAAGTGATGGGATGCACAACCTGAGAGAAGTCCTCGACAAATCTCTTGTAATAACCTACTAATCCAATGAAGCTACACACCTCTGTCACAGTAGTGGGTGCTGGACAATCCATAATAGCTCTAATCTTGGAAGGATTGACTGCAATACCTTGCTTAGTAATGATGTGGCCCAAATATTGCACCTCTTTCTGAAAGAAAGAACACTTCTCCAAGTTCTCGTAAAGTTGTTACTCACGAAGACACTGAAGAACCTAGTGAAGGTACCCCTCGTGCTCCTCACACTTTTTTGATTATATCAAAATGTCATCAAGGAATATTAACATTAAACAATCCAAGAAAGTCATGAATACCCAATTCATCAAACTTATAAACATTATGGGGGCATTAGTCAAACCAAAAGGCACCACTATGAACTCATAGTGGCCATATCTCTTATGGAAGGTGGTCTTATGAATATCCACCTCCAAAATCCTCAGCTGATGGTAGCTTGACTTAAGGTCTATCTTAGAGAAAATTGTTGTACCCTTAATCTAATCAAACAAATCATCAATGCACGGAAGGGGATAACGATTCTTGATCGTTACTTTGTTCAGCTTGTGGTAATCGATGCAAAACCACTAGGATCTTTCCTTCTTCATTACAAAAAACACTGGTGCACCCCAAGGGGATAGACTAGGATGAATTAGGCCTTTCACCAGAAGGCCCTCAAGCCACAACTTGAGCTTGCAGAGCTTAGGGATAGTCATCCGATAAGGTGCTCGTGAGATAGGATTTTCTCCCGGAAAAGGATCTATATAAATATATATCTCACGTAGGGGTTGTAACCACGGTAGCTCCCATGGAAAGACATAAGAAAACTCTCTAAAAATGGGATGGTCATCTAGCGATGGTCCACTAGATCCATCCTCTGATTGGTCACTAATTGTGACAGCAAACATCTGACAACCCCGCCGCACACATTTCTTAAGATACATAGTGAAGATGGTGCAAATAGAAATAGGTCTCTTGACCCCAGCTATCACTGCCTCAACTCCTAGATCATCTATACAAGATATGATCTTGTGGTAATAGTTCACTCTGGTCTCTATAAGAAGATATAACTAGTCCATGCCCAAGATGACACCATAAGAACCCAACGGAAGGATTCAAAGATCCGAGGTAGTGGTAGAAGGGCCAAAATCCACTACACACTCCTTAACTAAGGAGTCTATAGAAGATTTTGGCTCCAGAAGCCGATCTCAACATCCCAACTATGACCCTTCCTAACTTCCACCCAAACCTATAAAGTTCTACTAAGGATGGTACAATAAAAGAATCAGATGAACTGGAATCAAATAAAATAGAGGTAAGAAATACCACCAATACTACCTTTCAGTCTCTATCATGGTACTCTGAGTGCTTAGCATGGTGGTTCTTGACCATTGCATAGATCCGATGGCTCCATGCCCCATATCTCCAACAGTAGGCTCTAATATATACATGTCTTACCCTTATTGATTAGTGTTCTGTCCGGGCAGTACTCTCTTATGATGTCCAGCAACACCATGACCATAACATCTTCGCTGGATCCTCTCCCATTGAGTATGCATCTCTAATCGGTGCTATTCTAGAGGGTTGTGATCTGTGGATCTTGACAATCTGGCTATAGATTTCTGAGGTCTCTGCTAGTGAGCTCCTACTGACCGACCTCTAGGTGCTCCCTGTGTCCTAATGGGATCCCTAGGAGGAGGCCCCATAATCCGACCCCTCTATGCATAAAATCTTTGTGGAGGTATGTAAGGTGGGTGGGACCACTACTGCTGCTACTATTGTTGTCTAAAAGATGACTGTGATGAGCCCTGTCCACCACAAGGAGGAAGAGTTGACCCCCTTGATCTACTATCCTGCATCTACTGGATGCGGCTCTAAACTCGGTCTCTGGCCGGCTGGGTCTTCCCCCGAGTCTCCTTTTCTATATAGGCCTTCTCAACGGCTTTAGCTAATTTTTGCGGACAATGGATCTGAACTACACCTCCAATGTCAAGGTTCAAGCCCCAGATGAATATGTGGATCCACACCTACTCATCCTACATGTACTCAACATACAAGAATAGATCCAGAAATCTACTCTCATACTCAGCCACTATAAGAGATTTCTACTGGAGATTGTGAAACTCATTTATCCTTTGTTGTATGAACCTCCATGATGAATATTTTCTCCTGAGCCACTCCTCAAAGAGATCCTAGGTAACTATCTCAGAATAAACATGGATCTTCTGCTCCTGTTTCCTCCACCATACACCTACTCCATCCCTCAGTAGATGGATTGCAACACAAGCTTTCATGTTGCTCGAACAAGGAAAGAGCTTGAATAATCCACTCAAACTCACCAACCAAGCCTCTGCCAAAAAACCACCTATGTCACCCGAATAGTGTGATAAACGAAACTTCAAGATCTCCCTGGTGTGATCTGCAACTATAGTCTGACATCCCCTAGTCTTCTCTGCATTCTCAACTCTAAGCCTAGGTCTTCGAGACCTATCTCTATGTCCTAAAACTCAGTCTCCCTGTCCCCTCTATGGTGACTCTCATCTAACTGACTCCATGTGGGATTTATCTCCTCCTATACTCCTCCCTATGTATAGGAGGATGCATGGGCCTCCATTGATGGTTGCACCCTGTCATATTTAGACTGAATTTTCCTCCTAAAGACCCTCCGTGTATAGCGAGCATTGACATCCTCAAGCGTCTGTGGAATCTGAGGTAGAATACCTCGCTACAGCCTGACTCTGGTAGGTGGTTATAGTCTAGGTCTATGTGAAAATACCCCTCGTCTTATCCATTCCTCATGCACAGATCAAGGCAGAGAGTTAATTTATTGTTCTAGGTATTACTTTCAGTTTTCTATGTTTTCTGAACTATACAATTATCAGACAATGTGGTTTTCTAGATTTAAAAGAACCCTAGATTTAATTTTGCACTAGATTTAAATGTTCATATTTTTTCAAGTTTTCTAGGTGTACCCAAGGGTCCAATATTTGAAACCATGAATCTAATACCAAGTGTAACGCCCGATCTAAAACTGACACTCTAGTAACTACACTACAAACTAAACTAGTTACCAAAAATTGTGGACTAATTTTATTTTTTTCAAGTGTTAGACTATAAACAAGGTCCACAAGGCAACAATTAACCCTTAGGAAGTACATTAAAATCAATCATGTTAAGATCACTAAAATTTTCAACTTGGAAGATCATATAGATAGTCCACAGTACTAGGTAAAAGAGTATAATTATTGAACTATACTTTAAATTTCCTATAGGTTGATTAATTAAAGGTCAATCTAGGAATTGCCATAGTTTACATCTATTTGGTTAATTATTTATTACTCTACACTTAGAGGGCTACACGGTTCAAAATACTATTACAAGGATCTAACCTACATGGGGTTAATTAAAAACAGTTTTATTATCCTAATAGTTGGTCCCAGAATCCTTTTATTAATTCTCTAAGAACATACTACATTGATATAATAAAGAAGGTTGGACACTTCCTAAAACGTGCAATTAAATGTATGATGCGTTCAGCCCATTGTTGACACCCTACCCTTAAAGGAGTTTTTGGAATGATAAATTTTATGGTGTAAATATATATGGTTCCACCAAAAAAAAGTAGGGTCCTGATGCTCGGGAAGAGTTAAATCAGAAGTCAATCTTGGCCAGCTTTTTATCCTTTGGTAGTTCCAGGAATGTAGCCATGGTTGTCAGTTATTCAGTTTGTTACTCGTATGAGAGAGTGGATATTAAGTCCTTGGGTGTTCATTATCCCCTCAATGTTGTGTCTATTTGTCCTTGTTAAAATTGTAGGCTGGAGGTAGGAGGAAGCCTATGGGCGGAAAAATAAGAAGAACTATGGAGGATTCTACAAGGAGATATAGTGGTAGATTAGCGTTAGTTGTAGTTTTATTATTGTTGTAAACTTGTGTCATTTCATTCAAGGATTGGGAGGGATCCTTGCCTCTATGATTGGATTGAGAATCTCTAAGGCTTTTTTAGTTATTTATATTTTTGCGAGAATTTTAAGACTTTGCAATGTGGCTACTTAGCCACTTTCCTTGATCTTCTGACATTTTTTGGATTTTATTTTAATTGGTGACTCAGAGCTCATTATGTTAATTGGCTTCTTAGTTAAATGTTACATGGATTTAAAATCTTGCATGATGATGAGTTGGTTCTATGATTTTTGTATTGTACATTTTGTCATATGGGGGTACATCCTAAGTGCCTAGAATGTCCTCTTAGGTGCTTAAAGTTATTGCCTTCATTTTAGGTGCACACGGAACCTTGAGTGTGTCTAGGATCTTAGAGTGACTTTTTCATTACTCCACCTTGCTAGGAAGAGAGTCTCATTGTGTTGTGCCCGTTCTAGTTGGCAATCTATTAGCAGTGGTGGTGATTCTCTTACAATTCGGTAAGATCTTGAACCTAAAATCGGAGTAGAGGTGTTTAATTGTGGGTTGATGAATTATGTTCCAGGATCGGATTGCTTTTGGATAGCTTTGGATGTTAGTGGAAAAGTGTCCAATTGTCTAGTATTGTCTTCTCATTTGATGGCATGCTATGTTTTATCAAGATTTCCTCATTTTATTACATTAAGTAGTGACTTGAAAATTGTATGCATCTCAGTAATTATGGTTAGATTTAATCCCATTCGAGATTATTATGTGTAAATGAAGTGTGTCTGTTTGCCTTCTTGACCTATAAATAAGTCTTCCCTTTCCTTAAATTTTTTTTAGTTACTATGAATAATACTCTATGATCTATTAAGTTTGGATTACATGGAGACACTTATGGATTCTTTGAGTCTTTTGGACCATGAAATTGGTGATGATAGTGTAATTAGACCTTGATAATTTAATCTCAGTGGCATTTTATAATGTGATTCTTCTTGCAAAACTGTAACTCTTGGTCATAAAGCCATGTTGAATAGATAGCTGACTGTCTACTTACATTTGATGCTTTCTAGCGAGTATGTGGTGTTCTTATAGTTAAAATATTTCCTTGTCATTTTGATTTCTTGGTTGGTGGTATCCTATGGTAATATGGGTGTAGATTTGAAAACTTTCCTTGTCTTATCAGGTGAGTAAAATGTTTTCACCAAAACAGCAAATAGTGTTAAACCCTAGTAGATCAGTAAAAGTAATTATTCTTCCTTAATGGGCATATCCCTTGTAACATCTTTTGAGAACTTGTAGAAACCCACTAGGAATGTTTTATGATACTTGTAATTAGTGGAAAAAAATCTAAATAAAAATCTTGAAATATTGTTGTGATCCATATTGGTTGATTATTTCCTAGTTCTTACAAAATAATAATGTGTTTTCTATGTTGAATGTCCCTTGTTTTCCTTAGAATTAAAAATGTGATGTGTTGATTTACCTATCTCTCCCATAAAAGTAACAGTGTGATATGTTTACCATTCCTTCTCATTAAATTTTTAATTGAAAAGTTGACTCACCCAAACATCATAAAACTATAATTGAGGAGATTTGGCCTTGAAGCTTAACAAATAAACTGGAACATAGAAAGAGAAAATGGTTCTTGATTTAACCTTGGTAGATTAATAGAAGAAAAAAAAAAACCATGTAGAAGAACAGAAAAGGAAATGTTTTTTCTATCTACCTCACCTAGGAGTAAAATAAATACTTTTTCTCTTTTCTGCCTTTACAGAATGGCGAGATATCATGCCCCCTTAGTGGTACTTATAACACAAAGTTGTGATGTCATAATAGGAGGAAGTTTGATTAAGAAAACTTGTAAAGGAATGTGCTTAGCAAATGAAACTACAAATTTTGAATTAATTAGTTGAGTTATAAACTAAGTAAGATTTATGTGTATTGATTGCAATATTTAGTTGAACCTGTAGTTTTGTCACCTACCTAAAATTGTGAAAGAACCTTCGATGGATAGAAATGTGTTCTAGTTACTTAGTACTTTCTTATTCATAGAATGTATGTGCCCTTCTTATGGGATTTTATGGGTCGTCATACCCCCTTATCGTCCTATAGCTCAATGAGTGTGAGTTGTGGTCCTTTTGGATTGAGACTTATCTGTTGTTTAAGAAGCAACCTCCTTGCATGTTGTCTTAAAGTCCTTGGAGACCTAAGTTATTGTAATTTTAAGAAACATATGTTAAGGATATAAAATAACTTTGGGAAGTCTTCTTTTCTTCATATTTTCTTGGGTCACCTTGTTATTGTTGAACCCCTTTTCCATTAGGATGGAAAGTGCAAGATGATTTTATTCACTTTTGATCAATATGCACCATGGATTGTAGTTATATGACCCTATGTTACTTCTTCTTCTCCCTAGGTGACCTTGAGTGGTTCTTGGTCGTTTCTTGTGCTCTCTTTATGGTTATTTTGAGCTTGAGTAGGAAATAAGATAAATAAATCCCATTGTGCTATAATGTATGGTACTTGTATTAAAATGTTAGTTGCTAAGGGATATATATATATATATATATATATATATATATTTCTTTTCCTTTTGCTAAATGGTTGACTTATTTAGATTTGGTTAGTATGGTGTGTTTGATTCTTAAAACAGAAGTGTAAAAATCAGACTATAGTAAAACTTGTGGTCTTTAGTTCGCTTGTATTACCATAAAAAGTTAATTGTACCCTCTCGAGTTATAGAAGTGATTTCCTTGAATACTTCCTTCATTTTAAATGTTTTGCTGATTTAGGTGTCCTTGTTGATTAACCTCATCATGTGTGATCCTCAAATTGTGTTATTTTGAGTAGACTTTTCCCTTGTGCAAATTTGGTCATAGTTGATTTTTGCTAGCCTTATCTAGACAATGAACCTTGAAATAATGGCTTAAACTTAGTAGAAACCTTAACTTCTATTATTGTAGAATGTTGTATTCCTTAGTAAACTATGTGGTCATTCTAAAACTCATGGAATTCTCCTTATTATTCCTCTACTAGGTGGTTACTCTTAAGAATCTTTTGAACTCTTCATGTTATATTGTTATGTTTGGTATCTTGGTTGATAGTGTAAATTTAGTCTCTAAATTTAAGTGTTTGTAGCCTTGCATGTAGAAAGTTTAGAAATCATCCATAGTAATCTCCCTTCTTCTTGTTGAATTGTATTGGACAAAACTTACGTTCTGTAGACCCACACTTGTTTGAAGCAAGCAATCCCATAATGGAGTGATCCTTTTCTATTGCATTTTTTCCTATCTCTGTTTCCAGTGACTTCCAGGAGGAAGTCGAGTTTAAGGGGAGGGGGATGTAGTGCCCACTTCCCTTCAACACTTTTGATATTGCTGACTATATTATTTTAATTATTATAGTTTTGATTTAGTATGGTGTTAGATGTCAGATCATGGATTATTGTTGACTTTGATTCATATATGATGCATGATGATTATTAGAGACATTTTATATAGATGTTGACATGCTTGTTGGACATGGTTATATATATACATATACATACATACATACATATACATGGATGTTGTTAGCACATGTGATATTTGGATATATTGAGTAGACTCAGAGAAAATTGAATTTAAAATTGATGATTATATAGTTGTTAATGAAATTGTAAGTGATATTGTTGATTTTCTAGATGTTGTTGTGATTCATATATATATTATGATTTTAAAATTATATTATATTAATTTGGATGTTCTGGTATGGCCACGAGGCCGAAGGAGGTATTTGTATTTGCAGGTTAAAAATATCACAACAAACATTGGGGGATTGGAGACCAACCACATTGGAATTCTAGATGAATTCAACAAGGTCACCATGGACAACTTGTATTGTGTTGTGTGTGTGTTTGATTGTTAGGGATTCCCATGGGGGGGATCACCTTTAAATGTGACCAATTGTATGTGTATTTATTTATTTGGTTCCTTTTTATTGATGTTTGTATGTGTTTATGAAGTGATGTGTTTACCCCTTTCATTATTTATTAAATTGTGGTAAATTAATGTGAGTAAAAATGTTGTTAAAATTAATTAATTAAATTGAGACATAAGAAAGTAATTATTAGAGTTGTTGGCCTAAAATTAAAGTGTTGTAAGAAATGTGTAAGTGATGTGTAAGTTGATTTTGGAGTATGAAACACTCCACCTCCTTTTGAAATTCGAATTTGTCCTTGGAGGCTGATTTTGGAAGCTTATGGGACAAGTTAAACTTGTCCCATACCTCTTAAATTTGCATTTGCCAACCTTACCTATGGTTGGAGGGTTTAAATCTAGCCTTCATTATGCATTTTTGTAACTCAAGTTTGTATGCTTTTATTGCACTTTCTTACATGTTTTCAATTTCAGTCCTTATGAGGTGTGGGTTTGATTTGAGTGTGTAAGTAAAACTGTCATTTATTCACCTACTTTTTTATTGTGCTTGGAGAATGAAGTTGACTTTTGAGTTGGAGTTGAGGATGTGTGATGTGGCATCCCACATGGATCCACCTCATCCTCTTCTCTTTCCTCTTCTATATATTCAAATTCCTTGCTTGTTTTGGGTTTTTTTTTTTCTTCACTTGTATCACTTCATTTTTGGCTACTTGCTTTGTGTTTTTGGAGCTCTTGAAAATTGGGAGATATTTGGAGATTGTTGCATACTTGTTTATTGTTGATCTCTTGGTTTGTGTTGCATTGAAGAGCTTGTTGTTTTGAACTTGTAACAAACTCCATCATGGAGAGGTAAGAGCTTAGCTCTTGGAAATGCTCTCCTTTTATTTGTATGCATATGTGAATGGTTGAATATTTGAATGTGTTGTTTTATTTGTTGGTTGGTTGGGTAGATGGCCTAGGGATGGTGTAGGAGAAGACTATGGGGAATTTTGTGGGAGGCATAAGTGTTTTGGGGAGGTATAAGTGTGGAGGGAGTTGGGATTTGGGTTCCACCTTACAAAGAAATAGCTTGCATTTCTTTACTCGTTATGGGGTGCCATAAGAGGTTGGGGAGGCATAAGGAAATGTGAGGAATAAGGGGTACTTGGGGGAGGCATAAGGCATGTCAGGGATTTGAAATGATATATATTTTTGCGTTTGTTCTCAGGTGGTGATACCCATTTCCCCTTTGGGAGGCATAAGCAGCATCCCCCATAGTTTCTTGCTCCTTTGGCTTGCATGATGAAGCCTGAGTGTTGTTTGTTGTTTTTTTCTGTGGTGGTAAACTGTAGTTTTGTTTTGGAATGTGTTTTGAATAAGAAATTTGTCTATACTGTGGAAGCCTATTGTTGCCATGAGTTGAAAAGAAAAACATTTCTTATTGCAATTTGGTTGGGGCTCAGAGGCCAATGAAGAAGGATGGATTCTCCCTTTTCATTGGATGTCTTGGTTGGGTGCAGAGCATTTTCTTTCCCCTGTTTTTTTGTGACCAAATTGGAGAATGTTAGAAATTCATATTATTGTTCTGGAACAAAGAAAGAAGACAATTTGACTGTCCTTGTCGAAATCATTTCTTAATGTAACCTTTTCCCACTTGAAGTGGATGATCTTATATATTATTTGTGATGGAAAGATGGTCTATATGGGATATGAAAGTTGTAAATTGAATTGTGAAAGATATATACTCTGTTTTCATGCTTTTGAAAGAATGTGAAAGAAATCTTATTTATATTTTGTATATTGAGGAATGAAAGAAGAAATTGTAAAGATGTATATCTTTGAATCAATAAAGGATTGTATTACTTTACTCAATTGGCAAGTTATTGGGTATTGAAATCTGATTGTTGAATGCATTTTGAAATTCTGTTAGAAGGATGAAAACGTGAATACGTATGGAGAAATTTCATAATACTCTGTTTTTTTTGAAATAAATGTTTTAGAAATCAGAATTGTAATTTGGAATTTGAATACTTTGCTTGAGTCAACTTAGTATGTTAGATTGGGTTGGAATGAATTCATAGTTTAAAGTTGGCAAATGAAAATAAATCTATTCGAATTTGAGCTCTGTTAGCATAACTTTCATACTGGAAATTATTAATCAAAATTGAACAGAATGACCCTGCAACATCAAAAAGACAAAATGAAATATCAAATTTTATTTGTAACGTCAAAATGACCCCAAACATACCAAAATAATTATGAAAATTTTATAGAATCGTTCAAATCAGGCAAAGGAAAATTGCATACTTCTTGTTGTATAAAATTGATAAATTTCGAATGCAAATCAATCAATAAAACTTAACCTTTAAATATATCCTAAAATCTTCCAAGTAAAATCTTCCATGCCTATTTGGCAAGTGGAAAAAGAATTAATGACAAATTTGAACAAAATTGATAAGTTAAAAATACCAGTTCACTTTCTAAATGAGAGAAACACGTTTTCTCAAAATTGACCCTTTAAAATTTATAAAAATAAAATTCCTAATGTTGATGTGAAAATAGGATGTCGAGAGCTTTCCAGAAAGTCCTCATTTTCCAAAAACTGAGTTCCCAATCAAAATTTATGGCCTTCTGAAGTTTTTACTTCATTTCGGGCTCAAAATAATCTAATTGTCAAATTTTAAATGAATAAAATATTCTTGGGCAAACCCACGGGGTAAAAATTTCCTTTTTTTGATTTTTTCCCAAAAGTTACAAAGTCATGAAGTTTCCCACCGCTCCGCTAATTCGCAAGCCTTCCTTTTGTTTAAAAATGATCTAAGTAAAAAACATTAATTTGGTAATTTTTCTGCCGCAGCCTCATGACCCCACAACCAATCATTGATCGACACATGACTGCATTGGGCATCGGTGGAGGCTCAGATCAATTTTAACGCTTAGCACTTTCAAAAATAAATTTGGTAAAATTTGTGAATTTTCCTTGCAGCTCCGCCGGCACGCAGCTAATCAGGTGCTACCATGTGGCTTCATGAGGCGTCGACAGAGGAGCGGATCTTTTTAAGCCTTAATGCTTCATAAAATTTTTGGGAAAATTTACAAATTATCCTTGCCAACCTGCCTAAACCGCAACTAATGGTTCACTGACACGTGGAATATTCTTGCTTCGACAGAGGCACAGGTTCCTTTCGACCTTTTTCCCATAACTTTTTAATAGTAAAATTTTCCAAATGTTCCCCACTGACCCGATGACCCATAGCCGATAAGGAGCTGCCACATGGCCTCCCTGGGTGTCGGCGGAGGTGCGGGTGTAAAGTTTGCTTTGTCCCAAAAGGGAAAAAGTGCTAAATGCCTTCCCTGCTCCACCGGCCCACGTCTGGGAAAAATTTTCTTCCCCTGTCCACTTTTCTCCTCTGGGTGAATTTTCTCTCCGAAGTCCATAGGACTAAGTTGGGGAAAATTTTCCTCCGCAGGCCCACTCTTGGGAAAATTTTCACCCCAAGCCGTTGGTCTATAACTTGAGAAATATGAGGAGTTATGAGGACTTCTTCGTATCACTGGAAAGGTGAAGCAATTCCCTATCTAATGGGAATGTTTTCGGGAAGTTTTATTTGCGTTAATCATGGGAAAAATAAAATTGAATCTTTAACTAAGTTCTGGTAATGGGTAAGTAAGAACTTACTTTGATGATTTTAAATATGTATTATTTTCCCCCACTATAATTAAACCTTGCTCTTGTCTTAATTTTGTGAATTAAATACCTTCTGTATTTAATTCTTTTGGAACATTAACCCTAAAATTTTAATCAATGAATATTTAGCTAAAACTTCAATGTAATAATTGATTAAATTAATCCCTAACTAGATTTGAGCTAGGTGTGGACTTATTACACTTGTTGCTTTATAATGTGAAATTAGTAATTATTATAATGAGAAAATTTATCAGTTTAATTTAATCGTCCTTGAGACTTTGGTTGTTAACACTTTAAAAAATTTATTCCATAATTTTGTAACTAAACCTAGGTTATTCATGGGTCTTAAGTTGGAGATTTTAGTGGGTGTTACATATCACATGTCCCCCAACTAACATCCATATATGATAATATATATCATATAGCTATATAATATATTATATATTCGGCAACATGTTAACATCTATTAAAATGTCTCTAACAATTGGCATCATATGTGAATTGTAGAGTCGATAATGTCCATGCTCTAAGATTTAATTCATCATACTAAATAGAAGTCACAATAATATCCATAATATAGTCAACAATGTCATAAGCAATTTCAAAATGTGTTGATGGGAAGTGGGCACTACATAAGACCTCCATTCTAACACATACTAGTTATTCTCAAATCCTAGTAGATCTTGATACCTCCAAATCCTTATCAATAGAAATCAATATGCATATCGGTGAAAGACTTTGGCTGCACAGGCTAGACTACAAGGAACTTACTTTCAAATGTCGGTGTTGCTTCCAAAGTGGTCATATTATAGATGATTGTGAAAATTCCAAACGAAGACCAAACCTACATGGTGGAAGGATTCTCTAACCGAACATCTAACAATTGATTCAGACCCAATTGTAGAATCTAGCATACCCCTGAAATTTGACTCACCCGCCTTACAAAGGTTCGCAGAACAATATAGAGAAGTTACCTAAAGATTCTTTTCTTGAGGACATTGATTCAGTGATAAAGGATGCTTTGACGCCTCTTCCTACAGGTCACATCCATATCAAATCACTTGAAGTTATTCTTTTGATTTAATTGGAAGAAGGAAATGAGGATTAGATAGTGGTGGATAGCAAAAAGAAGGAATATGCCAAATCTAAATCCCCCACCGTCTCAAATAAGGTATGATTCTTGTCCTTTTGTTTTCTATCATTACTATGTCTAGGCTATTGCCCTTTCGTATAGTCGTTGGGTAGTTGTGTCAGTTTTAAGTTGTAGTTTTTCAGTTGTTATTGAGCTGCTAGACTGTTGTTTCTGGTTTTATTCTTGGAAAATTGTATTATGTTGTTGGGCTTATTGGTTTTATCTTGATTTCTATCACTTTTTGTAATGTTGATATGGTAAAATCTACCTTTTGAGCACTTTTGTACAAGAGTATAGTCCCTTTCAAAAAACTATTTTCTACTAATAAAAATAACTTTCTTAACAATTGTATAGCTGAAAATATTTATTTTTGCCAAGATAAATAAAATATGTTTATAAAAAAATTCTATATTTTGATTCATTTTAGAAATTGTTCATTTAACTTACTTGAATTTTTATTTTCAGCTATCTAAACTCAAATCACCTAATTAAACTATCCTAAAATTTGTTTAGACAGATAAAACTAACTCATACAATTACCTTATATTATGACTTACCCTATTGCCATTCAAAAATAATCTAATGTTGGATTTTCATCAAGCAAGAAATTCGATGGCCTTGGTATAATCCATACAATATAAATTTAATAATATGTTCAATTTTTGTTATTTAATTATTAGTTTCAAAAGTTTTGAATGGATATGATCTATCATGTGTTTTTTTTTGGTGAGTTGTTGGAGGATTTGCATACATAAGACATGCTTGTGACGTTGAAGTCACGTGGATATTGAGGAATGATTGTACTTTAATTCATTATATTTCAATAAATGACAAATTCATGGATATAGTTAGAAATAGGAAAAGATAAAAAATAAGTGATATGTTATTAAAGCTAGTTAATATGTTTAGTATGTTTTAACTTGATGTTCAAATATACTCATTTTCGTTAATGATTTGATTTTTGAAACGGAAGTGGATGACATGATTAGATTGATTAGAATATATTTTGAACATAATTTATAAAATATTTTAGTGAAAATATTCCTTCATAGGAAATGGTAAAACTGCACTTAGGTATTTTATATACGTAATCATGTGCTTCTATGTTACATTGTACCTAGTTTTTCACGAATAATCTAGATAGTATATTTTTATATTGGGTTGGTCCTAATATCCCTTGCATGCATTATTAAAATTTTATGGGAAATGTCAAAAAAGATATTATTTTAATAGATTGATAAAATTTAAAATTAATTATAGTCGTTTCTGCGCTTATATTTCACAATTATTGAACAACATTTATCCTCACTATAATTGTTAAGTATTGAACAAAATTGGTCTTCTATAAAATATGTTTAGTATTCAAACCCCTTGGTTATATGGCCTACTCATCCTTGATTTATGAGGTTTCCATACTTACAATAATATACATGTTTTTTGACTTCTTGACATGATAATTAGATTCATCCCCTTCCATCTATATAAAAGAGTGATGAGTATAATTATGTATCCATCTAATAATATATAATTAGATGTTTGTTGTAAACTTGAGGTAAAAACATGTTATTCCAAGTGTAAAACTTGTAACTTATAACCTCTTGAACTATAATATGACTACCACGTTGGCTAGATAATATTACTAGTACATATCATCTACAATGCATGAAATTTTAATGGCATAATAGCTACCTAATTATAAATTCAATGGAATGGTCTTGTTTTAAGATGTGTGCATGTGATAAGAATACATATTTTCTAAGGATATTAGAACTTGTTAGGTTGTGGAGCATGTTTTCATGTGTGAAAGTGTTGAAAACTGTACACTAAGAGTACTATACACTTTTCATGTATCCTCAACGGGGTTTGGGGCCAGGCCGGGCCCCGAGCGAGGGTCTAGGGGTAGCAGTCGCCAGTAGCAGGGGTTGGAGGCGCAACCCCCGAAGAATTGTTTTTTGGGCCTTAAAACGTGCCTGATATATCAGGAAACGTGATTTTCTCATATGGGTGGCATTTTGACCCATAAGTTTATGGGACGGTTTTTGCCCATGGTTTTGATACCCACGGTTTGTAAAACCACTTAAGTAGTTGTCTATTTATATGGTTTTATGCATATGATAGATGTATGAAAAACATTGCAGATGTGTTTTGAATTAGGGTGTGAATTCTATAGAGTTTGTTAAGCATAGATCCAAACAGATCTAGGTATTATATTGAGAGAGTGGTGGCTTGCAATAAAATTTGAGTAAGTGATTCTTGGTGGACGTAGCCCAAATTGGGTGAACCACGTTAAATATTGTCTCTTTGTGTTGTGTTATTTTATTCTGCACTTTTATTTGAGATCTGTAATCTTTCTGCATATTAGTTTCTACTGTTGCGATTCTGTGAGGGATTTTTCCACATATTTTATCTCTTATTTTCCCTAACAATTGGTATCAGAGCAAGGTTTGGTTTGTCAAAGTGTTGAATCACAGGGAAAGTTTTATCTTGAGTGGGAGCTATGGTAGATGATGGAAGATCTAGGGTTGATAAATTCAACGGGTAGAATTTCAGTCTTTGGAAGATGCAGATGGAAGATTACCTTTATCAGAAGGATCTTTATACTCCATTGTCTGAGAAGGTGAACAAACCCTCGAGCATGATGGATGTGGAATGGGATTTGGATGGATAGGAAGGCACTTGGGAAAATCCGGTTGTGTCTTGCATCTTCGGTATTATTTAATGTTTCAAAGGAAAAGACTACAAAAGAACTGATGGATGCATTAGGGAAGTTGTATGAAAAACCCTCTGCCTCTAATAAGATATTTTTAATGAAAAATTTGTTTAATATGAAGATGTCTGAGAATGGTTCAGTAGCAGATCATGTAAATGATTTTAATACTATTGTAAATATTATAACTTTGGTTACAATAGAATTTGATGAAGAAGTTAGGGATTTATTATTTATGTGCTCTTTACCTGAGAGTTGGAATAGCCTGGTAATGGTGGTAAGCAACTCGGTTCCTACTAACTCAAAGTTGAAGTTTGAGGATGTTGTAGGGGTGATTCTAAGTGAGGAAATGTGAAGAAAAAGCTCTGGTGAATCTTCTACTTCAGGGAATGCTTTGACAGTGGAAACTAGAGGGAGACAGAAGAATAGAGGAAACCCTGGAAAATCAAAGGATCGGGCAAGGTCAAAATCCAAAAGCAAGATAATATGCTGGCACTGTGGAAAGTCTGGGCATGCAAAGAAGGAATGTTGGGAGCTTCGGGATAAGAAGAAACAACAAGAAGAAAACAAGAGGAAAATGTGGCAACGGTAATGTATGTCAGGATGCTTTGATTCTTTCTTTGCACAATATTACTGAATCTTGGGTTTTAGATTCGGGGGCTTCTTTCCATGCTTCTCCACATAGGCATTATTTTGTTGATTATGTTCAAGGAGATTTTGAGCATGTTTTTCTTGGTGATGATGAGCCTTGTAGCATAGTTGGAAAAGGTTCTGTTCAGGTTAAGATGCAGAATGGGAATACTTGGCTATTGAAGGATGTCAGACATGTGCCTACATTAAGAAGAAATTTGATATCGGCAGGGCAGTTGGGAAGTGATGGTTGTACTGTGATATTTACAGTGGACTCTTGGAAGGTTACCAAGGGTGCTCTTGTGGTGGCAAGAGGTAAGAAGGTTGGAACCTTGTATTTAACCACTTATAGCACTAATGTTTGTAATCTTGTGGCTTCAGAAGTAGATACAACATTGTGGCACTATAGGCTTGGTCATATGAGCCATAAGGGCATGGAGATCATAAAGAAGGATTTTCCTGGATATACAGAAATAGGTTTGGAGTTCTGTGAGGACTGCATATATGGGAAACAAAAGCGAGTAAGGTTTCTCAAGGTTGGACCTACAAAGAAAGAGAGTAAGTTAGAGTTGGTGCATTCTGATGTGTGGGGGCCAGCTCAGGTATCATCTCTTGGGGGTTCAAGTTATTATGTTACTTTTATTGATGATGCAATAAGGAAAGTTTGGGTTTATTGTATTAGAAACAAATCTGATGTATTTGACACTTTTGTTAAATGGAAAGCCTTGGTAAAGAATGAAACAGGTCTTAAGCTAAAATGTCTCAGGTCAGATAATGGAGGGGAGTATTATAGCAATGAATTTGATGATTACTGTTCTAAGAATGGAATCCATAGGCAAAAGATGGTTCCAGGAACTCCACAGTAGAATGGGGTATCAGAAAGGATGAACAGAACAATAATGGAATGTGCTAGGAGCATGAGGTTACATGCAGGACTGCCTCTTTCTTTTTGGGCAGAAGCATGGTGAGCACAACTATGTACTTGATAAACAGAGGACCCTCAAGTGCCTTGGATGGAGGTATACCTGAGGAGGCTTGGTATGGTAAGAAAGTTGATTATTCATTTCTTAGAGTCTTTGGATGTGAGGTGTTTGTTCATATAGACAAGGATGATAGGACCAAGCTAGAGGCTAAGTCAGAAAATGTACTTTCATTGGTTATGGTGGTGATGACTTTGGATATAAATGTTGGAGTATTAAGGACAAATAAAATCATTCGATCTAGGGATGTGGTCTTTAATGAGAAAGTCATGTATAAGAAGCAGTTGCAGGAAAAAGGGAAGAATCCAAGAAAGAATATGCAATGGTAGAGGATCTTCCGAATGGAAAAGTGACACATGAATCAGTTCAAGAACCTCCTCAACAGGAACCCCAAACTCCTATATTGAGGAGGTCTTCTAGGGTAAGAAAAGAACCTGAACGTTTTTCTCCTTCTCTTTATTATTTATTACTCACTGATAGTGGAGAACCAGAGAGCTTTGATGAAGCAATGCAGGTAGATGCCAGGAAGAAGTGGGAGCAAGCCATGAATGAGGAGATCAGGCTCTCATGGAGAACCAGACATGGGATTTGGTGAAGCTATCTGAAGGCAAAAGAGCATTACAGAACAAGTGGGTGTTCAGAGTCAAAGAGGAAGAAGGAGGAAAGAAAAGATACAAGGCCCGGTTGGTGGTCAAGGGGTTTACACAGAAAAAAGGTATAGATTTTGATGAGATTTTTTCTCCTGTAGTAAAAATGACTTCTATTAGAACTGTTCTAGGAATAGTTGCAGCAGAAGACTTGCACTTAGAACAACTTAGATGTAAAGACTACATTTCTCCATGGTGATTTGGAGGAGGAACTATATATGCAGCAACCAGAGGGCTATGAGGTCAAAGGTAAAGAGGAGATGGTGTGAAAACTGAAGAAGAGCTTGTATGGCTTGAAACAAGCTCCACGTCAATGGTATAAGAAATTTGATAGCTTCATGATGGAGTAAGGTTATATTAGATGTCATTCTGACCATTACATGTATACAAAGAAATTTGAGGATGGTAGTTATATTATCCTGTGTCTGTATGTGGATGACATGTTGGTTGCAGGTAAAAACATGCAGGAAATAAAAGTACTCAAGAAGCAGCTAAGTGAATCCTTTGCTATGAAGGATTTGGGGGCAGCCAAAAAAATCCTTGGTATGAGGATATCTCAGGATAGGAAGGAAATGGAAGCTGACTTTATCTCATGAAGAGTACATTAAGAAGGTCTTGGAGAGGTTTAATATGCAGGATGTTAAACCGGTTGGGACTCCTTTGGCAGGCCATTTCAAGTTATCAAAGGAGTAGTGTCCCAAGACAGAGCAGGAGAGAAACCAGATGTCCAAGGTACCTTACTCATCAGCGAGTTGGCAGTTTGATGTATGCCATGGTGTGCACTAGGCCTGATATTGCCCATGCAGTGGGAGCGGTGAGTAGATTTATGAGTGATCCAGGTAAAGATCACTGGCAGGCAGTAAAGTGGATCCTTCGGTATTTGAGAGGGACCATGGGGACAGTTTTGTGCTACAGTGGATCAAACACCACTTTGTGTGGTTATGTAGATTCAGATATGGCTGGAGATGTAGACAGTAGGAGGAGCACAACATGTTATGTTTACACTGTAGGTGGAACAACAGTAAGCTGGATTTCACGACTACAGAAGTTGGTGGCTTTGTCAACCATGGAGGCTGAGTATGTTGTTTCCACAGAGGCAAGCAAGGAAATGATTTGGTTACAAAAATTACTTGAGGAGTTGGGGCATAAGCAGGAGGAAGGAAAGTTGCATAGTGATAGTCAGAGTGCTATACACCTAGCTAAGAACTCTGCTTTCCACTCTAGGATGAAGCATATACAGTTAAGGTACCATTTCATCAGGACAACTTTGGAGGAAGAGAAGTTGAAGCTGGAGAAGATTCATACCAGTCAGAATCCTGCAGACATGATGACCAAGGTGGTCACAAGGGAAAAACTGAAGTTGTGTTAAGCTTTGGTTGGTCTTCATAGAAACTAGTGAAGGGTTGAGAAGCTTGCTCAGAGGAAAACTAGTCTCCAAGTGGGAGATTGTTAGGTTGTGGAGCCTGTTTTCATGTGTGAAAGTGTTGAAGACTGTACACTAAGAGTATTGTACACTTTTCATGTATCCTCACCGTTGGTGGCACAACCCCCGAAAAAAAAAATTTTTTTTTTGCCTCTAAAACGTGCCCGATATACCGGGAAACGTGATTTTCTCATATGGGTAGGATTTTGACCCATAGGTTTATGGGATGGTTTTGGCCCATGGTTTTGATACCCACAGTTTTGTAAAACTGCTTAAGCAGTTGTCTATTTATATGGTTTTATGCATATGATAGATGTATGAAAAACATTGCAGATGTGCTTTGAATTCGGGTGTGAATTCTGTAGAGTTTGTTGAGCATAGCTCCAAACAGATCTGGGTATTGTATTGAGAGAGTGGTGGCTTGTAATAAAATCTGAGCAAGTGATTCTTGGTGGACGTAGCCCAAATTGGGTGAACCACGTTAAATATTGTCTCTTTGTGTTGTGTTATTTTATTCTGCACTTTTATTTGAGATCTGTAATATTTTCTGCATATTAGTTTCTACTGTTGCAATTCTGTGAGGGATTATTCCACATATTTTATCCCTTATTTCCTAACAGAAACATGTGTATACCAATGTGAAATGTTGAGATATAACCTTTACAATTATATTTTGGTTCAAACATGATTAGCAATTTAAGTTTGCATACACCCTATAAAGTATTTATGATAGACTAAAGTGATCATATTCCAACTAATGGTCATCAAGTTAATGTTTAACATTTTCCTTATTATAATACATAAAGGAAACAAATTTTTTCAAAACAAGAAACGTAGATTCAACTTACCTAATAGATTTTGAAATGGCATTGTTAGATGTACTTTATCATTTTTTAGAGTTTTTAATGAGTATTTTTTTATAAAGTAGTTCCCATTTTAAAAAAAAAATCTATTAACCATTATAAATTATAGAGTCATTAATAATTTATCACTATTCTTCATATGAGAATTTCATAATAGCATAATTTTTTAAAAGGCAATAGTATGATAGATTTTTCAAAGTGTTGTATCCAAAGAATAAGCTCATACATATTTGATTTATATTTATCTCTTTGTGTTGACTTTATAATGATGAAAATTCTATTGTTTTTAATAATGATTTCTCAAACTAAAAGTTTTCAAGACTTTCTCAACATTGATGAGTTTTCTTAAATGTAAAAAAATAAATCCCACTCTTAATTAACGTGAATGGTAATCGATGGTTATCGTTACTTTTTGATATTTCTTAACCCAAGATCGTAACAAACAAACCACTAATGGGTAAAATCTTTCCATACACCAAATGTTTACTGGACTCTATGCACATATAAGACCTTATCCTTCCTAACTTTTATTATTTATATCTTGCATTCAATAATTTATTTCTTTAGTAATGACTTCTTGAAAGTTCTAACAAAGTGGCTTCTTTCAAAATATGAAGGTTGATTATTTTTATAGCTAATGATTCTTGACATACCATTGTGGGATTATCATAGAATTTATCTATATAATCATGGTTAAAAATGAAAATATTATTCTCAACCAAAGCTCAACTTGCAATTTTGTGAAAAATTGATGAATGCATCAACAAAAATATGAGGATGCACTTCACTAATAAGGGTAACAATATTATTGTTCAGGAATGTACAACCATGGAAATTCCTTGATGCATGGAAGAAAATGTAATCTCTTGAAAAATATTACAAATTATAACTTTAGTTCATGGCTAGGGTTTTCGTAGGCATCATTAAAAATTTACGCCTATCGAAACATTATGCAGGTGTGGAGTAATTCTCTATATGCCATAAGTCATTTGTACAAAAAAGTAGGTTGTCTAACATCATGAACTCTTAAAATGACATTCTCTTTTTATTATTCTAATGTTAATTATTATATATACTTAAAAAGTGTTATAATTTTTTAATGAAAATATATTTGTATCTCAAATCCTCTTTGACTTGATGGTTTGAAACCACCATTTATGGATCTAAGAGGTGGTTGAATGTCAATACTCAAGAAATACTTTTTTGTGTTTAATTCAATATGTAAGAATGATTTAATCAACATTAAAGAGTACCTAGTCGAACTGTTTGTCTTGGGGTAATGAATAGAAATAGTTATCTTTGTTACATATATGGTAAAATACAAATTTGGATATCAAATACAAAAGACTTTCAAAAAGAATAAAATTGAAAGTGTGAAAAAATAAATGGTTTGATAGAAATTCAAAAAATTTAAATGTTCCAAAACCAAATTCATTTCATTAATTCTATTTTAAAATGTGTAGACATACTTAATATAAAAATTGATTTTGAGTTTTTTTTAAATCATGAGAAAACAAATTTTCGACTGATTTTCTTAAAATTGATTTATTATCCTGCCCACCCTCATATTAAATTAGACTGACCACATTTGATGAATTAGGATCAAATTTGTTGATTATCCAAGAATGCAAAGAAATTCCAAAGGTCAAAAACCCAAGTATCCATAAATCCATGATTTCATGCTTGTTTTTAAAAATCCTCAAAGTTTGATTAAAGTTCTCCATAGTTGGAAGATAAATAAAGTTCACTTTGAAAAAAATATAGATAATGAGAGGACATTGACTAATTTGGACACCTTCATTCAAAAGAAAATCTGTACGCACATACCATTACATGTCATCCTCGTAACATCATTTGTTTTGCACAAATCCAAACAAAATTATTTTTTGTAATTAAACAGGCAATTATTTCTTACATATTACAACTTTCAATAATTCATGGTACTTCGTGAGTTTGGATCACATTACAGGACTCAAGTTTTCATATTGCATCATGATTTTAAACCATTTCAACTTTTTAAAAAAGGAAAAGAATTAAAAATCAAACGAACTCACTATTGATTTCATGTGACTCTTGGAATTTGATGAATAATAAAAAAATATCTGACAAACACTCAGGTAGAAGTCAAAGGCATTGTTCACATGAATGGTAAAAAAAAATAAAAAATGTATTGAAAGCGCTTGATTGCAATTTGTTAATTTTTTGAATCGAAACACATGTTAAAACTGTGTCAGCTAATAGAAATGCCATATTATACTTTTGAAAATATATTTTTTTAAATACAGAATTCAATTTGTTGATTATTAAAAATTTAACAAAATTAAGAAATATTTAAAAACAACAATTATGATATTATCGATCATAGATTCAAACAAACACTAAAAGAAAGTATGGTAGATGATAAGAAGTCATGCAGGCACGTCAGTTGTTACTAGATTTATCTTAATTTTGTTACGGGGAAATTGGTAACTTATGATATGGAACTAATTATCATTTCAATTGGACTATGCGGATGATCTGTACGCTGGGTGATTTTACAATTGAAAATGCATAGCTATGAAGGAAACTATACCTCGGTTTCCTCGACTTCAATTGGAACTGCACAATTTGGCATATCCATGGACGCTGCATTCAGTTCCAAATTGAATCCTCCATTTCTAATAGTCTTATTATCTACTTGCAAGTTAATTGTTAGTCTATGTTAGACTCACACCGTATGTTGGAAGCAATTTTCACCTACAATCTAAAACTGCGAAGTGAGTGAGCACTCTATAACTCAACAAAACAAATTATCTTTCTTCAAATGTTAATGGAGTCGAGAATAACGATTGTACAGTAGGTTTTACAAATTTATGTGCACAGAATAAGAATCACTTATATCTATTAACAATTAATCACTATCTAAAACTATCTTCAGGTCCTTCAGACATATTGATATTCACAGGAGACTATCGTGTCGACATAGGTTCATAAAAGTATCATCAATTTAGCTATCATGGTCACAACAAAATAGTGGTCGTAGCATGTTTATGGCAAGTTCACATGAATAAAGATTATTTACACGATCTGAACATTTCATGTTATAGAGACTTGTAAATGGAGTCGGATCAAACATGAGTAGCCCGTAGATAACAATTGAAATGGATTCCTTCTCACAATTTCAGCCAATAATTAAATATCATCAAATAAGTATATAAAAGTTACTTTCATTACGATATGTTAAAATATTTATCAGGATCAAAATAATTCACAAATTTAGAAAAATAAGTATACAAGTAGTTTGTAATCATCAATTCAAGTTCCATTCCCATTGAGTTCATTGGATGCTTTCAATAAAAGGCTATAGGGACACTTTGAGGTAGGGTTTGAACTTCTCCATATGGATCAAACGGAACATAGCAAGGAGCTCCGAATGCGGATCACTCGGTGGACATTAAGGACCTAAGCCCACCTCCATGCCCCACTTAGAGAAAGTGGTCCTTGACCACTCTAATTCATAGCTCTGGTATAATAAAAGTGTTTACCGTCAAAAGTTTGAGATCATAACGATGTCGAGTTATGAGACTGTTTTGTGCCCTAACCCAAGAGCGCAGGGGATCAATGATGGTGGCCAAGGGGTTGCTAGTGCTCTAAAATAGAGAGGCACCATCCAGGAAAGACCCGAATCTTGTTTTTTTGACCATGTTTGCAACAACCGTGGAAACGGTGAGGGGCAGCCCTCACCCCAAAAATTTGCGACAACCCCTGCATACTTTGTAGCGGTGGTAAAGATTAGAAAAAGGGTGAGGAAGCATCTAGATCTAGCCCGTCAAACCCCTATCTTTAATCTTCCAAATTTTCTTTTCAGCCGGTGCTGAGCCATGAAGAGGACTACGGAAACTAGTGTTTGATATGTTTGTCACACCCACTAAAATCTACCACTTGACATCCAGAACAACCTAGGTTTACTTAGAAAATTATGGATTTTTTTTTTTAAAAAGGTGTTCACAAGGCATCAAGGATAATTAAACTCAACAATTATCAAATCTCCTTACAAAATACTAAGAGAGAGAAAGGTATCCTAAGCAGAGTTAAAATTCCCTTAGGTGATAATCTACTATTTAAAATTAGATTAACACTAAGCCAAAAAAAATATTAATTAAACTCAAGGGGGTAAAAAGAGCCAAAACAATTAAATACCATAGGTATTTAATTCTACAAGGTTTCAACAATTAACAAGGTCTAATTGTAAGGGGGAGAATACATATTTAAACTAACAGGGTAAATTCTCACTTACCCACTCCCATAACTCTCTTAATAGATTCAACTTGATTTTTCTCATATTTGACACACTCAAAACTTCTTGAAAATATTCCCATTAGATAGGAAATTTCCTCACCTTTCCAGTGATATAAAGAAGTCCTCCTAAATCCTCATATTTTCCAAGATATGAGCTGGCGGGTTTGGGATAAAAATTTTCCCCAAAAGCGGGCCTGTGGGCTTGGGGAGGAAAATTTTCCCCAGCTCGGGCCTACAGGTCTCAGAGAGAAACTTATCCCAGAAAAGAAATGTGGACAGGTGGAGCGAGGAAGCATAATTTTCCCATACGTGGGCCGGTGGAGCGGGGAGGAACTTAGCACTTTGGACTTATTGGGATAAATGTGCAAATTACGTCTGTGTGCTAGCGAGCCCATAAGGGGATGTGTACAAATTTTAACTAGGGAAGGAAGATGGGTCACTAGAGATCAAGAGAAATTTTTGAATTTTATCTTAACAAGTCAAAAAGGATCAAGTTTACCCTCTCCTCTGCTGACGCTCAGAGTAACCACATGTCAGCCAACCATTGGATGCGGTGTGGCGAGGTAGCAGATTTTTTTTGAAAAAATTGACTTTTAGAAGCGGAAAGACTTAAGGGTTAAAAGCACTCCACTCTTTCATCGATGCCTAAGTAAGCCATGTGGCAGTCCCTCATTAGCTACAGGGTGGCAAGCTGACAGGGAGAATTAGGAAACTTTGCCAAATTTCAAAAAAAGTTAAGTTTGTTAGAGTGAGGTTGCACGCCCATGAAAGATCTTTTCCAAACAATGGGCGGAGGTGTGAGACCACAAAGAAAGATAGGAATTTTTGCCAAAATTATAGAAAAGGTTAAGTTAGTGGTTGTGGGCCTGCACGCTTGTGGAAATGCTTCCAAAAGCGAAGGACGGGGCCTCGGGGCCACGGGGGAAAGTTTTCCAAATTTTTCTTTTTCAAACTTAGATTATTTTTGACAAAAAATATGGTTTTCGGGTTGGCGGAGTGGTGGGGGGTGTAATTCCTTTAGAATTTTTGGGAAAAAAGTGCAAAAAGGAAATATTTTTCCCACAGGTTTGCCAAAGAATATTTTAATAATTAAATTTGATAGTTATAATATTTTTGAAGCCAAATGAAGTGAAAACTTCAGAAGGCCATAAATTTTGATTGGGAACTCAGTTTTTGGCAAACGAGGACTTTCTGGAAAGCTCTCGATGTCCTCTTTGCACAGAAACCTTAAGAATTTAATTTTGATAAAGTTTAAAGGGTAAATTTTGAGAAAACGTTTTGTTGTCACTTAAAAGTGAACTGGTCATTTTAACTTATGAATTTTGTTCAAATTTGTCATTCTTTCTCCTTCAACATGTCAAACAAACATGGAGGTTTGCATTTGGAAGAATGTGGGGTAGAAAACAAAGGTCAATTTATTCGATTGATTTTCATTTCAAAAATTTCCAATGTTTACATAGCAGAATACTTGCAATTTTGTCGTTACTCTATTGCAAAGGTTCTTCAAATATTTCTTCATTGTTTTAGTTTAGTTTGGGGATCATTCTGATCTCATTCAGTCCAATTGAATATTTCATTTGTCTCTTATAGATTTGTAGGGTTGTTTTGCACATTTGATAAAAAGGAATTTGCAAAGTATACAATGAAGTAGAAATGAAGTTTGTACATTTCAAGAACAGAGATTAAAATCTCTTTTGCCATGCAATAAAAACATTAAATTTATTCCATGCTAGTTTTAAATAGTTTTATTTCCTTCAATCAAATGATAGAGACAATCTATTTTTTAAAAATTAAACATTTCAAATGAGACAGAGCAGTGTAATATTTCTTCATACGTGCTTCCTTTTCACTTTTACAAACAGATATTTCCTACTATATATTAAACACAGATTTCCAATGGAAATAATATCATATGAACAAGGAAAAATACTTCTATTAATTGAAAGGAATCTCTTACAACTTCTTTCCCATTTATTTTCAAAATACAACATACCAAATGCATATCTTTCTTTTCTGTTCATAGAACTGAATACAAGATATATTCTTCCATAATCAATTACAACTTTCATAGCTAAAACAGAGTAGTCTTTCCAACACAATAATATACAAGATCATCCACTTCAAGGTGGGAAAGGTTACAAAAGAAGTTTCACAAGGGACTGTCATAACTCTATCTTCTTCCTCAATTACAGTATACATAATACAATTTCTTCCACATTTATTCAAAACAAGAAAATAAAGTATATCTCTTTCACATTTCAAATTAAAAATTTCATAGCCAATACAAAACATCTTTCCATCACAAATAATGTACAAGGTCATCCACTTCAAGGTGGGAAAGGGTTACAATAAGAATAATCTCAACAAGGACTGTCAAACTTGTCTTTTTCCTCTGCTCCAGAACAACAACATGAATATCCTCCATTTTCTTTATTTCAATTTGATCACAACAGAACAGGGGGAAAGGAAACGCTCTCCACCCAACCAAGACATCCAATGACAAGGGAGAAGCCATCCTTCTTCATTGGCCCCCGAGCCCCAACCACAATGCAATAAGAAATGTTTTCCAACCCATGGTAACAACAGGATTCCACAACACACAAGTGAATTTCACATTTAAAATACAGTCCAAAGTAAAACTACAGTTTACAACCATAGAATAAAGACAACAAACAACACTCAGGCTTCATTAAGCAAGCCAAAGGAGCAAGAAACTATGGGGGATGTTGCTTATGCCTCCCAAAGGGGAAATGGGTATCACCACCTAAGAAGAAACCACCAAAATATATATCATTTCAAATCCCTGACATGCTCTTATGCCTCCCCTAAGTACCCCTTATTCCTCACATTTCCTTATGCCTCCCCAACCTCTTATGGCACCCCATAACGAGTAAATAAATGCAAGCTATTTCTTTTTACAAGGTGGAACCCAAATCCCAACTCCCTCCACACTTATACCTCCCCAAAACACTTATACCTCCCCACAAGAATACCCCATAGTCTTCTCCTACACCATTCCTAGGCCATCTACCCAACCAACCAACAAATAAAACAACACATTCAAACATTCAACCATTCACATATGCATAAAAATAAAAGGAGAGCATTTCCAAGAGCTAAGCTCTTACCTCTCCATGATGGAGTTTGTTCCAAGGTTCAAAACAACAAGCTTTCCAATGCAAAACAATCCAAGATCAACAATCTACAAGCATGCAACAATCTCCAATTTTCTCCCACTTTACAAGATCTCCAAAAACGAAAAAGCAAGTCACCAAAAATGAAGTGATAAAAGTGAAACAAAACCCCCAAAAACAAGCCAAGGAATTTGAATATATAGAAGAGGGAAGAGAATAGGATGAGGTGGATCCAAGTAGGATGCCACTTCACACATTCTCAACTCCAACTCCTAAGTTCACTTCAATCTCCAAGGCACAATAAATAAGTAGGTGAATAAATAACAGTTTTACTTACACACTCAAATCAAGCCCACACCCCATAAGGACTGAAATTAAAAACATGTAAGAAAGTGCAATTAAAACATACAACTTGACTTACAAAAATGCATAATGAAGGCTAGATTTAGACTCTCCAACCATAGGTAAGGTTGGTATACAAATTTAAGAGGTATGGGACAAGTTTAACTTGTCCCACAAGCCTCCAAAATCAGCCTCCAAGGACAAATTCATATTTCAAAAGAAGGTGGAGTGTTTCATACTCCAAAATTTACTTACATATCTCTTACACATCACTTACACATTACTTACACTTATCTCACAACATTTAATACAAGATCCAAAAACTCCAATAATTACTTTCTTATGTCCCAATTTGATTAATTAATTCTTAACAATATGATTACTCACATTAATTTACCACAATTAATAAATAGTGAAAAGGGAAAGCACATCACTTGTAAAACACATACATACTAAACAAAGGAACCAAATAAATAAATACAAATAACCCTTGGTCACATTTCAAGGTGATCCCCCCCCATGGGAATCCATAACAACAAACAAACACACACACACACATGAACAATACAAGTTTCCATGGTGACCTTGTTGAATTCATCTAGAATTCCAATGTGGTTGGTCTCCAATCCCCCGATGTTTGTTGTGATATTTTAACCTACAAAACATTAATACCTCCTTCGGCCTCGTGGCCATATCAGAACATCCAAATGAATATAAATATAATTTCAAAATCATCAATATATATATATATATATATATATATATGAATCACAACAACATCCAACAATCAACAATATCACTTACAATTTCATCAACAACTATATCATCATCAATTTTAATTCAATTTTCTAGGTCTACTCAATATATCCAAATATCACATGTCCTAACAACATCCATAAATATATATAACCATGTCCAACAACATGTCAACATCTATATAAAATGTCTCTAATAATCATCATGCATCATATGTGAATCAGAGTCAATAATAGTCCATGATCTAACATCTAATCGTCATACTAAATCAAAACTATAATAATGTCCATAATATAGTCAGCAGTATCATGATCAATATCAAAAGGTGTCGAAGGGAAGTGGGCACTACATCCCCCTCCCCTTAGACTCGACTTCCTCCTGGAAGTCACTGGAAAGAGAGATAGGAACAAATGCAATAGAAAAAGGATCACTCCCATTATGGGATTGCTTGCTTCAAACAAGTGTGGGTCTACAGAACCCAAGTTTGGTCCAATGCAATTCAGCAAGAAGAAGGGAGATTGTAAGGGATGAGTTCTAACTTTCTACATGCAAGGCTATGAACATTTAAATCTAGAGAGTAACTTTACGCTATCAACCAAGATACAACACATAGCAATATAACATGAAGAGTTTAAAACAATCTTAAGAGTAACCACCAAGTAGAGGAATAACAAGGAGAATTCCATGAGTTTGAGAAGTACCACATAGTTTCCCAAGGAATCCAACATACTACAGTAACAAAAGTTAAGGTTTCCACTAAGGTTAAATTATGCTTTCATAGTTCATTGTTTAGACAAGGCTAGCAGAATCAACCAAGGCCAAAATTTTGTATGAGAGACATGTTTACTCAAGGTCCCACAATTTGAGGTCACACAAGATGAGGTTAATCAACAAGGAAGGACACTTAAATCAACAAAACATTTACAATTGAGGAAACTATTTATGGAAAGCACTTATATAACTCGAGAGGGTATAATCCAATTTTCATGGTAATACTAAGAAAATTCATGACCACAAGGTTTCCTATAGTCTTATTTTTAAACTTTTGTTTTAAGAATCGAACACACCACACCTAAAAAATCTAGAGATGTCAACCATTTAGCAAAATAAAAACATAAATATATATCTCCCCTAGCAACTAACATATCAATACAAGAAGTACCATTCACAATAACACAATGGGATTCATTTATCTTATTTCCTGGTCAAGCTCAAAATAACCATAAAGAGAGCACAAGAAACACCAAAGAGCACTCAAGATAGCTAGGGAGAAGAAAAAGTAACAAGGGGTCCAACTACAATCCAAGGGTGCATTGTGACAAAAGCAAATAACATCATCTTGTACTTTCCATCCTAACGGAAAAGGGGCAACAATAACAAGGTGACACAAGAAAATATGAAGAAAAGAAGACTTCCCAAAGTTAGTTTATATCCTTAACATATGTTGCCTTAAAATTACAATAACTTAGGTCTCCAAGGACAAGACAACATGCAAAGGAGGTTGCTTCTTAAACAAGAGGTAAGTCTCAATCCAAAAAAAAAAACCACAACTCACACTCATCGAGCTACGAGACAATAAGGGTATGATGACCCAAAAATCCCACAAAGAAAGGCACATACATCTATGAACAAGAAAGTACTAAGAAAATAGAACACATTACTAACCACAAGGCATTTCACAATTCTAGGTAGGCGACAAAACTACAGGTTCAACTATACATTGCACTCAATTCACATAAATCTTACTTATTTTACAACTCAACTAATTAAGTCAAAAGTTGTAGTTTCATTTGCTAAGCACATTCCTTTACGAGTTTTCTTAATTAAACTTCCTCCTATTATGACATCACAAGTTTGCTATAAGGACCACTAATGAGGCATGATATCTCGCCATTCTGTAAAGTCAGAAAAGAGAAAAATTATTTATCTTACTTCTAGGGGAGGTAGATCAAAAAAAATTTCCCTTTCTATTCTTCTACATGGTTTTATTTTCTATTAATCTACCAAGGTTAAAGCAAGGACCATTTTCTCTTTCTATGTTTCAGTTTATTTGTTAAGCTTCAAGGCCAAATCTCCTCAATTATAGTTTTACGATGTTTGGTTGAGTCAACTTGTCAATTAAAAATTTAATGAGAAGGAAGGGTAAACATATCATACTACTAGTTTTATGGGAGAGAGAGGTAAATCAACAGATCACATTTTTAATTCTAAGAAAACAAGGGACATTCAACATAGAAAACACATTATTAATTTTGTAAGAACTAGGAAACAATCAACCAACATGGATCACAACAATATTTTGAGATTTTTCCACTAATTACAAGTATCATAAAACATTCCTAGTGGGTTTCTACAATTTACCAAAATACGTTTACAAGTAAGGCCCATTAATGAAGCATAGTTAATTTTACTGATCTACTAGGGTTTAATATTGTTTGTTGTTTTGCCAAAAACGTTTTACTCACATGATAAGACAAGGAATGTTTTCAAATCTACACCCATATTACCACAGGATACCATCAACCAAGCAATCAAAATGACAAGGAAATATTTTAACTATAAGAACACGACATACTCACTAGAAAGCATCAAATGTAAGCATCCAATCACCTATCTATTCAACATGGCTTTACAACCTAGAGTTATAGTTTTGCAAGAGGAACAACATTATAAAATACCACCGAGATTAAATCATCAAGGTATAATCACATTAACATCACCAGTGGCATGGTCCAAAAGACTCAAAGCATCTATAAGTGTCTCCACGTAGTCCAAAATTAATAGTTCATAGAGTGTTATTCATAGTAACTTAAAAAGTTAAGGAAAGGGTAGACTTATTTATAGGTCAAGAGGGAAAAAAACACACTTAATTTACACACAATACTCGAATGGGATTAATTCTAACCATAATTACCAAGATGCATACAATCCACAAGTCACTACTTTATATACTGAAATAGGGAAATCCTGATAAAAATTAGCATGCCATTGAAGAAAATCCACTACCAGAAAAATGCTTTTTTATCACTAACATCCATAGCCAGCCAAAAGAAATCCGATCCTAACATAATTCATCAGCCCAAAATTAAACACCTCTACTTTGACGAGGTTCAAGCTCTTACCGGATTGTAAGAGAATCACCACCACCGCTAACAGACTGCCAACTAGAATGCACAACACAACGAGCTCTCTATCTAGCAAGGTCGAGTAATGAAAAAGTCACTCTAAGATCCTAGGCACATTAAGATTTCTTTATCCCAAAACCAAGGAAAAACTTAAAACACCTAAGAAGACATTCCAGGCACCTAGGGTGTACCCACATATGACAAAATGTCACAAGGCAACAACATAGAACCCATCTCAACAACATGGAAGAAGGAACCATGTAACGTTTAGCTAAGTATCCAACAACATAATGAGCTCTGAGTCACTAATCAAAATAAAATCCAAGAAATGTCGACAATCAAGGAAAGTGGCTAAGTAGCCACATTGCAAAGTCTAAAAATTCTTGCAAAAATATAAATAACTAAAAGATCCTCAGAGCTTCTCAATCCAATCATAAAATAAGATGTTGGTCCTTGATAAAATGACACAAGTGTATGAATGTAAAATAAAAAACATGAACACCACATTCACTTCACAACCCTTCATGCCTGCCAATAGGGGAACTCTACCTCGAGGTCAGTTCCAAAGACACATACGCAAAATTGGGTCATAAACGACACCTACACTTAATTTCCACTCTCCCATATGGGTAACAAAATGAAAAAATGATAACCAAACCATATTTCTTGTTCACCGAAGGAAGGAAGCTCTAAAAATCTTCTAATTAACTCTTCCTGACCCCAGAACACAACCACTATTGTCCAACCACAAGAATCACACCATACAATTTATCATTCCAACAACTCCAATAAGGAAGGGTCTCAAAAGGGCTTAACGCATCATACAATTAAATCAAGATTTAGGACTTATAAAACAACACATTTTCAAAGGAGAACCAAGTTTCCACTATACTAGAAGTTCACAAAAATCAATTTAATTTGACATTCTTAGTTACCTGGGTTTAGATAAAATGCCGTTAAACGAGTACAACAATTAAAACAACTTATTACTTTATTATCATTTTAATTCTGGCAGTTCAGATGAACATAATAATGTAATATTTCTTCATATGTATTTCTTTTTCAATTTTCAAAAAAGGTTTTTTTCTAGATTTAAAAGTGTTCTAGGTTTACAGTTCATGTCTCAAGTTTTCTAGTGTTCTAAGGGTCCAAGCTTTGAACCCACAACTCTAATACCAAGTGTAACACCCGCTAAAATCTACCACTTGAGACCTAGAACAACCTAGGTTTAGTTAGAAAATTATGGAATAATTTTTTTTAAAAGGTGTTCACAAGGCATCAAGGATAATTAAACTCAACAATTATCAAATCTCCTTACAAAACACTAAGAGAGAGAAAGTTATCCTAAGCACAGTTAAAATTCCCTTAGGTGATAATCTACTATTTAAAATTAGATTAACACTAAGCTAAACAATTCTTAATTAAACTCAGGGGGTAAGAAGAGCCAAAACAATTAAATACCCTAGCTATTTAATTCTACAGTATTTTAGAAATTAACAAGGTCTAATTGTAAGGGGGAGAATACACATTTAAACTAATAGGGTAAATTCTCACTTACCCACTCCCATAACTCTCTTAATAGATTCAACCTGATTTTTCTCATATTTAATGCACTCAAAAATTCTTGAAAACATTCCCATTAGATAGAAATTTCCTCACCTTTCCAGTGATATAAATAAGTCCTCCTAACTCCTCATATTTTCCAAGATATGAGCAGGCGGGCTTTGGGATGAAAATTTTCCCCAAGAGTGGGCCTGCGGGCCTGGGGTGGAAAATTTCCCCAACTTGGGCCTATGGGCTTCGGAGAGAAATTTTACTTGGAGAAGAAATGTGGAGAAGCGGAGTGGGGAAGAAAATTTTTCCCATACTTGGGCCGGTGGCGTGGGGAGGAACTTAGCACTTTTGATTTTTTGTGATAAATTCACAAACTACCTCCGCATGCCCGCGAGCCCTTAAGGGGACACGTGTCCAAATTTTAACTGGCGTAGGAAGGTGGGTCACTGTACACCGAGAGAAATGTTTGAATTTTATCTTAACAGGGAAATAAGGATCAAGTTTACCCACTTCTCTGCTGACGCTAAGAGACACTACGTGTCGGCCAACCATTAGCTGCGGTGTGGTAGGGAAACAGAAAACTTATTAAAATTTGAATTTTAGAATAGGAAAAATTTAAGCGTTAAAAGCACTCCAATCTACCTCCGATGCCTAAGGAAGCCATGTGGTAGTCCCCTATTAGCTGCAGGGTGGTGGGCTGGCGAGGAGAATTAGAAAAAGTTGCCAAATTTCAAAACAAGGTTAAGTTTGTTAGCGTGAGTCTGCGCGCCCGCAAAATAGCTTTTCCAAATGATGGGCGTGGGTGTAGCACTATGGAGAAAGATAAGAATTTTTTCCAAAATTATAAAAAGGTTAAGTTAGTTGTTGCAGGCCTGCACGCCCTTGGAAATGCTTCCAAACGTGAAGGGTGGGACGATTGGGCCACGGGGGAAAATTTTCCAAATTTTCCTTTTGCGAGCTTAGATTTTTTTTTGACAAAAAATATGGTTTTCAGGTTGGAGGAGCGACTGGCAACGTAATGCCTTTAGCACTTTTGGGAAAAAAGTGCAAAAAGGAAATATTTTTCTTACGATTTTTCCCAAGAATAATTTAACAATTAAATTTGATAGTTATAATATTTTTGAAGCCAAATGAAGAGAAAACTTCATAAGGCCAGAAATTTTGATTGGGAACTCAGTTTTTAAAAAATGATGACTTTCTTGAAAGCTCTCAATTTCCTCTTTGCACAAAAACCTTTAGAATTTAATGTTGATAAATATTAAAGGGTAAATTTTAAGAAAACATTTTTTTGTTACTTAAAATGTGAACTGGTCATTTTAACTTATAAATATTGTTCAAATTTTTCATTCTTTCTCCTTCCACATGTCAAACAAACATGGAGGTTTGAATTTTGAATAATGTGGGGCAGAGAACAAAATTTGATTTTTTCGATTGATTTGCATTTCAAAAATTTCCAATGTTTACATAGCAGAATACATGCAATTTCACCTTTACTCGATTTGAAATGTTCTCTAAAAATTTCTTCAGTGTTTTAGTTTACTTTGGGCATAATTTTGATCTCATAAAGTCCAATTGAATATTTCATTTGTCTCTTATAGATTTTCATGGTTGTTTTGTACATTTTATAAAAAGGGATTTGCAAAGTATACAACGAAGTAGAAGCAAAGTTTGTAAATTCTAAGAACATAGATTAAACTATCTCTTTTTCCATGCAATAAAAATATTAAATTTATTCCATGTAAGTTTTAAATATTTTTCTTTCCTTGAATCAAGTGATAGAGACAAGAATGCAACTTCATGTTTTTTAAAAATTAAACATTTCAAATGAGATAGAGTCATGCAATATTTCTTCATATGTGATTCCTTTTCAATTTAACAACAAAGATTTCCTATTGTATATTAAACATAAATTTCCAATGGAAATAATATCATATGAACAAGGAAAAACACTTCTGTTAATTCAAGGGAATCTCTTACAACTTCTTTCCCATCTATTTTTGAAGTACAACATACCAAGTGCATATCTTTCTTTTCTGTTCACAGAACTGAATACAAGATATATTCTTCCATAATCAATTACAACTTTCATAGCTAAAAAAGAGTAGTCTTTCCAGCACAATAATATACAAGATCATCCACTTCAAGGTGGTAAAGGTTACAAAAGAAGTTTCACAAAGGACTATCAGAACTCAATGAACAGAAGACATCCAATGACAAGGAAGAAGCCATCCTTCATCATTTTCACCCGAGCCCTAACCATAATGCAATAAGAAAGGTTTTCCAACACATGGCAACAACAGGCTTCCACATTACACCAACAAATTTCACATTTAAAATAAATTCCAAAGCACAACTGTAGTTTACAACCACAAAATAAATACAACAAACAACACTCAGGCTTCATCAAGCAAGCCAAAGGAGCAAGAAACTATGGTGGATGTTGCTTATGCCTCCCAAAGGGGAATTGAGTATCACCACCTAAGAAAAAACCGCTAAAATATATATCATTTCAAATCCCTGACATGCCCTTATGCCTCCCCTAAATACCCCTTATTCCACTCATTTCCTTATGCCTCCCCAACCTCTTATGGCACCCCATAATGAGTAAATAAGTGAAAGCTATTTATTTTTACATGGTGGAACACAATTTCTAATTCTCTACACACTTATACCTCCCTAAAAATATTATACCTTCCCACTAGAATACCCCATAGTCTTCTTCTACACCATTCCTAGGCCATCTACCCAACCAGCCAACAAATAAATCATCACATTCAAACATTCAACCATTCACATATGCATAAAAAAGAAAGGAGAGGATTTCCAAGAGCTAAGATCTTACCTCTCAATGATGGAGATTGTTCCAAGGTTCAAACAAAACAACCTTTCAAATCAAAACATTCCAAGATCAACAATATACAAGCATGCGACAATCTCCAAATTTCTCCCACTTTGAAAGAGCTCCAAAAACCAAAAGCAAGTCTCCAAAAAAGAAGTGATAAAAGTGATGATAAACCCCCAAAAACAAGCCAAGGAATTTGAATATATAGAAGAGGGAAGAGAAGAGGATGAGGTGGATCCATGTAGGATGCCACTTCACACATTCTCAACTCCAACACCCAAGGTCAACTTCATTCTCCAATGCATAATAAATAGGTGGGTAAATAAATTACATTTTTAACTACACACTATAATCAAGCCCACACCCCATAAGGACTGAAATTGAAAGCATGTAAGAAAGTGCAATTACAACTTACAACTTGACTACCAAAAATGCATCATGAAGGCTAGATTTATACTACCCAATGATATGTAATTTTGGAATAAAAATCTAAGAGGTATGGGACAAGTTTAACTTGTCCCACAAGCCTCCAAAATCAGCCTCCAAGGAAAAATTTGAATTTCAAATGAAGGTAGAATGTTTCATGCTCCAAAATTTACTTACATATCTCTTACACATCACTTACACATTACTTACACTTATCTCAATAAATATAATACAAGAGCAAACAACTCCTATAATTACTTTCCTATGTCCAAATTTGATTAATTAACTGTTAACAATATGATTACTCAAATTAATTTACCACAACTAATAAATAATGAAAAGGGAAAGCACTTCACTTATAAAACACATACATACTAAATAAAGGAACTAAACAAATAAATACACATAACCCTTGGTCACGTTTAAAGGTGATCCCCCCATGGGAATCCCTAACAACAAACAAACAAACACACACACAAACACACACACACACACACACACACACACACACACACACACACACACACACACACACACACACACACACACACACACAATACAAGTTTCCATGGTGACCTTATTGAATTCATCTAGAATTCCAATGTGGTTGGTCTCCAATCCCCCGATGTTTGTTGTGATATTTTAACCTCCAAAACAAATACCTCCTTCTGGCCTTGTGGCCATATCAGAACATCCATATGAAAACAAATATAATTTCAAAATCATCAATATATATATGAATCACAACAACATCTAGACAATTAACAATATCACTTATGATTTCAACAACAACTATATCATCGTCAATTTCAATTCAATTTTCTAGGTCTTCTCAATATATCCAAATATCACATGTCCTAACAACATCCATAAATATATATAACCATGTCCAAAAAGTATGTCAACATCTATATAAAATTGTCTCTAACAATCATCATGCATCATATGTGAATCAAAGTCAATAATAATCCATGATCTAACATCTAACACCATAGTAAATCAAAACTATAATCAATGTCCATAATATAGTTAGCAGTATCATGATGAATATCAAAAGTGTCAAAGGGAAGTGGGAAATACAATGGCATTTCAAAAACCTTTGGCCTAAGATTTCTAAATTATCTATTTGGATCAAATAAAAATGGGGGCCTATTATCAAGGTTATGTTTGAGCTTTATCCTTGTTCAAAAGCTTATTTTATTGATATTTTCTATTCCAGTAAAGAGCGAGATGTTGTTCATAAATGCTTTTTGTTTTTGGATGATCATCGTATCATGAAATAACTATGGTACCCATATTTGGACCCTTTAACCGATTCCTTTGATACGATGCTAATCTGGGTTAGATTACCATGTCTACATTTACAACTCTGGTTTGACTCTTGCTTTAAAGCTATTAAAGACACATTGGGGGAATTTTTGAAAGTAGATGCTTCCACTAAAATTTCTATGGACACCTCTTATGCTCAGATTTTGGTGGACTTGGATGTATCTCAAGATCTTCCAGTGAATCTTAACTTGTAGATTGGTGATGGGTTTTGGAAGCAAAAACTAGACTATGAAAAACTTGATTTTCAATGCCATAAGTGTTATGAAACACGTCATTTGATAAAAAATTTCCAGTGCTCCAAGATTAGAAGTGGCACTAAGACATGATGGTGGAATGGTTCTCTTCATATACACTACACAATAAAAGCCACTGTTGGTTTAGTTCCTATTGGTTCTCTAGAAAGAAGCCACACAAGGGTCGAATCTACCCCTGTTAGGAATGAGAATCCTCTCTAGGTTCCTCATTCTGAAAATATGAGCCAACCCTCTACAATCCCTCCTAGGATGGATGAGGGAAAATCTCTCATTTTTTATTCTTTCTTTAGGCATATCTCCTCTATTGATGTTATTATTCCATGTAGGCTAGATTTTGATAATGATCTCAATAAGGAAGAATTGACGATAGTCCAAAATTAGAAAATGATATCCTCTAAACAAAATTTAGAACCAACGCACATGAAGCTTAGATCACATTCTTTGGACTGAGATTTTTTCCTCTCTTCATTGTTGGGTGTCTGAATCAAGTTTCTTTATCTCTTGTGAGCTTATTTGTTATATCTTACTTGTAATGTTCCTTGGTGCCTTTTCAATCATTATCAATAAAAAACAAAGTCTACAAGAGGAATCAAAATATACTATGAAATTATAACAAAAGGATGACAAGTACTCCATGGATGGACAGATTAAATAATTAATGATGCTCTAAAGGAAACAAACACAATTTATTATACAAGGTTGCTTGTAATTCCCGATTTCTAATGTCAAGTTGGTGATGGATCTCAAACATGAATGTAGCACCTTTTTTAGAAACAAATAAAAATGCTTATCTAACTTCGATGGTTTTGTGAAGAGTGGTATTTGGACCAAGCCTATCAATTAATCCAAAGAAATAATAGATATTTCCCTCAAAAATTATGAATATATAATTAAATACTTATTTCCTTCAATTATACTCACATGTACTAGCTACATAAGTGACATCATAAGAAATACACGAACATTTTCCTACAAGAAATTACACACCTTACTAACCTAGACATACCTTTCAAAATAGGTAACAATATGAACAATATCATATGAGCTCATAAATATCATTTTTTTTTTTACTTGGAAAATAATTATAATATCTTGTTATGTGTATGCATAAAAATTATATTACTATACAAACATATTTGATTAATGGACCTAACTAATATTGAATCTTCTGGTAAATAATTTTACTACTAAATTCTACAAATAGCCAAAAGAATGAAAATATTTGAAAATAGGCACCCTCTCAATGTTGGAAAACAAGGAAATTACCATGATTTCCTATGGCTTAATCCTACATTTCTTGTAAATATAAAATAAACCTTAAACATAGAAGATGGTATGGAGTTAAAATAGTCATAAATTGGTATAAACTATATATTCAATTTCTATCACAAAAATAATTATTGTTCAGGTCATATATATATGTTATAGTCAGTAAATAAAGGTGTTTACAAATGGTCAGTAGGCACTAATATTAATCAAAATAAAAGTTGTGAAATGTTATTTTTCAAAAGTCCTGAAATGTTTATTAATAGTTATTTGGCATTTTCTAGTATTTTGGAATTTTTGGGGTCTTTCGACATCTTATGGGATTCAAAATATATGACAATACATATATTTTTTTCATAAAAGTTCTTATTTTGGTTTCTTGAGTCATATTTTCAAAAGAAATTACATTTATAAAACCATGCTAATGGGATAATAGATATAACCCCAAAAAATATCACTAAAAATGTAGCAATAATATTATAGATTTCATTATTTTTTTCTTTTTTTCTTTTCAAAATATTCCCTTAGATGAATAGGAATGGTCTCTAGGTAGGATAACATTTTGGCTCCCACACAGAAACTTCATATTATATTTTTAATACTTTATCAAATTTTACACTATATAACTATAAAGTAGAGATTAATTTTTAATACATAGATATATCTTGCAGCATACATCTATCTTATGTATTTTTTCGGTCTGTCTAATACATTTCAAATTGCACTACATTTTCATTGTTTTTATCGATATATCGTACATTAAGAACCATCTCTAGTTTGATGTATACTAGCGGTATGAATTTTTTTTTTCTATCTTGTATGTAAAAACACATGAGGTCGAAACAACACAAACATGGTTTTAGGATTTATGATCCTTCATATTAGTTTCCTTTTTTTTCATATAACCTAAAGGAATGTGAGATGAAATAGGAAAAATATTTTAGAATTACATGTTGAAGCCCTTGAGGTAAAGCGAAGGGATATGTGTGAAAATTGTTGCCTGCTCAGCACCGACGTTTCTTTTATATGTGACACCTACCGTCCATGCAGTCTCATAATAATTAAACTATTTACCTACCAATATAATGGCTAAATATTTCATTGGGAATTGAGAGCATTTGCAGAGTGTTACAACAAAATTTTAAATATTTTTCTAATTTGAAGCTAAATTCCCCATTATGCTACATGAATCTCACCTAAATCCAATTGGTCACATTTAATATTTTTTTGTCAATAATCACCAAGGTAATTTAAAAAATAAATTTTAAGACTTGTTTTGAAAGACATCTATATATTGTTAAGTCCTATATGTGATCATAATCCCTACAATGTAATGATGGAATGCACCATATAATGGACAACTAGTTTATGAATGGTCTAGCTAAAGATGGGATAATGATTTCATCTGATAGAAAATGTTTGCACCATGATTATTATATGTTGTTAGTTGATAGTACAAGACCAGTTGTCCAAAATAGTGTATCCCAAGCTTTCATAATTTTCTTGATTATATTATCAAAAGTTTCTAATGAATTCTCGACAAGCTGTTTGAATTGCAAAATATGGTGCACACCAAAACCGTACTAAAAGTGTTTTGTTAAAAACATGTAGATGTTTGACTATTTGGGTTGTATCGAAAGAGATGTCGGGTTTTTGTAATTTGATTAATTTTATCTCGCTATTGTTATAGTTAAAGTCTTCAAGAATGGAGAAAATTCAATGCAATCACAAATATCCTTTACGTAAGAAGAAATGGAGATTATGACACTAAAAAAATGATACTCCACCAACAAATACATTATGCTATCGGCTGGTAGAATTGTTTGAATGCTACTGACAAATTAGTAGTTTTTCATTGCTACCGAATAGAGAATTGATTTGAGAACCGAAAAAGAGTAGGTTACCATCATTTGACAGCGATCTTGTTGCTCGTGAGATACAAATTTGAACTATGGTAACATGACTTGAGGATAGTGTAAATGTATGATTATCGATTCAATAACAAATTGTAGTGCTGCATACATAAAGAATAAATTCTAGTTAGGGATTCAGATCCATATACCATAATTGTGACAACACAATATCATCCCTACAAAAATTGGATGTAAAATGACTATTCACTTGCTAATATTGGTAAATGGTACAAATATTAAATTTATCCAATATAGTGGGAGTCATAAAAACTATATATCTATAGAAATTTTAAAAATGCTAATTGTTGTAAAAAACCACTCACTCATAACCATAATTTTATTTTTTGTTCAATCAAGGAAGAAACATCCATATGAATCAATACTTTCTCCTTCCTTAGTTAATAAAACTATTCATAGATATGATGGTATTTTACAGTTCACTGTAGGATGTTTCTGATGTGCTCATTAGATAGCCATACATATAAGATTTAAATGATTTCTATGATTCTACACCTATGACTTTCACCTTAACACTATATCGTAAGCAATACTACATCATAAATGTGGCCCTTTCTAACTTAGTGGACTTGATCAATGTAAAATATTTCAAAAAAAATATTTCTCATATTAGGAGCTTTTTTGTACACATGATCATGTTTGACAATAAGAAAAATGTTATATTAAAAATATTATATATCCCTCTAAGACAAAATATGTAGTGTAAAAAAATGGATTATGTGATATTTGAATACATATGTGTATTCATACCACTAACACAAATGCCTTTCAATCATCATTTGAAGCATGTCTCAGAGTGGGATACAATCGAGGATTGAGACTTGATACTAGAATGAATAAATAAAGAAAAACTTTTTGTGAAGAAGTGAAATTCAAAAACACTCAAGGAAGAAAAAATCTTCAACAAAAAAGATATTTTTCATAAACTCATTAGATCATTCATTAGCTAAAAGATGCATACGAGGTTAAATTATAAAGTGAGGAATTAGGTCACCCAAATATGCAATCAAATCAAATCATAATTATAAAATGACCTAAAGTACATTTCCCTATTGACCTATGATTACCCTGAGCAAGTTAATTAGATTGTGTAGATAAAACCAAGAGAGGGAACACTTATACACACACACCCCCCTTGAGTAAAAATAGAAAAATAGGGTTGGATTTGAAAGGAATGATATGAATATTGTTCTAAGATATGATCTCAGATGATAATAGCACACCACATTAGATTTGAAAAAAAGAAGAGATAAAATATCTTCTATGGAAATCCAACATAATCCATAATACTCAATACATTACAATACAATGAATTAAATTAATCAATATGAAATATGTACATATAGGAGGAGGGAAGTGAAACTTCTACCTAAATCAGTGGTGAAGAACTCCCACTAACTAATACTGGTAGTTAAGTTAACTCCAGAAGACTAGTAAGCTAACTCAACACACCTAGTACCCTAACTCCACACAACTAGTACACCTAAGTAAACTAACCCAACAAGTGTAGGGCTAAAAAAAGTGTAAGAATTATCCTAATAAATAAATAAAAGGATACATAATAACCTACACTAACATGATTGGGACTTGTTAAGATCAAATACTCAAATAAAAATCCCACATGAAGTTATGAAATCAAAAAATACTTATTGAAATAAATCAATCTTCAATAAACAATAATTTTTTCATAAACTCATTAGCCAAAATAAGCATAGGATGTTACATTGTATAGTGAGGATTTAGGTCACCCAAGAAGGTAAATAACACAACTCACTATTATAGAATTCTTTAAAGGGCATTTCCCCTAATGAGATATGATTACAATAAGAAATATAACTAGACCATGTATTTACAAGATCTCTCCTTTCTCTTGAAACCCTCCACAAACCATTACTCATGTAGAACTAATTTCATGTGTTAATATACAAGTAATAAACCTCTTCATTTATTGGATACACAATCACACTTCATATAGGAAACTTTATAAATGGTTTTTACACAAAATGAAGCCATATTATTAACAAGAGCTGAAAGATACATGCTTCACAATTCTTAAAGGCTCAGATTAGGGATTCCAATCTCCATCAACCTCACTATCTCCCTCCTAATTTAATTTTCCACATTTTCTTATCAAGTAAGAGGTAGTTAACAACTAATCAAAAATAGTTTTAAAGTTACTAGGGTCAAGAAACCTAAGACAAAGGTTCATAAAAAAAATTATACAATCACTTTATGTCATAAATTACCTTTTATAACAAAACATGATCACAATTTTCTCATGACACTCCTTTAGAATAAGCTTCATATTTTTAAATCTTTAAATTCTTGCCTTTGGAGGGAAATATCTTAATTTGAATTCACATTGCAAATAGAGGTCCTCATGGACTTAAGAAACAATAAGAATCCTAAATGACTCTCTAGTGCCTATACAAAAAAAAAAAAATCCTTGTTTTATTAAACTATGGAATTGATGCTCCTACATCAGGAAGACTAGTGAGAAATTTTTTGTTCAACTCTGTCGACCACATATTGTCATATAGTGAGGGAATCACTATCAAAGGAAAAATAATGCCCAAAAATTTGAATTTCTCTCTGCGTCCTATCCACTTCTAGTATTAAGATTTCAACCTATTTGGCATCGACCATATTTTTTCCAATAACACTATGTCTTAGGCATCTAAATTGTAGATACTGAAGTAAGACACAAAAAATCAAGACAATAAAAAACAATAACCACAAGTCTCTTAGATTAAACAAAGGTTAGAAATGAGTCCTCGAAAAAATGACCATTAATGTGTTTCATCGCATGATCAGGTCAAAAAAATCCCAGAGTACGCCCTTGATTAGGACGAACAATAATTAAATAGTATAAAACATCGACATCAAAGATAAACAAGGATACCATAAGAGGGCATCCTTGTTTGATAGAGAAGAAGAGGCCAATTGAGGAAGACCTTTTACCATTAATGGTAAGCCAAGCATACACATTGGAGAATAATGTCGAGACTGCTGAGGTGAAAAAATTAACTAATCCAAAGTCTTTGATCATAGCCAAAATAAATGGCCATTCGATACGATCATATGAATTTTCAAAACTAATTTTGAGAAACAACAATTGTTTCACAGACAACCGAGCCCATTTCATTCCTTCCCAGAATGCTATAATATTATCGATAATGTAACGGCCTTTGACAAATCTCATTTTCTCAAAGAGAACAATCTTCAGAAGAAGATCACCAATGTGAATCACCAAGGCCTTAGCAAGAATTGTGTATGAAATGTTCAACAAGGTGATAGACCTCTAACTATTCATCTACTCTAGATCACCATCCGAAGGAATGAATTTGATGTTACCTTGATTGATGAAACTGAAAAGAGAATTACATTGGTGAGCTTCATTATAGACTCGATGCATGTGGGGAGAAATAAACACCCATGTCACTTTATATAATTCACAAGGAAATCCATCCAATATCATAGATTTATCATCGACTAGGCATAACAAAGAAACATAAAGCTCATCCAAAGAAAGAGGATAATTACATTGGGCATGAATTTTATGAGAAAGCTTGACCGAAACCACCTTGATACATTTTTGTAAAGTAGTATCTCGTGCATTCGTAGCCCTTTGCGCTTGCAAAACCAACCTATAATTCTCAAAAAATATGTTTGAGATATAAGGAAAATCCATAAGTCACTGATTCCATGAGCTCTCATGACTGGATCCATGCACCACGCGCCAAGTGATATTCCATGAGCTTTATATTGTGTAGATTTTCATAAGCTTATAATAGAAGAGGTATATCCAAAGCATTGGCCTCACGAAGAACATAAATCCTTATGAATTATTTGTGTATAAATTGGTCCACTTATTTACGCACTCAAGAAACCTTCTTACTTAATGAGTTGAGAAAAAAGGTGGTGTACTAGATTACCACTTCCTACCATTTTTTCCAGCTAGCAATAAAACACAGACATGGCTCCATGTTCCAAAATTTAAAAATAAGTGGGATCATAGCTGGGTGACTTAGAAAAGATACATTAATAACGAATTGATTAGATGGGAATTTTACTGGGCCCCCATGCCAAATGATATTAAAATAAATTAGATGGTAAACTAACCAAATCACATTTGACCACACCATGACAGGGGAAAATCCTTACATTTCAAAACAAAAGATAGGTTTCTCAACAGGGGCATGTCTTACCCTAGGAAACCTAGGCAGTTGCCTAGGGTGCACAAAAGAAAGGGCTTCGTATTCTTAAAAAAAATCAGGTCGGATGTGCCTTGTTAAATTTTTGTTGTGTTAGGTTTCAATGGTGGTATAAATGAAGATATATTTTTGAACCAAATACATTAATTTCCACTTATACTACACTCCTCCTGCACACTACTATATTTTCACACTAGTGACACTACAGTCTACAGTCTCTATCTATATAACTTACAAGTTGAAAGCCTGAAGAAAGCAAAAAAAATCTAGGGGAACTTACAGCTACAAGCTGCGGCAATAAGATCTTCTCTTGAGGCAGCAAGGTTGTAACAGTGTATCACTGTAACCATGTTCTTGAAATGATATTCACTTTTGCACTTAACATTGTTACATTATCAATTTATCCACGGACGACAAATTACAATCTGTAATTCTTCTTGTGACTTGTTTGCAGGTTCCGATTCCTGCTTGGCTGTATGGGAGAAGGCTCTGAAGATTGAATCAGAAGGTGACATCAATGGTATTGGTCATTATCTCATTTCTCAACCTGCTAGGAATTCATTCCGCTATTTCCACATTTCAATTTTCCATTAATAATTATCTCAAAGTTAATTTGATATGATTCAATATCATTGTAATTTATAAGCTATTAGCTAATGTTTATAGTTTAGCCTTAGGCTTATGCTTTAGCTAATCCTACAATTTGCAAATTTGCAATTATATAGTAATTTTGCAATTTCAAATTTGACTATTTGTGCTATAGTTTTGTTTTTGTTAATCAAATCTATTTTTTTGATTTTTTCTTATTAACTTTTCATATTATGTACTATATTTAATAGATGAGATTGATAGACATTAGTCAATTTATTAATATTTAATAGCTTTAATAAAATGTTTTGATATTTATACTATAATGGTTTTAAAAACATGCACATACATGTGGGTCGTTGGTCCCAGGTGGGAGGGGGGGCATACGCTCCGAGTACTACCTAGGGCACTTTGAAACCTTAATTCAGCCCTGTTTCTCAAAGATAAGTACATGATAAATTCTTGTAAATAACCGATAACATCCTTCTCAAAGACTTATCCAATTATACCAAGATGTAACCTTAAATTATTGTAGTAAACTGAGTAAAAGGATCAGAATGTGCCTAATAACTTTTAAAGAAATAACAAGTTGCACAATCATCAACATACTAGGGAATAGGTAGGGCACTGACTTTATCATCCAGATTTTCTCTCATATTAAAGTCACCACACACAAGCCAATAATCTAAGTGTAATTTGTAACTTACCCATTTCCATAATCTCGTTCTTTCAGATCCCTCATTAGGATCGTAAATATTAAGAATACCAAAATAAATATCATTCATGGTCATTATCACCCACATGACCCGATTAAAAGGATCTTGTCCTGAGGAGGTGATTAATGCAAAAAATTTGGGGCTTATAAAAATAATAACATGTATTTTACTATGAATGTAATGAGTATAAAAATTTGAAAAATTTGGACGATACAAGTTCATGTATTCTGAAGAAAAAAACAAGAAACTTTAATTTCCTATAAAAAATAACATCAAGGTAACTTAAACACTAGCAAGGTAAATGAAAAAAATATTTGCGAGAAGGATTTGTAAGGCGTCTAATATTCTTTTAGAAAAAATTCATTTAAAATAAAAAATATGAAACTTCGCTTCCCATATAGAATTCCATCATCTGAGCCAAGAATGGAAAAAATATTAGCAAGCAGGATCTAGTTTGAATTAGAAAGCTAAACATGAATGAAGTGATTCCTTCCACCATTATATCCACACCTTCCATGGGACAATTGTTTGGGTGGACTACGAGAGTGTCGTAGAGGTAGAGTAGTTGAAGAGATATTCCAAGTATTCTATGATTGTGAAGGAAGAACCTAACTCTGCGATGGTTAGGAAGGAATGGAAACTTATGAGTGGAGTGGGTCCGATTCCAACTCAACCTTTAATGGAGGGGGGAAAGATAGGGGGTAGGAATCACCATAAGGGTGATTTTTACACCATATCCCTCTTTATTCCCAATCGTAGTCCACCTATAAGTCACCATGACAATTTTGGGCTTGGAATGAGCCAGTAGAGGAAAATTGCAAATGTGGTGGTCCAGGGCTTAACAAAAAATTCATTTGATGAGGAAGCTGAAATAAACAACCTTTTGAGAGATATTTAGGGACCCAACTTGAATATCCAAGTGGTCCTATAGGTCTTTTGCCAGGTAAACTTCGACACACATTGGTTTGTTGGAACGACCTTAAAAATATATATCTTTTTTATCGAATATCAATGAGCCAGTGGATTTCACTATCTATGCAAGGGAACAATATAAATGAATATTAAAATAAGGGAGTTTAATCTAAACTGGGATTTTCAACGAAATCTAGCTGGTGGGGATTAAACTAAGAGTTCACTAAGAAAACACTAAAAGTTTATTCCCTAAATACTAACAAGTTTCCTTAAGGATGGAAACTTGAAGATTAGAAGGCTCGTGAAAGGAAAAAAGATAAAATCCTTCGATGATGTTACAGATTCCTCATATTGGGATACTATTAGACTCATATTATTTCTTTATCCAGTTATAAAATGAGCCAATTGTTACTATAGTAGTTGATCAAAGGATCTAAACATCATCAGAAATAACAAAACCTTTGGATGAATCAGAATTCATAGCTTTTCATAGACTTTTGGCACAAATGTTCATGTGCACTTGTTAGCCATTTTAACCACTTGTTACAACAATCATTGTAATTGAAGCAGGGTTGGGCATTTATAGGTAACTCACCACCTTACCAACGGGAAAATATCTGGTTTACACTATCACAGGACAAAAGGAAAAACCCTAGAAATGATAAAGGGGCACATCTCAAGCACAGGGGTATCACAAGTGATTACATAAAAAATATCTAGTAGAGCCGAAGTCTTCCATCTTCCTCTTATATCGATTTTCTAAATAACCAATTTCATGTAATTTTCATATATCATTTTATGAAAATGTGTATGTGCTTGTCTAATGTATCTTTTCAGGAGCCTTAACATATGTGATTAACTAATATGTGGAAGTTATTAAGTTAATATAACTAGGAATACCAATAAATAATAGTAAATAAAAGTTGTAACTGAATATAGAAAGTGACATAACAAACTAGGTGTTGGTGTAGGTGGTATTTTTCTTCACTTATTTAGTGTTATTCCACCTCACCGGGTGAGTCATCTCACTTGGGTGGACATGGATCTAGGTGTCATCTTAGTTATGACAGATTCTCTTACAAAATCTATCATATGTGTAAGTGTGTCATAGGAGTTACATTCCCATTTGGGAAAGTAACTCCTCTTCTCCATTATGGAGGAATATTATCTTACATGGGAGTTACACATTCACTCCCCTATTTGTACTCACTTCCTTTGATCTATGACAAGTGTAAGCTAAGCCTAAGTCCAAGCCAAGCAAAGGCTTCCATTCTTCTCCATTTTTGAATCTTGAGCTCTCAAATGCATGCACATTGCTTTACAAAGCTTTCTTTCTTTAATCTCACAAATCCTACACTTTGATGAAGTGTAACTATTCGATGCACGTGAATTCCTTCCAGGTATTCATCCTTCAGTCCTTCATGGTATCAGAGTATGGGGACCAGAATCACGTTGCTCATCATCATTGTTCCATCGTGTAGTTTCTTGTACAATCTCTCTCTTTTGCATGTGCTCTGCTTGCATATTTCTAGATTCTAATGTTTTTTTTGGATTTTTTGCGTACTTCTTGTTAGTTGTTGTTGCATTCAAGTTAAAAAAATTGAAGGTTTAAGGTGCTAGTTTTGAGTTTTTTTATAGGCTCGGAGCCTCTCATGGACCATTTTGGTCCTAGCTCACTTGGGTCCATTGTTTTTTAACTCACTGCCTTATTAATCAACTCAGCCTTGCATCGAATTCTACACTTTGGACTCGGTTTTTGGCTCAACGACTTGCATTTTTTAGCTTGTTCTAAATGGTTTGGCACTGGTTTTTATGGCTTGCATTAGTTGAGAATGTTTTCCTTACAGTCTGCTTCAACACTGTATCAGCCTTGACTCCATCTTGGGTTTCTTGTGGAAATATATGCTCTGAGCCTGCAACTCATGCTCGTGTTTGCAACCTTCATTATTGGCTCGAGGTTCATTGATGGATCATGGTTAGTTGTTTTAGTGTTACTTGCAATGTTCCATCGACTTGTGCTTAGATGATCTTTACTCCTCTATGTGCTACACTCCAACCAACTCGCCATTGATCGTGATTTTTGAGCTGCCCATTTGTTAGCTCTTCGACGTGCTTTCTTCAACCTGCTTCACTTTGGAACCTGTTTGTCTACTGTCATTGGCAGGATCTCTCTCAACTGTAATCATCATAAAAACTGTTACAAATCACCTACATCTGAGTTTTACTCTATGCACCCCACCTCGCCGTTATCTTGAGCTCTCTTCTGGCACGTGGACTCACTAGTTTTCTTCCCTCCACATCGACCATTTATTTTAGTCTGATTTGCCAAGTTCCTGGTTGGCTCTCTTTACCTAACTCTACCACGTATTTTCACAGATTTAGCTATCATTAATTCCCTTACAAGTATCCTACACATGGCTCACTCTGCCTCTAGGATTTCCACCTGAATCGAGCTCTTTAGGTGCTCGAAATTGTATGTCTTCCTGAGCTTGATGTGGACGACTCAGGCCTATTACCACTTAACTCGATAGGGGGATTATTTATGAATTAGACTATTAAACCAACATGCACTCACATCTCACTGATACGAACCATTCACAATCTCCCCTCCATTGACAAACCAGATTTCTCGAGCTGTTAGCTCCCGGTAATCCACGTGGCTTCTCATCTCAGCAACCCTTCAAACCTCCTCTGTAACACTTAATTAGGTGACTTGGTAGCCATGGCTTATCACTTGGGTCCACTAGTTCCTTCCCTTTTAGACATTGTTTGGTGGCCAAAAAAATCTATTTTTAATTTTTTAAGTTGAAAAACATTTATTTTATGGCATTGCAACAATTTTTGGGCTTCATTTTGCGTGTTAATTATGTCCTTCATTCGTGTGTCGAAGACGGAGGGTGAGGTCTGGGGTTGGTAGGAGGTTAATCCCCCCTTACAAGAAAAAAAAACCCTTCTTAAAATTTGATGCTATTTCGAATGAGTACCAACATGACACCCTTTTCAGGCACTTTTTTAATCAGTTTGCAAAGCTTATTGACATTTTCCATCAGTTGCGGGAATCATTTTCTTGCTATAACTTTTGACTCGTTGCTCGGTTTTGAGCACTTCTTTAGTCAAAGTTGCATGATTTTTCACACATTACATGATGAAATTATTAATTTTGTAAACACACTACTTTATAAAGTGCCACATTCTGGGGGGGGGGGGGTTCACTAGTACTCTTGGGTTTTTACACATAGACGCATTATCGGCCGAGTCTGACGTCTTGCTTTTGTGCACCTTGCACTTTTGATTCCACATCATGGAGGGTGCTCTTTCTAGACTTGAGCATCATAGGATATCTTTATAGCCTCTGCCACTTCTCACCGGGAGAGGGAACTATTCAGCTTGGCATGCTTCCATGGAACGTTACTTCACTCACAAGGGTATCTCACCCTTCTTACTTGAGCCAGTTCCTGCACCCACTGATCATCGTCATCTGGAGGACTTCCTTGACACTTGTACCATGTTTTTTGTCACTTGATGATGCATGTCTCTCGATCTCTCTGGTTTCACGTGGTAGACTCAGATCCACCCCACCGTGTCTAGAGCATTCTTCAGTCCCTCTATGGAGACCCTTCACATACTGCCACCATTGTTGTTGCTTCTGATTTAGTTGTCTCCTCTATTTCTTCATGTGATGAAAGTTCCACTGACACAGACTCACTTGGTTCTACTTCTGATGACGAGGATTGTGCACCCAGTTCTGATGTCGAGAGTACTACAGAGGACTCTTCTCCTCCTTCTCTCACTATTCCAGAGAGTGTTGACACATTCCACATCTCATCAAATATCGAGCAGTCTCCTATTCAGTAATATACATTCATCACACCCACCTCTTTTCCACTTCTAGTGTGCGAGGACCATTCCACTCCTCTACCTTCATTGGATGACTCATACCCATTTGGCATTTCTCTTCTATTTTTTTAACCCACTCATTGGGATGAGTATCTACTAGACATTTTTCATCTTTTCCCAGAGTCCACTTATTGTGCACTACAAGTTCCTCATCCATCTACTGGTATTTAAGAGGAGTTCATCATCTCCATTGTTGGGAGTGCCCCTTCTGGGACTCTTACCACTTCCACTTTTCTGGAGACCTTCATTGATCCACCCTTGCTTGTGGATCCCTTTTCTGTTGTGGGGGTTTTGTTACCTTCACATCACTTGGACATCCTTTCTGCGGGTGTTCACTCTTCACACTCTGACAGTTCTACACTTGTGACATTACCTTTGGTTCCTTTGCACTCACTTGCTAGACCTATGTCACACTTTTGTGGACCAGACTCAGAGTTCTTTGTGTTGCTACCTTTAGTTTCCATTACAGAGTGGGCAGACTTCCAACACGTCATTTCTGTCCTTCCTAAGGGCAGGCACATAGTTCAGTGTGGGTGGCTCTTCTTCAGTCCAGAGGCAGAGGATCTCGTCATCAACATTCTTCTGGGAGACCTCCTAGAGCTGCAGAGTTCAGATCCGTCCATGGCATCTTCTGCATTCCTCTCATCTCCCTCTTCTTCTCTCTTCTTCTTCTTTTTGAGAGATTGCCTCTTTGTACATGGGTACCTTTACAGGCTCGTCTGTGGCTGGGACCCATCTTTGGCATCTTTCTTAGATTAGAGAGTGGACTTGTCTCTCTTTTGGGGGGGAGTTTTTCCCACTGGGTTTTCTCCTTTTACTCCACTTTTTGAGAGTTTCTTGTACGTGGGTACCTCATCAGGCTTTGTGCTAGGACCCATTTCTCATTTCTGACTTGCCACCTCATCCTAAGTTACGATGAAGGGGGTGTTGGTGTAGGTGGTATTTTTCTTCACTTATTTAGTGTTATTCCACCTCACTAGGTGAGTCATCTCACTTAGGTGGACATGGATCTAGGTGTCATCTTAGTTATGATAGATTCTCTTACAGAATCTGTCATATGTGTAAGTGTGTCATAGGAGTTACATTCCCATTTGGGAAAGTAACTCCTCTTCTCCATTATGGAGGAATATTCTCTTACATGGGAGTTACACATTCACTCCCCTATTTTTACTCACCTCCTCTGATCTATGACAAGTCTAAGCTAAGCCTAAGTCCAAGCCAAGCTAAGGCTTCCATTCTACTCCATTTTTGAATCTTGAGATCTCATTTGCATGCACATTACTTTACAAAGCTTGCTTGCTTTAATCTCGTAACTCCTACACTTTGGTGAAGTGAAAATATTTGATGCATGTGAACTCCTTCTAGGTCTTCGTCCTTCACTCCTTTATTAGGCTAATGAAAATATAAACCCTAATATGAAAAGAAGGGTTGGAAAGAGATAAGTTGATTCAGTGAACTTGCTGGATTGTTTCGTAGAGATGAATGGAGAAACAGGATGAGGAAATTAATATGTGATGTTCATAAACTTGTAGATTTGGGTAATTAGAGAGGATGATAAGGGTTCCTGTGAGAGGACCAGGATGCCTGAGGGAACCCTAGTCTATGCTATGGGTGCCCCAGTCTATGTAGAAGGTCCAGAAAAATAAATTGTATGGTTGTTATACGATATGAAGACTTCATTTATTTTCACACTAAATTCACTCTTCTTGGATATATTTTGTGGATGATCAATGATTAAGAGGACCTGTAAAACCCAAGAAAAAGCATAAAACCCCAAAAATGAAAAATGTATATGAAGGGGTCTGACTATCCTGAGTGGACACAATGGTGAACTTCCTAACTAAGGACTGCACTACACCTCAAACCTAATGTTTTTCTATATGAAAGTGTGTGCAATATTTCCCTAGGTGCTCTTGTATTAGTCATACTTTGTAAAAGTAGCGACTAAAAACTATGTCTAGAAAATGTAATAGAATGGAGGACAGACTGAAATATACTTCCCTCCTATGCTTTTATGATGTAGATAAACCAGAATTTTGCCTTTTGATGGATCTAGATGGATGTAAATGAGATCTAGATGCCTTAGATGGATGCAAATCTAGGTGGATTATAGTAGCGACTAGTGCTTGGTCCCTCATTATGGTTTCATAACTTTTTATTTATATGATTCTCTTCTTCTAATTTCATATATAATTAACCCTGAAAAAGGACGACCATAAGAAATATAAAATGTTAAATTAGATAGAAAGTTCCCAAAAGTGGTAGGAAAGATGGCAAAGGACTAGGGAACCCTGACTGGCACTATGACACCCATTGAAATCCTAGTACTAGCCTAGGTGACATAGTCAAGGATAAAATGACAGAAAATGACAAACACAAATTGGGCATATATGTGTGGGAGGTTGGAAGTGACGATAGAATGAAAAGTAAAATGGCCAAAAGATGGAGGTTAATTAGTACTTTCTTTAATCAAAAACCATATGAATAGTAGCATGAGACTGGGACTACATAGTGTCTAAAGTGCATGATTTTGTGTCTATATTTCACCCGCATTATGTTGGTGAAAGGAATTCACAATAACATAAATTAGATAGAGATACATACCTGATGTCCATGAGGATTTTGGTAGAAAACATGCTTAAGGACTAGAGAAAGGGTGGAATGAAATGATGAAGCATAGAAACTAAGCATAAAAATGTGATGAGAGTGAACTTAGGGTGGAAACCTATGTGTAGTTTCTGATGTATGTAATGTACATGCATTGTTAGTATGGTGTGTGATACCGCAAAATGTTATTTTTTTCTCCCCCATTGTTGTAGTTAATGTTGACTACTTGCTTCTTATACGGTCCGATTGTTGAGTTGTGGAGCTTAATTACTTCACTAAATGCTTTTACAGACCTACTAGAATACACAGTAACTGACATCAGTTGATGAACTGGCATTGGTAGCCCATGGACTGGTTTGGTAAGGAATGCAGGACCGACATCGGTTAAGGTTAACTAGAGTCAATTTCCTATGCATGACTACTAAAACTTAGTTACTTGAAGTAGATCTATCTTTAGTTGTAAAGTGAAGCTAATGGTTGTAATTGCATAGCTAAAGTGCCCTAAGTTTGTAGATATTTATTAATCATAAATCTAGGGTTATAAGTGATGTTAGACAAGAATTGTAAAGAAGTTTTCTTTTGTAGAGAAAAGAGAAAATTGTAGAGAGAAGACAGTAAATGACATCTAAGAAGGTGTGGAAGATTTCAAATCTTCATTGTATTTCATTTTTGATAATATATTGTCTCTTTCTTGGTGGACGTAATCCAAACTGAGTGAACCACATTAAATCTTGTGCATTGTATCCTCTGGTTACTTTCATATTCATTGTTTGTATACTTGATTCTTATTTATATATCTTTACAACCGGTGTGCTAACCCCAAAAACTAGTATCAAAGATTTTTTGTTTGAGGGTTTTGTGTGGGTTAATATAATTTACTCATAGAGGGATTTTTGATAGAGTGGGAGAAAATAAATCAGAGAAGAAAGAAAAGTCAAAGTAGATAAATTTGACAACCATGCTTATCTATTATGGAAGATCCACTTGGATGATTATCTGTATCAGAAAGATATATACTTACCGTTGGATGAGAGGGAAAGACCTGTAAGATGACTGATGAAGAATGGAACATTATTGAAAGAAAAGCTCTAGGATCTATAAGATTGAGCCTAGCTGCATCTGTGGCTTTGAATATTACCGAAGTAGGATCTATGGTAGAGTTGATGAAATATTTATCAAATTTATATGAAAAACTTAATGCTTCAACTAATGTTTATTTGATGATATAAATTGTTTAATTCTAAAAGAGGTAAGAAGGTGCATCTACATCTAGTCATTTGAATGATTTCCGTCTATAGTAAATCAATTAAAATTGGTTAATATCCCTTTTGAGGATGAAGTGAAAGCATTTTTATTCTTGTGTATCCTTTTCCAGATAGTTGGGATAACTTTGGTAATTGTTGTTAGTAATACATCGTCTGCTACAAATATTTTAAATTTTGATGATGTGATTGGTATAATCCTGAATGAAGAAATGCGCAAGAAAAGTAGAGGAAGAATTCATCATCTGGTAATGCTTTGAATGTTGAAAGAAGGTGGATGGATAAAAGGAGAGATATCCAAGAGCAAGAATAATGGGAAATCAAAGTCTAAGAATGGAAGATCTAAATCTAAAGGTAGAGAGAATAACCTGCTGGAATTGTGGAAAGAAAGGACATACAAAGAAGGATTGTTGGTTTAAGGAAAATGAAGAGAATGTAAAGAGGAAAATGTTACATCTTATGAGGTAATGCAAGATGCCCTTATTCTCTCCTTAGATAATAAAATTGAATCATGGGTTTTAGATTCAGGAGCTTATTTCCATGTAACCCCTAATAAGGGTTATATCAAGAAATTATGTCTAGGTAATTTTGGGCATGTTATTTAGGAGATGATGAACCATGCAATATTACTGGTAAAGGTGAAGTTCATATTAAATTTGCAGAATGGAAATACATGGATATTGAAAGATGTGAGGCATGTGTAAAGCCTTAGAAGAAATATTGATTTCTATAGGATAACTAGGTGAAGACTGGTTGCGATGGTTACATTCACAGCCGATTCTTGGAAAGTTCACCAAGGGATATCTTGTTGTAGAAAGAGGCAAGAAGGTAGGAACATTGTATTTGTCTACTTGTATTACTGATTCTTTTTCTGCTTCTATCTACTTCAGATTCAGATGCAAACATGTGCGCATAATTGGCTAGGCCATATGATTCAAAAAGGAATGTACAAATATTAAAGGATAAGGGTAAGTTATAATATTTTAAATATGTAGATATTGATTTCTTTGAGAATTGTATCTTTGGAAAGAAAAAGAGAGTGATATTTCTCAAAGTTGGGGAAATAAAGAAGGAACATAAATTTGATCTTGTGCACTCTAGATGTGTGGGGGACTAGCCCACGTAGCTTCTCATGGAGGATCCCAATATTATGTAAATTTCATTGATGATGCCACAAGAAAAGTATGGGTTTATTATATTGAACATGTAAATATGATGTTTTTAAGACTTTGAAAAGATGGAAAGCCCTTGTGGAAAATGGATCAAATTCAAAAGTTAAAATACCTTAGATCTAATAATGGTGGTGAATATTGCATAGTAAGGCTTTCAATTATTATTGTTTAGTGAATGTAATACGCACAGAAAGAATAGTTTCTTAAAACACCAAAAGAGAATGGTGTTGTAGAAAGAATGAACATGAAAATCATGGAACGTGCAAGAAGCATGAGAGTACATGGTGGATTACCCTTGCAGTTGTGGGAAGAAGTCAGTAGACATGACAATGGTATATTTAATTAACCATGGGCCTTCAAGTGCACTATGATGGTGGAAATACCAGAAGAAATCTTGGCCTAGGAAATGAGGTAGATATTTATTTTCATAGAGTATTTGGCTTAGAAGCTTTTGTGCATAATGATAAGTAAAATAGAAAGAAATTGGATGTTAAATTGAAAATAAATACCTTCATTGGTTATGGCTTTGGTGATTTCATATTCCATTTTTGGGATTTAGAAGGTTCTAAGATAATTAGGAGTCGTGACATTGATAAGAATGAAAATAAAATGTACACGGATTAAATTTTCCTACCCAAAAGACAACGGGTGGAGAATTTTGTGGATGAAAATGAATTCTTGGATTTAAAATTAACACATATAGGTTTACAAAGTAGCTTGTATCAGTTTACCCCTGATCGGTATCAGTCCGTTGTACTAATGTTGGTTACAGAAAATACAGACCGACGTCGGTAGAAGGTGACTGGCATCAATCTCTATTAGAAGTAGATACAAAACTACAGGATGAGAAGATTCAATGTTTGGCACCTGAAATCTTAGTGAGAAGGTCACAAAGGGTAAGTAGACATCCAGATATATTTTCTTTCGACATTCCCTCTTTAAAAATTGTCTTCCTCCTTGAAGAATTGTGTGTCTCCAAGTTCCGTCGATTGAACATATAATTTGTTTCTTGAGTCATGGTCCTCCTTCCATGCGTAGGACCACCTTAATTAGTTGCTTCAACGACCTCATTCTCCTTGAAATTGTTCCATGATTTCGATTACCTCGATTCAATCATCCAATTCGACTCCTACGTCACAACTTATCGGATGGCTATATGATCCTACTTTCTCTCCCACATTAGGTTGTATTTAAGAAAAATGACCTAGGTCTAAATCAAATTCATCCATTCATGAGATGCCTGCCACCAATCCTACCTCCTCTCTTGAGTCATCTTCTTCTATTAAACCAACTTCAATCCCTCTTCGGCTCATGAGCCCTTTCAAGCATATCTTACCATTTCCTCAACCATATTTTAAATATTAATGTCTACAACTACGTCAAACCATTAGAAAGAATCCATGTGCTAAGATATATTTTCAAAACACTATCAAAACTCTTCATGGGAATGATAAGTTCAAGCCTTCCTCTCATCTACATCATTGAAAATATTCATCTTCTTTTGTCAAATCATATTCCCCTCTTATCGGGCCCATTTCTTCTAGTCAAGCTCCTATGGCCAAAGAACAACAACCTCTACTGATTGATTTGTCTTGGGATGATGGAACAATCAGACTACATGAAGATATCCCTCTAGAGGATTGAAAACAAGGGTTATTTCTTGAACTTGATAAGCTCACGTATTAAAGTGAAGAAATTGATATCTTTTTTATAACATAGAGGAGGATCCTAAAGTCATGGAAATTGATTCTTATTCTGTTAATTCATCTTCACATTCCTCTGAGCATGATGAGATGTTGGGGTCTAGCATTGATCCATGGCCTATCTTCTCATTTCCCAATCATTTGTTATCTACGATCATTCCTCAGTCAAATTCTCACATTGGGTCAACGTTGATTAACCCATCATCTTCTTATATAATGAAGCCACCCCCAGATAGCCCTCCATTTTATACTTGTGGGCCACCTTAGGTTGGCTCATTACGTTGTATTCTTTGGCCACATATTAGTAGCCCTTCATCCTCTTATATTTATGGGACAACTTTGAGTAGTCCCTCTTCATCTGTACTTGGGTCACCCCTAGTATTCCCTCTTTATTTTCTTCCATTCTTAGGTCATGTCCTATTATCCTTTAATTATATTTCATATATGAGTCACCTTGGGGTAACACATTACCTTTAATTATTGGGCCACATCCTATTAGCCCTCCATCCTCTTCCTTATATGGGGAACCATCATCTTATATTCTTGGTCCATGTCCTTGTAGCCCAATTTATTCCATCTTGGGGCCACATCCTAGCAGCCCATTGTTATCTTATATTAGTATCTCACCTTCTAGTAACCCATCCTATTCAATTATTGGACCATATCCTTTTCATGTATCAAGTTATTCTTCTATGAATGACTAGGGCAAGCCCACCACCTATTCTCTCATTCCTATCATCAATCATTAACATTCTCATTATTCTCCCCTTTCTCAAGATCAGAAAAAGTCACACATTATCTTATAATAAACCCAAATAGGTTCTTTATCAAGCTAAAATCAAAACACCGAAGAGCTCCAAAGCTTCCAATAAACAAAAAATTCAAAATCCACCGATATTAAAGAATGCACACCAACGTACCCATCAAGTATGGAAGAAATTGTAGAAACCTATTCATAAGGAAGTTGGGCTCCCACAGACAAAATCCACGTTTAAAGATAAATCCCAGTCATTTGTTGAGTATGAGATCACCATGATCATTAAGATTGGAGATAATATGACTCTTGATAAACAAACATGCTTGATATCCCTTATCAAGGACGTCACAATTTTTGTTGTTAGATCTTATCATGTCGAGTGAATTTGTTAGACCCAACTTTCCATAAACTATCAAAAATCTAAAAATAAAAAATAATTCAAAAATACAAAAAACATGATAATACATTAAAAAATATAAGGTAAAAGGATCAAGCATAACAATTATGTAATACATACATATGGATATTCTTTATTCCCTTACATTCCATTTGTCTGAAATTAATCCACCATTTTCATCCCTTCAATGATATTTTGGCTAGCTCATTCGCACACATTTTACGAAATTTATCTCTATGGTATATTTTTTAGCTTGGTATTTCATCAACTTGGTAAATTAAAGAATGACTAGCCTCTTAGAGATCGTATCACAATAAACATCTACTATACTTTTTGAGAAGAAATTTTGGACATATTTGTTGACACTAGCACATTTCGTCATTGTAATCACTTCCACATCCTTCAATTAAGCCATTTGTGGTTCTTAACCCCTTGTCAAAAACAATCAAGAGAGATGAAATAAATTTTCAAAAAATAAAAGAAAAAAAATCAATCAAAATTCAAAAACTAAATGGTAAAAGAAAAACAAAATTGATAAATTACTCTCTCTTGGGGTATTTCAATAATCTGTATCAGGGCTATGGATGTCTTGCTGGTAGTAGAGTAATGTTGCGATTAGAATAAAATACACCTCCATCAGGGCTATGGATGCCTAGCTAGAAGAAGAGAAATGTAAGGCTATCCTTCTACCCTCCATTCAAAAATCACCTTTCAAAATAAATCTTCCGTACACATTGGCTAGTCTCCTCACTCGATGTCTATCAATTCTTCCCTGCAAAAGTTAATTCATTTCCATATGCACACACTATATCTCTATGAAAAAAATAACATTAGTATATTACGAAGTTTCTATTTTTGGACCTTGTTCAGACTCTTTCTTTAGTCCATATCTCATCTTAGAATTTGTGCCTTTGGCTAATCACTTATTCGTCATAAGGATTCTAAGCTAAATTCATAAAATTTTGTTTTCTTCTACTTCGTTCAGAACATCCATGTGTATGGTATTGATTTTTTTTGCCATATTTACAAAAACCTTTGTCCCCTTTCATAAAAAAAATCTTCCACTTCCTTTCTATCATATGCTTCTTGGCCAACTTATGCTAGGGGTATCCTTTCTCCTTCCTAACATGTCATTGGTTTACACTCATCATAATGATTAAACCTACCCATATTGGCTTTGATCCCCCACTCATCATCAACGTGTGAAGATTTTTCCTCTGTATACTCCCATATAATGTTGGGGAATTTTTGCATATTCACTTTCTTGCATATGCACGTGGCATTCGTCCCTTGTACATCCCATCTATCACTCGGGAATCCAAATTTATTTTTATTCCCATACATTTCATAAAAATTTCAAACTTAAAAAACATTCAAATATGTTAGAAAAATTAAAACATTGAAATTTGTTTAAGAAAACTTCTAAAAATTCAAAATCGTCCTACAAAAAAAATTCTTTGGTTCTCACTTGGTCTCGTCATCAATGACCTATGGATCATCTAGCTCTACCCTCATTAACAAAGATAGTTTTCTTGTTTTTTCTATACTCTGGGGCATAACGAGTTGCTTGATATTATTTCATAGTGCACATTCATTTTTCATCAGACCCAAGTGTCCTCTATTATTCCCCTTGCATGTTTTCTTGCTTGGGGCACCATCATCAACCGTTGTCATTAATTCACACATGTCGAAGCTAAAGCTTGATAGCAAAAAAATTACATTATATTTTTGTGTTAGGTAAGCTTGTTTAATTTCTTATAATGCATTTTATTATTTATTTTGCATGGAGTTAGGCATATTTTACTTTCTCGTATTGCACTGCATTTTGTATATTGCATGGAATTAGTGTTTTTAGCAATGGAAATTTGTTCAGATATAGATTTTCATGTCATGCTACAATTTTGTTCTTTATTTTTTAATAAGGACCCATGATAAAGATCACTAACAATATGATGATAAAAACGTTGATTAAAAGGAACTGGACGGATGTTAGGTCATTCCCCATTCCTCGTACTCCTTTTCATCTATATCCCCTTAATTTTCTTCTTCTTCATACTATTATTTCTTATGTTCTCTTTCTGTCATCTTTTTGATCATCAATCAAGTTCTTCCATCCCCCCATTGACAATCGAGGGGGAATCCTTCATTCTAGTCATTTTTCTTCTATCTCTTAAAACATTTCTACTTGTTTATACTTTTCTACTTTCTTTTAAGTGACGTCACTTACGCCACCCCAAAGAGGGGAAAATTTTAACACATAAAATATGCTTACACTTAGCATTTCCTCTAATTTAGTCGATTAACGACACTTCACTAATCAACCCTTCTTTCCTTCATTCTTAGATGCCCATTAATGACCCTCTTTAGGTCGTATTCCTCCTATATTCAACCCATTTGGTTAATATTTATATTATTAGCTATACATTCCTCCTTTCAACCATGCATAACCTCGTTATTTCTCTCTGAACAACTTCTGAAAGCTTCCTAAACTATCTATCAATCACAAATAATTAACTAGACCCCTCCCAACTCTCAACAAGTCTTTAATCACTCGTTAATCATGCTAGACTAGCATAAAGCTAGCTTAACTGATTCTAAAGCATTTTTATTCTAATATAATCTAAAATTTATTTTTGGATTCCCTTTAGTCCCACATGCACCTAAATTTTAAACTCTTTCATTAGGAAAACTATAATTGCAAGTCCAATCCTACCCATTCAACCTTACAACTTCAGTCACAACTCAATACTAAGAAAGCTTTGAGATCTCATTAGTATTAGCTTTAAGCTAATTATACATTTCATCTTAAAATTACTCCCTCCATTTGCATCCATTAAACTAATTTTTAAGTAATTAGAGAGAACCATATTTCCTTATAGCCACTAATGGTGAGACTCTATTCTTGAAAGCTTGAGAACCATAAACAACTAATCATCCCTTTGATTGTTAAGTTGATATTCTTAGGTTCAATGTTTAATTAGTCATCTAAAGAGTAGAGATTAACATATATCATGTTAGTTTAGAGTTATTCTAAGTTCATACAATTATATAAGTTCTCTTGTTTACCTCTTATTATCATGGTTTAGTGTAGATTACATTCTTGCTTTGAGGTTATATTTTTTTTCTTCATTTTCTTAACAAATCTGATTTATTCATGAACACATAGATAAATAACATAAAAAGGATATAACTATCATTTGTAACGAAGTGACCATGTACAAGAAATGTAAACTAGAGTAAAAACAACCAAGATATGAAATATGTCATCGATGGATGGAACAGTATAAAATATGGATAAGAGGAGCCACGTGCCCCCGAAGTGAATGGAAATTCATGCAATGAGGTTCATTTGGTTTTCCCCCTCAGCAATCAAGAATGAACCGTAAATGGGAGTGCATCATTAGGAAATGGTCGAATAGTGTGTTATGTATAACATGTTGTGATTAATGTGTATGGGTATGTTGATGAGATACGACCTAGAAATGATGTGTCTTCAACCCTATAGCCGATGCGTGTATAAAGAAAAGATGAAAAAAGGGGTGATGTTTTAGCCTAAAATGTTTATCATTATAAGAAGAATAGATTAAATGGTGATGTATCCTAAAGAGTGTACCACTACAAGATGAAGGAACAGGAAACCATTTAGACTAAAGTGTATGTCACTAACCTAGTAATGTTGCATGATGGAAGGATGAATGGTAAACATGTGAGTATCATAAGGTCCATTTGAATATTAAACCCTCAGAATTCAAGTATGGACCAAGGAACTAAAGTGTGTCATAGGGTAGTGATTACAACACGTAGAAGACAAAGTAGTGTGTTGGTGCTCAAATTAGTCTCGCCCCACTTATCATTAGAATCCCTCAGTTTACGACCTTTGTCACATTTTTATCTCCATGTGTTGTTCTTGAAAAGACTCTGTCTTCCATTTTTTTGCCGTGATCATTCCCATCCTGGGTTGAGGATCACTTAAAGATCCAAAATTGTTGTTTCGTTTCTCTTTCCATCTGAAGGAGTCTGTAAATTGGGCGTAAAACTCAGATCATTCCTTTCTTTCCATTTTCTGCAGTCAGGAATTGTGTCCTTGATTTTATATGTGTCCCTGTCATTTTTGTCCCAACATACCTTGCTAAAAGTATAAAAACTACAAAAAAGTGGGACATAATAATATGCTTTGACCCAGAGGAGTCAGGTTTGAACCTTGTAACATTTCCAAATTCTCTTTCCCTTGAAGAAAATTTCATCTCCAGGCTCAAACAGTTGTTTTACTACATTTTTACAGTTTGACAGGTGTGTTTTCCTGGTCAATTTTACATCTCTACATCAGTGGAAATGTAGCCCTTTTTGGTTGGATGCGGCTTGGTGGGACACTCTGAAAAATTTGTGGCTCTCCTCAACCCAAAACTTGTCCACATGGAGGAACCGACGCTCATTTGAAGATTCACTTTTTGTTTTGGCCTTGGAGTTGTGCACTGGGAGGACACGTGGAGGATTCCGCTGCTTTTCTCGGACTTAGAATTTTTTTTTATGCAACTAGTATAGTTTTTGGTGGGACAGGGATACATGGTGAGCCTTGCACTCATTCAGGAGGTCTCCCCTCTTGGGCACCATCTTAGACAATTACACCATGAAGACAAGTGGAGGCTTCCGTCGGGTCTTCCCATACTTAGATTTTTCAAACAGCTTTCAAGAGGTCTGGGACATGTGGAGGGACCGCGCATGTTTGGGAGACCGGCCCCTAAGTTTTTCTTTGAAGAAGCACCAGGATGACACTTGGAAGCTTCCACTTGCTTTGCCTTTTGCTTAGACTTTTCAACGGCTAAAGGAGATTACCTCAGACCTTGACACATGGCGCCTTCCACTTGAGCCTCTCAAATTTTAACAAATTTTGTCGACGCTAGGACACAGTGGTGAGCCCAGGCGTTCATTCAGGGTCTCTACTTTTGGGGACCATCTCAAGACGATGCCATTGAGATGTGTGGTAGGTTGAAAAGTCAAAAGGTGGGGAAGTGGGCCATCGAAGGCAACTTGGATTTTTTTGTCTCTTATTGTCAAAAGGGTTAAAATCATCAAAATGACCTACAAGCCTGACAAAGTATAGTCAAAATTTTCCATGAAAGTCAACGGTGACGGAGGTGAGGACTTTCAAGAGGAAATTTGGAAAGCTTTTGCTTTTCTGAAAAAAGGGGTTAAAGTGTAAAATGGAAGTGTGCTTCTGCTGGGACCCACATTGGGACATGTGTTAGGCCCATTTTTCAAAGGCAGGAGGGGCGAAGATCAAAAATAGAAAATTTTGCATTTTTTCAAAAGGTTGTAAAAGGTAAAGAAGGAATCCCCAGGCCCATTTAAAACTCAGATCTCCCACGTGGATGGTCCAAATTCAAAAGGGAAATCAACGGTGACTATGCATCTGTATCTGATTTTTCCACCATTTTTACTCCAAAGCTCCTGGAGATGCGAGTCTTCATGATTTCTTGATGTCTCCTACACACCAAACAAAGAGAGGAGAGTTAATTTGATATCTAAATTTGGTGGGGAAGATCTAGAAACGTCTTTTACCACTAAGATGTGATTTGGCTATTAGGTTTGATCTAATTTTCCAATGTTTCCTTCCTTGGCACGTAAAGAACCAAATTTGACAGATTAAGGGCAGAAGTAGTTAGCGCATGAGACAAAGAGTGATCTACCAGATGAAAGCTTTGAATGCTGGAGATATTTGAAGAGATTTTCCCCTCTGAGCACCTGACAACTGTTTTTCAAATTTGATTATGGGAATAATGATCAAAATCATAACAAGCAATGGTACTTTGAATGATTTTTGTTTTTGGGGGAAAAATTCTGTTGTAGAAAATGTTATAAATTGCATGAATTTTTCATGAAAATGGTTGGAGTGTTAGAGGTCAGGATTTAATTTCTAAGAGAAAAGTTTGATAGAGCCCATCTTTCTGAGAAACCATCTAAGAAACCTGTTTAGTTCTTTTGTGTTAAATTTGATCATGTCAAGGTGGTTGCAAGTGTACAACCATTGACAAGCTCTGAGATTGTTCTAGAAACTTTCCCCTGCTGATGAATTTAATCAAAATTGAGTTAATCTATTTAGATTTTGGGAAAAATTGTGTCTGCTTCATTTCTGAATGTCTGCAAATAGTTTTTCTTATTCCCATTGCAATCTTACATTGAAATATTTGTGAATCACACAAGATCTTATCCTTGTGATAGTTTGGTGGAATTTGCAATTTCATTTATCAGAAGAGCTTTCATTTGATAGTGAAATAAATAAATTTATTTAAAATCACTTGTACTCCTAGCATGACTATAAGATTGTTTGTTAGCCTTTGAGGGTATCTTAGGCGTGATGAAATAGAGGTTGATAATGTTTAGTTAAGTTTTTCAATTTGAGCCTTCATTTTGGATTCTTAAAGTTTGTGTGAAAACGTGTTGATCTGGGCCTCCATTGAAGCACACCTTCTGGTTAAAGGAACATTTTAGATTTTCTGAAGCATTTTGTTGATCAAGCTTTCCATTTTTGTAAAACCTCTCAAATATTTGGCGAATCAAGTTCATTCCTGCCTCACCTCCCACCAAAATTCATTTAAAAACAACCAATCTTACCCATACTACCCCTATTTTTCTTGGGTGTGTATAAATGCATAATTTCTATTACCAAAACATGCAGAAGCAATCAAGTTTTCATTGTCTTTAGTAGCTGAACTTTGCTTAGAAAATATCTCCATTATCTAGAGTGACAACTTGTGAGAGTTAGGTTTTGTTGTATTGATCATATTTTCTTCAGGGTCTTCTTAATAACATTGCAAAGAAGGGTATCTCCACCTCTTCCACCAATAGCAGGCTACAAAAGGGTCCTCTCACCCTAGTTGAAAGGCACAACCATAAATTAGTGAGGATAGATCAAATCCTCTTGAGGGTGCTACCCATTTCTCCACATCTGAGTGACAAAGAGCAAGTTGCATTTATTCCCGGGATACAAAATGACACAGTACACAAGCTTCCTGCCACATGATCTTTTGAGGGAGAATTAATCTCTAACTACTGAGGACCTAATTTACATTGCTGGGAATAGATTTACGTTATTGGGAACTGATTTACGTTGCTGGGAAATGCTTTACGCTTTTGGGAACAAGTTTTCATTGTCGAGACTGATTTGTTGATTTATTTCCAGTTTGTATCCATTTGGCCCATCAACAACACTATTTTTGGCACCATTACTAGGGAACTGATTTATGTTGCTGGGAATATTTACATGACTGGACATTGTTGACTATACCAATTTTTCGATTTAGACCCATGGCCCATAAAACACCATTTCTGGTGCCATATGCTCTATTCAGTGTAAACATATATGCATTAGTTTGTTTCAACATCATCCTGTGTTTAGGCCTGTAAGAAGTGTTCAAAGTTACAAGTTTTGTGTGTAATTTTTTTATTTTCTATAGTTATTACACTAATTTTCATTGATAAATATGGGTAAAGGAAGGTCAGATCATTCCATTTCTAGTTTCTATTCTTGACAGACATTTGGCAGATCATATTTTTAGTGCATTTGCACAACTAAGGTGGAAATCCTTAGTGGTAACTTGATGTTGCTCTTATATTTTATTAATACCAATGTCTTAACCTCTGTCAATTGAGATTTGTTACTAATATTTGTAAATCTGGAAGGAAGAAGATCTTTCTTCGTTAAGGATCCTACTAGGAAATTATTTCCAATGCTAGGAAAAACAAAGTTAGAAGGAAGAAGAGCCTGGAGAGTTGTTGGAGATCAGTAGTCAAGAAAAGAGATCTCCATTGATGAAAGTGATCGGCCTATCATTGAATATTTCCATTCAAGTGCTTCTGAATCAGGTAGTCTCTTTGTGGAATTGAATTCTCCATCTATAGAGGGGCCTTCATTTGAATTTGAAAATTTTTCTTCTCATTCTTCCCCTGTGTTTTCCAAAGTTGATAGGGTTTTCCAAGAAACAAATCCTTTAGGGGATATCCATTTTGAAAGTTATACTCCTGTGTTTCAAAGACCCCTTGTCCCTTATCAATTTGATTCTCCTCCAAGGTCACCTCCTCAAAACAACATGGCCCATCCCCCACCCCGACCTCCATTTGTTTTAAATACCTTTGGTCCTATAAATTTTAGAGGGATAGATGGTTATTCAAATGCAGTTCCCTAAGATGTAAGAAATAGATTACCAAAGCTCCAAGGAAATAATGCTATAACTAGTGATCAACATTTAAAGCTTTTATCAACATGATGGAAGACTTTTAGATTGAATTTGAAGATGTATATATTAAATTATTTATTCATACTTTGGAAGAAGATGCAAGGGAATGATATAAATCTTTGCGAGATAACTCTATTGATTCGTAGACGGAAATAAATAATACATTTAGATTGCAGTATGGCGATAAAACAAACCCTAGGTTTCTTTTATCAGAGTTTGAGAATATCAAGAAGAATAATAATGAATCAGTGTATGATTTCAACACAAGATTTAACAAGACCTTGAGGATATTTCCTGGTAATTTGAGGCCATGTGATGAATCATGTCTGATAAAGTAGTCACATGCATTTGATAAGAAATTTTCTTACTATTTGAGGGATAAAAACCCTACCAATTTGAGGCAGGCCTTCAACATGGCTCTGTAAATTGAGAGTAACATTAAAGCAATTGGAAAACCTCCTAAGAGGGAGGGTGTGAAACTAGTTAACCCAGAGAAACCTCAAGCAAGTAAGGCTTATGATTTGGAGGAAGTTGTGAAAAAATTGGCAGGGGCTATCAAAGAAATCTCATACAAATTAGCCCAGGTAGAAAAAGGAATTAGGTAGAGTTCACAAGGTTAGCACAAGCAACAAGGCCAAGAAATATTTGAAAATGATCATAGAAACGATAAGAGATATAATGATAGAGGCAAGGGACCTATTGGATTTGGAAATAAATAGCCCCATGCCAAGGAAAAATAAATGGTACCTGATCCTTTGGTTGTCATAGTTTCTTTTGTTGAAGAAACAAATGCAATTGATTAGTGTGACACATTTTTCATGCCCCATGATCCATGTGAAGTAGATCAGCAAGTAGAAGAAGAATATGATGATGATGTTTACATGATGGGTTGCTCCATGAACTCACAACAAGGAGCAACTTCAACTGAAGTGATAAGTGCTCGAACTGCTACAAGTTTTTGGTATTACATCCACCGGTGCCTCTTCTTCCTTCCTATCATAATTTAGAAATATACATTGTATAATATTTTGAAATACCTAATAATGACTTTGAATAATTAATATCTTTAATGATAAAAAAGTATGATGAAGGAATCCCATCTAAGGAGGATAGGAAGTTGTTGATGAACGCTATTGTTTCCCAAAAGGAGTATAACAAAAGAAGTAAAGTTATCAAATGGGTAGAGCCTTGGGCCAAGCCAAAAACTCCATTGCTTTCAAATATTCCTAAATAATCTTTGAAGAAAGATGCATCTGCCAAAGGCCTTACTGTCCCAAAAAACATTCATACTTCTCTTCATGCCCAGACTATCAAAAATCCCATGCCATCTGATGAGTTTGTCAATCTCCCTTACAATGTTGCCTTTCCAAAGTATGTTCCTTATGATATTTCCAAATTCTTTAGTAAGATCAAGAATTTTGTTCCAATTGTTGAGTTTCTTAGAATTCCTAAGCACAAGAAAAGGGCCTTTGAGTATTTGGGGCTAAAAGAGGAGAATACTTCCCTAGGAAGAAATGTAAACATTGTTGAGACTCCTCAAATCATTGAAGAGATAGAAACACCACCAGTAGTGGGAGTTTTATTTGGGGATATCCTTGGTGGAGTCTCAGCTAAATGTAGATCCATTATTTACTACTCTGATTATTAAGGACAGACTACTGCATAATTGTATGTTTGATTCTGGAGCATCATGCAATGTCATGCCTCTTGAGGTCATGAATGAGCTGGATATCAAAGTGACAACAACATATGGAAGATGTACTACCATGGACTTCAGATAGGCTCCTATTTTTCGGTGTGTAAAAGGTTTGGTGGTACAACTTACAGCTTAACCGGGTAAGAACTTGAAACTTGATGTTGTTATTATCGGTTGCCCAACCAGATGGGGCATGTTGTTATCAAGAAAGTGGGCTACAAGTGTTGGTGGAAATGTTCAGATGGACATTTCTTATGCCACCATACCAATTGAGGGAAGCCTTGTGAAGTTACTTAGTGAAAATAAAATGTTATATCTTATTGAGGACCCCAACAATGCTTCTTATGAAGTATTGCATGCAAATATTGATATTGATAACTCTGTGAGCTATGTTGCTTTCAAGGAATATGAAATTGATCAATGTAGGTATCATGAGAAAGATGATTTTCGTGGGACTTTGATGTTTGATGCAGCCCTAAGAGATGTTGAAAAACTTGAGATAGGCACAAAGGATAAGCCCAAAAAATATGGTAAGTTAGCAACTTGGATGGAAAAGAGAAACAATCATATGACCAATTGTTAAAGGCATATCAGAACTACTTAGCATGGTCATATCCAGAATCAAAGGCACATAAAAATTTTTTGTGATTGATTCCCCAAAATCAAAGTGAGCATCATATGTATAGTGTATAGTCATTGGTTGTTTTCTATCTTTTGTGTTTTTCCTCGTTTTAGTCCTTGGTGACCTGGTTTTGCTGGTTTCTCGTTTCAGTTTTTGGAGGATGGTTATGGTTGTTCTACTCTGTAATATTTTTCTTTGAATTTGTTTCCCAATGGATATTTTATTGCACTTGGTCTGTTATTTGATTTTCATGGCACTCACAGGGAGTGCCCATCCCCGAGTTGGAGCTGATGTTGATGCTCAAATTAGTCTTGCCCCATTTGCCATTAGAATCCCTCAATTTTCGGCCTTTGTCACATTTTTCTCTCCCTATGCTGTGCTTGAAAAATACGTTGTCTTCCATTTGGTTGTTGTGATTAGTCCCTTCCTGGGTCGAGGATCACTTAAAGATCTAGAATTGGTTTTTTGTTTCTCTATCCATCTGAAGGAGTCTAAGAATTGGAGGTAAAACTTGAGTTGTTCCTTTCTTTCCATTTTCCACAGTCGGGAATTCTTGTCCTTGTCATTTTCGTCCCAAATACCTAAAGAAATATGAATGAATGTATCTCATAGGAGTATGTTTGAACCTTATAACATTTATAAATTCTCTGTCCTTGAAGAAAATTTCATCTCCGGCCTCAAATGGTTGTTTTCCTACATTTTTTATAGTTTGATGGGTGTGTTTTCCCTGTCAAATTTACATCTCTGCATCAATGGAAATGTGTCCCTCTTTGGTTGGAGATGGCTCGATGGGGAAATATAAATTTTTTTGGCTCGCCTAAATCCAAAACCTGTCCACATGGAGGAACGACACTCGTTTGAAAATTCACCTTTTGGTTTGGCCTTAAAGTTGCACCAAGAGGACACATGGAGGATTTTGCTACTTTGGCCAGAATTAGAAAAAAAATCACGCAGCCAGTACAGTTTTTGGTGGGACAGGGACACATAGTGGGTTGTTGCTCATTTGAGAATCCGCCTTGGGGTACCACCTTAACAATTGTGACATGGGGACAGGTGGAGGCTTCTGTCAGCTTCGCTTTATACTTTAAATTTTTCAAAAAAAAATCTCAAGCCTGGGACATGTGCAGGGACTGCGCATGTTTACGGACAAGCCCCTAAGTTTTCTTTTGAAGAATCACAAGGAGGACACTTGGCAGCTTCCGCTCACTCTGTCTTTTTCTCAGACTTTTCAACGGCCAAAAGAGACTGCCTTGAACCCTGGACTTATGGTGCAGTTCGTTGAGCCTTCAACTTTAAAAAAAAATCTAGGCTAGGACACGTAGTGAGCCCATGCCCATCCAGGATCTCTACTTTTGGGTACCATCTCAAGATGTGCCATTGAGATCCATAGTAGTTTGAAAATTCAAAAGGTAGGGAAGTGGGCCATCGGAGGTAACTTGGATTTTTGGTCTCTTATTGTCAAAAAGGTTAAAATAATCAAAATGACCTACAATCCTAACAGAGGATAGTCAATTTTTTTTGCGAAAGTCAACAGCAGAGGTAAGCACTTCCGGGGGAAATTTGGAAAAAAAAAAATTTGTGAAAAAAGGTGTTAAAGTGTAAAAAGAGAGCACATTTCCACTGGGACCCACATTGGGATACATATTAGGCCCATTTTTCAAAGGCGGAAGGGTGGATCAAAATGAGAAATTTTACATTTTTCAAAGAGTTGTAAAAGGTAAGAAGGAACCCTCATGCCCATTTTAAATCAAATCTCCCACATGGATGACCTAAATTCAAAAGAGAAATTGATGGCAAATGTGAATTTGTATCTAATTTTCTACCATTTTTCCTCCAAAGCTCCTAGAGATGCGAGTCTTCATGATTTCTTGATGTCTCCTACACGCCAAATAGAGAGGATATTTATTTTGATATCTTGGTTTAGTAGGGAGGATCTAAAAATGTCTTTTATCATTACGATGTGATCTAACTATCGGGTTCGATCTTCTTTTTCTAATCTTTCCTTGGCACGCAAAGAACAAGATTTGACAGATTAGAGGAGGAATTTGTTGGTGCATGATATGAAGAGTGATCTACCAGATGAAAGAATTGAATTCTAGAGATATTTGAAGAGATTTTCTCTCAGATCTCCTAACAACCTTTTTACAAATCTGATCCGGGAATCATGATCAAAATCGTAACAAGAAATGGTACTTTGAATGCTTTTTGTTTTTTGGGGTGTAGACACCTATAATTACGCCCAAGCAATTTAAATACTTAAATTGTGCTAATTATCCCCTTTCTCGCAAATCAACAACATATCGTCAAAAGCACTCATTTTCCCTCATATCATCATTAATTAATTACACTAAGCTAATTAATTAAGTTTCCTATCCAAAAAATACCCTAATTAACGACCTTCCGTTAATAAATCACCCCTTCTACCTAGACTAATTAATTATTATTAATTAATTAGCTTTCCCTTCCATTTAACCAATAAATCAATATTTAATTGATTTAATCCCCTTTTAATAGCCTAAATCGTACTAATATTCCTCTAATTATCTTCTATAAGCTTACATTTACCTATTAGTTAATCACCTTTGATTAATTAAAACACCCCCCAACTCCCATGACTTGCTAAACATGTATTAAACTCTTCTAAAGTAAGGTTACCTTTAATAAAGCAACCTTATCAATTCCTAATCATGTTTTACCTTTATCCCACATTCATGATGAATGTGTTGAATCCTTTATCCTTTGGGCTATATAAAGAGCCCTCCACCTACCTTTTTACTTACACCTAAACTCCTTAGAGAGCAAATGCAAAGCATATAGCAAAGAGACTAAGAGCTTGCACCTTGCCCTTTTGAGAGTTCATCATCTTGAAGATTTAAGCCTCTTTCTTAAAGTGCTTAGGTCATATGGGAGGTGTCAAAAGGGTCTTGTAGCCCAACTTTGATTAACCCTCATTCCTAGGTTCTTGGATACATTAAGGACAACTATTTTGATAGCCATGGAGCTTACTTAGGTCTATTCATTTATTTTTTGTTAGAGAATAGAGGAGTTTAGATATTTAGCATTGTTAGTTTCAAAGTTTGTATTGATGAATGCTAGCATCTAACCCTTGTTTAATTCTTATCTTGATGGTGTTTAGTTTGTTGTTCAATTTTGCTAAGTTAAGGCTATTTTAGGTGTTAGTTCTTTACTTCATTTGATTAGCATTATTTTGCAAACAAACACATGCACACAGGAGGATGAACCTAGTTTGCAAACACACATGTGTGTAAATGTTCAGTGTGGAGTGTACCTGCAAATGGTTGTAGTAAAGCATGTCAGGATCTATTTCTAAGATGCAAAGTTATGACAGTTGCCCATCTTTGACTGCTTAAATTTCTATCTGACCAGACCTGTATTTAGATAGAAAATGATCATGTCAAGGTGGTTGTAAGTGTACAGCCAATGAAAAGCTAAATGAGATTATTCTAGAAACTTTCCCCTAATGATAAATTTAATCAAATTTGAATGTTAATCTGTGTTGATTTTGGGAAAAATAAAGTGTCTACCTGATTTATGAATCGTCTACAAATAGTTTTTCTTGTTCCCATTGTAATACTTACATTGAAATTTTATGGAATCACACAATACTCATCCTTCTGATAGAAGTAGTGGCATTTGAAATTTCATTTCCTCAGAAGAGCTTTAACATTTTCTAGTTGAAATAAACAAATTTAAAGATCGTTGTATCGTTCTGGCATTTATAAGATTGTTTGTTCCACTTTGAGGGTGAAGTTAGCGTGTAGATGAGGCACACCCATCTTGATAATGTTCAAGTTGTAAGTTTTTCCTAATTTGCTCTTTCATGTTGGATCCTATAAAATCTATTGTTTGAAAATGTTCTTAGACTGGCCTCCATTGAACCACTCGTTTTGTTGAAGGAAAATTTTACCGTTGTCAGTGAAGAATTCTTTATTCAAGCCTTCTATGTTTTTAAAATATCTCCAAAGATCTGGCAAATCAAGTTCATTTGGGGGCCATCACATCCCACAAAAACATTAATTTAAAAGAGGACAACCACATGTATGCCATACTACCCCTAGTTTGTGCTTGTGTGTTTACAAATGCATACATAAACAAGAAGGCTATTACCAAAACAAGTGTAGAAACAATCATGCATTAAAAACTTTATTATCCTGAACCTTGCTTAGAATAATATCTCCATTATCAAGAAGACAACTCGTAAGAGTTAGATTTTGTTTTATTGATAATACATTTCTTCAAGGTCTTCTTAAGAACTTCACAAGGAAGGACATAAACCATCTCCACACACAAACAATAGGCTACAAAAGGGTCAATCTCAAACAATGGTTGAAAGTACACAAACAAATAAGTAGTGAGGATACATCATAATCCTCTTGAGGGTGCACATAACACCATTTCTCCACATCTGAGTGACAAAGACCAATAGTTAAATACCATGTACCTCTAAATAATGAAGATACAACATGATCTGCTTGTCTCTAAGCTTTCTGATAAATCGATGATGTTGCTTAGCTTCAGGGAGAATCAATTTGGGTACCGAACATCCATGTACACTGATAATAGACAGTCCTATATGATGCGATGACACTGTGTAATATTGTGATGAAACTACATAATGTGGATGATTGTAAATAACTGGTATTATAAGAGATCAATGTAACATAGTAGTGTAGCGATCATGTAAGTTGATTAGTATGTAGATACTAAATGTAAGGACAATAGCAGTATGATAATTGGATGATGGAATGAATGCAGGATCGAATGTCATAGATGAGTCAAATGTGCACAAGTGATAGAAATGTATTTGAATAAATAAATTGTTATGATCCTAAGATGTAGGAATATCCTCACAGTCAAGATATGGAAATAAACACTAATGTGTAATACCTATTGTGAAATGTGTGTGGCATGTGTATTATGTATCTTGTCAGTAGTTAAGTTGTGATTGAGTACTTTAAAAGAGTATGTAATCAAGTAATGACATACAGAAAGGATGTGTGATGAATGCCTATTAAACTCCAAAGCGATATTGGTCACGATTGATGAATAGATAATAGGAAATATGTGTTGATGCATAATGCACTGATATGATGAAAGGTTGAGTGATTATTTAGCCCCCAAGTGTGTATCACTATAAGATGAATAATATGATGTGGGTGGCAGACTAATGTAAGAACAAGATGACACATGAAGGAGTGAAATAGCCCTAAGAGTATATCACTGTAAGATGAAAATATTAGGATGAGTGATGATTTAGCACTAAGTGTATAAAATATCATGATAACTGATAAATTGAGTGCTGATGTAACCTAAGGTTGTTCACCACTACAAGATGATATTTGAATGAAGGTGGTGATCTAGCATAAAGCATATACCACTATGAGATTTGATAAGAAGTGAGTGAAAATTTAGCCTAAAGTGTATGTCAACTAGCCTATGAATGTTGTAGGATGAAACATCGCATTGTGAATGTAAATAGACCATTTGATTGGTAAACGTTCTGGAGCACTCGAGTATGAACCGATGAACTAATAGTGCATCATAGGGTGGTGAGTGTATACATGGAAGACACCGTAGTATAAATGACCAAGTGATGAATAGGGTATTTTACAAATTACCAATGGTATGTATAATAAATGGAATGTAGGATATGTACAGGTATGTAGGATGTGTAACATGTAATGTGTATAATATGTCATGTAATGTGTGATAATGTAAAATGTATGGATGAAATGTAAAGCTAGGCTCATATATAATGTGGACTAGCGTAGTATGTAGAATATAGATGATGTATAAACAAGTGCTATGTGAAATAGCCTAATGGCATATGTAATATGTAGAATGACTAATATTGAGGGATCACATGAATGAGAATGTAGTATAATGTAGAATGTAGGCTAAGTGTAGAATGAGTGGTTATTGCACGATGTAAATGTGATAAAATGTAAATGTATAGATGCCTATAGTGTAGTGTGTGGGGTTCATTGTAATGGTAATCTCTCAACATTCACAGTCCTGAATCGAAGCACATGAGAGAGCTGCACCATCAGGTAATGAAGCTAGAATATATGATGAATATGAATGCATGAGAGTGTAAAAGATGATCTAGTGTGATTATGCTAAGAAGATGTGGGGGAAAATTGCGTTAGATGTCATTAAGTATGTAAGCGATGGAAGTCTAGTCAAAATGACACTAATGGATCCACATAAGGAGTAGTTTCCTTAACAAAAAGTGATGTGACGTTGAGGTGGTATTGTCACAGACAACATGAGTGGAGGGGTATTTGAATTTAACACGATGACAAGAAAATCACACAAAGTGGAGTAGGATGACGAGAAATATTGAATGGTGGCATTCAAGTGGCGGGTACTTGTACTTTCGAATAAGGCATATGAGAAACGGTGGCTGATCTCATTCAGTGAGTAAGAAGCATCCCAAATATAAGAGAAGTTTTTCCTATAGGATTATTCAGGATTGTTATTTCACATAGTATATTGCAGCTTATAAATATCGTGGAGTATGTAAACAATAATGAGAGTCATCTAGAAATTTCATGTGTATATTGATTAATAAGGTTAACTAATAGGGCCGTAGTGAATATTTTTAGATTTTTTTTCGATCTTGACATAAGTGATAGGTTCACACTAAAATATATAGCCTAACATCACCTCCTTAGTGTGAACATGGGCGTGCAATACGATATTTTGAACTAGTGAACTTGTCGACTGATGCTCACTCATGCCTCAAGATGCTTTTCTACATTGTAATCAACCAATAGAAATCGTGTTCATTTGCAAATTGATTTACGATGATACATGGAAAATAGTGGTGATCTTCAAAGTTTGTTAGGTGATAATATTATAATAATCAATGACGTTAGAGTGATCAATTGACATACTAAGAATATCAGTTCAGAATGTCATGTGAGTTAAGTTATTGCGCTAAACAAGTCATGTACCTATTTCTGGTGTGTGCAGTGACTTGAGTGCTCAGCTACATGAGATGTAATGGACATAGATATGAAGAAGAATGTAGAGTGAGTAGAGACTTGCAATTAGATTAAGCATCCTTAAAATGTTGGATTTCAGATCTATCTCTGATGAATACAATATCATGGATTCCATTAGATTGCATATTAGGATTATACGATGAGTTTTTTCCTAATATTTCTTGGAGCTCCTAAATCATAAGATACATGATTGTCGAGTATTACAGAAATGGCATGAGAGGATGTATGGTATGATTGAGAAGCTATGCTTATGAGATATGTAACATTTCATAGAATGAGAATGAGAATGTGGATTGTATAAGATTGCATAAAGGATGCACTCAATGAGAAACATCCTTGAGTAGTTTAATTTTACATATAAGATATGTGATCGTGGATTCCATAGACAAAAAAAATTTGCATGAAAGGCCTAAATAATGAGTTGAATTAATTCCAATGGAGGTTATCAAAAGATCAGGGTCAAAAATACTAGAAACATTATGATAGACGATAAAAAATAGGATTTTCATTGTGTGTGCGGGGTATTGTCTGGGGAGATAATACTTGGTGTCTAGGGTTTTTATAAAACATAGCTTGAAAATGGGATATCATCTTAGAAAATCAGAGAAATAAATTTTAATTTTGACCCATAAAATGGGAAAATGAGGATCCTAAGCATGAACATCGAGTTTGGGTTCACCAAAATGATTAACTAAGATGTTGAATTTATTAAGTTAATATAACTAGGAATAAAAATAAATAGTAGTAAATAAAAGTGGTAAATGATTATAGAAAGTTACCCAAACAACTAGGCTACTCAAAATAGAAACCCTAATATGAAAAGAAGGGTTGGAAGGATATTGGCTAATTTGGTGAACTTGTTAGATAGTGTCATAGATATGACTGGAGAAATAGAATGAAATGACTATGCCTAGGTCAATAAACTTGTAGATATGGGAAATCATACGGGATTGGGGTACCTAGGAGTGAATCAAGGTGTCTATGGGTTCCATATTCTACATTTTTGGCACCCTAGTCTATGCAGGAGGTCCAGAAACTAAACTTGTAGGGTCACTAGATAATATGAAGTATTCACTTACTATTGCACTAAAATCCTTGTACTCGATTGTAGGTTATGGATAATCAATGATTGAGAGGAGACCTCCAAAACCAAAAAACAAACGTAGAACCCTAAAAATGGAAAATGCATATGAAGGTGTTACACCATCCTCACCGAAAAACAATGGTGGACTTACTAACTGAGAACTACAATACATCATAGACCCAATCTAGTTCTATGTGTAAATTTGTGCAATCATGCCCTAGGTGCTCTTGTGCTAGTCTCACTTTGTGAAAGTAACAAGCAATAACTATGTGTACAAAATGTAATAGAATGTTGGATGGAATAGAATAGAATTCCCTCCTATGCTTGTGTGAAGTAGATGAGCCAGTCTTGTGCCTTTGATGGACCTAGATGGATGCAAATGAGTTGTACATGCCTTAGATGGATACAACTCTAGGTGAATCATAGTAGTGACTAGTTCCTTGTCCCTCATTATGGTTTCATAAATTTATATTTATATGGTTCTCTTCATCTAATTTTTTAATTAACCCTGAAAATGTCGACCATAAGAAAAATAAAAAAGTTCAAACAACAAGAATGTGCCCAAGAAGTGGTGGGAAAGACATAAAAGGATCATGATACACTGGTGGTACACTGAGTACTAGGGCATCTGTCAATGGGACCTGGAAATTTCAGACTGGCAGTACTAGCTCAGGGGCACACTCAAAGAACCTTCTAACATAGTATTATGCACGCTAAATTCAGTCATCAAAGTGACATAATGCTTGATTTCCATAAATATAGAAACAAATGTAATTCTATAATTACTTAGACTTATTGCTATTTTTCCCCAGGGGAATCTTGGACAATGGGCAACTACTTAAACAAGGTTGCTTGATGGGTCTTTGTTCACAGGTAAGATGCTCCTACATTTTACAAAAAATTTACAAATTTCTCAATGCTGTGGCAAATATTGGAGGCACACATTGAATATGACGAATGAGGGAGTAGAAGAATTGTTTATATAATTCCTCGAACCCTAAATATTAACAAGATCAAATAAACACCAACTACTAGTTGTTGTAATTCATAAATGAAGAAAAATTTTAGTATGCACTACATGACCTTATCCTTAGTAAAAATATCTTTAGTATGATTACTGACATTATATTTAATTTTCGATTTACTCTATAATTGTTGAAAATTTTAAATGTTGTCTATATAAAATTTATAATTTACTTGCAGTATCTAAATGATAAATTTTTAAAATTGTTTACGTATCTATAGGAAACATAATTGATATTAATATTTTACTTGTACCAAAACCCAACCTCAAATTTGTGAAGAAAAGAAAATTATTCGAACAAAACAACCAAGATCCTTTAGCGAAAAGGGGAAACAACAACATTTTTCATGAGTGTAGACCTATGTTAACCTCATTTTGATAAGCATGTAGTGTTTTTGAAATAAAGTTAACACACTTTAATTTTATATGACGAATGATATATATGCATTACATTTGAACAATTGTAAACTCTAGATACAATACTAAGAGTATAACATATTACAATATGCTATAGGCCACTTGTAGAAAAAAATAAAGGTTGCCTCCATTATGGACCATTAAAGTATATTTTGCTTTCATTAATTTCGATAGAGCTCATTAGATTACCTAATATATTCGAATAAACATTAAATATAGGAGGAAGAGAAATAATTAATGAAATATAGTATGTATCAATAAAAATAATTTAATAAATTCGTGATAATATGAATGGAAAAGTTAGGATAGTGATATGGGGGACTCCCAACATGGGATGGATAAAAAATTATTTTGATCGAGCATCTAAAGGTAATCCGAGTGTAGGTGGATATGGGTGTGTCTTATAAAATTATGAAATCCAATGAATTCTACTTATATCCCATGATGGCAGGATTTCCTCAAATAACAAGCCTAAGGGAATGTCTCTTCTAGATTATCTAAAGGATGCTAGGAAGAATCATTGGTCAAATATTTATGTGGAAGTAGATTGTAAGGTGATTATCAAATCCATGAAGTTGGGAAGAGTGATAAAATGGAATATGGATTCGATCATCCAAAGTGAGACTGATATAACACATTAATTTTCTAGTATCATCTTGTCTCATATCAAGTGTGATGGGAACCAGGTAGAAAACTTTCTTATGAACATAGGAGTTGATATGATGAGTAATAATGTCTCCCACATTATTTAGAAAGATGATCTTCCCAATTAGGTATTTAAACTAGTGACGTAGGATTCTCTGAATGGCCACATGTAGAAATAATTTTGATTCAGCACCGACGAAGGTGAATTTAATATTTTCCTTTTTTCGATGCAATTTCAATATATAAATTAAAAACATGTACTTGGAGGTCTCTCAGCATGGGCGAAGCTTGCATAGGATGATATACGTGCATGTCGGATAAATGTTTTGGTAGTCCAGTTAGCATAATAGGGATTTGGGGGATCTACAACAACCATTTGATTATATAGTCGAAATAACGAGTAATAGGATGAGAGGAAGGAAGGATATTGGTGAGGGTATGAGATGGAAGATGATGCATGTGGTTATGGGAGATGATGTAGGGGTGTGCTTTATTAAATGCATGGTGGGATAGTTAGGAATGTTGCTATGTGAAAATCGTTGGGGATTGTGTAGTCTAATATAGGTTTGATATGTATATATATCCACTACAATACATTGGGTCAATTCCTTCTTCATCAAAAAAACTCAAAGCTAGAGGAGATATTTATGTGCATATAATTTCCCTTACAGGTTGTACCAAAGCCACACTAGAAGTTTCAAAGGGATAGAAAGATCTAGCTAGGATACATGGTTTCCATCTCCCACCAAAATACAAGGTTGAAATCTGTCATTGATGTTCATCTTCCAACCATAATTTTTAGGTGAATGATGATTTATATGTGGATATTTTCTCTTGGGTAAAAAAAAATTAAAAGAAAAGGTAGAAATGTGGCTTATTAAACTTCTCCACAAAGATAATATTTACTATATTTCTATTTTAGAATGTAACTACCTGTTGGCAATTTTGATAGTACAGGAATTTAGGTTTTTTTCCTTTATATGATTATAACGTATACAATGATGGTTTGGAATGAATAAGAGTCTCTGTAGACACCTAAAACATGCTTACACTTAGCATTTCTTCCAATTCAACCGATTGTCGATATTTCGTTAATCAACCTTTCTTCATTCTAGTCTCAGCTGCCCATGCACAACACCTTCTCAGTTGTATTCCCCCTATAATCAGATTATTTGGCTAATATGTCTCTTATTAGCTAAACATTCCTCCTTTTGACCATTCAGAACTTCTCTAGTTCTCTATAGACCACTTCTATTGGCTTCGTAGGCTATCTATCAGTCAAAATTGGTTATCCAGACCCCTCTCAACTCTCAATGAGTATCTAATCACTTGATAATCAAGTTTAACTAGCCTAAACCTAGCTTAACTAAGCCTAAAGCATGTTTATCCTAATCAAATCTAAAAGTGCTATTTGAGATTTAGTCCCACATGCACCCAAATTCCAAACTCTCCCAAGTGAAAAACTATAAATAGAAGGGTCACCCCTCCCTCTCAACCTTACACCTTCTTTTCATATCAAAAATCTCTCATATTTGGAGATATTAGCAGTAGATCTCATTTGCATTATCCAATCTAATAGGCATTTGATCTTGGGTATCCTCCATTGTTGAAGCTCATCCATCTTCCATCCATTCTAAATATAGTTAGTAGGGGAACATCTAAAGTTTGGCCATGTAGCCAACTTGGAGAGATCTCTTCATTATTTTTGGGAGTAAACAACTCATAATTTGATTGCTTAGAATCTAACTAGGTTCACTTTCATCAACCATTCATGGAGTAAAGAGTAGTATATATGCTAGGGTTTGAATATTTGTTTCAAATTTATACATGCATTGATAGTTTCTTGTTTAGCTCTTATCTCATGGTGCATGGATGAGTTAGTAAAGATTTGAGGTTCTTTATCCTCATTCCATAGATTTTGAAACTTTCCATTGCATACATTTGGCATGCCCGGTAGGACACTTATGTCCATCCTCCACTAATGGAGGTCTTTTAAGTTCTTCAAAGTTCTTTTTTAATTTTTTGGATCAAATCACTTGTTATTTCCTCATTTCTATTTCTAATGTAAATGACATTCATTTGTAGGTATTTTGTGGGTTTGATATAGAAATAGGAAACTTTGACTAAGAACTAACCTTTTTTCTCTTGCAAATTTGAAAATATGTGACTTTTGAAATTTTTTCATAGGGTGCGCATAGGTGTTAAAAAAGAGGTGGATACACATTGAAACACCAGCATCCCCGTCGGAACAGGTGTATAATTTTCTGGCATAGCTCGTCATTTGCAAATTTTTCCTCTATAGGGATGAGCATGTGTCTTTGTCATCTGGGTTACGTATCTACCTCTCTAGCCGTGTATACGTAAATAGCCTGACTGTGTACAAATTTGAAAACTGTCTATTTTATGCTTGGGCACGTCTCTATTGAAAATTAACCATACATGTTGAGTTACAAGTGTCTCTATCTATTTAGATGTGTTTATGTTTTCAGGTATACTATGGATTTTACTATTTTTGTGTTTCCCGTGTAACCGTTTGCTGGGGTGCGTATGCGTCATTATGGGCATGTAGGTATCCTATTTTTTTCACTCACTTGATTTTTCATTTTTACCTTACACGTGTCTGCATTGGATAGGGCATGTATCCATTGGCTATGGTGCGTATATGTGTCATTCTAAATGCATAGGTGTCTTTGTGTAGAGTGGATTCATACATTTTATTTTTAGTGCTACTTGTTTTGATCATATCTTTTGACTCGTTAACCCGTTTTTAGACTTTGAAAAGTTAGATACCTTCAGTATAATATCTTCTATCACAAAACTCCCAAAGTTCCTAGGAGACCTCCAAAAATGCTAATTACTAAAAACTATTAAAAAAGTGCAAAAAAATGGATTTCTAGAATTTTCTGATTTTCTTAGTTTTCTAAACTCTTGCAGGGATCTAATAGTGGTTTACAAGTTTCCTTTGCATTAATTTTTTTATACTAACTTAATCAAAACCATTTTCATCTTTATTTTTCAATGCCTATGCTCTTCCCTCACACCTTTCTTGGTGATCTTGGGAATCAGAAACTTTCACCACTTTCTTCATACTTGCCAAATGGTTTATTTAGCTTTCAAAGTTAGGTAAAAGGAACTCCTTTTCACATTGTACTTAGGAATTTTCCATTTATTGCAAATTTGAGTGAGATACCTTATTGCGTATGCTCTTTCCTTGCATCTTAGGATGATTTAGGAAATATAAAACAACATCTTATCTCCTTTATATGACATTTTGGAAAATTACTAACCTTGGTTTGTAGGACCAAAATCACATGTAGAAGAAAGACACCAAAAAAAAAAAAAACCAAACCTTCTAACACGTGTTTTCATGTAGGTTGAAAAATGGTGTGCTAATTAAAACCACATTTAATTTTAAAAGATAAAAAAAACACCACTTTAATCACACTATATTGCAGGTTTCAGAAAAGGGTACTTCCATATCTTCTTAATCGGAACATAACCCCTTTGGCATAACACCTTAAGCTACAACAATGGGGGTGGTTCCAGGAACCCGAAATTAATCCACCACTAAGTAACCTCGTGGATGAAACACGAAGTGCTCCGCTTACCTACTTGACTAGTTTTTTATTGTGAGTTAGAGTTATAAGTTGTTTGTATCACGACCATAGTAAAATTACACGATGGACGCATTTATTGCCCACTATTCTTGAAGGGGGGAAAGCTGAGATACTCCAAGATTTATTCATTGTGAATTTTCTTGGTAAATCATGCCCTCTCTTATACAAACTTGTGGCACCTAGTTGAGAGATCTTATAAAGGAAGCCATTCCGTCAAGGAGACCAATTTTCTAGTCATTTATCGTGTCATTAGCCATCACGAAGTGATAACTTGTTTGGATTCAGAACCTTACTTTTTCAAACATGGTAATGAATCCATTTAAGTTAGATCTAAGTGTGTCTTATTTTGAAATTAAATGATGTATCACTTAGCTTGGTTTCTTTCTCACCTTCGGATGAGGTGAAACTCTGCCCAAGTGACGCTTAGTTTATTTTCATCTTTTGATCTACACCTTTGCATTCTTGTTTCCCATTTGGGATAAGATAAGGACTCTTTTAGGAGTGTTTTCATAGATAGTGTTGACCACTTTTTCATCTGTTTATCCTCATACATGTTTTCAGCTGAGTTGTTAAATGTCTAAAGTGTGTGGATGCGTCGTTGTATCTTTGATGGCCACTTAATCTTGATTTCAAGATCATCATCATAGTTAGGATTGATTCATCATTTGATCACCCTTTGACATGTTACCTCATTTGCATTATCTTGACACAATTAAGATACTTATGTAAAATTTTCCATAAAGGTGATCTAAGTGTCTGTATTGTGCTGTTACGCTCCACACATTTCAACACATCCTTAGTGTACTTTGACTTAGTCTTTCTTCAAACATTGTCCAAAATATTGAAGGGTGATGCTTACATTGTTTTTGTCATTTCAATACCAATTTTCCACTAATATCTCACTTCTTCGTGAAGCTTGATTAACATGTCCAATTGGTGTGGTTACGTAGCTTACATGTGTAAACCTCGCTCTTTAAACATTTAGGCCTTGTTGGTTGTTGAACTTGTCGTGGTATCCTTTGATTGGGAGTCATACTTACACTTTGTTAATACTTATGCCTTGTTCATTTTGAACTTGAATTAAGCATTAACATTGTGTTGATCATCTTTGCATCAAACTCACTTTACAAACACATTTGCATATGGTGTAGTTCCTTGTTGATTGGCTTTGTGTTTCACACTGCCATGATTGTTCCTTATGATCATTCACCTAGAAAACTCGTTTTCTAGGGCAACTCTTTTGATATCATTGGTGTTGCGTCATCACGATGTCTATTTTTCCTTATACCCTCTTCGGAAAATCACACACCCATCTCCATACTTACACAATTTCTAGTTTGTTTTTGCTATGCTACTCAAATCGACATGTCACTTCCTTCCATTTGAAGGAGTTCCATCCCACTACCTAGATAGAAATTTTTATTAAATGACACCCACCAACAATGACTCACTATCGTGTAGTTCCCCATACTTATAAAAATACAGAGCCTAGGCTTAGAAATTCAAATCAAAAGATTCGCATTACAACTAAACCTTGTTTGGTTCTTTGTGCTAGAGATCCCATTCAAGTACCCTGTTCCCCACCTTGAGCTCATAGTCAGTAGTATGGTTTGGATGCTTCTCATCCAAATTATTATTCAGGCTCCCCCCACTCTTCTTCTTCTGATTCAGATCCAAACTACCATTTAGATTCCCACTCTTTTTCTAAAGACTCGGATCCCAACTATTGTTCAGAGACCCCTAAATCAAATCTCAAATTATGGTCCTCCCTTCCTTCGCAGGACCTTTATTCTGAATCATTTCAATGATGTCTTCCTTCTCTGAAGAATTATGTGAATCCAAGTTTCATCAATCGAACATATAATTCAATTCTTGATTCACGGTCCTCCCTTTCTATGTTGGACCTCCTTCATTAGTCATCTTGATGACCTCTACCTCCATTAAAGAGTTCCATGACTCGGATTCCCTCTATTCAATCATATAAATCGACTCATACATAGTGACTTAACGAATGGCTATGTGATCCTATTGTTTTTAACCTACATTACGTCATCTTCTAGAAAATTGACATAGGTCCAAATCCAAACTGTGCATTCATGAGATGCTTTCCACTAATCCTACTTCCTCTATTGAGTCATCTTCTTCTATCAATCAAATATCCCCGCTTATCAGACCTATTTATTCTATTCAACCTTCTACGGCCAAAGAAAATCAAACTCTACTGATTGATTTCTCTCAGAATGATGGAACAATCAAACTACATGATGATATCCCTCTACAAGGATTCTTTCTAGAACTTGATATGCTCACATATTGGGGAAAATAATTTGATCCATTTCAAAAAAATATAGAGGAAAAGCCTAAGGTCACGGAAATTGATTCTTCTTCTATTCCCACTTCACCTTCTTCTCAACATAATGAGATGCTGGGGTCTAGCATTGATCCATGGCCTATCTTATCATTACCAAAACATTCCTTATCTATCACCATTCCTCAATCAAAATCTCTCCTTAGGTCACCACTGAGTAGCCCATTAGATTCTTCTATCATGGGGCCACATGCTAATAGTCCTCCATTTTCTACTTGCGGGTCACCTCTTGGTAGCCCATTGCCTTCTATCCTAGGGCCACATCCTAGTAGCGCTTCAACCTCTTCTATCTATGGGAAACCTTCGAGTATTCCCTCATCATCTTATTCTATTCTTGGGCCACGTCCTAGTATCCCTCTATTATCTTTCATATATGGGTCACCTTGGAGTAGCTCATCATCTTCTATTCTTTGGCCATATCCTCATAGCCCAATTTCTTCCATCTTAGGGCCGTATTCCAGCACCCCTTCATCATCTTCTATTAGTGGCTCACCTCCTAGTAGCCCATCCTCTTCGATTCTTGGACCATATCCTTTTAATCCATCACATATTTCTTCTATCAATGACCGGGGCAAGCCCACCATCATTTCTCTCACTCCTATCATCAATCATGAATGTTCTCATTCTTCTCCCACTTCTAGGGATCAAACAAGTCATGCATCAGCTTATAAGAAACCCAAACAGTTTCTTCATCAAGCTCAGTTCAAAAATCCTAAGAGCTCCAAAGTTCCCAACACCTCCAATTGAATAATTAAGGTCAAAATTATAAATGCGATTCGCGAAGAACGCACATCAATGAAACCATCAAGTATGGTGGAAAGTACATAAACCTCTGGATGGGGAATTCAATCTCCAACATACGAAATCCATGTTTCAGGATAAATCACAGTAATTTGTTGACTACAAACTCACCACGATCATCGAGATCATGGAAAACATGACTCTTGATAGGTAATAACGCCTATTCTCCCTTATCAAGGAATCCACAAACATCGTTGTTGGATCATCCTACGTAAAGTGAATTTGTTAGTCCCAACTTTCCAAAAACTATAAAAATACAAACAATTCAAAAATACAAAAAACATGAGAAAACATTAAAATAAAATCAAAGGTACAAAGATCAAACATTGCAATCAGGTATTGCGTACACATGGATGTTTCTTTCTTCCCTTTCTTATCATTCCTCTGCAAGTGTTTATATTCCATTTTCATCCCTTCGATTATATTTTGGTTAGTCCTATTCACACACATTTTGTGACATTTATCTCTATGGTATCTGTTTGACCTTGGTCTTTTATCACCTTGGTAAATTAAAGAATGACTGGCCTCTTAGAGATCCTATCACATTCAACATCTAATAAACTTGTTGTAAAGAAATTTTTGACATATTTGTTGACACTAGCCAATGTTGTCATCACAATCACTTCCACATCCTTCCATCAAGCCATTTTTGGTTCTTAACCCCTTGTCAAAACAATCAAGAGAGCTGAAATAAGTTTTTAGAAAGAAAAAGAATCAAATCAAAAAAGCTAAAAGCTAAAAGTAAAAAGTAATTAATATATAGCTCTCTCTAAGGGTATTTCCAATAATATCTATCGGGGCTATGGATACCTGACTGGTAGTAGATCAATCTTGCGATTATAATAAAATACATCTCTATCGGGGCTATGGATGCTTGGCTAGTAGTGGAGTAATGTATGGATAACCTTCCACCCTTAATTCACAAATAAAGTTTCGCCTTTCAAAATAAATCATTCCTACACATTGGATAGGGATGTCTTCACTTGTTGTCTATAAAATCTTCTCTCCAAGAGGTAATTAAATTCCACATACACACATTGGATCTATATGAGTAAATAGGATTAGTATGTTACCAAGTTTCCTTTTTGGATCTTTTTCAAACTCTTACTTAGTCCTTATCTTGTCTCATAATATGTGCCTTGGGCTATTCACCTTTTCATTACGAGGATTCTAGCTTCTACATTTTCCATACCCTTCCATAGCATTCACATTTTATTTTTCTAATTGTTCATAACATCCATGTGTATAAGATTGCATTTTTTTACATGTGTTTGATGGAATATTTGTTCCTTCTAATGCAATAAAAAATCTTCTACTCCTATCTATCAACAGATTCTTGGACAGCTTACACTGGGGGCATCCGTGATCCTTCTTACCAACTTCATTGGTTTTTGTTCATAATGAGGTTAAACATATCCATTTTGGCCCTTATCCAACTGTCTATCCTCTTGTAAGATATCCTATGGCATTTTCCCCTTAGTCACATCCCATCTAACATTGGGGCCATCCACATTTCTTTGCATGCATCATGGCCTTGACACATGTTTCAGAAAACTTTCAAAAATGTCAAAAACATTCAAATACGTTTCCTTGAAAACTCAAAAATAATATTAAACTTTCAAAAAAATACTAAAAATTTGAAACCATGGCACATAAATAAAAAAATCAGTAATGAACATACACACAACTAAAGCCTGTATCACAATCATACTCAAAACAATCATAAATCATCTAGAGAAAACATCTTTCTTGGTAGTTCTCACCTAGGTTCATTCTATGAAATGGGTCTTTGTATCTGACCTAATCTTGTGTGAATCGCAGATAATTTTCTACCCCTGTTAACAAAGATAGTTTGAACTATCTTGGCACAATCGAGTTATCTGGTACTGTTTCATAGAGCACGGATGCTTTTTCATTGGACCCCTACATCCACCAATATTTCCCCTCGCATGTATCCTTGCTTAAGGTACCACTTCGTAACCCTTGTTGGTTACGCACGAACATTTGGGAACCGAATCTTTTGCCCTAATAAAACATTTTTGTATTATGTATTTCTGTTGGAAAATTGGTTTGAAATATGTGTGCATTAATGTACTTGTTTCCCTATTAGGTTTTCTTGTTTACTTTCTTGTATTGCATTGCATTTTGTATGTTGCATGGAGTTGGTGTTTTAACAATGGAATTTGTTTATACTGATGGCTTTTCATGTCATAAAGATACTTTTGTCTCATTTACATTTTTAATAAGGACTGATGATAAAGGTCACTAGCAATATGATGAAAATAAAGTTGTTTACAAATTAATAATTGGATGGATAATTAGCTCATTCCCCCTTCCTCATACTTATTTTTCTTCTAATCTCATCACACACAGCTTAATTTTCTTGAATGATATCCCCTAATTCTATCACATTCAGCTTAACCTTCTTTCTCTACATTTCTGCACAATTCTCTCAGATATAAATATTAAATATTTGGTGTCAATCACCGTCAAAGAAGGCAGTCTTCCCTGTCAACTCAGTTATTCCGTATGAAGTGGAAGATTTTTAGCAACATCAAATGAAAGATGGAGAATTAGATTTCATGGGTACTTAGTACTCAATGGAAACAAGACAAATATGGCTTTGTTCTTCTAATCACACTCTTCTTCTCCTTTACTTGGGGTATCATTGCTTCCCACATCTTCTTCTATCTATTTCCTTCATCTTTTCAATCATCGATGGACCTCTTTCATTCCTAGATCGACAGTCGAGGGGGAATCCTTCACTTATTATTTTTAAATCTTCCACTCTATCAAAAAGTTATTTGTATGTACTTTTCTAATATCTTTGAAGTGGTGTAGATTACACCATTCCCAAAGAGGGGAAAATGTAGAAACCTATAATTTAATCAAAGTAATTTTATTACTAACGTTGCACTAACTATTCTATTCCCCGCAAATTGATAAGACATTTCGTCAATTGGCTCATTTAGACCCTCAAACTCCTCTTAATTAACTACTATACATTGATTAAGCCTCCTATTCTTTTAACTGTTAACTGTATAACATCTTCTTAAAGCTAACTCTTGAACTGCTTCCAAAATGAATCAAAATCTAATCAAAACCTACCTTGCTAAATGCTCCCAAAAATCTTCCTAAGCTGACTTGGAGATTCTTAATTAATCTTACAATATTAATTAGCCTCTAATCCTAGGCAAATCTTGCTTTGACTTGAAAAAGTGCTTTTTGGACTTAGCTTTTGTCCAACATGCACCGAAACCATACCATTCTATGGAATGGGAAACCTATAAATAGAACCCTTGTTATCATTTCTCATAACACTTTTCCTCCATATAGCATAAACTATAGGCATTTAGGATCTTGAGAATTTCTACCATTTATATCCATGAGCTAATATCTTCATAGTGCATCCATTAACTCAAGTTTGAGTAATATGGAGAGAACCACATTGGTCTTGCTAGCCATTTTTGTTGAAACTCCATTCTTAAAATTTTGGCGTCATACTAATAATCAATACTTATTGCTAAGGATATTTTTAGGTTCTTTCAAATTTAGCATTTAAAGAGTAGAGATTAATTTAGGCATGTTAGTTTGATTATCTTCAAATTTATATGCATGGATTAAAGAAATTAACCTTACCTAAGATCTTATCTCGATGGTTCCTTCACGTTAGGTTAGTTTAAATCTTTGAATTTCATACTTAGGTGTTTAGTTTCAAGTCTTATAGCTTTTCTAACTTACACATTAACAGATTTGGCATGCCTATGAGGACTTACTCAATATTCCAACCTTGATTTCACATCAAAGTGAGTTACACTCCAATGGTCTAACCATTTCTCATGCATTAGGATCAGCAAGAGATTTTTCTAACCAATATGTTAAAATCATGCTTTTGCATGCAAAAAATGGGTTTTCATGTCATAGATAAAATAAATAACAAAGTACATAAGGGGTGAGACTGTTGTGTATGCACTCTCGTGCCTAGAACAGAATTGTAATGGCTCTACCGTAATCGCAAGGAGAATCAACAATGGAAGTTAAATTACAAAATAGGAATAGTAACTCCTATAGGATAGCAGAGTGTCTTGACATATGAATCAAGAATGAAAGGGTCTATGACAGAATGTTGAGTACTAGTGCATATAACACCTAAGACCTATGACTCAGCCTAAGTGAGATGACTCACCATATGTGAGTGGATAAGACCCGAGTGATAAGATCACACACACCAACACCCCCCTTCATCAAAGCTGAGGTAGAGGATATGATGAGTCAGAATAGAATAAGAAGACTCCCCTAGACAACTAAGAAAGATGTGTCAATGGGGCCTGAATAACTAAAGGCCTGATAAGGTACCCATGTACAAAAAACATCTCTTTGGAAAAGAAGAAGAGTAGAAGAGAAGGACTATAAATCCCAAAGAAGATGGGTGGCTGTAAGACCTCACCCCAAGAAGAGACCGCAAGTGAAGAAACTTCACCTCAGTGAAGGGCTTGGTGAAATATGTCTGCAACCTGATCAGTTGTCTGACAATACTGAATGTCGATGATGTCTTCATGTATCAACTCCCATATGAAGTGCATGTGGATCTCAATGTGCTTCATCTGCTGATGCTGAACTAGATTTCTACAAATTGAGATGGTGCTCATGTTGTCACAGTAGATAATGGTAGGCCACCAAAAGTGAATACCAAACTTTGTCAAGATACCTTGTAACCAAACAACTTATGTGGTAGCGTTAACTACTCCTTTGTACTCTACCTTTGTAGATAATATGGCAATTACATTCTTCTTCTTGCTAGACCAACTAACAAGACCTAAACCAATAGAGAAATTGTAGCCTAAGGTATATTTCTGATGATCTAAGTCACCAGCCCCATCAGAGTCTATATATCCAACCAATTCAATATTTATCCCTCCTAAGTACTGAATTTCGTCTGTATTAGTGCCACAAATATAGTGAAGGATCCACTTTCACTACTTTCCAATGCAGCTCATGAGGCTCCTACATAAATCTGGACATGATCCCAATAACATACAATAGATTTGGTTGAGTGTGAGTCAAGTAAATCAAGCTCCCCACCAACTGTCAATAAAGGGTACCATCAACCAAGGGAGTAGAGAAATCAGAAACCAACTTAACCCCAGAAAGAAAAGGAGTAGGAGAAGGATTACAATTAGACATGTGAAACTGAGCAAAAAAATCAAGGGAGTACTTAGGTTGTGAAATCACAATTCCTGAGTCAGATTGTGAAATACGGATCCCAAGAAAGTAATGAAGCAAGCCTAAGTCAGACATGGAGAACTTGTTGGCCAAGGTAATCTTCACATAATCAATGATAGAGGAAGAGCTTCCCGTGATCAACAAGTCATCAACATATAGAACAAGGATGAGCATGGATTCATCCTACCATAGAATGTAAACATTTGGGTCAGAGTGACACCTAGTGAACCCTGATGCAAGTAAAAAGGAGTCCATCTTGGCATACCAAGCTTGAGGGGCTTGTTTAAGGCCATAGAGAGACTTCTTTAACTTACAAACGAGGGAGGGATCATGGACATAACCCAGAGGTTGTTCCATGTAGATCACTTCCTCTAGGTCCCCCATGAAGGAAGGCACTCTTAACGTCCATCTGATGGACTTCCCATCTGTTTTCATGGCAGCGATGGCAAGGGTCAGTCAAATGGAAGTCATCTTCGCAACCAGAGAAAATGTTTTGAGTATAATCAACCACACCTACCTAGGAGAAACCATTAGCTACAAGTCACACTCTATACTTGTCGAATTCTCCATTGACGCCATACTTTGTCTGGTACACCCACTTACAACAAATGATTTTTCTTCCTTTCGAAAGAGGGGTGAGATCCCAAGTATCATTATTCGTGAGTGAGGAATACTCCTCATCCATGACGGAATCCCACTCAAGAATCCCAAAATCCTCCCAGAAAGACTAAGGGTCTCAGAAGTAGAGGCAAAGAAGGAGTGGGGTCCAATGAAATTTGAGTGAGTATGTCTCTCATCCAAAGGATCTCCAATCCACTCTCTAACACTCTGCAAATGTTTCGGAGCCCAACGAGGACCAGGAGGATCAATCTCAAAGTCGAAAGATTCTTCACTCAAGTGGGAAGGGACAAAGTCCTCATCATCACTACTATCAGAATCGGAAGACTCTATAACAAAGCATCTGAGGATCAAGAGGATCAGGATCAAGAGGAAGAACTCTCTCAATAACATCATCATATGATGAGCTAGAATCTGAATCAGTGAGCAGAAGACTCCCAGAGGGTAGAGAAGTAGAAGTCGAAGATGACTCATCAAACTTAACAATTCTCTCAATATAAATATCATGAGTAGTAAGGTTCAAAAATCTATACCCATTCACGCCATCAAGATACCCTAACAAAGATACAAGGTTTGGACTGTGGTTCCAAATGCCTTGTGTTTCTTTTTGGAATCTGATCCATAGCATTGGATCTGAAGACATGAAATTGCTCTACATCATGCTTGCGTCCAAACTAGGCTTCAAAGGGTGTCATCCCTCTTACGGCCTTGTGTGGAACATGGTTCTAAATGTAGCAAGCACAATTCACTGCTTCAGCCCAATACTGTGGAAGGAAGGGATTTCAAGTGAACCATACAAGTGGCCATCTCCTTAAGTGTTCAATTCTTTCTTTCTGCAAACTCCATTTTGCGAAGGGATATAAGCAACTGTACACTTCAAAGCAATCCCTTTAGAGGTACAGAAATCGATTTGAACCTATTTCTCACATACTCACCTCCATTGTTGGTTCAAAGAACCTTGATAGACCTTTCCACTTGTTTCTCAACAAAAACCTTAAAAGTCTTGAAAATGTTCAAAGACTTCAGACTTAAGTTTAAAAAAATACACCCATGTAAAATGCGAAAATTCATCAATGAAGGTTAGTATATCAAGAGCTCTAGTAAACGAAGGAGATGGAAATGGACCAGAAATATGTCACTATGAACAAGATCCAAAGGATGAGTAGCTCTCCAGGATTTTCCTTTGTCAAAAATTTTCTTAAGGATGCTTCCCAAGGGCATAACCCTCACAAAGACCCTTAGAAAATTTGATGTGGGGTAACCCATTGACCATTTAATTTTGGCTCAATTGTTCAAGGTAACGATAATTAAGATGTCCAAAATTCTCATGCCATAGCTTACTAACCTCATCTACATGAGTGAGAAAGGTAGTGGGCATCAAATCAAAAGTAAAGTGGGAAAAGGTATATAACTGTGAACGGTGATCTACCTTTCCCTCAGCCACTGTAGTGTCATCGTTAAGCTCATGAATAATCACATAGTTATGACCAAATTCCACTTGTATTCCTTCATCAAGGTGATTGATTTGGTAAACCGATAGGAGATTGGTAGAGAGATCAGGAACACTCAACACTTGGTTAAATGTTCCACCATCTATCTCTACTGATCCACTACTAGAAACTGAAACCAAAGTGTCATCACCCAAAGTGATGTGGGACATGCCACAGGGCTCAATGTTAGCAAAATCAACATGTGAAGAATCCATGTGGTGTAAGGCACTAGAGTCAATGATCCATGTCGATGAAGGAGAAACTTCTAGCTACAAGGGCCTTTCCTTTCTTTTTATCAGATTTAGACCCTTTTGCTTTGGAAGACTCGGTTTCGGAGCATTTTGTTTGATAGACTCAGGAACACCTATATTATTATTCTCATGTTAATGAATTAGGTGATAAATTTGTTTTCTCATACATTGATGCTCTTCATGTCCAGTCTTCTTACAATAGGAACACTTACACTTTTCCTTCTTCGCTTTAAGCTCAGAAGTCAAAGCATTCATGTTAGATTTGGTTTGGGTTTGGTTGGTCTTGGTTTCCTTCTTCCGTTGGTCCATTTTCTCTTTCTTCTTTTCAATTTTCTTTCCCTTACCATTACTTGGTACAAGGGCATGTGACTTGGATTTTAGAGTCCCCATTTGAATGATTTTTTCCTATTCTCGAATGAGTTGGGATAAAAAAATATCAAATGAGGGCATTTTCCAAGTATTTCCCAAGGTTCTTTTGTGGTGTGGAAGGTTGAAATGAAGACATAAGTATTTGGGACCTAACTTAGAAAGAATCGACAAGATCAATTGAGATCTTTCTTCTCCACTTTACATTCCTTAAGAAGCAATAATCTAGTGTGGACAAACTTTGAGAAGAAGGCATGTAGGTTTTCAAAGTTACTAGGAGTTTAATCCTAGTAGTTCATTCTCCAACTCATGCACTCTCATGTCATCTTGTTTTCCAAACATCTCGTCAAGAAATTTCCAAGATCCATCAGGTGTTTTCAGGAAGACTCGATGTGGAAGAGAAAGTCAGGAGAGATAGGACATACAGAGAAAACCTAAGGCTTCATCACATCGGTTTAAACCACTTAGATTTTTTGGGTTCATCATTAGGTTCATTCTCTACTCTCATAGTGACACAGAACAACCCTTTACCATGTAATACCATAGCCATTTTAGATCTCCATTCAAATAAATTGAACCGATGTGAGAAAAGGTACTAAAGATAGCATCTATAGTGAAGAGAGATAAATAAAGAATGCAGAAAAGATAAAGAAACACAACCATCCCAGAAATAATATTAACACCCTCCTAAATTTGGACACTTTATAGTTTAGTGCATTGATTACAATCAGGTTTGAATATGTATCGTAGAACCAATCAGGTCACTCACCTTGCAATCAATGTAATAATACACAAGAGTGGAGACAACAATCAAGGTTCGTAGGGCGTAACAGATCGACACTGCAAGCAAGCACAGAAAGAGAGAAGCAAGATGAAGGGGAAGAAAGAGATTTGTGAGAAACAACATCTCACATTGCACGAAATAATCCCTTTGTTGTAAGACTATGGCGGACACGCTCACAAGTCCACAAAACAAGGAATAGAACAAAGCTCAAGAAAAAATGAGCTGAATTAAACAATACAAAGACACCCCCTAGAATGCGGCACTTTATAAAATTAGTGATTTTATAAAATTAATGATCCCATCATCTAGAGTGTGAAAAAAAATGCAACTTTGACTAAAGAAGTGCTCAAAACCGAGCAACGAGTCAAAAGTTATAGCAAAAACCAATTCCCGCAACTGATGAGAAAAAAGCCAATAAGCCTGTAAACGGATTAAAAAATTGCCCTAAACATATGAAAAAGGTGTCATATGTATGCCCATTAGAAATGGCATGGAATTTGAGATAGGGTTTGTTTGTATTGTGAGGGGGGATTAGCCACCTGCCAATCCCGGACCTCACCCTTCGTCTTCGGCACTCGACGAAAGGTTAATAAAATAAGCCAAAAAACTTACAATGCCAATAAAAAGTAATGTTTTTACCTTATACATTTTAAAAGTAATGAAACAACACGTTTTTTAGAAGAGTGATAAGGTAAAAAAGAATGCAAACACGTTTTTTTAAAGAAAAGTGAATAAGAAAACGTATTTTTAGAGAGATATTACCTGGCAGCAGAACTGTAGCTGTCCACACGTGCTGGGAAAATGCAGACATGTCAGAGCAGTGCAAAGAATAATGTCAGAATGGAGAAAAACATAGGAATAGGCAAAAATAAGATGCCAGCTGGAAGAATAAGACGCCGGAGGACAGTGCAAAATGCCAAGTGGAGAGAAAAACACCTGGAACATGTTTGAAAGCCTGAAACAGAGGAGAAAATGCAGCCAGGGGAGAGAAAAATGCCTGAGGACAATGAAAAAATGCCTGGAAGGGAGAAAACACTCAGAAAAGCCCAAAAAAATGCCTGGGATAGGTTTGAATGTGGGGAACAGTGCAAAAACGTGAGTAGTTTTGCAAAAAACGTGAGAGACCAGGGAAAAACGTGAGAGACCAGGAAGAGGTAACTTCGAGATAGCAAGGAACCACTGCGAGGAGAAAAAATCTCGAAATAGTATGATTATACACCATTGAAGAAAAAACAACGATCCCAACTAGTAATCACAGGTCCACGCCAAAAAAGAGCTCTTCTTTTACCCTGCAGGCGCTGAATCTGAACCACAACCAACAAGAAACACACAAACAACCCAGAAACAACAGCCACAAAGATCTAGAAATATCCAAATATGAACTCAGATGATAAGAAAACCAACCAAATACCTTAACTTGCAACTGCTAAAACCTTAATACGAGGTGAGCAATAATTCCAAAATGATAATCGAAAAAACCTTGCACACGAGGAAATGAGAAGAAACCAGAAGTAATAAACAACTAAGAAACGAAGAGTGCACATTTACCAAAACCAGCTCTGATACCATGAAAGAGGGATTCGCGAGAACCGAAGTCAAAAAGTGATGCACCACAACAAAGTTACACTCTGATGGTAACGTCAAGCCAACGCAATACGGTAGATTCAAAACAATGGAAAGAAGATTGCAAGTAAGAAGAATGGGTCTGCTCATACTCATAGATCGAAAAATAGGAAGTACAAATAGGGGTTCTGTGTAACCCCCATGCCTAAACAGGAAAGAAACTCAATGACGCCACTGACACATATGACGTTGACTGACGCATATGACGCCATTAGAAGAGGAGTTACAATTCCAAATAAGGAATGTAACTCCTATGACGCATTGACGCAAACTAAAATGTCAGATTCTATGACAAAATTTGACACTTGTCATTTGACTTCCTAAGACCTATGACTCTCGCAAGGTGAGATGACCCACCTAGGTGATGTGGACGATGACTGGACAATCACACATACCAACAATAATAAGATTTAATTTAGATTGAATGTGCTAGATGAAGATTAGAATTTTTTTGTGAATCCTCGGCGATAAGGAATCAAGAAATATGTGTTTCAAGTAATGGCCACAAAAGTGGTCTTTAAATGATACCAATGATGGAATTTATTTAATCTGTAAGTGAGCCAATCTTAGAATGAAATCCCCTCACATGTATGGATGAGGATGAATCAAGGGGATCAAAAATAAAGGGAGGGTGCTCCCCCAATGTTGGGAAACTTAGATGTAGATGAGATAACGAATTCTGAAGGAGTCTATATGGGATTGTCTTGGATTTGGATTGGATATATGGTTGGGGACTACAAGGGTGATTGGAAAGACCAACAATATTAGTGAACAAAGGGGGACCTTCACATGCAGGAGAGATGCTAAGGGGTGATCTGGATGGATTATTATTAGGAAACCTAATGGATGGGACATGAATTTTCTTGGTTGTGGATGGAGGAGGATGTTCCCTTTGAATGAGGAAATTTTCTTTCTCAATAATTTCATACATGACGGTTTGAAAGGTTTTACAATGCTCAATATCATGACCTAGGGTATGATGATAAGCAAAAATGCAAGTGTGATCAAACCTTGATGAATTATTACTATTAGGATTAAAATATCTAACAGGAGGAAGCGTGATGGAAGATATTCAGATTAAGTGTCGAAAGATGTCTACATAAGACTCCACTGAAGTTTCAAGAGGAAGATAACTCTTGTGGGTTTTAATAGGATGTTTGGGCTTAGGTGCAAATGTAGATTGGATGGGTAGATTAGGCACCTTAAAATATTAATAAATTTTTGGAGGATAGTTAGATTTTTTGGATTGGGATTTATTATTACGAGATGTCTTAGATGAAGGGGTTGGACCTAAAATGGATGAGGATGTTAATTTCCTGGCATGGATTTTGTAATGTTGGATCACTGAGGAAAGCTAAGGTCTAATTTCTTATGAGGATTCATGGGAGAGTTTTGGGGATGCTTACCAAGAGCCTTATATTTTGATTGAGAAGATTTACCCTTAGCAGGGATTACAATAATTTCAACTAGAGGATCTAGAGGTTATGGTGTAGGGGTGGATATCAATGGAGAGAAAGGTGTTTGTATGGTTTTTGTGGATCATGTAGGTTTTGGATTGATTAATGTAGAAGCAATTGATTTTTTAGAGGGAAAATGAATCCCCCTTATTTTTATCTTAGGTGGAGGTTCTTGTTTCATAAATGCTTTAAGGGGTATCATTGATGTGTTTGCAAATCGAAAGGATGTGATTGGTGCGGTAACGAACATAGATGTTGATATAGGAATGGATGTTGGAGAAAGAGAGGGCATAAAAGATTGGGATCAAAAGGATGATGTAGTCATATGTAAATATGTAGGTACATGCGTCGAGATAGGTGTTAGGATAGGAGTAAGTGAGGTTGTAGAAGTATATGTTGTAGATATGAGTGTAGTTGGGATTGATGTGAAAGTGAGTGATGTAGATGTAATAGGTATTAGAATTAGTTTTAGAATTTTCACACTATGCAGTGGGTTTGATGAACTTGGTCTTGGTCTTGTTTGATTTAAGTTTTAGTTGGCCTTGCTCAAGGGCACGAGTTTAGATTTTATGAGCCATGGTGAAGGCTTATTTGAATGTTTGGAAAGATTGGCTTTGCAATGTAGAAGAAATATCTTCACACAACAATGTGAGAAGATTTTGATGATTTCATCTCGTGGAAGAGTAAATGAAAGTTGACTTATAATACCATGCAATCGAGTGGAAATATCTATGATAGACTTGTCATCGACCTATTTAATGGCATAGAATTAATTGAACTTGGTCTTGGTCTTGTTTAATTTAATTTTGAGTTGGCCTTGCTTAAGGGAATGCGTTTAGATTTTATGAGCCATGGTGAAGGGCTTATTCGAATGTTTGGAAAGATTGGATTTGCAATGTAGAAGAAATATGATTTACACAAGAATGTGAGAAGAGTTTGATGATTTCAGCTCACGGAAGAGTAAATGACAGTTGAATTATAATGCCACACCATAGAGTGACGAAATCTATGATAGAATTTTCATCGACCTGTTTAAGGGTATATAATTAATTGATAGTGATTTTGCACACAATATTAATCGAAAAATGATTTAGGAACAATTGTGTGAGCTGGGTAAAGAAGAATAAGAAATTTTTAGGAATGTCATTGTACCAATCCAACGTTGGACCTGCCAAACATATAGGGAATGTGCAAAGCATAAGTTCCTAATCATGTGCAATAAGGTAACATGCGTGTTTAAATTCACGAAGATGCTTTTAGGGATCCTCTCTGCTGCTGAACTTGGTAAACTTGGGAAGCTCCCAATGAGGAGGGTAATGTTCCCATTATTAGAACCGACAGATGAATGGGTTCATTAGAGATTTATTCGTAAGATAATGTAGCCTTGGGTCCCAAGGTAGTGACTTCTAGACTAGCTAACCTATTCATTAAGGAATGAATATGATCATTCTATGTGATGATAGATTGGGATTTTGGTTGTGTGGCATGAAAAGTAGCTTGATAATTTTTTGGATGTGTGAGGGTTTGGGGAATTCTTTAATAAGGATTAATATATGTCATGGGTTGAGATTGGATAAGTTGTTGCATTGATTGATGTTGAGAAATAGGGACACGATGTGATTGTTGATATTGGGAAAGTTGTTATAGTAAAGGATGGGCGAGGATATGTGTGTTAAGAGGTTGATATGGCTGGATAGGAATACTTATAGCAGATGGAATAGAGATAGAGTTGACATAAAGCGTCGTGGGTGGAATGGGATCCACCAATTGAGTAGATTGGTAGGATTGTAAGATTGTGGGAGATTTATGAAATAAGAAGTCATATATGGGGCTAGAAGTATATGGTCTAGAAGTCCAAGAATGTCTTTACATGAGTGAGATATGGGGGTTTAGCTGGTGTAGCAATGGTGGATTGATGAGAAATACAAGGATTGGTTTCATGATAGGGATGATTTTGGATGACATGGTTCTCAAGAAGTGAGACCACATAGAAAATGGGTTAGGAAACCAAAGGTATGGTCTCATGTTTAGAATCTTGTTGGAAAGGATCATTAGAGGAAGGGATGTAATTATATGGAGTGGATTGTTATGTTACCTTAACTTGAGGAAGGGTAGCAATAGGCATGAAATAGGTGAACATTTGTTTATGTAATTTTTTAACAAATAAATTAAGTAAATTTTTTCTTATTAACATGATTAGTTAAGAAATGTGAGAAAGAAAAAGGGAGGTGGATAATGAAGGTACCTAAGGAATGAAAATATAAGGCTAGTTTCAGGTAGTTATGGCTGGGGAGATTTCGGGTGACTTCCTGTTGGGTGGTGAAATCTCAATCAGTCAACCGGGTAAGAGGATGTTTAGATGTGTTGATTGATGTATGAATTTTATGTTGTGTGTGCAAGTGTGTGAGATGCAACAAGTTAACCCCTACTTAAACTATATGAGTAAGAAGGATGCATAAAAGAAAGATTCTTTTTAAAACCAAATCAAAGTGTGATCTTTCAATGATGACAAACACATGAAAGGGAAATATGATGCAAAAAGGATAAAATATGGGAAAATGAATACCTAGATATAGATTTTCATTTTTATCTAAAATTTAGCGTGAAGAGTAATCCAAAAACTGAACTAAAATGAGAAAGCAAAACATGAAGCCTTGTGTTGTAGTGTTAGAAGAAGATAGAAGAAGGAAAATTATAGAAAGAAAATACAAAAAGAATCACCTAAAGTGGCATCCCATAGGGCATGCCAAAACTATTGTGGAAAAATCACATTACCCTTGAATGCGGGCAAGTTAATAAATTGGTAGTCAGTGTGATTTTTCAAACATGGATCTATCCTAAAGTATGGGAGTTTGTGAATGTGATATCTCTCCGGATAAGGTCAGCTTCCTTTCCTAAACTAGTGCAAAAATACTTCAAAATGCACAAAAAAACTAATTTAAACCTACTCTAATGTTTTCCAAGGGGAAAACATTAGAAGGATTTCATGAAAATGAAATCTACTCTAATGGGAGGTGATGCACTAAGAAATAATGTTGAACAATTTGCATTACATAGGAATGAAAACAAGTAAATTTGAGGAGGGTGGTCTAGCGCTAAAGATTAAAACACCTATGCAAACCTAGTTTTTTCACCATTTTATTTACGTTATTGAGAGAAAATAGATAAGGGTAAGGGATAAGGAGGAATACCTATTGTGTTGGTTTGGAGGTTGATACGTGTGTTCTGACTTCTCTATCTGATACTAACTATGAGAGCTTCCTTTTAGCTAGGAGGAACTACCTGAAATAGAAAATAAGACCACAAAAGAAGATTTAAACAATATAGGATAGTGGAATACCTAGCGTATGCTAGGTTCATGAAGTGTGATACTCCCTAGAAGGTTTTCAATCCATTGTTTTATAAAAAAAGTATGAAATAACTTAAATACATACATAAATGAATCGAGAGCTAGTATTTTGATTTGGGAATCTCATATCGCTCTCACCGTCGATCCAATTAAATAATAAAAACTAGGAGGTTCAAGGTATTATAGTCAGGTTACAGGTTGTTCAGGTGGTCTTCAAGTCAGAAAAAAGGTTTAAGTAGGATTTGATAAGGTGTTGGGTTGTTTTTGTAGGTGGGTGGTTGCTGATTTGCACAATGTTGGAAAACACAGAGACCGGTGTTGGTCATGGTATGACTGACCACAATTAGGTAGAACCAATGGTGGTTATGGGTAACTGGCGTCAGTGTAGTTGGGTTGATAATACTTAATAAGATCTGATTATGGGTTTCGAACAGGAGCTAAACAAAGATATAAGGGTGGATGGGGAGGTCTATAAAGGTCTCAGGTATACTCAGAGGTGTCTAGTGGGAGAGAATGAGATATTTGGTGGTGAGGGTAGAGGAATGGTTGAGTCTACAAGTAGGTAGGAGGTGGCAAATGAACATGCAAAGTATAAACTGATAGAAGGAATAAAAAAGGTTATTATATTACAATAGACTATGCTGGCAGAAGGTAAAATTATTGTGATGTAGGTTTGATGGCTGAATGGTGATAGGAATTGATCATAAAAATGGTGTTTGGTGCCATTGTAGTGCTTCCTGGAATGCTTCTGTGATTGTAATGCTTTTGAATATGTCCTGTTTTTGGCTTTGGATGTCTAGGTGCACGAAAAACTCTTTGGTTCTTCTTACATGCAGCTCTCTTCTCTTCTCCTTGATCTCAGAATGTGCCAACCCAAAAACAAGGTTGTTAAGGTGAATAAATGGTAACCGATAGTAGTTTCAAATTGACTGGCATCATTTTAGGGATGACCAACATCGGATAAGGTAGGATTCCCTATGTTTTAATAAAAATAACAAATCTTAGCAATTATTTATTCCAGATCTGTCTATTCTCCTGAAGAAAAGTGGAAGTTACCTTTTTCATGAGTGGGAATTTGGTTAGAGAGATAATTGGCATTGATTTTTAGGGTTGAACTAGGTCTTATATCATTAAGGTAAGTGGGGCCGATTCTTAGTTAGTTATGGAAACATGCCAAGAATAGGTCTAGGGTGAAGTGGCTAGGTGAGGTGTCTGGGTGAGGTGGAGGGGTGAGGTCGAAATTAGCTTAATTACAATAATTATGTAAAGAATATTGTGAGGATGGGTATTAATTTGATTAAGTTAATTAAATTAATATTAATTTGATTAAGTTAATTAAATTAATATTAATTTGGGGTCGAAGGGGCCATGGTTAGGTGAACATGTTTGAGTTGGTTATTCACCGGGGGGCCAAGGCAAGTGTGACCCAATTTTGGTGTCTATATTTTGCCCCTTTTTTTTGGCATCCTGTATTGGTAGGCGATATGACCAAAATGAAGGTTGGTTTTTGTCCTATTTGAATATAGGGTGAGAAGGTGAATTTGGGTGCCCCAGATAGGCGCATGAGTGATCCCTCCCTCAAATCTGGCAGCGATGAGGAAGAATATGGAGTTGGTGGGTGGTTTGAGGAAAAAAAATTAGGAGTGAAGAAGGTGAGGGTCAAAGGTATGGTGATTGTAAAAGGTAGGGTGGGTGATTAGGTAGAGAATTTAGACATACGCACACGTTATGAAATGCCATGGGATATAACATTTGCTCAACATAACAAATTGATGTTATCTAGGGTTGAAAAGGTCATCCAAACAAGGGTTGTTGAGGTGTGGTATCTAGGGTAAACGATATGATCTGGCCACTCAATGAGGTAACATGTAGGAACACGTAGGTGTGGTTTCAAGACATCCGAAAGGTTAAAATTTCAAGGTATGTTTAGACAAGGGTCACTGCCATAGGTAAGGTAAGGCTATTAGGCCGAGAAAAATAGGTACCATCATTGGCAGATGCAATGAGTGAGGACATGGGAATATCCACATAATCAATGGTTAGGTACATAGGTGTGGGTATGGTTGGTGGAGGTAAAAAAGGTTAATGGGTAGTTTCAATCAAATGTACATAAGCGGAGATCGCAACATGGTATCAGGTCGAAGAGTGTTTAAACTCTACATCATCCAAGGTCGATTGGGTTATCCAAACAAGGGTTGTTGAGTCCCGATATTTAGGGTAAAGGATATGGTCCAGACACACAATAGGGTAAGATGTGGGATCTTGTAGGTGTGGTTTTGGTAGATCCAAGAGGTCAAAATGTCAAGGTTTTTTTAGATAGGGGTCACGGCCAAAGGCAGGGTATGGTTGGTAGGCAAAAAATGTGGTGACAACATCGTAAGGTAAAGAAAGTGTGCAAGGTCGATGGTCACATCACGGGATGTTAGGTATGGGTAAAAAGAGGGTGTGGCATAGATAAGGCCATGGGAGGGGTGGAATGATGAGGTTGGGTGATAAATGATGAGGTCAGGAGGATGAGGTTGATTTTTAAGGACAACTTCAGGTTAGATGAAAAAGGTTGCAGAAAAGTAGATAAGGTGCAATGGGTTGCCAGGGGGTTAACATGAGTAATCGACACTAGTCATGTGTAACCAATGTTGGTCTAGGGAGAATGACCATGGTATGCTAGGGCACAGGATCAATTTTGGTATAAGTAAAACTAACGTCGGTCAACTCGGGGAGAGGTTAAAAAAGGAAATTTCCAATTTTTGTGGAATCATTTGTAATTTTTCAAATAGGAGAAAATGAAAGAGGAGAGAGGAAAAGGTGGAAATCGACCGAGCATGAAGAAGAGTTGAGTTGGTGAGCCTTATAGTGCGTGATTGGTAGGTGATAGAAGGGTCCACAAGATTTGTTTGATCGATTCAGTTTGTTGGAGATGAGGAGGTCGGTTAATGATGGTAGAGGTAGGAGAGGGATCTGGGGGACCATCGGTGTAACGGCCAAATGTGCCACCACAGAGACGACAGCGTGACGAGGTATGATCCAATCCCATTCCTTATGTTGCGAGGTAGATTGGTGGATAGAGGTCGAGTGAGGGAAAATGGGTTTTGGTTGGGAAAAGTGAATTTTAAATTTGGGAAGAAAAATTGGGTGTAATAGGAATGGGGAAGGGTGGATTTAGGTAAATGAGGGATGGGGAGTGGTTGAGGGGATTTTTAGGTAGGAATGCATGGGTAGTTAGAGAGAAATGAAGAAGTGTTGATGGAAATAGGGGTTTGGTGACATGAATTTTGACCGCGACAATGATCGACGTCAGTCAAGGGTTAGCTGACATCAGTTGGTGTCAGCCAGCAACGATCATAGATAAGGTGACTGATGCCAATTATGGTATATCGTGGGTAGTCGAAAATACTTATCCCAGTCATAATGTGAAGGAAAATGGGCTTACAATGAGCGTTATGGGTGGGTGAGGGAGGGAAAGAGATAGAAAGGTAGGGTTTCCTAAAAATATATTGGTTAAGGGGATGAATAGGTATAGTTAGGGTTTCATAATGTGATGGTTTATTGGATGCAAGTGAGAGATTAGCTGCAAATGTGAGATAGGGTACTGCCCCTACTCATAGAGGTGTGAGGGAGTGTGAAAGTGGGTGATTGGATCCATGTTGTTGATGTTAACCTTATTGGGGTTAGGTGCTACCAACATGTAGTCTAGGATGTGAGTTCGATGGTCGCCCTCATTAACAAATGAGACTCGGAGACCAATACATTCCATCTGTCGACGGGTCAAATTAGAGTCACTCTGGAGGATGTGTATAGGATCTTATAGTTACTGATAGTGGGGATGCAGGTGTATTTAATCTCCTAAGAGGCATTGGAGGAGTTGATGTTGACTGTGTTTGGTGAGGGGCTAGCGGAGTTGAGGTTCCATAGTGCCAATATGACCTACGGAGATATGTATTAGGCCCATCTGGAGGAGATGAGGCTAGTGGTGTTACTAATGGAGGTAGTATGTTGTTTTGCACTTCCAGATGAAGATGGTAGGATATTCCCACAGGATCATTAATGGGAGTTCTTCACTGATATGATGGAGGAATAGGACCCATTTTGCATGGGCACTTGCAGTCTACTTGGTGTAATTATACCAGGGAGCTATGGGCCTACGGGAGGCTATAGAAGGTTCAACATGTGTTGCACTTTCCTTACTTCATTGTTGGGCCTATAAGCACATTATCTGTATGCTGACTAATTGGTTTTCCCCATGGTTGGATGCATTTGAGCCAGGTATGGTCTAGATTAGTTATAGGCATTGGGTGCCTAGTTGGTGGTTTGCACCGGGGGGCTAGGTTGACTCACACATGATATGGCTCACTATAGGTAGATTATTGGAGGGGTTGTCTGGTACTATAAATTATCTAGAAGTCTATATGTGGGTATATCCATCTTACAGTCACATGGCCGATGAGCTAGATGGACTACAACTATTCTGATGGATAGAGGGGCATCATGCTAGAGAGCACGAGATGATACCCATAGATAGGGTTAAATGGCAGTTTGGTTTACCTCAGGATATACCCCCACCCTTCCTACAGTATAGAAGGGATGACATGGAGAGGCCTCTGCCTCTACCACAACCGATAGTGCTGACAGGGTAGGAGGAGTAGGTGATAGACTGAAGGATTGATTATTTCGGGGTTACTTATAGATACAGATAGTGGTGGGCCACACATTTATGAGTAGTACCTCCAAGGCTGGGGCAGCCAAATTTAGCCACCATCACTATTCTGAGGGATGTCCTATAGGGGCAAGTGGCTAACCTGATTAGATAGTTGAGGATAGTGCAAGGACACTTGATAGGGTCAGAGGCATAGGTGACCACCCTACAAGCCTAATTAGTAGAAGGAAAGATACCCACACAGGGTGAATATGGAGATGGGATATAAGTACCCGCCCTACAAGCGCAAGTTACAGGTTTGTAAGACCAATTGACCACTACATAGGAATAGGTTGTGACCCTCCACGCTCAAGTAAAGGAACAGGGGAAGAGGTTGATGGCACTACTACAGGCTCGGGGGCAGGAGTGGGACAAGGAAAGGCATAGGGACAGGGTCCCAAGAGATAGATACAGGGGAAGAGACCAGTTGCACCTCCGCAGACCATACCGATGGCTAGGTTCAAGGACTCCTTGGGTGAGGCATGATACCATCAGGAGCACTTGATGGCTAAAGGGATAGACATCCCATCCTACACAGAGTACATAAAACATCAGGCCTTAAGTGAGAGGACCAAGTCTCACACACATAGTGTGGAGAGTACAGGGGGCCAGTGAGCCCTAGGACAGGGTCAAGGTGCGGTTCTAGCTAAGGGGAGAGCAAGGCCAATGGTGGGTGATGAGATTCTAGTGGGATTCTGCATGGTAGTGGAGGAGGAGGAGGAGACAGGTTAGATAGATATGGAGGATATCTAGCAGGGTGATGCCTAATAGCCGTATATACCTCTGGTTTTGTGTAGTTGTTTATTTTTTTATATATCGGCCTGCGTGCTGAAAAGAATGAGGATGCATACAGAAGTTTTGAAATTTTGGATCATATAGTGTTATGCATGCCAAAGATGGTGAGGTTGTATATGAGAGTTTTTTATTTTTGATTATATACCGGCCTGCGTGTTGAATATGGTGAGCCTATATATGAGAGGTTTGGAGAGATACACATTATTTGGTATCGATTTATATTGTATGGATACAAAGATTTGTATGATGAGATGGATGCTTTGTTCATGATGTATTTGGGTTGGTAGAATTTTATTTTTATGTATATATGAATGGAAAATAGGTGTGTTTAGGCATGGTGGAGTCAGGTCATAGGCATGATGGATTCAGGGTATAGGTATGGTTGAGTTAGGTGGTAGGCATGGTCTAGTCAGGTGGTAGGCATGGTTGCGTCAGGTCATAGGCATGATGGAGTCATGTTATAAGCATGGTTGAGTCAATTTGTAGGCATGGTTGAGTTAAGTCATAGGTATTATGGATTCAGGTGGTAGGCATGGTTGAGTCAGGTGGTAGGCATGGTTGAGTTAGGTCATAGGTATGATGGAGTCAAGACCCCATTGGTTTAGGTATGATTGATTCAAGTTGGTTTAGTTTGAGGTAATGTCCAAGTTTTAGGTAACATGGGGGACAAATTATGATGTATATACAAGTTATGGTTTTGTATGTGCTAGAGTGGAAATGTGAAAATGATAAATGAATGATTTGATGTTGTAATAAAAATGTGTATTAATTGATGCTTGTTTGGTTTAATTTCCATATATTGATATAGAATAGAAACTAACTAGGGTAGAATGTGAATCAAAAATTTAAAGGGGGTTTTGGTTAGGGTAAATAGTGGCCAAACTAACCTCCAAGGGCCCCATGCCCTCTAACTGCTTCCTACATAGTCTCGGAAAAAAGTGACCTCAAGATGATGTAGTTCTCCCATAAGCAAGGGAATATTATGGTGAAGCAGAGGAATGGGTTGGTAAGTGTTACGCATGGGTGAATGGAGGTCATAGGCACGGTTTATTTTAGGTCATAGGTATGATTGAATTTTTTAAATATAGGTTTCGATGAGCTGGTCATGTATAGAATAATCAATAAGTAATAAGGAAGGAAAATGGTAATAGGTGGAAAAGGAACCACTTAATCGATAAGAACCCTAATGAGTCTAAGATATCCCAGATAGGCTTATGAACGTAGAACCCTAAAGGCCTTGCATAATGGACTATTTTAAGGGTGAAGAAAGTCACATGATCATGAAATGTCGCGATTGCGGTGAGTCCTTGAGTGAAGAGGGAATTAGGATAAAAAGGTTATGAGGTGCAAATGGGTGGCATATCTTAACTTAGTGTACGATAGCATGTTATTCTTAGAAAGAAACCCATGATAAAAAATAGGCAAGTCCATGATGAAAATTTCATCATTTTCTTCATTTTTTTTTTAATAGACTAATTGATGCGGGAATTCTATATGGGATTAGTATATTATCTCTGTGAGTTCTTCGTGAAGCTGATCAATGCGGGAAGTTTTCAGATTTTTTGCCCAAAAGGTTTTTTGAAATGCCTTTATATAGTTTTCCTTCAAGGGAGAATTCTATTTATAGTGGTGGAAAAGAGACTGGAAGAGATGTCCCTTTTGAGGGATTCATCTTTTCCTAGAAGTTTAACTCAAGGATTTGCATCACTATTTTTTACGTTTAAGTCATGGACAAGACTATAGCGGAAGGGTAGGCTCTTGTTCAATTGACAAAACCATAATACACAGGAGTTAACTGTGAAAGGGATGGTTTTGAGTGATGAACGATGCATGAGATTCTTAAACATCCTAGAGGATGAAAAGTGTCCATGAGAATCATGCTATGAGTATATCCGTTATCCAAAATTCACCCCTAAAGGTAATTTTGATAACATGCATCAAATTCTTCAGTGCCGATCAAGTAGATTGATTCAGGGACCAAAATCATGTTTTGGGGGCCACCTCGGCTTCTCTCTAACTCTCCCATCCAAGAAAAAATCCCAACGAGTCATAAAAATGGAAAAATGCAAAAAATAAGGTTGTAAGATTGTTTTGAAGCATTTTAGGTCTGAAGGGCTCGTACGGGTTGTACCAAGGTTCGCCATAACAGGTTTGGGGCTGAAATACAAAGAAAATCAGCTAAGTCAGACATTTTTGTCCCAAACAGTCCATGGGATAATTGGGACAGCCGGGACAAAAGTACGCGTGGGATGTGAATCAGCCGATTTTCCGCAAGACGGTCTATTGGGCAGTTCAGACATTTTCGTTCAGGACAGCCGGGCCAAAAGTACGCGAACCGGATGTGTGGGACGCGAAAAGGTCAAAAGGCCTTAGAAGGGACAAGGAATCCCAAATCGGTCGATGTGGGAGAATTCATCTAGGACAGCTAGGACAAAAGGTACACGTGGGACGCGAAAATCCGAAATGGCCGAAGGCAAAGAAGAAAAGTCAACGTTTGACCCGTGAACTTCAAACGGCCATAACTTTTGACTCCGAGCTCCGATTTTCACAAAATTGGACTTTCTTATTTTTAATGAGGGTAGATATATTTAAATAAAAGAAACATATTCGGCTCCAGTCAGTTAATGCTCATTCCCGTCAAATGACAGAAAATGCCTGCCAGACCCAAAATAGCTTCCCGCACTCAGAAGGCCATAACTTTTGCATTTCTCAACAAAATCACACAAAATTGGTACCGTTGGAATCATGGCTCTGAGCCCAATGCACAAAAATCAATAAATTCTATATTTGATGAGAAATATATGGATTTTTTATAAAATGTGGCCGGGTTCATAACAGTGTTTTATTTGGTAGTTGGGAGTGCAATTAAGAGGCATGGTCACCATTCTTTCTCTGTTGCAGCACCTGGGATAGTATGGGGAGCCTTTTCCAAGTAATATACAATCATTTTACTCCATTTAATGCCTCTTACAAGTGGTTGAAGGACAGATTTCGGGATTTCCATTTTCCCTCTCTCTCTCTCTTCTCATTTTTTCTATAAATTGGAGTGTTGGGCTCATTGTAAAGGGGAGTTTTATTGTAGCAAAGCTCTGCCAAAATTGATTTGTGAAGCCAATGTGTTGCAAGCCCTTGTAGTGGACTCCTTGCATGGTGATCCAGGCCCTTATCTTGTAATAGATTGAATTGTGCATATCAGGAAGCAATAAAATATAAGTTTGTGGATGCATCTTCCCCTGCTGTGTTTTCTTGCATTCTTCTCACCCCTTCAACCTTGATTACAAGAATATTGTGTCTATTATTATGTTCTTGCAGGAATCCATTATCATTGTGTATGTTTGAAATATTTTTGTGAATGCATTTTGCTAGATTATGGAGAACTGTCATCACCCCTTCTAGTGTGCACTTTGCTTCTGTATCTCATGGATTGAAGACTACTCTCACACCCTCCTTTTCTGGTGTATCACCGCTTTAGTGTAGGCTTTCATTTTATGCATTCTCTCTCCTTGGTCCCTTGGAAAGTTAGATTAGAATAGTTAGTTTCCCCTACATTAGAGTAGATTGTGGCAGGTAGTTTAGGAGCAAGAACCATCTTTCTCTGGAGGTCTATCTCAAGTAGCAAGTCCCACAACTTGGAGATAGTACCCATGTTATCCAATCACACCGTGAGTCAAGTATATGCACTTGTATAAACATTAGGGGTGTTGTGAGTCGGTGATAACAATACTCATATTAAAGATAAGGCTTAGAGGCAACAGGTAATCACATGATTCTTGTTTAGTCTTGGATCCTCAAAATGTGGAATATGGAAGGTGATTGACACTCAAGGAAGATGAGTGATTAATGAGGGATTCCATGAAAAAAGTGATACATAGAATCTTGATAGACGTCAACTCAATAAAATGTGATGGGTAATCAAATGATTCTTGTTTGATGCAAGGGTAATTGGAAGGGGATTCAGGTTTAGATAGTTTACTTAATGTCAACAATAAAATGGTCAAGTGAAGTATTTAGGGGGCTCAAACCTTTGATAAGCACCATGATCCATAGGCATGAGTAATGATATAGAGTCCAAGCCAATTAAGAGAGAAATTTCCCTATTTACTTTTATCCTCTTTTGTTACATGTTGATTTTCCTTCAAGACGAGGTCACTAACCTTGAAGGTTCATTTTTGAACATATTTTTCATAGGCACGTTTGATACTTTTTTGTAGATTTACAGGTGGTGAGAGCATTTAAACAATGTTTGTCTAATAACTCAAATTGTGCCAAATGGTCTTGGTGAAAGTCATCATTGTTGAGCATATATTTGAGTGAGATATGAAGAGATGAGATATGAAGAGATGGAATCTTGGACTTAGAGAGGAAAGACAACCTCTATACCATAGACCAGAGAAAAGGTGTGGCCTCAGTTGAGGTGTGAATAATAGTGTGATAAGCCCATAAGGTGAAAGGAATGTGTGTATGCCAATCCTTACCAATATCGTCAACTAATTTCATAAGAATTTTGTTAAGGTTTTATTAGTCGATTCAGCTTGGTAATTGGTTTGAGGGTAATAAGGTGAAGAGAAACTGAGTTGAATGTCAAAAGTTTATCACATAGTTTGTAGGGTTTTGTTTTTGAATTGTTTTCCATTATCAGTGATGAGGCGATGAGGAACACCAAAAGAAAAATGATGTTATGGTTGATGAATTCACATATTTTCTCAGCTTTTGTAGAAATAGGGGTATGGCTTCTACCCATTTAGTATAATATTTGGTAGCAGTTATAATCCATTGATGACATTGTGAAGAATGGGGGTTAATCTCACCAACAAGATCCAAACCCCATTGAGAGAAAGGCCAAAGGTCTTGTATGACTATAAGGCATGAATTAGGTGTGTGATGGAGATGATCATGTTACTGACATTTCACACAACATTTGACATAGTCACAACAATCAAATTTTAGGGTTGTCTAATAATAGCCTAGGTGAAGGATGTGCTTTAGCAACATCTAAGACCACTAAAGTGACCTCCAAAAATTCCATCATGAACTTCCTTAATGGTGTATGGAATTTCAGAACTTCTAAGGCATTGTAAGAGAATACCGTCAAAATCCACGTTTGTAAAGAAGACCACCCATGATGACATAATGAGAGACACTTTTAAGAAAGGATCATTGTCCATTACAAGTAAGATCTGGAGGCTGAATAAAAAGGGAAAGGTAGTCAACAAATTGCTTATACCAAAGGTACGTGGGTCAGTTTCAATTCTTCCGATGAAGTATTGACCTCACATAAATAAGAGGTTGATTGTAGCCTTTGTATTGTGACAAATATTTTAGAGTCAAAGGGTGAAGCAGGTATTTGAGAAGCCAAGCAGGCCATGGTATCCACAAATTTATTAGTAGAACAAAAGGTTGGTTTGAAGTTCATAATGGTCAAAGGTGGTCAAAAGTATGTCAACATGATGTTTATACTTTTGAAGTATCTCATTATGACACTGGTATATACCATTGACTTGGTTCATAACCAGTTGAGAATCACCAAATATATTAATTGAGTTAACATCTAAGGCATAAGGTGGTTTAAGGCCTAATATGAGTGCTTCATATTTGGCAATATTGTTTGTACAATCAAAATCAAGTTTGAAAGATAAAGGCATAGGTTCACCATCAAGAGGAATGAGGATAACACCATGCCCCACCCCCATGACATTGGAACCATCGAAGAAGAGTGTCATTTGGTAAATGGGTATCATCCAGGGAGAGGGTAGTTATAGATTCATCTAGGGAAGTTGAAGTTAGATGAAGTTGATCCCCAGAAAGAGGTGCATCTATAGTTGGTCAGTGATAGTTTGGCCCTTGATGGAATTTTGATGAATGAATTCGAGGTCTAGGTCTGCAAGAAGCATAATCCAACGTGCAACACATTGATGTTGATAAGGTTTGGCATACATGTAGTGTAAGGGGTCAGTATTGGTGACAACATAAGGTTTTGTGGTTGAGTAGGTAATGGAAGAGTTTGGTGGCACAAAAAACTAAGGCTAAGGAAGAGTTTTTTAGCATGAATATATCTAGTTTCATAGTCTAAAAGAGTATACTACTTATGTAATAAACCACTTTCTCCCTATGTGTTTCTCATCACGATGAGCGAGCATGGCACCCAAGGAATGGTTAGTAGGAGAAATGTATAGGTAAAATGGTTTGTCATCCTTAGGTGGAATGAGCACTAGGTGGTTGAAGGAGGTATTTTTTTAAGGTTCAAAGGATTTGTGGCATTCATCATCCAATTTGAAAAAGACATCCTTTTGAGAAGATGATGAAATGGGTGACAGCAGTCAAATAGCTGCAAAATAAAATTATGAATAGATTGCAACTTGCCTTGTAAACTATGAAATTTGATGAAGGTTAGTAGGTGGAGGCATTTCAAGAATAGCCTTGATTTTAGCAGGATCAACTTCTATGCCATGTAAAGAAATGATGAAACCTAAGGAGTTTTCCTGAGAAATACCATAAAGAACACTTCTTTGGTTGAAGAGGTGAACACAATATTTGATGAGATGATCAAAGATGACCTTAAGGACAGGTAAGGTGTCGGCCTTGATGTTTAGATTTGGCTAAGAATATCATCTACGTAATCTTCTAATATGTGATGCATGATGTCATGGAAGATATAAGTCATAGCCCGTTGATATGTAGCACTAGCCTTTTTAAGGCCAAAAGGCATGACATCGATAACAGAAATTCCCCCAAGGGGTGATGAAGGTAGGTTTTGTGTTGATCTTCCTGGAGCTGAGTAATATTTTATTATAACCAAAGAAACCATCCATGGGTGATAGCATCTCATGGCCGAGTGTGAGATCAACTAGTTGGTCATGCCTAGTAGGGAAAAACATCTTTGGGGAAAGCTAGGTTGAGGTCATGGAAGTCCCATGCAAATGCAGAGTCCCCCTATCACCTTTGTGATAGGAAAATGTTAGAAATCCATTGGGGATAGTCAATGGGTAGAATGAAGGAAACTGAAAGAAGGCAAATGAAGTTCTTCTTTGACTAAGAAGGGAAATGCAAGGATGCATTTTTCGTAGCATTTTGTTTCATGGGTTTGGCATTAGGAATGGTTATGATATTGTGGACCACAATATTTGCGTCAATACCAGGCATATCAGCATAGGACCAAGGAAAAATCATTGCTATGATCTTGAAGAAAAGAGTGAAAGCTTCATGTTCAGTAGCATCTAAAGATTGGCCTATATTTAGAATGTGTGGGTCATCTTGTGTGTTGATGTTAATTTCAATGGTCAATTCATTCAACATGGTTTGTGTCTCATAAGGTAACGACCGACGAATATAAGAATCTTCCGCACCAAGGTAGGTGAGAATAGACTCATCATCCTAACATTGAATGACATTAATAGAAGGTGTATCATCATTGATCATGTTAGGATATAGAAAGGGAGAGAAGAGGGAGCCTCACCATCATTGATAGGTTAGAGGTCCTAGGGAAATGGTGTTTATGAAAAAAAAATTTAGGAGGAATGGATTTAGGATCCATGACTCATGGGTGAAGGTGGTGATGTGGGTGAAAGAGGTGGGGAAGGTTTTTATTTCCTCAATGAGTTCAATATCAGGCCTTCTTAGGGAGGTGGTTCATCAAAGACCAATACCACTATGGTCATTATGTTTATGACTAGTGCAAGGAATGATAGTATGGTGGCCTTGTTCATAGAAACCAAAGCCAACGCCTTTCCACACACAATGATGGAAGAAGGTGTGGGAAAAGAGGTTTGGTGAAGGTATGTATGTCAGATGAAAATGGTCAAGTTTGGGAAAGGTGGTTCAGGTTTATAGGTAGAAAAGTATCAAGTCCCCCATATGTTAATTAGTGTGAAAGGTGGGGAGGACCATAAGGGAAAACCTTTCCTATCCTGGATGATCATAAATTGGGGTGTTGGTGAAGGTTCCCATACTCTTGAGGAGTAAGGAATGTGTCGATGTTTTATAGGTGATACTCTCCCAAAGTAAGGCATTGAAAAACACTTCTAAGGGATCAATAGTTAACTGGTATGTGGGTAGCAGGAATGTATAAATCACTAGAAATATGGGGAAGCAGATTAGTCAAGGTAGATGCTGGTTGATGTGGGGAGTAGGGATAATATGGAGGTTGGTTATGGGAAGGTGGTGGCTACAGTCTTGGTGGAGGCAAGTTGTAGTGAAGTGAGTGGTTGGGATAGATGGTCTTAGATAGTTAATTCCTTTAGTAGTAATACAACATTTGGTTTGTCCATAAAGCATGTTACAGGTTTGAAAGGTGACGGGTTGGCTAGAATGGTATAATTGTGTCCCTCATGTTCAAATTTTAGGCAATGGTGTAAGGTTGAAGGGTACACAACCCATGACATTAATTCCATAGGTCCTTGACCAAGTATCAATGTTTATACTAGAATTCCCCCTCTAAGACATAGAAAATTCTTGAGAATGGTGTGGGTTGGCCCATGTGAATGTGGAGAATGATGGTGCCGAGGGTAGAGGTCATGGCATCATCAAATGAATGCAAACATAACTGGTTATTATGCATGTAATTGGTAGGCACTATGCACATTTGGTTGTATGCATGGGATGAATGATGTTAATACTAGCACCACCATCGATCATAACATTGTCAATGCATATATTATAAATATATATAGAGAATGAAAAGAGTGGCATTGAGGATCATCACTTACAATTGGGAGAATCACTTCATTGTTAGAAAACTAAGGGTGGCTACTTTAAATGAGTAGGTATCAGGAGTAGAGGAAGGTGATTGTAAAGTAGTGAAAGAGGCTACATGATGAGGGGTAGTGATAAATGGATGTATGGGAATGTGGGGTCATTAGGTAAAACCTCAATAGATTTAATTCAATGAGGCCCTGATGATGAGACTCACAGTTTGGATGAGGTCATATAAAGACATTTTGAGGGGAGATTGGTGTAATTTTTTAGCATTTTATGATGTGTGACCCCATCAAAAATAGGATATGTAAAGGAATTATCTTATAACAAATGGTGACTTTGGGTATGGGTGTGGATGGAATATTGGGTAAAAGAGTATGGATTACGTAGGTTTGTTTCAAAATCCTTTCCTTTGTCCTTATTCGAGTGAAATTTGAACAAGATTAATCTATAGTAAAAAAAAAGTGTGTCATGAGCTGATTGGTTTGGAGGTATGAGAAACTAGTGTGACATGACCTAGTTTCAAGTCTAGATACAATGTGAAAAATCATAGTTGGGATGATACTTTAGCAGATGGCTTGGGTATCTCTCTGGGTGTTTGGCACCATATTGATCTCAAATGTTATTAAAATTATTTTAGAGGTGGAGGATGCCTAGGGAATTGAATAGGTAAGGGATGAGGATGTTCCCATAGTTATAGGTGTAGGTGGACTAGGGTCCTCATGACTATGAAATAACCGCAACTATGCATCGTTTAGTTTTCTTTGGAGTACAACATAGGGTTGGATTTGGGAGTTGAAGAATATCTTTTAATATCCTTATAGTTTTGTACATCATGCCTTGACACATGATGGTAGGCAAAAAATTTGGTATCGTCAATCCCTTCTAGTTTGGGTTTGAATGTTTCATAAGGTTGAAGCGATTATAATGTGATGAAAAAATGTTTCTTAGGGTTAGCTAAGATGTTAATCAAGATCTAGGAGTTGTAGGAAAAGCACATGTAATAAACTATTAGGATCAACCATGCTTAAGGAAACATAATGAACATAGGCGTAAACCCTTGATTGCTAACTAAGATGTGGAATCAATAGAATGAGGAAGTGGTTGAATATTTATGTGAAGTTGTTTGAGGGGTATCACATAGATGAACTGGATGAGTGTTGAGTTTTGTTTTACCCTTGTTGCAGGTAAGACCGTACTGGGATGCATTTATGTCTTTAGGATTGCACCTTTTTGGACAAAGGTGAACAGGTGACCTAGGAGATCCAAAGGTGGTCCCCGATTAAAGGTCGAATGGAAGGAAGTGGGGATTTTGAGATTTGACACTTGCAATTTACACAGGGAGAAGTAAAATAAGATAGTGAGTGACTAATAAGGGAAAGAAGATGGCAGAAGGGTTTGATGAGTTAAAAAAAGAAGGTGACAGTAATTTATGTAGTTTGAAGGTTTGGGACTTTATTGAGGCAATGTGGAAAGGGACTAGTTGAGGTAGAAGGGAATTCGGGCACTTATGGGTAATAGAGGATCACCTGACGATGGTGGGTTGTTGTCTTTTTTAGTTTACCAAAAGATATAGATGTTTCTTGTTGTCAGAACAACGTTGCATTACCCTTATAGATAGCTAACAAAAAGTGGTGAAGGTGACAAAGGTGTGGTGAAGCTCTTATGTATGCAACCACTAACAATCAATGGTTGAAGTGGAGCCATGAGATTTCACTGTCATGGGTACTTGGATTGAAGTGTATGTGGACGTAGTGGGTGAAATGCAGCCTAGTGGATTTGGTCAACCTCTTAGAGGATTTGTTAGATAATATGTAATGATGTTAGATGGGTGGATGAGTACATTGATAGATGACTCCTAATGTGGTTAATGGGTTTAAATGAAGGTTGCCCCATAGGTTCACCCACCTAAGGTTTTAGGCAAAGGTTAAATCTGTTTTGAAACAAATTGTTGGTAAAGGTTTAGGTGTGGAAAGAGGGTGATGAGAGAAGGGGATGCTAAAAATGACACGATCATGGTGGATTTTGTTTTCAATGAAAATTATTTGGTATATGAGTGGATAGTGTCAGCAAAGTGAACATTTGCATTTGAGTTGAGATAGGGACAGGTCGATCTAGTATGTCCCCAAAGCAAGAATTCGAGTTCCTAACATAATCCAAGTGGTCAGCCAAGTGAGAATGAACAATGTCTAGAAGTGATGATCTTGATTTGGTACATTAATTCCCCTGTAAAAATTTCTGTTGGATAGGGAAATATGTCTGACTTCAAACTCATGCAGAGATGATGAAAATTGCCAAGTCTAGGATGGTATCCCTGTTGTTTGTCAGCTAGGAAATGCCTTTCACTCTAGGGTAAAAGACTCAAGGATCTTTGAAAGATGCAACTCGGAGAAATTCTGTCGTTAATGGATCACCATTCTAGAATAGGGGAGATGGAAATTTGTGGTGAGGTAAGTTTGTCTTGATATCTAGACAATAAGTGAATTGTAAAGATGAATAGTACATGTGGGTAGAAGAGTTGCCACAATGGTGGAGTACCACTGGGTTGTAAAGCATGTTGTTGAGGGGTAATTGGAAATTGCTATCTAGGGTGCATGAAGTCTGACCCTCATTTGAATTTTTAGGCTCCTCTTGGGTGATGAAGAAGATCCAAGGGAACTTTGGGCTACTCCTCTTGAGTAGAGGGGGGGCAATAACAGGTGGCTAAAGGAGTATGGACGTGCCTGGCTATAGATGTAGATTGAGAAACAGGGACGGAAGCCTGTATAATTTTATTAATCTCAATCAACTAAAAAATTACAGAGAATGGAGGCTGCAATATTTATAGATATTGCACAGCCAAATACATCTGGGAGAATGAGTTGCACAGGTGCAACCAAATGCCAGAATAAACAAGCTTCCAATAACACATCCGGGAAGCAACAATTACATAAAAACAAATATATTGTAGAAAACAATATAACAATATGTAATACAGACAAATATGGTTGATTAACCATATAACAAATATAACTTATTTATTAATTAATTAATTAAATAATTTAAACTATGCATAATTAATATTAGGATAATAATATTTAATCCTAACATTCCCCCCCTTAATTGTGCATTGTCTGAAGAGATGAGGAGAGAAATGCTCTGAACAACTCAAACTTGTCATGTGCAAGTGACTTTGTGAAAATATCTGCTCGTTGTTCAGCTGTTGGACAAAATTGAAGCTGGATGTTGTGCTTCAACACATGTTTGCGTATGAAATGAACCTGAACTTCAATGTGCTTTGTTCTCTCATGAAAAACTGGATTGCGAACAAGTTTGAGAACACCTTCATTGTCAACATACATGGTGGTCGGTTTGTCCTATGGTATTCCAAGTCCTTCCAGTATGCGACGTAGCCAAATCACTTCACAGACAGCTTCTCCTGCAGAACGATACTCGGCTTCTGTGGAAGAGCGAGAAACAAAGTGTTGTTTCTTGCTTCCCCATGATATTGGTCCAGATCCCATAAAGAATACAAATCCAGAAGTGGATTTTCTATCATCAATGTTACCTGCATGATCTGAATCTGAATATCCAGTCAAGAAGAAGTTTTCATTCTTCTTGTATTCTAGACCAAGATCCACTGATCCTTTGAGATATCTCAAGATGCACTTTGCTGCTTTCCAATGACAAACTTTGGGTTCCTGCATGAACCTGGATAGATAGCTCACTGCAAAGCTGATATCTGGTCTAGTGTAGGTCAGGTAAATGAGACTCCCAATCAGCTGCCGATAGAGAGTGGCACTTACCTCAGGAGATGGATCTGAATGAGATAACTATAATCTGTTCTCCATAGGTGTAGCAATTGGTGTGCAATCCATCATCCTAAATTTCTCGAGCGTTGTCTTGGTATATTTCATTTGAGAAAAAAAGATGTGATTCTCTTTCTGCCATACTTCCAGTCCAAGACAATAGTGCATAAGCCCGAGATCTGTCATGTCGAATGATCGCTTAAGATCTTTCTTTGTTTCATCAATCATCTTCACTGAACTGCCAGTGATGACTAGATCATCGACATAAACAACAACAATCACCATCTCCCCCCCTTGCTTTTTGAGGTAGAGATTGGGATCGTATGGATTTCTAACAAATCCATGTTGTACGAGATGCTCATCAATCTTGATGTACCATGCCCGGGGTGCCTGTTTGAGGCCATATAGAGATTTCCTGAGTCTGCATACCTTTTCTTCTTGACCAGGTACTACATATCCCTCAGGTTGAGTCATGTAGACTTCTTCTTGTAAATCTCCATTCAGGAAGGCACTTTTTACATCCATCTGGTGGACTTTCCAACCAAACTGTGCAGCTAGAGCAAAGATCATATTGATCGTTTTGATCTTAGCTGTGGGAGAAAATGTCTCCTCATAGTCAATGCCTTCTTTCTGTGCGTACCCCTTTGCTACAAGTCTTGCTTTACACTTGTCCACTGTCCCATCTGCTTTGTACTTAGTTTTGAATATCCATCTGCAACCAATGGGTTTCTTCCCTGGTGGAAGATCAACAAGCTGCCAAGTGTTATTCTTCATCACTGATTGATATTCAGAATCCATGGCATCTTTCCAAGATTTTGACTGTAGGGCTTCCTGGACTGTAGAGGGCTCATCTGATTCAATAACTCTACTCATCAAAGCAAAGTTAACTTCTTCTCTTGCTTTACTATGAGTCCGTGGTCCAGGGGTGGATGTATCCGGTGGAGCATCTAGTCTTGCATCTCGTAATGTACTTGTACACCATTTAGGCATACGTTGACCTGTTCCCATGGGTTGTGGTTCTATCTGATCAACACCATCATCCCCATCATCACTTTCATCTTCTGAGGGAACATTAGCTTTCAATTTTTACAACTGGTGAAAAATCTACATCTTGCGAGTCCGGAGGAGGAGTCTCTGCTTCCTTCTTCTCGAAAAACTCAACATCTCTGCTTGTGTAGACTTTTCTGGTCTTTGGATCCATCAATCTGTACCCAAGAGTCTCTTCACTGTATCCAATGAAGATGAGATTTTGTGACTTCATGTCCAATTTCTTTCTGTTCTGTTTGGGTATGTGCATGCTGGCTTTGCACCCAAATACTCTGAGGTGTGCAATGGATGGTTTCCTTTTTGACCATGCTTCTTGTGGTGTAATTCCATCAAGAGCAGTTGTGGGCACTCTGTTTAACAAATACACTGTTGTTTTTTGCTTCTGCCCAAAATGTCTTTGCAAGTCCGGAATCATCGATCATGCATCGCACCATTTCCATGATAGTACGATTTCTTCTCTCAACAACACCATTTTGCTGTGGTGTGTGTGGAGGAGGCATTTGTCGACGAATCCCGTGAGTTTGTAGGTAGTCTCTGAACTCATCACTGGTGAATTCCCCCCTCGATCTGAGTGGAGAGTTCTGATGTGACGACCAGTTTCTTTCTCAACTGCCACTTTGAACTTTTTGAATGTTTCAAAGGCTTCACTTTTCTTGCGAAGACAAAAAATCCACATTTTGCGTGAATAGTCATCAACACAGAGCATGAAGTACTGGAACCCTGAATGACTTGGCTGCATTGGACCACACAATATCGGTATGAACCAGGTCAAGTTTACCATGAGCTCGAAAAGTACTCTTTTGGAATGAAACTCTATGTTGTTTTCCTGCTAAGCAGTGAGGACACTTGTCTGTATCCTTCTGAAGAGATGGTAGCCCATGTACCATATTACACCGGCGAAGTGTTTCGAGATATTTGAAACTTACATGACCAAATCTCCAATGCCACAACTGAGCTGAGGTGGAGTTTTTAGCCACAAGTGCTTGATCATTTTTGTGAATGAAATCAAGTTGAAACATTCGTCCCACATTTGAGGCTTTTGCAATTATTTTCGAGCCTCTGGATTTATCTCGAATCAAACACATTTTCTTGCCGGATTGACTATCAAAGTCAATTTTCAGGTTGTGATCTAGGAGTTGACTGACCGAAAGAAGATTCTTTGTCAACCCAGGGACATATAGAACATCTGATAGTCTGCATTTGCGTGAACCAAGGGGTAGAGAAATGTTTCCAATCCCCTGAACTGTATATGAAGAATCATCTCCCAACGAAACATGATTTTTCGATGGCGTGTCCCTCATTGAAATAAACCAGTCTCTGTGGCCGGTCATGTGTCGAGTGGCTCCCGAATCAACATACCAGACGTCACTAGATGACGTGGATGGTTCACTTGATCGAGCAGTGAACAAGAAGTCTTCATTGTCTGACTGTTCTTGTTGCTCAGCAATATTACCTTGCTGGTGGGGTCTTCTTTTCCAGTTCCCCTTTTTCTGCCCGTGATAGTTGTTTGAATGTCCCTTGTAAGATTGTTGTTGTTGTGGTCCAGAATTGCTTGATGAACCTTTCTTATAAGTGTTAAACCAACATTCTTGCAAGTCATGTCCTCTTTTGCAAATTGGACATCGCTTCTTCTGTTGATTGTCCCCATGATACTGATTCTGATGTGGGGACTTCTGATAGGATTTAGGTTTTCCTTTACCTTTTCCTTTCCATTTTTGATGTGAAGACAGTGCCTGCTCCTCTTCATCATCCTTGTTGTGCATTGCTTCCTCTTGTTGCAGTAGGTTTACTAGCTTGTCAAAACTAATTGTCGTATCTGACAAGTTTAGAGTTGTGACAAAAATGTGGTAAGAAGAAGGGAGAGCTCTCAGAACAATGGGAACGAGAGATTCATCTTTGACCTCTTCTCCTAGGGCTAGAAGTGAAGCCCTCAACTCTGCAACTCTTCTTAGGAAGGCTTCAATTTTCTCATTCTGTTTGAATTTCAATGTATGTAACTGACTCTGCAAATTGAGTATGACATTCTTGTTCTTGGCCTCATATATTGTGCTCAGCTTATCCCAAGCTTCTTTTGCTGATGTGGCATCTCGAATGTGGGCTTGCACATCGTCGGATACTCCAAACAAGATGATGAGTTTTGCTTTCTGATCTGCTCTATCAAATTGTCGTTGTTGTGTTGCATCAGTTGGTGATCTGGTTAGAGTACCAGTCACAACAGGCCAGATTTCTTCAAACTCAAGTTGTGTCTTGATTTTTGTCTTCCAAGCAGCATAGTTGCTTCCTCTGAGCAATTGTGAATCCGGAAGAAAAAATTTGGGGGCATTGGTGCCCATTTTGCAGAGATCACTGACAGGGTTTGGCTCTTATCACTCCAGGTATAAGGTCTCCCAATCTATATACCGTCAGTCCGATATACCGAACCTTTCTATATACGCGCCCTTCCGATATACCCGTCGGTACGTGGAAGAAGCTCGCCCTTTCTATATACCCGGCGGTACGTGAAAGAGGCGTTAACGTACGTGAAAGAATTCAATACGTGGTACCAAGACAGTACTGATGGGGTCTGTGTGATTATTGACACCGGCTCAAAGAAATATCCTCATACGCGCGCGTAACTTTGCTATATACTCAGATAATTTCTCAGTCTGGATTTATGTCTTGCAATCGTTCACAGACGGATGGGATGGTTCATAGTGTGTGCACTGTGACCTTATTACTCCCCGTCGATTTATAGGGACGATGCCCAGACGACGTTGTTGCAGCTATATTAGGTGTTAAGTGCAGTAGTAGTCGCGATGACGACTTTACCCGTAAGCGCTTCCCAGAGGCACTGTATATACCGAACGCTGCGAATGAGATCTAGGATCTCGTGAGTGTTACAGAACCAAATTTACTATTTTTTATTACAATTCTGCCAGTTTCTGAGCAGTTACAAAGTTTTACAGTTGACTATGGCAACCTGCAAATTAGTACAATATGAAGCAATACAATTTACATTCAAAAAATTGAATTTGAATGACAGGCAAAAAATTTTTAGTTTCGGGGTCCTGGTGGCCTCCTGAGCCCAATACGACCCAAAATGCTAAAAATTGCAAAAAATAGCTGAAAATGCAATTTTTAGATGGGTCTCCTTTTGCAAAAAATGTCTGGAATGAAAAAACAGACCAAATGGGAGAATTTTTTTTTTTACCCTAAATTAGGGATTTCTCCGCTAAATTTAGTTAGTTATAACTAAATTCAAAAAAGTCTGCTAAATTTAGCAGTTCCGCCAAAAATTCTGCCAGATGCAAAAGGTGAGTTTTTGAGTGTTTTTGGTGGGATTTGACCCCCAAACCTCTCACTCCCAAGGCACATGCACTAACCAACTTGCCACTTAGGGCGCTTGGACTATGAAAGGAAGAAATTTGTATTTAATTAAACAAGTAAATTGACTTACCTCTTGAAAAATGTGGCTTGTAGAGGCTCCACGTGGCACATGCTGGTGAAGAGGTATTTTTAGGGTTCCTTTGCTCCAAATCCGGATCTGAGCTTTTATTTGTTTTCTTAATTTGCCGCATTTAATTGTCAAGCCGCCTCCTTCTTTCCAGCCATTTCTTTGCTAATATTTGCTTGGGCGCGTGTTTTTTGCTAGATCAGCCTTTTTGCAATGTACAGGCCGCATTTTTGACTGTGGATGCTGTTTTTCCTTTTGGCCGCATTTTTTTAGCTTGGCCGTTTTTTTTAATGCTGGGCGCATTTTTTTGATTGGGGTCTTGTTTTTTTTAAGTGTTGGGCGCATTTTTTTTCTGCTTGATTTTTTTTTGTGCAGGGCAACACAGGCCGCTGCTTTTTTGATGCTGGAGGCTTTTTGAAATGTTTAGGGGACCGTAGTTCCATTTAGCAATCTAATAAAACTATTTGCTTTTCTGTTGCAGGCATGGGGCGTGGCAAATGGCAAGGGTGCGTCGCTTGCTTATGGAAATGACGTTTTTTTGGTGCAAAACGCATTTTTAAAAACAAATGTTTTGGCCGCAATGGGACTGATGTACTGGGTGCATGTGCAGGTCCAGCGTGGGCACTCCTTTTTTTTTACCTTGTATTCTTTGCTCTTGGGGTCGCTGGAGATCTTCTTTTTTTTTTTTCAAGTTCCTCTGTTTGTTCACTGCAGGTGCATATACACAGCAAAGACCTCCAAAACAAGCAAAGCAACTTCCAAATACAGTAAAAACAAAACCCTTGATTGGGTAAAAAAAAATTAGTATTATTTCCAATACCTGGAGCAATTTTTTCCTGGTGCTGGTTGCACCAGTGCAAAAAAAAATTTGCCTTCCAAGTACCTGGAAGGAACAGGAGGATGTGAGGGAGGCAGGGATGGGGCTAGGAGTTTACATGAGGCTACACAGGCTCTCAAATGCTACAAACATGTCTCCAATCTCCTCTTTCTCTGCTGCTCTCTCTTCCACACCTTCACAGGGCCAGAATTTTGCTCTGGTACCAAATGTAGATTGAGAAACAGGGACGGAAGCCTGTGTAATTTTATTAATCTCAATCAACTAAAAAATTACAGAGAATGGGCTGCAATATTTATAGATATTGCACAGCCAAATACATCACAGGAGAATAAGTTGCACAGGTGCAACCAAATGCCAAAATGAATAAGCTTCCAATAACATCCGGGAAGCAGGAATTAGAAAAAGACAAATATATTGTTTAAAACAATATAACAGTATGAATACAAACAAATATGGTTGATTAACCATATAACAAAATAACTATTTATTTAATTAATAAAATTAATTAAATAATTTAAACTATGCAGAATTAATATTAGGATAATATTATTTATCCTAACAGCAATCACCAAGGCCGACCTATTAAGCATGATAAATTATAAATGATATAATAAAATGATATGGTAAGCCATAAGTCGGCTACTCATATCCTAATACAAGCAATAGGTTAAGGGCGTAGCAACCTATGTGTCTGAGAAGACCATCTACCTCTAATGAAAATCTATCAAACTTCCATTCAAGGGGTCTCTAAGAATCAATCTCCTATCTAGCTGCAAGGTAGAAGCTGTCATGTAGGAATCTACTACAAAATCCTTCTCCACAAATATGTACTCACTGTAGTGATAGCCACATGTTTCCGTTGACACAACGACCACTGTAACCACATTCTCCTTCCCCTTCACATGCTCTATCTCCAGGTATTTACTCAGAAATCAACTCCATCCAATGCCACTGACGAGTGTCCTGAGATTGGGTTGTACCTGAAGAGGAGGAAAAGGCTCAAGTGATGTCCTAAGTATAAATATATGGCCAATAAGAAAGTGTCTTCATCGAACCAAGGCTATGAACAACTGCTGCAAGCTCAAGGTCATTTTTAGTCAGAAAATTGAGTTCATAATCCTTGAAATTTCGAGACTCAAAAGTTACAACATGGCCCTCCTGCATCAACAAACCTCCTAATCCTACCAAAGAAGCATCTATGCAAACGAAGAACTAACCCTGAGGGTCTGACACTACTAAGAATAAGTGTTTTCATCAAGGTCTTCATTCCTTAAGTTGGTCTTGATAGTCCTGATCACATCTATCAGACTAGATGAACTTCTTCCCTTTGCACTAAAGGGAAGTGATGGGGTGTACAAGCCAATAGAAAAGTCTTAGAACAAATATCTTGTAGGTATCCTGCTCAATAAGGAAGTTATGAAAAAATGCATCTCGGTCACACTAGTAGGTTATGGCCAATCCATAATGACTCTAATCTTGGAAGGATCGACTATAATTGACCTTCCCTAGAAATGATGTGACCCAAATACTACACCTCTGACTAAAAGAACACACACTGTCTCCAGGTAATCCCATAGAGTTGTTGCTCACAAATGACACTACAAAACCTGAAATGGTAGGTGATCCTTGTGCTCCTCATTTTTACGTGATAAGATCAAGATGTTATCAAGGAACATGAGTACAAAATTATCTAAAAAGGTATAAATCCTGAACTGGTGACCCCATTCATAAAACTCATGAACATTGTTAGTTTGTGGGGCGTTTGGAATAAGACTATGTAATGACCCAGACAATTGTGAACTTATATCTAGCCATACCTTATGTGGAAATCTGGCTTGTGGATACCTGCCTCTACGATCCTCGACTAATGGTATCCTTGACTCAAGTATCAATCATAGAAAATATAGTGTACCCCTTAATCTGATCAAATGGTAATCATCTAGCAAGGAAGGGGGTAACGATTCTTGATCCAGCTACTTTGTTAAGCTAATTCCCTAGTCCACACACAAATGTAGGGATCAATGTCCTTATTCTTCACAAAAATTACTGGTGCACCCCAAGGGGATTATTCACTAGGATGGATTAGGCATTTTTGAAGAAGGGCATTTTGAGCTGTAAATTGATCTCACATAGCTCACATGTGGTCATCTTGTACAGAGCGTGTGAGATAGGTTCCACACATGCAGGAACCAAGTTAATGTGAAAATATATCTCATGCAGGGGGGGGGGGAGGCATCCCTGACAGCTCACTAGGAAACACATCTAAGAAATCCTAAAAAATGAGGTGGGCTCATTAAGTGAATTTCCACTAGCCTCATCCTCTAACCTATCCCTAACTGTAATAGCATAAAGGTGACAACCTCGTCACGCACACCACTTCAGCTACATAGCGTAAATAATATAGATAGAGATGGGTATCTTAACTCCAAAAATCACTAACTCCACTCCCAAATCATCTGCACAATATATAATCTTACTGTAGCAATCCACTCTAGCTCTGTGTGTAGATAACCAATCCATACCCAGGATAACACCATACAAACCCAAGGGAATAATACGAAGATCCAAGGTAGTGGTAAAGGGTCCTCGGTCCACTACGCACTCCTTCCACTAAGGAGTCAACTGAGATCTTGGCTCAAGAAGCCATCTCAACGTCCCAAATAAGACCCTACCTAACTACTATCAGCCTGCAACAGACTACTAAAGATGGAAAAATGAAAGAATCGTATGAGCCTGAGTCAAATAAAATTGGGATAGAAATACCAAGAATTCTACTTGTGGTCTCTGTCACCATGCCATAGTGCTTGTCCTGGTGGTTCTCAACTGCTACATATATCCTGTGGCTCCTAGCCATGTCGCCAACAGTAGGCTCAAAAAAAATGTGTCTTACCCTTATTAGTATGGTTCTGAGGGCACTCTCTCTATTTATGTCCATGCAGGCCGTATCGATAATAAGTTCTTGGTCTTCTCCATTGTGTATATATTCCTCTAGGTGGCACAGTAGTACGTGTTGAAGGACCTGATGATCTGAAAAAATATCTATGTGGGTGTTGTGGTGGATGTGCTCCTGTCTAATCTACTCGAGGTGGAGCTTGTGTCCTATTGGCCCCGCTAGCTATAGGTCCCGATACTATGCCCTCTTTGAGAATCATGACGCTATGGAGGTCAAAATAGAGGTCAATTCTGTTGTTGCTTACTGTGGAGGAGGTGGAGGAGGTAGGAAGGAAGAATGTGTTGAGGTGTGTCCACCACGAGGAGGAGTTGATCCACTTGATCTAATATCCTATAGTTTTTTTATGCCTCACTTTGTTACGTGCTTTCTGAGTTTTCCCCCTAGTTTCTTCTTCAATATATGCCTTCTCCATGACTTCTGATAATGTGTGTCGGCAATGAATGTGCACTGCCCCACCCAAGTCCAATTTCAGGCCCCTGATGAACCTATAAACTCCAGCCTGATCACCGCATGTAGTCTATATATTGAAGTAGATCTAAGAACCATCCCTCATACACTACTACCATCATAGAGGCATGTCGCAGATCGTGGAACACATCAATCCATTGCTGAATGACTCTTGGAAATATATCTTCTCTTGAAATGCTCCTCAAATGTCTCCCAAGTGACTGTCTCAGAATCTACATGGAGCTTCTTCTCCTTGTTCTTCCATCATACTCCTGCTCCATCTCATAGAATATGGATGGAAACATGAGATTTCATGTTGCTAAAACAAGGGCATAGCTTGAAGCATCCGTTGAAGCTAACCAACCATGCCTCAGCCTGAAATCCACCTGTGTCTCCAGTAAAATGAGGCAGGTGCAACTTTAGTATCTATCTAATGTGCTCCGCTACAGAGAATTGTCATCCTCTAGGCCTCTCAACATGATCATCTCTTGGCCTAGGGCTCCTAGACCTATCTTTGTGCATCACATCTTGATCTTTGAGCTCTCTAGGAGGTGATTCATATCTAACTGAATCTGCATGGGATTTCTCCTCCCTCTCCTCTGCACTATGATGCAAAGGCACACGAGCCTTCATTAATGGCTCACTGTCCTGTTTTCTAGGTCGCCCTCCTATTGATCCTCCACATATAGAGACATTAACCTCTTGTAACATCTTCATTATCTAAGGAAGGATAGCGGCTACTACCTGATATGGGGGTGGTAGATTCAGGTCCATGTGTAGGAACCCCTCGTTTGGTATATGCATCCTGCACAGACCAAGGTGAGAGTTAGTTTATAATCATATAAGTTTTTTTTTTTAGTTTTTAAAAATTTCTATTTTTCAAAACATCATGCATAGTTGTGTGTACTAGGTTTAAAGTTGGGCTAGGTTTATTTTTTTTTTGTTTTTTGTTTTCTAGGTGTGCCCGGGGGGGTCCCAAGCGTAGAACCCATAGATCTGATACCAAATGTAACGCCCACAAAAATTTTCACACAAAACCCAAACCCAAACAAAATTTATACTAGAAAATTATAGAATAATTTTTTTTGTTAAGAGACGAATGTAACATTTAGCTAAACCCTTAGTTAATAACCGATCATCACAAAATTAAATAAATAATAATATTAAGTAAAATAATTGATTAAGTCTATGGTTGGGATTAAAATATTTCATTTAATTAATCCTAAATTAATTTAATACATAGGTTTCTAAAGGCATACAAAGATTTAATAATTAGACACCAAGTCAAAATAATCCCTTTCAAAAACACAAAGATAATTGTTTAATTCCCCAATATAAAAGTATTCTAAACCAATAAGGAAGATTTTAATTGAATTAAAACAAAAGAAAAATCTATAACTTAAATAACTTCCAAACTACATAAGTGGCCCCATTCAAAAGGGAGACCCATGATATCAAATGATCACTGCACCTATAGCCACCTAACTTTTTTAGGAGACATTTTGGGCCATTAGATTAAGGAATTTGAAATAAACCTAAAAATCCTTAAGGAAGACTTTTATTATTTTCTTTTGCTCATTTCTCTCATTTTGGTTTTGTAGGTTAAGTGGAAATGGAAGAGGAGCAAGCCATGGATGAGGAGGTTAAACTTGGGATGGATACACAAATTCCCCAAACTTATTTATTTTATTTGTTATTTTTTTTATTCTTCCCTATCCAAGGGATTGTAAATTTTCCATTTTGTTATAAGCATAGTTAAATATAATACCCATTTAGGTATTTTCGATTTACCCATTAAATTTGTATTTTTGAAGTATTTGCATTTATTTTCTATTTTGAATGCTCTCATTTTAAATACACACACACACACAGAGATATATATCTGTGTGTGTGTGTGTGCGCGCGCGCTCTCTCTCTCTCTCTCTCTCACACACAGCACACATTTATATAAATTTTTTGTTAAAAATATAACCCAAAGTGTGTGTGTGTGTGTTTTTGTGTGTGTGTGTGTGTGTGTTTTGGAGGTGTTTTTACCTCTTGCAGTTGGATCCACATCAGGGATTATGGTGTATTTGTGTATGCTATAATCTATTTGTAGACCCAAAAATAGATCACCTAAAATTTTACACAATGAAATGATCTTTCCATTACAGTTCTTTCAGTATGACTCATTAGTATACTTATGCTTTAGAAAATTAAGGAAAATAATTAAAGCAAGACACAATATACCAACAACATTTCATTTCCACAAATAATTTATTTATAAAAAATGACATAATCATACAATTAAACTAACTAAAAAATTATTTGTATAATAATAATAAATGTAGCTATGTTTAACCATTACCTAATTAACATCCATAAATAATCATTATCTTATACATACATACATACATACATACACATTATAAAAATATGTTAATATGTAAAGAATTATTAAAAACTTGGGGTTGAGACATCCCTTCATTATATATAAGGGGTCTTTGAATGAATTCTGAAATTTATGTACTAATTAAAAAAATTTGTTAAAGTAGAATTTAGATCATTATTTTAATCTTTTTCAAAAAATTATGTCTAACTGTAATAATTAGTTGAGTATGAGATACAAAAAATTCCAAATGAAGGGAATGGTCATGAGAGGTGTGGAAGGAAAATTGACATTTGATATAAAAATTAAAACTATTTACTAGTTTTAAAATTATGTCTAATATTGAATACAATAAATTAAACATTTTTATTTGAAAACGCAAAGTAGAATAATTAGGAAGATCATTATTTTCAGCTTCTTAATATAGAAAAAAGAATAACTTCATAAAACCATTTCAAATTACATGATTATGTCATGCCCACAAAATTACACACCTAAATAGAACAATAAAATTATCAGAATATTTTTATTTTTATTTTCTTGTTATATGACATGACAAGAGCCCAAATAGAGTAACTTGAGGTCACAAGGGACACTAACATGGACCCATATAGACAACATGATAACACCATATGCACATCGATGCCACACTTTCACTAACGATTAATGACTAGAAATCATAAAACCACACAAATACCCCAAGGTTTCATAAGTCCACAACACATCATTACAATGGTTATATCCTAGTTACGTTTAAAATTCCAAGAGCATTTATCATGCAAGCATAAATTCCCATTCTCAACCTACATATTCTTAATTTAATTTATGATTCAAATTATAAAAATCCCTCTTAGTTTGGATCTTTCTCCCTTACCATAGTTCCCATAAGTGAATAGGTTATTTTCTACATCTTTAATGGATACAAAACATGTGATGCTCATTTTTATATAAGGGTTCTCAAATATGTTTTTTTTTTTGTTTAAATTCTACCCTCATTACACAACGGAAAAATAACATGAAGTTAAGGGAAAGAAATGTTAATATTTAAAGTCATGTTACTTCTTACTCTTAAATTCCCTCCACTAGAGTAATTTATATTCTAGTTATAGCTGATATAGTTCACTAGTTAGTTTGAGTCAATTACAACATTTTTACATCCTGAATTTATATATATATATATATATATATATATATATTTAAGAATTTTATTTTCTCAAAATTGTTATCTCACCAAGGGAAATTCATATTCATTTTGTTAGTACCCAAATTGATTCTCCCTCAGAAGATGAGAAGCATCACATATTTGACAAGAAGCTTAGAGACAAGCAGATCATGTTGTGTGCATTTTGTAGCGAGGGAAGAAATGTAGCTTTCTCTTTGTCACTCAGATGTGGAGAAATGGATACCACCCTCAAGAGGATTTGATCTATCCTCACTACTTTATGGTTTTTCCTTTCAACTAGGGTGAAAGGACCCTTTTGTAGTGTGTTGTTTGTGGAGGAGATGGAGATGTCCTTCCTTGTAAAGTATTTAAAAATACCTTGAAGAAAATATGATCAATACAACAAAACCTAACTCTCACAAGTTGTCACCCTAGATAATGGAGATATTTTCTAAGGAAGGTTCAAGCTACTAAAGACAATGAAAACCTGATTTCTTTTGCATATTTTGGTAATAGAAATTATGCATTTCTACATGCATAGGACAAATAGGGGTAGTATGGGTAAGAATTGTTGTTTTTAAATGAATTTTTGGTGGGAGGTGAGGCATAATGAACTTGATTCGCCAGATATTTGAGATCTGTTAAAAAAATGGAAGGCTTGATCAATAAAATGCTTCAGAATATCTTAAATGTTCCTTTAACTAGAAGGTTTGCTTCAGTGGATGCCTAGGTCAATATGTTTTCACAAAAACTTTGAGAATCCAAAATGAAGGCTCAAATTGAGAAACTTAATTGAAAATTATCAAAATTTGTTTCATCATGCCTAAGATACCATCAAAGGCTAACAAACAATCTTATAATCATGCTAGCAATAAAGTGATTTTAAATCTGTTTATTTCACTATCAAATGAAAGATCTTCTGATAAATGAAATTACAAATGCCACCAAACTATCACAAGGAAAATATCTTGTGTGATTCACAAAGATTTCAATATAAGATTGCGATGGGAACAAGAAAAAATATTTTCTGATATTGAGAAATGAAGCAGACACAATTTACCAAAAATCAACATAGATTAATTAAAATTTTATTAAATTCATCAGCATGGGAAATTTTCTAGAACAATCTCAGATCTTGTCAATGGCTTTACACTTGTAACCACCTTGACATGATGAAATTTAACAGAAAAGAACTAAACAGGTTTCTCAGAAATATGGGCTTTGTTAAACTCGTGGGGATGCCCTGGCGGAAACTACCAAATGTCTTTATGGCACAACTTCAAGATGATGTCCAAGAGTGGAGACCCTAAATGAGCGCAGACTCACCACATGTCCAAAACTTTAGAAAATTGTTCTGAAAATTTTAAGTATAAAGTGGATCCGGTGGAATTCTCCATCTATCCCCCTAGTGCAATTGTTAAGATGGGACCCTGAGGCAGATCCTCAAATGAGTGTTAGCCCACCACATGTCCCTGTCTTGCCAAAAACTATACTGGCTCAATGAAAAAAAATTCAAAGTCTGAGAAAAGTAGCAGAATCCTCCACATGCCCTCGTGGCGTAACTCCAAAGCCAAACAAAAAGGTGAACTTTCAAGTGAGTGTCATTCCTCCACGTGGATAAGTTTGGGTTGTGGGGAGCCACATAATTTTTAGAGTGCCCCAATAAGTTGCATCCAACCAAAAAGGGCCATGTTTCCACTGATGCAAAGATGTAAATTTGATCAGGAAAAAACACTTGTCAAACCGTAAAAATGAAGGAAAACAATCGTTTGAGCCTGGAGATGAAATTTTCTTCAAGGATAGAGAATTTGGAAATGTTACAAGTTTCAAACATAATCCTCTGAGATACATCCATTCACATTTCCTTAAGTATTTGGGAAAAAAGATAGGGAAAAGAACACTCGACTGTGGAAAATGGAAAGAAAGGAACAACCCAAGTTTTACACCCAATTTATAGAATCCTTCATATGGACAGAGAAATGAAAAACCAATTCTAGATCCTTAAGTGATCCTTGACCCAGGAAGGGACTGATCATGGAAACCAAATGGAGAAAAAAAAATTTCAAGAAAAACATGAGGAGATAGAAAACACGATAGAGGCCGCAAAATGAGGGATTCTAATGGAAAATGGGGCAAGACTAATTTGAGCACCAACACATTTTTAACAACATGAGAATTCCTAATTCAGTTATAAGTACTTAAGATATGACATTTTCCCTCAACAAAAATCTCATTTACTCATATAATATGTTCACTTATGTCATACTTTCGTCTCACTTTGGTCCCACTATTAGCATTGTTTTAGAACAATTGTAAATCAAATAACACATAATATACACTACTGGAGTTGATACTACAAGGAGTTTAACCTAACATGATACATATCATTTCATTTCTCTTAAACACTCAAGTATTAAATACATATTAAAACGGAGACATCTGATACAACTTGCATGCATTTAAAATACCTTGCAAGGAACTATTTTAATCATTGGGTAAAAATGCATGAGATTTTTGTTAAATAATAACCTTAAGAGATGTCCCACAATCTATTATCTTCAATTTAAGCATTCCTAGATTAACACTACTGCAGTAAAAAAATCACACACTTATTATTACATTTCTACCATCTGGTATGTTAATTTATGTATGGATCTTGTGTAATAAAATTATTCACTAGTGACCCATTTCTATGTCTTGTTGTCACTTAGTGAGACATCATTTTGTTTTGTATGGTTTAGTCATTAGTTGTCTCTAATTTTTTGGCCATCTTTCAAGGTGTCTCAAATGTCGTAATTTTCTTAGTTGTTGTCTTAAGGTCTACACTGGGGCACCTAGGATTGCACTGGGGCACCCCAGTCCATGATTTTAGGTTCTCGTTTTGTCGTAATTTTTTGTCCTAATTTCTTTATTCGAGGTCGGGTCTAATGGTTACCCCGTGTATTCCCTTAGGTCAGATTTGGAATTTTTGGGTCACTAGTGTTGAAATTTAAACAAAATATCCCTATATAAACAAATCATACTCACTACATTATGGGTGGACACTTTACTCATCAAGGGAATCTATCTACTAAGGAAAGGGGCTGCTTTTGGGCTTCTTATACCCTTCTATGGTTTATATAAGCGCATATATTTGAACTCATGGTGTGATTGGATAACATGGGTACTATCTCCAAGTTGTGGGACTTGCTACTTGAGATAGACCTCCAGAGAAAGCTGGTTCTTGCTCCTAAACTACCTGCCACAATCTACTCTAATGCAGGGGAAACTAACTATTCTAATCTAAATTTCCAAGGGACCAGGGAGAGAGAATGCATAAAATGAAATCCTACACTAAAGCGGTGATACACCAGAAAAGGAGGGTGTGAGAGTAGTCTCCAAATGCGTGAAATACAGAAGCAAAGTGCACACTAGAAGGGGTGATGACAGTTCTTCACAATCTAGCAAAATGCATTCACAACCATACTCCAAGCATACACAATGATAATGGATCCCTGCAAGAACATAATAATAGACACAATATTCTTGTAGAAAGATTAAAGGGGCAAGAATAATGCAAGAAAACACAGCAGGGGAAGATACATCCACAAACTGATATTTTATTGCTTTATGATATGCACAGTTCAATCTATTACAAGATAAGGGCATGGATCACCATGCAAGGAGTCCACTACAAGGGCCTGCAACACATTGGCTTCACAAAGCGATTTTGACAGAGCTTTGCTACAAAAACTACCCCCCTTTACAATGAGCCCAACACTCCAATTTATAGAAAAATGAGAAGGGAAGAGAGAGGAAATCTAAATCTACCCCAACCACTTCTAGGTTACATTTAATTCATCTCATTATGGTGGTAGGTGAGAACCCTAGAAAAGCGGTGAATTGTATTTGCATTTAAGCTGGTTGTTGAAACGTCATTTCTGGCCATTACCACGTGCCAGAGACATTTCTTGATTTTCTCTCTCCAAACTGAACCAAAATGCAAGATTGACCCTCGGAATCATGTAGAGAATTTCACCAGCTTTCCATTGATATAAAGAACGTGAAAATCTGAGCTCTGGATCGAAAGTTATGGCGATCTGAAGATTTAGGGCAAAAAAACAGGCCAAAACGGATCGGCGGGAAAATATTTGAATTTTTCCCGTGCACTGCCACTTGGATGACACGTGTCAGGATCTAATTCGTCTGCGGGTTCATCCTCTGAAAATTCCTTTCGGGCCCTTAAACTTGGACACGTGGCACTATTTTATTGGTTCGGGCCTGAGGGGCGCATTTTTACCTTGCGCCAAACACTTAGCAACTTTTCAACCTTCTGACACGTGGCACGTTCTGATTCATCCGCGGGCCTCCTTGTCTCTTTTTGGCCATTTCACCTTTTCGTGTCCCATGCATCCCTCGCGTACCTTTGGCCTAGATGTCCCAAACAAAAATCTCCTTCTTCGGCCGATTGGGGCTTCCTTGTTCCTGTTTGAGGTGAAGACACGTGGCGAGATTCCATTCGCTCTCGGCTCTTTCAGCTTTTCGCATCCCTCGCGTACTTTTGGCCCAAATGTCCCAGATGAAAGTCCCCTGTTTCGGCCGAATCGGCCGGTTCGCGTCCTCCGCGTACTTTTGGCCCGGATGTCCCAAACTATCTGGGACAAATATCTCCGAACCGCCCGAAATGGACTGACTTGCGCCAAACCGGCCGATCCGCGTCCCGCGCGTACTTTTGGCCCGGATGTCCCAGACCGTACAAAACAAGACTTGGGCAATTTTTTCCCTCTTTCGGCCAATTCAGCTTTTCACGTCCCACGCGTCCCGACGTCCCAACTTTCCCGCAGACCGCCTGGACTAGGACTTAGCCTGGCGGCTTTTTCATTTTTTCAGCCGATTGGTACCCGACGAACCCAACTCAACCCGAAGGTACCACCTAGGACAAGGACTTAGCCGATTTTCTTCATTTTTTTGGCAATCCTGCAAGCTTATTTTTGCAATTTTTTCACATTTTTTCTAACTCGTTGGGTTTTCTTCTTGGATGGGAGAGTTAGAAAGAAGCTGAGGGGGCCCCAAAAACATGATTTTGGGCCTTGAATCAATCTACTTGCTCGGGACTAAATAATTTGATGCATGTTATCAAAATTACCTTGAGGGGTGAATTTTGGATAACAATTTTGGCGACTCAGCGGGGTCATCTGCCTGTCTAGATGAAGAACGGCCAGCTGCTTGTAGCAATCCATTGGGCATGGAGTCTGTTTGATAACCTCTCAGCTGATCTGAAATTTGAAAACCTGTGTCCTTGAGCTATTGAAACATTTGTTGAGCTGGTTCTCCCGTGGCTGCAATTCTTTTCCAGGAGCTTGATGAACTGCAAACATGCACATACTAGAAGCAATAGGACATGTGCACAAGCACTTAGGGAAATAAAACTATTCTAACAGCAGTACAATGTGCATAAGCACTTAGAGGAATGGAAATTCTAAATTAATATTTACAAGGGTGAAAAGCTATCTTTCTAGTAGCAACGTTTGAGATAGATCCCATTGACTAGAATCTGCAATTCTTCACCATCCAACTTAGCCAGTCGGAAAGCATTGCTACCTTTGCATTCAATGATCATGTAAGGGCCACTCCAGATGGCATCAAATTTGGAATGCTTTCCCGGCTTTACACGATCTGCATCCCATTTCAACACTAGATCTCCAATCTGGAAGGTTCTAGCCTTGGCTTTCCTATCAAAAGTCTTCTTGATCAAGGCTTGATCCTTTTCTATTGCTTGGGCTGCATGCTCTCTAACTTCTTGGAGATCCATTAATTCTGCATATATAACCTCCATGGGTTCAAACTCAGCTAGTTCCAACTGTTTCATGAGCTCCAATGCTGGCAACACAAGTGATATAGGTAGAACTGCTTCTTTCCCGTACACAAGCTTGTATGGAGAGCTTCCTGTAGACCTCTTGGGTGTGATTCTATCAGCCCATAGGGCTGATTTGAGCTTTGAGTGCCAAGTCCTTTGATTTTCATCCAGAGTCCTAATGATTCTTAGTAGGTTCTTGTTCGTAGACTCGGCTTGACCATTACCTTGAGGGTAATAGTTCGATGAAGTGCTGAGATACACACAATTCTTGACAGCCCATTCAGTGATCTTTGTGCCAAGGAATGCCAATGCATTGTCTGATATGATAGTGGCAGGGGCACCAAACCTCGTGACTATCCCTTCATAGAAATCTAAGATATTGGATTCATTTGCCTCCTTGAGTGCCACTGCTTCGGTCCACTTGGTGAAATAATCTGTTGCTGTAAGTATCCACTTGTGGCCTTGACTTGAATTGGGATTGATAACCCCAATGAAGTCCAATCCCCATTGCATGAATGGCTGATCTACTGAAATTGGATGAAGGGGCAGCGCTGCTAACCTTTCTTTCCCTGTGAAGAATGCACATTTCTTACATTTCTTGACCCACGAGTAGCAATCATTGAACACAGTAGGCCAATAGTAACCAGCTTTCATGATTTTGAGAGCTGTCACTCGTGGAGCAAAGTGGCCTCCTGCTTCCCCGTCATGGAACTCGTGTAATATCTTCTCAACTTGACCTGTTCCAATGCATCTTAATAGAACACCATGGATGTCTTTCTTGAACAAGATACCATTAATGAGTACATACGGGATAGCTTGTAATCTAAAGTATCTCCTCTTTGCCTTGCTCACTTCTGGAGGGCACAAGCCTGTTTGGAGGTAATGCACCAAGTCTTGAGTCCAACATGGAATGGGTGCATCATCAGCTGGTTGTTCTTGATCATTCTGTAGTAGCAGGACAACATCTTCTTCACCTTTTGAGCCGTCTGGTTGTTTGGAAGCGAGCTACTCACACAAACCTTTGCCACGAACTAGCTTGGTCACTTTGATTTCAATATCATATTCCATCACCCGAGTGATCCAACCTGCTCTCTTCTCATTTAAATCCTTGTTTAGGAGAAAGTCCTTGACACCAGCATGAGACACCAGCAGTTGAATCTTATTGTTTGAGACCAAATGTCTGAACTTCTTCAAGCTCCTGATGACAGCAAGGACATGCTTTTCGATGAAAGAATACTTTATTTCGTAATCTTCCAAGGTTTGACTGAAGAATGCTATGGGCTGTTCTGAACCTTCTCTATTCAGCTGTGTCAAGATAGCTGAGATTGTGTCTGATCCTCCAAACGCATACAACATGAAGTCCTTTGAAAAGTCTGGGTTGATAAGAGTTGGAGCTTGTGATATTGCATGCTTGATGTTTTCAAAACTCTCTTTGCCTTCTGCTGTCCATTTGAATGCGAGACTCTTCTTCAACATTATTGTTAAAGGCTTCACAAGAGTGGCAAAATTAGGCACAAATCTACGGACAAAGTTTATCCTTCCCAAGAAGCTTTGGAGAGATTTCTTGTGGTGTGGCAATGGGAGTGTTCGGATGGCTTCAACCCTTTCGGGATCAATTGTTAGCCCTTCCCTAGAGACAATGTGGCCCAACAATTTGCCTTCGTGTGCCAATAATATACACTTCTTTGGATTCAGCGACACTCTGAACCTTCTACACCTCTGAAACACTTGTCTGAGGTGAAAGAGATGGTCTGCTGCATTCTTTGAGAAGACAGTGATATCATCTAGGTATACCAGCACTATCTTGTTGATCAAGCCTTTGAACGCCATATCCATAGCTCGTTGGAATGTTGCTCCGGCATTTGACAGTCCAAATGGCATCTTCTTGTAAGCATACGTGCCCCATTTTGTAGTGAAGGCTGTCTTGAATTGATCTTCTTCTTTCACCATTATCTGATTATAGCCTGAATATCCATCTAGCAATGAAAACCTTTCTGAACCAGCTACAACTTGCAATATTTGTTCCATTGATGGAAGTGGATAATGATCTTTGAGTGATGCTTTATTTAGATCGTGAAAGTCCACACACAATCTTATTTCTCCATTTCTCTTTCTTACTGGCACCAAGTTTGCAACCCAACTTGAGTGTTTGATGGGGAAGATGATACTGGCCTCAATAAGCTTGCTTAACTCTTTTCTCATGAGAGGTTCAATATGGGGATTCACTGGCCTTTGCTTTTGCCTGACAGGCTTGGATTCCGGATCCAGCTCAATAGTATGTTGTGCCAACTTTGGGTTGAAACCTCTTAAATCTTTGTAATTCCAAGCGAAGACATCTAGGAATTCTTAACAAAGCTGAACAAAATCAGATTTCTCTTGTGGAGTACTTACTTTGCCAATTTGCAATGTCTTGCCTTCATCTACTAAGATAGGCTCTGAATCTTCACCCTTTACTTGAATGTTCGCTTTCTCCTTCCGGAACTGATCATTCGGGTTGAAGATTGACTCCAAGGTTATGAGGCCTTTTGGTAATTTGTTAGTTCTCAGCTGCACCACTTGGTCACCATACTGCTGCTCCAGCTTGTCTTGATTTCTGGCGGAGAACTCGGCTTCTTCTTGCAGGAAATTAACAATTTGCTGATCATTCTCGAAGACTTGCCAACTTGTATTGTTATCCAGAACAGCTGGTCTCACAACCACTTTGATATGAGGCTGAGATTTTTCACTTTTGATATTTTCTACAACGTCAAATGCAGCCCCAATTGCTGCCAGTCTGTCCGCTGCTTCATTCTTTTTCCTTGGGATGGAATTGATGCTAAAAGCTTCAAAATCTTCAATAAGATCCCATACCTGATTTTTGTAGTTCTTCAACAGATCATTCTTGGCAGCATTTTTTCCTTTGACTTGGTTTACGATCAGCTCACTATCACCAAATACTTGCAAATTCTTGATGCATTTCTTCTTTTCCCAATGCAATCCATGAATTAAGGCTTCATACTCAGCTGTGCTGTTTGAGCAAGAAAACTAAAAACGGGAGGCTGAGTAATACTTTATACCTTGCGGTGAAATGAGCATAGCTCCTCATCCTGCACCTTGTCTACTCCTTGATCCATCAAAGAACAATTGCCATACTTCATTCTTCATCTTTATGGTCTGGCTTGGTGATGCTAGGAATAGGTTGATTTTCTTCATGTATGCAATAGACTCCTAGCTCAGATTCTTCTACTTCTTGATAAGGATCAAAAGCATGTACCTTGTTTTCCCATTCATCAAGAGTTAGATCTGGGATGCTTCCTACCTTGGTGTCAGCTTCATCAGTGCTTGGATGATCTTCTTGATCAAACGCTGAACAATTGGCATTGATCTGACTTGGAGTGTAAGGCTCAATGTGAAAGTTTGCAATAGGTTCAGATCTGATTGTGGCCTTAGTTCCATACCTTGTTCTAAACAACATGTGTGACCAATCAGCAGATAAATAGCCTCCAATTTTGGCTGTGAAATCCCTTGACAAGCACATAGGGAAAAGAGTGGTGGAAGGTCTATGACTGACACATCTTGTAAAACAACAACATTGGGACATGCATGCAAGGTAAGACTCAAACCTTTAATCACTCCAACTGTTGTTACTGTTGTCCCATCCAATTGTACTACTCCTTTGGATATGACTTCATATTGAAGACCCTAGCTGATCAGCTATTTGCTTGGGCATTACTGAACTACTTGCCCCGGAATCAATCATGCAATTGTGTACTAATTGGTTTCCAATGATTAATGAAACATAGAATGGAGGGGGCTTCAACATTTTACCTTGCTGTCCTCCATGATTCCCTTCAGGCTGGGCAGCATTTGTGAGTACCTTCTCTTGCATTTGGACTTGCTGATTTGAAGTTGACCAGTCCTTCATGGTAGCTTGTAATAAATCTCTTTGGCCTGGGATAGATAGTGATTCCCACATTGATATGTTTACATTTGTCTTCTTCATCTGATCAATGATATTGAATGGGGATGGAGCATCCCTTTGTTTTCCTTTAGCTTGCACACTCATTCCTTGCACATGGGCAGCAACAACTGGCATTTGAGTTGGCCTAGGGGCTATTTTGGGCTGTCCTTGCATGTTTGGAATTGCATTTTGCTTGCCAACAGCTTGTGGAGTGACAGAAGGTTGTGAGATTACTTGGAGCCAATGGCTGTCCTTCACCCAAATTTCTCCTCTTTGACCTTGTGTTGGCTGCAACACTTTGAGAGGGTATTTGATTCATGCCACAAAAATCCTCAGCTTGCCAATTCACAAGTGTGGTATCATTTGGAGATGTTCCTTGCTGAGAATGTTTCTTGTTGCTGATCTCCTTCGTGGCTGGACTCTTGCGACCCTCCACACCAGTTTGTCACCATCAGAGCTTGATTCAATGCACCGTTAAAGCACATTGATTGGTTATGAGGTTCATTGCATGGGAAACACCAATCATACTCTTGGGCCATGTTATTTTGCACTGGCACTAATGCTTTAGAAGCAGATACGAACATTGGGATTATAGGGCTGAAATGGTCTATTGGCAGGAGGCCTTACTTGGCTTTGATTTTGATTTGCAGCTGAGATTGGGTGGCCTATTGGGTTGGTATGGCTAGCCTGTTAGGCTGAGCTTGAGGCTGATAAGAAGGTCTAAAACCTTGAGCTTGCTACCTTTTGAGTAGTAACCAGCTCATTTCCCAAATTTTGCAATTGTTTCATGACCTCTTGGAGTTCATTTGAAGCACTAGAGGATGAAGTAGAAGTTTCATTTGAACTTTGATTTCTAGGAGTGGGAATAGGAGCCAAAGTGGGTGCTTGACTAGTGCTTGGATTTTCTAAGTTTGGATACAAGGGCATGGGAGGCCTAGGAGCTAGTTTACCAGCTTGAATCAAGACAGTTTTCAGCTCTAATGGCAATGCTATAAGCAGCATGGTAAGGTTGTGCCTCCCATAGATTGAATTAACATAGAAATATTAGAATTCAAAGCCTTAAGATAATATAGAAAAGCACCTTCTACTGCTGGCCTTACTGCCACTGGAATCCTCTCCCAAGACCTTTGAAATTTGAAGTTGAAGTCAGTCAGCTGCTCGTTGGAAGCTCTCTTGATAGTTGTCAATTGTTCTAGTAGAGACAAATTGTCTCCCTTTTCCCCAAACTGCTCATGGAGAACTATGCATAACTGATTCCAATTTGTGATAGAACCAGCTCCAAGGCTCCTAAACCATTGCAATGCCTTCCCTTTGAATGAAGATGCCAGCAATTTGACAGCCACATCCATTTCATTTATCTCATGGATTGCACAGACGTTAGCAATGTCTTTGACATGATCACCAGGAGTGGTATGATTTTCTCCAGTGAAAAATGGAATGTTCTTCAATGTTGCAATTGGAACTGGATTTTGTGCATTGAGGGCAAGTGGGCTACTGCCAGTGAAATTGACAAAGGGATTCGGTGGTTGCACCATTCTGATTGGCCTGAGAACCCTTGTTGATTGGATGAAAGGTCTACCAGGTGGAGGTGTAGACAAATTCCGGTTAGGTGGAGATGGTGATCTTTGAGCTCTTCTTCCCCTTCTTTCTCTACCTGGAGATAGGTGCAGATAAACAAACAATCCTTCCTCCCTAGTTCTTGACCTGGTCTGTATTCTTCTCATAAATTTGGGCCAAGCTTGGACAGCTAAAACCAGCGGATTATGCCTCTTTTGGAGTCGCCAGATGTGCGATTTTAAAGCTCCTTCAAAGTTGGAACTTACAACAAGTGCACATCGATCTTGTTGCAATGAAAGTGAAAACCTCTAAGGTCCCACCGGGCGTGCCAGAACTGTTATCACCAAATTGTGCAGCACCCTTCTGAAAGATGGCGAAACTATATCATGCAAGTTTGCATATACTTGAAACTCACGGTGTGATTGGATAACATGGGTACTATCCCCAAGTTGTGGGACTTGCTAATTGAGAAAGAAAATCTCCAGAGAAAGCTGGTTCTTGCTCCTAAAGTACCTGGTCACATTTATCTACTCTAATTGCAGAGGTCTAACTAACTATTCTAATTAACTTTCCAAAGGGACCAGGGAGAGAGAATGCATGAAATTGAAAACCTACATTTCTAAAGTCCAAATGATACACCAGAAAAGGAGGGTGTGAGAGTAGTCTCCAAATGTGTTGACACATAAATAAGCAAATGCACACTAGAAGAGGTGATGACAGTTCTCCATAATCTAACAATGAAATGCATTCACAAGAATATTTGCAAACATACACAATGATAATGGATCCTCTGTTCAAGAACATAATAATAGACACAATATTCAAAAAACCTAATCTAAGGTTGCCAAGTAGGGGCAAGAAGATGCATACAAGAAAACACTAGCAGGGGAAGATACATCTTGCCACAAACTGCAAGCTATTTTAAATGCTTCATGATATGCACATTTCAAAAATCTACAGTTCCACAAGAAAGGGCCTGGAATCACCATGACAAGGAGTCCACTACAAGGGCCTACAAGCACATTGGCTTCACAAAGCAATTTTGGATGAGGCTTTGCTATCAAAAACCTACCAAAGAGAAGAAGGGTGAGGCAAACACATGAGCCCAACAGAAAGAATCCAATTTATAGAAAAATGAGAAGGGAAGAGAGAGGAAATCCAAATCTACCCCAACCACTTCTAGGTTGCATTTAATTCATCTCATTATGGTGGCAGGTGAGAACCCTAGCAAACAAAAAGTGGCAAACTGTATTTTGCATTAAAGAATGGTTGATTGAAACGTCAAGATTCTGGCTCATCACCACGCGTCAGAGGACGCTTTTTTAATTTTATCTCTCCAAACTAAGTCCAAAATACAACATTGAAAAACCAGAGCTCCCTGTGAATTTCGAAAGTTATGACCATTTGAATATTTGCGTCACGGTTTGAAAATCCGGGCTCAACATCGAAATGTTGGCGATCCTAAAGATTCAACGCATCCATCCTTATGCAGGCCAACACGGACTCATTACGTGGAAAATTTTTGAATTTTTCCCATGCTCCACTACTCTAGGATGCCATGTGTGGCATTCTCTTTACATGCGCCACGGGCGAATTTCTTCATGTCGACACCTTATGTCCATCCTTTACCTACTGCCAAGGCGTGAACTTCTTCAAATACATGGACCTTATGTCGTGTGCCATTTTACCTTTCTGCCAAGGCACTGAATTTCTAGAGCTCTATCGACAATAGTGCCATTTTCGTGCCTAAAAAGAAAAATATACCTGTCTGAGGCACAAGAGAACGAAATTGGCATGTCGGACCTTATGTAATGCGCCCAAAACCTGCGCCAAGGGCCACGAATTTGGATAACATGTCAATATTAATGGCTCATCCCTTTACCTGCGCCGATTCGGCGCTTTCTTCATGTTCCTCACCTTATGTCAGCGCCCTGTACCTGCACCAAGGCGATGATTTCTTCATGTTACTGACACCTTATGTTGTGGTCATCTTTCACGCCAAGGCACAATTTCTTCATGTTGACACCTCATCGTACCCGAGGGGGAAGACTATATCAACAATTACTTCTTGACTAGGATGCCTAGTTCATGCTTTCGGTGCACTCATACGGTGCCAGTTCTGGTCCTTCAAGCGATCCTTTTGGTGCCCTAGTCTTCCCACTCATGTTGGGACAAATTGTCTCTAGAACTAGCACCCAAGATTCGGAATGACTTGCACTAAACCACTCGTGTCCGATCCTGGTCCTCCATGATCCTTTTATGGTCTCGGATTCCCACCGCATTGAAAACAAAACTTAGTCATTTTCCCTCTCATATCCCGAGGTACTAGTCGGCATGTCGGGTCATTAGTGTCAAAATTTGAGCAAGACGCGTCCCTATATAAACACAACATACATCATCATTATTATGGACTAGGAATTACCGATATTCTATTATCAAGAGACTAAGCTTAGTACTACCTCTGTAGGCAACTGGTATACATTTAGGCATCTTCAGACTGAAATCTGCATCACACACAGTCCTAGCAAAGGATGGGGAGTTCATTCTATTCCATCCAGCATTTGCATTTTAACTCTAGCTATTTCCGTCCGCTATGGGAGAGTTAGTCATTCGACGCGAGGGCGACCTAGGCAAACATGATTTCACACACAAGCACATCAAAACTACATGCTCGGTTTTTGATGCATGTTAGTGCAATGCTTAGTCATAATTTCACCATTGTGACAGCTGAGGATAGTCTAACCCCTTCATTTTGCATCTTTCATTTTCAAGTATTTGATGTTATTGTATGAGGGTTTTGCAGGTAGGATCATTTGTGTGCAGGTTGCTACAAAGATACCTCGACTGAGTTCCAAGTGTGATATACCTAGGTGACCAAAGAAGAACAAGTGTGAAGCCCTAGAATTTATGCAAGAATATCAAAACCAAGTTCCTGACCTTTTTCTGTCAGACTCACAGTGCCCCTACATCATAGTACCAGGGTGCCCTAGGTACCCCTATCCAGGGGCCTCAGTACCCCAATTAGCCAAAAATCCACCTCTGCTGATGCCCTTCTTGATGTCATTCTTTGTCATATCCTACCCAGTCCACACACCAGCCTGCTACAAGTACAACACACAGTGAGGTAAGTTATTTACAGGTTAGTAACCTTAATCCTTCTATTTCCTTTTTACATTGATATATATTATGAATATCAAATAACCAAATGTCTTACATTCTAATTTAGAATTTAGTTACTCTATTTATATTAACTATTCATAGCTTAGCTAAATTTTACTTATTTTCAGTTAATCATTTTGGTGAACCCCACATTACAAAGATTATTGATTTTAGGATCCTCTTTCATACCCCAATGTGATAATAGCATAGCTATCTATTTCTCCTCATCATGTCTCATTCTAGTGTCAACCCTATTTATGATAAGGCTACCATCATTGAACTTAAAACTTTATATAGTGCTATTATGACCTTACCCAACGCCACTCAACAACTCCTTATAGAAGGTCAAAAACATGTGCCAACTAATCTTGTTAATTCTCCTATAGGTATATGCCTTGTTAATGACCCTATTGCTTTTACTCATTGTAACACCATGTTATCTGGTTGCATGTGATCCTTCCGATTCTTCTTCTGATATGCCACGAAACATTGATGGCTTAGATCCTTCTATCATTAATTATCTATTATGGATATTCGATTCACAATCCGTACTACCTCCTGACCTCTCCTCCGTGGACTCCTATTTACTCCTATGTCTCCTACCGATTCTCATTGTGTTTCTACTGTCACCTCTCATTCTAGTCCATCAGCACATTATTATTACCTTGATGATCTTATTGATAGCATTGTTCTGACTGACATTGACCATAGCTATTGATTTCTCTCATTCCTAAGGAGTATCCTTCTTTCTACATTGTTGAGAGTGCTTCACCTCCTCCATCTTCTTCTTCTCCTGTGATTACTTCTACCATCGTGCATGAGTCTCTACCTTCCACTGTCTTCTTCTCATTCTATCTCTTACTTTATCACACTATCCTTCTTCCACTTCACCCATATCGCATGTTCTCTTATAATAACTACTTAGGATGAAAATTCCCCTTCTATCATTCATGTAGCTCCTTTCGACACACACTCTTCGTTTACAACCTATATCTAGTGTAGCCCTTCATCAGTATCTACTATCTCACCTCTTGATATACCTATGATCACTCATAATGGCAAGATTCAACCACTTAATACATTTTTCCATCTTCCTCCATTCCTTCACAGGACATTCTATCTCTCATGCATGTTGTAGGTCAACTTTACAACTCAGGTTCACATCCCTCACAACTTAGAAAGAAGGGCCTGATGTCATGCTTCTATAGACAACAATTCCTTGCATGGTAATTTAGTTCCCAAAAAAATCCATAACTCAGCATTTCCTAAGTATTTCATCATGCCCACATTTACATGATTTGATGGTATTGGTGACCCTCATGCTCATATTATACATTACCGCACTCTTATGGCCTCTTATTCTAATGATAGACTCTTACTTAAGGCCTTTAGTTATAGTCTAGTTGACGATGCACTTCAATGGTACACCCATCTCCCTTCTGGTTCTATTATCACTTTTTATGACATGGATGATTTCTTCCTTCATAGGTTTATCATCAATAATGGTCCTAGGGTCACATACGATCACATTACCTGACTCTACATCAATAGCTCTTCTGAACCTATTCAGGATTTGACATCTTACGTTTGATTGTTGCACTTATCTTTCATCCCAATGACTTGGAAAAGCAGTTCATCTTTTTTCATGGTCTTATTCCTCCTATATTTAAAGCAATGCTTACAATATGATACTTGTGATTCCTATTATATTATTTTGTTGTTATCAAGGTTATTGGTTTAGAACAAGACCTTTGTTGCACATCCTTTAGTAGATCCTTCCCAAATTTATCTGATTACTATGTCCTTTGCTATACCACATACACCTCCAGTTGAACATCACTCAGAAACCTCTACCCTTGGCTGAAATCCTCAAACAAATTCATGTTCCTTTTACCTCCTAGAAAAAATCTAAAGAAATCCCTATCTCATCCCAAATTGCAAAGGCAACAACCTCATTCCCCTCCTCCACCTGAGTAATACACATGTTTCACCAACCCTGTGACCAATTACTACTACTACTACTTCACCTCAGTTCACTATGAGCCTAACCTTTGTTTTTCACATAACGATCAACCTCATGATGTCTTATGTATATTACTTGATGGGAATTAATTCAGATACCTTCCAATAAACCAACACCATCCACACCATTTGCAACACATCAACATGATCAAGTATTATTATAATTACCATCGTAAAGTGGCCATCGTGACAATGATTGTCTTGTTTTACATGAGAGGTTACAACAATTAGAGGATCTAAGATAGTGTCATAAGTTTTACACTCTCATGATAAATCATTGATCTCCTTCTATCACGACAGGTGGCATGAAAAAAGTTCATGAATCTGTCTCCATCTGGTACTCAAGTTTGGTGTCATTCATTCACCATACAGGTGTAAGTCATGCACACTTGATCCACCACCTCCATTTCTGTCCACCACCATGCATTCATGACTACATCCACCTCATTTACACTATCCATCAACAAGATGCATCCCATGGGTTTCCAATAGTTACATTCTACATATCCCATGGTCACTCCATATGACACACACTTTGGTTCATAGACTCATGATCCATCTATTCCATATGCATCCACCTCCACTAGTCATCCTGGTCACTGGTAGGTGATCATTATCACCTTACCCCCGATGATGCACTTGTGTTCTTATGGTTCTTACATGACTTTTGAGGGATTAGTTTTATAACCTTTCATCACACACTATGTCATTCATCTATCCCACCTCAATCATTTCCCAATGATGCATCTTATTACGTGGTTCATACTTGACTGTTTAGGGGTCTTATCGTATGAGCCTATTCATCCATACGCTGGGGGCATCATTACTGATCTTCCCCCTCCTCCTATTTTCATCAGGCTTTGATCCTATTACATCGTACAGTTTGACATATGCATTACGATACATTTATCTATTTCCATATTTATTGTATTATCATCATTTCATGTTACTACCTACATGCTACATTCACACTTGATTTGATCCAATCTTCTACATCTATCACATCACTTCATTAGTTATCATACAACCTCATGTTACCATACATATTTTATCTATAACTTACTACATCTGCATCATACCAATTTTATTCATCACATAAAATGCAATATAGATACTAGAGTGAACATTACACTATACCAATATCCACTACATCACAATCAGTAACAAAATAAATTATTGATCTCATATATATCCTGAAATAGGTGTCCATACATATAGCGTTCATACGATCATCATGACAAAAACATGTTTCATCACAAAGGAAAGGACCCCCTACATCATATACAATCATCATGTATCAAACATCAAGATAACTATCACTCTTGTGTACCTGAGAGAGCCTTAGAACTTGATTCACATTGCCACCAAAACGATGATATATTTCATGGTACCAAAAATTCTTGTCCCATCACATTTATCTACGTAACATAGCATTTATCTCCATGTGATCTGCTTCAAGAATGTGACACTACAAATCTAAATATTGGGTGAACATATCCTGGGCTAAGGGACCACCACCTACCGCCTCCATCTACGTTGATTCTCCTCACGTGCCTCATGGTCTAACTAAGCAGTATCGTACATGTCAAATTACTTGTTATGGCCATGTGGCTCATCTTCAAATGGACATGCTAACCCATGATGTCATCCACACACTCTAGTATCCCTCCACATAATATATCTTCAAGCGCATTCCACGTCAATGTGTGGATAGACATGTCTACTATCAATGACCAATAGGCATCTCTTGCATACATAACATACAACCTCATGTTAGTCAACGATGTACAAAACCACATCAAAAATTCATTAACCACAAATTTAACCAAACAAAAAATACTTACACTAAATCACTGCTATTATAGGGTCAGGGACATTAGCTAGGAAATCCTCCTACCAGTAGCTCCATATTGAACCCAATAAAATTAGGTATAATCAAAGTCAATATACTGTGCTTCCCATGAGGGGGTGAAAGGGTTTAATTTAATAATATTTTGAATCATCGTATTGGGTGTAGGTTAGAGAGGTGGGGTAGGCTAGAGAGGTGGTGTTAATTTTAATATTAAACTAGAAAATTTGACGTTAGTTTTTAAAAGCTAAATACCTTAAAATTGCATAAGGAGTGTGGTCATAAAGTTAAATTATAATCTCTTTTTGAATAAGGAAATATCAATTAAGAGATTTTTAACCAAGAAATAATAATATTATAGAAAACTAGGATTGAGTATGCTTTTCTAACGCACAAGTGATATTATTTCACCATCTTAATTATTTGAATAATCTATTAATAAACGATTAGAGTTTAACATTAACAGTAATTTGTAATATATCTTCAATGTTTCGAAACATCTGTTTCTAGAGAAAGGCATATTAATAAAAAATAATTATGTGGAGCAATGATATATATTTCATTATTAGAGTAGAAATATAAACATTTTCTATTTGGTATATTAGGGTAGAAATAAAAAGGGGTAAATATAATTAATGTGGAAAAATGGGTAAGAAAGGTATATGGAGAAAATAGGGGATATTTTCATTCTAATAATATAATGGGAGGGGGTATTATCGATTGAATAATTAGAGGTTAAAATTATCATTAAGGGCATTCTTTAATACCCTTTGAATGAACATTCTATAACATAATTTTACTAAGTGAACCCCTCATGGAAGATTCAAAAGCATGGAAATTTAATGGATGAAGGTTCTAGAAACTCAACTTATGTCCCAGAGTCATTTTGAAGTCCTAGGTCTTTCAGTTCGTGACCTTAGTTCACATTTTCTTTCACTAAGTTCTTATGATGGTTCAGTTCGTCATGTGAAGAAGTGAATGTACACTACCATATCACTGTAAGGCCTAAAACTAGTCCCCAATCATATGTTTTTCATCCTTTGATTTCCTCCAGTCTCCTATAACTATTTAATCGAAAGGCCTATGAATTCATGCATGTGCAAGAATCACATCTAATAGACATGCATCATTGTGTCAGAATTCCTAATTTAATGAGATGGTATTGAGCATACTATTCTTTCATGATCACAATTGTAACCATGACCGATATTGATCCTGATGAAGCCGTGCTCCTTGGAGAGAGCTAGGTTTACTAGTTGCTTTCTATTTCATACTTATTCTACAAACTATCTGCTCTACCTATGGACCAAAACCACCTAAGACGTGATACCACTTGAGGGTGTTAAATTTTGTTATAGATGTAGTCTCTTCCTAAGAGCCGACCACATTCCCAAGTAACTACTGATAATTCCTTATCAAGGGCCTCTCTAAGAGTCTATGAATCACTCTTCTCTACAATTATACCATTGCATGTATGATCTACATTACCAAGCCTACCATTTAATTGTCACTCTCTTCATAAGTGATTCATACTAGTGAACATATTCCATCTTATCCAAGGTACAAGTGATCAAACACACTATATATATGCACAAGGATTTGGCTAGACTAGGCTTTTCTTTTGAGTACAAGACTCCTACACCATACACTCCTCATCTTTATTCAGGTTTGTTATCACTGACTTCCGCCTATGATCTCTATGTTTTCACCTCATAATATTCCTTACACGTGATCTTCAATTTGTACTTAAGTCTTACATTAGGGCCTTCATAAATTCTGGATATAAATTATTCTACATTGGAGTATTCATTGATCCTCATCCATATACTACCTCCATCAATTCTTGTCCCCAACCACTAATCAGTCTCATATTCATTTTCAGTAGCATTCATTATTCTTAGCTATACAAAGGAAATCTTACTCATTGGTATGCACACAATTTCCTACTTCCCCCATTTACTAATGATAATATGCCATGCCCCATATGTATAACTTACTACCTAAATGGCTCATTGCATTGATCAACCAGACACTATTATTTAGTCAAGTAACTAACGATCTAACCATTCGGTCGACTTATTCCCATAAGAGTATGACCTCCAATAAAACATGATTTCATCCAACATCTTACATGCTTGGAGGCAAAGAATATAACTTCCCACATATTACATATATGCATCTCTCGTATCTGCATTATACGTCAATAAATTCTTGATAGGCATACATATCACACATTTTAGTGTCATCTTCACCCGATGACCAAGACACTCTTATGATTTGGTTCACACTTGACTGTTGAGGGAGTACTACACATGAACTCCACGCATTGTACAATAGGTACTACAAATTGTGAGCTCTTCACACATTAGTCGCGTCATATTTCTTATATCTTACATCCTTCATTTATCATTTAGTGAGCTACATCATTCCTATTTTGACATTTTAGGGATCTGCACATCATACCTATCCTACACATCCTACTAATAGACATCACATATACATTATACTCATGTTATCCAAAATTCACCCCTCAAGGTAATTTTGATAGCATGTATCAAATCCTTCAGTCCCGAGCAAGTAGATTGATTCAAGGCCCGAAATCATGTTTTTGGGGGCCCCTCGGCTTTCTCTCTAACTCTCCCATCCAAGAAAAAATCCCAAAAAGTTAGAAAAAATGCAAAAAATGCAAAAAATAAGGTTGCAGGATTGTTTTAAAGAATTTCGGGTCTGAAGGGTTCAGGGTCGTACCAGTGGTCGTACCAAGGTTCGTCGTACCAAGTTTGGGGCCAAAATACAAAGAAAATCAGCTAAGTCGGAACTTTTTTTCCCAGGCGGTCCGTGGGATAGTTGGGACGTCGGGATGCGAGGGAAGCGAAAAGCCGAAATGGCTGAAAGTAAGGAAAATCATCTAAGTAGTTTGTTTCACATGGTTTGGGAATTGGGACAAAAGTATGCATGAGACGTGAATCGGCCGATTTTGGAAAGATCCATTTCAGGCAATTCAAAGATTTTCGTCTGGGACAGCCGGACAAAAGTACGCGAGGGACGCGTGGACGAGAAAAGGTGAAAAGGTCAGCAAGGGAGACAAGGAAGCCCGAATCGGCCGATGTGGGAAGAATGTTATCTGGGACAGCCGGGACAAAAGTACGGGGACTGCGATTTTGAAACGAGCCGAAGGCTCAGAAGAAAAGTCAACGTTTGACTCCCGAAACTTCAAACGGCCATAACTTTTGACTCCGAGCTCTGATTTTCACAAAATTGGATTTATGGAATGAGATGACATTTCTATGCCATAAAAGAAACATATTTAAAATGATCCAGTCAGTTAATGCTCATTCCCGTCAAATGACAGAAAACGCCTGCCAAACCCAAAATAGCTGCCCGCACTCAGAAGGCCATAACTTTTGCATTTCTCAACAAAATTGCACAAAATTGGTACCGTTGGAATCATGGATCTGAGCCCAACACAAAAAAATTAAGAAATTCTTGATTTGATGAGAAATTGGATGGGGATTTTTCATAAAACGTGGCCGGGTTCATAACAGTGTTTTATTTGGTGGTTGGGAGTGCAATTAAGAAGCATGGTCATCATTCTTTCTCTGCTGCAGCACCTGGGACAGTATGGGGAGCCTTTTTCAAGTAATATACAATCATTTTACTCCATTTAATGCCTCTTACAAGTGGTTGAAGGACATATTTCAGGATTTCCATTTTTCCCTTCTCTCTCTCTTCTCATTTTTTCTATAAATTGGAGTGTTGGGCTCATTGTAAAAGGGAGGTAGTTTTTGTAGCAAAGCTCTACCAAAATTTCTTTGTGAAGCCAATGTGTTACAGGCCCTTGTTGTGGACTCCTTGCATGGTGATCCAGGCCCTTATCTTGTAACCGATTGAACTGTGCATATCAGGAAGCAATAAAATATAAGTTTGTGGATGCATCTTCCCCTGCTGTGTTTTCTTGCATTCTTCTTGCCCCTTCAACCTTGATTACAAGAATATTGTGTCTATTATTATGTTCTTGTAGGGATCCATTATCATTGTGTATGTTTGAAATATTGTTGTGAATGCATTTTGCTAGATTATGGAGAACTGTCATCACCCCTTCTAGTGTGCACTTTGCTTCTGTATCTCACGCATTTGAAGACTACTCTCACACCCTCCTTTTCTGGTGTATCACCACTTTAGTGCATGCTTTCATTTTATGCATTCTCTCTCCCTGGTCCCTTGGAAATTTAGATTAGAATAGTTATTTTCCCCTGCATTAGAGTAGATTGTGGCAGGTAGTTTAGGAGCAAGAACCAACTTTCTCTGGAGGTCTATCTCAAGTAGCAAGTCCCACAACTTGGAGATAGTACCCATGTTATCCAATCACACTGTGAGTTCAAGTATATGCACTTGTATAAACATAGGGGTGTTGTGATTCGGTGATAACAGTTTTGGCACGCCCGGTGGGACCTTAGAGGTCTTCACTTTCATTACAACAAGATCGATGTGCACTTGTTGTAAGTTCCAGCTTTGAAGGAGCTTTGAAATTGCACATCTAGGACTCCAAAAGAGGCATAATCTCATTGGTTTCAGCAGTCCAAGCCTAGAAAATTTATGAGAAGAATACAGACTAGGTCAAGAACTAGGGAGGAAGGATTGTTTGTTTATCTACACCTATCTCCAGGAAGAGAAAGAAGGGGAAGAAGAGCTCAAAGATCTCCATCTCCACCTAATAGAACCTTGTCAACACCTCCACCTGGTAGGCCTTTCATCCAATCAACAAGAGTTCTTCAACCAATCAGGATGGCACAACCAAATCCGTATGTCAATTTCACTAGCAGCAGCCCACTTGCTCTCAATGCACAAAATCCAATTCCTGTTGCAGCACTGAAGAACATTCCATACTTTACTGGAGAAAATCAGACCACTCCTGGTGATCATGTCAAGGACATTGCAAATATTTGTGCAATCCATGAGATTAATGAGATGCAAGTTGCTGTCAAACTACTGGCGTCTTCATTCAAAGGGAAGGCTTTGCAATGGTTCTGGAGTCTTGCTTCAGGCTCTATCCAAAATTGGAACCAGCTATGTATAGCTCTCCATGAGCAGTTCGGAGAGAAGGGACATAATTTGTCCCTTTTGGAACAATTGACAACTATCAAGAGAGCTCCCAATGAGTAGCTGACTGACTTCAACTTCAGATTTCAAAGGACTTGGGAGAGGATTCCAGTGGTAGTAAGGCCAGCAGCAGAAGGTGCTTTTCTATATTACCTTAAAGCTTTAAATTCTGATATTTCTATGTTGATTCAATCCATGGGAGGCACAACTATCCCTGTTGCTTATAGCATTGCCATTAGAGCTGAAAATTGTTTGATTCAAGCTGGCAAGCTAGCTCCTAGGCCTCCAATGCCATTATATCCAAGTTTAGAAATCCCAAGTACTAATCAAGCACCTATTTTAGCTCCTATTCCCACTCCTAGAAATCAGAATTCAAGTGAAGCTTCTACTTCATCTTCTAGTGCCTCAAATGAACTTCAAGAAGTCATGAAGCAATTGCAAAATTTAGGTAATGAGTTGGTTACACTCAAGAGGCAGCAAGCCCAAAGTTTTAGACCTTCTTATCAGCCTCAAGCTTAGCCTAATAGGCAGCCATATCAGCCTCAAAGACCACCCAATCCAGCTGTAAATCAAAATCAAGCAAGGCCTCCTTCCAATAGACCATTTCAGCCCTATAATCCCAATGTTGCATCCACATCTAAGCTTTGGTACCGGTGCAAAATAACATGGCCCAGGAATATAATTGGTGTTTCCCTTGTAATCAGCCACATAACCAATCAATGTGCTTTAACGGTGCATTAAATCAGGCTCTGATGGTGCAAACCGTTGGTGGGTCGCAAGAGTCCAGCCACGAAGAGGATCAATAGTAAGAAGCATCTCAGCAAGGAACATCTCTGAATGAAACTACTCTTGTCAATTGGCAGGCTGAAGATTTTTGTGGTATGAATCAAATACCCTCTCAAAGTGTTGCAGCCAACACAAGGTCAAAAAGGAGAAATTTGGGTGAAGGACAGCCATTGGCTCAAGTAATCCACAACCTTCTACCACTCCACAAGCTATTGGCAAACAAAATGTAGTTCCAAACATGCAAGGAGCACCCAAACCAGCTCCTAAACCAACTCAAATGTTAGCTGCTACTACCCATGTGCAAGGAATGAGTACACAAGCTAAAGGATAGCAGAGGGATGCTTCATCCCCATTCAACATCATTGATCAGATGAAGAAGACAAATGTAAACATATCAATGTGGGAATCACTATCCATCCCAGGCCAAAGAGATTTGCTAGAAGCTGCCATGAAGGATTGGTCAACTTCAAATCAATAGGTCCAAATGCAAGAGAAGGTACTCACAAATGCTGCCCATCCTGAAGGAAATCATGGAGGACAGCAAGGTAAAATGTTGAAGCCCCCTCCATTTTATGTTTCATTGATCATTGGAGACAAGTTGGTACATAATTGCATGATTGACTCTGGGGCAAGTAGTTCAGTAATGCCCAAGAAAATAGCCAATCAATTGGGGCTTCAATATGAAGTCATATCCAAAGGGGTAGTGCAATTAGATGGGACAACGGTGACAACAGTGGGAGTGATTAAAAACTTGAGCCTTACCTTGCATGCATGCCCCAACGTTGTTGTTTTACAAGATGTGTCAGTAATAGATCTTCCACTACTCTTTGCCCTATGTTTGTCAAGGGATTTCACAGCTAAGATTGGAGGTTACTTATCTGGTGATTGGTCACACATGTTGTTTAGAACAAGGTATGGAACTAAGGCCACAATCAGATCTGAACCTATTGCAAACTTTCACATTGAGCCTTACACTCCAAGCCAAATCAATACCAACTATTCAGTGTTTGATCAAGAAGATTATCCAAGCACTGATGAAGCTGACACCAAGGTTGGAAGCATCCCATATTTGACTCTTGATGAATGGGCAAGCAAGGTGCATGCTTTTGATCCTTATCAAGAAATAGAAGAATCTGAGCTAGAATTTTATTGTTTACATGAAGAAAATCAACCTCTCCCTAGCATCACCAAGCCAGATCATAAGGACGAGAATGAAGTATGGAAATTGTTCTTTGATGGATCAAGGAGTAGACAAGGTGCAGGAGGAGGAGCTATGCTCATTTCACCACAAGGTATAAAGTATTACTCAGCCTTCCGTTTTCAGTTTTCTTGCTCAAACAACACATTTGAGTATGAAGCCTTAGTTCACAGATTGTACTGGGAAAGGAAGAAAGGCATCAAGAATTTGTAATTATTTGGTGATAGTGAGCTGATTGTAAACCAAGTCAGAGGAAAAAATGCCACCAAAAATGATCTGTTGAAGAACTACAAAAATCGTGTATGGGATCTTATTGAAGATTTTGAAGCTTTTAGCATCAATTCCATCCCAAGGAAAAGGAATGAAGCAGCGGACAGACTTGACAGCAATTGGGGCTGCATTTGATGTTGTAGAAAATATCAAAAATGAGAAAACCTCAGCCTCATATCAAAGTGGTTGTGAGACCAACTGTCCCGGATAACAACACAAGTTGGCAAGTCTTCAAGAATGATCAGCAGATTGTTAATTTCCTGCAAGAAGAAGTTGAGTTCTCCGCAAGGAATCAAGACAAGCTGGAGCAGCAGTATGGTGACCAAGTGGTGCAGCTGAGAACTAACAAATTGCCAAAATGCCTCATAACCTTGGAGTCAATCTTCAACCCGAATGATCAATTCCAGAAGGAGAAAGTCAAACATTCAAGTAAAGGGTGAAGATTCAGAGCTTATTTTAGTAGATGAAGGCAATACTTTGCAAATTTGTAAAGTAAGTACTCCACAAAGATTGTTGGAATTCATGATTTAAATATAGAGGGCAGCACACTCAAGGATGTCCCTCTATACATCCACCTCCACCCATCATCCTGATTACTGGTAGGTGATCATTATTACCTTAACCCCCGATGATGCACTTGTGTTCTTACGGTTCTTACATGAATGCCAAGTGATTAGTTCTAAGAACCTTTCATCATGCGCTTCGTCCTTCATCTAGTGCACCTCAATTATTTTTTGATGACACACTCTTTCTTACATGGATCATACTTGACTACTGAGGGGTCTTATCACATGAGCCTATTCACCCATATGCTAGGGAGCATCCTTACTCTCTCCCCCCCCCCATATTTTCATCACTTTATCATATTACATTACATTTTCACATAATTATTAGATTACATCTGTGTATTTCCACATTTATTTCTATTATATCATTTCATTACCGGACACAATACAATTTATTCATACAACATTTCATTATCACATTACATTTAGTTATCTACAACCCTCATGTTGACCGATTATATATTCTTATCCACAATTACTACATACATCATCATGCCACATTATATTCGTTGTCACCATATAATTAATACACATGAATTGAATAATCAAATTAAACATATCATATTCACCGCACATAGCAACGCAAGGAAAATCAGAGTAATACTATATATCCAAAATAGATGTCCATACATATGGCGTTAATATGATCCTCATCACAAAAAAATGTTTAATCACTAGAGGCAAAGGACCCCTACTAATATACAATCATGCCTATTAACTCATGAATCACTAATTGCACTCTCGAGTCCTGTGAGGATCCCTAGAGATAGATGACCAATGCAATGCCACATTTGACGGCCCAAACAATTCACCACAAATATGTGTAGCATCATATTCTCCATGTTCTACTCTGATAACTGTCGCTAAAAACCCACATATCGGGTGAACACTTTTTGGGCCAAGGGACCACCACATACCACCTCTCAGGTGCACATAGTTCATTAAGTTGCTTCATTACCTCTCAACTAAGAAGATCGTACATACATGTCACCATTGTTATGGCCAATGAATCAAATAAATAGGCATTCTCGCCCATGTTATCATCCACATGCTCTAGTATCCTTCTGCAAGCACATCATTGGGGACATTTTGTGTCAATGTGGGGATCAATGTGTCTACTATCAATGACTAATAGGCATCTCCTAGATACATAACATACAACTACATATTTTTCAACCACGTACAAAACATGTCAATAATTCATTAACCACAACTTTAAGAATACAATAATATTAGGCGAGTCCTTGCCCCACCACCAACATGGGGGGTTCATTACTAGGAAATATCCGAGCAAGTAGTTATATTGACAGAAATAAAAATGTAATAAAAGAAATCAATTATATGGTAGACACTGAGGGGGTTTGATGGAAGAGGGTTTAATTTATTACATCTTTTGGACTCCGGTCGGGTAATTAGGGATATTATTAGAGAGGTATGCGGCCACACAAGGAACAGGGAATGTTTAATTATATTATAATACCTAGATACGATAGCAACAAATGAATACATGGCACCTAGTTTAAAAATAGATAGAATACCTTAACACGTTAAAAGTTCATGGCCATAGTGAGTGTCTAATTAAAGTTAATATAATATCTTCTTTGAGTTAACGAAATCTCAAATTACGATATTATTAACAAGAATTATAATATGGTAGAAAAACTAGATTGGTCGTTTCAAACAAAGTGATATTCTTTCCCTGCTAATATTTGAAGAGAACGATGGATATCTGATTAAAATATGCACCTTTATCCTGTCTTGGTAATCGGTCTGACTGTCTTCAAACTATAGTTGGGATAACCAGTATATTACCCCCCCTGACCGTGAGACCATATGATCTATTTATTAACTACCCTACTACGTTGAAATAAAAGGGGAAATAAACTCTCTGCACAATGCAGTAATAAGGTACATGGGCAAACACACTAGGGACGATTTTCTTTCTAATAATATAATGGGAGGCGGTAATATGCATAAAACGGCGTTGACTACTCCTCGTAGACTGCCTTACGCCCCTCTATTTATATGTGACGTGGCGCATCTATAGATCCTGGATCTTCCACAGGACCATCATGGCGGAGGGTCTCCACTATAGTCGACACTGGAAGAGCCCCCCTGCTACGGCGATTATGACGGACCCAAAACACTCATGACCAGGCTACGCACCACCACGTTATTTATTCATCAGTTATTCTCCTATGTTGCGGGCCCTTCCCTCATCCTCCTCATCCGTTAGGCAACAGACGCATAAGACTCTCCACGGTTCGGGTGGATAACACGGAGAGCCATCGCTAACATCGCTTAAAGATTGCCCGTGCACATGACTCTTGAACGCTCCCTCGCGGTACAGCAGGTAGTCCCCACACCATGGGCCGAGCCCACCATTTGACCGCATCTCATCCCTAAGCTGGCGTCTCCGAGTTTACATCTACACCCCAATTCACAAACTCCGCGGCGCATCTGTTATTGTCCCCTCACGCCGCACCGGCTTCGGCAGCTGCTGACTTTTCATCACACCATCTGTTACATCTGTCCCCCAGTCCGTTGTGGCCACCGCGCATTAGATCACACTTATGTTCCCTTATCATCTATCCGTTACACCAGCTCGCCCTTTAGGCACGACTATCGCTAACTAAGAGCCAGAGAATACTCCCCGACTGCCATTCCGAACAGCAAGCAAAGCACCATTAACGAATCGTCTGATCACCTAGAAGCCCTCCGCATACTTGACACGAGGATACTGAGACCCGTCCCACCCACAACCCCCCTCGATAATGGACCCGCTTCATAAAGCTCTTTAAGTAGTGCAGTAGGCTGCATCCTTATACCACAATTATTCTGCTGGCAGTACGACGCATGAAATTACCGACCTACCTATGGAAAAGGTCCTTATTCTATCCGTCGATAACTATATTCGACAATCGCACATGAGCAATGAACTTATACCTATCTCGTTACAACAAAGCAGAACTTTTAGGTACACCCGTGCCAGAGAAAACGACATATAAGTTAAGCGGTTGTTAGCGACTGTACCGTGATACTTTCGCCATCCCCAACTACTGTGATCCTTTACACCTAAAAAAGGTTGCTAACCCCCCCCCCCAGACAGTGAGACACCTTTACGCCTCACCCATCCGGGAAAGATTGACACTGAATTGTTACTTGCTGTCCCAGATCTGCCTCTATTTCGGCTTCATTCACCTTATGACTTAGCCTCTACAGCGTACTATTACACGTTCTCTCCAATTCCCAGCCACTGACCCTCATCCGCCGCCCGGCGTTCGCTTTGTGTAACAAGCGAGTACTAACTTGCACGCTCGCCGCTAACGAGTTCACAACATACCCACCTCCCCCTTATTCTTATCGATTATCCGGTAGGAGATTCCTCCCTGCGGACTCTGCAGAGGACAGTTTTAGACGAGACACTACCCCTCTCCTCTTCAACTACGTAGTATTGGTGTGTATGTATTTATCCCCTTTCTTTCGTAGCCGACAAGACTAGCTCTTCCCTTCACATACGAACGTGGCCCCCGAACCCCTTCTTCGCTGGCGTATAGACGTAGTGCTGAGACCTGGAACTGCGAATGATAGGAGCATATTCATGTGAATCAAACGTGAACACCACGACATGATACATCGGGAGAGGAACCCGCAAATGTAATCACCCGCTATCCTAGCATTCAGTCTGCTAACGCAATCCCGCGTTCGCCGCGCCTTCGCTGCACCCTCCCCTGCCCGCCCCCCCGCTTTAGCCTCCCTGTGTCAACATCCGACACTCTTCGAGTAGCTCCCCCCTACTAGACGATGCCAAGCCCGCTCGGCCCTCCGAGGAACGAGCAGCCGAGTGGCCCAGGTCAACGAGAACCACCATCACGTTGAACTCAGCATCCCTGTCCGGGCGTGTTTTCGACCTTAGCACTATACGTTGCGATCTCACTCGCCTGCGGAATATAGGAATCGGTATACGCCACAAACCCTTCCAGATCACATCCCATAGAGAGGGAAAGGGAAATACGAAGTACGAGGACAGTGCGAATACGACGAACATACGGCGAAGGCAGAACGGCTCAGAAGAATGTCGCCAATCGCACTGACACCAGCGGGTAAGGGTCAAGCACGAGGGTGCGAACGGTGCAACCCAAGTATCGGGAGTAGCCGGAGAGTAGCAACACACGCCGACCACGCCCAAGGAATAGTGAAGACAATAAACGGAACGGACGGGAGCCGGTCACGCGGTAGAATGTCGCGCAGACAAATGGCTGAATCGATATAAGTCCCTGTCCTGTTGGCCCAAAACACAACCACACTCCCATCGAGTATCTCATCCCATGTCCTCTATATAATGACATATGTGATCTATTTTATAAATATGTTGACAACCAAGCCCTTCCACTGTGATACAGGATTGTTATCCCCATTTATGAACTCTGCAAACACAAACCCTAGGACTACAATAGTCACATAAAAATCCTGATGGCCTTGTAAGAAACCGGGGCCCCTATTAAAATATCATCTAATCGAGCACTTACCCCTAATATCCACTACCACCATCACCTGTATCATCTCACCCCATACCACTAGTACGCAATGGGCAATCTGTGTCCTCCAAAGTTCACAATCAATCTTCCCATAGGAAAACTAAAATGTTCATGTGTTTGTCCAACACACCCCACAAAATGTGGTCCACATGGGATAATGTGGGGTACACCCACAGCCATGCTATCTGTTCAAGGCTACCTATGGTCCAACACATCACCCACTCATCATCCCACAAAACCCTAGTCCAATGTGTACTACAGTGTTCAGACGCACTCGGAAGCTCCCTCGACGTTGAGAAGATAAACAGCTCGATAGGCCACACACCGGCATGGCGTGCTCGAGCTGGCTTAGCGCGAGTGTAGAAGCCACGCTCCCGGTGCCTGATATACGAGCCACCACAAGGACCAACTGAGAGGGACCCTCCGCACCCAGACGTATCGACCGGCGCAGTCCTTAATCACCAAAGCAGAGCGCTGGCAGCAAACAGACCCCACAGACCGCACAAGCATGCAAGTACGCGGGGACGGCGTCCCAGCCGTAGACGTACGACGGTCACGAGCAGAGCGCGCAGTAGGAGCAGATACCCGCCCAGAGGCCCGAGCTATCAACACAGCGCTCATCGGCAAACCTAAATTGGCGACGCGAGAAATGAGCCTACAACGAGCGGGACGCCACAGCGACCACGGCCCCTGTCTATGTCCACCGACATCCAGGCGGGACGAGCACTCCCCAGGCGAACATGTTAGAGCACACTCAAATTCCATGCAAGATCACGTAAGTCAGGGAACCAGGAGAACCAAACAGCAGTCGTGTAGCAAGAATGATAATCGAAACACAGCTAAGTTCCGCGTTGAGGGCGAGCTGCCAAAGCAGAGGGATTGCACGCACTGGAGAAAGCGCGTAAGATGCGCCAGGCGAAGAACAACCTACAGGGAACACTAGGCGCGTGCCACGCGTCAATCCTGAATCGAACAGAAAGCCAATAGAGAAAGACGACAATACAATCGCCAGGCGCCAAGAAATTAAACCGAGCACAGCGAGAACCACGAGTGGAGAAAAAAGGAGCGGCACGGAGGGAACAAAGAGGGGCCAAACCGAATAAAATCTGTGGAAGCGCGGTGCGGCAGGAGGGATTGCCACCCACTCCAGCAGGAACGCACACCAACGCCGCAGTAGGCAACTGAGCGGCAAGATCGCACTATCCGCAAAGCTAGAGCCGTCCAATCTCAAGGGGTTCACTGCACAGCCTCCCGACACGTCGTAGTCCAGCTCCATGGGAATCAAACAGAGAAACATGTATACTTCAGCACCTGAGGTGTGCGATACGAACATGCCATCAACTACGCCTCAAGGCTATTTGACACGGCCCCCAAAGAAACACAGCCCGCGAAGACGGCTCAAACCAAACGCGCTCCCCAGCGCACAGAGGATGGTCAGTAACGCGAAGAGCACAAACAGAAGGAGGGAAAACTACATATTACAACTGTACAGATCAGGGTAAGGGACGTGTTCGAAAAATGGATGTGTGCGTTCACAACTGTTGCAGAGGAGCTCAGACATAAATGGCTACTACATCGCACCCCTCACCAAAGGTACGTAGCTAACTACGTATCGTGTTACAAGAAACCAGTCTTGAAACATCATGAAACCGGTGGTCCTGTTATCCAAAAACCCCGAGAATGCCACCACTAAAGCAAAGGATGGTCCTTCTTATGGAGTAAGGACATGCAGCATAAGCACAATGTAAGCAGTCTGTCGAAGCATGTCAAAGTTAGCTTGAGTATCAGCGAGGAAACCACGACACAAGGCCAGCCCAATCATGTTTTTCAGGGTCCCCTCAGCTTTTTCTCACTCTCCATCCAAGAATGAGCCAGGAAAATACCGCCGCAAGCAGGTTAGAAGAAGGCCCTACAGGAAATGGCAACCAGCGAATAGACAACGAGCACACCGAAAAAATAATGTTGTACCGGCTGTATTGACGCATTTTGGGTCTTGAAGGGTGTGGGTCGTAACCACGGTTAATCCGTACCTAACGGATTGGGGGATCATACAAGAGAACAATGTGCTAGTCCACGCTTTTGTCCCCAGGCCCAGTCCGTTCCCCGCGGGGACAACAGAAGTGGCCGAGTGGCGGACACTGCAGCATGGACACCAACCCCGTAAAAAACCAAACAGCCGTACATGCGAGCACCAGGCCAGACAAAGAAGGATCGTCTAAGTAATTTTGTTCGCGTGGTTTGGGGAAAGCTGGGAAAAAAAAGTATGCCCCAGGGCGACCGCGCCATCCATCGATCGACCGACCGTATTTTCCGGGAAACTATCCTAACGAGAACAGAAGTCCATCTTCGTCCAGGGCAGATAGTCAATGGAGAGATTGTTAAGGTTTATAGCCAGCGACAAAAGTAACATAGAAGAGAAAAGCGGGCAGAAGAACCCACGCATGCAGTGAACGGGACTCCAAGTAGCCATTAAAATTACGGCTACGCCCCCAGCGCCAAACCAGCAACTTACGAGCACAATGCTACCGGATATATGATAACACTTGAATGAGACGGTCTAAGAAGTAGAACGATCAGAACGGCGACAGAATCTGTCCAGAACAGGACCCACCAAGGGGACCATATACCGCGAGAAAAGTATAACAACAGGACAGGTAAGGAAGGAACTGGCCCCAAAAAACGAAGGCAAAGGCTCTGCGGATGAAGAACAAGCCCAAAGACCCCAGCCGTCGAAGAAGTCTTAGAGATGGAGGCGGCGAGGAAAGGAGATGTGGGCCCAAAAGCCAGGATAGAACAGAGAAGGGGAGGAGAACAGAAATATAGGAGAACAGAAAAGAGACGGGCGCGAGTATAAGAGAACTAAGGAACAGAGGAAATAGATGGGATAAAGTTAAGAGAAGAAAAGACACCGGAAAAAGGAAAAAGGAAATGACATGAAGGAGAGCGGCAAGAAACGGAGACCGAGGAGCAATACGGAAGGCAAAAGAAAAGAGACAAAGGGAGGGGATGGAAGGGGGAAAGTGCGGGGACGGCGAAGGAAGCAGATAACACAAAGATGACGGGCAAGAAAGGGGAAGGTAGGAGGGTCAATAAGGAGAGACGTAAGAGTAGAAAGAAGAACAAACCACACTAGTGAAACATAATGGGCTTAAGGGACAGGCTGACGCAGCGGACCCGAAAAGAGCCAACCCTAATCACACGCCAGGGCACCACCACCGGGAGAGTGAGGGACGCCGTGAGGACGTGATGAAAGACTGACCAAACCCGCAAGAACAAGGCGAGAGAGACAAATAAGCGCAGACAACCACAAACCGGCCGACATGCAAAGTCAGAGCATGTGTCCCAGGTATACCCTGCAGACCCAAGTTGGCGGACGATAACCAGGCAAGGGGGAGGAACCATAATAGGTTGGCAACATCGACAGTCAAAGCCACTCCGCGAAAACGGCACAATGACAGGCCAAGAAGAGAGAAAAGGTACAACGTTTAGACCCAGCGTCGAAAACTCTCCCACCACGGACCATACTCTTTGGACTACCGAGTCCTCACGATTTTCACAAAAAATTGGACTCTCTAAGAGGAACAGTGACGCGCAACAAATGACAAATCGCAGGTCACTTAGCAACCAAAAAAATATAAGCTATTGAATGAGCGAGTTCACTGGACATATATTTAATAAAAAATAAACATATTCCGTGGGCTAACCCAAGTGAAAACAGGTTGAAATAGAATAGAACGTAGCACAAGTGTGTAATTACGATATATAATAGGTATGCTTAGTAACGCTACAGAAACATTGCTCCAACACGCATCCCAACATGAGCCGAAAAAAAAATGGCCGTAACAAAACACACCAGACAAGTACGATGCACCCGCCACTCAAAGAAACCGGGCCATAAACCGATTTATGTCAGCTCATTTCTCAACAAAAATCCACACAAACACAATAAGTACCGTTCGACCCTGTCTGATGATAAACACACGTTATTAAAATTAAGAAATTCCAGTTGTTGATGAGTATCACAGGCACGGTATTGAGTTTGTAATCAAAACGGTGGCCGCGGGTTCCATAAAAACAGATGATTCTTATTAGGGGTGACGCGTTGACAATTCAAGGAAGGCCCGCGCAATGGTCACTAATTACTTTCTCTGACAACCTCTTGCAGTCACTTGGGATAGATAATGGGGAGCCTTTCGCAAAGTAACATCCCCAATCATTACGCCATTTAATGTTCTTAGAAAAGGGTTTAATTGAAGATACTGATTTCGGGATTTCACTTTTCACTTCTCTATCACTTGCTCATTTTCGTATAAATGAGTGTTGGAGCCTCATTGTATAGAGGGATGCGGTAGTTTTTGTCTAAGCCAGAGCTACTATGACCAAATTAGCTTTGTGAGCTGCGCAAGTGTTACCGCGCACTTGTTTTGGACTCCTTTCGATTGGTGATCAAGCCTTATCTTGTAATAGATGAACTGGTGCATAATCATGACGTAATATCGGCTAAAATATAAGTTTGTAGAAGGTTAGTCTGCCCTGCTAAGTGGATATTATGTTTACATTCTTGCTGCCCCTCAATCACCTTGATGTCATACCACCTCAAGAATATTAAAGTGTGTCTATTATTATGTTTCCTGCAAGGGATCACAATTAATCATTTAAGCGTAACCATGATGTTTTGAAATATGTGTTGCTGAATGACGTGTTTTGCTAGATTATGGAATACGGTGACAGTCACTATTTGCTAAGCGCTCCCTCTGTAAGCTGATTTGACTATCTGATAGTTCATGCAATTCAAGAGGAATACGCTACTCCACACCTCTCTGCTAGTGTATCACCACTTTAGATGCTAGGATTTTCAATTTTATGAAATTCCACTCTCTACTAGTTCTTTGGAAAATTTTAGATTTAGAATAGTTAGTTTTCCCCTGCATTAGCTCGAATGAGGCAGGGTAGTTTGAGGAGCAAGAAACCAAAATGGAGCACTTTCTCTACAAACCGAGGTCTCATCTCAAGTAGCAATTCCTAAGAAAATGTAGGAAGGTCATGATGTACCCCTGCTACCATCAACATACGTGAGTTCAAATATATGCCAATTTTATAAAACCAATCAGAAGGCGTAGGTGATACGGGACCATAACAGTCTTCTGACATTGATTTGGTGGGGACCTTAGAGGTCTTCACTCTCATAAACAAGAATATGCACAAGCATAGATGTGCAGCACTTCTTGTAAGCAAAGTTAGCCAAGCATGTTTGAAGGAGATTATCGAAAGTTCGCAACAATCTAGGACTCCAAAAAGAAGGCATAATCTGCTAGTTGTCAGCAGTCCAAGCCTGGCAAAAGTATAGAGAGAGGAAATACAGAGCCAGGTCCGAGGAGAAGAGGAAGAGGGAGGAAGGATTGCCACTTGTTTCTTACTCCGTTCTCTATGGTAGAGAAAGGAAGGGGAAGAGAGCTAAAAATCTCTCATCTCCACCATCATCTAGACAATACCTGTGTAAAACACCTCCCACCTAGGGTTCTAGGCCTTTTCAATCCACTCAGACAAGAGGTTCTAAATCGACCACATCAAGATCAAATTTTTGGTGCAAACACAAATCTATATGTCAAATTTCTACTTACGAACGGGAGCCAGCACACTCTGCTCTCAGTGCACAAAATCAATCACCATTCCCGAGTTGCATCCACTTAGACGAACAATTCCATTACTTGAATGCGAGAAACAAACTCGACCACTCCTGGTGAGCCATGTCAAAGGACATTGCTCAATGCTCATTTGTGCACTCCATGAGATAATGAGAACTGAGCAAGGACGCCTATCAACATACAAATATTTGGACATCTTCATTCCCAGGGGAGGTCTTTGCAAATGGTCCACGAGTCTAGTGTTGCAAGCTATTTATGTCCAAAAAATTGGAATCGCGATGTATAAGTCTCCCATGTGAGCAAGTCGCGTATAGACAAGAAGAGGAGAGACTATGCTCCCTTTGGCGAACAAGTGACCACTATCAAGAGCAGACTCCCAATGAGTAGTGACTGACTCACTTCAATCTCAAGGACTTGGGAGAGGATTCCGTGGTAGTAAGGCCCGTGCAGAAGGTGCTTTTGAAGTAGCAGGACCAATTAAAGCTTTAAATTCTGATAGTTCTATGTTGATTCAATCATATGGGAGCAAACTATCCACTGTTGCCTCTACTGTATAGCCAAATGACAGCCCAATTAGAAGCTGATAAAAAAAAGTGTTTGATTCAAGATGGAAAAAGCTAGCTCCAGGACTCCAATGCCATTATATACCTAGTTTAGAGAGCCCAAAGATACTAGTTCAACGAAACCGTGTCTTAGCTTCCTTTACCATCCATAGACGACAATCTCGTAATTCGCAAAGTGAAGGTTCTAGATTCAAAATTCTAGTGCTTCAAACATCAACGTCAAGATCAAGTACATGAAGCCAAATGAATGCCAAACTTTGAAGACGTACCAATGAACCTAAGTATATCAACTCAAAGAACGGGCCCAGCAGCCCAAAAAGTATACTGAGGGATCGAATTACGTTAACTTTATAAGCACGTTCAACTAGCTACCAGCCAGCTAACAAAGCGGACAAAGCCAATACTCAGCGTCAAAGACAAACCAACACACAATCTAGCTAACAAGATCTCAGCGGGATGAGGGAAGTCAAGCAAACAAAACACTGACAAACTCACGGCACGACGATGGTACTAATCAAACCCTGACTATTCTGAACCAGGAAAGAAGACCTCAGTAGCTGTACAGCAACCAAACAGAAAATTAAATGAAAAAAAAATCAACCCAAGGTAGAGGGATGCAATCTTACCGCCAAGAAAAACAACCCTTAACATGAAGCATTTCACGTGGTCACGGCGGTGAAAAAACCATGAGCGCCCGCAAAGAAATATGGATTGGATCAAAAACACGGGAGGGGAGTACGTGTTATCCAGTATAGTTGATGTACGATCAGACATCATAGACCAACTCAGACAGATTGCCCAATACTAGAAAATACCGGACTAGAGTAATTAGCTACATCAAAGAGCCGTAGCAAGTATACTAATTCGCAAGTAGCTAGCACTCATTAGAAAAAAGACAATATAAGGGTGGAAGTGGCAAGAAGTCTCCTCCAACCGACGTCAGCGCGAGAAGGAAGCCCACAAAAAGCAGACCATAAAATACAGAATAGCGTACCCAAAAAGACAAAGAAACAAAGAGACAAAGCCGAACGAAAAACTAAACCACGGCAAAAAGGCAAGACATCTATGCCCAAAGCATAAGCCGACAACGACCAAAACGTACATCTGTTCAAAGTGGCCCACGGCCTGTGAGAAGCGTAAAAATTAAAACAAAACTGGGTGAGCGTGCAAGTGAAAATATAAGGCACGTCAGGAAGAAGCCGAACACGAACATCTCACACAAGTGTTGACGGATTCAACCAACCACATAGCTAACAGAACCAAGTACAAGGAGAAACAACAAGATGGGCAGGTGACACTAGGATAGCACTACAGCTCACCAGTAATTCAACAAACCTATCCCCGTCAGTACCAACTCACCACAAGGTGAGTTATTGTTGGCAAACCAAAATTGTAGTGCCCTAAAGCATGCAGACCAAGAGAGCACCCAAGAAAAACCAACGTGGATTACCCACCAACTCAACGAGCACGTAGCCAACGGCAAGGCTACCAACTGCCAGTTTTGGCAATTGACTCATGGAAAGGTTCGCGAAGCCGTAAAAGGGACCGGACAACGCCGTGGCAGTAGCAGCGGTAGAAGCTTCCTCCCCATGAGCCAACAGTCATATGTGATAGGATTAGCAGGAACGAAAAACAAAATGGTAGACAAAGAAACATCGATCAGGTCACCGGGGAAATCGAGGCGACATCCCCAGACTCACGTAGGAACAAACAGCGATGGGTACTGGAACAAAGAACAATGGCATGAACGAGTGCGGGCACAGAAAGTTCGAAGAAATAGAAACCCCAGGTACCAGCGAGACACATAGATGTCAAGGGGAGAACCGAACAAAGATTTCGCAAAAACAAGGAGCGAAAAAGAAACGAGGATAAAACAGAGCAAAGCAAGCACAGGAAGAGCAGAATTGTACACATCAGCCCCGAAGATGCCACCTTAAAACGAGATGCCGCATAGGCTTTGACAGAGGTACCACACACGAGAGAGCCCACAAGACAAATGTAGAAAAAACAAGAGGAAAGCTTACTGGCAAAGAAACCAGCACAACGGCGACCGAAGGCGGTAAGTTTTGGACGCGCATCGCCACCATTGTTAAGTGGGTTCATTAGAACGAACGCATAGCGCCATCGATCTAACCAGGTAAGATTGGTAAATTAGAATTCGACTAGCCACTCGAACATGGTAAAGCCGGCGCTAAGAAGGTGTGAACTATTCACTGGGACCCCCATAGTAGTGTCCGCTAGGCATGCTCGCCCTTCCACACGACGACACCCCACTCCCATGCTCCAAACGAAAGACATAACGGTCTGGTATAGCAACAACTTGGCCCCGCTTGCAGATTGAAAAGTGTTAAACTGATCTACCAAAGGGACGTGTAGATGACACAAAAATGTGAGACTGAGCGGACATACACGTCATGCTGCGGCTTACAACTAATGTAGATGCGGGCAGGATAAAAACCGAGCGGTTTTGATACCTGGGTGAACATGCAACCGACAACGCCACATACGTGTGTTGGGTTTTGCAAGATATACTCAGTGATAGTTCTTCCACCCACTCTTTGCCCCTCATGTTTATATCAAGCGGATTTCAATACGCTGAAGATTGGAGGTTAATTTATCTAAATGACTGGACACGACAACATGCCGAGTTGTCAAAACCACAAGGATTTGACAAAACATTACAAGGGCACGATCTGTAATCTGAACCCACCTAATTGGCAAATATTCACGCTTGAACAACCCAATCCACACCCAAGAGCAAAATTTCGCAAATCAACAACTGTTTGCATTTGATTAAAAATACGATATACACGACAATACGTGTGATGAGCTATGCACACGCAAGAGTTCCCTGAAGACATCCCAAAGGAATTGGAATACTTGATATGAACAACTTAAACAAACGTCACCACCGCAGAAAAACATCAAATGGGCAATAAAAGGTGACTTAGGACTGCTCTGATTTACGGAACACACGCAAATCGAAAATATAGAGCCAGGAGCTTAAATATTGCTTTAATAAGCGAATCAACCTCTCCCCCAGATCACCAAGCAACGATCCTACGAGTCGAGAATTGTAGTATGGAATTGTATTAGTTGAGGAAGGAGTCACAGGAGTACCCTTCGACAAGGTGCCTGAGGCGGAGGAAGCGACTGCTATTTCAATGCAAAGGCAGTAAAAAAGCCGGATTATCAGCAGTATCCATGTTGCCGAGGTTGTCTAGCGAGCTCCAACCAACACAAGCTGAAGTTATGACGCCTTAAATTCAAAGAGGATTTCACTGGGAAAAAGAAGAAGAAAGGCATCAATAATTTTAACAAGTATTTGGTGATTCAAGTCGAGCACCGATCGATACAAACCAAGTCAAAGAGATAAAAACTAATATCCCGCTGCCAACCATGACATACGGAGTTGAAGGAAAACTCACAAAAAAAAGCCGTGCCGGACATATGGGATCTTATTGATAGATTTTGAAGCTTACTTACGCCAGTCAATCCATCCTTAAAGGAAAAAAAGAATACAGCACGCCGACAACTGACAGCAATTGGGGTGGTACCTGTGAAATAAGGTAGAAAGCTATAAACAGGTGAGCAAAACTTATCACAGATCCTATCAAAGATTTTGTATGTGAGGAACCAGTATTTCGGATAACAATAAAAGTTGGTAAGTATTCGAGAATTGATCAGCAAATTGTTAATTTCTTGCAAGAAGAAGCTGAGTTTCTCCGCCAGGAATCAAAGACAAGCTAGAGGCAGCAGTATGGTGACCAAGTGGTGCAGCTGAGAACTAACCAAATTACCAAAAGATGCCTCATAACCTTGGAGTCAATCTTCAACCCGAATGATCAGTTTCGGAAGGAGAAAGTGAACATTCAAGTAAAGGGTGAAGATTTAGAACCTATTTTAGTAGATGAAGGCAAGACATTGCAAATTGGCAAAGTAAGTACTCCACAAAAGAAACCTGATTTTGTTCAGCTTTTTCAAGAGTTCCCAGATGTCTTCGCTTGGACTTACAAAGATTTAAGAGGTTTCAACCCAAAGTTGGCACAACATACTATTGAGTTGGATCCAAAATCCAAGCCTGTCAGGCAAAAGCAAAGGCCAATGAATCCCCATATTGAACCTCTCATGAGAAAAGAGTTAAGCAAGATCATTGAGGCCAGTATCATCTTCCCCATCAAACACTCAAGTTGGGTTGCAAACTTGGTGCCAGTAAGAAAGAGAAATGGAGAAATAAGATTGTGTGTGGACTTTTGCGATCTAAATAAAGCATCACTCAAAGATCATTATCCGCTTCCATCAATGGAACAAATATTGCAGGTTGTAGCTGGTTCAGAAAGGTTTTCATTGTTAGATGGATATTCAGGCTATAATCAGATAATGGTGAAGGAAGAATATCAATTCAAGACGGCCTTCACTATAAAATGGGGCACTTATGCATACAGGAAAATGCCATTTGGACTGTCAAATGCCGGAGCAACATTCCAGCGAGCTAAGGATATGGCGTTCAAAGGCCTAATCAACAAGATAGTGCTGGTATACCTAGATTGTATCACTGTCTCCTCCAACAATGCGGTAGACCATCTCTTTCAACCTCAGGACAAGTGTTTTAGAGGTGTAGAAGGTTCGGAGTTTCATTGAATCCAAAGAAGTGTGTATTCTTGGCACATGAGGGAAAATTCTTGGGACACATTGTTTCAAGGGAAGGGTTAATAATTGATCCTGAAAGGGTTGAAGCCATCTGAACACTTCCATTACCACACCACAAGAAATATCTCCAAATCTTCTTGGGAAGGATAAACTTTTTCCACAGATTTGTGGCTAATTTTGTCCACTCTTGTGAATCATTTAACAATGATCTTAAAGAAGATTCTAGCATTTAAATGGATAGAAAGAAGGTAAAGAGAGTTTTGAGAGCACCAAACATGTAATATCACAAGCTCCAACTCTTATCAATCAAGACTTTTCAAAGGACTTCATGTTGTATTATTTTGGAGGATGAGATACGATCTCAGCTATCTTGACACAGTTGAATATGGAGAAGGTTTAAAACAACCCATAGCATTCTTCATTCAAATCCTTAGAAGATAATGAAATAAAGTATTATTTCATTGAAAAGCATGTCCTTCGCTTTCATCAGCTGTTTGAAGAACTTCAAACACTTGGTATTGAAACAATAAGAGTCAACTACTGGTGTCTCATGCTAGTGTCAAGGAATTTCTCCTAAACAATGATTTGAGTGAGAAGAGTGCAGGTTGGATCACTTAGGTAATGGAATATGACATTGAAATGAAAGTGACTAAACTGGTTCGTGACAAAGGTTTGTGTGAGCAACTTGTTTCCAAATAACTGGATGGATCAAAAGGTGAAGAAGATGTTGTCTTGTTACTACAAAATTATTAAGAACAACTATCTGATGATGCACTCCATCCCATGTTGGACTCAAGACTTGGTGCATTATCTCCAAACAGGCTTTTGTGCCCTCCAGAAGTGGAACAAAGTTAAGAGGGAGATATTTTAGATTAAAAGTTATCCCGTCTATACTCATTAATGGCATCTTGTTTAAGAAGGACATCAATGGTGTTCTATTGAGATGTATTGGAACAGGTCTAGTTGAGAGGATAGTTCACAAGCTCCATGACGGGAGAGGCATGAGGCCACTTTTCTCCATGAGTAACAACTCTCGAAAGCATGAAATTTGGTTAATATTGGCCTACGGTGTTCAATGATTGTTAGACATGGATCAAGAAGTGCAGGAAATGTGTATTCTTCACAGTGGAAGGAAAAGTTAGCAGTGCTGCCTCTTCATCTAATTTCAGTAAATCAACCACTCATGAAATGGGGATTGGACTTCATTTGGGTTATCAAACCAAATTCAAATCAAGGCCACAATTGGATACTTATGGAAACAAACTATTTCACCAAGTGGGACCGAAGTAGTTGCACTCAAGGAAGCAAATGAATCCAACATCTTGGATTTATATGAAGGGATAGTCATGAGGTTTGGTGTCCATGCCACTATCATATCAAACAATTCATTGACATTACTTGGCACAAAGATCACTAAATGGGATGTCAAGAATTGGTGTGTACCTCAGCACTTCATCAAATTATTACCCTCAGGGTAATGGTCAAGCATAGTCTACGAATAAGAACCTACTAAGAATTATCAGAAGAACTCTTGATGAGAATCAGAGGGACTTGGCACGCAAGGCTCATATCTTCCTTATGGGCTGATATGAATCACACCCAAGACGTCTACAGGAACCTATCCATACAAGATTGTATACGAGAGGGAAGCAGTTCTACCCATATCACTCAAGTTGCCAGCATTGGAACTCATGAAATAGTTGGAACTAGCTGAGTTTGAGCCCATGGAAATCAGGTATACATAGATGAATGGAATTAGAAGAAACAAGAGAACATGAAATGCTCAAGTACCATGGAAAAGGATCAAGTATTGATCAAGAAGATTTTTTACAAGAAAGCCAAGGCCAGGATATTTTCCAAGCTGGCGATTTAGTGTACTGAAGTGGGATGTTGATTGTGAAAAGCCGAGAAAAACATTCCATGTTTGATGCCATTTGGAGTGGTCCCCATAAATGATCATTAAATCCAATGGTTGTAGTGCCTTCTGGTTGGCTAAGTTGGATGGTGAAGAGTTGTAAGATTCCAGTAAACGGAATCTACCTCAAATGTTTCTACTAGAAAGAGAGTTTCTCACCCTTGTAAATATTAATTTAGAATTTCCATTCCTCAAAGTGCTTATGCACATTGTACTGCTGTTAGAATAGTTTTCATTTCCCTAAGTGCTTGTGCACATTTCCTATTGCTTGTAGTGTGTGCACATGTTTACAGTTCATCCAGCCCTTCGGAACAGAATTTGCAGCCACATGAAAATCAAATCAACAAATGTTTCAATCGGCTCAAGGATGCAGGTTTTAAAATTTCAGATCAGATGAGAGACTTTAAAACATGGAGTTCATGCCTGATGGATTGCTACGAGGAAGCTAGTCATACTTCATCTGGCAGGAAGATAACCCCGCTAAGTTGCCAAAATTGTTTTCAAAAATTCGCCCCTCGAGGTAATATTAATAACATACATCAAATTCTTCATTGTCCCAAGCAAGTAGATTGATTTGAGGCCCAAAATCATATTTTTCGGGGTCCCCTCGGCTTTTTTCTAACTCTCCCATCCAAGAAGAAATCCCAACGAGTTAGAAAAAAATGGAAAAAATGCAAAAATAAGGTTGCAGGACTGTTTTGAAGCATTTCGGGTCTGAAGGGTGCGGATCATACCAATGCAGGTCGTACCAAGGTTCGTCATACCAAGCTTGGGGCCAAAATACAAATTTTTTTGGCTAAGTCAAACATTTTTGTCCCAGGAGGTCCGCAGGATAGTTGGGACGTCGGGACAAGAGGGACGCGAAAAGCTGAAATGGCCGAAAGCAAGAAAAATCGTCTAAGTCTTTGTTTCACGCGGTTTGGGACAGCCGGGAAAAAAGTACATGTGGGACGTGAATCGGCCGATTTGCTGAAAGACAGTCCATTTCGGGCAGTTCGGAGATATTTTTCCGGGACAACCGGGACAAAAGTACGCAAGGGACGCGTGAGACACGAAAAGGTGAAAAAGCTGCAAGCAGGGACAAGGAAGCCTGAATTGGCCGATGTGGGAGAATGTGTCCCAGGTAGTCCATGGGATAGTTGGGAAAAAAGTATGTGGGGGATGCGAAAATTGAAAACGGCCGAAGGCAAGAAGAAAAGTCAACGTTTGACCCGTGAAACTTCAAACGGCCATAACTTTTGAGTTCGAGCTCCGATTTTCACAAAATTAGACTTTCTGGAACGAGCACGATGTCCTCTATGCCAAAAAAACTGAATTTCTTATTTTTAATGAGGGTAGATATATTTAATTAAGAGAAACATTTTCGGCTCCAGTCAGTTAATGCTCATTCCAGTCAAATGACAGAAAACCCCTGCCAGATCCAAAATAGCTGCCCGCACTCAGAAGGCCATAACTTTTGCATTTCTCAACAAAATTGCACAAAATTGGTACCGTTGGAATCGTGGCTCCGAGCCCGATGCACAAAAATCAAGAAATTATAGATTTGATGAGAAATTGGTCGAGATTTTTTAGAAAATGTGGCTGGGTTCATAACAGTGTTTCATTTGGTGGTTGGGAGTACAATTAAGAGGCATGGTCATCATTCTTTCTCTGCTGCAGCACCTGGGACAGTATGGGGAGCGTTTTGAGAGTAATATATAATCATTTTACTCCATTTAATGCCTCTTACAAGTGGTTGAAGGACAGATTTCGGGATTTCCATTTTCCCTTCTCTTTCCCTTCTCATTTTTCTATAAATTGGAGTGTTGGGCTCATTGTAAGGGGAGGGAGTTTTTAGATAACAAAGCTCTGTCAAAATTTATTTGTGAAGCCAATGTGCTGCAGGCCCTTGTAGTGGACTCCTTGCATGGTGATCTAGGCCCTTATCCTGTAATAGATTGAACTGTGCATATCATGAAGCAATAAAATATCAGTTTGTGGATATATCTTCCCCTGCTGTGTTTTCTTGCATTCTTCTTTCCCCTTTAATATTTCTACAAGAATATTGTGTCTATTATTATGTTCTTGCAGGGATCCATTATCATTGTGTATGCTTGGAATATCGTTGTGAATGCATTTTGCTAGATTATGGAGAACTGTCATCACCTCTTCTAGTGTGTACTTTGCCTCTGTATTTCACGCATTTGGAAGACTACTCTCACACCATCCTTTTCTGGTGTATCACCGCTTTAGTGTAGGATTTCATTTTATGCATTCTCTCTCCATGGTCCCTTGGAAATTTAGATTAGAATAGTTAGTTTCCCCTGCATTAGAGTAGATTGTGGCAGGTAGTTTAGGAGCAAGAACCAACTTTCTCTGGAGGTCTATCTCAAGTAGCAAGTCCCACAACTTGGAGATAGTACCCATGTTATCCAATCACACTGTGAGTTCAAGTATATGCACTTGTATAAACACAGGGGTGCTGTGATTCGGTGATAACAGGTTTCACATGTTGGTGTGAAAGATTTCCTTTTAATTAAGTGGAATAAAATTAAATAAGAAAATGGCTTATTAGATAACCAAATTGATGGACATGAAAAGGTGAACCTGTCAAGATAACCAAGCTAGTTCAGGGGAAAAATTTTGTGTGAACAACTAGTTTCATAATCTGCATACCTTGAAAAGGAGGTTGTCATAATGCTCCAACATGACCCAAAACCGGTTGTGGAATGCTTCACTCATTGTTCTGTCAAAAAAGTAGACCCATGATATGGCACAATTTCTTCAAATAGACCAATTTCTTCAACATTTGAGAAATGCCAAAAGAAGGTATTTTAGGTTCCAATCATTCTCTTGTGCTTATTGATGGGATTCATTGTTTAGAAAGGAGAACAAATGGTGTTCTCTTGAGGTGTATTCAAGGAAAAATAGATTGAGAAAGTTTTGCATGAGTCATAACGATGGAGAAGTTGGAGGGAAATTTCCTCCAATGACAAACAACTCTCAAACCATTAAAGGGTGGTTCTCATTATGGCCCAACTCTTCAAAGGTCATCATGCATGGGTTAAGAAAATGTAAAAGTCATGCCTTCTTAACAAGAAAAGAGATACTAACAAACCCATAGACGGGAGAGGTCAAATCCCATCTCATTGGATCAAGATCATACTCATGCAATGGGGGATGGATTTCATTGGAGTGATCAATCCAAAGAATCCTAGTTTAGGACATAAGTGGATTTTGATAGCCATAGACTACTTCACTAAATGGACAGAGGCATTGCATTGAAGGGAAGCAAATGAGACCAGCATCCTATACTTCTATGAAGGCATTGTGACCAGGTTTGGTGTTCCTTTCCAATAATATTTGAACAATGCTTTGGCATTCCTTAGTGCTAAAATCTCTTATTGATCCTTGAATAATGGAATATACTTAGTGTAGCACCTCTTCAAACTACTATCCACAAGGCAATGGGAAGGATGATTCAATGATGTATTTCTTAGAGAAGAACCTTTTAAGGATCATAAGGACATTGAGATGGGAAACCAAATAATATGGCACACAAGACTGGAATCAGCCTTATGGGCTGATAGGATCACTCCCAAAAGGTCAACTGGAAGCTCACCCTAGAAGTCATTTATGGTAAGGAATAAAGGTTGTCATTGTCTCTTGAGTTACAATCCTTAGAGTTTAATAATCAGCTTCAGATTGTTTTTATGTTTCCATTTGGATCAACACATATGCAAAGCTCATAGAGATGGAAGAATTAAGAGATCAATCTATGGAAAAAATGGAAAAGGATCAAGCTCGAATTAAGAAGTGTTCTTGACAAGAAAGTAGTGGCTAGGAGCTTTCAAGAAGGTGAATACCCTATGCTATGTTTATGGGACTAAGACAGGGCTAAACCAGGAAGAATGTTCTACGGAAAACCTTATGTAATCTCTAGCTACAAATCACACAATTAATTCTAACTGTAAAAATTGGATGGAGAAGAGCTCATGATCTCAATATATAGGATCATATAATTCCTATATTACTAGAGGTAGTAACTCTCCCACATTATCTCCATATCTATATAGTGAGTGGTTAAAACTCACTCCAAATGCTCTTATATGTTGTTTTATATAACAACCATATAACATAATATTTCCCAATAACTTTCAGTTTAAAGTTACACACAAATAATGGAGCACTAATAAATATTCATTTCCCAACATTCCCCCCCTTAGTGCGAAGCATGGGGAAAACCTACCTTTTACTTGCACCTGCTCATGATCTGGTGATTTTCTAACAACTCACAAACCCGTCAAGTGGTTTTATGCAAACGGTTGATGGGTAAATCATGCAAACTAGCCAAACATTTCAATGAAGGCTTACCCAATCAGATATCTGGCTGGTTTAGAGCCAAAAAGGGAGTTTCCAACTTCATGCTTGCTCTACCAGCAAACCAAAAATGAAGGTTTTCAAGTGGTTTACCTTCATCACCTCCAAAAACCAATTGCAAAACAACTTTAGGTATTCATTCTCTTTTCACATTGGAACTTTAGGGAATAATGGGAAGGAAATTCTTTCTAAAAAGTTTTCTCACTCTCATTAAAAACCATATCAAATGGAAATGGAAAATTCTTCATGTTCCTTCCCTGGAATTAGAATTTTGGAATTTAATAGGACATATTCAGGAATTTCAAGAAATAGGAACACTTTTAAGAGAAGAATATACAAGTTCAGGGACCTAAGATTTTCAAGTTTTAGATCATTTTTCAAGTATATTTGGCTTGAATCCATTCACCAATGGATTTTTTAAGGCCATTGATCTTGGCTATCTATTACAAATAGGTCACTATTGAGTCTCCAACCTCCGTTATCCCAAAACCACCCTCCAGTAATTTTGGTGCTTTGATAATTTGACATGAGGCTCATATTTTTAGTGTTAAAAATGGAAGGAGACCGAAAATGTCATTTTCCTTCCATAAGGAAATTTTTGGTTTTAAAATTGGGCTTTTACACATGAACAAGTAGAAATGTTCCTATGTTCTCTGAGTTCAACATAATTGACTCCTTCTCTACAAAACAATTGCAAATTGGGTAAGTCAACTTCAAGGCAGTTTTGGACCAATGTTCAATTACTATGTAACCCTGACTAAGCGCAACAAAGGTATCAGTTATGTCATACAAATCAGGAACTTCTTACACTTGCGGAACAATTTCGTTGTTCCCTGACTTTACTTTATAATCGTGAAAACTTTGACCTAAGGGGGAGATAGGGTTCATTGGGTGAAAGGTTTCATATGCACATATAGAATAGTTCATAAGGCCTTTTACCACTAACACGAATTACCTTATAGTGTGAAGAAAATATATCTAACTAAATAATTAAAAATTTTATCTACATAATAGTATAATGGAACGGTGTTGGGGTTCCCAAGGTTTCCCACAACACCAAATAACACTGCCTAACTAAAAGAAAAAGACAATTCAATCGGGTATATCGGGCTTGTTAAGCACAAATATATTTTAAGGTTCTGCCAAACATAATAAACTACTTTGATCAGTAAATTACGTGGCACGCTTTGAAGAATTCTAAGTTCTCCCAGTTCATTGAAACATTGAAAAACTGACCATTATGTTGTTTCAGGGGGAAACATGAAAAACACGGGTTTCATGGGGTTGACAACGCAATTCAATGTTGAGTTACAAACATTGCAACCATTCCATATACATAAATTTAAAAGTTGGAGGTGCACCCAATATGATCCAGACTAATGTTCTAGATGGCGAATGTATAACACAGGATGAAAGATAGAAATGTCCATGCTATGATTGCAAAAATGATCTGAATGATGGCCTTAGGTTTGGGGTAGGATTTGGGAATGTACTTATAGTTTTTGAAGCCCTTGTATCTCTCAAGCTCTCATTTCCTAACTATGTAAGTGCGTTGTGACACAGAAATTTTTTGGAGTAAGATCAATAGGACATTGGATGCTTTCGTGCAAGAGAAATTCGCATTTCATGCATTTTGACCTCTATAACTATGTTTTTGTAGGTCGTTGATATTGATATGATTTTTGAGTGTAATTAAATGAAGAATGCTAAAACTGATAAGAAATTGCACAAAATTTTCATCCCTTTGAATCCTTGTAAAGAGGATGTGATCCAAGAAAATTAAGATCCAATGTTTGAATCAAACTCCTGGCTATCTTGCATAAACTCCATGTTTCCCTTTTTTCTTGCATAAATGATTGCTTGGTCTCACAACTCATTTGAACCCTTTTTAGGCTTCAATGCATCACCCTCCTTAAGAGATATTCATGCAACAAAATTTTCCTTCTCAGTTGCATGATAATGTAGATACGCACACAAATTTATAACAGGTGAATGCATTTTGAAGTTGTAGGTTAGTTTGTAGTGGGCTACATAACAAAAGAAACCAAATTCTTCTCAATATTTGTCTACTTTCCAAGGTCCCACACTTATCATGTGGAGGAGTCGAGGAGAGTTCCATCGCTTTGGTACCAAATGAATATGAATAAAACTTAATTCAAACAATCTTCTTTTCTCATTGATTTTCTCATGTTGCAATACATTTACATATATATAGGACATATAATTCCTATATTTTAGGAGGTATCCTTAACTACTTCTCCCACAAATATCTCCCACACTCTATATACGTGAGTGGTTAAAACTCACCAACAAATAATTGTTATATGTTGTTTTATATAACAACCATATAACATAATAGACTAACTTAAATAAATATTACACACAAATAATGGAGCACTAATAAATATATTTACCACTTTCTTCAGTTAGTCAACCATCATTATGTTTTGTTTGGTTTAGTCATCAGTTGTCTCTATAGATTTGGACATCTTTCAGGGTGTCTCATATGTTGTAATTTGCAGAGTTGTCATCTTTAGGGTTACACTGCGGAGCCACAAGGTGCTCTAGTCCATGATTTTAGGAACTCATGTCATCATAACTTGTGGTCTAATATTTTTATTCGAGTTAAATCCTAACAGTTACTCTGTGTATTCCTCCATGTCTTAGTCAGTAGTTTCGGGTCACTAGTATCAAAATTTGAACAGGATATACCTATACAAATAAATCATACTCACTACATTATGGGTGGAAATCTTACTCATCAAGGCCAACTATCTCCTAAGGCAAGGGACTACGTTTGGGCTTCTTCTACATCTGCATAACACAAACATAGGGGGAAAGGATTATATTATTTCCATTGCATCCAAGATTTTACATTTTACATCTAGTTATTGCCCCCTACTACTACGTCATTGGTGCTAGATCATCCTAGGCATAAAATTACACACACATGCACATAGAACTACATTGGTTCCCAAATGTAGTGCAACGCTTAGTCGTAAGACAACTAGTTTTACAGTTGAGGTCGTCCTGACCTATTCATATGTATTTTTATTTTTTAGGGATTGATTCTTTGGATAGAATTTTGCAGTTACAATGACATAGGTGACGTTATTCTGACACCCGTGTGACATGATTGGAAATAAAGCAAAGATACTGCGACACTACCAGTTTTAGTTTTTTAGCATTTTCATAGTCTACAACGTACAACACACAAACTATGGAATCCTAGTGCCACTCCATATGCCTCAGTATAGTCAAACAGTCATCTTTTTCCCTTCCCGAGGTCATTTTATCATAGCCTTCCCAGTTTGCACACTAGTCTTATATTGTCCAAAACACAGTATGGGAAGTTATTTATAATATAATAACATATATTTTTATTTCCTTTTTACTTTGAAATATATTAAAAATATAAAAACCAAACTCTTACATTCCAAGATAACATTTAGTTTTTATTTAGATTAACTATTCATAGGTAACTCCATTTTACATATTTTTAGTCAATTGACTACACCCAATTAAAAGACAATAAAATAGAGTTCTAATATCTTCAACTCAGAAAAGCCTCGAAGAAACATGAGGTAATCTACTACTACACACTAAGAAAATATTTTTATCTAAGAAGGAAAAAAGGGTTCAAAAAAAGAGTTCATTCCGTAGCTACTTGGACACTTAGAATCCACTCGTGTCATTTAAATCTTATCATGAGATAAAATGGAGGAAAATAATCAACTAGATTTCTTCATTTTGGCCACTCACTAGGGTTCCAAGGGAAATTACTCACATCATTTTATGGGACCAACATTTTAGTTTCCCCATTTCTCTTAAGTCAACAGCTAGATACAATTTCCACTCGTAAGTTAACCTATTAATCAATTGAGGTTTAGTTTAATTCAAATTGCACTTGAGGATCTACGACCAACTATAGATCAGTTTAAGGTGAGAAAACAAAATTTTCCTATAAAAACTTCATAAAAAACCAATGTGTTATGTTGTTACAAGACAAAGTAACACATTTATGTATAAGGAATTAAATATTTCATTAAAAAGAGTTGAATGCATAGTACAACTAATTCACTAACTCCATTTGTGTCATTTGGATCCCATGACGAGTTCACTTGATGATGAAGTTAATCCTAGGTCTAAGTTTATAAGAATTTGGTGGTCCAATAGGATACCAAGGAAGTGTTATTTCTACTTACCCCATATATGGTGAGGTCACACCGCATAGTTGTTTCTTTGAACAAGGATTCTCAAGTTATAACAATGGTCTTTTGAAGACTTTTCTTAGGTGTAGTACAAGAAGTCTAGCTATGAGGATTAAATTATTTCTTAAGATGTTAGATTTTTACAAAATTGAATGCAACTAGTTTGAGAGGGAGGATACAAAAATTGTTAAATACTAACTTAATTTATATGGTTTGATAAAAATAATTTACTACCATACATTTGATTTTATGTATGAACCCAAATAACTATCCGGAAAGTGATTGATTCGACCATCTAAATCATAAGAAGAATATTTAAATCCAAATGAACTTAACACTCATGAAGTAAATGGTACACATTCTACCCATTTACAATATCAATTAGTTTCCTCATTTAGCTAGCTAACATAGTTTGTCCTACATTCATTATGTGACACCCTTACTTGTATTCAAATGTTATGTTTAAAATAAAGAAGATAAAAACCACATATTTTTACAAGTATATTACTTGAAACATAGGAATCCAAGAGGAACAATGGTTTTTGACATAAAAACATTAATAATGCAATTCTCTTTAATTCACTTCTATATAGCATTTGAAATTTATATCAATGTAAAATATTTCACTATCAAATCATTGATTGCAATATATTACAATCTTAATCAAGGTTCATTTTAAGATAGCTCTATGAAATCGAAGGTGGAATATCCCTAACAAATTTCCCCATAACCACTTTCACAAAAAAAAAAGGTGAATTTTTTGGGGTTTCTATGCAAATGTTTCACCTGACAAAATCCCAAGTAGAGTAACTTGAGGTTACAAGGGACACTAACACAAAAAACACCAAAATACAACAGTAAAATTATCAGAATAATTTTTTTCTTTATTTTCTTCTTACATGACATGACAAGATCCCAAATAGAGTAACTTGAGGTGACAAGGGACACTAACACAAAATATCGACACATGTAGACAACATGATAACACCATATTCACATCGATGCCACACTTTCCCTAAAGATAAATTACTAGAAATGATAAAACCACAAAAGAACCCAAGGTTTAGAAAGTTCACAAAGCATCATTACACACCCAAATATAACAGTAAAATTATCAGAATAATTTTTTTCTCTTTTTTCTTGTTACATCAAATAAAAAGAGCCCAAATAGAGTAAATTTAGGTCACAAGATACACTAACACAAATCATGGACCCATATAGACAACATGATAACACCATATGCATGTTGATGCCATAGTTTCCCTAATGATAATTTACTAGAAATGATAACACCAAAAAAGGACCCAAGGTTTGGAAAGTCCACAACTCATCATTATAATGGTTATATTCTAGTTACGTTTAAATTGCAAGAGCATTTAGCATGCAAGGATAAATTCCCATTCTCAACCTAGATATTCTTAATTTCATTTACGATTCGAATTATAACAAGCACTCTTAGTTTGGATCTTTATCCCTTACCATAGTTCCCATAACTCAATAGGTTATTTTCAACATCTTTAATGCATACAAAACTTATAATGCTCGTTTTTATGTAAGGGTTCTCAAATATGTTTTTTTTTGTTTAAATTATATGCTCATTACACAAGAGAAAAATAACATGAAATAAAGGGTAAGAAATGTTAATATTTAAATGATATTTAAATTTAGGTTACCTCCTCCTATTCACTTCCATCCACAAGTGTACTTTATATTCATGTTATAGCTAATATAGTTCCCTTGTTGGTTTGAGTCAATTCAACATTTTCACATCCTAATTTTATATGTGTGTGTGTGTGTGTGTGTGTGTGTGTGTGTGTGTGTGTGTACATATATATATATATATATATGTATGTATGTATGTATGTATGTATACATATATATATATATATGATTTTATGTTTTCTCAAAAACAATATCTCACCAAGAGAAATTCATATTCATTATTTACAACATGAGAATGCCTAATTCAATTGTGAGGACTTCAGGTATGACATTATTCCTCACCAAAAGTATCATTCACTCTTATAATCTTTTCACTTACGTCATACTTTGGTCAAACTTTGGTACAACTATTAGGATTTTTTTAGAAAGATTTTAAATCAAATAGCACATAGTTTACAATAATGGATTCGATACTAAAATGAGTGTAACCTAACACAAGGCATCTCATTTCATTTCTCTTAGACAGTCAAGTATTAAATGTATATTAAAACTTAGACATATAATACAAGTTTAGTGCATTTCAAATACTTTGCAAAGGACTTTTTAAAACGTTGGGTAAAAATGAATCATAGTTTCGTTAAACAATAACCTTAAGAGAGGTCCCACAATCTATTAGATTCAAAATCATTATAGGGTGGAAAATACACCCTAGTACAAGATGGTAAAAGAGAGTTCTAATATCTTTAACTCACAAAACCTTTGAGATACATGAGGTAATCCACTACTACACACCAAGGGAATATTTTTATATAAGAAAGACAAAATGGGTTCAAAACATGAGTTTATTGCGTAGGTACTTGGACATGTAGACTCCACTCATGTCATTTACATCTCACCATGAGATCAATCATAGGAAAATCACCAACTACCTTTTCTTGGTTTTTGCAACTCGCTAGTGTTCCAAGGGAAATTACTCACACGTGTTTGCAGAACCAAGTTTTGAGTTTCCCCATTTCTCTCAAGTCAACATCTTCCAAAAAAATTATGTTTACTAAAAGCTAGATAAAATTTCCACCCTCAAGTTAATGTCTTAATCAATCAAGGTTTAGTTTAATTTGAATTACACTCAAGGATCTATATTCAACTATACATCAATTTAAAGTGAGAAAACATATTTGTCTTATAAAACCTTTATAAAATACAAAGGTGTTATGTTGTTACTATCCAAGGTAACAAACTTGTCTGTGAGGAACTAAAGAGGTCATTAAAAATATTAGAATGCATAGTACAAGTAGTTCACTAACTCCATTTGTTTCATATGGAACCCACGACGAGTTAATTCGATGATGAATTTAATCCTAGATATAACTTTATAAGAATTTTGTGGTCCACTAGGATTCCAAGGAAGTGTAATTTCTACTTACCTCAGATATGGTAAGGTCACTGTTGGTGCAAAATAACAACACCCCCAAATGGCCTCGGATTTGACTGGGGCATTCGATGTGATCTATAAAACATTGGACCATATCTCAAGTTGTGGGACTTGCGAACTTGGGATGGACCTTCAGAGAAGGTTGGTTCCCGATCCTAAACTACTTGCCACAAGCTATTCTAGTGTAGGAAAACTATCTAATCCTAATCTAACCTTCCAAGGGACTAGGGAGAGAGAGTGTATGAAAACATAGCCTACACTAAAATGGAGATACACTAGAGAAGGTGGTTGCTGGTCACAATATTAGTTTCCTAAATTGGAGAGAGGTGACCAAACGAGAGGGAGGACAAGATGCACCATAGACCAGAGATAAAGTTCACATGAAACACCACTTCAACCATTAAGCACGGCTCCTAAAACCTACAATTGACATCATAAATATGCACAGCATACCCTACAATGATGAGAGGTGAGAAGAGGCGATAAAATAAGCAAGGATGGGAAAAATGAATCATGAAACATATTTTATTGGTCCAAGAGTTCACACGGTACATCATCAGTGGGAAAGAGGCAAGAAATTTCCATTACATAGCCAAGAGAGGAGGCTTAGACTCTAAATTCTACCCTAATGAAGAAAGAGAGAGGGGGGCAGGAGGGAAAATATGACCCAACTTTACAAATATGCCCCTCGTTTACAATATATAGAAGAATGAGAGAAGCTGACAGGGAAGAATTCAAACTCTACTTCAACAACCCTAGTGATGCATTGAATACACCTTCTCTAACCACCCCAGAATACATTAAAATGTCTCTATAAAAATGATGGGCTTCACTGCAAAACCCATGCCCCCATGTGTTGTTCATTTTTGGGCAAGAAAAGAGTCCATTCTTCATTATGGTGATAGGTGAGAGACTTGACAGCCTTGAAAATGGCAGATTGGATCAATAATAATGGCAAGTGAGTAGAAGGGTGTTGGAAGCTCTCTAAAAATTCCTTTCCTACTCAATTCTGAGCTCCTGGTTGAAATACGTGGTTGTCTGAAGGTTGAGGGTTGGGCGTTTAACGCGGGACTGGAATATGTGAAAGGGTCTATCCATACAGGGGACACATGGCGGCCCCGCGCATGTTAAAGATTCACCCCCCTCCTCTCACTCTTATGGTGGCATCAAACTGACATGTGGTGGCTTTCATGAGCCCTACCTACTTCCTCTATGTTATGCCTGAGTCCTTTCTATTGGAAGAGACATTGTGCCTGACCAAAGACACATGGAGGCTTCACACGTGTTTGGGACCTACCCCTCGGGTCTCACTTTCGATGTTCTGTCAAGCTGACACATAGCTCCCTCTTCTAGCTTTACTACTTTTCAATAGCCAGTGAGACCCTTTTTAGACCTGGGGCATGTGGCGTGATGGCACTCTTTTGGGGACATTCCCCCGAATTGTAACTTTCAAGATGTGTCGACATGACGCATAGAGGATTCTATCGTCCTGACCTAATCTTTGAATTTTCAATGTATGTTGTCCCCTTTTAACCATAACCACATGGCGAGCTAGCGCTCATTTGGGGACTGCTTTTGGATTCTCCCCTTGGAGTTGCACTGATGAGGCATGTGGCACCTTCCGAAGGCCCTTTTATACTTGGTCGATTTGGGTCTACTCCACTTTCTTCATTTTGGCTAGGTCCCTTCTTCATATTTAGGAGCGACTGTGTTGGGTTCTAGACATGTGGAAGCTCAGTGCACATTTGGGACCTAGCTCATGGATTCTTCCTTTGAAGTTACATTGAGATTACGCATGGAGAGTTCCTCCGACCTGACCTGATCTTGGAATTTTCAATGGTCGTTCCCTTTTGGACCTTGGACACATGGAGGGTTGGCGCTCATCCATGGACCATGTTTAGAACCTGACCCTTAGAGATGCATCATTGGGATGTGTGGAGGCTTCCACTTGCTTTTCCATACTTATCCGATTTAGGTCCTTGAGCGAACATTGCCTCATCAGGTTCTGACCACATGGAATCTTCTATTGATCCTATTGTTTGGCTTTGAGTCGACTCTATGTGAACTCCAAAAAATTTGAGTGTTTCTCTGATTTTTCCTGTTGAGCCTATAGTTTCCTCTGTGTCATTTGACCTCATATTTGACCCTGCTCTTCACTTTTTTGGCCCGCTTGTTCCTTGGTTTTTGGATCTGAACTGTGGGCTCACATGAATAAACCGTCCCCTTTATTATCTCCTATGCAGGGTCATGTTTAAACAATTTTTCCTAGGGAGAAATTGGATAATAGTCACACCACACAGTTTCTCCTTTGAATACGGATTCTCAAGTTATAGTAATGGTCTTTTGAATACTTTTCTTAGGTGTAGTACAGGATGTATAGTTGTTAGGATTAAATTATTTTTTAAGACGCTAGAGTTTTGCAAACTTGGATGCGACTAGATTAAGAGGAAGGATACAAAAATGGTTAAATACTAAATTAATTTATAAGGTTTTATAAAAATAAGTTACTACCATACATTTGAGTTTATGTATGAACCCAAATAACTAGTTGGAAAGTGATTGCTTCAACCATCATCATAAGAAGCATATTTAAATTCAAGTGAGCTTAATGCTCATGAACTAAGTGGAATGCATTCTACAAATTTACATTGTCAATTATTTTCAACATTTAGCTAACTAACATAGTTTTTCCTACATTAATTTTTTTACACCCTTACTAGTATTCAAATGCTAAGTTGAAAATAAAGCAGGTACAAACCACATATTTGTCAAGGTATAATGCTTGAAACATAAGAATCCAAGAGGAAAAATGGTTTTTGACACAAAAAAATTTAATAATGAAATTTTATTTAATTCTCTTTTATCTATCATTTGAAATATATATCAATGTACTATATTTCAGTGTTATCTCACTGATTATAACACATTACTCTCTTAATCCTTCTTGTTCCGAGTACATATAATCAAAATTTTGTCAGTCCTAGGGATGGTATGGAAACCCCTTACACTCAAGCATGAAATAACACATTCATCATTTCTGGTAATTCAAACACAGAAGAGAAGGAAATAGAGATAGGGAGAGAGGGAGAAAGGTCATTTCGGCACACATCCACACTTTCATGGTTCTTTTTACTTTTATTTTTAAATTCTAAAGAATTAAAGGAAGAGAGACATTGTATAATTAATTTAATTTTGTATCCACCATATCATAACAACATACATCACTTATCCATATTCATTTAATTTCATATCCATATACATTTTCAACCCAATCAAAATTTCATAACTGTTTCCAAAGAGAGGGAAGGGAAGAGAGAGAAAAAATTATAATTTCATAAAGCAATTCATACAAGATATTGACAAGTTCATACTCTATAAAGTACAAGACAATATTTGAAAAGGTTTCACGAGTAGTTCAAATTCAAATAAGGCCCTCAAAAGGGTGGTCTAGCTAAATATGCAATTATGTGAAAGCTGGCCAAAGTAGTTAAAGTTCTTATAAATTTGCCCTTGAACATGCTCATTTTAACTTAAAATACAAATTTTCATGATTCCTACTTACTCACCTATATACATAGAATTAATTGCATCTGATGGAATTCTATTATGATGAGAAAGGATCAAGATACCAAGGTAGCTTTAGGGTTGTTTATTGTAATAGCGTCAGAAAATCATGTCGTACAACAACCAGTTGGCCCCAAAACCCACTTGCAAAAATATCCTCCAAAATATTTTTTGTTGAACTGATAGTTGGTTATTATTCTTCTAATGGAGGTCTAGAGGTAGGTAGGAGTAGTTTTCAGTTTTGCCAAAATTGATTACATTTTCCTAAAATGGAAGTGTCACCAAAAGTAACAGAAAAACATAATGGGCTTTGAAATACATCTCAACAAGGTGACCAAATTAGTTTAACAGCTCATATAAGGTCCCTCATGGTTTCCTAGATTGACATGGGTCATGTTATAATCTTCAGTCTCTAAGACTTTTCTGCAAGGCACTCCATATGTATGGTGTTTGAGTTAAAATTAATTTATTATTTTTATTTTTTATTGTTTTCAAATAGGGTAAGAATTGAATTGTTCATTCGAGATTCATTTTCTACTGTTCTACACATTTAATACTCAAAACTAAAAATGACAAAATGTGAATTTTCGATTCCGAAGGAAGGGAGATCCATACTTGTTTACTTATTTTACGTATAACCCTCATCCCGAAATCAACGAGATTGCATCACCTTCACGAATTCAGTAAAACAATTGTGGGCTTGTTCATGCTTCTTATTGTTTTGATACTATCGACTGCACTTATGGATATATTATAGTTTTGATATAGCATGTTAGTAGATATCAGAGATACTGAACTGTTATTGATTTGATTCTTATATGATGCATATGGACTACTGGAGACATTTGATGTTGATATTGATATAATTTTGACATGGTTATTTATCTGTAATTCTGACATGTGATATATTTAGTCATATTGAGTAGATCTTGATAATTGGATTAATGTGATGATCATTTTGACATGAATGAAATGTGGAATAGAAATGTGCTAGAAATTGTAAGTGATATCGTATTTGCATAGATGATATTAATTAATATATAGTTGATTTTAGATTTATATCGCATATTTTGGCATGAATGTTTTAATGCGGCCACGAGGCCGAAGGAGGTATCATCTATTTTGTAGGTATATTATATTCACAACAACATCAGGGGAGTGGAGACCAACCACATCGGAATTCGAGAAGAATCCAACTAGGGTCACCATGGCAACATGTAATTGTGTGTGTGTTAGAATTATTTGGTTAAGGGAAAATTGTGACCTAGGGGTCATGTGTTGTTTTCTTTTAATTTTCCCTTTCTATTATGTTAGTATGTGTTTTCTCTTAGTAAGTGAAATTTTACTTTTTTTATTATTCATATTTTTGGATTGGTGTTTACCCCTTTATTAGTCATGGGTTGTAGTGTCTTAATTAAGTTAATTTGAATTTGTTTTAAACTAATTAAAAGATGTGACCAAAAGGAGTTCATTTATTAGGCTTGATTTACTTTGGATTTTGTGTTGAGTGATGTGTGTTTGAGTTTTGAGTGTAGCACACTCTACCCCACATGGGAAACTCGAATTTGGCCTTAGAGGCCAAATTTGGAAGCTTGTGGGACAAGTCAAACTTGTCCCACACCTCTTAAAAGCCCATGCCAACCCTACCTATGGGTTGGGGGGTCAAATTTAGGCTCTTTTAGGTGTTTTGGGAAGATAAAAAGGTGAAATATTAATTGCACTTTCTTTCAAAATTTAATTTTGTCCTTTGGGGGAGTGGGCTTAGATGGAGTGTGTAAGGTGCTTGTCATTCCTCCAACCACTCATTAATGGTGCATTGGAATATGAGGTTGACCAAGTGATGTGGAGTGGAGGGAAAATGAGGTGGCATCCTACTTGGAGCCACATCATCCCTCCCTCTCTTTTCTCTATTTATTGAATCCTTTTTGCTTGTTTTGGGGTTACATGATCATTTTTAGTCTCTTGTATTTTTTGGAGAGTAGAGAGGATTTTGAAGGAGTTTGTGGATTTTTGGAGCTTGTTGGATTTTTTTTGCTTGTGGATGCTTTGGAGGGGTTTGAAACTTCATACTTGGAACAAGCTCTACCATGGAAAGGTAGGAGCTTCACCTTTGTTTATATTATGTTATTGTTATATGTATGTGTGTATATGTTGTGTTGAATGTTGTTGTTTCTTTGAAATGCTTGTTGGGTATGGGTAGAATGCCTAAGTTGGGAGTGGGAGGAGACTATGGGGAGTTTATTTGAGGGAGGCATAAGAGATCATTTTCTTGAGGAGGGAGTTTGGGTTGGGTGCCCACCTAGTATGAGAAATGCTTGCATTTTCTTCTTGTTCTTACTTTGAGGGAGCCATAAGAGTTGAGGGAGGCATAAGAGTGGATGGAGGGATAAGGGGTACTTGAGGGAGGCATAAGAGTTGTTAGGGGTATTGTGTTTTGCATTGGAGGCTTTTTAGGTGGCACCCATTCCCATTGGGAGGCATAAGTGGCCTCCCCATAGGTCTTACTCTTTTGGCTTTCTTGATAAGCCTTGTTATATTGTTGTTTTGATTGATTTCTTCTTGTTGAGTTGTTGTTGTGTTTTTATGTAAATAGAGTGAATGTGAAATTATTTGTTAAGTATTGTGGAAGCTAGTAGTTGCCATGAGTTGAGATCTTCTCCCATTGTAATGTGGTTGGGGCTCGGGGGCCAATGGAGAGGATGGCTTCTCTTCTCCATTGGGTATCTTGGTTGGGTGGAGAGCGTTGCCTCTCCCCCTATTTTGTTGTGAATGAAGAAAACTTTTGGAGGAGCTACCTTGTTGGTGTTTGGAGCATTGGAGTCTTGTTGATGACCATGTGAAACTTCTTGTATTTTACCCACTTAGAGTGGAAGAAATTGTAATAATGTATTTCATTCTTGTATTTACTTGTGTATGACTTCCCACATCAAGTGGAGAACATTGTTGTAATCTTGTGGAAAGGAGTTTACATTTAATATTTGTATATTGAAAAGAGAAAGAAAGATTTGTATGGTTTAGTTAGAAACAAAAAGAAAAGGGGGTCTTCTTCATTGTGAATATTGTAGAGTTAGTTTGTAAATATAAAAGGAAGTATTTTCTCCTTGTGAAAAGGTTTTTTTTGTATTCCCACTAAGAGTGGAGGAACTTGTAATATTGCTTTTCATTTTAGCTTTCATTATTGTAAATTTTTCCCACTTTAAGTGGAAAATTTTGTATTAAGATTTTGCAAAAAAATTGTATTGATTATTATTATTAAGATTATAACGTAGATGCAAATGAAATTTATTAGTCTTTTACCTTCTATTCAATATCTATCAAATTGTTGGAAAATAAAGTGTTAGCATGAATTTTAACTCATTTACCACAATCCACATGTATATTACTTTTGCTTTGTGATAGTAATTTTATAAAAGCTTTTTTATTATTACATAACAAGATATTTTAATATTAATAGATTTATTAATATGAAAATATTACTAATATTAATATACTAAAGTAATATTATTAATATTAATAAAATTATTACAAAATATATGTTCATAACTATTATAACTAAATTAATATATAATATACATATTAATTATTAAAACTTTTTATATTAATAAATAAATGCTAAGTATAAACTTTAGCCAAAGTTAAAACATTAAATATATAAAAAAATATGTGGGACTTAAGTATGTTTAATTTAAAACATAAAGTAATAAAATTAAAAATTAAAAGTAAATAATTTAAAAAAAAAGGTGGAGTAATTTTATTCAGAAAAGTTAAAATAAAAAAAAAAAATTCAAATGGTTACAGCCTAAAAAGTGCGGCCTGCACTTTTGGCAAAAAGTGTTAAGGGGTTGGGGGGACCGTCACCTACCCTACCCCAACCCCATTAATAATGGGATGGGGGGTGGGGTAGGTGACCCTCCCCCCCAACTAATTAACAAAACTTGGGGAATACTTTATACCACCATTTATGCTGCCAACATGTATTAAAACCTACCAATCTCACGATATGGTGAAGTGTTATGTATATTTTACAAACTATCCATGCGACATGCACACTGCGGCCTATTAACGTACATATATATATATATATTATTATTAATATATATAATATATATATATATATATAAAAATTTATACCTATTAATATATAAATCTATACCTAAATAATATGTATTACATTTGTTCTCTCAATTAAATCTATTCTTTTTTTTTTTTTTTTATTTGTGAAATTAATGAATAAATATAATTATATACGTATATGTTTACATATATAAATATACACTTCCTTATACCCAAATGGGTATGACAAATCAAATCAAGCTATTTCTAGAAAAATGGGATAATAAAACCCACAAGCCCATTTGGGCATAACCAAAGGAAAATTAAGCCAAATGAAATTATATAATTGTGTTGAAACCCTAGTAGAGGGTGTAAGAAAATGAATAATAAAAAAAAAATACAAATAAATGGAACAAGTAGGCCTCTCCAAAAGCTTGGGATGGCCTCTAATGGCTTCCCTTCCTTCTCCTCCAACCTGCAAAACAAACAAGAGAAATGAGAGAATAGAATAAGTAATAAGTATAAAAAAGCCCATAAGGATGCTTTAGGGTTACTTTGTGCAACCTAGATCTAAGGGCTCAGATAGAATAGATCCAATGGTGGAGGATTCACCCTACATCACTTAAGTGATGGGATATTTAAGTGGGAGTGAAATTAATTTAAATGATGGGTGTAAAACATGTTTTTTAATGGGGCCACTTTAGGGGTTAGGGGAAGTTGTAACCCCTTACCCTTTTTAAATGGATAATGTTAAATATTAAGGAGCATGGAATTAAGACTAAAGGATATTTAATCTTGTTTTTATAATTTAATTTAGAGGGGATTAATGGGGCTATGACTGAAAATAAAAATGAGAAATATTAAAATAATTATTGAAGCTTAGTAAGTGAATTTAATTCCTCATTTAACTTTAGAAATTGGGTCAATGTTGGTTGTTCAGTTGTCAATAATTTTTTTTCTGCCTTGAAAATTTTATAAAGCATTATTAAGCAAGAATTTAATTTAATTCTAGTGAATGTTATTGTCTTTCCCTTTCATAAAATAAAAAATTATTCCATAATTTTCTAACTAAACCTAGGTTATTTTTGGTCCCATGCGAGCGTTTTAGCGGGCGTTACACTTGGTATCAGAGCCGTGGGTTCAAAGCTTGGACCCTTGGGCACACCTAGAAAACATGAAACATGAACATTTAACCTAGTGCAAGTTGATTCTTTTAAATCTAGAAAACCACAATGTTGATAATTATATGAAACAACAAACTTAGAAAACTGAAACAAGAACTAGAACAATGAACTAACTCTCACCTTGATCTGTGCAGGAGGCACGGATTACACAAGGGGTATTTTCATATAGACCTAGAAATACCACCGCTACAGTAGGCTGTAGCAGCCATTCTACCTCATATTTTACAGACGCTTCAGGATGTCAATGCCGCTATACATGGAGAGCCCTTAGGAGGATGATTTTCTAGACATGGTATGAAGCCATCAATAGATGCCCAAGTATCCCCTCGACACAACGAGGAGCATAGGGTAGAGAACTTCCATGCGCAGAGTCAGCTAGGGCAGAGTCACCATAGAGAGGACATGGGGACAGGATCTCAGGACATAGGGACAGGTCTCAGAGCCCTAGACAGAGGGAGGAGCATACAGATAGACCTAGGGGTCATCAGACATCAGCTACAGACCATATCAGGGAGATCTTGAAGCTACGACCATCTCACTATTTGGTGATACAGGTGGTTTTCAGGTAGAGGCCTGGTTGGTGAGCTTGAGCGGATGCTTCAAGCTCTGTCCTTGTACTAGCAACACGAAAGCTCATGTTGCGATCCATCTTCTGAGGGATGGAGCAGGAGTCTGGTGGAGGACCGAGGAGCAGAAGCTCCATGTTGACTCAGAGACAGTTACCTGGGAGCTATTTGAGGAGCATTTCAGGAGCAGGTATTTACCCAGGAGGTTTATACAGTAGCAGCGGATAGACGAGTTTCATGACCTCCATTAGGCATCGATGATAGTAGCTGAGTATGAGAGTCAATTTTTAGACCTACTCCAGTACGTTGACTATATGCAGGATGAGCAGGTATGGATTCACAGGTTCATCCGGGGCCTGAACTTGGATTTGGGTGGCACGGTGCACATTCACTGCCCACAGACATTAGCAGAGGCCATGGAGAAGGCCTATATTGCAGAGGAGACATGGGGGAAGACACAACAGGCTAGAGACAGAGTTCGGAGCCGTATCCAGCAGATGCAGGATGGTAGGTCGAAGGGGTCAGTTCCTCCTCCACGGGGTGGACAGAGTTCAGGGTAGGCTTCATTCAGGCCACCACAGTAGCAGCAGTAGCAGACCCACCCACCTTACCGACCTCCTCAGAGATTTGATGCACAGAGAGGACGGAGTATGGGGCCTCTTCCTAGGGGTCCCACCAGGACACAGGGTGCACCGAGAGCTCAGTCAGTAGGAGCTCATCAGCAGAGACCTCAGCAGTCCGTAGCCAGATCGTCAGGATCCATAGCTCAGACATCTAGAGTACCGGCTGGAGCTGCTTCCCACTGGAGAGGACCAGGCAGCTGTTATGGTTGTGGTGTTGTTGGACATCATTGGAGAGATTGCCCACAGAACCCTAACAAGGGTAAGACGCAGAGCTCAGAGCCTACTATTGGTGATATGGCACGGAGTCATCAGATCTACGCAGTGGTCGAGAACCACCAGGCTGAGCACCAGAGTACCGTGATTGAGATGACAGGTAGTATTGGTGGTATTTCCACCTCTATATTATTTGATTCTAGTTCTTCTGATTCATTTATTACACCATCCTTAGTAGAGCATTGCAGGCTGGTGGCAGTTAGGCAGGGCCGTAGTTGGGACGTTGAGATGGCTTCTGGAGCCAAAATTTCTGTAGACTCCTTAGTTAAGGAGTGTGTAGTGGATTTGGGACCCTTCACCACTACTTCGGATCTTTGAATCCTTCCATTAGGATCTTATGGCATCATTTTGGGTATGGACTGGTTGTCTACTCACAGAGCTAGAGTGGACTGTTACCATAAGACTATTACTTACATAGATGATCTTGGAGTGGAGTTAGTGATATCAGGGGTTAGGAGACCCATTTCTATTCACACCATCTCCGCTATGCAGCTTAAGCGGTGTGCGCGACGGGGTTGTCAGTTGTATGCTGTTACGGTTAGTGACAGATCAGAGGATGAGTCTAGCGGACCATCCCTTGATGACCATCCCATCTTGAGAGAGTTTGTTGATGTGTTTCCAGGGGAGCTACTGGGGTTACCTCCCCCACGTGAGATAGATTTCCATATAGATCTAGTTCCAGGAGCAGAGCCTATCTCACGAGCACCCTATCGGATGACTACTCCTGAGCTATGTGAGCTCAAATTGCAGCTCGAGGGCCTTCTGGAGAAGGGCCTAATCCATCCTAGTGTATCCCCTTGGGGTGCACCAGTGATCTTCGTGAAGAAGAAGGATGGATCTCTTCGGTTGTGTATTGACTACCGTCAGCTGAATAAAGTAACGATCAAGAATCGTTACCCCCTTCCATGCATTGATGATTTATTTGATCAGATGAAGGGGGCTACCATTTTCTCCAAGATAGATCTTAAGTCAGGGTACCATCAGCTCAGGATTACGGAGGCAGATATTCATAAGACCACGTTCTGTATGAGATATGGCCACTACGAGTTCACAGTGGTACCTTTCGGTTTGACGAATGCCCCCGCAGTGTTTATGAGTTTGATGAATGGGGTATTCAGGACTTTCCTTGATCTCTTCATGCTCATATTCCTTGATGACATTTTGGTTTACTCATGCATGTGAGGAGCATGAGGAGCACCTTCGCCAGGTTCTTCAGTGTCTTCGTGAGCAGCACCTTTACGGGAACTTGGAGAAGTGTGCATTCTTTCAGACTGAGGTGCAATATTTGGGCCACATCATTTCTGGGGAAGGTATCATAGTCGATCCTTCCAAGATTCGAGCCATCATGGATTGGCCAACACCCACTAGTGTGACTGAGGTGCGTAGCTTCATGGGTCTAGTAGGGTATTACAGGAGGTTTGTTCAAGACTTTTCTCAGATTGCGCACCCCATCACTTCCCTTCAGCGGAAAGGGAAGAAGTTTTTATGGTCAGATAGATGTGAGCAGGCCTTCAGTACACTGAAGGAATGCCTCATGACAGCACCTATTCTTGCAGTGCCAGATCCTCAGGGTGAGTTCTACGTTTGCACAGATGCTTCTTTGGTAGGACTTGGAGGTGTGTTGATGCAGGAGGGTAGAGTAGTTGCCTTTGAGTCTCGCAAACTCAAAGATTATGAGCTCAATTATCCAACTCATGATCTTGAGCTTGCAGTAGTTGTACATGCCTTAGTGCGGTGGAGACATTTTCTTCTTGGCCAGAGATTTACACTCAGGACTGATCACTTGAGTCTTCGCCACCTCTTCACGCAGCCCAATCTCAATGCTCGTCAGCGGCATTGGATGGAGTTACTTTGTGAGTATGACATGGAGATAGAGCATGTGAAGGGGAAGGAGAATGTGGTTGCAGATGCCTTGAGTAGACGGAGACATGTGGCTATGGCCACCTCAGTGGGCACAGATTTGCGGAGTAGGATCTTGCAGCAGCTTCCTCAGGATAGTTTCTACCTTGTAGCCAGAGCAGAGATTGAGTCTCAGAGACCCCTTGAGGGGAGATTTGATGGATTTTCATTAGAGGCAGATGGTCTTCTCAGACACAGAGGTCAGATATATGTTCCTAGAGATGGAGGCTTGAGACAGGACATTTTGACAGAGGCCCATCGTGCACCTTATTCAGCCCATCCCGGGGTGAAGAAGATGCACGCCACCTTGAGACAGTTGTATTTTTGGAGAGGACTTCGGAGAGACGTGGCTTTGTTTGTGTCACACTGTTTAGAGTGTCAGAGGGTGAAGGCTGAGCATCAGCATCCAGCTGGCCTTCTCTATCCTCACGCCATACCGGAGTGGAAGTGGGACACCATTTCCATGGACTTCATCATTGGGTTACCTACGTCGAGATACCACCACGACGCCATCATGGTCACGGTGGATAAATTGATGAAAGTAGCTCATTTTTCTCTGGTGAAGACCACCTATACAGCTAGTGCTGTGGCACGAGTATATCTTGACGAGATTGTCAGATTGCATGGGATTCTGCAGAAGATCATTTGTGACCGTGATCCTCTTTACACTTCCCATTTCTGGACTACCATGCAGTATGCCCTCGGGACGAGGATTAATTTCAGCACAGCTTATCACCCTGAGACAGATGGACAGACAGAGAGGGTGAATCAGATTTTAGAGGATATGCTCAGGATGTACGTGATGGATCATCAGGTGAGATGGGAGGAGTACCTGTACCTGGTGGAGTTTTCCTACAATAATAGTTTCCAGAGTTCTATAGGCATGGCTCCCTTTCAGGCATTATATGGCAGAGAGTGCAGGACACCTCTTAGTTGGGACAGGATTGAGGACAGGGTTTCCCTTGGGCCAGCATTATTACAGGATATGGAGCAACAGGTTACCTTGATCAGATAGAGATTGCAGGAGGCGCAGGACAGACAGAAGAAGTATGCAGACCAGCATAGGACAGATCGTAGTTTTGAGGTGGGCACGAAGGTGTTTCTTCGTATTAGACCGCATAAGAGCCCTATCCATTACGGAAAAGGTTCTAAGCTTGCTCCTAGGTTTGTGGGTCCCTTTGAGATCTTGGAGCGCCTCGGTCCCTTGGCCTACCGTCTAGCATTGCCACCTAGCTTGTCTCGCGTCCATGATGTGTTTCACGTTTCTGTGCTTAGGAGATATATTTCTGATCCTTCTCACGTGCTAGATTGGACCACATTGTAGGTGCAGGATCAGGGGCAGGTGATGGTGGAGCCCGTACGCATTATAGAGCGCAGGACCCTGGGCCTTCGCGGCAGAGAGATTGATCAGGTTCGGGTCCAGTGGGACAAATATGATGAGACTATAACTACTTGGGAGGATGCTACTTCATTACGAGTGTAGTTTCCACACCTGTTCCAGTGACTTCCAGGAGGAAGTCAAGCCTAAGGGGAGGGGGATGTAGTGCCCACTTCCCTCTTTGACACCTTTTTTATTATTGTTTTGATACTATCGACTGCACTTATGGATATATTATAGTTTTGATATAGCATGTTAGTAGATATCAGAGATACTGAACTGTTATTGATTTGATTCTTATATGATGCATATGGACTACTGGAGACATTTGATGTTGATATTGATATACTTTTGACATGGTTATTTATCTGTAATTCTGACATGTGATATATTTAGTCATATTGAGTAGACCTTGATAATTGGATTAATGTGATGATCATTTTGACATGAATGAAATGTGGAATAGAAATGTGCTAGAAATTGTAAGTGATATTGTATTTACATAGATGATATTAATTAATATATAGTTGATTTTAGATTTATATCGCATATTTTGGCATGAATGTTTTAATGCGGCCACGAGGCCGAAGGAGGTATCATCTATTTTTGCAGGTATATTATATTCACAACAACATCGGGGGAGTGGAGACCAACCACATCAGAATTCGAGAAGAATCCAACTAGGGTCACCATGGCAACATGTAATTGTGTGTGTGTTAGAATTATTTGGTTAGGGAAAAATTGTGACCTAGGGGTCATGTGTTGTTTTGTTTTAATTTTCCCTTTCTATTATGTTAGTATGTGTTTTCTCTTAGTAAGTGAAATTTTACTTGTTTTATTATTTATATTTTTGGATTGGTGTTTACCCCTTTATTAGTCATGGGTTGTAGTGTCTTAATTAAGCTAATTTGAATTTGTCCTAAACTAATTAAAAGATGTGACTAAAAGGAGTTCATTTATTAGGCTTGATTTACTTTGGATTTTGTGTTGAGTGATGTGTGTTTGAGTTTTGAGTGTAGCACACTCTACCCCTCATGGGAAACTCGAATTTGGCCTTAGAGGCCAAATTTGGAAGCTTGTGGGACAAGTCAAACTTGTCCCACACCTCTTAAAAGCCCATGCCAACCCTACCTATGGGTTGGGAGGTCAAATTTAGGGTCTTTTAGGTGTTTTGGGGTGATAAAAGGTAAAATATTAATTGCACTTTCTTTCAAAATTTAATTTTGTCCTTTGGGGGAGTGGGCTTAGATGGAGTGTGTAAGGTGCTTGTCATTCCTCCAACCACTCATTAATGGTGCATTGGAATATGAGGTTGACCAAGTGATGTGGAGTGGAGGGAAAATGAGGTGGCATCCTACTTGGAGCCACATCATCCCTCCCTCTCTTTCTCTATTTATTGAATCCTTTTTGCTTGTTTTGGGGTTACATGTTCATTTTTAGTCTCTTGTATTTTTGGAGAGTAGAGGATTTTGGGAGTTTGTGGATTTTTGGAGCTTGTTGATACTTTTGGAATTTTTGTTTGCTTGTGGATGCTTGCTTGATCTTTGGAGGGGTTTGGAACTTCATACTTGGAACAAGCTCTACCATGGAAAGGTAGGAGCTTCACCTTTGTTTATATTATGTTATTGTTATATGTATGTGTGTATATGTTGTGTTGAATGTTGTTGTTTCTTTGAAATGCTTGTTGGGTATGGGTAGAATGCCTAAGTTGGGAGTGGGAGGAGACTATGGGGAGTTTATTTGAGGGAGGCATAAGAGATCATTTTCTTGAGGAGGGAGTTTGGGTTGGGTGCCCACCTAGTATGAGAAATGCTTGCATTTTCTTCTTGTTCTTACTTTGAGGGAGCCATAAGAGTTGAGGGAGGCATAAGAGTGGATGGAGGGATAAGGGGTACTTGAGGGAGGCATAAGAGTTGTTAGGGGTATTGTGTTTTGCATTGGAGGCTTTTTAGGTGGCACCCATTCCCATTGGGAGGCATAAGTGGCCTCCCCATAGGTCTTACTCTTTTGGCTTTCTTGATAAGCCTTGTTATATTGTTGTTTTGATTGTTTTCTTCTTGTTGAGTTGTTGTTGTGTTTTTATGTAAATGGAATGAATGTGAAATTATTGTTAAGTATTGTGGAAGCTAGTAGTTGCCATGAGTTGAGATCTTTTCCCATTGTGATGTGGTTGGGGCTCGGGGGCCAATGGAGAGGATGGCTTCTCTTCTCCATTGGGTATCTTGGTTGGGTGGAGAGCGTTGCCTCTCCCCCTATTTTGTTGTGAATGAAGAAACTTTTGGAGGAGCTACCTTGTTGGTGTTTGGAGCATTGGAGTCTTGTTGATGACCATGTGAAACTTCTTCTATTTTACCCACTTAGAGTGGAAGAAATTGTAATAATGCATTTCATTCTTGTATTTACTTGTGTATGACTTCCCACATCAAGTGGAGAACATTGTTGTAATCTTGTGGAAAGGAGTTTACATTTAATATTCATATATTGAAAAGAGAAAGAAAGATTTGTATGGTTTAGTTAGAGACAAAAATAAAAGGGGGTCTTCTTCATTGTGAATATTGTAGAGTTAGTTTGTAAATATAAAAGGAAGTATTTTCTCCTTGTTGAAAAGCCTTTTTGTATTCCCACTAAGAGTGGAGGAACTTGTAATATTGCTTTTCATTTTAGCTTTCATTATTGTAAAATTTTTTCCCACTTTAAGTGGAAGATTTTGTATTAAGATTTTGAAAGAAAGTTGTATTGATTATTATTATTAAGGTTATAATGTAGATGCAAATGAAATTTATTTTCTTTTACCTTCTATTCAATATCTATCAAATTGTTAGAAAAGAAAGTGTTAGTGTAGAATATTTAACTCACCAATATTACAATCAACAAATTCTTTATACTTTTGAATAGTAATATTATTATTATTTTTATTATTTCTAATAACAAGATATTTTAATATTAATCGATTTATTAATAGGAAAATACACTAATATTAATATACTATGAATATTATTATATTAATAAAATACAAATGCTTGATATTACAAATATATATGTTCACAACTATTTATAACTAAATGCATTCATATGTAATATACATATTACCCTATAAATATGTAAAACTTTTAATAAATTAAAGTAAGCTAAACTTTATAAAAGTTAAAACTTTCTAATTAAAAAAAAATGCGGTGGAAAGTAAGTAATATACAAATACATTTAATAAAATTTCAAATGAAAATATAACCTTTAGAAAATGCATAGAGAAAATTTTGACCAAATTTCATTTTAAAACAAAAATAAAATAAAACCAAACAAAATAAAAAAACAATTTTAAAAAAATGCGGCCTGCAATTGGGCTAGAAAATAGGGGGAAAGGGGTTGGTGGGGAGAGTCACCTACCTCATCCCCCACCCCATTAATAAATGGGATGGGGGGTGGGGTAGGTGACCCTCCCCCCCAACTCAATTTTTTTTTAAAACTAATTTTTATTCATGCAGCCCTGGTTTTTGTTTTGTAAAACATGCACATTTTTCAAAACCATACGTAGATATATATATATATAGGGGGTGGGGTAGGTGATCCTCCCCCCCAAAATCAACGCTTTTTAAACTAATTTTTATTCATGCGGCATATATCTGGTGCTTTGTTTTGTAAAATATGCACATTTTTCAACAAACATACATACGTAGATATATATATATATATATATATATATATATATATATATATATATATATATATATATATATATACTTTTAATATATAAATATAAATACCTATTAATATATAAATCCTATATCTAAATAATATGTATTAAATTTGTTCTCTCAATTAAATCTATTCTATTTTTTTTTATTTGTGAAATTAATGAATAAATATAATTATATATGTATATGTTTACATATATAAATATACACTTCCTTATACCCAAATGGGTATACAAATCAAATCAAGCTATTTCTAGAAAAATATAGTAAAACCCACAAGCCCATTTGGGCATAACCAAAGGAAATTAAGCCAAATGAAATTATACAAATGTGTTGAAACCCTAGGAGAGGGTGTAAGCAAATGAATAATAAAAAAAAAAAATACAAATAAATGGAACAAGTAGGCTCTCCAAAAGCTTTGAATGGCCTCTAATGGCTTCCCTTCCTTCTCCTCCAACCTGCAAAACAAACAAGAGAAATGAAAGAATAGATCATAATGTAATGAGTATAAGAAAGCCCATAAGGATGCTTTAGGGTTACTTTAGTGCAACCTATCTAAGGGCTCAAATAGAATAGATCCAAGGGATGAGGATTCATCCTACAAACTTAAGTAGGTGGATTTAAGTGGGTGAGTGAAATTAATTAAATTTAAATGGGTGTAATTTTAAAACATGGGTTGAGATTTAAGTTGGCACTTTACCTTTTTAAAGAAATAATTTAAATATTTAGGAGCCCATTAAAACTAAATGATATTTATTCTATTTGATTACAATATTTAATTAGAGGAATTAATGGGGCTTATTAAAATAACAAAGAGTGAATATTAAACCTCAAAGCTTAGACTAAATCTAATTATTCATTTAATTTAGAAATTAATAATTTGTTCAGTTGGAAATTTTTCCGATTATTAAAAACTTTATAAAGTGAAACATTACCATGAATTTAATTTAGTTTCTGATGAATGTTATTGGCACGCCCTTTCAAAAAAAAATTATTCCATTTTTTTTCTCATTAAACCTAGGTTGTTCTTGGATAAGCCATCCTTATGCAAAACCTAACATAAATCATCCTGGTAGTGGGTTCAATGACATGAGGGGTTCCTAAAATTCTAACAGTGCACATTATCTCTTCTACCACCCAAAAATCCAGAGGCAAAGTGGGTAGCCTAACTGAAATTGGGAAAACACCGGGTAAAGAGTTTCTTGTAAAGTTCCTCGGGGCCCATTTGGCCAACTTTAAAACCGGTCTCCAAAAGAACCAAGGGAACTTCTGCTCAACTTTGAGAAAGTCTTGATAGAGTTTATTTCATTATAAAATTTATGAGACTATCACATAGTAAATTTTGTTTTAATTATTATATTAAATTTTATATAATTAACCTTACATTTTGAATTATTAAGATTGTAATCATTCCAACTATTTTCTAACTCATCCCTTCCTCTACATTTGTCTCTACCTATCCACATTTAATCCATACTTGGATAATAAGCCTCTTCTAAAATCTGTTTTCTTCAAAACTCGTGTTGCTCATTTTTGTCCTCTTCCTGTGAATATTGAATGTGATTTTCCATGGACTTTTTTATATTCATTTAGAGTTATCCTTTATCAGACTACGTGGAATAATCACTTTTAGGATTAGGGTTACCGAATGTGTTTCTATTTATGTTATTTTAATTTTCCATAACAATAAAATCTGATTCAAATGATTAATTTTTAAAAAGTAAATGAACTGAAAAAACTTCAGCATGCCGACGTCCCTATGACGTACCTCTAACCGACCTTGGGACGTCTAATTGGATCTTCGGAACTGCTCACTGGGAAAATGTTTGGGGAAATCCCCTATTTTGTTCGAGACATGAATGGAGACGCCCCCCATCCTAGAGATTTCCCTTTAGGAAACATGGGGGGGTCGTTCCCCCACCCTCCCGCTGTCCCTACCAAGTCCCGATTCAAACATATGGTTTTCGCGGTAGCTTTGGTTGTGTGCAAACAAAATATGCTAACACTTGTAATCTGTCATATGGTCTTAACTATGATTTGGCATACAAATTGTCATTATTAGGGCGCATTCGCCAAGGATGTAGTTGCACTTAATTTATTCTAGGAATTGAATGGGTTGACCTAGAAATACGAGAATAATTCTTAATAGATTGTAACCAAGTCATATTATGTCATAAATTAAAAATGGTTAGTTTTTAATTTTATCGATTTGAGGCTAAAGATAATCAACTCAATGCTTTTGATTTCTCATCCATGCAACATGACGATAAGATGTTAAACAAGACTTGGATCCTTTTGATCTCTGCATTCATAACTGCCTTGATACTAATATATGGAGTATCGTGGGATAAAATGTGGTCTCAACAAGCCACTCTATGATCAACACAAGAGACGTTAGATCCAAGGGATGCCATACAATGTTAATCTATCCATATAAGGTCATGCAAGCAAACTAAAACCAACTTACCCTTGTCATTTGTTGCTGTTTGACATGAAATGGGATATGGATACTGCTAAGTTTAAGGCTAATATAGTATGGATAAGTATCACTATGTCATACAGTCTCTCATACCATTTCAAGTTCCATGTCTATTTCACTTCTTCCTGATGATACTGTCCCAAATGTGATATAGGGTGGATAAGTCCTATGGTACAAATCAACTCAACACTTAAACAAGAAAAAACAAAGGATTAGAAACATTAAATACCCCATAGGATACATAGGAATAAACACATGTCCACATTCATGTTCATTCTAGGACCTAGTTATCAAGAATAGGTAAAGTAATGTAATTTTTTAATCCATATTCATTGTAAAATCTACTATCAAATCATAATCCAAATTGTAAACTCTTATGTCCAACATATTGTATAATGCTAGATCACTCATCATAAAGGATTCATCCACAAGGCAAAAGTACACCAATTATTGTAATTAAACAATAAAACATCAACTTGAGAATTTGGGATGTGACATTCATTGAAATTTGTTTTGTTAGGGTAGGGACAGCTTTAGGGAAAATCTTCCAAGTATATGTGTTAGGCGAATCTTCTCATGAAGGTAATTTATCAAAAAAATGCTTAATTATGCTTAACCTTGTGATACAACGTGCAGTTATAGTTGTATACAGTTATAGTAGAAAGAAGTTGTCCTTAAATTCCATAGACCATACCAAGTTCCAAAGAAAGTAGGTCAGTTACTCAAAGGCCTATACTCTGGATTTTTCAAAGTTCTAAGACCAAGTATGATAATGATGTTGATTCATCAGGTGTTCTTGTGCCTAAAGTATAGTGTTCAGGACCACAATTAAAGCTACCTGATACACCAACAAATACTACAAACATGATTATATATTTTGTGTACAGATATGCAACCAAAGTTGAAACGAGTCATCTATTAAATTAATAGGAAAAATTTGCCAAGAGAACTGTAGCTAGAGAGCGAGTCAACTCAATTTGTTAGTGGACCACCTAGTGCTGGATCTGCTTTCAACTTTGAAATGTTTCACCATTTTAAGGTATGCCTTTTAATTGGTGATTTTCGTAACATCAAAGTAGATTCATGTTGTAAAATAAATTATAAATGATTCCCAGGGAGAAAACATGATATTACTAGTACAATCCGCTAAAGAATAGCAAATGTATATGCTTAAAGAAAATAGGGTCTTTCATTGACTGCAAGGACACCTGTTTGAATTCTGGAAATTCCTCCACAGAGATGCAGAATGCATGTAGTGTTTTAAATGATGTCCATTCTCTCTATATCTTATATAATATCTTCACTAATTTGTTATGTAAGATTGAACCTATTGTGTCTAGCTATGGAAATGTCTATCAACCTGTCATGCATTTCTATTCACCCATTTGAAGAAAATCTAGACTTCATAGGCTAAATATCTATGACTTGCTCACATGTATAAAGTGGATTTGATATTATGATGACGTTAGATGTAAACAAGTAATGTAAAAGTATCTGTTTAGTTTATTGTTGCATGTAAAATAATAGTAGAGGTTGAGATTTCTACTGAGATAACACCTTAGACTGACAATAGGCACATATTTAGGAATCAAGTTACTATTTGATTGGTTTGTGGTTGTTTATATTACAACACATTGTTAAGGAAACCATATTTAAGCCTATAGGATAAATATTACATGCAGTTCATAAATAATAATTGTCCTGGCATGAATTGCACCATGTTTAGGATTAGAGGCGTATTGGGCAGTATTGAATGAATTTAAGTTTTGACTGTGGACATTAAATCTTACTGTGATCCCTTTTGGATATGTGTCAAAGTTTTACATAAATTATTTCTTATTACAATCCAATGAATATTCTTGAAAGGCATAGGATTTTTGAAGTTACGTGTAGCCTTTAATTTGAAGCTCACCTACATATTCCTATTGTCAATACCCATAATGAACTATTTCATCTTTCAGATATTAAAAATGCATTAAATGAGAATCTGGATTGACCCCGACGATAATGTCAAAGATTGAACTTTCCTACCTGTATGTAGTTGCAGGCATCCAGACCTTCCATTCTCAGACATTCTGCGTGTAGTGTTTCCTCTAATTATCGGGCTGCCAGTGCAGTGCTAAATGCACTTTGATTAGTGGGTGGCTAGATTTACTCGAAGGGATGCAAATGGAGCAAGAAGAGAATACGAATAAAGAGTTACATAAAGCTATGTTGTATTGTGACAAGTATGTAGCCATGTAATATCCTCTGAAGCATATGAACATTGGATGCCTTTTTTTCCAAAGTGATTTTAATGTCTTTTTGGAATGCAACTTAAACATGATGATATATTAATTGAGTGCTTAGGCAATTCTAACTCATGAAATGACTTTGCTAACTGGTATGCCAGTAAGATGCATTCTGAGGATGAATTCCATCTTGTTACTGAATTTAGGGTTACATTAATACAGCTCGGCCAAGTAAGTAGCCTACCCATAAAGTGAAGCCTGTAGCACCCACAAAATAAAAGACACCTAACGACAGTGAGTAAGGTGAGAAATATCAGGATAACCCATTATTGTTCAAGGGCACTTGGGCGTTGATGTCCTAGACAGGGCCACATGTTGTCACCCAAATGACCTGACATATAAATCACGTAAAGTTCTGACATAGTACTTTGTACCCATATAGGCACACAAGGGAACATAGGAAATTGTCTTTTCCTGACAATTACAGAAAAGAGGCACTGAAAGAATAGTTGTCAACCACTAGTACACATTTACAGTTAGGGTCTTATGAGCTCATATAAATTTTAGATTGATGTAACTGTTTTAGGACCTAGAAATCATATACCGCAAAAGTTTATAATTTAAGTGTCTAGCAAGAATCCCACTTTATGTTGTTCAGTGAAACTCCTTAGCTTATAAAGCTAGATAAGAGTTATTTAGAGTTATTGACTATTGATGATTGACGAAGATACCTTTGCGATTGTCATCGAAGTGAAGTCATGGAGTCTAGCGATATGTCAAATGACCCTGTTTAAAGCAGTATTGTTGCTTCAAAAAACGTGGTATCGATTTTGTGCAAGACTGTTTATCCATGTTCAAGGATTGTTTCTTGTTGACATATCCATTGCATAAGGATGATACCACTAGATTCAAATCTTCTAGTCCAAAGTCGCCTATTGTATGTCAGAACTATATCCTGGGCAAAGCTTTGTGCAAAAGTATCCAAGACTAGTGTTTAAAAGTAGTAGTTAAGGAAAGGTGCACAATGTACCTAAAAGAGTTAGTGGTATAGAAGGTCAATTTGAATTCATTTCTTCATGATCGAGTTTCATTAGTCTTCTCACGCTGATAGTCGAGTCTTTTTGGGCGACTCTCACGCCAATCAATTTGCCCTTGGGGCAAACGTGCCTCATCCAAAGAGCAAGTGCTTGGGGGGAGAGGTCTAGTTTCGAAAGGGACTCTCCATGATGGCTTCAGGAGGAGATCGAGTTGGGCCTTGCCAGGAAATAAGTAATCATCTAAACTATGGTGCATGATCAATTTGTTCCTAATTGTTATAAGTTAGACCGATTCCCAAATAGACTAAACATATGTTACGTTTTAATGATGCATTTTAGCCCCAGGGGAGGACATAGGAACCCAAAATTTTGATCAGTATAGGCATTAAGGTGCCTAGTGAAGGATGCAGGAACAGCAAGTCAGATGGTTTGCCTATTTCTTGTGACTTCAAAGTATTTGATTGCATGGTGGGATAATGGATCACAGACCTCAAATTTGTTGTATAGCTTTCTGAGGGTTACTGTACCATTTACATCACCGAATCACAGCACCCCTGGATGTTGATCAGATTTCTAGTTTGATCACTCTAAGCATCACAGTGTGATTGGATAACATGGGTACTATCTCCAAGTTGTGGGACTTGCTACTTGAGATAGACCTCCAGAGGAATCTAGTTCTTGCTCCTAAACTACCTGCCAAAATCTACTCTAATGCAGGAAAAAAATAACTATCCTAATCTAAATTTCCAAGGGACCAGGGAGAGAGAATGCATAAAATGAAAGCCTACACTAAAGCGGTGATACACCAGAAAAGGAGGGTGTGAGAGTAGTCTCCAAATGTGTGAAATACAGAGGCAAAGTGCACACTAGAAGAGGTGATGACAGTTCTCCATAATCTAGCAAAATGCATTCACAACAATATTCCAAGCATACACAATGATAATGATCCCTGCAAGAACATAATAAATAGACACAATATTCTTGTAGAAAGATTAAAGGGGCAAGAAGAATGCAAGAAAACACAGCAGGGGAAGATATATCCACAAACTTGATATTTTATTGCTTCATGATATGCACAGTTCAATCTATTACAAGATAAGGGCCTGGATCACCATGCAAGGAGTCCACTACAAGGGCCTGCAACACATTGCTTCACAAAGCAATTTTGACAGAGCTTTGCTACCCCAAAAACTCTCTCCTTTACAATGAGCCCAACACTCCAATTTATAGAAAAATGAGAAGGAAAAGAGAAGGGAAAATGGAAATCCCGAAATCTGTCCTTCAACCACCTGTAAGAGGCATTAAATTGAGTGAAATGGTTATACATTACTTGCAAGAGGCTCCCCATACTGTGCCATGTGCTGCAGCAGAGAAATAATGATGACCATGCCTCTTAATTGCACTCCCAGCTACCAAATAAAACACTGTTCTGAACCCGGCCACGTTTTCTTAAAAATCTCAATCAATTTCCAATCAAATATGGAATTTTTTTATTTCTTGTGCATCGGGCTCGGAACCACGATTCCAACGGTACCAATTTTGTGTGATTTCGTTGAGAAATGCAAAAGTTATGGCCTTCTGAGTGCGGGCAGCTATTTTGGGTCTGGCAGGCGTTTTCTGTCATTTGACGGGAATGAGCATTGAACTGACTGGAGCCGAATATGTTTCTTTTATTTAAATATATCTACCCTCATTAAAAATAATAAATCTAGCTTTTTGTGGCATAGAGGACGTCGTGCTCGTTCCAGAAAGTCCAATTTTGTGAAAATCGGAGCTCGGAGTCAAAAGTTATGGCCGTTTGAAGTTCCACGGGTCAAATGTTGACTTTTCTTCCTCTGCCTTCGGCCGCTTCGGCTTTTCGCGTCCCACGCGTCCCTTTGTCCCATTTGGCCACAGTGCTGAAATCTCCCATTTCGGCCGAACCATTGGCCGGTTCGCAGTACTCGCGGCCCTTGGTCCCGCGTCCCATTTGCTTTTGGACTGTCTGGGACAAATTTTCGATTCGCCCGGTTCGGCCGGTTCGCGCCTTTTGTCCCAGCTGTCCCTGACAAAAGTTCTCATTTCGGCCGATCTCGGCCGGTTCGCGTACTTTTGACCCGCGCATCCCAGAATTTTTCCGGGCTGCCTTGACTCATTTCGGCCGATTGCGGCCGGTCCGCGTACTTCTTGTCCCGCTTGTCCCAGAGGCACCTGTTTCAACAGTTAGTCAATTTTTTCCATTTTTCGGCCAGTTCGGACCTTTCGCGTCCCGCGCGTCCTTTTGTCCCAAATGTCCCAAATGCTGCGCGGACCGCCTGGCGGGCTTTCGGCCGGTTCGCGCTCCGGATGTCCCAAACTGTCCCAAAGGCGACCGCCTGAGGACTAGGACTTAGCCATTTTTCATGATTTTTCCTGGCCCAACTTGTTTTTTTGCAATTTTTTCACATTTTCTCATAACTTGCTCTTCCTCTTGGACAGGGGAGTTAGAAAAATGAGGGGACCCTAGAAACATGACTTTTTTTCCCTGAATCAATATAATTGCTTGGGACTAAAGAATTTGATGCATGTTATCAAAATTACCTTGAGGGGTGAATTTTGGATAACACTTACACCTCCCATTTATTCTACCACAATTTTCCATTCCCCAATATGGGGAACAAATTAACTTTTTTGGATCGGGTAGTCTCTCTTCACCCAACAATAAAACCTAGTGTAACTGTGATAGCAATTACAATTTTTTTTGATTACATTGGATAACTAAATTAAACCATGATGTCAATACAATATGTAAACCCCCAAATATGCTTATTTTGGTATTCATGTAACTCCAAAATTCATTCCCTCAAGGTAATTTTGATCTCTCATGCTAAATTATTCTCCAACAAGTAAGAATAGAAATCCTATTAAAAGAAAATACGTAGTTGATTTTGAGGTATTCCTTTTTAACCCATGCATTAAGAAGAAATCCCTCCAATATAAGAATATGGAAAAACCATCAAGTAAACTCATACCCAATAATATTTTCGGAGGTCAAATACCATTTCTTATGGAACTGAAAAATGTCATCCAATTGACATTGGAAAACAATGGACCCTGAATATTTTTTAACAATAGTTTGCCCCGGTAGGGAAAAATATGCGACAGTTGGGATCATCGCACCCCAGCCGAAAAGCCGAACTTGAGTCCTGCGCAGCTCATTTAGGCAAGTAAAAAGTGTCACAGAAGGACCATGAAAATGGAATGGCCATTTCAAGGAACTTGAAATGACCCTATAAGAAGAACATGACTCTCGACAATCTGATACATCCAATGAATCTATTTTTCCTTAGTACGCGCGGGACGCAAGTGACTCAACAATGGAATTCAGGCAGTTATAAAAGAGAATTTGTTGTAGATCTCCACTCCCCAGGAAGCATAGGCAAAGAGTACGCCAGGAACGAACCAGGATGGCCGAAACAAATTTCAAAGACATTCGGGCATGGAAAAATTTCGCGCCCAAAATGGCGCAAGTAGGAAGGCACATGGAAAGAGTGTCAACATGTAAAAATTCGATGCTTTGCCAAATTTGAAGGCGCACAACAGGATGTCGACATGAAAAAGTTGTCCTTCGCACACATCCAGAGCACACAAAAGTAAGTGTTTACATGGAAAAATTTGAGCGACTTAGGTTGGAGGGCCGCACATGTTGGCTTTACAAGATGTCTGACATGGCCTGGCGGGAAAAATTTGGCAAAGGCTTTTGCGAGGCAAAAACAGAAGAGTGTCGAAATGGTCAAAAAGGGCGCCACGTCTAATATTGGGAAAGCACTTGACAAAGCATGGAAGTATGGGTGGAGACTTCCCACTAGTAAAGTGAGTAAATTTTTAAAAGCACAAGTGCAGGATGTTGACAAGGAAAAATCCCCTGGTGCAGTTGAAGGCAAGAAATTAAGAAGATTTCGACATGGAAAAAGTGAACCGGAAGGTGAGGTCAAAGGGCACAACACAAATGGCTACATGGCTTCCAATTTTCAAATCTTGGTCACTTAAGAAAATTAGTTGACATGTTTTTGCACCAAGGAAGCATCTTCAGGAGCCATCAACATTTTGAGCATCAACCTCAAACAGAAAGCAAACCCTGACGTTCAGATATTCAAATGGCCATAACTTTTCACATGGTTCCTAAGCTCAATTCATTGAAGAGGAATTTTCCAAAGCTTACGAGGTCCTCGTGTCTAACTGGACAACTGGATATATTTAATCCCGTTTCAACAAGTTCTTAGCTAAAAATGTAAAATACAATTCACCATTTTTTGGGTTTGCTAGGGTTCTCACCTACCGCCATAATGAGATGAATTAAATGCAACCTGGAGGTGGTTGGGGTAGATTTGGAATTCCTCTCTCTTTTCTCTCTCATTCTTCCTATAAATTGTAAGGAGGGGCTTCTTTCTAAAGGTTGGACATTCTTGTTTTTCCCCTCCCTTCTTCTCTTTGGCAGGTGAATTTGTGGAGTTCAAACCTCCCATTTAAAACTGTAATGCAACTTTGCCTCTTGGCATTTTGTAGTGTATTGTATCAATATTTGGAGAAAATAATGCATGTATGTGGATGATTCTCAACCCTCTCTATGTTCATTTGCATCCTCCTGATCTTTCACTACAAATTTGGTTATCTGTGCATGATCTTGCATTGCATTTTAATGGTTTGTGTTTATTGGAAAGACAGGTGTTTCTTCATTCCTCGGTGCATCACCTTTGTTAGTTTAGGTTTATTTTTATGCATCTTCTTACCCTGTCTCCTTGGCAAGTTAGATTAGGTTTTTGAGTAAACCCTCTACATTTTTATGTGTGCATCTGAACAGAGGAATAGGAACGCCTTCATTAAAATTGGAGAGCTTTCTTGATTCACAAGGTCCCACACTTGGGAAAAGCTCCATGTTAGGCAATGCACTGAGAGTCTCAACCCATTGAGTCTGGACATTCATGGGTGCTATGATTTCACATAAATTTGGTTTTGATGCCCATTGGGACTTTGTTGGTCATTCCACAAGATTCAAAATTTTCAAGAAATTTGGATCTTAGACAATTGCAGTTTTACAATTTCATGTATTGCTTTTTCACCTTCAGGCTGAACTCCAAAATTGATTAGATTCAGGGCTTAGATTACTCAAAACGAGTCTAAATTTCACGTAAATGATAAATCAGGGGGAACTAACCTTCAATCTAGAGGATCTTTAGTATCTATGTAAACTTTTATTTTGGGAAAAGATCAGATGTTTTTGAATCACACCATTGACTCTGATTTAGAAAGTCATGGTATTTTCATTTGAAGGGGATCTATGATTTTGCAAAATCGCCAAACCTTTGGCTACTCCCAACAAAGAGTTTAATTTTATTATCAGGATTTGGTGTGTAACTTGGTGATTCTAGCCTTCTGAGGTCTTATTTCCCAACACATCTGGCGACTCCGAAGGGAAGAATTCAGTTGTGTAGCAGCATCAGGGTTCCAGTCCAGGTACATGAGAAGAATTCAAACCAGGTCTAATACTTAGAAGGAGGGATATTTTTCTACTTGCAAATATCACCAGGAAGAGGAAGGAGAGGAAGAAGACCACAAAGATCACCATCTCCACCTAATCAGGACTTTGTCAACCCCTCCACCTGGTAGACCTTTTCATCCAATCAACAAGGGTTCTCAGGCCAATCAGAATGGCTCAACCAAAATCCCTTTTTTCAATTTCACTGGCAGTATCCCACTTGCCCTCTGAATGCACAAAATCTAGTTCCAATTGTAGCATTGAAGAACATTCCATTTTTCACTGGAGAAAATCATACCACTCTTGGTGATCATGTCAAAGACATTGCTAATGTCTGTGCAATCCATGAGATAAATGAAATGGATGTTGCTAGTCAAATTTCTTGGCATCTTCATTCAAAGGGAAGGAATTGCAATGGTTTAGGAGCCTTGGAGCTAAGTTCTATCCAAAATTGGAATCAGTTATGCATAGTTCTCCATGAGCAGTTTGGAGAAAAATGGAGACAATTTGTCTCTACTAGAACAATTGACAACTATCAAGAGAGCTCCCGAATGAGCAGCTGATTGACTTCAACTTCAGATTTCAAAGGTCTTAGGATAAGATTCCAGTGGCAGTAAGGCCAACAGCGAAAGGTGCTTTTCTATACTTATCTTAAGGCTTTGAATTCTGATATTTCTATGTTAATTCAATCTATGGGAGGCACAACCTTACCTGTGCTTATAGCATTGCCATTAGAAGCTGAAAATTATCTTATTCAAGCTGGTAAGTGGCTCCTAGGCCTCCCATGCCTTGTATCCAAACTTAGAAAATCCAAGCACTAGTCAAGCACCCACTTTGGCTCCTATTCCCACTCCTAGAAATCAAAGTTCAAATGAAACTTCTACTTCATCCTCTAGTACTTCAAATGAACTCCAAGAGGTCATGAAACAATTACAAAATTTGGGAAATGAGCTGGTTACTATCAAAAGGTAGCAAGCTCAAAGTGCTAGACCGTATCAGCCTCAAGCTCAACCTACCAGGCTAGGCCCCCATACCAGCAAAATAGGCCACCAATCTCAGGTTGCAAATCAAATCAAAGCCAAGTAAGGCCTCCCAAGCTAATAGACCATTTCAGCCCTATAACCCCAATGTCGCATCTGCTTCTAAAGCATTAGTGCCAGTGCAAAACAACATGGCTCAAGAATATGATTGGTGTTTCCCATGTAATTAGCCACATAACCAATCAATGTGCTTTAATGGTGCATTAAACCAGCCTTGATGGTGCAAACCAGTACTGGTGTCAGGGTGAAGTGAGTCAAGAAAGAGGATCAGCAACAAGGGACATCTCAGCAAAACACAGCTCCAAATGAAACCACACTTGTCAATTAGAAAGCTGAGGATTTCTGTGGCATGAATCAAACCCTTTCTCAAAGTGTAGCAGCCAACACAAGATCAAAGAAGAGAAATATTGGTGAAGGGCAGTCACTAACCTCCAAGTAATCCTACAACCTTCTAGCACTCCACAAGGTGTTGGTAAGCAAAATATAGTTCCAAACATGCAAGGAAAACCCAAACCACCTTCTAAACCAACTCAAATGCCAGTTGCTTGCTGCCCATGCTACAAGAAAGGAATGTGCTAGGCTAAAGGACAACAAAGGGATAGTTCATCCCCATTTAGCATCATTGATCAAATGAAGAAGAAAAATGTGAACATATCAATGTGGGAATCACTATCCATCCCAGGACAAAGAGATCTTGCTACAAGCTGCCATGAAGAATTGGTCAACTTCAAATCAGCAGGTCCATATGCAAGAGAAGGTCCTCACAAATGCTGCTCAGCATGAAGGGAATCATGGAGGAAAACAAGGTAAAATTTTGAATCCCCCTCCATTCTATGTTTCATTGATTATTAGAGATAAACTGGTACATAATTGCATGATTGATTCTGGGGAAAGCTAGTTATGTCATGCCCAAGCAAATAGCTGATCAGCTAGGTCTCCAATATGAAGTCATCTCTAGGGGGTAGTGCAATTAGATGGGACAACAGTGCAATGGTGGGAGTGATCAAAGGTTTGAATCTCACCTTGCATGCATGCCCCAACATGTACCGTTTTGCAAGATGTGTCAGTCATAGACTTGCCACCACTCTTTTCCCTGTGCTTATCAAGGATTTCACTAGCTAAATTGGAGGCTATCTTTCTGCTGATTGGTCACATATATTGTTCAGAACAAGATATGGAACCAAAGGTCACAATCAGATCTGAACCATTGTAAACTTTCATATTGAGCCTTACACTCCAAGCCAAATCAATACCAATATGTTCATGGCATTTGATCAAAAAGATTATCCAAGCACTTGATGAAGCTGACACCAAGGTTGGAAGCATCCCAGATTTGACTCTTGATGAATGGGCAAGAAAGGTACATGCTTTTGATCCCTACAAGAAGATAGAAGAATCTGAGCTAGGAGTCTATTATCATACATGAAGAGAATCAGCCTCTTCCTAACATCACCAAGCCAAATCATAAAGATAAGAATGAGGTATGGCAGAAATATTTCTTTGATGGGTCAAGGAGTAGACAAGGTGCAGGAGGAGGAGCTATGCTTGTGTCCCCTAAAGGCATGAAATATTATTCATCCTTCTAGATTCTAGTTTTCTTGTTTAAATAACACTGACTGAATATGAGGCTTTAATTCTATGGTCTTCATTGGGCCAGGAAGCTAGGGCATCAATAACTTACAAGTGTTTGGTGGCATAGTGAACTGGTCATGTAAATTAAGTCAGAGGACTTACATGTTGTCAAAGAATGACTTACTCAAGAACTACAAGAGTAGGGTATGGGATCTCATTGAAGGATTTCGGAGGCCTTCAGACATTGTGTCCATACCTAGGAAGGAGAACAAATGTTTCTGCGGATAGGCTTGACAGTAATTGGAGGAACATTTGACATAGTCGACAACATCATATAGAGACAAAGACATAGCCACATATCCATATGAGTTATGATGCCAGCAGTGTCCAGGTAATAACACATGATAGCAGGTGTTCGAGAGTGATTGACACAGATCATTAGTTTTTTGCAAGAAGAAGCTGAATACTTAGCTAAAAATGAAGAGAAGATTAGCCCAGCATTATGAGCATCAAATTGTAGTAGCAGCATGCAGACAAACAAGATTCCCAAAGGATTAGTGACATTGAAGTCTATATTTAATCCTAATGATCAGTTCTAGAAAAGAAAAGGCTAATATACAAATCAAGAGGGGAATATTCAAAGTCAGTCCTAGTTAGGAGAAGGAAAAAGACTTCAAATTGGTAAAGTGGCCATCGAGCAAGAAAGTTATGAATTCATAAAAATTTACCAAGAATTTCCTAGATGTTTTCTCTTGGAGCTATGAAGACCTAAGAAGGTTAAATCCAAAGCTAGCACAACACACAATTGAACTAGACCCAGTTTCTCATCCCATCAGGTAGAAGTAGAGACAAGTCAATCCACACATTGAGCCTCTGATGAAGAAATATCTAAACAAGATGATAGAGGCAAGTATCATATTTCCAATCAAACACTCAAGTTGGGTTGCAAACCTGGTTCCAGTTAGGAAGAAAAATGGAGAGATTAGGTTGTGTTTTAGATTTTTGAGACATCAACAGAGCTTCCCTCAAAGATCACTACCCACTCCCTTTAATGGAGTAGATCTTGCAAGTTATTTCTAGATTAGAGAGATTCTCCCTCCTAGATGGTTACTCATGGCACAACCAGATCATGGTGAAAAAAATATGATCAGTTCAAAACAACTTTCACCACCAAATGGGGCACCTATGCCTACAAAAAATTCCATTTGGATTGTCCAATGATGGAGCCACTTTTCAGAGGGAAATGGATATGGCATTCAAATTACTGATAAAAAAAAATAGTACTGATCTATCTGGATGAAATTACGATGGTTTTCAAAAATGCAATAGACCACCTTTTTCACATAAGGAAAGTGTTTTTGAAGATGCAAGAGTTTTGGGGTATCATTGAACCCTAAAAAATGCATATTCTTGGTCCATGATGGTAGGCTTCTAGGCCATATTTTAGCAAATGAAGAGTTGGTAATTGACCTAGAGAGATTTGAAGCAATAAGAGCATTTCCCTTGCCAAGCCACAAGAAATCTACTCAAAGCTTCCTGGGAAAAATCAATTTTGTCCGCAGGTTTGTACCAAATTTTTTTTACCCTTGTTAAGCCATAACATTGATGTTGAAAAAGAGCCTATCATTCAGGTGGAGAGTTGAAGGAAAGGTAATATTTGAGGCCATAAAAGAATCTATATCACAAGCCCTGACTCTCATGAATCCAAATTTCTCTAAAGAATTCATATTGTATGCCTTTGGTGGCAGTGACATAATTTCTGCAATCTTAGTTCAGCAGAATAAAGAAGGTACAGAAAAGACAATTGATTTCTTCAGTCAAGGTCTGGAAGACTATGAAGTGAGATAATCCTTCATCAAAAAGCAAGTCCTAGAAGAAATCATATGATTAAAGAATTTTAAGCATATGGTTTTTAAACAATAAAATCCAATTGTTAGTCTCTCATGCGGGAGTCAAGGAATTCCTTCTAAACAAGGATCTTAATGAGAAACGTGTAGGATGGATAACCCGTGTCATGGAATATGACATCAAGATCAAGGTCACAAAACTAGTACATGGAAAAGGACTATGTGAACAGCTAGCTTTGAGTTAGCAAGTTGAATCAGGTGATGAAAAAGAGACTGTCTTGGTACTACAGGATGGTCAGGAACAGGAAAATGATTACGTGCCTGCTCCTTGTTGGACTCATAATATGATACACTTCCTACAAGTAGGCCTATGCCCTCCATAATTGAGCAAAGCAAAAAGGATATACTTCAGATTACAATCCATTTCATATGTGCTTGTTGATGGTGTTTTGTTCAAGAAAGACATCAATGGAGTTTAATTGAGGTGCATAGGGACAGGTCAAATTGAGAGGGTGTTACAAGATATTCATGATGGATATTATGGAGGAAATTTTTCCCCATGGATAATAGCTCTCAAGATAATGAAGGTAGAGTATTATTGGCCCACAGTGTTCAACGACTGCTATACATGGATAAGAAAGTATAAGAAATGTGCACTCTTCACAAGAAAAGAAAGACTAGTAGCGCTTCCATTGCACCCAATTTTGGTTGACTAACCATTTATGCAATGGGGATTGGAATTCATTGGGGTCATCAATCCAAACTCAAGCCAAGGCCACAAGTGGATTCTCATGGCAATGGACTATTTCACCAAGTGGATCAAAGCAGTAGCACTCAAAGAAGCAAATGAATCTAACATACTAGACTTTTATGAAGGAATAGTGACCAGGTTCGGTGTGTAGGCCACTATAATATCACATAATGCATTGGCATCCATAAGTTCCAAGATTACAGAATGGGCTGTCAAGAATGGAATCTATTTGAGCACCTCTTCAAACTATTACCCGCATGGTAATGGATAGGAAGAGTCCACGAACAAGAATTTGCTAAGAATAATCAGAAGGACTCTGGATGAAAACCAAAGGATATGGCATACCAAGCTAAAATAAGTGTTATGGATTGACAGGATAATTCCTAAGAGGTCTACAGGTAATTATCCCTAGAATTTGGTCTATGGGAAAGAGGCAGTATTGGCTATATCATTAGAATTGCCAGCATTTGAGCTCATGAAGCAATTGGAGTTTCCTGAGTTCAAACCAATGGAGGCTAGGTATGCAGAGTTGATGGAATTAGAAAAAATCAGAGAACATGCAGTTCAAACGATTGAGAAACATCAAGACTTAGTAAAAAGATGGTTTGATAAGAAGGCAAGAACAAGGACCTTCCAGGAAGGGGGCCTAGTTCTGAAATGGGATGCAAATCAGGCAAAACCAGGAAGGCATTCCAAGTTTGATGCCATTTGGAGTAGCCCCAACATGGTCACGGGATGTAAAATTATTAATTCCTTCCAATTGTCTACATTGGATGGAGAAGAACTCCCGATTCCGGTTAACGGAATCTATCTTAAACATTGCTACTTAAAGGAAAAGGTTTACTCTTGTAAATATTAGCCTAGATTTCAATTCCTCTAATTGCATATGCACATTTTCTTGTTGTAGTTAGGTTTCAGTTTCCCTAAGTGCTTCGGCATAGGTTTTTTTTCTCCCAGTTTGAATTTCTATAGTTTAGCGTGCTCTCAGAGAAGGAGTTGCGGTATCAGGCTTGGGATCAGATATCAGGTTGGTTTTAGGCTATTACTTATGACTCCATGCCCAATGGATTGCTAAAAGACCACTGATCTTCTACCTAGTAGGAAGGTGATCCCGTTGAGTCACCATATTGTTCTATATATCTCCCTCCCTGGGTAAATATAGATAAAGGTGCAAGTTTGAGGCACACAGCAGAAGATTTCGACATGGAAAAATTCGTGCCCTGGCATAGGTTGGAGGTGCACAGTAGAAGATGTTGACATGGAAAAATTTGTTCCCTAGCACAAGTTAGAGGTGCATAGAAGAAGATGTCGACATGGAAAAATTTGTGCCTTGGCGCAGGTTGGAGGCGCACAGAAGAAGATGTCGACATGGAAAAATTTGTGCCCTGGCATAGGTTGGAGGTACACAGCAGAAGATGTCGACATGGAAAAATTTGTGCCCTGGCACAGGTTGGAAGCACACAGCAGAAGATTTCGACATGGAAAAATTCATGCCCTAGCACCGGTTAGAGGCGCATAGTAGAAGATGTTGACATGGAAAAATTTTCACCCAAGGTGTAGGTTGGGGGCGCACAGCACAAAACGTCAACACCACATTTTCAGCACCTATGGTGCACTTAAGAGTATGTTGACATGAGGATGGATGCGCCGAGGTGCACCTTCAGGAGGCGCAACATTTTGAGCATTGACACCTCGAACCTAACAGAAAGCAAACCCTGACGCAGATATTCAAATGGCCATAACTTTTCACAGGGAGCTTGGATTCATGCAAGGTTGGAATTTTCGGAAAGATTACTAGGTCCTCTGTAAAATGTAAAATAAATTTCACCATTTTTTGGGTTTGCTAGGGTTCTCACCTACACCATAATGAGATGAATTAAATATAATCTAGAGGTAGTTGGGGTAGATTTGGAATTCCTCTCTCTTCCCTCTCTCATTATTCCTATAAATTGTAAGAAGGGGCTTCTTTCTAAAGGTTGTACATTCTTGTCTTTCCCCTCCCTCCTCTTTGGTAGGAAAATTTGTGGAGTTTGAACCTCCCATCTAAAACTGTAATGTAACTTTGCGTCTTGGCATTTTATACTGTACTGTATCAATCTTTGGAGTAAATAATGCATGTCTGTGGATGATTCTCAACCCTCTCTTTGTTCATTTTGCATCCTCCTGATCTTTCACTACAAATTTGGTTATCTATGCATGATCTTGCATTGCATTTTAATGGTTTGTGTTTATTGGCAATACAGGTGCTCTTCATTCCTCGGTGCATCACCTTTGTTAGTTTAGGTTTATTTCTATGCATCTTCTTACCCTGTCTCCTTGGCAAGTTAGATTAGGTTTTTTTAGTAAACCCTCTACATTTTTATGTGTGCATCTAAACAGAGGAATAGGAACCGGCCTTCATCCGGAGAGCTTTCCCGATTCGCAAGGTCCCGCACTTGGGAAAAGCTCCATGTTATGCAATCGCACTGAGAGTCTCAACCCATCGAGTTGCAGACATTCATGGGTGTTGTGATTCACCATCAATAGTTTACCAAGAGTGCAAGTCGCCTGGAGTAATGCAAACCAAGATAAAAGTAAACTAGAATGCAAGTTGAAGCTCGAGCAGAGTGAAGAATGAGCGATCTAAGTCCAAGGTAAAATGGTGAACCCAAGGCAATGCAAAAAGCATAGACTGAGCCAAGAAGGAGTGCAGGGTGAGTTAGTCAACAAGCTGGGGCCGAGTTGGACCTTAAGGACAACTCTTTCACCAAACAACTCCCAAAACTAGCACACAGAACTCAAGCCTGCACCTTGGATAGCAATAAAGCTCATGAAAACACCTCCAAGTCAGATGCAAACCCAGATAATCGAGCGGATCAAAAGACACTAAACTCAAAAAATACCAAAAAACTTGAATAACCACCTCAAACATATGAACGACCCAAAGAGAGGTATGATGCCTGAATCAGTGCAAGTAGAGCAAGATCGGAATATCCATTATGACACACGCAAAAAAATATGTAGATCACGCCGGAAGCCGGAAAACTCACGAGCAACACCGAAGAGTGCACGGATCCACAAGATCTGCTTTGATACCATGTAAGAGGGTTCGAAAACTTGAAAGTGAGGATCACGAGGGATGATGTGCACATCAACGGACGTGTGAACGACAACGTGAAGAGATCTCGGGAGGATGCGAGCATCAACTGAATGTGCATGTAAGGATTCAAATACATGGGTAGAACCTCGTTACAATCCACAAACTCTCCTCTATCTCATAGATCCAAAAGGGTGTCCATATAGGAGGTGTTGAGTAACCCCTAATGCGTAGTCATGACAACTCGAGTGGAGAGGGTAGTTACATTCCCAGAATAGAAGTATAACTCCCAATGACGCATATGATGCACTGATGCACTTACGCATTGACGTGTAAGAGAATATCATAATGACCTCTAAATGACACATAGAACTACGATCTCACTTAAGTGAGATGACTCACCTAATGATGTGGAAAATAACACACAACAACAATAACAAGTCTCCTAAATGAAATTTTCCTCCTTTAAGGATTTGTGTTGCCATAAAATTCTCCCCATCATTCCTCTAATTTGACTCCTAAGTCGTGGCCCTCCCCTTCTTCGCAGGCCCCCCTTTTGTCAGTCACCTCAATGACATCTTTCTCCTTTAAATTTCTATATCATACTCAACTTTCCTCTTATCAATCATCCAAGTCAACCCCTACGTCGTAATCCACTAATTGTCTACATGATCCTCTTTGTCTACCTGCATTATGTTGTCTTCTATGAAAACCTATACCAACGAATTCCAAATCTACATATTCCTCCAATCACGAGACATCTCGATCTAAATCTACTTTGTCTCTTGATTCATCATGTTCTAAATATTCCACACCAAATTAGACACCTTTATTCCAATCAACCTATTATGGTCGACCAACAATGACCCATACCAATCGATTTATTTTAGAATAAAGAAGAAATCAGAAAAATTCATGGGGCTACACGATGCAATTCCTCTAGAGGATCACGAGAAAGGATTTTATTTCAACCTTGATGCATTTGTGTATTGTAGGGAAGAGTTTGATTCCTTTTGTTAGAAAACACCAAAACTCTCCTAAAACTCATCGGGGTACGAACTTAATCCTCCTCTTATTCTAGAGCATGTGTCACATTCCCACATTACATTCATGAAACTCATGTGTTTGTCATTGATCCTTGGCTCTATACTTCTCACTCACTCCATCATATCTTATACATATCACAATTCCTCAATCACAATCTTAGCCTTAGATCACCTCCTAGATATCCGAACTGTTGTTGATTTTCTTCGTAATTGATGCATATGGGCCACCTCCCTAGTAGACCCTTCATCTTGATATTTGATGGGAAATTATTGACATGGTTGCCCATTTATCCTCTAGTTCTTGGCCACCTCCTGAGTATCCCTTCAGTCTTCTATTGAGTGGGACACCTCCGAAAATCCCATTAATCCTCTGATCGTTTGACTTGGATGCCACTTCCTAATAGCCCTCAATTTTCTAGAAATTGTATGGGACATCCTCTAGGAATAGCCCATCATCTTCCATTCTATGGGACACCTCCTGGTAGCCCATTATCATCTATTCTTGGGCCACGTCCTATTAGCCCTTCATCTTCTATATGTGGCTCACCTCTCGGTATCTTGTCCTCTTCAATCATTGGACCATATCCTCTTCATCCATCATATCATCCTTCTATCAATAGATGGGTGCCAAGCCCACCATTTATTCACATCATAAATCGAATTCAGTGTACAATAGATTGGCTATTATATAGCCATAAAGGTAGGCAAACAACTTCCTAGGAAATAGGAAGTGAGTAGAACAATTAACCCGATAATAGCTACGGGTATAACAAATAATCATTCATAATATATTGTTATTCTAACAATATATATGACTAACTAACTTACTAATATTCACTATAATAATAATTACCAATGTAATTATTATTCACACACATACAAATGTGGAGCACTAAAATATTGATTTCCTAACATTCCCCCCCTTAGTGCGAACATGGGGAAAACTTGCCTTTGTACTTGCACCTGCTCATGATCTAGTGATTTTCACAGGATGATCACAAACCTCAGGGATGGTTTTTCAAATGGTTGACCACAAACCGAGAATGGTGGTTTTGCAATTGGTTTACCACAAACCACAAAGTGATGGTTTTGCAAATGGATTACCAACAACCAAGAATGGTGGTTTTGCTATTGGTTTACCACAAACCACAAATGAAGGTTTTCAAGTGGTTTACCTACAACCACATCATGATGTGCCAAGTACTATTCTCAGCCCTCATCACATCTCACTGTAGGGAATAACATAGGAAATTCTGCTGAAATCTGTTGCTCATACATACATAGAAAAAGCTGACATACTGGAAATGGAACATTGGATCATGTTCCCCCCCTCAATGTGAAATTTCCACTTATTGAAAACAGGAACACTGAAACTGAACTAAACACTGCACAAAACTGAAAAAAAATGCCACCAAATCATCTGTGTGGCCCCGTCGTTGGCAACTGACGAGAGGTTGTTGAATGACCTCTAACCTTCGTTTGCCTCCATCCTCCAGTATCATGCTGCTAGTTCAACTGGATGTGATCATGAAGCTCAATTACATTATAATTCTGGACGTCGGATTCCACCGAAAATGCGTTCAAAACTGAGGTAATTTTTTTTTTTTACAATTTTTGACAATTTACAATAATCACCTAAATTTTGACTGAACAATTGACTTTGATTAATGAAACAAATATCCTAAAATCACCTATTTTTTTACATTTTTGACCCTATGAGCACACAAAAACACTAAAAAAATGAAATAGACTTCAAACATTTTAATATTAATGAGATCGAGACACTTTTACTGACATTAACTGATACCAAATGTACACAAAATGACATGGTTAATATTTTTATACACAATACACTTTAGATGATAACTGACAAATTGAAAATTATTGACTAACATTTAAGACATTGATCAAATCAACTATTAATAATCAACTTGGGACCTTTACACAAGATGGATAAACAGAAATGATTTAATATTGTTTGAGAACTTTAGATCTGTATTACTTTTAACACTATACTCAAGATTAAATTTAAACCAAGATTCTGGAAATGACATTTGATGGACTAGAATTACTCACTTATGAAAATTCACCATGTACACAAATCTGGAAAATTTCACACGAGGAGAGAAGCATATGAATGATTTCATGTAGAAGGTGCAATTTGTACTTAATAGCTCTGATCCAACCAAAATATGACAAGAGAGTTGTTGTATTGAATTATCCCAGATCTACACTGTGCATTGGTCGAATGATCAATGATTTGCTCACAACAAACATCATGCATTTGCATTCAGACCAATTATAGTGTGGATAAAAATTACTGGTTGGCTCACGAATGCCTAGGATGAATTGATAACGTATCCTCTAAGTCCTCAAATGGGATTAATGTTTGATGCTGAAATTCGTGTGAAAACTTCTTCCAAATTAGACTTTATAGTATCAGATTGAATCAGATGACAGTGCAAAATGATCATAATGATAGTGTCGATGGTTACAAATATTCTTCAGATGAGAGTATATCTACTGGCTTTCCTTATTAACAATACTGCATGACAGATTCGATTTCACCAACGAATAAACGCATAGTTAAGAAGTGACAATATCAGACCAATTTGATCCTGCATGGAGATAGATTCCATGAGGGCATCACACATGATGGATGCACTTGTCATATTGGCATGTGAAAATTAATTAGATTTAAAGCCTGATATTCTTCTCAGTGCTGATCCCAAGACGTGAAATGAAATCAGTGGACTTTTGATGGAGATAGAGATCGTGACCGTCTTCAAATGCGTTTCCAAACTATTCATACAGATGAGTTGATATTTATCTCAGTTAAGTGATCTTTTAATCATTTATATCTGAACGCAAGCTTCACGTAATATGTCTTTTCCAGAGATTACATTGGACCTTGAATTCTAAAGAGCTTACGCTCTACTTTTGAAAAAGGCAAGCAGCAAAGGGATTTAATTAATGAATTGAAAGCTTGGATTCTAAAACAAATTAAAAGAAAAAAATAAACTTAAATATTCTCACATAAAGTTTCGCCATGCACAGGGAAGAATATGCAGCTGTCCCTCAGAATATCCTTAGAATTCCATTGCAAAGGATCAGATATTGCTCTGATACCAAATCATGAAAATGCAGAAGTTTGCACAGCAGAAACACCTAATATATTATTCACATCATAATTTAGTGTACAATAGATTGGCTATTATATAGCCATAAAGGTAGGTAAACAACTTCCTAGGAAATAGGAAGTGAGTAGAACAATTAACTGGATAATAGCTACGGGTATAACAAATAATCATTCATAATATATTGTTATTCTAACAATATATATGACTAACTAACTTTCTAATATTCACTATAATAATAATTACCAATGTAATTATTATTCACACACATACAAATGTGGAGCACTAAAATATTGATTTCCTAACATTTACCCCTTTATTACTCATGGGTTGAAGTGTCTTAATTAAGATAATTTAAATTTGTTCTAAAATAATTAAAGATGTGACCAAAAATAAATTCATTTATTAGACTTGATTTACTCTTGGATTTTGTCTTGAGTGTGGTTTGTTTGAGTCTTGAGTGCAGCACACTCTACCCTTCATGGGAAACTCGAATTTGGCCTTAAAGGACAAATTCAGAAGCTTGTGGGACAAGTCAAACTTGTCCCACACATCGTAAATGCCCGTGCCAACCCTACCTATGGGTTGGGGGGTCAAATTTAGGCCATTTTAGGTGTTTTCGGAAGAGAAAAAGGTGAATTATTGATTGCACTTTCTTTCAAAAAAATAATTTTATCCTTGAGGGGAGTGGGCTTAGATGGAGTGTGTAAGTTTCTTGTCATTCCCTCAACCACTTATTGATTGTGCACTGGAATATGAGCTTGACAAAGTGATGTGCAGTGGAGAGGAAATGAGGTGGCATCCTACTTGGAGCCATATCATCCCTCCCTTTCCTTTCTCTATTTATTGAATTCTTTTTACTTGTTTGGGGGCTACTTGATCATTTTAGTCTCTTGAATTTTTGGAGAGTGAGAGGATTTTGAGAGATTTTGTGGATTGTTGGAGCTTTTTGGATTCTTGCTTGATCTTTGGAGAAGCTTGGAACTTCATACTATGAACAAGATCTAACATGGAGAGGTAGGAACTTCACCTTAGTTTAAATAATGTTCTTTTTATTTTGTGTTCATATGTTTGTGTTGGGTGTTGTTGTTCTTTTGGAATTTTTGTTTCGGTATGGGTAGATTTCCTAAGTATGGAGTAGGAGGAGACTATGGGGAGTATCTTGTAGGGAGGCATAAGAGCTTAATTTTGAGGAGGGATTTTGGGTTGAGTTCCCGACCTTGTTTAAGGAATTCTTGCATTCTTATTGTTCTTATTTTTTGAGGGATACATAAGGGTATATGGAGATATAAGGGGTACTTGAGGGAGGAGGAATAAGATTTTGTAGGGTATTTTTGATATGCATTGGATTCTTTTAGGTGGGCACCCATTCCCATTGGGAGGCATAAGTGGCCTCCCCATAGGTCTTACTGTTTTAGCTTTCTTGATAAGCCTTGTTATATTGTTGCCTTGTTGATTCTTATTGCTTGAGTTGTTGTTATGCTTGTATGTAAATGGAATGAATATGAAACTATATGCTATGTATTGTGGAAGCTTGTAATTGCCATGAGTTGGAATCTTCTCCCATTGTAATGTGGTTGGGGCTCGGGGGCCAATGGAGAGAAAGGCTTTTTCTCTCCATTGGATGTCTTCATTGGGTGGAGAGCATTGCCTATCCCCCTATTTTTTTATGAATCAATCAAATTATTAGAGGAGCTATCTTGTTGGTGTTGAGGATTGGAGTCTTGTTGGTAACCATGTGAAAACTTCCTTAAACTTTACCCACTTAGAGTGGAAGAAATTGTAATAATGTAGTTCATTATTTATTTACAATTTTAGGATGGTTTCCCACATCAAGTGGAGGACATTGTAATGAGTTTGTGAAGGGAATTTGTATTCGAATAGTTGTTACTGATATTGCATTGCATGTGGAGAGAAACAAATAAGAAAAAAAGAAGAAGAAAGAATGTTATTGTAAAGTTAGTTTGCAAATAGAATAGAAAGTATTTTCTCCTTGTTAAAATCTTGGATGTATTGGAGAAAAGTAGTGTTTGTGTTAAAAGATTAAGTTATATCAATGGAAAATAAAGTTATTTTGATTTTAGAGTTGTTTTTATCATAAACATGTATTAAAAAAAAAAATTGTTAGAAGTTGTACTTGTTAGTATAAAAAACTTGAATGGAAAAATAAAGTATTTTAGCTATTCTGAATGTATGAACATTGTAGTAAAATGCAAGAGAGAACTAACTAGAGTATAATTTATTTAGAAATGTTTATTTTATAGCAAGGAAATGACAAGTAACAAAATAGATTTAAATTCCTTTTTGCTTTTGTAATGGAAGAAAGAATCTAGTTAAGAAAATGAGAATCATTCTTGTAAGTAGATGGAATTTTATTAGAGTTGAAAACACTTTAAAATGCCTAGTTTTAACTAAGAAATGAATGAAGAAGAAATAAATCTCAAATCTGGAACTTGAAATGAACAAAAACAAATTAAGAATGCATTTTTACACCTTCTAGTAACGTTAAGTTTCTGTAAAAGTTTTGGCATCAAGGTTCTATTTTTCAGAAACAGGACCGTCACCCTAGGCAAAGCAACAGTCCCGTAACCACCACTCTGGCTATGGCGGCGGTCTCATAACTACCACTCAGTAGGGAGGTGGTCCAGTGTTTGTCACCTCGGTAATACGGCGGTTTCACAACCTCCCCTCCATAGGGTAGTGGTCCATAGTTTGTCACCCAAGTAGGGTGGCGGTCCCAGGACCACTAGTCTGCTCTAGGCGGCAGTTCTGTCACTTATGATAGAATTATGTGGATCCGCACCTATGCGTGAAATTTAACCTGTTTGCTTAAAATTCTAAGTTGTAATATTTAACCTATATGTATCAGCAAGTAGAACAAAGAGAAATTCTATGGAATGGAACAATAAAACACACAAATGATGAATCTAAAAGAATTCTTTCATTTATAACAATAGGGGTAGGGTTAGCCCCAAATTAAAAAACCCAATACACAAAAATCCTGAAATAAAATCCAGATTGGTGGAGGAAATCCCTCGCAATCCTTGAGTGAAATAGATTACATAAATAAAATTGAATCTAAACTAAGCCTAGAATAAATCTCCATGTAGAATCCTCCATGGCTCTTCCTCCTTTTCTTTCATGGCTTCCTCTTCTCTAACCTGCAGTTTTAACAAAAAGGAAATAGAACAAATGAGAAGAATTGAATGGGAAAGGGTCTTAATAGAATTTCATAAGGACTTTAGGGCTAAGTTTGGAACGTTAGGATCTAGTATCCAAGATGGATTTGATCTAAGGGTCGAGGATTGACCCTAATTTTATTAGGTAGAAATGTATTTTAAATGTTTAATTTATAATCCCTTAAGGTATGTGTAGGTGGGTGAGTGGGGCCATTTTATTGCCTAGGGGTGTAATGTCCTCTTAACATGCTTAGTATTTTGTAGAAATTTAATTAAATAAATTTTAAAACCATCAAGATAATGAATTTAATAAACTAACATAAGGTTAACCTTGTTGGGATGGAACATTAACTGAAGAGAAGAGAATATCTTATTAAGTGAACTAAACCTTTTTACCTTCCTATGGAGTGATGGATTAATGGACCCTAAAGATAATTTTGAAAACATGTAACTTTTACCTATACCTAGTTCTCCAATCGTAAAGCCGAGTTAAGTAGTGTAAGTTAAGTTAATGAACCCTAAAGATTAAGCACCCTTGTAACCTTCCATGAACAAAAAAAAAATAGTCGCAATTTTTAGGTTAGTTGTTGGGTTGTAGCGTGTTCTTAGAACGTCGTTTTTGTAGGGCGTTACAGCAAGGTTAACACAAACCCATGTAAAATTTTCTCAACATATCCATAAACGGAATGGAGAATGCGTATGGGTTTTAAGGTAACCACCTATAACAATAACACAAAAAACTAAACTCAATCCATATTTGACACAATATTCCTCATAAATAAACACAACAATGAAGTATATGATGTTTCCAAATACCGAATAATGTTACCAACTTCTATGGTTATCACAGTAAACCTAAGAAATCATAAACATAGGTTTTAATACCAGTACCACGGTAATAACCAAAAGCATTTACCCATTATTCATAGATCCAAAGTAAGTACACAGACACATAGATTCCATTAAATCTCGTAAAAAAAATGATTCAATTAAATCAAAATTTTCTAGATGCCTAAATGTAATATTGGTACTCAAAATACTAGATACTATGAAATTCAAGGAACATGGTTCGATTAATCAAAACAAACTTAACCATCTACAACATATACCATAACCAGTAAGCCATTGATTTGGTTATGCATAAGCAACTTATGTTTTCCCAATGTTTCATCCAAATATAGGAAAAACCAAACCATCCACCATAACACATTTGTAAAATTTTATTGTTATACAATAATTTTCGAGGGAAGAGGAGGGATTTTACAGCAAGGTGACTAAATCCAAAAATAGATTTCCATGGAATACTTTTCCCAAAATAAATTTCTCAGAAATGCACGCATCTACAGTAACCCAAAAAACCCAAAACCAAAGGATAATTAAGGAAAAACCAGCAAGTAAACAAATGACTAAACACAACCCACAAAATCACATTCGAGAAACCAATTTTAGGAAAGAGAATTGACTCATTTCAGGAGATTTTTAAAGCTTAGCAATTATTGAGATGTGTAGCTTATCATGTCTGATTTATACACCTCCAAAATTACAACCACATCTACCAGGCCCTAGTAATAATGGCGTCAAGTGACAATCTCACTCCTTTATGCTTGTTGTGTGCTCAAGCTTCACTCCAGGATCCCTTTGAATGGCACAAGCAGAGAGAAAGCAACAACAACCATGGAGGAGGATGGAGCATGTCATAAATAAAACTGTAATAACAATGTATGTGGCTAGCAGAGAGAATTAAGTGGTGAGGTGCCTTCAGAAGAGGGAAAGGTTGATGAATGCATCTATTAAATTCACCATTAAATTTGAATTTTTTTTAAAAGCATGTGTAGAGGCCTAGTCGACAAAGGTGGAAGCTGGTGGTTGGAGTATTTAACCCACCACTAAATAGTAGTCCCTTCCTAGGATTTGGCACTACCAGCACAAAACAAACACCTCCTTCCTCTTAGCTTAAAATAGTAATAGCTGCCCTTTTAAAAAAATGCCCCAAACACTTTTGGAACAGTTTCAACATCCCTTTAGAGTTATTAAACCAAGCGTCATTACGCAACCTATTTAAATTGAGAACACGATAAAGCGATAATGATAATCTTCATAAAATATGTTACGAAACACCCTCAACAACTAGCCAACATAATGAAGGCACCAGGAGGTACGACGAGAAGAAAAGATGAAAAATTATCTTCAGAACAAGATCATAATTTCCTAATGATCAAAGGATGTACACACAACATTCAACATTCAACAACAGGGGTCAAAGAAGCAAGAACAAGAGTCAACACCGAATCAACCATTACAGACAGTGTTTCCTATAGAATAGGAAACCTCCTATAACATCTCTCCAACAATTTACTATATACGTGAGTTGTTAAAACATCTCACAACAACTCACTAGTATTACATTTAAAGTGTACCCGTACTAATAATACTAACTATGTAAACTAATTATAATCCATGAAGCACTAATTAATTTCCTAACATTCCCCCCCTTAGTACAAACATGGGAAGAAAGCACATTTGATAAACTACATATAGAATCATAAGCCTCTGCATATTTTTAGGTCTGCATATTATTGGTTTGGATCTAGTTGTCTTGATCTTGTTGCACATAACCAATCCACTTTACCACAGTGAATCCCATACTGGATGATCACACTTCCACCGATTCACCTAGATAAGAGAACTCAACAATTTTTTCTTTCACTTCCAGTGAATGCTAGATTTACTCGGCCGATCAATTATATAAGTACGACAGTAGAAGAATCTATGTAGTAAAATGATCACTCTAGTTCATCTGCCCTCCTATACAACTGTTATCAGGTTCTAAAGTGCACATTCTCCTTGTTTCAATCATAATAGGGGAAGGAAACCACACACAAATTTATTTTTCCCACAACACACAACTAAAATAATCTATAAAATGGTGTCACCAATGTTGTATGTGACCTTGTCCTTGGTGACTTACAAGAGGCATTGAGCGTCCTCCATCCTCCATTGCCTTTGACCTCCAATGTTCATGCTGCTACCAATTAGCTGACTCCATACAAACATGGATGCTTCACGTAACTAGTCACGACATCTAGTAGGGAGATGTTTTTCTCCGAGAGGTCCCCCACAATTATTATCTAATTTATTACAAAAACTCATAGTAAAATAGACAATGCATCTGTGAAGGAATGTTTTTGAGCAAACTGGAAAAACATTCATAGAGCAATGACTGGACATGATAAAACTAAGATTTCAAGTTTAGGAAGAGATTGCAAGTGATTTTTTTTAAGTTTTAAATTTTTTCTTGGGGCCATCGATTAGACAGAAGGATAAAATGGGCCTTAAGGAGTGTGCAATATGAAATAGGATCCTGAAATCACTTCAACGAAAGGCTCACCTATGATATCTGTGTGTTAAATTATATGTACATAAAAATGTTCCTATGGAATTCATTTAACCATTCTCTACATGGTGGAAAAGATGAGACATCTTGAAGCATCATTACACTTCCCAAAGCTATGTTCATTCTTCTAGTGCACAACCCATAATCTTGAGAAATAAGGATCCATTTTGAGGTCATAAAGATAAATTTGGATCTTGTTACCACCAACATTAGATTTAGTGGGTTTTTGGCATGTGACATCATAAAAATTTCACCCCTAAACTCATCTGGGAGCTCAAGATATCACCTTTGGAAGTTGTCCTCCCAAGGTTGGTCGACTAGGTTGGTCAGCTAGGTTGGTTAGCTGGGTTGGATGCCTAGGTTGGTTAGGTCATCGTGGACTGTAAAAACATATTATTATTATTATTATTATTTTACACCTCCCACCGACACGATGGCCTGCTCTCCACCGTACTCAGCGACATGGCTTCGACCCTTGACACGTGGCATCGACACCCCCTATCGGCTTGGCTGGGTTAACCTGGAGGTTGGTGCATAAGCAAAACTATGCCATGACCCAGCTCGGTTGACAACCTTCCGACTCGTGTGCAAGGCCTCATATCCACGTAGCTCCTATGGCATACGGATCTCGCAGAACCATTGGCTCAGCGAGCCCATCCATAACCCCAGAAAACTCGAGTCAAAGACCCCCTGCACTTGGTGCTATGGTCCATGTCATCCCTTTTAATGTTTTAAGGTGAAAAACATTCATTTCTTGGCATTGTAATAATTTTGGAATCATTTTGCTTGTTAATTTACGCCCTTCCTACGAGCAGTCTAAGACAGAGGGCGAGGTTTGGGGTTGGCAGGAGGCTAATCCCCCCTCGAAGTAAAACAAACCCTATAGCTGAAATTTTTATGTCGGTTTCCAACAAGTACAAATACATCCCCCTTTGCACGTGTTTCAGGCACTTTTTAAATCCATTTACAGGGCTAATTGGTTTTTTCCATCAATTACGGGAATCATTTTTTTACTAAATAACTTTTGAGCAGTCACTTAGTTTTGAGCACTTCTTTAGTCAAAATTGCATGATTTTTTGCACACTACATGATGGTATTGTCATTTTTGTAAACACACTACATTATAAAGTGTCACATTCTAGGGTTTCATTGCACTGCTTGTTTGGGCTTGTACACGTTTCGCACTAAATTATAAAGTGCCATTTGGGATCTTTTTGGGGGTTTATCTTTCATTATGGATTTCCATCGATCTATTGTTTTGCTCGATTATGATAACTATTCGACATGGAAGAAAGGCATCATTAGACACTGCATTGTGCATGGTTTTCTGCCCTACCTCCATGGTTTTATTCTTGAGCTCTCGAGCCTCTACAGAAGGATGAGTGGCTTAACTTATTCACTGATGAGGTCTATGGCCTTCTCAGTTATTACTGTTTCTAGTGTATTTCTGACATTTTTTCAAGTACACGGATTTCCCTTTCACTACCTGGTTCCATTATCTGACAGTTGCATGGCGATACTACTTCACCATCTGAAGAGCGACGCTTCCCTATACCACTCTTATGAGGATCTATGGATTCTCCCCCTTCTCACATCCCCCTCCATTGTTGAGTGTTCCTTTAGTTCCTATTGCATCCTAGGATTCCCTTGTTGACCGTCCACATTCAGGACCTTTCTTTTGAGACCACTCACACTACTAGCTACCCACTACAGAGCTCATTGTTGACCATGTTCATGCTTTATTCAATCTTAGCACTCGTGTTCCATTAGAGACACTTTCTCTAAGACAGATGCGACCGTTGCCCCTTGTCAACTCCATCACATCTTTATTTCTCAATTGACAACACTCTCCTTACACTTTTTGCTTTCATCGAGTGCCATGTTGTTTCACCTTGGCCTTCAAGTAGCTCTCTGCATAAGTCTTCTCCTTCTACTACATGTGAACAACACAGTAAAAGACAGGATTTTTTTTTTTGACTTGCTTCGACACATAACACGACACAACATGTCGTCACAAAGTTACAACCAACTCTAGGAACCACTTGTTACGGGGATGACCACAAGGTCAGCACAGAAACGTTCACACCCAAAAGGATAATACACTTTTTCTTTTTGACATGACAACATAGAAGTCCAACCACAGAACACACTTACAGTTAGGGCCAACCACAATGAGATATTCTTGAGGGTTATTTATTTAAAAGGACATCTTGCAATTCTTAGCTTACGTTTTCAAGGAGGCTCAAGATGAGATTCATACAATTCATCTTACCAAGCTAAGTTTATTCTTTTTACACTGAGTAATCATCTTTAAAACTTCTCTATTATGACATTTATTTGCTTAATTCGTTTATTTAGAGAAAGGGGTAATTTAATCCCACAAGGCCATCTATTTACACTTACGCTACTAGAACTTGTTCATGCCCATATGACAACATGGGTTTGCGTTCAACACACTTAAGAGAAGAAAGACAAAGCACCTTGGAAAAAGGTTAGAGGGAGAAGGTTGAGTTGAAATCATCTTCAAGACCTCATTTGTTATAACCAAGATTTAATTGAAACTTGAGAACTTAACCAGAATTATTAAAGATTTTACTTAGGGTTTTACTAAATGAGTAAATTATAAAAATAAAACAATTTACCTTCTAATGGCTGAGAGATAGATTGCATGGTTTCAAAATTGTTATCTCCTACTTATTAAATCTTATTATCTTCCAGAACTAACCATAGATTTCCCTTAAGTTCGTTTAAGAATTTCACCATGAAAGGGATAGTGTTCATTAGTGTAGCTAGGGATATCAAGTTATATAATGTTACTTAACAAAGGATAGTTTCATCTTTGCTCACTTATGGAATTACATGCTCTCAAGTTGGTCACCTCTACACCAATTTATTTGCAATATAAATTTTAGTTTAACTTCTATAAGTATTAAACAACCCATTTTATTTTACTTATAACACACTATTACTAAGTCTTAGAAAGATTCAACTCAACATTTAATCGTAGGGATAAATTTTAACAATATTCATTTACGAAAATGAAAAAGGTTACATCAACTCTTAGAATACCGATAATCCATTAAGGTCACTCAACAAGCGGTAAACAATTTTCTTATATTTTCCAAGATAGACAGACAATTCAAGGTTCCAAAGTTAAGACGACATAATCCACGATACAATATACTAAGACATTGATCCTCTTCTAAATTTTCCACTAGATGTTATCAATAGTTGAACAATATAAAAAGGATTCATGCAAAAGAACTTCTCAACTGAGGTTGATGTAAAAATCTACAAGTCTATCCCTCATCTACTCGCAAAATCCATCTGCAACAAATTTTTTTCCACAAGAGTCAGTTCGCGAGAACTGAGCAAGATAAGGCTACACAAAACCACCATAACTATTATCTAACAATACCACAAAAGGAAGCACTTTATTACAAGAATTGGGTCAAACCTCTAAACACTATCAACACATCAAGTTATAATAAAGTCTCCATCATGCCAATCAAAGAAGGAGAAGACCTTGTACTTCAGTTAGGAGTAAAAGCAATGAAAGTATAGCAATCGTATGAGAATGGCCCTTGGCCCTATAAGGAGAAAACAAACAATCTAACAAAATAGAATTCCCGTCAAGTAAGTAATTAAACAATAATTACAAGATTGAGATTTGATATATAGACCAACCATCTAGAAATTTATCAAAGGTACCAAACGCATAGGCTAAAATAATATATTTCTAAAAGAACAAGAGTTGATCGGCCCAAGAAAGGGGAACCACGGGTTTCAAAAATTAACACAAAAAGCCATGTATAATTGAGTTTCAAACCGGAAATCAAATAGAGTATACACACAACATAAGTTTCGAAGTGAAGGCAAAGTATACTAGTTTTGACCATTAACTACAAAGATTTTCCAATCATTCAAGAAGGGTCAAAGTCTTACAGGCTAGTAGCAAACACGCGAGAGAAGAAGGGAGTTCTGTCAAACAAGAGTATACAATAATGTCATCAACAAATTTTATAACACTAAAGATTTGCAAACCTCCACAACAATTCTAATGTTTGGTTAATTTAAAATAAATTACCCATTTCCCAAAACAACCATATTTTAAGGCAACCCTTGGTAACACAGTCAACCGTCACACATAGATACAAACATAATTTCTAAGTGACATTATCAAAACAAAACCTTCCGCTATGAATCCATAAGACTATCAAATGAAAGATGAGTTTTTTTTTTCCCGAAGATTAATCACATTTAAGGAAATTTCCATCACAAAATATTAAGGTAATTACGTGCATAAAAAACCGACCAATATTAATTAATAGCGTTAACATTACAAAGGAGAAATAATGCAAGTTAGGAAAAATAGAAGAGCGCCATCAACAACAATTCTGAGAGGGGGATTAGACCAAAACTATTCTAGTGTCAACGAGGTACTGGATTCGCACAATGAAACCTCGAGCTTAGTTGATCCGAAAAGCTAGTTATGGTTCAAGTTGATAGGGATGGTCAAGGTACTTCTTGAGGATGGCCTTAAAAGCCTAGAAACAAGATGAAAGATAATATAAGAGTCTAAACACACGAGACGGAAAACACATTGCACACAAACCTTTTCATTCTAAAAGTTTTAATACCAAAACTCTAAGCTGGCTAGCCCAAGCATTGATCACACTAATCCTACAACCTTCCTTTCTCGATGCCAAGAGGTTATCAAAGGGACTTGCGAAGGAGCTAACAAAAAACGTCAAAGACAAACTTGGGTGCTAGGGAGGGGCTTCATAGTTATCGTAAACTTACTTCCATGATATCGAAAATACTAGTTTGATCAACATAATAACTTGCAACTCAATCGCAGAGAAGAATAAATACATAAACAAACAGACGAAGGTCTATCACTCGAGCAAGAGAAACATAACACCCAGAGGAGAGGGCACACGCATCCTTTCGACCAACATACTGACAACGATAAAAGCTAAAACAAGAAGAAACAAGCAGAAAGGGGAAATCTCCCATCATGACATCCAACTGACAAATCAATGCAAGGAAAAAGTGGTTCGATTTCACAATAATTTTAAATAAAATAACAGTAGAAAAGTGTAGAAATATCTTACCTTTTTCTCCAGATTCAGAAGGTTTCATGGACACCGCCCGGACCAGCAACAACAACCCAAGCCTAATTCCATTTTCTTCAAGTTCGTTGGGCACCCAAACATCAACCATCTTCACGTTGGCACAGGTAGGAGTTCACGGCCAGGGTGGGTGGTCTAAAATACTTGCCAACATCCTCCCAACGTGTGTCAAAAGGGAAAGTTACAGCGGAACATGGACATCCATCCAGCACAATGGAAAATCCACTTTTGGAGCCCATTTAAGAAGCTGGAAATAAAATCTGGTCTCTTATTTATCACTGCAGACCTGGCACAGTGCGCCTTGTTATAGTGCCAGACTATGTCTGCAGATTGCTTCACCTGGCATTACCAATAATCTCTACAAGAACATTTTCCTTTTTTTTTTAAAGTGATGGAACCGCTTTGCATCTCTCACAACAATTTGCTTTGCAACAATCTTGGACAAAACCTGGTGCAGTGTGGCAGTCAACACATACATTAAGGTTCTTGACAACTCTGAGAGTTGTCCCACGGGGAAGGCTTAACAATCCAAATGCAATTGCCATCTTCTCACTATGGTGGCAGAGGAATACTTTTACTTTCCCGTTCACTCAGTACATGTTCTGAATCTGAAAAATATCCTGCTACCTTCATCTCCCAAGACATTTTCTCCAACATTGCATAGATCTCCTGTGCCTGTGGGTGTGATCTGTCACCTACACAAAAAGCATGCACCATTTTATTGCCTTTAATCCAACTACATCCAAGTTTCTTTTTAATTCCTCTATCCTTCATCGATCTCCTAATAAGTTCATAATTGCAAAGCAAATTGTGCTTCATGAATACTTCTGATATGAAATTGAGATCCACCTCTATGAGATCCTCTTCCATGAGTTACATCGTAAAACAAGTAAGGTCTCAATAGAGAATCTTTGCAAATAAATTTCATCAGGTCTCCTGGTAACACTCTCACTGTCACATAGTCGATTTGATAAAAATATCTTGAAGGAGAGACCCGAATCTGAGGATGCATTGATACTGCACAGATAACAACATAGTTGGACAAACTACTTGTTGGAAGCACTCACAAAGGCTTCTACTACACTGCAACATGCCTGCCGCCTGCTAACTCTTGTTGCACAACTTTCTTCCCTACACGACCTGCCAATACACCTCAAAGAAAAGAACACGCCTGATCACTGGAAGTCCGCAGAATAGAACAAACTGCTATCTTCCTATTACCTGGCTAAACGTTGTTGTGGAGTTGAAGGCGTAGGTCATCTGCTACAGGATCCCTGACAAGAAAACACCACGTAAGTTGCTCATCACTCAATGAAAGTGGAGGCAGCACGCCTGCTTCACTAGCTTGAAGCTCCAACTAAAACCACGCGCGCAGGGAGGGCCAGGAAGAAAAACGCCATGACAGAAGGATTTGCTGGCCTCTCTGCCCACGCAACCAGGAAGAAAACGCCCCTCACACGCCTACATCACTAGCTATCACGTCAAACCAGACTGCGCCCATACGCATTGAATGAAAAGATCAAAAAGAGATCCAGGTGAAGAAAAACAGGCCTCCACCGACTCCATCTCTCTCACGCAAGGTAGAAAAAACGTGATGGTCATTACAGTCTGCAGGTTAGGTGGTTGGGAGGAGACAAATGTCATCCACGTGCAAACAGGACCTGCGAAGGACCTGGTCGGCCAAGGTGGCAGTGGATGGTAGGTGCAAGCAAAGTAATAGATATAAAACTGCATAGTCCTCACCTTCAAAGGCGCCACCACCCAACCTCTCTCCCCTTCCACTAACCAAGGCTGGAAAAGACAACAAACGTGCCCGAATGCCTTGAAAAGGTTTTAATAACTATTAGAACTTTTAACAACAAAAGTCATTACGCATTACACCGATCAAAAGCATGATAAGCTCACTAGACGACAGTTAGAAATGACCCCCGGAAACAAAAGCGCACTTACGACAGAACGAGATGGCGAGACAAAGCGAAAGAAGGGAAGAAACTATACCAAGATAACTCCGCGATAAGGTCAAAGTCACCCGACGATAAAAAGGGAGCTCAAATAAACGTTCAACGAAAAGCAATGGGGGCAAGGTGGCAGAAACGGAAGTCGATGCCCAACGGGGCATAACTCTTACAATTCACAAGTCACAGGGACTCACTCTCAACAGAGCAACAATAAACATTAGTAGTAGGAAGCAACAAGGGTTGACATTCACAATGATATCAAGAGTGATGTCTCTTGATGGATTACACATATCTACTCCTTTTTCTTACGAACGTTAATCTAAGATGAAGGATGGTGCATACATTTCTATTGGGAAGAGGGAGGAAGCTTGTCTACTGAAATGTGAACAAACATCAACTCGAGCAACATTGATCACTCGTCCTTGAATAGTGAAATATGTGTCTTTTCTGATATGTTCATAGTTGTGTTTTCTATAATTTTCTTCAGCGATGTATGGTGATGGATTTTTCTAAACGTGAATCATTAAAAATACGCTGACATTCATTAATTACATTTTAGATACATTTTGATTTTGTGATTTCACATTTTTTCTACATATTTATAGTTAATGTTTTTTATAAATTTGATTTGTTTGATGCAATATGAAGTCTATTACATTTCATGGTGTCTCACACACTCATCAGTTCGTCATTATTAGTTGTTAGATCATATGTAACGAGCTTTTCTATGAAAGAAAACTCAACATTTTAGTTTTCATTTATGAATGTAAAAAATACGTGTGAAATTAGAGAGCTTGAAACTATGTTTTATTAATTTATTAACTATTTATTAATGTAAATTTAATTTGATTCAATTTTGTAATCTTGATTAATTTTTGTATTGTATAAATTTTTTCAAAAAACTTAGTTTTTGTTATGTTTTATTAATTAAATTTTGATTTATTATTTTTTAATTCTTAATTTTGTTTAATTTGTAATTTACAATTTTCATTGATTTTTCATTAACTTTATTTTATTTTTAAAGTTTTAATTTTAAATTTAATTTCGTCATTTAAATTAATTTTTTGTTGATTGAATCTGAAACAACTGCACGGGTTAGGTGCACAAATTCTTAGGCTTAGTTGCCAAGGACTGAGGTCTTCTCCGAGTGGAATCCAGGCAGGATGCAGTGATATGTGCGTTGTTGTTCAAGTGGAAATCTGAGAAGGTGAAGCCATACTCGTACAAAGTCGCAGAATGTACAGACCTTATCTCTACGCTGAGAAACAATCTTGGACACACTCCAGTGGTAGACGAAGGTCTGGTTGTTGATAAGAGGTTGGGAGCTGAAGGGTTGGTGAAGGGCAACATTGTTGCAGGTGATAAGTACTCGCTGGGATACGCACGTACCCCTGCCCAAATTCTGAGGATCGTCTACTCATCTGGCAACGAGTCAGTTCCGCGAGGATTCTATCCTCATGGCGGTGATGGAAACATAGCTCTCTCCTATCTCAACTACACCAAAAAATATTGATCGTCATAGACATTTTGCTCGTTTAATACTACAGGAGTGCCTTAACTTGCCGATATGTTCACGTTTTATGTGACGTGGCAAGGTGGGTCCTCCTGTCCCGGTCATTCTGGTAAATTAACTGTCGTTACTTCCGTCAATTGAATGTTATTGTAACCGTTTGCAACTTCCATTCCATTTTAATTTCTTCCGTTCCCGTTCCCCCTTGCTACTATCTCATTCAGTGATCAAATTTGAAGGGCTGATCTGAATTTCAATGTGAATGGTAACAAAAAAAAAAAAAAAAAAAAAAAAAAATCATATGCCATGTTGCCATTATTGGTAATAGCAAAAAATTAAAGAAGATCGCTGTTATGATCAGAAGACCATGGTGGTTAATTGACATCAGTCCAGACAAGATCAGTTACTACTACTGGTAAACAAATGTGAATCCTTACATATGAAATCGATGTCACCTCTCTGTGCTTATGTAAATCCTCTGAGGGATTGGTCTAGTAATGCGTGGGTTCACAAGGATATGTAGAGTCATGAGCCATTATCTCAGAATATGGAGAAGAATGTACATGTCTGTTTGTACTATCATATACAGCAAATGAGCAATTCATAGGAAAATAGCCTGAGGCCGGTCGCAGTGGCTCACCGATCCTGTAATTGCAAACTTTCGGAACCTCTGCATTTGAGTAACTCTTATTAAGTTTCTACAATTTCACTGACTTTATTTTTTCCTTTTTTTTTTTTATGTTCTTGAGACATGGTCTCATCTCTACCATGCCTGGAGTGCAGTGGCGTGTGATCAGGCTCATCAGCCTCAATCTCCAGGTACTCAAGGCTGATCCTCCTGCCTCAGAGGTTGCCGTGAGCCAAGCATTGGACCACAGGCCTGTGACACCAGTACCTGCTATCTGAAATAAAAAAATGTTTTTGTGAGTTTCATAATGCTGATGCATCGTTCCAGAGAACTCAGGAGTCGTGAGACAGATCCTGATGCGTCTGGACTCTGGAAGACAAGCTAGCAGTGACGCCAGATGATCAGCTGGCTGCATCTTCCATGTGAAGCCAGACCGACAAGACTCCATCTCAGCAAAAAAAGAAGAAAAGTACAGGAGAGATGTCATATTCAGTATAGCAGTTACCTCTGTCTGAGATGATAACTGGATCAAGACATTGATAACAGGGTTTGGCTCTAGCTGTGGTATTTAGATATGGTTTGGCTTTTTGTCCTTTTACAAAATCACATGGAGTGCATGGTAAGGTCCACAACATGTCAAGGGATCAGCCTCCTAATGTAGAAGGTGTATTGGATCATGGTGGATGGATCTCCAAACAATGGCTTGCTTCATGAGTGAGTTAGTAGTTGTGGACGGAAAGCTGATGGATTAATAATTTGGCTTTTTTGTGTCCACTGTATCCCAAGCCATGGTATAAGATAATGTACATTGGCATCAATACATCCAATCATGATTGTAAGTTACGGTGAGGCCATCACCATCAGCCAGGTGGATACTGGTGAGCATGAATTATAGCTCCATAATATGGGCCGTATAAATTACCCAGTCCAGGTAGCACGCTTTATCCTGTGTGTTCCATCAGGCATGATATATAGACTATATATATATACTCCGTTATATATGATATCGAGTGCGTCGCTATACGTCCATAGGTGGATATCCATGACATCCACGGTTGAAATACTCACGAGGGGTATATACAGACTGGAATGTTATATGAATACTATATATAAGGAGTATCTAATATAAACTGTACTCCACTCATATTCCATTTTTCGCTGTATGCGGCCTCTAGTTCATAGTATATGTGATCTGCTCTGGGCATATATACACTGGAGTGATAGGGTGAATTCATCATGCTCCATGATAGAAATTTAAGCAGTTTTCTCCAGATGCAGCATGATATATATACAAGCCCTGAAGAAGCGGGATATCTTACAGGATATAGGTATTCATAACCATCTGCCTAAGGGGTGATCTCCATATTCTGATATGGAGTGCACACAAGTACTGCATCATCTGGTCCAGGACTTATGCAATTAGTTTTACACCTCTCTTCAGAATTTCTAAGTGGTTTGGAGTTGCTTGAATAATCCCCAGTCAGCTCATATGCAAAAAACAGGTTTCCCAGCTGTCAGCCCCTGTCTTCTCAAGGCTAATAGAAATACTCCATTTTTCATCTTAGATAGAGACAGCATGTAACCCCCATGTTTATGTCAGAGTTCGTGGTCTTGACTGTTGAGATATGGGCTTGGACATCTAAAAGTCTAGTTTGCCGGCCTCTTCATCCTGTTTCATGCCCTTGGGCCTTGTGACTAATGGTGTGAACGGCAGGCACTTCCATTGAAAGCGACCTTGAATATTGTGCTGTTTGCCTTAGGATCTTGTGTTTTGCGAGAATAGGATCCTGGCTTTATATCGACCCACTGCGAGTATTCTGCCCTGAAGTAATAAAAAATTTTAAAAAGAAACAAAGATTAAATAATGAGGTTGGCTTGGGCATGGGAATCCTGAGTGGCTAACGGAGTAAGGGAAAGTAGATATCGCCACACAAGGCACAGCGTGCCTCACACTGATGTCCCTCGGGAGCTCAAAACAAGGGAATGTGCCAGATGGAGAGTTCTCTGTCTTTTTCGTGAAAATGGCAAAATTCAGACTAGTTTTTTCTACAGGATCCCTGTAAATCCATAGCAATGATTGCCCTAAGTAAGACATGTTAATAAAATTCAAAGCGGAGGTGTGCGGTGTGTCTGTGTGTCGCGTGTGTGCATTAAGGCCTTATCATTCAAAGTGAAACCTGTTGTGCAAGCTTGTCTACATCCAGCCAGTTTGATAATGCTTGAATCAAGACAGAATTTGGAAATTCTTGGCATTAAAAGGATAAGCATGAACCTTCAAACATTCCACATAGAATGGTAAATGTCAATTGGCGGACCAGAAAGGCTGACTGGACAGCCGTTAACAATCCTCACCCAAACTCTGCTGGAGTGCACAGATCTGCCGCATCAGTGAAATGCAATCCCGACTCTACACACCACAGGAATTGGGCTGTTGTGGTGACAGGAGGGAGGTTTGGACAGAACCTGAACCATGTCCTGCTGCTATTGCCACCTTTGCAGTAAAAGTTGGTTATTCAGGTCTGCTCCCATTTGTCAGGATTGATTCTGAATGTCATCTAGCAACACGTCCGATCAAGCTGATGTTGAAGTTCATGGCAAAATGATGTGCCCATGACAAGGGCCAACTGGCTGAAATAAACATTTCTCAGCTGCATCAGGCAATTTTAGTGCTGCACATTGCCAGCGAGGCGAGCAGCCATCAGTTCTGAGGTGCTAAGGAGTTCTGATCCTCTCAGCCAACCAACGTCACAAACCTATACTCACTAAGCTTCTGTGGTAAAGAGTGGAATCAAGCTTTAGCACGTATAAAGTTAGAAGAACAAGCTAACGTACGTTTTTTCGACAGTTTGTCCTCAAGGGTCGATGGTTCTATTAGATGGAAAGAATCTGTTTGATCCCAGGGAGGTTGGAGGTGGACAAATGAGCCAAAGTAAAGCTCACTGCAATCCCTCCGTTAGCCTGGGCATCAAGAGCTTTACTGCCTCTGTAGGCTGGTCTCGAAAATAGGAGTGGTTCTGCAAGATGATAAAAATGTTGTGCCAGTCAACAGATATGCTGAATAAAAGACGGAGTCCACCATGCTAAAGGGCTCGAAGTTAGATATTTGAGGGCCAAAGTTTGTTTGTGTGATATCCTGAAGTCACCAACGTACGTGGATTCCAGTCTTGGCTCAATATAGACTGAGGATGCTGGAGTGCAGGGGCACAAGGATGCCTGGGGTGAACTCTGCCTGCAAACAGGGTAAGCTAGACAAGCGTTTGGCTCCTGCGGGAACATTTTCAACTGTTTGGATGATTGCAAGGCTAAAATGCAGAAGGCCTGGCCAATGTTTGAGCAAATACTAGTAAAATCTTAGCCAAAGTTCATTTGCAAGACCAAGGCTGGGTAGATCATGACACGGCTAATGTAACATCTGAAGTTTTGCTCGGTCTGATATTGACCCGCTGGTAGACTCAAAAATCAAACCTTAGCTGGGCTGGTCAAGGGCACCTGTAGTCCCAGTGTCGGGTGGCTACAGGAGTCATCGCATTAAAAACACATGGTGAATTGCCCACGTTTTTTAACTAAAAGCCGAGACACTATATCCACTCCCAAGCCTGGCGACAGAGCAACCTCCATCCTCACAAAAAAGATGGTGAAAAGAAAGGTCTAGACTTCAGCAGCAGTACCATCTACAACAAAAAAAAAACGAGAAACGCTCACACTGGCAGATGGGTGACAGATCTCCGAGGGCCCAATAATCCCTCTTCAAAAGCGACTGCCCAATAATCAGGCTGAGGCAACCCTGGATGGTTGGCTACCATCACTGAGGTCAGGAGAGCGAGATTCCTGCATAACAATGCCCAACCCTGATGAAGATGAGTAACATCAGAATCCTGGGCGTGCCATGCAATTCTCCATCGAGTAATCAAGCCACTCATTGAGGTCACCGTGAGGCAGGAGAGAGACTGAACAGGGAGGTCTAGACAGTTTCTGGGGCATGGTGCGCAGCAACTGATGTCAAATCCCAGCCACTGGACAGGAGAGAGCCGAGGACTAGAAAAGACACAGTGAGCGTCAAAAAAAAAAAAAAAAAAAAAAAAAAAAAAAAAAGGAAACATGTTGCCAGGCTGTCTTAGGAATCCCAGCATTTGTTAGATAGAAGGTGGATCAAATATTCAAGAGATTAGCCTTTTCCAACAGGAAATCAATTTCATGACTCTTGAAAATGTAAGTTTTACCTGGTATTCAATGTCAAAGAAGTTCTTCAATAATTGTTTCACTGAAGTGGTATTTGAATGGGGAACCTAAAATTTGTAGGATGATAATGGTCAATCATCTATGTGAAAAAAATGTTTTGCTTTTGTCAAATGAATAAAAACAATGACTTGTAATGAAAATAAAAATCCCTGTTTTCAAGCCATTTCCCTGATTACCTAAAGCTGGCCATTGCAGGTATCATCAGCTTTTGGCCTTCCTTCATGAAACATTTTAGCTAAAGACTTTTTTGAAGACTTTGATGAAAGTACTGGCTTTCCTTCTGTAAAAAATGAAGGCTGGATTTAGGCAAGAATGATAGTAACCTCATCACTGGGATTATAGGACTCAAGAAGTTTTCAAAATAATTAGAGTGCAGCTTACCCTTGATTTGGACTATAGGCATAAAAAATAAGTAACAAAAATGAAAATTTATAAAATGATTCATTACATAGATCGGGATTATGGTCTGGTACAGCAAAGAAGTATTTCTGGATTAATTTTTAGATACCATTAGAGAATTACTCTCCATGAGGAGCAATTAATTTTTTTCTAGCAACTTGCAATCAAGCAATTCACTACTAACAAACATAGAAGCATGGGATTTCACAGGAAGTTCCCTTCAATATTTGTGCAGGCAAATGTGGAATCTCTTTATTTTGAAATATGGCCTTCTCCAAAATTGTAAAAACATCATTGTTGCTCTTTGCTCTAAGACGGGTAACATTTCCCTAAATGACATATAAAGAATCCCGAAGTGTCATCTAACTGAGCCACTTTCCTTAGGGATTACAGGCTTTAAAGATCATTACTTTAATGAGGAGTTTCTAAGACAAATTCCTGTGAGAATGTGGACTTTTGAGTATGAAAAAAATGTAAGGTCTCGAAAAATTGGATTAAGGTGTTCTGGATTCTGATATTCAAACTCAGTTGGGATAATTTGCACATTTTATCTTCTGAGGGTCTCCATTTAAGGCTGAGATGGTAAAAATTGATCCCAGGCAATTTGAAGAATGATAAGAAGCATTTCCAGGCCTTGGACTAAGGAAACACAATTGCTTTAAAAAAAGAAGTGGTGGATTTACTTTTAAAGAAAAGATCTCTGCCAAATTTGAGGACAATGCAGGCATTGCCCGGTTCACAATTCCTGCCTCAGGTTAACATTACTCCATGAGGGTCACAGGGCTCATGGCCTTTGGTAAGCATTGGATTAAAGAGATTTTATTTTTGAGAGCAGATCAGCCTTGCTGTTAATGGCATAATAGCTACTCTAAATGTCTGAATGGAAAGTCACCCGCAAGTTCCTTCCAAAGTGCTGGTTCAAATGATTGAAGGTGAATGTTAATTTGGATTTCAGGTTTGTGCTGAGAATGTCAATCCAATTGGCTGATCAAGGTATGGTAGACGTGAAGATTTCTAACATTTGCTATAGGGGTTTACTGAATGGTATAAGTATCAGCTCAAAATGCAAGACCTCAAATTTAACACAAAACGGACTGCTGGCTCAGCCTAACATCCCAAAGCCTTTTTAGTTCTTGCGAATAGAATTTGCTCAAGCCTGGTGGATCAGATATTTTAGGTAGAGCCAAGTCCCTTGCCTCTTGCCAATACTGGCCATGGTGGTCATGAAATCCTGACACCATGGGATGTGAGTGCTTGATGAACCTGTTGGTTGCAGCCTCCCATTTAGTTATTCCGGCTCAACAGGAGAATGCTTGATGAACTTCAGGCAGGTATTTGTGAATGTATCCTTCCTAACTGATTCCTATCCTACAGTGGAATGTAGAGTTGCAGATTACAGATGAACAAAGTTTATTAAATGCAACCATGGTTGGAAGCTGGCTTGAATCCTGAACATTAAATGAACTCCTTTCCTCAAGTTGAAGAATCACTCTGAGGCAGTCCAGGATGTTAGTCATGTACAAAGCTGGGCAGAAATGGATGTTTCATGGAAATTTGCAAACATTTTGAGGAATATTGCCAGCAAAGAATGGGCGCATTATTTGTTCCCAAGGTCATCATGTTTATCAAAAATGGTAAGCACTTTGGGAGGCTGACAGTTTTGGTCTTGAAAAAGTTGAGTGATGTTGAACTGGCAAATGGGGGTCCAATGGATCTTACTAAAAGGCTTTCTATTGTGTACTAGGAATTATGTATGAAGAGCCTGTAGTCAATGAAACTCAGGAAAAAGAAGGACCAATGGCTTGCATGATTAAACTATGAACAGTATTATTCTAATGAGAAAGGGCATGACCTATTGTTCTGAAAAGCTTGTGGGTCGAAAAAAGAATAGACCTTCCAAGTTTCAGGTAAAGGCAAGGCAGTGGAATGGCTCATCAAACTGTAATCCCAGCACTTTGGGTGAGGCTAGGCAGGCACTCACTGTTGAGGTCAGGAGTATCTATAACCTTATTTTTGAGTCTGGCCATACATGGTGAAACCCTGTCTCTACTAAATTTATAAAAAATTAGATGCTATCAGGCGTGGTGGCTCACACCTGTAATCCCAGCACTTTGGGAGGCTGAGGCAGGGCAATGGTTGAGGTCCATTTTTATGTTTTGCAGTGAGCCAAAACTTGAAAAAGTTGCACTCCAGCCTGGGCAACAGAGTGAGACTTTGTCCCAGGCCAAAAAAAAACTGAGAAAAAAAAAAAAGTCTTTGACACCAAAGTCACATGTTGAGAATCTTGCAGGAGATAAGATTGTGCCATGCAGCCTTTGAAAAACAGAAATAAAAAAAAAAAAAAAAAAAAAAAAAAAAAAAAAAAAAAAAAACTTAAAAAAGTGTGACTAGAAATTAGAATACTAATTTCACTAAGCTTGGGGAGGCCAAATCAGCTAAATGGAAGATTTAGCATAAGGTATGGAGCTTGGATAAGTTTAAAATCTGGCCATGCAATTGGGAAATAAACTTCCTTTGATGATAAAGGATTTGTGAGACCTAGTTGAATTCTGTTAAAATCCCAGCTTTTCAGAACAAAGGCCTTTACAAAAAAAAAATCAGATAAAATCTCAGGGACCATGATCAAGGGAGTGAGTCAAATTTGAGATTGAAAGAACTTCGTGACCAGCCTAAGAATGCCAACATGAGGTGAAAATGAACTCAAATTAATAAAAAAATAAACACTCATGTACATCCCAGCAAGATAGTGGGAATAATTAAAATAAAATATGACAGCCTCAAAAATGTTTTGAATTTCTTTTACAGGCGGAAGGGTGAAGTTCATTGAAAACCTCAAATGAAGGTTAGCAAGGGCCTTAATTTTGGGTGATCACAATTATTTTTAATTATATTGCAAGATTCTATGAATTTTTTGACTGATAGTGATTCAGCCTCAACACACTGCACCCTAGTTGAAGAATGTTCTTTGAAAAAATGCCTGGAAAAAGAATGGGCTTGAAGGAGTGTAAACTGTTATTCAAGGTATTACTATTTTGCTGAGTATGGATCTTTATTTACTCATCAACAAATTTATGTTGCTGAAGAACACAAAGGATGACATATCAAATGTACTTATTTACCCGAGGTAAAATAGTGGAAGGAGATTTACAAGCCTCATCACCTTTCTGGGCTAGTATTGTAAATGATGTGAATTTTATACATTAGCAAATTATGGTATGCAAGTTGGAATAATGTTTTGTAAGCAATACATAATTGTTGAGGCTGAGTTCATTTGAAGGGTCCTACAACTGCCAGGATGACTGAATTTCTCAGTTCATAAGATTTGCAGTCTCCATTTGAAGATTGGGACTCTATTAAACACAGCCAGTGAGGTGCAAATTTTTGAACATCCTGTAATCTTATAACTCATTGAGTTGAAAGGCTATTTGGAGCAATGGGACATGTGCCTGCATAATTTGTATAACCTTTCAAGAAAAACAGGCTGGCTCTTTTAGTCATGATCTTGAATCATTCCCCCATGAAATCAAGGTTTGATTCAAGAGCCATGCTTAAATTCACCTGATGCACTCAGGGGAGCCTGGCATGCAATCTTCCAGGACACTTTACTTTTCTTGCATTGTAATGACTCTAAAACTTAGATTCCCAGGAATTCTGGGAAAAATACAATCACATGGAAATAAAAGTCAAGCTGCTTTGGAAAGCAATGATACCATTCACTAAACTTAGGTAAAAGGCCTTCATTATTTTGTTCAGTGACTAAAAATTATAAAAAGTTTCACTTGGAAAATTAGATGTTGCAACATGGCAGTCATAATAGCACTTTTCTGGAAACATGAGGTTCAGAAATAAAAGCAGTGAAAAATGATTTACCTTTCAGCTTTGAAGAGATAGAGCTTTGCACTAATCTGGGGCCTTTAAGACATTGGTCAAAATTGCCTATCTTCAAGGAGCATACTTGGTAAAGAAATTGATTTACTTGGCCATGAAAATAGGCCATGAAAAATATGCATGGTTTGGTCAACACTTTGGGAGTTGAAATGACAGGTTGGATCACTCTTGAAAGCACACAATCATATTTACAATGGCCTATGAAATGTCTGCCAAAAAACCGTAAGTCTAAAAATGACAAAAATTTTACCTTTTTTATCCTTCAGGGCAAAGTCTGTGCCCAGCTACTAGAGAAGGATGTTTACAAGGAGGCAGGAAATCTGAATTAGGAATGTGTCAGGATGAAGCCAAATAAAAAAAAATTTGCAGAATCCTGGGCATAGAGTTCATCTCTTCAGAAAATGAAAAAAAGGGTCTTAATGAGTTCAAGAGTAATGTAACAGATTGCGGTGGCTCACAAGTAATCCCAGCACTTTGGGAGGCCAGGCAGGCAGATCACTTGAGGTCAGGAGTTTGAGACCAGCCTGGCCAACATGGTGAAACCCCATCTCTACTAAAAAAAATTAAAAAATTAGCTGGGCATGTGGTGGCAAAAAAAGCACTGTAGTCCCAGCTACTCGGAGGCTGAGGCAGAGAATCATCTTGAACCCGGGAGGTGGAGGCTGCAGTGAAGCCAGATCACACCACTGCACTCCAGCCTGGGCTTGCAAAGAGCAAGACTCCAAAAAAAGAAAAAAAGCCTGATCAGAGCGAGACTCCGTCTCAGGAAAAATAAAAAAAAGAAAAAGAAAAAAACATGGCATAAGAAACCCTGAAATCTCTACTGAAGTAATTCTTTAAAAAATTACCTTTTTTTCGTGGTGGCGCGATGTAAACTGTAATCCCAGCTTACTACACGACAGGCTGAGGCAGGAGAATAGCTGGAACCACTCGGAGGCGGAGGTTGCAGTTAGCCGAGATCTTCGCTACTGCACTCCGAGCCTGGCGCAACAGAGTGAGACTCCATCTCAGAAAAAAGTCGCGAAAAAAAAAAGAAAGAAAAAAAAAACCAAAGCGTTTATTAAAATAAGTATGTTATACGGGGGCGATAAAACGAAAACCCATCATACCAGGAAAAAAAAAGCCTAGAACACCCACAAAAGGGGAGAAGGAGTGGATAGTAGTAGGGTAAGGCAGAAAACTAGAGAAGGGAAAAAGAAAAATAAAAGAAAAAAGCCGAAACCAATATTACCCCCCTCCCTGTCACGAGGCCCGCCGAAATCATCCACCCTACCTACAATCTTCCTAAAAAAAAAAAAAAATTATACCCCCTGAGTGGTAACCTCCTAAAAAAAAAAGAATTTTCCTAAAAACGGACAAAAAATAAAAACAAAAAAAAAAAACAAACAGGTGGAATCAGCAGAAAGATAAAAAATTGTCAAACAATTGTTATCAAACTTGATATTAATATGGGGATTGTTCAAATCCACTCTACTTACCATACATTCGTCCTTGAGTCAATATAATTTTATGTTCGTTAATGATTGAACTCCCATATTAAACATCACCAATATAAAACGACTGATAGATTTACCTTACTTAACCTCACACAAGGTAGATGAAAGGTAAGTTCACGAAGTTGTGGAACATTCCGTATGACGTAAAAAACCCGGAAATAAAGGTACCAACACACAAAAAAATATCTATTGCGTTTTAAAAACCACGAGCTATCTAAGTCCTAAACCACGATTCAAGGGCGGATTAGAATTCTAGATTTCGGTAATTACCGCACTCTATACCGCGATTTGCGGAACTGTGAGACAAACCTTTGAACAGTCCCAAAAAAAAAAGCGTCCCAAAAAGACCGCTACTCGTTATTTTCCTAATTTTTCATGTCATGAAAAGAAACAAAACCCCCAGAACCGCGACTTTTTCCTACATTTTCACTCGCACTTTCAATACTATCCATCAAAGATTTCTGCATCGACTTCCCGATAGCGATAGATTCAACCAGGCCCGCCAAAGACTAGGATGTAAGTCCCGATTTAAAAAAATGCACATCATATTTTTTGCATTTTAGGTTTTTTTTTTGCATTAATATAGGTGGTTTGGGGCATTTTCAGGGGTTGTGTGGAAATGTTTATTTATGTAGACAGTTTACTTGTTTTTCTCAGTTGGTCGCAAAGCATCAGGGCTCGTGCAAACCATCACAACATTCCTCAAAATCCACCGAACATTCCCTCAACCCTCCAACATTCCCAAAAAAAAACCCTCCCCAAACTAGAAATCCCGCCCCTGTGGCTCCTCTGTCCCCATATAAAAAAGAGAGGAACCAACAGGAACACAAGATTAATAGCATTGGAAGAATCCAAGTAAATAAATTTATCATTGGAGAACCTAACTTCAACTATAATAAATCATGCAGAAATCCTCCCGCATTACTTATAGCCAAACATTGCAACCATTGATTGGCGAGTCGAGTCTCAACCAACCAATACATAGATGGTCCACCTTTAGAAAGTGACGGTAGTGGTGGTATGCGGATAAACTATCCTCACCGGCGCCGTCAAGACAAAAATTTGGAAAAGACCTATTTGTGTTTGCTTAGTTTACCGACCAACCAATGCCCCCTGCAGTGTACTTGCAAACGGTTCCCAATCCATTGGGTGCCATGATGATATAATCAAAAACACCATTTGGGACCGATGGGTGGATAAAGTTTTATGATTATCCACCATGTAACGAACAATGAGAGGGGATTTCCTCTTATTTTTTTGATGAAATTATTGGTGATTTTGTCTCAGTGAGGTTCCCGAGTTATTTTGAACTTTCAATTTTTTGGTCGAGGAGGTGCTCTGCACAGGTTGGAGGCAACCTGGGATAATCCACGCGCAGGTCAACCCTAGAAGGATCAAACCCCCATAGCCCAAAAACCCCCACATGACAACTTCGGATTTCTTCCCATCCCTCCTACAGTGAGGAGGTTGTGGAGATTGTATACATTAACATGCCCAATGGGGAGCTCATGACACTCTCAACCAGCATAGCACGGTCAAATTGCAATCCGAATGATGTTGGTCGTCAGGTAGCACAGTTCTAGTGCACCAACACCACTGTGGATCAGATTTTGCCGTGATGCACTCAGGGTCAGCCAAATCAGTGCTGGTTCCGGGGGGGAGGATTATTTTTCTATAGATAGATTCTGGGGAATTTTTTTGGAACTGAGGTTCCAACATGATATAAATGGTCTTTCACAGTTAAATTAATTAATAAATTTTAAAATAATATATATATTATACATAGTTTAATTCGCCCACATGTTGAGATATTAATTATATATGATTGAAATATTCATGTACATAACATTTAAAAACCGAATTTTTTATTTTATTTTAAATAAGCAAGAGCCTTTAAAGGGACACATCCGGTGTTGACAGGCAGCTACAACATTTGCGGAAGTTATGGGCGATGTTTCAGCACTAACGTAAGTTTCAAGTGACAAAACACTTTACATTTTTAAAAATCATTTAATGCCCTAGATACTTATTTCATTTGTTTCACGTGTATGTTGATAACAATAATATCTTAAATTAAGATTTCTCTTTTAATTCACAAGAAAAAAGGGAGGCCTGCGGGGTCATCATACTGCTCGAAAGGGGGACTGAAGCTACGGCATGCCTCACTGATTTTTAACGGCAGGTTATTACAAATCTCTTTTAAACACTTTGGTTTCTAATTCTTGGCCTCTGTGTACATGAAGTTTCACTTTCTTATACTCAACGTCATATAAAATACATACAACAAGACTCAAACCAATATTAAAGTAAAACTTAATTTGCTTGTACCATAGTATCTCACACGTGTACACATGGTCTGCTGCGATTTTCATACCTATAAATTAAAAAAAAAGTTGTAATTGGAGATACATGTCACCTAATATATTGAGGGCTTACTTTCGGTGAAGATTCGAATTATTAAAAAGAAAAGTGACATTCTTAATGGATTGGACCCTATCCTCTATGATCCAAAATAATAAATCTCTAAGTATATTTTTCTAGGTGTTAACTGACCCAATCCTCTTTCAATCTTTCTTGATCCTCTCAAGGGCACAGTTGATACAATTCCCTTATGTCTCGTTTGTAGTACTAACTGGATACCCAATGGTCTAATGTTCCAACATCCAAATGAAACTGACACGTACTAAACTAGCACTGTCATAGTATATAGAAGATATATTTGTAACATGATGAACTTCTCAATCCGCATGTAAAAATATCACGTCCTAGGTCTACTTATTTTTACCATACCAAAATATCTTGATTACTCACTAACTACCATTCTAGATCTTTAACACCCTGGTCACGAAGGACAAGATACTGATAAATAGTGAAGCGTCAACTCTAATCAAAAATAATGATAAGAGTGATGAAGAAATGTAAAAAGGTATATTAAACATCCTCCTTGTACCCTTTATCTAAAAAAAAACAATCTATGCATCCTTTCCATAAATGATTATAATTTTATAAATGGATTTGGTGTACTAGATTTAAGCATTGAACACAACATCATTAGATGATCAAGAAGTGAGGTTTTGTATGTATGTTCTTATCTATTAATCCAACATTGAAGATCAATACTACGTCTTTAAACATGGGGGTAAATTTGAAATAGTACCAATTAAATGACTTCCCAAGGAAAAACACTGAACATGACGTGTGTGTACAACTATAATGATCTATATCTCATTCACACAAAACTTGCACAACTTAAGGAAATGTCTCACGCTATATCCACTCGCTTATACAGATAACAAGTCTCCCCTCCATCCCCACAACAGCTAGTCCCAAATCCCATTACACATGTTATATGAAAGAACATATGCATAATCCTCCATGTGTCTCAGACCTAATTTATATTAGAATGATCATGACATGTGTGTAGGTTTAGGATAAGTTAAACGCACACCTATCCACCCACCTACTACCTATCATAAACATAACACTTCTAATATTAACGTTATTCAAAAAAGGGTTACGTGGCTTAGTCAACCTAAGGGAGTATTTAGGTTTGTTTTCAGTGAAGAATGCTACGATTGGTCATACCTCAATATTCATTCCCTCAAAACCAGTAGGGTGACCTTGGAAAATTCAGGATCTCTATTCTCACGTCTACTAAAATTAGAAGAAACATTGGACCCTTGATTCCTTAAGAGTACCCTAACGACCACAACTAAACAGTTTGAAGTTATCCATGTTTTCTTCTTCCCATAGATCAAACATGAGCTAATTTTGTGCATGTTTCCAATGTGTGAGGGAGAATCAAGGCTTGTATTCTATTTATATATATGCCACACCTCATAATGGGTTTTGAGAGCTATAAAATGTTATTGGTCATCTTATACCCTATTTTAAAATTTCTTTCTACTAAAAAAAGGTACAAAGGATTAAAACCGGTAGACAATTATAATACTAATTGAACGTTCAAACAGCAATATAAGCATGACAAAATACTTATGTCCAACTTGGAAATGGCTAAGTGATAAAGCAATAACTTATCAATATGAGAGGGGAGAGAAACCTTAGCTTGTTTAGGAAGATTCTGGAAGAGCTAGATTGTGACATGTAGCAGAGCAAGGAAGAAGATAAAGACTTTCAAGAATTCGACACATAAAGATTATAGAACTGGAAAACATGTAGTTCATACCATACCTGATTGTATGGTCGATGTAGTATGTTGTACGTCTAAATACAGGAATTTACAGTCTTATATCATAAATATGTATGTGAGAATACAAAAGATACTCAACTTAATCTGAGTTCTAGTTCTTTTGCTTGTTGTAGAATTGTTAAGATCATTGTGTTGCTCTTTTTCCCCACCTGAGATGACCTGTAATAAAAGAAAAAAAGGAAACATAAAAGAAAGACTAGTAAAAGGTAAGCGAAGCCCCTATAACTTACAACACCCATTCCTCAAAGCATTAAGAAAACCAAAGGAGAAAAATATGTGGTGTTTTGATCTAGACCCCCTGGGTAAAATCCGTAACATCATTCCCAGAACCGCTTGACAGGGTAGGGCAACGAAGTTGGTGGACAAGTCCGTGGACATAAAACCCGTAAAATAGATCTCTAAGGCCCGCAAGGTGGTGAAGGAGGTTATGTTACTTTCTTTCAATTTCCCTCAAAGGGATAAACACACAATTCATATCCTCTAGGACTCAATGCAACCAAAACTCAACCCAACTCAGCTACCTTTGTACCAATACTATAAATAGTGGCATTATAAATCGATGATATTTGCAACACCTTGCCCCCAATGATATACAACTCTATCTCCTCTCGTGTACTATGCTATATGGAAAAAAGATAATTTATATCGTGGTGTGTTAGATTTAGAAGTTCTTCACAATTGGAAAAATGATGCTCTAATTTTCATAGAAGATGACTAATGTACCTAGATTAAATACAAAATTTTTGTCAACTCTTATTAAATAGATGGCCATCCGTGTCTACTTTATAGATCCTAATGTATTTAGCCAAATAGAAAGATATACAATTTAATATGTATTTTTTATTCTTTCTTGAGTACCTAATATGGATTTGTACATGTTTTTTTGTATAGCTCATTAAGTATAGGATTTTAATAAATTGATTTGTCAATGTTTTTTTGTTAAACTATGCTGCTACAAATACATCCTCCAGCATATGCAGACTGTGGAGGTTCACGATAGCGACTGCCATATTCATCTGCAAATCCACTAACAGCTAGTACACAATTTTTTCCATTTGTTAAATTTTTGAGGATTCATTATTTTCTTATAAACTTTAATCTGACAATAACAAAATTTTGTAGGGTATAATATATTGTGACATAATTAATTTAAAATTAATTATATGTATGGACTAAATAAGGGCTACCCCTCCGTTAGTCTATTGTTGTCCCTGATCGACGAACTTCAACAAAAATTGCATAGGGATCAAATGACATTGCGGTAAGATTGCACATGGTCTTTTAATAAATTGTACAGTCTAACTGTGAAGGTATTTTACAAGTTTGGGTGTTAAAAAACTTGTTGTTATATGAATTCAAGTTTATGTTTGCATGCATGTACATATATACACGTACATGTGAACACCTCAGAATGGCTACAAGGTATTTATTAAGTGTCGTTTCATATGTCTTGACTCTTGAGTGTACTCGTGTATTTGTTGATTATTCGTCTGAATCAGGGGTTAAATTTGACGGCCGTTTAGATTTTTTTTTGTGATTTTAACCGTAAAATACGTGCAAATATTTATTAACCATCACATGTGACTTGCATATTCAAAATTTGACCGTCATTTATTAATCTGGACCAATAATCAATAAACATACAAATATGCTAATATCATTGATTTATTTATTTATTTGATGAATAGGATCTTATATTATATTAACAAGTAAAATGATACAAGATAATTCACCAAAAAACGGGCGGTATGGAAGCACGCCCCAGAACCATGGACCAAACTAGGCAAAAAAGCCTAAGAACGAGGAATATTACAAAACATCAAGAAGCACAATGATAGAAAGAAAGAAGCTCAATGACAGAAAAATTAAGCTGCCGCTGTGAATTGATGTCTTGTAGGGGGCGGGTCATGCCAACCAGAACCAGACAGATCTTTGTCACTATCCGGCACATCCCAACATGAGCTGGGCTGGCTTCCTTCTTCTGTTTCTTCCTAGAAAACTCTAAATTGTATTCGCTGTGCAATTTAATTTTCCCATGTTCAAATATATCCATTTTATTGTTGTTCAATTAATTTTTCTTCAAGCAATGGTGGGGACCACTCATATTGCGACTCTTAGTTAATACAATTCTTCAAAAATATAGAAAGGCATCCCTCGTTTATTTTTAGCAATTATGTATGTGTGTGTGTGTGTGTATATGTAAAACATGATGGTTTGGTGTTTTGTTGTGGAAGTACATTTACAAGTTAACTGACCCGAGATCAAATCTCGTAATTGGCATGTCTATGCCACGCAAGTTTAAAACCTTCGTTTGATGTTTGAGAGGGGCTATCATATTTCATGAAAAATTGTAAGTGCCTTACCAAGCACCTCGGTTTGGTGTTTTGGTGTGGACTTACATTTACAAGTTAATTGACTTGAGGTTAATATATATTTGCAAATATTTTATGGCTAAAAACATGGAAACAACGTCAAGTTTAAACCCTTATGAGGATTGGTTCCCCTCAAAATGATAGCATCATATTGGTACATGTGTTATGCCTTGTGTACCAATGCTGTTGATTTGTATGCCCATTATTCTATGCTACTTCATTGCTTATATGTTGAGGTCCTCTCTGGAAAAAAAGCTTGTATGGAATGATGTGACATCAAAACCATGTCTTTCCCTATTAATCAATCACTCTCAAATGAGATGGATAAAAATGCCTGCCAGGGAAATCTCTTTAGTGTATTTATTATCTAATATCAATAAACATACAAATACATGAATATCATGGCAATTAACTTCTAACTGTTTCATCAATTAAATTTTCCTCGGGCCAGAAAACTCTAAATTGTATTCCCTGTGCAATTTAATTTTCTCATGCTTAAATATATCCATGTTATTGTAGTTCAATTAAATTTTCCTCAGGCAATGGCAGGGACTCCTCATATTTCAGACTCTTAGTTAATACAATGCTTTAAAATAAAAATATAAAAAAGGCATCCTTAATTTATTTTAACACACACACACACACACACACACACACACACACACACACACACACACACATAATATAACACGGCAGCCAGTGTTGGATTTTGCAAGGCGTTTAGACGTTTTTAGTCATTTTAGATGTTAAAATACAGCCACATTTAAAATACATATTTACCTGTTAATTATGACGGCCAATGTTGGATTATAACACAACGTCCAATGCTGGATTATAACACGACGTCCAGTGTTGGATTTTGCAAGGCGTTAAGACGTTTTTAGTCATTTTAGATGTCAAAATACAACCATTTTAAAAATGTCCGTCATAATTAACAGGTAAATATATATTTTAAATGTCAAAATGACATATATTCAAAATTTGACTGTCATATATATATAAAAGAAGAACGAAAATAATATAAATATTAAATAGACACTATACATTATAAATTTGTGATATTTATGAAAAATATAACATAAATGAAAATGGAAACTTTGGAATGTAAATAAAATAAAAATAATAGAATTATCTTACTATTAATGAAATATAAATATATGCATATCTCATTGATGAGTAGTGTGCACTCATTGGGCTCTAGATTACATAGATTGTTGGCATCTCAGCTCATGCTTTGGAGGAAACATATAGCAGAATTACAATTACGAGTGAGCGTACAACTAAACTAGTGATCACCTTTAGCTTAAGCAACTACGAGTAAGGGGCATCCACGCTGTCAAAGTCACCCAGGGCACGATCCTGGCCTTAACCGTTTTGAATCTCCGTGTTGAGTATCTCCAGGCCTTGCGCTCAACAAGACTTGATCCATGGTGGGCTCATTAACAGCCTAACAACATCACCAATAGACCAAGGGCCCTTCGATAACATCTAATTTTTTGTTTATTTTTATTCTATTGAATTTGATTTATAATTGGTTTTTAATTTTTATTTGTTTTTAGCTTCTTATGAACAAGTAATGGATAGTGAACTAGATGCATTGGATTTGGAGTTTTGCAAAAAAAAAGTGAAAGTTGAAGATTGAATTGTAAACTTGGAAGTTGAATTTAGTTATAACTCATTTTCTATAAAATTGCACTGGACTGATTTTGAGGTGACTCATTTCTATCATTTTCTTTAATAATTAGTTTCTAAAAAATTGTGGGTTGAAATTTTATTTTAATATTCTCGTAAATATTAATGATGTTTATCGATCTCAAAATTAATTACTGCAACATTAATTTAATGGGAATAAAATGAATATGTGAAAAATTATGAAATTGATTACTCCAATCTATTTTCTGTAATTAAATAGAAGTCACATTACTATGGTAATACTACAAAGAACAGCAACATTTATATAAAATTTAACTCAATTTATGTTTTATGTAATACTTATTATAAATATGAATGTGACCTGTATATTAAATTTTGAACAAATGACATCCATATAATTTTATAGACCATCAAATATTTTTAATGTGACATGTAACATTGAACGTCAAAATCCAACACTGACTGACATGATGGCATTGACCGATGAGGTGGTATGCCTCAGACTGAGATTGTGGTCTGTGGATTTGTTTTCCTTCGATGGTGAGATGTTTGTCATGGGAAAATGGTATCCCTCGCCAGTTATGATTTTTTTCAAATGGGACGCCTTAGAATTCGGAATCATGTACTTAAGCTATTTTATGAGATAATATTAAAGTCACTAATATATTTAACTTTTGGGTGTAGGACGATGGATATTTGTTTAAGAAAATTTAAGATGAACTAATTATTCATAAAGCGAATTAGTGTTATGCAACTTCCTTAGTTCTTCCCACAAATATTTTTAGTTTATTGGCATCAATTGCAATCATTTTACTTAACTATTATATGGATTCGTAAAGTAGTGGGATATTTGTGTTGATAAGTATGTATATTATTACATGAAATGTTCTTAGCTTCGATGAATTTAATAAAATTCATAGATGACATCTTGTGGTAGGGATGTATTGGCATACAAGTATATCAAAACTAGGAATCGCACGCAAGTAGTGTAATGTGAATGTCGAAAGGGATTAAGTGGAGGAATGGAGATTAAAGGATGCATAAAGTGCCAAATTTGAAGGCAATAACTTTGTTGACGGAAAATGGAAAATGAGAATGTGAAAGGGGGAGAGATGGGTGAGAAAATAAATGGAGACAATGCAAAAGTCTTGAGAAGGATTGAAATTCTGAAAGTTGCATATACATGTTGTGTGAAACTGGAAAATGAGACTAGAAGAAAATGTAGGAAGACATGTTGATTGTTGAAAGATGGAAATCCAATTATATACACAAGGAAAGGAAAAATGAAATCCCAAAACCTAATTGAGTAATGATAGTAAGGCATGGAAATGCATATTGGTGTTAGAGGGGAGGTAAATAGTTGTAAAAGTGTTGGGAAGAGACGAGAGAATGTAGTTGAGACTCTTCCTTGTTTTGTGGATGTTGAAGAGTGCCAGAAGCCATTTTGAAGTAATTATCAAAAGAGAAAAGAGTAAAATGTGTATATTTACAAGGTAGGATACTCAAAAAATAGCAGTGAAGGTAAGACATTGTCTAACAATGTTACCAATGTTAGTAGTTGTTTTATTTTAAGTAAGACCTTGAGACTTGTGGGTAATTAAAGCTCGAGCTATGTTGATCAGTAATTTTTGTGAGTCCCTTTTGAATATGGTGGAAGAGGAACATGCATGGGGGTCTACATGCCCTAAAATATATGTTAAATCTAATGACGACAAAAAGAGGTAGCCTAGCTAATGTTGTGCAATTGTCATAAACAATGTCAACGATTGTGCCTATTGAACCATTTACAAGGCTAGCCTCAACCCTCAAATTGGTGGGAGCATGATTTTTTCTCTTTTAGAAAGAATAAAGTATTGTTGCAATTTTTCATCACCGAGATCCCAAGAAATAACATGCCAGGAGGATTTTGTAATGGAACAAGCGACATGAAGGTTCAAATATTTCAACACAGTGAGGTTGTGCATGCCGAACTGGTCATTATTTGCAAATAAATGTGGAGAGTTGATGAAACTTTGAATTTCTTCCTGCAAAATGTAAGAATGAATTCACGATATAAGAAGTAGACAATCCTCGATTTAGAAAAAAAGCATCACGAATGTTGAGAAACAGTCGAAGGATTAAATTACATTTGGCCGAAGAACCATGCTGATGGAAAACATTTTGCAAAGAGATGAATGTATGTAATCCCCTCTAAAGTATGGTGTCATAAAAATGGATAGTATACAATGGAATATGCATGACATGTCACAATTGGTGCAAGTCGTCTATGAAGAAAATAGATCTTCCACCAAATTCTAATTTTTTGAAATGGGGAAAAGCTTGTTGCAGCCGATAGTTATTTTACTCCATGTTTCTGATGGCTTGTATTCCGTACCTTCCAGAAAATAATGATTGCTGTGAAAAATGTAATTTTTGATATACATATATATTAAATTTAAAATTTAAAAAATAAATAATTTTTTTAAGCCCAAACACGCTTGGGAAACAAAAAAGGAACAGATGGGAAGTACCAGGCCATTTCCGTGCACATATCCGGGCAATACCCGTATAGGGTACACTAGAGATGGTGTTTCATGATGGTTATCCCTCATGTCTAAAAAAGATGCATTTTTGTCTCTAAAAGAAATATTCACTTTTTTTTACTTGCAAATACAAACAAATATTCATTTGGTGTCCCAAATTCGTCCACTGAGATTTTTGAACATAAGATTTAAAGAATTTAAGGTTCAATGTCTAGTATATTAATGATTGATTTTCTACTTTCTCCTTTACTATTTGGCGTTCCAATTTCTACAACTTATATGAAAATACAATTATGACTAACATTCACATAAGCAATGTACACAACTAACAATATGAATTCAACATCAACACTTTAGTGTCATATAAACTAGGCATATTCCTTATTACATTTTAGGTATTAATAGTTTGCACTAATACTCATCTCGACAATGTAGATTTTGATACTGACTTTGATGATTTATATATACTTATTAAATGCTTTTTAGAACATTTATAATATGGATTTGTGTATTTGTGACAAAGAATGACAAATCAAATGGTATTCATTGACAAAGAAATGGGCAACACACTGATTGAATGAATTATTATGTCATTGCTTTTTGATGTCGCAACAAATACATTAGAGAACTTCATTTCATTGTGTATGGGTGAGAAGGACACAAAAAAATGAGGAGGCCTTCATTGTATACTATTTTTACCACTAATAAGGACACCCATGGCGAGTCCATTTTTTTGCATAAAATTTACTCACAAGAACATTTAAAAATAAATGTAGGGGCATCTAAACTCTATTCATTTTCCAATTTATCATATTTTATTGAAAACAATTGTTATAAAACTTGATAATTATATGGGGATGGTTTCCTCACACTATACCTTACCATACATGTCGTCCTTGAAGTCAATATTTTTTGTTCGGATAAGGATTAACTCCCCATATGAAACATCACCAATATAACCGAAGATAGATTTACCTTACTTACTCTCACAAGGTGGGTAAGTGCACGAAGTTGGTGGACAATTCCATGGACATAAAAACCTGAAATTCAGGTACCACGATCGCGGTTTGTAAACCATGCTTGTGGCAATTACGTTGTCCTAAAGGTTTTGCGATCCAAACGGTTATAGAACCACGAGCATCGGTTATGAAACCAGTTCCGATCGTGGAACTCTGAGACAAAAATTAATTAGTCCCGCGACTCTTTATTTTCCCCCATTTTCATTTCGAACCGCGATTTTTCCTAGACCTTTTTCACTCGCACTTTAAATACCCCCTCAAAATTTCTCATCGATACTTCTGGATAGCGATAGATTCAACCATGCTGCCAAGACAAGGAGGTAAGCCCCCGATTTTAATCATTTTTTTTGCATTTTAGGTTTTTTTTTTTGCATTTTAGGTTTTTTTTTGTGCATTTTCATGAGTTTTTTGAATTGTTTGTTTATGTATACAATTTTATTGTTTTATCAGTTGGTCGGCAAGCTCGAAATCATGAAAACCATCAAAATATTCCTCAAAACCCTCAAAACCCTCCGAACATTCCTCAAAACCCTCCGAACATTCCTCAAAACCCTCCTCCAAACATAGATCCGCCTCCTGTGGCTCCTTCTGTCCCCACTAAGCCAACAGGAACACAAGATAATATCATTGGAAGAATCCAAGAAAATAAAATTTTCATTGAGAACCTAATTCAGACTATAAGACAAAATCATGCTACAAATCCATCCCGCATGACTTTAGCCAATACATTGCAAACATTGATTGGCGAAGTCGAGTTCCACAACCAACCAAATACATAGATGGAATACCTTTAGAGGTGACTATAGGTGATGGTATGCAGATAAACTATCCCATGCGTCCGTAAAAGACAAAAAATTTGGAAAAGACCTCATTTGTGCATTATTTACCGACCCTAGATCCAATGCCCCCCAGAAGTTACTTGCAAATGGTTCCCAATCCATTGGTGCCACGATGACCGAATCAAAAACAATTTTTGGGACCGATGGTGGATGGTTTTTGATTATCCACCATGCAACAACAATGAGGTTCCTCTTTAAGTTTTTTTTTGAAGAAATTATATTGTGAGTTCGTGCTTAATGAGGTCCCGAATTATTTTGACTTTTCAGACTTTTTTGGGTTGAGGAGGTGGCTCTGCGCAGAGTAGACCTGGTGCACGCATAGGTCAACCTAGGATCCCCCATGCCCCAAAACCCCCACTGCCTTCAGTTATCCCTCCTACAGTGAAGGAGGTTGTGGAGATTGATACATTACATGCATTGAGGGAGCTCACTGACACTCTGACCCAGCATAGTGATCATATTACATCTGGTCATGTTGATGGAGGCACCAGTTCTAGCACACTGCACCACTGTGGATCATATGGTTCCATATGCACTACGTGCGAGACATCATTTGCTAGTTCACAGGATTTTTTTTCTATAGATGAGATGCTGGGGGATGTTTTTGGAACTGGTGCCACTGATATTGGTCTTTCACAGGTAAATTTCAAATAAATATTAATATATATATATATATATACAATAGTTTAATTCACATGTTTGAGATTTTAATATATATATGTATATGCATATGATTGTATGTCATGTACATACATGTAAAAAACACTAATTTTTTAATTTTATTTTAAATAGCAAGAGCCGGTGAAGGAAACATCCGGTGTTGACATGCTAGCTACTGCAACTGGGTGTGTTTCAAACGTAAGTTTCAAGTTGTACAAACTTACATTTTTAATTTCATTTGATTGCACTAGATTATTATTATAATGTTTCACATGTATGTTGTACATATTAATATATGTTTATCTTTTATACACAGGAGCCTGGCGGGTCATCATCTGCTCAGGGAACTGAAGCTACTGGCATGCCTCGCATGCACTAGATACACACGTTACCTATAAACCTCTTTAAATACTTTGCATTATGCTAATTCTTGGACCTCTGTGAACATCAGTTTCACTTTCATAATTACTTCAACAGTACATTACGAATACTTACTAGACAACTTTTGATATATTCCTCTATTTGTAATTTACATTAGAATACCATAGTATCTATGACATTTGTCCCACAACTTCCCTAATGCATTTTCTATTGCTCATACATGGTCTCTAGTTGTTAAATACATGTCACACTATGTACCTTGAGGTGCTTACATTCATAGGTCCCATTCATAGGATTAATTAATTAATCATATTACTCTTACTTTTCATCCCCTATCCTCATTAGCTAACTTAGATATCATAGATAATCTAAATAAGTATCCTACATTTTCTAGGTGGTTACTGACCTCAATCCTCTTGATCTAATTGATACTCTCGGGCTAATTGATACATTCTCTTATGTCTAACGTTTGTAGAACTAAACTGGATACATCATGGTCTAAACGTTCCCAACATCCATTAAATATATGTACACGTACTGAAAAGTCATAGATATATTATTCAAATCATGCATTGGATTTAACTAAGCATATCCCATGTAAAGCATGATATCTTCCAAAATCTAAAGATTTATCTCTAGACCATATCTTAAATTCTCACGTCACTTTTTTTGGATGATGTAACATAATGAGACATGCAATTAATATTTAGATACTTGACATAGGTCAAAAGCGATTGAAACCTTTTCGTAACTCAAAAATGAACTCATAAGAGTGATGAAGAAATGTAAAATAAGGTTATTCTAACTCCTCTAATCAAGTGAGAAACTTAATCTAAAAAATTCTATGTCGTGCTTTCCATATGATTATAAGTTTAGATAAGACAAGATAACCACACAAATCAAGGATTTGGGAATTCTACTTCCCTCATTGTATGATCAATAAGTGAGCTTTGTATATTACTCGAATTATCTTATCTATTAATCCAAGATTTGATCAATTAAATCATCATTGAAATGTTGGTAATTTGTAGTACCTCAATCTCATTCACACCACTTGGACGCATGTCCAATGTGATAACGAATCTACAATCATATATATCAGTCATTCAATCACTTTTCTTGTAGCTAATCTACTTCCATTTGGAACATATTTGAAGCATCTACAAAAAAAATTCGCTTATACAAGACATTCAACAAGCTATGGTGCTTCATTCCAACCCTTCAAAAATCTCATCCACACGTTGTAAGGAGATATGAAGAAGGATTTATGTGTCTCAGACCTAATTTATTAGACATGTATTTATGGACATGTTTGTAGTGTTTCTCTGTATACATTTAAACTAGCATGCCTGGTGGGAAAAACCCCTACGATATTTATCATTTCTTTATCATTTTTCATGAATATTAACCTTGTTTCAAAAGTGTTACTTGGCTTAGTCAATTTTAGAATCATTTACCAATTTTTAGGGCTGTATGAGTGGAGTAAATCTAACGCTAGGTCTTAAAAAACATAGTCAATTTGGCTATGTTTCTAATAGGGTGACCTATGCAAAATATCAAGTGATCCTCTGCGCTCACTCATAATACAATCTACTGCTAGCATAGCACACTTTTTTTGCTACCATATTGATTACTTAAGACTACCATCTTATTTCTTGTACCATCAAACTTACCAGTTTGAAGATATCCATATTATTGCTTGTGCTACCATCTTCTTGCTTACGTAAGCTATATTTTTGCTTGTGTTACCATATTCTTACTTATGTTTCAATTTTCTTACTTGTGTTACCATCTTACTATCTTATGCTATCATCTCATAATGGGTACTTGATGAGCTATACATTGCATTGGTCATATGCACTAACATTCTGTTAAAATTGTGCTAGTGTCATAGTAGGCGCACTAGCATTTTAAACAGGTAGATTTTTACTTCATTTTCTCAAATTAACTTCTAACATTTTTTATTCCCCTGACTATTTTAATGTCATTTTTTGACATTGAATATGTAGCCTACGTCATTATAAAAAAACTAATTTTATTTATATACAAGAGGGGAGAGAATTTTTTAGCTTGCAACTTTATCTCAGACTTTTTGGACCCTTTCCCAGATGTTTTTGGTATCAGAGCAGGACCCTAAGATAAGAGTTCATGGCCCCTTCTACAAAGATAGATCTCATTCTAGATATTTCCAATAACATATAAATTCAAGACCATACATGATATGTATGGTCTATGTAGTAGATAAATGTACAGCCTTCTGCAAGGAATTTACTGTCAAAGACTACAATTTAAAGTATTTCATTTCACTTCAACTTTCTAGTTTCTAATGCTAAATATTTTGTAAATAACTTTGTAAAATCATTGTGTTGCTCTTATTTTCACACAACATCAAGATGACCTGTCATTTTCAACATCTATTTTAAGTAGAAAATCCTAATGTATTACAAAACCCTTCATCTTGTGCTCTTGAGAATAACCAAATGACCACAATCTTTTGTTGTTATTTTATTCTAGACCATTTTGTTTGTAGGATAAGACTAATAATCTTTCTTATACATGACTAAGCTTCACCAAGTTGGTGGACAATTCCGTGGACATAAATAACCCGAAATAAAGATCTACTAATACCTAGCAAGGTGCAAGGAGGTATGTTCTGTATTTCCAAAGGGATAATCACACACAGTAAGATCCTCTAGGCTCATCGCACCCAACCTCAAACTCGAGCTACGTGTTGGAGACAAATACATGTAGATAGTGCATTGTGAATCTATGAGTGTGGTGACAAGACACTTGCCCAGCTAGGATATGGGCAACTCTAGTATACTCTTCGTCTGATCGTATATGTTTAGGATCTGGTGATGTCTAAAGCATTAAGAATGATATCCTCAAGTTTGAAGTGGTGCTGATGGTTTAGTCATAGAAGATAACTATGGGTTACTCGTAGACTTCAATCAATGTCAAGCTTGGCTGAGATTCTATTTGTTAGTTGTTGAACAAGTAGAAAATGACCTGCAGGGGACTCGTATAGATTTCCTATGTATTTAGGTCATGAATAGTAAGATACAAGAGGCACGATGAAGCTGTAGGTATTTACGGGTGATCTTTCTAGTCTAGTCAACTAAATTCTTATCTTGATTGGTTGCTATGTTTTTTGTATAGGCAAGCTATGCGGTAGATATCTAGTGAAAGTGATTTGTACATGATCTTTTGTATAGCTAATGACTGCGTACAGAGACTCCTCCACATGTGCAGACTGTCGAGGCTAACTGTAGATACTGCCCATTGGGTCTGCAGGATCCACTAACCGAGGTACACAATTTTTTAAATTTTGTTAAATTTTGGAGGTTCATTATTTCTTATTAAACTTAAATCTACAATATCAAATTTTGTAGGTATATATATGTGTGAAATAATTAATTTGAAAATTAATTATTTGTATGTAGCTTACCCCTCGTGAGTCTATTGTTGTCCCTGCGACGCGTCAACAACAAATCGATAGGGATCATGACATTGCGGTAAGATTGCACATGCATTTTAACTAAATTGTACAAGTTTCTAAATTTTGAAGGTATTTTAAAATTTTGGGTGTTAAAAACTTGTTGTTTATGAATGTGCAGGTTAGGTTGCAGGCATGCTTGGAGACACCTAGGACCACACAGATGAAATCCGTAGTGGCATCTCCCTCCACTACATCCCCAGGTTGTGGACGTGCTACTTCTTGTTATCCAAAATTCACCCCTCAAGGTGATTTTGATAACATGCATCAAATTCTTTAGTCCCAGGCAAATAAATTGATTCAGGGCCAAAAAATCAATTTTCTAGGGTCCCCTCAGAATTTTTCTAACTCTCCTGTCTAGGTTGATGAGCAAGTTCTGAGAAAATGTGAAAAAATTGCAAAAACAAGCTCGGGCCAGAAAAAATCATGAAAAATGGCTAAGTCCTAGTCCTCGCAGCATTTGGGACATTTGGAACAAAGGGACGCGCAGGACGCGGAAATCTGAACTGGCTGAAAAGTTGAAAAAATTGACTAACTGTTGAAACATGTAGTCTGGGACATACGGGCAAAAAATACGTGAACCGGCCGGATCGGCCGAAATGAGTCAAGGCAGCCCGGAACAGTTGGGCCGAAGGTACGTGAAGTACGCGAACCGACCGAATCAGGTGAATCAGGAAAATTTGTCCCAGACGGTCCAAAAGCAAATGGGACATCCGGGCCATAAGTACATGAACCAGCCGGTTCGGATGAAATGGGAAATTTCAGTACTGTGCCAAATGGGACAAAGGGACGCGCAGGACGCGGATAGCCGAAGGAGCCGAAAGCTAATCAGATCATGCCACGTGTCACCGGTAGAAAAGGGACATGAAAGCCCATTTCAGGTGGTTCGGAAGGATTTGTCCCACGCAGCATTGGGACAAATAGGACAAAGGGACGCGAGGGACGTGAAAATCCGAAGCGGCCGAAGGCAGAGAAGAAAAGTCAACATTTGACCCGTGAAACTTCAAACGGCCATAACTTTTGACTCCGAGCTCCGATTTTCACAAAATTGGACTTTCTGGAACGAGCACGACGTCCTCTACTAGCCACATATTTGGCTCCAGTTCAACATAAGAGAAATCATTCGGCTCCAGTCATTAATGCTCATTCCTGTCAAATGACAGAAAACGCCTGCCAAGCCCAAAATAGCTGCCCGCACTCAGAAGGCCATAACTTTTGCATTTCTCAACGAAATCGCACAAAATTGGTACCGTTGGAATCATGGTTCCAAGCCCGATGCACAAAAATCAAGAAATTCCAAATTTGATCAGAAATTGATTGAGTTTTTTAAGAAAACGTGGCCGGGTTCAGAACAGTGTTTTATTTGGTAGCTGGGAGTGCAATTAAGAGGCATGGTCATCATTCTTTCTCTGCTGCAGCACATGGGACAGTATGGGGAGCCTTTTGCAAGTAATGTATAACCATTTCACTCAATTTAATGCCTCTTATAGGTGGTTGAAAGGACAGATTTCGGGATTTCCATTTTCCCTTCTCTTCTCCTTTTCATTTTTTCTATAAATTGGAGTGTTGGGCTCATTGTAAAACAGAGAGTTTTTGGGTAGCAAAGCTCTACCAAAGTTGCTTTGTGAAGCCAGTGTGTTGCAGGCCCTTGTAGTGGACTCCTTGCATGGTGATCCAGGCCCTTATCTTGTAATAGAATGAACTGTATCATACCAGGAAGCAATAAAATACAAGTTTGTGGATGTATCTTCCCCTGCTGTGTTTCCTTGCATTCTTATTGCCCCTTTTATCTTTCTACAAGAATATTGCGTCTATTATTATGTTCTTGCAGGAATTCATTATCATTGTGTGTGCTTGGAATACTGTTGTGAATGCATTTTGCTAGATTATGGAGAACTGTCATCACCTCTTCTAGTGTGCAATTTGCCTTTGTATTTCACACATTTGGAGACTACTCTCACATCCTCCTTTTCTGGTGTATCACCGCTTTAGTGTAAGCTTTCATTTTATGTATTCTCTTTCCCTGGTCCCTTGGAAATTTAGATTAGAACAGTTAGCTTATCCTGCATTAGAGTAGATCGTGGCAGGTAATTTAGGAGCAAGAACCAGCTTTCTCTGGAGGTCTATCTCAAGTAGCAAGTCCCACAACTTGAAGATAGTACCCATGTTATCCAATCACACTGTGAGTTCAAATATATGCACAGGGGTGCTGTGATTCGGTGATAACACTTCTAGCAGGGCGAAGAGAGGGAAGATGTTTCATGAGTAGATTTATAGTCCACTTGGATGCCACATATATGTGGTCATGAGTACATCTATTCACAGTCCATTGTATATATATCTAGCCTTTTGCGACCGCATGTGGTCCCATATGTACATTATGACACGTGCTTAGTTCGAGATGTTGTTATTAGGTCTTCCTCGATATCTATACAACTGAATATTTGTCGCTAGAACTAGATGTGAATATAAGAGTATTTTCCTGTGTGTCTCAAAGTCTTCAAACACCCAAACAGAGGAGTTTTTTAATGGATACCGTCGAAGCCAAGTTCCAGTAACTACCACTGACCCTGTAGGATACTCAATCTCTTCGCCATCTATAATAGGAGAAGTCAACTTCTTTCTTTCCTCGATGCAACGACATAAGAAATAGTCTGTTCCTTCTTCATTGTCTTCTGTCGCAATTACTGCAAACACATGTCCTACAAAAAAATAACCAAGGTTGAAACAACTCAAATTTAAATTACATATTAAAATTTCAATGGACATAACTCAATACAAAAATTAAATAAATAACCATAAATACCTTGTCGCACCAAAATCAAAATTTCGTCAAAGTCCTTGGATGTTGTAACTTCATCTGCAGAAACAAGTTGTAATGCTTGTGGAGGTTGATAACTAGGAAGCGGAGTTAGAGGCCTACAAATCCATCCTTCCACCCATTCTTGTGAATCACACTCAGCAGTGACAAATTCAATACAAGATGCACAAAAACATGTCAACTTTCTTGTCCATATGGCCCACGAAGTAGCGTCTGAGCTACAAAATGAGTGCATATCACTGGACCCAGTGAGTGTCATACAATCCTCGTAGTTAGCAATATGTTTTTCCTCTATCAACCAAAAATATCTGCAAACTGTGGAATTTTCTTGAGAACCTCGGGCCATGTTGTCAGTACACCATTCCACTATGCTCTTTGCATCTTTTAATTTAGCACCATCTTTGTACTTCAACTCTTCTCTTGCAAGAGCTCTTTTCACACATGCCCCTGCACCGTCATGCTCTCCTTTTCCATGTCCAGCCTCAGTGAAACTCCAAATATGTTGCACACCCATCTTGACATGCATTCTGCTCATCCAATAAAACATTCGTGCATTCTTAAACTGAGACGTGCAATTATCTGACCATATATAATGTTGTTTGAAGTGGATGTCCCTATCAGACAAGTTTCCATAAAATAACTGGAAACACCCTTGCACAAATTCAGTAGAATGAGTACGATCATCACTGATATAAAAGTGGTACTCTCTTAAAAAAATTTGATCATTCTCTGTACTGTCAGGAGAATGTAGAAATGCTATATGCACAAAAATGGCAACTTGTACTGAGTTGTAATATTGCGATTGAACCTCCATTTGTGGTTGCAATGTGTAATTCTCTGCAAAATCGACCACTGAAACAATAGTACCAATAGGAAATGTGTCTTTGCATAGCTTGAATTGTTCATCCAACCATCGAGCTCTATGTGTATGCCTCGCATACTCATAAACAATTTCATCCTTAAATTTTCTCATAAATTGAAAAATGGGCATTTGTTCTGTAACTAGCTCACACCGTTTCGACTCTTTTCCATCTTTCAACTGGTATGCAACTGATTTATATTTATCAAATTCAACTAAATTATGTCCTATTGTACCTTCAATTTGCTCATGGATGCAACTTTCCAATTTAGGTAATCCGCCGCATGTACTACAACTTCCATCTAAACAATCCTGACTATAAAAAAATTGTCCAACTTCTTTTTCACAAAATATAGTAGGAATGAAATCCCTGGAAGATATTGGTGGAACTTGAACACCACATTCAGATAACATAGTTTCAGAATGAAAAATAGAACGAATACGTAAAAATTTAGCATAATGCATCGCAAATTCAACATGTTGCCTACAACAACAAGTGGTGCGAGCATGGTTGATTTTCACATAGAATGGTTTCAACATTTCAAAAAAACGTTGACTAATTTTAATTTCCAGATTCTCTTGTTCAAACTTACGAAAAAATTGAGTTTGAGTCATATCTAAGAAATGCTTTGGATGTGGTTCACGATTAGTAGAACCAACTCTCCGTTTTATAACATCTCTTGTATTAGGTGAAACTCTAGTGTTATCATGCCAAAATTTAATAACAACTTCTCTTATAGCATCAGAATTATTTTTGTCCTTACGCGGTGCTCTAGCAGAAAATGCCCAAAAATCGACATTATTGAGTGATTGAAGGATATTACGTCTTTCAATTGCTTTCATTAGAGTTTTTCGATTAACTTGCAACATTCGACTTGTTTGCGTAATCAAACGTTGTTTTTTTATTGATTCACTTACAACACTAGTAGCAAGTACACGACGCACAATATTACTATCCCTAGTGCGTCTCTTGACACCAACAGTGTGATATGCATCATGAAGGTTTTCAACAATTGTAGAGGTTTGACCACGTATGTTAGATGTTGTCAATCCTAAGGTGTTTAATGTAGGTCTCATTTTAATCAATTTCATCAAACTAACCAACAACTGACATCTTTGGGAATCATTTAAAATTTCAAAATGATTATCCCAAATTTCAGTGGCTTTTCTTCTGATTTGTCATTCAGAAAGTTTGTCAGACATTGGTTTCAAAATGTTTTCATCAATTTCAATAAAAAAATTAGGTTTCTTATGTAAAATCCTAGGAGGTGTTTTTGTCAAATTTTGCTTGTCTACAGTTTCAACATGAATTTCCTTATTCACATTTTCATTGTCTCCTTCAATTTCAACATTTGCTACATCATGAGTATTTAATTCTTCTTCAACATTGACAGTAAAAACTTCTTCATCACGAGTATTTAATTCAACTTCAACATTGACAGTAGAAACATTACCTAGTTCTTCATTGCTTACAATAGTTGGGATTGAAGATGAACCTCTTCTAGATTCACGAAGTTTCCGCATTCGCTCAGCATTTTCAATTTTGTTGGCCTCTAATTCGTTTGGTGTTTTTTTACTTAATGACTTCCTTTTTTGACTTCATTTTTTGTCTCCCATGATGTTTTGCTTTCGGTGATAAAAAAACGTGCCTGGAAAAAGACAGAATTTCACAGTAATTCATACGGTAAGGTCAGAGAGTAAAAATCACATGGTAATTCAGACATTGGGATGTGTGTAAATATGATTTATAAAGCGCGAGCGCGCTTTATAAACCGCGAGTGCGCTTTATAAAGCACGCTCGCGGTATTGTTACAAAAACCATGATCGCGGAGCTATTTGCCGAACCTAAGCCTCGGAAAATCTTTGTTTTTCCCCAACCAAAGCTATGGAAGGTCATTATGAAGTGCAAAAGGTCAAAAAACCTCAAATCTGCTCTTCCAAAGACTTGAACCATGCTAAAAAACTGAAAACATTTCACAAAAATGGTGCCATCACGTAGGGTAGACTCTTAGCTTTGTAAAAATATTGTTTTTAAAGTGAATAGAATAAGATAAATATCATTTTATAATTTATTACTAACAATAGGTCCTTAAGACATTTTTTCCCGTGAATGTTCATGTCTATGTTTAAGACTGTAACTTTTGTTTCGCTTATCAAAATATGATAAAAATTATACCATCCCAAGCGTGGACAAATTCTATACACCTTAAAAAAAAAAAAAATTGATTTCGATATTTTTTGATATAGTTATGGCGGGCAAATGGAAAGCGCTCCATTTTCTAAATATTTTCAGACCACTTTCACGGAAAAAATCATAAAAAAAAAATATTGCTAAAAAAAATACAAAATAAAATCCATCCCAAGATAGACAACTACATCTAACGTTTCACCAAAGGAAAAAAAAAAATAACAAGATTTGGTCATCCAAAATGCGGGCAAACGGACTACAATCTTATAAGTTTTTTCGAAAAAAAAAAAAAGTCATATAATTTTAAGTGTTTAATATAGCTAAACTTGTCCGTTTTTTACAAAAATTAGTATTTTAGAAACTAGATTCCGAATGCTACGATTCATATTTATATAAATTTTTCTAATTTAGAGTGCATGTATAGCTAATAATCCCTACAAGTTGAGATTTCACTTTTTTTTGCAATATGACGTCCACGGATGACCCTATATTTGTCCATCAACTTCCTGCACTTACCCAGGTATACACCTTTCCTTCTTCTCATCACTTCCTAAAACTTGAATTTAATACATTTTATTTTATCTTTGTACCTTTTCACTATCATACCAGTCATCTGACAACCCTTCAAAGTATCTCTTTGACCATCCTAGGTCTAATCCCATAGCTATGGAAAATTCTTGTGCATGGTTGATGCATCTAATTTGTGAGTTACATGGATTTCACATCAAGACCTCATTCAAGGCAGGGACTCAACATTACAGAACCATATACCATGGCTTGGGTCTAGGTCATTAATAACTGAAAATTCATCAGGTTAAGTATCTTTATTTGGGGATGAACCATAAAGGATTGTGACTCCACAATAACCCATGTCTCTGATATGATAATAATGTTTGTTCGATCCATTTTACAGAATTCTAAGTGTTAGCTCAAATCTAGTTCATTAAAATGGGAAGATCATTAAAATCTGTAAAGTCAAAACTCATTGAGACACTCTATGGAATGCACTTGGTATAGTACATGTCAAGCAGTCAAGCCATAGTGAGGAAAGTTGAATTGTGAAAGTAGGCATATGTCATTAGATGCATAAACTTCAATGGTCATTTTGGGACAACATAAATATGAAGCTCATCATAAATTAGCAAAAAATGTATAGGAGTCAAGGATAAACCAACTCTTCACATCAAAATGTTAGTGATTCCTACGAGAATAATTTATCAAGAATCATGAGATTGAAGTCAGATGGCATTAAGAAGATATTTGAAACTAGTGGTGAAGATTATGAAAAGGGTTTCAAATCTTGTGTGCTATATGGTGTAAGAATAATGTGAACCATTGTGGGTTATAATAAGATGATCTATAATAATGTTGGTTGACAAACCATCATAATTACAATTTTATGTTGGGGATTAAGTCTTCCCCAGAACATAGGCATTGTAGATATTTCCAAGATATGGACGATTAGGTAGGATATCAGGTGGTAGGAATTCATGCCAAAAAGAATGTTCCTTCATAAGTGGCAAGCCATGCATGGGTTATTTGTGCAGAAGAATCTATGATTTTGCTCAATTCATTAGGTTTATCAATAATTTTTGAATTCCGTAGATGGAAGTTCCACTTGCTTACGGTCTATGATGGTTGTCATTGAGATAATGCTAGGAATCGGATTATGGGACCAACTATATGGATTGGTCATAGTAAAGAGTCTTAGTCTTGAGATATCGAAGAATAAATGATAGCTTATGATAAATGCATGGAATGGATGAATGGGGAGGATGGAGTCATTTATGAGCTTGTAGGTAAAATTTGTTGAGTCAAGCCCAAAGGGATCAATTGTCAAAGAAACCTGGAGAATAATTTGAGACAATTTTTAGAACTTTATTGGTCTGAATGGAAGAATCAGTGGTAGGGGACTGACTAAGCATCCCAAGTCAGTGGACTTTTAGAAGCTTAGAAATGTGTCATAGGTTCCCACAAGGGGAGATATAAACTTATTACAAATGATGAAGGCTTAAGGGCATCAAGTTGAGATGTCTCAACTCAACCATTTTTTAGATGGAGAAGAACTTCACTTGTTTCATCATGTTTCATATAGTTTCAGATTGTGAGGATTTTATTCTTTAATTGTATTTGAAAAGAAAACTTCTGTAAGATTTATAAATAATGAGATATATCGACTTATAATCCAGTGAATCCAACATTCTAAGGACTCTAAAAGTCACATCCAGATGTTCATATCAACATGATCTTGGCTCAGTTGGTCAAATTCTCTTCGCAGTCTTGGAAAATATATAAACACTTTGTTAAGATGATCCTAGATGACTAGATTGGGGGTGACAATAGATGACTAAGTTGGAATGCATGTGGGCATCTAAATAGCCATAAGTTTCAAGCATAATGTGAAAGTTTTTGATTCAGGAGAAAGCTTGTAGCATGGGAAGATGTTAAATTTTTTCCATTATGAAAAGGGTGCTATCAAAGTTTTCTTCAAGGATGGAAGCACTTTGGGCTTGGAGATTTGATTTGTTTATTGTCTAGCATTTAATCCCTTACTTGTTCAGAATCTGGAATGTCAACTTCATGTTTCCCATGTGTTATTGGAAATTATCCTTTTGTTGAGCTTGGATTTAGCAAGTGAGTCAATAGAAAGTGAACCTCATCAGCAATAATGTTGGGTAAAATACCAGAGCTCAATGGGTGATCCTAGTGTAAACTCAAAAATGTTGAGTGAGATCCCAACGATCCAACATTGTAAATATCTTATGGGATTAGACATAACTCTGACATTCTTTACTAGTTCACATGAAAGTCTTATGAGCCCAAGATTGGTTCAAATCTGCTTGAAACAAATTTTTAGGAAAGTCAATTGTCATCAATAAGAAAGGATCTAGTTTTCAAGTCCACTTGCACTTTTGAATGCTAAAAGATAATTATGGTCCAAGTCTACAAGGGAGACCTAGACAATGTTAGAATATTGATTCATAGAGCTATACAACCAAAAATAACATGGAGTAATTCAGTCCCATTTGGTAAAGTATCAAAGCTTGTTAGTTTTGATCCATGATTGGATATGAGCAATTGCAAGAGGTTCAATACCTATAGTTGAATAGGTATTATCAAAGACAGAATCCTTTGCCATCCTATTTTTCTAAAGACTCGTCCAAATTATATTGCAAGAAATTTGCTATCTTAGGAAATTATGAATTTCTCAAGAGTCAAAACACCTCATGATAGTGAATAATATGGTGGAGGATTCTCAAAATTTTAGTGAAATCCTTTGGAAATAAATGTTTATCATCTAAACAATCAGAAGGGGATATGAAATCAGTTATTGACCTAGGATGATGAACACATATGAATCTATTAACAAATAAGCATTATTAAAAGTCACTAAATAATGATAACTTGTCATGATTATGGAAATTCAAAATGGAATGCATGATATTCTAACACATTTTACATATTGATCAAGTTTTTAGGACTGAGTCTGAATTTGGAAAGGATATTTGACAAGATTCCTTGGTTGTAAAAAAAAGTGATCCATCCCTTGAAACACATGATTCAATAGGACCAGGAATTTATGAAGCTTTTCATCACTACCAATGTATGAAATGTGTGCCCCCACCATGTCCTTAAGGAACCAAGCCTCATAATTGGAGCAAGTTTATATTGAAATCAAATGCAAATTAAAAAATGTCTCCAAATTTGCTCAAATCTATGTTGAGCTATTCACCAAACAAAGGGACTATGAAATGACATTAGAAATATCTTTCCTGAATGACTCTCATTTTCTGCATTTCATATTGATAAAAGGGGCATTACATAAATCTGGTGATGTGTATTTAATTCTCATTGTCAATTTTCATTTCTGACTTAGGCCTTTCTCATGCTTGTACAATTAATTGTGCAAACTTCTAGCAAAATGATAAGGGTAATTTGAGCCCTTTTCATGATGTTCTTTCCATGGAGCAATAAGTCTTTCATCACCTTTTGTTGTAAGTTATTTTATTTCTCCTTTATCTTCTCATTACATACATTCATGAGTATTTGTAAAACATATTTCTTGATGTCTAACAGGTTTTGTTGAGCTTTAACAGGGTTATGATGCTTCTGGTCTTGTGGTAAGCTAGTGAAATCCTTCTATGTGTAGTATTGATGACCTCTCCTTACTCACCTCATCTCCATTTAGGTAGTTGTATTTGTGATTTGGAAACTTCCTTTTCTGGTGTATCACCACTTGTATAGGATCATTTCTTTCAAATATCTTTCCCGAAATCCATCCTGGAAATGGATAGATTAGGTCTAGATAACTTAGGCCTGCACTAGGAGTATTTATTTTACTTAGTTTAGGAAGAGGAAGATTTAGATTTCTCCAGAGGTTCATCTCAAGTTTTGCAAGTCCCACAACTTGAGAGATGGTCCTATAGTTGTGCAATCACTCATAATGCCCCATTTTTCAAAGAGTCCATTTTGGAGGGTGGCAGTGATTCTACACACATAACTTAGAGGGATTTTCCTCCCATTCTGATGGATAAATGTAAAATTTGTGATTATCTTGTGACATCCTTATTGAGGGAGGCTTAACTACATTGATGCCATAAGTGAGCTTTTATCTAGATTGAAATTCTTAAAAGCTTTTGATTGATATGGGACTTGAATCCCCTATTTTTCTTTCATATTGTGACCTAAACCCTTGGGAGGTATAAGTATATCACTCATGTTCCTTGATCTTTCTTGGCTACAGTTTTGACACCTTTGTGTTCCACCAATCTATCAATATTGATGTATTTTTGTTATTGTTCTCATTCATTTGTAAGTTGTTTGAAATCATTAAAGCCTTCAAAACCTTTGCAAATGGTTGTCTTCAACTAATTAGATTATTGGTCAACACTGGAAAGTGCTTTCCTAGCTCCCATATCTTTGATTGTGTGAAAAATTGAGTCCTTGAAGAATTGTTCTCCTAGTTGAAGATCTTGGCATTCCAAAAGTTGCACAAATGGTTGTTTTAGAAACTGAAGAGGATTGCTACCTTGTAAATTTTTTTGAGATAGAAAATATGCAATTGTACTCCATGATAACTTAACACTTGCAGGTTCTATGTCATCTTGATTTCCTTGTTTCAGCTGATAATTATAATTTTGAATGCATGCATTTTTAAAGTTGGAAGTATAATGAGTTAATTTAAACCCTGAGCTTAATATTGATGACCATTTTCTTCTCATTTTCAAGTATCATGATACAGATGTAGAGGATAGCTGGAACAACAATTTGGAAAGAAAATAAAACCTCCTCAAGGCAATGATGGGTTTCTTTTACATCCTTACATTTTCAGCTTCATAAGTATATGCATTATTTTTCTTCATTTATTTCTCATGGCTTGTGTGAAGAAATATGCACAATTATTCCTCATGAATAAATGAAAATATTTTCATGTAATGAGATGTATGTTCTTCCTTTCTATACTTTTATTCATTCATATGGATAATTAATGAACTTATACAACTTAAAAAACTTAAATAATTCACTTAATCATAGAAATAAATTAAAATCAAGTGTAACTTATTGACGCTTATTGTAAATGCATATTACCTGTAAAATTGTACCTTGTCCTTCAAACCTTCCACCTATCTACAACTTCAAAACATCATGGACCTTATACATGTTGCCCTTCCTACCTTCCTCAGGGCCTTGCAATGGTCATTTATGGTTGTTCCACAGTTCTGACAAAGGTAACAAATGGAATGACTACATCTATGTGGCATGGCATTCTGTAATTGTACCCAAGTTGTACATTTGATCCAAACGTGACTTGCAAGACTGTCCAAAACTGAACAATTAAAATTTGTATCTTATTCTAAGATTACTAACCTAAACATGGCCAAACTTGTAACCTGACCAATCTTAGAAACTCTTAAGTTTCCAGTTGACCTTTTTCACATGAGGTGCAAAAAATGTCAACAGATACTTCCTATGATAACAAAGCAAGTGAGATATTGAAGAAAATAGTGACTAGTGCCTTGTAATAGGTCTGGGGGGATTTCAAATTCTATGAGGTAATCAAGTTTTGAAAGTACCAGAGATCTTATGAATTTATCTCGATGTTATGGGTGGAAGGTAGCTCATTTTGATGTGAAGGATGATCCAAGTGTTGAATGACTACAAACATCTTAGTTTTATCTTTTGAGTTTTTTGTCTCAAAAGGGACATGGGATCCTAAAGAATCCATAGTATTTACAGAAATTTTAGATGATCCTAGGAAGGCATGAATTGCATAATGATCAAACACTCCAAGGAAAAAATCAGCAATAACTTCATATTTTTGAAGTATTTCATTTTTACATTGGAATTCTCCTTTGACATGACTAATGATGAGCTATCTATCTCCATATACTTCTAGAACTTGGACACCTAAGAAAATTGTAGTTTCCAAACCCATAATTAAAGCTTCTTATTCTGCCCTGTTATTAGTACTCTCAAAATTGAGTTTGAATGATAATGGGATGGGAATGTTCTAGGGTGGTATTATGATAGTGTTTTCCCCTCCACCTTCTTGACATTTAGCGTCATCAAAGAAGAGGATCATTTTGAATAGGATGAATTTTGATTTGTAGCCATCTGATTTATCAAATTTATTAATGGATTCATTGTGAAAGTATTCATGAGGTGCATTGTTATCTAGAAGGGGTGCTTCAACGAGTTGATCAGCAATGGCCTGAATTTTAATGGACTCTTTTGGTATAATTTCCAAGTCAAACTTGGTCATTAACATGATCCATCATGTGGATCATTATGATATGGTTTGGCATGCATTGGCTTTAAGTTGGTTAAACTGAGTGACATATGTTTTGTGATTTAGATGATAGTGTCATAGCTTGGAGGTAGCAAAATACAATGCACAACATAGTTTTTCAGCCTATGTATAACGTGTCTCATATTCATGAAGTGTACAGATAATGTAATATACGGCCTACTCGTGACCTTGGTTATCACGGTGGGTGAGCATAGCTCCTAGGGCATGCTCCAAAGTGGATATGTATAAGTAGAATGGCTCCCCTTCACATGGAAGGGTGAGGACAGGTGGTGATGAAAAATATTACTTAATTTTAGCAAAGGCCTTTTGACAACCACCATCCCAATAAAACTCAACCTTTTTGTGGAACAGTTGATGAAAGGATTGGAAACAGTCAGAGAGTTGTGATATAAATCGTCGAATGGAATGAAATTTTCCTTGAAGGCTATGCAATTTCTTAAGATTAGAAGGTGGAGGCATTTCGATGATTTCCCTAAGTTTTGCGGGATCAACTTCAATTCCATGGATAGATATGATAAATCCCCAAAAAAATTCCAGTGAGAACACCAAAAAACACACTTTGTAGGATTAAGACGGTGGAAAAATTGAATAAGGCAAGTGAATATATATTCTAGGAATTCAAGATGGTTTTTTTGAGATTTAGATTTTCTAAGGATAATCATCAACGTAATATTCAACAATTTTGTGGATAAGGTCATGAAAAATATATGTCATAGCACATTGATATGTTTCCCCTATGTTTTTAAGACCAAAAGGCATGACACGGTAGAAAAAGGTTCCCCAGGGGGTGATAAAAGATGTTTTGTGTTGATCATCAGGTGCAATGATGATTTGATTATAACCTGAAAAACCATCCATAAGGGAGATAATTTCATGGCCCGTTGTTAGGTAGATAAGTTGGTTTATGTTTGGAAGAGGGAAATCATCTTTTGGAAAAGCAAGATTGAGATCCCTGAAATCCATGCAAATGTGGATTTTTCTTGAGGTTTTGGTTACAGGAACAACATTAGAAACCCATTGTGGATAGTCAATAGGTATGATAAAATTAGAAGTTAAGAGATGCTACAATTCTTCTTTAACAAGGATAGATATGCGAGGGTGGATCTTGTGGAGTTTTAGTTAGATTGGATTAGCATCAGGATATGTGACTATGTTATGTATGAACAATGTTGGGGTCAATCCTGAGCAAATCACTATATGACCAGGAAAATGCTTGATGATACTTTGTTAGGAATGTTGTGAAATCATGTAATTCTTGTGGATTAAGACTTTGAATGACTTTGACTATGCAAGGATCTTGCGAGGTTCCTAGGTTAATATTGAGTGTGGATTCATTGAGAAGAGTGGATGTTTCAGATGGTAGGGATATCTGGAGATAATGATCCTCAGCTCCCATGTGAGAGAGGATATCTTGGTTATCCGGACACTGAAGGATATCTATCGTGGGTGAATCTTCTTCAACCATTTTTGGAAAAACAATTGGAAATAATTTGGTGGAGTGAATTGATTGATAGGTGAGTGGTCCTAAGGGTATAGTATTGATAAAAATAATTGGGTGGGATAGGCACAATATCATCTATATGCATGGAATCCTCAGGCTTGGTAGAGGATAATGGTTCAGGAACGAGAGTTTTTTGTTCACATGTAGTGGCTCTAGTTACTTTCGAAATGGATTTTCCATAGCCCAAACTATTTTTCTCATATGGTTTAAGAGTGGGTAAGGTAGGTTGGTCATTTTCTCCTTGTTTGTAATGTCTAAGGCCAAAACCATTCCACATGTAGCGATGTAGATACATACACACTAATTTGAGGTTATCAAGGGTTTAAAATTTTATGTAGAATGACTTGCATGATGTGATTTAATTGAATTGGATGATGGATTATCGAAGTCTTCCATAAACGAAGATTCATTTTAAGATACACTGGTCCATATGAGATAACATCTCCTATGTTAGAGTCGTACATGGGTTACTTGTCAGGGCGACCATATGTTTTTGGTGATGGAATGGAATTGAGCATAAGAAGGTGATATTCCCTAAGGGTGAGACATTTCATGGCCTTAGTAATAGAGGAATCATCTTGAAGTTTGGAAGAAGGTATTGATATGCTAGTGGAGGCTTGATCAGAAGATTCAAATATTGATTTAGGTACCAATACATCATTTGGATGGTACATCATTTAACAATTAGGAAATAGATTTGGGTCATTAGGGACTATGTGATTTTTCCCTTCATGCTCATACTTAAGATAGTGATGGAGAGTAGAGGGAACATAGCACATGGTGTGTATCCAAGGGTGACCTAATAAAATAATATATTGGAACTCACTTTTAATGATGTAGAAGAGTTCTGGTAGAGTTTTGATACCAACTTTCAGTGGTAAGATGATAGTTCCTAGTGTAGGTACGATTGTGTCATTGAAGGAGTGTAGAAGGAATGAAGTTTGAGTAATGACTATGTTAGGTAACTTAAGTTGTTCAAAAGAAAGGGAAGATATAATGTTTATGGTAGCACCATTATCAATCATGACTCTTTTGATATAGATATCATTGATTTGAGTAGTGATAAAAAGTGGTAAGTCATGATCTTAGGTTCTAAGAGTAGGTATTTCAGATGATTCAAATGAGATGGCCGGTAGATGCTTTTAGAGCACCTACAATATTTATAAAATAAGTTGGATCATTAGCTATGATAGTAATGGATTGGAGTGCTTCTAAAATGGCTTGTTTGTAACCTGGAGATGTCTGACGAGTTCATAGAGTGACATTTTGATGGGAGATTGATGTAATTGTTTAACAACCACTTTCTGTAATGTGGTGAGAGGAAGAGTAGCAGTCTTTATTGAAACTTTGGCTTTAGATGATGATGATTGATTAGGATCTTCAAGGGGTTAATGATATTGAGACTTTAGGTTTATTAGATGGTGTTGACAATTCTAGTGGTGGGGGTATAGCTAAAGTCCTTATCTTGTTTGGATTCAGGGGGTTTGTTGTCATAATTTTGTGAGTTCATGGTGATATGAATGAAGTTAAATTGGTGATTAGATGATTTAGGGGTAGATTCATTTAATGGCATTGGTGTTGATGTTGATGCTGAATGAGAGGGAAGAAAGAGAGAACTGCCAATCTTCTGAATTTTTTGATGAAAGGCCCTATAATATTCTATAGCATGGCATCACATTTTGTGGTAATTGTAGAAGGAATCAAAGTCATACTAGGAAGGCTTCAACCCCTAATGGTTTGATGGGTTAGGAGGTGGTAATATAATGAGTGATTCTTGTAACAAATTGTCTAATATGGTGGCATATCATCCTTTTGGTCTGAATGTAATGGGGCATTGATTTCTCTTGGAGGTAGGTGAAACAAGTATTTTGATAGTGGTTTATTTACCTGGTGGTCACAAATGTCTTATATCTATTCCAAAAAAAGGGTGACAAGGACCCTTTATGGGTGATGGCTATATATGGTAAACAGATTGTGCGTGAGTGATTGGGTAAGGGTTAGATGTGGTTGTCCATTACGAAATGGCGTATGCAACATAAGGATTGAATGTAGGAATGTGACTGGCATGTTTTCCCCCCATAATAATGGGGTGATTAACCAGTATGATGAAGGAGGGATCATATGAGGGATCTTGATTAGGATTTTGAATGATATTTTGTTCAAGGGACATCATGGACCTTAGATTTGGTATAACAAGGGGTTCCCAAAAAGAAGGCATGCCCCTCAGATGAAGAGATAAATGAAAAGGTGGAGGACAACATAAATGATAAGTTTCATCATAATGAGGAATTTTAAAGACATGAACAACACCCCATTTATTTAGTCCCTTTTAAGTATTAGAAGTCTTGGATGAGCTCGATGTATTTGTTGAAGTTGACACTAATGAAGGAAGAGGGGTTTTAATAATGCGGTTGATATCGTCCACATGATATTTCATATTATTAATTTTTATAGGTTGTTGATGACTAAGATCCTTGTTTGGTTTGGGTGGGGGTGGTTGAGCTAAGAATGTCTTAAGTGGTGCCATGGTTATGTTTACTAATATGGGTGTAGGTGTAGGTGTAGGTGTAAGTGTAGTGTACTTGCATAGGTGGGCATGGAGTTTGGAATAGTGTCAAGTGAAGGCATGGAAATGGGTTTAGTGATAAGTAGTGGTTTGACAGTTATGGGTTTATCAAGTTTAGATATTGATTCCTGTGGGTGTTGAATCACTAAGTGATAAAGGTGTAGGGACTAGTTTGTAATGTCTACTTTGAGCAAGGGAAGGTTCTATAGTTACAATATTAGGTTCGTTGGCCTTTGGTGTTGTCTCTGTGGACTTTGTTTCACTAGGAAATAAAGCAGACTGAAGAATAGGTTCAAATTTTGTTATTGTATTAATGGTATGGATACGACATTTTCTTGTGGTGATTCAGAAGATGAGGGATGATTCAAGAAATTTTGTTTAAATATGTCAAGATTATGATTTGGAGGCACATTTGGATTATCTAAGTCAAGGTCACCCTTATCAATTAAGTCTTGAAGGAAATTACGGAATGTGCGACACCTTTCTATGTCATGACCATTAGCCCTGTGGAATTTACAATAATCATTATCATGGTACCAAATGGGCTTGGATACCAATATGTCAATAGGTCAAATGGGTGGAAGTGATATAATGTTGGAAGTAAGTAACTTGTCAAAAACCACACCGTAAGTTTCTTCTCTAGGTGTGTAATTATGTTGTTGACAGACACATTCAATACTGGCCTTTCTTTGGGAGTGGATTTGACTATGATGAAATTGGTGCCCATTTTAGATTTATCTAGATTGGATGTTGATTTAGATGGTAACTCCATTTTTGGTTTCTTATGGCGAAGCTTCACCTGACCATCTTCTATAGCTCACAATTCCAACTTACATGCCATGGGAAGGGCCTCATCAAAGGTGTTGAATGATTGAATTTGTAGGGTAGATGAAATGTGTTTAGCACAGGTGTGATAGAAAATATTGATCAATTTTTTCTATGGAAATGTGAAAGATAACTGATTAGTGACACCCCTCCAATGGGCAATGAAATAAGTGACAAATTTGTCTTTAAATTTTCTAACTGTGTATAAATAATTAATGGTGATTTTATGAGATACGTTTATGGAGAAATGGTCTAGAAATATTTGGGTGAGTTGCGTGAAGGAGACTAAGGAATTTTGTGGAATACTATTGTGCCAGTCTAAGGATGGACTAACAAGGGACATGCGAAATATTCTCAACATTAAATATTTGTCATGAGATATCAGATAACATGCATGGTGAAAAACATAAATATGTTGCTAGGGGTATTATTTTATATAGAACTTGATAAACTTAGGAAGCTCCCATTGCAGGGGATATGGTTTGTATGGTATGAAAGGATGAATGGGTTCATTGTAAATTTGTTCATATGAGAGCATTTTTTTGGTTGACGATGAGGCAACTTATAAACTGGATTTGCGGCTTAGGATAGCCTGGAGAGGGTCTTCCTGAGCCTATTGGTTTGAGGATGAGCTAGGTTGATATGAAGTCTAGGGTGAGTATTCTTTATATTGCTGTATGAATGTGTTTGTTAGATAAGGAGTGTTTGGTTGGGGAATATTTTGTTGATAGGATATATTATGTTGGTAGGGGTGATTTTTTTGTGGGGTATTCTGTTGTGGGGTATTGTTTTGAGGAATATTTTGTTGGGTTACATACTATTGACAGATATGTTGTTGATGTGGGATATTTTATCAGGGGATGTTTTGCTGGTATGGAATGTTTTGTGATGGGAATTTTTTTTGAGGGGGGAAACCCTATTGTGAAACAATAGATTGTGGATTTTGGATGTACTGGTATTGTAATGGGACTGATTTTTCTACGAGATATTGTGAGTATATAGGTTTCTATTGGGGATGTGTAGAAGAGGTGACAAAGGATGGTGTTTGTTGTGGGATATGGTATTGTGGAATGCTTCGTAGAGGTATGGACTATGGCACAAAAATTAATGGTTGTGAGGGTTGTTGTATGTATTACAAAATAAGATTTGTACTAACAATAGAATTGGTGTTAATAATTATTGTTGTCAAAGGAATAGACATGGTAATGGTTTGGATGGGAACAATAGTCTATTGAGATGATACAAATGTAGAAAGGGGGACGGAGTTTAATGATGTTTTTTGTATCTGTGAGGAGACTGAGAGAGCTGACATGGAAGTGATGGTACTATTTGGGGGGTGTGGATCCTTTAGAAGGACTTGGTGAAGTGTGAATTGTTGAGCATACATGTTTTATGATGAAATGATGTGAAGATAATAGACAGGTGTTGAGGATACATCCGATGCTTCATGTTCGATTACAATAGTTTTCTTATTCAATGTGTCAAATGGATTAGTTGAATTAGTAGTGTTCTAGGATTAATGAATGTTGGGCGTTTCTGATTTTCCTGAGGTGTCAGGGAAACAATTGCTTAGACAACCGGTTCTGTAGTTCTGATCAATGAGTTATGTAATGACGGGTAAAGGGTTGTGAATATGTTCAACAGATTGCATTGTGAATGGTTGCATTTTAATGTTTCTAGCTTCTAGGTATGCATTGAGAGCAATAGGATTTGAGTCTAACATCTCTTCAAAAATTGAATCACCCTCATTGTAGAATGGGAACTCGGATGTAGTGGGAGAAAATGAATGTTTTGATTCTAGTGTGTAGAGAATTTATCCATGGTACTGTTGTGGAGAGTGAAAAGATTGTTGTCTTATTTCATTGTTATAGCAAGACCCTATTTCATTCCATGTTTATGTGTTAGAAAATGGATTGGATGTGCTTGTATGATAAAGAAATGCTTGTGGTTACATAGGTGAAGAAATTGTTGTTGCTAGAAGTGGTATAGTGTAAAGTGGGGTTTGAATTTCAAATACAGGTGATGAGGTGGACATATTTTCAAACAGTTGATTACATGCTTGTTGTCTAGTGAGTACCATGATAAGAAAACACATGTAAGAATAAATAACACAATGATTAATGACTAAATGTGTTGATTAACAAACAAAAATCAAAAGGAAGAAGGTTGTTATTTTAATCTTATTTTGATTAATTATAAAAGGTGAAATGTGTAAAATGGTCATTGAGGGTCCTAAGAAGTGGCTATCTAAAGTTGGTTTTAGGTATGTTTAAGGTTGGAGTCCTCAATATAATCAAAGGCATGTGAGGCACAAATCTATATTGTTATCATTAAGGGCATGTATATTTAGCCTACCCCCTCACTTCACAGTACTGTTGTCAGTCAGGGCATGTATATTGAGCCTACCCCCTATGTACTATTGTCAGTAAGGGTGTGTATATTAAATCGGGTACTGAGCTAAAATATACTGACAAACATGTGTTTATACTCAGCCAGAACACATAGTTGGTTTCCCTATTAGGTGATGAAATCCCAATCAGTTTCACCTCGGTGGGAGTTATTTGAGTGCATGTTTTTAATTTCAAAGTGATTTGGTTGTGTGTTAGGGAGAATAAGTGGTTGCAATTTTTTTTTACCTTCCTAATTAAAATATGTGAAGCAAGAAGAATGGAAATTTTTTGTTTTAAGGTCTCAAAATGAATCGTTGATTTCAATGAAAACAAACAATCAATAATGAAAAACATAAATTTAAAGAAATGGATTTAGAATATACCATGAAAGCGCTGCTTGTTTCTTTTAATTTCCTTTTTTTATAATTTAATGGAAATTATCAAAATGTTTTTTAGCAAATCCAAGGGGTACAATTTCCTAGGAAAAAGAGCCTATAGTTTGATTAGAAGAAGCAAGAAATAGAAAACAAGATATTGCAGATTGACGATAATGTGTTAAGAGAAAAATACTAGAAAATCACTAGTGATTTAGAGGAATGGTAGGTGATTAAGTGAATCACTAGAGATTAGAAGTCAATAAAAACAAAAATGAAAATAATGAGAAAAATGATGAAATTAAATGGGGATTAGTGGTCCCATCGAGCGTGCTAGAATGTCTAGCATGGTTTTTAACCTTTAGTTGTCTTGATGGATTCAAGCGGTAAATAACTGGGCTTCATATCAGTACGACGGAATTTCTAGGATACCCACAATGTTGATTGTGTATGTTTGCACACTGTTTAAAACAATGGATCAAAATATTCTTTACCTGCAAACAATTTCCTCTAAACAAAGCTACAAATCATATCAATATAATGCTATGGCTTAGGGAAACACTTGTACTTTGATTAGTATTTATGATTGTGCTTACAAAGTGATATAATAAGAATGTGATTATCACTTATTTAGTTAGATACATATATGATTAACACAACTTACGATTTACAATCCATAAATCATATTCCTCATATGTATATAGATTCTTAGATATGTTAGAGGATATAAAACCAATTGTCTCCTCCTCTTCCCTAGTAAGGTCAGAATTAGGGATGAAGATGTAATCTTTAGCGAAGAAGTTAGAATCTTCCTCCTGGATGTTGTGAAGGTGAGCGAATGTTGAGTTAGTATTGAATATGCTGATGTGGGTAATGGAATCAAAATCCAAATTAGTGTGGTAGTCTTCTTCCAGGTGTTAAAGGTAGGCCTCGTAATGATGCTAGTATTAAATGAAGGTCCTTTTGGAGTATCATGTCTTCATCATACGCATCCAAACAAGCATTGGTGGCTTCCCGAGATATGTTGTGTTGTAGGAAAAAATATCCTCTAAGTGATCAAATGGAGTTGTTTGGATCAGACAAAGTTCAATATCATGGATCAAATTGTATTGTTCCCAGTACAGTGGATGATGGACTACAGGAAAGGAATCAGCTATGGGAAAGTTAGAACCTCCTAATGCCTTCTAAAAAAATCATGCCAGACAAAGGATTAGTAGATAAAAAGAAAAAAAAACTAAAATTTTTGGTTAAATTTAGTAGAAAATGGTGAAAAAGCATAAAAATACAGTAATCGCTAGTGATTCAGAGAAATCACTGGTGATTGGGGTAGTCGCTAGCGATTACTGTGAAATATAACTTCTTAAAAAAGTTAAAATTGATTGATTAATTCACCAATTTAATGAAAATAGAGTGCTATTTGACATGAAAATGTTGTATAAGCAAGAACATACCTGCTCCTAGTGTCTAAAGTGAATTAAAACAAGTGATTTACCTTACCTAATAGATCAGTGTGACAGATGAATGGAAGAAGGTTGTTAGGGGTGAGAACGAGAAATATAGTGATTCATTTGACATTCCTAGATAATCGTGACATTGAACCAAGTTGGTATGAAGTACTTGGATGCTAGATGATCTAGTATTGAGATAGAGTAAAGCTTGAGAATTCGTTCTTACCAAATGAGGTTTGCAAACAAGTATTTATAGATCAATGGTGATAAGGAAAATCCCCGACGATTTCGGGGAAATCTAGTTTGTTAGAAAATCAAATGATTTTCTTCCATTTTGAGCTCAAAATGGTGGATTTCGAAGTTTTTAGTATGAGGAGTTTTTTTAAAATCACGAACTAACTCATTTGGATGGTGGAAGTTAGCTTTTAAGAAGATTTATCTAGAGGAGGTTAGAGATTTTTAGAAGGTTAACTATTTAGTTATTTTAGAAGGTATTTAGACAGTTTAAGTATTTAATGTGTCATCTTAATTAACTCACCGAGGTGTGCGAGTGAGGTGTGAGGGGATAATCATAATTTTATATATTTTCAATTAATTAAATAAAAAATTTAGACTTTAGAGATGTAGTGGTTGTAAACATATTAATTGAAAGTGGTCTTAAGAAGGATCATATTATGAAGTGTTTGTAAATGAGTTGCCTCTAGTCATGAATATGTTTGACCTTGGGGGAAGTAATTTTTTTGTGTCTACAGGTCCCCCCTTGATAGTATGAAATCAGAAATGCTGGTCAATAAAAAGTTACTCAATCCAAACGATGAAGTTGAATGTGTTTTAGGTGTATTCATTTAAATTTTCTTATGGTATTACCAAATTTTATATATTTATACTTCAAATTTTTTATCCCTTGGTTAATGTTCCAATTTCAAAATATCTATTAATATTTCAATGAAATTAGAAGAAAATCTATTTTTACATTTTTAGTTTGAGGATAACTCAGATCGGGTAATAAAAAGTAGTAGTAAACTTTCCCAATGTAAGGAGTAACTTGCTTTCCCACCATTAAATATTTGGGTAGATTTTTTTATGGAATCTGTTAAATAATTCTAACATACTATAAAGATTTGTGGCCTAAGCAGTTACATTAATTTTGTGTTTGATAATGTGTGGTATAGCCTTTTTTTATAGGACTCGAACTTGCATTGTGTTTTGGATTTTTTCATGCGTTTGGAGCCTGTGGATCTTTGTTTCCTATGGTGATAGTAGAATGTTTCCACATGGCCACTATTTTCACCTCATCTACATAAAAGTGGGTCATGTCAATTCCTCTACAATATAACTTTAAAATTAACTGATATCATAAATGTTCTATGATGTGAGTCCTCTATGATGCAACTTTAAACTTAAATGCTATCGTAATTTTTTTGAGATCATAAATGTTAATGACATCATCTTTTTCTTAAAATTTGTGAAGGATGTAATAACATGTTAATTTTTAGGCCAATAAAATTAAAGATAAATGCATTTTTAGTATTATTTTGTTTTAAAATGTGCATGTTTATTAATATTTATTAATGTGAAAAGTGTATATTTTGTTAATGAAAATAATAACAATGTTTGATTCGTTAAAAAGTGTAAATAATAACAGTACTAATAATATCATATTTTCTCATTTAAAATACATGGAAAGTAAAACGATATAATCTAATTTAAATTTAAAATTTGGTGTTTTGAAAATATATTAGATATGTTAATATTTTACTTGAATACTTATTAATTCAAATAAACATTTTTTTGAAATTAAAACTAGAAAAATTGAATGTATAAAGCATATATATTTATTAAACATTAAATCAAAGTATTATATTTACAATCAATATCACCATTGAATTATTGTAGTATTGTAGAGTATAAATTGACAAAAATAATGTTTATAATATTGTAATATCACAATGTTTGATTTGTTGTAATGTCTCAAATGTTTATTTTGTGGCAAAGTCAGAATTTTTTATTTTTTATTTATGTAGTGATTGCCACACGTTTTGATTTCTAGTAATATCTACAACTTCCATACAATTTAATTTTTTGACAATAAATTTGTAGGTGGAATCCACAAAATTGGATTCACAATTTTATCTTTCTTATATACAATAATATTGTGTGAAAACTTTGAAGAAACGACCCAAAATCTTATAGTGTATGAATTTATTTGGGATATTTTTTTATACAGTCGAAGAAATGAATGCATATTAAGCCTCACCAATAGATTTAAAGCATGTCCCACATAGATTGAAAAGTTACTTTCTTGTTTTTTCCTCAACCATAGATTTAGAACAAGTTGCACATAATTAAAAAAATTAATTTGCGGTTTTCTCACAATTAATGTCATTGTTCATGATTTCATACAAACACACATAAATGTAAATATACAAGAAATACAAACATATGTACAAATGACATACATTTGTAGGCATATGCATCTACATATTCATATAACATTAAAGAATTTTAGTTACAAATTGAATGAAATTTACAAGATATAATTGTTACATGAGATGAATCAAACATGTTTACACTATGGATCTGCTAAGCTTTTATGTGATGGATCTACTAGGGTTTAGGTCCATGCTTTTTGTTTCCTCTAATGTCATATTTTCATAAAACCTTTTTGTTACGATTTTTTATATTCTTGCGCAATTATTTCATTGAGTCAGCCATTTACTTCACCTTTTCAATGGTGTAACACCTATAATTGTGGATTCCCTCTCACCACCTCCATCTATTGATATCGATTTAGTTGAATGAATGTTTGGCTCTCATGGCTATCAAGAAAACAAGAAATTTCATCTCGAAGGTCTTCGATGATGTAATCACCTTGACTCTAAGACTCTTTTACCTAATGTTTCTCTTTATTTACTAGAATTTGACAAATCTTCTAAATGACTCAAATCTTTTACCATTGTTGGGTATTTTGCTGGCCAAGTGCCCCATAAAATTTAACTAAAACAATGGATTCAAAACCATTGGCTACATCATGGTTTCAAACATGAGGGTGTGCAACACCTCACTAAGCTCTTCTTTTTGTTTAGTTTTAATAATGTTGATCATTGCAATTCCATTGTCAAACATGGTCCCTAGTTTATTTGAAACACACTAGTGGTGTTTTCCCATTAAACCAGAGACTTCTAGGTCTTGGATCAAGCCAAACTTAAACTCCCAATTTATGTGGAATTCAATGGGCTTCCTCTCTCCTTGTGGATATTTTGTGAACATTTTATCAAACCCTTAATGTGACTTGTGTGTATGGAACAACCCAAATTATTCAATGCTCATCCTCAAAAGCATGTTTGAATTGAAGTTTATTTATTCAAAGACCTTAAATATAGTACTGAAATATAGGTTGAGGAAAATCACTTTTCTCAATGTGTACTATAAATTAACTTACCCAATACTTGCTTCTGTTTCCAAGTGTCTAACCACATGATTCATGAATTTCCTTTCATGGATGAATCCTAGCTTGTGTTGCAAGAAAAATAGTATCTGGAAAGAAAATAACCCTCTTCTGGGGATGGCTAGATCATAAGAACAAAAAACATGGGTTTTACTTATGGCCCTTCACAACCCTCAGCTTCATCCTATCGACCAATATATTTTAATTTTCCAAGTTCTTCTACCACTATAGTAAACCAAGATGTGCCTTGGGTGCCATCAATTGATCCATCGCTCCCCCACTCTCCATTAGTTTTGGTGCATCATCTTAGCCCAACTACATGATCTTGATCAGATCATCCTCCTATTCAACCCACAGGCTTTCCTTTATGCTACATGTTCTTCATGAGACCCATAAAGAGAGGGAATTCAATCAGCAAACTTCTACTCCACCTTTAAGAAGCATTTATAAATCAACCTCAAAAAATCATAGACAAACTTGGCTTGAGATATTTGAATGGTACATCACATGAATTAGACCATTAAGGCCACCAAACAAGGTCAGATCTCTTCATGCTAATGATGTGTCTTTCTTGAGGTTCTAAGTAGATCTTTAGCCTTATATGCCCTATCCTTCATGGATCAATATACTCTCGTGTTTCTTGCTCCATCCTAACATTTAAGAGTTTCATGAATACCCAAAAGGTCTGACAAGATTTATTGGTTCTAATTTTCCCATAAAAACTTGCTTCTAAATTTTCATGGCTTAAATTTGTGTCTAACTCCCTCTATCTCATTTTTTCCAACTTTCTTGCTCTTGAAAAACTAACTCATTGAGTAAATTCCTAAATCCTTCATAAATTTTTTGGGTCTTTGTTTTAGGACTCCAAAATTTTACACAAGGTCTTTATATCTTATAACCCTCTCCACAAAAAAATTCAGATCTTTATCATTCTTCTAGATCCTTAAACTAGGCATTTACCAGTCTGATTTCTGGATATTAACATTTAGATAAGCCTTCTAGAGGTCTTACCAATCTAAGCTGTAGAGATAATGATATTTAGTGATAGGATCACCATGGTAATTGTCACTTAAGCATTAATTCACCTTAAATAATATCCTTAGTCATATAAAACATAATGAAGGGGATTCTATCTTCATATTTGTCTTCTTTTCCTTGTATTTTCCTCAGTGTATTCCTTCCTCTTCACAACCAAAACATAGTCATGAATATATTTTCATGCAAAGATGCATTTACACTGATATTTGGGGGTCTTCTTCATCTATCCAGGATAGAAAGTTTCACCAAGTTTCATGTATTTTCATTGGAGGAATAAGAAGTTATGCAATGCCCTAGATAAGGCCCGAGATGAAGCATTTTGCTATAAAAGCCATGTTAGTCACTATCAATGATTGTAAAAATTATGTTCGTGCTCCTTAAACCCTATAACATCTTTCTTAGCTAACAGTCAAGAAATTCATATCAATTTCATTACACTAAGGGTTTATAGCTTGCTGCTTTGGCTAAACCCTTGCATACAATCCTTAATAAACATGCAAATATATGCAATTAAAGATCTCTAGTTCATGGATCAAGATTAATAACATTGTAAGTTATCAAAACACATTAAATAAAATAAGATTCAACTCAATAAAATCTCAAGAAACTTAAAACAATATTTATTCTTTATATAAACAAGTCTTACAACATTTTCTCATGCATTCCTTGATTCTTGATTCAAAAAATCCACTGCTACATGCAAATTCTTCTCTTCATTGTCTCTCCCTTCATGAATTTGACCTCTTATCTCTTTATTCTCTTTATTAACATCAACTTTTTTATCTCTTGTTTCCTATTTTTATCCAACTTTCCTTATTTTAGTGATATCCCTACACACATGCTTGAGAATAGGAACGAATTTCCCATCTTTTACCTTATGACAACTACACTAACTAATTAAGGAAGATTTTATTCCTCTTCCTACGTAGATATAAAAACTAACAATTCACCTCTCACTTTTCACTTTTTTACATCATGGTAACAAAAATCATTTACAACACAACTATTAAAATTTTGACTAAACTTAACAATTAGTATGAATTTGCAAATGAAGAGAAGAAGGTTGTTTCCCATTTGTTTCCGTCCAACAAGTCTTATGAAGATTCTCTTGCATTATACTTCCCCACTAGAAAGAATTTGAACTGCAATTCAAATGAGGTATCTTCTAGTCTTCACTGTGCACTTAGATCCCAAGTCTTTGTTTCCAATCCGAGTGTTTGAGTCTCCTTGTTTTTTTTTTCCTCCATTCTCTCTCTCTCTCTCTCTCTCTCTCTCTCTCTCTCTCTCTCTCTCTCTCTCTCTCTCTCTCTCTCTCTCTCTCTCTCTTCTTGTATATGTTCTTCCTTAGCTTCTTCTCATTTGTAAAAATCCATGCTTCTTCTTTGTCATCTAGTATGTATTCAAAATCTTCTTGTTCTTCTTGCATTATGAGCTTTCTCATTGAATAATACATTTGATTCATCTCCATGTCTTCCAAACCTATATTCACAATATTAAAAGAAACATTAAAAGTAAAATTTTGAGGCCATGAAGCCTCCTGAGTGCCTTCAGAGTTTTCTTCTTCTTCATTTGTTTTTGGTTTTTCATTGACCATGTTCGAAGTGGCCTTTTTAATTTCGTTCTCCTCTTGTCTTTCCTCTTCCTCATGTTGATAACTAAAAATCTCAGTCTAATATGAACTTAAAAACAACCCCTTAAAAGGATTCAATAATTCTTGTATCATCATCAACTCTTCATTCAAGACTCCATCATCTATCTTATCATTGATTTCATCAAATTTAGGTGATAGTTAATTGTTTTCATTCTCAAATCTTTGGTTTTCAGCAACATATTCTCTTATTTCTTATTGTTTAATGAATTTTTCATCACATTCATTCAACCTAATTTGAATTTGCGTTGGTCTTTGATTACAACTATGACCTTCACTAGCCAATGTATAACTTCCACCCTATTGCATATTAGTCATCATAGGAATGCTCTTCAACATTGAATATACATCTTCATTTAGACTGGATTGCGATGATAAATTAGAGATATATTCATAATCACCATCATTTAAATAATTATAAACAACTTCTTTACCTTTCATCTCCTTTGTGTACCTCTTGTTCTCATGGATTGCTTCTTGATTTCTTGTTATTTCATCTTTATTTTCCTGCTTGTCTGAGCATGCCTCAATTTTCCTACATAGGCTTCTTGGTGCCATCATTACCTTTCCATTCATATTTCCATAAGGTGCATTCTGCTTAGTTTCATCATTATTTACATTCTTGATCACCCATATCTGATTCTTTACTAGAGTATTTGGTTTCTTAAGCCACTTACGGACTATGTAGCCATGCTTATGAGCAAAACTTCTGAATTGTTCTTTATTCATTCTCTTCACAGCTTGTATATCTACATTTTCCTCCTCATTATTATTTTGCATGATCATGTATTTTCTCAATACTTCTTCATCTGAGGACTATTCCCTTTGGCCCGCTTTTGTCAAAAAATCCTTCCAAGGCCCATTGGCCCATAATTTGCAAAATATGAGGAGTTAGAAGGACTTATTTATGTTTTTGGGAAGGGGAAGAAATTTCCTATCTGATGGAAATGATATTAGTGGACCTTAAGTATTTAAAATATATAAAAGTTCATATTGAATCACAAAAGGGGGGAAAATGGTGTTAGTTGACCAAAAATAAGTGTGAGCTTATTTTGGTCAACAATTTGGTGACTCATGGGGATCACCTAGCTGCTAGGTGAAATGATTAGTTTCCTTGAAGCATCCATTGGGTGTGGGGTCACTAAATTGATAGCCTGGTACTGACTCTTGCTCCTGAATCCTTGAGGCCACACTCTCAATTTTTATAAGAAAATATTGAAGGTGAGATTTTCTATGAGAGTAGAAAATTGTCTTGACCTGGAGCATTCACCTTTAAATGGCTTTAGGCACACATTCACTTTAGAACACTGAATTACACAATGATTCAACCTAGGAGCAATGAGACTTGTGCCAAAGCACTTAGGGAAATTGAAACCTACACTATAACAAGACAATGTGCATACATACTTAGAGGAATTGAAATCCTAGGCTAATATTTAAAATGGTGAAACCTTTTCCTTTCAGTAACCATGTTTAAGATAGATCCCGTTGACTAGAATCGGAAGCTCCTCTCCATCCAACGTAGACAATTAGAAGGCATTGCTACTCTTACATCCTGTGACCATGTAGGGGCCACTCCAAATAGCATCAAATTTAGAATGCCTCCCTGGCTTTTCCTGATCTGCATCCCACTTCAGGACTAGGTCCCCTTCCTGAAAGGTCCTTGCTCTTGCTTTCTTATCAAACCACCTTTTGACTAAGGCTTGATATTTTTCTATCATTTGAACTGAATGTTCTCTGATTTCTTCTAATTCTATCAGCTCTGCATACCTAGCCTCCATTGGTTCAAACTCAGATAATTCCAACTGTTTCATGAGTTCCAATGCGGGAAGCTCTAATGATATAGGAAACATTGCCTCCTTCCCATAGACCATCTTGTAAGGGGAATTACCTGTAGATCTCTTTGGTGTGATCCTGTCAGACCATAATGCTGATTTTAGCTTTGTATGCCATATCCTTTGATTTTCATCTAGAGTCCTTCTGATGATTCTTAGTAAATTCTTGTTCATGGACTCTACCTGCCCATTACCCTGTGGGTAATAATTCAAAGAGGTGCTCAAGTAGATCCCATTCTTAACATCCCATTCTGTGATCTTGGAGCCTAGGAACACCAAGGCATTGTCTGATATGATAGTGGCCAGTACTCTGAACCTAGTCACTATCCCTTCATAAAAGTCTAGTATGCTAGACTCATTTTCTTCTTTGAGTGCTACCGCCTCAGTCCACTTGGTGAAATAGTCTGTTGCTGTGAGAATCCACTTGTGGCCTTGGCTTGAGTTTGGATTGATGACCCCAATGAAGTCCAATCCCCATTGCATGAATGGTTGGTCAACTGAAATTGGGTGCAATGGGAGTGTTGTTAATCTTTCCTTGCCTATGAAGAATGCACATTTTTTACACTTCTTGATCCAAGTGTAACAGTCACTGAACACTGTGGGCCAATAATATCCCACCTTCATTATCTTGAGAGCTATTACTCATGGAGAAAAATGACCTCCAGATTCTCCATCATGAAACTCCTGTAACACCTTCTTGATTTGACTTGTTCCGATGCATCTCAGTAGAACACTATTGATGTCCCTTTTGAACAAAACACCATCAACGAGCACATATGGAATGGCTTGTAATCTGAAGTATCTCCTTTTTTCTTTTCTCATTTCTTGAGGGCATAGGCCTATTTGTAGGAAGTGCATCATATTCTGAGTCCAACAAGGAATAGACACATTATCATTTTCTTGTTCTTGACCATCTTGTAGTACCAAGACAACTCCATTTCCATTGCTTGCATCAACTTGTTGACTCGAGGCTAGCTGTTCACATAGTCCCTTTCCATAGAATAGCTTAGTGACCTTAATTTCAATGTCATATTCCATGACATGAGTGATCCATCCTGCACATTTCTCATTCACATCCTTGTTCAAAAGGAAGTCCCTGACTCCCGCATGAGAAACTAACAGCTGGATCCTATTGTTTGAGACTAGGTGTTTGAACTTCTTTAAGCTCCTGATCACTACAAGGACATGTTTCTCAATGAAGGAGTACCTCACTTCATAGTCCTCCAAGCCTTGACTGAAGAAGGAAACTGGTTGTTCAGATCCCCCTTTGTTTTGTTGCACTAGGATTGCAGAAATTGTGTCCCCACCACCAAAGGCATAAAGCATGAAGTCCTTGGAGAAGTCTGGATTGACGAGAGTTGGAGCTTGGGATATGGCTTCTTTGATGGCTTCAAAACTTTCCTTTCCCTCAGCTGTCCACCTAAATTCCATGCTCTTCTTCAACATCAATGTTATTGGCTTCACAAGAGCAGCAAAATTTGGCACAAACCTGCAGACAAAATTGATTCTTCCTAGAAAACTCTGAAGAGCCTTCTTATGACTTGGCAAGGGAAATGCTTGAATTGCTTCAACTCTTTCTGGGTCGATTGTCAATCCTTCCTTTGACACAATATGGCCTAGGAGTTTTCCTTCGTGAGCCTTGAATATGCATTTTTTGGGATTCAATGATACCCCAAATCTCCTACATCTTTGAAATACCTGTCTTAGATGGAAAAGGTGATCCACTACATTTTTGGAGAACACAGTGATATCATCAAGATATATTAGTACTATTTTTTGATCAACCCCTTGAATGCCATGTCCATCACCCTCTAGAAGGTGGCCCTGGCATTAGACAATCCAAATGACATCTTCTTGTAGGCATAGGTGCCCCACTTAGTGGTGAAATCCATCTTGAACTGGTCATCTTCTTTCACCATTATCTGATTATACCCTGAGTATCCATCCAGGAGAGAAAATATTTCTGAGCTGGATACTACCTGTAAGATTTGTTCCATTGAAGGGAGTGGGTAGTGGTCTTTGAGAGATGCTCTGTTCAAGTCTCGAAAGTCCATGCACAACCTAATTTCTCCATTCTTCTTCCTGACTGGTACCAAGTTTGCAACCCAGCTTGAATGCTTGATTGGGAATATAATGCTTTCCTCTATCAGTTTGTTCATCTCTTTCTTCATTAGAGGCTCAATGTGTGGGTTGACTGGTCTTTGTTTCTACCTGATGGGCTTAGCCTCTGGATCCATTTCTATTGTATGTTGTGCTAACTTTGGATTGAATCCTCAGGTCCTTCATAACTCTAGGAGAAAACATCTGGAAATTCTTGGAAAAGTTGTATGAATTCATATCTCTCTTGCTCAGTGGTCACCTTGCCAATTTGGAGTGTCTTTCCTTCCCCAACAAAAATAGGTTCTGAATCATCTCCCTTGACCTTAATGTTTTCTTTCTCTTTATGAAACTGGTCATTAGGATTGAATATTGACTCCAGTGTCACCAAACCTCTGGGAAGCTTGTTGGTCTGTAGTTGCACTACTTGATCCCCATACTGCTGCTCTAATTTATCTTGATTCCTAGCTGAGAATTCAGCCTCTTCTTGCAGGAAATTTATGATTTGTTGATCATTTTCAAACACCTGCCAGCTTGTGTTATTGTCTGGAACTGCTTGCCTTACAATCACATGGATATGTGGTTGTGTTTTTCCTCTTTTGATACTGTCAACCACATCAAATGTTGCTCCAACTGCTGCAAGCCTATCTACAGCTTCATTCTTTTTCCTTGGTATGGACACAATGTTGAAAGCTTCAAAGTCTTCAATTAGGTCCCATACCCTGTTCTTGTAGCTCTTGAGTAGGTCATTCTTTGCAGCATTTTTTCCTCTGACTTGATTCACAATTAGCTCACTATCACCAAATACTTGTAAATTTTTAATGCCTCTCTTTCTTCCCCAATGTAATCCATGGATTAAGGTTTCATACTCAGCTGTGTTGTTTGAGAAAGCAAACTGGAAACAGAAAGCTAAGTAATATTTCATACCTTGTGGTGAAATGAGCATAGCTCCTCCTCCTGCACCTTGTCTACTCCTTGAACCATCAAAGAATAATTTCCATACTTCATTATCATCTTTGTGATATGGCTTGGTGATGCTAGGGAGAGGATGATTCTCTTCATGCAAACAATAGACTCCTAGCTCAGATTCTTCCATTTCTTTGTAAGGGTCAAAAGCATGCCTTTTGTTTTCCCATTCATCAAGAGTCAAGTCTGGAATACTTCCGACCTTGGTATCTACCTCATAGGTGCTTGGGTAATCCTCTTGATCAAATGCTGAACAATTTGCATTAATTGGACTCGGTACATGAGGCTCTATGTGAAATTTTGCAATGGGCTCAGATCTGATTGTGGCCTTAGCCCCATACCTCATTCTGAATAACATGTGTGACCAATCAGCAGACAAATAGCCCCCAATTTCGGAAGTGAAGTCTCTTGACAAACACAATGCAAAGAGTGGTGGCAAGTCTATGACTGATACATCTTGCAACACCATTACATTGGGACATGCATGTAATGTGAGGCTCAAATATTTGATTACTCCAACCTTGTTACTATTGTTCCATCCAATTACACCACACCTTTGGAGATGACTTCATATTGAAGACCTAACTGGTCAGCTATTTGTTTTGGCATGACTGAGCTACTTGCTCCTGAATCAATCATGCAATTATGTATCAACTTATCTCCTATGATCAATGAGATATAGAATGGAGGGGGCTTCAAATTTTTACCTTGATGGCCTCCTCGATCTGATGCTCCTTGTTGAGCTGCATTGGTAAGTACCTTGTCTTGTTGATTGGGTGGCTGATTTGATGCTGACCAGTTTTCCATAGTAGCTTGCAATAGGTCTCTTTGTCCTGGGATAGCTAATGACTCCCACATTGAGATGTTTACATTTGTTTTCTTCATCTTCTCAATGATGTTGAATGGAGATGAGTTATCTCTCTATGCTTCCCCTTTCCTTGCACATTCTTCTCTTGCACATGGGTTGTTACAACTGGCACTTGAGTCAGTCTAGAAAGTGGCTTGGGATGACCTTGCACATTAAGGAATTGCACTTTGATTGCTAACACCTTGCGGAGTAATAGAGGGTTGTGGATCATTTGAATTTGATGACTTTTCTCCAATATTCCTTCTCTTGGACCATGTATTGGCTGCTACACTTTGAGAAGGGGCTTGGTTCACACCACAAAAATCTTCAGCCTACCAATTGACAAGTGTGGTCTCATTCAGAGGTACTTCTTGCTGAGTTGATTCCTACTACTTATTTCCTTCTTGGCTTGTCTCTTGTTCTACACCCATCGTTTTGTACCATAAGATCTTGATTCAAGGCACCATTAAAACACATTGACTGATTATGAGGTTGATTACATGGGAAACACCAGTCATATTCTTGAGCCATGTTGTTTTGTGTTGGAACCAAGGCCCTCGATGTTGAAGCCATGTTTGGATCATATGGTCAGAATGGCCTAGTAGCTTGAGGTTGTCCTTGGCTTTGATTTTGATTTCCAACATGAGCTGGTGGTCTATTTTGCTGGTATGTGGGTCTAGCTTGATACTAATTTGGAGGTTGATATGGCCTAGAACTTTGAGCTTGTTGTCTCTTGATAGTCACTAGCTCATTTCCTAGGTTCTGCAGTTGCTTCATAACCTCTTGTAGCTCTTTTGAGGTGCTTGAAGAAGTAGAAGCCTCATTATTGCTTTGATTCCTAGGGGCTGGAATGGGATTCAAATTCTGGTATTTGGCTAGTTGTAGGAGCTCCTAGTTCTAGATATAGAGGCATAGGTGGCCTAGGTGCTAGCTTACCAGCTTGAATCAAGCAATTTTCAGCTCTAATAGCAATATTATAGGTTGCGGGTATAGTTATACCTCCCATTGATTGAATCATCATGGCAATATCAGAATTTAAAGCTTTGAGGAAGTATAGAAAAGCACCTTCAGCTGTTGGTCTCACGGCCACCAGAATCCTATCCCACATCCTCTAAAATCTGAAGTTGAAGTCCGTCAGCTGTTCATTAGGAGCTCTCTTGATGGTTGTCAATTGTTCTAACAAGGATAGATTGTCCCCCTTTTCTCCAAATTGGTTATGAAGGGCTGTGCACAGATGGTCCCAATTCTGGGATAGACCCTACTTGTTAGACTCCTAAAACCATTGCAAAGCTTTACCTTTAAAGGAGGATGCCAATAACTTAACAGCAATGTCCATTTCAGTTATTTCATGAATTGCACAGACATTTGCAATGTCTTGGATGTGGTCAATCGGAGTTGTCTGGTTCTCTCCAGTGAAATATGGAATGTTCTTCAATGCTTGCAACTGGAACTAGATTTTGTGCATTGAGGGCAAGTGGGCTATTGCTACCAGTGAAGTTGATGTAGGGGTTGGGTTGTGCCATTCTGATTGGTCGAAGGATTCTAGTTGATTGAATGAAAGGCCTATTAGGCGGAGGTGTTGACAATGTCCTATTTGGTGGAGATGGAGACCTTTGAGCTCTTCTTCCTCTCCTTGCTCTATCTAGGGATAAATGTAGATAGACAAATAGCCCCTCTTCTCTAGTTCTTGACCTTGTCTGGATTCTTCTCATGAATCTGATAGGCTTGGACTGCTGAAATCAGTGGATTCTACCTTTTTTGGAGTCACCAAATGTGTAATTTAATAGCTTCTTAAAAGTTGGGGACTTTCAACAAGTGCACATCAATATCGTTTTAGTAAAAATGAAGACTTTTGGTCCCACCGGGCATGCCAAAACTATTGATGTAGAATCACAACACCCCTGGAGTCTGTAACTCGATGGGTTGAGACTCTTCAGTGTGATTGCATAACATGGAGCATCTCTCAAAGTGTGGGACTTTGTGAATCGAGAGAGCTCTCTGGATGAAGGTCAAGTTCCTATTCCTCTATTCAGGTGCACACATTCATATTGTAGAGGATCTACTCTAAAACCTACTCTAACTTGCCAAGGAGACAGGTTAAGGAGATGCAAGAAATAAAACCTAAACTAACAAGGGTGATGCACCAAAGGAATGTTGAAACACCTACTTTGCTAATAAACACAAACCATAAAAATGCAATACAATCACCATGCACAGAATAACCAAGACTGCAATGAGAGATCAAAAAGGAGACAATGAACACTGAGAGGGTTGAAAATCATCCACAGACATGCATTATTGCTCCAAAAGTTGATACAGTGCATTACAATGGCCAAGAGGCACAAACTTGCATTACAATTTGAATGGGAGGCTTGAAAACTCCACAAAATCACTTGTAGATAAGGGAAGAAGGGAGGGTGCAAAAGAAAATGTCCAACCTTTTGAAAAATGCACCTCCTTACAATATATAGGAAGAATGAGAGAAGGAGGTAGAAGAAATCTGGACTCCTGTTCAACCACCCCAGAGATGCATTGAATCCACTTGCGAAATTAACGGGTCTCATGACACAACCCATGCCTCCATTACCATTTCTTGTTGGGAAAGAAATACCTCATTATGGTGGTGGGTGAGAAGCATGATAGCCTCAAGAATGGTGGCCTATATTTACTCCAGTCGTAGTCGAGGCCATTTGAAGGTCAGGGTTGGGTGCTCAATGCGGGCTCTCACAATATTTTTTGATCCAAGCATTTAAAAATCTTGGAGGGATTTATGATTCACCAAATCTTTTTCCAAACATACTTTGGATTTGGAGTCTACCCCTTGAGATCTTCATGGAGCCCCACATATTCTTAATATTTCACTGCCTCCTTTTTCACTCCTGAAGTTACGACTAAATTGGACACTTGGTCTCACCCGCGGGCCTACTCTGTTTTCCTTTGTGTTTTGGATAAGCCCCCCTTGATTGGCGGAGCAACTATGCTTGACCTAGACACGTGGAGGCTTGCACTTTTTTGGGACCTACCTCCAGATTTGATCTTTGAAAGAGTGCCGAAGGGACACATGGGGCTTTCTACTAGTTCTCCTTCTGTAGACTGATTCAATGGCCAGTTCTGCCCCCCCTTTTGGGATTCTAGCAACATGGCGAGCCTAACGCTTATTTGGGACCTCCATTTTGATTTTAACTTTGAAGTTACGCTGAATTGAGGCACGTGGAGGCTTCCTTCATCTTGTCCTGAGATTTGGACTTTTCAATGACCGGTTGCTCCCCTTTCTCGGACCTAGGACACACGTGGAGGGTTGGCACTCATTTGGGAACCCACTTTGGATTTTGCCTTTGAAATTGCATGGATGAGGCACATGGAGGATTCCACTGTACTCCTTGATACTAAGACTGATTCAGGACCTCGAGTGAACAAATTATATGCACTTCCTTGGCGAGTCCCTCTTTTTGGACTCCATGCATGGAAGTCCCAAGGTTGGTGCTTTTAGTTTCACTATTCCCTCTACTCTTTGAAATGCGACGAGATGACACGTAGTGTCTTCCATGAACCCTCTGTTACCTTGCCTCGATTTGGACCTTCAATGTATTGTTACACACCTTTTCAGACTCTGGCCACGTGGCGAGGATGGTGCTCATTTGGAGACCCTCTTTTGGACCTGACCTCTAGAGGTGTGCCAGATTGACACGTGGCACCTTTTGCGGATGATGCTTTACATTGTGGACCAAAGCCTTCCCCAGGATTTTTCCTTTGAAGATGTGCCGAAGATGACCTGCATGGAGGCTTCCATCGGCCCTTCTTTGCAAATTGTGCCATTTATGAAAGTTTTCAAAAAATGTAAAAAATGTCCCGCAGCCGCCGCAACTTCTCATTTCCCAAAAATCATCCTCGGGCCACGTCAGCCCACATTTTCCACTTAGCAAAAGAAATCCTTCCCTGGGCTCACGGGCCCGTACATTTTAACTTGTGCCTTTTCTGAAAAGTGCAAAAATTTCAAAATATCTCCTGCCTCCCCACTGTTCCACAATCTTTCCATTGGTGAAAATTCTTCCCCAGGCCCGCCGACCCACTTTTGGGAAAAAATCCTTCCAACTCTTGTTGGCCCACCATTTGCAAAATATGAGGAGTTAGAAGGACTTCTTTATATTTATTGAAAGGGGAAGAAATTTCCTATCTGATGGAAATGCTTTCAGGGGACCTTAAGTGCTTAAAATATATAAAAATTCAAATTGAAGCACAAAAAGGGGAAAAATGGTGTTAGTTGACCAAAAATAAGTGTGAGCTTATTTTGGTCAACATAACCATTTATCCAGAACCTAAAATCAATATATTACATGAGACTACATCTCTTTTCTTTGTTTCCCAGTCACTCCATTTATCTTATATATGTGATCAAATTATTTTGGTAGACATTTATGTAAAAGAAATTACCATCAACATAGCTCAGAGATAAAACAAAACTACCTCCACATAGGCTTTGGTGGATATCTAGACCGTTTTCAAGTTTCCCATTTTGGCGCAACTAAGGGGGAAAGATAACTACATAATTGAGGGGAAACTATCATAGGCTATGGGGTTAGATCTATCCCTACAAAATGGCATTTCTAAAATGTTTCTAACTTTTTTTTAAACAAACCCAACATTGTTCCAAAGCTTCCGTTATGAAGGATGAAGAAAAAGATAAAACTTCATGACCCATATGTGGGATTGTAGGAAAGGACACTCCCAAATCCTAAATCAATACACCAACTACTCAAAATAAATGATAAAGAGCAGGAAAAAAGAGTGGTAGTCAAAGACTAGTACGATGAGAATAGTGTTGTCAGGGTTAAAGTCCACACAACACAAGTGTTTAGACATACAACAATATTAATCAATATAGTTGGGAATTACACCCCATGAAGTTCCTCCTTAGCCTCAATCTTCTTCTTGCTCTGCATACAAGAAAAAACCCACCTAGCAGCAGGAAATAGATCCTCTAAGAGACACTAAACCCAACTTAAACATAGATACAAATCTAGATCGATCCATTTGTATAAATTAAAAATGAGGAGACATTAGGGATAAAAAATTATCTCCATGTGAAGGTCTGATTTAACTCATAATGGGAATGATTTTAGGATGGCTATCAAAATAGCTCCATTAAACATAGTTCACCATCTAGTTATGCATTCACTGCAACTAACCAATTACTACTAAATTTACAATATTAACTCGAGTTCCACCATGGTTATGCCTCTTGATCTCAAATAAAGTGTTTTTATTATTATGCAAGGAAAATTATATATCGGAAAAGGTGTTTATGATGTGAAACTCTCCATAGATACCCACACATTCCACTAGGATTTTAGAAAAATACTTACCATTTCCAATAGATGTTTACCAGGTATTTACAGGCTAGGAGGGCATACATGGTCTGCAGGAAGACAAAATTGAATAATACAAAATTTCCCATCCATTTTGACAAAGTTCTAACAAATAAATGAGAATGGACATCTGAAACAAAGAGCGAATTGGAAGTGGGAAAATTATTAGTGTTTGTTATATATACTAGCAATCGCACGTGAAATTTGTGATGTTAACGGTGAAGGGGAAATGTAATATGAGGTTGATTTGTAGGGACCAAAAACAATAAAATTAGGAAGACGATTACAAAATATGGGTTTAAAGGGAGGATAAGTAATTGGGAGAAGATAATAATGGGGGGAACCAATTTGAGGAAGAAGGATTTCTTACGAGGAGGAAAACATGTAAAATGAGCATATTTTTTTAGTTGTTCGATGAAGAAAGGGGATATGGCTAGCAAGGAATCATGGAAATATAGTTTGGAGAATATACATGTTAAGATTGAATATTTAACCACGTTCATTTCATTAATCCTTATAAAAAAGACACATTCATATAATATGGTACAAATAAGAAAAATAATGGTAAAAAACAAAATTAGCAAAATTCCCCACAGGAAAAAGGAATTAAAATGTACTAAACACTAGGACCTAATTATAGTAGGTGGAAACGAAATAAATATCTACTATTGTAAAATTAAGGAAATTGTTTTGTAAACTCTTGCTTCTTTTTTTATTGATTTACATAAGCACAGTGAAGTAATCATCCTTGAAAAATACATAAATACATTAATAGTACAAAAAAATGTTTAATAAGAATTATTTTTGCAATCTAATTCAAAATTGAAATTTAATGAAATAATGAAGTAAAATAAATTTGTATCAACAAATCTTATCTATGAATAATCTATAAAAAAAATCTTAATTATGTTAAACCCCATGATATAATGTTCAATTATAGATAAAACTAAACATGGTTTATCACTATAATGACTTCAACGGGAATAAAGAAACTATGTGACACATCCTAATATTTAACAATTCAATTTTCCATTGATCTAAGACCAATATGAAAATATTTTGATTATGAGGTGCAGATGTTAGTATATTATAGTTTACGGCCCATAATTTGAGACAACACCAAAAATATTAAATACAATGATATATTTTTCTAAATAAAAAGGACATTCGTACAGATGAGGATGTCGAGGACGAGGAATAAAAGTTGTTGTTAGAAGCAAGCTCAGAATTCTCCTCGACTTTGAAAGCCAAATTTGAAGGTATAGTTTTGAGGATGATTTTGTAACAAAAAAGAGATTCATGAAAATCACACACAAATGCCACACGAAGCATGATATTTCAAAGAAGCCCTGAAGAAGCTTAAATGTACATGGACATAGAAATAGGCTCCATCAACTCATGGAACATTTGTCTTTCGAGGGAAATAGCTCCCAAGATGTGATCTGCATGTAGTGTCTTACGAAGATATCCACGGTCCGGCTAGAGAAAGAGTTTCACAAATTTTTGTTATGTAACATTGAACCTATTCATCCGAAATGGTGGTCATTGACTAAGCTATCATTTAATTCACCCAAAGAAGACAAAGAATCCATGGCCAACTGCTTGACTGCTCACGCGGATGGAGAGGATTTATTTCATCGATGTCCATGTAATATAACTGATAACCATGTTTGCTTCTTTTATTGTGCATATCAGAGAGAGGTCAAGATTCCTACTGAGACAACACCTTTCGACGTAAAATAAAATATTTATATAATGTTGTTATTTTCTTTATTTGTATTTTTTAAATAAAAATATATTGATTAAAGGATATCCAGATTAATTTTTCGGATAAATATTACGTCATTTATATTGAAAAATAATTATCAACGTTTTTTTATATATTTTAGTATTAAGAATTGGGGAGTATTTATTATATCATATTAGTTTGTATTTCGGACATTAGTCTTACTCTTGTCCCTTTTTTATATGGAGAAATTTTTATAGAAATGATTTCTTGCTACAATTAATGGATTTCTTGAAATCATAATTATTTAAATTAAATAAGGTTCTAATTTAAATAGACATATTCTTATTAATTAGTATAAACCATATATAAAAAACATAAATAAATTCTCTCATATCTATATAATATTTGGCAACAGGATGTATGGTCAGAGGCATCAGACATGCCTTGGACATTGCGTTTATTAATAAAAATTATCGGGCATCGGTGATCGCTCAATCCCTTTACATCGGTTGACAAAAGGTTGTGGTCTAAGGATGATGTGCTAAAGTTGGATGTATTATCTGAATAGAGTGTAGACGAAGTAGTGTGCAGTATCATTGACAAGTTTTAGATCCGTGCAGTATCTAACAGATTTTGTTTCCCATTTTTGGAATTAACTTAAAAGGGTGTCATATTTAGTTGAGTGTTATCAATTCTAACTCTGAAATGAATTTGATAAGGTATGGAAGAGATTAAACTAGTAATAACACCAAATAATAATATTATTATTCAATGCATTCAGGATACAATGCAAATATATAGAGGGAGTGTTTCCTATAAAATTGGAAACCTCCTATAATAACTCTCCAACTCACTATATACGTGAGTTGTTAAAACAACTCACAACAACTCACTAGTATTACATTTAAAGTCTACCCGTACCAATAATACTAACTATGTAAATTTATTGTAATCCATGAAGAACTAATTAGCATTCCTAACATTCCCCCCTTAGTGTGAACATGGGAAGAAAGCTACTGCTGGCTCGGATCTAGCTGTCTGGATCTTGTTGCACATGACCAATCCGCTTCACCACAGTGAATACCATACCGAATGATCACACTTTCACCGATTCACCTACATACGTGAACTCAACAATTCCGGCTTTCACTTCTAGTGAACGCTAGATTTAACTAGGTAATCGATGTTAGAAGTACGATAGTCGAAGAATCTCTGTAGTTAGAGGATCACTCTCGTTCAGCTTCCCTCCTATATAATTGTTCTCAAGTTCCAAAGTGTACATTCTCCTTGTTTCAATCGTAACAAGGGAAGGAAGGCACACACGATTTTATTTTGCACACACAACGCAACTAAAATAATATATTAAAGGGTGCCACAAATGTTGTAATTGACCTCATCATTGGTGACTGACAAGAGGCACTGAGCATCCTCGATCCTCCGTTGCCTCCGACCTCCAGTGTTTGTGCTGCTAACTAAGGGGAATGCAAACATGAAGCATATTTGTTTCCACATTGGGTTTATTTTGTCTCCTCCCCCCACAACATGAAACAATTTATTTCCGGAAGTCAGGGAACATCGAAAAATGTGTTAGTGAGGCAATTTTGTTTTTCAAACTTTTACAATTTTACTCAATGACTGCACGTGACGACTAAACTTGAACAAGGACGAGACAATAAATTTATTTACATTTTTAGGCTTTTTACACAAACACAATAATAAAACGGTAACAAAACAATAACAAAAATCCTAAAATTACCTAGAGCGAAATCTAGAGTCCTCTTCAAACGAGGAAGAGGAGTTAGAAGCCCACACCTGATGAGATATCTTGCTCCATTAGAGGCTGAGATGTCACGAGGAGCTTGCCGCACGATCTGATAGAGACATGTAGCCAAATAACATATGTGACATTATCTATGCAGATGTGAGTTAATATGTTTGAATGCGTAGGTATGCTCAGGACTGTAGAAGGAGAATGGGTAAGGTGTATGAGTCTTCGTTATAATTCAATGAACGCCACTACCTCAATAAAAAAAGCAGCCTGTAATTCATGTTGCACTTTTTTTATTGCCACCGCTTGGACGCCTTCAAGTTAAACATGTGCAACTATGCAAAAGATGATGATGATATTAATTTATCACTAAAACATGAATGTAAATACTATAGTGCGGAGAAACATAAAAAAGATCAATGTATTAGAATTCAAAGCCTCAATACAATATATAGTAGATGACGGACTTCTCTCTCTGGGAAGACTTTAAAACTATCCTATTCTAATGGATCAAACAGGTAACATCACCATCAAGTTATATCCATTAGCCCTCCATCATAAGATATTCACATGCTCTGATACCACTGATAAGTTATGGAAGAGGTTAAACAAGTAATAAAACCGAATAATAGTATTATTATTCAATACATTCGGGATACAATGCAAATATATAGAGGGATACAATACAAATATATCGATAACCAACCATTAGCTTAGAAAACATTATCAAATTCAAAATGTAGTGCACCCAAGTCTTTCACTTCTTATTCATATTTTTTCTTCAGTTTCTAATCTTTAATGGAGGATTGTGGGAAGAGTAATTATCTATTAAGCTACGCCCAGCTCCAAGCTCCTATGCATAGCCTTCTAATAATAATTTTGTAAATAGTTTCTTCCCTTGTTTTTTTTTCTTTTTAGATTTACTTGATTACTTTACGATACTCCCCAGTTATTGCTGCCTTATATTTTTACCCATCTTGAATGGTACCCTGCCATCTTATAATTTCCAAGAGACTTCATTTGATGGCTCTTCAATTCCACTTTCTTGATTTCATTCCTTCGCCTTCCTGCAGTCTAAAACAATGGAAGCCCATGACACTATCAAAATAAAATGAACGTGGAACAAATGCCAACACTAAGAATGGGAAAATTTAAGGGGCACGATCGATTAGAAAAAAGGGTGTATTCGATGCAAATAAAATAAAAAGGTGATTGTTCACTTGTATATGCAAATTTTACATGTTTAAATGGTTATATCTCTTTAAAATCTACAACACTTGCAGAAAGTGGGCCTGGTCATTTAAATATCTATATATTGATTGTGTTCACTCATGAATGTAAAGTAAAGTTTTAAACTCTGAGTCATTTGCTTCTATTAAATTTATCAAAGGACTAATGCAAACTAAATCTAAATCATTTCCCGTATTTAACGACTCTTGGTTATTGCAGCCTTATTGTATCATTTTCGCCGCCTAACTTGTCTTACCAGTTGCTCTGGTGACTTGACTATACATTATGTCAGATCATAACATGGTGCATAGATTGTTGCAAGGTCCCCCACAATGTTCACTACCCAACAATTCTTCCAGTTAGCTAAATCTCCTTAAAGTCTGCATCGTTTTGCTTTTGGACAATTTTCTTGGTGCGTCCACGAAATTTTGATTGACTTTGATTTGTTCGTGATCGATGTCCTCCTCTCTTGCTTCGTTTCACTGGAACATCTCTCTGACATGCATAAGAGGCCCCCCTCCTCAACTCAATTGTAGATCGCCTTTGGTATAAAAAGAGAAATTTCCAAAAACGTTCAATGTCTGAGACCTAGTTACAATCAAGCCAAAAAGCCTTCTTGTTAAACTTTTTTTGCCCCTTTTTAGTTGCAAGGTCGAGTAATTGTAGGAACATTTGTAACAATGTTAGGTCTTTTAATAAAACCATGGCTCATCTCTTCACAATGTGACCTTGACTGTCCTTTTCTACCAATTCAATTCTCCACCTCTCTTGATTTATGGCAGGTCAACTTTATTGCAATTTCATGCTCCGTATGAAATAAAAATTTGTCTTAATGTTTCTCCATCATCTTAGGGTTTCTCTCTACATATCGGGATAATAAGCTGGATTCCCCTCATCGCAAATCGTAAAGGTGTACTCTTCCAATGACCCTGGACCTCAAATAATTTTCATTGTGTGACATGTAATTTGATAGATATTAAGACGAAGACATAAATAAAATGTTACCTATAAGGTCAAGATTCAACGATCACATACGGCGAGGGCTATTCCGCCACGGTACCACCACTCTGCCATAAACTTTAGTACAGAAGCTCCTCTTCCTCCACATCTAATGTAACGGACTATCCTCCCTCCACGGTTTAATTCACCCCCTCAAAGCGTGGGGTGCCCGGCGGTTAAAGTTAGCGGAACTAATCACCCGAGGAACATTTCCGTCTCTTTCACGGTTTGCTGGACTTTACTTCACGTTGAAGAAGACGTGAATTACATACAATGTAATTCACGTGGCCAAAAATGTGACGGAAACGTGGATGGACGAAATTATGTGGTCGACGATACGGCATGCCAGGTGGCCAGCTGCGATAGACACGTATTTGTACAGAAAGGCGGGTCATGTTTCTACTAAAGACTAAACGCCTTCGTTGAGAATTCTAATGAGAACTCCTGTTGGGAACGTGAGCTGTTAATTTCATTTTCAACACGGCACTTATGTGACTTCCTCTCCAACTGCAGAGATATATATATATATATATATATATATATATATATAAATATGCATATGAGATGAGAACAGTTGCATTCGCATTTGCCCTCTCCATATTACACTAGACTTCATGATGGCTCGGTTACCATATATTATCGTTTTGGCGCTACTAATGAGTATTAGTCTCTGTCGAGGTTCAGAATCGCAGAATATCCACGAGGGAGGGTACAGTCCAGGAAAAGTTGCAGCTGGAGATGTAGACTCTGTGGAATTTCCTCTAAATTTAGAATACTTAGAGGCCGAGTTCTTTCTGTATGGAGCTCTCGGATACGGGCTGGATCGAGCTGCACCAGAGTTGGTTGGCGGTGGTCCTACTCCCATCGGAGCTAAAAAAGCTAAACTTGATTCTGTCATCCAAGAGATCATACTGGAATTCGCTTACCAGGAAGTTGGTCACATAAGGTATGGAATTAATTATCATGTGAGTTTGAATTTGTGGTTTCCGTGTGTTGAAGCCGAACTGATCATTGCAAATGCAGGGCTATAAAGGAAACTGTACCGGGGTTTCCCAGACCTCAACTGGATCTGAGCGCCAGAGTGTTTGCCCAAACCATTGACGCTGCATTCGATACCAAGTTGGATCCTCCATTTGATCCTTACGCCAACAGTGTTAATTATCTGCTTGCAAGTTATTTGATTCCATACGTTGGACTGACAGGCTATGTTGGCACCAATGCTGGTCTCCAATCGCAAACAGCAAAGCGAGTGAGTAGATCTAACCTATGTTCAATTTCATTAATCAAACAATGCTATTATAGATAATTTATACATTCTCGTTTGCTTTGCAATGGATTAGCTTGTAGCAGGTCTTCTCGGAGTGGAATCTGGGCAGGATGCAGTGATACGTGCGTTGTTGTTCGAGAGGAAATCTGAGAAGGTGAAGCCATACTCGTACACTGTCGCAGAATTCACGGACTTTATCTCTACGCTGAGAAACAAGCTTGGACACACTCCAGTGGTAGACGAAGGTCTGGTTGTTGATAAGAGGTTGGGAGCTGAAGGGTTGGTGAAGGGCAACATTCTTGCAGCCGATAAGTACTCGGTGGCATACGCACGTACCCCTGCCCAAATTCTGAGGATCGTCTACTCATCTGGCAGCGAGTCAGTTCCTGGTGGATTCTATCCTCATGGCGGTGATGGAAACATAGCTCTCTCCTTTCTCAACTACACCAAAAACTATTGATCATCACAAACCTATTGCTCGTTTAATACTGCATAGGCCCCACCAGAGCAAGTGCAATGTGCTAAAGTCATCGACTTGTATTTATTTCGACCGCAGATGAATCTGGAACGTGCCGGTAAGATAAGGCTTTCCTATTTCTATCTTTGTTCGAACATGTATTTATTATCCACAACGTGATGTAATTTATCATTATGCTTGTATTTTCCGCAAATCCATATGGGATTCACTTGTCTGTTTTGTGAAAATATCAAATAAATAAATTAAGACGACGGGGATTAATTAGATGAAAATATAAATGATTTGGCATTGATAGCAGGGATCAAATTTTAAATTTTAATGGCTGGTCTGTTTGGATCAGTGTTTCTATGATGAAAAGTAGTATAAATATTTTACACTCTATATGATAAGAATGTTTTTTTTAAATGAGTTTTTCGTTTTTTTTTTTAAATCGCTAGTTGATTGACATCTTAAATAGAAAGAGAAAATTTAGTAATCCAAACAAAATGACCCCTCAATCATATTGGTGTAAAGTTAAGCTACATTTAAACTTGGAAAATAATCAAATTATTATATTAAAAAAGTCCAAATTTACAATATCATAATTTCATAAAATAATCAAATTATGATGTTAACTCATATCAACACTTTTGTGCATAGATTGCTTCTTCCTTGTCAGAGCTTCGGCTTAATACAATCTCTTTGAATGTGTTAAATCAAAATACTTACAATTGCCTCTAATAAATAGATGGAATTCATCTAATAAAATACTCAACTCTTAAAAATAGAACTAAAAACCACATGATTTTGTGCAATACGAAGCTTTCGATTTATTTGCTTTATAAGCTTTTCGTAAAACTAGGAATCTAAAAGTGAACCATCTAAAAATGAAAAGCCTATAAAAAGTAAATTGTTTTTTACTTTTCTAGGCGAAAAAGTAAACTCTTTTTCTAACACTCCCCCTTAATTTTGAACTTCAAACTTTTATTCTTCTGGAGTCTAGTGTGCACTTCCAAATCTGATATATTCTTGATCACAAACTCCCAAAACAAATTCTTAAATACTCAAAAAAATCATTGCCCAAAGCTTTCGAAAAAATATTAGCAAATTGATCTTCGGATCTGTAAAATTCAAGAAAAATTTCCTTGTTGTTAACCAATCCTTGATGAAGTGATACTTCATGTCTATGTGCTTACTCCTCTTGTGAAAAACATGATTTTTGGATAATATTATTGTTGAATTGTTGTCACAATAAATATTTGTAGCATCCTCTTTATTCTGCGTCAAATCTTTCAACACTCTTCTCATCCAAACAATGTAACATGTTGCTCTTGTTGCTGCTACATACTCTTCTTCTATTGAAGAGAGTGTGACTATGGGCTACTTATTTTATGCCTATGAAACTATGCATGTTCCAAAGTGAAAAACATACACAGATGTACTCTGTCTATCATCAATACTTCTGACACTATCATTGTCTGTGTAACCTATGAGTTTGAACTCATCTGATGTTGAATATAAAATTCTATGATTCTTAGTTCCACATACATATCTCAAAATTCATTTTCTGGCTTGTCAATGTGAATCTTTTGGAGATTCCATGAACCTTGAGATGAGGATCGCACCATACATAATATCCGGCCTTGTGGCCATCAAATGCATGAGACTTCTAACTAGCCTTTTAAATAATGTTGGATCGACAAATGATCCGCTATCATATTTTCTTAACTTCAAACCTACTGCAACAGGGGTTAGCCCTAGTTTGTAATTCAACATATTAAATCTCTTCAAAACATCATTCGCATACCTTGCTTGTGAAATAAAAAATTGACCTTCTCATTTTTGAACTTCTATGCTTACAAATTAGTACATGAGGAGTAGATCTGTCATCTCAAATTCTTTCTTCATATCTAATTTGAATGAATTTGTAGATAAATCTCCAATGATGATTAAATCATCCACATATAAACAAAATAATCAAAATTTTACCTTCCTCATTGATCTTGATGTATAAAGTAGGCTCACTATTGTTCCTACTGAAACTATTCTGTATCAAATAAGAATCAATTATGTCGTATCAAGCTCTAGGTGCTTGTTTGAGACCATAAAGAATTTTTTTAACCTGTATACCTTTCCTTCATGACCTTCAATCTCATAACCTTCTGGCTAATTCACATAAACTTCTTCTTCAAGAAAACCATTCAAAAATGTTGATTTTACATCCATATGATAAATAGGCCATTTTTTTGAGCTGCAATTGCTAAAACCATTCTTATTGTGTCCAAACGTGCTACATGTGCAAATTTCTCATTGTAAGCTACTCCATATTGCTGTGAAAAACCTCTGGCAACCAACCTTGCTTTATGTTTTTGTACTTTACCATCAACATTATTTTTTTTTCTTATAATGGCTCATTTTAAGAAGGACTCTCTAAAAATTTAGTTTATAAATTTTGGGGAATCTCAAAAATCAACTTTCGAATTATTGGAATTTTTTTGAAAATATGTTTCATGGCAAATGCGATTTCACAGAGAGTAATTTTCCCTGGTTTCAATAAGTACGTCAGGAAGTTTAGTCATTAGCATCCAATCTAGGTGGGAAGGTTGGTCGGGTAGGTTGGGTGGTTGGAAATTGAGGGGTTGGGTGATCAAGGGCTGGACGGCTAAGGGTTGTACGGGTGGGTTAGATTGCAAAGTGCTGGACAGGAAGGTTGGATGGCTAAGGTTTGTACAAATGGATTAGACAAGGGTTGGACTTGTTGGTTGGACATTTAAGGGTTGGACGGTTGGGTAGGATGTGTTGATTGTATGATGAAGGGTTGGATGGGTGGGTTAGATGATGAAGGGTTGGATGGGTCGGTTGGATGGGTAAGGGGGCAGACGAGTGGGTTGGATGGGCATGTTGGACGGCTAAGGGTTTGTTGGCAAAGGGTTAGATGGGGTAAGGGTTGGAGGGGTATGGGTTGGATGGTTGGGTTGGACAGGTAAAGATTTAGACGGGTTGGTTTGGAAGACATGGGGTTGGATAGGATGGTTGGTTAGTTGCAAGTTGGACGACTAAAAGTTGGATGACCAAGGGTTGGACGGGTGGGTAGGACGGTTGGGAGTTGGATGGCTTAGGGTTGGATGGGTGGGATGGACAGTTAAAGGAATTGGATGGCTAAGGGGTTGGATGCCTATGGATTGGGCTGGTGGGTTGGACGGTTGATGAGTTGGATGGTTGAGTTGAAGGGTTGGTTGGATGGTTGGAGAGCTCAAAATGAGTTTGATCATCACCACATCTACTCCTACACCAAAATTCCAATACAAAAACCTTATGTGCCCATATATTGTAGTCCTTCTAAAAGAAAAATATGCACAAAAGGATTGGCTCGAAAAATCATAATTTACCAGGCTTGTGGAGATCCCCTTATTCAATACTGATACTTCAATATTCGATTACCTTCTCACCTCTTACAACAAGAATGATGGAAAATTTTCCATTCTCTTGGTGCATCTGAGACGTCGTGAAATTTGGAAATAAGCCATACATCGGTTAACTAGTTTACCATTTGAAAATAAGCCCCTAGTTGCTACAAAGGTTGTCCTCACAGATGAAGACAAAATGTTTTTGGAGTCCTATCACAATGTGTAGGTTGATGGTAAGTTTATTATTTTCAAATTCTTTTTCTCTTAACATTTTTCCACCACCAAATCCTCTAATTTTTTTATATTATTGCAGCTCCTCTTAATTTTTCATCACGAGGTCTACTTCTTCAAGGTATTACAAACCAATTCTTTCTTGTAGTTGCATCACTTTTTCAAGCTAGGATCGTATTACAGGGAATATATATATAACATTTAGTATTCGGTAAAGTTCAATATTTATTGTGGACACTATCAGGTTAATAATTTTATTGGTGCACATATTTTTCCAATCAAAATAAAAACAAATGTCTCTTTGTGCCCGCAATGCCAATCAATCTGATAAATCCAAGACTATATTCTCTTGTTGCAATTTTTTTATTGCTTTCTATCAGGAAGGCATTCTACAAATTTCATAAAGCTATAAAATCCCAACTGCAATCAATTATAAAATGATTGGTCTAACTCTTGAAGAAACTACAGGTAATTGTTACTTTTACAATTTTCTAGTTATATAACGATTTCATATTCAATTTTTTTGAAAAAAATAATAATTGTAAGATTTTCTTTTGTAGAGAATAATTATTGTTGAAACAACTCGTAAGGAGGCAATTGGTCGAGGAAAAACACCTGTAGAGGTATTTTGTTGACTCTGACATGGATTTAGCATAATCAACACTAGTAAGACCACCCTCATCAAAAATGTGATCTAGGGGGTCACTATGTCCATCACGTCTACCATCACATTTAACTATCAAGTATGAAGTTTTCTATTGATATAATTAACTAATTCAAACAACTAGTATACATTATGTAATTAATATTTTACTTTTTAGTATTTCTATTGTTCTTTTTGTACATTTATTTGTATTCAAAAACAATTGAAACGATTTGATGATGATCAAATTCATTCTGATGCACAAGATCAGAAATATTACATGCTTACATCTCCACACATGTGCAAGGTAAATTGTAATATTTAATTGTTGCGTGCATTTCATTACGTTACTAATTTTAAGAATTTACAAGGCCTAACCATTTAATGGATTCTAACAATTTGTTTTTTTTGCATCTTGCAAGTAATATATCTTCTGAGAACATTCTACTTGCAAGCAAAGCCACCAATATCACCAACACATTTAGTGAAAACAAAACTAAAAATTGCAGCCAAGAAATATAAGGTTTCCTGAAGAATCAGTTGGAACAGTTCATCTTGCAACAACATAATTTCCTAGACTCTCACTAGCAGGTGTTTTTAAAAGTGTAACGGCCTCACAGACTTTTCAACAACATCACCCTTAAGGAGGAGTATATGGGGTTTAATATTGGTGATGCTGATAAGCGGAAACTATTTTTTAAAATCATGATATGAATCAATCTACTCCACCCTCAACCAAAACAACAACACAAAATGTGCATGATGTACTGAACAGTGACTCTCCTCCTCCTCCTCCATACAAACGCTTCACAAACAGATGATGAAAAGACACATTTTATATTAGAAAATATGATTTTAGATAGTATGGGGGAAACAATTCAAGATGTTTTCATCTCTGATGTGGATTTGGTGCGGCCTTGGGAGAGGAGAGAAAATTGTTTAATAAAAGAAATAAATAAAAGATACCATAATCACACTCAAAGGAATTCATTGTTCACCTCCATAGAGATCGAACTAGCAAGGTAGGACATTTTTCTATAAAAATATCAATTCGGAACAATTTGCTATGCTAATAATTAGAACGATGAAATTATAGACATAATGTTAAACAAGTTGGACTATCTGAATGCTGAAGCACATGCTTACTACAAAAAATGGGCAAAAGAAAAGATAAATCTTTTAATAGAAAATGTTGAAAAAGAAAACACTATGGTGAATGGGATTTATGTTTTACATGCAAAATCCTAATAGTATAAGCACAATAATATATTTGTTTTACTTATCTAATAAACTATAAAAAATCATTTCTGTTTTACAGGTAAAATATGAAAATATTTAGAAAGAAGCAGTCTTTTTTAAAGCACATTTAAAGAATGCCTGCAAAATCTTGAATTTGTTTGTACGGTTGAAGGAAAAGATGATAGTAATAAATAAAAATAGTAATAAATAAAAAAAGTAATACATTGAGAAGAATAATCAAGGAGTAATGCAACCTAGAATTCAACAGTACAAACCCAAGCAGGATGGAACATCACTAAGCCTAGATTGAGTTCTCACCCAAAACACGCAATGATACCAGGCCCCTCTTTAGGGTTGTTGTTACAAGATGTTAGCATGATGAGGAATTTATTCATTCAGATCTATAGCTATTATATCTTTCCAATAGTGCATATTCAGATCTAGGTATAGAAAATAATAGACTTAACATATAGCCATAATGGAATCAAGCATTCAATACTGAACTGTAAACATAATAACACCTTGATTCAGTCCATAAGCCCCATTATATTAATTTTAGTAAATACATAGAAGCTTCATTACAATAATAGTGGTATATGCTTATGCGCGTGACAGTTTTAGCAACATAATCTCACTATATCTCAGTTCTCGCACCTGTATGCTCTCTCTCTATCCCCATATATATCATTTTACCCAGTTTACTATCTAATTATAAAGGTGGGGAATTACCTTTCATCACTTATCTAATCCAAAAATAGGTCACATGCAAGTGCGCTAACAATAGACTATTGTTAGTTAACTTAAAGTAATAGATCTTTTTCCAACCTATGTCCATGTAAAGCGCGTCATAGCTGATCCTCCAAAAATAGCCAATGCATGACATGCAAGTCTTTAATCGGTTTGAGTTCTCTACATGTTATCTCCAAAAGTATATCCTTATGTGCAAAAATGGTTAAGTCCCGAAATATGAACTTTTCCTCCGCACGTGTGTTTCCCTTATCCGTTCATGCCTTTGAACATGCCCTATTTTCCCACACAGACCTTCTGTATTTTGTCAACTAAGTGCCAGAGTTTGACTGATCAACATTACCCAAAACTAGTTTCATTGCCGCCCTGACATTGGTTGTATTCAAAAATGAATCAAAGAATATGAATAAAGGAATAAAAAAATAATTTAGATGAATGAAATAATGTCTTCAACTTGTAGTATCCTCTTCTGTACCCTGAATAATAAATTTTGGATATTCCTCTTTTATCTCCATCTCTAAGGTTTGCCAGTCATTGAGCACACCCTATTCTTTCTCTAGAATATCTACTGCAATTGATTCTAACTCATCCCTTGCAATCTCTCCTTTTTTATTCTGTAATACTAACACAATGTTGGACATTCAAGTCATTCTTCCTTCTATCAAATCCATCTTTATAGTGATGATTTTTCCAAGCTCATCCAAACTTTCCCTACGAGGTTCATGAGATGTTGTAAGGGCCTCACACTTCTGATTAACAAGTGCTAACCATTATACGCATCCCAATGTTTCATCCTTGATGGCCTTCAGGACCACATTGTCTTCTAAAATTTACCTGGTCCTTATAACAACCTCTGGCGTTGTACAAATATTCAATGCTTGATATGCCTTCTTGATTTCCTCCTGTAAGCTCTACAACAATCCTTCATATGATGCAATCTTCCTCATCACTGAAGATTTTTTCTCACTCTACTTCCTATACTGGATCCTTTGGCTGATGCATGTGCAGAGGTTCATCTTCAAACGCTAAGTCCACCAATGTACTTACATAATGTATTGCCGAAGGAAACTTCTTGGGTACCTTTTGCTCTAAGTGTGGCCTAGCCTTCATGACATTGTCACCAATCTCCTCTGTGATGATGATAAACACAACTTTCTTGTTTTGCACCAAGTCTCTTTCTTTCTTTAGGTGCTCTATCTCCTCATCCTTAGTCTTGATCTATTAGCTTAGCACCCTAATTCTGGCATCTTTATCCATATTCTGATGTGTGACCTTTTTCGATACTGTTACTAATGCATTGCTCACCTGTTCATTTGACATAACAATAGGATTTACTATTATGTGTGTAGCCTAAGGTGTCCTTTTCAACCTCCTCAACACATATGATTACTCATGCATATAAAAATCCATTTCATCCATGTGCATGTCCATCAACCATGAAAATTGATTCCATGTGCGAAATGTTTCCATATCCTCTTCCATTAACTCCCAACCATATAACTCCTTTTATGTTATTGTGCTCTGGAAACAAGCGCGGACAATTTTACCTATGTCCTTAACATAGCCCATGGTTGGTGGAATGTATTCTTCACTTGTTCTTTTTTACCTATGCTGATTAGGAACTTGTGTTGTTATGTCCTAAGCAGTCTCGGTTGCTATCTTATCTGTTCCTTTTTCTTCCTCTTCTCCATCCTATATTTCTTCATCTTTTTTTTCTTCCATGATCTTTGGAGGTGTAGGATAACTAGGCACACTTTCGTAAAAATCTTCCAATTCCTCATTCAATTTTAATTTCCTTCTCCTTTTCTTAGTTGTATCCATTCGTGGTGAGATTCGAGGTGATTTGTGCACTGTTTGTGAAGTAACACCTTGAGTCCTTATTCTCCTAAACACTTCCTTGAATTGGTGCTCTCCTTAGACTGCATCCAAGTCCTCATCATCTCCCTCTTGTGGCTACGGTGGTGTAGTTGTGCACTCAGCTTCATCCTTATTTGGAGGTTTCCTTCTACCTTTGTGTTCCAATCCACCACTATCCTCATGTTCCTCCTCTTCATCATCGAATTGAATGGTTTATGTGGGCTTGGGTGTTAGGACATTTTCCATTATATGTTTATTTTGTGATGACCCTGGGAGTGCAAACTCATTCTCCACATACTTAGTGTTCTCCAGCTTAGGTTTGAGTTACAGGTACACAAGTGCTACTCCGGTGTCCCCAACTACCAAGCTTGCAGGTTTTGTGAGTATAATATATGAAATAAGTCTTTCAATGTATGCATTGTGCCTTGGGTATACATACTTCTTCCTTAGAGTGTGGTAGTTGTAATATACCTTGTCTGCATTGAAGGTTAAGTGGCATGCATCTAAAAACTGATGAACTGATGCTTGAAAATACCTTGCTATGAAGGCATATGGAATTTTTCACCATGAGCTCTAAGCCTCTTCCTTCATTGCAAATCGCGCGATGCAAAAGTGTTGGTATACGGAAAATTGAATTTCCTTACCCACCATTAAAGGTAAATCCTTGGGTATGCACCACTCTTCTTTGAATTCCGCACAGATTCTATCATACCACATCTCCACCCTCTGCTTTAATGGTCCATTCATTTATCCATCGCATAAGTACTTACCAAACCTCTCTGCATGTGACTTGTGTTATTTAGGGTACTCCCGAATCTTCTCCTTTCGCCCATCAGGCTCCTTAATCTCCATAAATACTAAAGACAATAACACAATGCCAAAACGTATTCTGTCACCTATCTATGCTTCTTCGATGATTTTCTTTACTATGTGATCTGCAATGTTGTAAACCATTCCTTGAGACATATTCTTAGTGACATGCAACGACATTGTGTTTACATGTGACCACCTCCCTTGGTCATTTAGCTTTGTCACAAGATGTGCAGCTGCCTGCACTACTGGGTACTTCTTCAACTTTTCAATGTCTATGCCGCGTAGACCCTTGGTATATCCCAGCACCTTTCTCCTCTCCAGGATTGTGGATTTATCAGTTAAATCATTATCCAAATCCAACCTTGAGGCCCTTAGTCATGTAACTGTTAAAATCAAGGCAATTGTCATTCTTACCCTCTATCCGATGAAGTAGAAGAAGTCCTCATGGACTCTGCTCATCAACCATTGATATAATGGTTCATAGTTTCCAAAGAATGGAAGCTCATACAATTGGTATACTCCATTCTGTTTCAACAATGTCTCTCTCACGTCATCATATACTGGAATATCCTCTATCGTGTGCTTTTTCATTTTCATGCTCAACAACGCATTAAGATCCTTCTTATTGTCTGATGTCTAATGGTTATAATCATTTATTTTACATTAGTGGATATGGGAATACCGTTCTTGTCCCACAATCACGTCCTCTAGATACTGCATTTCTAAAAAATTGCTCTCGAGAGCAATTTATTCTTCCACTTAAACTTCTTCCCTTTATCTCATGATGTGGGTACTTTCTTTGGTGCCATTTGAAAAATCTCTCTTTTCCACCTTCTGTAATCGAGAAAGTCGAAACTGTAGTTGAAACCTTTGTATCCTAGTGGATCTTATGTGCCTTAACTCATTTGTAATGCATATACTTTTCTCAAACCCTTATCCTATGGGAACGTAAGATTATCCTGTGCAACAACCATTTCTTCATGTCTAGTTTCACACTCTTCGCACCTCAACACGATTTTCTGGCTCATTTGCATTCCCTTTTTCAAATTCTCTCAATTATAACAATAAAAATGAACTTGCATCCCATCCTTATATACAATTTTAAAAATTTAGTTCATTTATTTCTACTTCACCTACCAACAATTTCTCATTAATTGACTATTTTCATTATTTCCACACAGTACATCTTCGCACCCAAGCTATAACCTTCTATCATGCCCTTCTACCTTTTGGTTGCGGAATTCTTGTCAGCGCACTTCCATGCACCTGAGTACCTCATCAGTACGCCTTCCACTGGTAGTCTTCTTGGGCTCTACTTACCTTGTGTTATACTTTTTTCTTCATTCATCTCTTTCTATGGTCCCCATGTCTAGAAGAAATCTCTCTTTTTTCCAATTCTCCAACCTTGAATAGCAGTCATACTAGTTTGTTCCTTTTATGTGGACTTATTTTCAACAGTCCTATACCTAGATATCAACAACTTAACCATACTAAGGGTATGTGCACTCCTCTATGCATAAAATTTCTTCAAATTGTAATTAGCTTCGGGCGTGTAAACGTACTTATCACATAACACACAAACTAAATTGAAAAAGCATAACAAAAATAAGGAAACACATAAAGGAAATGTAGAATTAAAAGCCTAATCTAAATGGTAACACTTCGTTATTACAAACACAAAGAAGACTTATTTATAGTAGGGCTTCAGCCTACTCCCGTTGAAGTAAATGGGTAACCGTATTCCATAAAAGGCCTATAACTAACAAACATCAGTTTCAAGTATGTGAGTGATAACATATGGCCCTAACCAATGTACCTCGAGTTTTCCTTGATGGCATAAATAGTTAGAATCATAAAGGAGCACCATCTATCCTATCTCAATATTTTTATCCCTGATGTGCCTGTCATGCAATGCTTTCTTCTTGTCCTTCTCTTGTTTCTAACTCCAACATGCTATGGCTTGTCACTCATCCAACTTAATTATCTTTTTAATACACTCTTCTAATGCTTTCTCATTAGCAAGACCTCCAGATTGTGAAATACACAAAGAAGGTAACATAAATTCCATAGGAAGAACTACATCTATGCCAAACACTAATTGAAATGGTGTGGCTTTGTTTAACCTTTTGTATGTCATCTGATATGCCAAAGTACTACAGATACTTTATCATCCCAATCCTTTCTTCCAATATCACATATTTTTGTCAATGTTTGGCTCAAAATTTTGTTGAAAGCCTCAGTAGTCCCAGTTTCCTGTGGATGATAGGGTGTAGTCTTATGGTGTGAAATCATGAATTCATCTAATAAAATTATGACTGTCTCATTAAAAAAATGTGTGCCCTTTTCACTGGTCAAACTTAACGAACATACATACCTTATAATAATATTTTCCCATAGAAACATGGCTATTGTGGCCACTGTAAAATCCTTTATAGGTGTTTCTTCTTCCCACCTTATCAAATAATATGTACAAGTTATGATGTAGCATGATCCAATTATGCGCACAGCTGGTGAAATAGGACCCACAAAATCTATAGCCATTTTTCAAATGGTTTTACACTAATAATGGATCATATAAGTATTTCATATTATTGACCTAGTTTTCCAAGGCATTTATAGTGATCACAAGCCTTAAAAAATTCCTTACAATCCTTATAGAGGGTCTCCCACCATAATCCAACAAATATAATTTTGTGCGTAGTGGCATCACCGGCATAGTGGCCACCTGCAATACTGCCATGAGCCTCTTCCATAATATCCGTGTGCTCATGTTCCAATACACAACGTCGCAATACCTCCTCCCAGCCTAATTTGTAAAGGTCACCACTAATTAACATATGGGGGGTTGTGCATATAACAAGTTGTTTCTTCCCCAAGGATTTCATCCCTTCTGGTGTCATCCCCATTCGTAGGAATATGAAAATGTATTATAGTTCTGATGGCGCTCATTGTTACCTATATAACTATGCATCTGGCATGGTATCCTCTATTGCCTATGCTTCTTCGCCTGACTATATTCTTGATAGATGTTCTGGCCTAGAATTACTTTTCCCTGGTTTTACCTCAACTGTGAAATCAAATTCTTGAAACAAAAGCACCCATCGACATATGCTCCCTTGTAGAACAGGCTTGTTTACCAAATAATTCAATGCCATGTGATCCATATAAAATATTAATGGTGTAGCTAGTAGGTATTGGAGGAATTTATGTAGTGCATAGATCATTAACAAAGCTTTGCGCTCCGTAGTTGTATAATTTTGTTTTACAGGAGTTAGCTTTCTACTAGTAAACAAGATAGGATGATTTGCAATACCTTCTTCATGTTCAGCCAACACCGCACAAATGGCCATGCTAGAGGTGTCCACATGTACATGAAATGGTTGGTCCCATGAAGGAAAAATTAGAATAGGCATGGTAGTAAGTTTATCCTTTAACGTCTCGAATGTGCATTGCTGCGGTTCTCCCCAATAGAACATACCTTTCCCTTTTAGTAACTCTTCTAAAAATGTGGCAATTTTGGCATATCCTTTGTTAAACTTCCTATAATACCCTATATGACCAAAAAATCCATGCACCTCTCTCTGATTGATAGGCTCCCTTAGGCCTATGATGAATGCAACCCTAGTTGGATCAACCAACAAACCTTCCTTGCAAATTATGCGTCCTAAAAGTATCCCAAACAGTGTAGAGAATATGCACTTCTTAATGTTTAAGGAGATACTCAACTATCTACATCTTTCAAACACTAAGCACAGATTGTCACAATGATCCTTAACTAATCCATACACCATCCAATCATCTAAATAGACCTGTAAGAAGTTGTGAATAAACTCCTTGAATGCTTGAGAAACTATACACGAAAATACAATAGGCACATTTTCAGACCAAAATGAATTACACTATAGGCGAAGCTACCCCATTCCATAGTAAATGTAGTCTTTTCATGATCCTCCTAGGAAAACCAAGTTTGATGATACTCAAAAAACCCATCTGTAAATGAATAGATTTTGTGCCCTATAGTGCCTTCTAGTATTTCCTCAATGAATGGCATAGGAAATGGATCAGTTACACATGCAACATTCAACTCCCTATAGTCCACGCATATTCTAATCCATCCATCCTTCTTGATACTTATCACCATTGGAATAACTCATTCTGACTCATCAAAGGGCTTGATAGTCCCAAAGTTCAACATTTTATCAATCTCTTCTTTGACCTTTTCGCACAAGTTGGGGTTCATCCTATAAGGTCTCTTCCTAACTAGGCGCACACCCTCTTTAAGCTTTATATTCATCTCCCCTAATGATTCATGCACACCTTTAAGTTCATGGTACTCCCTAGGGAATAAATCCTGATAATCCCTTAGTAACTCTGTGATTTTTACCACTTCAGATTCTGACCAGTAGTCTCCAACTATGGCTTCCTTAGGCTCAGTATATGTTCCAATATTCACCTTATTTGTCTTTATATGTTCATGATAGGCACATGTGGTTGTATCTGCACTATGCAACACCTCACACCTACCTGTTGAATGCTTTATATCTAGATTTTATACTTCTTTATAATCCACTAAGTAATACATTTTTCCTTTTTCTTTGTCAAGGCAAGCATGTTTAGGTAATGTTGCATCGACCTCTGGTTTTTCATCAAGATGTGCTCCTAAGTTTTCTTTATCTAATAAATCCTGAAGGAGTTCTTTAGCCTTGGCACTATCTCCCATAGTTAAGCACTTTATAATTTTCAATGCTTCTTCCACTGGAGGCTTTGTAGAGAAGAAGTCAAATGTCTTGGCCATTCCTGCAATTAAATATTTCCAATTTCCAGTCTCTCTATGGAGTTCTACATATACATACCAAGCATGCGCACATCCCTGTAAAGTGGAATTAAACTTGTACACCCATAGCAAAGCTAGTAAAGCTTCCTGACCTTCTATCCAGAGACTATCACACTTATGAACGTGGTGATGAACATGTTGATTACCATGATAAGTAAATATTTGAGTAAGTGAATTTCTCCTGAAGAAACTAGTAGCAAGAGAAACCCTAATTTTACCGCATCCTACAATATTTTCCTTGTGGGTCATCCACCAACGTGCTGCTATCCCACATAGTGTATATACTAGCATTATTCTTGTTTCCAACGGGTCTATCCACTTTTCTTCTATGGTGTGAAGGAATACCATAGGATATCCTTGTCTTGTGTAACAAGGTACCAATTTGTTACCTATCCTCTTGACATTATGTGGTTTTCTACCTCTAGGAAATATACTCTTTACTTTGTGCCCTACCAACTCATAAGTTCTATAAGCATAATTATCACAAGCAAAACTTGTAGTATCACTAATAAGTTTTGCATCCTCCAATTGAATTAGTCCTTTGGTTAGCTCAAGTATCTCTGGATCTCGAATGGCACGTACATAAATCCTATTCAAATCTTCTTCATTTAAGGGCTCAACAGAGGGTGCATATTTTCCATCTATTGAAGGGATAATAACTCTCTCCTCATTGTTTCTGAAATTGATATAGCCTGTTTTGAGGTGAAGATCAAAATTATTTGCATAGCACCAAGGATGAACCAATAGAGATAGGAAGCTATCCGACTTTTCCAGTGCTAAAACATCAAATTTTCTAGTGAACTTGGATCCTTGTATGGTAATGGATGCATCTTTCAAAACTCTGATGGAAGTGGCCTTAGTTTGATTAGCCATGAACAATATATTAGAGGATGGCTACAATGGGGGTATTCCCATTTGTACCCATGCATCTAAGGTAAGAACGTTTACTTCTACACCTATATCAATTAGTATATTACTTAATAACCACCCATCCACAACAACATTCAAAGTGATTTCTTTGTCATAATATAGGCTATGGGGGGGATATTTGCATGCAGGATCTATTGTTCAGTCTCAATACTTGCGCGCGGAGTGTTTTCCTTTAGCCAATCCCCTAACAATGGAATGATATCTTCCTGCAACAAAATTTTACACACTTCCCTTAAGTCATCTATATTAGTTTGGACCATCTCTGATACTTTATTTTTCCCCATCTTCCGTGATTTCTCTTTTAAGTACTATATCTCACCTTGAATATTCCTGAGAACTTCAATGGTTTCCTGGTAAACCTCCTTCTGATAGGTCAGTTCTAGGCACCGTGTATGTAGAACAACCTCCTTATTAAAATTAGGCTTCTGCTTCAATGCTTCTCGGGTATGTGCCGCCTTAGCGCGGGTTGAAATATTCACTTGCAACTCTGCAGGCTATACCACCAACTTAGGAATCCATTGATTCTCAACAACGTGTTGTATCCTAACCATCCTTGCACCTTTGTTTTCTTGTTTATGCTACTTACTAAGATACTCATATAAGTCTGGGAACTCCTCATAGCTATGGTTTTTCCATGAAAAGAACATGTAATATTCTGAGGAAATTCATGCTTGTAGTGGTCAGGAGATCTACATGTATAACATGTTTTGTGAGGGAACTCACTTCTTCCACTACCACATCCTTATCCTCCAAATCCACCACAGTATCCTTGACCTTTGCCATGACCACCTTCAAAGTGACCTTCATTCTGTTCATAGCGTACCTGATTGTGATCCTGGTCCTAATGCTTGGTCTTGCCCTTCAAGTTATCTGAAACTCCTATTTATCGTACACCAATATTTATAGCATCATGGATCTAACCAATCAGCCGACAGTCTTCTGTGTCATGATTCATGTGTGTGCAAGTATTTCTACAATTTAGCTAAATTTAAAGCAAGAAACTCACACCTAGAAATAGCTTCCTAACCTAGCTAAAAATGAGAAATGTGCACCATCATGATGAAGAAATGAGAAAGTCCTACGCTTAACAATAATAACTTTGAAATGATCAAAACATAATGTAAATTAATGAACTCTATTCTCCTTAATTTCCTAATTTAACATTAAAATGAACCTAAGTAGTTCAATGGAAATCAAATTATATTTTCTTGCTTTGATTCTGTTATGGATGCTTAGGTGTGAGGCTTAGCTGTTTAAGAATGGAGGATGGGGATCTCAAGAATGACAAAAGGCTATTAATATGAAACTATGTGCTTACTTTTGTCTCTTGAGAGATTTAGGTGTAAGTGTAGAAGTAGAGGGAGGGTTGTTTATATAGCCCACAGGATAAAGGATTCAATACATCCTCATGAATGTGAGACTAATGGAGATGTAGAGTTAGTTATGGATAAGGGGGGTTTAGATGGGGTTGAGTTAACTTTAGGAGGGTTTATTTTGTCCTTAAGTGGCTCATGTGGATAAAGGGTGTGTATTAATTAATCAAGATGATTAATTAATACATGTGCAAGATTTTATAAACTTTTAGATGGATTTTAGAGTGATCTGGACCATTAGGAGGGAATTAAACCAATTAAATAGAGATTTATTGATTTAATCAGAAGGGAGGCTAATTAATTAATAATAATTAATTAAACTAGATAGAAGGTGTTTGATTAACGAAGGGTCGTTAATTAGGGTATGCGTTGGATAGGTGACTTAATTAATTAGCATAATGTAATCAATTAATAACAATAGAAGAGAAGATGAGCGCTATTGACAATATGTCGTTAATTTGCAAGAAAGGAGATAATTATCACAATTTAAGTATTTAAATTGCTTAGACATAATTATAGGTGTCTACATTTGCCCCTCTTTGGGGTGGAATAAGTAACACCACTTCAAAGATAGTAAACGGAAGAAATTTGATAGGATTGGCGTTCAGAAAAATTAGTAGGAGAGAGAGATGCCCCCTTGAGTGTCGATGGGGTGATGAAAGAAGCTGATTGATGATCGAAAAAGGTGAGAGATAGGAAGAAGAATGGGGAAGAGGTAGGATGCCCCGGTGAGAGAGAAGGGAAGTGATGTAGAAGAAATATGTTTCTCCAGGGGAGAGAATGAATTGCTTAGCATAGCCACTGTTTATTTGGAACAATTTTGATGTCATCATTTTGCCATAGGAACTACTGTTAGAGTAGGTATTTACCTTAGCTCATGTTCACCTAGGTACTTCATTTACCTTTATTGTATTTATCCTCACCCACTTATGTGTGTGGATATTTCTTTTATCTTATTTAGATAGTGTGAATTAGGAGATATTATATAGTTGTTAGGTATAGTTCTTTCCTTGATCTATGGATATTGACTAGTTCTTTCCTTGATCTATGGTATTGACTAGATCCTTGATGTCTAGTTCTCTCCTAAATCTATGGTCTTGACTAGTTCTTTGATGACTAGTTATTTCCTTGATTTATGGCTTGATCTACGACCTTGACTGGTTCTTAGATTGTTATTCCTTGCCTATTTAAGCAAGGCCCATTCTCAATGTATTACATTGAGTTCCATAATAATATATGATATTGCTTCTCATTTCAATTAAAATCCTTAGCCCTTGGTCATATGGTATGGTCATATGAGGGCTTAAAGCTTGTGATTCCTACTAGTAGGTGCTTAACTTCAGCCCCCTTTAATTTTATTTGTGTGGTGAAGGCAACAACATTTTATTTTGTTTTAGTGGCACCTAAAATAAATAATAGAGCAAAATATTAAAAAGCTTGTAACTTTTGATCGGTAACTCGGTTTTGAGTGCCATTTTTTGCAAAAGTGCTTGTTTTTTCATGCTCTTTCCATTGGAAATATTTATTTTGAGACTTGCACTATAATTATAAAGTTCCAAATATGGAGGAGTGTTGTAATCAATTGTGGACAAATTTCGGCTGAGCCCGACGTCCTAAATTTTTGGGAGTTGCAGTTTGTACCTATCATGGATTCTGAGAATGATATGCTTTTCTCTGAAGTATGTGGACTTCAAGAGGATATTGTAAAATTTGTGGAAGAAAATAGATCACTCAAGAAGTGAAATTCTCTTCTACAATCACTCATTCACGATAAGGATACAATAATACACTCCCTGCAGAACAAACTTGCTAGCCTACAACATCACCATCATATTGTGGACAACCATATCCATGCTCCTAGTCCACTTGCAGCTATTGCTCTTGTACCCACTGACATTGATCTGTCAGTCTTTGAGTCTGTTCCTGCTTTTGATGCTCATAAACCTATGAAGCTTGTTACTGCATGCTCTTCCACATCTGTGCCTATTACAGTACCACATGTTGTGTATCCTACTTCTGCTCAGCTGCATGGATTTTTTGAGAAGCATACCACTGCATTCAGTTCTCGCATGCTCCATTCTATGGGTCTCACTAGCGGAGTCATTGGCAGACATTCACAGGGTATTGTTTCCTCTATTCCACATGTTAAGTGGAATTCTCGTCATGACATTGGTTTTCGAGCAGATACTTCATTGGGATCACACATTGATAGAGCTCCTTTTTTTGTTCGCTCGACTCTTTCTGAGGATCATGAGCAACACATGAGTTCTACACCTTCACTCAGGCTTGAGAAACCTGAGATTTCAGCTGTCAGACATGATCAACCTGACACACATTCTGATGTTCTTTTACATGCACCCATTGTGCATTTTGCACCAAGTCATATGCAGGCATCTTCTTCATCCATCCGTGTTGATTTGGGGTGGATATCTGATCACTCGTGGAGGTGACATAGGCATTCATTGAGAGGACTCTACAGGCATGGCTCCTCCACCATTCAGCCTCTTGCTCCACTTTCTATACCTTCTGCATTGTGATGCTTCTTGTTTTGAGCATTTTTCTTTAGCAGGTGTAGTGTATCTCTCTTGTTTGTTGAGAGATTTTGTATCTGTATTTTCGACACTTTTGGCATGTTGACAGTATCTCTTATGGGGGATCTATTCTGGTGGAGTCCAGTGTTATTTTGTCAGTGTTCGAGTAGTTGATTTTGAAACTCATACAGATTTGTAGCATCACTCCACCCATTCAGTAGTATGGGAGGGTGTGGTGTTGATCCCGCTTCTTCATGTTTCGTGTCCTTACCTTGTTACCTTGGCTTTTCTTGGATCCTGACACTCTGGAGTTTGTGTCCTTGCCTTGTTGCTTTGGTTATTGTTCTTGGATCGTGGCACACCTATTTGCAGCACTTGATCGAATTATGTTTGGTGTTTTTTTTTTGCACTTTCGACATCACTCCGTTGACAGTCTCCTTGTATGGAGCTATTCTGGTGGAGCCCAGTGTCAGTTGTTTTTGAGTTTTGTGATCAAGTAGTGGATTCAGACCACAGTGCACACCAAACTTCTTCAACATTGTATGATTTTTTGAGCCGAGCTTCTTGGGATGCCTTGGAGCGGGTCTTTACTCTCTTTACTTTGTTGTTACTGGTTTTGGGTACCTTGTGGTGTCCCTTTTTTCCCAGTTATTGTACATGAGTACCTCATCAGGCCTAGTTACTCGGGACTCATACTGTGGACATGCCACTTCTATTTTGGCCCCTAGCTTCACTTGAGGGGGGTGTTAGAGTAGGTATTTACCTTAGCTCATGTTCACCTAGGTACTTTATTTACCTTTATTGTATTTATCCTCACCCACTTATGTGTGTGGATATTTCTTTTATCTTATTTAGATATTAGGAGATATTATCTAGTTGTTAGGTATAGTTCTTTCCTTGATCTATGGTATTGACTAGTTCTTTTCTTGATCTATGGTATTGACTAGATCCTTGATGTCTAGTTCTCTCCTAAATCTATGGTCTTGACTAGTTCTTTGATGACTAGTTATTTCCTTGATTTATGGCTTGATCTACGACCTTGACTGGTTCTTAGATTGTTATTCCTTGCCTATTTAAGCAAGGCCCATTCTCAATGTATTGCATTGAGTTCCATAATAATATATGATATTGCTTCTCATTTGTTTGCAAAGGTTTTATGTAAAGTTATTCTGGCAAATTGCTTTCATCTTATTGATCGTGGTGTTTGATTAGCATCTGTGTTCTTGGCTTGGTACATCTTTTGATTCCTTTCAATTGCCATGGGTAACTAATCATCAGTCCTTATGAAAAATATTAGCATATGAAAAAATTTCATGTTTCTAAAATCATATTTTTCAAACTCTATAAAACAATTGTCTATTCTGAGAATACCAAAACCATTGCAAAATGACAAGAAAGGAAATCCTGAGCAACAAATCATTATCCATAAATTCACCCCCCAAGGGCCAAGCTTTCTGATCAAATGGACATTAAATCTCAACTGGCCCAAAAATAGGTTGAAGGGTTAGAAAAAGGTCATGTTTCTAGAAGGTCCGAACCGGCAGATCGTTTCAACTCCCCTATCCAAGTATTCCAGAGAGTAAGTTCTGAGAAAAGGTAAATTTTTTTTTGCAGAAAACAAGCTAGGGACAAAAAAAAATCATGTTAGGCCGAATGGGATAATTCCTAGTCCTCGCAGCAGCCGGGACATTAGGGACAAGTACTGGGCCGGTTCGGCCAAAATCCAATTTAAGGCCGGGACAAAGGGACGGTGGGACGCGAAAAGCTTAGCAAGGGAAAGGTGAAAATCAACATTTGACGTTTTGTATGAAACTTGATTTAAACGGCCATAACTGGACATCGAGCTCCGATTTTCAAAAATTGACTTTCTGAACGAGCACGACGTCCTCTACGCCACAAAAATCTGGATTGCATTTTTAATGAGGGTAGATATATTTAAATAAGAGAAACATATTCGGCTCCAATCAGTTAATGCTCATTCCCGTCAAATGACAGAGAACGCCTGCCAGAACCCAAAATAGCTGCCCGCACTCAGAAGGCCATAACTTTTGCATTTCTCAACGAAATAACACAAAATTGGTACCATTGGAATTGTGGCTCTGAACCCAATGTATAACAATCAAGAAATTCTTGATTTGATTAGAAATTGATTGAGATTTTTAAGAAAACATGTCTGGGTTCAGAACAGTGTTTTATTTGGTAGCTGGGAGTGCAATTAAGAGGCATGGTCATCATTCTTTCTCTGCTGCAGCACATGGGACAGTATGGGGAGCCTTTTGCATGTAATATATAATCATTTCACTCAATTTAATGCCTCTTATAGGTGGTTGAAGGACAGATTTCGGGATTTCCATTTTCCCTTCTCTTTCCCTTCTCATTTTTTCTATAAATTGAGTGTTGGGCTCATTGTAAAGGGAGAGTTTTTGGGTAGCAAAGCTCTGCCAAAATTTCTTTGTGAAGCCAGTGTGTTGCAGGCCCTTGTAGTGGACTCCTTGCATGGTGATCCAGGCCCTTATCTTGTAATAGATTGAACTGTGCATATCATGAAGCAATAAAATATCAGTTTGTGGATATATCTTCCCCTGCTATGTTTTCTTGCATTCTTCTTGCCCCTTTAATCTTTCTACAAGAATATTGTGTCTATTATTATGTTCTTGCAGGAATTCATTATCATTGTGTGTGCTTGGAATATTGTTGTGAATGCATTTTGCTAGATTATGGAGAACTGTCATCACCTCTTCTAGTGTGCACTTTGCCTCTGTATTTCACACATTTTGAGATTACTCTCACACCCTCCTTTTCTGGTGTATCACCGCTTTAGTGTAGGATTTCATTTTATGCATTCTCTCTCCCTGGTCCCTTGAAAATTTAGATTAGAACAGTTAGCTTATCCTGCATTAGAGTAGATTGTGGCAGGTAGTTTAGGAGCAAGAACCAGCTTTCTCTGGAGGTCTATCTCAAGTAGCAAGTCCCACAACTTGGAGATAGTACCCATGTTATCCAATCACACTGTGAGTTCAAGTATATGCACTTGTATAAACATAAGGGTGCTGTGATTCGGTGATGACAGGAAACAAGCTCATGTAATAGGGAAAACAAGTACGAACACACATATCCAACCCAACAACTGTCATTTGAAGAATTGTACAAATTTTTGTTATCAGTACTAAAGAGATCCACAAGTTCGTGATTGATGACAAGCATTAAAAATAGATGCCATTTACTAGAAAGGATACATTGCAAGGGGAAATGACAATGGACATGGGGTCCATGAAAAGTGTTTGTGCACAAAGAAACAACACATAGGAACACAAAAAGTCTTCCAGATGTACAGACGAAACAAGCAACTAGCTTTGTAAATGGTTGTGAATCTGGTGATCCACGAGATGTATTAATTGTGGTAGACGTGAGATAAACCAACAGGATATGGAGAAAATACCATGCACAAGACACAAGTTTCAGCCAAAATAAGCAAGTTACCATTTTTGTAGGGATTTTTACTTTTTAGGATTTTTTTTTGAAAATTTTTGCCTTATTTTTGGAGACTAGCAATGGAGAAAATGCCATAAGTAAGACACAAGTTATGAATTTCATAAGCAAATTTATTGTTGTTTGACTTTGATAAAAGGATTTTTTGACCAAAATTATATATATATATATATATTGTTTTTATTGGTTTTGCTTTTCAAATCATGGTGAACAGTAGAAGAAAATAAAAGAAGAAAGCGAAGGGCCTAGGGGCGAAAGAAAGTGCCCTAGGTGGAAGAAAGGAGAAACAAATGACAGATAATGCCCTTGTTTAGTGGAAAAAAAATAAAAAATTATTTGAAAAATAATTATTTATGAGAGTGTGGAGAAGAATACAAATTGTCAGGGAGCAATAAAATTGTTCGAGGGAGAAGAAGGGGGTATCGGACAGCAAAAATGACCCAATACAACTGAAAAATAAGAGAAAAATAATTATTTAATAAAAATAATTATTCCACAGTGAATAGAGGAGAAAACGATATCGAAACAGGCCTCCAGGACCTCTTGACAAGGAAAAATAGGTTAATATACCCCACCTGGGGGGTAAAAACACATCGTGATTTCATTACCAATTCATTTTAACAGATCATTTAGAATTTTTATTGTGAGGCTCTGCTTCGTTGAGGAGAACCATGGTGATTGCATGAGAATGATTGAGGCACGCAGATGCAGTCCAACAGCATCAGTGGCACGTAATTTTTTTGTGAGTATCAAACCCTTGCTCATTAATTTTTTTCATTAATGTATTAATTTTAGATTTTTAGCTGTAGTAAAATGTGTAGGCATGCTTGCATGCAGGCACAGGCATTGGATAGGGGGTTGGGTCATATGGCGCAGGTGTCTTTTTGGGGGCGCATGCGCTAAAACAATACACACATTTTGAGCATAGAAACACACACACATGTACATACGCACACACTACAAGCACATTTGCGCGCAAGTGCACACTTGGGAAACGGATGCACATGTATCAAAAGCATGGCACAGGCACTAAAGGGGAGTTCAAGCACACAGGGGCATACGCATGCAAGCGCAAGCATAGTAATGTGTGGCGCACATGCCAAAAAGGGTGCATAGGCACCCAAAAGAGGGTGCAAGTGCATTTTGGCAGACATACGCGCACACAAGCGCAGGAGCCATGTTAAAATTTGGATGCACACACCTTGGAAAAGGGCACACAGACACCCTAGACAGGTGGAAAAAAGATAGGAAAGTGTCAAAAACATGACACTTAGAAGAATTTTAGGATTTTTGGGTTAACCCTAAAAGATGAGATAAATTTTTAGAAGAAATGTTAGGAACTGATGAATGGTGTGTTATCTTAAAAAGACGATTACCAGTTTTTTAGATGTGGGAGCATCATACTTGGATTGCAGAGCTAGAGGGTAGTATGCACTGGCATGACTGGTGAGCCATGGCGATATTACTTGAGGTGGTGAGGCTAGGCCCCATGGCTCGGATGCCCTCTATTATACTAGATCATGGCCTTTTGACTATGCTAGCCAAGCGATGGCATAACGAGATTTAGTGTTTCAGATTGTTGACATGAGAGATGACTATCACTATTAAGGATGTATGGCAGATTCTTCATTTGCTGATGATGGGCACCTTGATTGAGTACAACTTGATGCCAGGGTTGATTAGAGCAGCTTGCAGTGCCCTATTTGGTGTTGATGATATCCCAGCATGACGGGATGACTATAGCATTACATGAGTGCATCTCCGACCCCACATTGCATCGGGGACCTCTCTACATCATAGAGCTCTTATCAGTTGGGTTCCTACTCACTGATAAGACAGGTTTCATTCTCACTATTAGAGGATATTACCTTTGGTTCATGGAATTTTTTAGTGGTAGAGATATTGCTGGGGGTAGTGTATACTTGCCCATGGATATACTGGGATTTTCACTTGAATACATACCATGGTTAGAAAGACCATGGGTCTAGTGTCAATTATTACAAATATGGTCATGGGATCATATTGCGATCGGACTCCCTGTGGGCCCCTTTCATGTTTAAGATCCCGAGGAGCTATCATCACCAATCTGACACTATGATAATTCTTCACCAGGAACTCCTTGTGCTATGATTATTTGACTAATGACAGCTTTTAGTTTGGTGGATGTAATCTGGAAACACAACAGCAAACATAAGGCATTTCAGAATACCATAGACTATGATAAGAGCTCAATGATGATAAATCTGAAATATCAGAGTAAATTATAATATTGGCATGAAATTGTTACAATCTCACCCATGAGGTACTTCAAGTGTTACAAACTCCACTTGCCCTTTCCACCAATACTATGGGAGATGCTTCACAATTACACCTCAGATGGCTTCTTGATAACCACCTTATAATGGATGGCTTCATATATTACACTTCTCTACAATATTTCTCACTACTTTTCTATGCCCAATGAGGGGGGTGGCCTCCATTATTTATAGAACTTTCAGGACCATCCATCTTATCTCTAAGATAGGATAAGAAATCACTCTTACCCTAATCATATTCCATACCAACTCTTATCTGTACATGTATTCTTATCTTTTAAGATATGATAAACCTTATCATTTCACATGGGTTCCACATTTTTAGACTTTTTACAAATAAAATACACAAAATATTTATGACCTCACTCCTTGTCTTTATTACCAATATAATATTTGCTAATTCCTAATCATGGGACCCTAGGCTTCTCTACTTACCCCGAACTAATGAATTTTAACATTACCGGACCACTTACGACAAATATTTACTTTTTACCAGGGACATTCCTAGAGTACTTTGACTATTACCGTACTAGTACCTTAGACACACATAGCCTCCTAGCCAGTGCCACAGATAGACCTACTACTAGGTATAGTTAACAACATCCTATTCCGAGAGATACATGCATTAATGAAATAGAAATTACGGAGGAAAATCGAGGCTAGTGTGTGACTATCGTAGTAGAGCGAGATGAGGCTAGAGCCCATATTGTTACTTTACTTTTCATAGGGAACAAGCTTGGGGCCAGGCCGGCCCAGGAGATGACATAGTAGCATGGATGAGCTAGTTCCGAGAGACAGCGGCACAGAGGGCTTGTCCATTACAGTAATTTCTATTTTATTAGTGGCCATGAGGATGCCAGGATTCGAGAGCTCAAGGTGTTGTCTAAGTATGATTAGTACTGGCGTCTTATAGAAGATAATGGCAGCTCATCATGGTGCTACCAAAAAAAGTAGAGTACGGTAACAGTCAAAGTAGCAATAGGAATGTATGTGGGGTAAAAAGCACAAATATTTGGCATGCAGTAGGGATTCTGAGTAGGTTAACCAAGGATGCCTCAAAGTACTGGTGGCCCAAGCTAGAGGCCAGTTTCAGGTGGTCCCATAGGTATGGGACCCATTAGAAATAGGTGAGGGATACCATAAAGACCACAGTGATGTCATAAATATGCAGCCTGTGTATTTTACAGTGGATTACCCCAGATGGCTCACCATTCCAGATGAGGCCTGGGTAGAGGAATTCACCCACCTATAGAAGATATGCCACCATGTAAAGTGCAGGAGTTTAGGCAGTGGCATAGGGGCCAGAACTAGAGGATCCTTTTGATGGTATCCCACATGATGGATAGGGTGCCTCAGCTTGAAGGCATAGGTACTGAGGCCACAGGGCCCAGTATAGAAGGAAGTGTGAGCCATCTAGAGGCAGGGTCTTTGAGTAGGGACCATCATCTAGAGCACCTCAAGGACCAGTCCTTAAGAGGCACATAAGCCTCCCAGCCAGTTTCACAGATAGCCACAGTATAGGTTAGTTATAGTAGGCCATAGTGAAGAGAGACACTTGAAGAGTTAGAGATGAGGTCAAGGCTGGTGTGTGATAATTTACACTATATTTCAGAGAGAGATGAGGCCTTCTCACATTGTTACCTTACTTTCAGAGTTGGGATTCCAGGCTCCAGGCCCAGGCTGGCCCAGGAGATGATAGAGTAGCATGGCAGAGCCAGATCTGGTGAGACAGTGAGCAGATAGGGGGCTCAGATATTGAGCCTTCTTCATCAGTCCTAGTCACAGGTGCGGATGGTTGTTGCACAGAGAGATAATGTGTATGCATGATCACAGGCATTATTAGCATAGAGGGACCAGGCCCACGTGCCAAGCTACAGAGATGACTACAGAGAGAGATCGAGACGTTGTTGCCACTAGATAGGCCGAGGTAGAAACTTGGGCCAAGTGACAGGTGAGTGAGATACTGCCCTTCAGGTAGCGCTCACCTCCAGAGATGCGGACCTGATACGTGACGCCACCAGGCTTGGTGGTGAGGCCCTATTTTATAGGACTACTTATTATAGAGTGGTTCCACCAGAGTAGCGAGTAGCACTGCCATAGTTGTCAGGGTCAAGTGCATCAGGCTCTCGATCATGGAGATCAGGCCATTCTACCAGATCAGTGAGACAGCCTCTACCAGAGTAGCCAGCTAGACCAGCGCCATCCCAGCCTCCAGTGTTCTGTCATCTAGAGGACAGATCTGGGAGCCCCGGTGAGGGCGAGAGCTGTGGTTGAGATCTACAATTTTTGTTGTACAGATTTTTTATATGTATGCCTCTTATGAAGGCCAATTTTTGATGTACAGTCTTGTATATATGTATTTTGATGATGCATCATGATGAAGGCTTGATTCTTTCATATACATGCCCCTTTTTTATGGCATTGTGTATCGATGATGTATTGTATTGAGTACCTATCTAGACATTGTATGTATGTGTACAGACATTTTTGATGTATCATCTTTGTACACCTCAGCTGAAGGCATTTTTGATATAGAGCACTGATTTGTATCCATTTTTGATATAGATGTATATTGACACACATGTATATATATATATATGAGGATTACTTTTTTTGGCTCAGATACACATGTTTATGAGATGAAGCATTTTAAGTGTTTTGTGTCTTGATGCATGTGACAGGAGTGGGATAATTCTATGATGTGAAATACCCTTTTCAGAAATTACTCTATGTTGATTCTTATTGCATGTTGTGTTTGTTTGATTCAACACTTATGGATGTGTTGTAACACGAGTTGGCATATTTTGATTCTCATTGCATGTTGCATGTGTTTTGATTCAACACTTATGGATGTTATGATGTTATCTGATTTTATACATTGTATGTATCTGTTTTTGATGTTTGATGTGTACATGTGTTGTGGATGTTAGATGATAGATCCTTAGATGATATCAAATGCATTTCTCATGTGTTATTTTGATGTATATGGATGGGATGATATGATGATATTGGTGTGGGGGGGGATAGATTTTTTATCATGTGCAACCCCTCTTGCCCCCATTGATGATACGATATGTGATGATTAGCTTAGCATACATGCATGATGTAAAACTTAGCATTTTGTTTATATATGATGTATAGATGATGTTAGATGTGATGATAATGATGGTAATGTGATGTGAATGATAAAAAAACATGAGCACATGCAATAAACACAACCAAATGCTAACAAATGAACACACAGGAATTAATGCAATACACCATGATTCACCATGCTTTATTAATCATGCAAAAAACACAACCAAATGCTTAGAAAGAACATAATGAATTAACACATTACATCATGATTTCCCAAAATTCACTAGCATGCAAAAACATACCGCAATATGCACAAGCAAGAATAAATCTAATCTAAGCAAGAAAAGATGAATCCTAACAAAGTATGCCCAAGCAACAAACAACCCAAAAGCAAGAATACAAAACAACTATACAAGCAACAAGCAAAGCAAGAAACAAGACAATGCAAGTAAATGTTTTTTGTAAGATTTGTTTTCATGCACCAATTTTCTATTGTCTAGGTTTTTTTGAAACAATTTTCTATTGTTTTTTATTTTTGTGAAACAATTTTCTATGAAACAATTTTCTATTGTTTTTTTTTCATGAAACAATTTTCTATTGTTTTTGTTTTTGTGAAACAATTTTCTATTGTTTTTGGTGTTTTGTGAAACAATTTTCTATTGTTTTTGCATTTTCTAACGGTTTTCCAAAGCTATGTGCAGGTAACCAAGAAAGCATGGATGCCCCCCAGCATTAGATGGGGAATATACAAGGGAAGAAGCCACACGTTTATGAACAAGAAGGTGAAGTCGTTGAGTTTCCCCTAGCATAAGATGGGAAATAGAAAAAGACCACGCCCCTCACCAACAAATAAAAGAAGGCAAAGCTAGATCAAGGCTTGACAGGATGGTGCGCATAGGGAATCTCGAAGGCAGAACCAGGTCTAGGACAAAGAAAACTACCCTCCTGATGTAGGATGCTTGTGAACAATGAATCCTCCTGAGGCACCGAAACTAGTTTTCACCCAAGGACTTGTCCAAAGTGCCACAATTGCATGGTTTTCACTAGTGGATGACCTGTTTTCTCTTTTTCTTTTTCTGATTTTTTTTGATTTTTTTGATTTTTTTTGAATTTTTTTTAACTTCCTTGCACCATGTTTAAGCATAGAACCACTTAAGATACATGGCATTCATGGGCTCCCGAAGCTCATCACCATTGGGGTGAGCTAGTTTGTATGCCCCTGTGCCATACTTGGTGACTATGACATAGGGTCCCAACCAATGTGGTTTGAACTTCCCTTTCTTTTCTCGCTCTGCTCTGGTGTTGAACTGGTTCTCCTTCATGACTAAATCACCAACCTCAAACTGACAAGGGATGATTCTCTTGTTGTAGTTTCTGGAGACTCTATGTTGATACACTTTCAGGTGATTAAGAGCACGAATGCACCTCTCATCCAGTAGCTCTAACTCAGCCAGTCTTGCCACTCGATAATCCTCATCCTTATCCAGATAGTCCCGAAGAGAAATTCTCAGGGATGGAAGTTTGATCTCTAAAGGGATGATAGATTCTATCCTGAACACTAGGGAATATGGTGTCACACCCGTAGGAGTGCGAATGGATGTTCGGTAAGCCCAAAGGGCTGGATGGATTTGTAGGTGCCAGTTTCGACCTGTTTTGCTGACCATCTTTTCCATTATCCTTACCAAAGTCTTGTTTGTTGCCTCAACTTGTCCATTACCCTGAGGGTAATATGGCATGGACCATTTTAACTGAATTTGGTACCATTGGCAAAGGCCTTTCACAGTTTTGTTCTTAAATGACTTCCCATTATTTGTAACAATGGTTGCAGGAATACCATATCGACAAATAATGTGATTCATGATAAATTTAGAAATCTGGGCTCCTGTGACATAGGTTAAAGGGACAACCTCCACCCATTTTGTAAAGTATTCTGTAGCTGTGATGATATGTGTATGACCATCAGATGAGGTAGGAGTAAGTTTTCCTATTAAATCAAGTCCCCACTTGGAGAATGGCCATGGGGTAGTGATAGGTTGCAATGGTTGTGATGGAGCATGAATGAAATTTCCATACTTTTGGCAAAGCACACATTTTCTAACATAATTGCAACAATCAGTTTCCATGGTAGGCCAATAGTAACCTACTCTCAATAGTTTCTTAGCTAAGACCATTCCATTTGTATGTGCTCCACATACCCCTTCGTGCACTTCTTTGATTGCCTGGATTGACTCTGTCACATCCAGACAATGTAATAGATTCCCATCATAGCCATGATGATAAAGTGTACCTCCTAAAAGGGTGTAATGGGATATCTGGTGAATCAGGATTTGCTTTTCAAAATGGGAGATATCAGGGGGGAATGTGTTGTCCTTAAGATAGGTGAAGATGGGTTCGTACCACAGGGAATTGGGACCAAAAACCTCACAAGCCAGGAAAGATTCTGGCATGTCATACACGGGCTTGGCATAGATTTTCTATGAAGAATGGCATATCATTATTCCCTGGTGGAATACGAAGCATAGACCCCACCATTTCCATGGCATCTGCCGATTTGTTCTGCACTCTTGGGATTTTCTCAAAGGTAATGCACACAAAATACTCCTTTAGAGTTTCCACTAACTTTTTGTAAGGTATGAGCTTGTCATCCTTAACCTTATATTCATCATTAACCTATTTGATGATTAACTATGAATCACCTACAACCTTAACATGATGAACATTCCACTTGATGGCTAGCTTCATCCCTGCAATAAGTGCTTCATATTCTACAATGTTGTTTGTGCAAGGGAAGGCCAGGTGAAAATCCTGCAGTATAGGATCGCCAGAAGGAGTAATAAGGACCACTCCTGCACCTGAACCATGAAACGTAAAGGATCCATCAAAATGTATCTGCCATATGATAGATTCTTCAATGTAGAGCAAGGAGGCATCTAGCAGATCTAGATTCAAAGGTTTCCATGCTTTGCAAAGGTGCTTCCACTAGCTAGTCTGCAAGTACTTGTCCTTTAACCAATTTTTGATGGACAAATTCTATGTCAAACTCACTGAGTAGAATGATCCAATTAGCCATTCTACCTATGAGGGAAGGTTTGGACAATAAATACTTGAGTGGGTCAACCTTGGATATGAGCTTGGTCTTATTATTCAACAGGTAATGGCGAAGTTTTTGAAAAGTAAAAACAACGGCCAAGCAAGCCTTTTCAATTTGAGGATAATTAAGCTCATAGGTGATGAGGGTGTGACTCAGATAGTACACCACTTTCTCCTTATGGCCAAGGTCATATTGGGTGAGCAGCACACCAATAGCAAATTGTGTAGTGGAAATATAGAGCAAGAGTGGTTCTCCAGGAGTGGGAGGCATGAGGATAGGTGGATTAGCCAAGTACTGTTTAAGCAAAGCAAAGGCTTGTTATTGCTCAAGTCCCTAGATGAAAGTGATGTCCTTTTTAAGAAAGTGGGTGAATGAGTGACATTTATCTGCAAGCTGGGAGATGAAGCGGTGAATGGCTTGAATTTTCCCCTGTAAGCTACGCAGTTGCTTGATATTCTCAGGTGGAGGCATTTCAGTGATAGCAGACACTTTAGCAGGGTCTACCTCAATACCTCATCTTGACACAATGAAGCCCAATAGTTTCCCTGATAGCACACCAAAGACACACTTCTTTGGATTCATCCTGACTTTGTATTCACGCAGGCATTCAAAGATACGCCACAAAATGACAGGATGATCCTCTCTTGTTTTGGACTTTCCCAAGATGTCATCTACGTAGTCTTCCATGATATCATGAATCATATCATGAAAAATCACTGTCATTTCCCACTGATAAGTTGCTCCTACATTTTTAAGGCCAAATGGCATCACCTGATAGCAGAAGGTGCCCCAAGGAGTCGTAAAAGTTGTTTTGTGTTGGTCTTCTTCAGCAATCTTAATTTGATTATATCCCAAAAAGCCATCCATGAGTGATAGCATTTTGTACCCTACTATTGAGTCAATAATCATGTCAATGTTGGGCAGTGGAAAATCATCTTTAGGGAAAGCTTTATTGATGTCCCTAAAATCCGTGTAGATTCGGATATTTATAGGTTTTTTCTGGACAGGAACAATGTTCGATATCCATTCAGAATAATCAATTGGTCTGATGAATCCTACTACAAGCAATCTTTCCAACTCTTCTTTGACTAATAGGGCCACTCTTGGGTGCATCATTCAGAGCTTCTATTTGATAGGCTTGGCATCTATGTGCATGACTAGGTTGTGCATGACCAAAGTTGGATCTAAGCCGGGCATGTCTTTGTAAGACCATGCGAACACATCAATAAACTCTCGTAGCAGCATAGTGAATGTATTTTGTTCTCTAGCCGAGAGTGATGCTCCCAATTTTACTATCTTGGGATCTTCTTCTGTACCAATATTGACATCAATGGTTTCTTTGACTAACAATTTTGATAAGTCCTCCATACGTGTAGGATCAGGAGGTAGGTTGAGATCTTCATCCAAGGATGTCTCCATGAGATTTTCATCCTTGGCATGGTCACTTTGTTTGTCCTTTGATTTTCTTATTTGTTTGTCAGCCAGTGCCTCAAAGAGGTTTTCACTGTGTGACTTGGACTTTGATTTTTTCCAAGGCTTTTCTTTAGAACTTTTTCCCTCACTTTTCTTTAAATTTTGTTGACCATGAAGTTCAGCCTCCTCACCGAAGTAGGCACAGGTGTCTAAGTCAATAAAGAAACCTTTATTGTGATCTCCAATGGGAATTGTATCCCTTATGCCCATGAATTCTATGAATAGCCTCGTCATTCTTGAATAAATCTAGTGGCATGTGACGTTGTTGGTCCCATTCAACAAGGGAAGGGTATACAAGGTCAAGGGTTGGTTCTATGGGGGTTATGGTTAGGACAACATTGTTCATGAAAAGGTTCATGGAGGCCAGATCCTCATATTGGCTACAATGGGAATCCGTATCACTGTCTAGATAGTCAGAGCTATCCTCACGCTCAGAACAAGTAGCATCTTGATCATTGGGGTGTGCTCCATAAGGGTGAATCCCAATGCCATATCTTTCTATTTTGAAATGTGGAAGAGGGACCAGTTCTCTTTGTCCTTGTTCATTCCTCCCACATCCTAGGCCTTTGTAGCCCATGGAGTACATCATTCTACTAGATTTTTCATATTCTGGGGTTCGATAACAGGATGGCTGAGTATCCTCAGGGACCCAAGTTGTAGGTGGATCAAGCAATTTCTCCTCAGCTAACAAGCCTCCAGGTAGGAATGACCCAATAGTGTGTTCCTCTCTAGGTCTCCTGAAGTGGTAGTTGGGTCGACCTCTAGTCTTGGGTGACAATGAGAGGTCTGAAACCAAGAGCGCTTGTTGTACATTATACTCCCCACAGCCATATTCAAGGATTTTCATCTCCCATGAATCAAATGGAGATGTTGAAGTAGATGCCCCATGAGCACAAGAACTAAGAGAATCTGAATCCACCCAGGATTCCATGGCCTCAGACTGGAGAGGGATAGCTATATCTATGGAGGGACATGCATATGTACCCTTTCGTGCAAAGCTATTGAGAGCTCTAAAATGAGCAAAGGGCTCTGAATCTCCTTGTATTGTAACCGTATGTCCCTCATGCTTCAACTTAATGCATTGATGAAATGTTGATGGCACGGCCTGCATGGCATGAATCCATGGTCAGCCTAGAAGCATGTTATATGGAAGTTCCAAGTCTAGGACATGAAACTTTGTCTGATGGCAAGTGGGGCCCACCTCCATGGGCAGTGTGATGGTGCCTGCTGACTCCCTTTCCACGTTGTCGTATGCAGTGATAGTGATAATATGGGACTCAAGATCTTCCTCTGTATGTCCCAACTGTTTGACCAACTTAAGCGTGTAGATGTTCAACCCAGATCCGTTATCCACAAGCACCCATTTGATTTTCCTATGGGTGACAACTACCTCAATGTATAAGGGAAGATTATGTGTAGGATTCTTAGTAGGGATCTCCCTATGGTTGAAAGTGAGATGTTCACTTGGTGCGATGTTTGCCACCATGGCTTGAAGGTGTGCAGGATCGACTTCTAAAGGCACTCCCGACCCCTGAAGAGTTTGGTACAGAATGTCTTTATGCACATTGGATATCTTGAGAAGATCTAAGATCAAAATCTTAGCAGATGTCTTTTCAAGTTGTTCTAAAAGGTTATATTTACCAGTTTGTGGGGTCGATGGAGAAGGTTCCAGAATCATGAGGTGGGCACGCCTTGTTACCGCAGCACAGTCCTTTCCCTTGATCTGAATGGTATTGACATGGTCAACAGGAGAGAAAATACATCCAATAAGTGAATCATAATGATTGTTGTCTCTTTTGGTGTATAAGTAATTCATGGCTTTATAAGTTTGGGATGACTCTCCCCTATCCGTCTTTGACTTTTCTGACTTATCATGCTTGGGGAATGGTTCTTTATAAATCCCCATTTTCTCGCTAGGTGTTTGTGTTTTTCCAGGTTATCCACCTCTATCTCCCCATTGTCAATGAGGTCCTGAATATAATGGCAAAGCCACAGACATTTGTCTGTCTTATGTCCTTTGACATGATGCATTTCACAATATTCATGCTCCTTGTACCACGAAGGTTTCAGAGGATTGTCATCAAATGGTTGCATTGTAGGATAGGTCATCATGTGGGCTACATCCAATTGTTTTAGTATGACTGATAAAGGTTCATTGAGAGAGGTGAATGTTCTTCACTTTGGTGGTGGTTGAATTTGGCCCTTGGTCAGTTTAAAAGGTTGACCAGTTTGGACCATTTGAACACGTTTTGGAATCAGTGATTCCATCTCCCACCACATTTTTTTTTTGTTAAATATCTTCAGCTTTTCCATGGGTTTGACATTTTGGTTGTCTTTAGATTGGGTTTTGAGGGTGCCTTTGGCAATGAGAGATTTTTCTATCTGAATCCCTTTCTCGATAACCTCCTCAAAAGTGTGAACACAATGCATTTGGAGGTGGAAAGCTATATCCAGGTTGAGATTGGGAACGAAAATACTAACCAGCTACTTTTTAGGGAAAGCACAAGGGAAGCGACTAGCTATCCCTCTCCACCATTGGAGGAAGCTGGTGAAAGTCTCATTTGGGCATTGCTTGGTGCCACATAAGTCTACCATGGTGACATCACTCTCTATGTTATACGAGAAGTGACGCATGAATCTTTCTGCCAATTCTGGCCAGGTGAAAATTGATCCTCGTGGTAAGCATGTAAACCACTCCAAGGCTTGACCTCTGAGACTCTTGGGAAAAAGTATGATGAGGTAATTGTCACTATAAGACACCTCTTGACATGCCATGTAGAAATATTTAACATGATCCCATGGATCTCCTTTCCCTTTATATTTTTCAAACTTTGGCATATCAAATTTCTTTGGAAAGGGTTGAAGGGTCATTGTCTTGTCAAAAGGATAGGGGCATAATTCTTCGTATTGATATTTCCTAATGCTCCCTATATTGCTCTCTTGTAAGCTCATGAGCGTCACTTTCATAGACTGCACTTCTTGTGTGAGCAATTGTTCTCTAGTGGGAGAAGCAGGGATGTATACACGATGATACCCTGTGTCTTCTTCTCCTTGGTTTTCTTGATGGAGTTCATTGATCTTAACCTTAGGCCTCAACTTTTGAACATTCTTGTTTGTGTCTTTCTGTACATGGGAAGTAAGCAAAGCTAGTTGTCGGCTTAGGTTACTGATTTGTTGTTGGATTGTGGCTTGGTTTGTGGCTTCTTCTTCTAAAGGTTCCTCCTCCTCGTATTGCGAAGGTTCTTCACCCGTCTCATGTTCTATCTTGTTTCTTCATGGCACTTTGATAAAGGGTATTCTATGCCCTACCACTTTATCATTTCCTACGTAAGAAGTGGAAGCATGTCCATGTGTTAAAATATCTTCCATATTGATAAGGGGACGTTCTTCCTCAGTAGCGTCATTTGTAGGTAGTATTGTTTCATTCTCGGTGGGAAATTTGGCCCCTAATTCTATGACCCGTGCCAACACTCTATCTTTGTTTCTAAGAAGAAACTCATCTAGTAAAGTGGGGTCAAAATCAAGTTCTACGTGTGGTGATTCTAATTCATTTCCACTATGATCAACCATCTCTTCTGTTTCCTTTTCTGTGGAAAACAACGGTCTTAGATCATGTCCAATGAAGGGTTTTGACCCTTGTCTATTAGAGGTTTCCCAAGCTTGCACTTTTTGTTCCTCATATGTCTGTTTCTTTAACCCTAGACGTGTTTTAGGAGCCATGTTTTCATGATAGTTTCACTAGGGTAAGTTGTAAATGTGTTCAAAGCTTAGTGACCACCCCTAAGTGAAATGTAAGATGTATTTGTTAAGAGTATGAATAAATCAACAATGTGAGAATACCAATGTGATAGAGTGATAAATCACTAGTGACACAAGCATTTGGTATTGAAACCTGTTTAAATGAAGTACCTCCTAGACTATGTTTCAAAAAGTAGTTTCACATCACAAGATGATTAACAAGATGTCTTCACTTATGCCAAGTTCAAGGGGATGAACAAAACGTAAGTAAATACAAGAAGTCAATGCAACCTCCCAATCAAGATATATGATGAGCGAGCTCAAACTCGATTAAGACCTATATCTCAAAAAGTGCCAATTACAATTCGTGAATGACACAACAATATCACCAAGATATGTTAACCCACTTTGCGAGAAAGTGAAGTATTGATATCAAGGTGTTATTGATATAACATGCACAAATGGTAACACCTAGCACTCTTTAAAATTGAGGTAATAATAGAATCAAACTAAAAATCTCAAAGTATAGCTAGGAATAGTTAAAAATGTGTGCAGTGTAACCTTACAATATAGATATTTATGTCGAGTTTACAAGAAACAAGACGTAAATATCGAAATTGTAGTGATACGATACAAACAAGCTAACTCTTCTAAGGAAGTCCACAGTGATGAACCATGCCTAACTACAATGATGATCTTGACATGGGTATCAAGATCACAATGGCTACCAATGACGTGAATACGCCTCCACACACTTTAGACGTTTAACTTACCCAGCCGCAAACATGGATGGGCATAAACGGACATAAAAGTGATAGAAACAGTCAATTGGTAACACAAAGGTAGTCACCCTTCTTCTGATCAACAAAGTGTCAAAAGAATGTGAAGGAAGCAAATAAAAAAAGGATGAAAAATGTTGGCTTCACTTCGGTAGAGTTTCACCTCGCCCTAAGGCAAGTAAAAACTAGGTGAAAGTAACACGTCACACGTTTCACAATGAAAATATGGTTCACAACTCAACACTATTTTAGAATGGTCAAAAGTGGGCTCTTGGTAAAAGTATATCCTCCTAGGTGGTTCTCTCGTCCTAGGTGCTACAAATATTATCCACGAGTGGGATGATTTACCCAAAAAGTTGCACAATGACTAGTTTGGGAGTATCTCGACTTTTCCTCCTTCAAGCACAGTGGGCAATAAATGCATCCAATTGTGTACTTAAAAGGGTCACATAGGGACAACTTGTAGCTCTATCTCACAAAGGATTTACTAGTCAGATAGGTAGTGCGGAGCACTTCCCATTTCATCCACAAGGTTCCCTCTTGTGTGGACTACTTTGGGGTTTTAGGAACCACCCCCATTGTTGTAGCTTAAGGCGTTATGCCAAAGGGGTTATGTTCTAGTTGAGTGGAGAGGGACATACCCTTTTTTGAAACCTGCAATACAATGTTTTGAATATGTTGTTCATTTTATCTTTTTTAATTAGATGTGGTTTGCTTGAACACCATTTGGTAACCTGTATAACAACTGTATTAGTAGTTTTCTGAATTTTGTTTTGATTCCTCCGTTCTTTGACAAGCGATGGCATTTTGGTCCTGTATGAATATTTTTAGTAGTTTTCCATCAAAAGAGAAGGCATCATTTCTGATTCTCCAGATCATCCAAGGATGCAAGAGAAGAGCATATGTGATTGTCTTCAAAAATCCAAAAAGATATCAAATGGAAAAACACTTTAATTCAACTATGCCAAATTAACCAATTCCAACTCAAATACTCTTAAAAATCTCAAACCATCAAAAGGACTGAAGAATTGTTTCTGATTCCTAAGATCGTCCCAAGGGACATGAGGGAAGAGCATATGTGATCTTATTCCTATAAGTAAACAATGCAAAATATTACCTAATCAAATACAAACATGTAAAAATAGCCTGCAAAGACAAATATATGATTAGATAAACCTGCAAGAATGTTAGCACATCAACACCTTAATTTCAAAAAATGCAAAAGGACACATGCGCCCCTTTTTTTAGCTCCTGCGCACATGTTAGGGCATATGCGCCACTAAACGTTGTTTTTAGCTCACAGTGCACCTGTCCCACCCGAGAGATGTGTGTGCCACGAAAACAGTGCTTATGCCTACACCACTCTGTGGAATTTTTGGATTTATTAAGCACCTGCGCCACCAAAGAGGTGTGTGCACCACAAAAAAAGTGTATGTGCTACTTTGAGAAAAACAGACAGAACAACTGCATTAGCTGAAAAATGTGTCTGTGCCACTAAAACAGCATGTACGCTCTAGTTAGGGCATGTGCACTGATTTGACAGGTTTCAAAATGTAGTGAAGGTACTATACGAAATTATGTCTACGCCCAGGTTAGTGCACTTGTGCGCTAGTTAGGGTATGTGTGCCAAGGTTAGCACACATGCGTTGGGGTCATAAAATAGAGTAACAGGTTTTAACAGTGTGCCTGTGCCACCAGAGAGATGTGTGCACCCTAAAAACCATGCATGCGCCATGAAAATCATGCCTGTGCCCCTAAAAACATGCCTGTGCCAGACCTACAACCAAAATATGGCAGCAAACACAAGAAAACTTACAATATCTCAAATTTTGACAAGTTAGCTTAAGAATGGCAATAACCCATTAAAATTATGGCTATGAACATGAGGTTACACATATCAAATGAGAAAAATTCCAAGAAAATGGACATTAATTACTACATGTGCATATCAAAAGTTAGCCAAAACAATGAAACTTAAACTAAAATGCCATGGGACTAAGGGTCCCACCGGGCATGCCAAATGTGTGCAAGTATTTCTACAATTTAGCTAAATTTAAAGCAAGAAACTACCACCTAGAAATAGCTTCCTAACCTAGCTAAAAATGAGAAATGTGCACCATCATGATGAAGAAATGAGCAAGTCCTACCCTTAACATTAATAAATTTGAAATGATCAAAACATAATGTAAATTAATGAACTCTATTCTCCTTAATTGCCTAATTTAACATTAAAATGAACCTAAGTAGTTTAATGGCAATCAAATTATATTTGGTTGCTTTTATCCTTCAATGGATGCTTGGGTGTGAGGCTTAGCTCTTCAAGAATGGAGGATGGAGATCTCAAGAATGAAAAAAGGCTATTAGTATGAAACTATGTGCTTACTTTTGTCTCTTGAGAGATTTAGGTGTAAGTGTAGAAGTAGAGGGAGGGTTGTTTATATAGCCCAAAGGATAAAGGATTCAACACATCCTCATGAATGTGGGACTAATGGAGATGTAGAGTTAGTTATGGATAAGGGGGGTTTAGATGGGGTTGAGTTAACTTTAGGAGGGTTTAGTTTGTCCTTAAGTGGCTCATGTGGATAAAGGGGGTGTATTAATTAATCAAGATGATTAATTAATACATGTGCAAGCTTTTATAAACTTTTAGATGGATTTTAGTGTGATTTGGACCATTAGGAGGGAATTAAACCAATTAAATAGTGATTTATTGATTTAATGAGAAGGGAGGCTAATTAATTAATAATAATTAATTAGACTAGATAGAAGGTGTTTGATTAATGAAGGGTAATTAATTAGGGTATGTGTTGGATAGATGACTTAATTAATTAGTGTAATGTAATCAATTAACGACAATAGAAGAGAAGATGAGCATTATTGACAATATTTCGTCAATTTGTAGGAAATGAGATAATTAGTGCAATTTAATATTTAAATTGCTCGAGCATAACTGTAGGTGTCTACATTATGTACCTGCATATTTTACAGTAGCTTGAAACATTATTCCTTATCGTGCATTGTAATAATGGTCAATGGCTAACATCATGGTTTAAATGGCATATCTCATAATACAACAACAACGAGTGTACTAATCTATGAAGAAAAATATACTTTATATGACCTTATACTTCACAATCTATACACCAAATCCCTATACACATCTCACGTCCTAAATTTTCCGATAGTTTCTGCAACTATTTTTCCATAACTGCAATCTGTGCTTCTAAAAAGGGGCTCACCCTAGTATTTATGCTTCCAATTTCCTCAACGCGTAAGGTTGCTTCAAGTGCTTCGCATTGATCAGTTTATGTTTTATGTGATAATTACCTTATGAAAGGGGTAATGAGGCCTCCAACAAACCACTCTTCATGATGGCTGGCATGTATATAATAAGAAAGATTAGATAACAACGTTTTAAAATGGCCATCATACTCCCTAACACTATAAGTAGTACCTTGCTTAATATCCTTGAGTGCAATGATACTTTTCTTCTCAAACTCAGGGATGTGAAACTCTTTAAGGAATTCCTCTTTTAGAGCTCTATAATCTATGCAAGTCTAATCAGGGTCAAAATTTATTTACCAGTTGTGTGCGCACCCTTGTAATGTAGTAGTAAATTACCTTTCCCTACGCTCAGAAGCTATGATTCCTTTTATGCACCACAATATTTCAAATATATGCACATGTTCAGCACCATCTTCTATGCCCCTATACTCTAGAAGATGAAGAGACATCTCCATGTAAATATTTTGGGGTTGGTGCGGACCTTGCCCCCCTGATCCAAAACCTCATGTGTTTCACTTGCCTTTAGAACCACCAAATCCACTTGAACTAGAGCTACCTATGTCTCCTGATCCTAAACTTGTAGCTGGGGTCAGACCAGAAGATGTACTTCCCTGTGTCCCAATAGTAGAACTGAACTGTACCCTGATGGTCTTCGAAGCATTACCACTCCTAGAAGTTAGTCCAAAAATGGGCGCGCTTGTATTATGTGCTGATGATACACAGAAAAAAGTACTCCCATATAACAATGAATTTGTTTGTGTTGCCATTGGTGTGTCTCTTATAATAGTCACTCCTACTCTCCCACTGCTTGAATAAGCTTGCTAACCACTTATTTTACTAGATGTTGGAAAACCAAGTGCAAGGGCCAAGCGGATTCAGATGTACACCCGCGGCCCAAGTCATCTCTATTGGCACACTTCTATGTGAGGCCATGGAGGGTTCCCTTTCATGTTTTACCAAATGGGGGAGTTCCTGAGTATTAGGTTCCACGTCTTCTATGTGAACTTCAAATCCTTCCCAAAAAATCTTCCTCCAAAACACCATTTTCTTTGCAAACTCCAGTTGCTTCTTGATATCCTTCTCGGGCGCCTCATTATACTTAAGTCACCTTTCCTCTCTCTTCCTTTCTGACGCTAGGTCTTCCATATTTCACCAAACCTACTCCTTCCCCCGCACGTGGTGGGGTTTAGTTAATTATCGGTTAAATATCCAAATTGAAAGTTACCATCAGGATATTGATCGACAATGTAATGCCTTGCATGTAAGTTCCCCTTGGATATCGTAAAAACTAGAATTCAGCTACATCTAGGCACGAATAAGTCGAAATGGAGTAGTTCAAGATATAACCATTTAAAAATCCATGGAACCACATATCCACAGCTTGAATCTAAATTAGATCAGCATCATAAAGGGCCTGAAATTCTTCCTATGTCCGAAATAGTGCGCAATACCTCCAATTCCACTTAAATGCATACGTAATCAACCACTCATACAATTCTACTAGAAATATAGTGAAGAAGCTCTCATATAAACTGTCATACAGGTTTTGTTTCACCTACACACATGCCTTAAACTCATATCCATTGTTGAACCTTCGATTATATTCTTCTTCTAGATCATGTATCCACTCTTAAACACTTGCTAAGGTCAACCAATATGTATTCATCATGAACCATCCTGAAAACAACTAAAAAAGAGGTCCTGGCAACGAAACTAATGATGGAAGCTAGAATTCAGTAGTATAAACCCAAGCGCGCCAGCACATCACTCAGCCTAGACTGAGCGCTCACCCAAAATGTAGAATGGTACCATGCCTCTCTTTAAGGTTGTTGTTGCAGGATGTTAGTATGATGAGGAATTTATTCATTCAGATCTACAACTATTATATCTTTCCAACAGTGCATATTCAGATCCAGGTCTATAAAATATTAGACTTAAGAGATAACCATAATGGAATCAAGCATGCAATACTGAACATTAAACATAATAACTCATTTCTCAGTTCTGATACCTATATGTTCTCTCTATCCCCAAGTATATCATTTTACCTAGTTTACTATATATTTATAAGGGTGAGTACTTTCCCTTCACCTCTTATCTAATCCCAAAATAGGTCACATGCTATTATTAGCCACATGCCGTTATAAAAATAGCCACACATGCAAGTGCACTAACAATAGAGTACTATTAGTTAACTAATAGTAGTAGATATATTTCCAGCCCATGTCCATGAAAAATGCTTCGTAGATGATCGTCTAAAAATATCTAATGCGTGACGCGTAAGCCTTTTATTGGTTTGAGTGCTACACACACTATCTCCAAAAATATATCCTCATGTGCAAAAATGGCTAAGTCTTGAAATATGAGCTTATCCTCCACATGTGTGTTTCCCTTATTCATTCATGCCTTTGAACATGCCCTATTTTCCCACATGGACCTTCTGTATTTTCTCAACTAAGTGCTAGAGTTTGACCGATCAACAAGGAGCATAAGATGGATCCAGAAATCTTACTGAAGGAAATGATAGATGCAAATGCAACAATTTTGACAATAGGAGATAGAGCGAGGGAGGAACTGAATATTCTTTAAAATATCAATACCATTGCATGATATTTTTATGCATCAGGAGTTATAGCAGATAACTCTTTATATACACAACTGATTCCACTACAACAAATTAGTCCTTTTCCCACAATTTTTCAACAATATTTTTATGGTTATACAGTATTCCAAACACTAAAATTGTGGCTTTGAAAATGTTGATAATCCACATTTTAGTATATTACTTATGTTTTTCCACAATTCATTATATGATGGATTGCCTCCAATTTATAATTTGTTTATAGCTAATCTCCATTTTTAAAATTGTAGTTTATCCACATTTGTTAATGATTGTAACATTTCTACATTATGATTTTTTTGTTATTATTCTACAATCTCCACGAAAATGTTATTTTCTATATATTGCATCAATGTAGAAATTCTACAATTTACAATTTCGTAACTATTATCAATGTTATATTGTGGCAATTTCAACACATTTTTTCAACAATTCTCTTTACCACATAAAATTTGTAAGTGGAAGCTACAATTTAGTTTCCACAATAATTAATTGTAAAATTGTTTTTTTAAAATATAGAAATGTTACTTTTAACAACTATTTTTTTTAATTACTTAATATAGTTTATAGCTATAGTACCAAAAACCAATTAAAATAATTTTAGATCAAATATAATTTCTATTTATTATATAAATTGTAGCCATCATATATTTTTACACTTCCTAAAATTATCTTTCACTTGAAGTCATCTAATACTATTATAGATCAAAAAACACCTTTGTGGTCTCTCTCTCTCTCACACACACACACACACACTTAAGGACATGGATTTGTGAGCTCATTTCAATATAACTCCTCCACACAATTCATTTCATTTATCAAAAGTTTAAGCTTCACTCAATATCTCCCATGTTCTTCAAGCTTGTTTCTGATCACATAGTGTTCCCAATATCATGATCGTAATACTATCAATATACATAATATCTACAGTCCGTAGTTAATGGAGTCAAATCCACATGAAATCATAGCTTTGGGCATGGCGAGTTAAGAGTTTAAATCCACGTTTCTTTCATCGGTGGAGGATGGAAGTTGGTAGATGCCAAAGAAAATGCTAAAATTAAAGTTAATCAACATGGAAAAATAGTCAAAACCAAGCTAACATGAATTGTTTTGTGGATAGTGGAAGTCTTATACAATTGAAAAAAAATAATTAATCTTAAATATAGGGCATAAAAGATAAAAATCTAAAGGTATGTAGAAATAACAAGTAGAGGCAAAAAAGAGAAACCAAATTCTTAAACTAAAAAAATCCCCATATCCTTCAAATCCTCATAATATGCTGATGAAAGGGGTTGCACTGCATTCTATAAGCTCTAGATTGTCTTGTACCTTTTAACATTTAGAAACCAAGAAAAAATAAATTAGGGTAGTGTTAACTAGTATTAAAAATTACAAACCATAGAAATTATTATCGAGTTTGTGAAATTAATACCTATTGTGTGACGCAAAACTCTAGTACGCCATCAGTGAAGGGAAAGAAAATGATAGTCTACAAAAGAAGTGTGTGCTCATGATACAAGGTACAATCTTTTCTCTGTCATTATCTTTAATATTAACAAAAAAGCCTTTATGTCAAATCTCTACCTTGATGCCTGAACTCTGAATAAACCAATTTTAGTCCAAATTTTGGTCTAGGTATTCCAATAACCATAAGTAAATTATTAAATATTATTCCCAAAGAATTGATTTCTAATATAACTTATTTGTAAATAATTTTGAAGGTTATAAAAAGTTTAGAATTCTCATACTATATTTATGAATAATTTTCAGCATACCTTGGCAAGAAGATTTCACTTAAAACAATGTTATCTATTTCACTAGCATTATTCAAGCACAATGGACTCCTCCTTTTTGTTGCTACACCAGGAAACCTAAATATAATATAAGAACTACACACATAAATTACATCTTTAAGGAAAAACATTGAATACCATTATAAATCTTGAATCAATCTCAAAACGTTAGAGACCATTAATTGAAATCTGGAAAGGTTGAAGAAAAACCAATTTCTACGGAGACCATAAACTTACCATGTAAAACAAAATTCACCAATATGAGAGGTGATAAAATAAGGAATAAGGAATAGGTTAATATGATTGATAGAAGTTGACTTGCATAAGATAAAATTTAGAGAATGATTGAGCAAAAATATCCTGCTTTTACATTCATCAAACCCTGCAACAAAAACCCTAAGGAATCTCAGGATTGGCCCAACAAAATGACCAAAAAGGAATTGAGTTTGAGCTTTCCATAAATAACAAGATGTAGTTGATTTCATTCCCGAGTCAAACTACTTATGTGGTCAAGTGTTGTATCTGTTTTGTACCAATTGACCAATGCTCATAAGATTATTTTTCAAACCTGCAACATAATAAACATCCTGCATAATCTTATGCTCCCTATTTTTAGTTAAACTGTTGATTTTTAATTTTCCTTTTACATTCACTGTATTATTATTCCCAAGGGTAACTTATGTCTTTACCGACTCATCCAAATTATAAAATAAATATAATTTTCCTAACATGTGATTAGTGCAATCAAAATCCAAATACCACACATCACTAGGACTCTCTTGTGATAGATTACATTCAATAGGCGATGCTTCAGCAATATTTGTGCATGCAATAAATATGGATCTTGCATTAGATTTTCTAACCTGATTTTGATTTTTCTTGTTTTGATCATAATGATTTTTCCTGCATTCGAAAGCATAGTGCCCATATAACTTGCAATAGTGATACTGCACATGTGATTTATCCTGTCTCTGAACTAAAAGAAGATTATGATTGTGCTCTTTACTATGTCCTCTTCCACTTAAGTTTTATGGACCGTTGCTGCATTGTCTAGATGAACTTATTCCTTTGCCTCTAGGGCTGAAATTTCCTCTTCCTCTTCCATGATTTCCTGATGCCTTGTGATGAAAAATATTGATCTACAACCTCATGTGATCTATTCAACCTCTTCTCATGATTTATTAGTGATGCATGTAACTCATCAATTGAAAACTAACTTAGATCCTTAGTATCTTCAATCTAAACTACCAAAGGATCAAATTTGGCAAGAAAACGTCTAAGCAATATTTGAAGAATCCTTCTATCTTTAGGAATTTCAGCATGTGATTTTAATTGATTGACTAATCCAACTACATAAGTAAAAAATGATTCTATACAATCTGAATCTTTCATTGATAAATTCTCAAAATCTCTACGAAGAAACTATAGCTTGGTGGTTGTTACTTTCTCTTTACCTTGATACACAACTTAGAGAGTTTCCCAAAAAATTTATGTTTTGCTGGCTTCTACCACTATGGGTAGGATGCTTTCATGCATGGCTTTAAGAATGAAGAAAAGAGCTTTTCTGTATTTCTTTCTTAATTCCTTCAAAGTGTCTTTCTCTACCTATGATAGTGTGTTATATGTTGTTGTATTTGTGGGATCTATGTACACATTCTCTATGATTTCTCACACATCCTGGGAAATGAATAGTGCATTCATGGTTAATGACTAATACTCGTAATTCTTTCCTATAAATTGTGGTTTTTGCAGACCAGATATAGAAGCCATAACCTATTGTCAATTAGAAACATGTTGAAAAAATCCATGCTATGATACCAAATTGTAGAAATTAGGCACATAAAATATCAATTAAAAGAAATCAAGTAAAGAACTGTAAATAAAACAAATTATTACAAACTCATATTAACACTTATGTGCATATATTTATTCTTCCTTGTCATAGCTTTAGATCAATACAATCTCTCTGAATGTGTTATATCAAAACACTTACAATTGCCTCTAATAAATAGATGACTTTCATCTAACAATAAAATACTCAACTCTTAAAAATAGAACTAAGAAGCACATGCTTTTGTGCAATACAAAGCTTTTGATTTATTTGCTTTATTAGCTTTTCCTAAAAGTAGTAGTCTAAAGAGACCTATCTAAAAATTAAAATCATGTAAAAAACAAACTACTTTTTGTTTTTCTAGGAGAAAAATTAAACTCTTTTTCTAACAATTTTTGCATCCTGATTAGTAGGGAAAAAATTGTCCTAAACATTGACTACTTATTACCTTGCATGATTATTTATTGGAGTGCATCAATAGCTATGTTTATGGGTATTTGTGATATCTTTACCTTCTCTCCTTTCTACTTAGTTTATTTATATAGAAGGAAATTTTCTATAATTATTTTATTGGTTAAAAGAATGAGTTGACCACGTACAAATATTGTAGAGAAATTAATAAATCAATAAATGGTTGATTGTAGTGTACAATATGTTCTTTGGAAAACATGAATTAAAGACTCATTTTCATGTCAATATAAATTTGTATTTTCTAGAGGCATGAAAAATATCTAAACGTTTCTAATTATACCTTATTTTGATGATAGACCCAAAACATATTTTGTTATCATTTAGTTTTAAATAGATGTTTTTTGAGTAGGGAGATAAGACTAAAATTGGTTTTTAGGGATTGAAAATCAAATAAAAAATAGTAAGTGTCATTTTTAAAATTTGGAAATCAATTCACATAGTCATCTACAATTTTTAGAATTGTTTTCTATTTTGTTTATAATGTTTTGATGTTTGGTATGTTGAAACATATGTGAAAAAATAATAACAAAAAAGAAAAAATTATAGCTATTTTTTAGGGTAGATTTATGTCATCTTCATTGTTACATTAATAAAATAAGTTAGTAGGTTGTGAAGTAAAATCACATAATCTTAAACCTTGCATGGGAAATCTTTTATTTTTTTGTTAATATTAATTATTATATTACACTTGCTGATTATTCCAACTAAATGTAATTTGGTAGATCTTTAATAAATTAGTTGAATTTCAATTAATCAATAATACCTTTTTATAAACTCATAATATCGTAAATCCCATATTAGGTTATATACTTTTGATTCTTAAGATAAATATGAATTTATTTGCGGTATTTTTATATAGGGTTTAAAAGATCAATGCATGTTATGCCTCACCCTTAGATTTAGAACATGTTCCATGGCTTCAAATGTTAATTTATGGTTTACATATAGTTAAAATCATTGTCCATGCTCTCATTTTCAATAAAAATTTATATTAAAAATTCTTACGAGATGTGGAGGATAATTTGTTTATTATTGGTAGATTTTTTTTTGATGGGGACCATACCTTAGGAACAAAAAGGGTAAAAACCTAGATAAAAGAATAAAGATAAATAAAAAATGTGTAAGAACTTGGATAAGCGATGGAGCACCAAGAAAAAGAAACAACCAAACTACCCACAGAAATAGACTACAACAAAGCAGGCCTGCATCTAGTCAGAAATCTGAGCGCAGTGGAAACACAACACTAGAACAGTGGGCCCTCGGTCTTGATAACACAATAAAAGCTGAAAAAGGATAGGAATCATTCTTTTTCTAGACCGGTGGTGCGAATTAGTTTGGTTTTTCCTTACTTTCTCTTGTCCACCACCATCCATTCCTCGCTACTTTCTTCCGTGGAAACTGGAATAACAACTTCAAGAGTCCTGATAGGAATGTGACTCTGAATGAGGGACAATGTGGCATAATCCATCATAGGTTTAGAAATGACCTTTTGATTAGTGGGAGCCTTAACTAACTCAGTAGAGTCGAGAGGATTTTATGGTTTTTCATTGGTAGAGGTAGTGTCTTCCATTGTAGGGGTAAATGATTCTTCAACCAAATTTGAATGGGGACTACTTGTGAGATGTTTAGGAAGAGAGTCCTTCCACCACATTTTATTTTCACTTCCCATGCATCTGGAATTCTCGTAGTCGGCTGAAAGATTCCCTATTTGGAAGCATTACTAACATCTGAAGGTTAAACCCTTGTATTCGATCCTCTGCACCTAATGTTTGTCACCAATTTGTAGATTGATTTTTGTTGGAAGGTATAGAGAGGTTTTGAGATCTGCCAAGATTCTAACAAAAAATTTATAGATATGATCAGATGTTTTAATTGTTAGCATACGTTGAATAATTTATATTTTTAGGAGTCTATATTCTTTTCTATCCTTTTATCTTCTCCTTCTAGGTGTATTCCATTATTCTCTCCTTCTATTTTGTAACCTCTCCATTCATTTAGGGGAGTCTTATTCAATTCCTTTCCTATAAATACTATACGTGAGTTCTATGTTTAATAGAATAATATGAGATATTTAATCTCTATTCTTTCTCCTCCATTTCTACCTCACATTAACATCTACTTTTTCAAAAGATCCTAAAGTATCACTTATGGTATCAAAGCATGGATTGTTTCAGAGTTGTAAAGGGAGTCCTTGAAAGTGAACTCAGGTATGGTAGGTATTAAAATATTATTTTAGAGGGTCAAAAGTTGGATATGAGGGCTTGAACATGAGCCTATGTTCACCCCAAACCCAATACTATTCAAAAATTAAATCCCCTTCTTCAGGGGTTTCAAAAACAACAATGAAATAAAATTTTACACATGGGTAAAGATCAATCTTACCCTTAATCTTTTCCCTCCATCTTTGAGGAATTTAATCATGTAGCTAAGACAATGTAGGCCAAAACCTGTAAAATATGCTGATGAGTCCAAGTTGAGAGAGATTTTCCTTCTCCTTGAGAACCTTTTGCAATAGATCATCCTCTATCTTCAGCAGTAGGTTCTTCTACAAGGGCTTTGAAATATTTCATACATTTCGGGTGTTATTCTTCTATTTGGAGACCATAGCAGCAAAAGTTTTACCTCCATCTTCCATAAAATGGAGATAAAATAAAACCAATCAAGTGTGATAGATTTTTAGATTATAGATCTTGCAAGGGTCTTACAATGGAGTTCAATATGTTTTCTAAGATGTGCAATAGGATTCTTGTATTAGAATTCCAAAAATTTTAGGATAATATAATTTATTTTATATAGAAAATTGAGATCGATCTACAAAACATTGTTGAGGAATTTTTTTATCACCAACAATTGGGTGGATTATATGTTTGTGCTTCCCTACAATATTCAAGAATGATAAAATAATATTGAGAATATAATACCATGTAATTAGAAATCAATTAATACCTCTAAATCATTTTTTTAATTATTGAAATTGGTCATTCATGTGTATAATGCTAAGGTTATGTTAACATTCGACATAGATGGCAATTTATATGCATGTATCAACTACTTGATATTCATGGCATGTTATCATTTCACCAAAATATTTTTGTTGAAGTTCAAGACATGTTTGACTTTAGAATTGGTTAATAAATAATATATGAAAACATGCACATACATAAAAACACATACCTGAATACATAATTACACACATGCAAGTGGTGAATACATGTGCACACATATGCATCTACCTATTCATCTGACATTATATAATTTTAATGAAGAATTCAATGACATTCGAGAGATATAAGTGCTGAAATAGTTCATATGTTTCTCGAGTGAAATTTTTCCTTCTTGCGTATGTAACGCTTGATATTTTCTACTTTTTATATGGGGAAATCTACTCTAACATATGGCCTGAAAATAAGATTCCAAAACATAATTGTTTATATGCATCTACATATTCATATGACATTGTAGAATGTTAGTTATAAATTTGATGACATTTAAGAGATATAAATGCTGAAATATTTCATATGTTTCTCAAGTGAATGTTTCCTTCAAGATTGCATATGTAAGATTTGATCTTTTCTATTTTTTTATATGGGGAAATATTCTCTAACATATGGCATGGCAACAAGATGTGAGAACATAGTTGTTAATATGAAAATACCATTAATGGAGAGGAAAATTAGTAGGTAGACTTATGAATCCACTACATTATGAAATAAACTCCACAATTTTGTTACATGTTATTGAATATAATAATTGTTTATTTATATGTTTTTTTATTAAGGTTAAATATTTTTTTGAAAGGGACTATACCCTTGTACAGTAGTGCTCAAACGCCAGATTTGACAATTCAGAATTACAAAGAGAGATCAAAATCAAGATATAGCGACAAATCCCAATAGCAGAGAAGAATCTACCAAGATCACAGCCAAAGACCAGCAAACAATCAACTAAAAAATAGCTACTCTATAGCAGCACCATAGGCCAAAAGCCTAGATGTAGCGATGATAACATAAAAAAAGACAAGACTCATGCCTTGTTCAAAATAACAAAGGGTTTAGATCCCTTATTTTTCCTATCCACTACCTTCCATTCCTCATTTTCTTCTTCCACTGAGATTGGAAGAACAACTTCAATTGATTTGATACGGATATGGCCTGCAGCAAGGAGTGTCGAATCTATCGATGACTCCATCTTCTGAGGAGAGGGAGCTTTCTTCTCAGGAGTTTTCTCATCTTGCATGAGTTCTATAATCGGTTTGGTATGGGGATTGATTGTTAGATGTTCAGGAAGGGAATCCTTCCACCAGGCAAGTTTGATCTTTTGTTTGGAATATTCACAATCCTCTGAAATGTGACCAATTTAAAAACAACGTTGACATCTGAAAGCAAGACCTTCGTAGTCCAATCTCTACGCCCATATTCTATCTCCAATTTGTAGATTGTTTTTTTATAAGTTTCTTGAGTTATATTGTATCTTTTTGAGATTATTTATGAAAATAGGGTATATATATCTATACACATGTATATATTGTAATTAATATTTTCAGCAAAAATATTTGTGATAGCTTGCCAAATTATTAGACATTAATTTATCTTGATTATTTAGGAAGGTATTTTTTTTGAAATTGACAAAAAATGAATATTGTATAATGGATATCTTTGATTTAGTCTATGAAATTAGTTGAAATTTATTTTTAAAAATATATATTTTACAACCTCTTTTCATAATGTAACTAATGTGCATTATTTATTATTTAGATTAGGTAAAGCTCTAATTTTGAAGGGACCAGAAAACCCAATACATCGAAAGATGAGCATCAAGACTCAAAAGTGGGATAACAAGGAACAGTCTAATAGACTATACATGAAACAAATAGAAAAAACTTTCTGAACAGAAAAATAAGAACATGCCAAAGAAAAGGAAGGCACCAAGAAGGTCAAACAAACTTGACCACCCCCAAGAGACATTCCTTTCTTTCCTACTTCTCCACCTTATGAGACCAAAGGTTCATCTTAAAAGGTTCAGAAGCAGTTTTTTCATTCTTTTTTTGTTCACTACCATCCATCCTTCACCCTTGTTAGGATCTGCGTTCTCGTCTAGATGAACTGGTAGAAAAACTTCAAGAAACTCTTCGTTATTTGGAGCCTGAACCTTCGAGGAACTACAAGGTTGAGGAAAGGCCTCCTCCACCTTCTCTTCAATGTGCTCCAAATGCTTAAGTAGGTTTGAAGAAACTATGTTTTCCTCACAAATTTTCTAGTCAAGAGGCTTGGACGGGTCTTCATGCTCAACCGAAATATTGTCGGGATCATTCTCCTCATGTCCATTAACAACTAGATGGTCAGGATTAAAAATTTTCTAGAAAGAAACTCGGACCCTCAATTTTTTTAAAAAAATATGGCAATCAGAGGCCAAATGGCCAAGAGAAAACACATGTTCTGCATGTAAAAGGAAACTCCTCATAATCTAGATTTTGTATCTATATTTTTTCTTTCAATTTCAGTTCCATTTTGGCCAGAAGGTTAGCAGTTGTGTCCATATCCACCAGAATATGGGCATAGGTAGTATGGTCAAATAATTTGATCCTTATGCCAACAATGTTAATTATCTTCTTCAAGGGCATGTCTTGCCCTAGGAAACCTACGAAGTTGCCTAGGGCAGACAAAATAAAGGGCGCCAAATTTTCAAAAAAAAAAATTAAATTCAAGGTCTGGGCCTCCGGCAGGTCAAGTCAGCTACTCAAGGGCCTAGGCAGTCGACTTTAAAATTTTACCCAAGCAATTGCTATTAAACCGGTCTGAGGAAGGAATGATGGAGTCACGATTCACAAATTTAAAATTTCAATAGTTGTTTACAGTTTATACTTTCAAATTCAATCACTCAGTCGCTGTTTATACTTTTAGCGACTGCCAGACTCCAGTGCTGACTGTACAGACAATGTCACACTAGAATACACTTGTGATTTGTGACTTGCGGCTTGCAGCTAAGCGGCTTGCATTGGACTGTAAAACACACCATAAATCAATCTAGACAGGACCTCCGGTCCTTATTCACTGAGCGTATCTTCCTAGTGCATGCATTGGCATTTGCGTTAACTATCTATGGAAAATAGCTCGGCGACTCTAAAATAATATGGGAAGATTGCAAGATAGTAGGTTTTACTAACACACAAGGCGTGCATGTTTTTTTTATTTTATATTTCAATTCAGTTTGTAATTTTTTTTTTTGACAGTTATGAACCTAAATATGATTAATATACCATGACCTAGATTTGGTTTCTTTTAATTTCACAGGAAAACTGATCCCTCGCATTAATGAATTTGTCTGCTTGAATTTTCCTTATCCTGATTTATTTTTTTTGTTAATCTTTTACTAACACAGGGCCTGCCTGTTTTTATATTTTATGTTTCATAACCCATTTTGTTATGCACTTACATATGATTAATATACCATGACTTAGATTTGGTAATCCTCCACTATTCTTAACAGGTTCAAATCTATGCTTAGATTTTATTTTTTTACTGTTGATAAAAGGATGCATGTAGGTCCATGTTATAGACTCGATGCATATTTATCAGACGTTTCAAGCTTCATAGCATTACATGAGAGAAGTACTGAATTTTATTACTTTGACAGTTGAATGACAGACTATATTTTTCAAGACCTCAATGCATATAATTTGCATGAGGCACTATCTTCTATTTTCCTTTCTGTACTTGGGATTGTAAGGAAAATTTATCTCCTTGTCTACTAGATAAGTCTCTATTGTGGACAATATCTTAATCTTGCGACGCTGAACTGTGAACATTGAGCACACGAACTGTGAAGCCTGAAGGGATTCGGGAAATAAAATTTATCAGGTATTACCATATTAAAATTTCAGACTTCAGTTGGTCTGGACTGCCTGGCCGCCACTCGCCGGTGGGAAGAAGATTTCAAAATTCAATAGGCGCTTGCATCAGATCTTTCTCCAAAGTCCAAAGCCTAAAGTTCCTTTTAAATCAAGTTCAACACCGGATCTGGTAGATCATCATTCGTCTTGGGGGAAGAACATAAAGCTAAGTGATCAAACCCTAACTGCTCTAGCATCTTACATTTGATGTTGCATTAATTTGGTTCTCAATTGCATCAATTATATCATTACATTTTGATTTAAATTTTTAATTATTCTTATTATGTAATTGATTGTATTTATATTATTTCACTTTTGGAATAGTATTGATTATAATTTATAGCATCATTATCAACAAGTATTCGGGTAGTTATTGTAACTTGATAATTGTTTAGTTCAAATGGATAAAACTAAAAAATTAAGTGGTGCTCAATTTCGAAAAAAAACTAAACAAAAAATTGAGGAGGAAAAAAACCTTTTGAAAAAGATACCTAAAATAAATATATTTTTAAGTGCATCAAATGAAAATTTAAAGTCAAATGTAGTTTTTAATGAAAATGAGAATTATTCTTCGGTTAGTGACAAAAATACACAATCAAAGTCAATAGGAGATGAAAACACACAAGAGAAGGAGAACACACAACAAGAGAACAATGAAAATACTATTGTTCAACCCATCATTAATGAACATTTCATTGTTGATCCTGATCCTGCAAAATGGGTAATAGACAACAATACAATAGAATATATAATTTTAAATACACCAAAACAAGATATGAATGTTGATTTTTCAAATTCAAAATGCCAATACTCAGATTGTTTTAGATATGTTTCTAAAGATTTGTTTCAACGGAAACTTTTAAACAATGAACGAAAATTAAGAGAATGGTTGCTTTACTCAGAGTCAAAAGGAGTTGTTTATTGCATTCCTTGTCACCTTTTTCAAGCAAAATCAACCACATTTTCCAAAATTGGATTTAATGATTGGAAAAATGCATCGGCTAGTTTAAGAGAGCATGAGGATTCCCCTGATCATAGGACTTCAATTCTTAATTTCATCACTCAAAGTAATGTTTTGGGAAGAGTTGATTCTACACTTGCAAGTCAATACCAAAATGAAGTAGAGTATTGGAGGAATGTTTTAAAGCGTATTGTTGCAACTGTGAAATTCCTTGCTACTAGAGGTATTTCCTTTCGTGGTGGTGACAATTTATTAGGATCTTCTAGAAATGGAATTTTTTTAGGGTGTTTAGAACTTATTGCAGAGTTTGACCCATTTTTGGCAAATCACATTTCACAATATGGAAATGGAGGAAAAGGAGTTCCATCTTATTTATCTACGACAACATGTAATGAATTTATTGACCTTATGGCACAAAAAGTTATAAACAAAATAGTTGAAGAACTCCACAACGCAAAATATTTTTCAATTATTGTTGACTCAACACCTGATGTATCTCACACTGACCAGTTAGCATTTGTGGTAAGGTATGTTTCTCAAGAAGGAATTCCAGTTGAACGATTTTTAAAATACATTCCTTCGGTTGGACACAAATCATGTGATTTAGAAGCTTCGGTACTTACAACACTAGATGACTATGACATTAATATCAAAGATTGTCGGGGGCAAGCATATGATAATGCAAGTAACATGTCTGGAAAATACACAGGTCTACAAAATAGGATTAAAAATCACAACTGTATGGCTGAGTTTGTACCTTGTTCAGGGCATTCCTTAAATCTTGTTGGATCTTTAGCTGCAGAATGTTGTACAACAACTATAGATTTTTTTTCAGTACTTCAACTTATTTACACTTTCCTAAGTGCCTCAACTTATCGGTGGGAAATTTTATTAAATTTTTTGGATGGAATTTGTCCCGTTGTAAAATCTCTTTCTGAAACAAGATGGTCAGCTAGAGCTGATGCAGTTAAAGCACTTTTCTTGGGATATAGTAAAATTCAAGATGTTTTCCTAAATATAGCACAAGACAAAAATCAAACAACTACCACGCGACATGAAGCAAAGTGTATTCATGAAAAACTAGACAAGTTAGAAACTTGTGTGATGTGTTGTATTTGGCATAGTATTCTTGAAAGAATGGATGCAACTAGCAAATATCTACAAAAGGTAGACATTGACTTAACCATGGTTGTGACTCAGTATAATTCATTGATAGATTATATTCAAAATATTAGAGAGAATTTCGATACATATGAGCAACATGCTAAGATCATTAGTGGAAAAGAAGAGTACGAAATTGATAATAAAAGAAAAAGAAAAAGAAAAGTTCACTTTGATGAAACGAGAGATGTCGAAATTCCACAAACAGGAAGGGATCGTATGAGGGTGGAGGTATTCTATGTTATTATAGACAACTTAATAAGGGAATTATCAAGAAGAAATGAAGCATATAGTGTGTTAAATGATAGGTTTGGATTTTTGAACAATTTAAAAGATCTTGATAATGAGACAATATTGAAATGCTCTAATTCTTTAGTAAAAACATATAACACAGACTTGGAAACCTCCCTTGACATTGAATGCATCCATTTCCAGGCATTAGCAAGACGTGAAAACTTGACAAGTATATCATCAATGTCAAAATATTTAAGAAAAAGTGGACTAGACACCACGTTCCCAAATTTAGATGTTGCAATACGAATGTTTCTTTGCATTCCTGTTGGAAATTGTAGTTCTGAGAGAGCATTTTCAACTCTAACAAGAGTAAAAAGCAATTTAAGGTCAACAATGGGTGAAACTAGATTGAATAGCCTTTCTATTTTGACAATTGAACGTGACATTGCTACAACAATAAATTATGATGATGTCATTGAAAGTTTTGCTATGGCAAAAGGCAAGAAAAAAACCTTTATAGCTTTAATAAAATGTGTCAAGAGTTATACTAAGTCTATAATTGTTTTAAAAAAATTCATATACAGGTGGGTCGTAGGTCCCGGGTGGGAAGGGGGCGCACGCTCTGAGTACTGCCTAGGGCGCTCAGGAACCTTAATTCGGCCCTGATCTTCTTGCAAGTTATTTGATTCCCTACGTTGGAATCACAGGCTATGTCGGCACCAATGCTGGTCTCCAATCTCAAACAACAAAGCGAGTGAGTAGCTCTAACCTGTGTTGAATTCTATTTATCAAATAATGTTATTATAAATGTTTAATACAATTTGTTTTTCTTCGCAATGGATTAGCTTGCAGTAGGTCTTCTTGGAGTGGAATCTGGGCAGGATGCAGTGATACGTGCATTGTTGTCTGAGAGAAAATCTGAGAAGGTGGAGCCATACTCATACACTGTCGCAGAATTTACAGACTTTATCTCTACGCTGAGAAACAATCTTGGACACACTCCAGTGGTAGACGAAGGTCTGGTTGTGGATAAGAGGTTGGGAGCTGAAGGGTTGGTGAAGGGCAACATTCTTGCAGGCGATAAGTACTCGTTGGCACACGCACGTACCCCTGCCCAAATTCTGAGGATCGTCTACTCATCTGGCAGCGAGTCAGTTCCTGCTGGATTCTATTCTCATGGCGGTGATGGAAACATAGCTCTCTCCTATCTCAACCACACCAAACGCTATTGATCATCACAAACCTATTTCTATCCCTGTTCAAGCCTGCATTTATTATCCACAACACCCTGTAATTTATCATTACGCTTGTATTCTCCTCAAATCCATATGGGATTCACTTGTGTATTTTGTGAAAATATGAAATAAATAAAATAAGATGAGGGGGATTAAATTGACGAAAATAGAAACGATTTCTATTAAATATTGATTCATCATTAAATTTCACAAATATTTATTGAAATATATCAATATATTACCAATAATAAAAATAGATTACATGACGGTTCAAAAATTTACTCTATGCTTACCGATTCCGATTATTGATAAAGACCAGAAACTAAAGCCGGTGTTTATCGTAATTGTCATCTTTACCTTCTCCTCTCCTTTCTACTTAGTTTATTTATCTAGGAGAAAAAGTTTTATACGTATTTTATTGTTCAAAAGATCTTCTGACCACTTAGAAATATCGTAGACGACCGTGTACAATATTTTGTTTGAAAAACACTATTAATAACTCATTCAATCACCAAACTTTAGTATTATCAAAATTGTTATCAAAAATATCTAAACTGTTTTTTACAATTATTTTTATTTATCTTGAGGCCCAAAACATATTTTTTATCATTTAATTTTAGATGTTACTTTTGGAGTAGCGAAATAAGAGGAAAATTGGTTTACATGATTTAAGAATTAAATTTAAAAAATATATTAAAAGTGATTTTTTAAAATTGAAAATGAGTTTACATAACCATCTACAAATTTTAGACTTCTTTACTATTTTGTCTAGTATGTTTGGATGTTTTGTATGTGGAAACAAGTGTATATGATCGCAACTAAATTTCTTTAAGCCAAAGGTGTTCCCTATTAGAATTGGGGGTGGATGATTCTGATGCCATTCAAAATGTGGATGGCAAAGATTAAAATTTAAGGGCATGCATTGAAATTTGAAGGCCATCTCCACTCCTGACACAACAAATTGTTGTATTGTCTCCCCACCTCTTACACATCGTACCTTCGAAACAAATTCAGAAATGTATAATCGACTAAAATTGCAGGGACTAGAAAATGTGATAGTGAAGTTATTATCAAGAGCTTTGCATTGAGGGTTTGAATCTTCCGTTTTAGCTCAATATCATCATGCAAGACACGGCTCACCTATTACAAGTAGCTTGGCTATCATGGTTTGTTTTACTGTTGCATTGGCTCAACGTTGCACTGGTTCAACTCGGTCTTACATTGACTAGTGGTTTTCCTGCCCCAAGTTTGCGAACTCTATTTTTTCATTTGGCCATGATTTTCCCCTTGATCTCTTATTGTGTGTCTAATCAAGTTGGCCCTGCATTTTTAAAAATACCACTTTGTTATACCTTTTTAAAATGATTTACATGGCAGGTAATTTTAAAAGTACCACTTTGTTATATCTAATTGCAATGCACTGGGATGTTTGGGCACACAGATTAAGCCATCAATTGTCACCCAAATCAAATGCATTTGTGTCTAAAATAAAAAATGGCTATTCGATTCATAAAGAAGGATTACATAATTAATTATAATTCTAACCAATTTGTAGTAGTTTGGGATCGACATGTAATCCTCCAACACAAAGCTTCATCGACCAAGTGAACCATATAGATCATTGTTAATGGAGGTGGAAAAGTTGCATTTAAAAAATAACATATAAGGTGTAAAAAATTAAAATTTACAAATAGTCGAGATCCTCCCACTATTTTAATGACCTTTGTCATCCATGCATCTCTATCGCGTGACCTTTAGCTACCCCAACCTAACAGTTGGACAACATGAAAGGATAACGATTTTTTTTTTATCGAACTTGTTGAAGTTCTCAAATATGTAAGATTGTAATATATGTAACCATCAATGACATCTTACTATGTAATAGTGTGTTGGGAATAATCCCACAAAACAATAAAATTACTTTGGATTAATGGTTTATAATAGAAAAACCCATAATAAATGTAATTCTTAGTGATCTCTCTCTCATCTTGCCACATTTCTAGAATGATTGGATCAAGAATCAAAGAATTCAATTGGGTTTCAAACATGGTATGTATTAATAAAAAGGAACATAGATAGTTGATATTAGTAGGGTGTTACAATTTGAACAGTGGAAAAGGTGTTATACATGCACGTATTTAATTTTCACTATTTCATTTCCATCTTTCCATTGATTCCTTTGTATTTTCTAACAATTCTAACATCATCCATTCAAAAACCTTAATGGTGTAAACAAATAAAACTAAGCAATAGCCGAGTTTGACTAGGAGATAAAATATATGTGTCCTTTGTATGAGTAATCGCTATAGGGTTTCAATTATTAATACTTATTCATGCATTAACAATTTATAATAGAAAATTACATATCAAATGTAAACGTTAAAGTCCTCTCTTAGAAATTTTCATGAGTCTACAAAGAATGCATTATGTTTCGCGTATTGAGGCCAAGAAACAAACACTTTAATTGGTCTTCAAACATGGAATGTACTAATATTTTCAATTTCTTATTTTGTCACCTTTAAGGGAATTGTACACTCACGCGCATAATGTCCGCGCAATTATCAATGATTGTTCACACTTCATCTATTTCCCTACACTTACTCCAGCTTAGTATTATAAAGGGTGGCTATAAATTTCTCCAAGAAACAAACATTTTACTTGGGTTTCGAAATTAAAATCTATTGGATTTTCCCAACTATTTATTTTTCCTATTTTAAGTATAAATTACGCTCACAAAAAATGAACACAGATAACTAATACTATTAGGGTCTTACAATTTGACCTATAGAAAATTTGCAGTACATGCATTTCAGTTAGGTCTCAAACATGGAACCTTTTCAAATTTTGCCATTTTTTAGTTTTTTCTCTTCAAAGGCATATTGCAGCACCGTGAAAAATACCTAAAAGATAGATATGATATAGTATAATACAATGTCCTCCCAATCCATCGAACCCATTCTTGATAACCCCTCATCCTATCCCTCTTTTTTGCTTCCTCATTTTTTGTTCTTCACTCCATCCCCTTTGGCGTTACCATCGTACACTTCACCTATGATTGCTAGTTTTCTAGCCAATTTATAGAGTAAAGCTATGTCGTCTCCATAACTGCTCTGAAAAAATATGCACATTAGGTTGCGAAGTAAAATCAAATAATCTTAAATTTTGCAAGACATTGTTTTTATTTTATGTGAGAATTAATTATAAATCTTGATTAGAATATTGCACCTATTAATTTTCTTTAATAAATGTAATTTTTTAGTTATGTAATTATTTAATTGAATTCCAATTAATTCATAATACACTTTTATTAAATTTTTGAGACCTTAAATTCCTGATTAGGATGGATGGCATTGATGAAGTGGACCTAACTAGGGGGATGCATTACACTTTTATTATGTTTTTAGTTGCAGCAATTGATTAACTACATGTAATCTGTAGCTATGTATGTTGTTACAGAATGTAACACCTTACATAAACTTTCATTCCATGTTCATCTTCAGCAAATAAACACAAAATCCCCAAAGGACCAATGCATTTCCTTGATGAAGGCAATAATTGTAGTTTATGTGAGAGATTAAACTCAGTAACAGAAAACAGAGTTGCAGTTTTCATGCAAAGAGATTCATTATTAAGTTACAGGTACATTAAATCTCATTATTTTTGCATGTTAAATACATTTAATTATGTGATTGAGTTGTTTATTTCATTATACAATCAATATCCATGTCATAAAGCTGAAAGCAGAAAGAAGTATACAACTCAAGTACATAAATTAAATGTTATTTATTCATGAAGAAGTACAATGTTTCCCACACAAGCCGTGGGATGTAACTCATAACTACTGAAGAAAGAAGTACATGTGCATGAAGTTAAAAGTAAAAGAGTATAGAAGAAACCCATCATTTCCTTGGGATTTTCTTCTAAGTCTTCTTCACTTTAAGCTCCAGCTCCATCTTTCATCCAGCTCTCCTAGCAGTCACAATGTACCTGAAAAATGAAAAGAAAAGGCATCAATATTGAGCTCATGGTTTGATCTGTACTCATGTACTATCTAACTACATGCAAATGGATTTCTAAATATCATAAGCATAAGGTACATCAGATACAGATACACAATTGATAAGAGTAGTATTCTACAACAGTACATATGATTCCCAGAATCATTACAGAAAAGAAAGAGAAAAGAAAAACTATGGAACATAAGAGAGGCCAAAACTCCTAAATATTTTCTAACTATTTTCTTAAGTGTGCAGGTACATGTTGCATCAAAAGGAGAAAATAAAAGTATGTCTTACAGTCCTCACTGTTAGATAAAGATTGCATAAAAAAAGAGTTCAATGACTTCCATCCTATGGTACATCAAATTGGAATAACTCACAAGTACATGATGGTATGAAAGAAGAATGTAACTCAGAGTTCAGTAGCTATTCTAGAAATAAAATGAGTTATAATGCAGATCAAAAGAGAAAATGCATGATCACTTCCATTCAAAGAAGAAAGAATTCATTTCAAACATTCAAAGATAACTGTACATATGTCAAATTTTAAAAGAGGTGAAGTGGAAGAATCGGAATATAAAAGGATGATATAAATAAGAATATAGTTACAAACTACCTCAAAGAGACCAGGTTATCTACTCAAGAACAAGATTCAATGATAATCAAAACTGATACATCAAAACATAATATAATTAAGTATCATGACTAAATGAGATAGAAAAATATTCATAGCAAAAGATCCTCAAGCTTTTAGGAAAAGATATTTCATTCATTACAAGTACAATATAATGAGTGCAATATTCAATAGAAGTAAAATACATTGCAAGTATAAGGCTAAATGAATTTAAGATGCAAACTTAATTTACAAAGAGTGTATCAATTCAGAGGAGAAAAAAAAGATCAAGTATCAGAAATGAGTAAGATGAGAAGTTTGAACATAAAGAAGAAATTGGAAAGAACAAGTACAAAAAATATGAGTAGACAATTGTAAAGAATCTTTCAAAGGCCTAATTTAAGAATTAAATAAAACATGGAATGCATTTCAGAAAGTATATATTAAAAGTACAATAGGTACATAAATAATATAAATACCATACCTTCTCAAGAAATCACAGACTAAGAGAAAGATAAATTCATGATCAACCTCAAATCCATTGTTATACAGTATTTAAGAAAACTTTATGCATGTACAACAAGAATTCATGTAGCCACATGTATATTTTCTTAAATGAAAGGAAATCATTAAGAAAAACCTCTTATTCCTAACAGTCATGAAACTTAGAACATCTTGTAAGATGAAAAAGTGTAGATATAATAAAAATATACAAGTATTCAATAATAAAGTTCACATATCAACATCATCATTGAAGGAAGAAGAAACAAAACTTAAGAATAGAACTTATTCTAGATTAGTTTCAAGTTTTAAATGGCTAAGTATAGTTTTTGACTTTTCTGAAAAAGTAACTTATTTAAGTTGCAAAATCATCATGTATAGAAGTTATAGTGCTCAAGAAGCTATCATTGAAATAGAAAAGGGAAAACGCAAGAAAAGAAAAAAGATTTGATCAAGCACAGTCATGAGTACAATCAGGAATAAAGTACAATGAGTATCAAAATCTATAGTAAGTGGCAAGAAACATGTATGACATCGAAGAAAGTACAGATGCTCAAATTCAATATTTAACATGATTCACGAGGAAAGAATTCATTCTTTTTTTCCAAAGGGCCCAACTACATTAACGTTAAGGAAATAAATAAGTGATGCAAAGGTTAAGTTATATGCCTACTTAAATGGGGCACCTCATCAAGTAACAAAGTAGTTTTCATTTGCAAATATAAAAAATACAGAAGCCACCAATATGTAAGAATTGAGATGAAGTGCAGATTCAAATCATACTTGTATCAAGTGAAGAAATAGTTGCATCTCAAGAAACTATGAAGCACATAATCAAGTTTCCAAGCATGCAATGGATATTGTAAATGATCAAAACAGATACAAGCTAATAGATCAAGAAACAAGTGTACTATCAACAAATAAAACAAGTGCCCAGTTATCAAATATATAGAAATATATGCAAAGATGGAAAAAAGCCACATTTTGAGGGTTATAATGAAAGAATCAGTAAGGACAAGGATCTGTTAAAGCTACAAGAGTTGAATCAAATTTGTAAGAAATCCTAATCAAATCGCAAAGGAATGAAATAGTGGTGTAAAGATTGAATAAGGTACAGTAAAAAATAAGTGCATATCAACATAAAATCCCAAGAGATGTGTATAAGGATAGAAATTATAAAAATCATACAAATAAGCAAAAGGAAAGAGAATCAAGAAATAACAAAGTGAGTGGATTTATTTTATAAAAAAGTTGATATCTTCAAGAGAAAATAAAATCAATTTCATGATGGTTAATCTAAAACATCACAAATTATACACTTTGCAAAAATATTAAAATGGAGCTTGGATGAAGATATTTACCATTCTTTAGCAGAATTGAAAAGGAAGTATAGAATGTTTTTAAATACTTATACAAAGCTTCGAATAGAAAGAATACATTCAAAACCATTTACACAGATCAACACATGAGTGTCAAACTTCCTCAGTTTCACACAAATAATATCAAGAAATGATAAAATTCAAATACCCATCAACATTTATCATCTTCTATTTCCATTGTCAAGAACACTCTCTATCTTTAAGTGTAAAGTAAACTAAAGGAAAAAATATTCAAAGTACCCATTGAACACAGAAATGATGAATTATTTTGAACCACAAAGAAAAATATACAAATAAAGATAAGGAAAATATATCAGGTTCTTAAAATGATAGGTCATTAAAGATCTACTAAGATTTTTGCACAGAGATTCAAGATGGAGAAAAAAATCACTAGGTTGGAGTCAAAACGATGAAACCATGGAGGGAGTGAGTCAATAACAATCAAAATTTAATGCAAGATGGTTTACAAGCACATAATGGTGTCAAATGTCAGAACATAAAATGACAAGAAAACCATTTTCAGAGGTTTCAGAATCAAGAAAACATGATAAAGAAAGCTTGAAAAATGATAATGGAAGCACCTTTATAGCTGTTAAAAGGAAGCTCAAATTCTTTCATGTGGCCAAAGCTTCCAATAGCCCATTTCATAATGAGAACAAGTTATAAAACAAATATTTCATAAACTTCGAACCATGTTTGTGTATAGAAGGAACAACCACACAAAAGGACCAAAGAATAATTAAGTACGAATGCACAAAAAGCCTCAAAGCAAGCTCAAAGGTTTTAATAATGGTGGCCGTCTTATAAATATTTCACTCATAACCTTGAAATTCATAACAATGACCATACATCAACATGAGAAGAAAAAACCTTTTAGAATAACAAAATGTACAATTTTAAAAGAATGACTTGAGTTTTGAAAAATCATTCCACAATAGGTTCAAGGTGAGAATCATGAAGAGATGCAAACCCAGGAAGAAAACTTCAAAATCAAACACTGAAAGCTAAAAAAATGCAAAAAACAAAGTTATTCTAGTAGACAGAATAAAATACCATCTTGACACATCTAAATCAAAGCTTCAAAATAAATTTCCAAGGTAGCGAGCTCATAAAAACTTACCCAGAAAGGTCAAAGCTAGATGCATCCATATCAAAAGAAAAAAAGTCTACAGTTGAAGCTTCAACCAACTATAATTTTTGAATACAAGTATCCATACCCAAACTCTAAAATTTTACAAATAATGGATCAGAGCTCAAAGAAAAAAAACAGATTATTCGAAGGTTCAACAATGATCAAACTTAAAGCTGAAATACTTTCAAATGCATAAAATAATATAAAAAACTGATAGAGAATTTTAAGCCATTCTAAAAATCTTGAAAAGAAAAATTTCATATCGAGCTCAAAGATCAAATTAATGGTGGCCATGAAACAAATTTTCCAGGGCTTCACCCACAAAATGAAAAATGCAAATGAAAAATGAGTTAGGGTTGAGTTGGTTTTACTCACCCAACTCAACCTCATTCCAAATCCTAACTCAATTGAGTTAAGGATCAATGGTTCAAGATCAAAGTACAAAGATCATCATGTAAAAATCAAAACCACACCAACTCATCAAAGAAAATTGAGCATCAACGATCCAAGATTGATCATCAATAGGATCAATCATGCAAGATAAAATGGCCAAGGATCTTAGGGATGATAACAGAAATCAATGGTAAAATTCAAAGTTGATCAAAGATCAATCACCAGATTAGTAAATCACAACAATGGATTCATCAAAACTCTCAATGAAATCCAGAATAACCATAGATCAATCAACAAGGTGATGATCAATGGTGAAGATCAAAAGTACTAGAACAATTGATTCATGAAAGTCCCACAAAACCAACCAAGGGTCTAAATTAAATCAACTTCGATCAAATGGTAAACCTTAGTTGTCCATGAGTTAAAGATCAAATCCACCGACAAAACCAATCATTGAGTCATCATGGAGAGGGGGCTAGCCCAATGATTAAAAAAAAATCATTGAAAACCTGATATCATAATGGTTGAAAAGGTGAAACAATAATCAAAATCATTATAAAAAGGTCAAAACATCCAAAAAAATGTTATTTGCCATGATTTTTTAATCAAACATTAAAACATATAGTCCATAATTAACCAAAGAGGGGTAATTATTCATTATGCAATGTTAACTATAAAAAGGACCCAAATATTATGTCTATGTCATATGATCATTCAAAGGTGGCCTTGACCTTAATTCATGAAAAATGGTGCAATCAAGCTAAAGGGGTCAAAACAAATAAAGAATATTTTCATGGACTTAAGGTGACTATAAAGTGAGAAGTGACTAATGCATGCCTTAGACCAAGGAAAAGGAATTATCATGAATGGTATGCCAAATAAAGAAGGTATTATTAAATTTTCACAAAGGAAATTTTCCACCTGGAAAATATTAAAGTATGTGCACATGCAAATGGTGGTCCCCACATGGGAATTTAGAAGACAATTAGAACAACCATCAAAAGTATTATACTTGCAGGAGAATAATGATATTGCATGTGATTATAAAGGTGACAAAGAATAATTATTTCACCATGCAAGTAAAGACAAACAGATGTCAACATCAGAGCTTGCAGGTGGTCCCCACATAGATTACATGGGTGAATATTTTGCAAAGTATTGCAAATAAAAGAATTATTTTTCTCACACAGGGAGATTAATTTTTGCATGTGCATCCAAGGGGGCAGAATTAAAGAATGCCTAAAATATCATTGCAAGTGGATCAAGTTGCAAGTGTCACATCAAGCACTAGAAGACAAAGATTGCATGCACATTGGAGGAGACTTACACAACAAGCAAGGGCTATTATTAGCCAAATTATTCATCCTATTTTATTAAAAATAGATCAGTCAACTGCACTTGGACTGAATTTTATTTTTGTAACTAAGGCTATTAATGCCTCTTTGTAATCAACATGTCTATTTTTATTCCTTTATTTATTCATGATAAAGGGGTAAAATTAGCATGCATGGGCGAGTACAAATTTTAGTCTATTTTTAGGATGGGTTGGGTGAATAATCTTGCTATATATTGTGTGCAATTGCAAGGCACAAGGAGGAATTTTTGGACATAGGAGTGTTGAAAAATTTTGCCAGTTTTTCCCCTTGAATGAGAACTGATTTCTACCTTTCCAATTATTTGCAGTGGTGTGTATATCTCATTAATTCTTGTGAATGTCAAATTCCCTGATTAATCATCTTACCTTGCTGCAAATTTAGTAATTTCTGCATAATATTAGTGTGCATGTTTATCTTATTGTGTTGTTGTGACTCATTCCCTCAATACACAAAGTGTTTTGCCTTAATATTCTGCTGAAAACTATTGGTTTGTGCATCCAAAATTCATTCTCAATTTGATTGTGCATATACTCAGTCAAATCCCTCAACAAGTTTGGTGTATCACCCCATTTTCAATTCATTTACAGTCATCTTTTTACCCTCAAAACCCCAAAAAATTAGTTTAGGATACATCAAAAAGGAACCGGCCTTGATACCAGAGACTCACCTCAACAATAGGTATACCCACAGACCTGAGGTGTTTCCATTGTATCTACGAAAGTGAGAGATTAAGAGCAAGCTTAGAACCCATGCAGTCATCTCTCAACAAGGGTGCACTTTTGAGAGATAACATTTTTGGCATGCCTAGTGGGACTAAATCAGAAATGTAGCAGATTACAATTGTTTATTTATATGGGGATGATTTATAGAGAAAGAAAGTCACTTTTGGAGACAAGGCTCGATATTATGTATAGTGTGACCCTCATCTCAAGGTTCATGGAATATCCAAAATATTAACATTGTAAATCTAGGAAAAGGGTTTTGAGGTATGTATGTGGAACTAATAATCATGGAATTTTTTATTCAACATCAGATGAGTTTAAATTCATAGGTTATACAGATAGTGGCAATGATGGAAGTATAGATGATAGAAAAATCACATCGGACTATGTTTTTCAATTTATAACAAGTGTAGTATCATGGCCATCAAAGAAGTATCCTATAGTCACACTATATTTAGTAGAATTATAGTATGTAACAAAACCAACAGGAAAATGTCAGGTTGTTTGGATGAAAAGAGTGCTGAAATATTTGAAGCGAAATCAAGAGGATGCGCCACATATTTTTGTGACAACAATTCAGCAATAACTTTATGTAAAAATCATGTTTTTCACAAGATTAATTACACATAGACATGAGGTATAACTTCATCAGGGAGTTGGTTAACAAGAAGGAATTTTTTCTTGAATTTTGCATATCCGAAGATTAGTCTTGGGTGATATTTTTATGAAAGCTTTGAAAATGGAAGTGTAGGAGTATTTGAGAAGTTTTTTGGGACTTTTTGATCATGAATATGCAACATCTGAAAGTGCACACTTAGCTCCATAATAATAAAATTTTGAAGGTCAAAATTGAGGGGGAGTATTGGAAATAGATAATTTCTCCCACATGCTTTAATTCCTATTTTTGGGAAAAGTACAAAGTAAGGCACTTTTCATGGATACATTATTTTTAAATAGATATTCCTAATTTTAGAAAAATATAATAAATAAAATAAGCCAAAAGATTTGTATTGCACAAAATCATGTTCTATTTTTAAGAGTTGAATGTTTTATTGTTAGAAAAAAACCATCTACATATTAGAGGCAATTATAAGTGTCTCTCCATCACAAAATTTGAAATTTTATCTCATTTAGGTAAAGGTTTTGATGTAATAAATATTAATATGCCCCTTTGTATGTTAATTTCTTTGATTTTAAAATGATAGCATTTACTTGTTATCCTTGATTTGTCAGTGGATTAAGCTTATTTCTTTTTTTTTCATATTATGAAAATTTTATGTGCAAAGCACCTCAAAGAACATGATGTCATTGATGTCTTGATAAAGAAATATTGTAGAATCTTACATTAGATAACCCTGAAAACTAATTTGGTATCCATATGGCATATGTTAGAGCCCTAACCACTAGTGAGTTACTTCAATCTGTACACAAATTGTGACATGCATTTCATCTTAATTTTAAAATCCCAGTTAAATTAAATTGGAAAAACCTATGGAAAAAAACCTCATGTGTTTGATTTGTTCCATTTTAAATATAATAAAAAAAATCTCCTCTCTAATGGTGATTGGTTTATCAACAACTATATACTAACCACTATTTAAAATTTGCACAACAATGCACTTGTTGGTACCCAAATTGATTCTCCCTCAGAAGCTGAGCAACATCACAGGTTTTGTAGGAAGCTTAGAGACAAGTAGAGCATGTAGTGTGTCATTTTGTAGCTGGAGATGAAATGCAGCTTGCTCTTTGTCACTCAGATGTGGAGAAATGGGTAGCACCATTAAGATAATTTGACTTATCCTCACTAATTTATGGTTGTGCGTTTACACAAGGGTGAGAGGACCCTTTTTGTAGCCTGTTGTTTATGGAGGAGATGGAGATATCCTTCCTTGTGAAATTATTAAGAAGACCTTGAAGAAACTATGATCAATGCAACAAAAACCTAACTCTCACGAGTTGTCACTCTAGATAATGGAGATATTTTCTAAGCAAGGTTCAGGCCACTAAAGACAATGAAAACCTGATTGTTTCTACATTTTTTGGTAGTAAAAATTATGTATTTTCATACACACATGACAAACATGGGTAGTATGGGTATGATTGGTTGTTTTTAAATGAATTTGTTTTGGGAGGTGAGGTAGAAATAAACATGATTTACTAGATACTTAAGAAATTTTAGAAAAATGGAGAGTGTAAATAGCTAAATGCTTCAGGATAGCTAGGATGTTCCTTTAACTACAATATGTGCTTCAATGAAGGCCCAGATCAATACTTTTCACACAAAATTCAAGGATCCAAAATCAAGGCTCAAATTGGGAAACTTAACAAAACATTAGTAACCTCTATTTCATCACGCCTAAGATACCCTTAAAGGCTAACAAATAATCTTATAGTCATGCTAGGAGTCACAGTGATTTTAAATTTTTTTATTTCACTATCAAATGAAAGCTCTTCTGATAAATGAAATTACAAATGACACCAAACTATCACAAGGATAAGATCTTGTGTGATTCACAAATATTTCAATGTAAGATTACAATGGGAACACGAAAACTACTTGTAGACATTCAGAAATGAAACAAACACAAATTTTGCCCAAAAATAACATAGATTAACTCAATTTTGATTAAATTTATTGGCAGGGGAAAGTTTCTAGAACAATCTCAGAGCTTGTCAATGGATGTACACTCGTAACCACCTTGACATGATCAAATTTAACACAAAGGAGATAAACAAGTTTCTTCAGATGGTTTCTCAGAAGGAATGGTTCTATCAATATTTTTTTCTTACAAAAATTAGTCCCGACCTCTAACACTCCAACCATTTGCGTGAAAACTTTATGTAATTTACAATACTTCATTTACAACAGAATTTTCCCCAAAAACGAGGGACATGCAAAGCACCATTACATGTTGAGACTCCCATAATCAAATTTGTGAAAAAAATTTCAGGTGTGCAGAGGGTAAATCTTTCCAAATATTTCCAGCATTCAATTCTTCACCTGGTAGGTCATTCTTCATCTCGCGTGCCAACTAATTCCTCCTCCAATTTGTCAAATCTGGTTTGTTGCTTGCCAAGTAAAGAAAAACTGAAAATCAGATCGAAGCTAATGATCAGATCACATCTTGATTGCAAAATATGTCTTCAGATTTTTCTTACCCAACTAGGATACCAAATTAATATTCCTCTTCATTTTACATGCCGGAGACTCCAAGAAAGGATATAAAACCATAAAAATTCACATACCCAGGAGCTTAGGAGGAAAAATGGAGGAAAATCAGATACAGATGCATAGTTGTCGTTGATCTCTCTTTTTAATCTAGACTCTCCACATGGGAGATCCAAGTTACGATGGTCATGGGGGTTCCTTTTTACCTTCTACACTTTTTTGGAAAAAATGAAAAATTTGTCAACTTTCTCCACCCTTCCACCTTTAAAAAATGGCCTCGACATGTGTCCCAATGTGGGTCCCAAAGGAACCACTGCTAAATTCTACTATTTCACCTCTTTTTTGGAAAAGGGAAAATTTTCCAAGTTTTCCTCACATCTTCACCCTTCCACTTCTAGTTTCTGATGTGGGTCCCAGTAGAACCACACTTCCTTTTATACTTTTAACTCCTTTCTCCCAAAATGAGTTTTTTCCAAATTTCCCTCAAGAGTCCGCACCTCCGCCATGAACTAGAGAAAAATTTGACTATTCTATGTTGGCCCCGTGGGTCATTTTGATTATTTTAATCTTTTGAATAACAAGGGGCAAATAATACAAGTTTCCTTCGATGGCCCGCCTACCTGCCTCTTGAATTTTCAAACTGCCACACATCTCAATGGCGCATCTTGAGATCATCCCAAAAAATAGAGACACTAAATGAGCATTGGCTTGCCACATGTCTCATGCCTTTTAGGAATTTTCTGAAAAAACTAAGGAAAGAAGACATGGTGGAAACCTCCACGTGTCTTTATGGCACTGTTGGTACCCAAATATAACCTCCTTCAAATACCAAGTAACATCATGGATTAGACAGGAAACTCAAAGGTAGATAGACAATCATGTATGTCATTTTGCATTCGGGGAAGCAATCTATCTGACTTGCGGGCACTCAGGCATTGAAGCGAGTGGGTAGCACATTGAAAAGGATGTGATATGATCCTAACTATTTCAGGTTGTGCCTTTTTAACAAGGTAAGAAAACCTATTTTTTAACCTTTGTTATATGAATGGAGATACATGTACCTTTCTTTTCCATAAATTTTATAGAGAACACCGTAGGGAAAATATGATCAGAACACCAGATCTGACTCTCACGAGTTGTCACTTCTAGGTCATGGAGATACTTTCTAACAAGACAAGGTTACTAAAGGCAGTTGTACTAACTGATTGCATCCTACATATTGAGGTAATGGAGATGGGTATGCGATTTGCCTACACACATTTTTTAATAGACAATGCATAGGGGTAGTACGGGTAAGATTGGTTGTTTTCTGGAATGAGATTTTATGGTGGGAGGTGGGGTAGGATGAAATTTGATTCACCAAATCCTTGAGGAACTCTTACAAAATGGAACAGATACAACAAACAGAAGATGCCAAATAGAGCAACTAAAATGTTTCTTCAACCAGAATATGTGCTTCAATGGAGGCCAAAGATTATCACTCTTTCACACAATCTTTGAGATTCTAACACAAGGCTCAATTGTAGTTAAAAAACCCAAGAAAGAATCAAGATCTAATCCCAATCACGCCTGAGGTACACCCATAAGCCTTACAGACAATATTGTCATCAGATAAGATGAAAGAAAAGTGATTTTAAATCATTTATTGCACTCTATCCCAAATGAATATCTCTTCTGAGAAATGAAATTGTAAAGATGCCACTAAACTATCACAAGGATTGAGACCTTGTGTGATTGAATCAGGATTTTAATAAAAGATTGCAACAAGAACAAGAAAAACTATTTGCAGACATTCAATAAATGAAAACATAACACATTTTGATCTACATAGACATTACTCCAAGAAAATAATCTCAAATTTGATCAAATTTATCAGTAGGGGAAAGTTTCTAGAGTAATCTCAAAGTTTGTATCAATGGTTTTACACTTGTATAACCATCTTGACATAATTAAATTTTGAATACAAAAAGAGATAACCTGGCTTCTAAAATGTTTTCTCAAAAAAATGGGCTCTATCAAGCTTTTCCTCTTGAGTACATTTTCTTTCCTCTAGACTCTAACCTCAAACTCCTAACCCCCCAATTTTTCCATGGAAAAATTTGTCCCATTTATAACACTCACTTTACAATAGATATTTTCCCCCGAAAATAAACCAAACATTTGCATGCACCATTGTTCCATGTCTTCACTTTCGTGATTCTGAAACGTCAGCTCTATGTAAGAAGTTTTGTTCACTCATGGATTGACATCGACTAAGGGAAAAAAGGCTAGGAAACCTCCCACATTCAACTCCTTTTTGGCACTTTTAAACTTTGACAACTATTCATGAACTAGGTCCCCCCTAACTAGTGCATTTCTAGCCCTCCTTGTGTGCTCAAGAGAATAAAAATGCTTAGATCGGATCAAACCGTTTGGCCAGAAATTCTAAGCATGGCGATAAGACGTCTCCAGTGTGTCATCCTCCATCGAAACTTAGATATCAATTTAACTGTCAACATGCTGAAAAGTGCGCCAAAGGCACTGAGAAGTTCCTGTTGAAATGCTGAAAAGTGTGCCCAATGCGCCGAGAAGTTTTTGTCGACATGCTGAAAAGTGTGCCCAAGGCGTTGAGAAGTTCTTGTCAACATGCTGAAAAGTGCACCCAAGGTGCTGAGAAGTTCCTGTCAACATGCTGAAAAGTGCACCCAAGGCGCTTGAGAAGTTTCTAAGTTGACATGCTGAGAAGTGTGCCCAAGGCATTGAGAATTTCTTATCGACATGAACTTTTCAAAAGTGTGCCCAAGGTATTAGCTGAGAAGTTCCTATCAGCATGCTGAAAAGTGTGCCCAAGGCGTTTAGAAGTTCACTGTCGACATGCTGAAAATAGTGCGACCTTTTACCTACTCGAAGATTAGTCTTCTTCCTAGGATCCATTGATCATTTTTGTAAAATATTTAAAATGCATGTTAGCACATGCGATGGACATCATCCAAAATTTGTTACACCATGGGATGTTGAGATTTATTTGTAAAAAATGCCCTAATGTCAACATTTGACTTTTAGATATTTTGTAAGTGGTTGGTTTGCTTTTTTCTTCTTTCCTCTTCTCCTTCTATAAATACTAGAATACTTTTTGTATTGTGGGTGAGAAAATTTGTATGAAAAATAGAGGTGAGGAGAGAAAGACTTCGGGGAGGGCTTTCTTGCAAGTAGAAGAAAACATTAATACAAACATGGAGACTTTGCGCTGAATTTATGTGTTATGTGCATTAGATCTTTCTTACATCAGAAAAGTGTGTTTATTATATTAGATTAATATCTACTTTTGTCATTTTGTTTATCAGTATTGCTTTATTTGTTTATGTGAAAAAGTTTGGCTTTGTTTACTACCAACCCAAAACAAAAAACCTCTGACCTTTCTACTTTGGAATTCATTTCTTTTCTCTTTTAGATCCATCTTTCTTCCTTTCTGTCCTTCATTGCCTTTCTGTTCTTTGCCGGAACTACCTCTATTGAGATGAGATCCCAAACCCCCTGAAGGTAGAATACTGTATGACTTGCATAAGTTCCTGCTCAGTAGAATAGCAATAAACTAGTTTCGCTTTGCTATTTCAAAGAGGGGCTTATGCCCTACATTGTCTGTTGGCCTAGTCTAGCACATAGATCTACCCACCCGACAGATTTTCGGACCTTTATTATCAAATTTTTGGCGACTCTGCTGGGGAAAGAACTATGATCTATGTTGAGTTCGCTATGTTAGCTAAATATACATATAACAATTTTTAAAGTTGCTGAGGGGACTAAGAAAATAGATAAAACTGTGGCAAAACACTACCTGTTTACAAATACTTAACTATTTAGGGGTAAAATCCTTACTTTTCACAAAAGTGATCCAAACTGAAAATTTTCTTTAGAGATCCATAGATCTGGGCCAGTTAGACCAACCTTTAGTTCACTGAGTTTTTATTTAAACCCATATTTCCTCCATAGATCTGAGATTCTAACAGTTTTACAAATATTTTCAAATCCTTGCAAAAATTCAAATCTAAGATCTGAAAATCAGCGTACTAAGTTATCCATTATTTTATCCTCGCTAATCTTTGTCATTAAACCACAATCGGTTTTCAAAGGAGGGATAAAATAAAATATTTAGAAAAGTACATGCTGCTGATTTTTGTTAGAAAAACTCAGAAAATCAGCAAGTATAAACAAAAAGAGTTTTATAAATCTGGTTCTAAAATTACTGCAGATCTGGATAGATACACTAGCGGGTGAGCCATTGGCTACCAAGCTAGCAGGAGAGCCCATGGAGAAGTTGATCCTATTTTTGATATATTTCAAAGTCATAACTTCAGTATTACACCAACATGCTTTCCATCATTGAGATCAGCTGATCAGTCAGCCAGAAGTTCCTCGCCCCCACAAAAGAATCATTTTTCACAAGGAGCTTGGCCACTATCCCTTTGCAGCGCTTTGTTGCTCAATGGAACCGTGCTCCCGGCTCGCGTGCCTCTTTCCAGATTTTCAAATTGCAGTACCATGGGGAAATTTTACTATGGGCCCTATTGCCTTGCCACATCCTGTTCATGCACTCCCTCATGGAAACTGCAAGAATTTCCCGATATTTGATGGGAGTGGAAACTAAAGCACAAATTCACATATATCTACATTCATTATGTCATGCAACATCCTGGATGTGACCCGTGAGATACATTTCAGTACTCCTCTTTCTAGAGGCCTTGCAACGACCTGTAGCAAGAATGGTTCCAACATTTATAGGCCAGATCTATCACCAGTTGGGCCACGTCTACGAACTACGTTTGAAGATAGGTATTCCAAGCCTTTAGAAGATGCATTTTGTGTTACAATCGAAGATTCACTCACTTAAAGAAGCAGGCTAACAATGAAATATTCCATGCATGATTTTATCACTCTTTTTAATTCATTGATTAACCGTGTGCCACCTACCATGCTACCAACACCAGAAATCATCAAAAGTGTTTCTTTGTGAATGCCATGAGCTCAAGAGTAATTTTCTTGCTCTTAAAAGAAAAAATCACCACCCTGGTTCTCGCTCAAGCTACAACCATTTAGATAGAAGATAACCTACTTATATCTGGCGAGTTAAAATGAGAGCCATCCAAGCTTAAAACTTCAACTCCTTCTGTGAAGCCATTTCATCAGATCCGACATTGTAAGAAGATGGCAAATGACTTGCTTGCACATTGATCTCTGAAGTAATTAGCTCAAGCTTCATCTACCACTCCATACCAGGATATCCCACAGAGGAACTTCATTCCCAACAACACCCCACAAAGGCTATGTTTACCTATAACTGCTCTGCAGTTGGCACTTGAGGCTCCTCCAGTCAATGCCTAAGTCGAGGTCGAAGGAGAGGAGCAAAATTATGAAGAACCTTCTTCGCAAGGTGAAGATGATCAAGATGTCGGTGAACCAGTTGGTGACTCTACAATTGGGTATATGGAATTTGAAAATGAAGAGTCTGATGAAGAAGAGGGTACCCAAGGGTATGCAAGTAGACGGTCTTATGCTATTTTCACCCGCTCACAAGGAAAAGAAGTAGAAGTTGCTACCAGGATATAAAAACAGAAGGTTGTGTCAAACACGCCTCCAACCATTCCTAAAAGAGGTAATCCTCTTCCTGCTCAACCTCCTATTAAGTATTTTATGAAGAAGTATTTTCCTCCCATCTCTCCTCCAAGACAGCCTCCTTCTATTTCCATAAAGACCAGTAACCCTACTGTACGTACCCAAAATTGTAAGGTACTGTACTGCCAGAACAGTGTAACAAGTGCCCCAATGATGATACAGGTCTCCTCGCAAGGTGTTCGGGATCCGGAAAATCTCTCGGAGTATGCGTTAACATCCCGCATGCCCCGCCTAGCCCCCGCGCCCTTTGTTTTCCCCTTTTTTCCTTCTTTCCTTGGCCTTTTGATCTTCAGTGACGAAACCACCGCCCTCGTGACCCACCGCCCTGGGCGGAGGTCCTGTAACCGCTGCCCTGCTCAGAGCAACGGTCCTACACGCTTTTTCCAGAACATTCTTTTGACGCAACTCGCGTGAAATATCACGTTTCACCAGCTTTCCTTGCCGACTTGAGCATGCATTTATGTTTTTGGTCCCCTGGAATAGTGATTTTCCTTTGTTTATTGTTTAGGAGTTCAGTTTGGTTTTGATCTTTGGGTGATTGAATTCCTATAAATGCATGGCTTGTGCTCAAACAAATGGCCTGATTTGGAGATTCATCTTTGCACTCATCTCCTCATTTTTAGGATTTTAGCTTGTTATCTTGTTTAGAAGCCATATTTTCAATTCACTTGCATCTTTAGTTAGATTGCTCAGCTGCTGGTAAGCCACATACCCATCTTGTGCAGGCAGTGCTATTATTTCACCCAATCCGGTTTGAAGTTTGTCACTGAATTTCTCTTTGCATTAGATTTAAGCTATTATTTTGCTTAGAATACTTGTTTTAGTTCTTTTGCATGCTCATTAGCATTGTCCAGCTGTTGGTAAGCCACATATCTAGCTTGTGCAAATAGTGTTGTTGTTTTACCCAATCCATTGGAATAAAATCACTTAGGAAGCCATTAAAGTTGTAGGTTTTTCTCTTCAAACAGGATAGTTTCAGGTTTTGGTCGCTTCATATTGCATGACTTATAGTAAAATCCCGCTAGGAATCGCATAAGCCAAGCTCTGTACTCTTGCGCTATCCCTCTCCTACTTGCATTTTCGGTCTGCATTCTGAGCTGTCCTTGTCCCAATGTCTACTCCTATCGATGCTAGCACTACATGCTTTTCTGGATCCACGTGAACATGAAAGAATGAGGAGATCACACTGAGGGGACAAGATCACATACACCAACGGATTCGCCACTGTTCTGCGGAATCCAGGTTTTAACTTTCAAAGTTCTAGTTAGAATCATATCAAATAGAGTAGATAATTGCTTCATTTCAGTGAATTCTATTCTCGATATTGCCAGGGAAGCTGTGAGGATTGATAGTTTCTGAGAAACTATGATTCACTCCTCACTTCTGAGGTAGGATCAAGAATCTTGCAGATAGATTAGACAAGCTATTTTATTTAGAATAAATCTACAAATTGCACAAGCTGATAACTACACTCGGTTATTTTGTCTGTTTTAAATTATTGTTCAGTTGTTATTTCTAGATACGCTTAAAATAGTTTGCTTTCCTTAAAATTCTTAAAATACTTCTTAGAAGAATAGAAGTTATATACGAGTTTTAGATTTATTCCACGTAGTTAGATTTTGCTTCATTACAGTTAGATTTACATTTTATTTTGTATGACAATCATGGGACCTCAGGAGCCCAGGGAATATATATTTGAGCCAATCGTGCCTCAACCAAATCTCATCACAGCAATAGTTGACATAGACCAAAATCTCAGAATACAAGTATTCCGAACAACAACAGATTTACAACTGATCAGTTCTCAGTTGAGAGGGTTAAACATAGAGGATGACCAAGCACACACGTTTTGGTCAAACCAACCAAATTACAGATTACCCTAGGTAAACACTCACATGACTGTAGAAGGGTTCGAAAGAGAACAAACCTTTGGTTGTGATCCTTTGGTCCCACAGCCAGGTGCAGGAGACACTCTCATAGATATAGATACCAGTCTAAGGATCCAGGTTGCATGAATGCCTGTGAGATATTCTGAGAAAATCACACAGTTGTTGGTCCTAAACATAGAGGCTGAGAAAGCATAAATTACTGGATACTAGGGATTAGAACTTGATTTCACGCATGACCATAACAGGACCGCAACATCCAAGAGTCCATGGTTGTGACCCACAGATCCCACAGCCCAACGAATCCATAAGTCAATCAGATATAAACACTGGCTTACGCACACTAGTATTCCAATCCACTCCACTTCCACCCATCATCATCGAACAATTGTCCTTACTAGATATAGCGGCTAACGAAGCTAGAGAATTCTAGACTAGGCCAGAGAATCATCCATAGAGTCAATTGTTTTCACCATCCACCCTATGACCTTATCTGGAGACATACACGAAACTATCCCAGGTCATTTTCCACGTATTCCACAACCCATAGATCGAATCACGCCAGAGCTCGATATTGATTGGAGCCTTCGAGCAGTCATCCTTGCCGATCGATCTATCACACCAGTCCAAGTTAGAAGGGCCTTCTTTGCCTTAGATTCACAAATTCCACTAGTGCGTGTCGAAGACATTAGACTGCCTAACTAGTTTGTCTGAATCCAACACATATTCCATCCCCACCGGCTGTCTCGGCACGACCTCGGGAGGTCAGGTACGCGGAAGAGTTACTTGTTGATTCTCACGCTCACCTGTCACTTTTCCGGCATACAAAATTGGTGAACCCAACGTGAACCAAATGAAATTAGTGAAGCTGACCGTAAAACTTCCTACTTTCTCGTCCGGAGTCATAGTATCATGCATCCTTTCACAAATCACCTTCGCTCCTTCCCATTATTCTGCGGGTATTCATATACCCCCCGAATATGTCAGGATTCGATGCATATGGCAGACCCCTCTTGGGTCTTGAGGCATACTATGCCCAACAGAATAGGCAATCATCACCCTCACTCTCAGTATGGGGTGACAACTATTCAACTAATCAATTGTCAACACAAACCCCAAGAAACAGATATAACTTCGTCTTTTCAAACAGAGGAGTTAGATCAACCCCCCTCGAACACAACAAACAGAGCCTTCAGGCTTGAACAATATGACATTTACCAGAGAATCTGGTTCGTCTCCTCAAATGCTACTTAGACCACAAATTAGTAGACAATCAGATCCATACCTGGTCTTAGATGATGGACAATCAATACGTTATCCTAGGAGTGAACAATGCTCCCAGGGGCATGTACCCGCCTATAGGAGGTTTACAAATACAACCCGAGATCTCTTTTCAAGAAAATACCTCTATGCCACTGCATATAGGAAATACTCTCGGAGAAACTTGGCAAGATAGCGATCAGTTTATGACAGGATATCACGTACCTATACAACACCAGGGTATACAACAAACGCCGCTCAGGAAAAGCACCGTGACTTCACCAAATGAAGTCATTTCAACGTTAGTAGAAAAAGTGAGAGGGTTAGAACTTGCTCAAGCAAGTCAAAACTCTCCGTTCATACAAGCAGGAAGTTCTAATCCTCCATACCACTCTGGCCAAGTAGATCTCCTCACAGGTGTAGGCACGTTAGGTATGCCTCCTCACTATCCACAACAAACGCCAACAAGGCCTGTCATCTCTAACACTATTCCTCCCGGTCTAGTATCAAGTAACCCATTACTAGACAATACCCCGTCATACTTAAACATGTACTCCAAATCACCACAAGGAGATATGTTATCCTCTCCCAGCATATTTTCTCAAACACAGGGACCTCCTTATGCCCCTGCCAACGCATACGCTATGCACCGTATCAACAACCCATCCCACCCACCACTCCCTTAACAACCACCATCCAATGGTCGAAAACTATGCGATAGGGAATTATTCAGAATATCTAAAGGAACCCTTAGACTTCACCATATGAAGTGTCATGCTTCCAAGATCTCTTCCTGATTTACCCAAGTTCAAGGGTGAGGGAGATCCAAATGCGCATATCAAGGCTTATGCTATAGCCATATGAGAATTACTCCCTTGGGATGGGGGTTGTTGTTAAAATATTCCCCAAAACCTTGGAAGGCATTGCTCTCAACTGGTATTATAGAATACCTGAAGCCTCCATCCATTCATTTAAACAGCTCGTATCAAAATTCATTAAGGCATTCGACATGAACAAATTGTTGACGAACAGGAATTAGAGAATTTTTACACATCAAACAAGAACACAACGAATCTGTCGCCCATTTCATCCAAACGTGGCATACAGTCCTTTATTCCTCGGTAAGTTCTCCAAACATGGATTAGATGGAACTATGTGATTTATTCCTTCATTCTATCAGCAAAGAGGTGAAGGAAGAAGTCTAGAAGTTCCCACTAAGAACTTACGATGAAGTACTTGAGAGCGCTCTTCGAATAGACCAAGCTGTGATAGATAGTGGTCATAAGACATATGGAACAAATGGGAGGTTAATCACCTCCACTCAGAACACTACAGCTATCACAAATGATCAATCAAGGACCCAAAATCCTTAACAAAAATAGTGGGGTAAGAACGGATGGAGTAACCGACCAGCCCAAGAGGGTAAATGTTGTTAATACTCCGTCACAAACAAACAACCAACGAAACAACAACTTTACCTCGACAATCAATACAGTGGATTTTAACCATCCACAATAACAACAACAACGGTGAAATCCCATACAAGGGCCAAGCCAAAACTCATTTGGTTATCAAAACCAAAGTCAAAACCAGAAACAAAAAATCCAAAACTTTAATCCTAATAGGCAACAGTTTTATCAGAATTTTAGGCCACGATACACACCAAACCAACAAAACAGGAATTACAACCCCAATTCTTATTGTGGTTTCCACAAAATTCGCGGTCACGATACTAGAACGTGTCGTGACTACAATAAATTTTATGCAACGTTTGCCAGAAGAACAAAGACAGTTCTTCACAGATTTGTTTTTGGCAGATCCCGTCTCATCATCACCAAATACGCTCGCAGGGGTAGTTTCCCCTCAGAATGCTCCCCTCAAGATCTTTAACAATCCGTTCCCAAATCATGATATCAATAGGCTGAATCCAACTGGAACAAACAAAAGTGCAATGACAGGAAACAATGATCACGAATCCTCGACTTCATTAAATCCATCAGTTGCACCACAGTTAGAAAGTCAACTGAGACCCAAGATAGTCAGTTTGGTAGAATTAGACGCTGAACTACCTATCGAAGCTATAACAAGAACGCATGAGAATATTTCTATCAACTGAGCTCAAGTCATCTGCCAGAAATAGATAAGAGTCAGCAAATAGTAGAAAAACCCATAGGTGCCTATGATTTAATTAATGACCTAACAAAGACCTTCTCGCACATCTCATTTTTAGATTTACTAAAGAACTCTCCTCCTCACAGAGCCGCTCTTTTAGAAGCATTAGGTCTAGGTCATCTAATTAACATCACTCCACCTCCTGAAACACAAGTAAATCACGTAGATTTTGATATCCACCCTCCGGGGCAGCCGGACAAGGATGTCGAATTCATATTCAAAATAAGTAAAATGCCCACAGATGCTGAGATCGCACGCCGAGGTGATCCAGCCTTACACTTACAAGTATGGGTTTATAATAACTATGTAAAATGGGCAATGGTTGACGATGGGGCAGCAGTTAACATAGTCCCTTTCTCTTTCCTCCAAAAACTTGGATATGGGGAAACAAACTGTTCCACTACTCGAAATACATTAAGAGGCTATGATAGCCTTAAAGCCACTTCGATAGGAACTATAATACTGCCGGTCACCTTAGGGCCCAAAACAATCCTGACTGAGTTTTATATTATAGATCGGGAAACTAATTATAATATGATACTCGGCCGACCATGGATACACCGAATGAAGGCAATCCCTTCTACTTTATTTCAAGAAGTAAGATTCTTACATCTAGGAAAGGTATTTGTAGCCAAAGGTGATCCAAAACCTTTCGATTTGCACCTAGCTGATTTAAAGAAAAGACCAGGGGTGCACTCAGAATTTGAACTTCCAACAAACCAACTTAATAAACCCACTGACCCAAAACCAGAGGAAAAGTTGGTACCATCCGGACGGATCTTGAAACTATCAACATAGCCAAAACAATTCCACCCCCGAAAGATAAAACTAAAGAAACAGTATCATTAGGGACTACTGTGAAAATCATTGAACTTGATAGAACAAGATTCACCAATGTTCTTACCATTTGATTCAGTAGGCATAGGATAATTCCCTAGGTGTTGATTCCCTTCCAGTAGAGGACTTTTGTATGGTAGAAGTAGAGTGCGTAAATGCAGCAAATGCCCCAACATCTATACTCTCGAACTAAGTATTGGACTCTCCATTTCGATGGAGCTAAATGCCATTATGGAGCGGGGGCAGGCATAATTCTTACTTCGCCAGAGGAGAAAGTCCTCCCATTCACTTTTAAGTTAAACTTTGAATGCACAAACAACGGCGCTGAGTACGAAGCCCTCCTCCTTGGCCTCACTTTAGCCAAGAGAATTGGTGTTGATAACATCAGAGTCTTAGGAGACTCGCAATTAGTGGCAAATCAAGTTTCTGAAGTATATGAAACCAAAGCCGAACACTTGCAGCTTTACAAAGAAGCCGTATTAAATTTAAGCAAGGCATTTAACTTCATATCCATTGAAGCAATCCCGCGAGAGAAAAATCTTCTCGCCGATTCAATAGCAACTTCAGCATCACGTTTTACTCCAAGTAATGAGTTAGAAGATACCCAGTTCACGGTGTCCATTCGTGATGAGCCATTGATAAAAATAATGACAAATCCCCTTTCAAGCAGAAGTGAATCTACCACCCCAGACCACGTCGATAATAATATGGCCACTTTGGAATACTTAAACGCCTATGCGGCATTACATCTCTCCTATCATATGCTAGATTTATCTTTAATTCCACATTCGTCTTCCTATTTCGGGAATCCCATGATGGATTTCCCCTCACAAATGGAACCTAGCATATACGTAGTAGACAATGGGGAGGGTTTGGATTTACCTCCAGCACCACCTGAGTTCGAAGAGGGTAACGCCTCTTTGATCGAAGAAACAATCGATGTCAACATCAGGACAGAAGATGAACCGAGAATATTGAAATTAGGATCATCCTTAACCCCAGAAGAAGTGGAAATACATACTCAGATTCTCAAAGAACATCAGAAGGCATTTGCATTTAATTATAAGGAGATGACAGGAGTCACACCCCACATTGCGGTGCACAACCTCGTCACTAAATCAGATGCAAAGCCAATTAAACAAAAATCAAGACCCATGAAGCCCAAAGTAGCTCTCATGGTAAAAGAGGAGGTAATAAAACTCCTCCAGGTAGGGTTCATCAAACCAGTCGACTACTCCCAATGGGTATCTAATATCGTCCCCGTTCTCAAGAAGAATGGAAAGATACGCATCTGCATAGATTTCTGAGATATCAACAAAGCATGTCCTAAGGATGACTTCCCATTACCATCCATAGATGTTATTGTTGATGCAACGGCTGGTTTTGAACTCTTGTCTCTCATGGATGGATTCTCGGGATACAATCAAATCAGAATATCTGAGCAAGATCAAGCTAAAACCATGTTTATAACTCCTTGGGGAACCTATTGCTACGCTGTTATGCCATTCGGTCTCAAAAACACCGGTGCTACGTACCAGCGGGCCATGACATACATATTTCATGATCTAATTCATAAAATCGTGGAATCTTACGTAGATGACTTATTGGCTAAGGCCAAGAAGCGTTGTGACCATCCCGAAGTACTCCGCGTCATTCTTTCACGTCTAATAGAATACGGAGTCACATTAAACCCAGAGAAATGCGTCTTTGGTGTAACGGGAGGGAAGCTCCTAGGCTATATCATATCGTCACGAGGGATAGATGTTGACCCAACCAAAATTCGGGCTGTCCTCGAAATGGTTCCACCTTCAGATGAATCTGGAATCAGATCATTTCTCAGAAAGCTGGGTGCAATCCGGAGATTTATCCCGGACTTAAGCTTCGTCGTTCATCCAATCAACAATTTACTCAAGAAGGACTATAGCATTGATTGGACCGAAGACTGTAATGAAGCCTTTGAAGCAGTTAAGTGTTTTCTATTATCACCACCTACGCTAATGCCACCTAAGCTAGATCACCCGTTAATTCTATATTCACGAGCTACCAATGTCTCGCTGGCCTGTATGTTGGCCCAAGAAGACGATAACAAGAGAGAACGCGTAATTTATTTCATCAGCCGAATGCTGCTCGACTATGAAACATGCTATACACAGGCAAGAACGAGAATGTCTCGCCATAGTCTTTGCTACTAAATACCTAAGACATTATATGCTGAATCAAGAAATGAAATTCATGGTAAAAATGGACCATCTACGGACTTTCCTCACACAAGGGTCATTGTCTAAAAAGGCTGGACGTTTTATAACCTTAATGGGAGAATTCGAATTAACATTTGTAAATCAAAAGTCAGTTAAAGGGCAAATCATTGCGGATTGGTTAGCTGACAACCCATTAGATGGAGGCGATCTAGTAGATTTAGACTTTCCAGATGAGTGCGTATACTACATCGAAACCCGACCCGCTATCTCTGAGTGTCCCTGGTACGCTGACATCATTAACTATATCATGGACCATACATATCCAGAAGGAGCTACACCACAACAAAGAAGACGGTTACGCATAATCGTAGCTAAATACGTCATTATAGAGCAGGTTCTCTATCGAAAGGCGTTCGATGGAATGCTCCTAAAGTGTGTCGACACAGAGGAATCCAAGAAGATTCTCCATGAATCTCACAGCGGTATATGTGGAGGCCACTTCGGTGGCCATGCCACCGCTCGAAAAATACATCGAATGGGCTATTTCTGGCCCACTCTAGAACATGACGCGATAGAGTTTACACGCAGGTGTCATAAGTGCCAAGAATTCTCCCACGAGATCCACATGCCAGCACAAGCTCTACAACCAATCGCAACTCCATGGCCCTTTTCTACATGGGGTCTAGACTTAATAGGGAAATTCTCTCCCTCATCCACAGACGGCCATAATTTTATAATCACGGCCACTGAATATTTTACCAAATGGGTGGAGGCCATGCCTCTTACTACTGTACCTGGTTCTGTGATCACCAAGTTCATTTTGAACCAAATCATTTGCAGGTACGGTATCCCGCAAATCATTATCTCCGATAATGGAACTTCTTTTAAAAATGAAGAGGTTCGCGAACTATGCAATAAATTTAAGATAAGCCATCATACGGCTTCCTTGTATTACCCTCAAGCCAACGGATAGGCTGAAGCGACAAACAAGACACTGAAAGCCATTCTCCTTAAAACGGTGAAAGAAAACAAACAAGATTGGCATTTGAAGTTATATCCGGCCTTGTGGGCCCACCGAACCTCAATAAGAACACCAACGGGAGCAACTCCTTTCTCGCTAGTATTTGGGGCAGAAGCAGTTCTCCCACTTGAGGTCGAAATACCCAGTCTCCGCATTTCATTACAAGGGATTCTGGATGAAGACGCTTACAGAGAAGCATGTCTTTCACAACTAGAAAGCCTAGACGAAACTAGGTTAGATGCTGAGCAGCGGCATAGAGCTTATGCTGACCGAATGTGCCGGTAGTATAACAAAAAGGTCTATGAACGTGATATATACGAAGGTGATCTAGTTCTAAGACTAGACAGCCGGATCGACAAGAAGACCGGTGAAGGAAGGAAATTCTGGCCCAAATGGTTGGGCCCATACCGAGTCATGAAGGACTATGGAAATGGTGCTTACCTCTTATGTACGCTAGAAGGTGAGGAATTTGGTGAAATAGTCAATTCCCTGCACCTCAAGCGATTCTACGCATAAGCAACTAGCACTACTTGTATAATTATCTACATTGCATCTTCATATAGATTTAGATCATTTTGTCCACTTGTTTCTTACATAAATTGTGATCAAGGAATCTATTCTCAAAGCAATTCATTACAAACTCATGATGTTGTTGGCATTAAGCTCTTTAATCATATCTCTCCATCTTCATATACCATCAAATCATCTCGGAATCTTTTATCAAATAAATCAAACATGACAAAGTCTTAACGGTAACCATACCAAGATCTGCAAGTTTGTTCTCACTTTGATTTCTTCTTAGGATAGGTGTCTTGCCTATGGTCTGTTCTAGAAGCTTCATGGTGTCACATCTATCCCATATATACATCTCTTTGGAAATAAGCATATACTGACATTTTACTCAAATAAGCAAGTCAAAAAGTGATTAAACAGAAAATTTTATTTTTACACATTTCCTTGCCCCACCAACCTTCGGTGATGAGCTTGCGTCTCTTACTAGTGACGTAGGGTTGGGAAAGGATGGAAATGCCCTTACTCACCTATGCCTTGCCCACGGTGATAAACCCACGCTTCTTACTAGTAGCATGGGGCAAAGTATAGGGGGTCCTCTTGACACAGCAAACGTTAAAAGGTCATAAACAAACAATTCAAACTTTGAGTCAAAAACGAATGAATCAGATGTTCAAAATTCCAAGAGAGTTAAAATCCTAAAAACCCAGATCTTGTCTACTATGTGGCCATCTACGGGTCTAAGTCTAGATAAACCACAAAGCAAGTGCATTCTAAACTATGAAGTCATTCGGGTAGAGTAAGCTTGTAGCTTCCAATTTGGTTCCGCCAAAGCTTTGTCTATCTTTCATCACTATCATTTCACCACATTTCATAACTTGCACCCTTCTTGGCTCTTGGTGATGAGCCCTCGCATCTTACTAGTTGCGTGGAGTTGGGAGTGGGGCAAGTTAATCTGTTCATCATACTGGTTATATTCATCACTTTGCCAAAACAAGCATGAGGTATCCAAATTGCTCACAGAAGCTAGGATTCAAAATCACAATATATCTGCAATATCATGTATCAGCATCATGAAACACAAAAAGAAAGTAAACATTTGCACCATCTGTTATCCATTGCATACATTCTAAAAAGCATACAAACATACATCGTAGTATATACAAAGAAGCTGGAAATAGAAAAGAAGCCATGAGTGCCAAGTTTTGATCCAAAACGAATGCATATATATAAATAATCAATGTTTATATACAATGCCATCATGCACTAGGCATGGTCAAAACACTCAAAGAGCCCGTGATATACAATAGTACAAAATACACAAGGGCCAAATGGCCTCTCAACCCCTACGTGACCCCTCCGAAGGTGCACGCCCTCGCCTAGGACTCCGGCTACGCCGGCGCTCTGAATGTACAGAGGGCTCAGGGTCCCGAGGGGCAGCTGCGGTCTCACCACGAGAATGGCTCCTCATAAGGCGCTCAGCCGTCCTGTAGCCCGCTAGCTCGGTGCGAAGGGTCGATACCATCCTGGCCACGTGCCAAATGGGAGCGAAGACATCAGTATGTCTACCAGCTGCTGAGGGCTCCCCGGCATCTACGGATAGCTCCGCGCGTGGGTCCTATCCATGGGGATCATCAGGGAATCGGTACATACCCTGCGGATCAGATCCCGCCACTCGTCAACAGTCTCTGCAAACAAAGAAGAAAAACAAATCAGAAACCAAGCAAGAGGCTAAAAGATACAAGATAAAAACACAAGGAGAGATAGCAATTAAAACAAATCCTAAATTAAACAAACATTAAAGAAGGAAGAAAGGATAACTTACTCGGATCACCGGGCCTCCAAGATGGATCGCTGGGGCCAGCACCCGCCGCAGATGCCGCTGCCGACTGAGGGGCTGCTCCTGTGGCAGGGGCAACATGTCACCCTGCAACTGACTCATCCTCTCCACCATGGCCCTGAGAGAGTGGCTCCTCTGAAACTAGAGTGTCCTTCTCTGCGCTCTGCTCAGCCCTCTCTACCTGCATAATGTCCTGAGTGTCATGCCACTCAGGATCACTGTCATCAGTCTGCTCCTCCGACCCTCCCTCTGTAAGCTCCTCAGAGTCGGAGTCAATATCTATGGGGTCATCGCTACTATGAGCAGGACCCGCAGCAATCTGAAGTAAAGGTGCCCGAGGCACACCAGCTCTCCCTCTAGCACGAACTATCCTCCTGGCTGCAATGGGAATGCCAGGAGTGATCACTGTCCAACCACGGCCTCTAGGCCCCCCTCTGGCCTCGCGAACTGATCTGTAAACTGGCGCCACTAGGGGAAGCATGCCCATATACGGTAGGCCAAACTGCTGAGGAACTCTGCCAAAAGGATGCACCTCCACTCGCCCCACTCGATCAATGAGCTGCCCTGTGGTGGAGCAAGAGATCAAGGTAAGAGTCTCCTCTCCCCATATGCCGGCCATAAGCTGGTACGGTGTCGCCTCCATGTCTGCAGTAGTAAGGGAGGCAACTGGCTGGTGAGGTGCTCTAAGCACCGACATATCTGTCCATCTGGCTGCCCTCACAGCCCCAGGATCTGCCACCTCCACGCCTCTACCATAAGGGATAAAACGCTCATACACCCAACTCATGACTAAAGTCGGGTGGCTCAATGACTGTCCCTGTAAACGGACCACCCTGTATAAATCATGGTAGGTGGTCCCCAGAATATCTGCACCCCAGGCGTATATCCGGCCATGCCCCTCTATCTGCGCAATGATGGGGGCCCAGCAGTATAACAATGTATCCCCTCCCTTGTCCCCGATCAGTCTCGAGGCAAGGATCCCCATGACGGCCTGTCGAAGTACGGGGATAGGCAAAGAAGGAATGGATCGAACTCTCACTCCCTTCTTCGACCCCGTGGAGATAACTACATCTCCCATATATGCTGCCCACTGTGCAATCTATGCCTGTGAGCCTGCTGTCTCCAAAGTAAGTCTCCTCCCGATGATCGGGACCCCCAAAATATGGTAGACATCCTCGAGTGTGATGGTCCACTCACCACGGACCCCTGGCAGTCGGAAGGTGTTCCGATCTGCATCCCAATAAGAGAATAAGTCACAAAGGATGTGACTAGATGGTGCAACATGAGGCACACGCGATATACGTAGTATACCAGCCCTCTGAAGTGTGTCCTCCTCGTCCTGCGAGAGAGCATCCAGTACTCCTGAGAGCCAATCACACTCTCTCTCTCTCTGCTCCATCTAATATACTCCTCTCTCACCTGCATACACCCAAAAACACACAAAACAGAGCAAGTTAATATCTGAACAATACCAAGAAGGTCATAAAAACGTGTAGAAGTGCAAAAAAATACAAACACAATCTCAAATATAAGTTCTTTTGCATTCTGTGCAGAACCGCCGCCCTGAGCAGGGAGGCGGTTTTGTAACCACCGCCTTAAGGGTGTAATGCCTTAAGGGCAGCGGTCCACCGCCTGAACAGGGCGGCGGTCGTGTAACCGCCACCCTGGTAGGGCGGCGGTCGTGGTCCGAAAACCCACGCGGGTTTTTAATCTTAAAAAGCCTAAAACTAGCAAAAAATGACCATTTGACCTAAAAATGGAGCCTACCCAGTAGGCGCCCCCCCTAGGTGGACCTTTTGAACCTAATATTTTCAAAAATAACCCCCCCATTACGACAAATTTAGCATTTCAAATTTAAAGGGGGAAAAACACAAAATTGAAGAAAACCAACCTGTGATCTAGCAGGATGGTGTTCCGCACGTGGAGGCATGATCACGATCTCGCTGCGGACGTTTTGACTCTACTCACGCAAGAAACCGTCACCGTGGGTCCCAGAGCTCAAAATCAATCAAATCAACTCGCGCAAATGAATAGGAAAATGGGCCCACTTTCATATATATAGCACCCTGATTCGTTTTAAAAGACTTTTTCACAGGTTTGGAGCGCTGATGGAGGTAAGTCCCTATCCCCGCGCAAATGGTACGTTCTCATTCCCTATTATTTTAGCATTTATTTTCCAAGTTATTGTATCTATCTGCACTTGAATCCTCTTTTCATTTTACAGGTAGCGGGAATTTTGGATGGCGTGATTTCAACACACGGACGTGTAAGGTATAACTTCTTACTTCCCATTTCGGGACTGCCATACTCAGACCCACCGTTTTATGCCTCTTCATGGCTAAAACGCTTCTCCGAGGGGGCAATATGTACGTACCCAAAATTGTAAGGTACTGTACTGCGGAACAGCGTAATAAGTGCCCCAATGATGATACAGGTCTCTTCGCAAGGTGTTCGGGATCCAGAAAAGCTCTCCGAATATGCGTTAACATCCCGCATATCCCACTTAGCCCCTGCATGCTTTGTTTTCCCCTTTTTCCCTCTTTTTCTTGCCCCTTTCTCTTTAGTAACGAAACCGCCGCCCTGACTGGGCGGCGGTCCTGTAACCGCCGCCCTGAACAGGGTGGCGGTCCTGTAACCGCCGCCCTGAGCAGGGCGGCGGTCCTTTGCGTGTTTTCCAGAATGTTCTTTTGACGTGACTCACGTGAAATATCATGTTTCACCAGCTTTCCTTGCCGACTTGAGCATGCATTTATGTTTTTGGTCCCCTGGAATAGTGTTTTTCCTTTGTTTATTGTTTAGGAGTTCAGTTTGGTTTTGATCTTTGGGTGATTGAATTCCTATAAATGCATGGCTTGTGCTCAAACTAAGAGACTGATCTTTTGCTCTCACCTCCTCATTTTAAGTAGTCCAGCTTGTTATCTTGTTTAGAAGCCATAGTTTCAATTCACTTGCATGTTTAGTTAGTATTGTTCAGCTGTTGGTAAGCCACATACCCATCTTGTGCAGGCAGTGCTGTTATTTCACCCAATCCGGTCTGAAGTTTGTCACTGAATTTCTCTTTGCATTAGATTTAAGCTATTATTTTTCTTAGAATACTTGTTTTAGTTCATTTGCATGCTCATTAGCATTGTCCAGCTGTTGGTAAGCCACATATCCAGCTTGTGCAAACAGTGTTGTTGTTTTACCCAATCCATTGGAATAGAATAGCTTAGGAAGCCATTAAAGTTGCAGGTTTTTCTCTTCAAACAGGATAGTTTCAGGTTCTGGTCTTCATATTGCATGGCTCGCAGTAAAATCCCGCTAGGAATCGCATAAGCCAAGTTCTGTACTCTTGCGCTGTCCCTCTCCTACTCACATTTTCGGTTTGCATTCTGAGCTATCCTTGTCCCAATATCTACTCCTGTCGATGCTAGCATTACACACTTTTCTAGATCCATGTGAACACGAAAGAATGAGGAGATCATACTGAGGGGACAAGATCACACACACCATGGATTCGCCACTATTCTGCAGAATCCAGGTTCTAGCTTTCAAAGTTCTAGTTAGAATCATATCAAATAGAGTAGATAATTGCTTCATTTCAGTGAATTCTATTCTCGATATTGCCAGGGAAGTTGTGAGGATTGATAGTTTCTGAGAAACTATGATTCACTCCTCACTTCTGAGGTAGGATCGAGAATCTTGCAGATAGATTAGATGAGCTATTTTATTTAGAATAAATCTACAAATTGCACAGGCTGATAACTACACTCGGTTATTTTGTCTATTTTAAATTATTGTTTAGTTGTTATTCCTAGATACATTTAAATAGCTTGCTTTCATTATATTCTTGAAAGGTTTCTTAGAAGAATAGAACTTATTTATGTTTTAGGTTTATTCCACGTAGTTAGAGTTTGCTTAGTTACAGTTAGATTTACATTTCGTTTCGTATGACAATCACGGGACCTCAGGAGCCCAGGGAATATATATTTGAGCCAATCGTGCCTCAACCAAACCTCGTCACAGCAATAGTTGACATAGACCAAAATCTCAGAATACAAGTATTCCGAACAACAACAGATTTACAACTGATCAGTTCTCAGTTGAGAGGGTTAAACATAGAGGACGACCAAGCACACACGTTTTGGTCAAACCAACCAAATTACAGATTTCCCTAGGTAAACACTCACATGACTGTAGAAGGGTTTGAAAGAGAACAAACCTTTGGTTGTGATCCTTTGGTCCCACAGCCAGGTGCAGGAGACACTCTCACAGATATAGATACCAGTCTAAGGATCCAGGTTGCATGAACGCCTGTGAGATATTCTGAGAAAATCACACAGTTGTTGGTCCTAAACATAGAAGCTGAGAAAGCATACGATTACTGGATACTAGGGATTAGAACTTGATTTTGCGCATGACCATAACAGGACCGCAACATCCAAGAGTCCATGGTTGTGACCCACAGATCTCACAGCCCAACGAATCCATAAGTCAATCAGATATAGATGTTGGCTTACGCACACTAGTATTCCAATCCACTCCAATTCCACCCATCATCATTGAACAATTTTCCTTACTGGATATAGCGGCTAACGAAGCTAGAGAATTCTGGACTAGGCCAGAGAATCGTCCATAGAGTCAATTGTTTTCACCATCCACCCTATGACCTTATCTGGAGACATACATGAAACTATCCCAGGTCATTTTCCACGTATTCCACAACCCATAGATCGAATCACGCCAGAGCTCGATATTGATTGGAGCCTTCGAGCAGTCATCCTTGCCAATCGATCTATCACACCAGTCCAAGTTAGAAGGGCCTTCTTTTCCTTAAATTCACAAATTCCACTAGTGCATGTCGAAGACATTAGACTGCCTAACTAGTTTGTCTGAATCCAACACATATTCTACCCCCACCGGCTGTCTCGGCATGACCTCGAGAGGTCAGGTACATGGAAGAGTCACTTGTATATTCTCACGCTCGCCTGTCACGTTTCCGACGTACACCTACCCTACAACCATGAAGTGAGGGACTCATTCCTTCATTAACGCAACCCTTGGTCACATTCGACATAGTTGATCATGCTAAAAAGACCAAGATTCAAATGTTTGAAGCTGAGTATCTTCAGTCTAACCCCGAAAAACTTGTAAGATTAACATAATATATCCAAAGCCAAGATGCCATCCCTTCTCTTATCTCCATGAAAGGAATCCTTTCCACTCCTCCTACATCTTACATAAATGTTGCCTTGACTTCCGCATTCGGAAAAATTTAACCTTTTATTCTCTCCCTCCTAAACAATGGTCACAAGCTAAGCAACTACATAATTGATTATGGGGCTTCCAATAACGTCATGCCAACAAAGGTTGCTCATGCTTAGGCCTCAATCTTACTAAGCCTTTCGGCAGATGTTACTCCATGGAAACGAAACAGGTTCCATTGATTGGTCAGATCAAAGATACACAGTTTGTATTTGCAGTGTTCCCAGAGAAAAGGGTGAAGATGACCACCCTCATTGCTGATATCCCAGTGGCATATGGAATTTTACTAGGGAGAAGCTTCTGTAGAGAAGTTGGTGGAGAGATTCATATGGACTGGTCCAAAGCCAAAATCCCTGTCAAAGGAGTAATGCACACATTGGAGCCTGAATCACAAAAGAAGTACCTAGTTACCAATTCTAACGACCCCAAAGCCTAGATCCTCTTTGAATCATCAGGGATGGGGAGCTACTTATTATCCACTGAGTCTAATAAAATGGATGTTTTCGTCTAGGAGGAAGACCTTAACAAGATATGGACACTGCAGTTTGATGGCAGTTGTGTAATGAGTGGATGTGGCACTGGAGCCATCCTGATATCTCTTGAAGAAGAGATTTTCCCTCTTTCTTTAAAATTGTAGTTTTTCAATACAATCAATACTGCTAAGTATGAATCTTTTCTACTCAGCATGCAAGCTGCAAAGGAAAGAGGAATCAAGAATCTAAAAGTACAGGGTGATGCCGAGCTAATCGTCAACCAGATAAAAGGGTTATACCAGGTAAAGAATGATAGACTCAGGAACTACCACAATGTAGTATGGGACAACATTGAGGAATTTGATGCTTTCTCTATAAAATCCATTGCAAGAGCTCAGAATGACATGGCTGATTCATTGGCCATCTCACCATCCCTGATGGTCCCTCACTCAGGGTTGAAGATGGACACATTTACCATTGAGGTAGTCTTCCGTCCAACCATGCCAGATAATTCTCAGCACTGGCAGGTACCCAACGATGACAATTAGCTTATTTCCTTTCTAGAGAAAGCATAAAATTTCAATGAGCTTCATTTTGAAGGATCTACTTCAGCATGCCGTGAATCTATCACTGGTCAAGTGAACGAATCAAAAGAAGGTGATGACATATGTCAGCTAAAGGGAAATAAGATTCCAAAGGGTTTAGTCTCTCTGGAACGATTGTTTGAAAAACATGATCATTTTGTTAAGAAGAAGTGATAAGGTGATCCTTACTCCTCTCTAGAGACCAAATAGGTCAACGTGGGTACTGCGGAGCATCCGCAGTTTGTGAACATTGAGAAATGTTGTACACCTGAGGAAAAGTGGAAGTTTGTCAAATTGCTGAAGAAGTATATGGATGTATTGGCATGGTCTTATTCCGATCTAAAGTCCTTCAAGCCTAAGGATGTTCAACATGACATCCCATTAAAAGATGATGTCAAAACCTTTCGTCAGAAATAGAGGCACTATAATCCCAAGGTCTTGGGTACCATACAGGTGAAAATACAGAAGATTCTGGATGTGAGGATTATCTTTCCTATCCGTCACAGTACCTAGGTCGCAAACATTGTACCAGTTTGAAAGAAGAATGGCGAGATACACATATGCGTAGATTTTTGCAATCTGAATCAGGCGTCCTTGAAGGACAACTACCCACTGCACATAATGGATCAAGTTCTACAGGAAGTAACCAATTCAGAGATGCTATCCATGCTTGATGGATTTTTAGGCTATAATCAGATCAAATTCTTTCCTGAAGACCAATTCAAAACAACATTCACTAGTACTCCCTGGGGCACATTCACCTACAGTAGGATGCCCTTTGGCTTGACCAATGCTAATGCCACCTTTCAGCGAGAAATGGACTTCACATTCAAAGGTATGATGGGAAATGTCATCGTAGTTTATTTAGATGACTTAATTGTGTTCTCTACACAATGAAATGATCATTGTGATCATTTGGAGCAAGTATTGATTAGATGCCAAGAAAACGGGATCTCCCTAAACACAAAAAAGTTTTTCTTCAGGTCACTGAAGGAAAGTTGCTGGGACACGTTGTTAGCAAAGAAGGGAAAAAGATAGATGTCAAAAGGGTTAAGGCTATTCAGAGCCTTACCTTACCTACAAGCAAAACTGGTGTTCACTCCTCCTTCAGAAAGGTGAATTTTCTCAGACGCTTTGTTCTCGACTTTGTTATAAAGACTCGCCACATATCAAATATGATGAAAGGGTCACAAACATTCCGATGTAGTGAAGAAGGAAAGGTGTAATTTGAGGACATAAAATCCTCCGTCACCCATACCCCTGTCCTTGTATGTCCTAACTTGTCCAAGAATTTTATCATGTACAGTTATGCATCTGCGCATACTATATCAGCCATCTTAGTGCCAAATAACTTTGAGGATGTTGAATCTCCAATCACTTTCATGACCTCTCCTCTCAAACTCCATGAATTAAAGATGTCTCAGTTAGAAAAGCACACCTTCATAGTGGTCAAAGTAGTCAAGAATTTCCGGTACTACATCCTAAACTCTCATACGGTAGTGCTGGTTCCTGACACGACAGTTAAGTCAATCCTAACTCAACAAGAGTTAGGAAGCTTACGAGGGAATTGGATCGTAAAGGTCCAAGAGTATGATCTAGACATAAAACCAACCAAGATGGTAAGAGGCAAGGGCCTATGTTAGCTTATGGCTGAAAACAAAGATTCAGAGGTCCCTAAAGAAAAAGATGATTGCATTGATGGAGTGCAAGGTCAGTTGGAGAAAGCTGATTTTATCCATATGGTTCTATTCGTTGTGACTAGCGACGAATGGTATTTAGACATCACTTTATTTCTAACTTATGGTGAGTGCGTAGTTCATCTAACTTCAAAGGAAAAGTGGACTGTGAAGCTCAGGGCAGCTACATATGTCATCTGGGATGATGGTTTATATAAGCGTGGGATTGATGGCATCTTCTTGCGATGCGTTGACAAGCCACAACAGGTAAAGTTACTAGAAAGCTTTCATGATTCAGCCTACGGTGGTCACTTTTCCTCTTCTGTGACATCACACAAGATCATTCAAGCCAGGTACTACAGGCCAACACTATTTTGGGATACAACCACCTAGGTAGCAAAATGTGAGCTCTGCCAACAATTTGTTGACAAACTGAAATTGGCTACTTTTCCCCTCAGGCCTGTCATTATTGACGAACCATTCAGGCAATGGGGAATTGAAATTATTGGAGCACTCCATCCCCAATCGAGTGCTAGACATAGTTATGTCCTAACAACAATAGATTACTTCACCAAATGGGTGGAGGCCATACCTGTCAAACATGCCACTTTTGAAGTTGTTTGCAACTTCATCAAGGAAAATATCATCGTGAGATTTGGCATTCCACACAAAATCGTTGCTGATAATGCTTCCAACTTCTCCTCATAGGAAGTTATCAGTTTTTTCTATGAATACAGGATAACCTTAGCCCATACCTCAGATTATTACCCCCAGGGAAATGGTCAGGTAGAATCCAGTAATAAGAACCTAGTAACCATCATACAGAAGTTAGTCAACAAGAATCAGCCGTCATGGCACAAGTCATTGTATGATGCCTTGTGGGAAGACCGTATTACTCCGAAGAGGTCTCTCGGTATGTCACCTTTTCAAGTTTTATATGGAATCAACACTGAGCTCCCAATTTCTGTGGAACTCCCCACTCTACGCTTGGCACGAGCGATCGAGGATGAGACTTTCTAGAATTCTCTAGAAAAGAGGATCATGTATCTAACAGAACTTGAAGAAAAGAGAGTAAGGGTGGTCGACAGGATCACCGAACATCAGAATCAAGTCAAGAGATTGTTCGATAAAAAGGCTAAGTAGAGGGATTTCCAGGTGGGAGATCTTGTCCTTTTATGGGACAAGCGAAGAGAGCCAAAGGGCATGCATGGAAAATTTGACACTCTTTGGAGAGGGCCATTTCAAGATCAAGCAGCTCAATGGAGAGAATAAATTCTATCTCTCGTATTTGGATGGAACTGAGCTCCCACTTCCCTATAGTGGGCAGCATCTGAAGATCTTCAGGAAGTAGAGCTTGCTCTCTTCTTTGTACAATTTTCTTTAGTTGTGTGTTTGCTTTTTTGTTGTGTGTTTGCTTTCTATTGGTTGTGTGTTTTCCTTTCTTTTTCGATCGCCCTTGTTTTTGACTACCCGTAACCCAATGGATAGGCACATGAAAATATGGGATTCTCTACCCTTAAGTTTCACCAAAGATAGTCCTCATAAAGAGCCAGCTGTTATCCTGTAAAATTGACAAGGGAAATTTTGTAGGTAACCATACCCAAAATTTTTTTTTGGCCCCAAGCAAGTTAGACAACATTCGAAGAAGCCCAAATTCCCTTCCGAAATCAAGTTTTAAGGACTTAGCCATTTTTTAGTCTTTTTGAGTTGGGCGTAAAAAATGTTGTGGCAACATCAAGAAAAGTGCACCAAAGACGTTGAGAAAGTTCTGTCAACATGCTGAAAAGTGTGCCAAGGCACTGAGAAGTTCTTGTCGACATGCTGAAAAGTGTGCCTAAGGTGCTGAGAAGTTCTTATCGACATGCTGAAAAGTGCGCCCAAGGCACTGAGAAGTTTCTTCCTCAAAAAAGGACCATGAGCGTTTTTGAAAAGTTTAAAAAGCCCATGTTGCATACACGAGAAGTCATCCTGTCGCACATGGGATGTTGCCAAAAGTGTGCCCAAGGTGCTGAGAAGTTCTTTTTGACATGTTGAAAAGTGCGCCCAAGGTGCTAAGAAGTTCCTGTCGACTTCCTAAAAAGTGCAATACTTGTTGTAAGGTGCTGAGAAATTCCTGTCGACAAATAGCTGCGAAAGAGAAAAAATGAGCCCTTTTACACTGAAGAGTAGTTTCTTCCTGGGATCCATTTGAATCATTTTTGTAAAATATTTAAAAAGCATGTTGGCATTCATGATGACATCATCCATGTTTGTCACCATGGGATGTTTGCCATCCGTTTAAAAGGTTGCCCTAAAGTCAACATAAACCCTTGACCTTTCTAGATATTTTGTAAGTGGTTGGTTTTCTTTTGTCTTCTTTCCTCTTCTCCTTCTATAAATACTAGAATACTTGTTGTATTTGGGTGAGAACTAACTTTGGGATGAAAAATAGAAGTGAGAAGACTAAAGACTTTGCACTTTCTTGTAACAGAAGAAAACATTAATACAAACTATTGAGACTTTGTGCTGAAAGATGTGTTATGTGCATGTTGGCCTTTCTTACGTCATAGATCTATGTGTTTATTCTGTTAGATTCATATCTACTTTTGTCATTTTGTTTCATCAGTATTGAGACTTTGTTTGTTTATGTGAAAAGTTTGGCTCTGTTTACTACCAACCCAAAACATAAACCCTCTGACCTTTCTACTTTGGAAACATTTCTTTTCTCCTTTCAACAAAGAATAACCATCTTTCTTAAATTTCATTCCTTCATTCCTTTCAATGTTCTGTACACTCACAACTACCTTGACATGATCAAATTTAGGATGAGATCCTTCTAAACCCCTTCTGAAGGTAGAATACTGTAAGACTTTCCTCAGGAATTCCTCGACTGGTAGAATAACCATTTGCAATAAACTAGTTTCCATTTATAACATGTCTCAACAGAGGGGCTATGCCCTTGAGTGCACACTGTTGGCCATGATTATGATCCATAGATCTCCCCACCTGAATCAGATCTTTGCACCAACAAGTCTGCTGGGTGCTTGAGGAGGCATATCTGTCATCGAAGGTCTCCCACACTCAAATCCTTCCTCTAAAAAATCACTCTTCCATCTATTCGCCAACCACTTCTGCCCCTAATCTGTCAAATCGAGCTCTTTGTGTACTCGGGAAAAGAAAAAAATGGAAGATCATGATCGAGCCCGAATAGCTAAGATCATTTTAATGGTGATAGACATCTTCCAGATCTCCCCCACCAAACTTTAGATATCAACATTAACTTCCTTCTCTGTTTGGCATGTAGAAAATACCAAGAAATCATGAGACTCGCACTTCCAGGAGTATGTTTCAATAGAAATGGGGGGAAAATCATATTTAGACTCACAACTGCCGTTGATCTTTAATTTGAATTTGGGCCATCCACATGGAAGATTTAATTTTAGAACAGGCCTGTGGGTTCTCTTTTTCAATTTTACAACTTTTGGAAAAAATGGAAAAATTTCACATTTTCTCCACACCTCTACCCTCAGGAAATGGGCCTGACACATGTCCAAATATGATTAGAGTGGAAATGCAGATAAATTCTTCCATTTTATTCTCTGTTTGGAAAAGGGAAAATTTTCCAAATTTTCCCCACAGCTCTGCCCTTGGGAAAAGGGCCTGACACATGTCCACAATGTGATTCCCATCGAAACCGCACTTCCTTTTTTACTTTTGACTATTTTTTCTCAAAAGGAAATATTTCCAAATTTCCCTCGAGAGCCCATACCTCTACCGTTAACTGGGGCAAAACATTGACTTTTTCCTCATCGGGCTTGTAGGCCATTTTGAAATTTTAATCCTTAAGGGGAAAAAAATCCAAGTTGCCTCTGATGGCCCACTTCCCCACCTCTTTGACTTTTCAAACTACCATGTGTCACCATGGCGCACCTTGAGACGGTCCCAAAAATTTGATACCTTGAATGAGCATGGGCTCGCCACGTGGCCTATTCCAACAAATTTTTTCTGAATGCTTGAAGCTCAGTAGAAAGCACCACATGTCATGCTTTGAGGCAGTCTCCTTTTGGTCATTGAAAAGTCTAAGTAAAATTCAAAGTGAGTGGAGGCCTCCACGTATCTCCATGGTGCTTCTTTAAAATGAAACTCAAGGGCTTGTCCCCAAACATGCGTGGTTCCTCCACTTGTCCTCCAAAAATGAGCAACAAGCTCCAAGTCCTGGTGTCAAAATGGTTCCCAAAGAAGAGACCCTGAATGAGTGCGGAGCTTGCCACATGTCCTATTCCGCCAAACTGCTCCAACTACATAAAAATTTGTCTAAGTCCGGGCCAAGCAATAGAAGCCTCCACATGTCCTCCCGGTGCTACTCCAAGGCCAAACCTAAAAGTAGATCTTCAAATGAGCGTTGTGCCTCCACGTGGACAAATTTTGAGTTAGGGATTTCCATGAAATTTTTCTAAGTACCCAGCTAAGCCACGTCCAACCAAAAGGTGCCACGTCCCCTATAGATGCAAGGATGTAAATTTGACTAGGAGAAACACCCGTCAAACCGTAAAATATAGAAAAATGACCTTTTGAGCCTGGGAATGAAATTTTCTTCAAGGACAGAAAGTTTAGAAATGTTACAGGGCTCAAATACATTCTTCAGGGATGCATCAATCCATTCTTCTTCAAGTATTTAGGGTAGAAACAATAAGGGAGACAAATCCTGATTGTGGAGAACATACAACATGGGGGAACCCAAGGTTTTTATGAACATAGAACGGGGGACCCAAATTACAGACCCTTTCCAAAGGAACAAAGAAACAAGGATCAAACCATGGACCCTTAAGTGATTTACGGCCCAAGAACTACCTAAAAATAGCAACAAAGACTTACCAATCTCAACACAGGGAAGGAGAAAATCATAAAGACTAGAAATAACTAGATTTTCAAAGGTAAATTGGGGTGAGATCATTTTGAGCACCAACATAGGCTCCGACTCGGGGATGGGCACTCCCTGCGAGTGCCACAAGAACAAAGGTAGACCAAGTGCCAAGAATATCCATTGGGTAATGGAGTCATCTTGCAGAGTAGAGAAACAGAGCCATCTTAAAAAACATACAGAGAAACCAACAAAAACAGGTCACTGAGGACCAGAACGAGCAAAAACACAAAAGACAGGAAACAAATGACAAACTATACACTGTACACAAGATTTATGCCTTGATTCAGGGGAATCAATCCAAGAAATGCTTCAAATGCCTGCCATTGATAGGAAACTCGAGTAGTTCACCATCTAAGTCCTTGAGGAAGAAGGTATGCTCCCCATTATGATGTCAATAGAGTAGGGGCCCATCCATAATGAGTCAAAATTTCCATGCTTTCCCTTATCCTCATGTCTTCTATCCCATAGTAGCACAAGATATCCAACATTGAAAGCTTTGGGAGTGACCTTCTTGTCAAATAACTTCTTCAGTTTATCTCTAAATTTTACATGCCTCTGGTGGGATGCCCTCCTCTCTTCTTCAAGCTCAACAATCTGGTTAATGTGAGCATCATAAGGACCTACCTCTTGATCTTCCAGTTGTTGCATAAACTGATATGAAGATAGTTGCATATGAAGAGGCAGCAAGGCCTGAGTCCCATACACCAACTCAAATGGACTCTTTCCAGTGACCCTCTTGACAGTGATCCTATCTACCTAGAAAAAAAACTTCAACTGTTCACCCCACCTTCTCTTGTTCTGCTCCAATGTTCTTTGATGATCTTCAACAAATTTTTATTACTAGACTCAGCTTGTCCCTTTCCTTGAGAATTGTAATTGGAGGAATATGTCAAGTTTATCCCATACTCTTTACACATCGCCACCAAAGGTTTAACTCTTAATCTCATGGCATTGTCAGCTATAATCTCGACTGGTACCCAAACCTGCAGATGTTGTTGTTTAGCACAAAATCCATGAAAACTTGGTGTGTTTCCTTCTTGGTGGGGATGCCTCCACCCATTTAGTGAAATAATCAGTTGCTACAAGAATCCATTTGTGGCCAGCACTTGAAGGGTCTGAAATCTCACCAATGAAATCCATTCCCCATTGCTTGAATGGAGCTTCAATTGATACAGGCTGCAAAGGAAGGGAGCCTGAAGCTTTCAGTCTTCCAGAGAAGCATTGGCAACTTTCACATCTTCTAACCAACAAGGTTGTATCCTTGAAAAGAGTTGGCCACCAATAACCAGCCCTCAGGATCTTATGTGTTGTGACTCTTGCAGCAAAGTGCCCCCCACAAAATCCTCCATGGAGATCAAAAATTATCTTGGGGGCTTCTTCTTCAGTAATGCACCTTAAGAGGACTCCCTCTAGGTTCTTCCAAGCTAACCCATAATCAGTGATGACATATTTTTGGGAAGCCAACTTAAGGGCTCTCTTCTGGTTCTTACTTAAGTGCTCAGGGTAGTTCAGATGTCTGAGATAAAATATTACATCTTTATACCACTCAGAATTCATCAATGTTTGAAAAACATCTACCCTTTCTTCTTCTACCTCATTTACCTCAATAGTTTGCAAGTTTCTCTCAGCCATAAGCTTAGCCAAGCCCAAACCTCTCACCAACTTTGTGGTTTGGATATCCATATCATATTCTTGCAACTTGTTCACCCACCTACATATTTTTCTTGAGACTTCCATCTCTGATAAGATGTCCTTCACCATTGTGTGGGGAACATAAGAAACCACTTTAGAACTTAGAATGTAAGGTCTAAAAACCTTTGTTGCTTTTACTAAGGAAAATTCTTGCTTTTCCATAATAGTGTACTTCAGCTCAGCCCCCTGCAAGGCCTTACTGAAAAAGGAAATTGGCCTCTCAGCCCCTTCATCATCCTTCTACAGCAGGACAAAAGCAATAGTGTTCTCTAAAGCAAAAGAAAACATTTGGAAAGGGCTTCTTATAATCTGGAGCTGCCAAAACAGGGGCATGCTTCAATGCCTCTTTAATCCCATTGAAAGCTTGGATGGCAGCCTCCTCCCATTTGATGACCTGGTCTTTCTTCAGCATGGAAGTGATTGGAATGGTTAGCTCAGACAAAGTTTGATATGAATCTTCTAATGAAGTTTATTTTCCCAAAGAAAGGACTGAATTCCTTTCTTGGTTCTTGGGATTGGGACCTTGCTGATGGCCTCTACTCTTTCTGGATCAATCATCACTCCTTCTTGTGACACAATGTGACCAAGCAACTTTTCCTTCTGCACTCCAAAATGGCATTTCTTTGGATTGAGTGAGATGCCATATTCTCTACATCTTATTAGCATCTTCTCCAAGTGCAGCAAGTGGTCACTTCTCTTTCTAGAAAATACAGTTACATCATCTTGATAGACTACAATAAACTCATTGATGTAACCAACAAAATTAGCATGCATTTCTATTTGAAAGGTGGCTCCAACATTCATCAGACCAAAGGGCATCCTGACATAAACATAGGTCCCCCAAGGAGTAGTAAAGGTTGTCTTGATCCTTTTTGATTCCTTCACCACAACTTGGTTATAACCAGAGAAACCATCCAAGGTGGAAAGCAACTCAGAACCAGTCACTAACTGCAGCATGTTATCCATATTTGGTAAAGGATAATTATCCTTCATTGATGCTCTGTTTAGATTCCTGAAATCCACACACAGCCTGATGTCACCATTTTTCTTTCTGACTGGTACTAGGTTTGCAACCCAAGAGGAATACCTTGTGGGCTGGATAATCCCTCCATCTCTTAGCTTCTTCAGTTCCTCTTGCATTTTGAGGGATAAGAGTGGATTGATGGGCCTTTGTTTCTACCTGAATGGATTTGCATTAGACACCAAGGGGATCTCATGCTGAAACAAATCCTCTCTGTATGCTTTTAGTTCAGAATAGGTCCAAGCCATACAATCTTGGTATTTTTTCAACAGCTGGATGTATGACTGCTTCTCCTCCTTGCTGAGATTACTGCCTAACCAAATTTTCCTTGGCTTCTCCTTTGTACCAAGATCATGCTCCTTAATATCCCTTGAGGCTGTCATGCATCTATTAACAATGTGATCAACATTATCAAAATTGGACTCAAGAGCAACCAACCCTCTAGGAATGGTATTTGTTTTTAGCTGGATGATATCCTTGCCAAACAAGGTTTCTTTTCCTTCTGTTGTACAAACCACTGGCTCCCAATCAATACTTTGATCAGAAAATTCTCCCTTGTTTTGTAGGAATCTTCTAATCTGAGTATCATCATCAAAAACCTGCCAATGCTTGATGTTGTCAGGGATAGAAGGTCTTGTCAATACCTCAACCTCATATTCACAATATGGGGACATTATGTAATTTCCAACCCAAGACCCCAACACTGCAAGATTTTCTACCAAGTCATTTAACTTCCTATCATGATGCACAATGTTGAATGAATCAAACATCTCAATGAAGTCCCAAACTGCATGCTTGTACTGTTTCATTCATTGATTCTTTGTGGCATACAATTTTCTGACTTGTTTTACAATTAATTCTGAGTCTCCTTTGACAATGATGTCCTTGACACCATATTTCCAAGAAATTCTTAAACCTAACAACAATGCCTCATACTCAGCAATGTTGTTGGTGCATTCAAAGTTGAGTTTGAAGGAAAAACAAATTTTTCCTGACCAGGAGAAAGTAGAACAATACCAACACCATTCCCAAATTTGGAGCAAGCTCCATCAAACAATAGAGTCCATGGAGAGACCGTTTGTTCAAGACATTTGCATTCTTCAATCTTGTGCTCTTTTCCATCAGCAAATCCCACAAAGTTGTCTGCATCAACATTTGTGTACAATACCTCATAGGATGCATTGTTGGGATCCTCAATAAGATGCAACATTTTCTTTTCCCCATACAACCTGACAAGGCTGCCCTCAATTGGAATGGTAGCATAAGACATATCCATTTGGACACTCCCACCAACACTTGTAGCCCATTTTCTTGACAGTAACATGCCCCACTTGGCTGGGCAGTCAACAATGACAACATCAAGTTTTAATTTTTTACCTGGGTAAGCTGCAAGCTGCACCACCAAGCCCTTCACACATCCCACTACTGGCACTTCTCTGGAGTCCATGGTAGTGCACTTCCCATATGCTGTTGTCACTTTGATGTTTAGCTCATTCATGACTTCCAAAGGCATGACATTGCATGATGCCCCTGAGTCAAACATGCAGTTGTGCAACAGTCTATCCTTTATGATCAAAGTGGTGAAGAATGGATCCACATTCATTTGAGAGTCCACCAAGGATGTCCCCAAATAGACCTCAGGTGGTTCATCTAGCTCTTCTGATGCTGGTGGTGCTTCTGGTTCTTCAATGATTGGAGGAGTCTCCACAATATTTATATTTCTGCCTAGGGCAGTCTTCTCTTCTTTCAACCCCAAGTATTCAAATGCTCTCTTTTTGTGCTCAGGAATCCTAAGCAACTCAACAATTGGAACAAAGACTTTGATTTGACTCAACACTTGGGAAATATCATATGGGACATTCTTTGGTAAGGCAGTATTGGAAGGAAAGCCAACACACTCATTAGGTGGTACAAGATTTTTGACAACTTGGGCATGAGGAGGGGTATGATTTTTGTTTGGAACTGTAGGGCTTTTGGTAGATGCATCTTTCCTAGGAGCCTCTTTAGGAATGTTTGAAAGTAAGGGAGCTTTAGGCTTGGCTTGAGGCCCTGCCCCTTTGACAACCTTACTTCTTGTGTTATATTCCCTCTCTTGAGCAACAACAACATTCATCAGCAACTGTCTATCTTCCTCAGATGGGATTCCTCCATCATACTTTTTGATCATTAAAGCCCTTAAATATTCAAAGTCATTATTGGGAAATTCAAAATCTTGTACATTATCTACTTCTAAAGTATGAGAGAGAGGAAGAATAGGTACCCTATGAATGTAGTCCCAAAAGGTGGCAGCAGTTCTAGCACTTATCACCTCAGTTGAGTTTGCCCCTTGTTGTGAGCTTGGTGGAACAACCCATCATGCAAACATCATCATCATTATCATTATCAGCTCCTTCTTCTTCTTGCTGATCTTCTTCACAAGGAGCATGAGGCATGAAACATTTGTCACACCAATCAATGACATCTGTCTCTTCCACCACAACAACTCTAGCAGCCAAAGGATCAGGTACCATTCTATTATCCCTAGCTTGGGACTGTCTATTTCCAAATCCAACAGGTCCCTTGCCTCTGTCATCAGATATTTGGTGATTTGTGAACCTGTCTTGGCCTTGCTACTTGTGTTGACCTTGTGAGCTCTGCCCAATTCCCTTCTCAGCCTGGGCTAGCTTGTAGGAAATTTCTTTGACAGCCCCTGCCAAAGTCTTCACAACTTCTTCCAAATCAGCAGCCTTGCTTGTTTGAGGTTTTTCTGGGTTAACCAGATTTACACCTTCCATCTTTAGAGGCTTTCCAATTTCCTTGATATTATTCTCTATTTGTAAGCCATGGTGATGGTCTGCCTTAAATTTGTGGGGTTCTTGTCTCTTAAATAATATGCAGCCTTTTTATCAAATGCATCAGTATATTTGATCAAACATGACTCATCACAAGGCCTTATCCTAACAGGTAATCTCCTCAAGGTCTTATTAAACCTTGTGTTGAAATCATGTACTGACTCATTAGGATTCTTTTTTATGTTTTCAAATTCTGTCAAAAGAAACCTAGGGTCAGTCCTATCACCATACTGCAATCTGAATGCATTACTCATCTCAGTCCAAGAATCAATAGAGTTATCTGGAAATGCTTTATACCAGTCCCTAGCATCCTCTTCCAAGGTATGGATAAATAGCTTGATATATACATCTTCATGTTCAATCTCAAAATCTTCCATCATATTGATAAAAAGCTTTAGATGTTGATCACCAGTAATAACATTGTTTCCTTGGAACTTTGGCATTTTGTTCCTTACATCTTGAGGCACTGCATTTGGATAACCAGCCATTCCCACAAAATTTATAGGTCCAAAGGTGTTTACAAAAAATGGAGGCCTGGGTGGGGACTGGGCCATGTTATTGAGGAGGTGACCCTGGAAGGGGTGACAAATTGATGAGGGGCTGAGAGGTTCTTAGAACACAGGAGTATAATTTTCAAAATGGATACCCCCCAAAGGCCTTGTTTCTTGGAAATCTCTATCATCCTCAGAAAAGAAAGGTGCAGAGTGTGAAGCAAACCTTTCAAAATCAAATGAAGGCCCCTCTCCAGCTGGAGAGTTCAATTCCACAAAGAGGCTACCTGATTCAGAGTCACTTGAATGGTAGTCTTCAATGATAGGCCATTCACTTTCATCAATGGAGATCCCTCTCCTTGTCTGTTGATCTCCAACAGCTCTCCAAGATTTTCTTCCTTCTGATTTTGCTTTTCCTAGCTCTGGAAACAATGTCCTAGTAGGATCCCTAGCAAAGAAAGATCTTCTTCCTTCCAGCTTTGCAAATATTAGTAACAAATCTGATTTTGACAGAGTTTTAGGACACTGGTACTTATTAAGAATCAGATCAACAGGGAGTCACCACTAAGGATTTCCACCTTAGTTGTGTAAATGCACTAAATATGATCTGTCAAATGTTTGTCAATGCTAGAAACTAGAAATGGAAATATTCTAACCTTTCTTTACCAAGATTTATCAATGAAAGTTAGTGCATTAGGTGTGGAAACTGAAAGAACTGCACATAGCACTTGGAGCATACAAGAAGTGTTTTACGAGGTTCTTGATTTTGAACTAGTCCCCAGCAACGGTGCCATTGATGTTGGTGTTGTTGACGGGCCAAATGGATGTGGATGGATTACAAATCAATAACCCAATAAAACTCCAGATTAACAAATCCCTGACAACGATGCCACTTATGTTGGTGTTGTTGACCAGGATGTTTGAAATAATAACTGAAACTCATAATATCCCCAGAGGTGCCACTATGTTGGCAAAATGGAATAGGCTTGAATCAGTAAGTTAGTCTTCAATGATGAAAATTAGTTCCCAGTAATTCAAAGCAATAGTCCCCGATAATGGCGCCACTGATGTTGGTGTTGTTGATGGGCCAAATGTATGTGAATGGACTGCAAATCAATAACTCAATGAAACTCTAGATTAACAAATCCCCGGCAATGGTGCCACTTATGTTGGTACCCAAATTTAACCTCCTTCAAAGACCAAGCAACATCATGGATTAGACAGGACACTCAGAGGCAGATAGACAATCATGTATGTCATTTTGTAGCCAGGGAAGCAATCTATCTGACTTGTGGGCACTCAGGCCTTGAAGGGAGTGGGTAGCACATTAAAAAGGATGTGATCTGATCCTAACTATTTTAGGTTGTGCCTTTCAACCAAGGTAAGAGAACCTATTTTGTAACCTCTGTTATATGAAAGGAGATACAGGTACCTTTCTTTTGCATAAATTTTATAGAGAAGACCTTGGGGAAAATATGATCAACACACCAGATCTGACTCTCACGAGTTGTCACTTCCAGATCATGGAGATACTTTCACAACAAGGCAAAGGTTACTAAAGACATTTGAGACCCTGCTTGCTTCTGCATGTTTAGGTGATGAGGATTGTGCATTGGCATACACACATGACAAATAAGGGGTAGTATGGGTAGGATTGGTTGTTGTTAAATGAATTTTTGGTGGGAGGTGGGGCAGGGTGAAACTAGATTCACCAGATCCTTGAGGAACCTTACAAAATGGAGAGTCATACCAACAGAATGCCACAGAATAGCTAAAATGTTTCTTCAACTAGAATATGTGCTTCAATGGAGGCCCAGATTAGCACTCTTTCACACAATCTCTGAGATTCTATCATGAAGGATTGAGTTAGAAAACCCAACAAAGCATCAAGATCTAAGCCAAATCACACCTAAGGTACACCCAAAGGCTTACAGACAATCTCTATCAACAGATGAGAGAAAAGTGATTTTAAATCATTTATTCCAATCCCAAATGAAAGCTCTTCTAGGAAATGGAATTGTAGATGCCACTAAACTATCACAAGGATTGAGGCCTATGTGATTGAATCATATTTTAATACAAGATTGCAATAGAAACAAGAAAAACTACTTGCATACATTCAGAAATAAAACCAACACATTTTGCTCAAGACAACACAGAAAAACTTGAATTTGATTAAGTCTATTAGCAGGGGAAAGTTTCTAGAACAGTCTCAGAGCTTGTCAATGGCTGTACACTTGCAACCACCTTGACACAATAAATCTTAATACAAAAAGAGATAACCTAGTTTCTTAGATGGATTCTCAAAAGATAGGCTTAGTCAAATTTTCCTCTTGGGAATTTTCTTCGACCTCTAGCACTCTGACCTCCAACTTCCAACCTCCCAACCCTTTGCATGAAAAATTTGTGCCATTTATAGCATTTACAATAGAGCCTCTTCCTCCTAAAAGACAAAAATGTTTAATGCACTAGTGTTTGCCATGATTCTTTCATGATTCTCAGAATCAAATCTGTAAGAAGTCTCCAGGTGCTCGAGGGGGAAGATTTCATCGAATGTCTCCCGCATTCAACTCCTTGCTCTAGTAGATCACTTTTCCTTCAATTTTCCAACCACTTCCACCCCTAATCTGTCAAATTTGGCCCCTTGCATGCTCGGGAGAAGAAAAATGGAAAATCTGATTGGGCACGAAAGTCAGACCATTTTAATGGTGAAAGATGTCCTCCAGATCTTCCCACCAAACTTCAGATATCAACATTAACTTCCTTCTCTACTTGGCATGTAGAAAAGACCAAGAAATCATGGAGACTCACACTTCCAGACGTGTTTCAGAGAAATGGGGGGAAAATCAGATTTAGACTCACAACAGCCATTGATCTTTACTTTGAATTTGGGCCATCCACGTGGCAGATTCAAACTTTAGAACAGACCCGGGGGCTTCCTTTGAATTTTTACAACTTTTTGAAAAAATGGAAAAATTTCACATTTTTCTCCACACCTCCACCCTCGGGAAACGATCCTGACACGTGTCCAAATGTGATTGGAATGGAACCACGGCCAGATTCTGCCATTTTACTCTCTTTTTGGAAAAGGGAAAATTTTCCAAATTTTCCCTGTAGCTCTGCCCTCGGGAAACGAGCCTGACATGTGTCCACATGGGATTGGAGTGGGGCCACGCTTCCTTTTTTACTTTTGACTCTTTTTTCTCAAAAGGAAATATTTCCAAATTTCCCCCGAGAGCCCGCACCTCCACCATTGACCAGGGCAAAACATTGACTTTTTCCCTCATCAGGCTTGTGGGCCATTTTGAAATTTTAATCCTTAAGGGGAAAAAAATCCAAGTTGCCTCTGATGGCCCACTTCCCCACCTCTTTGACTTTTCAAACTACTATGTGTCACCATGGCACACCTTGAGACGGTACCAAAATTTTGATACCTTGAACGAGTGCAGGCTCACCATGTGGCCTGTTTCAGAAAAGTGCTGAATGCTTGAAGCTCAGTGTGCCATGTGTCATGCTCCAAGGAAGTTCCTTTTGGTCATTGAAAATTCTAAGTAAAATGCAAAGTGGAGGCCTCCAGTGTCATCTTGGCCTCCAAGGGTAGTCCCCGAATATGTGTGGTTCCTCCACGTCTCAGGGCTGGTGCATGATGGTTTAACTTCAAGATGGTGCCCAAAGTAGAGACCCTGAATGAGTGCAAGCTCACCATGTCTCCTCTGCCAAACTGCTCCAACTGCATAAAAATTTTTCTAAGTCTGGGCCAAGCAGCAGAAGCCTCCACGTGTCCTCCCGGCACTACTCCAAGGCTAAACCAAAAAGTAGATCTTCAAATGAGCACTATGCCTCCACGTGGAAATTTTTTGAGTTAAGGCTTTCCATGAAATTTTTCTAAGTACCCAGCTGAGCCACATCCAACCAAAAGGTGCCACGTCCCCTGTAGATACAAGGATGTAAATTTGACTAGGAGAAACACCCGTCAAACCATAAAATACAGAAAAATGACCTTTTGAGCCTGGGAATGAAATTTTCTTCAAGGACAGAAAGTTTAGAAATGTTACAGGGCTCAAATACATTCTTCAGGGATGCATCAATCCATTCTTCTTCAAGTATTTAGGGTAGCAATGAAAAGGGAGACAAATCCCGACCATGGAGAATAGACAACATGGGGGAACACAAGTTTTTGATGAATAGAGAATGGGCGACCAAAATTATAGACCCTTTCTAGAGGAACAAAGAAAAAATGATCAAATCATAGACCCCTAAGTGATTTACGACCCAGGAAATACCTAAAAATAGCAACAAAGACTGACCAAGCTCAACACGGGGAAGGAAAAAATGAGAGAGACTGGAAATTGATAGATTTTCAAAGGAAAATTGGGGTGAGATCATTTTGATGCCAAAGTAGCCATGTACAAAAAATTCTTAAAAGAAACCTTCTTATAATCTTTGTTTCCTCATCTTCAAGTTAGAAGAACCACGAATGTACCAAAAGAACCAATGGAAATTGTGGAGCTTGGGAAAATTTCCTTTGTTAATGGCTTCAAAAATATCAACAAGAGACTCACTTGTATGAATATTTTCCTGCCAACTCCCATCCTCCAAAACCTACCAGCTAAGTGATACCAAACTGAATGTGGAATAATTTCTGATAGAATGAAGATGCCTGCCAGACCTTTTCAAAAACACATAAATTGCACCATTCATGCCCATAATCCGAATAGTTTGCAAAGGATCAATCTTGCTCCTTTCCTGAAACTCTTCCAGAAGTGAATCATCCAAGCATCTTTCAATCCTCTGTAGCTGGAACATACTCTACCTCAAAGGAATAGAAAATATCCACATTGATCTTCTAGCAATCCATGGTCGGCAAATCTAGCTAAAAATGTAGATCCCACGGATACTTGAAAATATGCAAATAGTACTCCTAACTCATACAAACCATATCATACATGAGACTCCCAACTGCTGAAGCATATGGCACTTGTGTCATGTATTTGACCTCCTCATGTGATGATGGACACTGATCTTTGCTTAATTTGAAGTGTCCAGCCATAGGTGTACTAACAGGTTTTGCATTCTGCATGTTGAACCTTTCTAACACCTTGTAGATATAATCCTCCTGAGACAAATACAATTTCTTGTTTTTCATGTCTCTATGTATTTGCATGCCAAGGATTATTTTTACAGCTCCTAAATCCTTCATAGAAAATGTGTGAGCTAGCTTTCCCTTAAGCTCACCATGTCATGCATACTAGATCATGCAATAAGCATATCATCCACATACAGTAACAAAATAATATAGCTCCCATTTTCAAGCTTCTTGAAATAAACACAATGGTCAGATTCACATCTCAAGTAACCATGCTCATGCATAAAACTATCAAACCTCATGTACCATTGCTTTGGAGCTTGCTTGAGCCCATATAGGCTCTTTTTCAACCTGCACACTAATTTCTCCTTACCCTTGACTTCATACCCAAGTGGTTGCTGCATATAAATCTCTTCATCCAAATCACCATGAAGGAAAGTCATCTTCACATCTAGTTGCTCTAAATGCAAATCCTCTACTGCAACTAAACTCAATACAGTATGAATAGAAGTCATCTTAACAACAGGAGAAAATATTTCACCAAAGTCAATACCTACTTTCTGTGTAAATCCCTTTACTACAAGCCTTGCCTTGTACCTTTTCTGTCCACCCTCTTCTTCCTTGATCCTGTAAACCCACTTGTTCTGCAATGTTCTCTTACCTGCTAACAACTTAACCAAATCCCAAGTCTGGTTCTGTTCCAAGGAGTCCATCTCCTCATCCATGCCATGCTCCCACTAGACATGGGTCTTATCCTGCATTGCTTCTTCAAAGATTTCTGGTTCACCATTATCAGTCAATAATAAATAAAATAGAGAAGGTGTAAATATTTCTGGAGGTTTACTTACCCTTTGTGACCTTCTCATAGGAGTTTTGGGTACCGGAGGATCAATCTGGACCTCCTGGACATTTGTATCCAAATTTGATAGTGACCAACATCGGTCACCTGTAACCGACGTCGGTTCTGCTAACCGATTCTGGTTTGGATCTTCTATAACTGATACCGGTTCATCTGACTGATGTTGGTCAGGGGTCAACTGACACCGATTACTGTGTAACCCTGTCGGTAATACTTTTAAATCTGAGAGTTCATTTTCATTCACAAACTTCTCAACCAGGTTCATCCTTGGGTACCAAAATTTGATCCCTGTACATTCTCTTTTCATTCCATTCAACATCACGACTCCTAATAATTTTAGAATTCTCTAAATCCAAAAACAGAAAACCGAAATCACCAGATCCATAACCAATGAAAGTGCATCTCTTGGATTTTGCATCCAACTTTTTCCTATTTTCCTTATCAATATGCACAAAAGCTTCTGAACCAAAAACTTTAAGAAAAGAAAGATCTACCTCTTTTCTGGTCCAAGCTTCCTCTGGTATTCCTCCATCTAGTGAACTTGAAGGCCCACGGTTAATCAAATAAACTATTGTATCAACTGCTTTTTGCCAAAACTGTAAGGTAAATCCAGAATGTATCCTCATACTTCTAGCACGTTCCATGATTGTCCTGTTCATTCTTTCTGCAACACCATTCTCCTGTGGTGTTCTTGGAACCATTATTTCTCTACGTATCCCATTCACTGAACAATAATCATTGAAATCCTTGCTACAGTATTCACCACCATTGTCAGATCTAAGGCACTTTAACTTAGAATTTGATTCATTCTCAACAAGGGCTTTCCATCTTTTAAAAGTCTCAAAAACATCAATTTTACATTTAATACAATAAACCCATACCTTTCTTGTAGCATCATCAATGAAAGTAACATAATACTAGGATCCTCCATGAGAAGCTACCTGAGCTGGTCTCCACACATGAGTGTACAACCTCCAATTTTTTGCTCCTTCTTAGTTGCCCCAACTTTGAGAAATCTCACTCTCTTTTTCTTTCCAAAGATACAATGCTCACAGAAATCAAGATCTAAATCTTTCAAATCTGATAACTTACCCTTAGCCTTTAAGATCTACATTCCTTTTTGACTCATATGGCCCAACCGATTATGCCACATGCATGCATCTGAATCTAAAGTAGATAATGCAGAAAAAGGAATCAGTAATACAGGTAGATAAATATAATGTTCCTACCTTCTTACCTCTTGCCACAACAAAATCACCCTTGGTGACTTTCCAAGAGTCTCATGTAAAAGTAACCATGCAACCAGATTCACCTAGTTACCTTGCAGAAATAAGATTCCTCCTGAGGCTTGGTACATGCCTCACATTTTCAATACCCATGTATTTCATTAATAATTTTAGATGAACTTCCCCTTTACCATAATACTATAAGGTTCATCATCACCCAAATAAACATGCCCAAAATTTCCCTGGACATAATTTCTAAAATAACCCTTATTAGGGGTTGCATGGAAAGAAGCTCCTGAATCTAAAACCCATGATTCAATTCTATTATCTAAAGAAAGAATAAGAGCATCTTGCATTATCTCTGATAAGGACAAGATTTGAGGTCATTACCTTTGTCTGGTTTTTGGTTCTCTTTATCCTTTGACCAACAATCTTTCTTTGCATGTCCTTTCTTTCCACATTTCCAACAAGTAATTCCCTATGATTCGTTTGAGATTACTAGATTTCTTATCCCTATGACTTTGATTTCAACAAGATTACTGGATAAGCTATCTTGGATCTCTCTATAAATAGAGAGGCCACCCCCTCATTTCATACATTCAAAATTTGTAGGATGAAAGGATTCCATCTGTTTACTCTTCCTAGGAATTTCTTCATTAAGAGTGTTATACTAGCCACATCATCAAACTTCAAAATATTATTAAAGCAATGTGAAGTCAATAACCATTACCAATGTTAGATCCCAACTATCATGCAAATAACATAAGACTAAATAGTTCAGATTTACATTCATCATCAAATGGTATTTTGTGTTATGTTGTTGTTTTGATTTACAATAAATCCACCAAAATCATTAGTAAATAACATAGAACAGATCCACCTTCATGCATCTTAGAATTATCATAGTTTCGGATTGGTGATTACATAAATTCCTCACATCTTTTAATATCACATGTTTTTCCATTCTAAATTAGTATATGAATCTTCATTCTCACTTTATAGTAATACTGGGTTCATCATCACCCAAATAAACATGCCCAAAATTGCTGTCTGGACATAATTTATGAAATAACCTTATTAGGGGCCACATGGAAAGTTCAGTTGAATCTAAAACCCAAAGATTCTTCTAAATCCAAAGAAAGAATAAGAGCATCTTGGATTATCCTCTGATAGCAAGATTTCTGCGTCAAATACAATTTTATTGGTTCTCTTTATCCTTTGACCAACAATCTTTCTTTGCATGTCCTTTATTTTGAAGATTTCCAACAAGTAATTCCCTTACTTCTGCGACCAGTAGATCTTATCCGTTGACATTTGATTTCATATTACTCTTACTCTTTGATCTCTCCTTCTACCTGCCCCTTCTTTCTACATTCAAAGAGTTTCCAGATGATGATTCCTCTGTACTCTTACTACGAATTTATTCATTCAATATTATAATAACCACATCATCAAAATTCAAAACATTATTAGTAGATGTTGTAATACTAACAACCATTACCAAGTTATCCCAACTATCAGGAAAAGATCATAAGAGGTAAAAGTGACTTTTACTTCATCATCAAATGGTATTGAACCGATTTTAATTGATTTACAATAGATCATAAATCATTCAAATGACTAGATGTAAATCCACCTTCATGCATCTTAGAACTAAATAGTTTCTTTATCAAATAAACATTTATTTGAAGCACTATGTTTTTTATATAAATTAGAAAGATTTTCATTAACTCTACAGAAGCCACTTCTGAAATATTGGAAGCCACAGATGCTACTAAGCTCAATCTTATAGATCCCAAATCCTTTCTGTCAAGAATATTCCATTTTTCATCAATCATCTTCGTAGGTCTAGACTTCTCATCCAACGGTAAATAAAAATCTCTTTGATACAGATAATCCTCAATCTGCATCTTCCATAATTGATAATTTTGGTCGTCAAATTTCTCTACCTTGTATTTTGTTTTCTTCTGCCATTGTTGTAGCTCCCACTCAATCAGAAAACCCTCTGTGAGTAAATCTGTCAACACAAAAAACCCTCAAACAAAACTTTGATACAAGTTGCTGGGGTTAGCACACTGGTTATACAGACAATATATTAGATCTAAGAATACATGCAAATAAAAGTTGATATTCTACCAGAAGAAATATACAAAACAAGAGACATAAATCAACACCAGATTTAACGTGGTTCACCCAGTGTGGGCTACGTCCACCAAGAAACAAGACAATCTATTATCTAAAGCTTTGACAAGATATACAATGAAGATTTACAATCTTCCACACCTCTCAATGTAAAGTACTTTCTTTCTTCAAGGTTTTTCTTCATCGCCAAGAATTCTCTGTCTCACCAATTTTTGGAAGTTCTTTCTAATTCCTTTTAATCTCTCTCACTTCTAAACCCTAGCTTTATGCTTATATAGTCGTTTATAGACTTAGGGAACTTAGCCATGAAATTACAATCAATAGATATACTTTAATTCTAAAAATAGATCTAATTCCTGAGAGTTAATTAAAACATCCTCGCATAAGTAACAGATGTCGGTTAGCCTAACCGAACCGATGTCCTTCCTCCTAACTGATTCCTCCTTGCCTGACCGATGCCAATTACCCCCTAACTGATGATGGTTATTATATTTTCCAGCAAGTTTCCATTGCATGATAAATTGAACTAATTGAGCTCCACAACTCAACAGAGTAATCACTAGTGATTACTGTGAAATTAAAGAACTTCTTAAATAGAGTTGAAATCGATTGATTAAGTCACAAATTTAATAAAAACATAGTATTATTTGACATGTAAATGGTGTATAAGCAAGAAATTACCTTCTCCTAGTGTCTACAATGAATCAAAATAAGTGGTTTACTTCTTCGAATAGATCAGTGTGACAGATGAATGGAAGAAGGTGTTTTTCGGGGTGAGAACAAGTAATCTGGTGATGAATTTGATGTTCTTGGATAAGCATGATGTTGACCAAAGTTGGTATGAACTACATGTATGCTTGATGATATGGGATTGAGATAGAGTTCATGTGTAAAGCTTGAGAATTCCTTCTTACCAAATGATGTCTAAAAACCAGTATTTATAGATTGTCAACGATCGGGCAAATCACCAATGATTTCGGGGAAATCTAGTTTGGTTAGAAAATCAAATGATTTTCTTCCATTTTGAGATAAAATGGCGGATTTCAAAGTTTTTAGTATGAGGAGTGTTTAAAAAATCAAGAACATACTCATTTGGATTGGATAAGTTATCCTTTTTGAAGATTTAGTTAGAGGAGGCTAGATATTTTTAGAAGGTTAAGTAGTTTAGTGATTTTAAAAGGTAGTTAGATGATTTAAGTTGTTAGTGAGATTTGTTAGTTAACTCATCGAGGTGTGTGGGTGACGTGTGAGGGGATAATAATCATTTTATATATTTTCAATTAATTAAATAAATATTTCAGACTTTAGTGATGTAGTGGTTGCAAATATATTAATTGAAAGTGGTTTTAAGAAGGAGCATATAGTGAAGTGTTTATAAACGACTCGCCTCTATTCATGAATATGTTTGATTATGGGGGATGTAATTTTTTGGTGTCTACATTTTCCCCTTTTTGTCTGGCAATTTTTGGAAAATCGCTAGACAAAAACAATGAAGGCATTTTGTGTTGGTATGCATGTGCCCACTTTGTCACAATACAACAAACACCAATGTGTTTATGTTTTAAAAATATATTTCCCCAATTAGAGAGCCCGTGCAAAGAGAAATTTTGAGGAATCAATTATTAGGGTGTCCAAATGGCTCAATGCCTATAGATGTATGATTCTTACAAGGTAAAGTATGAGAGATGGGGAAAAGCCAAGTGATGGGGGCCAAGGGGCTCGTCTCTTATATACGAATGGTAATTCTCAAATTTTTGATTATGTTGACTTTCTCAAATATTTTTGAAGGCTAGGACCTTTTAGAAAGATGGTAGACTTGTATGGAAAGTAAAAATGTAGTTTTGTAAGAAAGGTAGAGAAGACTCCAAAGTAGGGAAATCACTAGAAATTTTGGCTAATCACTTGCGATTGGCTAAATTGCTAGCGATTGGCTTGCATGAAAGGGGGTTAAATAACCCACCACTTTGGTGTTTTATCTTAATTGTGTTTTAAATATATTGTGAGAAAGCCATTTTTGGAGTAATTTTTTGTGTGATTGATTGAGAGAGATGGCGACCTCAAGCAGGAAGAGGAAACTCATGTAGGAAGAGGTAAGTTTCCATCCAAGTTTTGTTTAATTTTTTTTCTATGAATTTTGTTGTTTTTGAGAATTTTTCCATTGTTTATGGAGGTGTAAACATTTGACAGGAATAGCTAGGGATTCTTTGAATCACTGGTGATTCATGTGAATCGTAGGTAATTCATGTGAATCGTTGGCGATTTGACTATTTGTTAAAAATGTATTTATTTTCTATGATTTTGGAAAATGTTTTGGCTTATGAATTGATATTTTCTTGTATGTTGCATTATTATGATGATAGTAATGCTTTTTTTGTATGTTATGCTTTAGAGGTGGATTTGAAGATGACTATTAGAGATTACATCCACTTGATTTTGGATGAGGTTGGAGAGGATTTCAACGATGAGGATTGGGAGAATTTAGAGGCAGCTGGTGTTGGAGGGATGAGATTCTACTAGAAGATCCACACATGTTGCAATTTGATCATTGCATTGTTATGGAGGTGGAACCCTTCCACCAACACTTTTTAGTTTCCAACACGAGAGATGAACATAACCTTAGAGGATGTTCATCAGATTACTAGACTGCCATTAAGGGGGCAACCCATTTATTGTATCTCAGATGCGGAGAGGGCTGACACTATGTAACGGCTATATTGAGATGAGTCTCAGGGTGTGAGATATGCATCAAAGGCCTTTTATTATCATGTCTTATATGATGGAAGAAGAGATAGTTGTCCACTGATGACTATGATGATGCTATGCATTTCATGTTTTACACCTCCATATTCAGGCGGTGGGAGATTCCCATGGATGATAATGGGGGTAGTTGTGGAGATAATGGAGAATTGCAACATATTTGAGTAGGCTTCTACATTATTAACACAGAATTACATAAAGTTATGGGCTTGGAAAACCCATAAGTGATATGGTATTGATGTTGACTTTATAATGTAGTGTTGGGATCACGAGCAATTTGTCATTGATCATTCATTAGGATTGTTGGGTGTTATTTATGTGAGGCACCTAGGTTTTATGAGATGGAGTTCTAGTCTTGGCAAGGTGAGGAAGGCCAAGGGTCATACCTAATATAATGATTTGATATCGAGGTTAAAGGTCAATAATGTGATTTGGTGGCCATATGTGGGTTTCCATGTTTGGTGTGAGTTTCCTTAGGACTTATTAGGTTTATAGAAGGAAATTTGAGTCCAAGGTTGGAGATGGGGAGGATGAGCTACTGCAATTTAGCCGGGTTTAGAGGAAGTTTGGCTTAGTTCAGATTATTCCTGTTGATTTAGTTCTATCAATGCAGGAGTATGGGGATACAAATACCCCACAAGATGTTATGGTGAGGCATCCAATTATTCAGGATCAGCTGGGTGACATGGATCTAGATGAGGAAAGATAGATGGTTCCTATTGATGATGTAGGAGGGTCTCTAGATTTTGGTGTGTGGCGGGCTCATTATTTAAGGGATTTTGAGAGGAATAGCGAAGCAGAGAGAGCCACAAAGGAAGATATACATGCATGCTCAGGCTAGAGGGAGGAGGAGCCCAAGGTATTGGAGGGAGAGGGAGGGATGATGATGGTGTAGCTATAGTAGTGGCACGGCTATGACAACCAAGAGGGATGCCACTCGGAGAGAGTGAGATGATTTGGTTAGGATTCGAGACATGCTCATCATTGAATGCGATTGTTTGATTATAGAGCATGATAGTTTACACATGCAACTTGTACTTATCTCTACTGATAGGGATAAGTACAAGATTCATAGGAATACATTGAGGAAGGCCTTAGGGATTACTTGGCCTTTCGTATCTAGCACAAAATTATCAGCCATGGCTTGACAGAGAGGGGCATCCTCGACATTGGGTATGATTTATGTGGAACATAATGAGACTTTGCATACAGAGCATGATTCATACAAGGACATGTTCATCAAGAAGTACCCTTGTAATACTATTTACACTAATTACTTAACCGCCTAGGGGGGTACCACTCTAGCAATGAGGTGACAGTGTAGCGAGTGTGGGTCATCCACCCTAGAGGCCAGAGAGAGGAGGAAGTAATGATAGAGGAGGTATAAGAGGATGTACTCCTACCCACGGAGGAGAGGTGGGTGCCATTACTATTTTAGGTGATGTAGATTTTACGATGTGATATTATAGGCTCATAGAAGCTCATCTAATATATGTATGAGAGTTTGATATATTTATAGTGATGTTGATTATGTATATACAGGCTCATAGAAGCCCTTTTGATTTTACATGGATTATATGATGTTGATTTGTATATAGGATTTTATTTATGATGATGATGATGATGATGATGATGTGTATATGTTTCTAGTTTCTCTTGATATCTATATGTATTGGCTGTATGTTTCATGATTTTTGATGCCTAATTATGATTTGGAAAAATTGTGACCATGCTAAGTGTAAAATCTAAAAATGTAACCGAATAAAAATGAAGTAAAAGTGGAAAGAACACCCCACTGAGTTTTTTAGCATATATTAGTGGTTTTGATAGCATTTGCACTTGTAGCCTTTCAAAATGTTAAATGAGACTATCATTGGATAGTTTATAAAGTTATAATGGATTTGGATAAAAAGTATTTTGTGACAATAAATGGAGTAAAAAGGGGCATATGGATGTATGCCTTTATAGGGGAGGAAGGTTCTCCCTTTTAATGAATTTATAGGGAATCAATGCCCCAAATTTTATAATAATGTTATTGAAGAAAACTAATCAGTGCAGAAATTTTACTCATGGAAATGTTGATCAATGTGAGAATATTTGCTCGATGCCTTGTATTTTGAAGGTTGATCAATGCGGGAAGCCTTAAATATATAAGTAGCCATCCTGTGAGGGTATGGTCTACATTTTTTATTTGAATTGAATGGGCATCCTTTATGGTATCGGTCCATGATTCTGCCGAGTAGTTGTCCTTCAAGGGATCAGTCTACTTTTATTTTTATTTTTGACAATATAATATTTGAATAGTTATCCTTTGAGGGATCAGTCTATCTTTTTTTAATTTAATAAGAAGCATACATATGCGTATACTTTACTTTGTTTAAGTTGAGTGAAAGACCCTAATAAATCGTTTATTGAGGAGGGGATAAGTTTAAAGGTGACCTAAATCCATATGCCCCATGTAACAATGATAGGAAGGAATGATGGAATGGATTATGAGCTTGTGTGACAAAGGGGAATGTTCGATCAAAAATGTTGTCATGATAATCAATAATTTAACAATAGAAAGGTCACAAACACAAAGAATTTAAGAGTTGTGCTTCAGGTTCCCCTTCAAGAGAAGCGAGATGATATGCTCCTGACCCATACTTATGAGTGATAATATATGGACCAATCAAGTTGGGGGAAAACTTTCCACATTTACTCCGTTCTAATGTAGTTACATTTTGATTTTCCTTAAGTACAAGGTAACCAATTTTAAAGTTGCACTCCTTGACATGCTTGTTATATGCTCTACTAATGTGTTGTTGATAAACCTAGTGATGTTCAAGAGCTATTAAATGCTTTTCATCTAATAACTCAAGTTGTGCTAGGTGATTTTGGTGGTACTCTTCATCAGGAATGAATTCTTTTGGAGATACACAGAAGTGATGGAATTTGGATTTCTAGGGGTACAATGGCTTCAGATCCATAAACGAGTGAGTATGGTGTGTGCTAGTAGGTGTACAGATACTAGTTCGATAAGCCAACAGAGCGAATAGGATCTGAGTATGTCAATTCCTGCCTACGTCATTTACGGTTTTCATAAGAATTTTGTTCAGTGTTTTGTTGGAAGCCTCAGCCTATCCATTTTCTTGGGGGTAGTATGGTGATGAAAAGCTAAGGTTAATGTTGAATGTATTATAAAGCTTCTTAATCTCCTTGTTCTTGAAGGATTTTCCAATGTCTGTGATAAGTTTATGTGGGATGTAAAAACGACAAATGATATTTTGATATATGAAGTTAATGATAAGCCTAGACTTGGCCAAGGTCAAAGGAATAGATTTCGACCCATTTAGTAAAGTATTCAGTTACGGTGATAATTAAATGATGCTATTGAGAGGATTTTGGATTGATTTCACCAATGAGGTCTAATCCCCATTGAGAGAAAGGCCATAAGTTCTGAGCAGGTTGCAATGCTTGACTGGGAATGTGGATAAGATCATAATGGAGTTGGCATTTTACATGCTTCATTATGTATGCACAACAATCTTTGGTTATTGTAGGATAGTATTACCCTAGCCATATGATACGCTTAGCGATGACATTTCCACTGAAATGACCACCACAAATACTATCGAGGACTTCTAAAATTTATTTGTGTTGATTCATGTGACTTAAGACAGACATAATAGTATGCCGTCAAAGCTACGTTTATAAAGGATACCTCCTATGATAATAAAAGCGAGTGACACGTTGAAGAAAAGAGTCATTTAGTGCCTTGTAATAGGTCTGGGGGGACTTTTAGATTCTATGAGGTAATCAAATATTTGAGCATACCATAGATATGATGGATTTGTGTTGATGTTGTGGAGGGAAGGTAGATCGTTTTGATGTCAAGGATGGTCTAAGCATTGAATTAATACATACATCTTAGTTTTATCTTTTGATTTTTCTACTTCAAAAGGGACAAGGGATCCTAAAGAATCCATAGTTTCTGAAAAACTGTTAGAATATTGTGGGATGGCTTGAATGGTATAACGATCAAACACTCCAAGGAGAAAATCAGCAACAACTTTATATTTTTGAAGTATTTAATTTTTTACATTGTAATTTTCCTTTGAATTGACTAATGATGAGCTATCAATCTCCGTAAATTTCAAAGACTTGGACACCTAAGAGAATAGTAGTTTGCAAACCCATGATTAAAGCTTCGTACTCTGCCATGTTATTAGTACACTCAAAATTGAGTTTGAATGATAATGGAATGGGAATGTTCCAAGGTGGTATGATGACAATGTCGGCCCCTCCGCCTTCTTGACATTTAGTGCCATCAAAGAAGAGGGTCATTTTGACTGGGGTGAAGTCTGATTCGTAACCATCGGATTCATCAATGTTATTAATGGATTCATCAGGAAAGTATTCATGAGGTGGTTTGTTATCTGGAAGGGGTGCTTCAACGAGTTGATCAAAAATGGCCTGAACTTTAATGGAATTTTGTGGTATAATTTCTAGGTCAAATTCAGTCATTAACATGAGCCATTGGGTTATGCAAAAATTATCATATGGTTTAGCATGAATGGCCTTAAGTGTATTGAAACTAGTGATGACATTTATTTTATGATTTAGAAGATAGTGTCATAGTTTAGAGGTGGAAAAATACAATATGCATCATAGTTTTTCAGCCTTTATATAACGTGTCTCATATTCGTGAAGTGTGTGACTAATGTAATATATGGTATGCACGTGACCTTGGTTATCATGGTGCGTGAGCATAACTCCGAGGGCATGCTCCAAAGTGGATATGTATAAGTCCAATGGCTCCCCTTCATGTAAAAAGGTGAGGATAGGTGGTTACAAAAAATATTACTTAATTTGATCAAAGGCCTTTTGGAAACCAACATCCCACCAAAACTCAATTTTTTTATAGAGCAAGTGCTGAAAGGGTTGGCAATGGTCAAAGAGTTGTGATATAAATCGTCGAATGGACTACAATTTTCTATGAAGGATATGCATTTTAATAATATTGGGAGGTGGAGGAATTTTGATGATTTCCCTAACTTTTGCGATATCAACTTCAATTCCATGGATAGATATGATAAATCTGAAAAAAATTCTTGTGAGAACACTTAAAAAAACTTTGTAGGATTAAGATGGAGGTAAAATTGAATAAGGCGAGTGAAGATATATTCTAGTACTTCAAGATGGTATTTTTGAGATTTACATTTTCCAAGGAGATCATCATCATAATCTTCAACAATTTTTTGGATAAGGTCATGAAAAATATATGTCATAGCACATTGATATGTTACCCCTACATTTTTAAGCCCCAAAGGCATGACACAGTTGCAAAAGGTTACCCAAGGGGTGATAAAAGATGTTTTGTGTTGGTCATTGTTATCCAATTTTTCCTCTCATTTAAAATAAAAAAGCATGACCTTACACGCAAAGAATCTGACGGGGTTGATTCAGTCATGGAGGATTACATTTTTAGAGTTTGAGGAACAAAGTAAAAACAGGTTGAGAAAATTGTAGGGAAGCCTAGGAGCTTGAGCTATTTCGAAGAATGAAGAATTTCTGAAGTCTTAAAAATGAAACTTTAAACATGGAAATTTTTAGAGATCTCAGTGGAGGAGGAAGTGGCAAGGTCTGAAATCCCGAAGTCTGAAATTTTAGAGATCTCGGAGCACAAAATTTGAAAAAGGATCGAAAATTTCTGAAACTCCAAAGTCTGAAAGTTTGAAATTTGAGACTTTCAGGTTTCAAGGTTTCGGAAGTCTCAGTGGGTTTTGAAGTGAGCAATGGAAAATCCTAAAATTTTAAAAGTCCCAAGTTTGAAATTTCAAACTTCATTTTGAGGTTACCCAAGGGGTGATAAAAGATGTTTTGTGTTGGTCATTGTTATCCAATTTTTCCTCTCATTTAAAATAAAAAAGCATGACCTTACACACAGAGAATCTGACGGGGTTGATTCAGTCATGGAGGATTACATTTTCAGAGTTTGAGGAACAAAGTAAAAACAGGTTGAGAAAATTGTAGGGAAGCCTAGGAGCTTGAGCTATTTCGAAGAATGAAGAATTTCTGAAGTCTGAAAAATGAAACTTTAAAGGTGGAAATTTTTAGAGATCTCAGTGGAGGAGGAAGTGGCAAGGTCTGAAATCCCGAAGTCTGAAATTTTAGAGATCTCGGAGCACAAAATTTGAAAAAGGATCGACAATGTCTGAAACTCCAAAGTCTGAAAGTCTAAAATTTGAGACTTTTAGGTTTCAAGGTTTCAGAAGTCTCGGTGGATTTTGAAGTGAGGAATGGAAAATCCTAAAATCTTGAAAGTCCCAAGTTTGAAATTTCAAACTTCGTTTTGAGGTTTTAGACTTTGGACTTTCGGAGTCTTTGGCAAGAAAAATTGAAAAAGCAAAGAAAATGTCAGAAACTCTGAATTCTTAAAATCCGAAGTCTAAAACACAAAAATTTTGGACTTCAGACATTCAAAGTTTTGAGGTTCGGAGTTTCATAACTCTCAAGCCCCCAAAAAAATCTCATCTGAATGCCCGAAATTTCAAATTTTGAAAGTCTAAATTTTTAGACTTCTAGACTTTCAGGTTTTGCACTTTCAAAACTCTCAAGCCATTTTAGTGGATGGAAAGTAACCCAATCTCCGAAACCAAGATGTCCTAAATTCTAAATTTCAGTATTTTTGAGGTTGCATGCATTTCGAACTCTGAGAAAGGACACAACCAACTACCTGTCATTTTTGTAGAATGACACCTCGATCTTTAGGTGGCCAAATGTTGTGACTGGGAGCTTGGATTTACATAAGAAATGAGTTATTGGAAAGCTTACAGGGTCCTCTACTCAACTACGACTAAATTATTCAAAGTGAAAAATATAGTTCACCATTTTTACGGTGTCTTAGGTTCCTCACCAACCACAGTAATGAGGTATGGGCTTCATTTCTTGCCCAACAAGAAAGAGTACATGGAGGCATGGGTTTTCGAGGTCTTCCCATCATTGTTCCAAGTGAATTCAATACATTTTTAGGGTTTTTGAAGCTGGATTTCATATTTATTCTCTCTCCTTCTCTCATTCTTCATATGTATTGTAAGGAGGGGTAATTTTCTAAGGGTTGGATAATTTTTCTTTGCACCCTCCCTTCTTCACTTGTCTATAAGTGATCTTGTGAAGTTCAAACCTCCCATTCAAAATTGTAATGTAATTTTTACCTCTTGGCCATTGCAATGCACTGCATCGAATCTTTGGAGAAATAAGATAATTATGTGGATGATTTCAACCATCTCTTGTGTTCATTTCATTCTTCTAATATCTCATTGTAGTTTTGGTCAACTTTTCATGGTGGTTGTATTAATTATTGTGGTTTTTGTTTAATGTCAAAGTGGATATTCAAAATTCCTTTGGTGCATCACCTGTGTTAGTTTAGATTTATTTTTTTTCATCTCCTTAACCCTATCTCCTTGGAAAGTTAGAGTATATTTTATAGTAGTCCGTCTATAATTTTAATGTGTGCATCTGAACTGAGGAATAGGAACTGACCTTCATCTGTAGATATTTCCCAATTGAAAATTCCCACACTTTGGGAAAATCTCCATGTTATGCAATCACACTCACAATATCCACCCATCGAGTTATAGACATTCAGGGGTGTTGTGATTACACATCAACATTTATTGTTAGTGAAAAATAACAGCACCCCTGAATGGCCTTTGATCTTAGTGGGGCATTCAGTGTGATTGCACAACATCGGACCATCTCTTAAGCTGTGGGACTTGTAGACTTGAGATGGACCTCTAGAGAAGGCTACTTCCTACTTTCTAAACTACATGCCACAAGCTACTCTAGTGCAGGAAAAACCTATCTAATCCTAATCTAATCTTCCAAGGAGACAGGGAGAGAGAGAGAGTGAGTGAAAGAGAGCCTACACTAAGTGGTGATACACCAGAAAAGGAAGTCACGAGATACAATCTACTAAGGGAGGGATGAAAGGGGGAAAAAGGAGATGAGGGAGGTTAGATGAATGACATAGACCCAAAGATGAATTGCCATAAAACTCCACGAAGCACGACATCTTACACCTGCAAACATGAAATAGATGCACAGAGTATAAATATGAAATGAGAGGCATAAAGAAACAATATAAACATGAGAAAGGGTTGAAGAACATGCACAAAAACATGATTTTATTGCTCTATGAGGTTACGGACCATTACATGGATGCTCAAAATGCATATAAAATACTTTCCAAGAATGAAGGAGATAGGCTTACACCTCCAAATGGAGTAGGAAACAAATTTTACAGAGTTTCCCCAAACCTAGAATGTCTCCCTTTTCAAATGAGAAGTGATTACCTTTACAATATGATGAAGAATAGAGGAAAGAATAGAAACTTGATTATGCTCTTAAAAATCAATCACCAGTAATCAATGCCCTATAAATCCACCTACAATTTGTCAATTCTTTTTCCCCATGTCAATTTAGCGTGTTGGAGAAGGAAGAAAGGTAGATCAAATCTAATCTAATCTGGTTGTCGAAGCAATCAGATCCTTCATTAATGGTGTGAAAGATGTTTCCCTATTTTGATAGCACTCTAAAATGTCAAAATTAAATATTCATGGCTTCTATAGTGTAGAGGACGAGAGTTTCAAAAAAGTCCTCTTGCTCAAATAAGTTTCCAGTCAAAAGATATGGTTGTATGAAGATTCTAGGTCGAGACTGTCAAAATGGTGATTTATGTAAGTCTTTGCAAAGTGATCCACTGGCAAAAATTTGAAACTTTTCTTCACTTTGAAATGACGTAAAAATCACAAAACCTCTCACAACTCCGTAGGCTCAAAAATTTGTTTTTTCCTAAAAGTATTCTACCCACAACCTTCCATTTTCCATTTCGAAACAAACCTCCTCAGGCTCGTGGGCACATGGACTTGCAAACTAATTTATGAAAGTTTCAAAAAATAAAAAAAAGTCCTTTTGCCCCCGAACTTTTCATTTCCCAAAATTCATACGGGCCCATCGGCCCACATTTTACACTTTGGCGAAAACTTACCCCAAGCCCACCAGCCTCTTTTGCAAACAAATCCTTCTTAGGGCCGCCTTGTTTGGAATTTAGGCCTGACATTTTTCCAAAGAAAAATGTGGCACCTTCTGCGCTTTGACCTAAAACATGGCCACATGTAGAGCTGGCGCATGCTTGGGGACCACTTTTGGATTTTTCCTTTGAAGTTGCGCTGAAGAGACACGTGGCTCATTCCATGACTTTTCTCTATTTCTTTTGACACATTTGGCTAAGTTCACATTTTTGGCAGGGCCATATTCTTCCTCCTTGGATGCACATGGAGGCTCAATGTGTCGTTTGGACCTGCCCCAAGAAACTCTACCTTTCTTATGCAAATGAGACACATGGAAGCTTCTGCTAATGCTTCTATAATTAGCCGATATAAATGGCTAGTGCTGTCCACTTTTTTTACTCTAACCACATGGCAAACCCACACTCATTTGGAAACCCACTCTTGATTATTCCTTTGAAGTTGTGTCAAGCTAATACGTGGCTCTTTTCGATGGCCCTTCTATACTTAGCTGATTTGGGCCCGCTCTACCTTATTTCTTTAACTCTGACTATGTGGTGAGCCTACGCTTGTTTGGGGACTTCCCTTTTGAGTTGATCTTTGAAGTTACATCGAGTCAACACGTGGCACTTTCTACTGGCTTTGCCCCATTTTGAATTTTCAACTACCAAGGACTGGCCCTTTTCGGACCTAGGAAATAAAGCCTTGTGTTCATTCAAGGACTCATTCTTTGGACTCAACCTTGGTGTTGCACCGATGAGACACATGGAGGCTTCATCCTATTCCTTTTATACTTAACTGATTTGGGCCCTCTCCTCTTTCTATATTTTTTGGTTGGGTCCCTTCTTGTTATTTAGGAGTGACTATGTTGGGTTCTAAACATGTGGAAGCTACGCGTGTGTTTGGGGACTGCCTTTTCGGTCCTACCCCTGAAGTTGTGTCATTGAGGCACATGGCTCTTTCCACTGGCCTTAGAATTTTCAACGGTCGATTCAACCTTTTGAGGCTCTGACCATGTGGAGGGTTGGTGCTCATTTGGAGGCCTTGTTTTAGATGCACCTTTTGGAATTGCATCGGGATGACACGTGGCACCTTTCGTGAGTCTGTTGATTGGCCCCAAGTCAACTCGTATGCATCTATGTATGAAAACTTTGAGCCTTTCCCATTTTCCTCCTGTGAGCCTTTGGCCTCCTTTGACATTGTTTACTTCCTTTTCTAACCCTACTCCTCCATTATAGAGTCCTGCCTGTAACCTGACTATTTGATTTGAAATGTGGGCTGACATGACTGAGCTGACCCTTCGATTATCTCCTATGCAGGATCATGTTTGATCAACTTTTCCGGGGGAAAATTTGAGATAAAAGTTATCAGGTGCAATGATGATTTGATTATAACCTGAAAAACCATCCATAAGCAAGAGCATTTCACAGCCTGTGGTTGGGTCGATAAGATTTTCTATGTTTGGAGGAGGGAAATCATCTTTTCGATAAGTAATATTGAAATCTCTGTAATCCGTGCAAATGCGAATTTTTCCTAAGGATTTTGTTACGGGAACAACATTGGAAACCCATTAAGGTTAGTCAATAGGTATGATAAAATCAAAATTTAAGAGACACTTTAATTATTCTTTAATAAGGAGAGCTATGCGAGGGTGCATCTTGTATATTTTTTTTTTACTGGCTTTCCATCAAGATATGTGAATTTTCTATGTACAAAAATGAACGGGTTGATCCTGGGCATATCACTATATGACCAGGAAAATGCTTGATGATACTTTGTCAGGAATACTATGAAATCATGCAAGTATTTTTTATTGAGACTTTGACCGAATTTGAGTGTGTGGGGATCCTACAAGGTTCCTAGGTTAATATTGAGTGTGGATTCATTGAGAAGAGTGGATTTTTTTGAAGGTAGGGATCTTTGGATATAATTATCCTCATCTCCCATGTAAGAGAGGATATCTTGGTCATCCTGACACTTAAGGATATCTATCATGGTTGAATCTCCTTCAATCATTTTTGACAAAAAAATGGAAATGATTTGAGGGACTGACCTAATTGATAGGTGAGTGGTCCTAAGGATATAGTATTGTTCAAAAACAAAGATGGGTGGGATAGACACAATATCATTTATATCCATGGAATCCTTAGGCATGGTAGATGATATCGGTTCAAGAACAAGAGTTTTTTGTTCACATGAAGTGGCTCTAGTTATTTCCAAAGTCGGTTTTCCTAGCCCAAAATATTTTTCTCATATGGTTTGAGAGTGGGAAAGCTAGGCTGGTCATGTACTCCTTGTTCATAAAGTCCAAGGAAAAAATAATTTTGCATGCAACGATGGAGATACAAACGGGTGAATTTGGGGTTATCAAGGGCTTTAAAATTTGATGTAGATGGACTTGGATGATGTGAATTAATTGAATTGGATGATGGATTATCAAGTCTGCCATAAACAACATTCATTTTAAGATACACTTGTGTATAGGAGATAACATCTCCTATGTTAGGGTTGTACATGGGTTGCTTGTAAGGGTGACAATATGTTATTTGTGACATAATGGAATTGAGCATAAGAAGGTGATATTCCCCAAGGGTGAGATATTTTTTGGCCTTAGTAAAAGAGGAATCATTTGAAATTTTGAAATAAGGTATTGATAGTCTAGTGAAGGATTGATTAGAATATTCAGATACAGATTTAGGTACCAATACATTATTTGGATGGTACATCATGTAAATATCAACGAATCGATTTGGGTCAGTGGGGAGCATGTGATTTTTCCCTTCATGTTCATAATTAAGGCATTGATAGAGAGTGCAGTGAACACATGGTCAAAGCACAATGTTGTGTCCTACTTCGTGTCCCAAAAATATGAGTAAGAGGTTGGGCGGGATTGAAAATTGAGGGTGTTCACAGGAACACCCCTTTCGTGTGAACCCCCTTCGCCTAAACTACCATGTAGGCCAAATAAAGTGGTTTGCAAAAATGGGGGTTCACATGAACACCCCTTCACGCGAACCCCTTTAGGTTCAAATAATTTTGGTGGGAAAGAATTATATATAGATATTTATATAGTTTTGGGCAGTAGAATTAGGGTTTAGGGGGGTTTGGGTGAAGGGGGGTTCACATGAACCCCCTTCGGGTGAAACCCCTTCACGCGAACCCCCCTATGTGGCACCTATGTGGCACATTTTGGTGCCAAATCCATTTGGAGGATAATTTTTTGCCAAAATGTGCCACTTAGGTGCCATGTAATTAGGGTTAACGAATGAATAAAATTACAAAATTTTAACACAAAATACATAATTTTATTAGCTTTCTAAAAATATAATTTTCATTTTTTAAAAATCTGTTTTACTATTTATTTTTTATATTTTTGTAACATATGGTATTTTAGGACAATCAATCATACACAATCAAATCAATTTTAAAAATAGAAAAAAATATTAAATTTTTTTTGAAAAAATAAACTTACTATTTGTTAAAGTCTTTTTCTTACCTTTGAAAAAACAAAACAATTTCGATATAAATCTTAAAAGTTATTGGCATAAACATTTTTACGCCATTTATTTGAAAATATTGTTACTAAATAATTAATTTAAAAACATATATAATTCAAAAAAATATGAAAATTTGACATCACCTCAAAATTCAAATCTTGAACATATATCTAAAATTTCATGGTGAAAAAATAAATTTTCATTTAAAAAAACCACCCAGGGACAGTCATTCCTATTTTATAACATAAGAAACAACGTATGAATAAAATTTAGAAAAAGACCATATTTTTTGCCATTTAAAAAAATAAATTACATGTATTCTAAACTCTAAACAAAACATTTCGTTAGTTTTTGGAATTTCGTGAATGTGAACGGTTTTATGGCTATTACCTTTAGAAAATCAATGAAACTAAAAATTCATGTTTATAAAGGTAAAAAACATACCAAAAAGTGGTACATTTATCTGTGCTTTTACCACAGTGCAACACATGTTGTGTATCCAAGGGCATCCTAACTCACCTTATATGATGTAGAAGAGTTTTGGTAGATTTTTGACACCAACTCTGGATGGTATGATGAAAGTTCCTAGTGTGGTTGTGATTTTGTCTTTAAAGGAGAATAAAATGAACGGATTTTGAGCAAAGACCCTGTTAGGTAACTTTATTTTTTCAAAAACAAGGGCGGATATAATTTTTATGGATGCACCACTATCAATCATGACTCTTTTGATAGAGATATCATTGATTTGAGTAGTGATGAAAAGTGGTAAGTCACAATCTTTAGGTCTAAGAGAAGGTATTTCAGATGATTTGAATGAAATAGCGGTAGATGATTTTAGAGTGCATACAAAATTTGTAAAATATGTTGGATCATTAGTTGTGATAGTAATGGATTGGAGTGCTTCTAACATGGCTTGTTTGTAAGCTGGAGATGTCTAGACGATTTCATTAAGTGACATTTTTACAGGAGATTGATGTAATTGTTTAACAACTTTCTATAATGTGGTGAGAGGAAGAGTATCATTCTTTTTTAAAACTTTGTCTTTAGATGATGATGATTCATTAGGCTCTTCAAGGGTTAATTATATTGATACTTTAAGTTTATCAAATGATCTTGACAATTATAGTTGTGGGGGTATAACAACAGAGTCCGTAACTTGATTGGATTTAGGGGATTTTTTTTCATATTGTTGTGAGCATGTGGTGATATGAACAAAATTAACTTGGTGATTAGATGCTTTATGGGTAGATTCATTTAATGTCATTGGTGTTGACACTGATGCCGAATGACAGGGAAGGAAGAGCTAACTACCAATCTTCTACATTTTCTAATGAAAGTCCCTACAATATTCTATGGCATGGCCTCACGTTTAGTGGGAATCGCAAAAGGCATCAAAGTCATACAAAGAAGTCTTCCATCCATGATGGTTTGATAACTTAAGAGGTGGTAACATGATGAGTGATTGTTGGAACAGATTGTCCAAGATTGTGGCATATCATTGTTTCGGTCCAAATGTAACTTGGAATTGACTTTTATTGGAGGTAGGTGAAACATGTCTTTTGACAGTGGTTGATTCACCTAGTAGTCATGGAGGTATTATAGATGTTCCAAAAAAAGGGTGATGAGGACCCTGTATTATTGGCAGATGCAAAGGGTAATCAGATTATGCAGGAGTGAATGGGAAAGGTTTGGATGTGGCTATTGATTGTGGAATGGTATACAAAACATAATGAATGACTATAGAAATGTGAATAGTGGGGTTTTCCCCTCTATTAATGGGCTGATTAACCTTTATGATGAAGGATGGATTCTACAAGGGATCTTGATTAGGATTTTGAATGATATTTTGTTCAGGGGACCCCGTGGGCCTTGGCTTTGGTATAACAAGGGATTCCCTAAAATAAGGCATGCCCCTCGAATGAAGAGGATAATGAAAAGGTGAAGGAACATAGAAATGATAAGTTTCATCATAATGAGGTATTTTAAAGACGTGAAAAACACCCTGTTTACTTGGTCCCTTTGAAGTCTTAGAAGTCTTGGGTTAACTCGGCGTATTTGTTGAAGTTGATTTTAGTGAAGGAAGAGGGTTTCGAATAATGCAGTTGATATAGTTCACATGAATTTTCAGCTTATTAGTTTTTATATGTTGTTGATGACTAATATCCTTGTTTGGTTTGGGTGGGGGTGGTTGAGCTAATAATGTCTCAAGTTGTACCATGGTTATGTTTGTGAATCTAGGTGTAGGTGTAGGTTTTAGTTGTACTTACAGAGGTGGGAAATGATTCTAGAATAGTGTCAGGTGAAGGCATGGAAATGGGTTCGGTGGTAAGTAGTGGTTTGAAAATTATAATATTATCAAGTATAAATATTTATTCCATAGATGTTGAGTCATTAAGTGATGAGAGTACAGGACTAGTTCGTACGTTTATTTGAGAAAGGAAAGGTTCTATAGTTAAAATCTAAATTTCGTTGGCACTTGGTGTCAACTCTGTAGACTTTGTTTCACTAGGAAATAAAGTGGGCTGAAGAATAGCTTCAAATTGTATTATTGTATTAATGGTATGGAAAAAATTGGCTTGTGTTGATTAAAAAGATGAGTAATGATTCGGGAAAGGTTGTTTAAAAATGTCAAGATTCTGGTTTGGAGGCACGTTTTTATTATCCAAGTGGACATTGACCTTATTAATTAAGTCGTGAAGGAAATTGCGGAATGTGTGACACCTTTCTATGTCATGATGATTAACCCTATGGAATTTACAATAATCATTATCATGGTACAATATGGGTTTAGATACTGATATATCAATAGGTCGAATGGGTGGAAGTGATGTGATACATTGGAAGAAAGTACCTTGTCAAAACTACCCCGTAAGTTTTTACTATAGGTGTGTGATTAGGTTGTTGACAGAGACGTTCAGTAATTGGCTTTTGTTTAGGAATGGATTTAAGTACGACGACATTGATGGCCATTTTAGATTTATCTGGATTAGATGTTGATTTAGATGGGAGCTACATTTTTAGTTTCTTACAGAAACTCTTCACCCAGAAATATTTTAGAGCTCTCAATTCCAACGTACAGGACATGGTAAAGGTCTCATCGAATGTGTGGAATGATTTAATTGTTAGGGTAGATAAAATGTGTTTAGCATAGGCAGGCAAGAAAATATCGATCAATTCTATCTGTGGTAATGTGAAAGATAACTGATTAGTGACACCCCTCTAATGGGTGACAAAATCAGTGATGAATTTTTCTTCAAATTTTTTGATGGCGTATAAATAATTAATGGTGATTTTACGAGATACGCTTATGGAGAAATGGTCTAGAAAGAGTTTGGCGAGATACACGAAGGAAAATAAGGAATGAACTATGGAATACTATTCTATTAGTCTAAGGTTGAAACAACATGGGATTTTGGAAATGTTATAAGCATTAAATCTTGGTCATGACATATTAGATAACATGCATGGTGAAAAGTGTGAATATGTTGCTGGGGGTCTTCTTTTTTATAAAACTTCATAAACTTAAGAAGTTCCTAGTGCAGGGGATATGGTTTGTATGGTATAGAAGGATGAATGTGTTCAATGCAAATATGTTCATATGAGAGGGTCATTTTAGACGAGGATGAGGCAACTTCTAATCTAGATATGTGCCTTAGGAGAGCTTGGAGAGGGTCTTCTTGATCATGTTGGTTCGAGGATAAGCTAATTTGATAAGAAGACCGAGGCGAGTATGCTTGATATTGGTGTGGAATGTTTTATTAGTAAGGAGTGTTTTGTTGGGGGATATTTTTATTATAGGAGAGCTTATGTCAATAGGGGTGATTTTGTTGTGGAATGTTCTATCGTGGGCTATTATATTGAGGAATGTTCTATTGAAGTACTTACTATTGATGGATATACTGTTGATGTGGGATGTTTTGTTAAGGGGGAAAACCTTGTTGTGAAGCAAAAAATTTTGGGGTTTGGATGTACTTTTATTGTAATGAGGCTGATGCTTGTGGAAGAGAATTCAAATATGTAGGTTTCTTTTGGGGAGGTGTAGAAGAAGTCACAAAGGATGGTGCCTTCTATTGGATATGGTATTGTTGAATGCTTTGTAGAGGTTTGGAATGTGGCACATAAATTAATGGTTTCAAGGGTTGTGGCATGTATTGCGAAATAGGATGTATACTAGTAATGACACTAGTTTTAATCATTAGTGTTATTAAAGGAATAAACATGGTAATGTTTTAGATGGGGACAGTAATCTGTTGAGATGATACAAAAATAGAAAGAGGGACGAAGCTCAATGACAATGTTAGTACCTATGAGGATACTGAGAGGGTTGACGTGGAAGCGCTGGTACTACTTGGGTGGGGTGTGGATCCTCTGGAAGGACTTGGTGAAGATGTGAATTATTGAGTGAATGTGTTTTGTGATGATATCATGTGAATATCATAGCTAAGTGCTTAGGAGACATCAAATGCTTTGGGTTGACATGGAAAAGTTTTCTCATCCAATGTGTCAAACGGATTGGTAGAGTTAGCAGTGTTCTAGGATTGACTAATGTTCGATGTTTCAGATTAACCGAAAGTGTTAGGAAACAACTACTAGACAACGGGTTCTTAGTTCTGATCAATGATTTGCGTAGCAACCGGTAAAGGGTTGTGAATATTTTCAACATATTGTGGTGTGACTGGTTACATTTGAACATTTCTAGCTGCCAGGTATGCATTGAGAGCAATAGGATTCAAGAGTTACATCTCTTCAAAAATAAGATCATCCCCATTGTAGAATGGGAGCTCGGATGTACTGGGAAAAAATGAATATTTTGATTCTGGTGAGTAGATAATTTTCACATTGTACTCTTGTGGAGAGTGAAAATATTGTTGTCTAGTTCCATTATTATAGTGAGACCCTATTTCATCCCATGTTTGTGTGTCAGAAAAGGGATTGGATTTACTTGTCTGATAAAGCATTGCTTGTGGTTACAAAGGAAAAGAAGTTGTTTCTAGAAGTGGTCAGGTGCAAAGCAGGGCTTGAAGTTGAAAAGTAGGAGGTGAGGTAGAAATTTTTTCAAAAATTTGGTTACGTTATTGATGTCTAGTGACTACCATAATAAGTAAACACACACAAAACAAATAGCAAAATGATTAATGGCTAAATGTACTGATTAACAAATAACAAGAAAAAGGAAGTAGAGTGTTATTTTATTCTTATTTTACTTAATTATAAAAGGTGAAATGTGTAAAATGGTCAGCGAGGATCCTAAGAAGTGTCTATCTAAAGATGGTTTCATGTGTGTTTAAGCGCAGGGTCTGTCGACACTAAAATTTTCCTCCATAATTTCTATTTCATTAATGTATGTATTAGGAATAGGATGTTGTTAAATATAATTAGTAGTAGCGTCTGATAGAAGATAACGGTACCGTCAGTACGACGCCGCCAATAATGTGGAGTACGGTAACAGTTAAAGTATAATAGGAATGTTGTAAAAAGTAAATATTTTTCGTAAGTGGTCCGGTAATGTTAAAATGTCAAAGTTTGGGTAATTAGAGAAGTAGGGTCTACATGATTAGGAATTAGAAATATTATATTGGTAATAAGGACAAGGAGTGAGGTCATAAATATTTTTTGTATTTTATTTGTAAAAAGTCTAAAAATGTGGAACCCATGTAAAATGATAAGGTTTATCTTATTTTAAAGATAAGCTTACATGTATAGATAAGAGTTAAGGTATGGAATATGATTCGTAAGAGTGGATTTCTTATCCTATCTTAGAGATAAGATGGATAAGCCTGGAAGTTCTATAAATAGAGAGGCCACCCCCTCATTTAGCATAGAAGGAAGTAGTGAGAAATATTGTAGGAAGTGTGCGAAGGAAGCCATCAGTTTAAAGGTGTGTTGAAGAAGCCATTAAGAGGTGTAATTGCAAAGTTTCTCCCATAGTCTTGGTGAAAGGCAAGTGAAGTCAATAACACTTGAAGTACCTCATGGGTGAGATTGTAACAATTTCATGTTAATATTATAATTTACTTTGATATTTCAGATTTGTCATCATTCCGTCTTATCATAGTCGATGGTATTCTTGTGTTATGTTGTTGTTTTGTTTCCAGATTACATCCACCAAACTAAAGGTTGTGCATTAGTAAATAATCATAGCACGAGGAGTTCCCGGTGAAGAATTATCATAGTGCCGGATTGGTGATGACATTTTAGTTCCGTTGCCAGGAACATTCCTCGTTGGTGGATTTTCTGGAGAGATATTCCCACTTAGTCAACAAATCAATTGGAGGATAACCTTGTTTTTACTGTGCATAGTAGTTACCATGGTAAATCCATTTTTGCTATGAATAGTAGTTACCATGGTAAAGTCATTTTTGCTAGAATGTAATAAAGTCATTTGCCGTGAATAGTATTTAAGTAACACTTTTTACCATGAATAGTATTTACCACAGTAACTTCACTTTTTATTGTGAATAGTGTTTACCACAGTAAAGTCAGTTTTTATCGCAGTAAGTCAAGTTTTACCATAGTTACCGTGGTCGATTTCTAATTTATTGTAGAAAGGTGCATTTCAATCACTTTCTCTATATCAAGTGATTCCAATTATTTGTGCACATAAGTCTTGTTGATTGTACTTGTGGGTTGGTATTTCACGGTGGTTACTTTTGAAAATGGGAAAGATTCCTGTTTTTTCAACTCAATCTAATGAAGATGCTTCTTCTTTCATTCAAGAGTTTAAGCGATCTTGTATTTGTAATGGCCTTATAAGAAGGGAACAATGGACTGAATTTTTTCCTACCTTTTTGGATGGTTCAACACTTAGGTGGTTTGAAACACTAGGTGATAATGTGAAAAATTCATGGTATTTATTAACTGAAAGTTTTCTTGAAGAATTTAGTGAATAACAGAAATATGCAGATCTCATGATTGAGATCACAAAGCTATCCCAAGGAGAGAAGAAGAAGATAAGGGATTATCATGCTCGTGTTCTAGAGCTAAGGAGGAAGCTCGATTCCAAGATCTGGAAGAAAGGATTAGCGGATGGGTTGATGAATGGCGTGGATAATCTCCTATGTAAGAACTTAATTCTTGGGATGAAGCCAGAGATCAGACAATGAGTGAAGTATGACCGCCCAGCTACCATTGAACAAGCAAAGGAGATTGCAAGAAGGCAAGAAGAAAGCATGGAAGAGGAGCCCAAAGAAATTGTTCCTAAAGTAGAGCCTACACCAGCACCTTTGGTCCCTGAATCCACAACCACTCCCTGGTGAGCACAAATATTTCTCCTAGGTACATGTGTGCATAGTACATCCAATCAAAATTCTGAGTATGAAGATCTTGATCAGGGTGAAAGATCAGGTCCCAGGTCAGTTAACTATTAATCCTCACTTCAAGGAAAAGAATTTAGTTCTCAGGGAGGAGATAACAGGTCCAAAAAGAAATCATGGGCCAATGGCTGAAGTTGTGACCATGTTATGGTTGTTATAAAAAGGGTCATTATAAGTATAATTGTCCAGATGGAGCAGATTCTGGAAAGCCCACATCTAGGACGTGCAAAGGAGATAACTGGCATAAAGGAAAAGCACCTGTTGAATTTCTTTGATGTGGTAGATAAGAGCAAAGAAATAATGAAGTAGATGTGTTTGTAACAAAAAGAAAGAAAGAAAAAGATAATCAAGATGTGAAATGATCCTAAGAAGATGAAAGTGAGAAACTAGTAAGAAACATAAGAAAGAAAGCTGGGTGTGCCAAGGATTTTCTAATTTCACAGGGGCAAGGACCATACTCCATCGCAAACCGGCCGGGAAGATCTGCTCCAACTTAGGCCTGCAAGATATTACATATGGTCAACTCTTGGCTATGTCTTCTGAGAAGAGGCGGGAGTTGCGAGGTGGACTCAATTTGCTTGGAACTTCAAAGATTAACTTTTGAGGTTGAGGTCCCTGTTTTGGAGGCAGACCAGATAGATAAAATCCCCAAACTGCTCCACAAGCTGAGGGTATTATGTAAATAAGGACAATATTTCAATTCATGATGCTCATTCCCGTTGAACTGACAGGAATGCCTGCAGTTAAAATAGTAATGCCACTTAAAAGTAACTTGTAATGAATATGTCAATGGGTTTAACAAAATTGATCACCCTTCAACACTTATGGTTCCGAGATCATTAAATAAAGGAAAAATTACTAAACCAGAAGGTTTTGTAGTTTCAAAAACGTGGCAATATCTGTTCCATGGGTGTTTTATGTGTGGTAGACTGGTGAGGTGCATGAAAAGGCATGGTATCTGTTGCGTACTGCAAGCAATGGGACTGTATGGGAAGACTATGGCTAAGGAGATGTTCATGCACCCAGAAACTACTGGAATGACAGGTTTCATGACACTTGGACTCACCTCTAATTTTTTCTATAAATTGGAGTGCTGGGCTCATTTTGAGAAGGGTGAAGATAAATTTGGGTAGCATCCCTCGACATCATAAGGCTTTGTGAACCTAGTGTGGATTGCAAGTTGTAGTGAAACTAATTGCATTGGACATCCTGTGATTACTCTAGTACCAGAATGAATTGTGGACACTATCAAGATGCAAGAAAGTAAGTTTGTGGATGTTTCAGTCCCTGGATATCCTTCCAGTCACACCATTCTTCATGACCCCATAAAATTATCTGAAGAAGAAGTTGATGTCTCGTCTACTATGTTCTACAAATTCATTATATTGTGTGATGCTGTGATTGTTGTGAGATGTGAGAATGGAATCTACCTCCAGCTCTTTTGAAGGTACATACACCTATTGCACTTTTGATTTTCACACATTTGGAGACTCCTCACACCCTAAGTTGGTGTAGAACCGCTTCTATTGTAGCTTACTTATGTTATTCTCTCTCCTTAAGGTCCCCATTGGAAAGCAAGGATGATAGTCATATAGAATGAATCCTAATTTTTCCAGACTGTAAAAGAAGAGGAATAGATACCAGTTTCTCTGATGCAGGTCTATCTCATATTTGCAAGTCCCAGAACTTCAGAATGGGTTTATCCAATCACATTGTGATCTCAATAAAAAAGAATGGGAAGCTATGCATTTGTGTTGATTACAGGAAGCTCAATAAGGTAACAAAGAAGGATCATTACCCTCTTCCATTTTCAGATCAGATCTTGGACGAAGTAGTTGGCCAGGAGTGCTATAGTTTTGCTGATGGATATAGCGGCTACAACCAAGTTCGTATAGCAGAGAAAGATCAGTTGAAGACCACGTTCACCACTCCTTGGGGAACGTTTGCTTATAGAGTTATGCCTTTTGGGTTGTGTAATGCTCCAGCAACATTCCAGCGTTTGATGAATAGGGTGTTCGAACCCTACATTGGGACCTTCATCAGAGTATTTCTGGATGATTTTTGCATCTATGGGAGCAAGTTGGACCACCTGCACCAGATGGAGACAACATTTCAAAGGTTAGATGAAGCACAAGCCTCACTAAACCCTACAAAGTGTGTCTTTGGATGTTCTAAAGGTGTTTTGTTAGGGCATGTTGTATCCAGAGATGGTATTGGTACTGATCCTGATAAAGTTTCAAAAATCAAAGATTTACCATTTCCTATGAATAGAAGTAAGTTGAGATCATTTTTAGGCCATGTGGGTTACTATAGAAGGTTCATCAAGAATTTCTCAAAGATTGCATAGCCACTAACCCAGTTCTTGAAGAAGGATGTTACTTATGAACCAGGAAATAAGGCACATGAAGCTTTTGGACAACTGAAGGAAGCCCTGGTGTCTTCACCTGTTTTGAAGAATCCAGATTGGAGCAAGCCATTCATTGTGTACACTGATGCCTCAGATGCAGCACTAGGAAGTACTTTGAGCCAAAAGGATGAAAATGGGAATGAACATCCAATTTACTTTGGGAGCAGACAAATGAGCAGTGCTGAGGTAAATTATACTGTAACTAACTGAAAAAGAGGCTCTGGCTATCATTTTTGCTATAAAGAAGTTTAGAAATTACTTGCTAGGGAAAAAATTTCTAGTTGTAACAGATCATCAGGCTCTAAAATATATTGTAAATAAGCCTAACCCATCAGGGAGGATAGCAAGATGGATAATTTTGCTACAAGAATTTGAATTTGATATTATAGATAGGCCAGGAAAGAAGCATGTCAATGCAGATGCACTCTCTCGAGCCTATGATGGTTTAGGATCATCTTGTGATGATGATGATTTCCCCGATGCAGCCTTGTTATCCCTTGACACAATCCCTAGTGAATACATAGATATTTGGAATTATCTGAATGAATTCAAGTTTCCTGATGGTGCCAATGCAAAGACTAAGAGAAAGATTACTCAATCCAGTCATCCATATTCTATTCTGCATGGAGTATTATTTCGAATAGGACCTGATGGACAGTACAAGAGGGCAGTTGGACGTGATCAAGGGAAGGAACTGCTAGAAGAATTCCACAATGGTACATGTGGAGGGCACTTCTCTAGAAAACTTACAACAAGAAGGATCTTGGATGCAGGTTATCACTGGCCCACTCTTTTTAAAGATTGTTATAATTATTGTAAGACATGTGATATTTTTCAAACACATGGTAACCGTAAGACTTCATCAGCTCCATTATGCCCTATTCTTCCACTTGGTCCCTTTGAAAAGTGGGGAATAGACATTGTAGGTCCACTTCCAACTACCTCACACCAAAAATAAGTATATTGTAGTTGCCACAGATTATTTAACCAAGTGGGTTGAAGCTAGGCCATTGAAAACAACTTCCATGGATGAAGTGGCAAGATTCATATATGAACGCATTGTCACTAGATTTGGTTTTCCATTAGAAATTGTAACAGATCAAGGAAGCCACTTCATTATTGAGGTGGTAGAATACCTAGTCAATAAGTTTTCTATTAAGCACAAGAAGGCAACAACATACAAGCCAAGCACAAATGGATAGGTGGAACGAACAAATTTTGTGTTGTGTCAAATTCTAGCAAAAGATGCAACCTTGCAGGTACATAAGTGGGATAAAAGGATTCATGCAGCATTGTGGGCATATAGGGCAACATCAAAGTCAGCAACAAGATACTCCCCATTTCAGTTGGCCTATGGCATTGATCCAGTTCTTCCTATTGAGTTTGATATTCCCACTGTGAGAGTTATGAAAAATGAAAGGATGGATGAAAGTGATTCAGTAAAAGAAAGGTTGGTACATCTTCATTTGCTAGAGGAAATGAGGGAAATAGCAAAGGATACAAGCCATAAGAAGAAAATGAAGCAGAAGGAATACTTTGATCAAAAGATCCGTTGGTCTCCATTTCTTGTGAATGACTTGGTTCTAGTATATGATTCCAGATACAAAAAAAAAAGACCGAGAAAATTTCCTCCAAAATGGATGGGGCCCTACAAAATAGCAGCTGTGCATGAAAATGGTACGTACCGAACTGGAGGAATTGGATGGCACTCCCATTACGAAATGGGTCAACCACACAAGTTAAAGTTTTTCAAGCACCAGAATAGTCTACTCCAAGGACGGAGTAGAAGCTAGGAAGGGGGAAAATGTCGACATTAAAATTTTCCTCCATAATTTCTATTTCATTAATGTATGTATTAGGAATAGGATGTTGTTAAGTATAATTAGTAGTAGCGTCTGATAGAAAATAACGGCGCCGTCAGTACGGTGCCGCCAATAATGTGGAGTATGGTAATAGTCAAAGTATAATAGGAATGTTGTAAAAAGTAAATATTTGTCGTAAGTGGTCCGGTAATGTTAAAATGTCAAAGTTTGGGTAATTAGAGAAGTAGGGTATACATGATTAGGAATTAGAAATATTATATTGGTAATAAGGACAAGGAGTGAGGTCATAAATATTTTTTGTATTTTATTTGTAAAAAGTCTAAAAATGTGGAACCCATGTAAAATGATAAGGTTTATCTTATCTTAAAAGATAAGCTTACATATATAGATAAGAGTTAAGGTATGGAATATGATTTGTCAGAGTGGATTTCTTATCCTATCTTAGAGATAAGGTGGATAAGCCTGGAAGTTCTATAAATAGAGAGGCCACCCCCCCTCATTTAGCATAGAAGGAAGTAGTGAGAAATATTATAGGAAGTGTGTGAAGGAAGCCATCAGTTTAAAGGTGTGTTGAAGAAGCCATTAAGAGCTGTAATTGTAAAGTTTCTCCCATAGTCTTGGTGAAAGGCAAGTGAATTCAATAACACTTGAAGTACCTCATGGGTGAAATTGTAACAATTTCATGTTAATATTATAATTTACTTTGATATTTCAGATTTGTCATCATTCTGTCTTATCATAGTCGATGGTATTCTTGTGTTATGTTGTTGTTTTGTTTCCAGATTACATCCACCAAACTAAAGGTTGTGCATTAGTAAATAATCATAGCACGAAGAGTTCCCAGTGAAGAATTATCATAGTGCCGGATTGGTGATGACAGGTCCTAGATATACCTGAAGGTATGTGAGGCACAACTTTGTACTATTATTGGTATGGGCGTGTATATTGGGGCCTACCCCCTCCCTTCACAGTCTTTTTGTGATAAGAGAGTCGAGTGATGAGCCAAAATATACCAAAAAATAGGTGTTTATACTCGGGAAAAACTCCAATTCGGTTTCCCTGTTGGGTGATGATATCCTAATCAGTTTTACCCAGGTGGGAGTTGTTTGAGTGCATTTTTTATTTTGCTGTGTTTTGGTTGTGTGTGAGGGAGAATGAGTGAATTGAATTTTTTTTACCTTCATAATTAAACTATGTAAAGCAAGAAGCATGCAAATGTTTTGTTCTAAGGTCTCAAAATGAAGCATTGATTTCGATGAAAATAAACAACCAATAGTGTAAAACATAAATTAAAAGAGATGGATTTAGAACTCATTGCGAAAGCACTCCTTGTTTCACTTAGTTTCATTTTTTTATTTTTTATTTTTTTGTCTATTATCAAAATCTTTTCTTCATAAATAGAGAGGGTAATATTTCCAAGGAAAAATATCCTGCAGTCTAATTAAAAGAAGTAGGAAATAGATAAAAACATATTGTTTATTGATAATAATATGTTAAGAGAACAATATAGTAAAATTATAGGTGATTAAGTGAATCGCTAGTGATTGGCATTCAGTAAAAAAATGAAAAATGATAAAAATGATGAAATTAAACAGGGATTAGTGGTCCCACCGGGCCTTCCACAATGTCTAGCATGGTTTTTACCTTTTGTTTTCTTGGTTGTTTCAAGGGGGCAATAATAGATCTTGACCTTAATATGGTGGGTTTCTAGGACACCTGCAGTGTTGATTGTGTATGTTTGCACAATGTTTAAAACAATGGATCAAAATCTTCTTTACCCATAAATAATTTCCTATAAATAAAGCTACAAATAATATAAAGATAATGTTATGACTTAGGAAAACACTTGAGCTTTTATTAGTACTTATGAATTTTCTTACTCAGTGATACGATAGCAATGTGATTATCAATTATTTAGTTAGATACATATATGATTAACATAAATCATTATTTACATCCATAACTTAGATTCTTGATTTGTATATAGATTTTTAGATATGTTAGAGGCTATAGAAACAATTATCTCCTCCTCTTCCTCAGTAAGGTCAGAATCAGGGATGACGATGTAATATTTAGTGAAGAAGTCAGAGTATTACTCTTGGGTTTTGTAAAGGTGAGTGAATTTTGAGTCAGTGTTGGATTTTGTGATCTGGCTATTCAAATCAAACTCCAAAGTACTGTGGTAGTATTCTTCCAGGTGTTCAAGGCTGGTCTCGTAACGATGCTCATACTGAACAAGGTATTCTTGGAGTCTCAACGCTTCATCATACACCTCCCAAAGAGCATCAATGGCTTATTAGATACGTAAAGTGGAGGAAAAAATAGCCTTTAATCAATCAAATGGAGCTACCTAGATTTCAAAGTTCAAGATCATGGAGTAAATTGCATTGTTCCCAGTATAGTGGATGACGGACTACAAGAAAGGAATCATTTGTGGAAAAGTTATAACCTCCTAATGCCATCTAAAAACATCATATTAGATAGAGGATTAGTAGATAACAATAAAAAACTAAACATTTTGGCTAGATACAACATAAAATGGTGAAAAAGCATAAAAATACAATAATAGCTATGGTAGCGATTCAGAGAAATTGCTAGTGATTATTGTGAAATTTAAAAACTTCTTAAACAAAGTTAAAATTGATTGATTAAGTCACTAGTTTTCTATGAAAACCTTTGGTCAGTGATATTTGACATGTAAATGGTGTATAATCAAGAACATACATGTTCCTAGTGTCTAAAATGAATCAAAACAACTGGTTTACTTTGTCAAATAGATCAGTGTGACAGATTAATGGAAGAAGATGGCTGGGGGGGTGAGTACAAACAATTTGCTGATGAATTTTATGATCTTGGATAAATGTGAGGTTGAATAGAGTTGGTATGAAGTGCTTAGATTCTTGATGATCTGGGATTGAGATAGAGTGTATGTGCAAAGCTTGAGAATTCTTTCTTAGCAAATGAGGTCTATAAATAAGTATTTATAGATTGCCAAAGATCGGGAAAATCGTCAAAAATTTTGGGTAAATCTAATTTTGTTAGAAAATAAAATGATTTGCTTCCATTTTGAGCCGAAAATGGTGGATTTTGAAATTGTTAGTATGAGGAGTTTTTAAAAAATCACGAACAAACTCATTTGGACGGGGGAAGTTATCTTTTTGGAATATTTCGTTAGAGTAGGTTAGAGATTTTTAGAAGGTTAACTAGTTTAGTTATTTTAGAAGGTAGTTAGATAGTTTAAGTAGTTAGTGAGGTGTCTTAATTAAAATGCAACTAAGTGATAAGGGATGACATGTAAAGAGGAATGTAATAAATTTTATGATAGGTTTATGTGGGTGATGATTATCCATGGTAACATATTTTGGGATCCCTAGGGATGTAGTGAAATTAGAGATGACGTAAATGAAATGATATTTGAGAAGATGGTAGGCATGTGAAGCGTTTGTAAACTATTCACCTCTGGTCACCGAAATACATGTCTGTATGAGTTGGGTGAAAGATAAATTTGCACATAAATCTACAAAACTTCCCTTCAGATGGACTATGGAATGGGAAACATCAAGGAATAATCTTTTACGCAATATCCATGGGGTAAGAAAGTAGGAATCTGTTATTAAATGTAGTACTTGTATATAAATTTTCTTCTACCATTTACCAAATTTTATATATTTATATTTGGCAAATATGTTATCCCATAAATTAATGAGAAGGGCAATTTGAAAATTTTTCTATAGGAATATTTCAATGAAATCAAATGCAAATCTATTTTTAGATTTGTGAGTTTGAGGATAATATTAGATTGGGAAACATGGAAAGTAGTAGATTTCAAATCGCAGGGAATGTAAGGAGTAACTTGCATTCTGGAGCTAGTTCATTAAGATTTTATGGGCTAGAATGTTACATCTCATGGATTATTTTGAACAGGTTTGTCATTTATAAAGATTCATGGCATAAGGGTTACATTAATTTTAACTTGTATAATGATGTGGTGTAGCCTTGTTTTTTAGGACTCAAACTTGCATTGTGTTTTGGATTTTTCTGTGGCCTTTAGAGTTGAAGACCTCTGTTTTCTATGGTGAGCTACTGAGAATGTTTACCACATGGCCACTATTTTCACCTCAATAACTTAAAAGTGGGTCCTATCAATTCTCTTTGCAATGGATTGCGTAGAATATCATATTTCCCAGTAATCTGCAACAAAAGCCAGTTTGGAATGCCGACAATGATCAAACATGATGCATAGAACCAATATGGATAAGCATTTTTTTATAAATCGGAATATTACACATGGTGATGAAGTCCTCTATGATGCAAATTTAAACTTAAATGCTATAATAAATTTTTTGACATCATAAATGTTAATGACATCATAATTTTCTCAAAAAATTTGAAGGATGTAATAACTTGTTAATTTTAAGGCCAATCAAATTAAAGATAAATTCATTTTTAATATTATTTTGTTTTAAAATATACAGGTTTATTGATATTTATTAATGTGAAAAGTGTATATTTTGTTAATGAAAATAACAACAACATTTGATTGGTTAAAAATTATAAACAATAACAATTTGTTAAACAAATTAGAAAGGTATAGAGTATACTGCCTTTGATAGTAATATCATATTTTCTCGTTTAAAATACATGGAAAGTAAAACAATATAATCTAGTCTAAATTCAAAAGTTGGTGTTTTGAAAATATATTATCTATGTTAATAGTTTACTTGAATACTTATTAATTTAAATAAACAATATTTTTTGAAATTAACAATAGAAAAATTGAATGTAAAAAGCATATATACAACACATTATTTCATAGTATTATATTTACAATCAATATCACCATTAAATTCTTGTAGCATTTTAGAGTCTAAATTGACAAAAATAAATTTTATAATATTGCAATATCACAATGTTTGATTTGTCATAATGTCTCAAACGTTTGATTTGCAGCAAAGTCACAATTATTTATCATTTATTTATGTAGTGATTTCCAATTTTTTTGACTTGTAGTAATATCTACAACTTCCATATGATTTAATTTTTTGATGATAAATTTGTGGGTGGAATCCACAATATTGGATTCACAATTTTACCTCTCTTATCTACAATAATATTGTGGAATTTTTTTGAAGAAAGGACCCAAAATCTTATAGTATATGAATTTATTTGGGAATTTGTTTTATACAGTCAAAGAAATGTATGCATATTAAGCCTCACCCATATTTTAAAGAATGTCCCACATAGTTTGAAAATTCACTTTATGGGTATTTCCTAAACCATAGATTTAGAACAAGTTACACATAATTCAAAAAATTAATTACCGGTTTTCTTATGGTTAGTGTCATTGTTCATGATTTTATACAGAAACACACAAATGTAAATATACAGGCAATGCAACATATGTACAAATGGAATACATTTGCACACATATGTGTCTTCATATTCATATAACATTATAGAATTATAGTTATAAATTGAATGACATTTACAAGATATAATTGTTACATGAGATGAATAAAATAGGTTTACACTATGGATGTGCTAAGCTTTTATGTGATGAATCTTGTAGGGTTTAGGTCTATGTTTATTGTTACCTCTAATGTCATACTGTCATACCACACTTTCAGTAGGATTTTTTCTATTCTCATGCAATTATTTCATTGAGTTGGCCATTTACTTCACCTTTTGGGTTGTGTAACACCTATAATTATGACTTCCCTCTCACGACCTCCAACTATTGATGCAGGTTTGGATGAATGAATGCTTTAATCCCATGGCTCGTAAGAAAAAAAAGTAATTTCATCTTGAATTTCTTCGATGAAGTAATCACCTTGACTCTAAGACTCTTTTACCTGATGTTTCCCTTTATTTACTATAATTTGACAAAGCTTGTAACTAACTTGAATCTTTTACCATTGTTTGAAATTTTGTTCTCCAAGTGCCCTATAAAATTTTACTGAAACAATAGGTTCACAACCATTGACAACATCATGGTGTTAAACATGAGGGAGTGCAAAACCTCACTAAGATCTTATTTCTATTTAGTTTTAATAATGTGAAACATTGCAAAGTCATTATCAAACATGGTCCCTAGTTTATTTGAAACACACTGGTGGTATTTTCCCATTGGACCAAAGACTTCTAGGTCTTGGATCAATCCAAACGTAAAATCCCAATTTAGGTGGAATTCCCTGGGTTTCCTCTCCCCTTGTGCATATTTGTTGAACATTTTATCAAACCCTTAACGTGACTTGTGTCTATGGAATACCCCAAATTATTTAATGCTTATCCTCAAAAGCATGTTTGTAATGAATTTTATTTATTCAAAGACCTTAAATATAGTACTGAAATATAGGTTGGGGAAACTAAATTTTCTCAATGTGTACTCTAAATTAACATACCCAATACTTTCTTCTATTTCCAAGTGTCTAGCCACATGATTTACAAATGTCCTCTAATGGCCAAATCCCACCTTGTGCTGCAAGAAAAATAGTATCTGGAAATAAAAGACACTGTTATCTCTGAATCATGACACCCTATGGTTTGCACAAGTGTGCGTGCTTGAGCTCACAGTGTGATTGGATAACATGGGTACTATCTCCAAGTTGTGGGACTTTATTCTTAAGATATACCTCTAGAGAAAGATGGTTCTTGCTCCTAAAATACCTTCCACAATCTAATATAATGCAAGGAAAAAACTAGCTATCCTCATCTAACTTTCCAAGGGACCAGGGATAGAGATTGCATGAAAACAAATCCTACACTAAAGTAGTGATACACCAAAAAAGGAGAGTGAGAATAGTCTTCTAATGTGTGAAAAGTAGAAGAAAAATGCAAACTAGAAGGGATGATAACAGTTCTCCACAATCTAGTAATTACATTCACAATGATATTTCATACACACATAATGATGATGGATCCCTGCAACAACATAATATAGGCACAATATATATGCAATGATATTGAAGTGGAAAGAGGAATGCAACAAACATAGCAAGGGAAGTTACATCCACAAACGTGCATCTATTGCTTCATGAGTATGCACAATCCAATCTATTACAAGATAAGGGCCTGGATCACAATACAAGGAGTCCACTACAAGGGCCTGTAGCACATTGGCTTCACAAAACAATTTTGACAGAGTTTTTCTACACAAAAACTAGATCTCTTTTTTTTAATGAGCCTAACACTCTAATTTATAGATTTCTAAGACGAGAGAGAGAGAGAGAGAGAGGGAAAATGAAAATCCTGAAATTTTTCCTTCAAATACTTGCAAGATGTAGTAAATGAAGTGAAATGGTGTTTTTTTGTTTGTAAAATGCCCCCCATACTATCCCATAACTTGCAACTATGAAAAATGTCATCCCATGCTCTATTTAATGCATCCCAACTACCAAATAAAACACTATTATGAATCTAGCCATGTTTTCTACAAAATCACGATTGATTTCCCATAAAATTATGAATTACTGATTTCTTTAAATAGGTCTCATAACTACAATTCCAATGGTATGAATTTTGTGTGTTTTCATTGAGAAATGCAAAAGTTATGACCTTCTAAGTGCGGGCAGATATTTTGGGTCTATCAGGCATTTATGCCATTTAACAAGAAAGAGCATCTAATTGGCTGGAGCTGAATATGTTTTCTTTATTTTCATAAATTTCTTTTATGTAGGGTAGAGGACATCATGCTCATTCTAGAAAGTCCAATTTTGTGAAAATCAAAGCTCGGGGTCAAAAGTTATGGCCGTTTAAAGTTCAGGAGGGTTAGACATTGAATTTTCCTTTACATGTAGGCATATCGGCCATTTTGATTCTTGGTGTCATGGGTGTCCTAGACAAAAACCTCTGATTCACCCACAAGCCTTCTTCCACAGTGAAATCGTCAAAATCAGATCCTCGGTGAACTCTTTTCCCGCATGTACCTATCATCGACCGGGCCCTCAGGGTTGTTGACCATTGCTTTACCTGCATCCTTTCCACCTTGCAAAATTGGACAAGTAAGGTTTTTGGGTCCCAAGTGTCCCACATGTAATTGTGCTACCTGGACCGCTTTGACTTAACTTTACAGCATAGCAAAGGAATGCAACCAGTTTGGCTTTACGGGTCCCGCGTGTCCCAATGTCCCATGGACCGCACAGACCAACTATACCTGAATTTTCCAATTTGAATTACTTACGATGATTTTAGGATTTTAGGTCCCAGATTTCCCATGCGTACCTGTGTGGCCTGGGCTCCAAAAATCTGATTTACCCGCAATACACTAGCACAAGTGAAATTTTTGCATTTTTTCAAATTTTCCCAACTCCTGTATTTTTTCCTTGAATGGCGAAGTTAGAGGGAAGCCAAAAGGACCCCCGAAACTTGAGTTTGGGCCTTGAATCAATCCTACTCATTCAGGCCTAAAGAATTCATGCAAGTTATCCAAATTACCTCGACGGGTGAATTTGGGATAAAAGACCCCTCTTCTCAGGATTTCTAGATCACAAGAACAAAAAATAAGGGTTGTACCTCTCACCCTTAAAAACCCTTATCTTCATCCTATTGGTCAATATAGTTTAATTGTCTAAGTTCTTCTACTACTCTAGTTAACCAAGATGTGCCTTGGGTTCCATTAATTGCTCCTTCCCTCTCCTGCTCTCCGTTAGTTTCCTCTGCCATGGTTCTTGTGAAGTCTTCTTCTCCCACATTATCCTTCCACCTTTAGTTATAATAAGCACAATTAATAGAAGATAATCATCTAGTTGTTTCTTGAAAATATGACCTCATCCACTCGAGTAGTCTTGTATCCACAGAAGAGTGAGAATTTATACTAAACAACATAGACATTGGTCAATGGAAACCATTTCTTATGTCACTTCATTTCATAACAACTTTTCTTCTCTCTCTAATATCGATAATGAGGGATATATGTACCTCAATTATATAAATTGATTTTTTACTCTTGGAACATATGTGGCCTTGCTAATCTCATTGATTGATATTTGGTAAGGGATAGTTGTATTCACTTTTAGCATATGTGTGTTCTCTTTTTGCAAGAAGTTAAATTCCTAGGATTCTTACTCCAATCTGTAGCTCACACTATTTGGCCCAATTTCATTTGGAACATGTCTAATCATGAGGATGGATGTGGAGGTGTCATGACAATAACTTATCCTTACCCTATTCAATATGTGATATCATGGGGCTCTAACTCTACCCCTCATGTGGTTTTAACTCCTTTGTATTTTAATAGGCGCATAATTGGGATTGCCAATATTTTTGCATCCAATGATGATTTTCAGCAAGTTATATTTTTGAGATGGATTATTGACTCATTACCTAATTGGTCTTGTTTCACCTGATTCTAGATGCATTTATTTGAATGTTGACGAAACAAATAAGGGTAATGGGCTAGGAGGAATACTTGTTGAGATGTTGGTTGTAGGTTGTTGCACACGTATGACTTCTGGATCCACAGCTGATCGTGAGAGCTTCCTTTTTTCTTGGAGGAACTACCTGAAATGGAAAACAAGACCACCAAATAAAAGTTAAACAGTATATGCAGTGGACTGCCTAGCATGTGCTAGATCTGGGAAGTGTGATACTTCCTAGACAACTGTCAATCCACTGTTTAAAACAACTTAATGCTTAATAATAAAGGAAATCCTACTATAGTTAAAATGATTTAGGTATCTCATTCATCTACAATAAGAAAATTCATTCACAATAGGCTAAGCTATGATTGAATCTGAAGGTCAAGGTCTCTGTTAGGGTACTGGTACTATGGTTAGGGTGAGATTCTGGGTGGTTTTGGGTATTTGGTGGAGGTTTAGAAACTCTGTTCTTGATTCCTGGTAAAAGACACAGAGACCGACATCGGTCTAGTGTGACCGGTGTCGGTTTAAGTTAACCAGTGATGGTTGTGGGTAACCGACGTCAGTATGGTCAGGGTATAGTAAACTCAATAAAAACTTGGCTTGGTGATAGATTTGAGGCTAGCTAAAAAGGAAGGGAAAAGGTAAGGTTTATGTGGATCCTGGATATGCACAGGAATGATTAAGATCTAGGTATGGGGTAGTGCAAGGGTATGGATGAATAAATGGTCAAGTTTTCATGGAGGTAGGTGATGAGGGAATGGAAATGAGAGAAAAATATAATAAAATACGTAAAATAATCTACCAAATGATGACTAGATGAGTGTTGGTTAAAAAAACTTACTGTTTATACGAGCTTGATGTCTGGTTAGTAATGGAGGGTGATCAAATGGAATGAACTTGGTGTAGTGTTGGTGCTTCCCTAGATGCTCCCGTGAAGGTAAATGGCTGTGTGATTTCTTCAAGTACTGGCTATGGATGCTCTGATGTGTATACTAACATTGGTTCTTCTTGCATGTAGCTCTAGTTTCGTCACTTGTTCTCAAAAGATGTGATTATCTCTCAAAAATGTGCCAACCTTGAAATAAGGTTGTTTTGGGGGTTAAATGGTAACTGAAGGTAGTTCCAGCTTAACCGGTGGTGGTTAAGGGTAACTAGCATTGGTTAGGGTGATATTTCTAAGGTTTACTAAATTGGGCAGATCCCCTTGATTTTCTAGGATCTCGTTTCGTTTTACTCCGCGGATTAGCATGGAAGCTTCCTTCTAACATGTGGGAATTTGGTTAGAGGGAATGTAGGCATTGATTTTTAGGGTTTGGGTAGGTCTTAGTTAGTTATGGCAACTTACTAAGAATAGGTCTTAGGGTGAGGTGGAGGTGTCTAGGTGAGGTGGATATGTGGGCATTATCCCAATTAGGATATTTAAATAATAAATATTGTGAGGATAATGAATTAATTTAATTAAATTAATTAAATTAATATTAGAGTGGGATGAAAGGGGCCATGGTTAGGTGAATGTGTTCAAGGTGTTTATTTGACGAGGGACCAAAGGGGAGTGTGACCTAATTTTAGTGTCTACATTTTGCCCCTTTTTGTTGCGTAGCTTGTATTTGTAAGTGACACTGACAAAAATAAGATGTGGTTGCCCCATGTGTGGATGAAGGTGATCCCCCTCAAACCAAGAACCGAGGAGGGAGAATGTGATGAGTGGTTTGATAAAAGGTGAATGTGATGAAGAGGAAGGTGGGTAACGAGGGTAAAAAAAGGAAAAAGGTCCACTCGGGTAATCTAGGTAATGGGTCAAGGTCAAAGGTAGTAACAGTCAAATGTACGCACATGTATAAACTAGCAACATGGTACCAAGTTGAAGAGCAGGAAAACTCTACATTGTCTAAGGTTGATAGGTTTATCCAAACAAGGTTGAGGTGATTCTGGTATCCAAGGTATAGGATATGGTCAGGAAACACGATGCAGGTTAGGTGCAGGAACATTTAGGTGTGTTCCGGTACACCAAAGGTTGGGTCAGGATAAATGGTCATACAAGAGGTAAGGTAAGGTCAGGATGTCAATCAACACATGTAACAGTGCCACAAGGTATAGTGAACACATGAGGTCAAGGGTCCCTAGTGATGTTCCAAGTCTAAGTATCTAGGTCACGGTACGGGTAGGGCCAAGGTATGAGTAAAATAACAAGTCCCCGAAAGAGGACGAAGGTGAGGTAGTAAATGATAAGGTCAAGAAGATCAAGTGAAGTGTGGCCAAGGAGAGGATGGGTGAGGTAAAAAGGGATTCAGGTCAAAAATTGGGGGGGGGTAGGGTAAAAGGTTAAGGGAAAAAGAGTGACGGGTAAGGTAATAGGGTGAAACCGGGCAAATGTGGAAGAGAGGGTGACCGAAGGTCAAGGGTAACCGATGCCAGTATAAGGTAGACCGACCATGGTAAGGTAGGGCACATGACCGATGTTGGTGAAGGTAAAACTGACACCGGTTAGGTCGGGGATGTTATAAAAAAGAAAAATTTTACATGTTTTTCAGAATCATTTGTCCCATGTGAAATAGAGGAAAATGACACAGAGAGAGAGGGAAAGAGATAGTTGGAAAGTGAGAGAGAGAGAGAAGAGACTGAGTTGGTGAGCCACGTAGATGGGTGATTGAGTAGTTGAGAGGTGGGTCCATGAGAGATTAGAGTTGGTTGGATTTTAGGTGGTTGGAGGTGAGGTGACGAGATTGGTGATGGTAGAGGCTGAGAGGGATCAGGTGGGCCACCGGTGCAGCAGTAGACGTGCCACCACAACATGCAAGCATGATGAGGTAAGCATCAAACCCTTTCTGTGTTTTGTGAGATAGAGTAGGTGAGAGGTCAGGGTGGTGAAAATTGGGTTTGGGGGGAAAATGAAATTTGAAATGTGGGAGGGTAAATTGGGTAGAATAGGAACGGGTGAGAGAGGTAATTGGGTGAATAGGGGGTGGGATGGGGTTGAGGGGAAGTGTAGGTGAGAATGGGTGGGTAGAAGAGTCAAGAGAGGGAGTTTTTTGAGAGGGGAGGGTTTGGGGGTCACATTTTCACTGTGAAAGTGATCGGCATCGGTCGGGTTTAGCTGGTGTTGGTAGGGTCAAACTGATATCAGTCACAAAATAGGTGACCCATGCTAGTTTAGGGTGTGACTGGGGTCAGTTAGAGATAACCGAACCAGTCAGGTTTTGGAGAAAAAGGGGCTGAAAGGGACCCTAGGTCAGGTGGGTGAGATAGGGAAGGGTAGAATAGGGTGTGTTGGTGCAAAATACTAGTGTAGGTGGGGGGTAAAATGGGCATGGGGAAATGATAGTGGGTGAGGGTGGGGGTGGGTAAATAGAAATGTGATAGGAAGGTAGGTTGGGGAAGAAAGAAAGAGGTGAGACAGTGGGTATAGGTGAGGTGTCGAGGGTGAGTGTGGGTATGATGAAGGTAGATTAATTTGATGTTTTACTGTTGGATGCAGGGGAGAGATCAGCTGCGGATGAGAGATAGGGTGCCACCCCTACTCTTGAGAGTGCGAGGCACAATGATAGTTGAGGAGTGGTGGCATGTGGAGGAGGTGGGCTTGATTGGGGTCAATGCTATTGGCATGTAGTCCGATAGCCAAGTCTGATGGTCAATCTCATCGATAGATGGGATTCAGTGACCAACACGTTCCACCTACCGACGGGTGAGATGACAGTCACCCTAAAGGACATGTTTAGGATCCTGTAATTACCGATACTGGGGATGCAGGTGTACTCGATCTCCTCTGAGGCCTCTAGAGGATTTGATGCTGATAGTGTTTGGGGAGGGACTGGAAGACATGACATTCCATAGTGCCAGCTTGAGTTATGGGGGGATGTACCTAGCCCATCCAGAGGAGACGAAGGCTAGTAGTTTTATTGATGGAGGCAATGTGTTGTTTCAGATTACTGGATGTAGAGGGTGGGATATTTCCGCACTCCCTGATGGGGGTTTTACATGACATGGTGATGGAGTGGAATTGCTTTACCTGGGTGCCAACATTCCTGGTGCAGTTATATAGAGATTTATGGGCATATGGGTGACTCCACAGGCTAGCCTATGTTGCACCTTTTTACTACACTACTGGGCCTATGAGCACATAGTTTGTGTGTGGCCAATGGGTATACCCCGAGTAGAAGCATTTCTACTGAGATTGGTTGGGTGGAGTACAGGTGATGGGTTCATGTGATTGGAGAGTGTCGATCAGATAGGGCTACACATGATGTAGCATATTACAGGCATCTATTGGAGGGGTTGTCTGGGGTGGACATCATATGGAGACCGTATGTGGGTTATCCCTCATACAGATGGATGCATGATGAGCTAGATGGCCTTCACTTGCTGAGATGGATAGAGGGGCACCATGCCAGGGAGCACGAGATGATCCTAGTTGACAAGGTTAGACAGTAGTTTGGGATGCTATAAAACATACCTCCACCCTTCCCGCAATACACGAGAGACGACATGGAGGGGCCATTACCTCTACCACAACCGTCAATTCCTATAGAGGAAGATGAGCAGATGATAGACCGAAAGATCGATGATGTGAGAGTGAAAGATAGATATAGACAGTGGTGGGTGGCTTATTTACAAGCAATACCACCTAGGCCAGAGCAGCCAGATTTAGCCACTATCATCGTGTAGAGAGACACTCTACTAGGGTAGGTGGTGACCCTGACTACCTAATTTAGGATGATGCAAGGGCAGTTAGCCAGTTTAGAGGTAGAGGTGGTCGAGTTGTTTTCACATGTAGCCATTCTTCAGGCCCAGATAGCCCTAGGTGGAGATAGGGATGGTGATGATGGTTAGGTGGCCACCCTATATGTACAAGTTACAAGGTTATATGGCCAGTTAGCCATGACATAGGAATAGATTGGGTCCTTATAGGCCTAGATATAGGCACAGGTGTAGGGGTGGGATAGAGTCCCACAGGGAAGGTATAGGGTGAGAGGCCGGTGGGGCCACCACATACAGTACCCTTATCTAGGTTGCGGGAGGCTAGAGATGAGGCCCAGTATTATCAGGACCAGTTGATGGTGGTAGGGTTAGATTGTCTATCATATGACAAGCATAGGGCATAACAAGCCTCTAGCAAGAAGACCAAATCACACACCCATAGCGTGGAGGGAATAGGGGGCCATCCAACCCTAAGACATGGTCAGGGTGAGGCCACTAGTTCCAGTTTATATACTAGCAGGGACCCAGCCACCACCTATGATGGGTGGGGAGATTTTAGAAGGTTGCTAGAATGGTGTTGAGTAGGTAGAGGCGACATGAGAAACAAATATGGAGGATGTCCGCTGCAATGATGTCTAATATATGGCCCTCGATTTTTATGTAGTTTTGATTTTTGATATATACTGGCCTGCGTGTCGAGATATTTTTTATACTTTTGATCATATAGCGGCCTGCATGCTAAAGAGAGTGAGGATGTATGAGAATTTTGTATTTTTGATCATATATCAGCCTACGTGTCAAAGAGGGTGAGGCTGTATATGAGATTTTTAGAGAGATACATTTTATTTGATATTCGTGTATATTGTATGGACATCCAAATTTATATGATGAGATGGATGATTTGATAATGATACTTTGATGTTGATAGACTATGATTGTTTATGCGTAGATGGATGAGTGATAGGTGTGTTAGGCATGGTTGAGTCAAGTTGGTGTTAGGCATGATGGAGTCAGGTCATCGGCATAGTTGAGTCAGGTTGGTGTTAGCCATGATGGAGTCAGGTCATAGGTATGGTTGAGTCAGGTTGGTGTTAGGCATGATGGAGTCATGTCATATGCATGGTTGAGTCAGGTTAGTGTTAGGCATGATGGAGTCATGTCATAGGCATGGTTGAGTCAGGTTGGTGTTAGGCATGATGGAGTCATGTCATAGAGGAACAAGTCTTGTATAAGGTAATCAATACGTAATAATGAGGGTTAAAAGATAAGAGGGGGCAAGAAAGTTGCCTGATTGGTGAGTATCATAACTGGTGGACCATACCGTACGTAGGCTAGCGAACATAAGACCCTAAAGACTTTGCATGAGTTATTATCCTAAAGGTGAATAATAGTCAAATGATCACCAAATGTCACAGTTCCAAGAGGTCCCTTGAGGCAGTGGGAAATGGGAGTGCGAATGGTGAGAGGGATGAAAGATGGTGAATATTTTTAGGGTACAAGGTAGCATGCTTTTTGGGCAAGAGATCCAAGGTCACAATGGGCAAGTCCATGACTAAAAAATGTTTCTATTTTGACTGATATTTGAGATAGACTGATTGATGTGGGAAGTCTATATGGGATGAGGAACTTAACTCCTTGAGGTCTTTGTGAAGTTGAACGATGCGAGAAGCTTCAAATTCTCTCTCTTCTCTTTTTATTGTTTTTGTTTTTGTTTTTGAAAGAGATTTACATAGTTTTCCTTTGAGGGAGAAGTCTATTTATAACAGAGATTGTAGAGAGGAAGATGTCCTTTTGAGGGATTCATCTTTTTATTAGAAGTTTGACTCAAGGAGTGGGATCCCATGTGAGGGATTTGAAGTCATGGACAAGACCAAGGTGAAGAATAGGATTCTTGTTCAGAAAGCAAGGTGAAATGACCATGGGATCTCATCTAAAAGTAGATGAAAAGTATCCATGAGAATCATGCTATGTGCAGCGCCATGGTACACATATTTAAGAGGAGATAAAAAGTGATGGGTACACACATGATTCTTATTTAATCATTGGTGAGGTGTAAGAAGTGGATAGCACTCAAGGGAATAGCATGGAAAGAGGAAAAAAGTGAGGTAGGACTAAAATTCAATAGTAGAATGGTCGAATATGTAAGGCATTAAGGGGCTCAGGTTTGGGTTTACCATTGAGTGAAGATAAATGATAAGCACTTGATCCATAAGTATGGGTCACGATGTATGGTTCAAGCCAATTAGGAGAAAATTTTCTCCGTTTACTTTTTTCTGCTTTGGTTACATGGTGATGTTCTTTCAGGACAAGGTCACTGACTTGGAAGGTTTGTTCATGGACACCTTTTTCGTAGGCATGTTTGATACATTTTTAGTAAACTTGAAGGTGGTCAAGAGCGTTAAGATGATGTTCATCCAATAACTCAAGTTGTGCTAAATGATCCTGGTGAAATTCATCATCATTGAGCATGTCATGAAGAGAAATGTAGAGTGAGGGAATCTAGACATCGAGAGGTAGAAAATCCTCTGTACTGTAGACCAATAAAAAGGCATAGTGACAATGTAAGTGTAAATATTAGTAGGGTATGCCTATAGAGCTAAAGGGATGTGTGTATGCCAGCCCTTTGCAGTAACGTTATACACTTTCATGAGAACTTTGTTCAAGGTTTTGTTAGTGGATTTGGCTAGGCCATTGGTTTGCGGGTAATAAGGTGATGAGAAACTTAGCTGAATGCCAAAGGCATTGCAAAGTTTTCACAATGTTTTTTTTTTGAATTTTTTTCCATTATCAGTGATGAGGCGATGAGGAACACCAAAGTGACAAATGATGTGATGATTGATGAACTCACATATTTTCTTTTCTTTCATGGAGATGAGTGGTATGGATGCAACCCATTTTTTGTAGTATTCGGTAGCGGTGATGATCCATTAATGTCGTTGGGAAGAATGGGGATTGATCTCTTTGACAAGATCCAATCCCCATTGAGAAAAGGGTCAAAGGTCACGGGTGTCCTGTAAGGCATGACTGGGTTTAAGATGAAGGTTAGCATGTTGTTGGGATTTTACACAACACTTGACATAATCACAACAATCATGGTTAAGGGTCAGATAGTAATAGCCTAGGAAAAGAATACGCTTAAGAATAGCGAGGCCATTAAAGTGACCTCCACATATGCCATCATGAACTTCTTGGATGGTATAAGGGATTTCATAACTCAAAAGGCATCGCAAGAGAATACCATCAAAGTTGCACTTATAAAGCAGACCACCCATGATGACGTAACAAGATACCTTTTTGAGGAAGGCACATTGTCCATTACGAGTGAGATCAGGAGGTAAGATGGGGAGAGAAATATAGTCAGAGTATTTTTTATACCAAAGGTCACTTGGGTTGATGGTAGGGGTTCCGATAGAGTAAACGTCAGGATGTAAATAAGAGGGTGATTGGAGTTGTTGTATGGTGACAAAGATTTTAGAATTGGTGGGTGAAGTGGGGATTTGAGAGGCCAAGCAAGCCATGGTATCTACAAATTTTTTGGTTGAACGGGGGATGGTGTAAAGGTTGTAGCAGTCGAAGGTGGTCAAGAGTGCGTCTACGTGATGTTTATACTTTTGAAATGTCTCATTACAACATTGGTATATAACATTGAATTGGTTTACAACCAATTGGGAATCACCAAAGATGTCGATAGATTTGACATCCAAGGCATAGATAGCTTGGAGACCTAATACAAGCGCTTCGTATTTGGAAATATTGTTTGTACAAACAAAATCTAGTTTGAAAGACAAAGGCATAGGTTCACCATCAAGCGGAATGAGGATAACACCAAACCCACCCCCACACTGAAACTTGGAACCATTGAAGAAGAATGTTATTTGGTATGTGGGTTCATCTAAGGAAAGGGTAGCAATTAACTCATTAGGAAAGTCAAATTTAGAGGGTTGGGCCCTAGAAATAGGTGCATCAGCCAATTGGTCAGCAATAGCCTAGACCTTGATGGACTTTTGATGAATGAATTCGAGTTCAAGGTTGATAAGAACCATAAGCTAGTGTGTGGCATGCATAATTTGGTAAGGTTTGGCATACATGAAGTGTAAGGGGTTGGTGTTGGTCACAACGTAGGTTTTTTGGTTAAGTACATAATGGAGGAGTTTTGTGGCAACGAAAACTAAGGCTAAGCAAATTTTTTCGGGGTGGGTCTATCAAGTTTCATAGTCGAAAAGAGTACGGCTTATGTAATAAACCACTTGCTCCCTGTGTTGTTCATCACAATGAGCGAGTATGGCCCCCAAAGAGTAATCGGTAGATGATATGTACAGGTAGAAAGGTTGATCATATTTAGGTGGAATGAGTATGGGGGATTGAAGAAGGTATTTTTCAAGGCCTCAAAAGATTTGTGGAAATCATTTTCCCATTTAAAGGAGACATCCTTCTTAAGAAGGTGATGAAATGGTTGACACCGATCAAACAATTGTGAAATGAAATGGTGAATAGACTACAACTTACCTTGAGGCTACGGAGTTGCCTAAGGTTAGTGGGTGGAGGAATTTCCAAAATGGCCTTGAGTTTAGTTGGGTGAACTTCTATACCATGTAGGGAAATGATAAATCCAAAGATTTTTCCTAAGAGGAACACGAAGACACACTTCTTGGGCAGAAGGCAAATGCAATATTTAATGAGGTAGTCAAAGATGGTTTTTAGGACAATGAGGTGCTCAGAGTGGAATTTAGATTTGGCCAGGAGATCATCCATGTAATCTTCCAATATATGATGTATGATGTCATGGAATATATAAGTCATAGCCCGATGATATGTGGCACCAGTTTTTTTAAGGCCAAAAGGCACGACTCGATAGCAGAAGGTCCCCCAAGGGGTGATGAATGTAGTTTTGTGTTGATTTGTTGGGGAAAGCAAGATTTGGTTATAACTTGAGAAGCCATCCATGAGTGATAGCATCTCGTGACCAGTGCTAAGGTTAACCAAATGGTCGATACCAGGTAGGGGAAAGTCATCTATTGGGCAAGCTAGATTGAGGTCACAGAAATCCATGCAAATGTGGAGTCCCCCTATCGCCTTAGTGACAGGGACAATGTTAGAAATCCAATGAGGATAATCAATGGGTAAGATGAAGGAAATGGAAAGAAGGCACTGAAGTTCTTCTTTGATGAGAAGGGCAATGAGAGGGTGCATTTTCCTCAATTTTTGTTTGACGGGTTTGGCATCAGGAAATGTTACTATATTGTGGACCATTATGGTGGGGTCAATACTGGGCATGTCTGCGTAAGACCAAACAAATGCATGGTTATTATATTTGAGAAAAGAAGTGATGGCTTCCTATTCAACAACATCTAAAGATTGACCGATCTTTAGGATGTGTGGGTCATCCTGAGTATGAATGTTGATCTCGATAGTAGATTCATTCAACATGGTTTGCATCTCAGATGGTAACGACCGATGAATATATGAGTCTTCTTCACTAAGGTAGGTGAGTATAGATTCATCATCCTAACATTGAACGATGTTAATCGAGGGTGTATCGTCATTGATCATTTAAGGGTACAAGAAAGGAAGAGAAGAGGGAGCCTCACCCTCATGTTGATAAGTCAGAGGCCCCAAGGAGATGGTGTTTATGAAAAAAAAAGGTAGGAGGAATGGATTCCGGGTCCATCAAATCTGTCGGTGAAGGTGGTGATGGTGGTGAAGAAGGTGGAGAAGGGCTGATTTCCTCGATGATTTTAATGCAGGACTTCTTGGTAGGTAGTTCAGCAAAGTCGATACCACTAGTGTCGTTATGTTTTTGGGTAGTACATGGAATAACAATATTGCAACCTTGCTCGTACAATCAAAAACCAAAACCATTCCATGGACAAGGGTGTAGGAAGGTGTGGGTGAAATGGTGATTGGTGAGTGATTGGAGGTCAGCGAAAAATGGGTGGGTTTGTGACGGTGGTTCTGGTGTGTAAGTTGTAGTATCAAGTCCCCCATAGGTGATATTGGTATGAAGGTGAGAAGGACCATAAAGGAGGCGTTCTCCTATGTGGTGATCATACTGAGGGTGTTGGTGAAGACTTACATACACTGATGGAGTAAGGAATGTGTTGACACTAAATAGTTGATACTCCCCCAGAGTGAGGCATTGAAAAATTCCCTCCAAGGGATCAGTGGTTGGTATGTGGGTAGCTGGAATATACAATGTGGTAGAGGTCAATTCGGGGGTGGAGCTAACGCATTGGGTGGCCGATGGTTTGATTGTGGAGATTGTGGTAGCGGTAGGAATGGAGGATGTAGGTGAGGTTAAGTTAGCGGCTGCACTGGTGAGGGGAGCTATATGTGACATGGTAGTGGTTGTGGAGGTAGATTCTTTGATGGGTATGAGCACGTCATTGGGTTGGTAAAGCATGTGGCAAGTTTTTAAAGGTGATGGGTCAGTTGGAATGGTATAGGTGTGTCCTTCATGCTCAAACTTCACACAACGATGCAAAGTGGAAGGGACACAACCCATGACATGAATCTAGGGTTTGCAAAGCAATAGGTTATATTGAAATTCCCCCTCCAAGATGTAAAATAACTTTGGAATAGTGTGGGGGCCTATGAAAATGTGGCGGATGATAGTGCCTAGTGTAGAAGTGATAGTGTCATTGAATGAACACAACATGGGAGGATGTTTATGCATGTAATTGTCAGGTATGCGCATTTGATCAAATGCATGGGATGAAATGATATTAATTCTAGTGCTCCCATCAATCATGACATGTCGTACATGTATATCATCGATGTGGATAGAGATGAAGAGCACAGGATATAGGTCATCTATTTGGTGCGGTGCCATCTCTTCCTCTGAGGAGCTAAGGGAGGATACTTGGTGACTAGGTTGAGGTGTGGATAAAGGTTGTAATTTGGTGAGAGAGGCTACATGATGGGGTGTGATAATGGAGGCTATGGGGTCATTGGGTAAAACCTCAATAGATTGTAGGACCTCCATGAGTGTTTGACGATGGGATTTCTAGGTTTGGATGAGGTCATATAAGGACATTTTGAGGGTGGATTGGTGTAGTTGTTTGACCATCGCACAGTGTGTGACCCCATTAGAAATAGGATACGTGGGGCCATAGATTCTGATTTTAGGTATTGGTGTGGATGGTATGTTGGGTATAGGATTGGTTGGTGAGTCAGTTTCCTTTTCCTTACGTTTTTCCTTCTAAGCAAAGGTAGCAAGGCGGATCACGTTGATCTGAGGTGGGGAGGTAGGCGAGGTAGGTGAGCCATGAATGGTATGGCGACACAAAGGGAAAAATCCCAATGGGGGGAAGCAACCTTGTGAGATGAGTTGGGCACATCGACATTTTGGTGGAGGTTTGGTGAGGTCGTCGATGCAAACCATGTTAATTTCAAATCTCAGAGGTGGTTCTAAGAGCTATTGCGGTAAAGGTTTGGGTCGTTGAGTAGGCAGTGGGAAGAATTATGAGAATGGGTGTTGGTGAAATGGGGTCCTCATCAAGAAGGTCATCATCATTAATGTTTTCTTTGGGAGGGCACAACTGGATAAGAATTCTTTTCAAATCCTTACAGTTCTCTACATCGTTTCCTGACACACGATGGTAGGCACAAATTTTTGTGTTGTCAAACCTAAAATTTTGGTGTCTTGGGATTTTTTTGACAAGGGAGGGTTTAGGGATCATGGATTTCACCGCGATAGTGACCCGCATCAGTCGGCATCGGTAGGGTCAAACCAGTATCGGTAAAAAAATAGGTGACCGATAAGTTCTGCAAGGGTGAATGAGGTCAAGGCAAACCTTTGCCATTACCAGAACTAGTTGGATTTTTTGAGAAAAAGGTGCCGAAATGGCCCTAGGTCGAGTGGGTACGATAGGGAAGGGTAGAATAGGGTGTGTTGGTGAAAAACCTAGTGTAGGTGGGGGTTAAAATGGGTATGGGGAAAGGATAGTGGGTGAGGGTGGGGGGAAGATAGAAATGTGATAGGAAGGTAGGTTGGGAAGAAAGAAAGAGGTGAGGTGTCAAGGGTGAGTGTGGGTATGATGAAGGTAGATTAATTTGATGTTTGCATTGGATACAGAGGAGAGATTAGCTGCAGATGAGAGCCATGATGTCAAGCCTACTCATGAGAGTGTGAGGTGCGATAATAGTTGAGGAGTGGCAACACGTGGAGGAGGTGGGCCTAATTAGGGTCTGGTGCTATCAACATGTAGTCTAGAAGCCGAGTCTGATGGTCTCTCTCATCGATAGATGGGATTCAATGACCAACACATTCCACCTACTGATGGGTGAGATGACAGTCACCCTTGAGGACATGTTTAGGATCATGTGGTTACTGATATTGGGGATGGAGGTGTACTTGATCTCCTCTGAGGCCTCAGAGGAGTTGATGCTGATAGTCTTTAGGGAGGCACTGGCAGACATGACATTCCATAGTGCCAGCTTGAGTTACGGGGGTATATACCTAACCCATCCAGAGGAGACGAGGCTATTTGTTTTATTAATGGAGGTAGTGTGTTGTTTCGCACTGTCAGATGCAAAGGGTGGGAGATTTCCCCACTCCCTGATGGGGATTTTGTATGACATGGTGATGGATCTGACTTGATTTTCGTAGGCACTAGCATTCCTTATGTAGTTATATAGAGAGATGTGGGCATCTGGGAACTCCACAGGTTTAGCCTATGTTACACCTTTTTAGTACACTATTGGGCATGTGAGCACATAGTTTGTGTGTAGCCAGTGGGTATGCCCCGAGAAGATATATTTCCACTCAGATTGGTGCCGGTGGGGTACAGGTGATAGGATCCCATGATTAGAGAGCTTCGATCAGATAGGGCTACACATGATGTAGTTTATTACAGACATCTATTAGAGGGGTTGTCTAGGGTGAACATCATATGGAGACTATATGTGGGTTATCCCTCATATAGATGGATTCCTAATGAGCTAGATGGCCTCCACCTACTGAGATGGATAGAGGGGCATCATGCTAGGGAGCATGAGATGATCCCCATTGACAGGGTTAGACAGTAGTTTGGGCTGCTACAAGACATACCTCCACCCTTCCTGCAGTACACGAGAGACGACATGGAGAGGCCATTACCTATACCACAGCCGTTAGTTCCTATAAAGGAGAATCGGATGATAAATCGAAAGATTGATGATGCCATAGTGACAGATAGATATAGACATTGGTGGGCAGCTCATTTACGAGCGGTACTACCCAGGCTAGGGCAGTCGGATTTAGCCACTATCACAATGGAGAGAGACACTCTACAGGGGCAGGTGGTGACCCTGATTCCCCAATTAGGGATGGTATAGGGGTAGTTAGCACGTTCATAGGCATAGGTGGCCAAGTTGCATGCACACGTGGCCAGTCTTTAGGCCCAGATGGCCCAGGGTGGAGATGGGAATAGTGATAATGGTTAGGTGGCCACCCTACAAGCACTGTTTATTTTGGGTACACAGCCTATTAGCCACGCCACAGGCTTACATTGGGGCCTTACAGGCCCCGATACAAGCACATGGGTAGGGTCCCAATTCATAGGTAGGGGTGGGACAGGGTCACATAGGGCAGGCAGAGGGTGAGAGGCTGATGGGGCCACCACAGACACTACTCGTATCTAGGTTACGGAAGGATAGAGATGATCCATGGTATTATCAGGACTAGCTGATGGTGGCAGGGATAGATTTTCTATCATATGTCAAGTATAGGGTAGATTAAGTCTCTAGCGAGAGGACTAGATCATGCACCCATAACATGGAGAGTAAAGGGGCCATTGAGCCCCAAGACATGGTCAGGGTGAGGCCACCAATTCATAGAGACCAGTTCTAGTTATTGTACTAGTAGGGATGTAGTCACCAGCTATGATGGGTGGGAAGATGTTATCAAGTCGTCAAACTGGGGTTGAGGTGGTAGAGGGGACAGGTGAGACAGATATAGAGGATGTCTGTTGTGATGATGTCTAATATATGGCCCTCGATTTTGATGTAGTTTTTTATTTTTGATATATACCAGTCTACGTGCCATGAGAGTTTTTATACTTTTGATCATATACTGGCCTGTGTGCCGAAGAGAGTGAGGATGTATGAGAGTTTTGTATTTTTTATCATATACCGGCCTGCATGTCGAAGAGGGTGAGGTTGTATATGATTGTTTTGGATAGATACATTTCATTTAATATTTGTGTATATTATATGGACATCCAGATTTATATGATGAGATGGATGATTTGATGATGATGCTATGATGTTGATAGACTATGATTGTTTATACATAGATGGATGAGTGATAGGTGTGTTAGGCATGGTTGAGTCAGGATGGTGTTAGGCATGATGGAGTCAGGTCATAGGCATAGTTTAGTCAGGTTGGTGTTAGCCATGATGGAGTCAAATCATAGGCATGGTTGAGTCAAGTTGGTGTTAGGCATGATGGAGTCATGTCATATGCATGGTTGAGTTAGGTTGGTGTTAGGCATGATGGATTCATGTCATAGGCATGGTTGAGTCAGGTTGGTGTTAGGCATGATGGAGTTGTGTCATAGGCATGGTTGAGTTATTTTCTTAGGTTTTTGATATGATGGGAAAGAAATGATGATCACTTCATATGTTTGGGTTTAATTTGTGCTATGTATGGTAACGTGGATCATGTTGGTATTATCCCATGTAATGTAGGATTTTGGTAAATGTGATGTATTAGTTTTCACTTATTTGATGATAAATTGGAAACTAACTAGAGTAGGATGTGACTAGAATAGGTAGCAAATGGCAAGAGGTAAATGGGTGTGAATGGGAAAAGCTAAAGAAGGTTGTGATGATGATGGTCGAGCTAACCTCCAAGGGCCCCATGCCCTCGGAGTGCTACCTACATAGCCCTGACAAAAAGGGGCCTCAGACTGATGTAATTCTCCCATAAGCTAGGGAAGTATATGAGGAGGTATGAGAATGAGTTGGTAAGTTTTAAGCCTTATTTGGATTTAGGTTTGTTAGGTGTGGGTGAGTTGCGGCCAACTTGGTATAGGTGCTTTCAAATGTGGTAGAATAACATTACCCAAAGGTGACCATCGAGAACCAATTCCTATATAAGGTAATCAATCCATAATAAAGAAGCTTAAAAGATAAGAGGGGGTAAGAAAGCCATCTGATTGGTGAGGGTCATAACTGGTGGACCATACCGTAGGTAGGCTAGTGAACATAAGACCCTACAGACTTTACATGAGTGATTATCCTAAAGGTGAATAATAGTCGCATGATCACCATGTCACAGTTCCAAGAGGTCCCTTAAGGAGGTGGGAAATGGGAGTGTGAATGGTGAGAGGGATGAAAGGTGGTAAATATTTATAGGGTATGAGGTAGCATGCTCTTTGGGCAAGATATCCAAGGTCACAATGGGCAAGTCGATGACTAAAAGGATTTTCTATTTTAACTGATGTTTGAGATAGATTGATCGATGTGGGAAGTCTATATGGGATGAGTAAATTAACTCCTTGAGGTCTTCAAGAAGCTGATCAATGCAGGAAGCTTCAAATTCTCCTCCTTCTCTCTTTTTTTTTTGAAAGACCTTTACATAGCTGTCCTTCGAGGGATTAGTCTATTTATGGCAGTTATTGTAGAGAGGAAGATGTCCTTTTGAGGGAGTCATCTATTTATTTGAAGTTTGACTTAAGGAGTGGGATCCCAAGTGAGGGCTTTGAAGTCATGGACAATAATAAGGTAAAGAATAGGATTCTTGTTCAAAAAGTAGGGTGAAATTACTATGGGATCTCATCTAAAAGTAGATAAAAAGTATCCATGAGAATCATGCTATGTGCAGCATCATGGTTCGCATATTCAAGAGGAGATAATAAGTGATGGGTATGCACATGATTCTTTTCTAATCATTGGTGAGGTGTAAGAAGTGGATAGCGCTCAAGGGACTAGCATGGAAAGAGGTAAAAGGTGAGGTAGGACTAAAAGTCAACAATACAATGGTCGAAGATGCAAGGCATTAAGGGGCTCAGGTTCGGGTTTACCATCTAGTGAAGATAAACGATAAGCACCTTATCCATAAGTATAAGTCATGATGTATGGTCCAAGCCAATTAGGAACAAATTTTCCCCATTTACTTTTTTATACTTTGGTTACATGTTGATTTTCTTTCAGGACAAAGCCACTGACTTGGAAAGTTCATTCATGGACACATTTGTCGTAGGCATGTTTGATACGTTTTTGGTAAACTTGAAGGTGGTCAAGAGTGTTAAGATGATGTTTTTCTAATAACTTAAGTTGTTCTAAACGATCCTGATGAAATTCATCATCATTGAGCATGTCATGAAGAGAACTACAGAGTGAGGTAGTGTTTAGAACAACCTCTTTACCGTAGACCAGAGAAAAAGGTGTAGCGGTAATGGAAGTGTGAATACTAGTGCGGTATGCCCACAAAGCAAAAGGAATGTGCGTATGCTAGTCCTTCCCAGTAGCATTAACCACTTTAATGAGAAACTTGTTCAAGGTTTTGTTAGTGGATTTGGCTTGGCCATTGGTTTGTTGGTAATAAGGTGATGATAAAATTAGCTAAATGCCAAAGGTGTCACAAAGTTTTCGCAATGTTTTATTTTTGAATTATTTCCATTATCAATGATGAGGAAATGAGGAACACCAAAGTGACAAATGATGTGATGATTGATGAACTCACATATTTTCTCAGCTTTCGTGGAGATGAGTGGTATGGCTTCAACCCATTTTGTGTAGTATTCAGTAGCGGTGATGATCCATTGATGTTATTGAGAAGAATGGGGATTGATCTCTCCGACAAGATCCAAACCCCATTGAGGAAAGTGCCAAAGGTCATGGGTGACTTGTAAGGCATGATTGGGTGTATGATGAAGGTTGACATGTTGTTAGAATTTTACACAATGCTTGACATAATCACAACAATCATGGTTAAGGATCGGCCAGTAATAGCCTAGACGAGGAATACGCTTAGCAACAGTGAGGCCACTAAAGTGACCTCCACATATGCCATCATGAACTTCCTAGATGGTATAAGGGATTTCAGAAATCGAAAGGCATTACAAGAGAATACCATCAAAGTCACTCTTATAAAGGAGGCCACCCATGATGACGTAATGATAGACCTTTTTGAGGAAGGCGCGTTGTCCATTATGAGTGAGATTAGGAGGTAAGATGGAGAACGAAAGATAGTCAGAGTATTGTTTATACCAAAGGTCACTTGGGTCGAGGGCAGTAGTTCCGATAAAGTAAATGTCACGAGGTAAATAAGAGGTTGATTGGATTCGTTGTATGGTGACAAAGGTTTTAGAATCGGCGGCCAAAGTGGGGATATATTCTTTCGGGATTTAATGTGGTTAATCTCTTGAATGACAAGATTAGACCATTTTCCTATGTGTTGTTTTGCAAGAGAGTGGGAGGATTTGTTGTATCTGATGTATAATCTTAGATAATTTGATCCTAACATCCCCTTTAAATATATCTCCTCCTCATTATGGTTGAACCAGTCGAATTTTGGACAGTGACAAGATCACGTTGTCTAGTATATTGACCATGTTCTGATACAAAAAAATAATTCTTCTATATTTCCCATAGTTTTAGCTGACATTTTATTGTTTTTGACACTGCCCTTATTTTTTATCACTCCACAATTTTCTTTATCATCAGCTAGTTTTCTCCTGTAAGAAACACAAGTTAAATTCTCAATTTTATCTCAATAATGCGCACCTAAAGTATGTTAAGATTAATACGTACGTTAAAAACATTTGGAACTTAGTCCCTCACCCTGGTAGTTGCGAAGGATGGATATCTTATTGGAATGATGCCATCACTAAGACCAACTCCTTCATTCACATTTATGGAAAATAATTATCTCTGTTTCAATAGGATGCACACAATGCTTCATATCAAGAATTCTAATAAATATAACAAGAGCTTAATGCCTCTCCTTTCAATCAAAACTTGAAACTTTAGGATTCTCATTGTAGACAAAAAATCAAAATTAAGGAATCTTACAAAACCACGCATGCCTTACTTCTTACTCATCTATGTTGGATCAAAATCATAGACATGGATTCCAAAGAGTTTTTTGTTATTCTCTAAGATAAGAACTTTTCCACATAGATCAAATATATCTTCCATGGAAATTTTTGGCTAAATTCTTTACCAGAAATCCTCCAAGCATTTTTCCACGAATACCATGGTGTTTTTACCTCCCAAACTTCTTCCCCTATTGGGGAAGAGGCTCTTCATAAATTCTTACAAACTATGCCTTGTAAAGTTACTCATTCTAGATGATTTGAGTTTAATAGACATATGTCTCTCACAAAGCTTAGGGAGGATACCTGTTAAATAGATCTTGAAAAATCCCTAGGCATCGATGCTTTCCTCTCTGATTTTTATCAAATCATGTGGTATACCCTATATTAGTATGTATATAACATTTATGTTAAAGCTCTCACTTTTAACGTTTTCAATGAACTAATAAACCAAAGTAATATCAAGTTTATCCCTAAGTCAAGAGACCGTAAGAAAATATCTAACTAGTGACCTATTAACTTACTCAATGTGTCCTACAAAATCATTGCTAAGGATTTGTCTAACAAGATTTTCAATCTTCTTCCTCTTATGTAGCATAAAAACAGGATCATTTAACATAGGTACATTCTTGACACTATCATTTCTATGTGGAAATTTATGGAATGGGATCGTATCTCAAACAAGAATGCCTTATTTATCAAAATTGATTATGCCAAATTTTATGACCAAATTTAGTGGTTTTTCATTTTGATTATGCTAGAAGCTCTTCGGTTCGAGTAGAGATTTTTTCACGTTATGTAGATGTTTTTTTTTAAATGTCAGAGCATGCATCGCCATCAGTGGAGCTCAATCCTCTAAATTTTTTCTATTCAGATCCATCAATCAAGGGTTCCCTTTGTAATCTTCACTTTATGTGATGGTAGTTGAAGGCTTTAGCTACATACTAGACTAAATGGCATCCCAAGGTCTTATCAAAGGGATTGTATTACAAGAAATTCATCAAAAAGTAATCAATGATCATTTTACAAATGATTCTTTTCTCAATCTCCTTGAATAATAATAATATGTTCAAACTTCTTTGGATTATATTGAAATGTTTTTATTGGCTTCTAGTTCTTCCATTGAATTGTAAACAAACCAGTGCTATTAGAAGTCATAATTTTCTATTCCTATATGTATGGAAGGTCTACAATGGAGATGGATTTATCAAGGAATTCAAAAAAAATTCCATCGCATACCTTTTTCCTTTGAGGATAATACTTCAGAGCTTCGGAGCTTTGTTATTCAACAATTTTTGTGCAAAATACATTATGGGATTTCTAAACCACTCTCTCTAGTAGGAAAATTTAAAATTTGCACCAAGGTGTTAGCTGCCACTCATGTGTATTATTCCTCTTGTTGGGATCATTTTAATACTACATATGCCAAGCTCAAGATACTTCTAATAGACTTGTTATCCATTTTTTCCCCTAGTAAAAGTGGACAACAGTGGGTAGACAAGACCCTAGCACTAGAAGGGGACCCACTCAAGAGGATCAGGGTTTATAGGTCAAAACTAGATGTTTTCGAGGAATTCGGTAATAATTCGAAAGCTTAAAATAAGTTCAAGGAAATTTTTCCTCTTTTGGGTTTTGAGGGGTGTCAAAGTGGTCTACAGGTTAAATTTGGCCCCGATGGGTCTACAACAAGAAGACTAGACAAAATGGCAAAGTCTAGTTTCCAGACATTTCAATAGGTCTGCATGGTCTCTGATATCCGGAAAGTTCAGAAAAATCCCTAAAAGACCTCAAAATTATAAAAAATCTTCCAAAAGGGCCTCCAAGAGTAACCGAATTTAAAATGAGCTTGCCAAGTAGCTCGGAAAGTTAAAATGATGTTCAGGATGGTCAAAGTCATAACAAGCTCGGGTGAGCTAAAACAGAGCTCTGGCGAGCTATGTCTTGAGTCAGGATAAAACCACTCAACCGAGTTTATAGGAGCTCGACGTTATCGTAGTACACTAGGCAGCAGTGCCATGAGATCAACTTTCCAGAGTAAGCTCGACATGGTAATGAACGAATTGACATCTCAGGGAAGTGAGCTCATCACTAAGTTCGCACAAAGGAATGGGTTCGAGCCCATGAGGTCATAAAGGAAGTGGCTCGTCTGAGCTCTTCGGAGCTCTCAGAAAGCTAATGACACAGGCGACTCTGGTCTGCACAAAGGGTCAACCCGTGAGTGTGTAGGCGAGCAATGGTGAATAGGGTTGAGCTAGAATATGAAGCAAGCCGAGCTTATAGTCGAGCAATGGAAAGATGCATATCTAGGGTGCGGGTGACATAAATCACATCAACCAAATGAGGTGGGCATAGTCGCAAGTTAAGGGAATGCAGAGTCATATCGTTGCAATTTAATGGCAAAGAGCTCGATGGGATTGATCAATGAGCAATGGATTTCAAAAGGAGCCATGTTGGCTCGAGTCACAGGTATGGAGCTCGCAGAGGACAAATGGAGCTGAACGAGGTGGTGTATGGGTGCGGTGAGTTAACATTGGATAGAGATAAGCTGAACCGGGTCGGTAAGATGTTTGAAACATGACGTTGAGATTTTCGCACATCAAGGAATTTGGTGTTAGAGGGGAGACCAAAAACAGGTGCGATGAGCTCGAAGTTGAGCTCCGGAATCACTAAGTTGAAGTGGTGACATGAAGCGACAAGGTGAATTCGGAGAAGGATTTCAGAGAAAATGCATTTCAGAGTTCGGGAAAATACTGATGGCGAACTCGAAGAAATGTGCCAAAAGACCGAAAACCTGACCTCTAAAGTTCGGGGTCAACGAGCCCTTCAGATATAAACAATGCATATACATTGGTGTACGAGGAAGGAAAATTCCAAAGAGCTCGGATTCTGAAGTTCGATTTTGGACTTTGGATTTTCAGGGGTTTGGGGTTTTTTTCACAAGCTCGCCAAGTGAATAGTGTACATGCTGATGGGCGTGAAAAGTCAAAATACCTAAAAAGGTGAACTCCAAAATCATTTTGTACTTAGGTAATGTGCCACAGAGTGATCACACGCATGTCGAGCTGTAGGAGGGTGTCTGGGCTCGTGAGTCAAGCTTTTTAATGTGCTGTGGGCCACGTGGAAGATCAGATCGGGGGCAAAGATGAAAAAAACAAATGTGGAAGAATGGTGTTTGGGAATCCAATGAACAACACAAGATGTTTTTTTAGGCCAATAAAAGGAATTGAGTGGTGGGTGTTGGGTGTCGGGCCATACAATGGCGTAACTTGGCGGAAAATATGGGAATTCCACCCAACATGTAGGGAAGTGAATGTAGAGAAGGGGGCCCCAGATAATTAATGCAAAGCATAGAAAATAAGATGGAGGGGTCAAGGGCCTGAAACACAAGGAGTTAAACGTAGAGCTCACCGAGCAGCTGTTCCGTAAAATTGTAGCTTTGGTAATCGAAGAAATCACACAAATATGTTGTTCTACTTTATCTTTGGAAAATGACAGATTTGATGAAGATTAGAGCCTTAGTGAGTGATTAACTAGTGCTTAGAACAGAATTATAGAGAAATGCTAAAAGAATTCCACACACAACACAAGAATGTTACCCCGGAAAGCCCAAAGTTGAGGGAAAACTAGTCGGGAATGGAAACCACTCTTTCTTCCCGTTTGTATTGGCCAATTATAAACAAATTGAATCTCTGTTCACTTGCTCAAATATAATTAAATTTGTTTATTAATCTCTTTGGATCTTTGAATGCCAAAATCCATTACTCCTTCATGTATTTATAGCCTTCCCATGTCCACCCGTACACTAGAGGATGTGAAGGGATGTAGGAAACAAAGAGACAAAGAAAATTGGTTCAAATTCAAACCGTTTGGGATCCATTTTACTTTTCTACCAAAAGTGACAAGACCGCCGCCTAGTGCAAACCAATAGCCACAAGACCACAACACTGTCTAGGTGGCAATTACAGGACCGCCACCCAATTTCCGTGGTGGTTCTGCAACCACCGCTCTGCGTAGAGCGGTAGTTATCTTAAAATGCTGATAGAACCCCCTTTTCCTCATTTTTATTAACTTTTCCTTCTTGGTGTTGATAGATCTAATGGAATGGTGTGTTTTTATGGATCCCTATGGATCATACCTCCCCTGCTTAGGAGTCTTTTGGTCCCACAAAATGTTAGTGGGGGATTGGTAGAAGAATAAACACCCTCTCTTGCTCCTTCGAATACCACCGAGTTTCCCTTGGCATCTTCTCTTCTTGTCCATCCTACAAAGATTCCTTTGGATCTTTGGTTTTCTGCTCCAGTGTTACATCCTCTTTTGAGTTACCTTGAATAAATTCCTCTTTAGAAGGAAGCTTCTATATGTTTTCTTTATCACACATATATGACCCTTGTTAGTGCGAGCTCTTACAACTTGCTACCAAGGGCATCTGCATTAAGTGTGGAAGAATTTTTCTCTGAAGATGGATTTGTTATATCCTCTACATGTGTGTTGCTATTATAGTTGATACTCTTCCTTGTATCTACTCCACTTCATGCTTCCCTACGATCAGGTCTAGTGAATCAGTACGTAGATACGGTGACTGCATAGTAGAATTTTGTATTGCTCCTTGAATGAGTAGTTCCTATGGTGGCTTCTTCTGTAAAAGTTAACAAGTGCTATGAAAATTCTCCATCCTTTGGTTAGAAACATTTGTGCTCTTTACTCTATTTTGATTTTCTTCCAATGAAAGTAAACAAAACTGATGATTTTCCTGAATAATTCTTCGTTCTTGTTTGGCACTTATCATAGCCTTCTTTTATTTTCTCTGGTGGGACCAAATGTTGAAACTGACTTCATCCTTGACCCATCTGTACCGGTTCTCCCTCCTTGTGAATATAACATCTCTAGCATATAAGTAAGGACTTCCAAAGACAACATCAAATGCATCAAGTGGAATGATATCAACCTACAATACATCTGTGTATTTGGAATTTATCCCAAACTATAGCTTACACTTGCTTGAAACCTGTATTTCTACACCCTTCTTCACCCATCCCAATGGGTATGGATGTGGAGGATCGTAAGTTTCTAGACAAAAATCAAATTTTACTGAGAACTAGAATATACTAAAGTGTTTACCTTAGTCTTCTTGATTTGGATTCTAATTTGAAATATTTGATCAGATCTGCTTCTTCTTCTTCTCTCCTATACATGTTAGTGGCCGTGCATCCCAACCTCTTGTCTGCATCTGAATCATCCTCAATCTACACCTCTTATTTTTTTTTCAAAGTGGCCATGGATTTCTTGGAATCCTTGGTTTGGTGCTTTGGGTGCATTCCAGATGTAACTTCCAACATGTGGCGTTAGTATGTCCATTTATATCACAGTTCTTATATAATTTTTTAAGATCTGTACAAGTATTCATAGCAATAACGGCATGTTTACCTTTCCATTTACCTTTAAAATTTGTTGATCTGTGCTCCTTTTGTTGCTGATTTGTTAATTGGTCTTGCTCTGGCTCTTCTTATTCATGTTTATTCTCATCATTGAGATCATTGGGCTTCATGAATATTAGCTTCCTCTAAAGGTGAGTGTGAATTCCTCCCAAATATTTGGTCAAAATTTCCTCATCCTCGAAATCCGTATCAAGCAACATGGCTTGTCTCCAAAATTCCGTAGTATAGTCCTACATGCTTTGACCCTTTCCCTATCTAACTTATTTCCACTTAATCATCTGGTAAGTCTTATGGTCAATATGATAGAAGTTAGCTCTAAGGAATTATTTAAAACCTTTCCAAGTATTGACAATAGGAAATTTCTTCCTGTCACAAGTGGCTAGATTGGTTTCCCATAAAACCAGAACATGACCTTCCATTTTAAGACGTGCAAAGGTGATCCTTTGTGCAACAATGATATTATGCACATTCAAATAAAATTCCAACTATTTTAGCCACTTATCAAGTAATTCTAAATCTACTTGTCCTTTAAAGTTCTTAATTTCAGCTTTTGATTCGACTTTAAAAGGAGTATGAACATATTTTACCTTCTCTCTTATAGTTGTAACATCTTCTTTATGTCCTTCCAAATATTCCTCATCGTGGTAACCTTCAATACCAATTTTTTGGTCAATTTTCATACCACTGAGTCCATGGAATCTTTCTTAATTGAAGTCATCTTTTGTAGATCTAAAAGCTCTTGTTTTTTTCTATCCAACCTATCCATCACGGTCTCTAGCATATTGAATCTATGGACCAAGTTCTCTTCCTCCATTTGAGCTCGAATTCTCTATTTCCAAATCTTCATAGAAATATATAGTTCACAAGGTAAAAATTCTTTGCCTTTGGACCTTGTCATTGTCATACAAATCACAAGAAATAATCATATATAGAAATTCTAGATATATAATCAGCTTTGATACCAAAATGATCCATAAACTTCTATCTTTGGAAATCTACGAAATCACAAATATGATGTTCTACTTTCTCTTTGAAAAATGACAAATTTGATGAAGATTAGAGCCTTAGTGACTGATTAACTAGTACTTAGAATAGAATTGTAGAGAAATGCTAAAATAATTCCACACAAAACATAAGAATTTTATTCTGTAAACCCCCAAGTTGAGGGTAAACTAGTCTGGAAGGGAAAATGATCTTTCTTCCAACTTGTATCAGCCAATTATAAATAAATTTTACATATATCAATAATTATGAAAACAAGCAACAATGTAAACCTTATCTCCATTTACTTTCTTGCCCTTTTTTCATACCCCTTGCTCCTACAATTCCACTTTAGCACTAAAAAATCTCTTCTCACTTTCTCTCATATAATTAAACTTTGTTCTTGATCTCTTTAGATATTGGAATGCCAAAATCTCATGCTCCTTCATGCATTCATATCCATCCCATGTCCTCCCGGGAACTAGAGGATATGAAGGGATGCTGGAAAGGAACAAACAAAGACAATTGGTTAAAATTCAAACCATTCAGGCTCCATTTAATTTTTCTACCAAAAGTGACAGCACTGCCGCCTACTGCAGACCAGTGGTCACATGACCGCCACACTGTTTGTGCGGTGATTCAAAGACTGCCACCCAGGTTGGGCGGTGGTTGTCTACGCATAGCGGTAGATCTATTAAAATGCTGAAAAAACCTCCTTTTCCTTAATTTTTTTTACTTTTCCTTCTCCGTCATGATGGATCTAATGGAATGATGTCTTTTTTTGGATCCCTATAGATAATCATATCAGTGAGTTGCTCACCCAAAAGACTCTACAAACATTCCATAGAAACATGGTAAACAAAAAACCGTCCACTAAAAATGTGATAACTTGAGCTCCGGTCACCCATTTTTCACAAAAAAGCATTCAAGGAAACGATGTCGAAAATTGCTTCATGATGGATGTAGGAAAAATTCATTATTTGGTTGTTTTGAAACCCCAAATTTGCAGAGGTGCCCAAAACCTGAAATGGCTTAACTTGAGCATTGTAAGCCATATTTTTGCAAGAAACCAGTAATGGAAATATGAGGAGAAGCCATAAAACCTTGGAACATCAAATGTTGAATTTAAGAGGATCTAGATCTCCTAAAAAATGTTTTACCCTTTGAATTGGTGGTCTAAAATTCTTCCCCTCTAGTTGGATGCTTTAAAATGCTCACAAACTTGTTGTTTTTCCCTAATTTGAAAGGAATATTCCAAGTTTGCACCTTTTGTGCCCTAGTTTTTCGAATTCCACGGCTATGTCATTTTTCCCTTTGCCAGATTATGGAAAAATCAAATTTGATCAATTCATACTTGTTTGTATTTGAAAATCCAATCCCAAGGTCGAAAATGTTGTAAAATCATCCTTCAGTTGATTCAAAATCAAAAAATCTGCCATCCTTGGTGAAAAAATTCAATTCTAGGGCATCCTTGGAATTTTTTACATTTTGACGGTCAGATGGGCTTCATTTTAGCCATGAAATTCTTCCTCAGATATCATTGGCAACATGTAGCCAGGTTTGCATTGGCTGAGGAAAGGCGGGGAGGTGCTCTAACTTTTCATTTTTCACCTTTTCAAGCAAATGGGGCATTTTCGGGCCCAGGGCCCTGTTTTTTCCAAATTTACCTACGTGGCATGTTCTGATTGGCAGGGGGATGGTGGGTGGTTGGATTCCCTTAAGGTTTTTTGACCTTATTTTGCAAAAAATTTAAAATTAAAATTTTGGCCCGAAACCCCGTAGCCAATTGCAAGAGGACACATGTCCTAAAAGTTTCAAAACGAAAGTGCAGGCCATGGGGCGACTTAGAGTTTTCTGGCTCTAATTTTATAAAGTTTCAAAACGAATTTTTCCCCCGCTTCAATCAAAGGAGGACACATGGTAGCACAGTGGCGTAAAGTGAGTTAGCGGACCCATGGAAAGAAAAGGGGATTTTTCCCTTTTTCACAAAAAAGTTAAAGTAATTTTTTCTTTCCCGTGGCAAATCCAAGAGGACACGTGTCTAGGAAGGAAATTTTTCCCTTTTGGGACTCAAAATCAAAATGCATTGGCCCACTAGCGAATCACAAGGAGACACGTGGCAGGGAAAAATGAGGTGCGGGCCCGCGGGGCAAGAAGTGAAATTTTTCCCAATTTCCAAAAAAGGACCAAAATTGAAGCGTGATTTCATGGGACCCACCATGTGCCACGTGTCAGCTCAAAAATTCAAGGTGGAGGGGCAAAGAAAAAAGTCAAAATTTTCCATTTTTCAAAAAATGTGGAAAAGTAAAAAAAATAGATTCCAATCGAATTTTTAAGCTCTAAAATTCACGTTCCATTATCATAAAAATTTAACAACGCTTATTTTTAATCAGATTCACAGGGAAGGACTAAAAGATGCATTTTCATTTTGTGCCACCATTTTTCCTCCAGGAAGCTTGGAATCATGAATTTTGCATCAAAATTCATCAAATTTATAGTGATTTTGTGTCGTCTTGGCCTTCCAGGATCATTGGCATCACTTTCATGGCTTAATTCTTTGATTTGAGGTGTTTTTGAAATAATTTTTGCCCCAGCCCGAGCAAACACGTGAAATGACAAAATCAAAAATTGCAGAGGTAGTTTTAAAAGGTGAAATGACGAATGATGGTAAGGGTGTTTGCATGCCTCAATGATGAAAAACATGCCTCTAGGATGGATAATGATCCAGATATTTGTAATGATTTAATCTTTTTGGCACACCTGGCAACATGCGAGTGTTTTTCTGTTTGATGTCATTTTCATTGAATCATGAGGAATTGTTGTAACAAAATTGATCCCATGGCATATTCTTTGCTTGGGAAAGAAGGCTCCAATGTGGCATGAGGTATATAATGCATTTTGGAGAAATTGTAAAGTGTTGGGAGTTGAAAATCATGAGAAAATTCTGAGAGAAAGCTCATTTTCTGAGAAATCCACCAAAGAACCAGGTTAATGTCTCATGTGTTGGAAATTCATGTATGTGAGTTGGTTACAAGTGTATAGCCATCACACAGCTCTGAGATTGTTCATGTAACTCTCCCCTGTTGTTGAATCTAACAAGTTTTGAATTAAATCTATGTTTTCTTTGGGCAATATGGTGTATGTTATCATTTTTAAATGCCTGTAAATAGTTTTCTTTGTTCTTGTTGCAATCTTGCATTGAAAGTCTTTAGAAATCACACAGGATCTCCATTTCTTGTTGATAGTTTAGTGGCATTTGCAATCTCATATTCAAAAGAGCCTTCATCTGATAAGGAGATAAACAAATTTAAAATCACTTTACCTTCCTTGACTGCAAAGATTTCTTGTAAGCCTTTGGGGGTACCTTAGGCATGGTTTGATCAAGGATTTTTGTGTTTAATTGAGTTCTTTACTTCAAGATTTTGTGGTGAGTTCTCAAAGATTGTGTGAAGAGTGCAACCTGGGCTTCCATTTGTGCCTCTTCTGGTTGAAAGAACATCCTGATTATTTGAGGCATTTCATCTGATAGTTGTTCAAGTATTGTAGAGATTGTCAAAGATCTGATCTATCCCAGTTTGTCTTGTCAATCCCCCACCAAAAATCATCTAAACAAAAAATATCCTATCATGTACTATCCCTGATTTGCATTTGTATACCCACAAAAGATCAAAATCCATTTGCAAAAGTATGCATAACAGATCAGGATTTCCAATGTCTCTAGTAACCTTTGCCTTGTTTTGAGAACATACCCATGTTTTGAGAAGTGACAACTTGTGAGAGTTCAAATCTGGGGTGTTGATCATGTTTTCATCAAGGTCTCCATCATAGAATTTCAAGCAAAGAGAAGGACATCTTCATCTCCTTCACCATTACAAGGTTACAAAATAGGTCCTCTTACCTTGGTTGCAAGGCACAACCTAAAACAGCTAGGACAAGATCAAGTCCTATTGGAGTGCTATCCATTTCTCCACAAACCTGAGTGCCAACTAAACCATATCCCCAGCTACCAATGACATACAACATGGTCTAATCTGTCTTTAAGCTCCATGACATATCTATGGTGCTGCTCAGACTGAAAAGGAGAACAAATTTGGATACCAACACGAGTGGCGTCGTTTCCGTGGACCTCTTAGAATTTCTTGGTGTTTTTGAAGTGTTTGAGTTTTTTTGTAATCAAATATTTGAGCTGCTACATTGTTAAAATATCATTATATGCTTCAAGGAAGTTTTAAGTAAAATTTCAAGTTCCTGTCTACCCTTTTTCATTTTCCTAGTAGTTTATACACTTTGGTTGCATTGTGATTGATTCCTAAGAAGAAGAAGGATCTGATTTATAACTGCCATGCAAAATTTGTCAGTGCTAGAAAATATTTGACAGAAGTATTTTAGTGCATTACACAACTAAGGTGAAATTCCTTAGTGGCGAATCCATGCTGATTTGATCTTGAAAATACTGTTGTCTTACCCTTTCTATCATTTACTTTTGTGTTGCTAATCCCTGCAAAACTGGAAGGAAGAAGATCTCTCTTCATCAAGGATTCTGCTAAGAAGTTTTTAAGATTCAAGAAACTCAGAGCTAGAGGGAAGAAAGGTGTGGAAGGTTGTTGGAGACTTGACTGCAGAAAGGAGATCCAATTGTTGAGTTTGAAAGTGAGCAGCCTTGTTATTGAGGACTGCAATTCTTCTTCAAGTGGATCTGATTCAGACAATCCTATTGCTGATTTGAATTCCCCATCAGGTGAGGGACCTTCTTGTGCATTTGAAAGGCTTGCTCCTAAATCTTTCCTTGTATTTTCTAAATTTTTAGAGATTCATCAAGAAGGAGAGCCCTTAAGAGATCTGTCTTGAAGTTTTCATTCCCATTTCCCAAAGACCTCTCACTCCTCATCATCTTGTTTCACCTCCAAGATCACCCCCACCAAACAATATGGCTCAGCCTAGACCTCCATTTGTTGTTAACACCTTTGGTCCTATAAATTTTAGAGGAATGGATGGTTACCCAAATGCTGTCCCACAAGATGTCAGAAATAGGTTGCCAAAATTCCAGGGTAACAATGCTATTACTAGTGATCAGCATCTCAAACTTTTTGATAATATGATGGAAGATTTTGAGATAGAGTTTGAGGATGTGTATGTCAAATTGTTTATTCATACACTAGAAGAGGATGCTAGGGATTGGTACAAGGCTCTACCTGATAATTCTATTGATTCATGGACTGAAATGAAAAATGCATTTATGTTGCAATATGGTGACAAGACTGATCCTAGATTTCTTTTATCTGAGTTTGAGAATATCAAGAAGAACCCTAATGAATAAGTCCATGACTTCAACATAAGGATTAACAAAAAATTGAGAAGGCTTCCTGTTGGTTTGAGGCCTTGTGATGAATCTTGTTTAATCAAATATGAAATGCATTTGATAAGAAGGCAGCCTATTACCTAAGAGACAAGAACCCAACCAATCTAAGACAAGCTTTCACCATGGCACTTCAAATTGAAAACAATATCAAGGCTATTGGGAAACCTCTCAAGAGAGATGGTGTAAAATTGATAAACCCTGAAAAACCTCAAGCTAGAAAAGGTGTTGATTTAGAAGAGGTTGTGAAAAAGGTGGTAGGGGCTGTCAAAGAAATCTCATACAAGTTGGCAAGAGCTGAGAAGGGAATTGGGCAGACTTCACAAGGTCAGCCTAGGCAGCAAGCACAAGATAGATTTGGCAATCATCCTAGGGGTGATCAAAGACAAGATGATAGAGGTAAAGGACCTATGGGAGGGGGAAATAGACAACCCCAAGCACGTGAAAGTAGATTGGTTCCCTGACCCTCTAACTACCAGGGTTGCTGCTGTTGATGAATTTGTTGATATGGATTGGTGTGATAGATGTTTTCTTCCTCATCCTCCATGTGAAGTGGACCAACAAATTGACAAATCTTATAATGAGGATGGTACTGATGATGATATTTTGGATGATGGGTTGTTCTTCAAGCTCACAAGGAGGAGCAACATCTACTGAAGTAATAAGTGCTAGGACTACTACTACCTTTTGGGATTGCATCAAACGGGTACAAGTCTTTCTCCCCCCTCATGCTCTTGAAGTTGATGTAGTGCAAGATTTTGAAATTCCTAACAATGACTTTGAATACTTAAGAGCTTTGATGATTAAGAAGTATGATGGTGGTATCCCTTCGGAGGAAGATAGACAATTATTGATGAATGTTGTTGTAGCTCAAGAGAAAGACTATAACACTAGAAGAAAAGTTGTTAAGGGAGTTGGGCCTCAAGCCAAACCTAAAACACCCTTTCTCACAAGCATTCCAAAAGAAGCTCCTAGGAGAGAAGCACCTATCAAAAGTTCTGTTATCTCAAACAAAAATTGTAGTCTTCCTCATGCCCAAGTTGCCAAGAATCCCCTACCATCTAATGAATCTTCTTGTCTCCCTTCTAATGTTGTTTTACCAAAGAGTGTCCCCTATGACATAGCCCAAGTATTGAGCCAAATTAAAGTGAGTGTTCCAATCATTGAGTTGCTTAGAATTCCTGAGCATAAGAAGAGAGCATTTGAGTACTTGGGATTGAAAGAAGAGAAGATTACTCCAGGAAGAAATGTAAATGTTGTTGAACCTCCACCTCAAATCATTATTGACCTTGAAACACCACCAGTAGTAGAAGATCTTGGAGAGACACCTGAGGTATATTTGGGGACATCTTTGGTTGATTCCCAATTGAATGTTGATCCATTTTTCACAACTTTGATCATAAAGGATAGGCTACTTCACAATTGTATGTTTGATTCCGGTGCATCATGTAATGTCATGCCTCTAGAATTCATGAATGAGTTGGATATCAAAGTGACAAAAACCTATGGGAATTGTACTACCATTGATTCAAGGGAAGTGCCAGTAATTGGTTGTGTAAAAGGTTTGGTTGTGCAACTTGCATCTTATCCAGGGAGGAATTTAAAATTGGATGTTGTGATTGTTGATTTCCCTGCCAAATGGGGTATGCTTTTGTCAAGAAAGTGGGTTGCAAGTGTTGGAGGGAGTGTCCAAATGGACATGTCTTTTTCTACTATTCCCATTGAGGGCAGCCTTGTCAAGCTCTATGGAGAAAAGAAAATGTTACATCTAATTGAGGATCCAAATAATGCTTCCTATGAGGTGTTGTTTGCTGATGTTGATGCTGATAATTTCATTGGTTTTGCTGATGGAAAAGAACACAAAATGGATCAGTCAAAGTTCCTTGAATATGGTATGTTCTCCTTGGACCTTGCTATTTGATGGAGCTTGCTCCAAATTTGGAAATGGTGCTGGTGTAATTCTGATTTCTCCTAGCTTGGAAGAATTTGTTTTTTCTTTCAAGCTTAATTTTGAATGTACTAACAACATTGCTGAGTATGAAGCCTTGTTGTTGGGTCTGAGAATTGCATGGAAGTATGGTGTCAAGGACATCATTGCAAAGGGAGATTCAGAGCTAGTTGTCAAACAAATAAGAAAATTGTATGCTACAAAAAATCAGCGGATGAAGCAGTATAAGCATGCAGTTTGGGATCTAGTTGAGATGTTTGATTCCTTCAATATTATGCACCATGAAAAAGTTTGAATGTTGCTGCTGAAAAGTTGGCAGTGTTGGGTCAAGATTTGGATTTTGCACCATTTCACCTTATTGTGAGTACAATGTTGAAGTGTTGACTAGGCCAGCTGTCCCTGACAACATCAAGCATTGGCAAGTGTTTGATGATGATTCTCAAGTGCAAAGGTTCTTGCAAAATCAAGGTGAGTTTGTAGATCAGCATATTGATTGGGAACCAATGGTGTGTATGACTGAAGGAAGAGAGACTTTGTTTTGAAAAGATATCATCCAATTGAAAACAAACACCATTCCTAGAGGTCTTGTTGCACTTGAGTCAAATTTTAACAATGTTGATTGCATCATAAATAGAAACATGTCTTCCTCAAGGGATGTGGAAGAGCATGACTTGGGAACAAAGGAAAAACCAAGAAAAGTTTGGTTGGGCAGCAGTCTAAACAAAGAGGAGAAATAGTCTTATGTTCAGCTGTTAAAGAAATATCAAGACTGTCTTGCATGGTCATATTCAGAGCTGAAAGCATATAGAGAAGACTTGTTTCAACATGAGATCCCTCTTGAGGAAAAGATTAAGCCATTCAGACAGAGGAAAAGGCCAATTAATCCACTTCTCTCCATGAAAATGCAAGAGGAGTTAAAGAAGTTGAGAGATGGAGGTATTATTCAGCCCACTAGATATTCATCATGGGTTGCAAACCTTGTGCCAGTCAGAAAGAAAAATGGAGATATCAGAATTTGTGTAGACTTTAGAAATCTGAACAAAGCATCCATGAAGGACAACTATCCCTTGCCAAATATGGAAAATATGTTGCAGCTTGTGACAGGGTCTGAGTTGCTTTCTACATTGGATGGTTTCTCTGGATATAATCAAGTGGTAGTCAAAGAATCAGAAAGACTTAAGACAACATTCACTACTCCTTGGGGAACATATGTTTTTGTTAGGATGCCCTTTGGTTTGATGAATGTTGGTGCCACTTTTCAAAGAGAAATGGATGTTGCTTTTGCTGGTTACATCAATGAGTTCATTGCAGTTTACCAAGATGATGTGACTGTGTTTTCAAGGCAGAGAGGTGATCATTTACAGCACTTGGAGAAGATGTTGATCAGATGTAGGGAGTATGGAATTTATCTTAATCCAAAAAAGTGTCATTTTGGCATGCAAAAGGCCAAGATTCTTGGTCACATTGTGTCAAAATATGGTGTTATGATAGACCCTAAGAGAGTGGAAGCAATCAGCAAAGTACCTATCCTAAGAACCAAGAAAGGCATCCAATCTTTCTTTGGTCAAATTAATTTTATTAGAAGGTTTGTTTCCAACTTTGCTGAGTTGACTCTTCCAATCACAAGCATGTTAAAAAAGGACCAAGTTATCAGGTGGGAGGAGGCTGCCATTCAAGCTTTTGAAGGAATCAAAGAGGCACTCAAACATGCACCTGTCTTGGCAGCTCCAAACTATAAGAGGCCTTTCCAAATCTTTTCCTTTTCCTCTGAAAATACTATTGCATCTATTTTTCTCCAAAAGGATGAAGATGGGGCTGAGAGGCCTATTGCCTTCTTTAGCAAGGATTTACAAGTTGCTGAGTTAAAGTATACAATCATGGAAAAATAAGCATTTTCCTTGGTGAAAGCAACAAAGTTTTTCAGGCCTTATATATTGAGTTCAAAAGTTGTTGCTTATGTTCCCCACACCATGGTGAAGGACATCTTATCAGAGATGAAGATCTCAAGCAAAAGATGTAGGTGGATGAACAAGCTACAAGAGAATGATATGGACATCCAAACCAAAAATTTGGTAATAGGTTTGGGTTTTGATAAGCTCATGGTTGAGAGAAACTCGTAGAATGTGGAAGTGAATCAGCTAGAGGAAGAAAGGGTAGATGTGCTTGTGAAGTTGGTAAGTTATGAGTGGTACAAGGATATAATATTTTACCTCAGACACCTTTGTTGTCCTGATCATTTAAATAAAAATTAGAAAAGAGCCCTCAAGCTGGCTTCTCAAAAATATATCATCACAGACCTTGGGCTAGCTTGGAAGAACCCTAAAGGTGTCCTCTTTAAATGCATAACTGAAGATGAAGGTCCCAAGATAGTTACTGATTTCCATGGGGGAGTTTGTGGAGGACACTTTGCTGGAAGAGTAACAACACATAATATTTTGAGAGCTAGTTATTGGTGGCCTACTCTCTTCAAAGATGCAACCCAGCTGGTTAGAAAATGTGATAGTTGCCAACATTTCTCTGGAAGACTAAAAGCTTCAGGCTCCCTTCCTTTGCATCCTGTATCAATTGAAGCTCCTTTCAAGCAATGGGGGATGGAATTCATTGGTGAGATTTCATATCCTTCTAGTGCAGGCCATAAGTGGATTCTTGTAGCCACTGATTATTTTACAAATTGGGTTGAAGAAATCCCATCTAAGAAGGAAACACACCAAGTGGTAATGGACTTTTTGTTGAATCACATCATATGTAGATTTGGAGTCCCAGTCAAGATTGTAGCTGATAATGCCATGTGCTTTAGAGCCAAACCTTTAATGGCAATGTACAATGAATATGGAATCAATCTGACTTATTCTTCAAACTATAACCCCCAAGGAAATGGACAAGCTGATTCCAGTAATAAGAACTTGTTGAAGATCATTAGAAGAACCTTGGAGCAAAACAAGAAGAAATGGGGTGAACAAATTGAAATTTTTTGTTTGGGTTGATAGGATAACTCCTAAAATAGCTACTGGTAAAAGCCCATTTGAATTGGTGTATAGAACTCAAGCTTTTCTACCCTTGCACCTGTAATTATCTTCATTTCAGTTTGCCCAATAGTTGGAAGATCAAGATCTTGGCCCATATGAATCAAGGATCAATCAGATTATTGAGCTTGATGAGGAGAGAAGAGCATCCCATCAAAGGCATGTCAGATTTAGGGAAAAATTAAAGAGATTGTTTGATAAGAAGGTCACTCCTAGAGCCTTCAATGTTGGAGATATGGTCTTGTTATGGGATAGTAGGCATGAAGACAAGGGCAAGCATGGCAAATTTGATGCATTATGGATGGGACCTTATGCCATTGATATCAGAATTGGTGAGTATACCTTTTTTCTTAAAGACTTAGATGGGGAATTACTGGAGCTTCCTGTCAATGGTAGACATTTGAAACATTTCTTGGATTAATCCCCAAATTTGAGGTATGAATAGCTTGTATAGTGTATAGTGTTTGGTTTTTTGCACTATTTTTGGTGTTATGTCGGTTTTGTGGTTTGCCTTGCTGTGTGACAGCCATTTTTGTCGGGTTCTGAGTTGGTTTTTGGTGATTTTTTCTCTTGACTTCTTTGTCTAGTGGATATTTTGGCACTTGGTCTACGTTTTGTCCTTTTGGCACTCACTGGGAGTGCCCATCCCCAAGCAAGAGCCGATGTTGGTGCCATTTTTGAGCTTGCACCATGTTGCCCTAAATTTTTCAAATTTGTATATGGTCAAAAACATTTTACCCTTTGAATTGATGGTCTGAGATTCTTACCCTCTAGTTGAATGCTTTAAAAATGCTCAAAAACTTGTTGTTTTGCCCTAATCTAAAAGGAATATTCCAAGTTTTCCCCTTTTGTGCCCTAGTTTTTCCAATTTCACCGGCTATGTCCTTTTTCCCTTTGCCAGATCATTAAAAAAAATCAAATTTGATCAATTCATACGTGTTTGTATTTGAAAATCCAATCTCAAGGTCGAAAATGTTGTAAAATCATGCTTCAGTTGATTCAAAATTGAAAATATGCCATCCTTGGTGAAAAAATTCAATTCTAGTGCATCCTTGGAATTTTTTACATTTTGACAGTCAGACGGGCATCATTTTCCTATCAAATTCATCCTCAGAAGGAATTGGCAATGTGGCAGGTTTTCGTTGGCTGAGGAAAGGCTGGGAGGCACTCTAACTTTTTATTTTTCACCTTTTCACGCAAATGGTGCATTTTCGAGCCGGAGGCCCCATTGTTTCCAAATTTACCTACATGGCATGTTTTGATTGGCAGGGGGATGGTGGGTGGTCAGATTTCCTTAAGGTTTCTAGATCAGTTTTTGCAAAAAAAATTGAAGTCAAATTTTAGCCTAAAACCCCGCAGCCATCGCAAGAGGACACGTGTCCTAAAATTTTCAAAATGGAAGTGCAGGCCGCAGGGGTACTTAGAGTTTTTTGGCTCTAATTTTATAAAGTTTCAAAAATAATTTTTCCCCTGCTCCAATCAGAGGAGGACACATGGTAGCACGGTGGCGCAGATCATGTCGGTAGGCCGGTGGAAAGAAAAGGGGATTTTTTCCTATTTTCACAAAAAAATTGAAGTAAATTTTTTGCCCAGAGCCCATGGCTAATAACAAGAGGACATGTTTCCACAATTTGCAAGAGGTAGGTCGATGGGCTGGTGGAGGTAGGAAGGAAATTTTTCCCTGTTTCCAAAAGGACTCAAAATCAAAATTTGATGCGTTGGCCCGCTAGTGAATCACAAGAAGACACGCTGCGAGGGAAAAATCGGAGGTGTGGGCCCACGGGGCAAAAAGTAAATTTTTTCTAAGTTTCTAAAAAGGGTCAAAATGCACAGAATTGAAGCGTGATCCTAATGGGACCCACCATATGCCACGTGTAAGCTCCAAAATTCAAGGGTGCAGGGGCGGAGAGAAAAGTCAAATTTTTCCATTTTTTCAAAAATATGAAAAGGACAAATGGTAAATCTAAATTTATTTCCAATCAATATTTTCCACGTGTTTGGTCTTATCCAAAAATCAAAAAGGTAACTCAAGCTTATTTTCAAGCCCACATCTTCCATGTGGAGGGCCAAGATTAAAAGATGGATAAGATCAATAATTGTTGTGCATCCATTTGTTTTGACTGCCATGGGAGCCCCAGGAAGCTTGGAATCACAAATTTTACATCAAAATTCATCAAATTTATAGTGATTTTGTGTCTTCTTGCCCTTCTAGGATCATTGACATCACTTTCATGGCTTAATTCTTTGATTTGAGATGTTTTTGAAATAATTTATTTCCCCAACCCGAGCAAACACGTGGAATGTCAAAATCAAAAGTTACAGAGTTAGTTTTAAAAGGTAAAAGGGTAAAAATGATGAGTAAAGGGTGTTTGCATGCCTCAATGATGAAAAACATGACTCCAGGAGGGTAAGTGTAGGAAGTTGATGGACAAATATAGGGTCATTGGTGGACATCATATTGGAAAAAACAATGAAATCTCAACTTGTAGGGATTATTAGCATTATGTGCATTCAAAATTAGAAAAAATTATGTAAATATGAATCATAGCATTCGGAATATAGTTTCAAAAATACTATTTAAAAAAAAAAAAGGACAAGTTTAGCTATATTAAACACTTAAAATTATATGACTTAGTTTTTTTTTAAAAAAAACTTACAAGATTGTAGTCCATTTGTCCGCATTTTGGATGACCAAATCTTGTTATTTTTTTTTTCTTTGGTGAAATGTTAGATGTAGTTGTCTAGGTTGGGATGGATTTTATTTTGTATTTTTATGAACAATATTTTTTTTTAATGATTTTTTCCATGAAAGTGGTATGAAAATATTTAGAAAACGGAGAGCTTTACGTTTGCCCGCCATAACTATATAAAAAAATATCGAAATGAAATATTTTCTTTTAGCATGTATAGAATTTGTCCACACTTGGGATGGTATAAGTTTTATCACATTTTGATAAGCGAAAGAAAATTTATAGTCTTAAATGTAGACATAAACATTCAAGGGAAAAAATGTCTTAAAAACCTATTGTTAGTAAAAAATTATAAAATGATATTTATCATATCCTATTCACTTTAAAATCAATATTTCTATGAAGTTAATAGTCTCCCCTATGTGATGGCCCCATTTTTGTGAAATGTTTTCAGTTTTTTAGCATGGTTCAAGTCTTTGGAAGAGAAGATTTAAGGTTTTTTGACCTTTTACACTTCATAATGACCTTCCATAGCTTTGGTTGGGGAAAAACAAAGATATCCCAAGGCTTAGGTTCAGAAGATAGATCCATGATCGTGGTTTATAAAGTGCGATCATAGTTTTTTTAAACACAAATTGTGAGCGTGCTTTATAAAACACACTTACGGTTCATAAATCATATTTACACACATCCCAATGTTTGAATTACCATGTGATTTTTACTCTCTGACCTTACCGTATGAATTACTACGAAATTCTGTCTTTTTCTACATGTTTTTCTTATCACTAGAAGAAAAACATCATGGGAGATGAGAAACGAAGTCAAAAAAGGAAGTCATTAAGTAAAAAAACACCAAAAAATCAGAGGCTAACAAAATTCAAAATGTTGAGCGAATGCAGAAACTTCGTGAATCAAGAAGAGGTTCATCTTCAACCCCAACTATTGTAAGCAATGAAGAACCAGGTAATGTTTCTACTGTCAATGTTGAAGTTGAATTAAATACTCGTGATGAAGATGTTTTTACTGTCAATTTTGAAGAAGAATTAAATACTCATGATGTAGCAAATGTTGAAATTAACATCCTAGGATTTTACGTAAGAAACCTAATCTTTTTATTGAAATTGATGAAATTTTTTTGAAACCAATGTCTGACAAACTTTCTGAATGACAAATCAGAAGAAAATCCACTGAAATTTGGGATAATCATTTTGAAATTTTAAATGATTCCCAAAGATGTCAGTTGTTTGTTATTTTGATGAAATTGATTAAAATGAGACATACATTAAACACCTTAGGATTGACAACATCTAATATACGTGGTCAAACCTCTACAATTTTTGAAAACCTTCATGATGCATATCACACTGTTGGTGTCAAGAGACACACTGGGGATAGTAATATTGTGCATCATGTACTTGCTACTAGTGTTTTAAGTGAATCAATAAAAAAACAACGTTTGATTACACAAACAAGTCGAATGTTGCAAGTTAATCGAAAAAATCTAATGAAAGTAATTAAAAGATGCAATATCCTTCAATCACTCAATAACACCAATTTGTGGGCATTTTCTACTAGAGCACCGCGTAAGGACAAAAAAAATTCTGATGCTATAAGAGAAGTTTTTATTAAATTTTGGCATGATAACACTAGAGTTGCATGTAATACAAGAGATGTTATAAAATGGAGAGTTGGTTCTACTAATCATGAACCACATCCAAAGTATTTCTTAGATATGAATCAAACTCAATTTTTTTGCAAGTTTGAACAAGAGAATCTATAAATTAAAATTAGTCAATATTTTTTTGAAATGTTGAAACCATTCTATGTGAAAATCAACCATGCTCGCACCACTTGTTGTTGTAGGCAACATGTTGAATGTGTGATGCATTATGCTAAATTTTTATGTATTCGTTATAATTTTCATTTTGAAACTATGTTATACGAATGTGGTGTTCAAGATCCACCAATATCTTTTAGGGATTTCATTCCTACTATATTTTGTGAAAAAGAAGTTGGAAATTTTTTTATAGTCAGGAGTGTTTAGATGGAAGTTGTAGTACATGCGGCTTATTACCTAAATTGGAAAGTTACATCCATGAGCAAATTGAAGGTACAATAGGATATAATTCAGTTGAGTTTGATAAATATAAATCAGTTGCATACCAGTTGAAAGATGGAAAAGAGTCTAAACAGTGTGACCTAGTTATAGAACAAATTCTTGTTTTCCAATTTTTGAGAAAATTTAAGCATGAAATTGTGTATAAGTATGCTAGGCATACACATAGAGCTCGATGGTTGGATGAATAGTTTAAGCTATGGAAGGACACATTTTCTATTTGAACTATTGTTTCAATGGTCGATTTTTCAAAGAATTACACATTACAATCACAAATGGAGGTTCAATCGCAATATTACAACTCAGTACAAGTCATTTTTGTGCATATAACATTTCTACATTCTCCTGAAAGTACAGAGAATGATCAAATTTTTTTAAGAGAGTACCACTTTTATATCAGTGATGATTGTACTCATTCTACTAAATTTGTGTAAGGGTGTTTCCAGTTATTTTATGGAAAATTATCTGATAAGGACATCCACTTCAAACAACATTATATATGGTCAGATAATTACACATCTCAATTTAAGTATGCATGAATGTTTTATTAGATGATCATATTGCACGTAAAGATGGGTGTGCAACATATTTGACGTTTCACTGAGGCTAGACATGGAAAAGGAGAGCATGACGGTGCAGGGGCATGTGTGAAAAGAGCTCTTGCAAGAGAAGAGTTGAGTTACAAATATGGTTCTAAATTAAAAGAGACAAAGATCATAGTGGAATGGTGTATTGACAACATGGCCTGAGGTTTTCAAGAAAATTCCATAGTTCGCAGATATTTTTGGTTGATAGAGGAACAACAAATTGCTAATGACGAGGATTGTATGACACTCACTAGGTCCAGTGATATGAACTCATTTTGTAGCTCAGACACTACTTCATGGGCCGTATGGATAAGAAAGTTGACATGTTTTTGTGCATCTTGTATCGAATTTGTCACTGTTGAGTGTGATTCACAAGAATGGGTGGATGTATGGATTTGTAGGCCTCTAACTCCGCTTCCTAGTTATCAACCTCCACAAGCATTACAAATTATTTCTGTAGATGAAGTTGCAACATCTAAGGTCTTTGACGAAATTTTGATTTTGGTGCGACAAGGTATTTATGGTTATTTATTTAATTTTTGTATTGAGTTCTGTCCATTGAAATTTTTTTATGTAATTTAAATTTCAGTTGTTTAACCTTTGTTTTTGTGTAGGACATGTGTTTGCAGTAATTACGATAGAAGACAATGAATAAGGAACAGACTATTTCTTATGTCATTGCATCAAGGAAATAAAGAAGTTGACCTCTCCTATTATAGATGGTGAAGATATTGAGTATCCTACAGGGTCACTGGTAGTTATTGGAACTTGGCTTCGATAGTATCCATTAAAAAACTCCTATGTTTGGGTGTTTGAATACTTTGAGACACACAAGAAAATTCTCTTATATTTGCATCTAGTTCTAGCGACAAATATTCAGCTGTATAGATATCGAGGAAGGCCTAATAACAAGATTCTTTGGAAGGTTTGAGAGTCAAATCATGAAGCAATCTTGTCTGTTATTCAGAGTAGATCCAATCTTGATGGTTCATTGGAATGAATTTACAATGCTTATGTCTAGTATATATAATTTCTTTAATATATATATATATATATATATATATATATATATATATATATATATATATATTTGTTAGTTTAAAGATCTAGATTTAAGTTTGAACATATATTTTTTTAAATTTGTGTATTTTGTATATATAGATAGTATATGGTTTTGATTTGAAACTTAAATTTCTTTGACTAACACTTTTATGTTTAGGGTAGTGGTGCAAGAAAATCTTCCACCTTCATGTGGTTGGCACTGTTAGTAGAGAATTTTAAATTCTCGAAGCTAAGAGAAGCTTTCATTGTTTGAAAAAGTTGTAAATTTTGAAAATACTATAAATTTTGAAAAAGTTGTAAATTTTGAAAAAGTTGTAAATTTTGAAAAAGTTGTAAATTTTGAAAAAGTTGTAAATTTTGACAAAGTTGTAAATTTTAAAAAAGTTATAAATTTTGAAAATTGTAAATTTTGAAAAAGTTGTAAATTTTGACAAAGTTGTAAAATTTGAAAAAGTTGAAAATTTTGAAAATGTTGTAAATTTTGAAAAAGTTGTAAATTTTAAAAACGACCACTTCCCAAGTGTTTACAAGACCATACCTACGCGTGTGCACCAATCTAGGAAGGAAAAAACTGAGAGAGGCTATTGTAGAGGATCCCTATACCAAGGTGTCAGATCAGACAAGACATCTCTAGGTGCCACAAAGTCTAAGTAGTGACCCATCGAAGTTGAACGATATTTTGGTCTTAGGGCTCTTAAGGGACTATGTCTAAATGAAGTACCATGGAAGTAACAACCTTGTCACGCACCAAAACACTGCCTCCTCTAGTGTTCACCTAGCCACCTAGACGTTTCGACGCAGTCGGTTCGGTGACATGACCCACCGTTTGAAAATATAGCATTTGACAATGTTACACTATCTCCAAATACACTATTTCGCATGTTTGCAAACAATAGGGAAGTGAGAGCACCGATATGAGAAGGGAAAAATTGAGGGAGGATATTGCAGAGGGTCCCTACGCTGAGGTTTTAGATTAGACAACGAGTCTCTAGGTGCCACAGAGTCTGAGTAGTCACCCGTCGAAGTTGAACAATATTTTAGTCTCAGGGATTTTAAGGGACTACACCCAAATGAAGTATCCTGGAAGCAACGACCTTGTCACGCATCTAAAAACTACCTCCTCTAGTGTTCACCTAGCCACCTAGAAATTTCAGCGTAGTCGGTTCGGTGCCATAACCTATCGTTTGCAAAATATAGCGTTTACAAACCTTACAATGGTTGCAACGGCACTATTTCACGCGTTTGCAAACAATAGGGCAGCGAGAGCATCGATATGAGAAAGAAAAAAATAAGAGAGGCTATTCTAGAGGAACCCTACAATGAGGTTTTGGATTAAGTGAGGCATCTCTAGGTGCCACGGAGTTTGAGTAGTCACCCATTGAAGTTGAACAATATTTTGGTCTCATGGCTCTTAAGGGACTACGCACGAACGAAGTAGCCCGGAGGCAACGACCTTGTCTCGCACCGAAACACCACCTCCTCTAGCATTCACCTAGCCACCCAGACGTGTCGGTGTAGTTGGTTTGGTGCCATAACCCACCGTTTGCAAAATATAGCGTTTGACAACCTTACACTAGCTCCAACTGAAGGATTTCGCGCATTTGCAAAAAATAGGGAAGCAAGAGCACCGATATGAGAAGGAAAAATATGAGAGAGGCTATTGTAGAGGGTCCCTATGCTAAGGAATTATATTAGACAAGTCATCTCTAGGTGCCACGGAGTTCGAGTGGTCACAAGTCGAAGTTGAATGATACTTTGGTCTCAAGGCTCTTTAGGGACTATAGTGGAACGAAGTAGCCTGGAAGCAACGACCTTGTTGTGCACCAAAAATCAACCTCCTCTAGTTTTCACCTAGCCATCCAGATGTTTTGGAGTAGTTGGTTTAGTGCCATGACCCACCATTTGCAAAATATAGCATTTGACAACCTTACACTGGCTCTAATTGCATTATTTCACACGTTTGCAATTAATAGGGCAGCAAGAGCACCGATATGAGAAGGAAAAAACCAAGAGGCACTATTATAGAGGGTTCCTACGTCGAGGTTTTGAATCATACGAGGTGTCTCTAGGTGTCATGGAGTTCGAGTAGTCACCCGTCGAAGTTGAACGCTATTTTGGTCTCAGGGCTCTTAAGGGACTAAGCCCAAATGAAGTATCCCAGAAGAAATGACCTTGTCACACACCAAAACACCACATCCTCTAGTTTTCACCTGGCCACCTAGATGTGTCGACATATTTGGTTCAGTGCCATAACCCACCGTTTGCAAAATATAGCATTTGACAACCCTACATTGGCTCCAACTACACTATTTCACACGTTTGCAAACAATAGGGCAGTGAGAGAACCGATATGAAAAGGAAAAAACTGAGAGATAATATTGTATATGGTCCCTACGCTGAGGTTTCATATCATATGAGGCATCTCTTGGTGACATGTAGTCTAAATAGTCACCCATCGAAGTTGAACAATATTTTGGTCTCAGGGCTCTTAAGGGACTATGCCCGAATGAAGTAGCCTGGAAGGAATGACCTTGTCGTACACCAAAACAAAACCTCCTCTAGTGTTCACCTAGCCACCTAGACCTGTCAGCATAGTCAGTTTGCTGCCACGACCCACCTTTTGTAAAATATAGCGTTTGACAACCTTACACTGGCTCCAACTGCACTATTTTGTGTATTTGCAAACAATACGGCAAGGAGAGCACCGATATGAGAAGGAAAAAACAGAGAGAGGATATTGTAGAGGGTCCCTACACTGAGGTGCCAGATAAGATGAGGCATGTCTAGGTGCCACAAAGTTTGAGTAGTCACCTGTCAAAGTTGAATGATATTTTTGTCTCATGGATCTTAAGGGACTACGCCCAAACGAAATAGCCCGGAAGCAACAACCTTGTTGCTCATCAAAACACCACCTCCTCTAGAATTAACCTAGCCACCTGGACGTGCCGGCATAGTTGGCTCAGTACCATGATGTCCTGAGGCATGAATTCTCACTCCTCACCTCCGTTCATTTCCTAGGACTCAAAAAATTCAATGTCACTTGTTTATCTTCCATCTCTCTTGTTCTCTTTGGACTTGCCTCTTTCCTCTTAGGTGCTTCATCACTTTCCTTTCTTTGCTCTCTTGAGCTATGTTGTTGTGGCGATATCTCTCCATTCTCTACTGCCCCAGCTATGTGCTTACATGCTCATTATTTTTGCATTGTAATAGGATTCTTCATAACAAATCACTACACATAATTAGGAGTATAAGTAAATAATCAAACAATTAAGGGAACAAATGTGAGGACCTTTTATTCATAAGTGCCATCATTGATTGCATGAGATTAATCATCTCTTCCTCAAATTGAAGTAATGTGTCCCATCAGAAACTTTAACCCCCCAGTCCATCAAGCAAGACCAAGAATTCATACTGCAAAGAAGGACATGTGACCATTGGGTGAGCATGATCCTTAAAAAAGGGAAAGATCTATTTCCTGAGATTATCTCTTTATTTAGATTTTTCTTCGTCATATATTTGAAAATCAGTAGGAATAGAGTTGAGATCAAGAAAGAGAAATTCCATTGGGAAAATAATCTCCCATTTACGAGTGAGATGAATAATTTTGATTCGCATTCCTTGGTGAGCTCAGGTGTGTTTTCATCTAACTCAGAGAACTTGTATGAAATTTTGTCCCATATGATCACCTAGAGTTTTAATGCTCTAAAACAAGCCATTTTTGATTTCGAATCCCATGAGGAGAATGCATCAAAATTTTTGGAATATCTTGGCAAAAGAATGCATGAGCTTGGTACTCGTCTCAAGGAGAATAATTCCACATGAATAATCTTTAAGATTCAAATTTTAAGAATTGGTTCAGGAAAATATTTGTGACCCTTTTCTTCAATAGTGATACTTTAGAATCCCTTGTAGAGATCATAGGTTATATCTCTAGAATCCTATGAAGAGTTATGAAAAATATTTTATTCAATGTGGAAATACCAATGCCATTCCTGAGAATTCAATCAACACATTGGAGTATGTGAACATCTTGGAAGATGAGAAAGTTTCATTTGTAGTTTCTAGATTCAAGAAGATGGTCTATGGAAAATCCTCATCATTCAAGATCTTCTGCGGAAGAAGACATGAGTTGATTCTTCATTAGAGGAGGATTCTTCATGTGATGGGTGGAATATAAGAATACTAATAAGTGCTTACTGTCAAATTTTTACCCTTTTCAACTTGGGACATCAGAATGCACCACCACATGAAATCTCTCCCTTTCGTCACTTAAGGATTGTAACATTCTCACTAGGTATGATTCCTCATCACCCCAACTTGATTATGTTTCCCCCTCTCATGAATACTTAACCACTTCACACATTATAACCCCTTTAAGTCCCTTTATCCCTTAATAAATGTGGTAAGGGAAATGGGGAAAACCAAAACCAATTTAGAAACTTTTAACCCTACCCTGTCATGCCATGTAACTCGGGTTAATCAAGAATGGTCAAGGATGAGTTAGAACGTGAGTTAGCTAGGTTAATGTTAAGAGTTGAGTATAAAAATACACTTAGCCATTTTTTTAATCCATTTTTAATGTTTCCTTTTCCTTCATTGTTGCTAGTATTTAGTTATGCTACTAAATTTTTAAGAAACCTTATTGTAAAAATCACATTTTTGCTCATATCTCCTTCATTTTTGCTCCATTTCCCTTGCAATTTTTCCCATAACTTCTACTCATAAACTCCTTGAATATGATATAAAAATATTTTCCATTGGTAACCTAAATTTTTATAGCATCCCATTTAATATTTCAAAGAAAAAACTTATATTTTTGGATCCTTGCAATTCTAGAGATAAAAAACATTTGAAATTTGAAGCAGGAAACCATATGAAAATACCTAATCTAATGAAAAAATTTCATCTCAATCCAAATACAATAAGACATGATTAAATATTTATTATTAAATTTTCATATGATCCTTACTAAAAATAATAAGTTTTGATAAAAAAGAAAAAAGTTTAAAACCTCTGTGTAATATTTAATTCTAGAAATATAAAAAATTGTAAAACTTGAAAATCAGGAAAATTGTAAAATCTTCAATGTTGCACCATAAGCAATGTTGCACCTTGGTGCCATGGAGTGCACGTAGTCACCTCATCGAAGTTGATATCAATTTTTTGCATGTAAGGGCTCTTAAGAGACTACACCCGAACGAGTGTTAGCTCCGGAAGCAAGTGACATTGTCGCATACTAAAACGAGGGCCTCCTCTAGCATTCTCCTAGCCACCTGGATGTGCTTGGTGTAGTTGGTTTGGTGAACAATTGTATCCATGTAGTGCTTAGAAACATGGTTTTTTACCATTCGAAATGCAAACTTACACTATCTCAGAACTACACTATTTCATGGCTATTTACACATACAATAGGGCAGCATATCATACATGCGATTGGAATAAGGAATCAAACATATAGATCAGTGATATCGTTATGAGGTTCCCTATGTCGAGGTGTAGGATTTGACAAGACATCTCTAGATTCCATAGAGTGCACGTAGTCACCCATCTAAGTTGAACGATTTTTTGGTCTCAGGGCTCTTTCGAACTAAGTGTGTCATAATGTATATAGGACCACATGCAGTCGCAAAATGCTATATATATACAATGGACTATATGAAGAAACATGTTCACTAGGACCAGATGGCCCATATATATATATCTACGTACATCCAGGTGGACTACGAATCTACTCATGAAACATCTTCCCTCTCTTCGCCCTGCAAGAAGTAGCACGTCCATGACCTGGGGATGTAGTGGAGGGAGATGCTAGTACGAATTTCATCCATGTGGTCCTAGGTGTCTCTAGAATGCCTGTAACCTAACCTATACATTCGTAAACAACAAGTTTTTAACACCCAAAATTTTAAAATAAATTCAAAATTAGAAACTTGTACAATTTAGTTAAAATGCATTTGAAATATTACGCAATGTCATGATCCTTATCAATTTGGTGTTAACATATCGCAGGGACAACAGTAGACTCATGAGGGGTAAGCTACATACAAATAATTAATTTTCAAATTAAATATTTCACATACATACAAAATATGATATTGTAGATTTAAGTAATAAGAAATAATGAAGCTCCAAAATTTAAAAAAATTGAAAAATTGTACCTCGGTTAGTGGATCTGCAGATGCTATGGCAGTATCTACAATAGCCTCCTCAGTCTGCATATATGGAGGAGTCTCTCTAGCAGTCATAAGCTATACAAAAAAATGTACAAATTAATATTAAAAAATCTACATGACTTTGCACCACATAACAGAGGTCCAAAGCATGTAATCCATGTGAACTTCCACAATTAGAAACAAAGTGTAAGAAATTTACTAATCTGCGTAAAACTCATGTGAGGCTTGCCAGTAGCCTCAGTTCCCAGAGTAGATGATGACCCGCCAGGCTCCTGTGTATAAAATACAAATGTATTAATATGTACAACATACACTTGAAACATTATAATAATAATCTAGTGCAATCAAATGAAATTAAAAATATATGTTTGTACAACTTGAAACTTACATTAGAAACACACCCAGCTGCAATAGTGTCGTAGTCACCTATCGAAGTTGAACGATTTATTGGTCTCAGGGCTCTTAAGGGACTACGCCCGAAAGAGGTAGCCCGGAAGTAACGATCTTCTCGCACACCGAAATGATACCTCCTCTAGCATTCACCTATCCACCTAAACGTGTCGATGTATTCGGTTTGGTACCATGACCCACAGTTTAAAAAACTTAGCATTTGACAGCCTTACACTGTCTCAAACTGCACTATTTTGCACGTTTACAAACAATAGGAAAACGAGAGCACCAATTGGAGAAGGAAAATACCAAGACAAGCTATTGTAGAAGTTCCCTATGCCAAGGTGTAGGATCAGACAAGACATCTCTAGGTTTCACAGAGTGCACTTAGTCATCCATCGAAGTTGAACAATTTTTTGGTCTCAAAGATCTTAGGGGACTACGCTCGAATGAGGTAGCCTAGAAGTAATGATGTTGTCATTGCTACGCCCTTAACCCGACTTGTGGCTTACCATATCATTTTATTATATCATTTATACTTTCTCATGCTTAATAGGTCGGCCTTGGTGATGGCCATAGCATATGAATAGTATATATAGGGGATTGTAGGTAGTAGTTCATTATCATTTGAGCATTTGAGTCTTATTATATGGTTTGGAGGTTGCCCCCTCGAAGTGGCGAAGCTATTCTAATTGCATATTGAGATCATTATTCTGAAATATTGTGTTATTTGGTGTTCTATTGTTGCTCATAATCTGAATTATACAAGTAATTTCATTACAAGTGGTATCAGAGCTGCGATCTGGGCCAAAATTAGGGCAAAAACCCTAATTTTTTGTTTCCGCCATATATTGCGAACCAGAGTGAATTGGTGGGATATATTTTTACCAGAGTTGCGAAACATTTCAAGTAAGGTTCCCTGAAAATTTCAGACTTTTTTGATTTATTTTGCAAAAGTTATTACAAATTTAGGGTTTTTCATAAAATCGCTCCCTAGGGTGCAAATTGTAGAAATTTTTCAAGTTCTTTACATTTTCGGAAATATCTCAAAAAAATAGTATTAGTATCTTCTCTGTGTTTTTTCCTGTTCGGCCGAATTTGTATCGAAACCCTAAACCCTAAGGTTTGACATCATGGCGGGGCCTTCCACAAGAGCAAAAAAGAATCCGGTTACTCCGGGTAAAACCCCAGATAAAGATGGGGTAGTGATTGAAGAGATGGAGTCAGAAGGGGTAAATACAGATTCCTCAGCACTAGGGTTTACCTCAGTTGATCATAAGGTGAGCCAACTTGAGTATGAGTTGTGAAATGTACAATCTGAGATGGCCTCTAAAGGAGACATAGACCAAATCAATCATCGGTTGGATGATATCATGCAACATGTAAAGGGTAAATAGTATGGCCCAAATCCAGCCCATATCAACCAAGGAGGATCTTCAGTTCAAAATCATGGACAAAATAACCATGTTGGATCACTTTTCCAGCCCAATCAGAATCCAACTTATTCGCAACCACGGAACATGATGCCGAAAGTGGATATGCACAAATTTGATGGTAAGGATCCCCTGAATTGGATAAATCAAATGGAGAACTTCTTTGAGTTACATCAAACACCATCAGGACAAAAGGTGACATTGGCATCCCTGTATCTTGAACCAGAACAATTCGTTTGGTATCGATGGTTATGTGCTCAGAGGCAGAAGAATGGTCTCGGTGTCACTTGGACAGTTTTTACCGAGGAGTTGCAATTGCACTATAGTTCCAGTGTTTCAGAGAACTACTTTAGTCAATTAGCAAAGTTACGACAAACAGGATCAGTCAAAGATTATGTGCATCAATTCCAGAACCTATCCTTAAGGGTGGAGAATATTCCAGAAGAGAATCTGAATGACCTGTTTCTTGGGGGTCTTAAGGACCACATCGAGCATGAGGTACGTATGTTTAATCCACTCAAGCTTTCTGATTCTATTATCATGGCACGTCGAGCAGAGGAAAAATTTCTTTGTAGTAGGAGGCCACCTTTCATTAACACCAGAGACCGTAGTATCTCTTCCCCTTCATTTTCTAGGCCAATTAGACTGACTCCTCAAAAAATGGAAGAAAAGAGAGCAAAAGGATTATGTTTTAACTGTGATAGCAAATATGGACCGGGACACAAATGTGCTGAGAAGAAGTTGTTCTATATTGACGGAGGTAATGAGGATGATGAGGAAGCTAAAATTATAGGAGAGGCTGAGGAACCAGTAGAAGATGAAGTAGAGGATCACCAACCTACAATTTCTTGCCATGCATTGTCAGGTATTAGTACTCCTCAAACACTCAAGGTTATTGGCTATCTCAAAAAATAGAAGGTGACAATGTTGATTGACTCGGGGAGTACTCATAACTTCATAAATAGTAAGTTAGCTTGCATGCCTCAATTGTTTTATTTACCCAGCTCCAGAAATGCAAGTTATGATTGCGGATGGTTTCTTAACATGCATCAGATTTTTTAGGACAGTCAAGTGCACAGGAAAGTGCCATAGTATCAAGCTTTCCATGGGAGACTACATGTTAGACTCACCTATGTTTGCTATTTCTATGGGAGGGGCAGATATTGTTTTGGGTGTCCAATGGCTCACAACCTTAGGTACTATAGAGATGAATTTCCAAGAATTGTTCATGTGATTTCATTCAATTGGAAGGACAATACAATTGAATGGGATGGTAGCTAAGTCTCCACAGTTATTATCTCTCATCAGATGCAGAAGGTTCTCAGAAAAGGAGTAGATGGATTTATAGCAAAGTTATTTTCCATAGAAGTACAAAATACAGAGTCTTCAATGCCACCCGATCTTCAGAAGATTGTTGAATTGCTCACTCAGTTTTTGATGCAATTCCAAAGGGACTACCACCAGTTAGGGATCATGATCATGTTTCAGTTGATTCCAGGGAGCCAAACACCTAACATCAGACCATACAGATACCCATATTCCCAGAAAAGTGAGATCGAGAAAATGGTAAAATGTTGAAGGCTATGTATCCCTTCCATTTATCAGGCAATAAAAAGAGTGCATATTCGATACCATGGTCATGATTTAAGAAGGATGAAACCTTCTTTGTCCAGATTACCGAGAATCAATAAGTTCCCATTTAAGATAAGTTTTTTCCAGTAACATCTATTTACTAGAATTAATCTATTTATGATTCACAAAATTAGATCTTCGTTCAGGGGTACCATCAAATTAGGAGAAAAAGGGAAGATTATTCCTAAAATGGCTTTCAGGTCAGGACCTTTTATGAGCAATGCCTTTTTCTTAATTGTTGAGCCTAACCTTTCAAAGTTGATGAACACTTTTTTAGGCCATTTTTTAAAGGAAATTTGATTAGTTTTCTTTGATGACATATTGATTTACAATAAAGGAGTATGAACACTTACCTTGTATACTAACCTAAAATTTTTGGAGATCCCCTGCATACTCTATGTTTAATGTAAAGTGTACAAGAGGTAATGTTGGGTCACATTGTAGAAGAAGTTGTACAATTGGGATAAAAGGATGAAGATAAGCTGAAATTATAGGAAAACTTGAAATTCACCATTTTGGAGTAGGGATAACCTACAATTTATTGTTGCATTGTTTATTAGTACTTCAAACACTCAAGGTTATTGGCTATCTTTAATAGAAGGTGATTGGTGTTGATTGACTGGGGAGTACTCATAACTTCATAAATAGTAAGTTAGTTGCCCACCTCAATTGTTTTATTTACCCAACTTTTGAAATGCAAGTTATGATTGCGATCATGGTGAGGACAGTCAAGTTACAGGAAAGTGCCATAGTATCAAGCTTTCCATGGGATCTTTACATGTTAGACTCGCCTATGTTTGTTATTTCTATGGGAGGGGCAGATATTGTTTTGGGTGTCCAATGGCTCACAACCTTAGGTACTATAGAGATGAATTTCCAGCTGTTTTGAAGGGTTTCAGAATAATTGTTCACGCGATTTCATTCAGATGGAAGGACAATACAATTGAATGGGATGGTAGCTAAGTCTCCACAGATTATTAGCTTTCATCAGATGCAGAAGGTTCTCAGAAAAGGAGTAGATGGATTTATAGCAAAGTTATTTTCCATAGAAGTACAAAATACAGAGTCTTCAATGCCACCCGATCTTCAGAAGATTGTTGATGCTCACTCATCTGTTTTTGATGCAATTCCAAAGGGACTACCACCAGTTAGGGATCATGATCATGCCATTCAGTTGATTCCAGGGAGCCAAACACCTAACATCAGACCATACAGATACCCATATTCCCAAAAAAAGTGAGATCGAGAAAATGGTGGAGGAAATGTTTAAGGCAGGTATCATCAGGCATAGCCAGAGTCATATTCTTCACCAGTGGTCATGGTACGTAAGAAGGATGAAACATGGAGGATGTGTCCAGATTACCGAGAACTCAACAAGTACACCATCAAAGATAAGTTTCCTATTCCAGTAATTGATGATTTACTTGATGAATTGCATGGTGCTATTTATTTCACAAAATTAGATCTTCGTTCGGGGTACCATCAAATTAGAATAAAAGAGGAAGATGTTCATAAAATGACTTTCAGGACTCATGAGGGCCATTATGAGTTTTTGGTAATGCCTTTTGGTCTTACAAATGCTCCCTCAACCTTTCAAAGCTTGATGAACACTGTTTTTAGGCCATTTTTAAGGAAATTTGTATTAGTTTTCTTTGATGACATATTGATTTACAGTAAGACATGGGAAGAACACTTACAACATGTAAATAAAGTGTTGGAAGTTTTGGAGAAACATACTCTCTATGCAAAGCCATCCAAATGTTCTTTTGGTGTACAAGAGGTAGAGTACTTGGGTCACATTGTATCCCATGAAGGTGTCAAAGTTGATCCTCAGAAGATCAAAGCTATGGTGGAATGGCCAAGGCCCAAAACTCTCAAAAATCTTCGTGGGTTCCTAGGACTAACAGGGTACTACAGAAGATTTGTGAGGGGATATGGTAGAATAACAACCCCACTCACTGCATTGCTAAAGAAGGATGCCTTCCATTGGACAAACGTAGCCACTAAATCCTTTGAGCAGCTGAAGGAAGCCATGTGCAGCACCCCAGTTTTGGCTACTCCCAACTTCTCAAAAACCTTCATTGTTGAATGTGACGCTTCAGGATCAGGATTGGGAGCAGTTCTAATGTAGGAAGGAAGACCAATTGCATTTGAGAGTCACCAATTCAAAGGAAAAGATCTTGCTCAAACCTATCTATGAGAAAGAAATGATGGCTATTCTTCATGCGGTCAAGCAATTGAGGCCCTATCTCATGGGTAGACACTTCAAGGTAAAAACTGATCATGATAGTCTCAAATACTTTTTGGAGCAAAGGTTATCATCTGAGGAACAACAAAAGTGGGTAACAAAAATGTTGGGTTATGATTTTGAAATCATATACAAAAAGGGTAAAGAAAATGTAGTAGCTGATGCGTTGTCCAGAAGGGATACATCCGCAGATGCCTTACTATGTGGAATGTCCATGTTGACGGCCGATTGGGTGGATGAAGCAAGATTGGAATGGGATCAAGACAAGGATACACAATCTCTAATACAAAATATCAAGCAAGGATCTATGACATCTAACAAATTTGAGTGGAAAGGTAATGCCCTATGGTACAAGGACAGGTTATACTTGAGTAAAGATTCTGAGTTGAAGCATAAGATTCTTGCAGAGCTACATGCCTCACCTGTTGGAGGACACTCTGGGTTTTTGAAGACATATCATAGAATAAAAAGAGAATTCTTTTGGGAAGGACTCAAGGGGGATGTACAAAAGTTTGTATCAGAGTGTTTAGTGTGCCAACAGAACAAAGGGGAAACAATTAAGACACCAGGTCTGTTGCAACCCTTACCAATTCCTAGCCAGAGATGGGAGGAGGTCTCCATGGATTTCATCACCGGATTGCCTTGTTCAGAGGGTAAGAATGTTATTTTCGTGATTGTGGATAGGCTCACAAAATATGCCCATTTTTGTGCCCTATCACATCCATTTGCAGCTAGTACAGTCGCAACTATTTTTTTGGAGACAGTTCAAAGGCTACATGGAACCCCAAAGATAATTGTAAGTGATCGTGATCCTATTTTCACAAGTAATTTTTGGACGGAATTATTTTCATGTTTGGGTACTCAGCTAGCTCACAGTTCATCTTATCATCCTCAAACTGATGGGCAAACGGAAGTGGTCAACAAATGCTTAGAGGGGTATCTACGTTGTTTTGTATCAGATAAGCAGGAAAGGTGGATTAAATGGCTACCACTTGCAGAATGGTGGTATAACACATCTTTTCATACCTCTTCTCAAATGACCCCATTTTTAGCATTATATGGTTACCATCCACCTTCTATCACTTCCTCCTTGAGGGTGCAAACTAAGGTCAGAGATGTTGAGGAACACATTCAACATCAACAACAGGTTTTGGCTAGTTTGAAGGAGAATTTAGCATTAGCACAAAACAGGATGAAACAACAAGCAGATCAACACCGTAGTGAAAGACATTTTGAAATTGGTGACTGGGTTTTTGTACGTCTCCAGCCTTACAAACAGATGTCCCTAAAGCAACAGAAAAAGGACAACAAACTTGCTCCTAAATATTATGGCCCTTATCAGGTTCTACAGAAAATTGGCAGTGTTGCTTATAAACTAGAGTTGCCTCCATCTTCACACATACACCCAGTATTCCATGTTTCATGCCTGAAGAAGGTTATTGGACAGAAATTTGAAGCCCAGACAGAGTTACCAGAACTTGATGAGGAAGGAAGAATCATTTTGGAGCCAGAGAAGATTCTGCAAACACGTACTAAGAGGCTGAGAACCAGAGACATTAAGGAATATCTGATCAAGTGGAAGAATCTGAGCATAGAAGATGCAACCTGGGAGGATGAAGGTTTTCTGCAGCAACATCCAGGATTATTCAACGTTGAGGACAACATTGGTTTGAAGGGGAAGGGCATGCTACGCCCTTAACCTATTGCTTGTATTAGGATATGAGTAGCCGACTTGTGGCTTACCATATCATTTTATTATATCATTTATACTTTCTCATGCTTAATAGGTCGGCCTTGGTGATGGCCATAGCATATGAATAGTATATATAGGGGATTATAGGTAGTAGTTCATTATCATTTGAGCATTTGAGTCTTATTATATGGTTTGGAGGTTGCCCCCTCGAAGTGGCGAAGCTATTCTAATTGCATATTGAGATCATTATTCTGAAATATTGTGTTATTTGGTGAACATAACTTTGGTACTTGTGACTAACAACACACAATTAGTTCCCTCAACATGCAATAGTTTTGAGCTAGAGAGATTATAAAAGGTGATGCTCTTATTCTTAGCAATGAATTTAACTCAATCTACAAAGAGAAGTTGATGAGCAATGAAAATTAGGGTAGAAAAGACATTCAAGTATCAAATAAAGTTATCGCCTTAGCCCCAGAAACCAAATAATTTGCCTCCATTTAATAACAAAAATGTAGACATGATAACATCAATGAAAAAAAGAAAGATGCCTTATTGGTGTAGAGCACATCGTACTACTGAACATGGAGTGAATTAGGTTGTCTTGAAATCTATAATGCAGCTTGAAACCATTCCACAAATAAATCTGATGAATATGTAACCAAATCCAAATGATCCTAATGAAGCCAACTCTTCAAAATCCAACACTATCATGATGTTTAATATTGTTAGTTTACCTTCCCATAAAGTAGAATGAACTAGAGGGAAATACTAAGTAAAATTCATGTTTTTCAACAATATCAGAGGAATAATTACTCTCTCATAAGTAAGAACAAGGATACTTTAACACTACCTCCAAACCTCCATCAAAGGGAGATACATCAAGACTAAATCAAATGTTGATTAACAATCCACCTCCACCCTAACGAGGAAAGTCACATGCCAAAAATGAAATACCAACCGATTTTAGGAATGACAGTAGTTAAAACAGGTTGTTGAGGATATGGAGAAAATAAAATCAAACATCACACTTCATGAGTTATTCAATATCATTAAACATAGAGACTTATAACTCAAATCCTTGACTGATAAATAAATTTCTAGTGAAAACAATATCCTACCACAATTCACTAATGTTGGTATTTTAAAAAGATAAAACTAAGTCCCACCTTTCTTTCTTAGGGTTAAGATCTTTGGGAAGAATATGCATAATTTTTTAGTGAGATTCTGGAGCCTCAACTAATGTAATGTTTGTTAGGAACTTTGTAAAAATATAGGAATTAACACCAATTAAATCATACACTGGAGTGGTGTAATTGGATGAATATAAAGTAATGAATGGTAGGATAATTACTCAATTTACATATGACTTTCAGGGAAGCCTTTGAACCTGGAGTCTAACACGTCATTGACATACAAGATGTTGACATACAAAACATATGGAGATTTATTGAGTAAAGGTTGACATATATCTTTGAAATGATTTATTCTACTGATTTCTCACAAGAAGGCTACCTTGGAAAGGTCTTTCTAAGCATGTCAAGGTAGATAGACAATAAAAGATGGCTCCGAACACATGAACTAATCAATGAAAATAATTGATTGTGAATTTTATTGCAATTGGCATAGGAATATGCCTTAGACTTGGAACTAGATAAGAAAGTTAATGAATGTCTTTGTCATCAAATTGATCCTCGTGGTTTCTAGATTGTTTTATTTTGATGCTTGCATGATTATAAACAAGATGTTGGTTAGGTGTCTGTGTTATGGGCTCTAGATGAAAAATCATTTATGTAGACAAAAATTTACACTTGTATCTTGTTACATCTTGACTCTAAAATGTCACAAAATTTATGAAATTCCTAAGCAAGATCTCATTAATACTTATGTATTTTACTTTTTCAATTTATTTTGTTTTAGCTTTCTATACTTTCCAAGTACTATGGAAACTATCCCTTTTATTTTAGACATTTAGACACAACATGTGACCTAGCTTGGTATTTTCTCTCTTATCATCAGAGCCTGACACTGATCACCCAGTAGGGATGTTTAATTGAGCTTCAAAGGGCTACTATCCCCTTTGGGAACTTCTATTATTTTCAATCCCTCTTTCCTCATTTTGAAGTTCCACGTTGATTGTTCTATTTTTTAAGCATTGGAGCTCATCCTACATAGTTTTTCAAATGACCAAGAATTTTGGGTCAAATGGGACTCTGCCTTTAAGTGTGGGAATTGCCGCTTGAACAAACCTCCAAAGAAGGTTGGTTCCTCTACCGTGTAACCTAACTGCTAACCTTACGTGGCTAAGCCACAACCTATACTAACACATCCAGACTGTTGTGTACCAATAAGAGAGAGAAAGAAGAGAAAGATTACAACTGTTCCAAGGAACCAAGGAGAGAGAGAGAGAGAGAGAGATAAAAACCTAAGCTAAAGGGGTGGTGAATAGCACCAGAAATTTAGGGTGATAAATCTCCACAAGGGTGAGTAAAGGAAGATAATATTGGAGAGGGCATCATATGACGTGCAAGGCCACAGACATAAAATTTTCACATACCTAAACCTTACCACACATTGACAACTCACAAAAATGTAAATTCGTAAGTAGGAAACACATACAACACACTAGGAAGAACAAAGAGGCAAGAATGCAAGAAAAGAAAGTATCCATCTCGACCTAAAGAGAGCTACAACACGAGATTTATTGCTTAAATCACACCTTCCCAGTCAAACATTACATCAATGATTCCCCCGAGGTGAAAATACATTGCATATACCATATCTTGGTCTGCTCAACTCATGGGAATTTGACAACCATTTTGGCATTGTGTCATTACAACAATAAGAGATGTCTATTGAAATGAGTTTGAGTTGCCATACTTATAGAGAAATGAGAAGAAGGGGAGAGAAAGAGAGAGAGGCGCCAACTAAAGAGAGATTCAATCGCCAAGGATTGGTTCACCATAGATGGTTCCTGACAGACCATTTTTTTCACTACAACACGTCATTGGGATTCACATGAGAAAGAGGATGTTACACCCATACTTCATTGAATTTTGGTTGGTGAAATGGCTAGAAATTTGATTTCAAATTAGGCATGGCTCTTTTGTGTAATTCGTAGACTTCATATGATCTTCATGGTTTCCCACAATTTTTTTTACAATGCAGCTTCTAGAATGTTTTGTAGCTACTCTCTACATTTCACGGCTACTCTCTATGTTTAACAACTTTTAGAATGTTCCAAATATTTCATTCACTTCCAAACCTCGTAGAAGACTTCCACCTTATTCCATGGATTTTATTATTTCCTTCCTTCCATAGACCATTGGGTATTTTTCTCATTTTATTTGATACACGGAAAACTCCTTACAACATTCATGGAGGTCTAATACTTTTATTTACACAATATTTTAACTTGCGACTATTTTCCTTTATTTTGCAGACTTTTGAAGTCCGCAGAACACTATATTTGGGAAGCCCTCGGAACACTAAGTTAGTGTTTTGTGGCTTTTGAACTTAGTCACTTTCTAACTTTCTCACCTTTGTCGAGAAACTCTTGGTGGTACTTCTCATTTTCATCGTGACTTCTTCTAGGCGGACTTCATGTTTTGTTTCACAGAATTGAAAAACTCCGAGGAACTCCACTTTCTCCAAGTCCGCATAACTCTATTTTTCCATGCTGCGAAGTAATAAGCTTCTTATCCCCTTGCTCAACGGATCTTGTCCTTAGCTAATTTTCCAATTTTTTGTGGCCATGTAATCCCGTGATGCTCTGACCTACCTTTGACTAACAAGATACTAATTTTTTGCCACAAAATATTGACTTCCTTAGTGCCATGAAAGACCAACAAACCTCCATGAAACACTATCTCCATTAAAATATGCCTAAGTCTTGTGTTTCTCCCCTTTGTTCTATTGGTTAGGAGAACTTGTGGGACACTCCGTTTATGCATTTCACGAAACACTAAGATAGTGTTTTCACAGCTTTTTCAGAGAAAAAATTGTCTAAGTCCAAAATTGATAATTTAATTCTAATTATTGCAACGGGGGTGTACAATTTTGGATGGCACTAAGACTTTTAATTATCACTATGGGTCAGATTTTTTGCTGTTAAAATGATGTAATTTAAAAAATAAGGAATCATATATTTACATAATAATACTCACTATTCTACGAGGCTAGACGATTTGGTCCATTAATTTCCTATGTAAATTATTTGGGTAAGGGCCATTCAATGATTGCACTTTTGGGTTGCATCATTACTGACATAGGAAGGTAATCACAATGTCTAAATTCCATCTCAAACATTCATCTTGGGTCATTATTAAAGTAGTTGATAAGGTGCACATCTTAGTGCGAAGCCCTTAGGCCCCATTTAACATTACACACACATCAAGGGAGATAATTTTATTCCCACCTAAACACTAGAACCCATTGACTTAAGTGATGTAGTGTTCATCCTACACCATTGGATATAATCACATTGAGGTTAATGTCGATGTCTGATTCAAGCGTATGCCTTATGTATTTCATCTAATATGTGTCTTGATCCTTGTATAGGTAGCTAAGTTTGTTTTGTAGGTTAAGGAAGAAGGAGAAGAAGATGAATCCATGGAGGCCATTAGAGAGGAGTTGGAAGTTCTACTCATCTTAAAAATTAAATTGATTAACACAAGGATCTACCCATCTACTTTGTGAGGCATTGATCTGTCTTCTGTATTTATTTATAAATAGTATTCTGTACTTGCAGATTCAATGAGCATACATTGAGTCTTGATACGCATTTGGGTAAAAACTAGAAAACCATATATTTATTTTGAGGAAATATATACACAATTGTATATATACATAAATGTTGTGTTATATATATATATATACAGTCTTTTGTGCGGTATATTAAAACATAAATGCTAGACATACATCAATTTTATATTTCAGAGTTCCATAAAATATATACACGATATATATATATATATATATACCAAGCCGTCGATTTAGTGTTACGTGGTCCACATTTAAATTAGCAAAGGCCGAGTAAATTATTATATGGCCACCATATGATAATAATGACTGCCTTGTGAGTTATTAAGGACTGCTTATTTAAATTTAGTGTACAAGGTTCATATAAAATTTTGGGGTAGGGGTGATGAAATTGGCCATGAACCCCATAATTCAAAATAATTTTAAATGTAGGACTCGTCACTAGGTCTATCGCAATACATATGGGCCGCAAATCTTAAACCATTCACTTTTTTAATTTTGTTTTATTCATTAAAACAAATACTCGCAGTGTCAGTGTTATCCGATTCAAATGTTGTAGGGTTTTAATGTTATTTTCATATATATATATATAGTGTAGGGTTCTATAGTTTTGGTGTAGGGATGATGACTCCACCGCACCCCATAATTTTAAAATTTTTTAGATAAACCTTACAACCCGCAACCATATGGGCCAACAAATCTAAACCATTCACTTTTTTTTTTATTTTGTTTTATTCATTAAAACAAATACTTTAAGTCTTATCCAATTCAAATGTTGCAGGGTTTTAATGTTATTTTAATATATATATATATATATATATATATATATATATATATATATATATATATATATATATCTTAATTTATTTATAATAATGCTAATATATTAATTTCTATTAAAATATTTATATAATATATTATAAATTTTGAAAAGTAATTATATGTATATATATTAATAGATATATCTATATATATATATAATAATATATTATTTATTTATCAATTAATTTCCTATTAAAATAGGGGTTACATTGTATAAGTTATTACAATTAAATGGGTTTGGAGTTATAAACTTAATTATTATATGAGGTTTTATAAATGAATTATATATTATAGATGTATAGACTGTGTTTAATAATTCTTTAATCAAATGTGATGAATCATCAAACTCGAGCTCATTTAGGTAACATATAAGAGTATTGTAACTATTTTGATTTATTCATTTACTTATGAAAATTTATATTGCAGCAAAGGGGAATTTATTATTGATAAAATTTCTATCTATTCCTTTAGATCACATCATTTAAATATGATCATATGAAACATATTTAATTATATTTGGTAGATCTTTTCAATAAGTATAAGCTGATGATATATTTCCACTTACAAGGATTTCTCATTTTTTTCCTCTTGACAAGGGAAAAATATACTATGAAAATAACAAGCAAGGGAAATGTTCTATTTCACTTACTAGAGCTCAAGGAGGATAGATACACATTATCTTTTGACTTACAAGGTTTGAAATTCAAAGAGGGTTTGCCAATAAGTGTATAAACACATCATCGACAACTATTTCATATAATGATATTAATCCCTCTCTCAAAAAGATTGGTATCGATACAACTTCTTCACAATATAGATTTGAGAGATCTCTCTCCTTTCCATGAAAAATGCAATTTAAGAGTAACTTTCATGCTCTCTACTTTGGCACAATGAAAATAAATAACTACATTTGCAAGATTTGTCAAGTAAAATTTAACAGACCTTTCTTGTACAATACAAATTTACAAGCCTTCCTCTTTTAGTTGAAACATCATGACATAAGTTACAAGTTGACAACCTTCTTCATTTTTCTCTAAGTTCATTGTGAACCAATCTTCACTTGAACTCCACCATCTTCATCAAAAAAATCAAGCACACAACAAAATGGGGGAGTAGGCAACACTCTCCACCCAACCAAATATCCAATGAGGGAGAGAAGCCTTCTTCCTCATTGGCCCCCGAGCCCCAACAAGGAAGCAATGAGGGGTATTTAGACAACCATTGGAAACTCAAAATGGCTTCCACATACACATTCAATCAAGGCATTCACAAAAAAAAACACAATACCAAATTTACAACAAAACCAACAAATATCCAAACACAAAGGCTTCATACTAAATCCAAGGAGGAGAAAGGAACATGGGGGTTCTTCTTATGCCTCCCAAGGGTTTGGGTGTCCACCTATGAGCCTCCAAAAACTCCATCACAATACACACAACACTCTTATGCCTCCCTCCAAGAAGATACACCACTCTTATGCCTCCCTCAAGAAAGAAAACCCACTCTGTATGCCTCCCTCACTCTTATGCCTCCCTCAAAAAAATAACAAGATAAACATAAATCATATTTATCAACAAGGTGGAAATCCCTACCCAACTCCCTCCTAAAATACCCAATAACATTTCTCTTATGCCTCCCTCAAGTTTTACCCCTATTTCCATTTCTCCCACAACCTAAGGATCAAATCTATTTCCCACAATCATAAGCAATACAACAATCATCATTCACACATATGAGTGCACAAAAAATAAAAAAATAAATACAAGAGTGAAGATCTACCTGACAAACGAAGAGGATAAAACACAAACAAGTTCCAAGCCTTCCCAAAATCCCAAGCAAGCACCATCCATTCCAAGCTCAAATCACCATTCTCAAGCAAGCTCTCAAAAATTCCCAAGCATCCCAAAAAAAAATGAACAAGTAACCCCCAAATCCTCACACAAAATGAAATAAATAGAAAAGAGAGGAGAGAGGGGTGACGTGGCTCCATGTAGGATGCCACATCATCTCTCCTCCAACCCACATCACCAAGGTCAAACCCAAACCCTAAAGCATAATAAATTGGTGGTTGGGGAAAAGACCACCCTCTTACACACTCAACCCAACCCACACCCCTTAAGGACAAAATTAAATACCCATGTAAGAAAAGTGCACATAATTGCTCTTTTCCTCCACAAAAACACAAAATAGGACCTAAAATAAGTCCCTCACATCATAGGCCTAGTGGGTGGGTAACTTTAAGAGGTGTGGGACAAGCTTAACTTGTCCCACAAGTCACCAAAATGGCCTGGAAGGTCAAAATCAGAATTTTCACTTGAGAGATAGAGTACACACTAATCCAAAACCAATTAAATTCATTCTCATCCAACACACATTAAAGCTACCAACTCACATTTATTGTCCCATCTTAATTGTAGTCATCCATAATTAACATTAGTTAAACAATTTTAATTAACTTAAGAGGGGTGCTAAACCAAATAATAAAAGTGACTCCACATACTAAAAAATTAATACAATAACTTCACAATTAATTAAAATCAACAAGACAAAGCTTCAAACATTCCCAAGGTCACATTTGAGGTCAACCCCCCAATGGGGACCTCCTAAAAAACTACAACAATACAAACATACGAATACATGAGTTGCCATGGTGACCTGTTGCCAATACCCCACATTCCTTCAATGTTGGTCTCCTATCCCCCGTAGTTTGTTGTGCTATAATTTCCTACAAAATCACACAATACCTTTCTGGCCTCATGGCCATATTAATGACGTTGAAATAATAAAACACATATATGTATACATAACAATTTACATCATTGAATATCATAATTAAACCAATGTCAGAATCAAGTAATTCACCAATCGTTCAATTTTTTGACAGTTTGATTCTACCAATCCATTAATTTGCACTAAGATCATAACATCAACAATCATCGAGAAATATCTATAAATCACATCTGATATGTCAATACACTAGTAACAATTAGAACATTGAATACTGATATATTAATCAAGCATATAAAATTCATTCGCAATAGTCACATCATGTCGCAAGTCTAACACGTTTTTATTGTCTATCAAATAAGTGAAACATAGATGTGTATCAATTCTCATCTAGCATTGTTCTAATATCTAATACGATATCAAGGTATAGATGTATCCTATACAGGGCGAGAAGAGACATAACAATATAAAAATAGTAACGATATCATAATCATCCTGTAACAAGGAAACTATTCTAGATTATCATCATATCCTTAAATTCGCATCAAGGTGCACAATGCAACCATCCAGTGAAAATAATAATCAAAACACAATGGTAATCGTGATGTCCCACACATCTCATCTTTATGCTAACTAGATTACAGCAACAACGTTCAAGATTATAATCATTTAAGAATTGAAAACATGGTTCAAACAGTGTAGAAGAGGAGTGGGAATTACAAGTAAACTTGAGAGAAGAGATATCTGTAGTTGGTGGCATCTTTGTTGAGCATTAGTATGCAAGTAAAGATTTACAAATTAACAAAACATAAAATTGAATTGGTGATTTAATTATGAATTTACATTATAGCAACAAAAGATAAAAGCTTTAGTAATTCAGGAAAACCCAATAGTGATTGATTTGGCCATTGAAAGATCTAGACAAAAACATTTTTGTGTGCATATTAAAATGTGTTGATTCACTAAACAGAGCTCTTGGTAATAGCAGTCATAGAATTAGTACCATTATGGGTTAAATCAGCCCTGCAACATGGAAATAAATCTGTAACTCTAATATTTTCTCATTTTACCATATACAAATTGATTGATCTGGATCTGTAAATTTATCTGAAGCGGGTTCAAAATTATAAATCTCTAAGAGGAAAGGAAACTACTACCTTCCACTAACCAATTTTTCTCGTATACAAAAAAGAAGAAAAAGACTGAGTATTAGGAGGTGCTTCATTTGGACAAATGTATAGTCGTATTGATTTTGATTTTCTATTGAGCACCTATTCTACGTGCATTGTAACCTTTACAGCATCCATTCTTGTTCTAAACAACAGGCCCTCCTACCATGGCTTCCAATTTTGATTCCTATAAGCACCTTTGCATGCTATGAAACACTATTTACCTCAAATAATATTCCATCTAGCCCCTCCCATTCTCGTCTTCTACCATCCAACTACACCGCTAACTGTAAAAGGTTGCATACATCGAAACTAGGTGGACACAAAAAATTACTAGCTACAGATTAGCAGTCATTGTAGATATATTTAATAGAAAATGCCAGAAAATATCTTTCGAATACATGTTCAAATTGGAAGAGGGAAGGAAAACTTTCTATTCAAATATCTCTGATAAAATGTCATATCTACCTTGGACATGGACAAAGGAGTGAACTCGGGCATTACGAGGGAATAATAGATTCAACCAATCATCGATGAGGGAATTGATAACATTTACGGCTTCAATCACTACCAATAATTGAAGGAAATGTTTACACATAATCATTAGGATTCATCATATGCTCTTTCAAAAGTATGTAAACATCAAATTTAGACTCTTCTAGAAAAAACTTGTTGTTATAGCCCTCAAATTCTGAAAAATTTGAAGATAACTCAAATAGATTATAGAAAAAAATGAATATAATTACACTAGTTATATAAAGCAATGAAACCAAAACAACTACATGTCATAATTGAGTTGCTAAGGATCCAGACATTAATATATCTAAAACCCCTACATTAATCCATAGAACCTAAAACAATAAAGCAGGGACAAAACAAGAGGAAAATTGTAACTGCGGCCAAGTAGACACCATGCATACATCCAAACAAGTAGTCTATATGCCTCTTAGATAATTAACACTAATTTTAACTACACCATACATTGATCCATCCATGCTAGAACTTCAAGATCAAGGTAAAAATTGAAGCTGGAAATGTAATTTTAAGCATGTTAATAAATCTACGGCATCAAGAAAGGTGGATAATTCATTTATCATTGTTACATCCACCCATATCAAACATCTGACCAAATTCCTCCATAAAACAATCATTTCCAAATGTGCATGAGTGGACATTCTCAAAACCCTATTCTCCACTGGTGGATAGAATCAGACTATATGAGAAGATCCATAAGAGTCAAGATTGAATTCTCTTACATTCCTGAATTAAGTTATTTTTGCACATTATGAAAATCCATCAATTCAACATGTTTAGGAGGAGGATTAATCAATAAGACATTGTTAACTTCTAATATCACAATGAGGCTCAGTTATATCTTATGTATATTTGAAATCAGAAAATCATTATTCTCACACCTGCCACTGAAATAAGTCTCTTGGACACCACGGGATTTACCAAATTTCTGTAATGCAGAGGAAGGGAATATTCTTTCATCCTCCAAGCTAGGAACTACTATGCAGAATAAGTAAGCATCTTTACAATCGTAGATATCAACGAGCCCTATAACATGACCAAATTTTCTTGCCACTGCAGTCTCTGTATATGCAATCGAATGGTTTAGTAGCCCTCAAGATATTGATCCACTTCTCTCATGGTTGGTCCAATATTGTTCATCCATATTGATTTTACAAAGCTTTCCTAACATAGTTTGAGGTCACAGTAGGGGCATTTGTACTGGATCCTTTCTTGAAGCAAAAGGAACAGCCACAACATCACAGTTACATGTAGAAAACTTTCAGGTGTCGAGACACAAGAACACAAAAATAGTCTAAGTACATGGAAAATTGTGAGAGGCAAATAAAACTTTAGAAAAACTGGTAATATATGCAACTGAAAAAGGAGTGAAGTTTTGTGGGGCCCAAGTTCTTGAGATGACCCTTACTCCATTTGATCTAAATTGTACCAGCTAAGAATGAATTACAACATATATGACGAAACATATAATGTTAACATATCGAGAGAGTGAAAAGAAAACAAGAAGTTAATTTTGATTTTCCCCCATTTGAACCGTGGATCTTACGAAACATTGGAGCCAATAAAAAATCATGACGTAAATAATAATTTATTTTTAAATTACTTGAATTTTTATTTTTTTAGCCATATAAACTAAAGTCGCATAATAAAACTATCCTAAAACTTGTTTAGACCGATAGAACCAACTCATTATAATAAAACCTTAGATTATGACTTACCCTATTACAATTCAAAAAGAATCTAATGTTGTATTTTCAATAACGAAGAACTTCGATGGCCTTGGTATCATCCATACAATATAAAAGTAATCATACGTTCAATTTTTGTGATTGAATTATTAGTTTCAATTTTTTTGAATTGATATGATCTTTTATGTTTTTTTTTTCGGTGAGTTGTTAGGAGGATTTACATACATGACACATGTTTGTGACGTTGAAGTCATGTGGATATTGAGGACTGATTGTACTTTACTTCATTACGTTTCAATATATGACAACTTCGGGGATCTAGTTAGAAATAGGAAAATATAAAAAATAAGCCATATGTTATTAAAGCTAGTTAATATGTTTAGTATTTTTTAAATTGATGTTTAAATAGACTCATTTTCATTAATGATTTGAATTTTTACATTGAAGTGAATAACATGATTAGATTGATTAGACCATATTTGGAATATAATTCATAAAACATTTTAGTGAAAATATTCCTTCATAGGAAATGGTAATAGTGCAGTTAGGTATTTTATATGCCTAATGATGTGTTTTTATGTTAGACTGTATATAATCTTTAACTAACAATCTAGATAGTATATTCTGATATTGAGTTGGACCTAATATCCCATCCATCCCTGCATTATTAAAATTCTATGGAAAATGTCAAGCAAGATTTTATTTTAGTAGATTGATAAAATTTGAATTTAATTATAGTCGTTTATAAGTTTATATTTCATAATTATTGAATAATATTTATCGTCACTATAATTCTTAATTATTGAATAAAATTGATCTTTTGTAAAATGTGTTTAGTATTCAATCCACTTGGTTATGTGGCCTACTCAGCCTTGATTTATCGGGTTTCCATACTTACAATACTGTACATGTATTTTGACTTTTTAAGTTGATAATTAGATTCGTTCCCTTCCATCTATGCAAAAAAGTGATGAGTATAATTATTTATCCATATAATAATATATAAACATAAATTTAGTGTTGTATAAATTAGAGGTAATTACAATTCTTATATTTGAATACTTATAACCTCTTTAACCATAATACGACTAGCATGTTGGCTAGATAACATTATTAGTACATATCATCTACAATGCATGAACTTGCAATGGCGTAGTAGGTCTGTTACTATAAATTCAATGGAACGGTCTTGTTTTAAGATGTGTACATGCGATAATAATACATGTTTTATAAGGATAGTAGTACTTGTGTATATCACAGGTGAAATAATGAGATATAACCTTTAAATTAAAATTTGGTCCAAACATGATTAAAATTGAAGTTTACCTACACCCGAGCGGCCTTTATGACAGACTATAAGTGATTAAAGAACAATGGATTCAAGGAAAAAATGTATTATAATATATACGCAAAGAAAGCCTCAATCTTATGGGGGGGGGGGGGGGGGGGGGGGGGGCGTAAATTCAAAATGTGAAGAAACCCAGAAAACTTAATATAGATGTTGAAATGATATTTTTAGATGTAATTAATCATTTTTGAGTTTTATATGTATTTTTTAATAAAAATATTCAGAAAAATTGACAATTTAAAGAAAGTTAATCATACTAATTATAAATTATAGTAGTCATTATTAATCAAGGTGATGACTGTAACAATATGAGAATTTCAAAATCATAGTTATAATGTTTATAAAACTAAAAAGGATAAATTTTTCCAAGTGTTGTATCCAAAGAGTAACTTACATTATTTGATTTATGATTTATCTGTAATTATTAAACTTTATAATCATGCAAATTCTATTTTTTTTTATAATTATTTGTCAAAAAAAGTGTTCATCTTTCTTGATTGAGAAGTAATTTCTATAAACTATTAAAAAATTAAATAAAATTAATTAACATGAATAAAGGCACCATTACTATTTTGATATTTCATATAACCTGAGATTGTAACATGCAAACTACTAATTATAATCATTCATAGAGCAACTAAGCTATTGTTATGCACTATAAGAACTTATCCTTCTTAAATTTTATTTTATATATATTGTAATGATATTTTCCTACCTATAGTTCTTGAAAGTTCTGAATGGATTGTTTCTAAAATGTGAAGATTGATTACGAATTAAACATAATAAATGATATAAATTGTGGGATTTTATAGAATTTATCTATATAAAATATATTTTAGATTTTCCTATTATTTTCACCAAATAAAACCTACAATTTTGTGAAAAATAGAGAAAGGCATCAACAGAAATTGAGGATGCCTTTTCTAACAAGGGTAACAATATTATTGTTCAAGAATGTACTCCATGGTTGCTCTGATGGTTGAAAAAGTGTGCTCTTCAAAAAGAAATTAGAAATTATAACCTTGTAAGAGGTTGGGTTTGACAACATCATATTTAAATTCATGTTACGCCTACCTAGCATTATGTGAGTATGGAGTAATCCTATATGCCATAAGTCATTTGTAGACAAAAAATTATGTTTACTAGCATCATGAACTTTTAAAATGACATGTTCTATTTTATTTTTCTAATGTTAATTTTTATATAAACTTAAAACGTGTTATAATTTTTTAATGAAAATATATTTGTATGTCAAATCCTCTTTGAGAATGACGGTTTGAAACAACTATTTATGGATCTAAGGGCAGGTTGAATGAATATATATACTCCTTGAGAAATACTTTTTGTGTCTAACTCGATTTGTAAAAAGATATACAATGAATGAAAAATGTAAGCCTAAGTGTACAAATGTCTTGTGTAATGAATAGAAAGAGTTATATTTGTTACATATATGGAAAACAATTTTTAGAAACAAAACACTTTCTTACGAGAATAAAATTGAAAGTGTGAAAAAATAAATTTTGATGGAAGTGTACAAAAATATTAAATGTAGAACCCAAATTTATTAATTATATGTTAAAATGTGTAGAATATTGAATATAATAAATTGATTTTTTTTGGTTTGAAATTGTAAAAAAATTCTTGTAGACTGGTTTTTCAAATTTATTTATTATTGACAAATATTAAATTAGAAAAATTCATTTGAAAAATTTGGATCAAATTTGTTGATTGTTAAGTACAAACAAATTCCAAAAAGAAAACAAAATATTATAAATAATGATGTCGTGTTTGTTTAAAAAAATATCTGAAAGAGTTTGATTGAAGTTAAATAAATTTTGAATATAAATAAATTTCGAAGGAAAAAATAACAGATAATGAGAGGTATTGACTAATTTGGACACATTTTAGTTTTTAAAAAATCTGTACAGACATTTCCATTACATGTCATACGTTTACATAATGTTTTTTGAAAAGTCAAAACAAAATTATTTTTTCAAATAAACCGGTAATTATTTCCACTTATTACAACTGCACTAATTCATTGTAGTTCATGAGTTTGGATAACATTACAGAGTCTGTTTTTCATAGTGCATCATGATTTTAAACCACGTTTAACTTTTTTGAAAATGAAACGAATTAAAATCAAACGAACATATAATGTGACTGATGTAATTTGATGAACAATAAAAAATATCTGACAAAAGGTATGGTAGATAGTGGGAAGGCATTTTCTACAACAAAAACATAAATTGATACAAAATGTATTGAAAGCGCTTGATTGCAATTTGTTAATTTTTTTAATCGAAACACATCTTCTAAAGAAAATTATGTTAGTGGAAAGGACCTTATAGTTGTGCATGCACAAATATATCTGCATTTGTTTTTAGCATAGGACTTCATCAAACAGGCAATGTATATAGCTTTGGGATTTTGTTGATTGGAGATGATGACTAGGAAAGAGTGTCAACGTGCAAAAAATTGTGGGCACCAAACTCAAGACAACTGCATAAGTGGGTAAGCATGGCGTTCCCTCATGAATGATGGGAGTCGTGGACACCACGCTACTAGAAGATGCAACGTTAGAGATGAAATCTCGGTCAATAGACTTATCATTTCTCAAGTTACTTTCTACTTAGGTTTGGTATGCACAACTCTAGAATGGGTTTGAGCAATCGGCCCTTAGTTTCCATCTTACTGAGGTGGTAACAATCCTGGAAGGAAACCCTTAGACATAAATTAATTGTTTTTGGACTATGGTTAAACTTATTCCCCCTTGAATTTAGCATACAGATATATAATTTAATCGTGATTAGACAGTCTATATCAAATTAATTGCAAATGTAATGTTGTTTAATCATTGGAAATCGTAATATTTTATCCAATACAATTCCAAGGAAACCTAAGTCATGAAGTAGGCATTAGTTGTATATAATAGATCTCCATCGAAGGATTATGAAAAGAAAATTTACAGGCAATCTCTTCATTTCCTAAGTGGCCCCATTTAGAAACTACCCAGGTGCATTTTATTTGCTCAAACATCGTTTCCTGTGCGACTTTGTTATAGTTGGATGAAGTTTCATCTATTAGAGTGGTAATCATTCTCCAGATCCCTTTGGTTTATTAATAGCAACAAACCCTAATTGAAGACGAAGACTGCGATGATGCATTCGTAAGCCTGTCGGATCTAATTCCAGTCAATGATGAAACACATATTTCTGAAGAGGAGAATCCGCTTCCAGGTTGGAAACTCCCGAAACTCCCTTATAGTGAAGTTTACCAGAAATCTAAATCTTTTCATTTACTTGCTAGCACTGCTATTAGATCTCGTGAGTCTTGTATTCAAGTAAAAACATCTGCTAAGTCTGAATACGATATTCCTTTGATCTCTCCACAAGATCTAGCATATTTAAAAAAGTAGTCTACCTATAAGTTTGTGCATATAGGTTGTGTGCAGATCGGGATAACCCCATTATTCCGTCAAGGATTAAATGCTTCTGTTTTGTGTTGCTTGCTTGATACCCGCCATGAAAGCTTCAAGGACTGTTTGTTAGCTGCTTTACAGACTAGTCTGAGTAACGGGCCAATACACTTTAACGTGTTTCCTAACTACCCCGTGTCTATACAGACTGACAATCTGTTAGACCAAGTTTTGAAGCTACATTTGCAAACCACGGGTTTAAACATGAAACCAGGGTCTTCCCCTCTTGCAATTTTTTATAGAATTATTTTTAGATTAACCAATACTGCTCATCCTGCCATAAAGCATGGTCCTTCCCAAGGTAGTAGTGTGGTCATGCATGCCAGTCTTACTGCTCAAAAAATTGAGCCTGAAGTAGTAAGTTGGGATAAAATTCGTGTACCTCGAGAATGGACAATTTCTACTAAGTGTGTCTCTGCGGCCACTTCTTCAGTCCAATCTGCCTCTAAGGTCATTGAAGATAAAGGTAAGGCTACTATTTCATTTAGGAAGTCTAGCTCCATAAAACCAAGATTATCTACATCTTCCTCTACTCAGTCTTTTATGTCTGATAAAGAGAAGAATCTTGAGTCTGATCTTCCTCCTTGTAGCCATCCTACACTTGTACACGATCCCAACACCGACTGTCTTTGGTGTGAGCAATGTCAAGTTCTTGTACAACAGAAATACATTCCCAAGAATGGTCCACATATTAGTATGAATACTTGTTCTTCATCTTCTTTCTATCAGACTCTGCAAAAAGCTAAATCTATGTTAAACAGAGTAAATGTGTCTATGGATACAAAAGAGGCTTCGTCCTCTCAGATGATAATGATTTCCCTGTTGCTAAAGATTTTGAGATCTACACAGAAGATCGGCAACAACGCCGACAATACTGGTATCAGCGACAGTTGGATTCCAAGATCGAGCAATCTGAGTCTGCCCGAATGATGAACTGGAATAACAAAGCTACACGTGCCATTCAGGATCAAGTTCTGTCCCAGAACGAAAAGCTTAAGAGAATGCAAGATACTCTTAAAGCAATTGAACTCCACCAGCGTGGAGATATTCATTCTGTTGTCTCTTTGTTAAATAAGAAAGTAGATAGTTTATCTACTAATATGCAACAGTTAACCTCTAACTTGCAGCATGTACCAGATCAAGTCAATAACAGTCTGCAATCTCAAATTCAACAGTCTATTTGTGCTGTATCTGAAGGATCTGAGAAGAAAGTGATTGACAGTATCCAAACTGTCAATGAAAAAGTTAATACTTTGTGTTTTTCTGTTTCTGAGCTTGAGCAGAACTTCCCTGCTCTTACTTCTGCTGTAAACAAAATAGAAGGCTCTCAGTCTGATAAGAGTAGCATATCTTCAAGTTCCCATGGACCCAGTCCTGATTGGTCCAAAGCAATTACTTGGGCTCAAGTTGCTACAATGAAGTCGCCTCTCAGTCAGCAGAAGAACGATGATAAAAAAATTGGCATGGCAAGGTTAACAGAAGAAGCTGCTGAAAGCTTCATGGATACAGGAGAAAGCTCTACACCTCCTCTGCAAGGTACTATCAGAACTCTGAATTTTCAGCCTAATTTTTATAAGATTGAATGCAAATCTGCTGATGAAATCAGAGAGATGATTCATGGTATGATTGGATGGGCCAACACTCAAGTCTTACAATTTGGCAAACATGACAAAGATATTGCCGGCATTATTGCAAATGGTTTTGTTGGCATACTCAAAGAATGGTGGGATGTTGTTCCTGCCCGTATGAAAGACCAGATCATCAATGGCCAAGGTGAGGAAGGAGCTGAACGAGTTGGTGGTGGCACAGCTAGTTTAACAGCTGCAATAATCACAGAATTCATTGGGACAATTGATGATGAAAAAAGGTTAAGTACTCTTGAGTTCTTAAGAGCTCAACTCTGTGATATGACCAAAGTCAAAGAGTACCAATGCTACATGCAGAAGCTGCTTTATAATTCAGGTACTCCATTCAATTCCACCATGAAACTCAGATATGTTGAGTCTTTCCCAACATATTTTTCTAATGAATATAAAAAAGCCATGCATGGTTATACTGATGCTGATTTAACTTTTGGTAAACTAAACCAAATCATTACTGACACTAATCAGCGTCTGTGTCTTGAGAAAAAAGCCCGAAAAGAGGCTCTTAGAGCTGAGAAATATTTAGGAGTCAAGTTTTGCTCTGCCCAAATAGAAAATCAATTTGGCTGTCCCGCTCCTAGCTCTTCTCAGCATAAAAAGTACAAGAAGCATTCCAAACGCTTCAAACACTCCAAGTTTTCTGCAAAATGTACAAATTGTGCTTCTAAATCTTTTTAGACCACTAACTTCAAAGAGAAGAAAGTTTTTTAGAAGAAAGAAATATTTCCCCAAGTCTAGAAGAATTGAATGTTTCATTTGTAAAGGGGATCATTATAGCAGAGACTGTCCTCAAAAAGGACAGAAGGCCAAATCTAAGGCCAAGGTAAATTTTGTACAAGAACATCTGCTTGATGAGGACCATTATGTCCTCATATCTGATGAGGATAGTTGTGAATCAGATATTGAATTCACAGAATTCACTATTGCTGCTAATCAACATTCTGAATCTTCTTCTGATAATAGTTTTTCAGATTCAGAAGCTGGGTATGACTCATTACCCACTTTCCACTGTAATATGATACGGAGTTCTTATGAACATCCGTTCATTCCACCAAGCTCCATTGTCTTAAAACAAAAGCTTGATCATCTCAAGTGAGAGCTTGCCACCTGTCCTCCACATATGGTAAATCAGTATTATTCTTTGCAATCACAAACCTATGAGCTGAAGAATCAGTTGGATGCTAAAATCCAACAAGAAAGATCTGAAGATGCACGGCTCTCCCAGCACACTACTGAAACATCTGCTTGCACCGATGCTTACCACTTCTCTCTTCCTTCTGGTCGAGGTCGAGGACGTTTTCAACCTCCACAAGCTTCTACAAGCTTTGGACGAGGACGTGGGACAGGTCCAAGACATTTCCCATTTTTGTTTCCTGAAGAGGAACACTCAGTATCTCCACCTCCTGTCACTCCTGTTACACAAGTTGCTCCTGCTCCAGGCACACCTGCAAGAAGATCTTGGAGACAGCAACGATTATCTCTTCTTGAGAGAGCTATACAAAAAGCTACTACAGAATTCCAGACTCTACTCCAAGAAGAAGAATCTGATCCTGAACCAGAACATGCTGAAGAAGATGTCGATAGGCTCATTATGGAGAAGGCCTACGAACAATATGACGAGGAGCATAGTGCAGAGGTGAGTACAGTCAAAACTTCTTGTAATCCTTTCTGTAGGATTCAAATTTGCATTCCCAACATCAAGCCATATAATCTTGATGCTATGCTTGATACGGGAGCAGAAATCAGTCTGCTAAAATATAATGCAATACCAAAAGATTGTTGGGTCCCAGATCCCCTACAGATAAGTTTTGACTCCAAGAAAGTCTTTTCTCCCTGCTCTGCTAATATTCCCGTCCAATTAGGACAAATGCAGACTAATCTTATGGTTCATCAATTTGATCTGCTGCATTATGATATGCTCCTAGGTTCTGATAACCTAAACAATTATATGCCATACACTATATGCCATGATGAGATCCGTTTCCCTCAAGGATCCATCCCCAGATTACAATCCTACCAGTCTGTCGTGCCTTCTGCACCCAAATCCACAAAACCTTCTAATTTAGACTGGTTACATAAATCCATCTCCATGAATACCTCTGTTATTGATGCCCTCATCAATAAAATCAAAGCTGACTGTACTTCTAATAATCCACATGCTTTCATTCATAGGAAAAAGCATTACTGTCAGTTAGATTTCCAAACAACTACTTCTCCAAAATTTAAGGCTCATCATATAGGCATGGCCCCTTCTGAAAAAATTGAGTGCCAAGCTGAGATTGATAATCTCCTCAAGGGAGGTTTTATTCAAGCTTCCAAGTCTCCCTGGTCATGCCCTGCCTTTTATGTAAATAAGAGAAGTGAACAGGTCAGAGGTAAAAAGAGGTTGGTTGTAAACTATAAACCTCTCAACAAGTACATACTACCTGTCCAACATCCTATTCCAAGTAAGGATGATTTATTAACCAGAATCAGTGGTAGTAAGGTTTACAGTAAATTTGATTTAAAATCTGGTTTTTGGCAAATCTTCCTGAATAAGGAAGATACTTATAAAACTGCATTCAGCATTCCTGGAGGACAATATGAGTGGAAGGTTCTACCCTTCGGTCTCAAAACAACACCATCCATCTTTCAGAAAAAGATGGATCAGATCTTTGGACACCTGTGTAAATTTTTGATTGTCTACATAGATGATATTCTTATTTTCTCTCAGAATACCAAAGATCATCTTCAACATCTCGAACAGTTCTATCAAACTGTATATGCCAATGGACTTTGTCTTAGTCCAACCAAAATGGAAGTATTTCAAGAATCAGTTCAATTTCTTGGCATCACAATTCGAGATGGAACCATTATGCTACAAGAGCATATTATTTCAAAGATCAGCTGTTTCCCAATGAAATCACAGATAAAACACAACTTCAAAGATTCTTAGGTTGTGTTAATTATATTGCAGGATTTTATAAAAATGTTGCTGCAGACAGACTCCTGCTAAATAAATGGCTTAGATCAAATGCTCGTGCATGGAACACCAAAATGACACAAGTAGTTCTCAGGATTAAACAAAGTTGTCATTCTCTGCCTTCTCTGTCTCTTCCTGGCACTGGTTTAAAGATTGTTGAGACAGATGCTTCTGAAGAACACTGGGGAGCTGTTCTTAAAGAACGAATGTCAGATGGCACTGAGAAAATTTGTAGGTATGCTTCTGGATCCTTTAAAGGATCAGAATTGAATTATCACTCTAGTCATAAAGAAATATATGCTGCCAAAAAAGCTATCCAAGCTTTCCTATTTTTCTTACAACATGAAAAATTTCTATTAAGAACTGACTTGCAGCATTTTAAGGGACGTCTGTATAAGGGTGATCCTACAAATAAAACGACTTATGGTCGTCTACAAAGATGGGCTCAGTGGTTTGACGGCTATGACTTTGATGTTGAACATATTTCAGGCAAAAAGAATGCTCTTGCCGACTTTGCTAGTCGAGAGCTTGTTCAACACAAAATTATAAGTGTTACACAAATTGTTCATGAATTTCTTCATCCTGTTTGGAATACTGCTACCTGCACACCTATGATACGTTCAAAAGAGCGATGTGATAACACCATGTCGCAAGAGGCAGAATAGTTATTATTATCCAGAGGGATAATCTCTGTATCCCCCTACAATATGACAGAGGTGGCTTGTAGGTTTGTTGATCCAGAAATCCCAACCTCTGATTTCCACACAATTCAGGACCCCATGGTCTTTTGTACACTCGATGGCAATGGCGCCATTCCCGTTTCACAGAGCCTGTTGATGACAGACCTATTGAAGGAGTTCGTCTTCGTCAACTCATTCCAAGGCCAAATACATTATGGCGATTTGAATTCTCAAGGCTCTGGCCAGAAGGTGACCCTTTGGAAAATGATGCATGGAATCGTCCAAGCAGACCAGGAGATCAGCAATATATTGCTGATTATTTCAAATACTTCTTATTGAAGTTTTTGCCTACCAAGTTGTCTGACAGTCCACTACTCAATCCCAGTCCAGATACTGTCAGAAATATTATTATCAACTGCAAAATTCCCTGGTATGTTAAAATGAAATATTATGTTCTTACTAACACCATGCAGGGTCATCAGGCAAATCCAAATGGAGCACTCTGGAGGAAGTTCTACATCCACCATACAATGAATGTACCTCCTCCTGCACCTGGATACTCTCTACGGATACCAGATCAATATCTATACCCTACTCGAGCATATCTTCGTAGAGATATTGATGGTTCACGTGTTGTTTCACGTCTGTGGTATGAGCGCAATCAACGAAAACTTTTCCCTGTAACACAACAGGAAGATTCTTCCTCATCCTCAGATGATGATGTTGGGCCCAGTGTCCTTTACAGCCCATAATGCTAGATGACAGGCATGTTGTCATCATTTTCAATAAAGTAGTGATTTGAAAATCACTTTATGTAAAGTGTGGACCTCTCCACGTTCTAAAGGTGCTATGACGGGTGGCATGTACTCATCCTTTGTGTCTTAGTGGGAATCTTTTGGGTAACCTGTGTTACCAGTTCCCGGTCTTTAGGTTTCTAGGTTCCCAGTGACACCCTTCTCTCCTTTCCTATATAAGGATGGGTCGGGATTCTTCTTAAGGCATCGGGTTTTTAGTCTTCAGGGTTTTGAGTCATGTATCGGGTTTGAATTTCCATTAGAGTTTAAATAGTTTCTTCTTTCCTCAGATTAATATTGTTCTTTGAACAAGAATTGTGTAATGGAGTTATGCTCTTACATTGAATAAAATACGAAGAGTTCATGAGTTTTAGAAGCGACTTTGTTATTTTGAATCTTTTATATATATATATATATATATATATATATATATATATATATATATATATATATATCATGATTGATATTAATTGTAATTATAATAATTTAATTATCTGTTTTCTTTTGAAATAGCAACAATGATAAGCTTAATAAAATTTGGAAAAAAATTATACATAAATAAGTTTAAATATAATGACAACTAGATATAAACTTGTAGTTGGTTTTCTTCTTCTTTGCTTTACTTAGTTTAAAGGGCTACTTAAATTTATTTGCCAAGGTAAATAACAAATAAGAATTTTAAAACTCTCCGCCTATACAAATAAAGGTAAAAATGACATTTTTTTTTTGTAAAACTTTCTTATTCAATCCATTATGTTTTGCAAGAGGAGAGCTCTTTCCCTAATTTAAGAACCTACAACTTCTTCCTTTCCTTCGACACTACCCAAAAAAAAAAAAAAAACTATACTCTAATTACTACCATGTGCCTTTCATTTAATAGAATAAGGATAACCATTTCTTTCATTCACATGATACAAGTGTCAACCATTTCAAACAAGTGATTTATAACAAGATTTCCCAATATTTTAAAAAATGAACATCACACATTTTGGAAGGAAATGAAACAACTAAATTGAAAACAATGTTATTTTCATTTCAATCCCATTTCAAGTTGTATACTTCATCTAGACAATACAAATATTTCCAAGGAACTTGGTTCACTTTTACAATCTAATAGTCTCTCTTTCCAACAAGAAAGGAAATAATTTTCAAGCTTTCTACATTCATTTACAATGAGGAATAATATTACAATTTTGATAAACAAAACAACTAAGAGATTTAATTTTAAAATGAAAGTTTACAAGCCCTCCATACACAATGGAGACAACATGGTAAAATATTTACAAGAAGGTTCTTGATTCTTTTCGCTAAATTCTATAATAAAAAATTCATCATTTGAACTCCACCTTCTTCCCAAGATCAAACACAACAACCAAAATGGCGGAGTAGGCAATACACTCCGCCCAACCAATAATCCAATGAGGAAGTGAATCTCTCTTCCTCATTGGCCCTTGAGCCCCAACAATGAAATAATATGGAGTATGTTGCAACCATTCGCAATAAAACAAGGCTTCCACATTTATAATCAAACAAAAATTCACACAATAAGATTAATCACAAAAAATTCACTTCCACACATCTAAAGTCCCCCAAAAAAAGGATCTAAATTCAAGCCAAGAAGATAATGGAAGATGGGGATTTCACTTGTGCCTCCCAAGGGTTTGGTTCCGCACCTCAAAAACCTTCAAACTCAATCAATCCCAAAAAATATTTTATGCATCCATATAAAAAAAATATCTCTTATGCCTCCCTCACTCTTATTCCTCCCACAATGAACAGAACAACAAGATAATCACAAGTGCTACTCATCACAAGGTGGGGCACCCAAACCAAACTCCATCCTAAATACCCAATAAAAACTGTTATGCCTCCCAACAAAATATATCCCCATTTAACTTTTTCATACACAACCTAATGTCATTTTACAACCTAGCAACACACGCAATAAAACATTCATTCACAACCATAATAAAATGAAAATAGTAAAAGAATCCAAGGGTGAAAACCCTATATTTCCATCGCAGGAAATCCACTCCACAAGTTGGTTCTAAACTTTCCAAGCCCAATAAATCCCAATCTATTTTCACCTCTAAAAAGAACTCAAAAAGCAAGCACCTCCAAAAGTAAGAGACCAAAAAAAAGTAACCCCCAAATCCTCACACAAAATGGAATAAATAGAAAAGAGGGAGAGAGAGAGAGGTGATGTGGCTCCATGTAGAATGCCACATCATTTCTCCTCCATTCCATATCACCAAGGTCAAACGCAAACCCCAAAGAATAATAAATTGGTAGTTGATGGAATGACCACCCTTTTACACACTCAACCTAAACACATACCCCTAAAGGACAAAAATAAGTACCCTTGTAAGAAACATGTAATTAAATACTTTTTTTCTCCATTAAAACAAAAAAATATGGCCTAAAATAAGCCCTAGTTCATATCATAGACCTAGTGGGTGGGTGACTTTAAGAGGTGTGGGACAAGCTTAACATGTCTCACAAGTATCCAAAATTGCCTAGAAAGTCAAAATCTAAAATTCACTTGTAAGATTGAGTACACACTATTCTAAAACAAATTAAAATCTTTCCAATCCAACACAAACCAAGAATACCAACTCATATTTATTTCCCCCCCTTTTGTCACATCCTAATTAGCACTAGTTAAACAATTATAATTAACTTGAGAGGACTGCTAAACAATAATAATGAAAGTGACTCCACATACTAATAAAAATACAATAACTAACAATTAAATAAAATCAACAAGACAAAATCACAAACTTACCCAAGGTCAACCCCCAATGTGGACATCCTAACAATCTAACAACAAAATGACAGACACACACACACACTAGTTGCCAAGGTGCCTGTTCCCAATACCCCAAATTCTTTCACTTTTGGTCTCCTATCCCCCTTTGCTTTATTGTGTTGTTAATACTTGTAAAAGTATAAACAATACGTTTTTGGCCTCATGGCCATATTAACAACATCGAAATAGTAAATAAAATGCATATACGAATCATTAATTCTAATAACTAAACCATTCCTAAACAAGTAATTTACGAATTGTTCATGATTTTAATATTTCAATTTTTATCAATTTATCAACTAGCAATAAGATCATGAAATCAACTAAGTAATCTAACAACCTATATATGTATATTAAATCAAATGTGTCAGTATAGTAGAAGCTCAAGATCATAAAATTTTGATATGTCAAAAGATGCATATAATCCATCATTTAAATCATTGCACGAGTCTAAACATCCATATTGTCTATCAAATAAGTAATCAAATATAACAATGTCCATCTATCAATGCGTAAAATTTGATAGCAATGTCTATAAATCTAATCCCCAATAAGCAAAAATATAATAATATCAATGTCGGAGAGGAGTGATCACTACAAAGAGTCAATGACAATGTGACACATAAGGCGCTCGGTTATTGGTCCCTCTTTAAAATGTTTTATATTAGTTTTCTTCATTTTAACTCAATTCAAAAACTACTTTTCCCTCCAATAAAACTTGCAAAACGAAAAATGTTGATATGGCACGATCATATGCTACACGATGATATAAATTTTTTACGCTACCTAAATACCTGCATATATCTATGTGCCCCTAAAGTTAGGTGCCCGATTATAGGGTCATCTCCCCTAGGTAATAGAAATGCCATATTATACTTTTGATTTTTTTTTTTCAAATAAAGAATTCAATTTTTTATTATTAAAATTAAATTAATAAAATAAAAAATAACAATTTATGATATTATTGAACATAGATTCAAACAAATACCAAAAGAAAGTATGGTAGATGATAAGAAGCAATGCTCGGCACGTCAGTTGTTACTAGATTTATCTGAATTTTTTTACTCGGAATTTATTCATGTATGATACGGAAATAATTATCATTTCAATTGGAATATGCGGATGGTCTGTATGGTGGTTGATTTTACTGTTGAAAATGCATAGCTATAAAGAAAACTATACCTCGGTTTCCTAGACTTCAATTGGATCTGAGAACTGCAAAATTTGGCATATCCATGGATGTTGCATTGAGTTCCAAATTGAATCCTCCATTTCCAATAGTCTTATTATCTCCTTGCAAGTTAATTATAAGTCTATGTTAGACTCACAACATATGTTGGAAGAAATTTTCACCTACAATCTAAAACTGTAAAGTGAGCGAGCACTCTAAAACTCCACAAAAAAATTATATTTATTCAAATGTAAAGGGAGTTGATAAGAACGATTGTAAATTAGTTTTTATCAAATTTATGTGGAGAGGATAAGAATCACTTATATATATTAACCAATAATCACCGGGACATATTGATATCCATAGGAGACTACCATGTCGACATAGGTTCATAAAAGTATCGTCAATTTAGCTATCATGGTCACAACAAAAATGACATGAATAAACAATATTTACATGATCTGAACATTTCATGTTGTAGAGACTTGTAAATGGAGTCGGATAAAACATTAGTAGCCCGTAGATAACAATTTAAATGGATGTCCATCTCACAATTTCAGTCAATAATTAAAGATCATCAAATAAGTACATAAAAGTTTCTTGCATTATCATATGTTAAAATATTTATCAATATTAAAATAATTCACAAAATTAAAATAATTCACAAATTTAGAAAAATAAGTATGTAAGAGGAATCAAAATATATTATGATATTATCTCAAAAGAATGAGAAATACTTTATAGATGGAGAGATTTAATCATAATTGATGCTTTGAAGGCAACAAATAGAATTTGTTATACAAGGTTGCTTGTAATTCCAGATTTCTAATATCAAGTTGGTGATGGAACTCAAACATGAATGAAGTACCACTTTTTTATTAAACAAATAGAAATGCTTATGTATCTCCCATGGTTTTGTGAAGAATGGTATTTGGACCAAGTCTATCAATTCATATATTGAAATAATAGATATTTCCCTAAAAAAATGAATAGATAATTAAATACTTATTTCCTTCAATTATACTCATATGTACTAGCTACATCAGTGACATCATAAGAAATAATAGAACATTTTCCTACAAATAATTACACACCTTCATAACCTAGAGCTATATTTCAGAATGAGTAACGATATGAACAATATCATATGAACTCATAAATATCATTTGTTTACTTCTAAAAATATTACAATATCTTGTTATGTGTATGTATGAAAATTATATTACTAAACAACAATTTATTAATAATGGACCTAACTAATATTGAATCTTCTCATAAATATTTTTACTACTAAATTGTACAAATAGCCAAAAGAATGAAAATATTTTAAAATAGGCACCCACTCAATGTTTGCAACCAAATAAATTACATAGAAGAGGGTATGGAGTTAAAAGAGTCATTTGTATAAGCTATATATTTGTGTATAAACTATTTTTTGGGTCATAAATATATTCTAAATGTTTGTATATGGTCGGTAAACATTGATTGTAATGCACATAAAAAATGTCATTCAAAACCATGCCAAAGTGTAATATTTTAATGGGAAGTTTTTTTTTTTTTTTTTAAAAAATTGTAATTGTTTAAAAACATTACTCATTCATAAAGTGGTCACAATTAAATTAATAATTAAATATTATTAATTTATTTCTAACACATTTTTTACTTGTTTAAAAGTATTTCTTTAGTTATGACATTAAATTAGGATATTTTTCAAATATTAAAAAGTCTTGTCCCATTAGGTTGTAAAACTACACCCTTACCAATATTTATTTAGAAACCTAATTTGTTCATTACTTAATTATAGGAAAAATGTTTACTTTATTTCCTACCACAAAAGTTTAACAATTTGGCCTAGCCACCAAGTGTCTCCATTTAACCAATTACCCATACAATATTTTATTTAATTTCATTCCCACAAAATCCTTATCACTTAAGTGATGTAGGGTTTATTTTCAACCATTATATTTGATCTATTTGGGCCATTGGATCTAGATTGCCCTAAATTTCCTTATGAGTTTCTTTTATTTCCATTTGTCCTAATTTTATCACATTTTTAGTTTTGCAGTATGAAGAAACAGGAGGAGGGGAATACATAGAATCCTTTGAAGAGCTATGGAGGGTTTTCTCAACTCCAACATATTTTTTATTATTTTTGTGATAAAATGAGAGATCTCCCCATTTCTCTTTGTGGGCATTATTTTTCCCCATTTTATTTTTGTTACAAAAAAGTATATACACAAATTTTTGTGTTCAAAATATATATATATATATATATATATATATAACAAAAATAGTGGGGCGGCTGTTTGAAATACTTGAATGAGAACACAAAAACATACATACAAAGTTTGTTTGAGAATAACAATAGCAGGTTCCATCACTTGAAGGACTTTTGAAATATAAAAACTTTGTTAACATATTTTTGCGAGGTAAATGCAGGAGTATCCTTTCCATATAACAAAGGTATACATAAAGAATGCATTCTAGTTAGAGATTCAGATAAATATATATAGCATAATTCTCACAATAAAAATATCATCTCCAAAAAAACAGGATTTGAAATGGCAATTCACTTGCCAATATGGGTAAATGGTAAAAAACTTCAATTTTTCCACTATAACTGGAGCCAAAAGAACAAGATATCTAAATAAAGTTTAAAAATTCTAAATGTGGTAAAAAATGCCTCACTCATAACCATATTTTTCTTGTTTGTTCAATCAAGGAAGATAAATCCGTATGAATCAATAGTTTCTCCTTCCTTAGTTAATAAAACTATTGAAAGATATGGTGGTGTGTTATTTTTCACCATAAGATTTTTTTGATGTGGTCATTTGATAGTTGTATATATAAGATATAATTGATTTCTATGATTCTACACCTATCAGTGTCACCATAACACTATGTCGTAAGCACTCCTACATCATAAACGTAGCCCTTTAGAACTCAGTGGAGTTGATCAACATAAAATATTTCTAAAGGTTTATTTCTCAAATTACGACCTTTTTTTGTACACATGATCAAGTTTGAGAATATGAAAAATGTTTTAGTAAAAATAATATATATCCCTCTAAGACAAAAAAAATATAGTGCAAACAAATGGATTATATGATACTTGAATACATATGTGTATTCGTACTACTAAGACACATTCCTTTTAATAATCATCCAAAATGTCTCTCAAAGTGGGATACAATCGAGGATTGAGAATTGATACTAGAATGAATGCATAAATAAAAACATTGTGTCAAGAAAAGAAATTGTAAAAAACTCAAGGAAGAAAAAGCTCTTCTATAAACAAGAAGTTGTTCATAAAATGATTAGATAATTCATTAGCCAAAAGATTCATAAGAGGTTAAATTATATAGTGAGTAATTAGGTCACCCAATTATGTAATTTAATCAACTCATAATTATCAAATGACTTAAAAGTACATTTCCTTAATAACCTATAATTACCCTAAGAAAACTAATTGGATTGTGTAGATAAAACCACAGTGGGAAAACTTATACACAAACACCCCCATTAAGCACAAAGAAAACAAATAGGGTTAGATTAGGATTGGATATGATCAAATAATCAAAGAAAAACACCACATGAAATACTGAAATCCAAAAATAATAAATGAAGAAAAAAAATCTTCGACAAACATTATTTTTTTCCTAAACTCATTAGCCAAAAGAGGCATAAGATGGTACATTGTATAGTGAGGATTTAGGTCACAGAAGAAGGTAAATAGCACATTCACTATTATATAATTTTTTAAATTAAATTTCCGCTAATGAGATATGATTAAAATAAGAAAGATAATTAAACCATGTATTTAAAAGATCTATCCTTTATTTTGAAAACTTTCACAAACCATTTGTCTTGTAGAACTAATTTTATGTTTGAATATACCAGTAATAACCCTCCTCATTTCTTGGATACTGATTAACTAAAAATGGACTAAGGAGTGCGGGGATAGTTAATCTAATCTATGAATAGTTCTACTAAAGTAAATAAATGTAGTAAAGAAACATTTTAATGGTCTAATGAAATTATGTAAAATGAAATACTAATCCCTAATGCGCAAGAGAGAAGAGGAAAATACTTGGCCAATAATAGAAGACCGTCACGTTGTGTCGCAATGATGAATAGAAAATTAGAAAGTATGAACGAATGTGCCAAGGTCTCGTAGAGGATAGATCTAGGTGATATGAGTAGACTGGAGCACCTGGGAGAGGGCTAGGGCACCCACATTTTCTCTGTTAAGCAAAAAAAATGACATAGTTTTATAAAAAGGTCCAACACCGATCTTCACATGTCGTGGAGATGACTAATAACCTTCATTACTTGTCGCATTAATTTTCCTGTATTACGTCGAATGTTCCAAATATTCCAAGAGAAAGAAATGACCTGAAAAATACCAAAAGGAAGTATCAAAACCCTTAGAAAATTAAATAGGCAAATGAATGGGTCAGACTAACCTTAGTTTCCATAACAGTGGGCTTACTAATTAAACACTGCACTACATTTTGAGCCCGGATGTAATTCTAGTTATTGTGCATATAATGTGCCCTAAATGCTTTTGTGTTAATCATACTTTGTCAAGTAGTGAGAAATAACTAAATGTAGAAAATGTAATAGAATGTTTGCATGGAATATAATAGAATCCCTTTCCCTATGAAGTGTGATGCAGATGTCCTAGCTTTTTTCTTAATGATGAAACTATGTGGATGCCAATACAATATATGGATGTACCTCTAGATGGAGTGATAGTAGTAGATGATGCTAGGTCCCTCATTATGGTATAATAAGTTGATATTTATAAGGTTCTCTTGTTGTAATTTCATAATTAACCCTAAAAAAAGTCGACCATAAGAAATATATATATGTAAAATGGATAGAAGAGGCCTAAAAAGTGGAGAGAAAGTAAGAAAAGGAATAGAGCACCCCCAAGTGGGATTAGGGTGCCCATGAACATCCCAGTACTATCTAGGCTCCTCTGACGAGGCTAAAATAATGTGGAATTTTAGAAAATGGATGGGCATATAGGTGTAATAGGTTGCAAATTATGAAATAAAATAAATATGATGGCCAAATGGATGGGTGTTAATTAGTACTTTCTTCACTCAAGAACCTTTTAAATAGTAGTATGAGACCGGGATAAAAAATGTCTAAAGTACATGATTTTGTGAATACATTTTCAACCCAGTTTATGTTTACAAGAAGAAATATTAGTAACATAAAGTTGATAGAGGTACGTACATGATGTCCATAAAGAGTGTAGTATAAACATGTCGAAGGACTAGACAAAAGTGGGGAATGAAAAAAATATGGCAGAATGTGGAAACTATAGATGAAAAAGGATAAAATAAAACCTAATGATACTGAACCTATTGTGGAACGCATGTGTGTAGATGTTGTAGTGTGTAGTGTACCTACATGATTAGTAAACCATGTGTTCTACCACAAAGCATTATTTTTGTTGGCATTTGTATTGTCGTTGTTTCCCCCATTTGACTACTTATTTCTCATACGACTAGACCTACAAGAAAAAATCAATCAATTAGTCAAATATGTATGTATGTAAGTGTAAAAATGCTATGTAAAAGATGTGTGTGAATCTAAAATATGAAAATTTAAATAGAATGTAATGGAAAATATAAATGTAAACGTAAATGGAACATGTGCACCTTATCCATGTCGAGAGAGAAATTGTAGAAGGATATCCTATACTGCGATTTTTGGGTTAATCTCACACCATAGGCTAAAGAAGTGTAGGGAGGAAATGCTCTATGTCCTGCAAGCTCTAACTGCTTCCCTAAACTAGGTGTAGAGATCTATGTACTCTCCTAGTTTTATAGGCGATTTGATGCCACTATTCAAAGTAGTGTAGAGAGGCAAACCCACTGTAATCTCCACGCCTATAACCACTTCCCAGAAATTATAAGGACACCTTGTCCTATAAAATTTTTTGTGTATGGGGTTCGTAGACTAGACTGAAACCACTCATTATATGTAACCCACAATGCCAAGGTTAGAAATTGCATTGAACTGAATCAGAGTAAATATGTTGTGTTAGTATAAACCCCGAAATGATTCCCCCATCTTTGAGGGTGCATGCAAAATCGTTGATAGGATACATGCGGCCCAAGAAGAGGATGAACCACAAGTACGTTGTAAACCTTGAAAGTTCTTGCTAAAAACTAAGGCACACAGAAGCACGAAGACTAGCCAAAGTAAAGTGTAAACATGTATGCATGTAGAAAACAATGAAGAAGCTACTCAAATAGTTTAAAATCTCCTAAGAAAAGAAGTAATGTAAACATGCAAGAAGAAAAAGTAAGCCACACAAAGCAAGATGCAAATGAGAGACATCAATAACAAATAAACAATAAACAAGTTTTCACACCAAACATAGGGTAAGGCCCATAAACAATAAAAGAGAAGATTAGAGAATGTAACAAACAAGTATGTAAACCAATATCCCTGTATAACAAATGTTGCACATGAGGAACTCGTTAACGTGTTAGAGAGATAACTATTATGTCAAAAACATGTATAGGCAAGTAATCTAAGGTTCTAAAAATGAAACAATAACTCCTGGTGAAGATGAATGTGGATGCCCCTAGTGACCAGTGTAGGAAGGGTAGAAGGTAAGAAACCATGTTGCATGTAAGATACCTATATCTATGATCACAACTAGAAAAATGCATGAAGGTGCATGTTTGTATGATATAGATAAATGAAATACAAGTAAGATTACTATCATGTGTAATAAAGTGATAATGAAAAATAAATTTAAGAAAGAGTATACGCAACCCTAATATGCACTATGTTATGGAGAAATGGAATGATAGGAGCCGCTTACCCCCTGTATGGATGGAAGTGTATCTAGTGAGGTTAATTTATATCTCCCTAAGCAGTCCATAATTCAGTCTAGAGTTACTGTCATCGGCTTGAAAGGTTTGAGAAAAAATTTGTTGTATACCAACAGAACCCTACTTATAGATTAATGTGTATGTGTAAGAGATAGAGAGGGTGAGATGTAAGGGCCTAAATTTTACGTAATCTCCATCAGCCAACTTTTATGTATATATAACTAGATGAATGGTTATAGTAGGAGTTAATGCCTAGTCTAATTAGTCTATCACTATATGATCTATTAGATGAGTTATGTGTTATCACCGAATCACAGCACCCCTGTGTTGAGATATACTTGAACTCACGGTGTGATTGGATAACATGGGTACTATCTCCAAGTTGTGGGACTTGCTACTTGAGATAGACCTCCAGAGAAAGCTGGTTCTTGCTCCTAAACTACCTGCCACAATCTACTCTAATGCAGGATAAGCTAACTGTTCTAATCTAAATTTCCAAGGGACCAGGGAGAGAGAATGCATAAAATGAAAGCCTACACTAAAGCGGTGATACACCAGAAAAGGAGGGTGGGAGAGTAGTCTCCAAATGTGTGAAATACAGAGGCAAAGTGCACACTAGAAGAGGTGATGACAGTTCACCATAATCTAGCAAAATGCATTCACAATAATATTCCAAGCATACACAATGATAATGAATCCCTGCAAGAACATAATAAATAGACACAATATTCTTATAGAAAGATTAAAGGGGCAAGAAGAATGCAAGAAAACACAGCAGGGGAAGATACATCCACAAACTTGTATTTTATTGCTTCTTGGTATGCACAGTTCAGTCTATTACAAGATAAGGGCCTGGATCACCATGCAAGGAGTCCACTACAAGGGCCTGCAACACACTGGCTTCACAAAGAAATTTTTGCAGAGCTTTGCTACCCAAAAACTCTCTCCTTTTACAATGAGCCCAACACTCCAATTTATAGAAAAAAAGAGGAGAAGAGAAGGGAAAGTGGAAATCCCGAAATCTGTCCTTCAACCACCTGTAAGAGGCATTAAATTGAGTGAAATGGTTATAAATTACTTGCAAAAGGCTCCCCATACTGTCCCATGTGCTGCAGCAGAGAAAGAATGATGACCATGCCTCTTAATTGCACTCCCAACTACCAAATAAAACACTGTTCTGAACCCGGCCACGTTTCCTTAAAAATATCAATCAATTTCTGATCAAATCTGGAATTTCTTGATTGTTGTGCATCGGGCTCGGAACCACGATTCCAACGGTACCAATTTTGTGCAATTTCGTTGAGAAATGCAAAAGTTATGGCCTTCTGAGTGCGGGCAGCTATTTTGGGCCTGGCAGGCGTTTTCTGTCATTTGACGGGAATGAGCATTAACTGACTGGAGCCGAATATGTTTCCTTTATTTAAATATATCTACCCTCATTAAAAATAAGAAATCCAATTTTGTGAAAATCGGAGCTCGGAGTCAAAAGTTATGGCCGTTTGAAGTCCAATTTAGGGCACAAAAAAGGAGAAACTCGGAGTCAAAAGATCTTTCCGTGCGAAGCTGCTACCTGGATGAACGTGGCATGCTTTGATTTCGCGCTTTTATCCTCCGCCGGCCATTTCGCGCCCTTCGCGTCCCACGCGTCCCTTTGTCCCAAATGTCCCAGTTGGGGGACATAAACTCTTCCGATGCCCGAAATGGGCTTCCATGTTCCTTTTCGGCCGGTGACACGTGTCACATATCCATTCGCTTTCGGCCTCTTCGGCTATCCACGTCCCGCGCATCCCTTTGTCCCTTTTGGCCCAGTGCTGAAGTTCCCTGTTTCGGCCGAACCGGCCGGTTCGCGTACTCGCGGCCCACATGTCCCATTTGCTTTCAGACCATCTGGGACAAATTTTCCCGATTCGCCCGGTTCGGCCGGTTCGCGTACTTTTGTCCTGTGCGTCCCCCAACTGGACTTTTTCGGGCTGCCTTGACTCATTTCGGCCGATCCGGCCAATTCACGTACCTTTTGCCCAGATGTCCCAGACTGCCTGTTTCAACAGTTAGTCAATTTTTTCCATTTTTCAGCTAGTTTGGATTTCCGCGTCCCGCGTGTCCCTTTGTCCCAAATGTCCCAAATGCTGTGCGGACCGCCTAGAAGGCCTTTCGGCCGGTTTGCGTCCAGATGTCCCTCATGTCCCGACTATTGCAAGGACTGGGACTTAGCCATTTTTCATGATTTTTTCTGGCCCGAGCTTATTTTTTTTTTTTTTTTTTGCAATTTTTTCACATTTTCTCAGAACTTGCTCTCTTCTTCTTGGACAGGGGAGTTAGAAAAAATCTGAGGGGACTCTAGAAACATGACTTTTTTTCCGTGAATCAATATAATTTCTTGGGACTAAAGAATTTGATGCATGTTATCAAAATTACCTTGGGGGTGAATTTTGGATAACAGCTTCACCATGATCTTAACAACTAATCGTATATCCAAGAAACTGAAGGAGGGTGTCTGATATAACCTAAGATGTAGACCACTCAGAAAATGATATAATAGGTGATGATTTAGCCTAAATCGTATGTCACTACAAGATGAATTATTGGGAGTGGTGATGTAACTTAAGGTATATATCACTACAAAATGAGAAAATAGGTGATGATTTATCCTCAACCATATGCCACTAGCCTAGGAATGTCGTATGGTTAAAGGTCGTATAGAAAATTTGTAAGGTAACTTGAAATCAAGTCCAGATATGGACCTCAAAATAAAGTACATCATAGGGTAGTGAGTGCAATGCATAGAAGATAGTTTAGTGTATGTAATGAAAGAATTCTACCATGGGATGAGTGGTAAGTATGCATGATGCAATGATAGATGTAAAATGTGTAAAATTTAATGCATAAGATGACATGTAATGTATGTAGATAGAATATAAATTTAGTGCTAAAATCCTATATGAAGAAGACTAGTACAACATGTAGAATATGTGTGAAGATGCACAATTTAATATATATGGTATGTAAATAAACGAAAGTAGTGTAGGATGTAAGAGGCACAAACAAAGGTGTAGTTAATATGCACAAGTGTCAAAAATTTGTAGACTAAATGTAGAATGTAGTGTGCATGACATGTAAATGTATGATGAGGTGAAATGTGTAATCCCTATGGTGGAGTGTGTGGGGTTTAGTGTAATAATTCATCAACAGTAAAGTGTAAACTGATGCACAAGAGTGTGTCATTAGGTAATGTCATTAGAATTTATGATGAATATGCCAAATGTAAGGATATAAATGTATAATGATGTAAAAGATGATGATTATGACTATGCTAAGACTATATAGGGGGGAAGGTTGAGTTTCATGCACCCCAAGTACATGTGAATGAATAAACTATCAAATGATGCTGAAGGACAAATTTCCTTCATTTGGCGCACGAGGTGAAAGTGTGTGATCATGCTCTAATAATGGATGTATAGTAGAATGGCATTGTAGTGTTGAATAAATCCTATGTGAATATGAGGGATGAATGTATGAAGAATGTGTTGGTGATGGATATTTATGCGATAAAGAATGCGAAGGTGAAGAAGACCCACATGGAAAAAAATGAGGTGGTGATCTATGCCGAGGTATAGTAACTATGTGACGTATATTTCTAGACCAATGTAGGGCTAGTGGAGTGACGTGGTCATGTAGATGATACATGTGTAGGTGAACTAGGAGTAGATTGGGATTTTAGCAACATAAAATATGATGTGGTAGATGAAGTAGGGGATGAGGTAGATACCGTGTGAAGGGAAGGTGGCCACATAGTAGATGGAGCAACACCATTAATAGAGATGACCTAATTATTATAAATAAATTTGATTTTTAGATAATTCATAGAAATGATAAATTGTTAGCTTCAAATCCAATTGAGACTGAGAAGCATGTCACATACCTGAACTATGTTTCCAACTATTACATGCACACTAAGTGGGCCAACTGTTACATGCAACTTAACAACACTAAAGGGTTTTGTAAAAGGGTATTGAACTTGAGATAGAGGATTCCTGATAGCCTTAAGGATTTACATAGAACACACATTAATGGGCTAATGTGGGTCAACCTTAGTGTTGTTAATGGAGGTTGAGATTATAGATGCATGGATGTAAAAATGGTAAAATATAAACTTGGCATGGAAATCGATAGTCGAAAAATAAATGATTGGTGGTGCATATTTGGTGTTAGAAACTAAGCAGTTGAGAGGCCATGGGGAAGAATTTATTGTGTGGTAGGAATAATTAGAGGAAGAATTAGTCATTTTTCTTTCATGTTTGGGTAAGGGGTTGTTAAAAATCTTAAGTTTATGACTATCATTAGTAGGTGTGGATTTTCTAGACTCCAGAAGCTCAATTTGATCATTTTCAAGTATATCTCAGATGACATGTCGCAATAAAAAAAATGATCAATGGAATTTCTAATGCATTGATGATAATCAAAATAAGATCTTTCATCAAAATTAACCCAGTCAGTTGAGATAGATCAAGTACTAGTGGGAATGGTAAGGTAATGAGATTACTATCAATGAGTTTTGGTATCAAAATGCTCAGTGGTCTACTAATATTAGTAAAATTACGTATGTATAGTTATGGTCGAAGCTCCCTAGGGGTAGAAATTGCTTTTACAATGTTTTTTCTATCCACGGGTTTAGTTTCATAAGGTTCGAATGGTGGTTTAATTTGAAAGCATGTGGACTACGATGCTTGTTTTGGATATTTAAGATTTCCTATGGCTAATATTTTAGTTTCATGAAGCTTGAGAGTATGAACAATTTTATCAAATGTAGAAAATGTTATCACCAAAAAATAGCACCCTTCGATTTATCATGCCTGTGTGAATGAGCAACCAGTGCTTTTTGGTAACATTGAATCATATCTCAAGCTATGGGACTTGCGGGCTTTAATTGATCCTCTAGAGAAGGTTGTTTCCTCTACCTAATCCTAGCACTACACTACTTCTAATGAAGGAAATTCAACTATTTACTCCTAATCTAACAATTCCAAGGAACCAAGGAGAGAGAGAGAGAGAGAGAGAGAGAGCATGAAAATTATGAAATCCTACACTACAAAGCTGATAACACCAAGAAAAGGGGGGTTGTCGACCACAACTTCAACTTCCTGAAGTGAAGAGGGGTGAGCAATGGAGAGGATGGACAAGATGCATCACAGACCAAAGATAAAGTTCACATAGAACAACACTTCAAACCCATTAAACATAACTCCCAAACCTACAATAGACATCAGAGATATGCACAGTATACCCTAAAATGGTGAGAGGCAAGAAGAGACAATAAAATAAGAAAAGGATGGACAAAATGCATCATGAAACAAATTTTATTGCTCCATGAGTTCACACAGTACATCATTAGTGGGAAAACGGAAAGAAAATTCCATTACAAATAAATGAGAAGACGATTAAGATCCACATTCAACCCTAGGGAAGAAGAGAGAGGGGACAAGAGAAAAAAAATGACCAACTCCTTAACAAATGAGCCTAGGATTACAATTTATAGATTTTAGAAAGAGAGAGAGAATTGCAATCCCGGATTTGTCTTTTCAACCACTTGCAAGTTATAGTAATAGAAGTGAAATGATGTTTTTTTTCCTTCCAAAGGATCCCCATACTCTCCCATGATTTGCAGTAGTGAGATATGTCAACCCATGCTTCATTAAAGCATTCTAACTACCAAATAAAACACTGTTCTGAACTTCGGAAAGTTTGTCACAAAATCACCATCGATTCCTCACCAAATTATATATTTATTGATTTCAATGCATTGGGATCGGAAACACAATTCGAATGGTACCAATTTTATGCATTTTCATTGAGAAATACAAACATTATGGCATTTGTAGTGTGGGCATCTAATTGCACAATTTTCCTTTCTATGCGGGTGTTTCGGCTATATCAAGTCCTTGGCGAACTCATGTCCCGCTATTGACTGGGTCATTGGGTCTATTAACTTCTTCTCCTCTCACATCTCCTTTGTAGTTGGCTATTTTGACTCTACGAATCCTGAACGTTCCCCGCATACTAGTGTGGTTTTGGCCAATAAAACTCGACTTTGTTTATTTTCCTTTGAAATCGGCCATTTTGGCTCTACAGGTCCCATGTGTCCCAATATCCCACAGACCACACAGGAAAAAAATGTCTGATTTTTCTGAAATCCCTTTGAATTCAGCTTCCACAAATTTCTGTGACACATTTTTTGCGGCTTTTCTATGGCTTCTGTAGACTTTTCCACAGATTTTCTGCAACTTCCGTGGAATATTCTGTGGCTTCCGTGGAATTTTCCATGGATTTTTCTACAATTTTTTTCACTAACTCCTTAGAATTGTTTCATTGGATGGGGGAAGTCAGACAAAAACTAGAGGAGCCCCCAAAATCTAATTTTTTTTTCCTTCCATCATTTCTGCATGCTCCAACCTGTAGAAATTGTGCAAGTTATCAAAATTACCCTAGGACGTGAATTTTGGATAATAGTTTGGTGACTCAGCAGGGTCACCTACCTACTAGGTGAAGTGATCAGTGTCCTTGAACTATCCATTAGGCATGGATTCAAGCCTGAGAAATACAATTCTGATCAAAAACTCTGAAATCTAGTCCCTCAGTCACTTGAAACCTTACTTGAACTAGATTTGATTTCATTAAACACTACCTCGAATGGATTATGCATGAGAAATAAAACACCACAACACACTATGTACAAAAGAGAAAAATCATACATGACCCAAGTGAAACATGCAGAGTGTGCATAAGCATTTCTTTTGTTGAAAGGAAACCTACCCACTCTATGCTAACCAGAATCAAAGGGAACTCAAACAAATCCTACAACTGGTAAGGAGAAGAATCTCACCTTTCTCAAAATGGGTAGCCAAGTATATGATTTTGTGTTGAACATGACTCTTATTATGAGTGAAAAACTAACAAGAGGTCGATCCTCCAACTAAATCATCAAGGTATCAACATAGAAATAAAAAATGCATGCCTCAAGTTGCTCTGGATTTAGATTTCTGGAGGTGTTGCAACTGATCCTTGGTACTTTGAACTTATCCTAATGCTCAAGGAGCAAGCATACTGGTGTGGAAACTCCTCTTTTGGATCCAATGAAGCTAGGTAACTCAATAGGGCAAGGTCCTGATCCATGAATTGCCCATTTCTCTGAAATTCAACTCAAAAAATGAGGTCTTCCTATTGACTTTCCTGAAAAAAGAGGTTTCTTGCATGTTGATTTTTTCCTTGCATTGCCTCTGCAAGAAACCTATCCTCTACCTTGATGACTAGTGTGGAAATGGTTTCATCACTATTTCCTTCCTCCTTCTAAGAATAACATGGAAGATTAGGATCGTCCAACCTTGGTTCTAGAGGGCTATTATGAAGTGCAGAATGTTTTCCTTGAATGATTTCCCTCACGACAACATGTGGACTCATGTGCTTGGAAGGTGGATGATGGAGGAGAAAATGATGTGATCTCCACAGGCTCCTTGCCATCGAAGCAATCCTCCAAATCAGATAGTTAATCTTCCTCCTTGTTGTCTTATTGCATGTGCTCGACCTCTTCCATAGTGTCCTCTTGATCTATAACTTTCTCACCGTGGTTACCCTCATCCATGAACATGAAGTTTGAAATATCAAACTCTTCTTAAAAATTAGATCTCAAAGGGGAAGAAGTGGGAGGAAGAGCTAAAGGTTCTTCCATGTGCCTTATTTGTGTTTGAAAGACTCTAAAACTATATGGTTCTCCTCCACAGTCTAGAATGCACTCACTCCTCTTTTGGATTTGGAGTAGAGACTTCTTCCCTCGCTTGGATGATTGTGTATCTTGAATTTGATTAGAATTCTCTTCAAATAAAGTGCCAACATGGGTACTACATTCAGAGAAAATTGAATTTTGATCATCCTGTTCTATTGCTGCTACAAAACCAGCCTTACCCACCACTAGTTCTTCAACTTTGACCTCCTCTGTAGGCTTAACCATCAAGGGAATATTTTCAATTCCAAATATAAGAGCCAAGCTCACCAAGATTCTAATCATTTCTTCTTTTCTTGGCTCTTCTTCTTGCTTCTCTCCTTGACTGGATTTTTGAGTCTCTTCCCGACATAGAATCAAGAGAGTAGGAGGAGTGGTGGGTGGGGTCTCCACTAGTTTTCTCTTTATTTGTGGTTGAGGGGAAGGTATTGCTTTTTGCTCTTGTGGAGGGGACTTGGATTTGGTAGGGAAAATGGAAGATGAATTGAGATTAGATGGAAGATTAGGGTACGGAGAAGATGTTAGGAATTAGTATTTACATTGTGTAGATAATAATTACATTTGGTAATTATTATTATATTAGTAATTTGTTATTTAGTTGTTATATAAAACAACTAATAATGAATGTGTGTTGAGTTGTTTGGTTGTTACAAACAACTCACGAGATTAGTATTTGTTAGTAGAGTAGTTTCCTAATTTATAGGAAACTATGTGCCTATATATTTGTAAGTGCATCCTATGTAATTGATCTGGAATGAATATAATATAATATCATTATTCCGTGTATAAATCTAAACATTTTTATCGTGTAAATCTGTGGCATTTATAATATTTGGTATCAGAGTGAATGGATTCTTGAGATTGCTTCAGGTAGAAACATTTCTATTCATGCACAATTATTAGATGGCTTCATGTTTGTGACGTCTCCTTTAAGCATTCATTTGTGAACTTTGGCCAAAATTTTGTGCCAAAGAAAGTTAACAGAGGCGTTTTCATTGTTTTCTGTCATGAATCAAAGATCTAGGTGCTCGTGATTTCCAGTTCACAGTTGAGTATAAATATTTGCATGTATCCTCTCATGTCATTTTTATAGTCTAAGCAAAAATAATTCTGCATTAAATCACGTACCTCCAGAACGGGTGTAGACTTTGATGTTCAATTTGTTGGGGTATCTACATGGAAATTTCTTTGCATTGAAAAAATAGATCAATGCATTTTATGGAATAGATATCCATGATGACAGTGTCTATTTGGCTCTATCAGTACCAATCTCATGCCCTCATCTAACACCGCCAATGATTCTTTGAATCTGTTCCATACTATCTGCAAGCTGAAGATGGATGGTGTGTCACCACTACATATGTAGACCTATTTATGGACGGTGAAAATTGCTCGCCCATTATTATTGCATTGACATCTATTTCATTGAAATTTGGCACATTCACATGTGGTTTTTTCATTGTTTTTTGTAATTACTCTTATGGAGATCTGTGTTGGTATTGTTGCAGGAGGATAATTGATTATCCCATAGTCTATGATTGCATTCGAATCCCCATCTGCTCCATGTGTTACCACATTCATATACTTGGCTGTATTAAAACAGAATCAGTTCCATATGGCCATTCATCATCACATTGACTGGCTCGAACAACATGATATGTGGGATTGAATCCTCTTTTCATTAGATCTAATTTTCCTCTAGTATGGTTTGTATTCACCATGCATTGAGTTGCATCCAGCTATAGATCATGCAGAAAAATAAAGGTGAGCAATTTTACAATATTCAAAGGTATTTGCATTCCTTAGCAAAGCATACATGTGTTATAGAGGCCAGGTCCATTATGGATCTTAGTTACTTTTAGCTAGCATGTTGTAGTTTGTGTAAAATTGTTAAGGCTCCTTAATTATAGTATTAGTGGTAAGTTTCATCATTCTATTGTATTAAAAAGTAATCTTTAATCAATTTTTACAATTTATCGCACAGACATATTCTCGGTAGAATCTGACGTCTAAATTGTGTGAAAATTCATAATGGATGAGTTGAGTTACATTGAAAATTTTGAAGAAAAAAATTTTCATACTTGGCAAGTGCGAACTCAATTATTCCTAATCAACATAGACTTATGGTTGAGCATGGAAAAGAAAACAAACTGACAAATGCAGATGAAGCAATAAAATGGGATAACAGAGATTGAAAGGCTACAGTGATTATCGTTTTGGGTCTATCAGATGCTTATCTACATCATATAGAATTAAAACAGTCCTCTCATACAATCTGGGTGACATTGAACAAGTTGTTTGGATCACAAATGGGAAGCATAGTGATATCTTTGAAGTAAAGATTGTTTGGCCTACAAATGGAAGAAGGTGAGAGCATGGTGGAGCATATCAGCAAGTTTCATTCTATCTGTAATCAACTTGCTGGTATAAAAGTAGATGTACTTGATGATGATGCTAAAGCAGTATTTCTTAATAGCATGCCTTCATGTTATTCTAATATGGTCTTTACATTAAGAAAAATAAATCCAAGTCTAAAAGAACTTATTTCTTATTTGTTAGATGAAGAAAAAAGAATTATGGTTGTTGAACCAGAGGAGACTGCAATGTTTGGAAAAAACAAGAAAGCATTTGGTAAGAAAAATCCCAAATACGGTTTAACCTCTAAAGGAATGAAGAAACAATTTACATGCTACTATTGTAAACAACCTGGTCATATATCTAACAATTACAAAAAAAGAGCACAAGACTTAGTCAATGGGAAACTACAAGATAATGCCATCATTGTTGATGAAGAAGGAGAAAATGAAGAGAAAGAAAATACCACACATCAAATTGATGAAGATTTTCTCTATTAGATGATTTTTAGATGGAGGACAGAGGCATAGGAGGTAGGAGGTTGATCAGAGATATCTCGTTAGTCACCAACAACGGGGCCACATTAAGCTATGGTGAGAGTGTGTGTGTGAGTTTTCTTTCATTTTAGAATTGCAATTTTTTGTGTGCAGTATGATTTCAGAGTTCCTGTTTTGGATTGAAAAAGTGAAATGTTCACATTGAGGGGGGGAACATTGTCTCATTTTTCCATTTCCATTATGTTTTATTGTTTAGTTTTGAAAGAAATATTTCCTACATGATTCCCTTTTGTAGAGACATTGTATAATATTGATCAAAAAGTATTGTAGCAATAATGATGTGAAGGTTTTTGGCAAACCAAGAAAACCAATTGAGACTGTTTTTGGTAAACCTGTAAAACCAATTGTGTAAGGTTTTTTGGCGAACCTATAAAATCAATTGTGTAAGATTTTTGGTGAACCTGCAAAACCAATTGTGAAAGGTTTTTGGTAAACCTACAAAACCAATTTTGAAAGGTTATTGGTACACCTACAAAACCAATTTGGTAAGGTTGTTGGTAGAAGCCGGAGAAAACCATCAATGGAAGAAATGTGCATTGGCACATGTTTGAGTTTTGTGCAAGCCTGATGTTGCACATTTGTGGAGTTGATCATGAGCACACATAGGTGGCACACTATAAGAAAAGAATGAAATATATTGAACCATGTAAACACTAAAGGGGGGGGGGGAATGTTAGGAATTAGTATTTGCATTGTGTAGATAATAATTACATTTGTTAATTATTATTATATTAGTAATTTGTTATTTAGTTGTTATATAAAACAACTAATAACGAATGTGTGTTGAGTTGTTTGGTTGTTACAAACAACTCACGAGATTAGTATTTTTTAGTAGAGTAGTTTCCTAATTTATAGGAAACTATGTGCCTATATATTTGTAAGTGCATCCTATGTAATTGATCCAGAATGAATATAATATAATAGTATACATCTAAACATTTTTATTGTGTAAATATGTGGCATTTATTATAGAAGAAAAATCAACACTTGGGGCAGTAAACAATGGGCTTGAATTTTGACACTACTGAAATGATACTGATTAATAAAGAGGAAAAGAAAAGCTATAAGGTGGTTCACTTACCCATTGACAAAATTGTCTTACACTTTCATCATATGCCTCAATATCCTCAGTCCATTGTGTAAGTTGAGGCCGCATTTCAACCATGAAATCAAGCTTCTCCTGCAGGTTGTAGTGTCTTGGAAAAGGGCCTTCCCATGGACAAGATGCCCTGCAACAAATTTTAAATGCCTTAATTTGTGTAGTAGCCCTTCACCAAACCATGCTAGCCTCCATCCTTAGAATCTTCTCTAGCAGATCAACGTTCTCCTTATGACTATTTTCATTGTATGCATACCCTTGTTCTTGATATGTTTCATATCCAAAATGATTTTGACATTACTCATATGGGTAAGCATAATGGTTATGAATTTGATCATAATTCTGATCTAGAGGAGTTGAGAAATACATTGGAGGTGGACTAGACCGCTGCTTCTAGTGTGAATTCCAAGATTGGAATGAAGCCATGACTGGAAAAATTCATGAATGATAAAAGATGAAATATATGGAAGCAAGAATGTATGGAAATGGATGGAAAGAAATTATGCAACTCAGAGAATGGGTTGTTGAGAAGATGAAGTCACCAGATGTGCTTGAAAATTCCTCCAAAGGCTGAAATCTTCACCAAGAGCACATCCAACTTGATGAAGTGAAGTGGTAAGGTACTTAAAACCTATCCCACCAGGCATGCCAGAACTGTTATCACCAAAAAAATAACACCCTTCGATTTTTCATGCCTCTGTGAATGAGCAACCAAATATTTTGGGTAATATTGAATCATATTTAAAGCTATGGGACTTGTGGGCTTCAGATGATCCTCTAGACAAGGCTAGTTCCTCTTCCTAATCTTAGCACTACACTACTTCTAAGGAAGGAAATGTGACTATCGACTCCTAATATAACAATTCCAAGGAACCAAGGAGAGAGAGAGAGAGAGAGAGAGAGAGAGAGAGAGAGCATGAAAATTAGGAAATCCTACACTACAGAGGTGATAACACAAAGAAATTGGGGGTTATTGACCACAATCTCAGCTGCCTGAATTGACGAGGGGTGAGAAATGGAGAGCATGGACATGATTCATCCCAGACAAAATATAAAGTTCACAAAGAACAACACTTAAAACCCGTTAAACACAGCTCCCAAACCTACAATATACATCAGAGATATGCATAGTATACCCTACAATGGTGAGAGGCAAGAAGAGACAATAAAATAAGCAAAGGATGGAAAAAATGCATCACGAAAAAATATTTATTACTCCATGAGTTCAAACAGTACATCATTAGTCAGCAAGGAGCAAGAAAATTCCATTACAAAGAAATGATAGTAGTCTTAAACTCCACATTAAACCCTAGGGAAGAAAGGGAGAGGCGAAAGGAGAGAAAACATTACCAACTCCTTAAAAAATGAGCCCAGGATTACAATTTATAGATTTTAGAATGAGAAAGAGAATTGCAATCCCAAATTTATCTTATCAACCACTTACATGTTGTAGTAAAATAAGTGAAATAATGTAATGTTGCTTGCAAAAGGTTTCCCATGCTATTGCATGACTTACAGTAGTGAGATATGTCAGCGCATGCTTCATTAATGCATTCCAACTACAAATAAAACATTGTTATGAACCTGGGAACATTTTCTACAAAATCACCATCAATCCCTCACCAAATTATATATTTCTTGATTACTGTGCATCGGGCTCGGAAAAATGATTCAAATGGTACTGATTTTATGTATTTTCATTGAGAAACAAATAATTTCTGGTGTTCTGAGTTCAGGCACCTATTTGCACTGTTTTCCTTTGTATGCGGGCATTTCGGCTATATCGGGTCCTTGGCGAACTCGAGTCCCGCCATTGACCAGGTCGTCAGGGTGATAAAATCCTACTCCACCTGCATCTTGTCTATAGTCATATATTTCGGCTCTATGGGTGCCGGACGTCCCATGCGTACCTTGTGCTATGGGCCAAAAAAATATGACTTTGCTGACTTCCCTTTGAAATCAGCCATTTCAGCTCTATGTGTCCTACATATCCAAATTTCCCACGGACCGTGTGGGAAAAAAATGTCTAATTTTTCTAATATCCCTTTAAATGTGGCTTCCACAGATTTTTGAGACACTTATTCCATGGATTTTTTGTGGCTTCTGCGGACTTTTCCACTGCTTTTCTTTGGCTTCCGAGGACTTTTCCATGGCTTTCTCTATGGCTTCTGCGGACCTTTTTTATAGCTTCTAAAGAATTTTCTTCAACTATTTTTACTAACTCATTAGAAATTTTTCTTTGGATGGGGGAAGTCATAGAGAAATAAGAGGGGCCCTCAAAATCCACTTTTTTGTCCTTCCATCATTTTTGTTTGCTCCATCCTGTAGAAGTTGTGTACGTTATCAAAATTACCTTGGGGTGAATTTTGGATAAAAGAAAAGTTTTCAAAGATAACACTCTCTTGTAGGGGTGGTAATAGACTCTGGATGAATAACTCCTCAAGCTTGGGATCTGCCAGGACATTATACATCTTGGCTAAGTTATTTTTGTAAGGAAAGAAATAATCAGATAAATGTTCATTCGGGCATTGTTTGAGTTTTACCACTCAAGAATAGGACATCTTAGAGCCAATATTGATACATAAATGAATGATAAAGACATCTTCTAGATGCATGAAATATACCACTGAATGTTAAGGTAGTTCATAGAACCAACACATCACATAGTCTAACAAACTACAAGGAAAAAAAATTGCTAAGAGAATATGATTGTCCATACATTCATGGAAGGCTAAATCGAGTGTGCAGAGATGGTCTGTTAGATATGGAATGTATCAGAAGGTAGGTATAGGTAGATATGGAGAGAAAAAATCTGGTTGGAATTTATCAGTAGATATGTAAGGTGTGACAGGAGTTTTTATAAATTAGGTAGAATCTAGAGATGGTGATGCACATGACATAATTGGCTAAAGCTATCAAATCTTGGTTCATAAGTCCTTTTATAAAGAGGTAAAATCTGGGGAGTTATAAGAGGAACTGATATGCAAAGGAGGAGTACCAAAGTGAACAATGGGAGTTGTTGTGCGAGGAATAGGAGCATAAAAATAGGTGGGCAGAGTGGAGACAATGGGAGAAGAGGAAACAACTATGGTAGTTAAAGCATCATGAGCACCCAAAGTGCTCATTAGATCATGCAAGACATGAAAGAAATGAGTAGGTTTTTCACGCAATGCTTCTTGAAAGTCATTAGTATTATTGAGCTGGTCTTGATCAACATTGGTGTCTTCATTGTAGGGTTGTTCACTATATGACGCCTAAATTTCATGAAGAGGCACATTATTGGAACTAGCTAAGAGATTTCTAATGGGACCCATAGAAGTAGGTATGTCATCTATTGGTTTGGAAACCCTACAGGTGAATGAGGGCAGCTCACAATATCAAATATATTCAAAATGACCGTTATGCTTAACATGCATGAAACAGAAGATGAAATAAAAATTCCCACATTGGGTTCACCTAAATTATTAACTAAAAATGGACTAATTAGTGCGGGGATAGTTAACCTAAGATATGAAAAACTATACTAAAATAAATAATTATAGTATGGAAATATTTTAAGGGTTTAATGTAAATATGTAAAATGAAATACTATGCCCTAATGTGTAAGTTAGAAGAGGAAATTATTTAGCTGAATAACAAAATCCCATCGAGTTGTTTCACAGGGATGAACAAAAAATCAAAAAGTAGGAAAACCTATGTCGAATCTTGCATAGGACATATCTAGGTGATATGACTAGACTGGAGTCCCTGGGAGAGGAATGGGGAACCCACGGGTGCTATGGTAAGTAAATCATGTTCCATGGTTTAGGAAAAAGGTCCAACAATGATCTTCATAGGTTGTGGAGATGACTCATAACCTTCACTGCTTGTCGCATTAATTTTCCTGTACTACGTTGAATCCTCCAAATATTCCAAGAGATATAAATGACTTGTAAAAGACAAAAAATAAGTATCAAAACCATAAATAAAGAAAGATGTAAATGAATGGGTCAGAATGACCTCATCTGGCACAATTTAGCTTACAAACTAAGCACTGCATTACATTTTGGACCCGGATGTAGTTCCTATGAGTGTGGACATAATGTTCCTTAGGTGTGCTTGTTCCAGTTGTAGTTTGTGAAGTATCAAGCAATAAATAAATGCAATATAATGTGTGCATTGAATAGAATATAATCCCTCCCCTTATGAATTGTGATGTAGATGTCCTAGCTTGTGGCTTGATGATGGAGCTATCTAGATGTCAATGCAATAGATGGATGCAACTCTATGTTGAGTGATATTAGTAGATGATGTTAGGTCCCTCATTATGGTCTCAAAAATTTACATGTATAGGGTTCTCTTTCTCAAATTTTTTAATTAACCCTGAAAAGGCCTACTACAAGAAATATAAAGATGTAAAACGGCTAAAAGAGGCCCAAAAAGTAGGGGGAAAGTGTGAAAAGGACTAGAACACCCCTGGGTGAGACCAGCGTGCCCATGGGCACCCCAGTATTAATCGAGGTGCTCCATCCAAGGTTAAAATATCCTAAAATGTTAGAAAATGGTTGGGCATATAGGTGCAATAGGTCACAAATTATGAAAGAAAAACAAGATGGCCAAAATAATAGGGGTTAATTAGTACTTTCTTCAATCAAGAAGTGGATAAATAAATGTCTGAAGTGCACGATTTTGTCACTATAGATACACTATCACACTTCATATAGGAAACTTCATACACATTTTTAAAACAAAATGAATCCATTTTATTGACAAGAACAATGAGATACATGATTCATGAGCCTTCAAGGCTCAGAAGAGGGATTCCACTCTGCGTTAATATCACTATCTCCATCATTTTCAAATTTTCCATCCTCTATAATCAAGTGAGAGGTAGTTACATAAGTAATCAACCATAGTTCTAAATTGACTAGGGTCAAGAAAAATAAGACAAAGGTTTAGAAAAAATTTATACAACCCCTTGATGTATTAAATGACCTTTATAGCACCACATGATCACAATTTACTCATGATAATCCTTTAGACTAAGCAACTTCAGATTTTCAAATATTTAAATTCTTACTTTAGGAGGGAAATCTATTAATTTGAATTTACATTGCAAATAGAGGTCCTCATGGAATTAAGACACACTAAAACTACTAAATGACTCTCTATCACCTATACAAAACTAAACACCTTGTTTTATTCAACTATGCAATTGGTTCTCTTACATGAAAGAAAACCAATGAGAAATTTTTTGTTCAACTAGAATTCAAACATATACTTCCATGGATGCTTTCATAGGTCTCAATGACTGATTCTTAACGGTTTAAGGAGATGCCCAAAAAATTTCTAGTTCTCTCCCCTATCCTGATCCACTTCTAGGGGTAATTCTAGATATTGTAAAGGTCATCAACCTAGACTCTATTTTCCTATTAGTACCAATCGGTCTTATCCATATGTAATGTATGGATACTGAAGTAAGAACAACAATTCAATGCAATAAGAAGACAATTTGGAGTTCTGTATGTTTGAATTTTCTTAGTAGGTTATGATTGTGTCTTCGATCAAAATTTACTTATTAAGTAGATTTTGTACGCTTTATCTTTGATTTAACAATTGGCAGAGTACATCCTTGTATTGAGCCTAGCTAGAAAATATCTTGCATAAGGCATTATTGTTTGTAAAACAAATTAGTTTCTTATGATGCGCTAGATGGAATCCTTGGTTGATCTAGAGTGTCTAGAGGATAGTGTTGATGAACACCTTGCTCTGCATTTTTGATAAGCTGAACATCCGCATTAGATCGATTACCTAGAATTGATACCGCCGTAGATGGGTTCATCCCTAAATCCTTGTATGTGTTCATGTTTTAAATGAGATGGCTACTATGTATGTAAGGTTCTTATTACTCTTAAAAATCAATTGAAAAGAAATAACAACCATTTCCAAAGACTTTTCTGAACCCATTCCCTTCCTTCCCTATTGAATGTTATAGATTATGATGAATGAACCATTCCATTTAGCCACTATAAACATCATTGGATTAGAACAATCTTGGGAAGTATTGATCAATTCACTGTGGAGTGCCTAAGGCCTATAATCAAGAATCATGGTTATGAAACATTCAAGCACAGGTCATAGACCTCTAACAAGTTAACATCAAGCGATATTATCCATCCTAAGGAATGAAGTTGATAAGTTTCATTGAGTATCATGTAACTCAGAATCACCATTCTATTGGTGAGTTTCGTTGAATACCCCAAAGCAAGTCGATTCTTCTTTTCAACACCCATTTCATTTTTTAGATGTGTCATAGGGAAAGCCATCCAAACTCATAACATTTACTCCGACGACTAGGCATAAGGAAATAGAGACATGTGTATTTCATCCAAAGAATTTATCACATGAATCTACTTCATTGTATGATATTTTTACCAGGACCATTGTTGGTAAAAATTGCAACTGGGATTCCAAAGCATGTGATAATGTTCGATGATTCGATAGTATTGTGAGCTTGTCATCAAATGTAGTAGATTCTCGAAAAAGTATAGCTTCGAACTATCTTAGTAAAATTCATGAGTCACTGATGAGCAATAATAATATATTTTATTTGTTGATGAGTAAACGAGATCCGAAGGAAAATTTTGGATTAAGTGTTTCCAACAAGATCAAAGTTTCCCACAAAAAATGGCCATAGTAACACAATAATCTTGTAATAGCTATGCAGACAATGTGCCATTATTGATATTTCTATGTTTTTCAGCATTGTGTCACATTTTTATGGTGTGTTCAATAGAAGCATTCTATATATCCATTATTGGGATCATGTAATGGCCCTAAGTACTTATGAATAATCTATGTAAGATCATGAGCCTTACCTATTGACACATGTCTAGAAACCTACATTCACTATCATGCAGTATCAGAAAGTAGTTAAGTGTGCACTCGATTGATCGCTTCCCACTATTTGTTCCATCTAGTGTCTTTTAAATGATATATTGAATAGTAGCACCCCCTAATGACGACATTATCAAAAAGTGGGACCTCACTGAGGTGACTGAAATGACACTCATCTTAACGTGAGGTAATTGATTATATGGCAATGCATGTCTATAAGGGGTCAAAGTTGCCAAATAATATTAAAATAAATAAAATTATGATCTAATCAAATCACATCTAACCACACCATGACAAGGGAAAATCCTTAATGTGTCACTATAGATCTAAAACTAATGGATGTATGTCATAGATGAAGTGCGATGATAAAGTCTTGACATAATCACCTGATTGATATCCTTCAAGAATAAGGGCCTAGGTATGCAGTAGTCATTGAACCATATACATGTTTATGCAGTCTTCTATGAAGGATATTATCAATAGAGAAAGCACCTCAAACATTATAAATAAAGTGCTTAAGAAGATTTATTTTCATGGGATTACACTCATCACTATTAGGAGGTCAATGATATATATCATGTACATGATTCAATAACTAATTTGAAAGTCACCACACAAGCCTTGTAAGTGTCGAATTTGTAATTGTGTTTTCAGTTACCCATAATCCTAGAATCAGGGTTTCAATACTTAGCATCATGTTATTTGTAGGAAAACCTAATGAAATATACGATTAATGGACATAGTTTCAACAACATGGGGTGATGATAAAAAGGATATTGGCTTGAGGACTCCTGACTAAGGCAATAGCACAGTATGAACCATATGAAGTATATGGTAACAACATATTTACTATCAATTTTGTAGGCAATGAATCCATCGCAAAACTCATCATTTATAACGGATAGTGTGATCAATACAAGGTAGCCTCTGCTAACCAAATAGTGATAATTTTTCCTTTGGCAGATTTCTTGTAGCCACAAACTATCATGTCAAATTCAATGAAGTAGCATTCCCCATTTAGTTTAATGATCTAGAAATAGTTGAGTGTGAGACATTAGATAACTGTAGGGGATCCTACTTTTCCATGATGAAAAAAAATCATCATTAATTAGAGCATGTACTAATCCCCCATTCTCATCTAGCAATAAGATCATAATGAGCCAAGACATGAAAAAATTATTAGCAAGTGGTAATGTAGTCTCAATGCTAGATAATATCAGTATGTATGGAGTGAACAATATAATCAACATTATCATTCCTTGCCTTCCATGGGAAACATCATATTGTGTGACCAAGAGCTCTTCGTAGAGGCATGGTCAAGTAGTAGATAGATGTATGGTAGAAGTGCTCTGATTGGGAATGGGGGAACCCAACTCTGTCAGGGTTAGGGAGGAATGGAATTTGATGAGTGGGGTGGATCCAATCCTGATTCATCTTTGGATGGAGGGGGGAAATAGAGGGGATAACCCTCATCCACATTTGAACTTAGTTTCTTCTGTCACCATAATCCCTGTGAAAGGTTACTTCTTATCGGCTAATTGTGCCAACAAATCAGTCAACATTGCTTGGATTTTTGGGCATGGAGAGATTATAATTGTATTAAATCACTTATGGCTTGGAATGAGCTATTTTGAGGACAATTACTTGAAATCTGTTGAGGATCGACCTCAATGTCATGCTGAGAGATGAAAGAATCCTAGTAGTTTACCTGAGGTTGACACCGAAGACACATTTCTTAGAGATTTACATCAGCATACCCATATTGTCATGAATTATTCAAATATTTGGTCACAAAGCTATAGCTGTGGCCATCTTGCCAAGGTAGATTTCGATAAGATAATCATTGATGTAGTCTTCAATGGTATTATGGATGAAATCATGGAACATGTTGATGTCATAGTACGTTGATATGTAGCCAATAGAATTCATTTAACCCATTGAATGCAATACAAGTATAACAAATATGTACCCCAGGGAGTTCAGTCCAAACTAGAATGTTTCAACGAAAACTTAATCAGTGGGGTTGATTTCGAGATTTTATTAAGTATCCAATAAAAGTGTATTCCATGAAAGACCAACAATCTCATATCCTGCAAGCAAAATCGACGAGTACATATCAAGGCTTATGAAAGGTAAAGGGATAAAACCCTATCTGGTAAGGACTACCACCTTGTTTGAATCCAGGAAATCATTGTACAAAACATTAGTTTCATCATTAGCCAATTATGACATGTAGGCTTCTTATGTTAATGAAACCACAAAAAAATAAATGTAGACAATCTAAAGTTACGATATGAACCTTTATCTATAATAGATTTTGAATTTCCTAATAACCATAAGAAAATACTCTAGGATGCATCATTTATCCATTTTTTGTCATGTATCGTTTTGGCATTAAGAACTGGATCAAGTGCATGTTATGCATAACAATAGATGTATCACCACTAGTTAGGAACATGTCACTATACAATCCATGAAGGATATTTCTAGGAAATCATGTAATCAAATGGATGACTCATCATCTTTGCAGTGAGGTTGTCAACAATACTAGTTGTGAATTGTTGGGAGTGCCAAGATTAAAAGCAATGATATCTTCATTTAGCAAAAGTGGATATAAGGGTCTTAAATCATATGGCATGCGGGAATGGTATCAAAGAGTGTCAACTCAGACCACAAAAAAATCACTAGTAGAGTCGAAATATGTGCGATCCTTTGTGACATGAGGAAACATATTCTTGTAGAATAACCAATTACAGGGAGATCTTCATATATCCCAAAGTATCAGGAGAGGGTGTATTCTGTCATCTATAAAACCCATCCATTGTAATGAGACCTTATCATATGTGATTAACTAAAATGTGGAAATAATGTATGCTAAGTTAATCTAATCTAGGAGGAACACTAAAAACACAGTAAAGAAGCAGTTGTAAATGAGCATAAAAAGTGACCCATTAATATAGGGTAATGAAAATAGAAACCCTAATATGCAAAGAGAGAAGGTTGGAAGGATACTAACGGATTTGAATGAACAGATGCCCACGAGACTGTGTAACTCGAGGTGACTAGGAGAAATCAGAAAGAAGGAAATAACTATGCCGAAGCTTCAAAAACTTATGGATCTACGCAGTATCTGAGCTAGACTGGAACGCTATTGGAGAGATGACTAACGGCACCTGCAAGGCACCCAAGTCTGCAGTTATGGGCACCCTTGTCTGTGTAGAAGCTCAAAAATATGCAAATCTCCCCTCAGGCGTCACTAGATATGTTCTAAAGACCTCTCACTGTGTGCCTAAAAAAATCGCACAGCTTTCGTTGGACTACATATCGTATGTCGCTAATAATCCATGATGAAGTAGGACGACCTGTAAAAACCCCAAAACAAGTATAAAACCCTAAAAAATTGAAATATGTATATGAAGGGGTCAGACTATCCTCAGTGACCACAATGGTTGTCTTACTAACTAATCATTGCACTACATCTCAAACCCAATGTATTTTTATGTACAAGTGTGTGTGCAATCATGCCCTAGGTTACTCTTGTGTCAGTCACACTTTGTGAAAGTAGCGAGCAATAACTATGTGTAGAAAATGTAATAGAATGTGTGCATGGAATAAAATAGAATTCCCTCACCCTTATGAAGTTGTGATGTAGATGTCCTAGCCTTGTACCTTATGGAGCTATATGGATGATGGCTCTAGCTAGATGGATGCAACTCTAGATGTGATGATAGGTAGTGACTTAGTGCTAGGTCCCTCATTATGGTCTCATAACTTTATATTTATAGGGTTCTCTTGTTTATAATTTCATAATTAACCCCAAAAGGCTCAACCTAGCCAAGAAAATATAAGGATGAAAAATGGCTAGAAAGTACCCAAGAAGTGGCGAGAAAAGTAGAAAAAAGGATCAGGGTGCCCCGTGGTGGGACTGAGGGTGCCCATGGGCGCCCTAGTACTAGGCTTGGGTGCCCAAGTCAAGGATAAAAATGATGGGAAATGAAAAAACAAACTGGAAATCAAGTATGTGTTGGGAGGTTGGTCAGTGAGGAAGATAAGGTAAATTAAAATGGCCAAAAGACGGGGGTTAATTAGTACTTTCTTCACTCAAAAAACCATCTAAATAGTAGTATGAGACCAGGATAAATAATGTCTAAAGTGCATGATTTTGTGACTACATGCAAGTGTATGAAGAAATATTATGAGAATCCCTTCAAGACTTCCACACATGGATGCTAGGGTTACAAAATAACAGATTCCTAAGGCTGATCTTAATGTTCATTGTGGCAGTCAAATGACAGATAAACGCCTGCCAGACCCAAAATAGCTGCCCGCACTCAGAAGGCCATAACTTTTGCATTTCTCAACGAAATCACACAAAATTGGTACCATTGGAATTGTGGTTCCGAGCCCAATAATGAAAATCAAGAAATTCTAGATTTGATGAGAAATTGATTGAGTTTTTTAAGAAAACGTGGCCGGGTTCATAACAGTGTTTTATTTGGTAGTTGGGAGTGCAATTAAGAGGCATGGTCATCATTCTTTCTCTGCTGCAGCACCTGGGACAGTATGGGGAGCCTTTTGCAAGTAATATATGAAATCATTTCACTCAATTTAATGCCTCTTACAAGTGGTTGAAGGACAGATTTCGGGATTTCCATTTTTCCCTTCTCTTCTCTTCTCATTTTTCTATAAATTGGAGTGTTGGGCTCATTGTAAAGAGAGATTTTTGGGTGAGCAAAGCTCTGTCCAAAATTGCTTTGTGAAGCCAGTGTGTTGCAGGCCCTTGTTGTGGACTCCTTGCATGGTGATCCAGGCCCTTATCTTGTAATAGATTGAACTGTGCATATCAGGAAGCAATAAAATACAAAGTTTGTGGATGTATCTTCCCCTGCTGTGTTTTCTTGCATTCTTCTTGCCCCTTTTATCTTGATTACAAGAATATTGTGTCTATTATTATGTTCTTTCAGGAATTCACTATCATTGTGTATGCTTGAAATATTGTTGTGAATGCATTTTGCTAGATTATGGAGAACTGTCATCACCTCTTCTAGTGTGCACTTTCTCCTCTGTATTTCACACATTTGGAGACTACTCTCACACCCTCCTTTTCTGGTGTATCACCGCTTTAGTGTAGGCTTTCATTTTATGCATTCTCTCTCCCTGGTCCCTTGGAAATTTTAGATTAGAACAGTTAGCTTATCCCTTGCATTAGAGTAGATTGTGGCAGGTAGTTTAGGAGCAAGAACCAGCTTTCTCTGGAGGTCTATCTCAAGTAGCAAGTCCCACAACTTGGAGATAGTACCCATGTTATCCAATCACACTGTGAGTTCAAGTATATGCACTTGTATAAACATAAGGGGTGCTGTGATTCGGTGATAACAGAGTATTACCAAAGACCCAAGGATTATTGGATGGTGAATGATGATACTTAAAAATTATTAGAACAATACAACTATGACAATCCTTTTTCTCTTTAAGATGTGGACAACAATCAACATTTTTCATGAGTGTAGACCTATGTTGACCTCATTTTGATAAACATACATTTTTTTAAAAATACAGGTAACACAATTCATTAAGAAATTTACATGAGTAAGTGTATATAAAACATTAATTTGAACAATTTTGTATAACTCTCCATGCCATACTAAGACTATGAAAATATTACAATATGTTAAGGATACTTTAGAACAAAATGTCTCTAGGTTGCCTCTGATCTCGCACCATTTTCCCTGATTTTCCTCTGATCTGCATGTTATGAAACATTTTATCTCTCGATGTGGATGTTCTAAAGCTTTTACCTCCATTTGAATGCCTTGAATTGTTTGCAGAATCCATTGTCATGCCCCTTTTTGAAGAAGTCTCCGAGTTTGCCCTGTTTTTTCCCTAATTTCTTCAAAATCTTGTGGGCTCTGCCATTTTTCCTATTTTTCCCCAACCATGGAAGCTCGAGAATGATCAATTTATATTTTTATGCCTTTGAAAATCCAAATCCATGGTTGAAAGATGCTTGGAACCATGATTCACTTGGTTTTGTTTCAAAAAAATTCATCCTTAGTGAAAAATCAGATTCTGGGCATGAATGGTGAATTTCTGTGTTTTTGACGGTCTGGCAGGCATCTTTTTCCTATCAAAATTATTCCTCAGCATTCGGCAGGTCACGTGGCTTCTTTTGGTTGGTCAGGGGATGGCGGGAAAATGTTTTAACTTGTCACTTTTTACTTTTTTGGCAAAAAGGCAAATTTGGTCCCGTAGCTCCGCTCAATTCTGATTGGTTCTTTTGGTACTTACGTGGCTTCTTCTAATTGGATGGGGTGTGGTGGGTTTTTATTTCTGAACTTATTCTTTTTGGCTACTTTGGAAAAAAATTTGAACCCACCCCGTGGCCCCACCAGGCTTTGATTAAAGAAAAAAATTTAAGCGGTAGGGAAAAAGTCTTACTTTGACCCCACAGAAGGACACGTGGAAAAGTTAAAAGTGGAGATGTGGGCCTTCGGAAGCAGGTTGGATATTTTTCCCTTTTGGAAAAATGGAGTAAAATTCTAAAATGGAAGCATGCCCCCGCCAAATCATTTTGAAGCCTTATAAGGTTCTTGAAGTTGCGCCATAAAGACACGTGGAGGTCTCCGCCAGGTCTTCTTTCCTTAGAATTTTCAACAACTTCCTAAAGGGCCTGAGACACGTGGTGAGCCTGCACTCATTTAGGGTCTCTACTTTTGGGGACCATCTCAAGATGCACCATTGAGATGCGTGGCGGTTTGAAAAGTCAAGAGGCGGGGAGGCGGTCCATCAGGGACAACGTGGATTTTTTTCCCTTTGTTATTCAAGAAGACTAAAATCATCAAAATGACCCAGGGCCCGATAGAGAAAAGTCAAAACTTTCTCCAGTCTACGGTAGAGGTGTGGACTTTCAGAGGTAAATTGGAAAATTTTCCTTTTGTGGAAAAGGAGTTAAAAGTGTAAAAGGAAGCGTGGTTCCACTGGGACCCACATCAGAAACTAGAAGCGGAAGGGCAGAGCTATGGGGAAAACTTGGAAAATTTTCCCTTTTCCAAAAAAGAGGTGAAATAGTAGAATTTAGCCATGGTTCCTTTGGGACCCACATTGGGACACGTGTCAGGCCCATTTTTCAAAGGCAAAGGGGCAGGAGAAAATTGAGAAATTTTGCATTTTTTCCAAAAGGTGTAAAAGGTAAAAAGGAACCCCCAGGGCCCATCTTGAACTTGGATCTCCCACGTGGACAGTCCAGATTCAAAAGAGAGATCAACGGAAATTGTGCATCTGTATCTGATTTTCTACCATTTCTACTCCAAAGCTCCTGGGGATGTAAATTTTTATGGTTTTTTTATCATTTCTTGGAGTCTCCCACATGTAAAATGAAGAGGAACATTAATTTGGTATCCTGGTTGGGTGGGAAAAATCTGAAGACATCTTTTTCCATCAAGACGTGATCTGATCATTGGCTTCAATCTGATTTTTAGTTTTTCTTTCCTTGGCATGCAAAGAACCAGATTTGACAGATTGGAGGAGGAAGTAGTTGGCGTGTGAGATGAAGAATGACCTACCAGGTGAAGAATTGAATGCTGGAAATATTTGGAGAGATTTTCCCTCTACACACCTGACAACTTTTTTACAAATTTGATTTTGGGAGTCTCAACATGCAATGGTGCTTTGAATGTCTCTGGTTTTGGGGGGAAAACTCTGTTGTAAATGAAGTATTATAAATTGCATGAATTTTTCATGCAAATGGTTGGAGTGTTAGAGGTCGAGACTGATTTTTCTAAGAGAAAAGCTTGATAGAACCCTTCCTTCTGAGAAACCATCTGAAGAAACCTGTTTATCTCCTTTGTGTTAAATTTGATCATGTCAAGGTGGTTGCGAGTGTACAACCATTGACAAGCTCTGAGATTGTTCTAGAAACTTTCCCCTGCTGATAAATTTAATCAAACTTGAGTTAATCTGCATTATTTTTGGGCAAAATTTGTGTTTGCTTCATTTCTGAATGTCTGCAAGTAGTTTTCTTGTTCCCGTTGCAATCTTACATTGAAATCTTTGTGAATCACACAAGATCTTATCCTTGTGATAGTTTGGTGGCATTTGCAATTTCATTTATCAGAATATTTTACCTTTGATAGTGAAATAAACAAATTTAAAATCACTGTGAATCCTAGTATGACTATAAGATTGTTTGTTAGCCTTTGAGAGTATCTTAGGCATGATGAAACAGAGGTTGATAATGTTTAGTTAAGTTTTCCAATTTGAGCCTTCATTTTGGATCCTTGAAGTTTGTGTGAAAAGTGTTGATCTGGGCCTCCATTGAAGCACATATTCTAGTTAAAGGAACATCCTAGCTATCCCAAAGCATTTTGTTGTTCAAGCTCTCCATTTTTGTAAAATTTCTCAAGGATCTGGTGAATCAAGTTCATTTCTGCCTCACCTCCCACCAAAAATTCATTTAAAAACAACCAATCATACCCATACTACCCCTGTTTGTCATGTGTGTATACAAATGCATAATTTTTACTACCAAAACATGCAGAAACAATCAGGTTTTCATTGTCTTTAGTGGCCTGAACCTTGCTTAGAAAATATCTCCATTATCTAGAGTGACAACTCTGTGAGAGTTAGGTTTTGTTGCATTGATCATATTTTCTTCAAGGTCTTCTTAATAACTTCACAAGGAAGGATATCTCCATCTCCTCCACAAACAAAAGGCTACAAAAAGGGTCCTCTCACCCTGGTTGAAAGGCACAACCATAAAGTAGTGAGGATAGGTCAAATCCTCTTGAGGGTGCTACCCATTTCTCCACATCTGAGTGACAAAGAGAAAGCTGCATTTCATCCCCAGCTACAAAATGACACACTACATGCTCTGCTTGTCTCTAAGCTTCCTGCCAAACCTGTGATGTTGCTCAGCTTCTGAGGGAGAATCAATTTGGGTACCAACACCTGATTGGTGCCATTGCTGGGGACATAGTGGTTACAGTTCATATTCAGACCCTGGTAAACACTTCTTATATGCTCTAAGTGCTAATACATTTTTTCAAACATCATCTTGTGTTCAGGCCTGTAAGAAGTATTCAAAGTTGCAAGTGTTGTGTGTAATTATTTCAGTTTCCACACCTAGTGCACTAGCTTTCATTGATAAATCTGGGTAAAGAAAAGTCAGATCATCCCATTTCTAGTTTCTAGTATTGACAGACATTTGACAGATCATATTTTAGTGCATTTGCACAACTAAGGTGGAAATCCTTAGTGGCGACTCCCTGTTGATCTGATTCTTGATGAGTACCAGTGTCTTAACCTCTGTCAAGTGAGATTTGTTACTAATCTTTGCAAAGCTGGAAGGAAGAAGATCTTTCTTTGCTAGGGATCCTGCTAGGACATTATTTCCAGAGCTAGGAAAAACAAAGTCAGAAGGAAGAAAATCCTAGAGAGTTGTTGGAGATCAGCAGACAAGAAAAGGGATCTCCATTGATGAAAGTGATTGGCCTATCATTGAAGACTGCCATTCAAGTGCTTCTGAATCAGGTAGCCTCTTTGTGGAATTGAATTCTCCAACTAGGAGAGGGGCCTTCATTTGATTTTGAAAAGTTTTCTTCTCATTCTACCCCTGTCTTTTCAAAAGTTGATAGGGTTTTCCAAGAAACAAGGCCTTTAGGGGATATCCATTTTGAAATTTATACTCCTATGTTTCAAAGACCCTCTACCCCTTATCAATTTGTCTCCCCTCCAGGGTCACCTCCTCAAAACAACATGGCCCAGCCCCCACCCAGACCTCCATTTGTTGTAAACACCTTTGGTCCTATAAATTTTACAGGGATGGCTGGTTATCCAAATGTAGTTCCCCAGGATGTAAGAAATAGATTACCAAAGTTCCAAGGAAACAATGCTATAACTGGTGATCAACATTTAAAGCTTTTTATCAATATGATGGAAGACTTTGAGATTGAACATGAAGATGTATATATCAAATTGTTTATCCATACTTTGGAAGAGGATGCAAGGGACTGGTATAAAGCTTTTCCAGATAATTCCATTGATTCTTGGACATAGATGAACAATGCATTTAGATTGCAGTATGGTGATAGAACTTGACCCTAGGTTTCTTCTATCAGAATTTGAAAACATCAAGAAGAATCCTAATGAGTCAATACATGATTTCAACACAAGGTTTAACAAGACCTTGAGGAGATTTCCTGTTAGCTTAAGGCCATGTGATGAATCATGTTTGATCAAATATTCAGATGCATTTGATAAAAAAGTTGCTTACTACTTGAGGGAAAAAAACCCTACTAATTTGAGGTAGGCCTTCACCATGGCTCTGCAAATTGAGAACAACATCAAGGCAATTGGAAAGCCTCCAAAAAGGGAGGGTGTAAAACTAATTAACCCGGAAAATCCTCAAACAAGTAAGGCTGTTGATTTGGAGGAAGTTGTGAAAACTTTGGCAGGGGCTGTCAAAGAAATATCATACAAATTAGCCCAGGCAGAAAAAGGAATTGGGCAGAGTTCACAAGGTCAGCACAAGCAACAAGGCCAAGACAAGTTTACAAATCATCATAGAAATGATCAGAGATCTGATGACAGAGGAAGGGACCTGTTGGATTTGGAAATAAATAGTCCCAGGCCAGGGAAAATAGAATGGTACCTGATCCTTTGGCTGCTAGAGTTGTTGTTGTGGAGGAGACAAATGTCATTGATTGGTGTGACAGATGTTTCATGCCCCATGCTCCATGTGAGGAAGATCAGCAAAAAGAAGAAGAAGCTTATGATGATAATGATGATGATGTTTGCATGATGGGTTGCTCCACGAGCTCACAACAAGGGGAAACTTCAACTGAGGTAATAAGTGCTAGAACTGCTGCTGATTTTTGGGATTGCATCCACCAGGTACCTATTCTTCCTCCCTCTCATACTTTAGAAGTAGATACTGTACAAGCTTTTGAATTTCCCAATAATGACTTTGAATATTTAAGAGCTTTAATGATAAAGAAGTATGATGGAGGAATCCCATCTGAGGAGGACAGGTAATTATTGATGAATGTTGTTGTCGCTCAAGAAAAGGAATATAACACAAGAAGTAGGGTTGTCAAAGGTACAGGGCCTTAGGCCAAGCCAAAAACTCCATTGCTTTCAAATATTCCTAAAGAGGCTCCTAAGAAAGATGCATCTGCCAAGGGCCTTGCTGTCCCAAACAAAACTCATACCCCTCCTCATGCCCAAGCTGTCAAAAATCCTGTGCCATCTAATGAGTGTGTCAACCTTCCTTCCAATGTTACCTTGCCAAAGTCTGTCCCTTATGATATTGCCCAAGTCTTGAGTCAGATCAAGATCTCAGTTCCAATTGTTGAGTTGCTTAGGATTCCTGAGCACAAAAAAAGGGCTTTTGAGTATTTGGGGCTGAAAGAGGAGAAGACTACCCTAGGTAGAAATATAAACATTGTGGAGACTCCACCAGTCATTGAAGAGTTAGAGACACCACCAGTGTTGGAGGAACTAGGTGAACCACTAAGGTTTATTTGGGGACATCCTTGGTGGAGTCTCAGCTAAATGTGGATCCATTCTTCACCACTCTGATCATTAAAGACAAATTGCTACACAACTGTATGTTTGACTCAGGGGCATCATGCAATGTTATGCCTCTAGAAGTCATGAATGAGCTGGATATCAAAGTAACAACAACATATGGGAAGTGTACTACTATGGACTCCAGAGAAGTGCCAGTGGTGGGATGTGTGAAAGGTCTGGTGGTGCAACTTGTAGCTTACCCAGGTAAAAACCTGATGCTTGATGTTGTTATTGTTGATTGCCCAGCCAAGTGGGGTATGTTGTTATCTAGAAAATGGGCTACAAGTGTTGGTGGGAGTGTTCAAATGGACATGTCCTATGCTACCATCCCAATTGAGGGCAGCCTTGTTAGGTTGTATGGAGAAAAGAAGATGTTGCACCTTATTGAAGATCCCAACAATGCATCTTATGAAGTATTGTACACAAGTGTTGATGCTGATAACTTTGTAGGATTTGCTGATGGAAAAGAGCACAAGATTGAAGAATGCAAGTGTCTTGAATAGGTAGGCTCTCCTTGGACTTTATTGTTTGATGGAGCTTGCTCCAAGTTTGGAAATGGTGCTGGTGTTGTTCTGATCTCTCCAGGCCAGGAAGAGTTTGTCTTTTCCTTCAAACTCAACTTTGAGTGCACTAATAACATTGTTGAGTATGAGGCACTGTTGTTAGGTCTGAGGATTGCTTGGAAATATGGTGTTAAAGACATCATTGTCAAAGGAGATTCAGAATTAATTGTAAAGCAAGTCAGAAAACTTTATGCCACAAAAAATCAGTGAATGAAACAATACAAGCATGCAGTTTGGGATCTCATTGAGATGTTTGATTCATTCAATATTGTGCATCATGATAGGAAGTTCAATGATTTGGCAGAAAAACTTGCAGTATTGGGATCTCAGTTTGATAATTGTACAGTATCCCCATATTGTGAATATGATGTTGAGGTGTTAACTAGGCCATCTGTACCTGACAACATTAAACATTGGCAAGTTTTTGATGATGATGCTCAGGTCAGAAGATTTTTGTAGAACAAAGGGGAGTTTTCTGATCAAAATATTGATTGGGAGCCAATGGTGTGCATAGTAGAGGGTAAAGAAACCTTTTTTGGCAAAGGCATCATCCAACTAAAGACTAATACCATTCCTAGAGGGCTGGTTGCTCTTGAATCCAACTTTGATAATGTTGATCACATTATTAACAGATGCATAGCAGCCTCAAGGGATATTGAGGAGCATGACCTTGGCACAAAGGAGAAACCAAGGAAGATCTGGTTGGGAAGCAATCTCAGCAAGGAGGAAAAACAATCTTATGTCCTATTGCTAAAAAAATATCAAGATTGCATGGCTTGGACTTATTCTGAATTAAAGGCATACAGAGAGGATTTGTTTCAACATGAGATTCCCTTGGAATCTAATGCAAAACCATTCAGGAAGAAACAAAGGCCAATCAATCCACTCCTATCTCTTAAAATGCAAGAGGAACTGAAGAAACTGAGGGATGGAGGGATTATTCAGCCTACAAGGTATTCTTCTTGGGTTGCAAACCTAGTACCAGTTAGAAAGAAGAATGGTGACATCAGGCTATGTGTGGACTTCAGAAATCTGAATAGAGCATCAATGAAGGATAATTATCCTTTACCAAACATGGAAAACATGTTGCAGTTAGTGACCGGTTTTGAGCTGCTATCTACCCTGGATGGTTTCTCTGGTTATAACCAAGTTGTTGTAAAGGAATCAGAAAGAATTAAGACATCCTTTACCACCCCTTAGGGAACATATGTATATGTCAGGATGCCCTTTGGACTGATGAATGCTGGAGCAACCTTTCAAAGAGCAATGGATGTTGCTTTTACTGGTTACATCAATGATTTTATTGTTGTCTACCAAGATGATGTAACTGTGTTCTCCAGAAAGAGAGGTGATCATTTGCAGCACTTGGAGAAAATGCTGATAAGATGTAGAGAATATGGCATTTCACTCAATCCAAAGAAGTGCCATTTCAGAGTACAGAAGGAAAAATTTCTTGGTCACATTGTGTCACAAGAAGGGGTAATGATTGATCCAGAAAGGGTAGAGGCCATCAGTAAGGTCCCAATTCCAAGAACCAAGAAGGGGATTCAGTCCTTCTTTGGGTAGATAAAATTTATCAGGAGATTCATATCAAACTTTGTTGAGTTGACCATTCCAATCACTTGCATGCTAAAGAAGGACCAGGCCATCAAATGGGAGGAGGATGCCATTCAAGCTTTCAATGGGATCAAGGAGGCATTAAAGCATGCCCCTATTTTAGCAGCTCCAGATTATAAGAAGCCTTTCCAACTATTTTTTTTTGCTTCAGAGAACACTATTGCATCTGTCTTGTTGCAGAAAGATGATGAAGGGGCTGAGAGGCCAATTTCCTTTTTTAGTAAGGCATTGTAGGGGGCTGAGCTGAAATACACTATTATGGAGAAACAAGCATTTTCCTTGGTAAAAGCAACAAAGGTTTTCAGGCCTTACATTTTGAGCTCTAAAATTGTTGCTTATGTTCCCCACACTATGGTGAAAGACATCTTATCAGAGATGGAAGTCTCAAGAAAAAGATGCAGATGGGTGAACAAGTTGCAAGAATATGACATGGATATCCAAACCACAAAGTTGGTGAGAGGTTTGGGCTTGGCTAAGCTTATGGCTGAGAGAAACTTGCAAACTATTGAGGTAAATGAGGTAGAAGAAGGAAGGGTAGATGTTTTTGAAAAATTGATGAGTTCTGAGTGGTACAAAGATGTAATTTTTTATCTCAGACATCTATACTACCCTGAGCATTTGAGTAAGAACCAGAAAAGATCCCTTAAGTTGGCTTCCTAGAAATATGTCATTACTGATTATGGGTTAGCTTGGAAGAACCCTGAGGGAGTTCTCTTAAGGTGCATTACTGAAGATGAAGCCCCCAAGATAATTTTTGATCTCCATGGAGGAGTTTGTGGGGGGCATTTTGTTGGAAGAGTCACAACACACAAGATCTTGAGGGCTAGTTATTGGTGGCCAACTCTCTTCAAGGATACAACTCTTTTGGTTAGAAGATGTGAGAGTTGCCAACACTTCTCTGGAAGACTGAAAGCTTCAGGCTCCCTACCTTTGCATGTGTATCAATTGAAGCCCCATTCAAGCAATGGGGAATGGATTTCATTGGTGAGATTTCAGACCCTTCAAGTGCTGGCCATAAGTGGATTCTTGTAGCCACTGATTACTTCACCAAGTGGGTGGAGGTAATCCCCACCAAAAGAGCAACACACCAAATTGTCATGGATTTTATGTTGAACCATATCATCTGCAGGTTTGGGGTGCCAGTTAAAATTGTTGCTGACAATGCCATGAGCTTCAGAGCTAAACCTTTGGTGGCAATGTGAAAAGAATATAGGATCAATTTGACATGTGCCTCTAATTACAATCCCCAAGGAAATGGACAAGTTGAGTCCAGTAATAAAAAATTTGCTGAAGATTATCAGAAGAACCTTGGAGCTGAACAAAAGAAAATGGGGTGAACAACTGAAGTTCATTATTTGGGCTGACAGAATTACTATTAAAAGAGCCACTGGAAAAATTCCATTTGAATTGGTGTATGACACTCAAGCTCTGCTGCCCCTACATATGCAACTATCCTCATATCAGTTCATTCAACAACTGGAAGATCAAGAAGTTAGTCCATATGAGGCTCACGTTAACTGGATTGTTGAACTTGATGAAGAAAGGAGAGCATCTCACCAAAGGCATGTGAAGTTCAGAGAAAAATTGAAGAAGTTATTTGACAAGAAGGTCACTCCTAGAGCTTTCAACATTGGAGATCTTGTGTTGTTGTGGGATAGTAGACATGAAGACAAGGGCAAGCATGGTAAATTTGATGCACTATGGATGGGCCCTTACTCCATTGACATTTGGATTGGTGAGCATACCTTCTGCTTGAAGGATTTGGATGGTGAATTGCATGAATTTCCTTGATTTATTCCCCAGAATCAAAGTGAGAATCACATGTAAAATGTATACTTTGTTGATTTGTTTTGTCTTTTGTGTTTTTTGTCTTTCTAGTCCTTAGTGACTTAGTTTTGCAGGTTTCTTGGTTCAGTTTTTAGAGGATGGTTGTGGTTGTTCTGCTATGCTAGCTTTCTCTTTGACTCCGTTGTCCAATGGTATGTTATTGGTACTTTGTCTACTATTTTTTCTTGTGGCAATTGCAAGGAGTGCCCATCCCTGAGTCGGAGCTGATGTTGTTGCTCGTTTTGATCTCGCACCATTTTGTCTTGATTTTCCTCTTATCTATGTGTTATGAAACATTTTATCTCTCAATGTGAATTCTATAAATCTTTTACCTCCATTTGAATGGCTCAAGTTGTTTGCAAGATCCATTGTTATGCCACTTTTTGAAGAAGTCTTCGAGGTTTCCCTAGTTTTTCCCTAATTTCTTCAAAATCTGTGGGCTCTGTCATTTTTCCTATTTTTCCCTGACCATGGAAGCTCGAGAATGATCAATTTATATTTGTATGCCTTTGAAAATCCAAATCCATGGTCGAAAGATGCTTGGAACCATGATTCACTTGGTTTTGTTTCAAAAAAATTCATCCTTAGTGAAAAATCAGTTTCTAGGCATGAATGGTGAATTTATGTGTTTTTGACGGTCTGGCGGGTGTCATTTTCCTATCAAAATTATTCCTTATCATTCAGAGGTCACGTGGCTTCTTTTGGTTGGTCAGGGGATGGAAGGAAAATGTTTTAACTTGTCACTTTTTACTTTTTGGCAAAAGGGCAAATTTGGTCTTGTAGCTCTGCTCAATTCTGATTGGTTCTTTTGGTACTTACGCGGCTTCTTCTAATTGGATGGGGCTAGGTGGGTTTATTTGTTGAGCTTGTTCTTTTTGGATACTTTGGAAAAAGGTTTGAACTCACCTCGCAACCCTACCATCCTCTGATTAAAGCAAAATTTAAGTGGCAGGGAAAAATTCTTACTTTGAACCCATAGAAGGACACGTGGCAAAGTTAAAAGTGGAGATGTTGGCCTTCAGAAATAGGTTGGATATTTTTCCCTTTTGGAAAAATGGAGTAAAATTCTAAAATGGAAGCACGCCACCGCCAAATCATTTTAAAGCCTTATAAGGTTCTTGAATTTACGCCATGACGACACGTGGAGGTTTCCACCAGGTCTTCTTTCCTTAGAATTTTCAGTAACTTCTTAAAGGGCCCGAGACACGTGGTGAGCCTGCACTCATTTAGGGTCTCTACTTTTGGGGACCACCTCAAGATGCACCATTGAGATGCATGGCGGTTTGAAAATTCAAGAGGTGGGGAGGCGGGCCATCGGGGGAAACTTGGATTTTTTGCCCCTTGTTATTCAAAAGACTGAAATCATCAAAATGACCCATAGGCCTGATAGAGAAGAGTCAAAACTTTCTCTAGTTAACAGTAGAGGTGCGGAATTTTGGGGGTAAATTGGCAAATATTCCTTTTATGAAAAAGGGATTTAAAAGTGAAAAAGAAAGCGTGGTTCCACTGGGACTAACATCAGAGACTAGAAGCGGAAGGGTGGAGCTATAGGAAAAAATTGGAAAATTTTCCCTTTTCCAAAAGGTAGGTGAAATAGCAGAATTTAGCCATGCTTCCTTTGGAACCCACATTGGGACATGTGTTAGGCCCATTTTCAAAGGCAAATGGGTGGAGAAAATTGATAAATTTTACATTTTTTTCAAAGAGTGTAAAAGGTACAAAGGAACCCTCGGGTCCATCTTGACTTGGATCTACCACGTGGATAGTCTAGATTCAAAAAGAAAATCAATGATAGTTGTGCGTCTGTATCTGTTTTTCCACCATTTCTACTCCAAAGCTCCTAGGGATATAAATTTTTACAGTTTTTTATTATTTCTTGGAGTCTTATACACGTAAAATGAATTGGAACATTAATTGTGTATCCTGGTTAGGTGGGAAAAATACGAACACGTATTTGGCAATCAAGACGTGATCTAATCATTGGCTTTGATCTGATTTTTTAGTTTTTCTTTCCTTGGCATGCAAAGAACCAGATTTGACAGATTGGAGGAAGAAGTAGTTGGCGTGCAAGATGAAGAATGACCTACTAGGTGAAGAATTGAATGCTAGAAATATTTGGAGATATTTTCCCTCTGCACACCTGACAACCTTTTCGTAAATCTGATTCTGGGAGTCTCAACACGCAATGGTGCTTTGAATGTCTCTTGTTTTGGGGGGGAAACTCTGTTGTAAATGAAGTATTATAAATTTCATGAATTTTTCGTGCAAATGGTTGGAGTGTTAGAGGTCGGGACTGATTTTTCTAAGAGAAAATCTTGATAGAACCCATCCTTCTGAGAAACCATCTGAAGAAACATGTTTATCTCCTTTGTGTTAAATTTGATCATGTCAAGGTGGTTGCGAGTGTACAACCATTGACAAGCTCTGAGATTGTTCTAGAAACTTTCCCCTGCTGATAAATTTAATCAAACTTGAGTTAATCTACGTTATTTTTGGGTAAAATTTGTGTTTGCTTCATTTCTAAATGTCTACAAGTAGTTTTCTTGTTCCCCGTTGCAATCTTACATTGAAATCATTTTGAATCATAGAAGATCTTATCCTTGTGATATTTTTGTGGCATTTGTAATTTCATTTATTAGAAGAGCTTTCATTTGATAGTGAAATAAACAAATTTAAAATCACTGTGACTCCTAGCATGATTATAAGATTGTTTGTTAGCCTTTGAGGGTATCTTAGGCATGATGAAACAGAGGTTGATAATGTTTAGTTAAGTTTTCCAATTTGAACCTTCATTTTGGATCCTTGAAGTTTGTGTGAAAAGTGTTAATCTGGGCCTCCATTGAAGCACATATTCTGGTTAAACGAACATCCTAGCTATCTACGAAGCATTATTGTTCAAGCTCTCCATTTTTCTAAAATTTCTCAAGAATATGGTGAATCAAGTTCATTTATGCCTCACCTCCACCAAAATTTCACTTAAAAACAACCAATCATACCCATACTACCCCTATTTTCATGTGTGTATACAAATGCATAATTTTTACTACCAAAACATGCAGAAACAATCAGGTTTTCATTGTCTTTAGTGGCCTGAACCTTGCTTAGAAAATATCTCCATTATCTAGAGTGACAACTCATGAGAGTTAGGTTTTGTTGCATTGATCATATTTTCTTCAAGGTCTTCTTAATAATTTCAAAAGGAAGGATATCTCCATCTCCTCCACAAACAAGCAAGGCTACAAAAAGGGTCCTCTCACCCTAGTTAAAAGGCACAACCATAAAGTAGTGAGGATAGGTCAAACCCTCTTGAGGGTGCTACCCATTTCTCCACATCTAAGTGACAAAGAGAAAGTTACATTTCATCCCTAGCTACAAAATGACACACTAGATGCTCTACTTGTGTCTAAGCTTCCTGACAAACCTATGATGTTGCTCAGCTTCTGAGAGAGAATCAATTTGGATACCAATAGGAGGCTCCCCAAATAGGATGGATAAAAATTATTTTTTATGGAGTGTCTAAAGGTAATCTAAGTGTCGGTTGATATGGTTGCATCTTACGAAATTCAGAAAGCCAATTATTTCTACTTTTATCTTGTGATTATGGGATTGCCTCAAATAATAAGGCTGAGGGAATGTATCTTCCACAGGGCCTACATGAGGCTAGGAAGAAACATTGGTTAAAGCTTAATTTGCAAGAAGACTTTAAGGTTATTATCAAAGCCATGAAGTTGGGAAGGATCCCCTAATGTGGACACTTGAGTTTAACACTTCCAGGTACATATCATTTAGGATACCTATCTAGGTGTAGCTTCTTGGTCTTCCCATGCAACTTTGGTCTATTTTTAGTGAGATAGTATGCCCAATTGCTAGATTTATTTTTTAATAACCTGGACTTTTATTTTATGCCCATCCACATAAACGGGCTTTCTTTGAGGTTTATCTTTCCAAGAATTTGTGGTACCATATGGACATTCAATTTAGGTCCACTCATTTTTCCAAGAATTTTTTATTCAACCTTTCTAACACCTATTTAAGGTGTTAATTTCTTGATCATCACATTTAGATCTTATTGGAAGGGAGAAGGTAATATAACTTAATTTTTTTTATTTTAATACCTCTATTTAATATAATCATGATTAGATGTGAGAAAGGAGGTTATGCCCAAATTAATAGGCATATGTAGGTTCCACAAAGATAAGTGTTTGATCTCATATGAGAAGTTACATGACTCTAATGGAGACATTTAAATGGATATGAAAACCTAAAAATTGATATAAAATAATTACATATGTTAACAAATGGAGGAAATGAAGAAGTAAAATGAGAGAGATGAAGAAACATTGAATGAGTGGCCATTCGAGGAGATATTGACCCAAGTTATGGATGGAATGAATAAGGGTATTAAGATTAATGTTCCTATTTTGGTGAAGGGTTACCATCATAGGAGTTGATTGACCAATTGAATCGCATGGAATAATTATTTGAGTGGAAAACCCTTTCAGAGGAGAAGAATTTTAATTTTACATGCTCTGAGATGACTTGACATACATTGATCTAGTGGGATAACCTATAAAAAGAAATACAAATGAAAGGAAAGGGTAATATTTTTAACTAAAATAAAACTATGAAGAATTTAATTGAAATTTTCTTCTTGTAGATTATGCCAATATACTATTTCTAATGCTTCAAAACATAAGACAAAATGATATTAGAATTAAAGGTTATACCAATCAATTTTACAAGCTATCACTCTGGGTAAAACAAGGATAGTATGAAAAAAAAAAGGCTACAAGTTATGCAAATGGATTGGGTTATACAATACAAGATGGATTGAGTATGATACATGTTCATATCCTTGATGATGTCTATCAACTTGCATTAAAATCAGAGTAAAATAATAAGAGGATTAATTTTAGAAGAGGAGTGAAGAGATGACCATATTTATCTCTAATGAGAGGGAGAGGTAGTTTTGATTCCCTAAAAGGTGAATTCTCTAATGCAGAAGGGAAAGATTAATCTATTCAAGGGTGCAGTAACTACCAAAAAGGTAGGAGGTTTAAGAGAGGAAAATGATATGGTGGAGGATGAGATTGGAATAGCCCCCATAGGTAGTATAATTTTTACCGATGTGGTTAAGAATTGAAAATATATTGTGAGTGTCTGCACTATCTTCCACATGATAGATAATAAATGGAGTAGACATGGGTAAACCTTGTTGAAGATGAAAAATAAGAGGTAGTAGAGTTTTCTTAAAACTTAGGTGAAACCATCACGATAAGGAGGACGATGATCATCTAAAGGAAGGATAAAGAACAAGATGGTTTCGGTGATTATTCTTAGCAGTGGAAAAATATAATTTGAATAAAATGCACCTCTTGAAAGAAGGTACATAAATTTATTATTGATTGTGGTATTTGTGAAAATATGGTCTAAATTTCGATGATTGATAAAATCACTTTGAAATGTGAGAAACAACCATATCCCTATCACATATCATGGTTAAAGAAAGAGAACAAGGTAGCCATAGATAAAATATTCCTAATAAATTTTTTATTAGGAATAACTACAAAGATGAGGTATGGTGTGATGTTATCTTGATAGATGGATTCCGTATATTATTGAGGAGGATTTAACAATATGATAGAAAGGTTAGACATTATCAAGGGAAGAATACTTATACTTTTAGGAAGGATGGTGTAAAGGTGATCTTATTACCCTTCAAGGAAGAAGACAAGAGTGATGGATTGCTGGATATAAAGGATTTTTTGGTAGAAATGAAATAATTGGGTTGGTATTATGCATCAATGGTAAAGAATATGGAAATATATTCCTTCGGTATGCCCGTTGCGGAAATGGAGGATCTACAAGAATAAACCAAATGTCATAGTAGAGGAGCTACTAGATGGGTTACCTATGAAGATGGATATACAACACTATATTTATTTTATCTCAGGATCAACCCTTCTAAATCAATTGGAATACAAGATGAGCCCAATACAGAGTGAGGAGCTAAAAAATAATGTGAAATATGTGATAAACAATGGTTAGTGAGAGAAATCATGAGTTCATGTGCAACTGTAACACTATGTACTCCCAAAAAGGATGAAGACTGGAGAATGTGTGTGGACAGTAGAAAATAAAATAAAATAAAAATATAGTATCATTTCCCAATTCCTATATTGGATGATAAGATGGATGTTCTATCAAGATCTTGATATTTTAGTAAGATTTATCTTCAAAGTGGGTACTTCCATATCTGAATCCATGAAGCGTATGAATGGAAAATGACTTAAAAAAGGATTTATGAATTCATGGTGATGCAATTCAGGTTATCTAATGCACTTGGTACATTCATGAGGCTAACTAACATAGTAATCTAAGAATAATGAGTTAACAAAAAGAGAAATTTTATGAAACCCTATTACAAAGTAACTAATGTAAACTATGATATACAACTGCTAAGTACAATATGAGAAAAAAAATAAGCAATTAAGAATGAAACCCTAAACATGAGATATAGAAAGAGAAAGTTAGGTTATTTACGCTTGATCTATAAGTTATCTAGATTGGGAAAATAATATTAATAGAAATTTAATTGTGTCGTAAATGCTCAAGATAAATTATGGACTGCATGAATAAATTAGGACACGGGTGTCCACAGCATGAAAGTAGCACCTAGACACTGAAGACCAATTCTAGGCACCTGTGAGTAGCAAAATGGACATAACCTAATCTTTACCATGTCGTACACATGTCACAAGTATTCCCTTTTCATTGCCTATATGTTTCTCTTTGATCACCAAAGGTACCTATAACCTGCAAAACATAAGATAACCTATAAAATCCCACAAACCGCATCAAACATAAAAAATTTATGTAGTATTTGGAGTTAGAATTACCATGGTGATCACCTTCAAGGTTAATTTATGACTAAGCGTTGGAATACATCTTAGACTCCATGTAGTTTTGGTGTTTATGTGTAGAAATCGTTCCCTAGGATGCCCTTGTACAATTTACACTTGATAGCGGGATGTAGACAAACGTAGCTATGTAGTAGAATGTTTAGATATGCTATGTGTAAAACGAAAATGCAATATGTGTAGGACGTGCAAAGTGTAATGTAGAAAGTGGCCTGTAAGGTATGTAGAAAAATATGAATGTAATGCTAGACTCTGATATGATGAAGACTAGTAGAATATGTGTGAAAATATGTGACATAGTATGTATGGTATGTAGATGTATGGAACTACCCTGATGTATGAGGTGAAGAGACACAAATGACCAAATGTTGTAGCATGTGTAATGTGTAATGTTTGATGAAGTGTAATGTGTAATGTCTATGGTTCAGTGTGTGGGGTTCAGTGTAATAATAATCCCTCAATAGTCAAGTTCAAACCGAAGCATAAGAGTGTGTCATCGGGTAGTGACGCTATAAAAATGTATGATGAATATTCCTAATGTGAGGAGATGAATGTATAAGAATATAAAAGAGGATGATTTTGACTATGATATTAATTATTTTATATCTCTTAATATACAATTAGTAGAAGTTAAAGCTTCATTTGATGATGAGGGTGCAAAATCCATACTGTTGAATAGCTTACCTTCCAAATATAGCAATGTTGTTTTCACTCTTGGACACACGCCCTCATAGTCACTAGAAGATATGATATCAACTCTTCTAGTTGAACAAAAAAGGACCAAAGAAGATGTAGAGAAGAAACTACAAAGTATGTGAAAAATAAATATAAAAAATTCTCTAATAACAAAGAGGAATTAAAATGCTTCTATTTCAAGAAAAAAGGACATATATCTAAGTATTATAGAGTTTGAGCCAAAGATCTTCTCAATGGAAAACTCAAAGCAGATGATGCCAATATAGTCGCAGAAGAGGATTCAAATTTTGAATATCAACAAATGAATGAAGACATTTATTATAATTCTAAATATTTATTATACTAAGATATCAACATATGGATGGAGGATGGAGGCAACGAAGACATGGAAGTTTCCTGAGCCTCTCGCCAGTCACCGAAGATGGGATCCTTATGCTTTAGTGGAATTTTTTCAGTGTGTGTTTTGCTTTTCACTGTAATGTGTTTTTAGAGTTCCTACTTTTCAGTGTGGTGGTTTTCTGAATAAACCCCCTTTTTCAGAATTTGGGAAAAATTCATGTTTTTCAGAAGACTCGCTTTTGGGGAGAAGGAGAAAATTAAGAGGTAAATTAGGGATGGTTATACAATTAGTGCTAAGCTTGTGGATCTTGGAGATTCAAAATTTGGCCCCCCTAGGAGGAAGGGAAATTCCCATGGGAACCTAAAGAGACAAGGAGTATTCTTGTATAATTTGGCTCGTCACTATGCCTTCACGAGGGTAAAGATATAAATTATGGAGTTTTTACATGGTCTAAACAAAGCTTTCACGAGGTGGTTCAACTTCTTCAAAACATGATTCTTCCTCTTTTTCACATTAAGGGGGTGAATATTAGAAATTAATAAAGTTCACACTAAGGGGGTGAATGTTAGGAATAATTTTAGTGTCCACATAATTAATGTAAGACGAGTGACTATAGTAAAATGAATAATTACGTTAGTAATTATTCATTAGCGGTTAGTGCATATTAGTTCTTAGAATATCACAATTATAGATTGTAATATTATGTTAATAGATACATGAGTTGTTTCAACAACTCACTATCCTTAAAATAAGGTTGAATGTTGGCTCCTTGATTAAAGGATGAACATCACCTGTATATTTGTATGTTTTGTCTATGATTAATTAATCGAGTATTATTCATCGTATTTTATTATAAAACTCCAGGTGGATTTGACACATCAAATATAATCACAAGTGTGGATCATGTTATCTTCGTAGTTAGGTCAATGATGGCATTGATAGGATGACATTCAGTGGTGTGAAGGAGGCACTATGTACTCCATCAATATTTTGAGTTTTTTTATGACTAGGAAAGGGATCGGTAAATACCTTTAGCATAGAATTGGGTTAAGAAACTATTATGTTGGCATGGGTGTCATGTTATTTTATAGAGACAATGTTTTTATTAATCAACTCTTAGATCATAAGGCATACTCTATAGCACCTAATTGTCGTATGTCGACATATCTATGGTAATCACAATATGTGTTGCCATCAAAGTTCAAGTATTTTGGTATAGACATGTTTACCATAATAGGGGAAGGTAACTCAACGAGGTTGCACTCTAGGAGCATATGTAGTATTTTACGAGGAGTGATTGCCAAATGGGTCTGTTGTCTTCGTGAAGCCAAAGAAACAACCATAGTAGCTATTTTTGTGTAACATTTACAAACTCGTTATCAATCTTGTAATTTCCATGTGTCTAATTTGTATGGTGGTTTTGATTAGAACTTAGATCTAATAGATGTAGGTGTGTGTCACCATAATTTAGCATATTTGTTGCAAGGAGCTCAGTCTTGTAGATTTTGACTATTTAGAATAGTTATTCAAAAGATATGAAGCTAGAAAATATGAATTTTCCCCTAAGTGTCAGGAAGGATAAAAAATGAACACTTAGAGTAACTCTTTCTGATAGTTATGCTTCGGTCCTCGAGAGAACATGGTTTTGTAATGTAAGACATAATATGTAATATTCCCATTTCATTATTTATTGATTTTGGTAACTTGAGAACATGATATGGGTTGGCCAATTTTGATTGAGAAATGAGAGATAAAACTATCAACTAAATGTCAGAATGTACAAATCGAACCTCAAGGAAGAGTATGAAATCAATCTACTACATAATCCTTGAGATTGGGTAAGAAAACCTTGACTAGTAATGTATCGTTACCTATGTAGTCTGCATATGGAGTGAAAACGGCATGAAGATGGTTTTTATTTATTGATATTTCCATGATATAATAAGAAATCGGGCGGGACAAAGCTAGGTGGTAAAGGATAATTAAGTAAATTAGGGGATAATTGATTATCGGTAAACTAATAGAGCTTGTATTAATGTTGGATGTGTCTTATGTCAAAATGTCTAATTAAGATTGCATTTCATGTAATTTTTTTGAGTATATAGATTAAGAATATGATTTATAAACATAATGTGTAATCTTAGGTGTTGCAATAGAAGCCATAGGTTGTGTATGAATATACATGGTAACTTGAGATGCAACGTGTGATGCCCTCATAGTATGAACACTAGATATGTGCAAGGCATTTTTTAGTGGCAATTTTTTGTTAATACACGAATATTTTGGTTTTTCAAATTTTTATTTGGTGATTTTGAGTAGTACACATCACCATTTCACCTATATTTTTGGCACACAAGCTATTTTTTCGAGTCAGATTACCTACAATTTAAAATAAATTCTATAGTTATGAATGTATATCGTTGCTACATTGAAACTGAAACTGAGCACAATTGCCAACATATATACTATGTATATAAACTCCCAAGAAATTTGATGTCAAAGGTGTATCTCATGGATAATAATAATTTATCTGATTAGTCTATATAACCACCAGGTGTAAGGCCGTAAGTAGTCGCAATTGAGCCAACTATCTGTAAATTCGACGACGTTGTCTCTTGTAGTCACTTGACTACATAAATACTAACTGTTTGTAATTTACAATATTTCGCAGCAGCCCCAAGATTTGTTTTTGTTGTTCCTAGGAATTCTACGGCTAGTGGTTGTAATTTGATTTGATGACTTTTGGAAAGGGTCCATGCCAATATTAAAAAAAACCCTATTATCTTATTTTAGCCATCTACAAAAAAGGACAACACAATCAACATGCCTCCACTAGAAGATAATCCTTATTATGTGCCTCAACTTGACATTTCTACTTCTCATCAAACACCAACTTCATTTGTAAATTCTACTCACAATTTTGTGTCAAGGAAGAGGAGATTCACAGACATTACTGATGATGATTTGTAACTAACAAAAGAGTTTTGTACTCATCAAACACAAATTTTAGTTGAAAACAATAATGAATTTGAGTGAGAAAAGAGAATTAGATGGTTGATATATAGGTTGGCTACGCAAGGCCACCCTCTCCTGTATAAATTGATATGTAAACCTAGTGACCAAATGTTTAAATTCACCTACTAAATTTCTAATTTGAAAACAAATGTGCAACTATATTTATTACAAACATAGGGGGAAAACAATTGTCAAATTTACAAACTACTAACATTATAGTTACTGATTTAATAAAAATAGATGTATTAAACCCTATTATAGAGTAACTGATGTAAAAAATGATATACAACTACTAGAATATGATATGACACAACCAAATGAGAAAGTAAGATATGAAACCCTAAGTACAAGAGATAAATAAGGATACTTTACGCGTGACCTGGAAATTATCTAAACAGGGAGGAAATGATGAATAGATTAGGCAAATCATCGTAATTATGCACTGTAAAATATGGAACTCATGGATAGAGCTGGACACAGGCACCCATGGTAGGGCATGGGCACTGCAGTTTGCTTCTGGGTGCCTGTGACTGCATAAATGATCGAAATTTGATTTTTATATATTGGACAATTGTCAAAATTGTTTCCTATTGATCACCTGTAAGTTGCTCCTTGAATGCCGAAGGTGCCTGTAAGATACAAAAGAGATATTAACCTGCGAAACCAACAAAACAACATCAAATTCAAAAAGGAAAGATGTAATATGGGGAGTCAGACTGAACCCGATGGTCACCCGACATAGTGAACTTATGACCGAGCGCTACACTACATCTCAAACTCCATGTAGTTCTTATGAGTGTGTGTAAGAATGGTGCCCTAGGAAGCCTTTGCGCAAGATGCACTAGATAGTGGGCTAGATTTGCTAGAATATGCAAATGCGTGGATGAAATAGAATAAACTTCCCCTTCCTATGTTGTGTATCAAGAGTTTGCAGTCCCTTGTGATGGATGCCAAATGGATGCTTTGAAGTGATTTAAATTCCTTTTGAATAAAATCTTAGGTGATAGTAGGTATGCTTAATTCTTAGTCCTTCATTTTAATCACATAACTATGTATTTATATGATTCCCTTGGTTGAATTTCATAATTGACAACTAGAAGACCGACCCATAAGTAAAAAGGATTCCCAAAAGATAAAAGAGGCCCGAAAAGAGTGAGTAAGATAGAAAAGGGTCAGGGGCACCCCGAGGGGACATGAGCACCTGAGAGCTGTTGTCCTAGCTAGGCGCTGGTGTCTGAAGTCATGAAAGATAAAGAAGCAAAGTTATTACTGGGTTGTAGGGTGTGTAAGACCAAATTGAAAACAATAAGCAAAGGAAACAAGCTAAATAGAATCCTCAATTACTGGTTTTCTTGCTTAGGAATCATACGAATGCTTGTATGTGTTTATGACCCAGAAATGTACCCAAGTACATGATTTTGCGTCTACAAATAGAATTGGTAAGTTTTTGGTTGTCTATTTTGATGATATTTTGATATTCAAGAGGACAGTGGGAGAACACTAGTTGAATTTTAAATTGGTGATATAACTATGATGAAAAGACAGTTTATATGAAAACTTACATAAGTATATATTTCTTCATAAAATTCTAGTTTTGGGGGATTTATCATCTCAAAGCATGGATGAGGAAAACGTGAAGGAAATTTTGGAATGGCCTATTTAAAGGAAAGTGAGATAGGTTTGTAGTTTTCATTGCTAAGTAACTACTTATAGGAAGTTAACTCCGAAATTTAGTAGTGTTAGTGCACCCATAACAAAGTACGCGAAGGGAAAGGAGTTTGTATGGACAGAGGTAGAAACATATAGTTTTAAATTTTTGAAGAAAAAATCATCAGTGGATCCTATTTTGGTATTTCCATATTTTATCAAGGTATTTGAGGTTGATTGTGATGCCTCACATGTCGATATTGGAGATGTATTGAGGTAAGAAGGACATCTTGTAACATTATTCAGTTGAAATCTAAATGAAATGAGGAGGAAATATTCTACTTATGATTTGGAATTTATGTTATTATTCAAGAATTAAGGAATTGGAGACATTACTTAGTATCCAAGGAATTTTAACTCTTTACTAAACATGAAGCATTAAGTTATGTAAATAGATAAAAGAAACTAAAAAATAGGCAGGTAAAGTGCGTTTCATTTTTCCAAGAATATACTTATGTGTTAAAGCATAAGTAAGGCAAGAATAATCAATTTTTTGATGCCTTGAGTAGGTGTGTAGCACTTTTGATAAAAATGGAAATTGAAGTGGTTGGGTTTGAGGTAGTTAAGGAATTGTATGAAAGTGATCCATATTTTGGTGATGTTGTGAGACAATGTAAGGAACCTATTGATGTGTAATCACAACACCCCTGAATGTCTACAACTTGATGGGTTGAAACTCTCAGTGTGATTGCATAACATGGAGATTTTCCCAAAGTGTTGGACTTTGCAATTGGGAAAGTTCTCCAGATGAAGGATAGTTATAATTCCTTTGTTCAGATGCACACATACAATTTACAGAGGATCTATTCTAAAATCTACTCTAACTTGCCAAGGAGATAGGGTTAAGAGGATGTAAGAAAATAAACCTAAACTAACAATGGCGATGCATCAAAGCAATGTTGAACACTTGTTTTTCCTTCAAACACAAACCATTAAAATGTAATACAACCAACATACATAGATAACCAAGATTATAATGAGAGATTAGAGACATGTAATGAACACAAGAGAGGGTTGAAAATCATCCACAAACATGTCTTATTGCTCCAAAAATTGATACAATACACTACAATGGCCAAGAGGCAAGATTTGTATTACAGTTTTGATGGGAAGTTCTAACTCCACAAATCCACTTGCATAAAAGAAGAAAAGGGAGGGTGGAAATATAAATTGTCCAGCATTTAGAAAATGTCCCTCCTTATAATAAATAGGAAAAATGAGACAAGTGGAGAGAATAAATATGAAATCCGGCTTCAACCACCCAAAAATGCATTCAATTCTTCTACGAGAGTGATGGGTGCCATGACAAAACCCATACCTCCATGTACAATGCCTTGCTGGGCAGAAAGGAAGGCCATAACTTCATTATGGTGGTAGGTGAGAAACCTTGGACACCCTAAAACTAGCGAACTGTATTTCTCCATTTTGAATAACTTAGTCTCACTTAAATTAAGATATCCAGTCATAGTTGTGTATTAAACACTGAGAGATTTCCAAAAACTCCTCTCTTTCTCAATTTCAAGCTACCAGTCAAACATTATGGCCATCTAAATTTTGGGGTATCATTATGTAAACATGACAAAGGGATGATTATGTCTTCTTTAGAGTCCAAAATGCATGCAACCTCTGAAACCCTGAAATTTAGACTTTTAGACATTTCCACTTCGGAGATTGAAACACTGTTCATCTGCCAAATTTCTTGAGATTTCTGAAACCTGAACAGCTTTCCGAAAATTCTTTTCTTCTACAAATTTGAGCTCTTAGTAAACATTTATGGCCATCTAAAGGTCAGGGTCTACAAAAAAAGTGAGGTGTTGATCTTCCTCTTTCAAAGTCTGAAATGCATGCAAACTATGAAATCCTGAAATTTAGACTTTTAGAATTTGGGAAGTCAGAAATTTTGGATTCAAATTTTAGGTTACTGTTCATCTTCTTTGGCATGTGAAAACTCCGAAACCAAAAAAGTCTGAAGTCTGAAATTTTAGACTTTTAGAATTTTTTTAAAAATTTCCTTTCAAACCTTTTACACTATTCATTAGAAAATTGGCTTGAAATTTCAAAAAATCTAAAACCCGAAACTATGAAACTCTGAAACCTAAAATTTGGGACTTTTAGAATTTCAAAACTTTTGGAATTTTAGAACTTTTGTTACCTCAATCCTTGAAATAAACCTCTGAAACTGATACCTCTGAAAGTTTGAAATTGGAACCTCTTAAAGTTTGAAAATCCCTTCGCGTTGACCCCAAAATCAAGTTTGAATTTCAAAATATGAACCCATCTAGACATTTAGACTTCGATATTTCATGATTTTTCTCACTTTTTCTAATTGGTCATTTCCTATCTCCAAAACTTTGAAACCCAAAAGTTTGAATTTTAGAATTTCAGACATTTTCCTTTTCTGGATTGAGGTGCTTTTCACCTTATCGTGCTTACCAAGATCTCTGAAAATTTGAATCCCAAAGTCAAAAATTTCAGACTTTTGGGTTTCGGACTTTGCTGTTTCATTTTCACTCGACTTCTTCTCAGAAAGGCAGAATGGTCCCTTCAATTTTCTCTGCATGCAAGGTCGTATTTATTCAATTTTTCCTAAGGGGAAAATTTGGATAATAATCACCATTCAAGAGAGAACTTTTTACATCTATCTTCTGAAGTTTCCATCTTTTTTTGTTTCTAGTGCATAGACAACTTTGTTTGTATTTACCTTCGCAGTGGGTACAAAGGTCTCATCGTAGTTAGTTCCTTCCAGCTGAGCATAACCCTTTACAACTAGTTATTCTTTTTACTTTTTGATAGATCTATCTTCCCTATATTTTTATTTGAAAATCCACTTGTAACCAATGGAAATTTTACCTGTAGGTAGATCAAAAAGTTCCAATGTCTGATTTTGTATCAAGGAGTCATATTCTGTGTTTATGGCCTTCTTCTACTCTAGATGACAAAGTGCCTCACGAACTGAATCAGGTTCGGTGCTATAAACCACTAAACTCATGAGTGTGAGATTTACCTCATTTATCGTATGTCTTCTCGTACAAACCCCTGATGAGGTGTTTGGAAAAGAGTTTAGGTGGGAGTCTATCATGGTGCTTTGGACCCACATCATATGCTCACGTTGCTGGTAATGTGAAGAATTATTTTCCAAATTCCCAAGATCAATGAACAACTCTCCTTGTAGCTTATCATTCTTCCTCTAAGAATCCTCATGCTCATCATCTAGATGTGTGAGAAACCTATGAGCGGAGGTCGGCGCTGAATTTTCCTTCTGTCAAAATGAGTCAAATGATGACTCGTCACAAACAACATCTCTTCTCTCATATATCTTCTTTGTCTCAAGACCCATGAGATGATATGTTTTTGAGGTTGTATTATACTAGAAAAATATGCACTGACATGTTTTTGGATCAATTTTATTCCTATTCTTATCTTAAACATGCCTATATGTAGTACTTTCAAACACTCTCAAATCAGAATTATAAGGTTTACAATTACTCCATACCTCTTCTGGTGTTTTGGCCTTCAAGATTTTTATATGTGCTTGGTTCAGAAGATATAAAATAGTCTTTAATACTCCACCAAATTTTTTTTTTCCAATTTCACAATGGAAAGAATTCAACAAGCCATCTCCATGACAGTCCCATTGTGACATTCTACAATTTCATTCTGATGGGGAGTATAGGGGCAGTCAGGTGTTGTTTGATGTTGTGTTCCTTCAAGAATGCCAATAATTTCTCCAATGTGAATTCTTCCCTCGATTTGAGCGGATGACAAGAAGGGGCTTCCCGGTTTGTTGAACAACTCTATTATAGAAGGTTTGGAAATGTTCAAATGCTTTGCTCTTGTTTTGGATAAAGAAAACCCAAGTCTTGCAGGAATAACCATCAGTGAACAACTCAAAGTATTGAAACCCCTTAAATGAGGTAGGAAAGGTTCTCTACAGATCAATATGCGTGACCTTGAGATGGTTCTTGGCATTGAATGTATTCGACTCAAATGGATCTTGTTGTTGTTTGACTTCCAGACATTCAGGAAAAATAGGTACTAACTAAAAGAGAGAGGAGGAAGTCCTCGTACCAATTCCTTTGAACTAATCTAATGGTGTTAGCTAGAAGAAAGATGACCATACCGATAATTCTAGGGTGCATGTAATTCCACAATGGAGGTAGATAATGCAACTCCAAATGATGAAACTGTATCTATTGCAAATAAATGATCCTTAAAAAAAGATCAAGCAAGTATCGTAACTTATTTAGATATAAGACATGATTTGATGTCATTTTGAACTACGAACTCCACCTTGAGCTTGTGATTCAACTGTTGAGACACACACAAGAGATTTGTGGTCAAGCCAGGGACATAGAGCACCTTCATGAGAGTACATATTCTCATCTAGAGAGGAATGGTCACATTGCCTATTCCTTCAACTACATACTCCTTATTGTTTGCAATTAAAACCCGATCTCCAGTGGGTTGATCATTTAATTAATCAAATAGCTTTCTATCACCCGTCATGTGCTTGCTATCGCCTGAATCAATAAACCAAACATTAACTGATGGTTGCGATGTTTGGGAGACTATAAAAAAATCATCATCAACATGTGTACTGTAGTGTGATTATTTAGGGACATCTTTATCCAAGTCATCATCTGGCTGGGCTGCGACGTGTTGTTTCTACTTATTTCCACAAGGATACCACTTGGATTTCATTGACTCTCTTTGGCCAGCTATGCTCTCATCTCTAGAATAAATTTGTGTGCGATAACTTTACCAACAGTTCACAGTATCGTGTGTATTTGTGGTGCAGATGTGACACCATTGATTCATCTTTTGAGACTTCTTCTTCTATTGTGGCTTTTTTGGTTGCTTATCCGTCTACTTCTCTTGTATTCCCTTGCGAGACTTCTAACTCTTCTTCTGCCTTGAGATCAATGCTTTATCCTCAAATTTTTCTTGTATTATCTGAATGGATTCTTCCTACTGAAGAAAATTCACAAGTTCGGAAAAGATCACCTCTTTTTGTGTGATGGTCAATGTAGTGATTAATACCCTGAACTGGGATGGAAGATCTCGTAGTGTGAGTGGGACAAAAAACTTATACTCAACCACTTCTCTGCGTGCACTAAGCTATGCTCATGGTTCAGCCACTCGATGCAGGAATTATTCTACTTTCTTGCCTTCTTGCATACTCATGGTATGAAGCTTTGACTGGAGATGCAAATTTTTGTCAAATTCTTTGCTTCGTACATTATGCACAAAGTATCTCAGGCATTCTTCAATTTAGTCACATTCTGAATTTGTGCCTGCACCGCAACGGATATGCTCAGAGTGATCAAGGTCAAGTATTTTGCATCAGCCTTTTCATACTTTTTTTGCTCATCCACGTCGGTGGGATGAGTGAGTGCACTAGTTACGATCTCCTAGAGATCTTAAAAGAGGAGAATGGTTCTCATCTTTGTCTTCCGTGCAACACAATTTGACCCTTTCAAGAGTTGGGCATTGGATAGCAATATTTTTGGAGCAGACGTGATTTTAAAAAAATAGGTATGATGAATTCTTACTTGTTTACAAGCACATGCCGATGATTTCCAAGCTGCAGGTTTCTTAGAGCAGCAATGTTTCCATTTCCTTTGTTGGATCCTAAACAGGACGCTCCACATCAACGTTTCACCTTGATCTTCTCTTCTAAGTTTTGTAACAATCTTCTACGTGGCAGGTTTGTGCAGTCTTCTAGATGGCTCTCACATCCATGTTTCCATGCACAGGTCGCTTCTGCTTCAACGCAGACCTCCTCATTCATTTACTGGTCGCTGTAATTTCAATGGGGACTTTGCAAGTCGCTGCAACTTATCCTTTCAGGAAAAAATCAAGGAAACTTCCAATGATAGACTCTGCAAGGCTAGGAAACTTCCACGCTACCACACTCTGCCAAAGAAAGACAGCGAATGCCGAAAGTGGCGAAGATCTTCACGTTTTCTGCGCCAATTTCCAGAATAGGTCTGCACTGCTATTCCAAAACGCCAAAGCAAAAGTCTGCAGGCTGCCACGCACAAGATTAAAAAAAAAAACGCTAACAGATCAAGACAGGTCGATGTAGTTCACTCCACACCGAGGAAAGAATTAAAGCTCTGATACCAATGCTAGAAAAGAGAAATACAGACTTCGATGATATTATTCAAAACAGAAAAATCCAATTTATACATCCTCAGTAATGGTTCGATTCAATTTCCTCACCGGAAGAGGAATAGAAACATTCGGAAGGTGGAGGGTTGAGAGACACCTCCACAGTTGAAACGTCCAACAATGTATTAATTATTTTCTAACACCATAGAATACTTCACATTTACACGACAGTAATTCAAACAAGACATTTGTCCCAAGTAAAGACCGATTCCATGACAAGGAAGCATGTATACACATAACATTCGCCACATCAATATGGAAGAGAAAATTATCTAGACACAAATCTATGATGACACAAGCAGATTATGATAAGCATGCCACAATTCCTCACCAAGAAGAAACCACATACATATAAGGGAAATTAAGCATCACACCCCAACCACATCGCCCCACAAAATATAATCCATACAAAGAGGTATATCATGAATTTTGTGTAAGAGATAAGAAAAAGGGGTATGAAAAAACACACCTATAGTGAGGTTCCCAAGACCAAAAACAAAATGATCAATATGTATAATGCATGGTGAATCTAAGTATAACAATATCCGTCAACGAAATTTGTAGTCTGTCATCTCAACCCTTCCTTAAAGAATATAAAAGAACTCCACCATAGGAGGAATGAAAATCGTAAGTGTCACCCAAAAATAGGAGGACTGAAAAATCATAAGTGTCACTCGACCATAGGATGACCAAGTACCATAAAATTCCCTCAATCATAAAGGACTAAGTATCATATGTCTCTCCACCATAAGAGGACTAAATATCATAATTGTCACTCCACCATAGGAGGACTGAGTATCATAAAAGTATCTCAACCATAGAGGACTAAGTATCATACCAAGGGCATGTTACTGTAGCACCATGTATGAAGTCATGAAACCTTGGTATTACCCCCATATGACATGCGCATACCATACAACAAGATAGAACCAACTAATTAAGAAAGAAAGAAAATCCACATTACACTCTTGATGATATTTAGCCAAGCAGCTTCAAAATCATAAGCTTCGAGTTCCAAAATAAAATAAAACCAAGAAATATCAGAAACCAAATAAAATGGCCAAGTAGTCACGTTCAAACTTCAAAAATATTGTAAGAAAGTAAAAATGAACAAGAATATCAAAGCTTCTTAATAAATCAAATAAATAAAATGTTGGTTTTCTGGAACTTCCAAATTACAAATAAAATACACAGAAATATTCATGTCACATTCACTATGTGACCTTTAATGGCCACCAATAGGGGTACCCAAAACATCAAGTGAACATTATAACATATAATCATGATACTGAAAAGATAATGTAACTACCATAATGTATCGCTGAGTCAAATCTACCACAAGATATCAGCATGGCCTGAATAAATGCATTTGTATCCAACAATAACAATATACCTAAATAATCTCACCCTGACCAGGTACAAAGGTTCTCTCCCAAAATTTTATCACTTAAAAAATCATGCGATTGATGATGTCAAATAGTCCAATGTTTTTTTTATGGTTTTCAAAGGGTTAGATTTTATAAGGTATGAGAGGTAAATAGAAATGGGTCAATGCATTGATGCAAGATTGAAGAGAATAGAAATTTAATGATTTAAAATATAATTCGTATCATTATAATTATTTTACCAAGATGAGTCAACATCATATCCATAATGTAGTATGAAAGGAAATGGAAAGGGTCAATATCTAGGTAAATTGTTCCAATGAGGAAAGCAAATCTCTCAAGTGTTAGATACTACCATGAATAGATATTCTAACTTCCAAATGTTTGATGAAACCATCACAACCGCTAAAGGATATAACTCATGAATGAAACAACTGACTCAAGTGTCAAATACTTTCATGTATCAGATATTCTAACTATCAAATATTATCAAATACTACCATATATCAAGTGTTAAGGAGGGAACCAAATACTTCCATGTATCAATTGTCAAATACTACCACATATCAAGTGTCAAGGAGGAAACAAAATATCTCAAGTGTTAAATACTACCATGTATAAAATATTATAACAATGAAATGTTTGATGCAAATGTCACAACCACTAAAGGATAGAACTTGCGAAAGAAATAAACAATTCTTGATATATTTCATAATGATCTCCCAAGTGTCATCCATAGTGAAACTTCCAAAAATATCTATACTAATCAATCAATATACCATAATATGGAGATATTTGTGGTTTCTGTCATAATACACGTCTATACAAGGAATTGGGCACCCACTATATGATATGCTCGTGAGGAGCCACATACCAAGTACAACAAGGGGACCAAGGTGCATCATCATGACTCCACATAACACAAAAAACATAAAATGATGTGATAAACATGCTATGCACAGATAACCAAGTATATAAGATTCATTACCAATAAATCCTCATAAAGGCTCAAGTGTTTGAACCTTCGCTTTTATACCAAATTTAATTCCCATAAAATTACACACCCAAATACAACAGTAAAATTATTGAAATAATTTTTTTTCTTTATTTTTTTCAACATGATAACACCATATGCACGTCGATGCCACACTTTCCCTAACGATCAATTACTAGAAATGATCCAACAATAAAAGGTCCTAAGATTTGGCAAGTCCACAATGCATCATTACCATGGTTACATCCTAGTTACGTTTAAAATTCCAAGAGATTTATCGTGCGAGGATAAATTCCCATTCTCAACCTACATATTCTTAATTTCATTTATGATTCAACTTATAACAAGCACTCTTAGTTTGACTCTTTCTCCCTTACCATAGTTCCCATAACTCAATAGGTTATTTTCCACATATTTAATGCATACAAAACTCGTGATGCTCGTTTTTATGTAAGGGTTCTCAAATATGTTTTTTTTTGTTTAAATTCTACCCTCATTACACAAGGGAAAAATAACATGAAGTCAAGGGGAAGAAATGTTAATATTTAAAGGAGATTTAGAGTCAAGTTACCTCTTCCTATTAACTTCCCTCCACTAGGGTACTTTATATTCCTGTTATAGTTGATATAGTTCACTAGTTGGTTTGAGTCAATTCAACATTTTCACATCCTTAAATTTTATATATATATATATATATATAAGATTTTATGTTTGCTCAAAAGTTTTATCTCACCAAGGGAAATTCATATTCATTTTTAACAACATGAGAATGCCTAATTAAGTTGTAAGGACTTCAGGTATGACGTTATTCCTAAACAAAAATCTCATTTACTCTTATACTCTTTTCACTTACATCGTACTTTGGTCTCACTTTGGTCCCACTATTAGCATTGTTTTAGAACAATTGTAAATCAAATAACACATAATTTACACTAATGGATTCGATACTACAAGGAGTGTAACCTAACACGAGACAACTCATTTCATTTCTCTTAGACACTCAAGTATTAAATGCATATTACAAGAGAGACATCTAATACAACTTTCATGCATTTCAAATACCTTCCAAGGAACTATTTCAATCGTTGGGTAAAAATGCATCAGAGATTTCTTTAAACAATAACCTTAAGAGAGGTCCCACAATCTATTAACTTCAAAAGCATTCCAGGGTGGACACTACACCCTACTACAAGACAATAAAAGAGAGTTCTAATATCTTTAACTCACAAAACCTTCAAGCAACATGAGGTAATCCACTACTACACACTAAGGGAATACTTTTATCTAAGAAGGACAAAAGGGGTTCAAAACAAGATTTTATTGTAGGTACTTGGACACGTAGACTCCACTCATGTCATTTAAATCTCACCATGAGATCAATCGTAGGAATATCACCAACTACCTTTGCTTGGTTTTGGCCACTCACTAGGGTTCCAAGGGAAATTACTCACATGGGTTTACGGGACCAAGTTTTCAGTTTCCCCATTTCTCTTAAGTCAACATCTTCCAAAACAATTTTGTTTGCTAAGAGTTAGTTACAATTTCCACCCACAAGTTAACCTCTTAATCAACCAAGGTTTAGTTTAATTCCAATTGCACTCAGGGATCTACGCCCAACTATAGATCAGTTTAAGGTGAGAAAACATATTTATCCTATAAAACTTTCTAAAAGACCAAGGTGTTATGTTGTTACTAGCCAAGGTAACACATTTATCTTTGAGGAACTAAAGAGATCATTAACAAGAGTTTAATGCATAGTACAACTAGTTCACTAACTCCATTTGTGTCATCTAGATCCCATGAAGAGTTCATTCGATGATGAAGTTAATCCTAGATCTAACTTCATAAGAATTTGGTGGTCCACTAGGATACCAAGGAAGTGTTAGTTCTACTTACCCCATATATGGTAAGGTCACACCACATAGTCGTTGCTTCAAATAATGACTCTTAAGTTATAGAAATGGTCTTTTGAAGACTTTTCTTAGGTGTAGTACAAGAAGTCTAGTTGTGAGGATTAAATTATTTCTTAAGACGTTAGTGTTTTGCAAACTTGGATGTGACTAGATTGAGAGGGAGGGTACAACAAAGGTTAAATACTAACTTCATTTATATGGTTTAATAATAATAAGTTACTACCATACATTTGAGTTTATGTATGAACCAAAATAACTATCCAGAAAGTGATTGCTTCGATCATCTAAATCATAAGAAGCACATTTAAATCCAAATGAACTTAACCTCATGAAGTAAACGGTACGCATTTTACCCATTTACATTGTCAATTATCTTCCTCATTTATCTAGCTAACATAGTTGGTCCTACATTCATTATGTGACACTCCTACTAGTATTCAAATGTTAAATTTAAAACAAAGCAGATACAAACCACATAGTTTTCCAGGTATAATGCTTGAAACATAAGAATCCAAGAGGAACAACGGTTTTCGACACAATAATTTTAATAATGCAATTCTCTTTAATTCACTTCTATCTAACATTTGTAATCTATATCAATGTACAATATTTCACTGTCATCTCACTGATTACAACATATCACACTCTTAATCCTTCTTGTTCAGAGTACCTGCAACCAACGTTGCAATAGTCCTAGGACTGGTATGGAAATCCCTTACACTCAAGCATGAAATAACACATTCATCATTTCAAGTAATTCAAAACAAGGTATAGAAAGAGATAGAGATAGGGAGAGGGAGAGAGGGAGAGGTCATTTCGTCACACATTCACACTTTCACATTCCTTTGTACTTTTCTTTTTCGATTCTAGAGAGAGTAAGGAAGAAAGAGAAAGTAAAAGATTTATTTTCTTTTCTATTTACCATATCATAGCCACATACATCACATATCCATTTTCATTTCATTGCAAATCCCTATACATTTTCAATCCAATAAAAATATCATAATTATTTCTAAAGAGAGAAGGGAAGAGAGAGTAAACATTATAATTTTCGACAACCATTCATACAAGAGATTTACCAATTCATACTCTATAAATTATGAAACGATATATTTAAAAAAAATTCATGAGTATAGAAGCAAACAGGCCCTCAGAAGGTTGATCTAGCTGAAGTTACAATTTTTTGAAAGTTGGCCCAACGGTTAAAGTGCTTATAACGTGGCCCTAAACACGCTCATTTTAAATTCAAGCACAAATTTTAATGATTGCTACTTAATCACCTATATAGATAGAATTCATCGCATCTGATAGAAGTCATTTACGACAATTAAGGCTCAAGATACCAAGGCAAATCTGGGTTCAATTATCGTAATAGTGTCAAAAAATCTTGTCACACAACGACCAGTGGGCTCCAAAACCCACTTGAAAAACTAACCTACAAAATCATTTTTTGTTAAACTGAGGTTGTTTGGTTATTCTCCTAATGGAGGTCTAGAGGTAGGTAGGAGTAGTTTTTAGTTTTAGCCAAATTGATATGATAACCGTTAGCCAAAACTAATCGCATTTTCTTAAAAACTGAAGTGTCACCTCAAGTGACTGAAATACAAAATGGGAATCAAAACTCATCTCTCCAAGGCATCAAATTGAGTTTATCATTTAAATTTATGGCCTTCATGGTGTCCCTCGAGATGTCATGAACCATTAGGAATAATACTAGAGTTCTAGGTTGGTAAAACGAATTTTCTTTGGCACTCCATGTGTGTGTACGTCTAAGGTGGAATTTTTTTTTTTTATATTTTGTTTTGAGGCAGGGTAAGATTTGCATTGTTAATTTAAATTGCATTCGCTCTATTATTCTGCACATTTAATACCCAAATCGAGAACGATAAAATGTGAAGTTTCAATGCAAGAAGCAAGAAAATCCATACCTGTTTTGTGCACAACCCGCATCCTACAATCAATGAGATCACATAACCTTTAGGAAGTCCGGAAAAAAGTCCTAAGGATTTCATTTTTTTAAAAACAGATGGGGTATTATCTAACTATTTTCATATTTTGTTCGAAAGTTTCTATACCTATTTCCACAAAACCAACTACGTAGAACCTGAAATCAACGTATTTCATAAGACTACATCTCTTTTCTTCCTTTCGCAAACACTCCATTTCTCTTCTGTATGTGACCGATTTTTTTATTGGCATACATGTCTATAAAATAACTTGCCATCAATACAACTGGGAGAGGAAACAAAACTACCTCCACCTATGCTTTTGTGGATAACTACACCAATTTCGAGGATCCCATTTTAGCATACCTAAGGGTGAAATATAAAAACATAACTGAGGGGAAACTATCATAGGATATGAGGTTGGATCTACCCCTACAAAATGGCATTGCTCAAATGTTTCTATGTCCTTTTTAAACAAAATCAAAACTATTCCAAAGATTCCTCTATGTAGGAAAGATAAAAGTACAGAAACTCTTACAGAGGCATACATGGGATAGTAGGAAAGGGCACTACTTAAAGAATGCCTAAATCAATACACCAACCTACTCAAAATAAAAGATAAAGAGTAAGTTAACAATGGAGTGGTAGTTAGCAGACTATGTTGAGAATGGTGTTGTCCAGTGTTATAGTGCATGCAGTACACATGTATTTAGATGGAGGAAAAGCTAAATCAATACGGCTAGAACATTACACCCCATGAAACGCCTCCTCAACCTTAATATTCTTATTCCTATGCATAAAAAAAACAACCCTCTCAGAAGCAGGAAATAGATCCTCTCAAAGACACTGAACCCAACTTAGACATAGATACATATCTAGATCGATCCATTTGTACAAAGTAAAATTAGGAGAAATTAGGGATACAAATTTATCTCCATGTGCAAGGCTGATTTAACTCATATTGGGAGTAATTTTAGGATCGATATAAGAATAACTCTTTTTAGAACATTTCACCATCCAGTTGTGCATTCACTGTAACTAACAAACTATAAATCAGACACAAAGGGTGCAATGTAAACGCCAATAGTCATGAAAGAAGCAAATGTGTTATGTACTGAGGAGGAAATAACAACTATTTAATCTAAAGCGAGAAGAATTTGTGAATCAAAATTTAGTCAGTTTAGTCTCTTTCTTTCCTATGGTCATGTTTCGTGGTTATGATTTGTAGTGCGAATGTTGGCTAGTGAGATGGGGGAGTAGTTGAATTTGGAGATCTCATTGCATAGGAACACTGACTCATGGGGTTGGACATCCACAACTCCAAGGACAACGTTAACTATGTTGATTTTTTTTATCTCTTAAAGAAGAAGGTAAGCTAGATGAGGAGGAGGAGTTGGAGGAAAAGACGAGCAAGGTAGAAAACATCAGAGACTAAAACATGATCTAGCTTCCTATATGCAAGCATTGGTGAATAAGGATCATCGAAGCCTTTGAGGTAATTGATAATGTTGGTAATGTAATCAATGGCTCAAGGCTTGCTCCCGTAGGAAAGGGTCATTTTGGTCCTGTACTAGGCTATGTATAGATTATTTTAGGAATGAGATAAGACTTTTGACATTCTTTTTCCTCTTCTACGAAGCTTGTTTATTGTGAAAGGTCCTACGCTAAGCGGCGAGAACATCAGTGAGGCCATTAACAACATCCTTTGGAATTATTTGAGGTCTTGCAATAACCTTATGAGGTAGTGTCTTTCTTCCATGTTTTTATGTCAGGGACTAACTTGTTTGTAAGTGAGAATGATTTCATGCAAGATTTTTAAGACAAGCACCAACATCCGTACATTTGTGAAAAAATGGGATTTCACAACAAGGCAAAATAAACAATAAAGGCTTAATGGAAGGTGGATTTTTTGGTTGTTGTTGTCAACGCTAGTGGTGACAAGACCCCTACTGTAATTTTTATTGTTTCACACAAAGAAAAAGGTTATGTAGGTCCAACCAAAGGAAATACCATCCAAAGAACAATCGAAACAAAATTTTCTTAATGGAAAAGAATACCAAAGAAAAAACTTTTTTGCTATTTTGTTCAAATATTTTGGGATGTAGGATAACGCCAACAAAAGCACAAAATAATTAGGTCCATTTATAGTAATATTTTGAGGATAAAATATGATGTTTGAATGTATGCAACACGGCATTAGAGTTATTTCAAAAAAAGATCAATGAAGTGGGCAATACGATATCCACTAAGGGTTAAATTTGACAGTTGTCTACACAATTTTCATGATTCTAGTCGTTAAATACTTGCAAATACTAGAAATAAGTTTTTGATACGACATGTAAACTGTAAATATAATCACCTTCAAATTGGAAACCTTCATGAGGCTTACACAATATGACTCAACCAGAATTAAAAAAGAACAAAGGGGTTTCTTCACGGCCTAAAGGCTGGTAGCCTTTTACAGGGCATAAAGTCAAAGAATGTTCTCACCCTGAAAATTCAAAGGCTATGAGTGTTGCGGTTCCCCCTATTGGCGGTTGTGTAAAGTTGTATCACATCTTGGAGTCTTCTAATTCTGACCCCAATAAGCATAGTCCTCGCCTTGATCCTCTGTAGGGTTTGGCTTCCTAGCCGACAAACTGGATTTTTGTTACGACCTCTAAGGAGAAGAAGGGGTGCTTTGATCCTCCTATTACTTGGCCAGCTGTGGCGTCGGGTGCATGTGTACCCATTTCTTTTTCCACATGTTGTGGGTTCGTACCCGGGTCTTGGTAGTTTGGCTTCTTCCATTTCCCTTTTTTTGGCGTTTCGTCCTGCCTTCGTGGCTTGTTTGTGGGAGAGTGAGTTTTCCATTTGCCCCTCTTAATGTAACTCTCTTTATTTATTTATTAATATAAAAAGTAATTCCAATACTAAATAAGATCACAATTTTTATAAATATATATGTATAAAATATATTACAATACACAAGTATATATAAATAAATATATAATAATATTGGTTTATGACAAATGAATCTATTTTATTATAAATTATAAAACATAATTTTATTAAGAGTAAATTTAATTGCGAATGTTAAAACTCAAAAATTACATAATATTAAATAGCAAAACTCAATAATCCGAGTTTGGTCGCCTGCTTTATAACCCTGTAACCAATTTCAATATCCCCCACTCCTGGTATCTCACCTTGAGGATATATTCCACACTGCAACATAGAATCTTCGAGAGTTGTTACGGGTGCCGCAACGGTTAAAGAAACCATTTGGTATCATAATATAGGTTTTTTACCGAACATTTTGCTGAAACTTATAAAAAAAAGGTCTTGCTCTGTCGACGGATTTGGAAAGATAATCTACAGGGTTCATGGCACATGCTACTTGGAGAGTCGAACTGAACAAAATCTGCACAATAGGTAAAGACTGAGACCTGTCATTTTCCTTGCCGAGGACTGTGAGAGATCACGACTGCGAGCATTTACTGCGCACAGTCAGAAACTGACAACCGCGAGCACCTCTCATAAACCAGAAACCTGCGGTTGGATTTCGTCCGTGCTTCCTGACATGCACAGAATAAAAAAGAAGTCGTTCATGTCTTGCGCATGGTTCAGTTGCTCTGCTATAAAAGGAAACGCTTATCCATGTAATTACTTGTTATATTTACAATATTAACTTGGGTTCCACCGTGTTTATGCCTCAGGATCTCAAATAAAATGCTTGTCTTAGGGGAAAGAAGCCAATGATCATGTATGGGTCAATGAGGGTGAGTGGATATGTGAAATAAAGTTTCATTAGTTGTTTGAATTGAAGTTAAAAATAAAATAAAAACTAACCAAAAAAGTAAGTCGCATCATGTTACATCAATAAATTAACCAATGAAATGGTGACATATACACAACCCATAAAAGGTGATTTTATTCTCAATTAATGGCTTGGGTTAAATTCTTTTGTATTCAAAAGTACTTATTTTAAATCCCTTAAAAATATAATCTCCACATAATTTAAATTTTTGAAAGAAAATCTGCATATTAAAAAACTCATGATCTACTAAAGAGTTTTTTTTTTTCTAAATTTTATGATTGTTAGGTGGCACTTACAACCTCTGACATTATGATTCACTATTAACTCCCTCATTTCCAGTATTATGCAAGGAAAAATACGGGTTAGAAAAAGTGTTTAAGATGTGTCACTCTCCACATGTGTCACTCTCCACAAATGCCCACACATGCCACTAGGATAAGAATTCCCATTGCCAGCAGTTGTTTACCAGGTTTGTACAGCTTGAGAGGGCATACAGGTTCTGCAAGAAGCCAAAATTGAATAATACATAATACAAATCTGCAAACAATAAATGAGAATGGACGTCTCAATGTAAAACCGAATGGAAGTAGGAGAACTATTATGGTTTTATTATATATATAATGACTTCTCTGTTTCTTTTAAATACAACTCGTACCATATTTGCGGTGCTCTACGCTGTTAGATAGGGGCACACCAGACTGAATTTGTTGAGAATTCTAATGAAAACTCATGTTGGGAACATCAGCTGTTAATTGCATTTTAAACACGGCACTTATGTCACTTCATCTCCAACTGCAGAGAGATATATATATATGCATATGGGATGAGAACAATTGCATTCGCATTTGCGCTCTCCATATTTCATTAGACAAAATAATGGCTCGGTTACCATATAGTATCATTTTGGTACTACTAATGTGTATTAGTCTCTGTCGAGGTTCACAATCTCAGAATATCCATGAGGGAGGGTACAGTGCAGGAAAAGTTGCAGCTGGAGATGTAGACTCTGTCGAATTTCCTCTAAATTTAGAATACTTCGAGGCTGAGTTCTTTCTGTATGGAGCTCTTGGATACGGACTGGATCGGGCTGCACCAGAGTTGGTTGGCGGGGGGCCTACTCCCTTTGGAGCTAGGAAAGCTGAACTTGATTTTGTCATCCAAGAGATCATACTGGAATTCGCTTACCAGGAAGTTGGTCACATAAGGTATGAAATTAATTATCATGTGAGTTTGAATTTGTGGATTCCGTGTGTGCAAGCCGATCTGATCATTGCAAATGCAGGGCTATAAAGGAAACTGTACCGGGTTTTCCCAGACCTCAACTGGATCTGAGCGCTAAGGTGTTTGCCCAAACCATGGACGCTGCATTCAATACCAAGTTGTATCCCCCATTTGATCCATACGCCAACAGTGTTAATTATCTGCTTGCAAGTTATTTGATTCCCTACGTTGGACTCACAGGCTATGTTGGCACCAATGCTGGGCTCCAATCGCAAACAGCAAAGCGAGTGAGTAGCTCCAACTTGTGTTCAATTTCATTTATCAAACAATGCTATTTTAGATATTTATGCATTCTCGTTTGCTTTGCAATGGATTAGCTTGTAGCAGGTCTTCTCGGAGTGGAATCCGGGCAGGATGCAGTGATACGTGCGTTGTTGTTCGAGAGGAAATATGAGAAGGTGAAGCCATACTCGTACACTGTCGCAGAATTTACGGACTTTATCTCTACGCTGAGAAACAAGCTTGGACACACTCCAGTGGTAGACGAAGGTCTGGTTGTTCATAAGAGGTTGGGAGGCGCTGAAGGGTTGGTGAAGGGCAACATTCTTGCAGCCGATAAGTACTCGGTGGCATACGCACGTACCCCTGCCCAAATTCTGAGGATAGTCTACTCATCTGGCAGCGAGTCAATACCTGGAGGATTCTATCCTCATGGCGGTGATGGAAACATAGCTCTCTCCTATCTTAACCACACCAAACACTATTGATCATCACAAACCTTCTTATATCCCTGCTCGAACCTGCATTTATTATCCACAACATGATGTAATTTATCATTACGCTTGTTTTTTCCGCAAATCCATATGGAATTCACTTGTCTATTTTGTGAGAATATCAACTAAATAAAATAAAGACGACGGGGATTAATTTGATGAAAATAGCAACGATTTAGTATTGTTACGCAGCGATCAAATTTGAAGGGCTGGTCTGAAATTTATTGTGGAGGACAAATATTGGATCAGTTCTTTCTATGATGAAATGTATTATAACTAGCATATCTATATTTATATAAATATATGTAATAGAGGTATATATTACATATATTTATATATTATATAAATATATGGGTGTGTTGTGAACATCACCTTTCGGCATATTTTACATGTCATGTTTTGATTTATGTTCTATATGTATGTAAAATATGTGGAGAGGTGAAGTTCGCAAGGCACCTATATATTTATATAAATATAGGTATGCTAGTAGCAACTACTGGAGTTGCAGAAAATAATACCTAAAATAAAGTACGAAAAATATGGAGGAATTTTTGTTCGTGCATGAATAAAATCAAATATCTTACAAGGAACATTATAAATGCATTTAAAGGAGGAACTATATCTCTTAAGAGAATGAGTATGAGTAAAAAAAGGAAGGTCTATAATACAAAGTTCTTATGGATTTTATTAGTAACCGTATTATCAAGTTAAAAAATATATCAAATGGATTTTACTTTTCATATGAATTGAAATGCATAATGTAAATCACAGGTAATGACAAATTCATAGAATGAAATGAAGTGTTACACATGGTACATTATTTATAAAATGTGGAAGGACATAAGTCTTTTTTCCTCAGCCTTCCATTTCGAAAGTAGTTTTCCGTTCTTCATCTTTGCATAACGCTTATAGGAAAATGGCGGAGACATTTTTAGACTCCGCAATGACTTCACTCGAGAGATAACCACAAATGTTAACCCCATTGTTTCTTTTTCTTCAATATCAACTGTAGCCTTAGAAAGAGTCATACCTTGCGATTTATGTATCGTCAATGCCCATGCCAACTAGTAAGGGTAATTGGTGTGTGCGTCCCCTCAGTATTGGTGTAATTGGGATGGTACACGGAACTTCTATCATAATTTAGCAAATGGTATTCCGAAGTAACTATCAAATTCAACCATTACATACGTTGGCCGGTTCGGTGGACCACTACCACGTGCATATACTATGCTTTGAATATATCGCAGAACTCCATTTACAAGACCTACTTCTATTAAAAGATTGGATGTTAGCATAACTCTTGCATCATTAGAAATTATTTATTTTTTAAATGATAAGAATTTTTTTTTAAATAAGATTTAAAAAGAAAAATCACCAATTGATTCACATCTTAAATAAAAAGAGAAAATTTACAAACCAAATAAAATTATTAGTGATGTCAAATTAATTTTATATTTAAAATTTTAAAAAAATCAAGTGTATGATATAAAAAAGGGAACCCAAATTTACAATATCAGCTAATTTCCTAAAATAATCAAATTATAATCTAAAGAAATTTCAATTTGATTATTTATTGAAGTGCATCAACAGCTACTGTTATATCCGTAATAATAATATCTTTACACCTCTCTCCTTTGTAGTGATAAGTTTATTTGTTTCCTTATATAAAAGGAAATTTTCTACAATTAATTTATTGTTGAAAAGAATGAGCTGACCACTTACAAATATTATAGAGAGATTAATAAATCAATAAATGGTTGACTCCGGTTTACAATATGTTTTTTTTGGGAAAACAACAACTAAACATCCATTTTCATGTCAATACAAATTTGTATTTTGTAGAGGCATGAAAATATAAAAACGATTCTAATTATATTTTTATTTATGACAGACCCAAAACATATTTTGTTATGATATAGTTTTAGATGATGTTTTTTGAGTAAGGAAATACCGAAAATTGGTTTGTATGGATCCCCATATGGTCAAATCAAAAATATTAAATGGGATTCTAAAAATTTGGAAACGACTTTACATAGTTATATATAATTTTTAGACTTGTTTACTATTTTATTTATAACGTTTGGATATTTTGCTTTCGAAATATTTATAAAAAATAATAATAATTTTTTTAATTTGTAGTCATTTTTAAGATAGATTTATGTCATCCACATTGTTATATTAAAAATTGAGTATAGTTGATTGTGAAGTAAAATTAAATAATCTTAAATCTTGCATGACATTTTTTTTATTTTTTTGAATATTAATTATTAATCTTGATTATTATATTGCACTTGCTAATTTTCTGTACTAAATTGTAATTTGGTAGTTCTCTAATAGAAATTGAATTTCAATTAATTGGAATACATTTTTCGAAACTTATAATCTTAAGTCCTTTATTAAGTTATATAATTTTGATTCTGAAAATAAATATTCAATTTATTTGCAGTATTTTTTGATATAGGGTTTAAAAAATGAGTTATGTTGTGTCTCACCCATGGATTTAGAAAATGTCCCACTAACTCATATGGAAGATTAATTTCTGATTTACTTATAATTATGAAGTCATTTTTCATGCTCTCATCTTCAATAGCCCTTTGCATATTAAAAATTCTTACAAGATGACATGAGGATAAAATAAAACCAATCAATGTGATAGATTTGGTAGCATTATAGAGCTTTTAAGGGTCTTACAATGGAATTCAATTATGTTTTCTAAGATGTGCAATGAACCGATTCTTACATTTAAATGTCAAATTTTTTAGGATGATTCTAATTTATTTTATTTACCAAAATTGAGATTGATCTTCTTTCTAAATTTTTGAGAAATTTTGCTTTAATCACCTACAATTGGGTGAGATTATATTTATTCACTACTGCCTACAATCTTCAAGAGTGATAAAAGAATACTGAGAATTTAATACCATTAATTAGAAATCAATTAATACAGCTAAATCATTTTTCTTCTTTAGAATAAGGGCATTCGTGTGTATAATGTTAAACTAAATATTGTGTTAAAAATCGACATAGATGGCGATGTAGATGCACATAACAGCTAATTGATATTCATATTATGGATATAATTTCACCACAATGTCATTGTTCAACTTCAATAAATGTTCGACATTAGAATTTGGTTGATAAAAATTAATTGAAAACATGCACATAAATGCAGACACATGGACCTAATACATAGAAATGGTATTGTGTTGTGGGTCAGAAGCATGCAATGACTTTGTTTCGAAAACATATGTACACATGGGCATACATATATACACATACACATCTACATATTCATATAACATTATAGATTCTTAGTGAAAAAGTAAATGACATTCAAGAGATATAAGTGTTGAAATAGTCCATATGTTTCTTGAGTTATGTTTGTCTTTCTCGCATATGTAAGGCTTGATGTTTTCTACTTTTTTTATATGGAGAAATCTGTTATATCATATGGCATGAAAATAAGATGCCAAAACACAATTGTTCATATGCATCTATATATTCATATGACATTATAGAATGTTAGTTACAAATTCACTAACATTTAAGAGATATAAGTGTTGAAATAGTTCATATGTTTTCTCGAGTGAAAATTTTCCTTCAGATTGCATATGTAAGACTTGATATTTTCTACTTTTTTATATGGAGAAATATTCTCTAACATATAGCATTACAATAAGATGCCAGAACATAGTTGTTAATATGAAAATACCATTTATAGAGAGGAAAACTAGTAACATGTTATTGAATATAATAATTGTTTACTTATAATTTTTTCCAGTTATATTCAATCTTTTAGAGATTTTTTAGTGGAAAATAGGGTATATATATACACATTTATATATTTTAATTAATATATTGGGTGAAAATATTTTTGATAGCTTGTCAAATTATTAGATATTAATTTATCTTCATTATTTAGGAAGTGATTTTTTTTTAAATTGGGAAAAAATGAATATTATATAATGGAATTTTTTCATTTAGCCTATGGACAATTGAAATTTATTATTTTTTAAATATCTTAATACCTCTTTTCATAATGTAAATAATGTGCATTATTATATTTCAAAAATATTACGTATAGTATACAATACAAATCTTTGTCATACTTATATTTTTAAAAAAATTGAACTATTAAAATCAATTATGCTAATTGTGGTAGAGTAATTGTTCTAACTATGGATAGTATTGTAGTTGTGTGTGTAAAGAGGTAAATTAAATCTCATTCATCATAATTTTGAATTGCTTCAACTATATATAAAAAATAAATTTCATTAAATTGGAATAAAATAAGTCTCTTTTTATTTTTACATGTTCAAGCTCTAATATTTAATTTGTATCTTAAAGGTTATTTTCTGCTATTTATTTAGGCCATATTAACTAAACCTATCTAAGCAAACTATCCTAAAATATTCTTTAGACTGATAGAACCATGTCCATATAATAAACCTTAGATATTATGAGTTAGCCTGTTATCTTCACAAAGGATGTAACATTCTTTTTCATGAACCAAGCATTTGGATGGCCTTGATTTCATCCATACAATATAAATTAATAATAGGTTTATTAGTTTTAAATTCATTGATAGTTACCAAAGTTTTCAATTGATGGAAAGGCTTATGAATATTATGTTACTTGACAACTATTGATGTAAATTTTTTTCCCCCCTAACTCCTTTGGTGTCCTTATCTCTTAAATGCACACTGTAGAGAGATGATTGCAGGGGTTCTAAGCTTTCTCTAGATCTCCCTTTTTTGTAGATACAATGGAAACACCTCAGGTCTAGGGTATACCTATTGTTGAGGTGAGTCTCTATTATCAAGGCCGGTTCTTTTTTGTTATATTCTAAACTAATTTTATGGGGTTTTGTGTAGTGCCCACTTCCCTTTGACACCTTTTGATATTGATCTTGATACTATTGATTACATTATGGATATTATTATGGTTTTGATTTAGTATGATGTTAGATATTTGATCATGGATTATTATTGATCTGATTTAGTTATGATGCATGATGACTATTAGAGACATTTTATATGTGGATGATGATATACTATTTGACATGGATATATTATGAATGTTGTTAGAACATGTGATGTTTGGATATTGTGAGTAGACCTAGAAAATAGACATTAGATGATGATGATATAGTTGTTGATATAAATTGTAAATGATATTGTTAGATTTCTTTGATATTGTTGTGATTAATATATCTAGATCATTTTAGAAATTTAATTATATTTATATTATTTTGGATGTTCTGATATGGCCATGAGGCCGAAGAAGGTATTTGTGTTTTGCAGGTTAAAATATCACAACAAACATCGAGGGATTGGAGACTAACCACATTGGAATTCTAGATGAATTCAACAAGGTCACCATAACAACTAGTTTTGTTTGTGTGTGTGTTTGTTAGTGTTAGAAATTCCCATGGGGGGATCACCTTTAAATGCACCAAGGTATTTTGTGTATTTTCTTCTATTTTTTGTCCCTTTTGTTATGTTTGCATGTGTTTATTTTGTGGTGCACTTACGCCTTTCATTATTTATGTAATGTGGTGTTCATATTGTGAGTAATCATATTGTTTAGTTAATTAATTAAAATATGTCATAAGAATGTAATTAAGAGAGTTGTTGGCCATGTATTAAATGTTGTAAGTATGTGTAAGTGACCTTGTAAGTGATGTGTAAGTTAAATTTTGAGTGTGAAACACTCAACCTTCTTGGAAATTCGAATTTGTCCTTGGAGGCTGATTTTGGAGGCTTGTGGGACAAGTAAAACTTGTCCCATACCTCTTAATTTTATTTACCAACCATGCCTATGGTTGGAGGGTTGAATTTAGACCTTCTTTATGCATTTTGATATGACTAAGTGTAGGTTTTAATTGCACTCTTCTTACATCTTATTAAATTCAATCATTATGGGGTGTGGGCTTTTTGGAGTGCATAAGTTTATTGTCATATTATTCACCCACCTCTCTATTATGCATTGGAGAATGAATTTGACTTTTTTGTTTGAGTTGAGGATGTGTGATGTGGCATCCTACATGGATCCACCTCATCCTCTCCTCTTCCCTCTTCTATAAAATTAGAATTCCTCGCTTTGTTTTGGGTTGTTGAACATTTTGCATACTTCCTTTTGGGCAAATTTTTGCTATGTGGAGGTCTTGATTTTGGAAGGAGATTGTAGACCCTTGCACGCTTGTTGGTTGTTTATTTTGGACTATATTTTGGCATTGGAAAGCTTGCTATTTTGGAACTTAGACAACTCCATCATGGAGAGGTAAGAGCTTGGCTCCTGAAATACTTTCCTTCATGAATGTACATGTTATTGTGTGAATGTTTTAGCATGTTTGTGGCCTATTTGGGTAGACTAATTAGGAATGGTGTAGGAGAAGGCTATGGGGAATCCATGCGGGGGGAATAAGGGAGTGCTAGTGGGATCATAATTCTTGTGGAGGGAGCTAGGATTGGGTTTCCACCTTGGAAAAGAAATGGCATTGCATTTCTTGCTTTGTGGGGGGCATAAGAAAATTTGTGGGGGGCATAAGGAGGGATTGTGGGGGACATAAATATATGTGAGAGATGTTTATATTGGTGGTTTATTACATGTGGACACCCAATTCCCATTGGGAGGCATAAACAACTTCCCCCATAGTTTCTTGCTCCTTTGGCTTGCTTGCTGAAGCCTTATTATTGTTTGTATGTTTTTAATGTAGTTGTAAACTACATTCTGTTTTGAAATATTTTTCAAATGTGAAAATGTTGTATGTGTGTTTGTGGAAGCCTTTATTGCCATGGGTTGAATCACATCCTCTATTGTATTATGGTTAGCGCTCAGGGGCCAATGAAAAAGGATGAATTCTCCTCCTCATTGGATGCTTTGGTCGGGTGTAAAGCGTTACCTTTACCTTGCCTTTGTTGTGATCCAAAAGGATAAATTCATGCTGCTATTCTAGAGCAGAGGAGAAAGATAGTTTGACAGTACCTTGTGAAATAAAATCTCATTGTAACATTTCCCACTTTGAAGTGGATGAATTTGTAAATGTTTTGAAATGGAAAGATGTTGTATGGATCATGAAATTTGTAAAGTGAAATGAAAAAGAGATAGACTCTATTTTTTCTTTGAAATAATGTGAAGGAAATGTAATATGTATGATGAATTTTGAAGTATGAAAGAAGGAAGTTGTAAGTTGTCCTTTGGAATCAATTAATGGTGTCCTATCTTTCTCAAATTGCAATGTTATATTGAAATATGATCATTTAATTGTAACTGAAATCTCTATTTGAAAGAGAGAAATGCATATGAAGAAATTATAATATTCTATATTTTGAAATACCTAAAAATAGTTAGAAATTAGACTTTGTATTTTGGCTCTTAAATGGTTTGGTTAAATCACTTAAATGTCTTAGACTGGAATGGAAATGAACCTCCATATTTGGAAGCTGAAAAATGATAAATAAATCCTTTAAAAATTGATCTTTGTTTCATATTTCATCCTGGTAAATAATTATCTAAAATGAACAGTTTGAACCTGTAATTCAGGAAATAAAAATAGAACATTAAAATTGAACATGCTATGATGTTAATGAATACAATTTGGGCTAAAACACTTAAGGAAATATTTCAGACCTTGTAAAATCGGGTTCAATCCAATTGCAGTCCCTTTTGTTGTTAAAAGTTGTAAAATTGACTTGCAACTCAATCAAACAAATCAAATCTGTTTTTCCATCCTAAACCCATCCTAGAACAATCCTCCATGTGTGTTGGGCATGATGAGTGAAGGAAATAATCAAAATTTTCACAAATCTTTTAAGTCAAAAATTTACCAGCTTGCACTGTAAAATCCTGCAGATCTACTTCATAAAATTGACCCCATAAACCCTCTTAAATTCTAAAATTATTGATACCTGTGTAAATAATGCATCGAAAGCTTTCCATAAAGTCTTCGTTTTCCCAAAACTGAGATTTCTATCAAAAGTTTTGGCCTTTTGAAGTTTTACTTCTTTTTTGCTTCAAAAATTAATCTAACTGTCAAAAAGAAATTTTGGAAAAAAAATTCCCCCGCGGACCCGCCACCCCACTTTTACCCTTTGCCACCTTTTGCAAGCTGAAAATTCCAACTTAACTTTAAAAAAAAAATTAGGAATATTTTCCAACTTTTTCCCGCATATCCGCCATCCCACAGCCAATCAGAAGCTACCACATGGGCTTGACGGGCAACAACGGAGGCACGGAATCTGTTTTGACCTTAGCATTTTAGAAATTTTTTGGGAAATTTTTATAATTTTCCTCTACCTCTCTTCCGACCCACAACCAATCAGGTGCTTCCACATGGCATCACGACGCGTTGTGGAGAAGCGGGTGCGCTTGAAAATGTAAGCTTTTAAACCTTTTTGGCATAATTTGCTAAATCTCTCTGCCAACCTAATGACCCACACCAAATAAAATCATGACATGTGGTAGAACCTAGGAGTACCGAAGGTGCGTGTGGATTTTAACCCCTTGCATTTTAAAACCCGAAAGTCTTAAATTCGAATGTGTCCCCACAAGTCTGATTACCCTTTGCCAATCAGAGCTTTACACATATTCTCTTTGGGCTTGCGGGTGTCTGGAGGCAAATCTTGCTTTTTCCCCGAAGAGGGAAAAAGTGCTAAAATTCTCCCCACTCTGCTAGTCTGCGCATATGAAATTTTATTTCCCTAGGCCCACAAGCTCACCCTTGGGAAAATTTTCCTCCCAAGTTCCGCCGGCCCATAACTTGAGTTTTATGAGGAGTTACGAAGAATTCTTTATATCATTGGAAATGTGAGGAAATTTCCTATCTAATGGGATGGAGCTGGTGTCTAGTGGTGGATAGAGGAGAAGAAGCTCCATGTTGATTATGATACAATTACCTAGGAGCTCTTTGAGGAGCATTTTTAGAGCAAATATTTGTCATAGAGGTTCATACAATAGTGGATAGATCAGTTTCATGACCTTTGATAGGCATCTGTTTCAGTAGAAGAGTATGAGAGTAGATTTTTGGATCTACTCCAGTATGTTGAGTACCTGCAGGATGAATAGGTGCGGATCCACGTGTTCATCTAGGGCTTGAACCTGGACATCGGAGGTGCGGTTCAGATCCACTGCCCACAGACTTTAGCATAGGCCATTGAGAAGGCCTAAATAGAACAGAAGACTTGGGGAAGGATCCATCAGGCTAGAGACAAATTTCAGAGCGGCATACATTAGATGCAGGATGACAGATAGAGGGGATTAGTACCTCTTCCTTGGGGTGAACAGGGTTTGGCATAGTTATCATTTAGGCCCCAGCAGCAGCAATAATCCTACCCACCTTATAGACCTCCACAAAGGTTTGATGTAAAAATAGGTTAGAGTATGGGGCCTCCTCCAAGGGGTCCCATCAAGACACAGGGTCCCCAAAGAGATCACTCAACAGGAGCTTGCTAGTAGAGACCTCAGCAGACTGCAGCCGGATCATCAAGATCCACACCACAGACCTATAGAGTATCAACTAGACTTGCTACATAGGGGAGAGGATTAGGCAGGTGTTTTGGTTGTGGTGTTACTAGAAGTTTTTGGAGAGATTGCCCACAAAACCCTAATAACAAGGGTAAGACACAGATCTCAGAGCCTATTTTCAGTGATATGGGGCGCAACCACATGAGTTATGTAGCGGTTGAGAACCGCTAGGCCAGGCATTAGTGTATAGTCATTGAGACTACATGTAGCATTGGGGGTATTCCTACCTCTATATTGTTTTATTTAGGTTCTTTTGACTCTTTCATTGCACCATATTTAGTAGACCAAAGCAGGCTACTGGTAGTTAGGTAGGGTCATTGTTGGGACGTTGAGATGGCTTCTGGAGGTAATATCTTTGTAGACACTTTAGTTAAGGAGTGTGTAGTGGATTTGGGACCTTTCACTACTACCTCAAGTATCTGCATCCTTCATTTGGGCTCTTGGATATGGGTTGGTTATTTGCAGAAAAGGATAGAGTGGACTGTTACCACAAGATTATATCTTGTGCGGATGATTTGGGAGTTGAGTCAGTGATTTCAAGGGTCAAGGGACAAATTTCTATTCGTACCATATTTGTTATGCAACTTTAGCGGTGTGTATAATGGGGTTGCCAGATGTATGCTGTTATAGTCAGTGTCCGATCAGAGGATGAGTTTGGTGGACCATCACTAGGTGATCACCCCATTTTGAGAGAGTTTACAGATGTATTTTTGGGGGAGCTACCGAGGTTACCACCCCCAGGTGAGATTGATTTTCATATAGATCTAGTTCCTGGAGCAGAGCCTATCTCATAAGCACCTTATCAGATGACCACCCCAGAGCTCTGTGAGCTCAAGTTGTGGCTTGAGGGCCTTTGGAGAAAGGCCCTACCCATCCTACTATATCCCCTTCAGGTGCATTGGTGATCTTTGTGAAGAATAAGGATGTATCCTTGCGGTTGTGTATTGATTACCGCCATTTGAACAAAGTAATGATAAAGAATCGTTATCCTCTTCCCTGCATTGATGATTTGTTTGATCAAATGAAGGGAGCCACATTTTTCTCTAAGATTGATCTTAAGTCAGGCTATCATCAGTTAAGGATTATGGAGGTGGATATTCATGAAACCACTTTCCGTATAAGATATGCACACTATGAGTTCACATTGGTGCCTTTTGGTTTGACTAATTCCCACGCAATGTTTATGAGTTTGATGAATGGGGTGTTCAAGACCTTCTTAGATCGCTTCATGCTCATCTTCCTTGATGAAATTTTGATTTACTCATGTATGCATGAGGAGCATGAGGGGCACCTTCACCAGGTTCTTTAATGTCTTTGGGAGAAACAAATTTTCAAGAACTTGGAGAAGTGTGCATTCTTTCAGATGAGGGGCAGTATTTGGGTCACATCATTTCTGGGGAAGGTATCGCCATCGATCTTTCTAATATTAGAGCTATTATGGATTGGACAACACTCAATACTATCACTGAGGTGCTCAGCTTCATGGGATTAGTAGGGTACTACAAGAGATTTGTTCAGGACTTCTCTCATATTGCACATCCCATCACTTCCCTTCAGAGGAAAGGGAAGAAGTTTGTTTAGTAAGACAGATGCAAGTAGGCCTTTACTACACTGAAGGAATGTCTCACTACAACACATATTCTTGCAGTGCTGGATCCACATGGTGAGTTTTTCATTTACACAGATGCTTCTTTAGTAGGGCTTGGAGGCGTGTTGATGCAGGAGGTCAGAGTAATGGATTTTTATTCTCACAAAATCAAATATTACGAGCTTAATTATCCAATTCATGGTCTTGAGCTTGTGGAATTTGTGCATGCTTCGGTTGGATGGTGACACTTTCTTCTTGGTTGAAGATTCACACTTAGAATAGATCAATTGAGTCTTTGCCATCTCTTCACTCAGCCCAATCTCAACGCTCGTTAGCATCATTGGATGGAGTTGCTTTGTGAGTATGATATGGAGATAGAGCATGTGAAAGGGAAGGATAATGTGGTGGAAGACACTCTCAGTAGACAGAGACATGTGGCTATGGCCACCTTAGTGAGCCTAAATTTATGGAGTACGATTCTTTAACAACTTCCTCTTAACAGCCTCTACATTGTAGTTCGAGCAGGGATCATGTCTCAGCAACCCCTCGAGGGGAAGTTTGATGGTTTTTCCTTAGAGACAAATGGTATTTTTAGGAACAGAGGCCAGATTTATGATCCCAGAGATGGAGGCTTGAAGCAGGACATCTTGGCAGAGGCACATCGTGCACCGTATTCAACCCATCCTAGGGAAAAGAAGATGCACACAACCTTGAGACAGTTGTATCACTGGAGAGGACTATAGAGAGATGTGGCTTAGTTCATGTCACGATGCTTAGAGTGCCAAAGAGTTAAGCTCGAGCATCAGCATCTAGCTGGCCTTCTTTTTTCTCATGCTATATTAGAATTGAAGTGGGACACCATTTCCATGGACTTCATTGTTGAGCTACCAATGTTGAGATATCACCACGACGCCATCTTGGTCATGGTTGATAAATTGAAAAAAGTGGCTCACTTTTCTCCAGTGAAGACCACTTATATAGCTAGGTAGTGGCACAAGTATGTTTGGATGAGATTTTCAGGTTGCACGGGATTCCGCAGAAGATCATTAGTGACCGTGATCCTTTCTACACTTTCCATTGTTGGACTTCCATACAGCATGCGCTCAGGATGAAGATCAATTTTAGCACAACATATCACCCTGAGACAGATGGAAAAACTGAGTGGGTGAATTTGATTTTAGAGGACATGCTCAGGATGTATTTGATGGATCAAAAGTCTAAGTGGGAGGAGTATCTGTACTTAATGGAGTTTTCCTACAATAATAGTTTTCAGAGTTCCATAGGCATGGCTCCTTTTCAGGCTTTGTATTGTAGAGATTGCATGACACCTCTTAGCTGGGACAGGTTAGAGGACAAAGTATCTCTTAGATGAGCTCTTCTACATGACATCGAGCAGCAGGTGGTGTTGATCAGTCAGAGATTGTAGGAGGTACAAGATAGATAGAAGAAGTACGTAAATCAGCATAGGACTGACTGTAGTTTTGATGTGGGCATGAAGGTGTTCCTTTGTGTCAGGACACATAAGAGCCCTGTCTATTATGGAAAAGGTTCTAAGTTATATCCTAGATTCGTGGGTCCTTTTGAGATCTTAGAGCGTATTGGCCCTTTGGCCTACCATCTACCATTTCCACCCAGCTTGTCTCACATAAATGATGTTTTTCATGTTTCAGTTCTCAGGAGGTATGTTACAGATCCTTCTCATGTGTTAGATTGGACATCATTGTAGGTGCAGGATTAGAGGCAAGTGAAGGTGGATCCCATTTTCATCCTAGATTGTATGACCCTGGGCCTTCGAGGTAGAGAAGTTGATTAGGTTTGGGTGCAGTGGGACATATATGATGAGACTATAGCTACAAGGGAGGATGCTACTTTATTACGAGTTTTGTTTCCACATTTTTTCCAGTGACTTCCAGGAGGAAGTCGAGTCTAACGGGAGGGGGAGGGTAAGTGCAGGAAGTTGATGGACAAATATAGGGTCATCCGTGGACATCATATTGCAAATAACAACATAATATCAACTTGTAGGGATTATTAGCAATACATAAACTCAAAATTAGACAAAATTATATTAATATGAATCGTAGCATCTGAAATATAGTTTCTAAAATACTAATTTTTGTAAAAAATGGACAAGATTAGCTATATTACTCAAAATTCAATGACTTGGTTTTTTTTAAAAAATGCCGATAAGATTATAGTCCGTTTGCCCACAATTTGGATGACCAAAAGTTGATATATATTTTTTTCCTTTGGTGAGAAGTTATATGCCACTATCTATCTTGGGATGGATTTTATTTTGTATTTTTTTGAGTAATATTTTATTTTTTATGATTTTTTCCGTGAAAGTGGTATGAAAACATAAAGAAAACAGAGCACTTTCCGTTTGCCCACCATAACTTCATCAAAAAATATTGAAATCAAATAATTTTTTTTTTAAACATGTATATAATTTCACCACGGTTGGGATGGTATAATTTTTATCACATTCTGATAAGTGAAACAAATTTTGCAGTCTTAAACATAGACATAAACATTCACAGGAAAAAGTGTCTTAAAGACCTACTATTAGTAAAAAATTATAAAATGATATTTATCCTCTTCTATTCACTTTAAAATCAATATTTCTACAAATCTAATAGTCTCCCCTACACAATGGTACCATTTTTATGACATAGTTTTTACTTTTCGGCATGGTTCAAGTCCGCGGAAGACTAAATTTGATGTTTTGCTGTTTTTAATGTAAAATTTAGGATTTGATGTCCACTTAATTGTCCCCCAACTTGGTGCACTTACCCGGGATGTAGTGCCCACTTCCCTTTCACACCTTTCGATACTGATCTTGATACTGTTGATTACATTATGTACATTATTATGGTTTTGATTTAGTACGATGTTAGATATTTGATCATCGATTATTGTTGATCTGATTTAGTTATGATGCATGATGACTATTAGAGACACTTCATATGTGGATGATGATATACTATTTGACATGGATATATTATGAATGTTGTTCGAACATGTGATGTTTGGATATTGTGAGTAGACCTAGAAAATGGACATTATTTGATGATGATATAGTTGTTGATATAAATTGTTAATGATATTGTTAGATTTCTTTGGTGTTGTTGTGATTCATATATCTAGATGATTTTGGAAATTTAATTATATGTATATTACTTTGGATGTTCTGATATCGCCATGAGGCTAAAAAATCTATTTGTGTTTTGCAGGGTAAAATATCACAACAAACATTTGGGGATTGGAGACCAACCACATTAGAATTCTAGATGAATTCAACAAGGTCACCATGGCAACTAGTTTTGTTTGTGTGTGTGTTTATTAGTGTTAGGGATTCCCATGGGCGGGATCACCTTTAAATGTGACCAAGGGATTTTGTGTATTTTATTTCATTTTTGGTCCCTTTTGTTATGTTTGCATGTGTTTATTTTGTGGTGCACTTACCCCTTTCATTATTTATTTAATGTGGTGTTAATATTGTGAGTAATTATATTGTTTAGTTAAATAATTAAAAGATGTCATAATAATATAATTAATAGAGCTGTTTCCCATGTATTAAAGTGTTGTAAGAATGTGTAAGTAATGTGTAATTAATATGTAAGTGATGTGTAAGTTAACGTTTGAGTGTGAAACACTCCACCTTCTTGGAAATTCAAATTTGTCCTTGGAGGCTAATTTTGCTGGCTTGTGGGACAAATAAAACTTTTCCCATACCTCTTAATTTTATTTACCAAACATGCCTATGGTTTGAGGGTTGAATTTATACCTTTATGCATTTTGATATGAATAATTGTAGGTTTTAATTGTGCTCTTCTTACATCTTATTAAATTCAATCATTATGGGGTGTGGGATTTTTGGAGTGTTTAAGTTTATTATCATATTATTCACCCACCTCTCTATTGTGCATTGGAGAGTAAATTTAAATTTTGTGTTGGAGTTCAGGATGTGTGATGTGGCATGCTACATGGATCCACCTCATCCTCTCCTCTTCCCTCTTCTGTAAAATTAGAACTCCTCACTTTGTTTTGGGTTTTTGAACATTTTTCATACTTCCTTTTGGGTGAATTTTCGCTATGTGGAGCTCTTGATTTTGGAAGGAGATTGTAGACCCTTGCATGCTTGTTGGTTTTTTATTTTGTACTGTATTTTGGCATTGGAAATCTTGTTGTTTTGTAACTTAGAAAACTCCATCATAGAGAGGTAAGAGCTTGGATCTTGAAATAATCCTTTCCTTCATGAATGTACATATTACTATGTGAATGTTTTAGCATGTTTTTGGGTAGACTACTTAGGAATGGTGTAAGAGAAGGCTATGGGGAATCCATGAGGGCGGGAGAATAAGAGAATGCTAGTGGCATCAAAATTCTTGTGGAGGGAGTTGGGATTGGGTTTCCACCTTGGAAAAGAAATGGCATTGCATTTCTTACTTTTTGGCGGGCTTAAGGAAATTTGTGGGGCGCATAAGGAGGGATTGTGGGGAGTATAGGGATATATGAGAGATGTTTTATATTAGTTTTTTGTTACAGGTGGACACCCAATTCCCATTGGGAGGAATAAGTAGCTTCCCCATATTTCCTTGCTCCTTTGGCTTGCTTGATGATGTCTTAGTATTGTTTGTATGTTTTAATGTAGTTGTAAACTACATTCTGTTTTGAACTATTTTTAAAATGTGAAAATGTTGCATGTGTGTATGTGGAAGCCTTTGTTGCCATCCGTTGAATCACATCCTCTATTGCATTATGGTTGGGGCTCGGGGGACAATGAAGAAGGATGGATTCTCCTTTTCATTAGATTTCTTGGTTGGGTAGAGAATGTTTCCTTTACCCTACCTTTGTTGTGATCCAAAAGGAGAAATTCATGCTACTATTCTAGAGAAGAGGAGAAAGACAGTTTGACAGTACCTTGTGAAATAAAATCTCATTGTAACCTTTACCACTTTGAAGTGGATGAATTTGTAAATTTTTTGAAATGGAAAGATGTTGTATGGATCATTAAATTTGTAAATTGAAATGAAAAAAAGATAGACTTTGTTTTTGCTTTGAAATAATGTGAAGGAAATTTAATCTGTATGATGAATTTTGAAGTATGAAAGAAGGAAGTTGTAAGTTGTCCTTTGGAATCAATAGATGGTTTCCTATCTTTCTCAAATTGTAATGTTATATTGAAATCTGATCATTTTATTTTTATTGAAATCTCTATTTGAAATAGAGAAATGCATATGAAGGAATGGTAATATTCTGTATTTTGAAATACATAAAAAAAAATAGAAATCAGACTTTTTATTTTGTCTCTTAAATGGTTTGATTAAATCACTTAAATGTATTAGACTGGAATGGAAATGAACCTCCATACTTGCAAGGTAAAAAATGATAAATAAATCCTTTAGAAATTGATCTTTGTTTTGTATTTCATCCTAGAAAATAATTTATCTAAAATGAATAGTTTTAACCTGCAATTCAAGAAATAAAAATTAAACATTAAAATTGAACATGTTATGATGTAAACGAATTCAATTTGGGCTAAAACACTTAAGGAAATCTTTCATACCTTGTAAAATTGGGCTCAATCCAATTGCAATCCCTTTTGTTGTTAAAATTTTTAAAATTTACTTGTAACTCAATCAAATAATTCAAATCTAGTTTTCCATTCTAAAACCATCCTAGAACAATCGTCCATGTCTGTTGGGCATGATGAGTGAAGGAAATAATCAAATTTTGAACAAATCCTTTAAGTCAAAAATTTACCAGCTTGCACTGTAAAAGCCTGTATATCAAATTCATGAATTTGACCCCCTAAATCTTGTCAAATTCTAAACTTACTGATTCCTATGAAAAGAGGGCATCTATGGATTTCCACAAAGTCCTCATTTTCCCAAAACTGAGCTTTCTATCAAAAGTTATGGCCTTTTGAAATTTTACTTCATTTTGGCTTCACAAATTAATCTAATTGTCAAAAAGAAATTTTGGAAAATATTTCCCCCGTAGATCGGCTGCCCCGTTTTTTACCTTTTCCGTCTTTTGCAGGCTGAAAATTCAAACTTAACATTAAAAAAAAAAATTAGAATTTTTTTTCCAACTTTTCCCTGCATCCCCACCGTCCTGCAACCAATCAGAAGCTGCCACGTGGGATTGAGGGGAAACAACAGAGGCATGGAATCCATTTTGACCTTAGCATTTTACAAAAAAATTTGGAATTTTTTCTAATTTTCCTTTTCCTCTTTGCTAACACACAACCAATCAGGTGCTGCCACATGGCATCACGAGGCACCAGTGGAGAAGTGGGTGCATTTGAAAACTTAAGCTTGTAAACCTTTTTGGCATAATTTCCTAAATCTCTCCGCTGACCCGATGACCCGCGAAAAATAAAATCATGACACATGGTGGAACCTAGGAGCAACAGAGGTGCACGTGGATTTTAACCCCTTGCGTTTTTAAACCTGAATGTATTAAATTTGAATGTGTCCCCGCAAGTCCATTTTCCCCGCGTCAATCAGAGCTTGACATGTGTCCTCTTTGGGCTCACGTGCGTGCGGAGGAAAATCACGCTTTTGCCTTGAAGAGGGAAAAAGTTCTAAAATTCTCCCTGCTCTTCCGGTCCACGCATGGGAAAATTTTCTTCCTTAGGCCCACATGCTCGCCCTTGGGAAAATTTTCCTCCCAAGGTCCACCAATCATAACTTGAGTTTTATGAGGAGTAAGGAGGACTTCTTTATATCATTAGAAAAGTGAGAAAATTTCCTATCTAATGGGAATGATTTAGGAAATTTTTTAGTTGGTTAAATTTAAGAAAAAATAGGTTGAACCTTTTAAGCCTGTTAGAGAGTGGGTATGGTGAGCAATTTCCCTCTGAACCTAATTGAAACTTCTAACCCTAATTCTAGACCTTATGACCTCTAATAATTATTAGTAAAAGAAAAATATATTCTAGTAGATTAGAATTGTTCTAGAACCTGTTAGTGAAAACTGTTGTCTTGTAACATGGTTGTAGATTCTTTAAACAAAAATAAAAATAAAAAATTTATTCCATAATTTTCCTAAATAATCCTAGGTTGTTCTTGGGTCTCAAGTGGGTTGTTTTAGCAGGTGTTACGTTTTGAGGGTAAAAAGATGACTGTAAATGAATTGAAAATTAGGGTGATGCACTAAAATTGTTGAGGGATTTGAATGAGTACATGCACAAATAATTTTAGAATGGATTCTTGATGCAAAAACCAATAGTTTTCAACAAAATATTAAGGCAAAACACTCTATGTATTGAGGGAATAATTCACAACAATGCTATTAAGATAACATGCACACTAATAGTATGCAGAAATTACTGAAATATGCAACAAGGTAAGATGATTAATCACATAATTTGACATTCACAAGAAATAAAAAGGTATACACAACACTGCAAATAATTGTAAAGGTAGAATTCAATTCTCATTCAAAGGGTAAAACTAGCAAAATCTGCTTCAACACTCCTGTGTCCAAAAAATTCCTCCCTTGTTCCTTGAAATTTCACACAATATATAGGAAGTTTATTCATCTCACCCTTCCTAAAAATGGTCTAAAAAATGTACTCGACCATGCATCTTTATTTTTATCCTTTACAATAAATACATAAAAGAATGAAACTAACATGCTAATGCAATAAGGCATTAATAGCCTTGGTTACAAAAATACATTTTAGTCAAAGTGTAGTTGAATGATCTATTTTTAATAAAGTAGGATGAATAACTTGGCTAATAATAACCCTTTCTTACTGTGTAAGTCTTCTTCCATGCATGCAACTTCTGTCTTCTAGTGCTTAATTTAACACATGCAATTTGATCCACTTACAATGATAAATTTGACATTCTTTAGTTTTTCCCCTTGGATGCACATACAAAAATTAACCTCCCTACGTGAGCAAAAAAAATTCTTAACTTGCAATACTTGGAAAAACAATTCACCCATGCATTCCTCCCGATGGGAAGCATTTGTTCTGATATTGACATCTGCTTGTTTACATGTAAAATACTTCTCTGTAAGTAAATTTATTCAACCTCCAATTTTCCCTATGTGGGGACCACCTTTATGTAAAAATAAGATTACTCTACACCATTCTTGGCACACGATTTTTGATAGGATTAAGCTACTTTCACAAAAAATAAGGTGAAAATGTAGACCTTTGCATATAAATCATTGGTTTGGATAATGGTATATACTTTGGAATTATTGTTTTCTAACACATCATGCAAAATCCTTTTGGGGATTTTCTTTATATAGCCGATGGCATATTACATAGTCCCCTTTTAAATAATTATTTCATGCATGGTCTAAAATGACCCATTCTCTTATCATTTCAAACATCATGTTATTGGGGATCCTTTTGGCATATTCTAAGGTTTGAAAATTTAATCATTCAAAGATTATAGTTCAAACCTTTAGCAATAGGTGGTTATGCATTGACCCAATTTTTAATTATAGGGATTGGCTTTTCAAAATGATTTACCCCATGGAATGTTGGTGGAAAATCGCTTACCTTGGATAAGATAAGGGTTACGGTTGGGTTACCACCATTTGATGAGGAGCGTTGATCTGTTCTGATTGATTCTTTGTTCTTGATTCTTTTGTACCCTAGGTTAACTCAATGGTTTCGAATTGCAATTAATATGGTAAATGACTGGCATGCCATTGATCTTCCTATGCAATCATCACCTCCACAATTGATATCTCTGGATCTAGTAGTGGGGTAGGTGAATTATGGGTTAACTCTCTGCTATCGATCGTGGTACTAACTGATATGAAGCATGGATATCTTCACCATGGTTGACCATTTTAAATTTTATCATAATTTGGCTTAACTGTATCAAAATTCTTATTTGAAACCTAAGGTAATATCATTTGTAACAATGTAAATTTTTAGATTGTGCATCTCTATTTTGGAGGGCGAAGCCCTGGTGAATTTTCTCCAGATCATCATTGTCGCGTGTTTTCAAAGCTTTATTTCCTATACTCTGAAATCTACTGAGGCTCTGTATTTTTGTGTATTTTCATACATTTTCCTTTTCTTATTTTTATGCAAGGCATTTAGAAGATGTTCACCATTTTCAAGATCTGATTTGAGCTAGTTCTGTATTTCCTAATCTTGGATCCTTTATTACTACACATTTCTACTAGCTTCTAATATTTTTAGATGCGTTGGACACCATTGTTTTCTATTTTGAGCTTGATTTGTGTATGTGTATTTGTTTGAAACTCATTATGTAATTTTTGTGTTAAATTTTGTACTGAAATTGGTTCTCTGTGAACTCATACAGAAGGTTGAGCTTTATCAAACCATTCTCAATGGGTGTTTGAGCCTCCTTTTTTCTATGACTGGTAAGTTCTCTTTTTGATTCTTAGTGGTATTTTCTCAAAACTTACATAAAATATTGTATGGGTACTCTGACTTGAGGCCATTCCTTATTGTATTTTTCTTTATTATTGCATCCTGCCTTAAGAGACTTTTCTACTTCAGGGTACTTGGTTTTATTTTTATTGTAGTCGTCAATGAATGATATTCTAGCTTTATCTATCCAAAATGTGAGTTTGTTGATGTATAACCACTTGTAGCCACCATTTTGGGTCTTCACCGAGCTTTGTTAGCTCGTTATGTTGTACTTAACTTTTTGCTCATGTATGAGGGTTAGAAGCTTTGATTTCTTCTATAAAAGGGCCGTTATGAACTCATTCAGGTTCATGGCTCGTTATTTGAGCTTATCCTATATGTTTGGTATTTTCAAGATCTTATTACTGTTAATATTGTTACTTGAGCTCTACCCAAACATGGGTCTGCAATATTTAGAGTTTTTTGTGTTTTCATTGGCCATCTTACTAGATTTTGAGCTATTGTGTGACCTCGTCCATGACCATTTTTTGAAAGGTCAAGCTCATGCTTTTCTTCTAGTGATAAGGATAACATCTGTCCTTTGCTCCACTAGTGCCCATCATGATGCAATAGTAAGCTCTGACTCTCTATACCTTGTTCTGTCATTTGCATAATTTGTAGCCATGTTGTTCTAGCTCGAGGGTTTGTATGTGATTTTATTTGGAGATATTTGTTTTCTAATATACATGGATTTGTATGGAAATCCGAGACATACTACAGTTTAAGCTCGTATTAGCATGCTATTTACACAAAAACCCAACTCTTACTATTATTTGTTTTTATGGCCCCTTTGTTGGTAGGTTATAACTCTCTCTATTTGGTCTGAATTTCCAATGTTACAACTCGCGACTATTAGTGGATATATAGCTCTATTTTATTTGCATTACGTTCTTCATGAGACTCTAGATTATATCATGTATTTTAACTTTCGATACAATATGAATTGAATAGTTGTTTGTATATTGACTATAAATCTAAAATCTGTTTCCTTTTCATTTATGTTCACTTCACAAATGCCAATATGGAACTTTGTGTAAATATTCTTGGTCCATGGAATAATCATAATGTAAATATTTACTTGAGTAGGGATAATTTGTATTTCAAATTATTGCAGGCATCAACTTGTGTCATTTATTTCCAAAGAACTCTATAAAACAATTTCCTAAGATTGGCCCCATTCAATGTCCTGAAATGTTTTATGTCACAAATTATTCTTCTGAATACCAACATTTGTAAGATTTGAAACAATTGTTGGATACTTGAAAAATTTAATGGATTTGAAAGGCTGTATTTGATGCTAAGAACTGATCTTTGAAAATTTCTCTCCTACTTGAAAGCTCTTGATCTCCAAAATTCACAATTGGTTGTTTTATATTTGAACTCTTTATTTGTTGCTTGTAATTTTGTTTTAACATTGAAAATATGTAACTGTACTCCATGACAACTTGAAACCTAGAATCCATCTTGTAGTTTGTTAGAAACAATTGATGATTATGAATACTCTATGGTTTGCTTTACAATGATTCCTTTAAAGTGATAGGTTTGTTTCTTCAAAATGCATATTCAGTCATAACAAGTTGAAGTTTCCCATTCATTATCAATCACCCATTTGAATTATATCCTTCTCAAATGCATTGAAAATAAATTTTTGTACTTTGTAGCATGTTATAAATTTTTCTTTTTTTGTTTTGACATGAATAAGGGAACATGTAGTTAAATTATTTTTGATAACAAATGAAGATGGATCTACATAAACTCAGATTCATATATTGATTGATGCATAGAATACATAGTATATTGAACATTAATAACTAAAGCCCAATGTGCATGTAGCACTTTAGATTAAAAGGTATGATCCTACTCTTTGAAAAGACATTGTAGGATTTTGCAATAACAGAACTTAAGATTTGATATCAGTTCATAGGAAAGACTTTGAAGTTATTCTCTATTCAACCTTGAAAGTTTTCATTGTATTGAAATCAATGGTGTTCTTTGCAAGCATGAACATTCATTACTTGGACCACTCCATATTGTATCAAAATTCATGTCATTTCAAAGCAATGATCATCATCCCATTTAAACACAATGTATCCTTTATTGGAAGGCTTTTGATAATTAGCCTTCTTATAAAATATTTTCTTTATCTATTTTTGCATTCTTTGATGTTCAGAAATGAGCTTCATTCTTAGCTTTAGTAACTCCATTAACTTTGAGGAAAATGAACAACCTGTATTGTAATTCTCAATGAATTCCATCTTGGTACAAGATCTACCAAATGGAAGTTAACTCAACTGAAATGGATAATTCTTTCCTATTTTCCATGTAACAAGAATGTACCTAGTGAATTTTCAATCTGATCTTTTATTCACTCTATTAGCCCAAAGTGATGAATTCAACATCCTAGATGCCAAGCTCTTTGGTAGTCTAATGAGTGTTGAAGTAATTATTGATCTTTCAAAATTTATTCTTGTTTACTACATGTTCTGCTAATCCATTATTTGTAGGTAATAATTAGATCATTCATACTTATAATACAATTCCATTTATATGTATAGTTGGATAGCCCAATTTATTACCTTTGCACCTAGAAATGGCATAAGGTATTAACTGAAAATAATATTTGTTGTGTCAAGGAACTCATGCAAACTATAGGCCATTTCATAAATGAACAGGACTCAGAAGTCTCATTAGCCAAGGACTTTCAAATCTTTCCTCATCATAAATGTGTAATATACTCTTCGCCTCAGTTAAAATCCACTTGTGTACTTCCTTGATGAACGAAGGTGGATTTATCATGCCTGATAAACAAGGGGTTATCCCTGTATGAATTGGAGCTACATCTCATTGCAAATTGAGTTACAAGAGGGTTTAAATAATCCAATATGTTCATTTCCCACAATGAAAGCATACAAACCACTTAGACAATAGCAATGATCTATTATGAGACTGCAATATTATTGTTAGAGTAAGGTATTTACCTTAGCTAAACATGTTCACTAGGTACATTTATTTATTGTATTTATCCTCACCCACAATTTCTGTGTGTGGATATTTCTTTTTATCTTCTTTAGATATTAGGAGATATTATCTACCCTTACAGGTATAGTTCTTTCCGAAATCTATGGTATTGACTAGATCCTTGATGTCTAGTTTCTCCATAAATCTATGGAATTCACTAGTTCATTTGATGACTAGTTATTTCATTCAAGCCTCCCATATGGTTATCTATATCCTTGACTTGTTAAACAAATTGTTAAATTCCTTGCATATAATAAGCAAGGCCCAATCTCATTGTATTGTCATTGAGTTCCATAATAATATATGATATTGCTGCTCATTCCCTGTTTGCAAAGGTATTTATGTAAATTTTTCTTCTCCATTAAGGAAAATTCATCTAGCTTATTGATCCAATTGGGTTTTGAAAATCATCAAATTATCCCCTCGATTTTGGCATCATATAGTTATCATTCTCATTTATTATCAGAGCAATATTGCAATTTCTACAGCTCCAGTTTCTAAGCCTCATTTTGCAAATTTTTTAATAAACATATTCAGTGTAGATCGGCCATATTCTGTAAATACTAATATTTACCTTAGCTTCAATTTTATCCTGTAAAAGGTATTTATCTTACCATGTTCATCCAGATAGGTACATTATTTAACCTTAAGAATCTGTAAACGTGGCCACTTATGTGGTGGATATTTTTTTTATTTATTTAGTATTCAGGAGATAAATTAACAGTTGTTAGGTGTACAGTTATTTGCCTCAGATCTATGGTATTGTACAAATAGAGAAATTCCTAGAATATGGTATTGACTAGATTTGAATGTTCTAACGTTTCTTAATATAGTTCTTTCCATGATTTTTTGATTACAACTTGACTGGTTCAATAGCATTGTTATTTTGCCTATCGAAGAAAGTTCCATTTTTGGGAATATCATTTTCCATTAATAATTTGATATTGCTACTCAGTTTGAAAGGTTCTTATGCCAACAGTTATGGTCATATGGTATGGTCTTATGAGGGAAATTAAAGCTTGTGATTCCTACTAGTAGGTGTTTAAATCTAGCCCTTTTCGGATTATATTTGTGAGGTGAAGGCAAGAGTATTTTATTCTATTTTAGTGGCAACTAAAATAAATAGTAGAGCATAATATTGAAAAGATTGTAACTTTTGATCAGCTAACTCAATTTTGGAGTACCGCTTTTTGCAAAAGTGGCTTGTTTTTTCCGTGCTCTTTCCATTTGAAATATTTATTTTGAGAATTGCAATATAATTATAAAGTGCCATATTGTAACACACACTTATTATAAAGTGCCAAAATTTGGGGGGGCTTTTGTTGTATTGCTTGAGGGTCTTGTTGCATTACTTGGTTCTTCCATTTCTTTTGGTGATTTTTTTTTGAGGATGGCATGTACTTCTACATTAGATCATGTTGAGCCATTAAAAACACATAATTACAACACATGGAAACCAAGAATGGAAACAATAATTAAGAAAAGGATTATGAATCTTTAACTTCTAAAGAACATCCAATGTTCACTAGAGAATATGAAAAATTTTAGTACCAGTGCAAATTTGATGAGTGTATGGGTTTGATAGGAACTTATGTAAGTGAGAGTCTTTTATTTCATTTGGAAAAGTGTGACTCTCCTTTCAAAATATGGGAGAAATTAGATTGATTTATTTGGTAAGGTGGATCATATGAGAGCCATGCAACTTGAAATTGAGATCACCTCTATTAATCCTAAATCATTTTCCAACAATTATAGACTATCTTACCAAGTTCAAGATTTAATTGACATAGTTGATGGGGAGTGGAAGAGATAACAAAGAAAAAGAGTCCATGTTTACTTGATTCTATCCAAGTTGAGAGGACCATATTCAAATTTTTTCTTCTACCTTTTATCTCTAGCATGGATGCCTTAGGTGACACAAAATGCCTAACTTTTTTGTGAAACATACTTACCTAGGGAAGAATCCAAATTATCGCACCTTGAGTCTTCCAGCTCTCAAAAGGAATTAGTTGCATCTAATCCTAAGGGAAAATGAAAACCAAACAGTAAAACCAAATCCACACCTTCTCCATCTCAAAATGCTCCTAAACCCAAAGAAAACAACTCAAAACCAAAGGATTCTTCTAAATCTAAGAATAAGTCTAGCCGTTCATGCTCTTTTTGTGGGGGTAGTAATCATGAAGAAATTAACACATTGTTGTTAGTAGTTGTTAGTAAACAGTTATGTAACTATTTATTCCTTCTCTCCCTCTCACAGCCTATATAATTGGCTGTGCTCCTTAGTATTGTACATAGAAGCAATAAATAAAACATTGTTGGAGTGCCATCATTGGTATCAGAGCTTCTGTCTGTCCTCTTCCTGCGTGGAAGGTTGGAAAAGACAGTTGTTGCGTGGTGAAGAATTTGTCAGGAGGAAGCATTTTTTCTTGGGCATTTTGTTTGGCATTTTTCTTGAAACTAAAACATCTTTTGCAATTCTGGTTGAGCCATCATTTTTTAGAAACGTGGAGAGCAAAGCGACCTGGGAACAACTTTGCATGTCTTTGTTTATTGTGCGTTGGAAGAGGCGACCAGGGAAAAAAGCAAACATTGTTGTGCGTGGATAGAAAGAAAGGGAGAAACCTGCGTAGAGAATTGTTTGCACAAACTACCTGAAGTTTGACACATGATTTGGAATTTTTATCAAGGAGTTGCTGGCATGGAGGATTTGGAGACTCAAACTCATTTCCTTGATAAAACCTGTGTTCTGGTGGAGATTGTGAGAGTTTAAAACCTGCATGTAAATTTGGAGGACAAGTGTGGGTTTGCTGATTGCTGTCAAATCATTGACTGCAAACCATAGTGCTGTGCAACACAATTTCTTTTCACCACCGTGAAGATTGGTGCCACGACCAAGTGAAGTAGTAGTAGGAACAAAGATTGTGATTCTGTGCTGTCTTGATTCATTCAAATCTGGCACATACGACCTGCTTTGCTGATTTGTAAGGACGTGTGTTGGCAAGAAAAACGTGGAGAATAAAAAAGCTTGCATCAAACAACCTTTTAGTGAAAGAAGAGTGCCCAGGAAGCCTAGGAGAACATCAACACCAGCAAAGTGATCTCGAATTAGACCAGCGTGCGTATATGTCACAAATTTTCAGATGCACAAAGCACCGCGAGCAATGCACCAAATATTTGGGCATTGAGTGACAACGAAGACACCACTGGGACTGTTCTTTGCCTTGGTCAATGAGCTACACAACACTAGGAACATTCTCTTTGACAAGATTGTGCACCAAGGACTGTTGGAATATTTTTGGTTCGACGTTCGATGTCAAGCATGGTGGATTCGTGTAGAACTTGAACATGGTTATGATGTAGATGATGAACGTGAAATAGAATGCCCACAGGAGCATCCGTGTCTCACTGCATGAGCCTATAGAGCCCATCTTTGGGACAGATTCCTTCAGTAAGCATTGTAGCCATTTTTGAAAATAAATAAATAAATAAAATACATTTTTGAGTTTTTGAAAATGTCTGCTCCAAAAATATTGCTATCCGATGCCCAACTCTTGAAAGGGCCAAATTTCACCACATGGAAAACCAAGATGTGGATGATTCTTCAGTTTGAAGATCTTTGGGGGATCGTTTCTGGCAAAGACGCCCCTCCCACAGATGTTGATCTGTTGGCTAAGCATGAAAAGGCTGATGCAAAAGCACTAATGCTTATCACCCTAAGCCTTTCTGATGAGGTTCAACCTTACATTTGGGAAGCAACCACTTCCTCTCAGGCATGGACTGCATTGTGTACCATCTATGAAGCCAAGAATCTGATGACGAAGTTACATCTTCAGACAAAGCTTCACACGATGAGTATGCATGATGGCGAATCAGTAGAAGCCTTCTTGCGGCGTGTGGCTGAGTTACGTGTAGAACTCTCTGCTCTCGGTGAACCAGTGGATGACAAGTTGCTAGTCCCGCTCACCTTGTGAGCTCTTCCTTCCCAGTTTCAGACACTGATCACCACATTGACCATCACTCAATAGGAGGTGAGTTTTGCCACACTGGTGAATTATCTCCAGCAGGAAGAAGCCATGCAGAATGTTCAAGAAGCCTTCGAAGACAAGGCTCTCATCACGAGGCAAAAGCATAAGCCTCAGAAAGGGCAGTCAGCCCCCAGAATCAGAAGCATCATCCTCAACAACAACCTTCTCAGTGGCCACCACAGCGGCCACCCCAGAAGTAGCAGAACAACAAGGTGGATCGATGGTGCCACATTTGCTCCACGGATACGCACACGACTGTGAACTGTTATTACAACGGTCGCAAGTATGGAAACTCTGGTGAAGAGAGCACTTCTGGCTAAGGATATTCCAAGAAATCCTGATGGCGTGCTCGTAATTAGAGGCAGAAGGGTCACATTGCTGCTCAGCAGGATGCCACCTCTGATGAAGAGGTTCCAGACACAACTCATTCTGACATTGTTCTAGTCTCTCAGACTTTACATCTATCAGAAAATGTCTAGTTCATTGATTCGGGTGCTAGCAAACACATGACTGGCAATAAGAAGTTGTTCCATACTCTGAGTGACTGGCCCACTGGAGATCGGATCACCATCGTAGACAATCAAGAGTATATTGTGGTGGGGATTGGTGATGTCATCATTCCTCTTGGGACACGAAGATGTACACTCACGAAGGTGCTATATGTTCCAGGTTTGACCTCAAATATTTTGTCTGTGAGTCAACTTCTTAACCATCGAATGCAGGTTGAATTCTTTGTTGAGAAAGGGGTCAAGTCCTACATCATTTCCCAGGGAGATTCAGTCATTGCTCAAGCATTTCTAAAGGGCCATCTATTTGCATTGGATGCGGTCACTTCATCTAGCATTGCTCTCTCTGCTTCAACGGCGGAGTCCACTGCACTATGGCACTTTTGATATGGTCATCTTTCTGCCGGGGCTCTGCATCAGCTCAGTGCCAAGGAAATGGTAAGAGGGCTTCCTCCACTCTCCCATTCCTTACCTATTTTCTCGGGATGTCTTGCGGGAAAACAACATAGAGGTCCATTCAAATAGAGCTCTTATCATTCTACAGAGCATCTTCAGGTCATACATACTGATCTGTGTAGACCCCTGCTAGCTAGCTTCCAAGGTTTTAAGTACTTTCAGCTCATCATTGATGATTACTCATGGAAAATGTGGGTATATTTCCTCTGGAAGAAGAGTGAGGCATTTGCAAATTTCCAAACCTTCTACCAACAAGCCACCAGGCAGTCTGGGAAGCCTCTTCTTCTCCTCCACTCAGATCGAGGGGGGGAATTTGTGTCAAAGAATTTCTTAGCATACCTGAAGCAGCATGGCATTCAGCAACATCTGACTGCACCCTACACTGCCCCAACAGAATGGGATTTCTGAGTGACACAACAGGACTGTCATGGAGATGGCTCGTTGTATGCTCTCCACCACCAAGTTGGAGGATCAGTTTTGGGTAGAAGCAGTCCAGACAGCAGTGTATCTACTCAACTGGGCACCCATGAAGATCTTGCAGAACAAGACACCGGAAGAGGTATGGACTGGTTGTAAACCTTCTATTCATCATTTGAGAGTTTTTGGTTGTACTGCATATATGCATGTTCCAGATAAGAAAAGGAAGAAGATCGATCCAAAGACACTGCCATGTCTTTTCTTGGGGTATAGTACTACCTCAAAGGCATATCGTCTCATGGATCCTGAGATGAAGAAGATCTACGAGAGTCGAGATGTGGTGTGTGATGAGTCATCCTTTGACTCCCTGCCACACAATGGAGATCCAGTACCGACCTCGTCACATAGATTGCTCACACATCCAGATGATGGGCAAGATGATTCTTCTCAGAGAGAAGAAGAGCTGAGTGGAGACTTGTTCGTTGATCTTGGCACACTGGAAAACACATCTTCACATCAGCAGCACCAACGTCTGAAATGGGTCTAGAATACTATTAGGGATGCACACCTGAACTCACTTCTAGGTACTTCTACGGGAGTCAGAACATGAAGTCAAGCCAGACATGAGGTAAATTTTACACTCATGAGTTCAGTTGTTGAGAGCACCGAACCTGACACTGTTCGTGAGGCATTAGACCAACCACAGTGGAAATAGGCTATGGATGCTGAATATGATTCCCTAATTCAAAATCAGACGTGGGAACTTGTCGATCTACCTCCAGGTAAGAAATCCATTGGCTGCAAATGGATTTTCAAAACAAAATATAAGGTAGATGGTTCAATCGACAAACACAAAGCATGACTTGTTGCAAAGGGTTATGCTTAGCAAGAAGGAATTGACTATGACGAGACCTTTGCACCCACTGTGAAGATCAAAACCATCAGAGTTGTCTGTGCACTGGCAGCACAAAATGGATGGAAACTTCAGCAGATGGATGTCAAGAGTGCTTTTCTAAATGGTGATCTAAAAGAAGAAGTGTACATGGCCCAACCTGAAGGGTTTGTAGATGAGCATCAACCACACAAGGTATGTCATCTGATAAAGTCACTTTATGGACTCAAACAAGCACCTAGGGCATGGTATATAAAAATTGATGATCACCTATTGCAGCATGGATTCACTCGTAGCCCCTCAGATACAAATTTGTATATCAAGAAGGTAGGAACAGAGATTGTCATTCTGGTTTTGTACGTAGATGATCTTGTGATCACAGGAAGTTCTGACAATCTTGTAGATGATGTAAAGAATGATCTGAAGAAATCCTTCAACATGACTTGATTTGGGGCTACTTCACTACTGTCTTGGCTTAGAGATATGGTAGAAGAAGAATCATATCTTCATCTCCCAGATGAAATATGCCAAGACACTCCTGGAAAAGTATGGAATGTCAGATTGTAAACCAATGTCCACACCTATGGAAAAAGGTTTGCAATTATCTAGATTCTAGGATTCACCACAGGTAGATGGCACTCACTACAGGCAGCTTGTGGGGAGTCTCATTTACTTGACTTATACCAGACCAGATCTTTGCTTTGCAGTGAGCTATCTTGCCAGATTTATGCAGGAGCTAAAGAAATGTCATTGGATAGCAGCAAAGCATGTGTTGAGATATGTCTGAGGTACAGTTGACTTTGGTCTGGAGTATCAGAAGAACACTCAGTTCTTCTTACAGGGATATACAGACTCAGACTATGCAGGATCCGTTGATGACAGGAAATCCACTTCAGGGTATGTTTTTCATCTCAGATCTGGACCTATCTCATGGATTAGCAAGAAGCAAACTATTGTTTCTCTCTCATCCACTGAGGCTGAATACCGCGCCACGAGGAGCTGTGTGTGAAGTGATTTGGTTACGTCACATTCTTGCAGATATAGGGATTCCTGAAGAGAAACCTCCCATCATTCACTGTGACAATCAAGGTGTGTTGAAGCTTGTGAAGAATCCTATTTTTCATGAACTGAACAAAGCATATTGAGGTCGAATGTCACTACATTCGTGAACAGGTCTTGAACCACCAAATTCAGCTCTAGTACTGCCCTACTGATTTTCAGGTTGCAGATATTCTCACCAAGCCTCTCGGCAAGGTGAAGTTTGATTTGTTTAGGGGGTACATTTGTAAGAACAATGTATTAAGGGGGGAATGTTAGTGCATTATTCAAAAATTGTTGTTAGTAGTGTTAGTAAATAGTTATGTAACTATTTTTCCTTCATGCCTCCTTCCCAAAGCCTATATAAAGGTGTGCTCCCTGTATTAATAAAATATAGCAATATATAAAACATTATTGGAGTGCCATCAAGAAACACAAAATTTCTATCTCCACTCCACCTCCTAATTAGCATGAAAAAGCACTTAATGTTGTTGGAAGATCTTAGTCACCACTTGCATACAATTGGGTTATAGATTCTTGTGCTTCTCATCACATGACTTCTTCCAAGGAGTCTTTTGTTTCTCTAGGTTTGAGTTCTACTTCTAAAATTGATGTTAGAGATTCTTCTTTTCTTTCTGTTGAGGGAAAAGGTGATATAAAACTTAATTGTGGCAATATCCAAGATGCACTATATGTTCCTAACATCACTACAAATTTTCTTTCTGTATATCAAATTTGTCATTCAGGTCAAGGGAAAATAGTGACTTTTACACCACATGGGGCAGAATTAAGAATTTTGTTCGGGCCCTATTCACTTATTTCTCAGGGTATTGTTGATCATAGTTCAATACTATATCAATTTGAGGGTTTTGATGACACTTCTTCTATAGGGACAAGATTGGTTTCTCATTCAGATTCAGAGAGTAAGCTTTGGTATGAAAGATTTCAACATTTCAATTACAGATATTTGAAGGAGTTGAGCACTCATGGTATGGTAGATGGTCTTCATAGAGTTTCTTGTCTTGAGGGATTTTTTCATGGTTGTGCGTTAGGGAAACAACACCAAGATCCTTTTCCTAAGAATTTGTCTAAGAGAGCTTCTTCACCACTTGAGCTTGTGCATAGTGACTTGATGGTTTTTCCTACCCCATCTTTCAATGGAGCTAAGTATGCACTTACATTTATTGATAATTTCTTGAGGCATACTTGGGTTTATTTTATCAAGTACAAAAGTGATTTTTTTCACACTTCAAAGTCTTCAAGGCTTTGGACTAGAAACAATCTTCTATTATCATTAAGAACCTTCACACTGATAATGGGGGGAGTACTTCAGCAACAACTTTTCTAAATTTTTGGCAACTCAAGGCATTATTCACCAGCATTTATTCCTCATACTCCACAACAGAATGGATTAGCATTTAGGAAGAATAGAACTTTGAAGGAAATGGCTAACTATATGATGCATTATAGAGATATACCTCCTATCTATTGGGTAGAAGCAGTTAATTGTGATGACTATATTCAAAATCGCACACCACCCAGAGCACTTGAGCATTTGACTCCAGAGGCACCTTGGTCCAACACTAAGCCAAATGTCTCATTTTTTCGAGTCTTTGGGAGCCATGCTTGGGCCTTTGTTCCAAAGAAGAAAAGGAAATCTTTGGATAAGAAGAGTAAACCCTTGATCTTTGTAGGGTATTGTGAGGACATGAAAGCTTATCGTCTTTTAGATCCTGATACACATGATGTTATTTTTTGAACACATGTTCAATTTGATGAGCATTTCACTCCTCACGATTCTTCATCTCATCTCGAGGATCCTTTTCTTTGAGGAGATTGATGAGGAGGTTATATATGCCATTGAGGATCCTAAGTGGGCTCGTAATACAGTTTTTGAGGAAGCACCTTTCATAGAGGATCTTCCACCCAATAGCCATCATCACGCACATTCTACAGGTTCTGGAATTTTGTGACAAGTAGTTTACGAGGATCCATAGTATTTTTCAAAGGCTTATGAGATATCGGAGTGGGATGACGTGATGGCAGTTGAGTATTCTTCTTTAATGAATAATCATACTTGGAATTTGGTATCTCTTCCTAAAGAAAGAAAGATGGTTAGATGTAAGTGGGTATACTGAACCAAATACGGAGCTGATGGGTCCATTGACAAGTATAAGTCTCATTTTGTTGCAAAGGGTTTTTCACAAGTCTAAGGTGTTGATTACTCTGAGACTTTTGCACCCGTTGCTAAGATGGATTCTATACACGTTATTCTTGCTATTGCTGTATCACAGGGCTGGCCCGTATACGAGATGGATTGAAGAGTTCCTTCTTACATGGAGATGTACAAGAGGAAATATATATGCAGCAGCTAGCTAGATTTGTTTAGGATTCTTCTCTTATTTGTTCTCTAAAGGTCTCTCTACGGTCTCAAACAAGCCCCTCAGGCTTAGTATGAGAAGATGGATTCTTTTCTTCTATCCACTCATTGATCATACAATGTATCTCCAGCATGTCGGTGAGGATATTGTGATACTTGTCTTGTATGTTGATGATCTGTTACTTACTGGCAACTCTTCTTCCCACATTCAGAGTATTCAGAGGGATCTTTCTACACAGCTTGACATGACAGATCTTGGGCTATTACATTATTTCCTTGGTTTTCATATTTCTCAGACAGATTCAGGGATTCATTTGAGTCAGTAAAAGTACACCCATGATCTTCTTAGGCACTTTGATATGGCTGATTGCAAGCCAAGTCCATCTCCTTTTCAGTCTGGAGTTACTCTTACATCCACATGTACCACACCACTTTATGATCCTACATTGTATAGGCAGTTGGTTGGGGGTCTCATGTACTTGACCCATACTCGCCTTGATATTTCATTTGTAGTAGGGATTGTATCTCAGTTTACACATTCTCCTCATAGTAGTCACTAGTAGCCTGCTAAAAGAATTTTACACTATTTGCATGGCACTTCCCACTTTGGCCTACACTATACTAGGGGCTCTACTAAGTTGGTTGGGTATACAGATTAAGATTGGGAAAGTTCTATTGATGATAGGCATTCTACTTCTGGCCATCTTTTCTATCTTGGTTCTTCTCCAGTTTCTTGGGCATGTAAAAAGCAACAGGCTATTACACATTCATCTTCAGAGGTTAGAGTACAGGTTCAGCAGTTACAGCCCAGTCAACAAATTCTTTGGCTTCACCAGTTATTGACAGAGTTTGGATTCCCACAGGATTCACCAATTGTACTTTGGTGTGACAACCAAAGTGTAATTCACATTTCTTGTAACCCATTTGAGCACCAGTGGACCAAGCATATTGAGATACACATCCACTTCATTTGTCAGCACATTCAATGGAGTTCTTTACTTGAAGTATATTCTGACTCAGTAGCAAGTTGTAGACATCTTTATGAATCCTTTTGCATCACCTCGCTACCTTGAATTGCGTGGAATGCTTGGGGTTTTGGAAGTTGTTCTTGGGGGATATTCATGAAAACATATTCCTTCTTCTTCTTCTTCTTTATCTATCCTTCTATCAAGATTCTTTCCTTCTTTTGGTTCGAGATTTCTTCGTGGATATATTGCACATGTACGTACCCAAAATTGTAAGGTACTGTACTACCAGAACAACGTGACAAGTTCCCCAATGATGATACAGGTCTCCTCGCAAGGTGTTCGGGATCTAGAAAAGCCCTCATAGTATGCGTTAACATCCCACATGCCCCGCTTAGCCCCCGTGTCTTTTGTTTTCCCCTCTTTCCCTCTTTTTTTTGGACTTTTGATCTTCAGTGACGAAACTGCCACCCTGCAGGGTGACTTTTTTTAGGTCTTGTGACCGCCGCCCTGATCAGGGCGGTGGTCCTGTAACCGCCGCCCTGATCAGAGTGGTGTTCCTGCACGCGTTTTCCAAAAAGTGTTTTGACGTGACTCACGTAAAAGATCAACGTTTCACCAGCTTTCGTTGCCGACTTGGGCATGCATTTATGTTTTTGGTCCCCTGGAATAGTGTTTGGCCATTGTTTATGGTTTTTAGAGTTCAGTTTGGTTTTGATCTTTGGGTGAATGAAAGCTATAAATAAATGGTTTGTGCACAAGCAAATGGTCTTCCCCTCATTCACTTTCAAGCTCTCATTTTCATAGTTCAGTCTTTTGTTCTGTTTAGAGCCATAGTTTTAATTCTTTGCATGCTTATTTAGCATTGTCCAGCTGTTGGTAAGCCACATATCCAGCTTGTGCAAACAGTGTTGTTGTTTTATCCATTCCATTGAAGTAGAATAGCTTAGGAAGCCATTAAAGTTGCAGGTTTTGCTCTTCAAACAGGGTAGTTTCAGGTTCTGGTCACTTTATGTTGCATGACTCGCAGTAAAATCCCGCTAGGAATTACATAAGCCAAGCTCTGTACTCTTGTGCTATCCCTCTCCTACTCACATTTTCAGTCTGCATTCTGAGTTGTCCTTGTCCCAATATCTATTTCTATCGATGCTGGCATTACACGCTTTTCTGGATCCACGTGAACACGAAAGAACGAGGAGATCATACTGAGGGGACAAGATCACATACACCATCGGATTCGCCACTGTTCTGCGGAATCCAGGTTCTAGCTTTCAAAGTTCTAGTTAGAATCATATCAAATAAGGTAGTTAATTGTTTCATTTCAGTAATTTCTATTCTCGATATTGCCAGGGAAGCTGTGAGGATTGATAGTTTCTAAGAAACTATGATTCATTCCTCACTTCTGAGGTAGGATCGAGAATCTTGCAGATAGACTAGGAAAGTTATTGCATTGTTTAGAATAAATCTATAAATTACACAGGCAAATAACTACACTCGGTTATTTTGTTTGTTTTAAGTTGTTATTTAGTTGTTATTTCTAGATACGTTTAAAAATAGCTGCTTTCCTTAAACTCTTAAAAGGTTAAATGAAAAAATAGAAGTTATATATGTTTTAGTTTTATTCCACGTAGTTAGAATTTGCTTTATTACAGTTAGATTTTGAATTTCACTTTGTATGACAATCACGGGACCTCAGGAGCCTAGGGAATACATATTTGAGCCAATCGTGCCTCAACCAAACCTCGTCACAGCAATAGTTGACATAGACCAAAATCTCAGAATACAAGTCTTCCAAACAACAACAGATTTACAACTGATCAGTTCTCAGTTAAGAGGATTAAATATAGAGGACGACCAAGCATACACGTTTTGGTCAAATCAACTGAATTACAGATTACCCTAGATAAACATTCACATGACTGTAGAAGGGCTCGAAAGAGAACAAACCTTTGGTTGTGATCCTTTGGTCCCACAGCCAGGTGCAGGAGACACTCTCACAGACATAGATACTAGTCTAAGGATCCAGGTTGCACGAACGCCTGTGAGATATTCTGAGAAAATCACGCAGTTGTTGGTCCTAAACATAGAAGCTGAGAAAGCATATGATTACTGGATACTAGGAATCAGGACTTGATTTCGTATATGACCATAACAGAACCACAACAACCAAGAGTCTACGGTTGTGACCCACAAGTCCCACAGCCTAACGAATCCATAAGTCAATCGGATATAAACATTGGCCTACGCACACTAGTATTCCAATCCACTCCACTTCCACCCATCATCATCGAACAATTGTCCTTACTAGATATAGCGGCTAACGAAGCTAGAGAATTCTGGACTAGGCCAGAGAATCGTCCGTAGAGTCAATTGTTTCCACCATCCACCATATGACCTTATCTGGAGACATACACGAAACTATCCCAGGTCATTTCCCACGTATTCCACAACCCATAGATCGAATCACGCCAGAGCTCGATATTGATTGGAGCCTTCGAGCAGTCATCCTTGCCGATCGATCTATCACACCAGTCCAGGTTAGAAGGGCCTTCTTTGCCTTAGATTCACAAATTCCACTAGTGCGTGTCGAAGACATTAGATTGCCTAACTAGTCTGTCTGCATCCCACGAATATTCCATCCCCACCGGCTGTCTCGGCATGACCTCGGGAGGTCAGGTACGCGGAAGAGTTACCTGTAGATTCCCACACTCGCTTGTCACTTTTCCGGCGTACAAAATTGGTGAACCCGACGTGAAACAAACAAAATTAGTGAAGCTGACATAAACTTCCTACTTTCTCGTTCGGAGTCATAGTATCACGTGTTCTTTCACAAATCACCTTCGCTCCTTCCCATTATTCTGCGGGTATTCATATACCCCCCGAATATGTCGGGATTCGATGCATATGGCAGACCCCTCTTGGGTCTCGAGGCATACTACGCCCAACTGAATAGACAATCATCACCCTCACTCTCAGTATGGGGTGACAACTATTCAACTAATCAGTTGTCAACACAAACCCCAAGAAACAGATATAACTCATCTTTTCAAACGGGGGAGTTAGATCAACCCCCTCGAATGCAACAAACAGAGCCTTTAGGCTCGAACAATATGACGTTTATCGGAGAATCTGGTTCGTCTCCTCAGATGCTACTTAGACCACAAATTAGTAGACAATCTGACTCATACCTGGTCTTAGATGATGAACAGTCAATACGTTATCCTAGGAGTGAACAACATTCTTGGGGTATGTACCCACCTATAGGAGGTTTACAAATACAACCCGAGATCTCTTTCCAAGAAAATACCTCTATGCCACTGCATATAGGAAATACTCTCGGAGAAACTTGGCAAGATAGCGATCAGTTTATAGCAGGATATCACATGCCTATACAACACCAGGGTATACAACAAACGCCGCTCAGGCAAAGCACCGTGACTTCACCAAATGAAGTCATTTCAACGTTAGTAGAAAAAGTGAGAGGGTTAGAACTTGCTCAAGCAAGTCAAAATCCTCAGTTCATGCAAGCAGGAAGTTCCAATCCTCCATATCACTCTGGCCAAGTAGATCTCCTCACAGGAGTAGGCACGTTAGGCATGCCTCCTCAGTATCCACAACAAATGCCAACAAGGCCTATCATCTCTAACACCTTTCCTCCCGGTCTAGTATCAAACAATCCATTACTAGACAATACCCCGTCATACTTAAACATGTACTCCAAATCACCACAGGGAGATATGTTCTCCTCTCCCGCCCCTTTTGCTCAAACGCAGGGACTTCCCTATGCCCCTGCCAATGCATACGCTGTGCCGTATCAACAACCCATCCCACCACCACTCCCTCAGCAACCACCATCAATGGTCGAAACCTATGCGATAGGAACTTATTCAGAATATCTGAAAGAGCCCTTAGACTTCACCATACGAAGCGTCATGCTTCCAAGACCTCTTCCCGATTTACCCAAGTACAAAGGCGAGGGAGATCCAAATGCGCATATCAAAGCTTACGCTACAGCCATACGTGAACTACTCCCTTGGGATGGGGTTGTTGCTAAAATATTCCCCAAAACCTTGGAAGGCATCGCTCTTGATTGGTATTATAGAATACCTGAGGCTTCCATCCATTCATTTAAACAACTCGTATCAGAGTTCATCAGGTCCTTCAACATGAACAAACTGTTAAAAACAGGAATCAGGGAGTTCTTACACATCAAACAAGAACACAACGAATCTGTCGCCCATTTCATCCAGAGGTGGCGTACAGTTCTTTATTCTTCAGCAAGTGCTCCAAACATGGATCAGATGGAACTATGTGATTTATTCCTTCATTCTCTCAGCAAAGAGGTGAAGGAAGAAGTCCAGAAGTTCCCACTAAGAACTTACGAGGAAGTACTTGAGAGCACTCTTCGAATAGACCAAGCAGCAATAGATAGTGGCTGTAAAACATATGGTGCAAACGGGAGGTTAATCACCCCCAATCAGAATGCTACAAATTATCCCACTACCACAAACGTTAATCAAGGACCCAAAATCCTTAACAAAAATCGGGGTGTAACAACGGATGGAGTAACCAACCAGCCCAAGAAGGTAAATGTTGTCAATACTCCATCACAAACAAACAACCAACGAAACAATAACTTTACCCCGACAATCAATACAGTGGATTTTAACCATCCACAACAACAACAACAACAACAACAATGGTGAAATCCTATACAAGGGCCAGGACAAAACTCATTTGGTTATCAAAACCAAAGCCAGAAACAACAAATGCAAAATTTTAATCCTAATAGGCAACAGTTTGATCAGAATTTTAGGCCACAATATACACCAAACCAACAAAATAGGTATTACAATCCCAATTCTTATTGTGGTTTCCACAAAATTCGGGGTCATGATACTAGAACGTGCCATGACTACAATAAATTCATGCAACGTTTACCAGAAGAACAAAGACAGTTCTTCACAGATTTGTTTTTGGCAGATCCCGTGTCATCACCACCAAACACGCTAGCAGGAGCAGTTTCCCCTCAGAATGCTCCCCTCAAGATCTTTAACGATCCACTCCCAAATCATGATAATAATAGACTAAATCCAACTAGGACAAACAAGGGTGCAATACCAGGAAACAATGATCACGAAGCCTCGACTTCACTAAATCCATCAGTTGCGCCACAGTTGGGAAGTCAACCGAGACCCAAGATAGTCAGTTTGGTAGAGCTAGACACTGAGCTACCTATCGAAGCTATAACAAGAACACGAGAGTATTTCTCTCAACCAAGCCCAAGTCATCTGCCAGAAACAGATAAGAGTCAGCAGATAGTAGAAAAACCCATCGGTGCCTATGATTTAATTAGTGACCTAACAAAGACCTTCTCGCACATCTCATTTTTAGATTTACTAAAGAACTCTCCTCCTCACAGAGCTGCTCTTTTAGAAGCATTAGGTCTAGGTCATCTAATTAACATCACTCCACCTCCTGAAACACAAGTAAATCACGTAGATTTTGATATCCACCCTCCGGGGCAGCCGGACAAGGATGTCGAATTCATATTCGAAATAAGTAAAATGCCCACAGATGCTGAGATCGCACGCCGAGGTGATCCAGCCTTACACTTACAAGTATGGGTTTATAATAACTATGTAAAATGGGCAATGGTTGACGATGGGGCCGCAGTTAACATAGTCCCTTTCTCTTTCCTCCAAAAACTAGGATATGGGGAAACAAACTGTTCCACCACTCGAAATACATTGAGAGGCTATGATAGCCTTAAAGCCACTTCGATAGGAACTATAATATTGCCAGTCACCTTAGGACCCAAAACAATCCTAACTGAGTTTTATATTATAGATCGGGAAACTAATTATAATATGATACTCGGCCGACCATGGATACACCGAATGAAGGCAATCCCTTCTACGTTATTTCAAGAAGTAAGATTTTTGCATCTAGGAAAGGTATTTGTAGCCAAAGGCGATCCAAAACCTTTCGATTTGCACCTAGCTGATTTAAAGAAAAGACCAGGTGTACACTCAGAATTTGAACTTCCAACAAACCAACTTAATAAACCTACTGACCCAAAACCAGAGGAGAAGTTGGTACCTACAACGGATCTTGAAACTATCAGCATAGCCAAAACAACCCCAACCCCTAACGATAAAGCTAAAGAAACGGTATCATTAGGGACTACTGCAAAAATCGTTGAGTTAATAGAACAAGATTCACCAATGTTCTTACCATTTGATTCGGTAGGCATAGGATATTCCCTAGGTGTTGGTTCCCTTCCAGCAGAGGACCTCTGTATGGTAGAAGTAGAGTGTGCAAACGCAGCAGATGCCCCAACATCTATACTCCCGACTAAGTATTGGACTCTCCATTTCGACGGAGCTAAATGCCGTTATGGAGTGGGGGCAGGTATAATTCTTACTTCGCCCGAGGAGAAAGTCCTCCCATTCGCCTTTAAGTTAAACTTTGAATGCACAAACAACGGCGCTGAGTACGAAGCCCTCCTCCTTGGCCTCACTTTAGCCAAGAGAATTGGTGTTGATAACATCAAAGTCTTAGGAGACTCGCAATTAGTGGCAAACCAAGTTTCTGAGGTATACGAAACCAAAGCCGAACACTTGCAGCTTTACAAAAATGCTGTATTAAATTTAAGCAAGGCATTTAACTTCATATCCATTGAAACAATCCCGCGAGAGAAAAATCTTCTCACCGATTCAATAGCAACTTCAGCATCACGTTTTACTCCAAGCAATGAGTTAGAAGATACCCAGTTCACGGTGTCCATTCGTGATGAACCATTGATAAAAATAATGACAAATCCCCTTTCAAGTGAAAGTAAATCTACCATCCTAGACCATATTGATAGTGATGTGGCTACCTTGGATTACTTAAACGCCTATGCGGCATTACATCTCTCCTATCATATGCTAGATTTGTCCTTAATTCCACATTCGTCTTCCTATTTCGGGAATCCCATGATGGATCTCCCCTCACAAGTGGAACCTAGCATATACGCAGTAGAAAATGGGGATGATTTGGATTTACCTCCAGCACCACCTGAGTTCGAAGAGGGTAACGCCTCTTTGATCGAAGAGACAATCGATGTCAACATCGGGACAGAAGATGAACCAAGAATATTGAAACTAGGTTCTTCGTTAACCCCAGAAGAAGTAGAAATACATACTCAGATCCTCAAAGAACATCAGAAGGCATTTGCATTTAATTATAAGGAGATGACAGGAGTCGCACCCCACATTGCGGTGCACAACCTCGTCACTAAATCAGATGCAAAGCCAATTAAACAAAAATCAAGACCCATGAAGCCCAAAGTAGCTCTCATGGTAAAAGAGGAGGTAATAAAACTCCTTCAGGTAGGATTCATCAAGCCAGTCGACTACTCCCAATGGGTATCTAACATCGTTCCCATTCTCAAGAAGAATGGAAAGATACGCATCTGCATAGATTTTCGAGATATCAACAAAGCATGTCCTAAGGACGACTTCCCATTACCATCCATCGATGTTATTGTTGATGCAACAGCTGGTTTTGAACTTTTGTCTCTCATGGATGGATTCTCGGGATACAATCAAATCAGAATATCTGAGCAAGATCAAGCTAAAACCACGTTTATAACTCCTTGGGGAACCTATTGCTACGCTGTTATGCCATTCGGTCTCAAGAACGCCGGTGCTACGTACCAGCGGGCTATGACATACATATTTCACGATCTAATTCATAAAATCGTGGAATCTTACGTAGATGACTTATTGGCTAAAGCCAAGAAGCGTTGTGACCATCCCGAAGTACTCCGCGTCATTCTTTCACGTCTAATAGAATACGGAGTCACACTAAACCCAGAGAAATGCGTCTTTGGTGTAACGGGAGGGAAGCTCCTAGGTTATATCATATCGTCACGAGGGATAGATGTCGACCCGACCAAAATCTGGGCTGTCCTCGAAATGGTTCCACCTTCAAATGAATCTGGAGTCAGGTCATTCCTCGGAAAGCTGGGTGCAATCCGAAGATTCATCCCGGACTTAATCTTCGCCGTTCATCCAATCAACAATTTACTCAAGAAAGATTATAGCATTGATTGGACCAAAGACTGTAATGAAGCCTTTGAAGCAGTTAAGCATTTCCTATTATCACCACCTACGCTAATGCCACCTAAGCTAGATCACCCATTGATTCTATATTCACGAGCTACCAATGTCTCGCTGGCCTGTATGTTGGCCCAAGAAGACGATAACAAGAGAGAACGCGTAATTTATTTCATTAGCCGAACGCTGCTCGACTATGAAACACGCTATACACAGGCAGAACGAGAATGCCTTGCCATAGTCTTTGCTACTAAACGCCTAAGACATTATATGCTGAATCAAGAAACGAAGGTCATGGTAAAAACGGACCATTTACGGACTTTCCTCACACAAGGGTCATTGTCTAAAAAGGCTGGACGTTTTATAACCTTAATGGGAGAATTCGAATTAACATTTGTAAATCAGAAGTCGGTTAAAGGACAAATCATCGCGGATTGGTTAGCTGACAACCCATTAAACAGAGGTGATTTAGTAGATTTAGACTTTTCAGATGAATGCGTATACTACATCGAAACCCGACCCTCTATCTCTGAGTGTCCTTGGTACACTGATATCATTAATTATATCATGGACCATACGTACCCAGAAGGAGTTACACCGCAACAAAGAAGGTGGTTACGCATAATCGTAGCTAAATACGTCATTATAGAGCAGGTGCTCTATCGAAAAGCATTCGATGGAATGCTCCTAAGATGTGTCGACACGGAGGAATCCAAGAAGATTCTCCATGAATCTCACAGCGGAATATGTGGAGGCCACTTCGGTGGCCATGCCACTGCTCGAAAAATACACCGAATGGGCTATTTCTGGCCCACTCTAGAACACGACGCGATAGAGTTTGTACGCAGGTGTCATAAGTGCCAAGAATTCTCCCATGAGATCCACATGCCAGCACAAGCTCTACAACCAATCGCTACTCCATGGCCCTTTTCTACATGGGGTTTAGACTTAATAGGGAAATTCTCTCCCTCATCCACAGACGGCCATAATTTTATAATCACGGCCACTGAATATTTTACCAAATGGGTGGAGGCCATGCCTCTTACTACTGTACCTGGTTCTGTGATCGCCAAGTTCATTTTGAACCAAATCATTTGCAGGTACGGTATCCCGCAAATCATTATCTCTGATAATGGAACTTCTTTTAAGAATGAAGAGGTTCATGAACTATGCAATAAATTTAAGATAAGCCATCATACGGCTTCCTTGTATTACCCCCAGGCCAACGGACAGGCTGAAGCGACAAACAAGACACTGAAAGCCATTCTCCTTAAAACGGTGAAAGAAAACAAACGAGATTGGCATTTGAAGTTATATCCGGCCTTGTGGGCCCACCGAACCTCAATAAGAACACCAACAGGAGCAACTCCTTTCTCGCTGGTATTTGGGGCAGAAGCAGTTCTCCCGCTTGAGGTCGAAATACCCAGTCTCCGCATTTCACTACAAGGGATTCTGGATGAAGACGCTTACAGAGAAGCACATCTTTCCCAACTAGAAAGCCTAGATGAAACTAGGTTAGATGCTGAGCAGCGGCATAGAGCTTATGCTGACCGAATGTGCCGGCAGTATAACAAGAAGGTCTATGAACGCGACATATACGAAGGTGATCTAGTCCTAAGGCTAGACAGCCGGATCGACAAGAAGACCGGCGAAGGAAGGAAATTCCGGCCCAAATGGTTGGGACCATACCGAGTCATGAAGGACTACGGAAATGGTGCTTACCTCTTATGTATGCTAGAAGGTGAGGAATTTGGTGAAACAGTCAATTCCCTGCACCTCAAGCGGTTCTACGCATAAGCAACTAGCACTACTTGTATAATTATCTACATTGCATCTTCATACAGATTAAGATCATTTTGTCCACTTGTTTCTTACATAAATTGTGATCAAGGAATCTATTCTCAAAGCAATTCACTACAAACTCATGATGTTTTTGGCATAAAGCTCTTTAATCATACCTCTCCATCTTCATATATCATCGAATCATCTCGGAATCTTTTATCAAATAAAGTCAAAAATGACAAAGTCTTAACGGTAACCATACCAAGATCTGCAAGTTTATTCTCACTTTGATTTCTTCTTAGGATAGGTGTCTTGCCTATGGTCTGTTCTAGAAGCTTCATGGTGTCACATCTATCCCATATATATATATATATATATATATATATCTTTGGAAATAAGCACATACTGACATTTTACTCAAGAAAACAAGTCAACAAGAGATTAAACAGAAAATTTTAATTTTACACATTTCCTTGCCCCACCAACCTTCGGTGATGAGCTTGCATCTCTTACTAGTGACGTAGGGTTGGGAAAGGATGGAAATGCCCTTACTCACCTATGCCTTTCCCACGGTGATAAACCCACGCTTCTTACTAGTAGCGTGGGGCAAAGTGTAGGGGGTCTTCTTGACAAATAAGTACAAACAATCATACGCAAACAATTCAAATCTTGAAGCCTTGAGTCAAAAACAAATGAATCAGATGTTCAAAATTCCAAAAGAGTTAAAATCCTAAAAACCTAGATTTTGTCTACTATGTGGCCATCTACGGATCTAAGTCTGGATAAACCGCAAAGCAAGTTGCATCCAAAACTATGAAGTCACTCGGGTGGAGTAAGCTTGTAGTTTCCTATTTGGTTCCACCAAAGCTTTGTCTGTCTTTCATCGCTATCGTTTCACCACATTTCATAACTTGCGCCCTTCTTGACTCTCGGTGATGAGCCCTCGCATCTTACTAGTTGCGTGGAGTTAGGAATGGGGCAAATTAATCTGTTCATCGTACTGGTTATATTCATCACTCTGCAAAACAAACATGAGGTATCCAAATTGCTCACAGGAGCTAAGATTCAAAATCACAATATATCTACAGTATCATGTATCAGCATCATGAAACACAAAAAGAAAGCAAACATTTGCATCATCTGTTCTCCATTGCATACATTCTAAAAAGCATATAAACATACATCGTAGTATACACAAGGAAACTGGAAATAGAAAGGAAAACATGAGTGCCAAGCTCTTAATCCAAAACGAATGCATATATATAAATAAACAATGTTTATGTACAATGCCATCATGCTCTAAGCATGGTCAAAATGCTCAAAGAGCCCGTGATATACAAAGAATATATAATACAAAATACACGAGAGCCAAATGGCTTCTCAATCCCTGCGAGACCCCTCCGAAGGTGCACGCCCACGCCTAGGACTCCGGCTACGCCGGCGCTCTGAATGTACGGAGGGCTCAGGGTCCCGAGGGGCAGCCGCGGTCTCACCCCGAGAATGGCTCCTCATGAGGTGCTCAGCCATCCTGTAGCCCGCTAACTCTGTGCGGAGGGTCGACACCATCCTGGCCACGTGCCAAACGGGAGCGAAGACATCGGTATGTCTACCAGCTGCTGAGGGCTCCCCGGCATCTACGGATAGCTCCGCGCGGGTCCTATCCATGGGGATCATCAGGGAATCAGTACATACCCTGCGGATCAAATCCCGCCACTCGTCAACAGTCTCTGCAAACAAAGGAGAAAAATGAATTAGAAACCAAGCAAGAGGCTAGAAGATACAACAATAGCAACTAAGGAGAGCCTACATATAAACATTAAAAGGGAGAAAGGGTAACTTACTCGGATCCCCAGGCATCCAAGATGGGTCGCTGGGACCGGCACCTGCCGCGGATGCCGCTGCCGACTGAGGGGCTGCTCCTATGGCAGGGGCAACATGACACCCTGCAACTGACTCATCCTCTCCACCATGGCCCTGAGAGAGTGGCTCCTCTGAAACTAGAGTGTCCTTCTCTGCGCTCTGCTCAGCCCTCTCTGCCTGCATAATATCCTGAGTGTCATGCCACTCAGGATCGCTGTCCTCAGTCTCCTCCTCTGTCCCTCCCTCTGAAAACTCCTCGAAGTCGGAGTCAATATCTATGGGGTCATCACTGCTATGAGCAGGACCCGCAGCAATCTGAAGCAAAGGTGCCCGAGGCGCACCGGCTCTCCCTCTAGCATGAACTATCCTCCTGGCTGCAATAGGAATGCCAGGAGTAATCACTGTCCAACCTCGGCCTCTAGGCCCCCCTCTGGCCTCGCGAACTGATCTGTAAACTGGTGCCACTGGGGGAAGCATACCCACGTATGGAAGACCAAACTGCTGAGGAACCCGGCCGAAGGGATGTACCTCCACTCGTCCCACTCGATCAATAAGCTGCCCTGTGGTGGAGTAGGAGATCAGGGTAAGAGTCTCCTCGCCCCATATGCCGGCCATAAGCCGGTACGGTGTCACCTCCATGTCTGCAGTAGTAAGGGAGGCAACTGGCTGATGAGGTGCTCTGAGCACCGACATGTCCGTCCATCTGGCTGCCCTCACAGCCCCAGGATCTGCCACCTCCACACCCCTACCAAAAGGGATAAAATGCTCATACACCCAAATCATGACTAGAGTTGGGTGGCTCAATGACTGTCCCTGTAAACGGACCACCCTATATAGATCATGATAGGTGGTCCCTAGAATATCTGCACCCCAGGCGTATATCCGGCCATGCCCCTCTATCTGTGCAATGATGGGAGCCCAGCAATATAACAATGTGTCCCCTCCCTTATCCCCAATCAATCTCGAGGCAAGGATCCCCATGATGGCCTGTCGAAATACGGGGATAGGCAAAGAAGGAATGGATCGAACTCTCACCCCCTTCTTCGACCCCGTGGAGATGGCTGCATCTCCCATATAAGCTGCCCACTATGCAATCTGTGCCCGTGAGCCTGCTGTCTCTAGTGTAAGTCGCCTCCCGATGATCAGGACCCCCAGAATGCGGTAAACATCCTCTAATGTGATGGTCCACTCACCACAGACCCCTGGTAGTCGGAAGGTGTTCCGATCTGCATCCCAATAAGAAAATAGGTCACAAAGGATGTGACTAGATGGTGCAACGTGGGGCACGCGCAATATACGCAATATGCCAGCCCTCTGTAATGTGTCCTCCTCATCCTGTGAGAGGGCATCCAGTACCCCTGGAGAGCCAATCACACTCTCTCTCTCTTGCTCCATCTAATGTACTCCTCTCTCGCCTGCATACACCCAAAAACACACAAAACAGAGCAAGTTAATATCCAAACAACATCGAGAGAGTCATAAAAACACGTAGAAAGGCTAAAAATACAAGTGCAATCTCACATATAAGTTCCTTTTGCATTCTGTGCAAAACCGCCACCCTGAGCAGGGAGGTGGTTTTGTAACCGCCACCTTAAAGGCGGCGGTCGTGTAACCGCCGCCCTGAACAGGGCGGCGGTCATGTAACCGCCGCCCTGGCTAGGGCGGTGGTCGTGGTCTAAAAACCCACACGGGTTTTTAACCTAAAAAGGCCTAAAACAAACCAAAAATGACCATTTAACCTAAAAATGGAGCCTACCCAGTAGGCTCCCCCCCTAGATGGACCTTTTAACACTAACATTTTCAAAAATGACCCCCCCATTACAACAAATTTAGCATTTCAAATTTAAGGGGGGAAAAACACAAAATTAAAGAAAACCAACCTGTGATCTAGCGGGGTGGTGTTCCGCACATCGAGGCATGATCATGATCTCGCTACGAACATTTTGACTCTACTCACGCAAGAAACCGTCACCGTGGGTCCCAGAGCTCAAAAACAATCAAATCAACTCGCGCAAATGAATAGGAAAATGGGCCCACTTTCATATATATAGTGCCCTGATTCGTTTTAAAAGACTTTTTCACAGGTTTGGAGCACTGATGGAGGTAAGTTCTTATCCCCGCACGAATGGTACGTTCTCATTCCCTATTATTTTAGCGTTTATTTTCCAAATTATTGTATCTATCTGCACTTGAGTTCTCTTTTCATTTTGCAGGTAGCAGGAATTTTGGATGGCGTCATTTCAACACACGGACGTGTAAGGTATAACTTCTAAACTTCCCATTTCGGGACTGCCATACTCGAACCCACCGTTTTACGCCTCTTCATGGCTAAAATGCTTCTCCGAGGGGGCAATATGTACGTACCCAAAATTGTAAGGTACTGTACTACCAGAACAACGTGACAAGTTCCCCAATGATGATACAGGTCTCCTCGCAAGGTGTTCAGGATCCGGAAAAGCCCTCGGAGTATGCGTTAACATCCCACATGCCCCGCTTAGCCCCCGCGTCCTTTGTTTTCCCCTCTTTCCCTCTTTTTTTTGGCCTTTTGATCTTCAGTGACGAAACCGTCGCCCTGCTCAGAGCGGCGGTCCTGCATGCATTTTCCAGAAAGCATTTTGACGTGACTCACGTAAAAGATCAATGTTTCACCAGCTTTCCTTGCCGACTTGGGCATGCATTTATGTTTTTGGTCCCCTGGAATAGTGTTTGGCCATTGTTTATGGTTTTTAGAGTTCAGTTTGGTTTTGATCTTTGGGTGAATGAAAGCTATAAATAAATGGTGTGTGCACAAGCAAATGGTCTGAAGTTTGTCCCTCATTCACTTTCAATCTCTCATTTTCATAGTTCAGTCTTTTGTTCTATTTAGAGTTCCATAGTTTTAGTTCATTTGCATGCTTATTTAGCATTGTCCAGCTCTGATTGGTAAGCCACATATCCAGCTTGTGCAAATAGTGTTGTTGTTTTATCCATTCCATTGTGCAAGTAGAATAGCTTAGGAAGCCATTAAAGTTTACAGGTTTTTCTCTTCAAACAGGGTAGTTTCAGGTTCTGGTCGCTTTATGTTGCATGACTCGCAGTAAAATCCCGCTAGGAATTGCATAAGCCAAGCTCTGTACTCTTGCGCTATCCCTCTCCTACTCGCATTTTTGGTCTGCATTCTGAGCTGTCCTTGTCCCAATATCTATTTCTGTCGATGCTGGCATTACATGCTTTTCTAGATCCACATGAACACGAAAGAACGAGGAGATCATACTGAGGGGACAAGATCACATACACCATCAGATTCACCACTGTTCTGCGGAATCCAGGTTCTAGCTTTCAAAGTTCTAGTTAGAATCATATCAAATAAGGTAGTTAATTGTTTCATTTCAGTAATTTCTATTCTCGATATTGCCAGGGAAGCTGTGAGGATTGATAGTTTCTGAGAAACTATGATTCATTCCTCACTTCTGAGGTAGGATCGAGAATCTTGCAGATAGACTAGGAAAGTTATTGCATTGTTTAGAATAAATCTATAAATCGCACAGGCAAATAACTACACTCGGTTATTCTATTTGTTTTAAGTTGTTATTCAGTTGTTATTTCTAGATACGTTTAAAAATAGCTACTTTCCTTAAACTCTTAAAAGGTTAAATGCAAAAATAGAAGTTATATATGTTTTAGTTTTATTCCACATAGTTAGAATTTGCTTTATTACAGTTAGATTTTAAATTCCACTTTGTATGACAATCACGGGAGCTCAGGAGTCCAGGGAATACATATTTGAGCCAATCGTGCCTCAACCAAACCTCGTCACAGCAATAGTTGACATAGACCAAAATCTCAGAATACAAGTCTTCTAAACAACAATAGATTTACAACTGATCAGTTCTCAGTTAAGAGGATTAAATATAGAGGACGACCAAGCATACACGTATTGGTCAAATCAACCAAATTACAGATTACCCTAGATAAACATTCACATGACTGTAGAAGGGCTCGAAAGAGAACAAACCTTTGGTTGTGATCCTTTGGTCCCACAGCCAGGTGCAGGAGACACTCTCACAGACATAGATACTAGTCTAAGGATCCAGGTTGCACGAACGCCTGTGAGATATTTTGAGAAAATCACGTAGTTGTTGGTCCTAAACATAGAAGCTGAGAAAGCATATGATTACTGGATACTAGGAATCAGGACTTGATTTCGTATATGACCATAACAGAACCGCAACAACCAAGAGTCTACGGTTGTGACCCACAAGTCCCACAGCCTAACGAATCCATAAGTCAATCAGATATAAACATTGGCCTACACACACTAGTGTACCAATCCACTCCACTTCCACCCATCATCATCGAACAATTGTCCTTACTAGATATAGCAGCTAACAAAGCTAGAGAATTCTGGACTAGGCCAGAGAATCGTCCGTAGAGTCAATTGTTTCCACCATCCACCATATGACCTTATCTGGAGACATACACGAAACTATCCCAGGTCATTTCCCACGTATTCCACAACCCATAGATCGAATCACGCCAGAGCTCGATATTGATTGGAGCCTTCGAGCAGTCATCCTTGCCGATCGATCTATCACACCAGTCCAGGTTAGAAGGGCCTTCTTTGCCTTAGATTCACAAATTCCACTAGTGCGTGTCAAAGACATTAGATTGCCTAACTAGTCTGTCTGCATCCCACGAATATTCAATGCCCACCGGCTGTCTCGGCATGACCTCGGGAGGTCGGGTACGCGGAAGAGTTACCTGTAGATTCCCACGCTCGCTTGTCACTTTTCTGGCGTACAAGTACCTCATCGGGCTTAGTTGTCAGGACTCATATTGTGGAGATGCCAATTCTATTTTGGCCGCTAGATTCACTTGAGGGGGGGTGTTAGAGTAGGTATTTATCTTAGCTCATGTTCACCTAGGTACATTATTGTATTTATCCTCACCCACTTATGTGTGTGGATATTTATTTTTATTTATTTAGATATTATGAGATATTATCTAGTTGTTAGGTATAGTTATTTCCTTGATCTATGGTATTGACTAGTTATTTCCTAGATCTATGGTATTAACTAGATCCTTGATGTCTAGTTCTCTCATAAATCTATGGACTTGACTAGTTCTTTCCATGATTTATGGCTTGATCTACGACCTTGACTGGTTCTTAGATTATTATTCCTTGCCTATATAAGCAAGGCCCATTCTCATTGTATTTCATTGAGTTCCATAATAATATATGATATTGTTGCTCATTTGTTTACAAATGTTTATGTAAAATTATTCTGGTGAATTACTTTCATCTTATTGATCGTGATGTTTGATTAGCATCGGTGTTCTTGGCTTGGCATGATTTGGTTATCGTTCCTTTTATCTTTTAATATGTTGGGCCAAAAGTAACCAACATTCATTGTTTTTAAAGTTGTAGTACATGTTGAAAAGTGACCTCTTGCAGGTCCTTCATGAAAATCAGATAACAATTGCTGAATTCTATCATAATCAACACATCACAACAAGATTGCGTTTATATCTCTCTTAAATAACATGCCATCAATGAAAACATAAGGTACAACTTGTAACCTGAAATACCTTCATTTGTTCTTGTCCATACCTTCTGGTTAAGTGCTATGTTGTATATAGATAACTAAATCAGTCATCCATATTGACTCCTGAACTTCTTAAATAAGCTTGGGTTGCTGATTTTCTAGTTACACCATGCTATCTGACTACTGATAAGTAACTTCAGCACATTGTTATGGATCTTCTAATTCTGCAGCTTGCTTTTTTTCCATATAAACAATTAGATGCTTACAAAAACCTTTTCCTCGAACTATTTTCATGAGATGGATATCAACATCATATTCCATAACTTTCGTAATCTAGCCTTCTCTCTTCTGATTCAGCTCTTTGTTCAACAAGAATACTTTCACACTTGGATGAGAAACTAAAACATGTATCTTGTTATTGGAAAGCATGTACTTGAAATTTTTCAATCCTCTAACTATTGAAAGTACCTATTTTTTAAGAAAGGTGTACCTTGTCTCATAGTCATGCAAACTTTTTATAAAAAAAGCAATTGGTTGTTCATTATTTTTATCATTAACTTGAGTTAAACTAACTTAAATGGTCTCAGTTCTAGCAAGTGAATCCATCGTCAAATATAGATAAAAATTTGGATTTACGAGAGTCAGAGATTGTGAAATGGCTATTTTAATTGCTTCAAATCCTTTTCTCTCTTTTCTGCTCCATGTCAAAGTTTTATCCTTCTTTAACATAGTTTTTAAAGGCTTAACAAGCATTGTGAAGTCTGGAAAAACTCTTTTGACAAATTTTATCTTTCCAAGGAAACTCTATAATGATTTCTTATGATGAGGTAAGGATAGCTATGAAATAGCTTTGATTATAAAAGGATCAAAAGCTAAACCTTGTTTAGAGACAATATGACCCAGGAATTGACCTTGATGTACTGAAAAAATAGAATTTTTAGGATTCAATGATTTTCTGAACTGTTTGTAAACCTGAAAAGTCTGCCTTACATTCATTAGATGTTCATCAAAAAACCGACCCGCTGAAAAAATGGTGACATCATCTAAGTAAACCTATATGAATTTATTTAATAAACTATGAAAAGCCATGTCCATTGCACATCGAAACTTTACACTGACATTTGAAAGACCGAAAGGCATTCTTTTATAAGCATAAGTGCCCCATTTAGTGGTAAATGTTGTTTTTTATCTATCTTCTTCACACACAAGGATTTGTATCCACTTTAGCCATCTAAAAGAGATAATCTGTCTGAACCAGAAACTACTATGAAAAGCTAATAAATATTTGGCAAAGGATAACAGTATTTTAATGAAGCTTTATTAAGGTCTTTGATAATCACACATAGTATAATTTCCCCATTCTTTTTCCGAACAGGAAAAGGATTAGCTACCCAAATTGAATGCTTAACTAGAAAAATAATACATGATTTAATCAACTTAGATAACTCTTTTCTCGTCAACGACTCAATTTTTAGATTTACAGGCCTTTTCTTTTACCTCATTGGCTTGGAATTTGGATGTAACTCCTGTTATCTCTTGAAAGTGCACCCTATAGAGAGATGGCAGCATATTTTCTAAGCCTACAAAAAGATCTCTCTCTCTCTCTCTTGTAGATACAATGGAGACACCTCAAGTCTGTGGGTTTACCTATTGTGAGGTGAATCTCTGGGATTAAAAGGTTGGTTCCTTATTGGTGTACACTAAACTGGTTTCTGGGAGTTCAAGGGCAAAAGATGACTGAAAAAATAAATAAGACTAAGGTGATACACCAAATTTGTATAAGAACTTTGACTGAGTAAAATACACAACTGATTTATGAGGAATTTTTTGATGCGCGAACCAATTAATACCTTTTTTGTAGAAATCTAAGGGCAAAAACACTTGATTGTACTGAGGGAGATTTCACAACAGTACTAATAAGTTAACATGCACATTAAATTAAGCAGAAAAGAATGGATTTGTAGCAGAGTAAATGGTTAATCAGGGAATTTTCATTCACAAAATTAATATAAACATACACAAGACTACAAAATAACTTGGAGAGGCATAAAATACTTCACACTCAGAGGGAAAAACTGGCAGAAATTGCTTCAGTACTCCTATATCCAAAAGTCCTCTGGGAAGATCCCTTGTGCTTTGCAAAGGCACACAATATATAGCAAAAAAAAGTTCACCCCCTTCCTAAAAATAGCCTAAAGGCTGTACTCACCCATGCATCCTAATTTTATCCTTTATTTAATAATAAATAAAGGAATAAAATAATACAAACTAGAGCATGCAGTAAAAATAGGCATTAATAGCCTTAAATACAATACAGTCAAACTGAAGTTGACTGTTCTATTTTAAAGAAAGAATGGGTGAAAAATTTGCTGAAAATACAATTTGCTTGCTAGGCAAGTCTTCCTCCTTTGAGCATGCAAATTCGTCATCTTCTCTATTCTGTCCTATTGTGAAGGCATGCAAAAATATAATTCCTTGTATGTGAGCAAAATACTACAACCCTTAGCAATATTTACAAAAAAAATAATTATGTGTGGGGACCACCCTGCATGTCTCATGTTCACCATGATTTCGTGCCATTCAACCTCCTTATGGACTTAGCATATACTTATGATTTTTAAAAGAAAACATGAGGGAACTTGTGGAGACCACCTTTGATTATTTAGAGTGACCATACCATATGGTCCGCCACCTTTGAGTTTTTTGGCCTTTACATATTATAAATTTCACCTTTTTGGTGATCATGGTATATGATTTGGTCGGCCTTTTGCATTATTTGGTTTGGACTATAGTTTAGACCTTTTGAAAAGTCATTTGCAATGATTTAAACTTGGACACGTGGGTTGGCCCCTTCCCACAGTGACTCAACCCTTAGTGGACTTGGTTGGTGGTAACCTAACCTGTGTTGGGTTTGCTTGGATTTTTGGGAATTAGGGATCTTTGTATGGGCCATTCACGATGTCGCTGATCTAGTACTTGTGGTTAGGGTTTCAGACCCAAGCATTTAATGTGGTCGGTGGTGGTTGACTGTGGTTATTCATTTTGAAAGCAAAGCGTGATCCTCCACCATCTGATCTTTTCCTCGATCTCATTGAGCCATTGATCTTGAAGTATAGTTAGGTTTGAACCTAACCCACACTTGGGCTCTGGCAGTAAAGGGAAGACCTGGCTATGATCTTCATTTCATTTGATCTTTTTGCATGCGGGCGAAGCCCTTTTCTTGGTCACTATATTTTGGAGCTCGGCCTATATCTATATTTTGGATCTCTTTTTTGATTTCTGATTTATTGCCATGGCCATTCTTCCTGAAGCTTAGCCTGTATTGTTTAATTCCTCCTCGTATTGGCATCCATTGGTGAGTTTTGCAAACCTGATCTATATTGTTTGATCTAAAAATCTCTGCTTGAGTTTATTTATGTGATTTTCATTTTCTGTTGGGATTTTGATAGATCACAAAGTCATCCATCATTATCATTTCTTTGAGTTTGGAGGTTGGTTTTGAGGTTTCCCTTGGAGCTTTCGATTGTAAAATGGTTCCTTGTTGTCATGATCTTTTAGCCTTGTGGGGTCTTATTTTCTTTGAGATCTTTGAATAATTGACTTGTTCGCCATCCATTGATTTTTATTTGAAGCTCATTTCCTTTGGAAACTTTGCGATGCTCTCCTTTACAAACTGGTATATCTATATTTCTTTTCTGTTTTGTCATCGAGCTATGCTTTTCTTGCAAGATCTGATTATTTTCTCTCTTTTCTTTATATGGTTTTGAGTTTGACATTGGTTCAAAGGATACCTCTATGCATGGAACTCTGCGAGGACTCGATTTTTCCAATAAGTGACATTTCAGAGTTCGAATACCCATTTTATTTGAGTATTTCTCTTTTTTAGAGCTACATTTTTTTCTATATTTTTCCTTCGTAATGAGCCTTCAAGCTTGATCTATATATTCTGTAAAATGGGTATTTAAAATGGAACTTGAATAACTGAAACACAATTTTTTTTTGGAATTTTTGTATTCAGATTTATGAGATTTTGAACCTGTAGCTTGAACTTTGAACAATTCTTGATCTATCTGGTTTTCAATATGTTGACTGTTTGCTGAGAGAAGGTAAGTTTCTGCCTTATTGTACTACAAAATCATTTGTTTGATTCAGCCTCTTGTGTATTCGTAACTTTGGCCTTGGCTTCACCTATAACTGTATATTCTGTAAACTCAATGAAAGTCATTAAGTTTCTTCTTGTAATGACTTTTGTTTTTCAAAAATCAATAATACAGTTAATATATTTAAGTTTTATAGATAAAGCATTAAGTTTCAATTTTGTTCTATCTAAAAACCACATTTTGCAACGCCAGAGTCTAGCAATTTTTTTTCAAAAATCCTTCTCTCTCCAAATTTTGTACAACTTGTCCATTTTGAAAAGATATGAGTATCTCTCTGCTACCTTTTATGGATTGTCTGTTCACTTGACTGTATTTTTCATGCTTGCTTTGCATTGATCCATTGCAAAAAAAATTTGGAAAATTGTGAAGTAGTTGGCTTAATTCACACTTGAATTTGGAAATAAAATGAACTTTGAATAGCTGCACTTGATGAACTTCTGAAATATCTGTATGTTCCATTTGATCATAATATCAATTTGTAATGATGAAACATATAATTTTTGTTGACTGTTATCATTTCTTTTGGATCTCAACTAGTTTATATAGCATGTAGTAGCCTATAAAGCATGTATTTCAATTTTTTTTTAAGTCAAAAGTCACTTTTACAAGAGGAGACTCTGGCAAAAAATTTTCAAAATGACTATTTTCCTCTCTCTCCTTTTCAGATTTTCAACCTGATTTGTAAAAGTATTTCCTTTCTTGACTTATTTGATGCTTCCTTCTTTCTGTAAACCATCTATAAATGATGTTTGTTTTCCATTCTTTTGAAATTGAATAATAGATGTTTCTTTATTGACCAGTTAAGCTGATATTTTTCATTCCATATTGCAACTTGTTCCTGCAAAACTCATAAATTATAAGTTAGAAATATATAGGATTATTGGCCTCTCTTATATCCATGTGATCTTATTTTCTTCTTCATTCTTCTTCTGTGAACTATTTTCAACTTCTTTTATGTCATCTCCACATCTGTTTCTTTTGTAAGCTATTTCAGATTCTACTTTTCTATTACAATCCTTTGCCTTTTATTTCTTTCTGCTAAAGATTTCTCTTTATGCACTCTGCTCTCTTCTGCTACCATGCCTATCTGTATCCCTGAGTTGTCATGTGTCATGTGCCTATATTTCTTTCTTTCAAGTACCATTAGATACATTGAACTTAGAATATGTATTTTCTTTAGAACAGGTGTATAGGAATAAAAATGTACCCGGAGCTCAAAATTGACAGGTACTGCTCTTTATCTTGCAGGTGACAAGAAAAGAAGATGGAGATGGAAGCGGAAGATGAAACGAGATGAAGCTGGAGATGTAGATGATGCAGAGCGGGAAAGAATATAGAAAAGGCAATGATAGGTTCACTTTTACTCCTCTACTCTTATTCTTTAGCACATGCAATATTCTCTTTTCCATGTATATGATGTTGTTACTTAGTCACATCCCACGGCTTGTGTGGGAAAACTTGTGATCTCTTATGAATAAAGCATTAAGTTGAAATAATGAGTTGACTATCTCTTTCTGCATTCAACTTTTCTTTGATTGTACAATGATGTAAGCAACTCAATATCTCAATAAATGAATTAATATAAGAGATAAACTTAAAAGGAAATACCTGTAACTCCAGTAAGCAACCTTGAATGAGATGTGCCTCCTTGTATGTTGTTTTACTGCATTAAGCATATGCTCTTCACTTTGACTCCTTCCTACTATCTCCATTTAGACATTATTGTCACTGTTTGTTTGGTGGTATTTTCTTGATGGAAGTAGCAGGAAAGGAGTCACTTGTAACATTTTTATGATAGCATAGATGGATGCAATTTCATTAATCACAAACAACTTTAATGAATACAGAGCAATAAATCTGATGAGCACAATCATAATAATAGTGAAGTTGATTATTTGAAAACTACAAATATGTTTGTTGTCCCAAAACCAAACACTTCACTTATTCTGCAATTCGGTGTCTTCATCAAGACAACACAATTGTCCTTCAGGGCTTGTGTTCTTTTACTGAGGATATTCATGAAATTACAGACTATGTGATCTGTTATGTTTTGTAACAGGACACATAACTGCAGATTTCACGTAATCTTTTAAATAAATCAGCAGTAATGATATAATTTGATATAAATTCCCCTAGCTTAGGTATACTTCACCAATGCTATCCATCGTAACAAAGTTTTGAGTTGCCCATTTCTGCACAAGTGCAGAAATTGTCAACATTTCTGGTGATCCTGCAGGGAAAGCTGCCTGCTAGCTTGTAGACTAGTGCCTTACTCTTGTCCATTGGGTATGGAGTCCAAATATGTAACCAAAATCTGTCCTTTTCCGAAAGGTCCAACCCTTCCAAAACAAACTAAAGCTGGGAAAAGATCTGGCAAACCAGATCATGTGCACGAATGCACTTATTGAAGATAAAGAATGATGCAATGTGTAGAAACTACACTTATTGAATGGGAAATCCTACTCTAACAACCACTGTAAGATTTTCAATAACAGTGTTTGAGAAACATACCATTCACAGGAATGGGGAGTTCCTCTCCACTCAGCTTCAAAAGCTGAAAAGCATTGTGTTCCTTGCAAGCTGAAATCATGTAAGGACCACTCCAGAGTGTATCAAACTTTGAGTGTCTTCCTGGCTTTGCACGATCAGCATCCCATTTCAACACAATATCTCCTTCATTGAAGATTCTGAATTTGGATTTCTTGTCAAAAGTCTTCTTCATCTACTTCTGATTCTTTTCCATATTTAAATGAGCTTGATCTCTTAGCTCTTGTAATTCCATCAATTCTGCATAACGAACCTGCAATGGTTCATTTTCAAGTAGCTCCATTTGATGCAACAAATCTAATGCAGGTAACTCAACTGAAATTGGCATTCTCACTTCTTTTCCATACACAAGTTTGTATGGTGAGTTACCAACTGATCTCTTAGGGGTCACCCTGTCAGCCCAAAGTGTCGAATTCAACATTAGATGCCAAGCTCTTTGATTATCCTTGAGTGTTCTTCTGATGATCCTTAACAGATTTTTGTTGGTACTCTTGGCTAAGCCATTACCTTGTGGGTAATAATTAGATGAAGAGCTTAAATAGATTCCATGGTTGACAGCCCAATCTGTTACTTTAGCACCGAGAAATGCTAGAGCATTATCTGATATGATAGTTGTTGGAACACCAAATCTGCAGACTATACCTTCATAAAAGGATAGTATTGAAGCTTCATTAGCATCTTTCAAGGCTATTGCTTCAGTCCATCATGTAAAATAATCTATAGCAGTTAAGATCCACTTATGTCCTTGTGAAGAAGGTGGGTTTATCATTCCAATAAAGTCAAGACCCCACTGCATAAAGGGTTGATCAACTGAAATAGGCTGCAAAGGCAGCGAAGCTAAACGTTCTTTTCCAACAAAGAAAGCACATTTTTTGCACTTTCTGATCCATTCAAAATAGTCCTTAAATATGCTAGGCCAATAGTAACCCACTTTCATGATCTTTAAAGTAGTAGTACGTGCTGAGAAGTGACCTCCTGCAGGTCCTTCATGGAATTCTGATAATATTTTCTGAATTTTATCGTAATCAACACATCGCAGCAAGATTCCATTTATATCTCTTTTGAACAATACACCATCAACGAAAAGATAAGGAATAGCTTGTAACCTGAAATACCTTCATTTATTCTTATCCATACCTTCCGGATAGGTGTCATGTTGTAAATAGTTAACCAAATCAGTCATCCACCTTGATTCCTAAATTTCTTGAGAAGGTTCAGGTTGCTGATTTTCTGGTTGCAACATGATATTTGATTGTTGATACGTAGTTTCAGCATGTTGTTCTGAATCTTCAGGTTCTGCAGCTTGTTGTTTCTCCATATCAGCGATTAGATGCTCACATAAACCTTTACCTCGAACTGTCTTAGCAACTCGGATATCAACATCATATTCCATAACCTTCGTTATCCAGCCTACTCTTTTCTCATTCAATTCTTTGTTTAGCAAGAAATATTTCACACTTGGATGAGAAACAAGAACATGAATTTTATTGTTTGAAAGCATGTACTTAAAATTCTTTAGTCCTCTGACTACTGAAAGTACTTGTTTTTCAAGAAACGTGTACCTTGTTTCATAATCATGCAAACTCTGTCCAAAGAAAGCAATTGGCTGTTCGATATTCTCATCATTGACCTGGGTTAGAATAGCTTGAGATTGTTTCAGCTCCTGCAAGTGCATACATTGTAAAATCTTTATCAAAATTTGGATTTACAAGAGTAGGGGCCTAAGAAATAGCTATTTTGATAGCCTCAAAACCTTCTCTCCCTTCACTGGTCCAAGAGAACATTTTCTCTTTCTTTAACATAGATGTTAACGGTTTACCCAATGCTGCAAAATTTTGAACAAATCTCCTAACAAAGTTGATTTTTCCTAGAAAGCTCTGTAATGCCTTCTTGTGATGAGGCAATGATAGTTGTGATATAGCTTCGATTCTGAAAGGATCAATTGCTAAACCTTGCTTAGAAACAATATGGCCAAGTAGTTTACCTTGATGTACTGAAAAGATAGACTTTTTGGGGTTCAAGGATATTCCAAATTGCCTGCATAACTGAAAAGTCTACCTTAAATGCATTAGATGTTCTTCTGAATCCTTTGAAAATACAGTAACATCGTCTAAATAAACAAGTATGCATTTATTTAATAGGCTGTGAAAAGCCATGTCCATTGCACGTTGAAACGTTGCACCGACATTTGAAAGACCAAAAGGCATTCTTTTGTAAGCATAAGTACCCCACTTGGTGGTAAAAGCTATTTTATATCTATCCTCTTCTCAGACTAAAATCTGATTGTATCCGTTGTAACCGTCTAGAAGGGATAATCTATCTGAACCTGAAACTGTTCTCAAAATCTGATCCATATTCGGTAGTGGATAATGGTCTTTTAGCGATGCTTTGTTAAGATCTCTGAAATCCACACATAATCTTATTTCTCCATTCTTTTTTCTAACAGGAACAAGATTTTCTACCCAACTTGAATGTTTAACTGGGAAAATAATTCCTGATTCAATCAATTTTGATAACTCTTTCCTCATAAGAGGTTCTATTCTAGGATTTACAGGCCTTTGTTTCTGCCTAACTGGTTTAGAATTTGGTTGTAATTCAATGGTATGTTGTGCTAAACTGGGATCAAAACCTTTCAAGTCTTGGTATCTCCAAGTGAAAACATCTTTAAATTTTGTGCAAAGATTAATGAAAGACTATTTTTTGGATAAGGAACATACCTTTCCAAGGAATAAATTCTTTCCTTCATCAACTGAAATCTCTTCGTAATTATCAGCATGAGTTGACATCTTAGTTGTGTCCTTTCTCAACTGGTCATCAGTGTTGAAGATGTCTTCCAATGTGACAAGTCCCCGAGGAAATTTGTTTGTCTTTAGTTGAACAATCTGGTCACCATATAAATGTTGTAATTTATCCTGATTTACTGCAGAAAATTCAGCTTCTTGCTGTAAAAACCTACAGATTTGATCATCACTTTCAAAAACCTACCAATTTGATTCATTATCAGGGATAGAAGGCCTAACAATTAACTTAATATGAGGCTGAATCTTGTTGTTTTCCATCTGTTCCAGCACTTCAAAACTAGCACCGACTGCTGCAAGTTTGTCAGCGTGCTTATTTTCAGTTCTAGGAATAGACTGAATATTAATAGCATCAAAATCTTCCATTAAGTCTGAAACTCTATGTCTGTAGGATTTCATTAACGGATTCTTACAAACATTGAAGCTTTTTACTTGATTGATAACCAACTTAGAATCACCAAAGATTTGTAATGTGTTGATCCCTCTTTTTCTGGCCCAAAGTAAGCCATGAATTAATGCTTCGTATTCAGCTACATTACAAGTGCATGAAAATTGGAGACTCAAAGCTGTAAAATACCTTTCATTTGTTGGGGAAGTGAGCATCAAACCTGCTCCCTATCCTTTCTTATTCTTAGCTCCATCAAAATGAAGCTTCCAAATCCCTTCCACTGAATTGTCTGTTTTGGACAGCAAGGGAATTGTTGCATTTTCTTCATGCATACAATATACACCAAAAAGATGTTCTTCAACTTCCTTAAAAGGATCATGGGCATGTTCTTCAACAATTTTTTCATCCATAAACATGTTAGAAACACCCTCTAATGCTGAAACTTGAGCTACATCATCGAAATCAAATTGATCCAATGCTGAATAATTGGCCACTGCACTTGGAGAATGATGCTCAATATGGAATCTGGCCAATGGTTCTGAATTGACAGTAACCTTAGTGCCATAACGTGTGGTAAAAAGCAAGGACCAGTCTAAAGAGAGATAACCTCCTATTTTCGTTGTAAAGTCTCTAGATAGGCACAAAGCAAAATATGGAGGTAAATCCACAACAGTAACATCTTGCAGAATGGAAACATTTGGGCAAGCGTGTAACGTTACCTCTAAATTTATGATTATACCAACTGTATTAGTTGCAGTCCCATCAAGCTGTAAAACACTCTTTTCTGTAGGCTCATACTGCAGGCCCAATTTTTCAGCAATTGCTTTTGGCATAACTGTGCTACTTGCACCGCTATCCACCATGCAGTTATGAACTAGATTTTCTCCAATAATCAGTGATAGATAAAATGGTGGTGGTTTCTTTATGTCATGAGCATTTAAAACTTTCTGAACCATCCATCTAACCCCTTTTAGGTGGTCTTGATCAAGTGTTCCAAGGACCATATCTATCTTTTGAACTTCCTTTTCTGTTGTTTTGGAAGAAATTTACAGTTTAGCTAGTTCATGAGAGAGTAAATCCTGTTGTCCTGGAATGCTTAAAGCATCCCACATCGAGATGTTAACATTATGATTTTTCATTACATCAATGATATTAAAAGAAGCAACCATTTTAGAGATAGACTCAACTGTTTTAGCATAAGCCTTAGCAAAAACTGATTCTGCTTCAGCAGCTTTGGATATCTGAGGAATAAATAATCTTCTTGGATCAGGCTGTAGCTATTTTTGTTGCTCTTTACCAGCTGTAACACTTGTTGTTCTTTGAGGGACAGCAGGACTGTTGGCTGGTTTTGGGGCTGTAGATGCTGAATTATCAGTAACAGTGGGCAGCACAGGTCTATTTTGTTATTTTTTATTTTCAGTAGCCTTCTCTTGAGCTCTAGTGGTAACTGCAATGAAATCTTCCTCGTTGAAGCTCGCCAAATTCTATTCAGGTGTACTTCTGAACATGAACTTCTTGCTGCCCACTCTCCATTTGAGGCATGAACAATGCTTCAGATTGAGGTTGTGCAACAAGATTCAGGTTCAGGAAAGCATTTGGGCAATTTGTAGCTGAATGAGGCTGATTGCAAGGTTGGCACCACTCCTCTGTAGCCATATTAACTGGAACCAAAGCATTAGATGTACTAGGAACATTAGGATCAAACTGCCTTTGCTGATAAGGTTGCCTATAATTTTGATTCTATTGGTAAGGCTACCTATTTTTTTTCTTTAGATGATTTTGTTGGTAAGGAGCCTGATAAGGTCTGTTAGGCAATGCAAGTCTGTTTTCAATTGATGTCAGCTTATTTCCCATGGTTTGCAAGGCTTTAAACATATCTGGGGATGGGGCTACAACAACAGGCTCTACAATCGTAATAGGCTATGGAATAGGGGCTAAATCTGCCAAAAATGGCATTGTAGGCCTTGGTGCTAATTTTCCAGCCTGAATAAGGCTGTTTTCAGCTTTTATAGCAATGTCATAGGCATCAGGTAAAGTAAAACCTTCCATGGATTGGATCATATTTGAAATATCACTATTCAATGCTCTGAGGTAATAAAGGAAAGCGTGATCAGCTTGAGGCTTAACACTTGCTGGGATTCTTTCCCAAGTCCTAGCAAAACGGATGTTGAAACTAGACATATACTCATGAGGGGCTCTTTTGATAGTAGATAGCTGTTCTATGAGGGATAAATGATCTGAATTATCTTGGAACTGTTTCAGTAGTTTTTCACCTAATTCATCCCAAGTTCTTATGCTTCCAATCTCTAGATTTCTATACCATTGCAAGGCTTGTCCTTTAAAAGATGCAGCTAAAAGTCTTAAAGCTACGTCTTCATGAGTGATATTATGAACTGCACATATGGCTGCAACATCTTTAATATGTTCAGCAGGTGTAACTTGATTTTCCCTGGTAAATGATGGCAAAATTTTCATGGCAGCATTGGGAATATCATGGTAAACTAGAATTACTAATGGGCTGCCATTAGTAAAGGTCACAAAATTTCTGGGTGGTTGAAGAGCCATTGGAAAAACTGGGATATGGATTGTAAAATTTATACGTGGTGAAGGAATATCAGGAGGAGGGTTATCAAAACTAGGTCTATTATAGGGTAATGTATTACCAACTCTTCTCCTTCTAGCAGAATTCAAAGGTAAAGAAACAAACTCAGGAGGAATTCCTCTTACCGATGATCTTGTAGTCACTTTAGGCATGGAACATGCTGCAATACTGGTCTGAAATCAGCTTTACGGAGTCGCCAAAAGATCATAAAATCTTTAGAATAAATTGTTGCAGCTTGCTCCTGAAAGTAACTTTTATTTGCTATAAATCTTCTCTAGATCTGCTCTAGAATCTGTAACTTGCATGCAGATCTGATTCATGGTCCCACCGGGCATGCCAAAAACTGTTATCTCTCGAAAGTGCACCCTATAGAGAGATGGCAACAGATTTTCTAAGCCTGCAAAATGATCTCTCTCTCGTAGATATAATGGAGACACCTCAGGTCTTGTGGGTATACCTATTGTGAGGTGAATCTCTAGGATTAAAAGGTCGGTTCCTTATTGGTGTACACTAAACCAGTTTCAGGGAGTTCAAGGGAAAAAGATGATTGAAAAAGTAAATAAGACTAAGGTGATACACCAAATTTGTATAAGAACTTTGACTGAGTAAAATACACAACTGATTTGTGAAGAATTTTTTGATGTACGAACCAATTAATACTTTTTTTTTGCAGAATATTTAAGGGCAAAACACTTGATTGTACTGAGGGAGATTTCACAACAGTACTAATAAGTTAACATGCACATTAGAATTAAGCAGAAAGGAATGGATTTGCAGCAGGGTAAAATGGTTAATCAGGGAATTTTCATTCACAAAATTAATATAAACATACACAAGACTGCAAAATAACTTGGAGAGGCATAAAATACTTCACACTCAGAGGGAAAAACTGGCAGAAATTGCTTCAGTACTCCTATATCCAAAAGTCCTCTGGGAAGATCCCTTGTGCTTTGCAAAGGCACACAATATATAGCAAAAAAAAGTTCACCCCCTTCCTAAAAATAGCCTAAAGGTTGTACTCGCCCATGCATCCTAATTTTATCCTTTATTTAATAATAAATAAAGGAATAAAATAATACAAACTAGAGCATGCAGTAAAAAAATAGGCATTAATAGCCTCAAATACAATACAGTCAAACTGAAGTTGACTGTTCTATTTTAAAGAAAGAATGGGTGAAAAATTTGCTAAAAATACAATTTGCTTGCTAGGCAAGTCTTCCTCCTTTGAGCATGCAAATTCGTCATCTTCTCTATTTTGTCCTGTTGTGAAGGCATGCAAAAGTATAATTCCTTGTATGTGAGCAAAATACTGCAACCCTTAGCAATATTTGCAAAATAATTATGTGTGGGGACCACCCTCTGATGTTCACATGTTCTGATATTTGTCCACTCCCTGTGGACTTAGAGTGATACTTATGATTTTTATTCAAACTCATGGGGACCACCTTTGAACTTGGTTGGAGCATATGTTTGACCACCTTGTGGACTTATTTCATGAGAAAAATGACCATACCATATATGTTTGCCACCTTTGAGACGTTGGCCTTTGCATATTATAAATTTCACCTTTTTGGTGATCATTTAACCTTTTCGCATATGATTTGGTCGGCCTTTTGCATTATTTGGATTGGACTATAGTTTAGACTTTTGAAAATTCATTTGCAATGATTTAATCTTGGACATGTGGGCTGGCCCCTTCCCACGGTGACTCAACCCTTAGCGGACTTGGTTGGTGGTAACCTAACCTGTGTTGGGTTTGCTTGGATTTTGGGAATTATTATGGGCCCTTGATCTCTGTCCTTCCATTCACGATGTCGTTGATCTGGTACTTGTGGTTGGGTTTTCAGACCCAAGCATTTAATGTGGTTGGTGGTGGTTGACTATGGTTATTCGTTTTGAAAGCTGCATGATCCTCCGCCATTTGATCTTGTCCTCGATCTCATTGAGCCATTTTCTTGAAATGACCCTCGTTAGTTAGGTTTGAACCTAACCCTCACTTGGGCATCATTTGGTTTCGAATTCGGGGTGAAGCCCTGGCTATGATCTTGGTCATTTCATTCTATTTTACATCATTTTTTGGAGGTCTCGTTTTCGGTGAAGCCCTAGAAAAAATTTCTTGGTCTTCATTTGATCTTTTGGAGCTTGGCCTTTACTGTATTTTGGAGCTCTTTTCTATATCTCTAATTTATTTCTGCCATGGCCATTCTTCCTAAAGCTCAGCCTGTATTATTTGATTACTCATCATATTGGCATTCATTGGTGAGTTTTGCAAACCTAGTCTAGATTGTTTGATCCTGAAATCTTTTCTTGAGTTTATTTGTGTGATTTTCATTTTCTATTGGGCTTTTGATAAATCATGAAGTCAACCATCATTTATCAGTTCTTTGATTTTGGAGGTCATTTTTGAGCTTTCCCTTGGAGCTTTTGGTTGTAAATGTTTCCCTTTTGTCATGATTTTTTAGCCTTGCGGGGTCTTCTTTGCTCTGAGTTCTCTGAATAATTGCTAAGCCATCATTGTTGCTTATGTTGAAGCTCGACCTCTGTTTCTAAACTTTGCATGGTCTCTCTATTACAAACTTTGTATATCTGTATTTTTCTTTTCTATTTTTAATCTTCTCTAAAGCTAGGATTTTCTTTTTGTTTCGGCAAGATCTGATTATTTTCTTCTCTCTTTTTTTGGGATATATTCTATGACGATTTTGAGTTTTTCTTGAAATTGACTTCAAATTTCATACCTTGTCTGATGTGTACTTACCCCGAGTGACTCATTATTTTCCAGTAACCTTTTCAGAGTTTGAATACCTCATTTTGTTTGAGTATTTCTCTGTTGTTCAATAGCTATTCACCGTTTTTTTCCAGATTTTTCCTTCTCAAGTAATGAACCTTTGATTTGATTATTATTTCCTGTAAATTTATTTTAAATTTCTGGATCCTTTGAATAATCTGAAACTTTTTTTTTGGAATTTTTGTTTTCAGATTTATGAGATTTTAAACATGTAGCTTGAACTTTGAACAATTCTTGATCTATTTGGATTTCAATGTGTTTACTGTTTGCTGAGAGAAGGTAATTTTTGGATTTATTTATAACTCCTGACTGCATCTTTATTTGATTTAATCTTGTGTATAGATAACTTCTTATGGCTTCACTTGTAAATGAATATTCTATAAACTTAAAGAAATTCATTAAGTTTCTTTCTGTAATGAATTTTCTTTTCCAAAAAAGCAATAATAAAGTTAATATATTTCAGTTTTATTGATAAAGCATTAATTTTCAATTATGTTCTATCTGAAAAACCCATTTTGCAAGGGGAGAATGTGGCAATTTTTTTTCAAAAATCCTTCTCTCTCCAGATTTATGCAACTTGTCCATTTTGAAAAGATATGAGTATCTCTCTGCTACCTTTTATGGATTGTCTGTTCACTTGACCAAGTTATTTCTCCTCGTATTGGCATCCATTGATCCATTGCATTTTCTTTTGGAAAATTGTGAAGTAGTTGGATTAATTCACACTTGAATTTGGAAATAAAAATGAACTTTGAATAGCTTGCAACTTGATGAACTTCTGAAATATTTGTATGTTTCATTTGATCATAATATCAATTTTGTAATGGTGAAACATATACTTTTTGTTGACTGTTATCATTCCTTTTGAAGTTCAAATAGCTTATAAAGCATGTAGTAGGCCTATAAAGCATGTATTTCAATTCTGTTTTAAATCAAAGTCAATTTTACAAGGGGAGACTCTGGAAAAAAAAAATTCCAAAATGATTATTTTCCTCTCTCCTTTTCAGCTTTCCAACTGATTTGTAAAATTATTTCCTTCTTGACTTATCTTGATGCTTCTTTCTTTCTGTAAACCATCTATAAATGATGTTTGTTTTCCATTCTCTTGAAAGTAAATAGTAGCTGTTTCTTTATTAACCAGTTAAAATGATCTTTTTCATTCCATATTGCAACCTGTTCCTACAAAACTTAGAAATAAGTTAGAAAACATAGGCCTTTTGGCCTCTCTTATATCCATGTGATCTTATTTTCTTCTTCATTCTTCTTCTGTGAATTGTTTTCAACTTCTTTTATGTCATCTCCACATCTGTTTCTTTTGTAAGCTATTTCAGATTCTACTTTTCTATTCCAATCCTTTGCCTTTTATTTCTTTCTACTAAAGATTTCTCTTTATGCACTCTGCTCTCTTCTACTGCCATGCCTATCTGTATCCCTGAGTTGTCCTGTGTCATGTGCCTGTATTTCTTTCTTTCAAGTACCATTAGATACATTGAACTTAGAATATGTATTTTCTTTAGAATAGGTGTATAGGAATAAAAATGTACCTGGAGCTCAAAATTGATAGTTACTACTCTTATCTTGTAGGTGAAAAGAAAATAAGATGGAGATGGAAGCAAAAGATGAAACGAGATGAAGCTGGAGATGTAGATGATGCAGAGCGGGAAAGAAGATAGAAAAGGAAATGATGGGTTCACTTTTACTCCTCTACTCTTATTCTTTAGCACATGCAATATTCTCTTTTCCATGTATATGATGTTGTTACTTAGTCACATCCCATGGCTTGTGTGGGAAAACTTGTGATCTCTTATGAATAAAGCATTAAATTGAAATAATGAGTTGACTATCTCTTTCTGCATTCAGCTTTTCCTTGATTGTACAATGATGTAAGCAACTCAATATCTCAATCAAATGAATTAATATAAGAGATAAAATTAAAAGGAATACCTTTACTCCAGTAAGCAACCATTGAATGAGATGTGCCTCCTTGTATGTTGTTTTACTGCATTAAGCATATGCTCTTCATTTTGACTCCTTCCTACTATTTACATTTAGACATTATTGTCACTGTTTGGTTGGCAGTATTTTCTTGATGTAACTAGTAGGAAAGGAGTCAATTGTAACATTTTTATGATAGCATAGATGGATGCAATTTCATTAATCACAAACAAATTTAATGAATACAGAGCAATAAATCTGATGAGCATAATCATAATAATAGTGAAGTTGATTATTTGAAAACTGCAACTATGTTTGTTGTCCCAAAACCAAACACTTCACTTATTCTACAATTCGGTGTCTTCATCAAGACAACACAGCTGTCCTTCAGGGCTTGTGTTCTTTTGCCGAGGATATTCATGAAATTGTAGACTATGTGATCTATTACATTTTGTAACAGGACACATAACTACATATTTCACGTAATCTTTTAAATAAATCAGCATTATCGATATAATATTTTATACATTCCCCTAGCTTAGGTATACTTCACAAATGATATTCATCGTAACAAAGTTTTGAGTTTCCCATTTCTACACAAGTGTAGAAATTGTTTCTTAACTGATCATCAGAACTAAAAATTTCTTCTAGAGTGACCAATCCTTGAGGAAAATTGTTTTTTTTTTTAACTAAACAATCTGGTCACCATAGAAGTGTTGCATTTTTTCCTGATTTACTACAGAAAATTCAGCTTCTTCTTGTAAAAATCTACAAATATGTTTATCATCTTCAAAAACATGCCAATTCTCTTCATTGTCAAGCACTGAAGGTGTGATAATTAATTTAATATGTGGTTGAACTTTGTTGTTTTCGATCTGTTCTAGTACATCAAAATTGGTGCCAACTCCTGCAAGTCCGTCTGTATGCTGATTTTCAGCTCTCGGGATAGATTGAATGTTAATAGCATCAAAATCATCCACAACTCTATGTTTGTAAGACTTTAGAAATGAATTATTTTGCACATTAAAGTTTTTCACTTGATTAATAACTAATTCTAAATCACCAAAGACTTGTAAAGTACTGATACCTCTCTTTCTGGCCCATTGCAAGCCATGAATTAATGCTTTGTATTCATGCTACTTTACAAGTACAAGAAAACTGAAAACTTAAAGCTGAAAAGTACCTTTCATTTGAAGGGGAAGTAAGCATTAAACCTCCACATTTTCCTTTTTTATTTTTATCTCCATCGAAGTGAAGCTTCCATAGCCCTTCTGTTGCTTCTTATGTCTTGGACAATAAGGGAATTGGTGCATTTTTTTCATGCAAGCAATAAACACCAAAAAAATCTTCTTCTACTTCCTTAAAAGGGTCATAACCATGTTATTCTTGAGTCTTTTCATCCATGAAAAGATTAGAAACACCATCTAGTGCAGAAACATGAGTTGTAACTTGTTGTAATCAAAAAAGATTAGACTGATCTAAAATTGAGTAATTTTCTACAGCATTCGAAGCATGAGGCTCAATATGAAACCTAGCCAAAGGCTCTGAATTTACGGTAACCTTAATTCCATATCATGTAGTAAAGAACAAAAATGACCAATCTGAAGAAAGATAACCTCCTATTTTTGCTATAAAATCTCGTGATAAACATAAGGCAAAATAGGGAGGCAAATCTAAAACAGTCACATCTTGTAGAATTGTAACATTGGGAAAAGCATGTAAAGTTACTTCTAAGTTTATGATAATACCAACTATATTGGTTGCTGACCCATCTAACTACAACACAATTTTCTCTGTAGGCTTATACTATAGGCCCAATTTTTCTACAATTTCTTTTGGAATAACTGTGCTACTTGCACCACTGTCAACCATGCAGTTATGAACTAAATGGTCTCCAATAATCAGAGATAAATAAAATGGTGGTGGATTATTGATATCATGAGCATTTAATACCTAATTTTAAACCATCCATTTAACTTATTTAATGTGGTCTTGTTCCACTATTCCAAGGACCATGTCTACTTTCTGGACTTCCTTTTCTTTTGATTTTGAATATATCTGCAGCTTAGCAAGTTTATGAGAAAGCATCTCTTGCTGTCCTAGAATACTTAGAACATCCCACATTGAGATATTAACATTATGATTTTTCATTACATCAACAATGTTAAAAGAAGTGACAATTTTTGGAAACAAATTCTACTGTTTTAGCATAGGCTTTGGTGAAAATTGACTCTGCTTCAACTGCTCTTGATATATGAGGTATAAACAATCTTCTTGGATCAGGTTGTAAGTGTTTTTTCTGTTCTTTACCAGCTAAAACACCTGTTGTTTTTTAGGAACAACAATTTTATTTGCTAATTTTTGGTCTATACCTATTGTTTTATCAGTCATTGTAGGCAAAACAGGTCTATTTTTATACTTTTGACTTTCTTGAGCCTTTTCTTGGGCCCTAGTAGTAACTGCAATGAATTCATCATCACTAAAACTGACCAAGTTTTGTTCAAATGCTTTTTGAACATGATTTTCTTGCTACCCACCCTCCATTTGAGGCATGAACAATTTTTTAGGTTGAGGTTGTGCAATAAGGCTTATATTCAGGAATGCATTTAGACAATTTGTAGTTGTACAAGGTTAATTACAAGGTTGGCACCATTCTTCTGTAGCCATATTAAGTGGGACTAAATCGTTAGATGAACTAAGAGATTTTGGGTCAAATTTCTTTGGCTGATATGGTTGTCTATAATTTTGATTTTGTTGATAAGGTTACTATTTTGCTGGTTTTGCTGATAAGGCATTTGATAAGGCATGCTAGGTAATGCAAGTCTATTTTGAATTGACGCTACCTTGTTTCCCACAGTTTGAAAATATTTAAACACATCATCTAGTGGGGCTACAATAAAAGGATCTAAAATGGTGATAGGATAAGGGATAGGCACCAAATCTGATCCAAAAGGAATTAAAGGCCTTGGTGCTAATTTTCCATCTTGAATAAGGCTATTTTCAGACTTTAGCAGAAATATCATAAGCTGTCAGGAGGGAAATCACCCTTATGAAGTCACCAAATAAATATTTTAATCTTTATAATAAGTTGTTGCAACTTGTTGCTCCAAAAGTAACTTTTCAACTAACATGGTCATATTTTGAAACTAGCCAAAAACTCTGAATCTATTGTAAATTGTAGTAATTTTCTCATAGATAAATGATTCATGGTCCCATCTTGAAATGTGCCAAAAATTGTCTCATCTCTCATCCCAAGTGCACCCTGTTAGAGAGATGATTAAGGGGTTCTAAGATTTCTCAAGGATCTCTCTCTTTCATAGATACAATGGAAACACCTCAGGTCTATGGGTATACCTATTTTGAGGTGAGTCTCTGGTATGAAGGCCGGTTCTTTTTGATGTATCCTAAACTAATTTTTTTCAGGGGTTTTGAGGGTAAAAATATGACTGTAAATGAATTGAAAATTAGGGTGATACACAAAACCTATTGAGGGATTTGACTGAGTACATGCACAATAATTTGAGAATGGATTCTGGATGCACAAACCAATAGTTTTCAGTAGAATATTAAGGAAAAACACTTTATGTATTGAGGGAATGATTCACAATAATACTGTTAAGATAAACATGCACACTAATATTATGCAGAAATTACTAAATTTTATAGCAAGGTAAGATGATTAATCAGGGAATTTGACATTCACAAGAAAAATAAGGTATACACAACACTTCAAATAATTGGAAAGGAAGAAATCAATTCTCATTCAAAGAGAAAAACTGGAAAAATATACTTCAGCACTCCTGTGTCCAAACAATTGCTCCCATGTTCCTTTCAATTGCACACAATATATAGAAAGTTTATTCATCTCACCCTTCCTAAAAATAGACTAAAAATTGTACTCACCCATGCATCTTTATTTTTATCCTTTATCACAAATAAATAAAGGAATAACAATAACATGCTAGTACAATGAGGCATTAATAGCCTTGGTTACAAAACTACATTATAGTCAAACTGTAGTTGACTGATCTATTTTTAATAAAGTAGGATGAATAACGTGGATAATAATAGCCCTTGTTTGTTGTGTAAGTCTTGTTCCATGCATGCAACTTCTGTCTTCTAGTGCTTGATGTGACACTTGTAATTTGATCCACTTGCAATGATAAATTTTACATTCTTTAGTTCTCCCCCCTTGGATGCACATGCAAAAATTAACCTCCTTATTTGAGTAAAAAAAAATTCTTAACTTACAATACTTGGAAAAATAATTCACCCATACATTCCTCCTTATGGGGACCACTTGTTTTGATGTTGACATCTACTTGTTTACATGTGAAAATTTACTTCTCTGCAAGGAAATAATGATTCAACCTTCCAATTATTCCCATGTGGGGACCACCTTTATGTAGTAAATAAGATTCTCCACACCCTTCTTAGCACCAGATTTTTACAGGATTGAGGTATACTTTTGTGAAAAAATTTTAAAATGTTGACCTTTGCATTAATCATTGGCTCATTATGGTATATACTTTGGAATTATTGTTGTCTAACACATTATGCATAATCCTTTTTGGGATTTTATTTATATAGCCAATGGCATATTATATAGTCCCCTTTTGAATAAGTATTTCATGCATGGTCTAAACTGATCCATTCTCTTATCATTTCAAACCACATGTTTTTGGGGATCCTTTTGGCATATTCTAAGGTTTAAAAATGTAATCATTTATAAAATTATAGGGCAAACCTTTACTCAAAGGTCACAATGATTGGTTCACCCTTTTTTGTCATGGTGAAGATGTTAACCTTGAGTTAGCTAGGGTTCTTTAAAGGCTTGACATGTTGGTAATTTTGAACCTCAGTCCTTGGGAAATTGTGGTAGAATGTTTTTGAAACTCTTTATTGCCATCAACTTTTGATTTAAGGTACTTGTCTTGGATCTACACCTTAATCTCTGAGCATCTGAATTTGCATTGATTATGGTAATTGGATATCCTCAACTGATTTCATGGCCATTGATCTTGTGTACTTCATTGATCTCACACCATTGATTTGTACTGATCTGTGGTTGGGGTAGGTGGCATTATGGGTTAAATCTTGCATGGTTGATCTTGGTACTGGTTGATTTGGTACCATTGATCTCTAACTCACTGGTTGAGTTAGGGTTCACCATGAGTTGGCTTGGAAAATGTTTTATTTGTACCCTAATGTTCTATCATTTTGCATGTGAATTTCTACTTTTGAAGGGAAAAGCCCTGGAAAAAATTTCTTCAAGACCACCATTGTTATTTGATCTGTGTTTTGCATACCTTGATTCCATGAGGCTCTGTGTCTTTAAAATTTGTACATATTTCGTCAGGCATCTGTATTTTGGTTTGAGCTTTGCATACCTTTTCCATTTTTTAGTTTTATGCAGGGCATTTGAAGATGCACCACTTGGAAATTTATTTGAGCTAGTTCTGTGCATTTACTTTTGTTAGACCATTATTACTACCATTGATTTCGAGCTTCTGAGCTCCAGTTCTTTGGCTATTTTCTATTTCTGAGTTTCAGTAGAGAGGGCTATCTTTTGAATAAACTATGCATCCTTTTGTCACCATTATCATTTTGTACTAAAAGTTTGGTTCTTTTGAACTCATCAAAAGGTTGAACTTTATGGTTTTTAAGTTCTCGATGGGTTTTCAAGATTCCTTTGTTCTATGATTGGTAAGTTATCATTTGATTCTCAGTGGTATTTTTTAAAAACTTAAAAAAAATATTTTATGGGTACTCTATCTTGGGGCCATTCTCATGAATATGTATTTGGTATTCTTTGAATTTCCTATTAAAAGAATGTGTTTTCTTGACTGAGTACCTTGGTTTTCTCAAAGTTTGATGATTTGCTTCATCACTGTGTTGATACTTTAGATGACTTTCTTATTGGAAATGGTGAGTATATGAAGTATTAACCTACTTTATTTTTTTTGGGTCTTTTTTTTCTAAAATCTGGATATGCCATGTTTAACTCAACCCTTTTCCTTAAGTTGAGGACCTTTGAAGCTTGCTAATTTCTTATATATGCCATTTGAAAACTTATTCAGTTTTGAGCTCATTATTTGAGATTCTCTTGTATGTTTGGTATTTTTGAGCTCTTATTACCATATGTTGATGACTATAATTTATCTCCTGGGATCTCTAAACATTTAGAGTTTTTTGGGTTTATATCCTGGTTGGCTCATTGTGTAGCTGATTATTTTTTTGAGCTACATGTGTGAACTTGGGTTTTTTGATTGGTAGAGCTTTGCACTTCTAGTGATTTGATAACATATCTTTCCTCTACTTTGATGTAATTTTATGATCTCAATAATGAATTTACTCTTTATACTCTTTTGTTGAAACCAGATTGTGTATTTGTATTCATGTTGTTTACGATGAATCTTTTGATGTGTATCTCTACTTGGAGATATTTTTTTCTAATTGCATGGATTTGTATGGAAAGTTGAGATTTTCATTTTGATGATTTTCTACTTTAATGTTCTATTGCATGGAAAACATTTACATTGTTTTCCATTTATTTTTATGTTGTATCATGTCTCCGTGATACTGCTATAACATATCTTATTTCATTTGAATTCTTCCTTAGTAACTTGTGATTTTTTCTTGTCTACTTGTATTTCCATCTTTGCAATAATGTTTTTCTTCGAACTCTAATTATATCTTGTTTTTGACTTTGATTGATAGGATATGAATTGAATACTTCGTTTTATATTGACAATAAATTTGATTTGTTTCCTTCTCGTTATGCTTCACTTTGCAAATGAAAATATGAAGTTTTTGAATTGAATGGAATACATAATATTTTTATTCTTGAGTTGGGACTTTTGCTAGAATTTTTTCTTATGTTTTTCAAATAACTTTGGAATTGATTTGTAAGATATATTCCTGTTCCATTTTGAATGTTACATTCTATTTTACTCTTACCAATAATCTTTTATCTTTTGGATTCTAAACTATTTTGTATTTGAAATCTGTTTGATGTTGAAAAATGCAGATCTTTGAAAATTTCTCTCCTATTGATATCTTGATAAAATTGTGCACAACTTCATATTTTAATCTGTAGCCTTAAAAATCCCTTGTTATGCCTCTATTTTAAGATGGAAAATCTTACAAAAATGTTTTCCTGAAAACATTTCATTAAGTCCTTTGTAAAGAAACTTGAGTGATTCAGTTAGAATTTTTTACTTGATAAAAATATGCCTAGTGATGGTTTTCTTGTTCCTTGCTATATTGTGATAGGTTTGTTTCTTCAAAAGCATACCTCTTAACATTTGAAGCTTCTTATGATTGAACCCTGTTTGAATTATATCCTTCTAAAATGCTTGAAAATAAATCTTCTGTACTCTATAGCATGTCGTAGTTTTTTATTTTTGTCCCATGAATGGATTCTGGAAACATGTAGCTTGTGCAACATGAAACAAATGATGTTCCATTAATTTTATTTTTATTTTTATTTTTTCTCAGTTTTAAAACTCCATATGCCTTTTAATGAATTGATAGCTAAAGCCCAAGCTGTAGAATTTCCTATTTGATTGATATCTTCATTCCTTATTTCACGATGATATGTGTCAAAATGACATAATTTAGAACTTAACATTTGTTATAGTTACCACTTTGATTTTTATTTTCTATCTCCCAATATTTCATGCATTGAAATTGCTCCTTAGACTTCATTGATATGCATTGTTTTAGTACATTCTCATTACTATGTCCTTACAGATACTCCTTCTCTATAAATCATTTAGCTGTGATGATGATATTCTCTTGTAGACATTACCTATGGGATAGTAAGAGATTGCAATCTTATTTTCCCAACTGCATAAGTGTACTTTATTTCATCTAAAACCGTACTCGATAGTTTTTTTCAAAATAAAATGCCATTTTTCAAATTTTTACTTTGATCAATGTAATAGATATGAATGAATCCTTTTTTCTGGAATCATGCTAACCACTAAAATTGAGAAACTATAACTTGGTTTGGCATCATATTTTGATAATATCTTGAATATGTGTCCTTGACTCTTTCAATGTACAATATTCCTTTTCTTCAAGATATTTTAAATTATGATTCAGTTTGGTACTCTACTGAAGCTTTGAAGCTAACCAATCATCATTATCTGTACTTTGAGTATGCATTCTATTTGTTAGAAAATTGCATAACTAAACTTGCATTCTTTTATGGATTAGTAAAACTATATTTAGCTTTCTGATATCTAAAATAAAAGTACTTCTCTAGTTCAAACATGTAAATCTGTATTGTATCCAAACACAACAATTATTCATCCTTCTTCTTACTTGTACCTACACATTTGGATAAACTAGTTAGAAAATATTAGGCTTTTTGGCCTCTCTCATGTTCCATAGTTTTCTTATTTTAATTTTATTTTCTGAAATAATTATGGGATTCATATGTGTTGATGTAGAATACTACTCTTTTCAATTTTGTATCCGTGTCTATTGTATTTTATGCCTGTAACTCATTCCTCATGATGTCAGGAGATCCATTTGTATGAAATTAAATAGTAAATGAATATAGATCAAAACCTTGAGCTTGTGACTGACATTCTTTTTTTTTTGTTTCTCAGGTACAATGCCAATGTGGATAGAGGATGAAGATGAAGTAAAGCTGGAGCTGGAAGTGGAGCAATGGAGATGAAAGAAACTCAAGGAAATGATGGGTTTCTTCATACTCCTTTACTTTTATTTTCATGCACATGTACCTTCTACTTTAGTAGTTATGAATTTCTTTTGAGTTACATCCCACAACTTGTGTCGGAAGCATTTAAATCCTTTATGAATAAAATATCAAATTTTGGAACTGAGTTGTGTACTTCTTTCTGCATTTCAAGTTTTATGTATGGATTGTATAACGAACTAAACAACTCAATAACATAATTGGATGTACTTAATCATGAAGGAAAGAACTTTAAAATATCTACAACTTTAATAATGAACTCCCAATTACTGTAATTTGCAACTTTGTCTACTTTTCCAAATTTAACAATCCATCTATTTTGTAATTTTGGTATTCATCAAACTAATACATTTGTCCGTAGGGATTTTGTGTTCTCTTGCTGAAGATAAACATGGAATTGCAGACTATGTGGTTTGTTACATTTTGTAACAGCACACATAGCTGCAAATTACATGTAATCATCAATTGTTGCAACTGAAAACATAATAATATTGTAATGTATTCCCCTACTTAGGTTCACTTCACCAATGCCATCCATAGAAATTGTCAACAATTTGATTGTGGAAATTCATTTTTTTTGGTAAAAATTTAAACTTTTTCATTTTATTCTATTGGTCAGAGCATTTACTCTCAAAGTGTGATGAATTATTTTGTAGTTAGTAGATAAATGGTGTCATTTGTTGCTACAATTTCTTGGCATACCCGAGATAATTAATTCTTATAAATAATGAATATTCACATGTGCATATTGACAAGCAGAATGGTAGCATTTTCACCATATTTTCTTCATCCTTGTTCATGATTTTTTTTTAAAATATGTGCAGAGGACAAGAAATTTACATATCAAATTGTTGTTTACATAGTTATTTTCTGTGGAGGTGCACCTGTTCATCAACAGGTTTTTAGTTTTGTCCTTCTTAATTTTAGTGAGAATAGATAATAAGGGGAAAAAAAATTGGGTTGTACACGTATATGATCTGGTTATGCTTTCATGTTTTTTACAGGTCATATTGGATTGCATGTGAACTCAAGAAAGAATAAAATTCAACCTGCACTTACCATTTAAGAGGCCATTTATGTTGCTTCTCCATAGCTAGAGTCAATTTCAGAAGAATAGATTTGACATGTTAGAAGGTGCAATGTATACACTTCATGCATTGGGGTCAGTGCCTTTGTAAACTCTACAATACATTTCACCTACATAGTAATGAATAAAATAATGTAATTAATACTTCGAGCTTCTATGTCTTTGCACACATATTTTACATCAACTAAAATTTGTAATTGTAATAGAAGAAGAGAATCTGGCATTTCATAATCTGATTTGGAAAATGATTTATAACCATCTGTTCTTCTTATCATTAATTTTTTGTGAGAATAAATATTTGAACATGAACATTGTAAAGTCATACATGCCATATCGAGAGGAGGTTGTTAGGTGGAGGGGAATTCCTACATATTGTGTATGCATGCATGTTACAACTAAAGCTTAGAGAGAGCCATGCCTGAATTTTATCTTTCTCGGCTAGAGGTATGAGATGTTACAGTTTTCATTGTTTGAAATTTTTGGATTCATTTTTTTTGTTATGCTCAATAATTGGTTGAAATTTACGTTTTCACATTTTTTGGCTACCTAAGGAATGAAAAATCTATTTTTAATACTTTTGAAAATTTGGGCTTGAATGGTATTTTTTCGTTATGCTTAATACATGGTTGAATGCTACATTTTATGGCAGTGTGAGTCAGTTTTAAATTCATTTTTTTGAGTATTTTTTGTGTAATTGGTATATACTAATTTCTTTAGTCCTGTATTTCTTTATTTTTGGAGTCAATAAGAGTGTTGTGTTAGGTAAATTTGTACAAGACATTACATATTTTCTTAGACATTATGTATAGTTCATTACACTTTCCATTGGTTTTATGAGAGTTTATTGATTTGAGCTTTGCGCAACTTGACGAAATTTGAAAATATAGCTCAGACACAAAGTTCCCTACTTGGAAAACCTGATTCTAGAAATTCCTCTTTAGTATTCAATTACGTGTTTCTGTTTCAGCCTGTGTTCTGTAACTTTTATAGAGCATTGTTTACTTCATCTTTTGTTCTTAAATTTTTGGAATCAGTTAGAGGAGACACTTCTGTAAATTGGTGAAATTAGAATATACAGACCATTGTGGAAAACCATTTAAATAATTTCATCTTTATCCTGTAATACCTCGTCTTTGGGACATAGAAAACCACACCTACTGGTAGTTAAATATTTTTGTATTTTTATTTAAATATAAAAAATACTATACTTCTACGATTCCTGTTATAAGTTGATTTAAACCAATTTAGATTAATTAATTTCTTGTCCATTTCTAATTTCATTTGTTTCAACAAGGATTTTCAACATGAGGATGTTAGTTATTTATTTCCCATCATGGGTACTCTATTAAATATTTGCTAGTGTTACCTTGGAAAGTCTACATACGCTTTTTAATTAATAAGGCCCCCAAACCCTTTTATTAACTATTTACCCAACTCCCACAAAATTCCATAACTTAAGTTGTGTAGGGTTTTATGTGGGCTATTGGAGCTTCTAAATTTTAGCCCTTGATTTGAGTTGCCCTAGATTTTCCCTAATCCACCATTATGTTTTATGTTACCTTCCTTCTTGTTTTATGTTTTTCTTTTCCTTTTCCCTCTTTCTCTATTATTTTTATTTTATTTCTTCATTGTGCAGGTTGTGGAGGAACCATGGAGGTTTTGGATTCATGGGATTGCATAAGATATTATAATTATTCTCTCTTTTTTTGTATTTCCTTTACCAAAAGTATCTCTAGTATTGGGTATGTGTTATAACCTTTTCTTTTTAAACAAATCTACACACACACACACACACACACACACACACACACACACACACACACACACACACACACAAGATGTCTTTTGGATTGTAGAGGAAACTGGTATTAACATGGACGAGAGTATTATGTGATAAGGTGGAGTGATCTGCGTGAATGGTCATGTGGTTTGAAGTGGTGTGTGGCGGTGACAGTAATGGGAGGGGTTTAGGATATGACAAAGAGGGTTGGATTTTGTGTTTACAGTAGTGGGGGTTTGGGGGGTGCATGGTGGTGTGGCCTATGGCCACACCGCCGATATTTTTAATGCAGGCATCGGGGGGCTCGCCACCTCCAAAACACACACACATACACACACACACACACACATACACACACACACACACACACACACACACACACACACACACATATATCTATAAACTATTTTTTATAATATAAACTATATTAAATATATATTAATATATTTTATATTATTTACTGTCTTAAAATAAATACAAAGTTGTAAAATCTTATGTTCTGTTTTGACATTTTTGTAAAGTATACAACTTCATAATTTAAATATATCTATATTATAAATGATTTAGTCATTTGTTTGATAAAAGGGAATGTAGCAATGTATTACAAATAATAAGAGAGGGCTTGGCATTTGTTTAAAATTTAGCAAGGAAAAGGTTATATTAACATTTAATTTCCAAATGTACTCATTCTAATTGCATTATAAGCACATCATTGCACATTCACCTATCCACATACTAAAGGGAATTAATTCAAAAGTTGAAGAAAACCATTAAAACATATTTTTAATTTAAACCAGAATTTTATCATGCAAGTATTAAGTGGTATTCCACTAGAAGTAATTTTCCTTTAAAACAATAACAATATTTCTAAAGTTGTAAAGAAATAAACTTGAATCAAATTTGTATTCAATCATTTTCTCCTTAATCATTTTCCTTAATAACAAGCAATAAAAGAGTAGTATTATTCTTTTCTTTCAACATCAACTTCATATAGCAATTCATATTTTATTTGCAAAATAAAGTTTTTATCGTAAAATAAGATCATAACAAAGGAATAACTCTTAACAAATTACTTTTATTTCCTTTCAAAGTTTAAGAATCTTGTAACATTTACCATGCAAGAATAATATACATCCCCATGAAGCTTAAGCTCACAAATAGAACATATTTTCAAGATACTTAAGATGCACAAAGAAAAAATTACAAGGCTTCATTCCCATATTTAAGGAGGTTACACATACTAATGTAATACTTGTTTACAAAGTAATCCAAATCTCAAAATGGGAACATTGCAAAGACACAAAACTTCTAAAATAGTCATAGCCACATATTACAATAAGTAAAACTTTCCCAAAAAAATTGGGAACAACAAGATGCCAACATATCAAAGAAATACTTAGACCACCTTCCAAACTTAAGCTCCAACCTTTATGCTCTACATAAAATCAAACACATAGAGAAAGGATTGTTTTACCACCCAACCTATAGATATCATTGCATTCCTTTCAAAAGGTTAGAAGACATGCTATCCTCCCCTAAGCCCATCGGAGAGAGATCTATCTTCCACAAATGTGCAGCAGAATAAGGTAGAAGTAAACACAAGCATATCACATAGAAGACTAACCCATAAACTAAATTAAAAACACAACAATTACCAATCAAATAAAAAGAGGAGAAAACCATATTCATCCTCAACCAGGGGGGAGAGTATATGAGACATCCAATAGTGCACAAGAGTGTGGTCCAACCATAGGATGCACACTTACAAAATATTAAAAAACCTCATTATCCCTCCAAAACATTCAACCCTCCTTATTAATCCTACAATTCGCTTAATTTCCTTCTTTGAAGGATTTTCAAACCCATTTATTTTCCTCTCCAAGGATTGGGAAGGTGGTTCAAACCATATGAACCACCTTCCCTACCTCAAACCATATGAGTTGATAAAGAGAACCAACATGGCTTGTCCATCAATCCATGAGTTTTAAGAAGAAAAATACCTCCCTCTTCCCTAAAACAAACTCCCAAATCCATAAAACCATATGATGGATGGAAAAAACAAGTAACACACCCAAAAATCCATACAACACTTGTAATGAGACAAAACTTTTAACAACAAGAAATTTAAATATCTATCATACTAAAAGCACAAAGAAAGATGAATGAGTCTACCTCCTCAAGCTCTCAAAATCTCTAAGCCTTTCCCACTTCCTTGTCTAAGAAAAAATCCAACTCCAAAAGCCTCCACCGCTAAGAAAAAGCCAAAAAATAATTCCTCTTTCTCCCCCATGAGGGAGTATTTGAAAAAAAAAAAAAAATTCCTCACAAATGATGGGGTGACATGTGTTGTCCCTCTCTTCCCTCTAAGTCAAGATTCCAAAAAACAAAATAAAGAAAAGATAAACCCACATTTAAACACCACTCTCCCAAATTACCCAAAATGAAAATGAGACAAGCTTATGAAACTTTTCACAACACACACATTCCAACAAATATTACATGGATGGTGACAAAAGAGAGGCTTAATGGAAGAGAATCTCCTTCCATGCCTTGGAATTAAGCCCCCTACCTAATAGGTAGGGTACATGGACTTATTTTCATGCTAAGTGAACCCTCAGAACTGAAATGGGTCAATCAAAATGCTAAAAAATAGGCGAATTTCGGTTTTGGCACATTTTGACACATATGTAGAGGATTTGGGGGCCACTCAAGGGTGCCTATGTGAGCCCAATCCTCTTCAATTAACAAAAACATACAATAATATATACTTAATGCAAGTGGGGACCATTAAGTCCCCCAACCTAGTTTTATAACAAAATTAAACCACCTAAACATAATCCATTTTACATGAAATACAAAATTACAAATAAGGGTCACTCATGGTGCCCAAAAATTACAAGAAACCAATAAGGCCTCATACAACTAACATGGTTAGGAATTAGCCCCATGGATCGCTTGTGTACAATTTGCGTAGCCACCTTGAAACCCACATTCTCCTATCCCCTGTAACATGCACATTTAATGCATCTTCCCAATACAAGTCTAAATCAACTACTAAGTAAATGATCAATTCTAAACATGAAATCTATGTTATCAAATCATCAACATGGAATTGTTAATGAGAAACATGCACAAATTCACACAAATTCACCATGTGTTATCCATTGCAATACATATAAATGACATATATCCATGTTATCTTGTGTTCTAATCAATAATTGAATAATCTATATCATCAAGGTGTGTGACCAAACCATGTATCCATCATATATAAATTAGGCCCAAATAACATAGAAATATGTTAGTATCCACAACATCTATTGAAAGGTGCCAACATACTAATCAAAGCTAAATTGACCCTATGCACCTAAATCACCATACATGTGCATGAAGATCAAATAACATAACATAATGCACAAAATATGTCAAAATCCTTGTTAAATCATAACTATGAGTAAAGAATTCAACAAATAACTGAGGCTATAAAATGTTGCACTACATCCCCCTCTTCTAAAATTAGACTTCCTCCTAGAAGTCACTAAAAGAGATAGGGATATCTATCCCTCAATGGTGTAGTATCCTCCTAGGTAGTTGTTGTCTCATCGTATATGTCCCACTGCAACCTAACTTGGTCCAAGTCTCAATCCCAAAGGGCCAAATTCTAGTGCTTGAGTATACGTATGGTCTATATCATCCATGTACCTCTGTCCTCCACCTATAAGGCCTACAAATCCAAAACATTATAGGTATCACGTACATATATTTGTAGTACATAAACATGAACTACAATGTGGGCCTGTGTAAGGCGTGGTGCCAAAGCTAGGCAATAGGAAACTAGACCAATGACCTCTAGAATATCAAATGGCCCCACAAAATGTGGTGATAGATTATAACCCTTTCCATATAATATTGTGCTCTTGTGTGGAAGAACTCTCAAGAAGACTTTGTTGCCCACTACAAAGTGACGATCAGTCCTTTTAGTGTATGTACATGCCATTTGGTGTGCTCTGGCCTTCTCAATACGTTGCCTAAGTAGAAAAACCTACTACTCTAAGTCCTGGAGGTAAGTTGGTCCTAGAATAATCCTGTCATCTAGCCTATCCCAAATCAGAGGTGTCCTACAAGGTCGCCCATACAAATCTTCGTAGGGAGCCATAACACTAGGACTATGATATCTTTTGTTCTATGTGAACTCAACTAAATGTAGGTAATCTTCCCACTTCTTCTTTTAATCCATCACATACATCCTCAACATCTCCTCTAGTATTTGATTAACCCTCTCCATCTATCCATCTATCTCTAGATGAAATGTTGAGCTTAAATTAATCTATGTACCCATAGTGGCCTGAAAAGAAGTCCAGAAAATTGATGTGTAAATGGTATCCTAGTCATTTATGATGGTCTTTGAAATCCTATGCAATCTAACAATGTCCTCCATAAATACCTTGGTGATGGCCTATGTATTATAGGTGACCTTGGTTGGCAAGAAATACACAACCTTGGTAAGTTTATCCATAGTAACCATAATGGCATCATGATGATAACAAAACATAGGAAGTCCTACTATGAAATCCATAGAGATCACATCCTAATTCCACTCAGGAATATCATGAGGGTGTAAGAGTCTTGCGGGATGAGAATTATTTTCCTTGACCCTCTCACACTTAAGTTAATGTGGTATAAAATTTGCTATGTCTTGTCGAAGACTAGGCCAATAAAATAACTCCCTCAGATCGATGTGAATTTTCTTCACTCCTAGATGTGTTGTGTATGGGGCTCGATGAGCCTCTGAAAGGATGAAGTTATGAATATCACCTATCTTAGGCACATAGACATGCCTATGAGACTGAAGTAAACCATATACCTCTAAAATGCACCATGAAAATCTACCCTCTAATGAACCATGTGACTCAAAACTATTCCTAACACCTTCATGTACAACTTGTCCTCTAGAAGGTGCTGAAGAATCTTGCCTCTCAAATTTGACTACAGTGTCAAGGATGAAGCCACATATCACCATCTACTAATTTTATTTGTAATTATATTTTCCTTTCCTTTGATATATTTTACCTCCATGTCATGCTCACATAGGAACTCCATCCAATGCCATTGGCGAGCATTGAGGTTCGACTGTGAGAAGATATGCTGCAAGCTATGGTGATCTATCCTCAAAATGAATTTCTTACCCAAAAGGAAATGAATTCAATGGAAAAGAGCATGAAAAACTATTGGAAGCTCTAATTGATGAGTAGGATAGTTAAGCTTGTAATATTTCAACTTACGTGACTCAAATGTAATAACCCAACGCTCCTGCATAAGAACTTCTCCCAAAACCTCTAGTGATGAATCATTACAAACAATAAAATCCTTTGTTTGATCTAGAACTGCTAAGATAGGCACCAGGCCAATAAAATAACTTCCTTAGATCGGTGTGAATTTTCTTCACTCTTAGATGTGCTATATATGGGTCTCAATGAGCCTTTGAAAGGATGAAGTTATGAATATCACCTATCTTAGGCACATAGACATGCCTATGGAACTAAAGTAAACCATATGCCTCTAAAATGCACCATGAAAATCTACCCTCAAATGAACCCTATGACTCAAAAATATTCCTAGCACCCTCATACAAATTGTCCTCTTAAAGGTGCTGAAGAATCCTACCTCTCAAATTTGACTCCATTGTCAAGGATGCAAGCACATTTCATCGTCTAGTAATTTCATTTGCAATTATGTTTTCATTTCCTTCGATATATTGTACTTCCATGTTGTGATCACATAGAAACTCCATCCAACTCCATTGGCGAGCATTGAGGTTCGACTGTGAGAAGATATGCTGCAAGCTATGGTGATCTATCCTCAAAATGAATGGCCTACCCAAAAGGAAATGAATTCAATGGAAAAGAGCATGAACAACTGTAAAAAACTCTAATTCATGAGTAGGATAGTTAAGCTTGTAATATTTCAACTTACGTGACTTAACGGTAATAACCCAATGCCCCTGCGTAAGAACTTCTCTTAGAACCTCTAGTGATGTATCAGTACAAACAAAACAATCCCCTGTTGAGTCTGGAACTGCTAAGATAAGCACCATGGTTAACCATTCCTTAAGAAACTAAAATGCCTGCTCACTCTTTTATGACCAATCAAACTTCTTCCCTTTTCTTTGAAGAGAAGTAATAGGGTGAGTAATTCTAGAAAAGTCCTGTACAAACCTGTGGTAATAACATTCTAACCCCATAAAACTCCAAACCCCATTAACTTATGTGGGTGTTGGCTGATAAATAATCACATGTATCTTAGAGGGATCTACTAAGATACCCTCCCCTAATATGATGTGTCCCAAGTACTAAATCTGTGTCTAGAAGAAGCTGCATTTTTCCAAATTCCCAAACAATTTCTACTCTATCAAAACCTACAGTACTTGTTTCAAATTATCCTCGTGTTCCTCTTTAGACTGAGAATAAATCAATATATCATCTAAGAATGCCAAGACAAAGTGGTTAAGAAAGGTACTTAATACTTCATTCATGAGGCACATAAAGACAACTGGGGAATTGGTCAAACCAAAAGGAACAACACTGAACTCATAATACCCATAACGTGTGTGGACAGATGTCTTATGAATGTATGCATCTGATATGCACAACTGATGATAACCTGACTTTAGATCAATTTTGGAGAACACTAATATTTTGGTTCATTTTGCATGCACACAAATCAAATAACACCGAAAATAATAAAAACACTCAAATTTTATTCATCCAGGATATATTACATAAAGAAGTGATTACATATATATAGCATTATAGCTCCTTCTAACAAGGAGTTTGCTCCAACTAGAAATCCCACAAATATATCTATTTTATCTTCTTATCCCTTTATTCTTTCACTCGACTCTATCAAACTACCCGTGAGTTGTTTATTACAACTTCACATTCACTCACACTATATTATTATTAAATGAGTTTGACATCGCATTTAAATAATAATATTAAATACTCACACACAATACAATATTAATAATGTTACAAACAATATATTCGTAACATTCACTACCCTATTGTTAACATTATTAATTCCTAATAAACACCTCCCTAATCTCAACAAGGTAAAAAAATGTTTACACATATTAGCAGAATGCCAACCCATGTGACACGTATGTAGCTCATGACCTTGATATAAATGAAGGGAGAAATGCTCATGGTTTTACAATAGGTTTACCACAAACCTGGACATGAATAATTATCCACTCTATTGTTCACCTCATGTGGTTTTCTGGATCTCCATGAACCATTTCAAGATCCATGTCTACATGTGTTTTGTTTTACCTCCCCATTATATTTTTCATCAGAAGGTTACATATAGGAATTTTTCACACACTAAAATAACAAGAATGTATCATCTAATTTTTATTATCTACCACACAACTGAAAGCAAAAACACAACTTAAAATACTTGGCCGCCAAATAAGTACCGTAGCCTTGTCGATGGTGCTTGACGAGAGACGTTGTTGATCAACCTCCTTCCTTCATTGCCTCCAGCCTCCATCATTTTGCTACTTATTTAGAAAATTTATCTTTGAGGCTCATCACACAATTCTCATGGGTGTTGGGTTCAACCGATAATGCACCCTTACAATAAACTTTATTTTAAATGCTGAAAGTAGTTTTTTTTTTTGAAATATTTGCCAAAAATGGAAAAAAATAAAATAAAATTCCAGCAATAGAAAGAACTAGATCAATGCATAGAGCTCAAAAAAATAATCATTTAAAAAAATGACACCTAGATCCAAATTACCAGCTGAAAGTTACGGAACTTACAAGTTTAAATCTCAAAATCTTTCCGAACCCCTTTCCAAAAATGGAATTTTTTTATCCTTGCATTTTTTTTTACTGTGTCCAAAAATGGCAAAAAATGGAATAGAAGAGTTCCAACTCACACTTTTTGGAACTCACTTTCTTCTGTGATTATAGCCAAGATCAAATAGGATTATAGCCAAGATGATGAATTCCTCAATGTTAGAGAGATATCATCACAGATCTGGACACGCCATATTATTTAGAGCTCAAATTCAATTGTTTCAACATGCAGATTAACTTTTCAGACCCACAGAAGAAAACGGTGGACCAAAATTATGAAAGGAAATGGAAACACCAAAATAGCAAGATGTCAATGGCTAGCCCCTTCAATAATAATTCTTTCTCCATCACACGAACCTACTCTGATACCAAATATTATTTTGGTTCAGTTTGCATGCACTCAAATCAAATAACACCAGAAGTAATACAACACTCAAATTTTATTCATCAAGGATATATTACATAGAGAAGTGATTACATATATAGAGAATTATAGCTCCTACTAGCAATGAGTTTGCTCCAACTATAAATCCCACAAATATCTCTAGTTTATCTTCTTATCAATTTATTATTTCACTCAACTCTATCAAACTATCCGTGAGTTGTTTATTACAACTTCACATTCACTCACACTATATTATTATTAAATGAGTTTGACATCTCATTTACATAATAATATTAAATACTCACACATAATACAATATTAATAATGTTATGAACAATATATTCATAACAAAAACCCTCGCTCCCCTCATTTGATCAAGCATGCCATCAATCTTAGGGAGTGGATAACGGTCCATTATTATGAATTTTTTGAGCTACCTGAAGTCTACACAAAGACTGAGAGAGCCATCCTTCTTCTTCACAAATATGACTGGCGCTCCCCAACGAGATACACTACGGCAAATGAGAACCTTCTCTAATAACTCCTCTTAAAGTATCTTGATCTCATGAAGGTCTGGAGTCATCATCTAATATGGTGTCCTAGAAATTTGTGTTGATCTTGGCACTAAATCAATGGTGAAATCCACCTCTCTATGGGGTGGTAACCCTAGAAGCTCACCTGGAAACACATCTACATACTCCCTCAAAATAACATGAACATCTAAGGGTGAATGCTCTGGAGTGCCCTCTAATCAATCAATGATGGTGATAAAAAATAACTGAAAACCTCTATGCATGCTCCGCTTGAGTTTTTTATCTGAGATAATGCACAAAGATATATGCATCTACATCCCTTAAATAAAAAATGCACTCCCAAGATCATCCTGACACTAAGTGACCTGGTTCCTACAATCCACCTTGGTGCGATGATCCTCGAGCTAAAATTCATATCCAAAACAACCTAATAGGATCCTAGAGGTATAATTCATAGGTCAAGTGTAGTGAAGAATACTCCCAAATCAAGTACAAAACTCTCCACATACGAGTCCACGATGATTTTTTCCCACCAAGGCCAACTCAACCTACTAACTGTCTAGCTTCCTAGCCACCACTATGCCACACTGGTCTACTACAGAAGGAGATATAAAATAATCTGAAGTACTTGAATCAAATAGTACTGAGACAGAAATACCCTTGATAGTACATGTCATCTCAATAACCGTGTCTTGATGCTCAACCTGACATTTATAAACCACTGCATATACACAATGGGCACATCTTACATCACCCACTATCTTCTCGGATCTAGGGGCTCTCTGCATATCAAGGCTAGTTAGTTTGTACGGATACATGTGCACATAGTGATCAGGGGACTTGCAAATAAAACATCCTCTTATACCCCTTTGAGATGGGGTGCCTCCCGTACTCTGGTGAACTGATCCTACCAGGCCAACCATAACATATTGTTGAATGCAAGCTAGTTGTACCTATTGAGTAACCTATCTCCCATTCCTTTCTCCACCAACACCTCCTATAACTCCACCTCTTTGTAAGCTCTGATTTTTTCTAGCCCTCTGTAACATGTTTCCCTAGTGTTGTGTGTACTGATGTGTCTACTGTAGAGCCCTAGATATTTCTAGAGGAGGCCAGAATCATCCTCTAGGGGGTGATGTTGTTCCCCATGACCTCTGACTCTAAAAGGCCTGCATCTTCTCCTAATATTTTACCTTGTTCCTATCTCAGTGTTCTTACACCCTGGTCCTATTATCCTCAGCTAAGTAGGCATTCTCTATGGTATTTTCAAGCATTGGAGTAGATAGTATCCTAAATTTTCCATGTATGTCTTTATTCAGGCCTAAAATAAACCTGCTAAGCTATAATTTTTAATCTTGTAGGTAGTCTACATACTACAAAATATCTAGGAACCTACTCTCACACTATACCTCTATGCTAGATCCCTTTCGTAAGCCATGAAACTCATCAATCCTCTTCTACATGAAATGATATGACATACGAAAAACTCCCACAGAATTATATCCCAAGTCAAATGGAGTTTCTGCTCCTCATTCCTCCACCAAACGCCTGCACCATCTTGGAGGAGACGTATGGTGAACCTAAATTTGACATTTCTCTCATAAGAGTGCAAGCAAAACCAGCTATCAAGGCTAAGGAGAAATGACTCGACCCCAAATCCATAATGTAGTGCCAGTGTACGTATGTGGCTGTAAATGAATAAGGTCTCTAATCACACTTCTTATATCACAATCCTGGCACTGCGGTCCAACAGGTTAATGGGGTCATCTATCCCCAAATGGTCCCTCAAGTTTGTGCGAACAGCTAAGATGACATGAGGGTACCCTCTCATGGTAGATGGAAGGGCTACGTGACATATCGTTCCGTGGGGTATCATGCTCTGGTGGCTCTGACTGTGTGTCCTCGCTTATCCACTCCTCATCTCATTACTTGACATCCTCTTCTCTTATCTCCTATGATGGTGGAAGGTTATGTTGCACAACACCTATCAGCTACTAAATAGCCTCTAAAATATGAGTTTTGAACTGAGGTACCTACAGCTTGGGCATAGGCGATCTACGCCCCAAGTCCCTAATGGATTGATGTCATGTGGGTGTCATTTTGTGTACGATGTAAGAGAATGGTGTAATTTCACAAACATGTATGGAAGATTGTATAATTTTATTAATGTGAAATTATTAAAATACACATGTGCAAGCTGCAATATATATGTATTGCATAACTGGATACAAAAAGTTAAAGGATTTTGCACATGTCCAACAATATTCCTTAATACACAAGCTTCCAAAAAACCATCCGAGAAGCATAATAAAACTAAATACAAAAGGCATATAGTTACAGCAAATAAATAAATAATATGGTTAAATAATATAACCATATAACAATCTAACTAATTAACCTATTTACCATAGTTACCTATAGTAACAATAAATACTCGAAAAAATTACTATATAGCCTAACATTCCCCCCCTTAATTTTGCATTGTCTCAAGGGATGAGGAGAGGAATTCTCTGAACATCTCGAACTAGTCACATGTAAGTGTCTTTGTGAAGATATCAGCTCATTGTTCAGATGTTGGAAAAATTTGAATTTATATATTGTGCTTCAAGACATGCTCGCGTATGAAATGTACTTATACCTCAATGTTCTTTGTTCTTTCATTAAAAACTAGATTGCGAACAAGTTTTAAAAAAACTTCATTGTCAACATACATGGTGGTCATTTTTTCCTATGGTATTCAAGGTCCTTCAAGTATGTGATGTAGCCATATCACTTCACAAACAACTTCTCATGTAGAATGATACTTGAATTTTGTGGAAGAAAGAGAAACAAAGTGGTGTTTCTTGCTTCCCCATGATATTGGTCCAAATCCCATAAAGATCAAAAATCATGAAGTGGATTTTCTATCATAAATATTTCCTGCATGATTTGAATCCAAATATCCTGATAAGAAATTTTTTTTATTCTTCTTGTATTCTAGACCAAGATCCACCGATCCTTTGAGATATCTCAAGATGCACCTTCCTGATTTCTAATGTCAAACTTTTTGTTCTTGCATGAACCTGGATAGATAGCTCATTACAAAGATGATATCTGGTCTAGTTTTGGTCAGGTAAATGAGACTGCTAATCAGGTGTTGATAGATAGTGGCATTTACCTCAGGAGATGGATCTAAACGTGATAACTACAATCTATTCTCCATAGCTGTAGCAATCGGTGTGTAATCCATCATCCTGAATTTCTTGAGCATCATCTTAGTATATTTTATCTGAGAAAAAAAATGTGATCCTACTTTTTCCATACTTCTAATCCAATACAATAGTGAATTAGCCTAGGATCTATCATTTCGAATGATCAATTAAGATCTTTTTTCATTACATTGATCATCCTCACTAAATTTCCAGTGATGACTAGATCATCGACAAAGACAATGACAATCACAATCTTTCCCCCTTGAATTTTGAGGTAAATATTGGAATCATATAGATTTCTAACAAATCCATGTTGTATGAGATGCTCATCAATTTTGATGTACCATGCCTGAGATGACTATTTGAGGCCATACAAAGATTTCCTGAGTCTGCATAACTTTTCTTCTTGACCAGGGACAACATATCGTTCAGATTGAGTCATATAGAATTCTTCTTATAAATATATGTGTAGGAAGGAACTTTTTTAAATCCATCTAATGGAATTTCCAACCAAACTTTACAACTAGAGAAAAGATCATCCTGATAGTTTTTATCTTACTTATGGGAGAAAATGTCTCCTCGTAGTCAATGCCTTCTATTTGTGCATACCCATTTGCTACTAGTCTTGCTTTATACTTGTCCACTATCCCATCTACTTTGTACTTCATTTTGAATATCCATCTGCATCTAATGGGTTTCTTCCATGGTGGAATATCAACAAGATGCCAAGTGTTATTTTTCATTACTGACTAATATTCAGATTTCATGGCATCTTTCAAGGCTTTTGACTTTAGGGCTTCCTGGACTGTAGATGGCTCATTAGACTCAATAACTCTACTCGTCAAAGCAAATTTCACTTCTTCTCTTTCCTTACTATGATTCTATGGTCCAAGGGTCCATGTATCAGGTGGAGCATCCATTCTTGCATCTCATAACGTGCTAGTACACCACTTGGGCATATGTTGAACTATTCCCGTGGGTCATGACTCTATCAGATAAACACCATCATCCCCATCATAACTTTCATCAAATATGGGAACATTAGCTTATGTTTTTACAACTAGTGAAGAATCTACATCAGGTGATTCTGGAGGAGGAGAATCTTCTTCCTTCTTCTCAAATAATTCAACATCTTTGCTGGTGTAGACTCTCCTAGTCTTTGGATCTATCAATCTATACCCAAGATTTTGTTCATTGTAGCCAATAAAAGTGATTTTTTGTGACTTTATGTCCAATTTCTTTCTATTCTCCTTGGGTATGTGCATACTTTGTTTACTCCCGAATACTCTGAGGTGTGCAATAGATGGTTTCCACTTTGGCCATGCTTCATGTGGTGTTATTGTGTCAAGAGCAATTATGGGCACTCTGTTCAACAAATACATAGTTTTCTTTGTTGCTTCTCCCTAGAATGTCTTTGCAAGTCCATAGTCATCGATCATGCATCGTACCATTTCCATGATAGTAAAATTTCATCTCTAAACAACACCATTCTACTGTGATGTGTGTTGAGGAGACATTTATTGAAGAATTTCATGAGATTGTAGGTAGTATTTGAACTCATCACTGGAGAATTGCTCCCCTCGATCTGAGTAGAGAGTTCTAATGTGATGACCAATTTTGTTCTCAATAGCTACTTTTAACTTATTGAAGGTTTCAAAAGCTTCACTTTTCTTGCAAGGACAATATATCCACCATTTTTGTGAGTATTCATCAGCAAAAAGAATGAAGTATTGGAACCCAGAATGACTTAGTTGAATCAGACCACAAAGATTGGCATGAACCAGATCAAGCTTACCATGAGCTCAATATGTACTCTTCTGGAATGAAGCTTTGTGTTGTTTTCCTACTAGGGAGTGAGGAAACTTGTCTGTATCCTTCCGAAGAAATGGTAACCCATGCACCATATTGCACTAAGGAAGTGTCTCAAGATACTTGAAACTAACATGACAAAGTCTCTGATGTCACAACTGTGCTGAGGTAGAGTTCTTAGCCACAAGTTCCTGATTATCTCTATAAAAAAAATCAAGTTGGTTCATGTGTCCCACATTTGAGGATTTTGAAACTATTTTCAAGCCTCGTGATTTGTCTCTAATCAAAAATGTTTTCTTGACGAAATGACTATAAAATTCAATTTTTAAGTTCTGATCTAGGAGTTGACTAACTGACAACAAATTTTTATTCAACCCAGGGATATATAAGACATCTGATAGTATACAATTGCATGAACCAAGGGGTAAAGAAATGTTCCCAATCCCCTGAACTATATATGAAGAATCATTACCTAATGAAACATGGTTTTTCAAAGGTGTGTCCCTCATTGAATAAAACTAGTCTCTGTGGCTGGTCATGTGTCAAGTGGATCTCGAATCAACATACCAGATATCACTAGATGAGGTGAAAGGTTCACTTGATTGAGAAGTGTACAAGTATTCTTCATTATCTGGTTGTTTTGGTTGTTCAATAATATTTCCTTGCTAATAGGGTTTTCTTTTCTAGTTACCATTTTTCTGCCCTTGATTGTAGTTAGAATGTCCCTTGTGAGATTATTGTTGTAGAGGTTGAGAGTTTCTCAATGAACCTTTCTTGTAAGTATTATACCAACAATATTTTAAGTCATGTCCTCTTTTACAAATTGGACATTTCTTCTTCTGTTGATTGTCCCCTTGATGTTGATACTAATTTTGGGACTTTTCATAGGAATTAGGTTCTCCACTACCTTTTCCTTTCCATTTTTGATGAGAAGAAAGTTCCTACTCCTCTTCATCATCCTTATTATGCATGCTTCTTCTTGTTGCAGTAATTTTACCATTTTTTCAAAAATAACTATCGTATCTGATAAGTTTAGTGTTATTAAAAAAATGTGGCAAGAAGAAGGGAGAGTTCTCAGAACAATCAGAATGAGAGCTTCATCTATGACCGCCTATTCTAAGGATACAAATAAATTCCTTAACTCTACAACTCTTCTAAAAAAATCTTAAATTTTATTATTCTGCTTGAACTTCTGTGTGTGTAATTGACTATGTAAATTTAGTATGACAATCTTGTTTTTAGCCTCATAGACTGTGCTCAATTTATTCCATGCTTCTTTGGCTGTTTTGGCATCTCGAATTTTTGGTCACACATCGTCATACACTCTGAATGAGATGATGAGTTTTGCCTTCTGATCTACTTTATGAAACTTTTGTTGTTGTGTTGTATCATTTATATATCTAGTTAGAGTACCAGTCACAACAATCCAGATCTCTTCAAACTCAAGTTGTGTCTTGAATTTTGTCTACCACACAACATAGTTGTTTCCTCTGAGTAGTTTTGAATCTGGAAGAAAAACTTTGGGGCCATTGGAGCCCATATTGCAGAAATCACTCATAGGGTTAGGCTCTTATTAGTCCATTTATAAGGTCTCCCAATCTATATACAGTCAGTCTGATATACCAAACCTTTCTATATACGTTCCCTTTTGATATACTCACCCGTACGTGGAAGACACTCACCCTTTTTATATACCCAGTGGTATGCAAGAGAGGCATTAACATACATGAAATAATTCAATACGTGCTAACAAGACAGTACTGAAAAGGGTCTATGTGATTATTGACACTGGATCAAATAAATATCCTCATACGTGTGCATAACTCTTCTGTATACTTGGATAATTTACCATTCTAGATTTATGTCATGTAATTGTTCACAGACAAATGGGATGGCTCGTAGTGTGTGCATTATGACCTTAATACTCCCCGTCAATTTAAAGGTTCGATGTCGAGACGACGTTGTTATAGCTATATTAGGTATTAAGTGCATAAGCAGTGGTGTCATACCGGCAATGCCGTTATATTCTATCAGAAAACGCTATTAATTATACTTAACAAGATCCTAATCCTAATACATACATTAATGAAATGAAAATTATGGAGGAAAATTTTAGTGTCAACATACCCCCTTTAAAAAAAAATTCTCAGAACGAAAAAATGGGCCTAATAGGAGAAAAACATATGTTGCCCTAAAATAGGGTTTTTCTCACTACACGTTTAGGGGTGGTTTTAATTATAAATAGCGGGTTGGAGGATTTTCTCCTGCTAAATATGCTACCAAAGTTTTTGGTTTCTCCAAATTTTCCACTAAATTTAAAAATGCAAAAGTTTTGTGTTGGGGGTGGGGTTTGCACCCCAAACCTTCTATCCCCAAGTCAATGACACTATCTTCCTCAAACTCTTTTACTTTTGGTTAATAAATTGAAGCAAAATGTATTTAATAAAGATGAAATAGTACTCACCTTTTGAAAATGGTGACTTGCCTAAAGTGGAGCTCCATGTGGACTACTGAGGTGGATTATGTTTTTTGTGTGAAGCAGATTTGAGTTGATGTTAAATCCTCTTGATTTTGATTTTCCACTACTTTTAATGAGCTGCTCTTATTTTGTTATCCACGTCATTTGTTTTGATGCTTGGTCATTTATGGATTTTTGCAGGTCACATGGTGCTTGTGGAGGATGGCTTCAATGTGGAGGATGCAATAGGACCTTAGACATGGTCTACGTTCAGGAGGAAGGGCACAACTTACCTAATGTAAGTCTTAACCCGACCCTTCAATGTTTTTTACCAATGAACTCATATCTAAACCTTAGAACAAAACAATTCGTGAATGAATGGATCACACGTGAAACAGAGCTCTATCACCTTGATCTTTGTTTTGAAGCAAGGGCTTGATCTCTAACACACTAGATATCTAGATTGCATGGGTCGATCATCATGGCGACTCGCCAATGTTTATCCAATGTAGCTCAATTCGATCCATAGGAAACAAAGCCAACTAGATCGGTTTTGTATGAGATCATTTAGGATGCAAAACAACTCGGTCTGTTTAAAAATGTTGGAATGGCTCGGCCTTCTAACAATCTAGCTCACCTGGTGACCTGGTTTCTAACTTGGTGGGGGCTCTACAAATAGGGACACAAGCCTATACAGTAATATTAATATGAAATTATTAAAATACATAGGTGCATGTTGTAATATATATGTATTACACAACCGGATACAAATAATTAAAGGATGATGCACAGGTCCAACAATATTCCTTAATACACAAGCTTCCAAAAACCATTCGAGAAGCATAACAAAACTAAATATAACATGCATATAGTTAAAACACAAATAAATAATATGGTTAAAGAATATAACCATTTAACAATGTAAAAAATTAACCTATTTACCATAGTTACCTATAGTAATAGTAAATAATAGGCAAGATTATATGTACATTAAAAACAAATAATGGATGGAAAATTCATAAAATGGATGTCAAGAGTGTTATGCTCAATGGTGATCTCAAAGATTAATAAGTGGTTTAATGACCCAACCCAGAAGTGATTTTTTTGTGAGAACCGTCACTCTGATACCAAATGTAATGCCCTAATGTATGTATCAATCATATCATACCTCATGGAATGTGAAACCATCTCCTGGCGTGATGGTACATCAAGATATATTGAAGGCCTTTACTGTAGCATAGTTTCACCCATTAGCCGCTTGGATTCAAGCCAACTTTTACATAAATAAGGTGGGGATAGGAATCGTCATTCTAGATTACTACTCAATATGTGAATGATCTTGTGATCACTGGAAGTTAAAACATTAAGACGTTGATAAAATGATTTCTTGTGAAAAATGGTTATTCTATTTGAATAATCCTTCGACATGACTGACCCTATAAAATTACTCCATGTGCTCTATTGGCTTAGAGATATGGTACCCCAAACCCATAGAATCACATTTTTAATTTACCCAGACTCCACAAATATTACAATAACTTAAAGTCCCTGAAGGAATAAATGAATGGGCACATTAGATCTTCTATATTTAAACACCAATGGAGAAATTTTAGCAACTTGCTCTTAATTTTCCAGAATCTCACCTTTAAGTTGATGCAACTCTTCTCATCTACATCTCATTGGGAGTCTCATCTACTTGACCTACACCAGACTAGACATATGCTTTGTTGTGAGCTATCTCTGTAAGATTTATGTAGGAGCAATGGAGGTTATTGCGAATCATGTTGCAGTAAAACATGTTCTTGAGATATGTCTGAGGTACACTTAAATATGGTCCTGGAAGACTAGGAAGAATACTGATTTATTTTTATTAAAAAATCTACCTATTCGAACTATGTTGAATTCATCTCATGAATAGAGATCAGCTGCAATTTTAGGATCACGTATTTCATCTCGAATCATGGACCATATTCTCGTGTTATCAGTAATAAGAACATAATGTGTTTCTCTGATCATCCATATATAGGTATAGTATCATATAGAGAGACGTAGATGTGTGTGAGAGAGAGATGAGAGAGAATCACATTCTGAAATTAGCTGAACATTCATGACCCAAAAAAGTCACCTGTCTGTCATTACGATGCCATATCATATGGTGATTAAAGCATGTGAAGAAAACTTGTCCCATACATGAAATGGACAAAGCATATGTATTGTCACTACATTTAAGAAGATGGTCTTAGGAATCAAATCACATGTTACCTGAGTGGCTCGTATGTTGCATTGTGCGGTGGTTCAACCAGCGTGATATACTCTCCACTAGTCCCTTGGATCAAGGAGGGTTTGAACAGCGATAATTTAGGGAGCCCCATTTTGGGTAAACAATAATGCAAGGTAAATTGTTCCTTGCGAGTTAGAAAGAAGGACGCTGTGATGTGTAGGAGTGAGATTTGCAGGGGGAAATGCGCGGTGGATATTCTGCCTATGGCCACATTTGCATAAAGAATTGCAGCGCTGAGGTTTAGGGGGGGCTAGACTAATTATATCATATATTCCATTATTTTCAGCAAGTTTTCTATTATAAATCAGATGCTATGTGGTTGTCATTCATAAGATATATATATATATATATTATTATATATATATATATATTTAAATTTGTCAATTTATTTCATTCATACATATATGATTTATAATATACATCTCAAACATATTAAATATATATTAATATATTTAAAAACATAAGCGTATATGTAAAACTTTTATGTAACTAGTTGTATCACATATATTATGTTTTCCACTTTTTGTCAAGAAACAAGTGAAATCGCAACTTACATAAGACTTTTCAATTATAAAAGATTATCATAATTTCTTGTAACGAATTTATAAGATTACGAATCATATCTAAGTTATAAGACAAATGGAATCTCTTCTACTTATAAGAAAAGACTTCAAACGCGTAATATTTTGATGAACAAGGATGTTAGTATCACTTTTTCATGTTGAAAACAAATGTAACTATCTTTATTGTTCAATTACTTCCTTGTGAAAAATTAACTAGTTCAAAATTCTTATAAGGAGGAGATTTCTACCAATCCCAATTCTATGGAAATTACTAAACAAACAAAAAATTGAATTTCTATTCATATTGCAAAGAAATCAAACTATAATGATTCCTTTACTTCAAACTTTCTCAACATTAGTTTGCACTTTATTTATACAAATGAGAATTGATAAGTGATGCTCTTGCATGCATATCAATCCATACAAGGTTTTACAACAAGAATACCATGCACTTTTTTTGGAACTTCGATAGATCCAAACTCATGCATAGTATGTGATCTGCATCTTTCAATAGAAGAAGTTTTCACCAATTAATCCTTCCATCTCCTTTAATCGGGTAAAGCATTTTTACAACATGACCAGGTCAGTATCTCTCACAATTGAAGTTCAAGCTCTATTATTGATATATTCACTCAAATTAACAGGATCTATTCAAGATCTACTTAACTTTCCATCTTCAAGGGTTGATTCATTTACAAGATAAATTCTATACCTATTCTAAGGAAGATACGCATACTACTGTAACAAGGAATAGTTTTTCATAATCATTCACAATAAACATGGGAACCTTTCACAAGGCATATTTCCTTCACATAGCTCAATCACACATGATTACAATAGGTGCACTGAAAATTTCCCATAATCGTATTTTCCTTGTTTTGAACTTTCTCTCTCATGCCAAGATATAACACAAGAAAATTTCTCTGAAGCATTCCAAACTATGTGCTCTAACCTTATTGTCTCAAAATTTCGATACAATTCACCACACTCAAGCTCAAAGGAAAGCATTTTGCATTGCAATTTTACCTTCCATGGACTTCCTGTAATATCCATTAAATCTCTTTCCAAATCTTGAAGAATAAGGGATGGGCGTATCCAAGTTTTCCAACCTTATTCGAAGAGAGCTGAGCATAATCCTTAAAATATATAGCAATCATGAATAAGGGAGAAATAAACACAAACATCATCGACATATCTACATCTTTGACCACATCCACTAAAGACTGCATTTTCTATAATTTCAAGAAACTCTACCAACAATGATGGTTGGCATGTACAGAAACCCATGCCTCTATGTACTTTTCCTTGTTGGAGAAGATTTGATTTTTTTTTTACCTTGCCCATAATCCTCATGTATGAATTTGGTAGGTGGAAAATCTTGAAACACTTCTATTCCATCTGGTGGACACCTTATTTCTTCATTTTTTTAAAATGATGTCGTTATCCTTAATCACATGAGAGCTTTCAATAAAACCTATTGATTTGTATTCACAATCTGAGCTCTCAATGTCTACAACGCTATGGCCATATGAGAAATCTCAGGTTTCCATACTGGAATAACATGTGGGTTTTGATCCGCAAAAGTGTGGAAACTCTGAAAAGACGGGACAAGCTCTCTAGAATCCAAAATTGTTTCAGACTTTTCAGTCTGTTATAAATTCAGGCTTTTCCACTTTGTAGAGGATCTACTCTTACATCTACATTAACACTCCAAGTTAGACTTGATAGTTATGAAGATGTCAAAGACCTTGGAAGTCTGAAATTTGAAATTTGAGACGTCATGAATCTAAAATCAATGTTGAACACGTGACATTGTTCATCATTCGATCATAAAACACTCTAAAATTATGAAATCCCGAACCACCATGTACAGATAGACTTCAAGATTGCAATGAGAGATCAGGAGACTTCGGGTTTCGAGGCTTCAGAAAGGGTTCAAGGTCATCCACAGACCTCAGGTATTCAGGGTGCTCCAGATATTTGAGGAGAGTGGGTCACGATGGCCAATTTGACAAGATTTCATTTATAGTTTTAGGACATGAGAGGTTTGAACTCCACAAATTCACTTGCAGGCAAGAGAAGAAGGGAGGGTACAAAGAAAAATTATCCAACATTAGAAGAATGACCCTCCTCACAATATATCTGAAGAATAAGAGAAAGGGGGAGATAAAAATTTGAAATCTTGCTCCAAAAACCCTACAATGTATTGAATTCACCTACAACAATGATGGGTGCAACTGCAAAACCCATACCTCCATGTACTATGCCTTGTTGGGAAAGAAATGAAGCCCGATACTTCATCATTGTGGTAGGTGAGAAACCTGACACATCCTCTAAAATGGAGGACTATATTTCTTCATTTTAAATAATGTACTCCCACTTAATTGTGTAGAGGACACTAAGAGCTTTCCAAATACTCCTTTCTTGTGCAAATCTGAGCTCCCAGTCAAAATTTAATGTCGTTTGAAGGTTGGGGTACCATATTATATTATTGGCGAGTGGTTGGCTCCGTTGTTAGGACTCTAAAATGCCTTGCAACATCTGAAAGTCTGAAATTTTAGACTTTCAGGCCCATTTTGACCTTGGAGGTTGATGTTATTGTTCATCTACTTAGGCGCGTGAAAACTCTGAAACCTCGAAAGTTCGTAGTCCAAAATTTTGGACATTCAAAATTCAGAGCTTCAAAACTTTTGGTTTCAGACGTCGGGCTACTAATCATCCGTTTGAGTGCTTGAGAGTTCTTAAAGTCCGAAACCCAAACCCCCGAAACCTCGAACTCTGAAAGTCCGAAATCGGGACCTTCGAAAGTCTAAAAATCCCTACCTCGTTGACTCCAAAATGAAGTTTGACCTCCGAAATCCAAACCCTTTCGAAATTCAGACTTTCACGATTTCGGGATTTTGGATCTTTTTTTCAACTAGTCATTTTCTATCTCCTAAACTCTGAAACCTGAAAGTATGAATTTCAAACCTTTGGGGTTTCTACATTTTCCTATTCACCTGCCTGCACTCACTGAGATCTCCGAAATAATGAAATCCCAAAGTCTGAAATTTAGACTCTGGGGGTTTTAGAATTTGTTGCCTTCTTTTTTCCTCGCCTTGTCTCCGAAATGATGAATGCCCAAAGTCTGAAAACTTTGGGCACTGGCCTCGATTGTTCCGCTCAAGCTCTGATCTCCTTCGATGTTCTCTTGGCCATTCGTTTTCTAATCTTGCATTGCCATTGCCGAGCCTACCTGCAACCTGATTTTTGGAATCAAAATGTGAGCTCCCATGATTGGATCAACCTCTCCATTTCCTCTGCATATAAGTTCATCTTTATCTAATTTCTCCTATGGGAAAAAATTAAACAACAAGACGTTCAACAACATAATCAACCGCTGACATGTATAAATTATCATTTTCAAATTACCTTTGTTGTTGTATTTTAGACAGGAGTTAATTTCATATTTTTGTTCCCATATGTATTTGTGTGTTCACAAATTATAGTTGGGAGCTCTCCTTCAAAAAAAGTAACCTTATTCTATTTCTTTAGTGAATTTGTTCACACCTATGTGTTTAAAGTTTCGTATCTCTTTTGATTTATCCTTTGTTATCATATTTTCTTGAATATGTGGTGAAAATAAATTCTATTTCGTTACGCTTTTCTATTATTCTTGTCTTTTGATAATTCAAACATCTGTTTTCATTATGTTTTGTCAGGTCTCTGCCCTGCATGGATTTCAAATATTCCAATTTTGACTCGAGAAAATAGGACTCGAATCATGCTAAAAAGAAAGCCATGTTAGCCAACAAAAGTAGAAAACAACTATATTCGCACATGTCAATTGCTGTATCATGTGCCATCTACTTGTTTGACTAAATCCGTTTGAAAATACAATCTATGAAGTTATCCAATTCGGTCGCAGTCCCCACAAGAGCATGTTGAAAATGATTTTCACAGCCCATCCCCCAACGCCACTGCAGCCCATGAGCCTGCCACCAATCAAATAATTTACTCTTCTTCAAAGCTAAATACGTATTCTAGAAACGGATTGATCTCGTTTTTGTCCAGGTCCACAAATGCTCATTTATATCTATGAAAAAAATACCCATCATACATAGTTAATGCTAGTGGGGACCATTAAGTCCCCCAACCTAGGGTTGTTCGAACGACAGCTTAAACCAACTAAACGCAATTCATATAAGTTGGACAACATGTTTCAGCATAAGGGTCACATCATGGTATTCAATGAATACAATGCTACCAATGATGGCTTGTTTGAGTGCCATCAATGTGTCATAATTTTTTTTTGAGCTCCTTGACTTTATAATTTGTGTCAGCCATAGCCACGCAACAGTAGTTTTCATGAAACAAAATACCAAAAACACTCAATCCAAACATTTGTAAGGGATGTTAATCCAATGAATTCAACTATTTTCGAAATGATGGCCTTCCAGATATCTTGACAAGATGTTGCACCACATTATAATGGACGTGGGCTTACTTCGAGAAAATGAAGTGAACTATCTGACATTATTGAGAAAGTAGGCAACCCCAGTTGGTTTTTTGACTCTTATGGAATCACATTCACAATACATGGGTGTGATCTTGATAGGTGATACGTAACACGTTGCACATACACATGCAATTTCTATTTACATATCTTACAATAGTATATACGGTTAAATAAGGGCAGTAATGTAAATGAAGGGCACGATGCTGAAATTGAATAGTACTAACATCCTTAAAAAAGGTGGAATATCTAGAATCCCATGATTGCATGTGTTCTTGGCATATTTCACCAAGTAATCCCCTCTAATCAAAAAAATTTGCGTATGATTCCTCTTCTCGAAGCACATGAAGTACACTGATGGAAGATCTTTTGTTCTGTCCACAAGTGAAAGCATAGAATGCCTTGGCCATTCTCAAGGTAGTATGTACATACATTAAAAAAAATTGTTTATATCTCAAACGTAGTCCTTATTAGGGTTTCTTGAAGTATATTTTCTTACCCACAACTAAAATCCTTCTATCTATCACATCGTTCAAACATATGCCCATTTCCTGAAAATTTATGTGTTGTTACTCAGCTTAATATATCCACCATTATCCATCATTAAGAAAAAAAATCATTTAATGAAATGAGAAATTTTTTCTCTCACATGGTAGATACCAATTTTCAGCCATAAAAAAAATGATGTAGATGAGGAATAACTATTAGCGAATGGAGAAAAAAATATGCTAAAAACCAATCTCTCATAAAAATTGCATTCATTATCGAGACAAACCTTAAAATTGGTTGAAATCATGTAGTAAACCATACAATATCATGAACTTGAATATGTATATTAGGTAGAGACAATGTTTAAGATATATCCTCTCCAAACAAGTAATAAAATGAAGAATAGGTCAATTTAAATAACTGTCATTGACCAAAGTTATTATATTGCTTTTAAATATATTTCAACAGTATAAATCGTTGTGCTATCACCAAACAAAAAATGTTAATAAGCCAATAAAATTAATCCAAACTTCCTGTGTTAAGTTGTTTGGAAGGCATCCCTCATTCTGTCTATGTTTGGTGATCTTATCAACAGATATAACAAAGAGATTGATCCAAAAGAATCCCATTGAAAGAGAACATAGAAAAATGCCCGTGCTCATTGATTTCAAACGTATTGGGGCTTCATCAAAGAAAAATTCAAGTTGTCCAACATAGGAAAAGGATTCTCCTATACCCACCAAGAAAAACTCTTGGACTAGCCAACTACATCCAGGTGTTTCTTCTCCACTAAAGAAAATAAATAAATTATACTAATATATTCCCAAATGACCTGTATAAAATAGATCATAGGAACCTCCAAAGTTTCTACAATGAGTTAAAAAAATTAGAACATTCACTCACAACTAGTTAAGAAAATACAACCCTTTGTTGATCAATAGTATTATAGAAATTACCTAAAGTAGCAGCCAACATGGAAAAGATAGATAAAACTAGACCTACAGATATCCTATTAAAGTTAGTGATTCCATGATCCTTCCCTGGAAAGTGCCTCATGAAGGGAACAATGATATTTTCACTTAATGTTGCGAAGAGCATAATGCCTCCTACAAATAAATATTTGCAAGGAAGTTAATGGAATATTAAAGGATCCAATACTTATATGCATGGTATTCACTTGCTCTACTAAGAATGTGGTCATCTCAAAGTATACTTAGTGTCCTTTTTACATTTCAGAGTAGCTTATTAATGGCACATGGTGTCTGTTTGCATTGAAAATAAAATTATTTAATACATCCTAGAGGGCATTCTTTTCTTTGACCTGTATTTCTTAATTTTTTGGAGTCAGTCAGAATTCCCATTTGGGTAACTTGGTGAAAGTAGAACGTATCAATATTTTTCATTGACAAGAATGACTAATTAAGAGATATATTTTTTCTTGAGGATATGTTTTTGTTGTCTTTAGAATATAATATCAACATAACATTATCTTATTCTATTTGTTCCATACTGGCCTGTAAGTAATTATTGTATCACATTTCAAGATTTTTGTAACCTGTCATCTTAATTTATGAAGATTTATTTATAGTGAGAAATAATATAGTTTTTTTTTTGTTGTAATGGTAGGGAAAACATTGTTATTGGAGCCACAGCTGAGTCAGTGTATTGATACTTCCAAGAGCATCCAAGGTACTCCCTAGTTGTGACTTCCCCTGCTGGCTATTGGCAATAAAAACTTGTAAGTTGGTGCCATTGAGGCTGCTCGAAATAGTTCCCTTTAAACAATTATAAGACAAAATAAGGATGTGCAAACTTCCCAGGGATCCCAAAAATGGAGGAATAACACGAACGATACTAGTATTATATAGGGAGCAATTAAATGCACCCACACTTAAATGAGAAGATTATTATAGCCATATGAAAGAGGTAGGAACAAAAGACGTCATACTATCTCTAGATTTGATCTTTATCATTTGAATAACATGTTTTTGTTTTAACCTCTATCCTGATTGTAATAGATAGCTTTCTATTTCATGTCTCTTATTTCCTAATAGTTCTGAGTAAATTTGAAGCACACAATTTAGTAACCTCATCAAGTAGAATATATAGATATGAGGTAGAATCCCTTGTGATATTTCAACTTGGTGAACTGATTAACGCATATCATATTTGTGTTTTCAATCCCATTTTGGATACTATGATTGTCTTTGGTCTTATATTTCTTAATTGTATGAATTAAGAAGACCCAGTTGCGTAACCTGGTGAATGTATAATATATGGCCCTGAGGTAGAATACTTGTGAATTTTGCACTCAACAACTTGGCTCAAGCATTCCACTATTATTATTTAAATCATACGTTTCTATTTGATCTTTTTTCTTGCGCATTATGATTTTTTTCCTACATTTCTTAATGGTTTGGAGACAATCAAAGTATCCAGTTAGAAAACTTGGTGAAAGTAGAATATCTAGTCCTGAGGTGGAGTCCAAATTTTCTTATGTAAGTCCAACTTAGAATAACATTTCAACTTAGAAGAGGTTAGTGGTAATTCCATATTTCTTATTTGAGTAATGATTATGTTTATACTTTTCCCTATTATTCTGTATTTGGTTGTATATGTGTTGATTTTTTGGAAGCAATCAATAGTCCCAGTCTGATAACTAGTTAGAAGTTATTTTATCTTTTGTCCTATATTTCCTAACTGAGTGGAGTCAATCATAGTGCCTTGTTTGGTAACCTGTTCAAAGTGGAATATCTAGACTTGAGGCGCAATTCTGTGTGGCATTTGGACTTGGAAAAGTCCAATAAAACACTTTGTCTTCATTATTTAAATAACATTCATTTGTTTGAGTCTTTTTCATGTAATTAGTAGATGCAAATGTCTTTGGTGCAGTAAAAATGTGGATTTTACCTTTACAAACAAAACAATCTAACCTTTAAAGGGGATTCCTTAGTGATAATTAGGCAAAAATTTAGTCTCAAGAATGATTTTTTCATAAATGTATGTAACTGCAGATATATTCATCAGTCAGAGACAAGGTCTTTGTAGTTCCTTAATACATGTGTTGAATTTAGTAGCGCTATCCTTTTATACATGCTCTATCATGAATGTTAATATTGAGAATCTTTTTACCTCGACAGAATAGTTGTTAGCCAGTTACTTTTACATAAAATTGTGTAGCCTATTTTTTATGATCACTTGTTGTCTTGGCTTGAGAACTTTAAAATTGCAGATGTACATCATACTCTTTTGAGGTCCTAGTTCTTATCTTCTTTATTTATAATTGCATTAGACATTGCATACACTAGTCCATCATTACATAATATATTTTTTGATATAGAATTTGCATCTCTTTGTGTATGTTTTTCATGGAATTGAACTACTTATTGTGATGCTATTGTGGGTTGTGTATGTGCAAAGGCTAAAATAATCATGTTTTAACATTTTCTCATTACAAAATATGGAAACCATATATTGAATTTGTTTTTATTCATTTTTTTTCATAGAAAAGAGGAGAGACGATAAGGGATTTCATGGCTAGTTTCTTGCTTCAAATTTGTTCCACTAGCGAAGGTATATCTATCATCTTTTTCCCCTATGCTAAGTTCAACTCTTCTATTTTATTGCAAGAAAAAAAACAAATACAACTATAAAAAATATTTCATGGTGACTAGAGTTGTGGATGTTGAAACATACAAGGTGTCCAGCCCTATTATTCAATGCATTGAGGATGCTTTGAAACAGTTCCATATTTTTAGAAAAATTGAATTCAAATATGGTGTTGGCAATTGTTTGTTCGATGCCTTTCTCTTTTTTTGCATTTTTGATAAGATTATATTTAAATGATGGTCAGTCTCATCGAACACTTGAAAATTTGCTTGATCAAACAAATACTGATGCAATAACATATTTCTAGCTATATAATTAGACCCTAAATTTTTGTATGTTTTGCATCTTTTCCATGAATCTCAAACATATTTAAATCATATGAAACAATTAGCATTCCACATTCATGGAGAAACTTAAAAGGGCCTATGCGGGGACATTTTTTTGCATAAAATGGCTTACAAAATGGCTAGACATATCAATATGGGTTTGGTTAGTGACTAGAGGAAATAATTACCTTTGTTTCAATGCAAGCACTGACAACCTTATGTATTGTATTCTTTTTCATGATTTGAATAATCTAACCAATCATTTCCAACGACTGTTTTGGACGAAAAAATGTGGACTACGTTGTGCCCACAAATGATGCTCATCTAACATCGCTTCACCTGGCTATCGATAACTGTTGGAGTGACTTATGTCATGACCTTTAATGCTTTGGCCTTGAAAGACTACTAGAAAACAACAACATTAGTTGTGATAGCCTTTAGATTTCAATTTTCCATCTCCATGACAAAACTTATTGTAGTTCATATCTCTGTGGAGACCACAAAACTTTGGACTTTCTCCATAGTTGGATTTCTCATAAACCATTACAGAAGACGCTTGCGATAGCAACTTGGCAAGGGCTTGTGATTCACATGGCCATGTTCCATGAACCAAACATACTAGAGGTAGACAAATTTTACGTTCAATGGTTTTGTTTTCTTTTCAATATAAACATTCAATTGTGGCATTCACAACCATTTAAATTTTTTTAGGTTTATTCCGCCCACTCACCGTCCTTAGTAACATATAATTTTATATGTTTCCACCTAGTTGGAGGACATTTTCATTACAAAATGGTGACTAAAAAGCCTTATTTGATGTTTGTATCATTAGCTACATACACATATCACATGGACCACCCTTAGAACCCTAGGAAACAAAAAATGAGACCTGCACATACACATACATCAAGTGTAAAAAAAAATCCAAACCATCGAATTGTTGATTGTCTCTTCATTCGCTAAGAAACAATACGAAAACATACACAACATACAATAAAATAATCCCATTTCACATCTTGTTTCTGTGCTCACACAAAATATACAAAAATCCATACATGCCCCATTTGTAAGTAGTTGAATTTCAAATTCAATATGACATGTTTTACTAACACTGATAATGTAATGATCACTCATCTTCAACACTTATTTTTCTATGATTTTGATCACTGTTGATTAGATACATTGACATTATTATAATATTTTTGTTAGCATGTTTTTAGATATGAGGGACATCATGATTACTATTGTGTTTTGACTTGTTCTTTGGACTCTGTGGACGTATTGTGGAATTTGATGGATATTTAAGGAGATGTTGATAATATAGAATTGTTACTTCGTTATATACTAACATTTAAATTCTTGACGTATTGATTATAATCAGATTATTGGAATAACCATGTGATCTCCTTAATATTGTGAATTGCTAACAATATGATGATATTAGGGATAGGTAATATGTTGTTGAGTGTATCTAGTAGTTATGAGTTACTGTAGATATAGGGAATTGAATTCTTATTGGAGAATGTGAATTGGATTATTGATGATTGTAATTTATTTATTAGAGTAGAATTGAAATGTTAAGAAATTGAAAATAAGTGATAGAAATTCATAATTTTGATAATGATGATATAGTTACATGTATGATGTTATTGGATGATTTTTAAGTGTGTTTTATTTTTTTATGTATTTGATATGATCTTGAGGTCGAAGGTGTATTCTTTGATTGGTTGTAGGAAATTATATCCAATAAACAAGAAGGGGTTTGGAGAATAACAATGGACGAATATCAGAAATTGGAAATAAGGTCACCTTGGAAACTTTATGTTCATCTTATTGTTGTGTTATTAGTTGATTTTGTTAGGTGGTCCCCATGGGGGTGGGGTGACCTTAAATGTGACCATGGGTTTATCTTTTGCTTTTCCCTCTTTCATTTTAATTTATTTTATTTAGTATGTGATTTATTTATTGTGATATATCCTCACCCACTTATTGACTAGTCTTTGTCTTTATGATTGACCGAGTGAGGTGGATTTGAGAAGAAGTGATGTGGCATCCTACATGTAGCCACCTCACCATCCTCCCCTCCTTTTCTATTTATGTGAGTGATTTTTGATGTTTTTGGGGTTGTTTGTTCTCACTACACGCTTGCATAATTTTGGGAATTGGATTAGTCTTCTTGTTTTGGTGTATTTGGAGCTTGCATATGGGGATTTAGATAGGATTAAGAGAAGGTTGAAGTTGTTCATGAAGATTGTGGATGCTATTATGGAAAGGTAGGGTCTATACCCTAGTATCTTATTTTACTTGCTTTGTATTGTATTGTAAAATGAATGAATGGTTGTATTGTTTTGGAGTTGGGGTAGTATGGCCTTAAGAACGGTGTGGAGAGAAGTAAAATGAGACCATCTGTGAGCGTAAAGTGAGTTTTGAGACATGCATTTTAGAGGGAGTGTGATTAGGGTGTTCCACCTATGGGTAGAGAAAAGGATAAAATTGCTACACTTTGTGTGTATGCATATATATATTTCTATGTATATGTACACACACACATATATACATTTTGAGTGTTTTTTGATGTGCACATGGAGGCTATAGGGTGGAAACGATATTTTTGTTTGGAGCTAAAAGGAGGTGTTTCCCATATTTCTCTTCCCCCATGTCTTATATTTTAAGCCTTTATATCTAGGAAAATTGTATATTGTTGTTATTCTTGTTATTGTACTTGTATGTGTACAATATTTGCTGGCATGGGTGTATATATTGTAGAATCCTTCTAAAGAGTTTCCATGGTTGCATAATGTTCCTTATTTATCTATGATTTTTGCTCAGCCAATGAGAAGGGTAGCTTCCCCACTCATTGGAATATGTTTGGTGGACAATGTTGCCTACTCTCCCTTGTTATCAATTGAAGATGGAGAAATACATGTACTTTCACGTTACTCAAGGGATGATGATATATGTTTTGGGAGAAAAAGAAGGAGTCCTATTGCTATAAATTTTACCATGTTTTTTCCACCTTTGAGTGGAAGGCTTGTATGCACTTGTATTTTAAAGCGAGTCTTGCAAATTGATTGACAAACTATGCATTGTTATGGTTTAAAGAAGAAGTTGTAAGTTGTATTAAAATGGATTTCTTGTAAATGAGAATTTTTAACCATATATTGTATTAGTTGAAAGAAGAAGTTTTGGAGTTGTATTCTATTCGAAATGTGGTTCTCTCCAATTTGAAAATTAATTCAAAAGTTTGCATTGTGGCTTCATTTTGAAGATGGTTGTCTTGCATTGACACAACATGGAACTGTATTCTTGTTTACCCTTGTAAATGTTTTTATATTCTTGTAAAAAAGAAATGGATGTCATTGTTAAAATGATCTCGTTTTCCTATTTCAATTAAGAATTTGTTAGTATTTTGGCTATGGATATCAACCCTTGCTAGTTAAACCATGAGAGCATCTATATATATTTCTTTTGATAAAAAAAGCCTACTTTTCCTTAATTGTATACCCTTACAATAAACCAACAACTCCACCATATTTAAATGTATGTGTAATTATACAAATTTCATACAATTATAAGCCCTTATATTTTAGTTGTACAAATGGGAATACTTCACAATAGTTGGTTGGGAATGAATAATAAAAAAAGAAACCTAATTATAAATTAATATATAATTATATGAGTCAAATAATATGTATATGTATATGTATATGTATAGATGTATGTGTATGTGTATGTGTATATACACATACACACACACACATATCATATATTATAAATATTCAAATAAATATGTTGTATATATATTTATATAATAATAAATAAAATCATCTTTAAAAAAGGGAATCATTTTACGGCACCCTGTGTAAGTATTATTCAATATAAAGTAAACTATAAAAAAATTTGTGTATTGAAGGTGCAGGTCGAATGGCCTACGTAGCCATGCATTGTATTTAAATAAAAAAAGGGTAGTGGGGTAGGAGGTGATGCCCCCACCCCCGTTTCTATACACACATCCACCATATAAAAAACAATGTCCGATCTTAACCTTTTACGGCGGTCAACTCTTACGTAAAGCCCTTTTATTTTGGCCGAAACCCCTAGCTATATATATATAGACACACACACACCCTGATCGCGAGCCTATATGGGCATTTGATTAGCAAGAAAAAAAAGAAATGTTAATAGAAAAATACAATATATGTGTGTATCTATATATAGATAAATACCATAAATATGTGGTTAGATTATCACTGTAAATAAATACATAAATAAATAAGTGAAAACCACATTTTACAACCCTAGAAGAATTAATAAAAGTGGAGGAAGAATTCGTTCCATTTGCAAAACTAGAAAAAAATTCCTCCATTGTTTCCCCTCAAGTTTCCATGGCCTTCACTCTCCTTCAACCTATAAAAACAACAAGTAACAAATGAAAGGATTAGGGCAAGAAAGGGATAAAAAGACAAATTAACAATTTAAGGGCTTTTGGGAAAAAACCTACATCTAAGGGATCACCTTGATTTAATCCTAGGATGGAGATTCATTCCTAAAATTGTAAGTTGGTGGCATTTTCATGGGAAATTAATTTAAATAACATGTATGTGTATTCAACTTATGAGGCCACTTAGTGGGGTAGACTAAGTTGTGGCCCTTTTTATTATAATTTGATAATTACATAAATGACTTTTAATTTAGGGATTGAACAAATAATATTGTGCATGGGTAATTATATAGGGATATTAAAGAATTAATCCATTATAGAATTTGAATGTATAGTTAAATATTATGTGATCGATCGGGTGTTAGGTTAAACCAAAATAGTGACATTGACCTAGTTAATATATTTAAGTTGAATTAATGGAAACCCTAGAAGAGGATTAAAATCCAAAATGATTGTTAGAGCAAATTAACAATATTTAATTATTAATTTGGTTACGACTGCTTTACAAATACATAGAATTTACTAACAGATATTTAATTGATTACAACTGGTAGAATCAATTAAACGTAATTAAAGTGTATAGTCTTGGTAATTTAAAAAAATGTGATTTTTCCTAATTGATTAATGAGGTTTTCATGGTGTTGGAATGACGAATTAGTGGGTATCGAAGATAGAAACATTTTTGAAACTGATATCCTCTAAAACAATGCTTTGACAAAGAACAATATGTCACGCATGTTTGAGAATCTTGGAACATGGAGCTTTGCCAAAAAATGAATCTCCACATCACATCAAGATGATTCCAATGGACCCCCATATTGAATTTCTCTCAGATCTAGAAGAAATGCTAGAATCTCTTCGACTTCCATTTGTACAAATTAGGCATCGTACTCAAAAATGCCCTCAATTAACCATGAAGGGGGCAATTATAAATATGCTGAAAAATATTGATATAATCTAACAAGCATTGCCAAGATATCCATAAGACACAAAAACAATTAACGTTGCAATGAAACATCATCTCCAATATAAAAAAGCATACCATTTAGGGAAGGTTTGCACAAAAATCACTATAGAATCTCTCAAATAATTCTCCACATCAACATTATATCGTATGCAAGACCTGCAACTCAATCATGATTGGGATCAGATGCTTAATGCAAATACAAATGTCGAAGAAAGCACCAATCAAACACATATACAAATCCCTTCCGAAAGAGGTTCTTCTGATGATAACACTGAAGATATAGACACTTTTGATACATTGATTCATTTCTTTACACACCCTTCAACTATTCATTATTTTAAAGACAAAATGATACAAATTGTTGCTTCAGAGGGCTTTAAACCACTTGGGATTTTTCAAGAATTTTTTTTTTGAGGAAATGAATTTTCCAACACTATTTTTTAGATAGCCTCGGAAAGAAGAAACCACAAAAATGTTTTCCACATCTTGAAAAGCACAATGTGTTTTCAACATGTGGAAAACAGATTGTGATTTTTCAACGTGTATCACATAACCGATAGTGTGTTCTTCAAGGATGTTGAAAAATAGTATGTTTTCCGCATGTTGAAAAACACAGTGTGTTTGGTTCAACATGTTGTGAAGAGAACACACATTTAAACAAAGGTTAGTTTAAGACTAGAATAACAGGTCTAATTCGAAATGTTTTCATTCCCATTTGGAAAATAGTTAGATTATGGTATGAGTTACATTGTTTGTTGAATACCATATATCTATCGGATTCCTAAATTGCTTGTAAGATAATAGCCCACATATGTGAACTATTCTGCCAAAATAACCCTAAAACCAAACAAAGGTTATAATTATGATCAAAGTTATAATAATTTTTTTATAAAGGATGAAATCGACAATAAGCTAAACCTTATGGTTAATAGACGATCCTCACAAAAATTAATTAAATAATAATATTAATCCTTCAGTTAAGTTTAAAAATTTTCATTCTTATAATCTTAAATTAATTTGATCAAGTGGTTCCTAAGGCCATTCAATAATTTATTATAAAAAGGTCTAGGTCTATTTACCCTTCCATTTATTAAACACACTTAAACTAAATTCCTATAATGAATCTTACTTAAATATAAAGTGGTAGATTGATTTGATTAATTACAATGGAGAATTAGATTTTACAAAAAAAATCATTTAATTACAATGTTATAAAATCAAATTAATCCCTACACCACTCAAGTGGTCCCATTCAAAAAAATACCCATGTGATCAAATGATGATCTCACCCACTTTCACCTAACATTTGTAGGGGACAACCTTGGCCATTGGATGAATCCAATCTAGGCCATTGGATCAATTAGGTTTCAACCAACCCTAATCTCTAAGGAGAGTTTTTTATTCATTCATTTCACTCATTTCTTCATTTTTATTTTACAGGTTAAGGGAAGGAGGAAGAGAAGGAAGCCATGGAAGAGAAGGATAGATCTTGGGGATGGATACACATATCCCCAATATTATTTATTTTAAATTGTTTTCCATTCCTATACTATCCTCTCATAGGGTTTGATAGCAAATTATTATTTGTTGAAATTTATTTTAATGAAATACCCATTTGGGTATTTGGCTTTTCCTAATAAATCTGGTTTTTTTTTAATATTACAACTCTTTTCTTTTGATTTATAAAAATAGGATATACACTTCAGTGTATATGAACTCTTTGAACATATATATTGATAATATATATATAGTGTATACAATATATATATATATATATATATATACATATCGTATATATCTTTATGTATACACTTAATTATATATATGTATATACAAATTAATAATACACAAGAAATTACCTACTATTATAAAAAATTTTGCACTAAAAATAAGGTAATTGTTTATAAGTTGTCTTATGAACAAAGTAAAGAAAATTGGGGGGAGGGGTCAATTAGCCCCACCAGTTCAAACATAAGGTAAATTACTATATGGGTTGGGGGGGGGTTGGTGACCCCCACCCCATCCAACCATTCCAAATAACAAATTAGTGGGTTGTGGAAGGCTGATGTGGCACTAAACCCTAACCCATTTAAAACTTATAAATTTTGTAGCCTTGCTTCATTTAATAATTTAAGTTTTTTAACAACTATATAAATATTATTGTCATTATTATATATGTAAATAATAATATATATATGTATATATAATTATTAATATATTCATTTCATTCCCTTTATTAAATTTCAATAATTTAATATATTAATATTAATATATATAATCAATCTATATAAATTTTTAAACATCCAATAATTTTTCTAAATAATTTCATAATGCAACAATATTTGGTATATATATATTTTTAAATAACATTTATATATTAAAATTACCACTTAACACTCAATCCTCAATTTCCATTAAGTAAAATTAAAATTATTTATTTTATTATTATATAATATAGATTATATACTTTTTTTTTTAAGTAATACCATCTAATAGTAATATATTGGATAGTGTAATAAGTTTCTACTTACAACTTGATTTATCAAGTATGATTTGATATGAAAAAAGATATTTCTATCATTTAATCAAATTAGATCAAAACTAATATATCTTTAGTTTCAACTATGATCTAATATGTACATTTAGTATTGGATGATTCAACAATGACTTTCATTTAATAGGCAACAACAAGTAATATTTCATTTCCTTCATTTCAACATTAAAATGAGGAAACCTAACAACTCAAGTTGCAATATAACAAGATACTTATTTCTTTTAAAATAAAGCCTATTCAAAGGATTTTTTTGTGGATAATGAGAACAACTTCCATTAAAGATTCAAGGAATTTCCATTTCAACTTATTTCAAAATTTTTACTTTACAAAACAATATAAATTGATAATTTCTTTTTCACAAAACTAACACATTTGAAATATGATTCTCTTACCAAACACTCTTAAAATGAGTTCAAATATGAAAATATTTCCAAGTAACAAAATAACTTTCTTACAAGCTTATAGATTTACAATCATCCACTCAAGTGGGAATAATAAATGAATAATTACAACATAAGGCTATCCACAAGGCCAAAATTTTAAGTCTTCAATATGCAAGTACTCTCCACAATGGTAGCTCCAAAATTTGCTTTCTTCAAACTTCACAATGGGATCACAAAACAAGGAAAGGGGGAGTAGGCAACACTCTCCACCAACCTTAAATCCATTAAGAGGAGAATCCATCCCCTTAATGGCCCCCGAGCCCCAACCAAAGAACCATGAGGAGCATTGAGCAACAATGACAACTTTCAACAAAGTGGCTTCACAACAAACATACATACAAGACATTCAACTCAACCAAGATCACATATCCAACAAGTTTACACATTCACAACAATACAAAGGTTTGAAGATCAAACCAAATAGAGAAAGGGCTATGGGAAACCACCTCCTTATGCCTCCCAAGTGAAGTGGGAGTCTTACCCTAAGCCTCCAAGTGCACAAAATAATCAACACAAAATCCTTATCTCTCCCTTGCAAGCATGCAACAAAAAACCATGATTTCCTTTTCACTCCCCATAGGTAAGACTCCCATTCACACTCCCACCAAATTGCATGCCTCAAAAAACTCCCTTTTCCCTCCCCAATGGTCCCATAATCCCTTCTCCCACACCCAACTAAGGCCTACTACCCAACCAACACATAAACACCTTCACAAGACAAAAACAATTTTACAAGCACAACATTGCATACAAATAAGCAAAATACATAATAAAAAAGTGGAGAGCCTACCTCTCCATCAAGTTCCAAGAAATTTCCACAAGCCTCTTCAAATCCAAGCCAAGAAATTTCCAAGCACTCCAACAAGCTCCAATTCCAAAAGTGCACAAGAAGAGAAAAGAACAAGTAACCCCCATTCCAACCAAAAATCACCAATAAATAGAAATGGAATGTGAGGATGATGAGGTGGCTCCATGTAGGATGCCACTTCATCATTCCTCCATCCCCACACTCAATTCAACACACCAAGACCAAGAAAATCAATGCACATGCAAGGACTATGACAACCCACATGGCTCAAAACTTGCACACCATGCTTTCAAAGGACATAATAAATTGGGGTAGAAAGAAAGTGCAATAATTTTCCTTCTTTTACACTCAAAAATGGATAAAAAAGTCAAAAATAAGCTTCCCAACCCATAGGTAGGGTTGTTGGGTAAATTTAAGAGGCATGGGACAAGCCTTGCTTGTCCCACAAGCCTCCAAAAATGCCCCCAAGTCAAAATCCGAATTTTGAAGTTGGGGTGGAGTAAAACACTCACAAATCAACATAAATTTTACTTACAACAAGGACTACCAAATCTCATCATAACTATTTGTCACATCCTAATTTGGTTAACTAAAAATAAAGAAGGGTAAAGCCTAATTAACACACATTTACAACATGCTAATAAAGTGACAAAATTTCCAAATTTTAAATACACAAAACATAAATAAAGCACATACAAAAATTAAAGAAAGGGAAAACAATTCACCCCATGGCCACATATGTGAAGTCACCCCCCATGGGAGACCTCCAAACTAGACATGCAAAACACCACACTAAACAACATTACACAAGTTGTCAAATTTGGCCTCGTTGCTCAACACCCGACATCCTTCCGTGGTTGGTCCCCTATCCCCTTCGATGTATGTGATAAAAGTCCTACACACAACAAAATACCTCTCTAGCCTTTCAGCCGTATTAACAACATCGAGACAATATACATATAAATAAATCAATATCATCATTTGACATTAGCAATTCTATTATCCATCAATATATCAAAATCTAACCCTAACATCCATGAGATTACAATTATACTCCAAACATCCCAAAACATAACATGTCAGTATAAAATCCACATCATGAAAATCAACATATATCGAACTTGTCTAACATCACTATCTAATGCATCATAATAAAACATAAACATCATAATGTCAATAGTCCAAATATCAGTGAAATCTATCATCTACTGATCAATGTATCATAATCAAAATGTCTTAATATCAGTCCAATAATATCAATATCAAGATGAAACAGTGTCAAAGAGGAGTGGGCACTACATCCCCCTCCCCTTAGACTCGAATTCCTCCTGGAAGTCACTGGAATAGATGAGGAAACTGAGCTCGCAAAATAGTGGCATCCTCCCATGTGGTTGCAGTCTCGTCATACCTATCCCACTGGACCCACACCTGGTCAATCTCATGGCCTCGAAGGCCCAGGGTCCTGTGCTCTATGATGCACATGAGCTCCACTGACACCTGCCCCTTCTCTTGCACCTACAATGTGGTCCAATCCAAAACAAGAGAGGGATCTGGAATATATCTCCTAAGTACAAATTACATGAAATACATCGTGCACATGAGACAAGATGGGTGGTAATGCTAGACGATAGGCCAAGGGAATGATACACTCCAAGATCTCGAAGGGACCCACAAATCTAGGAGCTAACTTAGAGCCTTTTCCATAATGGATAGGACTCTTATGAGGCCTGACATGAAGAAACACCTTCGTGCCCACCTCAAAACTATGATCTGTCCTCCTCATATCTGCATGCTTATTCCTATCCTAAGCCTCCTGAAGCCTCTATCAAATCAAGACAACCTATACTGCTCCATATCCTATACACAAGTCATCCCAATAGAAACCTTTTCCTCCAATCTATCCCAACTCAAAGGTGTCCTGCACTCTCTACCATACAACGCCTGAAAAGGATCCATGCCAATCAAACTCTAAAAACTGTTGTTGTAGGAAAACTCCACCAAATACAAGTACTCCTCCCACCTAGACTGATGGTCCATGACATACATCCACAACATATCCTCTAAGATCTGATTTACCCACTCTTTCTTTCCATATGTCTCTAGATGATAAGTTGTACTGAAGTTGATGCTCGTCCCAAGAACTTGCTGCATGGTAGTCCAGAAATGAGAAGTGTATAAGGGATCACGGTCACAAATGATCTTTCGTGGAATCCCGTGTAATCTAACAATCTCATCAAGGTATACTCGTGCTACTGCACTAGCTGTATAGGTGGTCTTCACTGAGAAAAATGAGCCACTTTCATCAATTTATCCACCGTGACCATGATGGCATCGTGGTGGTATCTCGACATCGGTAGCCCTACTATGAAATCCATGGAAATGGTGTCCCATTTCCACTTCGGTATGACATGTAGGTAGAGAAGGCCAACTAGGTGTTGATGCTCAGCCTTCACCCTCTAACACTCTAAACAACGTGAAAAAAATTGAGCTACATATCTCCGAAGACCTCTCCAATGGTAAATTTGTCTCAAGGTGGCATGCATCTTCTTCGCTCCAAGATGGGCTGAATAAGGTGCATGATGAGCCTCTGCCAAAATATCATGTCTCAAGCCTCCATCTCTAGGAACATATATCTAACCTCTGTGTCTAAGAAGACCATCTGCCTCTAATGAAAAACCATCAAAATTCCCCTCAAGGGGTCTCTAAGACTCAATCTCTGATCTGGCTGCAAGGTAGAAGTTGTCATGAGGAAGTTGTTGCAAAATCCTACTCCATGCAAATTTGTACCCACTGAAGTAGCCATAACCAAATGTCTTCATCTACTCAGGGCATCTACAACCACATTCTCCTTCCCCTTCACATGCTCTATCTCCATGTCATACTCACAAAGAAACTCCATCCAACGCCACTGATGAGCGTTGAGATTGGGCTGCGTGAAGAGGTGGTGAAGACTCAAGTGATCAGTCCTGAGTATAAATCTCCAGCCAAGAAGAAAGTGTCTCCATCAAATAAAAACATGCATAACTACTACAAGCTCAAGGTCATGATCCAGATAATTGAGCTCATAATCCTTAAGTTTAAGAGACTCAAAAGCTACAACATGGCCCTCCTGCATCAATACACCTCCTAATCCTACCAAAGAAGCATCTGTGCAAATGAAAGAACTCACCCTAAGGATCTGGCACTACAAGAATAAGTGTTGTCATAAGGAACTCCTTCAGTGTCCTGAAGGCTACTCACATCTATCTAACCAGATGAACTTCTTCCCTTTCCACTGAAGGGAAGTGATGGGGTGCACAACCTGAGAAAAGTCCTGAACAAATCTCTTGTAGTATCCTACCAACCCCATGAAACTATGCACCTTGGTCACACTAGTAGGTGTTGGCCAATCCATAATGGCTCTAATCTTGAAGGATCAACTGTGATACCTTCCCCAGAAATGATGTGACCCAAATACTGCACCTCTAACTGAAAGAATGCACACTTCTCCAGGTTCCCATAAAGTTGTTACTCACGAAGACACTATAGAACCTGACGAAGGTTCTCCTCATGCTCCTCATGCGTACATGATTAGATCAAAATTTCATCAAGGAACATGAGTACAAAGTGGTCTAAAAATTCCTGAACACCCCGTTCATTAAATTCATGAACACTACAGGGGCATTCATCAGACCGAATGGCACAACTGTGAACTCATAGTGGCCATATCTCATGTGGAAAGATGACTTGTGGATATCTACCTCTACAATCCTCAACTGATGGTATCCTGACTTAAGATCAATCTTAGAAAATACATTGGCCCCCTTCATCTGATCAAACAAATCATCAATGCGAGGAAGGGGTAATGATTCTTGATCGTTACTTTGTTCAACTGACAATAGTCCACACACAACCACAAGGATCCATCCTTCTTCTTCACAAAAATCACTGGTGCACCCCAAGGGGATACACTAGGATGGATTAGGCCTTTCTCAAGAAGGGCCTCAAGTTGTAACTTGAGCTCACATAGCTCAGGTGTGGTCATCCTATAAGGAGCGTGTGAGATAGGTTCCACTCCTGGAACCAAATCAATGTGAAAATCTATCTCACATGGGGGAGGCATCCCTGACAGCTCACTAGGAAACACATCAAAAAACTCCTACAAAATGGGGTGATCATCAAGTGAAGGTCCACTAACCCCATCCTCTGACCTATCACTAACTGTAATAGCATACAACTGACAACCCCATCACACACTGCCATTTTAGGTGCATAGCAGAAATAGTGCAGAATAGAGATGGGTATCCTAACACCAACTATCACTGAATCCAAACCCAAATCCTCTACACAAGATATAATCTTACTGTAGCAATCAAATCTAGAATCTAGCTCTATGTGTAGACAACCAATCCATGCCCAAAATAACTCCATACGAACCCAAGGGAAGGATACGAAGATCCAAAGTAGTGGTAAAGGGTCCTAGGTCCACTACGCACTCCTTGACTAAGGAGTCAACTGAGATCTTGGCTCCAGAAGCCATCTCAACATCCCAACTAAGGCCTTTCCTAACTGCCACCAACCTGCAACACTCTACTAAAGATGGAGAAATGAAAGAATCTGATGAGCTTGAGTCAAATAAAATAGGGATAGAAATACCACCAATGCTACCTGTGGTCTCTATCACCATGCCCTGGTGCTCTTCTTGGTGGTTCTCAACCACTACATATATCTTGTGGCTCCTAGCCATTTCACCAAATGTAGGCTCAGAAACAGGTGTCTTACCCTAATTAGCAGAGTTTTGAGGGAACACTCTCCAATGATGTCCATGTACACCACATCCATAACAAGTACCTGGCCCTCTCCACTATGTAGATAGTCATCTAGGTGGCCTAGTAGTACATGTTGAAGGACTTGATGACCCTACCATAGATCTCTATGGGTGCATGCGGTGGATGTACTCCTGTCGAATGTGCTTGAGGTGGATCTTGTATCATGTTCGACCCCCTAGCTAGAGGTCCCATACTACGCCCTCTCTAAGCATCATGGCATTGTGGAGGTCGAAAGGGTGGTCAAGTCTATTGTTGCTGCTACTGCTGAGGAGGTGGAGGAGGCCAGAAGGAAGATTGTGCTGAAGTGTGTCCACCATGAGGAGGAGGAGATGATCCCCTTAATCTACTAGCCTATAGTTATTGTATGTGAATCCTCACTCTGTCATGTGCCTATTGATTCTTCCCCCTAGTTTCCTCTGCAATATAGGCCTTCTTCACAGACCTCTGATAATGTCTATGGACAATGAATGTGCACTTCCCCACCCAAGTCTAAGTTCAGGCCCCTGATGAACCTGTGAACTTGAACCAGCTCATCCTACATGTAGTCTACATACTGAAGTAGATCTAGAAAACATCCCTCATACTCTGCTACCATCATGGAGGCCTATCGCAGATCATGGAACTCATTGATCCACTACTGAATGAATCTCCTTAGAAATATACCTACTCCTGAAACACTCCTCAAAGAGCTCCCAAGTGATTTTCTCAGAATCTACATGGAGCTTCTACTCCTCAGTCCTCCACCAAACTCCTACTCCGTCTCTCAGAAGGTGGATGGAAACATGAGATTTCATGTTGCTAGAACAAGGGCATAGCTTGAAGCATCCACTCAAGCTAACCAACCATGCCTCTTCCTGAAATCCCCCTGTGTCTCCAGTAAAATGAGGCGGGTGTAACTTCAGTATCTCTCTAATGTGATCCACTTCTTTTGACTGTCAACCTCTAGGTCTCTCTCCATGATCAGCTCTCAGCCTAGGGATCCTAGACCTGTCTCTATGCATCACATCTCAATCTCTGAGCTCCCTAGGAGGTGGCTCATGTCTAACTAACTCCACATGGAAGTTCTCTTCCCTATCCTGTGCACTGTGACGTGAAGGTGCACGAGCCTCCAATGATGGCTCTCTATCTTACCTGCTAGGTCACCCTCCTATCAATCCTCTCCATATAACAACATTCACCTCCTATAGCATCTGCAATATCTAAGGTAGAATGGATGCTACTACCTGATCTATGGGTGGTAGGTCTAGATCCACATGTAGGAACCCTTCATCTGGTCCCTGTCTCCTACAAAGACCAAGGTGAGAGTTAGTTTATAATCATCTAAGCTTTTGTTTCAGTTTTCTAAATTTTCTATGTTTCAAAACATCATGCATAGTTGTGTGTACTAGGTTTAAAGTTTTGCACTAGGTTTATTTGTTTTTGTTTCATGTTTTCGAGTGTGCTCTGGGGTCCAAGCATTGAACCCATGACTCTGATACCAAGTGTAACGCCCAAAAAATTTCACACACAAAACCCAAAACTAAACAAATGTTATAATAGGAAAATTATGGAATATTTTTTTGTAGAATAAGTTGAAGGCAACAATTAAGTTTAATTCTTGGTTAACAAATGAGTCACCACAAAAGTAATTAAATAATAATATTAATAAAAGCATGGCTTTAATTAGGTTTAAAAAATTTCATTCCTAAAATCTTAAATTAATTTAATACATAGTGTTACCTCAAGTTCATGCAATTATTTACTAATTTCAGAAGTCCAAGTCTAAACATCCTCCCATTGATTTAACACAATGCTATTATTTTAATTTTCCAATAATAAATATTACTCTAAATTATTAAAAGGCTAAGTTGGAATTTATTCAATTCCCCTAGGATCGGGGGGACTAATAACATTGAAAGTTGCAAAGCACCATCTAATAAAAAGGAAATACCAAATTTGAAATTACTTGCAAACCACACAAGTGGCCTCATTCAAAAGGACCCATGTGATTTCAAATTCAAGTATTCTCACCTACCCCTCACCTAACGTTTGTAGGGACCATTTCTAGCCATTAAATGGAGACAATCTAACCCATTGGATCAAGAAATCCCTAAACAACCCTAAACATATCTGTGAAGTCTTTTATTCATTCAATTTACTCATTTTTCCATTTGTGTTTTGCAAGTTAAGGGAAGGAGGAAGATAAGGAAGCTATGGAAGAGAAAGAAAGAAGCTTGGGATGGATACACACAACCTCCAATTTTATTTTACTTTATTTTTCCATTTCTATTCTACCATCTCCTAGGGTTTGTTTGTAATTTTCATCATTTGTTGTAAGTTTGATTCAATGGAAATACCCATTTGGGTATATGGCATTTACCCAATAAATATGGTTTTGTTTTGTAGTATCTACACTCTTGTTCTTTTGAGAATATACTCATTTTGATTATACATACCTGGGTGTATATAACTCTAAGATATGTGTGTGTGTGTGTGTGTGTGTGTGTGTGTGTGTGTGTGTGTGTACTTGTATATATATGTTAGGTTGTGGAGCCTGTTTTCATGTGTGTTGACCCATAGATTTATGGGATAGGTTTTGCCCATGGTTTTGATACCCACGGTTTTGTATCAAATTGCTTAAGCAATTGTCTATTTATATGGTCTTATGCATATGATATAATGAGAAGAAAATGTATTGCAGATGTGTTTTGAATTCGGGTGTGAATTCTATAGAGTTTGTTGAACATAGCTCCAAACGGATCTAGGTATTGTATTGAGAGAGCGGAGGCTTGTAATAAAATCTGAGAAAATGATTCTTGGTGGACGTAGCCCAAATTGGGTGAACTACGTTAAATCTTGTCTCTCTGCATTGTGTTATTTATTCTGCACTTTTATTTTTGATCTGGAATATTTTCTGCATATTAGTTTCTACTGTTGCGATTCTGTAAGGGATTATTCTACATATTTTATCTCTTATTTCCTAACAAGTGTCGCAGCAGAGTCTGGAGGTGGTCCACCTCCAATGCCACCTTGTTTCCTTGGACTTGAATTTGCATAAGTACATTGGAGATCACCATAGATTTATTATGGGTATCGAAAAAGATTAATCAACTGCAGAATTAACAAAGAAAAAAGTATTTCTTTCTTTCCATATCCAAAATAAAATATCCCCTATGAAAACATGCCAAATCTGGTTGAATATAGGCCGAAGTTCGGGATTGTCACCTAAGAGGATATGCTGACCAAGTGAAACAATGGGGCCGTGAGGGAAGAAAAAGGTATGTTGCCAAGACAAATTGAATATTGATATACATAAGTTTTGAAAAAAAGAAATTGTTATTATTATTAAATTGTTTATCAAATATCAAATATGAGCAGTGGAACTCATAGTTTATTGTATGTGGTTAAGAATTTTTTAAAAATAAATATATAAATTTATTATTCTTTTTTATATAAAAAATCTTATGCCATGTCATTTAAGTGATAACACCTTAATAAATTAAGAGTTTATATATTAGCATTGTTGATAGAAGGTATGCATGGTTTGAGAGGACATAAAGGAAGCATACATGGTCTGACATGACATATGTATGTCATTGATTCAATTGTCTTGAATGCAATTAAAATGAGAATAAGATCTCAAACATTTTAGACCGATCAATGCTCAATTAATGATTTTCTATAGTTTTTATATTAAATACATTACATATTTACATTTTTCAATATTATAAACTTACAAAAATTATAAAGAACACAAATTTTTAATTGATAGTATTGTAGAAAAATTAATCAAAAAATAAAAAACGTTTCCAAATATGATTACATAAGTACATGTTGGAGACCTAGAGTAATAAGAGGAATGACATAGACCCTTAATACATTTGATAAACGGGAAGAAGTTAAGCATGATTTTGTTTAATGTGCAAGCACATCCAAAAGAATGGCGGGGAATCTACTAATAAATGTGACAAAGATGTTGAAGCTTATCTTGGTGATGCTTGTAGACCGTTGGGACAAAAATCAATGTAGAAGATTGTGATATTTTGTATAACAGTTATTTATGAATGTAAAGGGATTGTCATGTTTAGATTTTGGTAGAAAATATTTTCAAGATACATTTAATAAAACACGAAGATAACTAAGTGTCTTAATTTCCAGCAAATTTATAATTTATGTAAATATTATCAATATCATTATATTATATTCATATAATTTTTTAATTATCAAATATGCAATCATAGAAGTATGAAATGCTTTAAAGGAAATAAGGATAAGACTATTAAAAATATGATAAAGAAGTTGTACCCTTATCCACTTCCACACAACCGTGACCATAACATAGAATGTACTTCAAAACGTGTATGCCTCAATGTTTATTGTTGGACTGTTCTTGTAGTGTGAACTGTTGATGGTTTTGGAATCTGGATTTTGTGGTGGTATACAAAGTCTAAGAAGGAAATGTGAGGACCTACCTAGTAGCAATTGTCATTGTCACTGTCATTGGGGAGAAATTTGATCCCGAATAGCGACTGATTTGAAGCCTCACCGACTTTTTTAGCCTTTACAATGCTTTGAAATTACTTTAAACAAAACAAAAGATGCCCCTCATTGATCACGATTGCCCATAGTATTTCAAAATTACAAATGGCAACATCAGGGAGCAGCTTTGATGTCGTTCCCAATTACAGGCGAGTGTCATCTCCCTTTTCTTTTACCGAAAGCCACAGCTAATTTCCAGGAAGGATAGAGGCGGATAAGATAGAAATCTCCCTGAAAACACCCTATTTAAGCTTTGCAATACCCGATCTGCTCATGCAATCCTTTCAATTAATTGGTTTATAGGTTTTTCATATATCTGGATATAATTATGGAAACCGTTTTTCGGGGATCTTCTTCCTCGAGAAAGGAGTCACAGTGATTCGGATTCGTGTGATTCGCGTGTGCCCAACTCTCCACACAAGAACCAGCATCTGAACCGCCTGGTTAAATCCGTGTCTAAAAATGCCCTCAAATTAGCTTCCGCCATATCTCCTCGCAACGCAATTCTGCTTTTCTTCTTCTTTTCTCCTTAATTCCCCGCCGCCAAAATTATTTTCTGAAGAAGGGGAAGCCCGCGACCGCGAGGGCATGGTGCGAGAGGAGCTGTGTGCTGTTTTCAGACACGTGGATGCCGACGGATGACGGTAAAATATCGTGGGTGGAGCTGATTCTGCTCTGAATTCTGTTGGGGAAGATGCAGGGGACGATGAGTTGCGAGAGATTGTAACTTGACAATTGGACTCTGACGGAGACGGATTCATTGATTTGGAGGAGTTTATACGACTAATTAACAGTGAAGACAGAGGAGCGGAGGAACGCAGAAAAAGAAATGGCGGCGGTATTCAGAATGTTTGAGGGGAGGGAAGGCGGGAGGGGGATTACTCCTGTGGGATTACACCGTATGATGTGCACAACTTGGAGTGGGAAGTATAATAAGCCCCATTTAACTTAGACTGTTTGAGCACTTATTTCATTATTTCCCAAGTGGATTTGGAGTGATGTAGGAGTTGTCAATTTCACGAATCTAAGCTATCTAACGGCCGCCGTTAGATCTGAGCTTAGAATAAAATACCCTATATATTTAAGGGTTCAATATTCCAAATTAAAAGCAATCCTACTTCATTTAGGTATCTTGTTTTCATAGTCCAACCATTTAGTGATAGCGCGTTGAAAATCTCTGTAATTCTCATCGCAGGATTTTGATTGTTAGATGGGAATAGCGAGTCTTTGTGTATAGTCGCACTTTTCAAATCTTTGTTGAATCGAGTATCGTACCTAGCCCATGGCCGTCATGCCAAACGTAATCCATTTCTTTTTTAAAAAGTTAAACAATTTATCAGTACTTAATTTTATCACTAAAATGTAAATTAAAATTTGGGTAAAACCTGTAAATTTCAATATTTTCAATATATATTTGTATGGTTTGTTTATATATATATATATATATATATATTTATGTGTGTGTGCATATAAAAGTAAACTCGATTTGGTTAACTTGAATAATATATATATATATCCATATATATATGGTTACATTAAAGATAATAATGGTGACGCGTAGGACCTGAAAATCATAAGACCTGTGCTTGGTTAAAGGGTTTTAGCATATAGATGGTAAGTATATTAAAAATTAGATGCATTTGAATGAAAATGACCACTTGAGTTTAAGGAGGGGGGATTCCATGAAATTTATTGGGGCTTATATAGTGTTGGGGGAGGGGTGCCGACCCCAAGCCCCACCCCATATATAAATCTAAAGGTTGGTAGTGGGGTCATGGCAAATAAACCTTTGGCCAAAACCATATTTCCACAAGGTGATAATATCAATCAAAATTCCATTTAAGAAATTTGTTTGCCCATATTCATATTAAATTTATCTCATAACATTTATTTTTTAAACAATTAAAATATATGTAAGGTACTATTTATATTTTTCTTAATAAACATAAGCATTATCATAAATGGTATCTTAGATTTTAATTTATTTTTAATTTCTAATACATTATTTAATGTCAATATTTAAATATTATATTCATAATGTATTTATATAAAAATTTAATCATAATCATCATAATATATTATATGTATAATATTAATATTGTTTTATTAATTTTTCTATAAGTATACTTAATATATAAATTTGTATACATTTAGGCGCTCATCAATTAAGATTATATATTATAATAGCATGTACATTATAACTAAATGTCAATTATAATTAAGATGTTCAACAGATATGATTTTCTTAACATCCACTATGAAAATTCTCCATGGGTTTATCAAATTTTAAAAAATTAGCTAATTCCCATGTTTCAATCAAAATTCAAGATATCAAACTAAGTTCATTTAGTAAATTTAACTCATGTCAATCCATGGTTTCTATCTAAGGTTGATATTTTCATTTACATTCTAACAATTTACACATTTAAATTTATTATAAGAAACAATTTACCTTAATGTTGACTAAAATTTTCTACTCATATTCCTTCATTGGGCATAATTAAAGTAAGAGGATATGAAACATACTTAATCAACCAATGACGTAATGATGATATTTAATAAGTAAACTAAGAATCACTTGCAAACCTTTCTCATTCCTAACTTTCAACTATGGAGTTAGATAATGCAAATACCTTGTGCAAGTGAAATTTATGCATTTCATATTGAAAAGTAGGAGATACACTTGTCTTTTGACTACAACTTTCAATTTTTTTCCCAGCTTATACATGATCAATTCTACTAATGTCAATAATAATACAAATTTCTCAAGAACTCCTAAGATACTAATATTACAATAAGATAAATTCCTCTTTACATAACATGCAAAAGAGTAACAATTCAAGCCCTCCACTTTCATTTAAATCATGATGTAAGCTTCACAAAACTTGTCTATACCAATATCAAGTTAACTTCACTTGTAAAATACAAGTTTACAAGCCTTGACATAACTTTGAATGGAAATCTAACATAACAAAAGTGTTTACAAGATGCAATCTTCACATGCTCTTTATTCTTAATGTGCATAATCGTCATACCAATCTTCACATTTTTGCACCATCTTCAAAAAATGCAAATCACAAAAAAATGGGGGGGGGTAGGCAACACTCTCCACCCAACCAAATAAATCAATGAGGGAGAGAAGCCTTCTTCCTCATTGGCCCCTCAAATCCCAACAAGGAAGCAATGAGGGTTATTTAGAAAACCAAATAAAAACTCAAAATGGCTTCCACATACACATGTAAATCAAGACATTCAATGCAATAACACAATACAAATTTTATAACAAAACCAACAAATATCAAAACACAAAGGCTTCATACTAAATCCAAGGAGGATAAAGGAACATGGGGGTTCTTCTTATGCCTCCCAAGGGTTTGGGTGTCCACCTATGAGCCTCCAAAAACTCCATCACAATACACACAACAACTCTTATGCCTCCCTCCAAGAAGATACACCACTCTTATGCCTCCCTCAAGAAATCAACCCACTCTTATGCCTCCCTCATTCTTATTCCTCCCTCAAGAAAATAACAAGAAAAACACAAATCATATTTATCAACAAGGTGGACATCCCAACCCAACTCCCTCATAAAATACCCAATAACATTTCTCTTATGCCTCCCACAATTTTTACCCCCATTTCAATTTCTCCCACAACCTAAGGATCAAATCTATTTCCCACAATCATAAGCAATACAACAACCATCATCCACACATATGAGTACAACAAAATAGAAAGGTAAAAACAAGGGTGAAGATCTACCTTACAAATGAAGAGGATCAAACACAAACAAGTTCCAATCCTTCCAAAATCTTAAGCAAGCACCATCCATTCCAAGCTCAAATCACCATTCTCAATTAGGCTCTCCAAAATTCCAAGCATCCACCCCAAAAATGAACAAGTAACCCCCAAACCCCCACACAAATATAAATAAATAGAAAATATGGAGAGGGAGATGATGTGGCTCCATGTATGATGCCACATCATTTATTCTCCATCCAAATCATCAAATTCAAACCCAAACCCCAAAGCATAATAAATTGGTGGTTGGGGAAATGACCACCCTCTTACACACTCAACCCAAACCCACACTCCCAAAGGACCCAATTAATAACCCTTGTAAGAAAAGTGCAATTAATTTCTCTTTTCTCCATTAAAACATAATAAAATAGGACCTAAAATAATTCCCTCACATCATAGGCCTAGTGGGTGGGTCACTTTAAGAGGTGTGGGACAAGCTTAACTTGTCCCACAAGTCTCCAAAATTTCCTAGAAGGTCAAAATCCGAATTTCACTTGAAAGATTGAGTACACACTACTCCAAAACAAATTTAAATTCATTCTCAATCCAACACACATTAAGGCTACCAACTCACATTTATTTCCCCCCTTTTTCACATCCTAATTAGCACAAGTTAAACACTTTTAAATTAACTTAAGAGGGGTGCTAAACAAAATAATAAAAGTGACTCCACATACTAAAAAAATATAATAACTCACAATTAAATAAAATCAACAAGACAAAGTCACCAACTTACCCAAGGTCACTATTGAGAGGTCACCCCCAATGGGGACCTCCAAACAATCAACAATAATACACAACATACGAATACACAAGTTGCCATGGTGACCTGTTTCTAATACTCCACATTCCTTCGTTGTTGATCTCTTATCCCCCATATTTTTTTGTTCTATAATTTCCTGCAAAATAAAACAATACCTTTTTGGCCTCGTGGCCACATTAATGACTGTCAAAATCATAAAACACATGCATGTATACATAACAATTTACATCATCGAATATCATAATTAAACCAATGTTAGAATCAAGTAATTCACCAATTGTTCAATTTTCTAATATTTTGATTCTACCAATCCATCAATTTGTACTAAGATCATAACATCAACAATCATCTAGAAATATCCATAAATCACATTCAATATGTCAATACAGTAGTAATAGTTAGAACATCGAATACTGATATATGAATCAAGCATATAAAATTCATCGCAATAGTCACATCATGTCACAATCTAACACATATGTATTATCATCAAATAAGTAAAACAATTGTATCAATTCCATCTAGCAATGTCCTAATATCTAATACAATATCAAGGTCTAGGGATCCAATACAGAGTGACAGAGACATAACAATCAGTAACGATATTGTAAAACAAGGAAACTATTCTAGATCATCATCATATCCTTAAATTCCCATCAAGGTCCACAATACAACCATACAGTCAAAATAATAATCAAAACACAATAGTAATCATGATGTCCCACACATCTTATTAGTATGTTAACTAGAATATAGTAGCAAGGTTTAATATTATAATGAATTTGAAATTGAAAACATAGTTAAATCAATGTTGAAGAGGAGTGGGCATTACATCCCCCTCCCCTTAGATTTGACTTCCTCCTAGAAGTCACAGAAAAAAAGATAGGAAAGCAATTTATAATAATAGCAGTCAACCTCTATGAGATTTCTTTTCTTCAAACAAGAGTGGGTCTACATAACCCAAGTTTTGTCCAATGCTATTTAATCAAGGAGAAGGGAGAATGTTAGGCATGAATGCTAAAATTTCTTCAAGCAAGGTTGCAAACATTTAATTCTACAGAGTAACTCTACGTGATCAACCAAGCTACAACACATAACATCAAAAAATGAGAAATAGCCAAAGGAATCTTAAGAACAACCACCAAAGTGAAAAAATAACAAGAAGAGTTCCATGAACTCAAGACGATCACATAGTCACCAATCGATACCACATATTGCAATAATAAAGTTAAAGCTTCCACTAATGTTGAGTTACACTTCAAATCTTGTCATTTAAACAAGGCTAACAAATATCAACCATGACCCTCAATTTGTATGAGAAACATATCTACTAAAAGGTCTCAAAATTTGGAGATCACACAACAGGGTTTAACAACAAGGAAGAAACACCTAAATTAGCAAAAAAAATTTTCATTCTTGCAAACTATTCATTGGAAGAACTTTTATAACTTGAAAGGATTCAATTAAATTTTCATGATAAAACTGAGTAAAGTCATGACCACAAGGTTTTCTATAACTTGAATTTGCACTCAAAATTGAACACACAACACTAACCTGATTTTTGAAACGTTAAACACTTAGATAATATTCCACTTAGAAGACAATCCTTGCACAAACTAACATACCAAAAAAAGAGACACCAAAACACCCTATAAAAAATAAAGAAATTTAATTATTTTAAATACTTCCCAAGCTTAAAATAGTCATAAGAGGAAACATGCTTAATTCATACTACAAAAGAGCACTCAAGGGAGTTAGAATAGAAATATAGGTAACAAGAGGGTCTACTACAATCTACTAGTGCATCACACCAAAATTTGAGTAACAAATTATAAAATCATCATGCAATTTCTTTTCCCAAGGTCAAAAGGGAACAAACATCAACAGGGTTTCTAAAGAGAAAAATAAATAAATAAAGAACTTCCCAAAATTATTTCATATCCTTAACATATGTTTCCTAGATTTACCAATAACCTAGGTCACCAAGGACTAAATCAACACACAAGGAGGTTTCTTTTCTTAAAAACAAGAGATAAGACCCAATCCTAAAAGGTCACAACTCACACTCATCTAGCTACGAGGAAACAAGGGTACGATGACACAAACTCCTACAAGGGAAAAGTACATGCATCTATGAACAAGGGAGTACTACAGAACTAGAACACATCACTATCAACAAGGTGTTTCAGAAATCCAAGTAGGCGATAGAAATAAAGGTTCAATTATACATTGCCTCAATACACATACATTTTACTCATTCTATAAACCAACTATTAAGTCAAAAGTTATAGTTTCGCTTGCTAAGAAATTTTCTTACAAGTTTTCTTAACTAAAATCTTCCTTCTATTATGACATCACATATTTGTGTAATTAAGGACCACCACTAATGTTGGCATGATATCTTGCCATTCTGTATAGGTGGAAAATTATTTATTTTACTTCTAGGGAAGGTAAATGGACAAAGTTTCTTTCTATTTTTCACATAGTTTTATTTCTTCTATTAATCTACCAAGATTATAGCAAGGAACCATTTTCCTTTTTCTAATGTTCCAGTTTACTTGTTAAGTTTCAAGTCCAAGCCCCTCAATTAATGTTTTATTATGATCAATTAATCATTTCACCAAATAAATTTTAATGAGAAGGAAGATTTGAACATATCACATTATTACCTTTATGGGAATAAGAGATAAATCAACATATCACATTTTTAATTCTAAAGGAACAAGAGACCATTCAACATAACAAACACATCATTAATTTTGTAAGAGCTAGAGATCAATCAACCACCATGTATCACACCAAGATTTCAAGGGTTTACCAAAGAATTACAAGTATCACTAAACACTCCAAGTGGGTCTCCACAAGTATCAAAGAAGCTACAATGAAAAATCCCATTATAGAAAAAAATTTGTTTTTATGAGTTTAAGAGGTTTACATCAGTTTGGGAAAGAAAACAATGTTTGTTGTTTAGTCTCAAAATTTTTTTCACATAATAAGACAAGGAAAATTTACAATCAACACTCATATTTCCACAAGATACCACCAACCAAGCAACAAGATGACAAGGAAAATTTTACTCCAAGGACACCGTATTTCCCATTAGAAGACCTCAAATGCAAGAGGACAATCAACTAATCTACCCAAACATGGGCTCTACAACCAAGAGTTGTAGTTTTAAAAAGAAGGGGCATGACATAAGCACAACTGAGATTAAAATATTAAGATCTACCAAACTAACATCTCTAAGAGCAAGGTCCAAAAGACCCAAAAGCATCCATAAGTGTCTCAACATTTCCCAATACTATTAGGTCATAGATTGGTATACATAACAATTTAAAATGTTAAGGCAATGGTATATCTATTTATGGGTCATCGAGAGAAAAAAAGTACACTTAATTAAGCACATTGCCTGAATGGGCTTAAATCTACCCCATAATTACCAAGATACATACAATCCACCAGTCAATACTTTCTATAATGAAACAAGGAAACCATGATAAAACTTAGCATGCCATCGATGGAACATCATATCCAAACAAAACACTTATCCACTAAAATCTACAATCATCCAAGAGTTAATCCGATCCTAACACAATCCATAAGCCCAAAATCAAACACATCTACTCTGAAGAGGATAAAAGCTCCTACCAGATTGCAAGAGAATCACCACCACTGCTATCAAATCACCAACTAGAACACACCACACAATGAAATATATCTCTAGAATATTTGATTAATGAAAAGTCACTCTAAGGTCCTAGACACACTCAAGGTTCCATCCTTCCAAAACCAAGGAATAACTTAAAGCACCTAAGAAGACATTCAAGACACCTAGGGTGTACCCCCATATGACGAAATATCACAATACAAACAATGTAGAACCATCTCATCAACATGTAAGAAAGAATCACGTAACATTTAGCTAAGTAGACAACAAGATAAATGAGCTCTAAGTCACCAATCAAAATAAAATCCAAGAAATATCGGTAATCAAGGAAAATGGCTAAGTAGCCACATTGCAATCCCTGAAAATCTCACAAAAATATAAATAACTAAAAGAGCCTCAGAGCTTCTCAATCAAATCATAAAATAAGATGTTGGTCCTTGATAAAATAACATAAGTTTATGAATATAAAATACAGAAAAAGTCCACATCACATTCACTTCGCAGCCCTTCATGGCCGCTAGTAGGGGTACTATACATCGAGCTCAGATCTAAGAACATATACATAAAACCAGATCAAATACGACACCATGACCTGATATCCACTCACTCATATGGGGATTAAATCTACCAAAGTGGACAACCAAAACTAACTCGTCTAACCACTGAGGAAAAGGGGAAGATTTAAATGACTAAAACAACTTCTAATTTACTCTGTTAGACTCCTGAACAAACCACTAGCACTAATCCACAAGAGTCACACCACACAATTTAGCATTCCACAAAGGAGGAGTCTCAATGGGTCATCACATCACACAAGAAAAATAAAGAGCTAAGGACTCATCAAACAACATCTTTGTAAAGGAGAACCAAGTTCCTGATACACCATAAATTCACAAAAATATCAATCCAATTCAATGTTTTCGGTTAACCGGCTTAAAAAAAAATGCCACTAGGTGAGTACAACAATTCAAACAACTTTATTATTTTATTATTATTTTAATCATGGAGGTTCAAATTTTGCTAACTAGTTTTCAGGTTTCAATGTTGGCCCAGGGTCCAAGTGTTGAACTCATGGCTCTGATACCAAGTGTAACACCCACAATTTTCCCACTAAATAAAGAAAAATCACGATAGAACCTGATGACAAAATTAGAAAATTATGGAATAATTTTTTAAAAAGGTTATAAGGCATTAGCCAAGATTTAATTATATCTCGATTATAAAATTTCAAACAATTACATGATAGTCAGAAATAAAAATAATGACTAATATTTTTTTGACCCAATTTCAAAATGATTTTACGATTTAATTCATTCTCTTACTAGACTCCAATATTTTATTTAACAAAATCCTCATTTAGCTTTTCATTACTTAACTCCATTAATCCCCTTTGAATTTTTTATTTAAATGTCCATAATAAAATTTAAATTAAATTAGACAAGGATAATAAAATTCCAATGTTAAAGACATGCATAATATAATAAATTCATTATCCCAAAAGGGGAGAGGTGCACAACTTAGTCTAACCCCTTAGGCCCCATTTAACATTACACACACATATTTTATTTATTTCATTTCCACCTAAATACCCCATTACTTAAGTGATGTAGGGTTCATCCTACACCATTAGATCTAATCTATCTAAGCCATTAGATCTAGGTTAGACTAAAGAAACCATAGACATCCTTAAGGGTTCTTTTATATTCAATTTCTTAACATATTCTCTCATTTCTCTTGTTAGGATTTTTAGGTTAAGGAAGGAGTGGAAGAAGGTAAAGCCATGGAGGCCATTAAAATGGGTTGAAAGCTCTTCTTTTGTTAGAATCTTGTGTTTAAGAAAAAGATCTACAAATTTACTTTAAATATATATGCATCCAAAAGGACTACCCACACTAGGAAGCTACCTAGGGACGTCCCTGATATAGCTTGCAGTACATGGGGCCCAATTCCATGTTGCAGTATTGGGACGTGGAAATCCCTCACTTCATGTTTTTCTTAAAACAAACAAGCTCTTAGCCAATAATGACAACATTCCTTGAATTTATATACCTCATCATAACACGGGTTGTGTCTACGTGCATGGAGATGAATCCCATGAACACGATACCCCTAGGACTATGACAAGTGCGTAGATATCACATCCACATCATGCTTCTCCTATAATAGGAAAAAGGGAAGTTTGGTCTCTTTTGATCCTTAATATCGTCCTAGGATGTGAGAGGAGATCATACACGGTGTCATCTTCTATTCAAAAAAAGTAGCAACACGTAATACGATACACACAAGATAAAAATTAATAATGAAATTTATATATTAGGATATTCGGAAAGAGGTCCTCAAAAGTAAAGGATTAGTAGTTTGTTTTTTTTATACCCCAATATTCTTTCAGACCAATCATTCTTCAAAGAAAAAATATTTGTAGTCTTTTAATTAATCAAATTCCTGTAGTAAAAAATGTTAGGTAAGAACAAAAATGAGTGTTAAAATGGGTATAATTTCACCTTATCCATGTAATATTTCTGTAAAATAGAATGTAAGACCTTGCAAGACACCACTAAAACAAAAAAATGTGTCATTAGATTGGTTAGTATCAACTTAAAATTATTGTAGAACAAAAGCGCTAATTGATAGAAAAAATGCATTGTTTTAGGTCAAATGTGCCGAAAGAAAACAAAACGGCTATTTCAAAAAAAGTGTTACTCTAATCAAAAGTGTTGAAGCAGTAAAAAAGTGCTAATTTCTTGATTAAAATGCCAATATATTATGAAAGGCACCAAAACAGAAATAGACAAGGTTACAAGAATTCAATTTTTAAAGTGTAGACAAATACGTTGATATACAGAAAAAAGCACCACTATATCTGTAAAGGTGCTGCTATATCTGCAAAGGCTCCAATATACAAACACGCTACTAGTTTTGTAAATGTACCTCTAGTTCTATAAATTGACTAATATATCTGTAAATGTGCCACTATAAATAAGTTGATTTAATTCCTATGCAAATATGTTGTTATTTACAAATTCCCTACTAGTTCGGAAAACGTGCTACTCTATTGACAAACGATGGAAACAATAAAAAAATTACAATTTTGGGGTTTTAAAGGTTAAGAAAAAGTGCTGAAGTATTTACAAAAGAGCCAAGGGTTTTTAAAAAGCACCAAAGTATATCCATGTGAGCACAAAAGTTAGTATTTAGTCCAAAAATGTTTTTTTATGTCAAAAGTATTGTTTCTTCTACATAGGCGTTGAATGAGAAGTCAAAAGCACTAAAATGGATGACTGTAAAAAAATTGAAATTTTAAGGTGGAAATTTGAATGAAATTTGTTCAAATTTGGACCCTTTTTTAAAATATAAAATGTTATTAGTAATACCAAATAAATTACTGTAAGCCCCACAATGGGTACCAAAATGTAATGTAAGAACAGATTAGTTGTGAAAATGTGAGAAAAAAAAACAAAAATTTTCCTCTAATATATCTTTTCAAACAAAACTTTAGATAAAGCAATGGATGGAAAGGAGGAAAGAGACAAATACCTACACTTACCTACAAGTTGCACAACTCCTTATTTTGATGTGTTGGATTTACTCTTGATTGATGTTGGATTACTTATGATTTTTGTGGATAAACTTGGGGAACACCTCCCCTTTTCTTGCATATGATTATTGCTTGATATAAAATGATGATGGATTGATTGAGTGAAAAGATTAAAAAATGGATGGATTGAATTGCTTTCTAACTAGCTTTCCAACTAACTCTTATGGAAGAGGAGAGCTCAATTTATAGTGAATGCGTGGATTATTCCATGGCTTGGATGAAGCCATGTTAGATTTGGATCAAGGGTGGAGAATGCATGAGAAGAATGGAGGATACTAAGGTGGAAGGCTCTAAAATTTGAATTCAAATTTTATGGATGGAAGAAGATTCTATTGAATTAAAAGTTCAATAGAAGTAGAAATTTAGAGATGCTTCTAGAAATAGAAGCCTCTAGATTTAGAGGTGTGAAGATGTGATTAGGATTAGAATTAGATTACGTTTATTAAAATATAATTAGTGATGTGATTAGATGGAGAGGCTAGGTGTAGGGATGTGTAGAGTAAGTTGGTAGGTGGTTTTAGGAATATAAAATTATTATATAATGTTAATGAAGAATTAAAATATGATAATAGGATATAATAATGGATTAATGATATATTGATAAAATGGGATGTAATAATGATTTAAAAAGATCGATGATGGAATAAGGATAAAGGGTAAAAATGATAAAATGGATTAATAATAGTACTTAATCTTGTGATTGATTATTATATGGATGATGTTAGGATATTTGCAGGATGGATTAATTGTAATTAATCATGTCAAAATTTTAGATTTCCACGGTCAAAATTCTTAGAATATTTCACCTATGTAAGGCTTTGTAAGAAATTCATTAGTATTATATAACACAACTAGTGCTTATAAAATATCCTAGTAAAATTATCATTCCAAAATAACTCAAGGGTTTCTTAAATCTTCACAATTGAGATACACATAAATTAGATAAATCCCTAATTCAATTCTAATGCACTGATCTAGGTCAAAGCATCTAGATTCCTCCATTTCTAAGAATTAGAATGTCTTAGAAAATTTTTGTAAAAATATAAAATTCACTTGAATAATTGTAAATTGTTTTAATGAAACAAAGGGGTGGTAAAATTATATGACAAACAACACATCTTACTAGTATTATACTAGGTGCATTATATACTATATATGTTTCCCATTATCTTCATGTTAGAAAAATGAATGAACCCCTTGGGGTTTTAGTGGTTGTTAAAACTTACATAGGAAGCTATAATAACTATAAGAGTATTGATATTTCAATTTGGTAATATAGTGCAATACATGGATTAATTTTGTAGGAGGGAGTTTGAAAACCATATTAGAGTATTTTATAAGATCGTACATCAATTAAATGCACCATTTCACTAAATGTGAGACAAGCAAATGAATAAGGATTATGAAATTAAGTAAATTCATAATCATATAATTGTTGCACAAGCATGGAATTAATCCATCCAAAAAACTAAATGAATAACTCACAAATGAAGATGTATAAATTGGAGAGTGAATATGTAACTCCTCAAATAATAGTGGAAAAAGATCCCAAAATAGAAATGTAACTCCAAAACACAACATATCTAGTCAAATACTAACTCCCACATAGTTAATAATGATTTACGAGTGTAACTCCTATGAATAAGTACACCTAAGCGAGTTAAATATCAAGAATAGGAATAATCCATAGTAAATAAATATGAGGAAAATATTATTCTACATTAACACACCAAGGGTAGTCCACCCTTACAACACAAACATGTTTTCTACTTTTATTTTGTTGATCCTTTGATTAAGGTTTTTGTGGTTTTCTAGTGTTTCAAACTTTCTCCATTTAGTTCTTCTCATTATTTACATTCTTATACTTAATTGCTTCATTACCTAGTTACACAAGAAGTGGCCTCTTACCATCTCGTCATTAGGTTTCTTAGTCATAATCTTTCTACATCTGATGGAAAGAATTATCTTCATTAGCAGCTTCACAAATTTTATTTTTCTTTCTTAGACTATTCTTAAAATGATACATTTATTAGAAAATTATTCCCCTGATGTCTCAAAGGTTTTTCCTTACAATAACTTTATGCTCTATCCGTGCATTTTTTCTTGACATTCACTTTTTCATAAAATCATTTTCTCACACAATTTTCATTACATATTTTATACAATGTATCTTACGTTCAAGTGAATAAAATTTAAAAAAATTCCAATGATCACATAAATTATTATTTAATATGTTATAATACTAGACTTACTAATACTAAAAATATCTTAGCCAACAATGAATTACAAGAACGTTCTAGACACATAGTATTCTTAGAGTTATTATTTGTTAAAAGGTTAAATACTTTTACCATACATGTCACACTTTGAAATAATGTGAAAATAATATCCTCAACATGAAAAAACTCTTTCATGTGTTTTTTATTTCTTGTAGTGCTTCTAATCACAAGTTTCAAGGAAATACAAATTTAAAGAACAAAATTATTCATGAAATGTTTTTAATTTAAATCCTTTTATAATGTTGTATCCAAACCAACAATCCTATTAATACAATCATTTCGTAGGTAATTCACTCCATTACCTTTCACATCAAAGACTGTGCCAAGATAATTAAATGATTGTAATATTGTATTTTTCCATCCACCACTTGACGTTCATACAATTACACTTTGTGGTAAGAAATTTTATGGTAATCACCATTATGACTACCATTGAGCAAACGGATAGTTGTTTTAAGATTCATCATATTATATTATATATCATTGATTCTAGGACTATTGTATATGAGGATCTATCTCAAACTGAAATTTATAATTATAATTAAACTTTAACATATTTATTGATCCACTTATAAACCATGATAATCCTAAATTTAATATGAAAGTCACAATACCTAACATGTTGTATCAGTTATACCATCTTATGGTTTTACATTAAACGTTATGATTGTTATTGTTACTCCCATTCCTATTTTAGTAGTTATTACCTTTTATAATATTTATATGACATAATTGTATTTCTAATTAACTCTATATTCCTTCTCTTTTTTATCATAAACATATACAAAAAAATATTGCTTACCATACTGCATATTATAGTATGTGCACTATCAGGTTACAGTGATCTCTCATTTATAATATTTATAATTTCTTAGTTGATCGTAAGACACACATGTATTTTTCCCTTCCTCTTACATTATGTACTATAATTTTGATCTCACATTCTTGGTTTCATCATATATTCAATCATGCAATGTAATTTCAAGTCAGTCTTAGCTTTGCACGGTTACAACTATATCATCCCTGCTGCATCAATGTGTCAACTTATTTCACTATTTTTGAGCGGTTATAATTAGGGGTAATCCATTCGAGGATCCTACGGTAAATTGTATTGTCCTCGAACTTATGGTTCTTACACTTAGTAATAGGGCATCTATATCTCAACATTTCATTTCCCCTAATAGTCTTTATAGACATCTATGTTCTTTTAATTCACGTATAGGTATTATAGTTATCTCATTTAAATATTCTTTTTATCCACATACTAAATCTTACACGATACCATCTCCCTGGCCATATACTCAATATTCATATTAGACACACTACTTATCGTAGGGAACATTCTGCTATTCCTTTGCGTAGGTCACCTTCTATGCATACTACTCATCATGGGTGTTCCAACCTTAGATTATCTATGGCACATTCTTGGCTTTTATACTGATGATAGATGAGAATCCTTCTTCTTATGATTACAATGGACACATTTAAAAGCATTTTATTAGATAGCTATCGTTTTTCAACTTAATTATGCATATATATTTTAAAAAAAAATTATATTCACCTAAATAATCAAATTATACAAAACCACAAAAATATGTGCAAAAAAATGATAATTTAGACCTGTTTATATTTTAATTATCTAGCTTATTGCTTCAAAATAAATTATAACAGTGGTTTTATAGTTTTCATAAGTACAATTTACATGGTATGTTTATTCACAAAGTATATTAAACAATATTATTGAAGTAAATAACTTGATAAAACATTACAGATGTAATCTACGTTCCTAGTACTACTATTTAGGAGCATCTCCACACTCTATAAGTGATTTTGTTTCATTAAACTTACTTTACACTTTTCTAATTATGTGTGGATTCATTCATAGTTTTTATTTCTATCTATTGAAATAATAGGAGTACAACATGTGTCTTGTATAGTGAAAATACATATTTCTATCTTTGATTTCATTAATATGTTTTATAATTTCTTCATTTATTATTTTCATTACTGTACAAATTACTTCCATGATTTTTTATTGCATGGTTTAAATGGAATTTTTAATGTGATTACCATATTATGATTGTTTACATATAAAAACCTTAGTTCCTAAATTTTCTTGTCACACTATGTGTGTCAAATGTTTGTGGCTCTATGTCTATCTTTCATGTAATGAATTAATTCAATGATTTTGGCACACTATGTATTATACTTAAACTCTCTTGTAACATCTTGGTTGTCCCATGTTTGTGGCTATATTTGTAAATATTATTAATGTTCTATATAATACAACTTACTTATCTTTATGCTACTATTTCCACTATGGAGCATGATGTGTTTGATGTTTGTTATGAATTTCCTATACTACTAGAACTATGTATTATGACATGATTATTAATTTTTTGTACTATTGTTACTACTAAAGATACATAATATTCCTTGTTTTATACTAAATTTTATTTGTGACATGGTTTCCATAATGTACAACCCCTTTTACATCTACAAGATCCCACTTGTGCCATCATTATTGCATTCTATATGATCATATATAGATTATCGTAGTTATTAGACATGGTTCCATTCATACAATAATAAAAATTATCACATGTTCATAAAATGAGGGTTATTCATGAACATATTTCTACATATAGAGATAGATTACAAAATATAGGAACAAATTGTTATCTCTCAGAAGTACACCCTTGTTAACAGATGACAGTAGGAGTTATAAGTTTTATTTTTCTCCTACTTCCATAGATACAATGGAAACACCTCAGGTTTGTGAGTATACCTATCATTAAGGTGGGTCTCTGGTATCAATTTCGATTTCTTATTGATGTATCCTAAACTATTTTTGGGGGGGTTTTGAGGGTAAAATGATTGTTGTAACTGAACAAATGGGGTGATACACCAAATTTATTGAGGGATTTGACTGATTACATGCACAATAAATTTGAGAAACAAATTGTAGATACACGAACAAATGGGTTTTCAGCTTAATCCTAAGGTAAAAACTTGTGTCTTGAGGGATAAATCAAAACAACATAGAGCTAACATGCACAATAAGACTAAAAATAAAGCATTGAATTTATAGCAAGGTAAGATAATTAATCAGAGAGTTTACATTCACAATAATTAATGTAAAGATACACACCAGTTTAAACAATTGGAAAGGGAATAACTGGTTCTCATTTAAGGAAAAACTGACAAAAATATTCTTAAGCACTTTTGTGTCTAAAAATTCCTCCTTGTGCCTTGCTAGTGCACACAATATATAGCAAAACTAATTCACCCAACCCCTCCTAAAAATATACTATCATCTGTACTCGCTCATGTATGTTAATTTTACCCCTTTATCATGAATAAATAAAGGAATAAAAATAGACATGTTTATTATAATGAGACATTAATAGCCTTAGTTATAAAAATATACTTAGTCAAATTGTATTTGACTGCTCTATTTTTAACATAAATAATATACTTTGGTGAATATCTTTGGCTAATATTAGCTCTTGCTTGGTCTACAAGTTTCCTCCAATGTGCATGTAACTATTTACTTTTTGTTGTAGGTGATGATTAAATAATCATATTTAATTCTCTGATGTGATACTTGTATATTCACCCACATTGCAAAGTAATTTTTTTCTTCTTCTCTATTCTATTATTTAGTGATCACTTGTAAAATAATACTCCTATGTGTGAGAAATATAATTCCCTTCATCTCCAATACTTGGAAAAATAATCTCAACCTCTCTGTGGGGACCACCTGTAGGCATGTGTAAGAAAATAATACCTTTATTTGTGAAAAATAAGGTAATAGTATTCAATACTTCTGATGTTGAACCTCTACATGCATTTTTTTTGCTCATCATGGCACATACATACTAGATGGGGTTCTCCTTAGTCATGTCACTATGTACTTCACTTTATCCCTTTTGAGAAACTAAGGTAATTTTGATTTGTTTAAGGTAAAGTAACTTGGTATTTTTTATTTGACCCATCATCACTATGCATTGACTATAGTCTTAACAATAATCATTTAAAATGATTCCCCCCATCGCCCCATGATCATATAAATGGAATAATCTTATGGGGTCATTACTTTTTGACTTAGTCATTGACATATACCATAGCATTTGGTCTCTTTAATTGATTATGCACATATATATTTTGATAAAACCTTAGATAAGGTCGATTAGAATCATAATGTTTTAGTCACATGGTTTCATCCCTCCCTTTGATTTGATCATTGCACCATCATAAGGTGTAACATGAATAAGTTGATTTGATTTTTTGTGGTCCCCTAATCGCGATGGTAGACCCCTTTTTTTTTTCAAAGGATGTAATGCTAACTTATGTGAGTTAGCCAGTTCAATTAACTTAATCCTTCTTTGATTGTCAATGTATGAAATTTTCTAATCATGATTGTTAAGGATACTATGTGGATTTTGCATTGAGAAAAGGTGATTTGATTCCAACAATCGATCTTTGTATTGTGCCTTACATCCACCATTGATCTGTATCTAATGAGCTGGGTTGCATTTTGATTTAGCCATTAATCAATGTATCATCAATTTCTATATTGTTGATGTGGAACTTTTCTTAACCACTTATGATTAATGATGGTTTGCATTTTTTACCCTGGTGGATTGTACTATTGGAAATAGTAATCACTTCGTTGATCATTGATTAACGTAGCTCGAAAGTTGATTTGAACCGTTGATCTTAGTACTCACTGACTGAGAGGTTGTATTATGGTTTTTGCATCTATCATCATCTAATTCTTTACCATTCATGATTGGGTCATTGATCTAAATTCGTAGTGAGTTAAAACTGGGTAAAACCCCCATCATTTGTCACTTTGTCATTTCATGAGCTCATTTGACATAGCGAAGCCCTAGAAATTTTTTTCTTTCCGTCATTTATATATTTTTTCAAAGCTCTTTCAAGCAGTTGATTATTCTTACACTTTTGAAGCTTCGTCAGGCTTGCGAACTTTGAGTATTTATAATTTTTTCCATTTTGAGTTTCTCTCGAGCTTCTAAGAGCTTTTCTGAGAGGCCTAGCCATATTTCAACCCATTTGATATTTTCAAGCTTCTACTTGAAATGGAAGGTAAGCCCCTACTTTTTTAGCATCAAAATCATTTTATTTTCATTGTTCTCTAAATTTAATGGTATTGAAACTTCATTTATTTCTATTTTTAAGCCATTCTATGCATCGCTATGTGATTTGAGTTCGACTCATTATTTGAACATTCCAAGCTTCTAAACTCTAAGGGCTTGTCACTGTTTTGGACAAAATGGTAAGTTTAGAACTCATTTTGTTTCTTTTGAGAATTTGTGGATCCTGCTTGGATTTGAAGAGCTCATTTTCTTTTTGTACCTGATATGATTTCATGTCCTTTAAGTCTTTTGAATCTTTCTGTTGTTGAATTAATTTGGGTTCTTGTTTGTCTGTTGTAATTTATTCTCTGATTCGACCCAAATTTGGGTTATTTTTCTCTGGCCTATGGTTTGATTGGTAACTTTGAGCTTGGGTGTTTATTATTCTATATGCAAAAGTCTTCCTCTCAATGCTCTTCTTTTAATAGATTCAAGCCTTGAAATTGGCTCGTGATGAGTAAACCATTTTCCTGACTTTTCTCGGTGCTTCTATAGCTTTTGATGACTTGATTTTTGTAGATTTTCATTGACATGATATTTGCTATAGATGAATGAATATGGATTGTTTTTATTTTGTGTAAAAGATATTTTCTACCATTTTGATTCTGACACACTACTTTGTAGGTTCCATTTGAAGTTTTGGGCTAGCCTATTTTGTTTGCTATTATTTAAACTCTAGTAATCATGTAACATCAAGGTAAATTTTCCTTTTAATGCATTTGCTCTTAGTTTGAAGATTTTTTCTTGTTCATGATCTTGCTACTGAATAATGAATTTATAGTCTTTTTATTCATGCTTGAAACAAGAACATTTCACTTGAATACTGATGAAATGTTTGTGGTAAGATCTGTTGAATTTTATTGACTTTGAGTTCTAGTTTTCTTACTACTCTGAAAGAACAACTTTATCTAATTTACATATGGCTCATCATTTTCTTATTCAATGTTAATTTCTATGAAGTTTGATAGTAAAATATTTTTGTATCCCAAAATTTTCATATCATTTGTATTTAGATCTTTCAATGGGTTTTATTTGACCTATACATTTCCTGGTATACTTGGAAATTCACATACAAAGATATATTTTCCATCTTTTGGCTCAATCTATGATTTCACTTACAAAAAATTCTCTTTTAGAAACTTTGGTAATTTTGAATGATGCAACTATAGAATTGAATCCTTTGCATTTTCACTAACATTTCAGTAAAATGGTGATCTTATCATTGGCTACTCTAATTCTTTAGTGCTTTTAATGCTCAAGGTATTTTCTTCCTATTTGACAACTGAAATGTCATATGAACATCTAGCTTGATTTTCTTGATAGTACACACATTTAAATAATTCATACTTTGTAATCCATTTGTTATATTTATGAGGCACTTTGTAAATTCCTGAAAAACCTATCTATGAAATGATGTTGTGACATTCATTGTGAAACATGCATAAAAGTATGAATCATTAATTTTCTTGAAGGATAACATCAATTTGTATGCTATTATGTGATTTTGGCATAAAAGCAATGACCATTCATTCTACACAATTTTGTTTGATTCTGTATATTCTTTTCATTCTTGTCAATGAATAATCTATTGTCTACATTTGATAACATTCTTAATCTGTAATTGTAAAATGAATCCAGTTGAAGAGCATATATCCAGAAGATCCCTACTTCGATGAATGTATGTTACAATTTCTTTGTATTCTCAATTCTTGTTTACATTGTGTAATACCTTTCATAGCATATGCATAGTATGAACAAATTAGAATTGGTATTTTGAATCATGATTTCTTGTAAAAAAATTGTATCCTTGTATACTATGACTTAGTAGATTCTTTTTGGTTTAAACATGATTAGAACTTTGTAATTTTAAGCGACATATGCTTGAAATACTGAAGGCCAATAAAGAATACTCCATTCTTTCTCATGACTTTGAATGAAATATGCTAGATGTGATCTTGTAAATGTATCTTTTTTGCATGTTCTATACCCTGATCTTGAATCTAAAATATTTACAGTTGCTTATATCTTGGAATTTATAATTAATACATTTGTTTAGAGTCCTGAAAAGGGAATATTTTTACTTGGAATAATGGTTAAACTTCTAAAATTATTGATGATATTATTCTACATTGGATGGTTTTGTATATTCAAACTCTGCTTTATCTAAATCAGTTTAGAACTTCAATTGTAATTGTATTATGAGATCTGTAACTTTTTGGTTATATGTGCATTTAAGACTTGCAAACAAATCTTGAATGAGTTCTATAAGTCTTGTAGACTTATTTTCTGGCATCTGTCTTGGTGATAGTTTGTATTTCCTTAAATACATTCAATTTGTATGAACTTTTACTATAACCTTGAAGAATTGATTGGCTTCAAAATAATTCACTTCATGAGTCTGATGTATTTCTGCTGTGTTTAATATAGAAATTTGTAATTTGATGAATAATCTAGTTGTATTCATTCAATGTTGATAACACTATGCCTTTTGATTCTTTTTATAGCACTATTTATAATGCTCTTTATTCATCTTGTACTTGGTAATAATTTCTCGTTAACTCCTTAATTTGAGCTATTGATGGGAATTAAACAGCTTGTGTCCTGGAAATTACAACACTTTTAACTTTGAATGAATGCATTAGTTTCATTTCCACATTTGATGTTTACCCCTCCAAGCTTGTTATTTCTAAAAATATACTTACTTATGAATTTGTTCCTTAGATAATTCTGATCTGTAATTTGATCAAAGACTGATAGCTTTTGTTTTATCTTATTCAATATCTTTATACAAGCTGGTTGATAATAGTTCTTCATTATTACTTAATAGATTTTACTTTTAAGATGTAACATTTTGATCTTTGTACTTCTATCATTATGATTTGAAACTTGTACGTTTGATCATCTTGAACATGGATTTTGAAATTCATCAAAAAACATTCTTTTGATAGCTTCTTGAATTTTGCTTATGTCATTGAAAATGTAATTTGTACTTGATAATATAGAATTTTACAAAGATGTATTTTTTTCTCTTATACTACAACTTGTACATGCACATTTAGGAAAATTTTCAGAAAATAATTAGGCTTTTTGGCCTCTTTTATTGTCCATAGTTTCATTTCTTTCTTCTTTATTTTGGGAATCTCATGTGCAACTGCAAGATAATTTTTTCTCTAATCTTCATATTTTAATTTGATGTGCCTTATAATTTTGATCTTAAGAGGTCCATTTTCTTGAAACTAGAAACACAAGCATGTGGACTGAATCCTGAGCTCAAATCTGACAATTTTCTGTTTCTCTTTTCAGTTATGTTGATGCAATGGAGTGATGCAGAGAAGATGAAGCTAAAAAAGCTAGGAGCTGAAAAAATAAAGACCAAAAGGAAAACACAAGGTAATGATGGGTTCCTTCTTCATTCCTTTTATTCTAGTTTCATACACATGTATCTCTTATTTTAGTAGTTTTAAGTTACATCCCATAGATTGTGTGGGAAACGTGGAGTTTCCATTATGAATAAATGAAATTATTTTTATAACTAAGTTGTGTACTTCCTTTTACTTTCATCTTTTATGTTATGTAATGATTGTACAATGAATTAAACAACTCACTAACACACATAATAACAATTTAATCATAGGTAATGATCAAATTGAAAATACCTGTAACTTAAAAATGAACTCTCTACAAATGAAAATAAAAACTATGTTTGTTGTTTTTGAGTCCAACTTCTCAGGTTTGCCTCTATCTCCACCTTCCTCAAGGATGTGCTTTAGTTCTTCAGAGCTTTTGTGCATATTTGATGAAAGTGAACATGAGATAACAACATATGTGAGGTGTTGTCACTCTGACAACAACATACATAGATGCAATTTTCCTTGTTGATTCACTTAACTGAAACTCAATTTAACTAAAAATTCCTCCTAGTTCGGTTCATTCTTCAATTCCTTCCATCGAAAAAAAACTTTCGAGTTTCCCTTTTTTACACAAGTGCAAAAATTATTAACATAAATTTTTATAGTATGCAAATGCTTCTAAAAATTCACTAATAATAAGATTTGAAAGAAATTAAAGATGCTAAACATCAAATAGTATAGTTAAGAGCATAAGATAGTCTTGAATATTGTGGATGTTGTTGGAAAGGGAGAATATTCTCTATATATTTTCAATTGCTCCAAATTTTATTGGATATATATATTATTTATAAGTAGTCTAAAAGATATATCACTCAATATAGATAATTATGCAAGTGGAATGATAATCTCATTCATTCACGACTACAATTTTCAAATTATTTTTGAAGAATATATGTTCAGTAAATGGACCTCCTCCCCCATTATATTTCAACATATATAACTTTAGTTTTTCTAGTAAAACACATTACGTGGGCATGAAAAATTTCTATTACTTTCACATTTTCTATTCAAGAAGTAGTTATAGTTAAAAAATTATACATATATCCATATCTACTGGTGTGTTATGTGGGAATAGTGGAATATGTCTAAGTTGATAACTTATGCATAGACAATCCTTAACAACCCTTAATATATTCTCTAAAGTGGAAGGTATCAAATTAGATAAGTTATTTATAGTCTAACCTTTTTGGTCCTATAAATTTTTAACTAAAACGGAACTTCAAATCATATTCTCACTCACTCGAGTGTTGAGTTGTACTCAACACCTTAGTATCTCCTTTCGAAAAAATTTGATCACCCAAATGCAATAAATTTCAAGAAAAAATATCATTTTTCAAAGTAAAAACAAGAATGAGATCTCGTCCATCTATAAAATGAATATTTTTATTGTTTTGATGTTTTTCTTCTCCTCTGGTTAATTTTTTCCAAATTCAAATTTATGAGCATAATACATGTTTTTCAATCATAATTTAGTTTCAATTTTTTGCATTGACTACACATTATCTTATAGGTTACATTATGGAAAATACCAATAGCAACACGTCATAAAACCATTGTCAAGTGAATACAATCTTTTTGTGCACACTTAGGTAGGTTAATCCTTTAAGCATACAATTTACAATTACATACGTAAAAGGGTTGTAAATGTTGACACTAAATTTTTGTGACTTATAGATTTGTAATGTTAGGTTTCACTATCCTCCATATCTAAGAAAAATTATCAGAATCTAAATCCAATTAGTTTATAGGTCTTTATATTTTATGTGAATTTCTTATTTTCACAATTTTCTTTGTCATCAATTTACGAAAAAATATCTAATGAAAGTAGTAAAAAATCTTTATGGCTCATTTCACAACTTCTCATTTTATTTTTCCACTTCACTTTATAAGACCATAAAAAATGGTCTGGATGTGGATGTTTTATGAGAAGACATGCAAAATCGAAGATATTTAGGTTTTCTAATTCTTTTTAAATTTATGCATCTTGTAATTTATGGTATTACTTAGTTTTTCACACTTACAAAGTCACCTAGGAGAGCTTCATGAGGTTTGATATTATAATGGTTGAATGTAGTGCAACAGTTGGATTGTTTCAGTACCTAAGATTATGATTTCCAAGGGTAGTCTAGCCTCACCACAAAAACAAATTTTATTCATTTCTATTGATAATGATTTTCTGAATGGTTTTATATGTAAATACAGTTTTTTTGGGTGTTTAAAGTTGTGCAAGAATGAGTGAAATATATTTAAGATCATATAAAGGAAATTAGTCATGTATATAGTAGCACACCCATTCTTATTAACTGTATAAAACTATATATATAGGATAAGACCACAAAATTCTATTAGATTCGTTGATTTGTGGATATATTACATTATTGTTGTGGACGGGTGTTATAACTATCATACAAGTTTTATTTTTAACTGAATTATACTCCTTACAACCATCGATATGCACATGTATATATTCATTAATTTTCATTTAATATATCACCAAATATTTTACTCTCATCATTTACAAACATTAGAGTTGTTTCAATTTATTCCTCGAGACTTGTGTTTTTCTATCGGCGAATTGGCGTTGCATTTTTTTAATTTTTTTAAATTAATTTTTAAATCGTATTGACTTTTTAATTAATTTTTGTTATTATTGTTGAATGGTTTTATGAAGGTGGCCATACCTTAGAGCTACAAAAGGTTCAAAACCTGGATATTACAATAAATATAAGAAGATATACTTTCAAATCACCCAGATAAGAAATGAAGGTCCAAGAAAAAGGAATCTAAGTATAAACAAAATTGAATAGAGTAGGCTCATAGTCAACTCACAATCAACCAATGACATGAGCTCAATGGAAAACAGTAGTCCTCCAGCCAAGATAAAAAATAAGAGAAAAGATCACGACAAGACTCATACCTTGTTTGGAACGATGGTGGTTTTTGAGTTGATGTGACCTTTCTTTTCACCTATCCACCACTGTCTAATACTCATTACATCCTTCCATTAGAATTGGAAGAAAAAATTCTAAATTCTTGATAGGAATGTGGCCCTCAATGAGGTGCAGAGCACAAACCTTTGAAGAATCAACAAATCCATTTTGGGATTAAGAATTCGTCACATCCCTGGTAGAGGTGAGAGTATTGGAGTTTTGTGGATTCTTCTCTAGAGTGGTTGGGAATCCATCCTTGTTATCTTTCCTTTAGGGGCTTGGTGACTCCTTAACTAGGTCTGATTGAGCCTTGATTGTGAGATGATATGCAAGAGATTCCCTCCACCATGTTGGATTTTCCTTGCATCTGGGATACTCCCAATTATCTTTAAAATGGCATATTTGAAAACACCTACAACATTTGAAGGCTAGACCCTCATAGTCTAACCTCTCCACCCAATGTATCTCATCAATTTTCAGATTAATTTATTTTGGAAGATCATGGGAAGTGTGAATATCTACTAAGATTCTAGTAAAAGCTGTATGATTCTTAATAAAAAATTTATCATCAACATTCACAAATGATCCTACGGTATCCCTAATAGCAGTGAGGCATGATTTGCTCCATAGCTGTAATGGAAGCCCTAGCAGGTGAAACCAAATAGCATATGTATCAAAGGAGTCTTTTAAAGGGTCAAAACATGGATGCCATGGTTTGAACATGAGTTCATGTTAACCCCAAACCCAATATTCATCAAAAATAAAATCCCTATCTTCATGGTTTCAAAGACAACAATGAAGTAAGCTTTAATACATGGGTAAAGTTCAGTATTACTCTTAATTGTTTCCCTCCATCTTAGTGTTATTCAGTTGTGGATCTTAGCTACATTAGGCCAAAACTTATGGAATCTATAGATGAGGCCAAGTTGTTAGAGATGCTCATCCACCTTGTGAACCTTTTGCAGTAGATCCTCCCTAAAATTTCACACTAGAATCTTCTGTGAGGGATTCAAAGGTTTGAAAATAGTCCTAGCACTGACCATTACCTGTTTAAGAACAAAAACAACAAATGATTTCAAGGAACCTCCAAACCCCTACCCATTTACCCCTTATTTGACCTGAAAAACTTTTTGTACCTTGTAGAGGTGGATGCATTCCCCCAAATGCACCACCAGATTGGATCAGGCTTCCTTTCCCTGTTGCAACCATTTGCAATGAGAACTTGTGCAGGGGTACAATGTCACCTCTTTCCCCCTACTATCATTCCTACCTCTATTTTCATGATGAGGGAAGGATCTGCCACTTCCTCCCTTCACCTACACATCTTATGAGCTACCACTGCGTGTGCCCTCGTCATTATCTACATTTAGGGTTTTTGGATTTGAGAGTGACTTTTTAATTAATTTTAACTTTTTACAAAAAAATTTACTACTTCTAATGTTTTATATTTTTATTTTTAATGAAATGTTAATTTTTTTATTAAAGGTCAATATTTTTTTGAAAGGGACTATACTCTTGTACAGCAGTGATCAAATGCTATATTTGACAAAATCAGTATTTCAAAGAGAGATCAGAATCAAGATATAACGACAAAGCCCAACAACAAAGAAAAATCGACCAAGTACACAGCCAAAATCCAATAAACTCTCAGCTCTATAGCAACACAATAGGCCAGCATCCCAGATGTAGCGATGATAACCCATAATAGGACAAGACTCATGTCTTGTCCGAGACAATGAAGGGTTTAGATTGAGATCCCTTCTTTTTCCTATCCACTACCTTTCATTCCTCATTTCCTTCTTCCACTGAGATTAGAATAACCACTTCAATTGACTTGATAGGGATGTGGCCCACAACCAGGAGAGAATCCTGAGGAGAGGAAGCTTGAGGTTTCTTCTCAGAAGTGTTCTTAGCTTGCGGGAGTTCCACAATCGGGTCGGTATGGGGATTTATTGTTAGATGTTCAGGTAGAGAATCCTTCCACCATGTAGGTTTTCATTTGTGTTTGGAATATTCACAATCCTCTGAAATATGACCAATTTGAAAGCAACATCGAAATCTGAAAGCAAGACCTTCATAGTCCAATCTCTGTTCCCAAATTCTATCCCGACTTTGAATTTTGATTTCTGCTGGTAGATCTTGAGAGGTATCAAGATCTACGAGGATTCGAGCATAAGTAGTATGTACCTAAACAAAGGTCTTATCATCAACTTTTACACATGATCTTAGAGCATTACCTATGGCAAGCAAACGAGATCTATTCTAGAGTTGAAGTGGGAGTCCTGGCAAATGAACCCAAATAGGGTAGGTATCAAAGGAATCTTTTAAGGGATCAAAAGATGGATACCATGGCTTGAACATGAGCCCGTGTTCACCCCAAACCCAATATTGTTTGAAAATCAAATCCCTATCTTCAGGGGTTTCAAAGATAGAAATAAAATATGCTTTGGCACAAGGATAAAGCTCAATCTTACCTTTTGTTTTTTATCTCCATATTTTTGTGATCCAATCATGCAGCTGAGAGAGTTTAGGCCAAAACTTGTTAAACCTACATATGAGGCCAAGCTGAGTAAGGTTTTCCTCCCCCTTTAACACCTTGTGAAGTAGATCTTCCTCTATCATTAGCATCTGTATCATCTGAGATGGTTTCAAGGGTTTCTCCATATTCCTACCTCTAGTCTGGGAAGTAACTTCAACAAAGGAAGGGCTTCCATTCCTCTATTGGTCAGCCTCTGCTTCCTTCCCATTAAAAGATCTGAAACCATCATCTTGAAGTGTATGGCTCGCTATCTAATCTATTTTTCCATCATTACCAGGAGTCTTCTTTTTACTGTCAGCAATCTCCCTGTCCCTAGCAATCTGTGGATCCATTCTACCATCAATCTTAATAATTTCACCAGTTCTGGGACTCCCATTTCCGTTTCCAAATGCTAGGTTTATCCACGAAATGGTCTCGAACCCTTCCTGATTATTACTGCCACCATGGATAGGGTTATGCCATGGAGAACTGAAGTACGGAGCCTGATTATTACCATCGCCATGGATTTTAGGGTTAGGGTTACATCGTGAAGAAGGGGAGTGCAGAGACATTGCAGGGTTTTTGGAGTTTTTTGATTTTCAAATGTTTTTTATTAATGTTAATTTTTTATTTGCAGGGTCATGAAATGTTAATTTTTATTAATTCTATATCTTTTTATTAATTCTTATCAATTTTCATTAATTCTTATTTTCTTTAATTTTAATTACTTTTTAAATTAGATTACTTTTTTTAAATTTTTTTATTAATTCTCATTTTTTATTAGTATTAATATTAATTTTTTTATTTACTTTTATTAATTTAAATTTAAAATTTAAATTATTTTTTTACTTTATTAATTTTTATTTTTAATCAATTTTAAATTTAAATTTTCATTATTTTTTATTTTTAAATTTTTAAGTTCTTAGTTTTTAATATTATTAATTTTTTAACTAATGTTTCATTAATTTAATTTTTTTTAATTAATTTTTTTTAATTTTAAAAGTTTAAATAATTTTAAATTTTTTAGTTAGTTTTAATTATTATAAAATTAATTAATTTTAATTTTTAAATTATATTAATTCTTATATATATATATATATCTAATTGTTATTAACAAGCCTATAGGTCTGTTAATAGCACCAAAGGTGTTATTGCTAGTATATCACCAAATATTTGACTCTCATCATTTACAAACATTGGTATCAAAGTTATTGTTATCCAAAATTCACCCTCAAGGTAATTTTGATAACATGCATCAAATTATTCAGTCCCAAGCAAGTAGATTGATTCGAGGCCCAAATCATGTTTTTCAGGGTCCCCTCGGCCTTTTTCTAACACTCCCATCCAAGAAGAAATCCCAACGAGTTAGTAAAAATGGAAAAAATGCAAAAAATAAGGTTACAGGATTGTTTTAAAGCATTTTGGGTCTGAAGGATTTGGGTCGTACCAAGGTTCGTCGTACCAAGCTTGGGGCTGAAATACAAAGGAAATCGGCTAAGTCAGACATTTTTTTCCTAGGTGGTCCGCGGGACAGTTGGGACGTCGGGACGCACGGGACGCGAAAAGCCGAAACGGCCGAAAGTGGAAAAAAATCGTCAAAGTTTTGTTTTCCTGTGATTTGGGACAGCCGAGACAAAAGTATGCGTGGCACGTGAATCGGCCGATTTGCCAACAAACAGTCCATTTCGGGCGATTCGGAGATATTTCTCCTAGGCAGTCTATGGGACAGTTGGGACAAAAGTACACGAGGGACGCATGGGACGTGAAAAGCCAAAAAAGCCGCAAATAGGAACAAGGAAGCCCGAATCGGCCAAAGCAGGAGATTTTCATCCGGGAAAGTTGGGACAAAGGTACGCGTGGGATGCGAGGGATGCGAAAAGCTGAAATGGCCGAAGGCAAAGAAGAAAAGTCAACGTTTGACCCGTGAAACTTCAAACGGCCATAACTTTTGACTCCGAGCTCCGATTTTCACAAAATTGGACTTTCTGGAACGAGCACGACGTCCTCTATGCCACATTGGACTTTCTTGATTCCTTTGGATTTATTATTTTTAATGAGGGTAGATATATTTAAATAAATGAAACATATTCGGCTCCAGTTAGTTAATGCTCATTCCCGTCAAATGACAGAAAATGCCTACCAGACCCAAAATAGCTGCCCGCACTCAGAAGGCCATAAATTTTGCATTTCTCAATGAAATCACACAAAATTGGTACCGTTGGAATCATGGCTCCGAGCCCAATGCACAGAAATCAAGAAATTCTAGATTTGATGAGAGATTGATCGAGATTTTTAAGAAAATGTGGCTGGGTTCATAACAGTGTTTTATTTGGTGGTTGGGAGTGCAATTAAGAGGCATGGTCATCATTCTTTCTCTGCTGCAGCACCTGGGACAGTATGGGGAGCCTTTTGCAAGTAATATATAATCATTTTACTCCATTTAATGCCTCTTACAAGTGGTTGAAGGACAGATTTTGGGATTTCCATTTTCCCTTCTCTTTCTCTTCTCATTTTTTCTATAAATTGGAGTGTTGGGCTCATTGTAAGAGGAGGTAGTTTTTGTAGCAAAGCTCTGCCAAAATTGCTTTGTGAAGCCAATGTGTTGCAAGCCCTTGTTGTGGACTCCTTGCATGGTGATCCAGGCCCTTATCTTGTAACCAATTGAACTGTGCATATCAGGAAGCAATAAAATATAAGTTTGTGGATGTATCTTCCCCTGCTGTGTTTTCTTGCATTCTTCTTGCCCCTTCAACCTCTTCTTTACAAAAATATTGTGTCTATTATTATGTTCATGCAGGGATCCATTATCATTGTGTATGTTTGAAATATTGTTGTGAATGCATTTTGCTAGATTATGGAGAACTGTCATCACCTCTTCTAGTGTGCACTTTGCTTCTGTATTTCACGCATTTGAAGACTACTCTCACACCCTCCTTTTCTGGTGTATCACTGCTTTAGTGTAGGCTTTCATTTTATGCATTCTCTCTCCCTGGTCCCTTGGAAATTTAGATTAGAATAGTTAGTTTCCCCTGCATTAGAGTAGATTGTGGCAGGTAGTTTAGGAGCAAGAACCAGCTTTCTCTGGAGGTCTATCTCAAGTAGCAAGTCCCACAACTTGGAGATAGTACCCATGTTATCCAATCACACTGTAAGTTCAATTATATGCACTTATGAAAACATAAGGGTGCTGTGATTTGGTGATAATAGTTATTTCAATCAATTCCTTGAGACCTGTGTTTTTTTCTATCGACGAATTGGTGTGGAATTTTTTCATGTTTGTACGGGGTGGAAGGAGAGAATAACAACCTATGTGGATATTTCTGTCTTGGCACTTTCCTATTATAGTCTTTGCACATTTACTATTATTTCTTTGTTAACAACTTTCTAGGATCAAGAACATGGTTGACTTGGGTTAGAATTCACGTGTGTATTTTGGTTCTTCGATATATTCTATTGCATGGATACCATCCCCATATTTCTTGGAATTTTACTATTCTCATTTTGTGTACCATTGTTTATAAATAAAACCAACCTAAGATTTCCTTTTTGGCATTTTGGAGGATAGATTTTGTAAGGAAATTGAGAGGAGAAGTGGAGTGATTTGCTCCTTACATGAAATGAATCATTGAATTTTTTAAGGATTAGTGCACATTCAAGTTGACAATGCATAAGTTGGGATCCCAAAAGAGAAACAAGAGAAATATGTGATAGACCAGCATGTAAATTCTCTTGTGGAATCTTTCTATTAGGAAACATGTTTTCTTTGCAAGTCATGGAGATCTGTTCTTGCTTCTAAATTGTTGTGTAGTTATCCAAACGTGTTGTTTATGTTGGAATCAACGTGGAACATGGAATCATGGAGGATAGATGGTGAATTGAAGAAAAATACAATTTTGTATATCCCTCTATCCACGTAAATAATGTGTTTTCTCTATTTCCTTCCACATACACCATTTCCACGTCAAAGTTACTTATCTCAAATGATCAACTCTTGAAAGGGCCAAACTATTTCAACTTAAAGAAGAAGATACGCGTGATTCTCTAGTTTGAAGAGCTCTGAAAGGGAATCATCACTAGAAAATTTTCATGTCACATCTGTGTAGATGAGAAAATAATGTATGACAAGACTGATGTAAAATCCTTGATGTTGATCACACTCAACATCTTTGACAAGGTTTAATTACATTTAAAGGATGCGACAACATCAAATCTAGTCATGGATGCTCTATAAACCATGTACAAAGTGATGAATCTAATGAAGATCATCCATCTCTGGTAAAAAATGCATACACTTAGTATGAAGGATAGCAATAAAGTAGATGAATTATTGCATTGTTTGGTAGAACTATGAGGAGAGATTGTAGCACCCAGAGAAAAGGTGGAGGAAAAGCTTCTAGTGCCTATCACATTGAGATCTCTTCCTTTCCAATTCAAAACTTTTATCACAATGTTGAACAAAAAATATGTTGTAACATTTGAAATACTAATGATTTTTCTCCAACATGAAGATGGCATCCAATTAGTGCATGAGGAGTTTAAGACAAGGCATTGATCTTGAGATGGTAGAAGAGTCACAAGTCTCAAAAGGGAAAATAAGAGAAGCAGAACCAGAAGAAACCACAATAGAATAAGTCTCAAAAATCAAGTTGATGGCATCATATCTACACCACCAATACACACAAAACTTCTAACTATATGTATAATGGAGTCACACAAGGAAATTCCATTAAGGAGAGAATATGTGGCCATAGTGATTTTCAACAATCCTGATAAATTCCTCTCCACATGAAATAGAAAGGACATGTTGCATCCCTGGAAGATGATGAATAAGATGAGGAAATACTCGAATCAAAACATTATGGAACACATAATAATGTTGTTCTAGTCTCTCAAATTTCTTATCCCTCACAAAATGTATTGTTGATTTACCATAGCAACAACAAGCACATGACAAGTGATAGAAATATTTTTGATTTATTGAGTGATCAAACCACTAGAGATCAAGTTTAAATTGTAAAAAATAGAGAGTATGTTTCATAAGGAATAAGAAATTTCACCATTCATCTCAGGAGGGACGAGAATCTATACCCTCATAAATATTATCTATGTCCCTTGATTGACCATAAATATCCTATATATCTCACAAATATTGAATCAAAATCTCAAGGTAAATGTCACATTATATAAAGGCATACAATTTGTTAGGGCTCAATTTAATCTCACCCTATTTGTTTAAAATTTCTCAGTCCACATGGAAGTATTCTTTGTCTCCATGTATGGATGCGTCAAATCTTTCTCCTTCATTTGGTTGCCATTGTAAGTCCTTTCCTTGGGTCATGGAGTACATTGAGTCTCGGTTTTATTTACAGTTTTCTCTCAGTGGGAAAAAATGTTGTTGATGGGTGTCTTCCATGATTACGTCTCTTTTGTAATTCCTGTCCCAATATTTGTGGACACATGGTCATATTTTTTTGGAAGCGGAAAAACGGGTCTATTTGGTGAACTTGTACCTTTTTTCACAATTGTAAAAAATGCCAAATTGGTCTCATGGCCCTGATAGTTTCTAATTGGCTATTCAACAATGTGAAGCGGTAAATAAAAATTCTTACTTTGGCCCCAAAGATGTACACCTGTCATAAATCAAATGGTTGTAGAAAGGTGGTCCCTTTTTCTATTTTGAGGCATTATGGCGAAATGAATGAAAATATAAATGGAATTCCTAAGGCCCACAAAAGGAAACATGGTGGTTAGAAGATTCAAAGGTGGAGAGGTGGGTTACTGGAGGTATCTTGGAAATTTTGGCTTTTTGTGAAAAGGAGAAAAGTTATAAAATGAGTCATGATCCTATTGGGGACCAAATAATGTCACAGTTTTGAGTCAAAATTGAAAATTCAAAGTGGGGAGGTGGGTTACTAGAGCACTTTGGAGTTTTTAAGCTCTTTTTTGAAATGAAGTAAAAGTATAAAAGTGAGCCATGACTCCATTGAGGCCCACATCAAAAGTTAAAAGTGAAGAGGTGGGTCGCTAGGGAATTTTGAGATTCTTGGCTTTGTTTTGAAAAAGAATGAAAGTTAAAATGTAAGTTGCATCCCCGTCGATGCCCAACAAATGTACATGTAAATCCTATATCAAAAGTGGATGGGTGAGCCAAATTGTCCAAAAATGCACAATTTCTTTAAGTGATACAAAATGTGAAAAACACCCCCTAGCCCACTTCAACTCAAATCTTTTCCACATTGAGGGCCCACACCTATTAGAGGACCTGCCCCTAAACTTTACTTTTGAAAGAGTGCCAAAGAGACACGTGGAGGTTTCCGCTGGCTCTTTCCATGCTCATACTTTTCAATGGCCAGTGCAACTTTGTTAGACCATAGACACGTGGAGGACCTGCACTCATTTGAAAGATCCACCTCTGGGTCTTACCTCTCGAGTTGTGCCAAGGAGACACATGGAAGCTCCGCTGGATCTTCCCATACTTGTATATTTCAAGCATTCGATACAACTTTGTCAGATCCTAGACACGTGGAAGGCCCGTGCTTGTTTAGGAGTCTTTCTTTTGAGCTTCATACCAAAAACGTGTTGAAGAGACATGTGGAAGATTTCGCTGGCTCTTCCCATACTTAGATGTTTCAATTGCTGACGAAATTTTCTCAGACCCTAGGCACATGGCACCTTCCACTTGTTCTTTAAATTTTTCAACAACGTTTCTAGGCCGAGACATGTGGAGAGCCCATGCTTGTTTGGGGTCTTCACTTTTGGGAACCATATCAAAAGTGCACCAAAGAGACATGTGGAGGCCTCCGCTAGCTCCTTTTTATACTGATACTTTTTCATATACCGAGGAAACTTTCTTGGGCCCAGGGCATGTGGAGAGCCCACACTTGTTTGGGAAAAAACCTATGAACTTCACCTTTGTAGGTGCGCTAAGGAGACACATGGAGGTTTCTGCTGGCTCCTCTTTGCACTTGGACGACTCGTACTAACAATGTAGGTATTTTGTATAATCCATGTGAGAACATTCATTTCTGAGAGGCACGAATGCAGGTATCCATGTGAGGGAACTCATTTCTCAAGGTGTATTCTCAAAGGTGAAAAGGATTTCTTTTTAGATCAAGCCATATGGAGCCACCTGAGAATTATTAAAAAGGGGATTTCTTACATGACAGAATAAAAGAATGATTAAAAACAATGTCAAAAGTTATGACATGGCATCCCTAATCATATCTGATGAAAGTAGGAAATGTGATCATGGCTCATGATTTTCCACCTGGCAAAAATAGAGAGGAATATTTTGTTGAAGGTTTAGAATTTTGGGGGGAAACTTTGGGAGTAGTGAGGGAGTGAAATTGTATAAATGCAATGAGAATACTTTGGTTAATTTTTTTGATAAATTTTGAGAGAAACCATTTTCCCGAGTGACCTTCTGAGAAACCTTCTGAGAAACCTATTTATCTCATGTGTTTTAGATTTAATCGCATCAAGATGGTTGTAAGTGTATAGCTATTGACAAGCTCTGAGATTGTTCAAGAAACTTTCCCCTGCTGATGAATCTAATGAACCTTGAAATGAATTTGTGTTGATCATGAGCATAATTGTGTCTGATTTTATTTCAGAATGTTTTCAAATAGTTTTTCTTGTTCCTATTGCAATCTTATGTTGAAATCCCTCTGAATCACACAAGATCTCATCCATGTGTTAGTATTGTGGCATTTGCAATTTCATTATGAGAAGAGCTTTCATCTTGTAATGAAATAAACAATTTAAAATCACTTTACTTTCACTATGTTGATAAAGATTGTTTGTAATCCTATGAGTGTATCTTAGGCGTGACGAATCAGGGAATTTCAACATTTAATTGAGTCTTTAGCATGAGCCTTTGTGTTGAATTCTTGAAGAGTGTATGAAACCATGCATCTCTGGGCCTCCATTGATACACACCTTCTGGTTGAAGGAATATTTTGGCTATTTTGAAGCATTTTGTCTGTGAGTTTTCCAATATTTGTAAAGGTTCTCAAAGATCTGGTATAATCAACTTTATCTTTCTTAACTTCCCACCAAAAAATTCTCAAATGATGAATCCTACATGAACTACCCCTGTTTTTACTGTGTATCCACAAATGAACAAATTCCATTGCCAAAATATGCAGAGACAATCAGGATTCAATTATTGTCTTTAGTAACCCAAACCTTGTCTAGGAAACATCTCCACTCTCTAGTGTGACAACTCATGAGAGTTAGATTGTGTTGTATTGATCATATTTTCTCAAGGTTCTCATTAAAATTGTGCAAAGAAGGATCTCTTGATATCCTTCACCAACACGGGTTACAGAATGGGTCCTCTCACCCTGGTTGAAGGCACAACCTAAAGTAGTGAGGGTAGATCAAACCCTTAGTGAGGTGCTATCCATTTCTCCAATGCTTGAGTGACAAAGAGTCAGTTGAATCCCCTCCCTGGCTACAAAATGACTCATATCATGATTCGTCTGTCTCTAAGCATCCTGCCAGTTTTGTGATGCTTCTCAGCCCTCACAGGAGAATCAATTTGGATACCAACACTAAAGTGGCACCGTTTCTAAGAACACTGGCAACATCAGTGGCATTGCCGGGGGGACCTATTTGTGGCAACAACACTGGGAAGTGGCGCATTACCCAGGATTATTTGAACACTGAGACCTATTTGTGCAGAAACAACACCTCAGTGGTGCCATTTCCAGGGACTATTTGTACAAATGCATACACATACTGACCCTGGTAATGTTTCTTACATGATTTAAGTGTAAATACGTTGTTTAAACGTCATCCTTTGTTGAGATTTGTAAGATTTGTGTAAGATTACAAGTTCATTGTGTAGTATTTCCAGTTTCTAGTGGTTATTGCACTAAATTTGCATCAATAGTGATAAATGTGGGTAAAGGAAGGTCAGATCTGTTAAAATTTGCAGAAATTAAGCATTGATAGACACTTGGCAAGTTACTTATAGTGCATCTGCACAACTAAGGTGAAAATCCTTAGTGGCGACTCCATGTTGAATTGAAATTTTGATGATTACCAGTGTCTTAACCTGTGTCAAGTGAAATTTTTCATCATCTATGCAAAAGATGGAGGGAAGAAGGTCTTTCTTCACTAGGGATCCTACTAAAAAGTTATTTCTAGAACTAGGAAAAGAAAATTCAGAAGGAAAACAAGTCTGGAAAGTTGTTGGAAATCAAGAATCAAAAAAGGAGATATCAGTTCTGAAAGGTGATCAATCTGTGGTTGAAGATTACCATACGTCTTCAAGTGATTTTGAACCAAGTAATATTTATATAAATTTGAGTTCTCCAACTGGAGAGGGGCCATCATTTGTGTCTGAAAAGTGTGCCTCTCAGTTTTTCCCCATGTCTTCCAAATTTGATAGGGTTTTCCAAGAAACTGAGTCATTAGAGAATATTTACTTTGAAATTTATACTCCAGTGCTCCAAAGACCCCTCATTCCCTTATCATTTTGATTCTCCTACAAGATCACCTCCTCAAGGAAATATGGCCCAACCTCCACCTAGACCTCCTTTTGTTGTCAACACTTTTGGACCTATAGATTTCAGAGGTATGGATGGATATCCTAATATGGTGCCACAAGATGTCAGAAATAGGTTGCCAAAATTTCAAGGGAATAATGCCATCACTGGTGACCACCATTTAAGACTCTTTGTCAATATGATGGAAGATTTTGAAATTGAGTTTGAAGACGTGTATGTAAAGTTGTTTATTCATACTCTTGAGGAGGATGCATGTGACTGGTACAAGGATTTACTAGATAATTCAATAGATTCATGGACTGAGATGAAAAATGCCTTTAGATTGCAATATGGGGATAAGACAGATCCCAGGTTCCTTTTATCTGAATTTGAAAATATAAAGAAAAATCCAAATGAATCTGTCCATGATTTCAATACTCGGTTCAATAAGACCTTGAATAGGCTACCTATAATCCTAAGGCCAAGTGATGAGTCCTGTTTGATAAAATATTCTAATGTTTTTGATAAAAAGGTTCTCATTACTTGAGAGATAAGAACCCAGGAACATTGAGGCAGGCTTTCACCATGGCCTTACAAATAGAAAATAACATCAAAGTAGTTGGAAAGCCTCCTAAGAGAGAAGGTGTTAAGTTGATCAATCCTGAAAGGCCTCAATCAAACAAAGTTGTGGATCTGGAAGAGGTTGTAAAAAAAATGCCTGGAGCAGTTAAAGAGATATCCTATAAACTAGCCAAAGCAGAAAAAGGGATAGGACAAAGTTCCCAGGGTCAACACAAAGCCACACAGGTCAGGAGAGATTTGGAAATCATACCATAGGTGATCATAGATCAGATGACAGAGGAAAGGGGCCCATGGGATCAGGAAATAAACAGCCTCAACCCAGGGAGAATAGATTGGTTCCTGATCCTTTGACTACCAGGGTTGCTACTGTGGAGGAGGCCAATGTTATCAAGTGGTGTGATAGGTGTTTATTACCACACTCCCCATGTGATGTAGATCAAGAAGTTGAGGAAGCAGATGATGATGAGATGTATGATGATGTGTGCATGATGGAATTCCCTGTAAAATCATGGCAGGGGGAAACCTCAACTGAATTGATAAGTGCCAGAACTGTTGAAAATTCTGGGATTGTGTTCACTGGGTATTACCTCTTCCTCCTATTAATACTTTTGAAATTGATATGGTACAAGAATTTGATCTTCCTAATCATGATTTTGAATACTTAAGGGATTTGATGATTAAAAAGTATGATGGAGGGATCCCTTTCGAAGAGGACATGAAACTGTTGATGAATGCAGTAGTTACTCAGGAGAAAGAATATAACACCAGAAGTAAGGTTGTCAAAGGGGGAGGGCCACAAACCAAGCCAAAATTTCCAGTTCTTACCAATATCCCAAGGGAAATCCCTAAGAAAGATACATCTGGAAAAGGCCTAACTACCCCAAATAAAACATGTGCTCCTGCCCATGCCCAGACTGTGAAGACTCCCATATTATCAGATGAAGTTGTGAATCTCCCTTCTAACACTGCCCTACCCAAATATGTTCCTTGTGACATAGCCCAAATCTTGAGTCAGATCAAGGTCACTGTTCCTATTGTTGAATTACTTAGGATCCCTGAGCATAGGAAAAGGGCATTCGAATATTTGGGATTTAAGGAAGAAAAGATTACTCAGGGAAAAAGTGTTAATAATGTAGAGATTCCTCCTATTATTGCAGAATCAGAAATACCACAAGCATTGGAGGAACTGGGTGAATCATCTGAGGTATATTTGGGAACTTCTCTGGTTGAATCTCAGTTGGATGTTGATCCATTTTTTACCACTTTGATTATTAAAGATAGGTTGGTACATAACTGCATGTTTGATTCAGGAGCCTCATGTAATGTAATGCCTCTTGAGGTAATGAATGAGTTAAATATCAAGGTAACAACAAATTTTGGGAAATGTACTACCATGGATTCAAGAGAAGTGCCAGTAATTGGATATGTCAAAGGATTAGTAGTGCAACTGGAAGCTTATCCAGGAAAGTACTTAACCTTGAATGTAGTTATTGTGGATTGTCCTGCCAAATGGGGGATGTTATTATCTAGAAAATGGGCAGCTAGTGTGGGTGGAAGTGTGCAAATGGACATGTCTTATGCCACCATACCAATTGAGGGCAACCTTGTGAAGTTATATGGTGAGAAGAAAATGTTACATCTCATTGAGGACCCTAACAATGCTTCTTATGAAGTATTGTACACAGATGTTGATGTTGATAACTTTGTGGGATATGCTGATTGTAAGGAGCATAAAATTGATGAGTGCAAGTATCCTAGCCTAGTTGGTTCTCCTTGGACTTTAATGTTTGATGAAGCATGTTCTAGATTTGGTAATGGCATTGGTGTTGTTTTGATATCTCCAAGACAAGAGGAGTTTAACTTTTCTTTTAAACTCAATTTTGAGTGTACAAACAATATTGCAGAGTATGAAGCACTTGTTGGGTTTAAGGATTGCTTGGAAATATGGTGTCAAGGAAATTGTTGTTAAAGGAGATTCAGAGTTGATAGTCAAACAAGTCAGAAAGTTGTATGCTACAAAGAATCAAAGAATGAAACAATATAAGCATGTAGTTTGGGACTTCATTGAAATGTTTGATTCTTTCAATATAATACATCATGATAGGAGCTATAATACTGTAGCAGAAAAATTGGAAGTATTGGGATCTAGGTTTGAAAATTGTACAATGTCTCCCTATTGTGAATATGATATTGAAATATTGACCAGGTCGTCTGTCCCTAACAATATCAAGCACTGAAGGGTGTTTGAAGATGATGCTCAGGTCCAAAGGTTTCTACAAAATAAAGGAGAATTTTCCAATCAAAGTATGGACTGGGAACCAATGGTTTGTGTAAATGATGGAAAAGAGACCTTGTTTGGTAAAGACATTATCCAATTGAAAACCAATACTATTCCCAGAGGTTTGGTTGCACTAGAATCAAATTTTGATAATGTTGATTACATTATTAATAGACACATGTCAGCCTCGAGAGATGTTGAAGAATATAACCTGGGCACAAAGGATAAACCTAGGAGAATATGGCTAGGCAACAACTTGAATAGAGAAGAAAAGTAGTCATATGTCCAATTGCTAAAAAAGTACCAGGACTGCTTGGCTTGGTCATATTCAGAACTGAAAGCATACAGGGAAGACCTTTTTCAACATGAAATACCCCTGGAAGCCAATTCTAAGCCATTTATGAATAAACAAAGACCAATTAATCCCCTCCTTTCCTCAAAAATGCAAGAAGAGTTGAAAAAGTTAAGGGATGGAGGAATTATACAGCCTACAAGATACTCCTCATGGGTAGCAAACCTGGTACCTGTTCGAAAGAAAAATGGGGATATAAGATTGTGTGTTGACTTCAGAAATTTAAATAAGGCATCAATCAAGGACAACTATCCCTTGCCAAATATGGATAACATGTTGCAATTGGTTACTGGCTTTGAGTTGTTATCTACTTTGGATGGTTTTTCTGGGTATAACCAAGTGGTTGTGAAGCAGTCAGAGAGAATCAAAACCACTTTCACCACTCCATGGGGAACCTATGTGTATGTCAGAATGCCATTTGGCCTGATGAATGCTGGAGCCACATTTCAAAGAGAAATGGATGTAGCATTCTCAAGATATATAAATGACTTCATTGTTTTGTATCAGGATGATGTGACATAGTTTTTTCAAGGAAAGAAGTGATCACCTGCAACATTTAGAAAATATGTTGTTAAGGTGCAGGGAATATGGTATCTCACTGAACCCTAAGAAATGTCATTTTGGGGTTCAAAAGGAAAAGTTACTTGGACATATTGTGTCAAAAGAAGGGGTCATGATTGATCCTGAGAGAGTGGAAGCCATTAGCAAAGTTCCTATTCCAAGAACCAAAAAGGGAATTCAATCCTTTTTCGGTCAGATAAATTTTATTAGGAGATTTATTTCCAACTTTTTTGAATTGACTATCCCAATCACTAATATGTTGAAGAAAGATCAAAGTATAAGATGGGAAGAAGTAGTTATTCAAGCCTTTACTGGGATTAAGGAAGCATTGAAGAATGCCCCTATTTTAGCAGCTCCTGATTATAAAAAGGCTTTCCAAATGTTTTCCTTTGCTTCAGAGAATACTATTGCATCTGTGTTGTTACAAAAGGATGATGAAGGAGCTGAAAGACCAATTTCTTTCTTTAGTAAAGCATTACAAGGGGCAGAATTGAAGTATACTATCATGGAGAAACAAGCCTTTTCTTTGGTCAAGGCCACAAAAATATTTAGGCCATATATTTTGAGCTCTAAAGTCATAGCTTATGTTCCCCATACCATGGTTAAGGATATCCTATCAGAGATGGAAATTTCAAGTAAAAGATGCCGATGGGAAAATAAATTGCAAGAATATGATATGGACATCCAAACTACAAAATTGGTCAGAGGATTGGGCCTAGCAAAGCTAATGGTAGAAAGCAACCTGCAAACAGTTGAGATAAATGAGGTTGAAGAAGAAAGATTGAATATTCTTGAGAAAGTGACAAATTCTGAATGGTACAAGGATATTATTTTTTATCTCAAACATCTATAGTGCCCTGAGTATTTAAGCAAGAATCAAAAGAGAGCACTTAAGTTAGCCTCCCAGAAATACATCATCACTGATTATGGGTTAGCTTGGAAGAACCCTGAGGGAGTTCTTTTGAGATGTATCACTGAGGATGAAGCACCAAAAATAATTGATGATTTCCATGGAGGATTTTGTGGAGGGAATTTTCCTGGAAGAGTCACATCTCATAAGATCTTAAGGGTTGGTTACTGGTGGCCAACTCTTTTTAAAGATACAACTCTACTAGTAAGAAAGTGTGAGAGTTGTCAACATTTTTCAGGAAGATTGAAAGCTTCAGGCTCCCTCCCTTTGCATCCTGTATCAATTGAAGCCCCATTTAAGCAGTGGGGAATGGACTTCATTGGTGAGATTTCAGATTCTTCAAGTGCAGGCCACAAGTGGATATTAGTGGCCACTGATTACTTCACCAAGTGGGTGGAGGAAATCCCTACCAAGAAAGCTACCCACCAAATTGTTATGGACTTCATTCTGAATCATATAATTTGCAGGTTTGGAGTGCCTACTAAGATAGTTGCTGACAATGCTATGAGTTTTTGAGCCAAACCTTTAGTAGCCATGTGTCATGAGTATGGGATCAATTTAACATATGCTTCAAATTATAATCCCCAAGGTAATGGACAAGAAGAATCAAACAATGAGAATTTTTTTAAGATAATCAGAAGGACCTTGGAAGTAAACAAATGGAAGTGGGGTGAGCAATTGAAGTTTGTTGTTTGGGATGATAGAATTACTGTCAAAAAAGCTACTGGAAATATTCCATTTGAGTTGTGTATGGAACTCAAGCTCTACTTCCCCTGCATATGCAATTATCTTCTTATCAATTTATTCAACAATTGGAGGACCAGGAGGTCAGTCCCTATGATGCTCGTATTAATCAAATTGTTGAATTAGATGAAGAGAGAAGAGAATCCCATCAAAGACATGTGAAGTTCAGGGAGAAATTGAAGAAATTATTTGATAAAAAGGTAACTCCAAGAGTTTTCAGTGTGGGAGATCTTGTGCTATTGTGGGATAGTAGACATGAGGATAAGGGAAAACATGGAAAGTTTGACACATTATGGATGGGCCCTTATTCTATTGATATTCAGATTGGTGAGCACACCTTTTCCTAAAAGACTTAGATGGGGAATTGCTTGAGTTTCCTGTTAATGGCAAGGCACTTGAAACATTTCCTTGATTGATTTCTCAGAATCAAGGTACGCATCATTTTACAGTGTATAGTATTTTGTTTTTGTTCTGTTTTCATGTTTTTTCTATTTCCATTTCTCCTAGTCCCTGGTGACAAGTTCTTGTTCGTTTCTCAGTTCATTCTTGGGATGTTGGTTATTATTTCTTTTTTTGGAGGCTTGTTCTTGACTCCATTTCCCAATGGATTTTTGGCACATGGTCTATTATTCTTGTTCTTGGCACTCGCTAGGGAGTGCCCATCCCCGAGTCAGAGCCGATGTTGGTGCTCAATTTAATCTCACCCTGTTTGTTCAAAAAATTTCTCAGTCCACATGGTTAGAATTATTTTTTGTCTCTCTATATGGATGCATGAAAAATTTCTCCTTCATTTGGTTGTTGTTGTTAGTCCTTCTTATGGTCGTGGATCACATTGAGTCTTGGTATTATTTATAGTTTTCTCTCTGTGGGAAAATTTTTTTGGGCATGTTGGGTTTCTTCCACGATTGTGTTCCCTTTGTAAATCTTGTCCCAACATCCATGGATACGTGGTCATCTCTAATTGGACGTGGCATGGTGGGTCTATTTGGTGAACTTGTCACTTTTGTCACAATTGTAAAAAATTCCAAATTGATCCCAGGGCCCGTATAGTTCCTAATAGGCTATTCAACAATTATGAAGTGGTAGAGAAAATTTCTTACTTTGACCCCGAAAGATGTACACCTGTCATAAGTCAAGCAAAGCGGAAAGGTGGGCCCTTTTTGTGTTTTGTGGCATTATGGAAAAAGAAATGAAAATATCAAAGGAATGCCTAAGGCCTGCAAAAGGACACGTGGCCAGAAAATTCAAAGGTGGAGAGGCAGGCTATCGAAGCATTTTGAAGTTTTTTGGCTTTTTTTGAAATAGAGAAAAGTTATAAAATGAGCTGCAATTCCGCTGGAGACCAAATAATGTCACATGTTTGAGTCAGCATTAAAAATTCAAAGCGGGAAGGTGGGTCACCGAGCATTTTTTTTTTAGCTTTATTATGAAATAGGAATAAAGTATAAAAGTGAAGTCGCGACTCCCGCTAGGGGCCCACATCAAATGTTAAAAGCAGGGAGGTGGGTCACCGGGCCATTTTGAGATTCTCAAATTTGTTTTTAAAAAAAGAATGAAATTCATAAAGTAAGCCGCAGCCTCGTCGATGCCCAGGAAAGCCACGTGTAAATCCTATATCAAAAGTGGATGGGTGGGTCAAATTGTCTAAAAGTGTACAATTTATTTAAGTGATACAAAATGTGAAAAGCACCCCCAGGCCTACTTCAACTCAAATATTTTCCACATGGAGGGCCCGCCTGTTTGGGGACCTTTAAATTTACTTTTGAAAGAATGCCAAAGAGACATGTGGAGGTTTCCAATGGCATCTTCCCATACTTAGAATTTTCAATGCCTTTGAGGCAACATTTTTTGGACCCTAGACACATGGAGGGCCTACGCTCATTTGAGGATCCATTTTCAACTACCTTTGGAAGTTGCACCAAGGAGACATGTGGAGACTTCCCTCATCTTCCCATACTTAGACTTTTCAAGCATCCGATGCAACTTTCTCAGACCCTAGGCATGTGGAACCTTTTTTTGGTTCTTAAACTCTTTCAACAGACTTTTTACAAAAGGCTGAGAGACACATGGAGAGCTTGCGCTTGTTTGGGGTCTCCACTTTTGGACCATATCCAAAAAGTGCACCAGAAGAGCACGTGAGGCTTCCCATGCTCAGTTTTTACTTGAGATTTTTTCAATGTCTCAGGAAAATTTCTTGAGGGCACGTGGAGAGCCTGTGCTCATTTGAGGTCTCCACCTCTAGACTTCATCTTTGAAGTTGCGCCAAGGAGACATGTGGAGGCTTCCGCTGGACCTTCCCATACTAAGAATTTTTCAGCAACTTGAGGCAACTCTCTTGGGTTTTGGGCACACGTGGAGGGCCCATGCTCATTTGGCCTTGGACTTCACCTTTGTAGTTGTGCCAAGGAGACACATGGAGGTTTCCGCTGGCTCCTCTTTACACTTGGCCAACTCGGACTCGCAATGTAGGTATGTGGTATAATCCATGCGAGGGAACTCATTTTTAAGAGGCACGAATGCAGGTATATTTCTTTTCTCAAGGTGTATTCTCAAAGTGAAAAGGATTTCTTGTCATATTGAGAATTATTAAAAAGGGATTTCTTTCATGACAAAATAAAAGAATGATTAGAATTGTTAAAAGTTATGATATGGAATCCTAGTCATAGTTGAGGAACTGAGAAACATGATCAATTCATGATTTATCCACCTACAAAATTTTCCAGATATTTTCAAGGGAAAAAATGATTAAATAGAAAGTAAAGAGGAATATTCTCTTGAATATTCTAGATTTTGGGGGGAAAATTTGGGATGAGTGAGCAAGTGAAATTGTATAAATGCAATGAGAATACTCTTGCATAAGGGGGGTTAAATTTTCTAAGAAAGTTTGAGAAAAAACCATTTTCCCGAGAGACCATCTGAGAAACCTGTTTATCTCCTATGTTTTAGATTTAATCATGTCAAGATGGTTGCAAGTGTACAACCATTGACAAGCTCTGAGATTGTTCAAGAAACTTTCCCCTGCTGATGAATCTAATGAACCTTGAATGAATTTATGTTGATCATGAGCATAATTGTGTTTGCTTTTATTTCATAATTTTTTCAAATAGTTTTTCTTGTTCTTATTGCAATCTTATGTTAAAATCCCTCTGAATCACACAAGATCTCATCCATGTGTTAGTATTGTGGCATTTGTCAATTTCATTATGAGAAGATCTTTCATCTTGTAATGAAATAAACAATTTAAAATCACATTACTTTCACTATGTTGATAAATATTGTTTGTAAGCATATGAGTGTATCTTCGGTGTGACGAATCAGGGATTTTAATGTTTAATTGAGTCTTTAACATGAGCCTTTGTGTTGAATTCTTGAAGAGTGTATGAAACCGTGCATCTTTGGGCCTCCATTGATACACACCTTCTGGTTGAAGGAATATTTTGGCTATTTTGAAGCATTTTGTCTGTGAGTTTTCCAATATTTGTAAAGGCTCTCAAAGATCTAGTATAATCAACTTTATCTTGCTTAACTTCCCACCAAAAACTTCTCAAACAATGAATCCTACACATGAACTACCCCTGTTTGTACTGTGTATCCACAAATTGAACAAATTCCATTGCCAAAGGATACAGAGACAATCAGGTTTCAATTATTGTCTTTAGTAACCTAAACCTTGTCAAGGAAACATCTCCACTCTCTAGTGTGACAACTCGTGAGAGTTAGATTGTGTTGTATTGATCATATTTTCTCAAGGTTCTCATGAATTTTGTGCAAAGAAGGATCTCTTGATATCCTTCACCAATACGGGTTACAAAATGGGTCCTCTCACCCTAGTTGAAGACACAACCTAAAGTAGTGAGGGTAGATCAAACCCTCAGTGAGGTGTTATCCATTTCTCCAATGCTTGAGTGACAAAGAGTCAGTTGAATCCCCTCCCCAGCTACAAAATGAATCATATCATGATTCGTTTGTCTCTAAGCATCCTTCTAGTTTTGTGATGTTGTTTAACCCTCACAGGAGAATTAATTTGGGTACGAACAAAATCTTTTTTAATCTCATGAAAAAGTACGATACTTGCTACATATTTCTTAAAGGATCTTTTATATGTACTAGATGTATTTTCATCCTCTATAGTTGTTTTATATGCCTATATGGTGGAGTCTACTACACTCTGGAATTATCAATATGTGCACCTTTTTGTTGAATCCTTCTATTAGCTCATCTCTAAGGATATGGTGTGAGGACTTCCTCCACTCTCCCACTCCTTTCCCATCTATTCTGGATGTATAGAATAAAAAACACATTGGGATCCATTCAAATCAAGTACCTTCCATGCAAAGAACCATCTTGAGGTCATTCATATCAACCTTTTTAGACCCTTACTTCCTTCTAGGGATTTCAATACTTCAAGTTGTTGATAGATGAATTATTCTCAAAAGAAACACAAGTTCTTTCTCTAGAATAATAGTGAATCATTTGAAAAGTTTCAAATATTTTATCAGTGAGTTATTTAGCAGACCGGGAAACCCCTTATTTTTCTGAGCTCATATCGTGGGGGGAAATTAGGTTAAAAAAAATCTTGGAATTTCTAAAGGAGTAAGGTAGAAAACATACGAGACTGAAACATGTTCTAGCTTCTAATATGCAAGCATTGGTGAAGGAGCATCGTCGAAGCCTTTGAGGTAATTGAGAATGTTGGTAATGTAATCAATGGCTCAAGGTTTGCCCCCTTAGGAAGGGGTCATTTTGGTCCCACACTAGGCTATGTATAGCTTATTTTAGGAATGAGATAAGACTTTTGAAATTATTTTGCCTCTTCTACGAATCCTATTTATTGCAAAAGGTCCTACGCTAAGCAGCGAGAACATCAGCGAGGCCATTAACAACATAATTTGGAATTATTTGAGGTCTTGCATCTACCTTATGAGGTAGTTTCTTTCTTCCATGTTTTTATGCCAGGGAATAACTTGTTTGTAAATGAGAATGATTCCATCCAAGCCTTTTAAGACATGCACCAACATCTGTACATTTGTGAAATAAATGGGATTTCACAACAAGGTAAAATAAATAAAAAAGGCTTAATGGAAGGCAGATTTTTTTGTTGTTGTTGTCAATGCTAGTGGTGAAAATACCCCTACTATAATTTTTATTGTTTCACACAAAGAAAAATGTTATGCAGGTCCAACCAAAGGAAATACCATCCAAAAAACAATCGAAACAAAATTTTCTTAAAGGAAAAGAACACCAAAGAAAAAAAAAATTTGCCACTTTGTTCAAAGCTTTTGGGGGTGTATGATAACACCAACAAAAGAACAAAATAATTAGGTCCATTCATAGAAATATTTTGAGAATAAAATATGATGTTTGAATGTATGCAACACGACATTAGAGTTATTTCAAAAAATGATCAATTAAGTGGGCAATACGATATCAACTAAGGGTTAAATTTGATAGTTGTCTACACAATTTTCATGAATCTGGTCGTTAAATACTTTCAAATACTAGAAATAAGTTTTTGATACAACATGTAAAATGTAAATATAATCACCTTCAAATTGGACACCTTCATGAGGCTTGCACACTATCACTCAACAAGAATAAAGAAAAGAACAAAGGGGTTTCTTCACGGCCTAAAGGATGGTAGCCTTTTACAGAGCATAAAGTCAAAGAATGTTCTCACCCTGAAAATTTAGAGGCTGTGAGGGTTGATGTTCCCCCTGTTCACGGTTGTGTCAATCTGTCTCATGTCTCGGAGTCTTCTAATTCTTACCCCAATAAGGATATTCCTCACCTTGATCCTTTATAGGGTTTGGCTTTCTAGTCAATGAACTGGATTGTTGTTACGATGTCTAAGGAGAACAAGGTGTGCTTTGATCCTCCTATTGCTTGGCCAGCTGCGGTGTCTAGCGGCTTTGGTGATATGAACAGGCCGATAGGCCTGTTTATTAATAAACATTAATTCTAAGAAAAAATCTATATTAAAAATAATAAATAAAATAATGATTAAATTAATAAAAGATAAACAATTGAGAATTTAAATTTAGAATTAAAATTATTACATAATAAATATTAACAATTTAATTTAAAAAGTTAATTAATAAAAATTAGAAATTAAAATAATAAAAATAAATAAATTAATAAATATTAAAAATTAAATTAATAAATATTTTTTAAAAAAATTAATAAATATTAATTTAAAATTATTGTCTTTAAATTAATAAATATTAATACAAAATTATTGTCTTTAATGAAAATTAAATATTAAAAATATTAGTAAAAAATTTTATAAAAATCAATTAAATCATTAAAAATTTAAAAAAATTAAAAATTTAAATAAAAAAAAAATTAAAATCAATAAGAAAATTAATTAAAAACTAAAAAATGAATAAAAATTATAAAAATTAAATTTACATATTAAATTTGTAAATTTAAGTTAATAGAACTTCAAAATTAATTAAAAATTATGTAAAATATTGAAATTAATAAAAAAAGAAAAAATTTAAATTAATAAAAAGTTTAAATTAAAAAATAATAGAATATTACAGATTACTAAAAATTAAAAAATTCACATGACTAAAAAATAAATAAAAATTTAAAATTATTTAAAGGTAAATATTAATAAAATTATAAAATTAAATTAAAACTAAAAATTAAAAATTATCAAAATTATCATATTATCATCATTAGTGTCATGGTTATCATCATGTTTTTTCAATTTTCATCATAATCAAATATCATTTTCATCGTCATTGTCAATCGGTTTATAATATGCTTTAATTGTCATCGTTACTCACATCGATCAACTATTATTTAAGGTTAGTGTTTATGGTTTAAATTTAAGTATGCACTATTAACATTTATGAAATGTGTTCGGGGTCATGGGATCCATGGTCCATGATTTAATGTTCAAATTTGAAAGTATGATAACATTAATATTTTAAAATTAGTATTGCTATTATTCATTTTAATATTCTTAGTACAAATATTTATATTATGAATATTAATATCACGAATAACAGTATTAATATTAATGTTATTACTAATATTAATATTATTATAAAAACTTTATATATAAAATAAAATTTGTTATGAATGTTATTATCATCACCACCATTGTTGATCATTGTCATCGTTATTATCATCACTACCATTGTTGATCATTGTCACCATCATTATCATCACCATCACCGTTGATCATTATCTTCGTCAATATCATCACCACCATCGTCAATCATTTTTTCGTCATTATCATCACCACCATCGTTGATCATTGTCATTATCATTATCACCATCACCACTGTAGATCATTTTCTTCGTCATTAATGTCTTCATAATCACCAATCATTATCATTGTTATCATCATCATCATTTTCATCAGCTTCTCAATCAAATTGTTATCATCAGCATCATCATTATCATCACCATCTAATTTTTTATCTTTATTTTCCTTATGATCATCATCATTATCATCACCATCGCCATTGATCATTGTCTTCGTCAATATCATCACCACCATCGTCAATCATTTTTTCATTATTATCATCACCACCATCGTTGATCATTGTCATTATCATTATCACCACCACCACCGTTGATCATTTTCATCATCATTATTGTCTTCATAATCACCAATCGTTATCATTGCTATCATCATTTTCATCATATTCTCAATCAAATTGTTATCATCAACATCATCATTATCATCACCATCTAATTTTTTAACATTATTTTCATTATGATCATCATCATCATCATTGTCATCATAATTACTGTCATCATCTTTATCATCACCGCCATCGTCAATCATTTTCATCGTCATGATCATCACCACTATTGTTGATAATTGTTTTCATCATCATTGTCATCACCATCGTCGATCATTGTCATTGCCATTATCGACACCACCATCGTCGATCAATGTCATCGTCTTTATCATCACCACCATCGTTGATCATTTTCATTATCATTATTGTCTTTGTAATCATAAAACATCGTTATTTTCATCATCATCAACTTCATAAAATCATCATCATCATTCTCATACCCATTAAGTTTTTTCCCATTATTTTTCGTCATCGTCATCATCATTGTTGTCTTCATAATCATCATGATCATCATTATCATCACCACCATCAACGATCACTGTCATCATCATTATCATCACCACCATCATTTATCATTTTCATCGTCATGATCATCACCACCATCTTTGATCATTGTCGTTCTCATCATCATCACCACCATCGTCGATCATTGTCGTTCTCATCATCACCACCACCATTGTCGATCATTGTCATTTTCATTATCATCACCACCATCGTCGTTCATTGTCATCATTATCATCATCATCATCATCACCACCATTGTCTCATCATCATCATCACCACCATCATCTATCATTTCCACTTTCATCATCATCATCACCACCATCGTCGATCAATGTCATCATCAGTGTCATTTTCATCATCATCACCACCATCATCGATTATTGTCAACAATCATTGTTGTCTTCATTGTTGATCATGGTTGTTATCACCACCATCCCAATCATTTGCTTCCCATCGTTGATCATTGTCGTTATCATTTTTTTCCCCATCCCCATCATTGTCATCCACATCGTTGATAATTTTCGTTATCACAACCATCATTGTTCATTGTCATCGTCATTAACATCACCACCATCGATGATCATCACCACCATTGTCATCATTATCATCATGATTATCATCATCATTGTGGTCTTTACTTTTTAAATTGTAATAAATTTTAATTTTTTAAATTTCATAAATTATTATCATATTCTAGTTCGCACCACCAATGCATTCAAAGTCTTACTATTTAAATATACAAAGTCGCGCATGTCAAATTATTAAAAAATAACCTGGTTAACTTATGAAAGGTCAACAATATTATTGAAACATAGTTTCAAGTTCTCTAATTTCACATGTGTTTATTTTCCTTCCATACAAAATCTCGTCACATATGATCTCACAACTAATAACGATGCACTTATGAGTTTGTGAGACACCATGAAATGTAAAAGTCCTCATATTGCATCAAATAAATTAAATTTATACAAACGTTAACTATAGATATGTAGAAATAAATACGAAATTACAAAATCAAAATTTATATCACACGTAATTAACAAACCTCAGCGTATTTTCAATGATTCACGTTTAGAAAAATTGATCACCATATATTGCTGAACAAAATTATAGAAAACACACAACTATCAACATATCAGAAAAGACACATATTTAAGTATTCAAGGACGAGTGATCAATGTTTTTCATGATGATGTTTGTTCACATTTCAGCAGACGAGCTTCCTCCTTCTTCCTAATAGAAATGTATGCACCTTCCTTCATCTTAGAATAACACTCATAAGAAAAAGGAGGACATATGCGTAATCCATCAAGAGACTTCACTCTTGATATCGCCATGAATGTCATCCCCTGTCATTTCCTACTGCCTATGTCGATCATTACTTTGTTGAGAGTGAGTCCCTGTGACTTGTGAATTGTAAGAATCCATGACATCTTCAAAGGCACTTGTCTGCGACGTCCCTTGAATACTGGAGGCACTAGTACATATTTCAGGTGACTCAAATCCCATGGGACACTGACATAATTCTGAAACTCCACTACAACAAATATCGGCAAATCTGGAGGCTTCGTCCCAGGGAAATACACTATGTTCTTCACTTGCCCAAGAGATCCATTAACTAAACCTACCTCCACCCACAAATTGCACACCAACATAACATGTTGACTATTGCAAAGCAACACCTCACTCTCTAACTGGTCATCTTCACTTTCTCCATATGTCACCCTTCTCACACGGGTTGCAACAACTCGCGCCACAGGAACATTCAATTTCTTGAGCATGATCCTATTATGAAACGTCACTTGCACATTCATCGAAAAAAAATGTCTAGAAGATTCAATCATCGAAATTTCCTTTGCACCAAAGCAATAATCTATTCTGGACATCAACAACTCCCTATCTTTGATCATGGGATTCACATTTCTCAAATTACATAGCAAGTTTCGAAACTTCACCTGATCCACACCATCCCCTTCTTGACGAAAAATCATGTCGAGAGTCACGACATGAGAAAAATATCTCCATAACTTTTTTCCCTCTGTGTTTATTACATATATCGGTATGTCCTTTACAGTGGGGAGTTGGGCAAGATCCTCGACAAGAATTACAGACCTACCTCCAAATATGACATTCTCGTGTGAAGGGAATGCTTCTTGCAAGTGAATATCAATTTTTTTCAACAATTTTGGACCCAGGAAACTCATCTCATCAATAAGAATGTATCTATAATGTCTCATCTTCTCTTGAAATACAGCCAGCGTCTGTCTATTCAAACATATCATGTCACGCAATGGAATTCTCAGCGACAAATGCACTATTGTAGCACGGATGTTGAAAGCAGAAACTCCTGTCAGTGCCAAAAGAAGAAGAGGAGTCTTACCTGTCATGACACTGTTTGCCAAGACATTCTTAATGCAATTAATCAAGAAAGATTTTCCCGTCCTGGAAGTACCTTGTATTATCATTCTAAGTGGAGCTTCCTCGGGGCCCTTTCCAAAATGTTCGACTATAGTTTTCAGAGCAATACGTTGTTTTCTTGACAACATGTCCACACCCGATACCGAATTGTTTGAAGAATCCACCACATTTTGCATGGATTTGTTCATTTCTATAAAACATGTTGATGCTCCTGTACGTCCTCGTCCTCCTCTGTATCCCAAACATTGTTCAAATCAAAATCCCATCTTCCAAGCATATGAATATCACTCAAATGCACCTGATTGGGAGGAACAATGCTAGAAAAAAACTCCCACTCATCCATTCCATCCACGCCCACAAAACTTTGCATATCATCATCGTCAGCTTCTTCTATGTCTTCTTCCTCCATTGCATCCTTTTGGTCAACATGCCATGCACGATACGTATTCTTAATTCTCTCCCAATTTTCTAAAATTTCCTCTCTAGTACTACTTATGTCCTTGCGTATATCACGAAATGGCTTATACAACAACAATTCACTCCAACAAAAGTTCTCATGATCCTCTGATCCACTTTCAGGAACGAAGAAATACCATGGCCACATGCGTATGATAGCAGGTGTATCCCTCGACTTCCATTTGTCTTTCTTTCTCTTCACATTAAATGACCACAATCTCGCAGCATCAATCAACGAGATGGATTCCAACAGTACCGGCCGATCTTTATATGCATCAATGAAACACGATCCACTTTCATTCTCTCTATATGTCATAATCACCTTGCAGAAAACCTTCCTACCAACATTCAAAGTCATAAAGGAACGACTGCACTGAACCAACGGCAACTTCAATAGCATGTGACACGTCTCTTGTGCCCCAATATCACGTTCCACAATTGTTTCTGTCAAAATCCTCCGATATATGCATAGTGCAGACTCTTCCCCCTCCACATCATCTGATATCCTCATCAACATATCATGAAAGATCTCCGACCTCTTCTCTTCCTTTGAAGCATATTTTGCTATATACTTTAACACCACGTGTCTAGAAATAATAGGCTGACAATCTATATTACCGCACCATATGGCCAACATGTCCGAGTTGTGAAGGTTCAATCTCGCATCGTTGCGGGAAGGTTCAAATCTCTTCCTACCTTCTGCATTAACAAAAAAATCCGAATCATCTCGGAGGTCCCACAGAACATTATAACGAAAAACCATGGACGATCCCTTCTTTCGAAAATAGGACATCTCGCTACATTTAGTGTGCCTCTACACAGTGTTGACAAGTTCTTCATAGTCATAAAGTGGGTCACACTCTAATATCCGTGAAGGCTTCATCGAGCAAGGATCTTTATCTCTAGACCGACCGAGCATGACATTTATTTGATGGCTATCACAGGGATTCCACGAAGTGATGTATCTATCAAAAAATCATCTCGCAACCATTACCTGATTCTCATCTGTCCAATCTAATGTTTCCATGCAGGGGCTACCGGGAACCCACATGAATCCGTGGACATGTGCAGATCCTCGATGTTGTCACTCAAACCTACAAATACCATGCCAAAAAACACGCGGCTTACAAATCCATTTGTTCACAATATTGAAAATGGATCAGATCACTACACAAATTTTTAAAAAAATCAATTGAACAAACAACTACAAACTTGTACCAGTAATCCTTTGCACCAATTAGTTTTTGTATCACCTCTTCACGAAATATCTCAAATCTTTTGTGCATGTAAGCTGCGATGATATGAGGATAATCTATTACATTCTCAATCCTCCACTTATACACCCTCGAAGAATTTGAAGGAGGTTCCCCAGGCATCAAGTGGTGCAAATCAAACCACTTTGTGTCTGCTGCAGTAAGCATAAAAAAAGATTCGGGCTACCCAACCAAACAATCATATCCATTGGCTCACTACGACACGAGTACCAGTAAGACCTAGTCCCACGAAGCTTTGTTCCAAAACACATCACTTGCATTATTAATGTGACGATGCAAGTCTTCAATAGTCGTGGGAACACTGTCCTCCAAATTTTTCTTGACAAAAAAAGAAGTTGTGGCTTGACTACAGTGCCGCATTTGTCTATTATATGCACAATATCTAAATCTCGGGTGCCTTCCAAACCTATGGTCATGATACCTTATCAAATGCTTCACATAATCATGAAACTATACTGTTCTAATCCTCGGATGTAACCATTCAACATCTCCCATAGGAAAGAGGATCGGAAATACCATGGACAACATGCCCTCTATGTTGTATTCATTGATTGGCAAAGACCCAATCGGTGGCCAATCGACAACATCGACCGACCTCAAATCCATATTTTCAACAAACAATCTGACTTCCTCCATCTCCCTTTTTGGATTAGGAAGCCTTAAAGCAAATTATGATGAATGATTATGTACCTATTCTTCTTCGACACTCACTATATCCGTTGTTCCTTCTCTCCCGATGTGCTCATCTTGTATCTCAGATTCCACCCAATGAATTCTTTTTGATACATCTCCCTCTACTTCTGGGAGATCTTCTAATGTTGCGTAATCTATCTCCACGTCTTTGTAATACCTGTCATTACAAATTTTGTAATGCAAAGCATCCAATACATGCGAGTGACTAACAATACATTCATACTCCCTCTGCCCAGTGTTCTTTCTTTTCACTATAAGAATATCCACATCCTCTATTCGACAAGGAAGTAGTCTAGCAATAAAAGATACATCCTGGGGAAAGCAAATAGTGTGTCCACTATATTTGTACTGGCCACCACGTGCATGAGTTACATGCAATATGGGATTCACCCGCGCTATCAACATTTCTTCCACCTACGTCAGTACATGTAACACTTCTAGCTGATCCCCAGGATCCATATTGTTCCACTTTGAATATCGATGACCACCTCATTCACACTTGCATCTCTTGCAAATAGGTCCTTCCACTGAAAGTGTACTCACAACTATACCAGGATATGACTCTTTACATATACCACACATCTGAATAACTTCCAGCGCATCAATCCTTTTCAAAAATTCACGATGGGACTCGAGCATTCTATTCAATCATACACCATAACGTGATGAGTAAAACTGTGTGTAACTCTAATTTGGGTAATTATTCACACCACTTATCGTAGGCATGTTTCGATGTAAAATGTCATGTTCTAAGTCAATATCATGTTCACCATCCCTGGGATAGTGGCTGTTGTTGTTCCCTACTGAATGTGTTGCATGACACTCCATATTCTCCCTGTTCACAGACCTCTTGCCCTCACCATCCACATTTGCAAAAGAATCCATATAATTCATTTTCCTGGGTAAATTCTGATCGCAGGCGTTCATGTTATTCTCCAAATGCTCACGTACATCACTTTTGATCCCAACACGTAATTCACATGAGCCTGATGCTCTTCGACATGTTCTGTCCATTCCATTTTGCATAAGACTTCTGGATAATATATCTCCTTGACAACCTAAACACAAATATACCAAGTCATAAAGACCTAATAAATGAACAATGCACCATCTTTGACATCGCATCTTATTTTAATTCATAAATTTCTAAAAATATATCACAAAGAAAATTTCACCTGCACTTCGATTCACGACCGAGTTGTTTTGTTGTTTCTACAATATTTCATCCAACATCGGATGAGGAATATCAGATATTCCAATAGAAATATCCTGCAATGAACCTCTCCCATAGCTACTTCCACTCATTGCTACGTTTATGTATAACAATAGCAATTTGTAAGACATTTTTAGAAAATTTTGAAAATTCACATATACATAACATTCAAAGACATTTTGGTTAACAAAAATATAACCAACTCCAACCAACTGCAATAACTCATATTTTATAAAATTTCAAAATATTTAGATATACATAACATGTAAATACATATTGGTTAACAAGAATCCAACCAACTGCAACAACTCATATTTTTAAAACTTTGATAGGCAATCTATCAACTGGAGAATAAAAACACACCATCTCTGACGTCTTATATTATTTTAATGCATAATTTTTTTAAAAATATATCACAAATAAAATTTCACCTGCACATCATTTCACAACTGAGTTGTTGCGTTGCTACTGTGACATTTCATTTAACATCGGATGAGTAATATTAGATATTCCAACAAAAATATCCTATAATGACCCTCTCCTGTAGCTACAACTTCCACTCAACCCCACATTTATGGGGTGTGCATTTGTCTCAACTACAGTAGGCACAATTCTCGCATTCAAAGAGTAATCTCTATCATTGTCTTTGATACTTCCTATCGGACCATCTTGATCTTCAAGTTGCACATTGAGATCTGGCATGACTCTTAATCTATCATACGATGGGGAAAATTTTTCACAAGATTGTACACCTAACCTGGGTACAATGTGTAACTCCATTCCAACATCTGAAGAGCGTAGAAGGTCTGCACTAACACATTCAGTCAAATAATGTGTACAAAGCCGACCACGTATCTCCTTCATTTTATCTTTCTCTCAAACCTGTGACTTAAGAAAATGATGATGATCGTTGTCCCTCTGACATTTTCCAGGAGACTTTCGTTTCTTACCGCTACAAACAGGGGAATGTTCCTTCATTACCTACAAGAAAATGACGCATTAAACAACATTGTTTACATATATATGAAATATTCAGTTCTTAAAAATACAGGAAAAAACACATCAAATAATACATTACACTTAACATACATCATGAACACCAACGTGTCATCACGTGATAACAATACATGCATCTCTTCTCCAACATAATCACTTTGGAGATATTCATTCGATGTTTCTATCCTCTCTAAAGAGGAGTTAGCATTCACATTATCTAAACACACCTCCTTTGTCGTATTTGTTTCTCTTCTAACCTTTGAAGATAACAAAACATCTACACTAACTTGTTTGCCTGGTAAATACATATAACCATGACCTCACATCCTTTCCATTCTTTGTTGTTATCTAATTTGTAACCTTCGAAAATGACAATGCTCAACATCCTGTAGAGAATTTCCAGGTGAATATATTTCCTCATGCGTGCCAATAGTGGCATTCTCACTCAATGACTGTAAAATAACAAACATTGCAATAAAAAACCATCAGGACATATGCAAGACATATGTTTTTCATTAAACGAATAACAAAGACATTAAATAGTAAAAAATGTAACATTACAAGATCAGTAACGGTTTCTGCGTTACGTAACAATGAATTCCTTTCCCCATGTGAATCCCCTACAGGATTAATGACAGTAGTCGATCTTCTCATTATGTCAGAAATCGGAAGAGTTTTTCATGCAACGTTACTCTCACTTGACCATTCACAACCCGTAGGAAGTATCACACCCATAACTCTTTCATCACATTGATCAACATCACTCAACGATCCTATCATCACATTATTTTTCTTTCTTGTACATGCATATTTGCGTTCCTCCATCATCTACAGTAAAATTACAAATTTAACGTAAAATATTTCCAAAACACAATTATTATTAACTGAATAATGCACTATGCGAAACATGGACGGTAAAATCTTCAACAATTAAACTAGTAATACACGTACATCAAAACACAAAAAATACAAGACAACACATTTAAGTATGTAAAATCTTCCACATGAACACGAGATACACGTAAACATATAATGACAACTGAGTAAATTTTTTCACTGAAGGGAAGAAAAAACATCAGTCAATACACAAATTATGTAGGCGAGAAATATTTTCACAACCAGGAATCAATGGCATGAAACCCACACCAAGAACTACATCTCTACAATCCTCTCTTGTTGGGAAATAACATCCATAACGTTCTCATGTGCACAATTTCCTAAAACCCAGAATGCAAGTTTTTCTATCCAAATCATAAAACATGTATGGGATTTGTGCATATTTGCACATAAGGACGATGGATCCAACCGACTGAATAGCCGCATACCCTGGACATTTTTCCTTCATGTCTCAAGAAAACTCTATCAAATACTTCCACACAAATCCATATCCATCTTCAAACACATTCTCCTCATCATGTTCGAAACCCATCTCCCATTCTTCACCTGACATTGCTTCTGCATCCCGGAGCAATCACACAAACTTCACCCACACCCATACTCATGATGCATAACAAATTATTCTCATGGACAGCCAGACATAATGACACAACATCACTAAAAGGAATACAACAAAAGTTTAACTTCCGATGTACAACATCCAACAAGAAAATGGTGTACTCGATTTCAGAGATACAATTCAGCTTTTCCTTCACCCAATACATCCTCCCACCACAACATGTTGCACCAATAGGAGGAGTACTTTAGGAACAATGGTATGTGTCGGCATTGTCAACACACTCCAACAATGAGACTTGCTACAATATATCTCATTCACAAAATCTGAAGATGACAAACATCGTAATGCAACGAATACGTACTCGTCATCATCAACATCTTCAAACAAACAAACACATCTGTCAATTCCTACATCGATACTCCCAATTCGCATCACTCCACCCATGAACGGGTTTACAAGAATATACTATCGAGCTCCAAACTCACAAATCAGAAAGGATAACAAAACAAGAGATCCAATCGTCATATGTATCCTCAATCTCTTTTGAAAAGGGGCCCCACTTATATACAAGCGTGAAAATATTCCATCATCGTCCAAGTACAAAGGGCCATAGAACCCCATAACATCCCTCCATTTGCGCACCAAAAATCCAAAGCACCAGATAGTTGGATCTTCCATGATATAATACAGGTTCGACAAATCTAATATAAGGTTCCACAACCTACAAACAATCCTCATACGCACCAATTCTCTAAAAGATAACTTTGAAAGTATTTTCTTCACGACATCGTTAGGCAATGTGGCACAAGTTCCAGATTCCATTTCAAATAATGCTCCTACAATCAAACAAGCAAGTTCAGAACATCTCATACAAAAGTGATACATAACACCAATCAAATACATTAAAACTAAAAATGTAACATTTCAACTCAAAAATATACTTTTCTTCATATAACAAGACAAATCATGTTCCAAGTCAAAACAACAACAAAAAATCACTATTACAAAATCATGCAGACAAGTGTTTAAATTCCACGCACATAGTTCAAGAAAAACAAAACATTCAAATTAGAAGCCAATATTTTATCATGTGCGTAATTTAATACCAAAATAAAGATAACAAAATACGATAAAATTAATAACTTGTAAACATTAATAAAAAACACGCCTTCCAAACGTCTCCATAAACACCGGCATTCAACCAACACCGATGTCTGAAATCAGGTCAACACTGTTGGGACCAGGCATCAGTGCCATGAAATTTCCACTGATAATTTCTTTGGAGAGATCATCAAACGCAGGAAAATAGACTGCACATGAATCAAAACCTGACGAAGTACACTGTACACACTCTCCCTTGTTCATATCATAATACAAAATAGATGGCCCACACTTTTCATACAACATGACAATATGTCCCGTGCTCACTTCCAGCGTGTACCCAATGCAATTTTTGTTGACGTCAATTGTCGCATCCAATATACACTCCCACGATATTTCCCACTAACACACAATGGAATCATACGTTTCTTTCAACAACCAGACACTCAATGACGAGTCGTCAAGAATACATTTTACATGATTCCCGTGTAACACCAAACACATACCACGTACACCAGCAAATGGAGCCACAGAAACACACCATTTATTACAAAACACATCAAATGCATACAACGTATAAATGAGGGTATCGTGATCATCACATTCCGCATGCAACTAGTACATCTTCCCTCTGTTACAAACTGCCCAAACATCTCCATAAACACCGACATTCAACCAACACCGATAATTTCTTGCTTGACACATAACAGGATGCAACATGTCGTCACCAAGGATGCAACTAACACTGTGAACAATTTAATACAAGGATGGCCGTAAGGGCAGCACAGAAACGATCACACCTATCAAGGACAATTTACTCCTCTTTTGACAAGACAACATGGAAGTCCAACCACATGACACACTTACAGCTAGGGCAAGCCACAGTAAGAAATGATTGGAGGTTATTTATTTTGATAAGACACCCTTTAGCTCATGACTTAAGTTTTCAGAAGGATTCAATATATGATTCGCACAAATTCATCTTACCAACTGAGTTAATTTCTTATACACTGTAGAGAAGTTCACTTAAAATCTTCACTTTACGACAATAGAATTGTTTAGTTCCATTAACTTAATAAAGGGAATAATTAAATTCCACAAGGCTATCTGTCCATACTTACGCTACTAGAACTTGTTCATTACCTTGCTACAACAAGAATTCGTGTTCAACAAAATCAAGAGGAACTTACAAAGTATCCTGGGAAAGAGATAAGGAGATTAGGTCGAGTTAAAATCCTCTTTAAGACGTCATTAGTTATTACCAAGGTTTAATTGGAGCTTGGGGTTTTATACGTAATTATTAACGCTTTTACTTAGGCTTAACTGAAAGAGTTTATCAAAAGGAAACTATTTACTTTCAAATAGGCTGAGAGATAAATTGTGTGGTTTCAAAATTTTCTTCTCTTACTTGTTAAATCTTATTAGAAACTAACTATTGTTTTCCTTTGGCTTGTTTTAGGCGTTCACCAAAAAAGAGTAGTGTTCACTAGTTTAGCTAGGGATATCAATTTATAAAAATTTACTTTACAAGGATAGTTTCACCTTTGAGTACTTCAGGAATCTCTTGTTCTCAAGTAAGTCATCTCTATATTAATTTATCTGAATACACATATTTTAGTTAACTTCTATAAGGGTTAACCATTCCATTTAATTTTACTTATATCACATCATTACAAGGTGTCAGAGAGTTTTGACTTAACACTTTATTCTCAAAAACAAGGTTTTACAATACTTATGCCAATGTAATGATTGAATATCATATCTCACCAAGGTAAGTAACTAGTCTAACAACAAAAAAGGGAAAGAACACTTCACCACGTAGTTTTTCCAAACATACAACGGCAAGAGATCTTCTAAACTCCTTGCAAGCAAAGTTACAAAATTTACAACGCATTGAACTTTCTACAAGAACTTCATAATTTTGAACTGATGAAACTTTTACACTCTTTTCTTTAATCTACTCGCATAATCCATCTGCACAAATATTATCTAGAGTCAGTTCGCTAGAACTGAGCATGATAAGATATAAACCTCACCTAATAACTTATGCCATCTAGTATTTAAATAAATGAAAGTTTGCAATACTCCTTATCAAATAATTTCTAACATACATTTAAAACTTAACTGCACATCTCATGATAATGCATTTCATACTCATTAATGTTCACTTCCTTAAGATCTGCTTACATAAGAACACCATTCCAAGAGACTAGATATACAACCTTAATCATGCAATTAATCATACTTAAATTACAGTAAATAATAATGACGCTCACCTAATACCCTCGACCTACTTCAAATACATAAGTGTCTAACAAGATTATCTTTCAATTAAATAAAAGCACCAACGACATTAAGTTTATATAATAAATACAAGTATCAATCTTACATTGTTCATCGATATTACCCAAGTATCAAACCTTCATAGATAATCAGTGGTATGTAAGTATAGTTTGGATATTTATCCCGCAATTTTAAGATTATAATTATATTAACAAGGATTCCACCAATCCACAGGTTCATGTATTATTTAGGTGTCCTTTTGGTTGCTTATTCCATGTCTTTATATATTTCTTCTAGTAAAAGAGTCCAACTCATAAGAATGAGTTATGACCGACAATACTGTCATCTGTCGGTAATATGCCAAAGATACATTTGACTAGCTAAGATATGCAAGCGCAGCCCAAGCCACTATGAATGCAAGTATCAACATTATCTCAACTCCTAATAAGATGCGAGTATCAATTTTTTTGCTAAACATAATAATCATCGTAAATAACAGAATTATTCCACTCGTTAACCAAGCATTGAAATAACATATTTATCCTTACCGGTTACCTGATAACATAATATACCCTATTATCTAATTCAACCTCCACTTGCATACCCCAATCTATGGGTATTAATAATTGTTCTATAAAATGAAGTAAAAATATTTCAGGTGGATTTATATCCTTACTGTCATACATGGTAAGCACAGTTCCATTATGGTAGCTGTCACCTTTACTTAAGGCTATGCATGACTCCAATTTAGGGTAGTTATCTTAACTTCTCTATTCATCTGTTTTCCTACCAAAAGTCTTTCGACAAGCTTCCAGGTCAAAGTATAAGATAAATTTAAAATTTTATTTTTCAAGCGTTGCCTGAATTCGTATGCATGAGGGCATCACAAATCAATCAAACTTGGAGAATCTCGATGCATCCAATATTACTTTAACCGATCCAAAGGTCCAAGTAGTGCCTCAAAAATTAAGCCAAAGAATTATCCTCACAGGATTATGACTTGCGTGCATAACATGTACGTAAAGGTCATAGAAAACCCATTAACACATGCTTCAGGAGGGTTCCAATCTAATAATAAGCTCATAGCACTAATAATAGCAGAGGGTCTGGTGAGGGGGTCTCCCATAATCCCCAAGGTAAATGATAATCGAATGACTCAGATGGAGCTATCTAGAAAGACCAATTAAACTAGTATGACTCTTCCCAAATAGAAGCCCCCAATCCTAATGGGGTTTAAATTATTATAAAACCACAGTAAAATCCAAATACAGTCATAACGGAAGATTCCCTTTTTCAAGCCATGTTCTACAAAATATAAACGATACAAGAAAAAAAATTAAAAACCTCATTCATGCTCCATACTATTTTCTACAGAAACCCTCATTCGAAGAAAAATCAAGGCAAAAAGACAAACCAACATTATAAGATCAGTAGGCAAGAATCGATGTAGAGATTTCTTCTACTCAAATAGTAAATAAGATAAACTGTAACGGGGGAGAGAGATCAGTTCATGCAATTATAATTATAAGTCATCCAGAACCCAATCTCTACAGAATTCAAACAGAAATTGCAGAGATTGATTTACCCAAATACTAAAGGAAATAAATTATTAAGAGAGAGGGTTAGGGCTTATCATGCCTGTTTTAAACGCTATCTCGATATGCATCTGATTGTTTCAATGCAGCTGCTTGTGTTGTAGCTCTTGGGCAGCACACTCACTCCCTGCTCCAAACCCCACCTTAACAAAACCTGAGCTACAGTCTTTCCATGCTTCTTAGCAATCTCCTCAATAACAAGATTTTCCATCACAGAATTGGAACCATAGAAAGTACCAAATCCTCCTAAAGGAGACCACGCACTAACATGAATGTTGACATTGCTGCAAATAATCTCTTAGCTTCTTTTGTTGCCACAGAGGATGCATCTCCTCCTGATTGACAGCAGGAGATATGTTGGCATAGCTCAACAAGTCGCCGAGCTTCTTGCAGGATAAATTGCTCACACCAATAGATTTAGTAAGCCCCAACTCCACGCATTGCTCCATTCCCCTCCATATAGACTCTATATCTAATGGCAAAGAAAAGAAAGTCCTCCTCTTTGGGATTTGGATGTGAAGCCCCCTTTCTCAAATTTATAGGCCACTGGATAAGATACAGATCCAGATATTCTAGCTGCAAATTCTTTAAGGTTGTCTTCAAAGCGGAAACAGGGTCATCGTGATCACCAGCAAATAATTTACTGGTCACAAAAATTTCATCCCTGTTTATAATCCCCGTTAGAATAGTATGATTCAGAGCTTCTCCTAGAGCTGGCTCGGTGCCATAAATACTGGTAGTGTCAAGATGCCTGTACCCGACCTGTAAAGCTGTGTCAACAGCTTGCTTCATCTGATCTATGTTGTCAGCCTTAGCCGCAGTACCAAAGCCTATCAGTGGTATTGCTATTCCTGAATACAGCTGTGAAACTCTCTCTCGTATCCCCATGCTTCTGCTCTGACCGCAAAAGTGAAAACAACTACCTGAGTTGTATTTCAGGTACAAATTGATTTTGGGCTGTGTAAAACAGTCAATCCCGAATAGATGGTTGCAGTCAATGCTGAACAGACAACAACAAAGTTGGACAACCTGCTTGTTGGAGCGCTCAAACCGGCTTCTACCAACTGTAACATGCCCGTTGCCTGGCTATTTACTGCTGCAGGCAGTTGCTGTGGATCCCCAACAAGAACACACCTTACAGCTCCCAAGGAAAGTGGAGGTAACACGCCTACTTCCCTAGCTTGTAGCTTCATCTATAACCACCATATCAAACCCATGGGCTAGGCGCTGGAATAACTTCTGGTCAGAACTAGAACCAGCAGTGAACGCAATCTCAGCCTCATTGCAAAACTTGCCTCAAGATTTGATCGAGCTTCTTCCATGTTAGATTCGCCACCTGGACAGAAGCGACTTCCCAAAATGAAAAGGCAAGACAGCTCAACTAAAACTTTATCTCATCCTTCTACTACGGTTGTAAGATTCTGCAACAACTGGTCTCGACTGTGGTCGCGTGCAATGAGAACATCAGGATCAACACCATGGTTCCTTGGGCTCACCCTGCAGCAGCTGTCGCACTTACCCACTCTGGAGGCCACTGATTTTCTGAGATAAGTTTACCTCTCGACCCTGTAGCTGCGACATACAGCCAAATCTTCCTCACGGCCCTCCCAGGAGAAATTTAGTTCTGCGCCCACGGATTCTGCCTGGACAGCACGATTTTTGGAGACCCACACCCACCTGTACACATTGAAGGAGAATCAGAACGAGATCATGGCGAAGAAAAATGGGGCTCCACCCACTCCCGTCTCCCTCACGCAAGGACAGAAAAGAAAATGCGGTGGTCAATTATCTGCAGGCCGGGTGGTTGGGAGGAGGCCAAGGTGGCAAAAACAGGATTCGATGCCCTACGGGGCATTACAAGTACACAGACTTGAATCATGCAATTTCATAACTAATGCCTCAAGGCCACTTTTAGGTGTTTAAGTGCATATGAAATGTATATCAAGGAAGCTCTGCATTTCACTGTGTACCATAGACCCAAAAACCAATCCTTTTCTTTATTACTTTGCAAACCTAGGTGCCTCATAATGGTTTTCAAAAAGTAGATAAGGAAAGTAGGTTTACATTAACAATGCACTTACAATTAACCACATACGCTGCAATTCAGATCTAAACAGATATCAATCTGAAAAATCAGACCTAGTTGCATACAAGAATGCTCTTGAAGTAATAATACTTGTTAAGAAGAAAACTATTTGAATTTGTAAAAGCAAGAAATTTCTTTATTTCAAGAGCATCCCCATGGCAAAAGTAGAATTCAAGCACATAGAGAAGAGCAGCTAGTATTTATTTGCTACATTAATCAGAGGATTGAAGACACAAGGGAAGATGCTTACACAAATATTTTGATCCATTATGCCATACCAGATCCTCATAGACAATTTTTAATTGCAACCCATCCATAGTATTCCAACCGACATCTCCACACAACACAAACCAACACATCCCAAGTTCTATCAAAAAATTTTCCCTATAGGTTAAAGGATTAAGGACGAATTCATCCAATAAATTCGTACCATTTCTCAGCTTCCAAAAGCAGGAACGGGCCCATGAAGAAATTATTTCTTTTCTGTATGGGCTCCTGACGACAAGAACACAAGTGAGTTACTCTACCTCGATCGTTCAAAAATAAAACATATATACGGTCCATCAGAAGGAGTGCCACTTTTCAACCAAGAAGAAACCAAATGTTCCACAAATAAGATGGCCATTTTTTAAATAATGCACTTGACGGAGACAACATCTCATTACATGTCTTTACACACAAGGTGAAGACGAACCATAAGACAAAAGGAAGTCGTGGAAAAATGTGCTCAAAGCTATTTTTGAATTGAATCATGGTGACATTGAACAATCCATAAACACGAATACAACACAAAACCTACAAAATCAAACACACCTTGTCATCATTCACAAAAACATATAATAAAATTCACATAACTACATATTATTAAATAGAACATTAATAGTTATAGTGCACCAAAAATTTAAACAGATTTACAAACCAACTTCAAAACATCTCCAAGAAGAGTATTCATGAAAATGCAAAAACAAGACTCACAAAAGTTATATATAAACATATATCAAGAAACAACAACATGCGTCATAACATAAAACACAAACTACTTCAAATTGTGTCACCACATCAAAATACAACTATTTACATCTGTAAAAAAAAGACTCATTCTATCATGTTTCCCAAAAATGGTATCTCCTCTGGATTATCACGGCTTTCAAGCAACCCTGAAACGGCCAAACCATTAAAGTCTTCATTCGAATGACTAAAAAATGCATCATAAAAGCCGCTTCCAGAAATTCTATCCATGTATGCACCAGCAGGGCCATAATAGCAGTCTAAGGTGCTCAGTTCACAATAAAGTATGGGCACAGGTGCATATTTACATATCAACATGAACCCATCACACCAAGAAACACACTTGTACCCGGGAAAGCGATGCCACAACATGCCACTTTCGATCTCCATGTACTCCCAATTTGTATCAGACCAAAAAAAATTGGCCTCTCCAATATCTAGATCATAACGACTCATATCGGTATTCAATTTCCACAACTGCATGTGGCTCGCATAATTGACAACACACGAAACTCGATCCTCATAAACAACAAGGCACATGGAATCAGCAGAGTTTGGAAGCTGGAGAATGACCAATCTTCCACGTCTCATGAACAACATCGAGACATACAATAAAATAAGTTGAACCTCGCCGCCAGTATAAAACATCACCACTTTGTTCAAGATCCAAACTAGCCAATACATTTTTCCATCGACAACAACAACATGTTTTGGAGCTTGAAGACGCGCCGAAATTACAATCGAACTCCAAACAGAAGGTTACTGCACATATAGAAAGTCTATCAAAAGAGAATCTCACTATCATCTGTAGCATGTTTCATATCGGACTGCGATCCAATCATACCTGTACCCTGTCAAACCCTGACACATCCTAAACCATCCATTCCTCTCACCAATATGAATGTCACCCATTTTCACAGAAATCCCAGTAAAAGGATTTATAATCAATAGGAACGTATGCTTCGATTCAGAGTTGTAAGATACACAAATCATCGATCCAACAATACATTCAAATCTAATGTCATTCATTCCACTCAAACTAATTTTAAATATACAGCTTCACCTTCGCCCATGAAATACAAAGGCTTCAGCACATTTGCCAATGTCAAGGGTTGATATAACAAAAATCCTACACAAGGATTGACGATGGTTCGAGATGAAGCCAAAAAATCTGAGTTGCTTAACATTGCATTCATTCTTGTGCACAATAAACGAAATCTAACAAGATTTTGAAGCGACAACATAGAAATAATGTAATAAAAAATCTCCATGGGAAGATGCTTCCAAATATTTTGATCCATTATGCCCTACTAATCTATAGACAAAATTGAACGAAAGTATTAATGACCACACAAAATCCAACACACTATAATCTATAACAAAGAGTATTATAGAAAAAATGCACAATAACATGGATAACAATTTATCCTACAAGAATAATATGAATACACGTAAATACAATTAAATCCATCAGAACACTTGTGACAAATCACAGAAAGTCATCGCCAATTACATCTTCTAAACATATGTTATACGAATGCATAACATTAGATCTTCAAATAAAGTTAATTGACATTATCACATCTATAAAAAAACAAACAACACATCAATTTCTTGTTAACACAAAAAGTCTTCATCGACATCATTGATTAAATCATTATTATTCTGGCAAGTTGTAAGAATTCAACAATGTTCTCTCATAAATAATACAATTTCAAACACAAAACTATCAAACGATGAAATCTCAATTGTGCATTCAATAATAAACAATATCCATGTTCTTCAACGAAAGAAACTCACACCACCTGTAAAAAAATGTTCAAATGCACATTTCCACATTAATTATTTTTGAAAAAACAAAATATATTTTAATTAAATAAAATCTCATCCACTCATGAATAAAGATAAATTTTGCAACCATAGTCAAGATTTAGTTTAAACATTATTACACAAAATTTGATTTTTGGTTATTGTCAAACATTTACTTTGACATTTCTTATAGAAAAACCATATCATCAAAATGCATATTCAACATATATTCGCTTATCATTACATGTGCTTAAAAACCTTTTCAAAAGACAGGTAAAACGTCCAAAAATTTATATCGTGCTAGGAGAGATAACAGGAAATTCCCATTTGCAATTTTGGATCAAAAAAGGCACTTAATGCTAGATCAAATTTCCACAAATTTCCCCATGTAAATGATGTAAAAATATATATAAGAATATATAATATATTTTCATACCAGATCAATTTTGTTTATATATTTGCTCAACTTTAATAATTTACTTTGCTAAATTTTTATTATAATAATTAACAATTGTTAATTGTTATTAAATATTACATATTTATTAATTATAATTATAATTCTTTACTGATTATTAATTTTTTTTTGGTTTTAATTAAAATATTTTATGGATATATTAATTTATTGATTTTTACTCTTTTAATTTTTCAATATAATATTTGTATTAATTTTTAAGTTTCATACTTATGCTTTTTAAATTTTGTATTTTTATTTTAAATTTTTTATTAATTTTAAATTTTTCTTAATTTTTATTCCAATTTGATTTTTTTTTTAATTCTTATTAATTTTAAAATTTTAAATGTTAAATTTAAAATTTCAAAAACAAAATTTATATTTTCAATTTCGAAACAATATTAATAAATCAAGGCGGACTGTAATATTTATCGATACTAATTTTGTTTATATTTATTTAATAATTTACTTTGCTAATTAATTAAATTATAATCTCACGATTAATAATTAGGCAAACATTAGACCCTGTTAGATTTTACTCTTAAAATATTTCCATTCATATTGTCAAAATAAAAATTCAACATAAGTTATTAAGCATTTACCTTCTTTAAGGGCTTAAATTTTTTTTTTTATCGATTGAATTATTCTTATTAATTTTAAAATTTTAAATGTGAAATCTTAAACAAAAACCTTCTACATACTATTATCCAAACTACAATATGCAGGCAATTTAGACCCTGTAAGGATACCTTTATTTCCATTCATATAGTCAAAATTTCAACATAATTATTAAGCATACCTTCTTTAAGGGCTCAATTTTGATTGAAAAATTGTATATACTACAATAGAAGACCAGCCTTTAATATCTAGTGCAAAAACATAGAAGACAACCAGTAACCTGCAGTTCAAAAAAATTACCACAAAACACGGACAAAACATCCCACCCCCAAAAATACAAAAATCAATTTCATAAGGTATCTTGAAATAGATCATTCTTTGAACAACTTTTGGTGAAATTTTGAATAAGCTTTAAGTTTATTACTGAATTTTTATTTATCTGACATCAAATGTGTTAACTAAAAAATAAGTTCAAATTCTTTTCACCGAATTAATTCTTGATCGATGATTATTTTTAATGTATAATAGTTGGTGAATATAATCCCTTTTAACTTTCTTATAAAAAAATTAATTTCATAGAAAAGATAAGCATGACTAACTTGCTTTTAAATTGTAAGAAATTACGAATTCCAGTGAAAATAGGAGCAATTTGAAGTGATATATTTTGGAAAAGATAAGCATGACTAACCAGAGAGCTGATCCTCTGCAATGGCAGGCTAATTATTTTTCTCTTATAGTGAACAGCGTTGAAATTTTTAAAAACATTCGGTCAGAAGATGCTCCGCTTTCACTTTGGAAACCTTCACACATGGATCAATACCAAAAGTGTGAACAGGTCTGAGTAGTTTAAAAGGAGCTCAAAGAATTATTTTATTCAAATCTAAATCAAACAATGTGTTGCAATTTCAAATTATCCAATGAAATATTTTATCCTAATCTAAATCAAACACTATATTACAAATTCAGATTAATAGCAACAAAAACAGAAAGCCGCCACAATTACCTTTCAGCAGATTCAAAAGAGCTGGAGGACAGGTGTCTAAAATAATTGAATGAAGTTATATCCGGCTAATAAAATTTGACTTGGGAAAATAAACCCAAGTCCAAAAACCCACCAATATTATCTAAAAGCAAAATTATGCAGAGCAAGGAATTCAGATCAAGGCATTCAAGGATCACATAATAAAAATGCAAAAGGAAAGTGACACAATTTATCAATCTACCAGTTAAACCAGAGTTTTACCATTGCCTTCAGGAAAAACCCATTTCCAGCTCCTTTAAATACATTACAACGGAAGGAGGGAGCACTGAAATATCTGTAAAATTACTACAATTCTCTATAGACTTCTATTTCTTGGTATTAGTGAATGCGTGCCCACTAATGCTGGCCACTGAACATTACGAATCTCACGTTATCTAAGACCAATAATTGAACGGGAATGCTCTTAACTCTTGGGTTTCTTGCGCCGATACAATTCTAGAAATTCTCGATTACTTGTGGTTTCGGAACAATATAGTTCGACCATCTCCACCTCCTTCGACTACGAGCAATTGCAGCATGTCTGCCCGGCACAAGTATAGAGATGGCGATTTCGGATGCATTCCAACCATACTCGGAGTCGGAATCGGAATCAGAGGGGAGAGAAGCCATTATTAACAGTCACCACAGCTCAATTATTGATTCTACAACAATCGTTGCCGTCGGAATTTGTGCCTATGACTCTGACTATGGTGGAGAGATAACAGATATTATATCTCCCTGGTCCTCCGCAGGGGTAAATGTTTATCTCTCTCTTACTGCGTCCCAAGTTCCAAACACATATTTTGCCTCCATTTTTTTCCTAAATCCGAGTTTGGTCGCCCTGCTATATAACTCTGTAACCAATTTCAATATCCCCCACTCCTGGTATCTCACCTTGAGGATATATTCCACACTGCAACATAGAATCTTCGAGAGTTGTTCCGGGTGCCGCAACCGTTAAAGAAACCATTTGGTATCATAATATAGGTTTTTTACAGAACATTTTTCTGAAACTTATAAGAAAAAGGTCTTGCTCTGTCGACGGATTTGGAAAGATAATCTACAGGGTTCATGGCACATGCTACTTGGAGAGTCGAACTGAACAAAATCTGCACAATAGGTAAAGACTGAGACATGTCATTTTCCTTGCCGAGGACTGTGAGAGATCACGACTGCGAGCATTTACTGCGCACAGTCAGAAACTGACAACCGCGAGCACCTCTCATAAACCAGAAACCTGCGTTGGATTTCGTCCGTGCTTCCTTACATGCACAGAATAAAAAAGGAGTCGTTCATTTCCTGCGCATGGTTCAGTTGCTCTGCTATAAAAAGAAACGCTTATCCACGTAATTACTGCTATATTTACAATATTAACTTGGGTTCCACCGTGTTTATGCTTATGGATCTCAAATAAAATGCTCGTCTTAAGTGAAAGAAGCCAATGACTATGGGTCAATGAAATAAACTGCCATTAGTTGTTTGAATTAAAGTTAAAAATGAAATAAAAACTAATCAATAAAGTAAGTCACATCATGTTACATCAGTAAATTAACCAATGAAATGGTGACGCATACACAATCAATAAAAGGTGATTTTATTCTCAATTAATGAGTTGCCTTAAATTCTTCTATTCAAAAGTACTTATTTTAAATCCCTTAAAAATACAATCTCCACATAATTTAAATTTTTGAAAAAAAATCTACATATTAAAAAACTCATGATCTACTAAAGGGTTTTGTTTTTTTTTTCTAAATTTTATGATTGTCAGAGGGCACTAATAATCTCTGACATTATGATTCATGATAACTAACTCATTTCCCCTATTATGCAAGTAAAATTACAGGTTAGAAAAAGTGTTTAAGATGTTTCACTCTCCATAAATGCCTACACATGCCACTAGGATGGTAGAAAAAAAATTCCCATTGTCAGCAGTTGTTTACCAGGTTTGTACAGGTCGAGAGGGCATACAGGTTCTGCAAGAAGCCAAAATTGAATAATACATAATACAAATCTGCAAACAATAAATGAGAATGGACGTCTCAACGAAAAACCGATTTGAAGTAGGAGAACTATTATGGTTTTTTTATATATATAATGACTTCTCTGTTTCTTTTAAATACAACTCGTACCATATTTGCGGTGCTCTACACTGTCAGATAGGGGCACTCCAGACTGAATTTGTTGAGAATTCTAATGAAAACTCGTGTTGGGAACATCAGCTGTTAATTGCATTTTAAACACGGCACTTCTGTCACTTCATCTCCAACTGCATATGGGATGAGAACAGTTGCATTCGCATTTGCGCTCTCCATATTTCATTAGACAAAATAATGGCTCGGTTACCATATAGTCTCATTTTGGCGCTACTAATGTGTATTAGTCTCTGTCGAGGTTCACAATCGCAGAATATCCACGAGGGAGGGTACAGTCCAGGAAAAGTTGCAGCTGGAGATGTAGACTCTGTCGAATTTCCTCTAAATTTAGAATACTTCGAGGCCGAGTTCTTTCTGTATGGAGCTCTTGGATACGGACTGGATGGAGCTGCACCAGAGTTGGTTGGTGGGGGGCCTACTCCCACTGGAGCTAAGAAAGCTATACTTGATTCTGTAATCCAAGAGATCATACTGGAATTCGCTTACCAGGAAGTTGGTCACATAAGGTATGGAATTAATTATCATGTGAGTTTGAATTTGTGGATTCCGTGTGTGCAAGCGGATCTGATCATCGCAAATGCAGGGCTATAAAGGAAACTGTACCGGGTTTTCCCAGACCTCAACTGGATCTGAGCGCTAAGGAATTTGCCCAAACCATGGACGCTGCATTCAATACCAAGTTGGATCCTCCATTTGATCCATACGCCAACAGTGTTAATTATCTGCTTGCAAGTTATTTGATTCCTTACGTTGGACTCACAGGTTATGTTGGCACCAATGCTGGGCTCCAATCGCAAACAGCAAAGCGAGTGACTAGCTCCAACCTGTGTTCAATTTCATTTATCAAACAATGCTATTATAGATAATTTATACATTCTCGGTTGCTTTGCAATGGATTAGCTTGTAGCAGGTCTTCTCGGAGTGGAATCTGGGCAGGATGCAGTGATACGTGCGTTGTTGTTCGAGAGGAAATCTGAGAAGGTGAAGCCATACTCGTACACTGTCGCAGAATTCACGGACTTTATCTCTACGCTGAGAAACAAGATTGGACACACTCCAGTGGTAGACGAAGGTCTGGTTGTTCATAAGAGGTTGGGAGCTGAAGGGTTGGTGAAGGGCAACATTCTTGCAGCCGATAAGTACTCCGTGGCATACGCACGTACCCCTGCCCAAATTCTGAGGATAGTCTACTCATCTGGCAGCGAGTCAATTCCTGGAGGATTCTATCCTCATGGCGGTGATGGAAACATAGCTCTCTCCTATCTTAACCACACCAAAACACTATTGATCATCACAAACCTTTTTACATTACGCTTGTATTTTCCGCAAATCCATAAGGAATTCACTTGTCTATTTTGTGAGAATATCAACTAAATAAAATAAAGACGACGGGGATTAATTTGATGAAAATAGTAACGATTTAGTATTGTTACGCAGCGATCAAATTTGAAGGGCTGGTCTGAAATTTATTGTGAAGGACAAATATTGGATCAGTTCTTTCTATGATGAAATGTATTATAATTAGCATATCTATATTTATATATGTTATAAATATATAGGTGTTTTGTGAATTTCACCTTTCGGCATATTTTACATGTCATGTTTTGATTTATGTTCTATATGTATGTAAAATATGCGGAGAGGTGAAGTTCACAAGACACCTATATATTTATATAAATATAGGTATGCTAGTAGCAACCACTGGAGTTGCAAAAAATAATACTTAAAAGAAAGTATGAAAAATATGGCGGAATTTTGTTCGTGCATGAATAAAATCAAATATCTTACAAGGAATATCATAAATGCATTTAAAGGAGGAGCCATATCTCTTAAGAGAATGAGTATGAGCAAATAAAGGAAGGTCTATAATACACAAAGTTCTTATGGATTTTATTAGTAACCGTATTATCAAGTTAAAAAAATAATATTTTTTTTCATATGAATTGAAATGCGTAATGTACATCACATGTGATGACAAATTCATAGAATGAAATGTGTCTTACACATGGTACATTATTTATATTCCAAGGACATAAGTCTTTTTCCCTCAGCCTTCCATTTCGAAAGTAGTTTTCCGTTCTTCATCTTTACATAATGCTCATATGAAAATGGCGGAGACATTTTTAGACTCTGCAATGACTTCACTCGAGAGATAACCACAAATGTTAACCCCATTGTTTCTCTTTCTTCAATATCAATTGTAGCCTTGGAAAGAGTCAAAACTTGCCATTTATGTATCGTCAATGCCCATGGCAACCGTAAGGGTAATTTGTGTCTGTGTCCCCTCAGTATTGGTGTAATTGGGATGGTACACGGAGTTCTATCTTCAAATGGTATTTCGAAGTAACTATCAAATTCAACCATTACATACGTTGGCGTGTTCGATGGACCACTACCAGGTATATATACTATGCTTTGAATATATCGCAAAGCTTCATTTACAAGTCCTGCTTCTATCCAAAGATTGGATGTTAGCATAACCCTTGCATCATTAGAAATTATTTATTTTTTAAATGATAAGAATATTTTTCTTAATAAGATTTAAAAAGAAAAATCACGAATTGATTCACATCTTAAATAAAAGGAGAAAATTTAATAATCCAAATAAAATTATTAGTGATGTCAAATTAATTTTATATTTAAAATTTTAAAATAATCAAATTATGATATAAAGAAAACCCAAATTTACAATATCATAATTTCCTAAAATAATCAAATTCTAATATAAAGAAAGCTCAATTTGATTATTTATTGAAGTGCATCAATAGCTGTGTTTATCCGTAATAATAATATCTTTACCTTCTCTCCTTTGTACTGATAAGTTTATTTGTTTATTTATATAAAAGGAAATTTTCTATAATTAATTTATTGTTGAAAAGAATGAGCTGACCACTTACAAATATTATAGAGACATTAATAAATCAATAAATGGTTGACTCCAGTGTACACTATGTGTTTTTTGGAAAACAACAATTAAACATTCATTTTCATGTCAATACAAATTTGTATTTTGTAGAGGCATGAAAATATAAAAACGCTTCTAATTATATTTTTATTTATGAAAGACCCAAAAACATATTTTGTTATTATATAGTTTTAGATGATGTTTTTTGTGTAAGGAAATAAGACGAAAATTGGTTTTGCAGGGATTGAGGGTCAAATCAAAAATATTAAATGGGATTTTTAAAATTTGGAAATGACTTTACATAGTTATATATAATTTTTAGACTTGTTTACTATTTTATTTATAATGTTTGGATGTTTTTCTTGTCGAAACATTTATAATAAATAATAACAATTTTTTTTAATTTGTAGTCATTTTTAGGATAGATTTATGTCATCCACATTGTTATATTAAAAAATAAGTATAGTTGATTGTGAATTAAAATCAAATAATCTTAAATATTGCATGATAATTCTTTTATTTTTTTGAATATTAGTAATTAATTTTGATTATTATATTGCACTTACTAATTTTCCCTACTAAATGTAATTTGGTAGTTCTCTAATAAATTATTTGAATTTCAATTAATCTATAATATATTTTTTGAAACTTATAATATCTTAAATCCTTTATTAAGTTATATATTTCTGATTCTCAAAATAAATACAAATTTATTTGCAGTATTTTTTATATAGGGTTTAAAAAATGAGTGTATGTTGTGTCTCACCCACGGATTTAGAACATGTCTCACAACTTATAAGATTAATTTCTGGTTTACATGTAATTAAAGTCATTTTTCATGCTCTCATCTTCAATAGCCCTTTATATTAAAAATTCTTACAAGATGTGGATGATAAAATAAAACCAATCAAGTGTGATAGATTTGTACATTATAGAGCTTGTAAGGGTCTTACAATGGAATTCAATATGTTTTCTAAGATGTGCAATAACATTCTTACATTTAAATGTCAAAATTTTTAGGATAATATAATTTATTTTATATACAAAATTGAGATCGATCTACAAAAAATTATTGAGGAATTTCTTTTATCACCAAAAATTGGGTGGATTATATTTCTTCACTTGCCCACAATATTCAAGAGTGATAAAAGAATACTGAGAATATAATACTATGTAATTAGAAATCAATTAATACATCTAAATCATTTTTTTTCTTTAGAATGGGAATTCGTGTGTATAATGTTAAGGTTGTGTTAACAATCGACATAGATGGCGATGTAGATGCACATAACAGCTAATTGATATTCATGGTATGTTATAATTTCACCACAATGTTTTTGTTCAACTTCAATAAATGTTCGACATTAGAATTGGTTAGTAAAAAAAAAATGAAAACATGCACATAAATGCAAACACATACCTAAACATAGAAATTGTAATGCCCCGTGGGCATCGGCCTGCACTGCCACCTTGGCCTCCTCCCAACCACCTGACCTGCGGGTTGTAATGACCGCCGCGTTTCTTCTGTCCTTGCGTGAGGGAGACGGGAGTGGGTGGAGTCACGTTTTTTTCTTCGCCATGATCTCTTCTTGATTCTCTTTCAATGCGTGTAGGTGGAGTGATGGGCACATTTTTCTTGGACTGCGTGTGGCGTGTGAGAGGCGTTCTTCCTGGTCGCGTGGGCAGAGAGGCCAGCAAAATCTCTGTCATGGCATTTTTCTTCTTCTCCTGGCTCCCCCCCTGCGCGCGTGGGTTTAGATGAAGCTCCAACGAGTGAAGTAGGCGCGTTTCCTCCTTTCATTGGGTGCTGCGGGATGTGTTCTGGTCGGGGATCCACAGCACGGCCTGCAGCAGTTTCTTAGCCAGGCGGCAGGCATGTTGCAGGGTAGTAGAAGCCGTTATGAGCGCTTCCAGCAAGCAGGTCGTCCAACTATGTTGTTAGCTGCTCAGTATCGACTGCATCCTCAATTCGGGATTTCTCCTTCAAGATATTTTCATCAAAATCGATTAAGTGACAGTGTGAGTGTTACCAGGAGACCCGATGAAATTTATTACAGAGATCCTCTACTGAGACCTTGCTTGTTCCACGATGTTACTCATGGAAGAGGATCTCATTGAGGTGGATCTATTTCATATCGGAATATTCATGAAGCATAGTTTGCTTGCAAGAGAGATTTTAGGAGATCGATGAAGGATAGAGGAATTAAAAAGAAACTTGGTGTAGTTGGATTAAAGGCAATAAAAAGGTGCATGCTTTTTTTGTAGGTGACAGATCGCACCCACAGGCACAGGAGATCTATGCAATGTTGGAGAAAATGTTTTGGGAGATGAAGGTAGCAGGATATTTTTCAGATCCAGAACATGTACTGAGTTTTCTTTTCTTCAAATCGACTATGTGACAGTGAGAGTGCTTCCAACAGACCTGACGAAATTCTTTTGCAAAGATTCTCTTCTGAGACCTTGCTGGTTTTACGATGTAACTCATGGAAGAGAATCTCATAGAGGCGGATCTGTATCATATCAAAATATTCATGAAGCACAATTTGCCTTGCAACTATATGAACTTCTTCAGCGAATCACTAAGTTGGCAGGCATAAAGGTTTCTGTTGGAATTACCACACCCTCAAGCTTCAGCTGAAACGTTTGCTCCGAGAGTTTGATGCAGTCCTCTCAGTTCGTTCCTTGAAGATCCTTCCAGTCCAATCCTTAAAGGATATGGCCGAATCATTTATGTATATTTGGGCCTATTCTTTTCTACTTCTTCTGCTAATAATATACAAGTGAATAGCAGGAGTACCCAACTGCTCAGAAGGGAATATTCTAATTCTAATCCCGAAACATCTTCAGAGACTGCTCCAGTTTTGGGGTCCGAGCTTGCCCAATTGCCCCTCATAGCTGATGAAATCAGGCAGAGCCCTCCTGTTGTGCCCTACAAAACACCTGCAAACATTACCCATGTGGTGGAATGCGCTGTTTGTCTGTGTAAGTTTGAAGAAGGGGATCAGATTAGGGAGCTGCCGTGCTCACTTTTCTTCCACAGAAATTGTCTTGAGAAGTGGCTGGATCACCAACAAACAACCTGTCCTCTATGCAGATTCTCCCTCATACCAGAAGAGACTGCTTTTAGGCTGAGGAGAAGAGAGCAGGAACTCACAGAAGAGCTCATGTTCTGGTTCTCCTCCTTCCACGGTCATGGACTTCACAGTATGTGGTGGCTAAGGGCTAATTTGGAGCGGTGTTCGGAGGATTTTGGATCTACTTCTGAGAAACCCAGGGATGCATGGCAACAATCTTTGGGAAGAGGAGATAGGGTGTCGCCAGAAGATCAGCGAGGGAATGATAATCAGGTGTCAATGCGACCCGACCGAACTAAGGGCAGAGATGCACATTTCAGACTATACAATTGATTTCATGAAGTCAAGGGCATGGCCGTTAACAGAGTTTGGACCTTCAGCAGGCTGAGGAAGAGGAGTTGCGCAGTTTGTGTTGCTGTTGCTCGAGCCTTGGTCGACGTGCTTGTTGGTGGGAAGAACTATAATCAGGCATGTTAACTTTACCCTTTGTAGTAGTTTTCTACCTTCTTTCAGTATCTTGAAATGAATTTTCTTTCCTCTTGAATGGCGCCTAGACTAAATGTTTTCGTAGTTGTTTATATCGCTGCCTGATTGTGGGGTTGTTCCTTTAAATCTCGTTCCAATTTCACTGGTTTTGCTTGGAATGTTCTGTTCCTCCCTTATAGCTTACTCTATTTCATATTTGTCTAAATGGGTTACTGCAATTTTGAGTGATGCAATCTAGTTCGTAGGGAAGGAAACATTATTGAGTTTTGTTTGCTTATATGACTCTCTTTTAAAAGAATTCTGTGATGGTAGTTATAACTGAAGGTTACTAAATGGAAGGTTAAGCCTTCATATCTCTATTTGGTTGAATAAATACGTATTTCCTGTTTAGGGCTCTCCTGTTTTGCTAAAAGGTACATTAATAGTGACGTTGGGTTCTAAAACTTGTTTAAGCCTGTGGGCATTCCTTACTTTTGTTTAATTAGAAAATGGCATTAGGGTTTTGTTTTAGAACTGTACATGGTTGACTTTTGTACCCAGTTCTAGAGGATGAATAACCTGACATTTGTTTTGGCCTCTACGTGTTGAGAGAATTACTATACCTACTTCCTGTTTCAAACTCTTGTTAGTTAAAGTAAGGGGGAAACATTGTAAGTTTTATTGAACGAAATCTCTACAATTTTTATTAAGGGTCGCAAGCAAGCTATTAATAGCTGGACTGAAACAAAAGTTGTAGGTGAATCCATGGTATTGGACTCGTGAATTCGCTTCCTGTTAGATGACAGCTGATTTCGGTGATAACATAATAGGTGGCTGTTATATTCACCTGTTTGATATTTGCTAGAATTTTCCTTGATAAGCCCACATGGATCGGGTATAATTTCCATCTTCTATACCATTGGCAAGGAGCTCATAGAACTTCTAGGCCTGACTACACTGCGTAACCTTCCTGATGAATATGTGTGTTGGTTCTTATTTTTTTGTGCTTGCACTCGTGGTAGGGTCTTTTGAGTCTGGGGCATCGTTGGTGTTTTACCCTCTGCGTATCGAATCCCTTTGTTTTCGAACTCAATTATCTTATACTTCAAACTTGGTTACTAAAGGTCCCATTTTGTGGCCTTGTTAAGGAAATCAATTTTTATTTTTAATACTTATTGTCATTGTCGGAAATATATATAAAAATTATTAACGACTTTTGGGTTTAGCCTTCCCTTATATTATGTAGAGAGGTTGACGATTAGGATAAGGTTTATTGGTAGAATAATGGCCCTTTTTGTGTCTCTTTTGTACGCTTTTGGAAGAGTGGATTTGTTTGTAATCTAGTACTACGTTTAAGTAATCATATAAGAAGGTAGTGGTAAAACTCCTTGTTTAAAACTGAAACTATAGTTGTTTTTCTTTTAAGGGCGCCGAACCATTATTGCTATGAAGCCTCCCCTGGGAGATTTGGATAACGTCGTTTTGTTTCGCGCCTACGATCATAATTAGTATGTTTTGTCTTCTCTTGGACCCCTTTAGTTGGATGGAGTAAGTTTTGGATTCCAATCACGTAATCCATAGGATTACATGAAGGAGATATCAACACTCTTGACCTTCTTGTTCCTAACCCATAAGGTCTTGCCTTGATTTATGTGATTTTGTTCTTACTGGTATTTTGACTTTCTCCTTGCTGGATGGTTTAGATTTCTTTCTCATGCGAATAATTTTGGAGTTGTGGGTTGTGTTTTAATCCATTTTTGAGTTAGAACTTTCCTTTCTTGATATTGTTAAATGTTAGTTTACTGTTGCAATGTGTAGCCTTAACATGCTCAGTTCTCGTGAACTGACTCAAGTTAATACTTGTGCAGATGGCTTGCGCCTGTTGATAGAGAGAAGAGTGGTGAAGGTTTCATCAGTTTGTTTTATGTTTTTTTTTTCTTCTTTGCAATGTCACACGTGTTGAAATTATTGCTATGATTCTTGATATGGATTTAGAAGGCCTCTTGCCTTGGATGTTCGGTTAATGTGTCATAAAGTTGCTTTGTCCTGTTGTACTAAGATTGTAATTATCTTTGTGAGAAATAATATTTCAATCTTCACCTTGTTATGAGCGTTCTTTTGATAATATTATTTATCGGTTATGAACCATTGTGGTTGCGTGGCTTGATTATGTTTGGCACACTCTTATGCTCAGCCAAGTTCTACTGAACCTTGTGATCACCTTAAGGTTGTGTACCTTGTTGAGTAGAAAGGTTTTAACCGTGTTCTTCTCTCTCTTTTGTTCTGACAGCTTCTACCCCCCCTAATCATAAGACTTTCATGCTTTTATAACTCTTCTTAGTCTTGACATCAGTGTAGTTCCATGTACATGTTAGCAGGTGGAAATCCTTTTTTTCAAAAGTTAATCAAAGAATAACAGAACAGAAAATGAATTCATAAGTTGAGTGAATAAATAAAATAATTATGGAGTTGTGTACCTTATTGAATAATTTTAAGAGTTTTCCTATCGAAAAGAGAGGAGTCTTCTTCTAACATAAAATATTCTACCATTGCGAACATTAAGCTATGGATTAAACCTTGTTTTCAGTATTGTGACATAATAAGTCTTGTGTTCCTTGTCGAATCAAAAAAATAAATAAAATAAAATAAAATAAAATAAAATAAAAATAAATAAATAAATAAATGAAGATTGTTACCCTAATCCAGTTTAACTCATGGTTCTCTTTGAAAGTCTGGTTAATAACTACATAGATCACCATAATAAAATGAATTGACCTTCTCTCTCTCTGACCGTTTTCACAGTAATTTTGTAAACCAGATAAATGAGTAAATGTCATTTAGAGATGACCTTAATATAGTTGCTTAAAAGCATGAAAGAAAAGAAACCCATACCATAAGAAGAATTGTAAGAAACACATCATGAACCTTCTAGGTCCCAAATTCAAGTCTTGGTAGACCGTCAGTGAATAATTAACCTTAAGAAGAATTTCTCAGTGGGACATCCTGAGCTGCAACCTTGTATTGTGGTTGGTCTTTCGGGGTGTCTTACCAGGAGAAGAATGCATTGTCCTTGATGGGTGTGAACGTTTCCGTGCTGCCTTTATGGCCATTCTTGTATCAAGTTGTTCACAGTGTTAGTTGTATCCTTGGTAACGACATGTTGCGTCATGTTATGTGTCAAGCAAGTAAAAAAAAAAGTTATCCTGTATTTCACTGTGTTGTTCGTGTGTGGATTTTTGGGTACAAGTTAACTTTGTCTTTCTACATATGTAAGGCTACATGTTTTATTCTTATTTTACACTATGGAGAAATATTGCTTTTATATCATTTGTTTGAAAATATTTCATGCCAAAACATATTGGGTATAAGTGCATTCTACATATTCATATGACAAATAGAATCTTAAGTGGACGCATTTTTCTAAAATTTCAAAGACTTAAGTTGTGAAAATATGAAATAGTTCGAAATAGTTACACTCAAAACTGAAAAGATATTAGTAAGATTGCATATGTAAGACTTAGATATTTTGAGTCTACCTTCTAAGATACTAAATTTTATCTGAAATATAGCATTACATATTAAGTATGTTAGAACAAGTTGTTAATATGAACAATTTACCATTTTTAGTTAAAAAACATAATAGAGTAATGACTTTCATGAATCCACACATTTTGAAATAAAATTTAGTATTTTGTTAAAACCCATTGAATATAAAATAGTTAGGATTTATCTAGTTTTATCGAATTAAATTCAATTATTTTAACAAATTTTTTTAGTGGAAAATATGGTTTATATATATATACACAAATTTATATATTTTGAAAAATATACAGGGCTCCGAAAATATTTTTGATAGCTACCAACAAAAAATATAAACATTAATTTATTTTTATTATGTATAGGAATTGATACCTAGTTTGGGTTAAATTTTTAAAAAAATATTGATCACCCAAAAAAATTTTTATTTAGCCTATGGAAAATAGACATATTTATTAGTTTAAAAATAGCTTAATACCTTCTTTTCAGTAATAAAATTATGTGCTTTTGACATGCTATATTTACAAAAATAAATTTTAAGTATAAGAAATAAAAATCTTTGTCATTTTGCTTAATTTATGTTTTGAAAAAGAAATTATGCTCACTCTTTCAATTATGCTAATTGTCTTATAGCTCCATTGTTTGGTTTAGGAGATAGTATTTTAAATTATGTGTATAAACCAAATGAGGTAATTTTTCAAATTTCATTCATCCTAATTCTTTTAGCTTTAACTATATGATATGCAAAACCCTAAATTATCCATAAAATTAAACACTAAAATTTAAATCTTGAGCTTAAACTCTAAACCTTTAACATGATCAAGTTCTAAAATCTAATTTGTAAACCCTAAACCTTAAACATCTAACTATTTACTTGTGAGGCCTATAGCCTTAACCCTAAACTCTGCCTAAGAAAAATCCTAAAATGAACCAATGAGCCCTAGATGCTGATCCTAAACCATGAACCATATAATAAACCTAATACCCGTATTACCCTGAGTTATAACCTAAATATTCAACAAAGGATGTAACATTTTATTTTCAGCCTGAACCAAGCATTATGGATGAGCCTTAATTTCAAACCCTAAACCTATACTGCATATACCCTAAATTAATTATATGTTTATTAAACCTTAATGTTCCCTAAACATTAATTAGTTAAACCAAAATTTTCTTGATTTACTCCAAGTATGAATATGCATGTTGCCACCATATAATAATATTGTTTGTCACTAAACACCTAAATGTTATCTCTCAAAACCTAAACCCTAAACTTAAACCCTAAATCCTTAACCTTGCAGGGGTTCTAAGCATAAACTCTAAATCTAAACCCTAAACTTTTGAATAAAATCCTGGACCATGATCACCTCACCCCTGGGGTAAACAATATTTCATTGAGATGAGTTCTAGTATCATGCCTGAAGAAATCCTTCCCTTTGACACCTTTTGATACTGATCTTGATACTGTTGATTACATTATGGACATTATTATGGTTTTGATTTAGTATGATGTTAGATGTTGGACCATGGATTATTGTTGATCTTGATTTAGTTATGATGCATGATGATTATTAGAGACACTTTATATGTGGATGATGATATACTATTTGACATGGATATATTATGAATGTTGTTCGGACATGTGATTTTTGGATATTGTGAGTAGACCTAGAAAATGGACATTATATGATGATGATATAGTTGTTGATATAAATTGTAAGTGATATTGTTGATTGCCTTGATGTTGTTGTGATTCATATGTATAGATGATTTTGTGATTATATTTATATCATGTTGGATGTTTTGATATGGCCACGAGGCCGAAGGAGGTATTTGTGTTTTGCAGGTTAAACTATCACAACAAACATCAGGGGATTGGAGACCAACCACATTGGAATTCTAGATGAATTCAACAAGGTCACCATGGCAACTAGTATTTGTTTGTGTGTGTGTTGTTTTTATTAGGGATTCCCATGGGGGAGGATTGCCTTTTAATGTGACCAAGGGGCTTTATGTATTTATTAATGTGGTTTCTTTTATTAATGTTTGCATGTGTTTATTTTGTGGTGCTTTTACCCTTTTCATTAGTTATTAAATGTTGTGTTAATGTTGTGAATAATCATGTTGTTAAAGTAAACAAATCAATATGTCATAAGAAAGTAATTAGTGAAGTGGTTGGCTTTTGTATTAAATGTTGTAAGTATGTGTAAGTGACCTTGTAAGTGATGTGTAAGTTTACTTCTGAGTGTGAAACACTCCACCTTCTTGGAAATTCGAATTTGTCCTTGGAGGCTGATTTTGGAGGCTTGTGGGACAAGTAAAACTTGTCCCATACCTCTTAATTTTATTTACCAACCATACCTATGGTTGGAGGGTTGAATTTAGACCTTCTTTATGCATTTTGATATGACTAATTGTAAGTTTTAATTGCACTCTTCTTACATTTTATTAAATTCAGTCCTTATGGGGTGTGGGCTTTTTGGAGTGTGTAAGTTTATTGTCATATTATTCACCCACCTCTTTATTGTGCATTGGAGAATGAATTTGAATTTTGTGTTGGAGTTGAGGATGTGTGATGTGGCATCCTACATGGATCCACCTCATCCTCTTCTCTTCCATCTTTTGTAAAATTAGAACTCCTTGCTTTGTTTTGGGTTGTTGAACATTTTGCATACTTCCTTTTGGGTGAAATTTTGTTGTGTGGAGCTCTTGCTTTTGGAAGGAGATTGGAGACCCTTGCATGCTTGTTGGTTGTTGATTTTGGACTGTATTTTGGCATTGGAAAGCTTGTTGTTTTGGAACTTAGACAACTCCTTCATGGAGAGGTAAGAGCTTGGCTCTTGAAATACTCTTTTTCTTTATGAATGTACATGTTATTGTGTGAATGTTTTAGCATGTTTGTGGGATTTTTAGGTAGACTGCATAGGAATGGTGTAGGATAAGGCTATGGGGAATCCATGTGGGGGGGCATAAGGGAATGCTAGTGGCATCAAAATTCTGTGGAGGGAGTTGGGATTGGGTTTCTACCTTGGAAAAGAAATGGCATTGCATTTCTTACTTTGTGGGGGGCATAAGGAAATTTGTGGGGGGTATAAGGAGGGATTGTGGGGGGCATAAGGATATATGGGAGATGTTTTATATTGGTGGTTTGTTACAGGTGGATACCCAATTCCCATTGGGAGGCATAAGAAGCTTCCCCCATAGTTCTTGCTCCTTTGGCTTGCATGGTGAAGCCTTAGTCTTGTTTGTATGTTTTAATGTAGTTGTAAACTACATTCTATTTTGAACTGTGTTTAAAATGTGAAAATGTTGCATGTGTGTTGTGGAAGCCTTTATTGCCATGGGTTGAATCACATTTTTTATTGCATTATGGTTGGGGCTCGGGGGCCAATGAAGAAGGATGGCTTCTCCTCTTCATTGGATGTCTTGGTTGGGTGGAGAGCGGTGCCTTTCCCCTGCCTTTGTTGTGATCCAAAAGGAGAAATTCATGTTTTTGTTCTAGAGTAGAGGAGAAAGAAAGTTTGACAGTACCTTGTGAAATAAAATCTCATTGTAACCTTTCCCACTTTGAAGTGGATGAATTTGTAAATGTTTTGAAATGGAAAGATGTTGTATGGATCATGAAATTTGTAAAGTGAAATGAAAAAGAGATAGACTCTATTTTTTCTTTGAAAGAATGTGAAGGAAATGTAATTTTCTATGATGAATTTTGAAGTATGAAAGAAGGAAGTTGTAAGTTGTCCTTTGGAATCAATAAATGGTGTCCTATCTTTCTCAAATTGCAATGTTATATTGAAATCTGATCATTTAATTGTTACTGGAATCTCTATTTAACAGAGAGAAATGCATATGAAGGAATGCTAATATTCTGTATTTTGAAATACGTACAAAAAATTAGAAATCAGACTTTGTATTTTGGCTCTTAAATGGTTTGATTAAATCACTTAAATGTATTAGACTGGAATGGAAATGAATCTCCATACTTGGAAGGTGAAAAATGATAAATAAATCCTTTAGAAATTGATCTTTGTTTTGTATTTCATCCTAGCAAATAATTTATCTAAAATGAACAGTTTGAACCTGCAATTCAAGAAATAAAAATGAAACATTAAAATTGAACATGCTATGATGTAAATGAATTCAATTTGGGCTAAAACACTTAAGGAAATCTTTCAGACCTTGTAAAATCGGGCTCAATCCATTTGCAGTCCCTTTTGTTATTAAAAGTTGTAAAATTGATTTGCAACTCAATCAAACCAATAAAATATGGTTTTCCATCCTAAAACCATCCTAGAACAATCCTCCATGTCTATTGGGCATGATGAGTGAAGGAAAGAATCAAATTTTGAACAAATCCTAACAAGTCAAAAATTTACCAGCTTGCACTGTAAAATCCTGCAGATTTTCTTCATGAAATTGACCCCTAAACCTTTATCAAATTCTAAAATTAATGATTCTCTATGCAAAGAGGGCATCGAGAGATTTCCAGAAAGTCTCATTTTCCCAAAACTGAGCTTTCTATCAAAAGTTATGGCCTTTTGAAGTTTTACTTCATTTGGCTTCAAAATTTCTGGGAAAAAGAAATTTTGGAAAAAATTTCCCCCGTGGACCCACCGCCCCGCTTTTTCCCTTTGCCAGGACTTTTGGCTGAAAATTTGAACTTAATTTTTTTTTTTTTAAAAAAATTAGGAAAATTTTCCAACTTTTCCACCGCTCCGCCATCCCGCAGCCAATCAGAAGCTGCCACGTGGGCTTGAGGGGCAACGGCGGGGCAGAATCCATTTTGACCTTAGCATTTTAGAAAAAAAATTGGGAAATTTTTCTAATTTTCCTCCACCTCCCCTGCCACCCGCAGCCAATCAGGTGCTGCCATGTGGCATCATGAGGCACCGGCGGAGAAGCGGGTGCACTTGAAAACTTAAGCTTTTAAACCTTTTTGGCATAATTTCCTAAATCTCTCCGCCAACCTGATGACCCGCAGTGAATAAAATCATGACATGTGGCAGAACCTGGGAGTAGTGGAGGCACGTATGGATTTTAACCCCTTGCATTTTTAAACCTGAAAGTCTTAAATTTGAATGTGTCCCCGCAAGTCCGTTTTCCCCGTGCCAATCAGAGCTTGACACGTGTCCTCTTCGGGCTCGCATGGGTGCACAAAGGAAAATCATGATTTTTCCCCAAAGAGGGAAAAAGTGCTAAAATTATCCCCGCTCCACCGATCCATGCATGGGAAAATTTTCTTCCCTAGGCCCGCAGGCTCGCCCTTGGGAAAATTTTCCTCCCAAGGTCCGCTGGCCCATAACTTGAGTTTTATGAGGAGTTAGGAGGACTTCTTTATATCATTAGAAAGGTGAGGAAATTTCCTATCTAATGGGAATGATTTAGGAAATTTTTGAATGGGTTAAGGGTGAGAAAAATCAAGTTGAAACTTTAAGCCTGTTAGAGAGTGTGTATGGTGAGGAATTTCCCTCTGAACCTAATTGAAACTTCTAACCCTAAATTTTGACCTTATGACCTCTTATAATTATTAATAAAAGGAAAGTATATTCTAGTAGATTAGAATTGTTCTGAAACTGTTGATGACAACTGTTGTCTTGTAACATGGTTGTAGATTCTTTAAACACTCTTAAAAAAAAAAATTATTCCATAATTTTCCTAACTAATCCTAGGTTGTTCTTGGGTCTCAAGTGGGTTGTTTTAATGGGTGTTACACTTGGTATCAGAGTAGTGGTTCAAAATCTTGGACCATTGGGCACACTAGAAAACTTGAGACATGAAACTTAAACCTAGCACACTTTTAAATCTAGAAAACAGTTCAGTTTGGAATTTTCACATTTTAGTAAACATGGAAACTGAGTAAGACCTAGAATAAGGAACTAACCCTCATTTTGTTCTGTGCAGGAGGCACAGACAAGATGAGGAGCCTTTTCACATAGACTTAGGCATACCACCTCGGAGCATGTTGTAGCAGCCATCCTGCCATAGATTTTGCAGACCCTTCAGGAGGTTAATACCACATTACATGGAGGATCAGTAGGAGGACATGCAACCAGACATGATAGAGTCCCTTCCATTGAGGGTCAGGTATCTCCTCGACCCAGTGAGGAGCATGGAGGAGAGAACTCCCATACAGAGTCAGCCAGGGAAGAGTCACCACAGAGGGGATAGGATGACCGAGTTTTAAGACATAGAGAGAGGTCTCGGAGCCCTAGGCTTAGGGATGAGCATACTGAGAGGCCTAGAGGCCTTCAGACCACAGTTGCAAATCACATCAGGGAGATCCTAAAGCTTTGACCATCACATTATTCTGGTGACATACATGGATTTCAGGAAGAGGCCTTGTTGGTGAGCTTGAGCGGATGCTTCAAGCTTTTTCCTTGTTCTAGCAACACGAAAGCTCATGTTGCGATCCATCTACTGAAGGGATGGAGCAGGAGTATGGTGGAGGATAGAGGAGTAGAAGCTCCATGTTGATTCTGAGACAGTGACCTGGGAGCTATTTGAGGAGAGGTTTAGGAGTAGATATTTGTCATGGAGGTTCATATAGCAGAGGATCGATGAGTTCCATGACCTTCGATAGGCATCTCTTTCAGTAGAAGAGTATGAGAGTAGGTTTTTGGATCTACTCCAGTATGTTGAGTACATGCAGGATGAGCAGGTGCATATCCACAAGGTTCATCTGGGGCCTGAATCTAGACATTGGAGATGTACTTGGATCCATTGTCCACAGACATTAGTTGAGGCCGTTGAGAAGGCCTATATAGCAGAGGAGACTCGGGGGAAGACCCAGCAGGCTAGAGACTGAGTCTGGAGCCACATACAACAGATGCAGGATAATAGATCGAGGGGATCAGTACCTCTTCCTCGTGGTGGATAGGGTTCAACACAATCATCTTTTAGACCCCAGCAATAGCAGTAGTCCTACCCACCTTATAGACCTCCACAGAGAGTTGATGCATAGAGAGGTCAGAGTATGGGGCCTCCTCCTAGGGGTCCCATTAGGACACAAGGTGGACCTAGAGCTCAGTCAATAGGAGCTCACCATTAGAGGCTTAGCAGACCACCGTTGGATCATCAAGATCCACATCATAGACTTCAAGAGTACCTACTGGAGGTGCTACTCATTGGAGAGGATCAGGTGGTTGTTTTGGTTGTGGAGTTGTGGGACATTTTTGGAGAGACTTCCCTCAGAACCCTAACAAGGGTAAGACACAGATCTCAGAGCTGATTGTTGGTGACATGGGATGTAGCCACAAAATTTATGCAGTGGTTGAGAACCACCAGGCCGAGCATCAGAGTACAGTCATTGAGACTACATGTAGCATTGGGGGTATTCCTACCTCTATATTGTTTGATTCAGGTTCTTCTGACTCTTTCATTGCACCATCTTTAGTAGAGCAATGCAGGCTGGTGGCAGTTAGGTAGGGTCATAGTTGGGATGTTGAGATGGCTTCTGGAGCCAAGATCTCTGTAGACTCCTTAGTTAAGGAGTGTGTGGTGGATTTGGGACCTTTCACCACTACCTCAGATCTCTGTATCCTTCCTTTGGGCTCGTATGGAGTCATTTTGGGTATGGATTGGTTATCTGCACACAAGGCCAGAGTGGATTGTTACCACAAGACTATATCTTGTGTAGATGATCTGGGAGTGGAGTCGGTGATTTCAGGGGTCAGGAGACCCGTTTCTATTCACACCATCTCTACTATGTAGCTTAAGCGGTGTGTACGATGGGGTTGCCAGATGTATGCTGTTACAGTCAGTGACAGATCAGAGGATGGGTCTAGTGGACCATCGCTAGACGATCACCCCATTTTGAGAGAGTTTGCAGATGTCTTTTTGGGGGAGCTACCGGGGTTACCACCCCCACGTGAGATTGATTTTCATATAGATCTAGTTCCGGGAGCAGAGCCTATCTCACAAGCACCTTATCGGATGACCACCCTAGAGCTCTGTGAGCTCAAGTTGCAGCTTGAGGGCCTTTTGGAGAAAGGCCTTATCCATCCTAGTGTATCCCCTTGGGGTGCACCAATGATCTTTGTGAAGAAGAAGGATGGATCCTTGCGGTTGTGTATTGATTACCGCCAGCTGAACAAGGTAACGATCAAGAATCGTTATCCCCTTCCTTGTATTGATGATTTGTTTGATCAGATGAAGGGAGCCATGGTTTTCTCTAAGATTGATCTTAAGTCAAGTTACCATCAGCTGAGGATTTTTGAGGTGTATATTCATAAGACCCTTCTATATGAGATATGGCCACTATGAGTTCACAGTGGTGCCTTTTGGTTTGACTAATGCCCCCGCAGTGTTTATGAGTTTGATGAATGGGGTATTCAGGACCTTCTTAGATCACTTTGTGCTCATCTTCCTTGATGACATTTTGATTTACTCACATACGCATGAGGAGCACAAGGGGCACCTTCGCCAGGTTCTTCAGTGTCTTCGGGAGCAGCAGCTTTACAAGAACTTGGAGAAGTGTGCATTCTTTCAGACAGAGGTGTAGTATTTGGGTCACATCATTTCTGGGGAAGGTATCACCATCAATCCTTCCAATATTAGAGCTATTATGGATTGGCCAGCACCCACTATGGTGACTGAGGTGCGCAGCTTCATGGGATTAGCAGGTTACTACTGGAGATTTGTTCAGGACTTCTCTCAGATTGCACACCCCATCACTTCCCTTCAGAGGAAAGGGAAGAAGTTTTTTTGGTCAGACAAATGTGAGCAGGCCTTTAGTACACTGAAGGAATGTCTCACTACAACACCTATTCTTGCAGTGCTGGATCCACAGGGTGAGTTTTTCATTTGCACGATGCTTCTTTAGCAGGGCTTGGAGGTGTGTTGATGCAGGAGGGCAGAGTAGTGGCTTTTGAGTCTCACAAACTCAAATATTACGAGCTTAATTATCTGACTCATGATCTTGAGCTTGTGGTAGTTTTGCACACTTTGGTTCGATGGAGACACTTTCTTCTTGGTCGAAGATTCACACTTAGGACAGATCACCTGAGTCTTCACCATCTCTTCATGCAGCCCAATCTTAACACTCATCAGTGGTGTTGGATGGAGTTTCTTTGTGAGTATGATATGGAGATAGAGCATGTGAAAGGGAAGGAGAATGTGGTGGCAGACGCTCTCAGCAGATGGAGACATGTGGCTATGGCCACCTCAGTGAGCACAAATTTATGGAGCAGGATTCTTTAGCAGCTTCCTCTTGACAACTTCTACATTGCAGTTTGAGCAGAGATCGAGTCTCAGAGACCCCTCGAGGGGAATTTTGATGGTTTTTCATTAGAGGCAAGATGGTCTTCTCAGGCACAAAGGCTGGATTTATGTTCCCAGAGATGGAGGCTTGAGGTAGGACATCTTGGCAGAGGCACATCATGCACCTTATTCAGCCCATCTTGGGGTGAAGAAGATGCACGCCACCTTGAGACAGTTATATCATTGGAGAGGACTTCAGAGAGACGTGGCCCAGTTCATGTCACGATGTTTAGAGTGCCAGAAAGTTAAGGCCGAGCATCAGCATCCAGCTGGCCTTCTTTTCCCTCATGCTATACCAGAGTGGAAGTGGGACACCATTTCCATGGACTTCATTGTTGGGCTACCGATGTCGAGATATCACCACGACGCCATCATGGTCACGGTTGATAAATTGACAAAAGTGGCTCACTTTTCTCCAGTGAAGACCACTTATACAGCTAGAGCAGTGGCACATGGGTGTATTTGGATGAGATTGTCAGGTTGCATGGGATTCCGCAGAAGATCATTAGTGACCGTGATCCTTTGTACACTTCCCATTTTTGGACTACCATGTAGCATGCCCTCGGGACGAAGATCAATTTCAGCACAACATATCACCCTGAGACAGATGGATAGATGGAGAGGGTGAATCAAATTTTAGAGGACATGCTCAGGATGTATGTGATGGATCAACAGTCTAGATGGGAGGAGTACCTGTACTTAGTGGAGTTTTCCTACAATAATAGTTTTCAGAGTTCCATAGGCATGGCTCCTTTTCAGGATTTGTATGGTAGAGAGTGCAGGACACCTCTTAGCTGGGATAGGCTAGAGGACAAGGTTTCTCTTGGACCAGCACTTCTAAAGGACATGGAGCAGCAGGTGGTGTTGATCAAGAAGAGATTACAAGAGGCACAAGACAGACATAAGAAGTACATAAATCAGCATAGGACCGACCATAGTTTTGATGTGGGCATGAAGGTGTTCCTTCGTGTCAGGCCACATAAGATCCCTATCCATTATGGAAAAGGTTCTAAGTTAGCTCCTAGATTCATGGGTCCTTTTGAGATCTTGGAGTGTATCGGCCCTTTGGCCTACCATCTAGCATTGCCACCTAGCTTGTCTCACATACATGATGTGTTTCATGTTTCATGTTTCAGTTCTTAGGAGATATATTGTAGATCCTTCTCATGTGTTGGATTGGACCTCATTGCAGGTGCAGGATCAGGGGTAGGTGATGGTGGATCCCATTCACATTATAGATCGTAGGACCCTGGGCCTTTGAGGTAGAGAGATTGATCAGGTTCGGGTGCAGTGGGACAGATATGATGAGACTGCAGCTACATGGGAGGATGCTACATTATTACGAGTTCAGTTTCCACATTTGTTCCAGTGACTTCCAAGGAGGAAGTCGAGTCTAAGGGGAGGGGGATGTAGTGCCCACTTCCCTTTGACACCTTTTGATACTGATCTTGATACTGTTGATTACATTATGGACATTATTATGGTTTTGATTTAGTATGATGTTAGATGTTGGACCATGGATTATTGTTGATCTGATTTAGTTATGATGCATGATGATTATTAGAGACACTTCATATGTGGATGATGATATACTATTTGACATGGATATATTATGAATGTTGTTCGGACATGTGATTTTGGATATTGTGAGTAGACCTAGAAAATGGACATTATATGATGATGATATAGTTGTTGATATAAATTGTAAGTGATATTGTTGATTGCCTTGATGTTGTTGTGATTCATATGTATAGATGATTTTGTGATTATATTTATATCATGTTGGATGTTCTGATATGGCCACGAGGCCAAAGGAGGTATTTGTGTTTTGCAGGTTAAACTATCACAACAAACATTGGGGGATTGGAGACCAACCACATTGGAATTCTAGATGAATTCAACAAGGTCACCATGGCAACATGTTTTGTGTGTGTGTGTGTTTTTTTTTAGGGATTCCCATGGGGGGGATTACATTTGAATGTGACCAAGGGATTTTATGTATTTATTAATGTGGTTTCTTTTATTAATGTTTGCATGTGTTTATTTTGTGTTACTTTTATCATTTTTCATTAGTTATTAAATGTTGTGTTAATGTTGTGAATAATCATGTTGTTTAAGTAAACAAATCAATATGTCATAAGAAATGTAATTAGTGAAGTGGTTGGCTTTTGTATTAAATGTTGTAAGTATGTGTAAGTGACCTTGTAAGTGATGTGTAAGTTTACTTCTGAGTGTGAAACACTCCACCTTCTTGGAAATTCGAATTTGTCCTTGGAGGCTGATTTTGGAGGCTTGTGGGACAAGTAAAACTTGTCCCATACCTCTTAATTTTATTTACCAACCATACCTATGGTTGGAGGGTTGAATTTAGACCTTCTTTATGCATTTTGATATGACTAATTGTAAGTTTTAATTGCACTCTTCTTACATTTTATTAAATTCAGTCCTTATGGGGTGTGGGCTTTTTGGAGTGTGTAAGTTTATTGTCATATTATTCACCCACCTCTTTATTGTGCATTGGAGAATGAATTTGAATTTTGTGTTGGAGTTGAGGATGTGTGATGTGGCATCCTACATGGATCCACCTCATCCTCTTCTCTTCCCTCTTCTATAAAATTAGAACTCCTTGCTTTGTTTTGGGTTGTTGAACATTTTGCATACTTCCTTTTGGGTGAATTTTTGTTGTGTGGAGCTCTTGCTTTTGGAAGGAGATTGGAGACCCTTGCATGCTTGTTGGTTGTTGATTTTGGACTGTATTTTGGCATTGGAAAGCTTGTTGTTTTGGAACTTAGACAACTCCTTCATGGAGAGGTAAGAGCTTGGCTCTTGAAATACTCTTTTTCTTTATGAATGTACATGTTATTGTGTGAATGTTTTAGCATGTTTGTGGGTTGTTTGGGTAGACTGCCTAGGAATGGTGTAGGAGAAGGCTATGGGGAATCCATGTGGGGGGGCATAAGGGAATGCCAGTGGCATCAGAATTCTTGTGGAGGGAGTTGGGATTGGGTTTCCACCTTGGAAAAGAAATGGCATTGCATTTCTTACTTTGTGGGGGGCATAAGGAAATTTGTGGGGGGCATAAGGAGGGATTGTGGGGGGCATAAGGATATATGGGAGATGTTTTATATTGGTGGTTTGTTACAGGTGGATACCCAATTCCCATTGGGAGGCATAAGCAGCTTCCCCCATAGTTCCTTGCTCCTTTGGCTTGCTTGATGAAGCCTTAGTCTTGTTTGTATGTTTTAATGTAGTTGTAAACTACATTCTATTTTGAACTGTTTTTAAAATGTGAAAATGTTGCATGTGTGTTTGTGGAAGCCTTTGTTGCCATGGGTTGAATCACATCCTCTATTGCATTATGGTTGGGGCTCGGGGGCCAATGAAGAAGGATGGCTTCTCCTCTTCATTGGATGTCTTGGTTGGGTGGAGAGCATTGCCTTTCCCCTGCCTTTGTTGTGATCCAAAAGGAGAAATTCATGTTGTTGTTCTAGAGCAGAGGAGAAAGACAGTTTGACAGTACCTTGTGAAATAAAATCTCATTGTAACCTTTCCCACTTTGAAGTGGATGAATTTGTAAATGTTTTGAAATGGAAAGATGTTGTATGGATCATGAAATTTGTAAAGTGAAATGAAAAAGAGATAGACTCTATTTTTGCTTTGAAAGAATGTGAAGGAAATGTAATCTGTATGATGAATTTTGAAGTATGAAAGAAGGAAGTTGTAAGTTGTCCTTTGGAATCAATAAATGGTGTCCTATCTTTCTCAAATTGCAATGTTATATTGAAATCTGATCATTTAATTGTTACTGAAATCTCTATTTGAAAGAGAGAAACACATATGAAGGAATGGTAATATTCTGTATTTTGAAATACGTGAAAAATTAGAAATCAGACTTTGTATTTTGGCTCTTAAATGGTTTGATTAAATCACTTAAATGTATTAGACTGGAATGGAAATGAATCTCCATACTTGGAAGGTGAAAAATGATAAATAAATCCTTTAGAAATTGATCTTTGTTTTGTATTTCATCCTGGCAAATAATTTATCTAAAATGAACAGTTTGAACCTGCAATTCAAGAAATAAAAATGAAACATTAAAATTGAACATGCTATGATGTAAATGAATTCAATTTGGGCTAAAACACTTAAGGAAATCTTTCAGACCTTGTAAAATCAAGCTCAATCCATTTGCAGTCCCTTTTGTTGTTAAAAGTTGTAAAATTGATTTGCAACTCAATCAAACCAATCAAATCTGGTTTTCCATCCTAAAACCATCCTAGAACAACCCTCCATGTCTATTGGGCATGATGAGTGAAGGAAATAATCAAATTTTGAACAAATCCTGTAAGTCAAAATTTTACCAGCTCGCACTGTAAAAGTCTACAGATTGTTTTCTTAAAATTGACCCCTTAAACTTTATCAAAATCTAAAATTAATGATTCCTGTGCAAAGAGGGCATCGAGAGATTTCCAGAAAGTCCTCGTTTTCCCAAAACTGAGCTTTCTATCAAAATTTATGGCCTTTTGAAGTTTTACTTCATTTTGGCTTCAAAAATTAATCTAACTGTCAAAAAGAAATTTTGGAAAAATTTCCCCCATAGACCCGCTGCCCCACTTTTTCCCTTTGCCACCTTTTGCGGGCTGAAAATTTGAACTTAATTTTTTAAAAAAAATTTAGGAAAATTTTCCAACTTTTCCCGCATCTCCGCCATCCCGCAGCCAATCAGAAGCTGCCACATGGGCTTGAGGGGCAACAACGGAGGCATACGGAATCCATTTTGACCTTAGCATTTTAGAAAAAAAAATGGGAAAATTTTTCTAATTTTCCTCCGTCTCCCCGCCAACCTGCAACCAATCAGGTGCTGCCACGTGGCATCACGAGGCACCGACGGAGAAGCAGGTGCGCTTGAAAACTTAAGCTTTTAAACCTTTTTGGCATAATTTCCTAAATCTCTCCGCCGACCCGATGACCCACAGTGAATAAAATCATGACACGTGGTGGAACCTAGGAGCAGCGGAGGTGCGCGTGGATTTTAACCCCTTGCATTTTTAAACCTGAAAGTCTTAAATTCGAATGTGTCCCCGCAAGTCCGTTTTCCCCGCGCCAATCAGAGCTTGACACGTGTCCTCTTCAGGCTCACGGGCATGCGAGGAAAATCACACTTTTTCCCTGAAGAGGGAAAAAGTGCTAAAATTCTCCCCACTCCGCCGGTCCGCGCATGGGAAAATTTTCTTCCCTAGGCCCGCAGGCTCGCCCTTGGGAAAATTTTCCTCCCAAGGTCCGCCGGCCCATAACTTGAGTTTTATGAGGAGTTAGGAGGACTTCTTTATATCATTGGAAAGGTGAGGAAATTTCCTATCTAATGGAAATGATTTAGGAAAATTTTGAATGCATTAAGTTTAAGAAAAATCAAGTTGAAACTTTAAGCATGTTAGAGAGTGGGTATGGTGAGGAATTTCCCTCTGAACCTAATTGAAACTTCTAACCTTAAATTTTGGACCTTATGACCTCTAATAATTATTAATAAAATAAAAGTATATTCTAGTGGATTTGAATTGTTCTGGAACCTGTTAGTGACAACTGTTGTCCTTGTAACATGGTTGTAGATTCTTTTAATAAAAAAAAAATTATTCCATAATTTTCCTAACTAATCCTAGGTTGTTCTTGGGTCTCAAGTGGGTAGCAAGTTTATTCATCCCACCCATCCTAAAAAATTAGAAATGAAAATTGTACATCCCATGCATCCTATATTTAGGTGTTGGATGTTATCATGAATAAATAAAGGAATAAAAATAAACATTGTTAATGACATATTCTTGCATCTAATAGTCTTGCATTACAAAAATACAACCGATCATTCAAACATCATGCCCAAGCATTACAGCGATATTTTTAATGGATGTTTTAATAATTATGGCTCACACTAGGGAGCCCATAGATTGATTGAAGTCTTTACATCCATGGCATGCAACACCTCTATCCATTCATATTAATGATGTGGGCACATTTGCTACTTGATCCTGGACAGTGATAATTTAGAGCTCTTAACTTGTCCATCACATTCTGTAACACACTCCAAAAAGGCGTCAAGGCCATGTGAGTTCAAAAAACTAATCTCTTTGGATTCTTGGGCTTTCACTATAGAATCTAAAGAGATCTAGTATTCAGGACTTATGTGCCTTCAATTCCAAAACATTGATACTATGTTTGATGTACGAAGGCTCTTTAAGCAAACGATACTGGGTTGTAAGGAATATTTTAACCTTAGGATAAATATCATTGGTTTCTATTGGGGGCTTTTGGTTTAACCCCATGATCCATGCATTAATTTCCCCCTTTTAGCTTACCTATGATCTCATTATTAATTGCCATTTAATGATTTGAAAAATTTTTATGTGAGTTCGGCATCTTATTGATTAGGAAGCATTTAGATTCACCCTGATTGAGCTTGTATGATTTTACATTGCAAAGTGTTGATAATGTTGTCCGCAATTTGGTGATGTTCTTTCTTGGCTCTGCATGCATCAGCTTTAGCCTAGTGATATAGTCAAACGGTTTCGTTTCCAATGATTGACTAAATACTATTCCTATGGAGATTGACTACCCTACACATCATTTCATGACTACTCAAGATCTCTTTTAAGCCATTTGTTCACTTGCATTGGTTCTCATTACCTAACATCTGGATATTAGATTTAAGCAATTGTTTCACTGGTTGTTACTTTACAACAAGTTCAGATGAATCTCGTGCATCTGTCATACGACCTCAAACATAAGTTAACGAACTTTACACCATTGAAAATGGTAATATTGACTTACCTGATTCCTTTTTGTTACCCCTGTATTCCATTACTTTTGAATATGGTGACCCTACAATAGCATGGCCTATGAGCATTCATTAATGCTCATCGTGTCTTTACAGATGATCCATTGATTCAGTAAAGTATTGTTCTATCCATTCATTGATCTGGTAGTTCATGTTCATGGATGGTGTGATAGCCATTGATTACTATACCTATTCATTTAGAACCATCAATATTTCTATTGAGCCTTTGGCAGTGCTTTTGAATTTTCTCTATCATTCTGATCTATACTTTAGATCTATGATTGAACATTAATTCTCTAAATGTAGGATTTAATGTTGAATACTTGGTTTTGGAGTTTTGTGTTATCCTATTGTATCGAAATCTGGTAATAAATTTTGCAGGGAGCTCATAGTGCTATGCAAACTCTAAGCTTCTAAGACTGGTTCATGACCATTCCATGGATTTTACAGTTACCAGTATTATGTCATGGAATTTGATATTTTAAGACCTGGTTCCTTTCATCAAGATTTTTTGAGGATGTGAATGCCTCTTAACTCTGAACAATGGTTGGATTTTTGAACCCTTAATTCTAATTTATTTAACCTCATTTCATGAACATCTTTTTAAAGAAAACACCATTCAGCTAGTTCATGGTGAACGCAACCAATGCTTGAGCATCCACTAATTCTTTTCAAAAGGTGTCCATTCACTTCAGAATTTCTAAAACTTTTGGCCGTATGAGTTGTGTAGAGCATTGTAGTACTTGGATTTTCCTATGGCCCCACTCTCATATTCTCTGAATAGGTTGGTTGAAGAAATAATTTACTCATTGCTTTGATTTTTTTAGAAGTTGCTTTATTTGAACAATCCTTCTGATAGGGATCTTTTTTTGAGAAACATGATCTTTGAATGCTCATACATTTTTGTTAATGAAACACTAGGTGTTCCCGTTTGTTCAATGTTTCTGAACTTCACCAAGGCATTGCCTGAAGGTGGATTATTTCCCCCTTGAAAATTTACTCTTTGTGCAGAAATTTTTGGAACCTAACTTGGAAGATGTTTTTAGAGGTCAAATGTTTAGCTATTGACTCAAAACTGTTCTGGAATAGAACTCACAACTTATGCTCGGATTGATGAATGATTGTAAAAACTATATGATCTTGTCCCTAATCCAGGATACTAAATTCATAGTGGATAAATACATTCAAGGGCCATACACTTGAATTTATTATGGTTGGATTATGTATTTCATTTAGAGGGACACATGTTACTTAAAGGTTATTTTGTCATTCAGCATCATGAAGACCTTGTCAATTTGGTTTCAAAAATATTCTTAACATATAAAGAATCTATTGGCTCGGAAAGAATTCAAACCAAGTCACCTAAGTGACTTAACAACATTAGTCCAATTAGCATGTGAACTATTCTCAGTTTTTGTAAATCAGAATTAACCTGAAAATAAGCACAAAAAGTTTATGGAATGCCATATAGTGTCATAAAACTACATTTACGAATTTGTGTCCTATCATCATAATGTACACTAACATAAAGCTACAAGATATAAAGTATGAATTCATTTTACTCCTCCTCTCACTTGGTCGTGGGAAGTATCACCAATAGTCCATTACTTCCATGAGAATGTATTTGGATCGTAAATGACATTCATTAGTTTCGAATAGCTCATCAGGACAAGTTGTTCTAAAGATCTATCCATACGTATTATTCAGATCCATAGGTTCTACATCCCAATTTTGTTGTTCATTTAACATTGAATATGTTATGGAATTATGTAGTCTATCATATTTGATTATGGGATAGAAGTAATACGGTCTTCTTGCTAGATCCAACTTCATGTATTTATCAGGTGCATTCATAGGACTTCTTAGTCATTAAACTTGTACATTTATATTTTTTCTTCCTCAAAGCTCTTTGGGCTATTTGGGCCTCTCATTAGATTCATATATTTATGAAATCATTATCTATTGCTTTTCTAATTTAATGTTCCCATCATTTGATTTGTAACTTGCTGATGATATAGAACTGGCACATATTTTTTGTAATATACTGTATAGAGACTATTGTATACTTATATGGAACTCATTACATCATTGAAATTTTGCATGGTAATTAATAGTTTTTTGTGGGGATTTACTGTAGTTACGAGATATATCATTCTTTTCAAAAGCCTAAAACCATGCATCGGATATCAATCAAATTCACAAAATTTGCCTAGCGATCCTATTTGACATTTCACAAATATTTAAACCATTAATAGCATTTTTTGACATAATCATATCCTAGAAACATGCACATGTTGACAATGTCAGTCAAACTTATAATCGTATTCAATTTACTTGAACACATTTAACAGTCCTATGAACCACATTCAATTGCGATGCATCAATTTTAGATCATCTATAATTGTTCATCACACCACAATAGTAAAATTTTAATATCATTTCTAATACATAATTATGATGTATAACTATGATAGACTACAGAACTGAAAGTTTATCAAACTTATACTGAACTCACATTACTGATGCCATTAAATGATTTCATCATGTTCCATATTTGAACATCTACATATTTTAAGGTAATTGTGGTCATCATAATTAGCTTTCCTAATTCTTATTCCATATAAGTTAATTACCCCTATCAGTTGAATCACTAAGCATACTAATATTGTATACATTTCCCACACTCTTACATTTATCTACATTCCACAATATACTTGATAGATTCTATCTTTCAACATCAATGTACATGCATCACAACATAATTGTACTTTGATGAATAGTCACCTGAACATAGAGCCTTCAACACTTGCCATCCAAGATTGTTTTATTTCATGCAATGTCCACTTTTGGCAGGCAAGGTAAAAGATAGTGATCCTTCATTCTACCAAACATTTGTGCATTTGATTGCTTCTACTTCTCCATGCACTTGGTTTTTAAGAAATCCGCCTTCCCTTGGAACTAAGTCCAATGGATTGCAACCTTCATCGAAGTCAAGCTCTCATAAACCTAGATCATTAAAGCCAAAAGTTATGCACATCAGATAGGCAACTTAAACCATTGCAATATTCCATTCATGAAGCACTTAATTAATTCTAGGAATAGTATCCGTAGGCTCTGACTCAGTACACTATCTCCGAAATTTTCAATAACATTGTCCTTAAGAAAGATATACATTAATGGAATGGGAGGTTCCTCTCCCCCATTTCAGCCTTGAAATTTGAAGTCATGCATCTGTGTACTTTGCAAGCTAAAATCATATGATTATTTACATCAAACTTCTATTAAACCATTCCTGAATTTTTGCATGATAATTACATTCCATTTTAACACAATGTCTCCTTATTGGCTAAACTTTTGAACTTTGATCCTAATCTTAAAAAATTTTCTTATGAAATGTTTTTGCAGATTTTTATCCATGTTCAATCCAGCTTGATTCCTGATTGTTGCATATACAGATATTATTTCACTCTTGCTGGCTAAGCCCTGCAATGGATTCATTCTTAAGATCTCATTATTACACATTTTGGTTCAAGGATCTTCAAATTATTTAATTGGTTATATACAAGAGCTTTACCATACACATAATGATTTCTATGATCAACTAAGATATTGTATATTCTGATTAATCTCACTTCTATCGTACTATGACCTTTGAGTCTAGTCAGTGAAGACTTGTATGCATGCCTTAGCTAAAATTTGTATTGGAGACGATCTGGGAACGATACTGGGCATCTGAATTTGTTTTTTATTTCAAGAAATACTATGCTAATATTTGTTTCCAAAATTCACCCCTCAAGGTAATTTTGATAACATGCATCAAATTATTCAGTCCCAGCAATTATATTGATTCAAGGCCCAAAAATCATGTTTTTTTTGGGTCCCCTCGGCTTCTTTCTAACTCTCCCATCCAAGAAGAAATCCCAACAAGTTAGAGAAAATGGAAAAAATTAAAAAATAAGGTTGGAGGACTAGTTTTGAAAGCATTTTGGGTCTGAAGGGTTCGTGGTTGTACCAGTGCGGGTGCTGAGGTTGTCGTATCCAAGCTTGGGGCTGAAAATACAAAAAAAATCCTAGGCTAAGTTAGACAATTTTTCAATCCCAGGCGGTCCCCTTGGCTTCAGTTGGGACGTTCGGACGCGAGGGACGTGAAAAGCCGAAACGGCCGAAAGCGAGGAAAAAATTGTCAAGTTTTGTTTTGTTTCACGTGGGTTTGGGACATCCGGGACAAAAGTACGCGGGGGACGCGAATCAAGGCTGATTCGGCGATTTTCTAACTTTGTCCCAGGTGGTCTAGAAACATTGGGACAAAAGTACGCGGAGACGAACCGGACGATTTTCCAATTAATGCAAGTTAAGACATTCCGGGACAGTCGGGACAAAAGTACGCGTGGGACGCGTGGGACGAAAGGAGCAACTGAATTGGAATCTCGCTGACAAATGTGAAAAGGCCGCAAACAGGGACAAGGAAGCCCGAATTGGCCGATGCGGAAGAATTTGTCCGGGACAGCCGGGACAAAGGTACACGGGACGCGAGGGACGCGAAAAGCCGAAATGGGCCGAAGGCAAAGAAGAAAAGTCAACATTTGACCCGTGAAACTTCAAACGGCCATAACTTTTGACTCCGAGCTCCGATTTTCACAAAATTGGACTTTCTGGAATGAGCACACGTCCTCTACGCTGGATTTCTTATTTTTAATGAGGGTAGATATATTTAAATAAAAGAAACATATTTGGCTCCAGTCAGTTAATGCTCATTCCCGTCAAATGACAGAAAACGCCTGCCAGACCCAAAATAGCTGCCCGCACTCAGAAGGCCATAACTTTTGCATTTCTCAACAAAATCACACAAAATTGGTACCATTGGAATCATGGATCCAAGCCCGATGCACAGAAATCAAGAAATTCTAGATTTGATGAGAAATTGATTGAGATTTTTTAGAAAACGTGGCCAGGTTCATAACAGTGTTTTATTTGGTAGTTGGGAGTGCAATTAAGAGGCATGGTCATCATTCTTTCTCTGCTGCAGCACCTGGGACAGTATGGGGAGCCTTTTGCAAGTAATATACAATCATTTCACTCCATTTAATGCCCCTTACAAGTGGTTGAAGGACAGATTTCAGGATTTCCATTTTCCCTTCTCTTTCTCTTCTCATTTTTTCTATAAATTGGAGTGTTGGGCTCATTGTAAAGGGGGAGTTTTTTGGTAGTAAATCTCTGAAAAAAATTCTTTGTGAAGCCAATGTGTTGTAGGCCCTTGTAGTGGACTCCTTGCATGGTGATCCAGGCCCTTATCTTGTAATAGATTGAACTGTGCATATCATGAAGCAATAAAATATAAGTTTGTGGATGTATCTTCCCCTGCTGTGTTTTCTTGCATTCTTCTTGCCCCTTCAACCTTGATTACAAGAATATTGTGTCTATTATTATGTTCTTGCAGGGATCCATTATCATTGTGTATGTTGAAATATTGTTGTGAATGCATTTTGCTAGATTATGGAGAACTGTCATCACCTCTTCTAGTGTGCACTTTGCTTCTGTATTTCACACATTTGAAGACTACTCTCACACCCTCCTTTTCTGGTGTATCACTGCTTTAGTGTAGGCTTTCATTTTATGCATTCTCTCTCCCTGGTCCCTTGGAAATTTAGATTAGAATAGTTAGTTTCCCCTGCATTAGAGTAGATTGTGGCAGGTAGTTTAGGAGCAAGAACCAGCTTTCTCTGGAGGTCTATCTCAAGTAGAAAGTCCCACAACTTGGAGATAGTACCCATGTTATCCAATCACACTGTGAGTTCCAGTATGCACTTGTATAAATATAAGGTGATGTGATTCGGTGATAACAGTTACCCTTGTCTTCTAGGAGTCAAATCTTTAGCCCAAAGTGTTGAAAACATCAGATGCTAATCAATGAGTCATTTGAGACTTTCCTTCTCCAACCTTGTGGGATAATAATTAGATGAGGCCATAATTAAATAAATTCGAGCCATGCTTAATACTAGCCCAATTATGTTACCTTTTACTAAGGAAATGCTAAGGAATTATCATGAAATGATAGTTGTTGGAACACCAAATCATTCAAATTATACCTTCGTAAAATGATAAAAATTGAAGTCTCATTAGCCTCTTTCAAAGCTATTGCTTCAGTCCAGCATGTAAAGTAATCTGTAGCAGTCAAGATCCACTTGTGTCCTTGTGACGAAGGTGGATTTATCATGCCAATAAATTCAAGAACCCACTACATGAATGGCTAATCTATTGAAATAGGTTGTAGGGGAAGCGAAGCTAAACATTCATTTCCAACAAAGAAAACACATTTCTTACACTTTCTGATCCATTCAAAGTAGTCTATTGAATATGTTGGGCCAATAGTAACCAGCTTTCATAATTTTTAAGGTTGTAGTACATGCTGAAAAGTGACCTCCTACAGGTCCTTCATGAAATTCAATAATAATTGTTGAATTCTATCATATCAACACATCGCAACAAAATTTCCATTTATATCTCTTTTGAAAATAACACACCATCAATGAAAACATAAGGTACAACTTGTAACCTGAAATACCTTCATTTATTCTTGTCCATACCTTCCAGATAAGTACCATGTTGTAGAGTAGTTAAATAATAAGTCATCCATCTTGATTCCTGAACTTCTTGAACTAAGTTTGGGTTGTTGATTTTCTGGTTGTGCCAAGGTATTTGATTGCTGATACATAATTTCAGCATGTTGTTCTGGATCATCTGATTTCTGCAGAGCCTGTTGTTTTTCCATATCAACAATTAGATGTTCACACAAACCTTTACCTCAGAAATATTTTTGTACAACATGGATATCAACATCATATTCCATAACCTTTGTAATCCATCCTCTCTCTTCTCATTTAGTTCTTTGTTCAATAAGAACGCTTGCATGCTTGGATGAGAAACTAAAACAAGTATCTTGTTATTGGAAGTCATGTACTTGAAATTTTTCAATCCTCTAACTACTAAAATTACTTGTTTTTCAAGAAAGGTGTACCTTGTCTCATAGTCATGCAAACTTTGTCCAAAGAAAGCAATTGGTTGCTAATGATTTTCATCATTAATCTGAGTTAACATAGCTGAAATGGTCTAAGCTCCTGCAAGTGCATACATTATAAAATATTTATCAAAATTTTTATTTGCAAGAGTAGAGCTTGTGAAATGGCTGTTTTAATTGCTTCAAAACCTTTTCTCCCTTTGTTGGCCCGAGAGAAAGTATTCTCTTTATTTAACATGGATTTTAAAGGTTTGACTAATGCTTCGTAATCTGGAACAAATCTTCTAAAAAAAATTATTTTTATGAGAAAACTTTGTAGTGATTTCTTATGATGAGGTAAGGATAACTGTGAAATAAATTCAATTATGAAAGGATCAATAGCTAAACCTTGTTTAGAGACAATATGAATAAGCAGTTTACCATGATGAACTGAAAAAATGGACTTTTCGAGGTTCAAGGATATTCCAAACTATCTGCAAAGCTACAAAGTCTGCCTTAAATTCATTAGATGTTCATTAGAATTTTTAGAAAAAATGGTGACATCATCTAAGTAAACCAATATGCATTTATTTAATAAATTGTGAAAATCCATGTCCATTGCACGTTGAAACGTTACACCAGCATTTGAAAGACCGAAAGGAATTATTTTATAAGCATAAGTTCCCCATTTAGTGGTAAAGGCTATTTTGTATCTATCTTCCTCACGCACAAGGACCTGATTGTATCCATTATAGCCACCTAAAAGAGATAATCTTCCCTAACAAGAAACTGTTCTCAAAATATAATCCATATTTGGTAGAGGATAATGATATTTTAATGAAGCTTTATTAAGGTCTCTAAAATCCACACATATCCTAATTTCTCCATTCTTTTTCTAAACAGGAAAAAGATTAGCTACCCAACTTGAATGTTTAACTGGAAAAATAATACATGATTCAATTAACTTAGATAACACTTTTCTCAATAATGGCTCAATTTTTAGATTTGCAATCCTTTGCTTCTACCTTACTAGCTTGGAATTTGGCTATAAATCTATTGTATGCTGGGCTAAAATTGAATCAAACCCTCTCAGATCTTGGTACTTCCAGGAAAAAACATCTATGAATTTTTTACATAATTTAATAAATGATTGTTTTTCAGCTGAAGAACATACCTATCCAATAATTAGCTTCTTTTCGTCATAGACCAAGATTTCTTCGTAGTTATCTTCGTGAGTTGAAATATTTCCTTTTTCCTTTCTTAAATGATCATCAAAACTGAAATTTCTTCTAGAGTGACCAATCCTTGAGACAACTTGTTTGTTTTTAACTAAACAATCTGGTCACCATAGAAGTGCTATAGTTTTTCCTGATTTACTACATAAAATTTAGCTTCTTGCTATGAAAATCTGTAAATATTTTTATCATCTTCAAAAACATGCCAATTCTCTTCATTTTCAGGTACTGAAGGTCTGAAAATTAATTTAATATGTGGTTGTACCTTGTTGTTTTTTATCTGTTTTAGTACATCAAAGTTAACACCAACTGCTGCAAGTCTCCATTAACTCTATGTTTGTAACACTTCAACAATGAATTCTTACACACATTAAAGTTTTTCACTTGATTAATAACTAATTCTAAATCACCAAAGACTTGTAAAGTACTGATACCTCTCTTTCTGGCCCATTGCAAGCCATGAATTAATGCTTCGTATTCAGCTACTTTACAAGTACAAGAAAACTGAAAACTTAAAGCTGAAAAGTACCTTTCATTTGAAGGGGAAGTAAGCATTAAACCTGCATCATGTCCTTTCTTATTTTTATCTCCATCAAAGTGAAGCTTCCATAGCCCTTATGCTACTTCTTTTGTCCTAGAAAAAAAGGGAATTGGTGCATTTTCTTCATACAAGCAATAAACACCAAAAAAATCTTCTTCTACTTCCTTAAAAGGGTCATAAGCATGTTCTTCTTGAGTCTTTTCATCCATGAACAGATTAGAAACACCATCTAGTGTGGAAACATGAGTTGTAAAATCAAAGTTAGACTGATCTAAAATTGAGTAATTTTCTCCAGCATTTAAAGCATGGGGCTCAATATGAAACCTAGCTAGAGGCTCTTAATTTACGGTAACCTTAATTCCATATCATGTAGTAAAGAACAAAAATGACCAATTTGAATAAATATAACCTCCTATTTTTGCTATAAAATCTCATGATAAACATAAGGTAAAATAGGGAGGCAAGTCTAAAACAATCACATCTTGTAGAATTGCAACATTGGGAAAAGCATGTAAAGTTGCTTCCAAGTTTCTGATAATACCAACTGTATTAGTTATTTTCCCGTCTAACTGCAACACTGTTTTCTCTTAAGGCTGATATTACAGGCCTAACTTTTCTGTAATTTCTTTTGGCATAACTATGTTACTTGCGCCAGTGTCAACCATGTAGTTATGAACTAAATGGTCTCTAATAATCAGAGATAAATAAAATGGTTGTGTCTTCTTTATATCATGGGCATTGAAGACCTTTTTAACCATCCATTTAACTTATTTAATGTGGTCTTGTTCCACTATTCCAAGGACCATGTCTACTTTCTGGACTTCCTTTTCTTCCGATTTTGAACAAATATGTGAATTAGCAAGTTCATGAGAAAGTACCTCATGTTGTCCTAAAATACTTAGAGCATCCCACATTGAGATATTAACATTATGATTTTTCATTACATCAACAAAGTTAAAAGAAGTGACAATTTTGGAAACAAATTCTACTATTTTAGCATAGACTTTGGCAAAAATTGACTCTGCTTCAACTGCTCTTGATATATGAGGTATAAACAGTCTTCTTGGATCAGGTTATAACTATTTTTTTTGTTCTTTACCAGCTAAAACACCTGCTATTGTTTTAGGAACAACAATTTTATTTGCCAATTTTTGGTTTGTACCTATTGTTTTATCAATCATTGTAGGTAAAACAGGTCTGTTTTGATACTTTTGACTTTCTTGAGCCTTTTCTTGGGCCCTAGTATTAACTGCAGTAAAATCATTTTCACTAAAAATGACCAAGTTTTGTTCAAATGACTTTTTGAACATGATTTTCTTGCTACCCACCCTCCATTTGAGGCATGAAAAATGTTTTAGGTTGAGGTTGTGCAATAAGGCTTATATCTAGGAATGCATTAGACAATTTGTAGTTGTACAAGGTTAATTACAAGGTTGACACCATTCTTCTGTAGCCATATTAAGTGGGACTAAATCATTAGATGAACTAGGAGATTTTGGGTCAAATTTCCTTGGCTGATATGGTTGTCTATAATTTTGATTTTGTTGATAAGGTTATCTATTTTGCTGGTTTTGCTGATAATGAGCTCGATAAGGCCTGCTAGGTAATGTAAGTTTATTTTCAATCGATGTTAGTTTGTTTCCCATAGTCTGCAAAGCTTTAAACACATCATCTGATGGGGCTACAATAGTAGGCTCCAAAATGGTAATAGGCTATGGGATAGGTGACAAATCTTCTACAAAATGAATTGAAGGCCTTGGTGCTAACTTTCTAGCTTGAATAAGGCTATTTTCAGACTTTATAGAAATATCATAAGCTGTCAGGAGGGTTTCACCTCCCATAGAATGAATCATAGTTGAAATATCATTATTTAAGGCTCTAAGATAATAAAGAAAAGCATGGTTAACTTGAGGCTTGACACTAACATGGTCAACGTATTTTGAAACTAGCCAAAAACTCTTGAGGAGCACTGTTAATTGTAGACAACTTTTCTGTGAGGGATAAATGATCTGAATTATCTTGAAATTACTTTAAAAATTTCTCACCTAACTCATCCCAAGTTCTTATGTTTCCAATTTCTAAGGTTCTATACCATTGCAAGGATTTCCCTTTAAAAGGTTGTAGCTAAAAGTCTCAAGGCTACATCTTCATGTATTATATTATGGACTACACATAGGGCTGCAACATCTTTGATATGTTCTATAGGAGTAATCTTATTTTCACCAATGAATGAAGGAAAAAATTTCATGGCAGTATTAGGGATATCATGATAAACTGGAGTTACTACTGGGATACCATTAGTAAAGGTTACAAAATTCCTAGGTGGTTGAATAGCCATTGGAAAAACTAGGATCTAAACAAAGAGATTAATACTTGGTGAAGGAAGGTTAGGAGGAGGGTTGTTAAAACCAGGCCTATTATAAGGTAGGGTGTTACCAACTCTTCTTCTTCTTGTAGAATCCAAAGGTAAAGAAATAAATTCAGAAGGAATTCCTCTTACCGATGATCTTGTAGTCACTTTAGGTATGGAACATGATGCAAAACTAGTGTAAAATCATCCTTACAGATTCACCAAAATAAATCTTTCGATCTTTAGAATAAGTTTTGCAACTTGTTTCTCCAAAAGTAACTTTTATTTGTTGTGAATATATTGTAAATTGTTGTAGTTTGCTCGCAGATATGATTCATGATCCCACCAAGCATGCAAAAAATTGTTATCTCTCGAAATTACACCCTATAGAGAGATGACTGTATGTGTTCTAAGCTTACTCTGAATGTCTCTCTTTCATAGATACAATGGAAACACCTCAGGTCTGTGGTTACGCCTATTTTGAGGTGAGTCTCCGATATCATGGCTAGTTCCTTTTTTATGTATCCTAAACTAATTTTTTGGGGTTTTGAGGGTAAAAAGATGATTGTAAATGAATTGAAAACAAAACTAGGGTGATACACCAAACTTGTTGAGAGATTTGAATAAGTACATATACAATAAATTTGAGAATGGATTATGTATGCACAAACCAATAGTTTTCAATAGAATATTAAGGAAAAAACACTTGAAGTATTGAGGGAATGATTCACAACAATATTGTTAAGATAAAAATGCACACTAATGTTATGTAGAAATTACTAAATTTGTAGTAAGGTAAGATGATTAATTAGAGAATTTGACATTCACAAGAAAAATAAGGAATACACAATATTGCAAATAATTGGAAACATAGAAAATCAATTCTCATTCAAAGGGAAAAACTGGAAAAATTTGCTTCAGCACTCATGTGTCCAAAAAAGTCCTCTTTGTGCCTTGCAATTGCACACAATATATAGCAAGTTTATTCATCCCATCTTTCCTAAAAATAGACTAAAAATTGTACTCGCCCATGCATCCTAGTTTTATCCTTTATTCAGAATAAATAAAGGAATAAAAAATAAACATGCTAATACAATGAGGCATAAAATCCTTTGTACAAAAATACATTGCAGTCAAACTGCAGTTGACTGTTCTATTATTAATAAATTTGGATGAATAATTTGGTTAATAATAAGCCTTTCTTGATGAGAAAGTCTTCTCTAATGCATGCAATCTATGTCTTCTAGTACTCAATGTGACACTTTCTAATTGATCTACTTGTAGTGATAATATTATCACTTTTTAATCCTGCCCCTTGGGTGCACATGTAAAAATAAATCTCTCTATGTGTGAGAAAAATAATGATTATTTTCAATATTTGGGAAAATATTTACCCATGAATTCATCCTAATGGGGACCACTTGTAATTTAGATGTTGACATCTACACTGTCCTCTTATAGTCACATGTGAAATTTACTCCTATGCAAATGGAAATAATGCCTTTGTCTTCAACTCCCATGTGGGGACCATCTGTGCACATGTAGTAATAGAGATTCTCCCTTTTATACAGATTACCTTAGAAAATTTTGAGGTATACTTTAGAAATTTTAATGTACATATCTCCAAACTTGGCATTACATCTATCTTGAGTATATCACTTGCCACCTCCATGTATTGGTTATTAACCTATGGTGACATTCTGAATAATACTTTATGATTATAAATTAAACCTTACCTTTTTGGTAATCATTGTTGTCGGTATTCCATCATGATGTTTAGACTATAGTTTGGGATCATTTTTGATAAGTTAATGTGAATAATTTATAAAACATGGGGCCAACCTTCTCGTGACGATGAATCACCCTTCCTTTTGTCGGTGGTGAAGATGCTAACCTTGAGTTAGCTAGGGTTTTTTAAAGGCTTGACACGTTGGTAATTTTGAACCTCGAACCTAGTCGAGCTGTGGGAAACTGTAGTAGAATGTTTTTGAAGCTCATATATTGCCATCAACTTTTGATTTAAGGTACTTGTCGGATCTACACCTTTTATCTTTGAGCATCTGAATTTGCATTGATTATGGTTTTGGATATCCTGCAACCGCTTTGTGGCCATTGATCTTGTGTACTTATTGATCTCACATCATTGATTTGTACATTTGTGGTTGGCTTGCATTATAATCAGATACCTTTGATTTTTTCATGGTTGATTTGGTATCATTGATTTCTAGCTCACTGTTTGAGTTAGATCACCATGAGTTAATTTGGAAAAAGTCTTTTATTTGTACCCTAAAACAATCATTTGCATGTAATTTCTACTTTTGAGGGAAAAGCCCTGGAAAATTTTCTTCAAGACCACCATTTTTATTTGATCTGGAGCTTGTTTGTGTTCATACCTTGATTCATGAGGCTCTGTGTCTACTAATATTTACATATTTCATCATTCTTCTTTTGGTTCGAGCTTTGAAAAAGTTATAAGGCTGTAATTTTGATCGTTTGGGCCTTGAATGAGCCAAGACTTGGAAATTATTTGCATTCTTCTGTGCACTGTTACTTTTGTGACCATAACACCATTGATATTCCTTCAAGCTCCACTTCTTTCTGTGGGTCTAGTTTCTGAGTTTCAGTAGAGAGCTCTATCTTTTGAATAAACTATGCATCCTTTTATCACCATTATCATTTTCCTTAAGCTTTGGTTTGTTTTGAGGATCTCTCTCTTAAAGGTGAGATTTGTCATTTTTTAAGCTCGATGTTTTTGTTTCCTTGAAACCCTTTACTGCAAATCAAAAAATGGATGAAGTCTTTATCTTTTCATTTCATGAATACTGATATTTGGTATTCTTTGAATTTTATCTATGTTTTCTTGACTTCCACCTTGGTCTTGAGCTCAAAGTCTTTCATGGGTATTTCTTCATCACTCTGTTGCCCGAAGGTTTTGATATTCATTTTGGAAATGGTGAGTATACCCCATATTAACCTATTTCTTTTTTTTTTTTGCAAAATTTTTTGCTAAAATGGATATGCCATTTTCCTATCAAGCCCTTTTCCTTAAGTTGTTCAGAACATAAGAACAAATGCAAAAGTCAAATGGATATGCCATTTTCCTTGCTCTGAACTTTTGAGCTCGTGGATATGCCATTTCTTGTAACTCGGCTTGAACTTTGTATATGTTGATGACTATAATTTATCTCCTTATTGATACCTCTAGCTTCTAGTCTGGGTTCTATATCCTGGTGGCTCATTATGTTTATTTTCTTTGCATAAAAGTGTGCTTGGGTGTTTATTGTTTTGCACAAGTGATTTGAGCTATATCTTTCCTCTACTTTGATGTAATTTTAGCTGGTCTCAAAATGAATTTCTCGATTGATCTCTTGTACAACCAGATCTGTGTATTGTTATTTTCTGTTACGATGAACTTGTATCTTTTGCTTAAATCTCTACTGTGAATTTTTTTTTCACTCCATTATTTTATTTCTCTTGAAATTATTTTGAGGATTGTTCACTTGATGGTTCTATTTTTAGGAGATATTTACATTGTTTTCCACTTATTTTCTGCAATGTTGTACATGTCTCCGTGATACTGAAACATATCTTATCACACTTTTCCTTAGTAATTTTATATTTTGATACTTGTTACTTGTATTTCCATTATTTATAGCAATAATGATGGCCTTCGAACTCAATTTCCTCTTATTTCAGTACTTAAAATGAAAATCATAATTCTATAAATATATGTTCTGAAAATATGTCTGAAAATCTGTATTCATGTTCATTGTAATCACAGTGACTGTTTTGAATTGAAGAACATAATATTTCTTATCAAGCCCTTGACTTTTGCATTTGTTCTTATGTTCTGAACAACTTAAGGAATTATAATTGTAAATTATATTCCTCTTCCATCTTTGAATGTTATTTTCTAGTTACTCTTATAATCTTTTACGGACTTTAAGGAATTGTTGGTCTAGTCTTTTGATTATGAAAAATGCAGACCTATAGCCCATTCCATCCTTTTATCTTGATATTTTGTGCATTGTGACTTCATATTTTAATCATGTAGCCTTAAAAAGTATACCCGGATTATGCCTCCTTACTGAACACTTACAACAACCTTACTGAAAAAGATTTTCCTCATCATTTCATTAAGTCCTTTGTAAAGAAACTTGAGTGATTCAGTTTAGTAGTGGATGGAAATTGATATTTTTTAATGTTCATTCATTTATGAATCTCTGCGTTCTTTTGATGAGTATGTCAACATTGTAGAACCTCCTTTGAACCAATTTGATTTGTGCATATTTTTTTGTGTTATTGCAACACTTGAAAATAAATCTTTATTTGATCCATTCTTTGTAAAGATATTTTGGAGATACATGAGTTTGATCTCTTTATTATGGTTGTTCATTGTTTGCAACATAAATAATATGTTCCATTATCTCAAGTTGATAAACTGATGTTCTAATGGAACTCGGATTCAAAACTCTCCTAATCTGTACTTGATAAAAATCTTCTTTAATTTCCTATTAACTTGATATCTTCATTCCTTATTAATATTGATCAAAATGACATAATTTTAGATGATCGGAGAATGATGTAATCCTTGATGTTTTTACTATTTGAAAATTCTTGGCTTCTTTTTATGTTGTTAACTGAACTCACACCTTATGCATTATTTTAGTACATTCTCATTACTATGTCCTTACAGATACTCCTTCTCTGTAAATAATTTAGCTTTGATGATGATGTTCTCTTGTAGACAGTAGCTATGGGGAGAGTATGAGACCGCAATCTTATTTTCCATACTGCATAAGTGTACTTTATTTTATCTAAAACTGTACTTGATAGTTTTTTTTAAAAGAAAGTGCCCTTTTTGAAATTTGTACTTTGATCATTGTAATAGATATGAATGAATCCTTTTTCTGAAATCATGATAACCACTAAAATTGAACAACTATAACTTGGTTGTGCATCATATTTTGATAATATCTTGAATCTATGTCCTTGACTCTACAACGTACAATCTTCCTTTTCTTCAAGTTATCTTAAAGTATGATTCAGTTTGGTACTCTATTGAAGCTCTGAAGCTGACCAATAATCATTGTCTATACTTTCTGTATGCATTCCATTTGTTAGAAAATTACAACACTAAACTTGCATTCTTTTATAGATTAGTACAAGTACATCTTTGTATATTTAGCCTTTAGTCTGAATCTAAAATAAAAGTACTTCTCTAGTTCAAATTGTAGAATGTAATACTTCTGATATCCAAACACAACAATTAGTGTTTATTTCCTTCTTCTTACTTGTACCTGCACATTTAGATAAAACTAGTTAGAAAATATTAGGATTTTTTCTTGTAACTCATACCTCCTGATGTTAGGAGATCCATTTGCACGAAATTAGATAGTACAGGAATATGGATCAAAACCTTGAGCTCGTAACTGATAGTGTTTTTTTTTTGTTTCTCAGGTACAATGCCACTATTAGATAGCGAGGACGAAGATCGAGTAAAGCTGGAGCATGGAAGAGGAGAAACGAAGATGAGAGAAACTCAAGGCAATGATGGGTGTTTTAATGCTCCTTTACTTTTATTTTCATGCACATGTACCTTCTACTTCAGCAGCTATGAGTTGCTTTTGAGTTATATCCCACGGCTTATGTGGGAAACATTGAAATTCCTTATGAATAAAACATTAAATTTTGGAACTGATTATGTGAAACTTAGAAGTATAAATTTTTTGATTATGTGAAACTTATCCTTTCAAACTTGTAGATTTAAAATGTTTATCTTTACCCCAAATGGGTATCCCTGCTTCGTTGTCATCTTGAATTTTCAAGCCTCCAAAATGTATCCCTGCTTCGTATGTTCTCATTGTAAATTTTGGTTGGCCCTTTCTTGTTGCTCGGGTTTTGAATACTTTGTTCTTCTCTATATTATTTATGTGATTACTTGAGTTCTCATGTTCAAGACTCGTTCTAAGTGTTTTGTAATGTTATTGTATTTGAAGTTCTGTGACCAATCCTTAAAGGGTTTTTTGCAAAATGCAAATGGTAACCGCTCCTGTTATCTCCAAACTCTTACCACATTTTAGAACACCATCTGCTAATCTTAAACTATGTTAATTTTGATCACAAAGATGGGATATGTTTGCTTGAATGGCTCACATTTTCTAATTGATGCTCTAGATATTACCATTTCCACACCTCAATACTATCACATGACTGTTGACGTTAATATTTTGCTCTATCCTAAACTATCACAACTCGGATGTATCTGGCTTCATGTATTAATTTCTTAACTATGATTCCCTTTCTTAGCTTGTTTTTGGGCTACATCTATTATATTTAGATGGGAATCGAGTTGAAAATTCATATAACTATGATTCCCTTTCTTAGCTTGTTTTTGGGCTACATCTATTATATTTAGATGGGAATCGAGTTGAAAATTCATATATATGGGTAGACATGGATTTCTTGCTTTCTTTCTATAATTTGTGTTCCATATGCCAATGTCAAAGCCAATTGCATCTACTTTTAATTGGTCCATGCTCTATTTTGGGAAAAAATACTTGGTTTCTTAATCTTAAAGATTAAAATCCTTCTATATCTGAGATGCACAATATACTCCTTTTGCATAGTTGAGATTAGCTCCATTTCTTGTTGATTCTGAATTTTAATGAGAAATCCATATAAATGTTTAAAACTCCCTGATAATATATTATTCTTGGATCCTTTGAAGTTTGAAGAAGCTTTATGAGATTCCTTCAAAAAAAAATTTGTACTTGTCTTTTGATAGTGACTGCTCTGCATCATTTACACTTCTTAGGTCCTGGAAATATGTTGATATTGCATTTTCTGAGCTCTGAATTTTGATGAAGTTGCTATTTTGATCTTGAGACTTGATTGATATTGCATTTTATGAGCTCTAAAATTTTGATGAAGTTGCTATTTTGATCTTGAGACTTGATTGTAAACAATGACTATACTTGATCTTCGAGATCAATCTTGAAGATGTATCCTAAACCTGTGCTTTGATATTTTTGATTGACAAGAAATTTTGGAAATATCACTTGAAGATGTATGTGTAAATGATCTAAAACATGTATCCTCATATGAAGTACTTGTATTTGTTTGAAAGGATTACTGTCATGCTAGTTATTCTCCATTCGTTGATCATCTTCATGATTATTCTCTTTAGAAATTGAAATAAATTCTTGGAAAAAAGTTATAATCTGTATCCGATGATTTGAATGATAATATTCAATACTTTTGGATTTTAACTCAAACAAATATCCTCTCGAACCTTATTGTACACTTGAAAAATAATGATTAATAGTTTCATTGTTTGTTTCATAAATAATTCCACATTAGTGCATGGTAGTTCATGGTCTTTGAATTTGAATATGCAGTTTGCTTTGCTTTGATTTGAAATCAATACTTGAGCTAGTTTCATTGTTTGTTTCATAAATAATTCCACATTAGTGCATGGTAGTTCATGGTCTTTGAATTTGAATATGCAGTTTGCTTTGCTTTGATTTGAAATCAATACTTGAGCTTTTTACTTCTCTATCTTGAAGGGGCTTATAAATTTGATCATCTCATTATTTTACTTTCTGGAATTATTAAGTACTGTTATTGCAAACTGGTAATGCTTTTAAAAGCTTATTCTTTGATCACTTATAAGATGATACTTGGACCTATAAGATCAGAAAACTATAAATTTATCCTTATGGAAAAGTTTCTCCTATTTTGAAATCTGAGTGGCAACTATTCTTCACTTGATACAAGTATGATTTGAATCTACACTTATTCTCAATTCTTACATACTAGTGGCTTTAATCTTTGATGTTAATTGATCTCCTTTTCTTTTTGTATCTTGATCAATATGACATAATTGTAGTTGATCAACATAGGGGTGTTTTCTTTGATGCCTTAACTATCTGGAAATTCTTGTCTTCTTTTCTGGATCAGCTAAACTCACCCCTTATGCATTGTTTTAGTACATTTTCATTAACTATGTCCCTAAAGAATACTCCTTCTGTGTAAATCATTTAGTTGTGATGATGATATTCTCTTGTAGACAATAGCTATGGGGATAGTATGAGACTGCAATATTATTTTCCGTACTACATAAGTGTAATTTATTTCATCTAAAACTGTACTTGATAGTTTTGTTCAAAAGAAAGTGCATTTTTTAGAATTTGTACTTTGATCATTGTAACAAATATGAATGAATCATTTTTTCTGGAAGCATGCTAACCACTGAAATTGAGCAACTGTAACTTGGTTCTGCATCATATTTTGATAATATCTTAAATCTGTGTCCTTGACTTATGCAATGTACAATATTCCTTTTCTTCAAGTTATTTTAAAGTATGATTCAGTTTGGTACTCTACTGAAGCTCTGAAGCTGACCAATCATCATTATCTGCTTTATGTATGCATTCCATTTGTTAGAAAACTGCAGCACTAAACTTGCATTATTTTATGGATTAGTACAACTATATATTTGTGTATCCATCCTTCTTCTTACATGTACCTTCACATTTGGATAAACTAGTTTGAAAAAATTAGGATTTTTGGCCTCTCTCATGTTCCATAGTTTTCTTCTTTTATTTTTCTTTTCTGAAATAATTCTAGGGTTCATATGTGCTGATGTAGAATGCTGCTCTTATCAATTATGTACTTGTCTTTGATGTATCTTATGCCTGTAACTCATATGTCTTGATGTGAAGAGATCCATTTACACAAAATTAGATAGTACAGGAATATGGATCAAAACCTTGAGCTCGTGACTGACAGTATTTTTTTTCCCCAGGTACAATGCCACTATCGGATACAAAGGATGAATATGGAGTAAAGCTGGAGCATGGAAGAGGAGCAATAGAGATGAGAGAAACTCAAGGAAATGATGGGTTTTTTGCATACTCCTTTACTTTTCTTCTCATGCACATGTACCTTCTACTTCAATAGCTATGAGTTGCTTTTGAGTTACATCCCACAGCTTATGTGGGAACATTTGCAATTCCTTATGAATAAAACATTAAATTCTTAAACTGAGTTGTGTATTTCTTTCTGCATTTCAGCTTTGTATATGGATTGTATGATGAATTAAACAACTCGATAAAGTAATTGAATGTATTAATTATGAAGGAAAGAATTTTAAAATACCTGTAGCTTTAACAATGAACTCTGACTATTGCAATCTGTGATTATGATTGTTGTTCCAAAAATTAACACTCCATCTATTCTGTAGTTTCGTGTCTTCTTCAAGATAACACATTTGTCCTTCGGGGCTTCGTGTTCTCTGCTGAAGATAATCATGATTCATGAAATTGCAGACTATGTGATATGTTACGTTTTGTAACAACACACATAGCTATAGATTTCATGTAATCATTAATTAATTCAACAAAAACATTGAACTGAAAGAATCTCTCCTAACTTAGGTTCTTTTCACCAAGGCCATCCATTGTAACAAAGTTTCGAGTTGCCCATTTTTGCACAAGTGAAAACATAGTCAAGAGTTACTCCGCCAAGATCCTTAGACTGATCGTAATCTTCTTACACTCTATTAACTCTCGTACCCTATGTGTTGACTACCAAAGAAATCGAAATGTTTCCCCCCCCCCTTTATTGAATATTTCCCTTCCCCTTCACCGGTAAACCTATTAGTTCCAAAGATATCTTTCTGGGACTCGACCACTGATTCATTTTCTTTAGAACCAACATATTCTTTGTTTTCTTCTTCCACAGTAGGATCTCCCTTCTCTAATTTTTCTCCTTCATTCCCGCACCATAGCTCTGAGTTGACAAATTTACAGCAAGATCCAGGGTCACTTCTCACGCTTCTACATTTTGAACAATATATTCTCGAGCTTTCCACTTCAATTGTTTGCTCCCAGACCCCATACAAAGAGTTGAGAGTACTCTGTTTGGGAATTTTAGTGACAGTAAGGACTGAGACACATAATCTAGCATACACCAATCTTGATCTAGATTTTATCATAGGATCCATAGCGATGAGTATTCCCATATATCTGGCCACGCCAAAGAAAATTTTAGCTTCCTAAAACTCCAACGGGAGGGCAGGGAGCCGTATCCAAACCTGGAGGGCTTTAAAAGTGAGATTATGTGGAACACCTCGTTCCCTCCTGCTAAAACTCAGGGCCACATTACCATAGAACCATGGATCTCTGTGGACGATGTTTTGAATTTCCTACCCATTGAGAAAGCATAATAAGAACCCCTTACCCGCAAGGGCTCTCATTTCAACCTTATAGCCCCATTTTCACCTGTACCAGCCCCAAACTGAGCCTATGTTAGGCCTGAGGCCTACAAGTCTGCCTAAGATCGCAAGTGTTAGCCTATCCTTTTCTTTTTCAATAATAGAATTCAGGATCTCGAAGTGTGGATCATCATGTCTCCAAGAAGTTGTGAGCTTAACCGTTTCAATATTCGTTGCACCCAACAGTCTAGTTACCCACGAGCTCTCTCTCGTTTTTCCCATTGGTTCTAATTTTTATCGAACCATGTTAAGAGGCTCAAATGTGGTGTGCAGACAAAGTAAAAATAAACAAATTGATACAATGTGTAAGATGTTATTTGTTTTTGGCTAAAATAATGAATTCTTCTTGACTATCCATGAACATAAATTAAATATCAGAATTTCAAACATATAAAACTTAACCTAGTGATCAAGCTAACATGACAACTATCTCCTCTCTTATTGACTATTTATGATGTGCATCCCTTTAATGTAGTTGTTCCTTTCCTTTCGTATCAGGATTCTCAAACCACATAGGCTCACGTACCATGTCAGAAGCCTGGTTTGAACTTCTCTTAGAAAAATGAATATAGAAAATAATAAAAACATGAAAATAAAGATAAAAATCTCTGAAAACTCAATTTTTATGCTTTTTAAACAATTTAATACTTATTCTTCTTTTCTGAACTTATTATATATCTTTTTTCTGAATTTCATAATCTAATGTAGATAATTACAGGTGTCCTTATTTGAAACAAGCTTTAGAAAGAAATTTGCTTTTATCATTTATACATCATTTACTCTATAATATTAGATTTAATTCAGATTTAATTAAATCATTTAGTGAACCCACTCACTCAAACACTGCCTTCTTATAATGTATTGAAAGCTATCTCCTTCTTCCAAATTTATGGATCATTCTTCCTATCATTCTTTTACTCCAACCAAGGTTTCTAGCATGGCTACCATAGTTGTTCATTTTATGAAAGTTCGTACTCAACATCCTCATCACTTTATCACGCCAATGTCTCATCCAACCATGAATGTAGTCACCATCTGCCAAACTCATCCTCCTACAGCTTCACCTATCTTTGTCCCATCACCTATCACTTATAGAGTTCTTACCACCACATCTAAAGGGTATGACATCATTGAGCAACTTAAGAATACACTAGAAAAATATCTCTTTATGATCTCTTACGCAGTGCAGATATTTTTTGTCATACATTAGAGGTCGCCCTTCATTTCATCCACATTGAAAACTATAATTCACATGTTTCCTTCACTCACCTCATTTAATCCCTCAAAAATAGCACACATACTATATCTTTTAGTGATGAGGATATCCCATCCCTCTGCTCCTGATAATTTGGCCCTTTGCACCATTGCTTATTACTGATACTATTAGCATCAACTGTATTAAGTGTATACTCATTGATAGTGGATATACTATAAATCTATATTCTCTCTTAATCCTTAGGAAAATAAGCATTATTGGTGATCTAATTAATAAATCCTCTCAATTCATTCATGGTTAAGATTCCACTACTCGTACATACATGGGAACTATCACCCTACCTCTGCAAGGTAGTCCTAAAATTGTTCTTTTAGTACTCATTATCATCGATGCCACATTCTAGTTCAATTGTTTAATTGGGAGACCCTGGATTCATACAATGCATGTTTTTCCCTTTACAGTTCATCAGTGCGAAAAATTCCTACATGATGTCTATGAACATACCATTTTTTGTGGACCCTAGTGCATTCAATTTTTCCACATTGACCCCATCACCGCCGTGCCTATTCCTCCATCACATCATATTCCATATCGTAATATTAGTACATATGATGTTGGTCAATCTAGCACTCCTACTACCTCTGCGACATTTTTATACATTTCATCCATCCCTACTCACACTAATGATATCCTAGCACCCAGTATTTCACCTATCATGGTTCCTATCAATTCTACCTTTGGCTCCATTCCTGCCAACATCTTTGATACTACTATTGAACAAGAAAATGTTAGCACTGATGATAAAATCTGATTATGAGGTTGATATAGTAGAGCTTAATGATGACAGATTGTGCACTATTAACGTTACTCCTATCAAAATAAATGATTCCTAATTCCAAGATATATTTTGTTTATATTGGCCCTAGTGAATATCAATTCAATAATCCTACTCCATTATTAAACATATATTTTCTGTTTTGTCATATTTGAAAAGTATGCAACTTCATAATTTCAATATCTTTATATTCTAAATGATTTACTCATTTGTATGATAAAAGTTAAGGTAGAAATGTATTACAAATAATAAGAGAGGACTTGAAATTTGTTTAAAGTTTAGCAAGGAACAAGGTATATCAACATTTGATTCCCTAATGTAATCATTCTAACGGCATTATAAGGACATCGTTGCACATTCACCTATCCACATACTAAAGGGAATTAATTCAAAATCTAAAGGAAACCATTAAAACATATTTTTACTTTCAACAAAAAAATTACTATGCAAGTATCAAGTGGATTTCCACTAGAAGTAATTTTCCTTTAAAACCATAACCACATTTCTAAAGTTGTAAAGAAATAAACTTAAATCAAGTTTTTATTCACTCATTTTCTCCTTAATGATTTTCCATAATAACAAGAAATACAAGAGTAGTATTATTCTTTTCTTTCAACATCATCTTCATGTAACAATCAATGATTTATTTTGAAAATAAAGTTTCAACCGTAAAATAAGATCTTAACAAAGGAATAACTCTTAACCAATTACTTGTATTTCCTTTCAAAGTTTAAGACTCTTACAACATTTACCACGCAAGAATAGTTTACATCCCCATGAAGCTTAAGCTCACAAATACAACATATTTCTAAGATACTTAAGATGCACAAAGAAAAACATTACAAGGCTTCATTCCAAGATTGAAGGAAGATTACACATACTAGTGTAACACTATTTACAAATCAATCCCAATCACAAAATGGGAACCTTACAAAGACATGGAATAACTTCCAACATAGCCATATCCATATGATTACAATAAGTAAAACTTTCCCAATTTTTTTGGGAACAACAAGGTGCCAAGATATCAAGGAAATACTCCAACCATCTTCCAAACTTGAGCTCCAACTTTTGTGCTCTACATAAAATCCAACACATAGAGAAAGACTTGTTTTACCACCCAACCTATAGGCATCATTACATGCCTTTCCAAAGGTTGGAAGACATGCTAGCCTCCCCCAAGCCCATGGGAGAGAGATCTAGCTTCCAAAAATGCGCACAAGAATAAGGGAGAAGTAAACACAAGCATATCACATACAAGACTAACCCATACACTAAAGAAAACACAACAATTACCAACCAAATAAAAAGAGGAGAAAACCATATTCATCCTCAACAAAGGGGAAGAGTAGATGAGACATCCAATAATGCTAAAGAGTGTTGTCCAACCATAGGATGCACACTTACAAATTCTTCAAAAACATCCTTATCCCTCCAAAACAATCATCCCTCCTTATTACTCCTCCCATTCGCCTAAAATCCTTCTTGGGAGGATTTTCAAACCCATTGGGTTTCCTCTCCAAGGATGGGAAGGGGGTTCAAACCATATGAACCACCTTCCCCACCTCAAACAATATGAGGGATAAAAGAGAACCAACATGGCTTGCCCATCAAGCCATGAGGTTTAAGAGGGAAAATCCCTCCCTCTTCCCTAATAGAACTCTCAAATCCATCAAGTCATATTATGGATGAAGGGAATAACAAATAACACACCTAAGTAACCATACAACACATGAAACAAGAAAAAACTTTCAACCATAAGAAAATCTAAAATCTACCATGCAAAATCACACAAAATAAGATCAAAGAGTCTACCTCCACAAGATCCTCAAATCTCTAAGCCTTTGCCAATTCTTTGTCTAAGAAAAAATCCAACTCCAAAAGCCTCCAAGCACAAACTAAAAGCCAAAAAAAATCCTCTTTCTCCCCCATGAGGGAGTATTTGAAGAAAAAAAAAATTTCCTCACAAATGAGGGGGTGACATGTGTCACCACTCTCTTCCTTCCAAGTCAAGATTCCCAAAACAAAATAAAGAAAAGATAAACCTACATTTAAACACCCATCTCCCAAATTACCCAAAAAGAAAATGAGACAAGATTATGCAACTTTTCACAACACACACATTCTAACCAATCTTACATGGATGGTGACAAAAGAGAGGCTAAATGGGAGGGAAAATCCCTCCTTACCTTGGAATTAAGCCCCCTACCTAATAGGTAGGGTCCAAGGGCTTATTTTCATGCTAAGTGAACCCCCAAAACCAAAAGGGGTCACTTAAAATGCCAAAAATAGCCCAATTTCGGGTTTGGCACATTTGGACACATATGTAGAGGATGTGGGGCCCACTCAAGGGTGCTTATGTGACCCCAATCCTCTTTAATTAACACACACATACACAAATACATACTTAATGCAAGTGGGGACCATTAAGTCCCCCAACCTAGTTTTCTAACAAAATTAAACAACCTAAACACAATTAATTTTACATGAAATACAACATTACAAATAAGGGTCACTCATGGTGCCCAAAGCAATACAAGCAACCAATAAGGCCTCATACAACTAACATGGTTAGGACTTAGCCTCGTGGGCCGCTTGTGCACAATTTGCATAGCCACCCTGAAACCCACATTCTCCTGTGCCCTGTAACCTGCACACTCAATGTAAACATTAAACACATCTGCCCAATACAAGTGTAAATCAACTACTCAGTAAACGATCAAGTCTAAATATGCAATGTATGGTATCACATCATCAACATTGAATCATAAATGAGAAATATGCACAATTTCACACAAATTCACCATGTGTTAGCCATTGCAATACATATAAATGAAATATATCCATGATATCATGTGTTCTCATCAATAATCGAATAATCTATATCATCAAGGTGTGCGAATAAACCATGTATCCATCATATATAAATTAGACCCAAATAACATAGCAATATGTTAGTATCCACAACATCTAATAAAATGTGTAAACATACTAATCAAAGCTAAATTGACGGTACACGCCCAAATCACCATACATGTCCATGAAGATTGAATAACATAACATAATGTCCAAAATATGTCAAAATCCCTGTCAAATGCATAACTTTGAGTAAGGAAGGTCAACAAATTATTGAGGCTGATAAAATGTGGGTATTACACGTTCGTCGGTCCAAGTACAAGAAGACAATGGAGAGAGTCCTCCTGGAAGTCTCTAGAATTTATAGAGTGGTATCTAGCCCTCAATGGTCTCATCATTTTCCCATGGTAGCATTTGAAAATCATGGTGTTCCTCAATCTCGCAACCTAACTTGGCCCAACTTCTAGTGCTCGATTATACATATGGGCTCTATCCTCCATGTACCCTTTTCCTCCACCTGTAAATCCTACCAATCCAAAACATTTGAGGTATTAGGTACATATATTCATAGTACATAAACATGAAATACAATATGGGCCCGTGCAAGGCGTGGTCTCAAAGCTAGGCAATAAGAAAATGGACCAATGACCTCTAGAATATCAAATGACCCCAAAAAATGTGGTGATAGATTATAACCCTTTCCATGGATATAATATCATGCTCTTGTGTGGAAAAACTCTCAAGAGGACTTTGTTACCCGCTACGAAGTGACGATCAATCCTCTTGGTGTCTGTATATGCCTTTTGGTGTGCTCTAGCCTTCTTAATACGTTGGCTAATAAAAAAAAATACTTCTCTAAGTCCTGTAGGTAAGCTAGTCCTAGAATCATCCTATAATCTAGCCTGTCCCAAATCAGAGGTGTCCTATAAGGTCAACCATAAATATAATCGAAGAGATCTAACCTATCGATCAAGATGTGAATAGATTGGAGAAACACACTAGCCTCACAATAACAACAATGTTGTCATCTATTAGTTCCTAATGATGCAATCATCTTTGAAGGAGAAAGGGCCAAGTATGAATACCTATCACACTTTGATTCTGAATTTTCCATAATTTTTATTATGAGAATGTAGAAAGTGAGCCTAAAGACCATCTCAAGGTTTCAGGTCTAAATGACTAACTCTGATCCGCACTGGCCCAATATGGACTTATAAAATCATATGCATATCTAACAATGTCCTCCATAAATACCTTGGTGATGGCCTGTCTATTATAGGTGACCTCGTTGTGCAACCATAATACCTATCAGACTTGGTCAGTTTGGAACCATAGTTTTCACAGTGACCATCATTTATGATTTCAAAACGTATAGGAAGTACTACTATTAACACCTCTACATGTGAGCATCCCAATTCCATTTGAGGTTTAACTTGAGGGTGTATTGATTATTGTAGATATCAGCAGTGGCTTTTGATTGACCCTCTCACGACTGAATTCCCTAGATGGTGCAATGGATCTGCTATGTCCTATATGAAGACCATAGTGATAAAAAAATTGAGTATGATTAGACTTCAACTTTTTAAAGTAATTAAATAGTCTTGATGATCTCATCTCAAGTGTACTAACCTTACTAGTATGAACTTTGCATGGATTTAGGTGAGGGATCTTCACTTGAATGTGTTTTTGAAGTAAACCATATGAGCTCTAAAATGCACCATGAAAATCTACATTTTTATGATACCCTGTGACACACATCTCTTCCTAGCACCTTCATACAAATTGTCCTCTAGAAGGCTGTTGGCATACATCCTAGACAACTCTAGAAACATGAGCTTTAGTGTCATAGGATGCAAGCAGAGTGTTTGGGTTATCATTACTTCTCAAATTCATAGGACATGATTTTTTCTTTGGTAATCATTGTTCCATGGGACAAGATGTACTCACATAGTGATTTCCATGAAACGCCATTGGTGAGCAATAAAATTCGAGCTACGAGCATATAATGCTGAAATCTATCATGATACCGGGGACAAGAGGTATGAATGTGATTACCCAGAAGGAAGTTTGAATTCAATGGAAATTAGAGCATGACCATATACATTGAATTGACAACTATTTTTATGAGCTGACCTTGGAAATGTTTTTCATTGCCCTTCGACCATACGTACTTCAATATTTGGAGCTTGATATTTGATCATAAATATCATAGAAAATATAGGATATATTTTATTAGACCAGTTATTGAAAATCCTCTGTTGGGTCTACAACTACTAAGATAGGAACATAGTTTAATAAAATAACTCCTTGGAGGTCGTTTTGGAATCTAGATCTTCACTACCTTTGACTGTGTTGCAAATGGGGCATGACTGAGCCTCTGTATTTTCATTATGAAACTGAATACCATCTCCAAGTCCTAGAGTTTTCAAGATTGATCATGGGAAAGGAATTCGAAGTAAACCATGAGTGCTTTTATGATGTCATTGTGCAAATCTACCATTTCATTAACCCTGTGACTCAAATAATATTGAAAGCACATTAATACATGTTGTCCTATTGAAGATGCTAGTAAAGAATCCTACCTCTCAAAGGTGAGTGCAGTGTCTATGAGTTGATGGCATTACACATTTTGTCGTCTACTAATTTCATTTGCAATTATGTTTTCCTTTCCTTTGATATATTGTACCTCCATGTCGTGCTCACATAGGAACTCCATCCAACGCTATTGGTGAGCATTGAGGTTTGACTGTGAGAAGATATGCTGCAAGCTATGATGATTTGTCCTCAAAATGAATGGCCTACCCAAAAGGAAATGAATTCAATGGAAAAGATCATGAACAATGGTTGGAAGCTCTAATTGATGAGTAGGATAGTTAAGCTTGTAATATTTCAACTTACGTGACTGAAAGGTAATAACCTGATACTACTACATAATAACTTCTCCCAAAAAATCTAGTGATGAATCATTTCAAACAATAAAATCCTTTGTTGGGTCTCGAACTGCTAAGATAGGCACCAGGACAATAAAATAACTCCCTCAGATCAGTGTGAATTTTCTTCACTCCTAGATGTGTTGTATATGGGGCTTGATGAGCCTCTGAAAGGATGAAGTTATGAATAACACCTGTCTTAGGCACATAAACATGCCTATGGAACTAAAGTAAACCATATGCCTCTAAAATGCACCATGAAAATCTACCCTCTAATGAACCCTGTGACTCAAAAATATTCCTACTACCCTCGTACAACTTGTCCTCTTGAAGGTGCTAAAGAATCCTACCTCTCAAATTTGACTGCAATGTTAAGGATGCAAGCAATTTTCATCGTCTATTAATTTCATTTGCAATTATGTTTTCCTTTCCTTTGATATATTGTACCTCAATGTTGTGTTCACATAGGAACTCCATATAACGCCATTGGTGAGCATTGAGGTTCAACTGTGAGAAGATATGCTGCAAGCTATGGTGATTTTTCCTCAAAATGAATGGCCTACCCAAAAGGAAATGAATTCAATGGAAAAGAGCATGAACAACTGTAACAAGATCTAATTCATGAGTAGGATAGTTAAGCTTGTAATATTTCAACTTATGTGACTCAAAGGTAATAACCCGATGCTCCTGCATAATAACTTCTCCCAGAACCTCTAGTGATGTATTAGTATAAACAAAAAAATCCTATGTTGAATCTAGAACTACTAAGATAGGCACCATGGTTAACCTTTCCTTAAGAAACTAAAAGGCTTTCTCACTCTTTTATGACCAATCAAACTTCTACCCTTTTCTTTGAAGGGAAGTAATAGGGTGAGAAATGTTAGAAAATTCCTCTACAAACCTGTGGTAATAACCTTCTAACCCCATAAAACTCCTAACCCCAGTAACTTATGTGGGTGTTGGCTAATAAATAATCACATATAAATTAGAAGGGTCTACTGAGATACCCTCCCCTAATATGATGTGTCCCAAGTACTGAATCTATTTCTAGAAGAAGCTACAATTTTCCAAATTCCCAAACAATTTATACTCTCTCAAAACCTACAGTACATGTCTCAAATTCTCCTCGTGTTCCTCCTCAGAATGAGAATAAATCAATATATCATCTAATAACACCAAGACAAAGTGGTTAAGAAAGGTCCTTAATACTCCATTCATGAGGCACATAAAGACAACTAGGGCATTGGTTAAACCAAAATGAACAACTCTGAACTCATAATACCCATAACGTGTGTGGACAGATGTCTTATGAATGTATGCATCTGATATGCACAACTGATGATAACTTGACTTTAGATCAATTTTGGAGAACACTAATATTTTGGTTTAGTTTGCATGCACACAAATCAAATAACACTAGAAATAATATAACACTCAAATTTTATTCATCCGGGATATATTACATAAAGAATTGATTACATATATATAGCATTATAGCTCCTACTAACAAGTAGTTTGCTCCAACTATAAATCCCACAAATATATCTAGTTTATCTTCTGATCCCTTTATTCTTTCACTGAACTCTATCAAACTACCCATGAGTTGTTTATTACAACTTCACATTCACTCACACTATATTATTATTAAACGAGTTTGACATCTCATTTAAATAATAATATAAAATACTCACACACAATACATTATTAATAATGTTACAAACAATATATTCGTAACATTCACTCCCCTATTTCTAACATTATTAATTCATAATATACACCTCCCTAATGTGAAGAAGGTAGAAAAATGTTTACACATATCAACAGAATGCCAACCCATGTGACATGCATGTAGCTCATGACCTTGATATAAGTGAAGGGAGAAATGCAAAACCTTTTATGGTTTTACAATAGGTTTACCACAAACCGTTTCAAGATCCATGTTTGCATGTGTTTTTTTTACTTCCCTACTATATTTCTCATTAGAAGGTTACATATAGAAATTTTTCACACATTAAAATAACAGGAATGTATCATCTATTTTTTATTATCTACCACATAACTAAAAGAAAACACACAACTTAAAATACTTGGACACCAAATAAGTACCACGGCCTTGACGATGGTGCTTGATGAGAGGTTGTTGATCAACCTCCTTCCTCCGTTACCTTCAACCTCCATCATTTTGCTACTTAGTTAGAAAATTTATCTTTGAGGCTGATCACACAATTCTTATGGGTGTTGGGTTCAAATGATAATGCACCCTTACAATAAAAATAATCTTAAATGCTGAAAGTAGTTTTTTTTTGAAATATTTGCCAAAAATGGAAGAAATTAAAAAAAAAATCCAGCAACAGAAAGAACTGGATCAATGCATAGAGCTAAAAAAAATCATTTAAAAAAATGACACCTAGATCCAAATTACTTGCTGAAAGTTACGGAACTTACAAGTTTAAATCTCAAAATCTTTCCAGATCCCTTTCCAAAAATGAATTATTTTTTATCCTTGCATTTTTTGTACTGTGTCTAAAAATGGAAAAAAACAGAACAGAAGAGTTACAACTCACACTTTTTCAAGGAACTCACTTTCTTCTGTGATTATAGCCAAGATCAAATAGGATTGCAGCCAAGATGATGAATTCCTCGATGTCAAAGAGATAGCATCGCAGATCTGGGCACAACATATTATTTACAGCTCAAATTTGCTTATTTTTGCATGTAGATCAACTTTTCAGACCCATAGAAGAAAATGGTGAACGAGAAGTAGGAAAGGAAATGGAAACACCAAAATAGCAAGATGCCAACGGTCAGCCCCTTTAATAATAATTCTTTCTCAATCACACGAACTTTCTCTGATACTAAATATTATTTTGGTTTAGTTTGTATGCACACAAATCAAATAACACCAGAAATAATACAACACTCAAATTTTATTCATCTAGGATATATTACATAGATAAGTGATTACATATATAGAGCATTATAGCTCCTACTAACAAGGATTTTGCTCCAACTATAAATCCCACAAATATCTCTGCTTTATCTTCTTATCCCTTTATTCTTTCACTCAACTCTATCAAACTACTCGTGAGTTGTTTATTACAACTTCACATTCACTCACACTATATTATTATTAAATGAGTTTGACATATCATTTAAATAATAATATTAAATACTCACACATAATACAATATTAATAATGTCACAAACAATATATTCGTAAAAAAAACCCTCGCTCCCCGCATTTGATCAAGCAAGTCATCAATCTTAGGAAGTGGATAACGGTTCTTTATTATGACTTTGTTGAGCTACCTAAAGTCTACACAAAGACTGAGAGAACCATCCTTATTATTCAAAAATATGATTGGAAATCCCCAAGGAGATACACTATGGTGAATGAGACCCTTCTTCAATAACTCCTCTTAATGTATCTTGATCTCATGAAGGTCTGGAGTCATCATCCGATAGGGTGTCCTAGCAACTGGTATTGATCTTGGCACGAAATCAATGGTGAAATCCACCTCTCTACAGGGTGGTAACCCTAGAAACTCACCTATAAACACATCTACATACTCCCTCAAAAAAGCATGAACATCTAAGGGTGAATGCTCTGGAGTGCCCTCTGATCAATCAATGATGGTGATACAAAATAACTGACAACTTTTATGCATGCTCCGCTTGAGTTTTTTTATCTGAGATAATGCACAAAGAGATATGCATCTACATCCCTTAAATCACAAATGCACTCCCAAGACCATCCTGACACTAAGTGACTCGATTCCTGCAATCCACCTTGGTTCCATGAGCCTCGAGCTAAAATTCATAGCCAAGAAAACCTAATAGGATCCTGGAGGTATAATTCAGAGGTCAAGTGTAGTGAAGAATACTCCCAAATCAAGTACTAAACTCTCCACATATGAGTCCCCAATGATTTTTTCCCACCAAGGCCAACTCAACCTACTAACTGTCTTGATTCCTAGCCACCACTAGGCCACACTGGTCAACTACAAAAGGAGATATAAAAGAATCTGAAGTACCTAAATCAAAGAATACTAAGAGAGAAATACCATTGATAGTACATGTCATCTCAATAATTATGTCCTGATGCTTAGCTTGGCATTTATAACCACTGCATATACACAATGGGCACATCTTACATCACCCATTGTCTACTCAAATCTAGGGTCTCTCTGCATATCAAGGGTAGTGGGTTTGTACGAACACATGTGCACATAGTAATTAGGGTACTCGCAAATAAAACATCCTCTTATACCCCTTTGAGATGGGGTGCCTCCCATACTCTAGTGAACTGATCCTACCAGGTCAACCATAACATATTATTGAATGCAAGCTGGTTATACCTATTAAGTAACCTATCTCCCTTCCCTTTCTCCACCAACACCTCCTCTAACTCCACCTATTTGTAAGCTCTGATTTTGTCTAGCCCTCTATTCCATGTTTCCCTAGTGTTGTGTCTACTAATGTGTATGCTATGGAGCCCAAGATATTGCTAGAGGAGGCCAAAATCCTCCTCTAGGGGGTGGTGTTGTGCCCCATGACCTCTGACTCTAAAAAGCCTGCATCTTCTCCTAATATTTTCCCTTGTTCCTATCTCAGTGTTCTGGCACCCTGGTCATATTCTCCTAAGCTAAGTAGGCATTCTATATGGTATTTTCAAGTGTTGGAGTAGATAGTATCCTAATTTCTCCATCTATGTCTTTATTCATGCCCCAAATAAACCTGATAACCTATAATTTTTATTCTTGTAGGTAGTCTACATACTGCAAAATATCCAAGAACCTACTCTCAAACTGTGCGTCTATGCGAGAGCCCTATCGTAAGTCATGAAACTCATCAATCCTCTTCTGCATGAAATGGTATGACATATAACGAGCCCTGAAAAACTCCTCAAAAAACTCCCACATCACTATATCCCAAGTCAAATGGAGCTTCCGCTCCTCATTCCTTCACCAAACACCTACACCATCTTGCAAGAGGTGTATGGTGAACCTAAATTTAACATTTCTCTCATAAGAGTGCAAGCCAAACCAGCTATCAAGGCTAAGGAGCCATGGTAACTATACAAAAAAAATCTGTTTTGACCCCTTAGGAAGTTCAACAATGCCCGAAAGAGCCCAAAAATTCCCTTCAAAAATCAAGTTGTTTCAAGACTTAGTTGTTTATAGCTAAATCCTTCAATGCAGAATTTTGGGTGTCAACATGCCTAAAACTGTACCCTTTTACCCTTGGTGCATTTTTACTCATGTTGACATCAAGCAATGAGTGCCCCTTTAAATCCTTTAATGTCGAAATTGCTATGTCAACATCACAAAACTTGCACTAAACATTTTCCTTTGGTGCATTTTTATCTGTGTCAACATCCAAAGCTTTGCTCTCTCTTTAAATATCCTTTGGTGCTAAAAATGTTGTGTCGACACCAAGAAACTTGTGCTAAGCATTTTTCTAAGTGCAAATTTTCCCATGTCGACGCTACCAAAAGCACGCCAAAGTGGTTGGTGAGGTAATAAATGCCAATTTTTCTATAAATATGAACCTGCCACATGTCATTTTCACGAATTGAAAATTGTGAAAGGTATTTTCTCTGTGCGTGTCAGCCATCCCTGTCAGCCCTCGCGTGCCATTTTCAAGCTTGTGGACCCCGCGTCTTTCTTCGTCTTTTATAAATCTAGGTAAGTGGCTCCTCTCCCATTTATGGTTTTTGTTTTGTTGTGTTAAAGTGTTAGGGCTTGTATCAAATAATTAAAATCAAAAGAACACATTCAAAATCCTCAACCCAGCCAAAATCCTCTTTCCCTCTCCTTCCAGATCTGTAAATCTGGAAGGCCCCTGCCACTGAAGTAAGCAAATTATAAACCATTTATCCCTGCTTTCTGCCTTGCCAACAAACTTCTCTTTCTTGCCATCAAATCCAAATCCAAATCAAGAAATAAAGACATCAACATGAACTGTTAACTGTTAAAACCTTGGCGCCATTTTCAGAGATGTTACATGCTCAGAAAGTGCCCAAACAAATATGGCACACTATTTTTCCTTGCAACATCTTCCAAAGTTGCGCTTTGGCACACTTTAAACTCATGCAACACAAACCTTTTTTGCATCCTAGCCAAAGAACACTTACCAGATTTTTCATGAGGCGCAGGCGCAACTTCCACAACATCAACATGACATGTTGTATGCTGCAGATCTGCGCCCTGCGCTTTACCCTTTGGCACTGAAATTTGTCATGTAACACCTCTCAAAATTGCACCCTTTCTAACTTGGCACCACATTTCTCATGTTAACACTTTCTTGAATGCACTTAGCGTAAGAATTTGCATGCTGACACCCCAGAAAGTGTGCCTAGCAATAAAAATCCCATGCAGCTTGCTGTAAACTTGCGCCTTGTGCCCTAAGGCTTAAAATTACTCGTTCTTCCTTCTGCAAGCTAAACTTAACTATTTTCTCACACATTCGAAGGTGTTATGTTATTCTTCAAACTTTCATTATGAATAACATGATGGTTGACATGGCTCTTCTATGTTGGACCTTCTTGATTCTTCTTGCAGAACAACAACATCCATCCTCAAGCTCACATATGTCTTCATCAAGCAAGAAACCAGCTAAAGCTAAAGCTAAACAGTCAGAGCAAGAAATGAAGTACAAGTACCAGAGAGTTAGAATGCCTGACTCATATGCAGAGTGCAACCTTGACATCAGAGACTCTGAGCTGGGTCATATTGACATGGATGATTTCTGGGTAAGGACCACCAAGGCAAACAGTGGCCCATGGATGAACAAATTAGTAGGCAGTGGATTGCACTTTACAGCTGGGCTTCCAGTGAGTGCCATAAATAATGAGTTCATCATGTTGGTTTCTCGATGTTATAACAAAGACACTAGATGTGTCGAAAATAAAGAACAACAGACAATCATAAACCTCACAGCTCGTCACTTTGAGATGATCCTGGGCATTCCTCATCACAGGCAATATGTGGAAATAAGTATTGAAGACTGCAGGAAGGCATGGGATGATAATGAAGATCAATGCATGCAGATGATGAATGAACTCTATCTAAAGAACAAGAAGTTGGTGTCCAGATGGCCACAAACCATCCACCGAAGTGATTTTAATGAAGAATTGAGTGATACAATCACATTCTTGAGTAGAGTATTCAGGCTCCCTGATGCCCATCATTTCCACAAATGGATGCTGAGATACCTGGAGAACATGAGCAAGAATGCACCTGATCAATGCTTTGGCTGGGGTGAAATCATCAGTGACACCATCTCACAGCAGCTTCAACAAGTTCTAACAACTGGGAAGTTCTACATGAATTCCTACGTTGTATATGCTACTGCGTCAGAAAGGGATTTCACAGGGTTAACTCGAAATGGGGTATGGCCCCAAGTCAAGATATACGAGTTCTACCCAGAGCTAAGGCTCGAAGCCAGCATCTCCCAGTTCTCCAAAATAAATGATGCCTTCTTCTATGAGGTATTCTGTTTGTTGAGACCAAACATGAGACACAGTCAAACCAACCCGAGTGTGATTGCTGCTACAAAGAAATGGGGAGCGTTGTTCACACAATTCCCCACATTCACATACCTCAGAGTTGTGAATTTCGAGGGAGAACCAATGAAGCTGCCAAGGTTTGCAGGGCTGAAGCTGGTCCTCCTGGAATTTTCAAGGCAGTTAATCACTTATCATGAAAAGTGCATGAAGAGAAAGAAAGGAGGAACTCCATTCCCCCTTACAGTTGGCCGATACACCTGCCCTACACTTGCTAAAGCACGGAGATGTATGCTGAGCTAGAGCTGCTGAATTTGAAGCACAACTTCCCAGCAAGGCCGACCTTCGACTGCTGGAGTTACCTCCTGAAGGAAAAAATTGATCCCATCCATGTTCCCGAGATCGAGGACATTTGGATAGACCTAACCCATGAGATAGACATTAGGTGGAAGGATCACTCCCGACTAGCTCTAGAGGAAATCATCCACTATGGCATTGCCATTGTCCCAAAGAAATTCAAAGAGACTGATCAAGAAATTGATCAGGTTTACATTGACACAGATGGGGACAACTGGCCATTCATGGAGATCGACAGAGCTAAAGCACCAAAGACCATTCAAGAAAGGGTTAAACCCACATTGCAGCACACCGAACATTGGTGCAATCAGAATGGCCTTACATACCTCGGAGTTGACTTCACTACTTCTCCTTCAGGCAGTGCACCTCCAAGGCTAGACCATGTGCCAAAAGGAAAAGGGAAAGACAAGGTGGGAGAACCAAGTAGACAAGAGGTACCCAGAATTCCCTCTTCCACTACTCTGTAAGATCTCCCTCCTACTTCTGAGAAGCAAGTAGTCGACCTGGTGTCTCCAGGTAATGAAGAAACAATAGATGTTTCAATGGATACATCCACCCAGGATGTTATCACAACTGCAACTACTGAGGTACCCAACGTTCCTTCTTCTCCTCCTCCTGTCATTCAAGCATCTATTCCTATGGATGTGTCTTCTCCTCTCCCTTCCTCCCTTCCATCTCCCACCTCTTCCATCTTCTCCTCTCTCATGGATCTGTCACCCAATATTTCCTCAATCCTGATGAAGATCCCTTCCATTTCCACGTCCTTCTCTTCTCTGTTAGTAACTCCAGGCCCCACAAGCATCGGTGCATTGGAATCCCTATCAATGCCACCACCAAGTGTTTCAACACACTTCCCTGAGGCCTCTACAGTTGCTCCCCCTCTCACTCCCATTTCTTCTTCTTCCTCTGCTCCCACTCCCATAAGTCCTGTTGGATTTCTGACCATCTGAGTCAACATAAGAGGAAAGTTCCCATTACGGCCATGGATTTCTCCATCATTCTGAAAAAGGGAACCAAGAAGTAGAAAGTGATAACTCACTTTTCTAAAGGCACTTCAGGAGAAAGAGTCATGGAGATAGCTTTCCCAGATCCCACCAAGAGAAAAGAAGATCTGTCTCCCACAGACTTCATGGTGACTCAAGTCACAATGGGGACCTCATCTGAAATCCTGCAAGGGGAAGCCTTGTCTGCTGTGGATGCTCTCTGCAAGAAGCTCCAAGAGGAAAAAGAGGAGAAAAGGATACTCAAAGAACAAAACAAACATCTCCTACAAGCATTGCAGAAAATGGGCAATGCTCCTCCTGTGACTGCCGCCAAACCCATTCAAGTTCCCAGTCAGGAGAAAATAAATGAATATGTTAAGATTGGTGAACAAGGCACAGTAGTATCATCCTGGATCAAGTGGATCCTTAGAGATGGTGAAGAAATGCTTGGGAAGTTTACATTGCTCTATCAGGATATAACTCAAGCAAATAAGGAGCTACAAGCAGTAGCAAGTTCCCTATCCGAAGAGTTGGATAACGCCAGGTTGCAGCATGAAATGTTCCAAGCAATGGTTAACTGCTCAGCTGACGACCTATTGAAATTCAGCGTTATCAATCACCCACATGCACATAATAAGGCTCTCACTGCATTAGATTACCAGGTTGATCAGATGGAATATATCCTGGAGAGAATCGATAAAATCAAAGATGAAGCCCTGGATGCACGATACAACATGGAGCAGATAGTTACAAAAATGTCTCCAGGGATGCTCAGTGAATCGTATAACTTGAGGGAAGTAGATGATACATTCCAGCATTTCAAGGCTATCATCACTCAAGGTTTGGCACCAGAGGTCACTTTCGACCGAGAGTCAATCAATAACCTCTTGGCCTACCGTGATTTCATTGGCTTTTTAATCGATGCATGTGAAAATTTCACCGAGTTACCTGACAAGCTCAAGAATGAGAAAGAAACCTGTGAAGTCATTCATGATCATTTTAATGGTCCCAACCATGATCAACTTTAAGCAATGATCAACAAGTTTGCAGAATATCGAGCGCAGTGTCACATCGACTCTCCTGATCAAAAGCAAGACACCAAGTTTGAGCAGAGGGATGATGAGGAGTAGTTTCTCCTTTCTAGAATGCGTTGATCATTTTTGTAAAATATTTAAAAAGCATGTTGGCATACATGATGACCTCATCCATGTTGCACCATGGGATGTTGCCATCCAAAAACTTGCCCAAGTCAACTGTTGACTTTTAGATATTTTCTAGATCTTTTGTAAATATCTTGTAAGATATTTTGTAAGTAGTGGGTTTGCTTTTGTCTTCTTTCCTCCTCTCCTTCTATAAATACTAGAATACTTGTTGTATTCAGGGTGAACATTTTTTTGTATGAAAAGAGAAGTGAGGAGAGAAAGACTTTGTGTTTTCTTGCAACAGAAGAAATATTAATACACATATTCAGACTTTGTGCTTAATGTGTGTGTTATTTGCATCAGATCTTTCTTAAGTTAGATCTATGTTTTTATTCTGTTAGATTCATTCCTACTATTGTCATATGTTCATCAATATTGCTTTAATTGTTTATGCAAGTAAGTTTGGCTCTGTTTACTACCAGCTCAAAGCATAAACCTTCTGACCTTTCCATCTTGGAATTCATTTCTTTTCTTCCTTTAGATCTACCCTCCTCCGTTCCTTCCCTCCTACCTTTCTATTCATTGTTGGAACTACCTCTACTGGGATGAGATCCCAAACCCCTTGAAGTTAGAATAGTGTAGATTTGCACAGATTCCTGCTTGATAGATTAGCAATAAACCAGTTTCACTTTGCTGTCTCAAAGAGGGGCTATGCCCTGCACACTGTTGGCCTGTTTCCCCATGACCTGCCTAACCGACATATTTTCAGACCAACAGTTTTTGGTGACTCTACTGGGGATCGAACTAAGGAAATAACTAAAAAATGTAAAAATCACTACCAGATTGCAAATTTTAACCCTTTGTTAAAAATCAAAATTTTTGCATAAGTGATCAAAACTGAAAATTTCCTTATGAAAATCCATAGATCTGGACCAGATAGAAACTTTTAGTTCACTGAGTTTTTACAAAAACTTGTATATTTCAGTAGATCTGAGATTCTGACATTTTATGTTATTTTCAAAACCTTGCAAAATTCAGGTCAAAGATCCGAAAATCAGCCTACTAAATTGACCCACTTTTATCCTTATTAATCTTTGTCAGAAAACCGCAATCGGTTGTTATTTAAAAAGGGTATATTAAATATTGAAAAAAGTACATGCTGCTGATTTTTGCCAGAAAAATTAGAAAATCAGCAAGTATAAACAAAAAGATTGTTGTAAATCTACTCCTAATTGTTGCAGATCTGAATGGATACGCTGGCAAGTGAACCATTTACTCGTAGCAGAAGAGCTCATGGGGAAGTTGATCCAATTTTTGATCTACTTCGAAGGCACAATTTCAGTATCACTCCAGCATGATTCACATCACTGAGCTCAGTGGATCGATTAGCAAGAAGTGCCTCGCCTCCATGAAAGAGCCAGATTTCACAGGGTGCCTCGACATCAACTTGCAGTGCTCTTTTGCTAAGTGGAACCACACTCCCTGCTTGTGTTGTTTTTCCTACTTTTCAAATGGTAGAAAATCTACCTGTACCATGGGGAAACACCATGGGTCCTCTAGCATTGCCACATCCAGTCAACCCTCTCCCTCACGAAAATCGTGAAAATTTCCTGAGATTTGATGGGAGTGGAAATCAAAGCACAAACGCACATATAGCTGTGTTTATTATGTCATGCAGCATTCTGGACGTGACTCATGAGGACGTATCAGTACGTCTCTTTCTAGAGACCTTGCAAGGGCCTACAGCAGAATGGTTCCAGCACTTTACCAGCCGGATCCATCACCAGTTGGGCCACATTGTGGACTGCATTTGAAGACAGATACAAACCTTCAGAAGATGCATTTGTGTTATTGTCACAAATCACTCACATGAAGAAGGAGACCAATGAAACCATGTGTGATTTTATCACCTGATTCAATTCACTGATCAACCGTGTGCCACTTGCCATGATGCCAACATTAGAGAATCAAAAGTGTTTCTTCTTGAATGCCATGAGTTCAAAAGTAAGTTTCTTACTTTTACAGGAACAAATACCCACCTTGGCCCTTGCTCAAGCTATGGCCATTCAGATAGAAGACAACCTTCTTATATCCAGTGAGTTAAGATGAGAGCCATCAAAATCAAAGGCTTCAACTTCTTCTCAGGCTACCTCATCAGATCCAGCATTCCAGAAGATGGTGAATGACTTGCTCTCATTAAAGAAGCAATTGACTCAAACATCATCTACTACTCTGTACCGGGATATCCCACGGAGGAACTTCACTCCCAACAATGCCCCCCAAAGGCCACGTTTTCCTACTACTTCTCCAAGGTTAGCAATTGAAGCCCCTCTGGTTAATGCTTTGGTTGAAATCAAAGAAGATGATCCAAATTACGAAGAACCTTCATCGCAAGGTGAAGATGATCAAGATGTCGGTGAACTGACTGGTGACTCTACTATTGGGTATATGGAATTTGAAGATGAGGAATCTGATGAAGAAGAGGGTACCCAAGGGTATGCGAGTGGACAATCATACGTGGTTTTCACTCACTCACAAGGAAAAGAAGCAAAGGTTGCTGCTGAAAAACAAAAGGAAAAGGTTGTGGTAACTCCACCTCCAACGATCGCTAAAAGAGGTAATCCCCTTCCTACTCAACCTCCTATTAAACCTTTTGTAAAGAAATATTTTCCTCCTGTTTCTCCTCCAATTCAGCCTTCCTCTAGTCCCATAAAGACCAGTAATCCTCCTCCACAAACATGAAATGAAGGACTCATTCCTTCGTTAGCGCAACCCTTGGTCACATTCGATATAATTGATCACGCCAAAAATACCAAGATCCAGATGTCTGAAGCTGAGTACCTTCAGTCCAACCTATAGCAACTTATAAGATTAACTAAGTATATCCAAAGCTAGCATATCGTCCCTCCTCTCATTTCCCTAAAAGGAATTCTTCCCATTCCTCCTATGTCTCACATAAATGTTGCCTCGACTTCTGCATCAAGGAAATTGAACCTTTTTACCTATCTCTCCTGATCAATGGTCATAAACTAAGTAACTGTATAATTGATTCTAGAGCTTCTGACAATGTTATGCCAGCAAAGGTCACCCATGCTTTGGGCCTCACACTTACTAAACCTTTTGGCAGATGCTACTCCATGGAAACCAAACAGGTACCATTGATTGGTCAGATCAAGGATGCGCAGTTTGCATTCGCGGCATTTCCTGAGAAAAGGGTAAAAATGACTATTCTCGTAGCTGATATTCCAGTAGCATACGGGATATTGCTAGGGAGGAGCTTTTGTAAAGAAGTTGGTGGGGAAATTCATATGGACTGGTCCAAAGCCAGGATTCCTATCAAAGGGGTGATGCAGACATTGGAACCAGAGTCACAAAAGAAATATCTAGTCACCAACTCTGATGACCCTAAGGCTCAGATTCTTTTCAAATCATCAGGGATGGGGAACTACTTCCTGTCCACCGACTCAGATAGAATGGACGTTCTCATCCAAAAAGAGGATCTCAACAAAGTATGGACATTATAGTTTGATGGCAGTTGCACGACAAGTGGATGCGGTGCTGGGGCTGTTCTAATATCTCCTGAAGAGGAGATTTTCCCTTTTTCTTTCAAGTTGTAGTTCTTCAATACGAATAATACTGCCGAGTATGAATCCTTGTTACTTGGCATGCAAGCTACAAAAGAGAAGGAATCAAGAATCTAAGAGTGCAAGGTGATGCTGAGCTAATTGTCAATCAGGTAAAAGGGATATATCAAGTAAAAAATGACCGAGCTCAGACACTACCGCAATGCCGTATGGGATAACATCGAAGAGTTTGACGCTTTCTCAATCAAAGTAGTTCCACGAGCCCAAAATGACATGGCTGATTCATTGGCCATCTCAGCCTCTCTCATGCTCCCTCACCCAGGGTTAAAAATGGATACATATACCATTGAAGTGGTTTTTCACCCAAGTGTGCCAGATAATTCACAACACTGGCAAGTGTTCAATGATGACAACCAACTTATCACCTTTTTGGAGAAAGCTGACAATTTCAAAGAACTTCATTTCGATGGATCAACTTCTACGTGTCGTGAGTCTCTCACCGGTCAAGCACATGAATCTGAAAAAGATACAGTGATACAGCTCAAAGGAAATAAGATTCCTAAAGGTTTGGTTTCCTTAGAATGATTATTTGATAATCATGACCGTTTTGTCAAGAAAAAGTGACAGGATGATCCTTGCTCTTCTCTGGAAACTGAATCTGTCAATTTGGGTACTGCAGAACATCCTCGTTCTGTGAATATCGGGAAGTGTTGTACACCCGAGGAAAAGTGAAAATTCGTTAAGTTGCTGAAAAAGTACATGGATGTGTTAGCATGGTCTTATGCTGATCTGAAGTCTTTCAAGCCAAAGGACATTCGGCATGACATTCTGCTCAAGGATGATGTCAAGCCTTTTCGTCAAAAGCAAAGGCATTACAACCCCAAAATCTCAGGTACCATCCAGGCTGAAATTCAGAAGATGTTGGATGCAAGAATTATTTTTCCAATTCATCACAGTACCTGGGTTGCAAATATTGTGCCTGTGCGGAAGAAGAATGGCGAGATACGCATATGCGTGGACTTTCACAACTTGAACCAGTCATCCTTAAAAGATAACTATCCACTGCCGATAATGGATCAAGTGCTACAGGCAGTAACTGGTTCAGAAATGTTGTCTATGCTTGATGGTTTTTCAGGTTACAATCAAATTCAAGTCACGCCTGAAGATCAGTTCAAAACAACATTCACCACTCCTTGGGGTACCTTCACCTACAACAAGAATGCCGTTCAGTTTGATCAACGCTGGTGCCACCTTCCAACGAGCAATGGACTTTGCATTCAAAGGTATGATGGGAAAAGTCATCGTAGTTTACCTAGATGACCTGACCATGTTCTCCAAAAGATGAAGTGATCACTGCGATCATTTGGAACAAGTCTTGATCAGATGCCGAGAGCATGGGATTTTGCTAAATCCCAAGAAGTCAGTTTTTGGGGTCACCGAAGGAAAGCTGCTAGGACATGTCATTAGCAGAGAAGGAACTAAGATAGATGTCGAAAGGGTCAAGGCTATTCAGAGCCTTACTTTTCCTACAAGCAAGACTGGTGTTCACTCTTTCTTCAGAAAGGTAAATTTTCTTAGACGCTTTGTTCCTGATTTTGCTGAGAAGACTCGTCATATATCTAATATGATGAAAGGGTCCCAAACATTCCGATGGAGTGAGGAAGGCAAGACATCATTCGAAGACATAAAAACCTTCCATCACTCATGCTCCTGTTCTGGTGTGTCCTGACTTCAGCAAAGACTTCATCATGTACAGTTATGCATCTGCGCATACTGTATCAGCTATCTTGATGCAAAAGAACTCCGAGGATATTGAATCCCTGATTGCTTTCATGAGCTCTCCTCTTAAGCCTCATGAACTAAAGATGTCACAATTGGAAAAGCATGCCTTTTCCATGGTAAAAGCAGTCAAAAATTTCTGCTACTATATTTTGAATTCTCATACAGTAGTGCTGGTTCCTGACATGGCTGTTAAGTCTATCCTGACTCAACAGGAGTTAGGGAGCTTACGAGGGAATTGGATCACAAAGGTCCAAGAATATGATCTAGACATCAAACCAACCAAGTTGGTAAGAGGTAAGGGCCTGTGTCAGCTAATGGCTGAAAATAAAGACTCAAAGGTACCTGAAGAGAGAGCTGATCACATTGATGGAGAACAAAATGAACTGGAGAAAGCAAATTCTTTGCCCATGGTTCTATTTGTCGCAACCAACGACGAATGGTATTCTGACATCACATTCTTTCTCACCTATGGTGAGTTCCCAACTCACCTAACCACAAAGGAAAAGTGAACGGTGAAGCTCAGAGCCGCAAGATATGTCATATGGGATGATGGATTGTACAAACGTGGAATTGATGGTGTTTTTCTACGATGTGTTGACAAGCCGCAGCAGGTAAAATTGTTGGAAAGTTTTCATGACTCAGCCTGTGGTGGTCACTTCTCCTCATCCGTGACAGCACATAAAATCATTCGGGCCAGGTACTACTGGCCGACGCTATTTCAAGATACAGCCACCTGGGTAGCAAAATGTGAACTTTGCCAACAGTTCGTTGGCAAACCAAAGCTGGCTGCATTTCCCCTCAGGCCCATCATCATTGATGAACCATTCAGAAAATGGGGAATTGATTTCATTGGAGCACTCAATCCTCAATCGAGTGTTGGACATAGTTACATCCTAACAGCAACAGATTACTTCATGAAATGGGTGGAGGCCATACCTGTCAAGCATGCCACTTCTGAAGTTGTTTGTAACTTCATCAAAGAGAATATTATTGTGAGATTTGGCATTCCACACAAAATCATTGCTGATAACACTTCCAACTTCTCTTCATGGGAAGTAATTAGTTTTTGTTATGGATATGGAATAACCTTGGCTCATGCTTCTGATTATTATCCTCAGGGAAATGGTCAGGTAGAATCCAGCAACAAGAACCTGGTGACTATCATACGGAAGCTAGTTGATGAAAACCAGTGGTCCTGGCACAAATCATTATATGATGCTTTGTGGGCAGATCGTATCACTCCAAAGAGTCTTTCGGCATGTCACCTTTCCAAGTGTTATATGGGATCGATGCTGAAATCCCTATCTCTGTAGAACTTCCTGCTCTGTGCTTAGCTTGAGCAATTGAAGATGAAACTTTTCAGAATTCTCTTGAAAAGAGGATTATGTACCTAATGGAACTTGAAGAAAAGTGAGTGAAAGTGGTTAACAAGATCACTGAACATCAGAATCAAGTTAAGAGGTTGTTCGATAAGAAAGCTAAGCAAAGAGATTTCCAAGTGGGAGACCCCGTCCTTCTGTGGGAAAAAAGAAGAGAATTAGAAAGGTATGCATGGGAAGTTTGACTCTCTCTAGAGAGGGCCATTCAAGATCTAGCAGCTCAATAGGAGGGAATAGTTTCTATCTCTCATATCTGGATGGAACCGAAAGCTCCCACTTCCCTATAGTTGGCAACACCTGAAGATCTTTAGGAAGTAGAGCTTGCTCTCTTCTTTGTACAGTTTTCTTGTTGTGGTTTTGTTTTCGTATCATTTGTGTTTGCTTTCTATTGTTATGTGTGTTCCCTTTTATTCTTCCGGTCACCCTTTTTTTTGACTCTATGTAACCCAATGGATAGGCACATGAAATCTAGGATTCTCTACCCTTAAGTTTCACTCAAAGATAGTCCCCAAAAAGAGCCAGCTGTTATCCTGCAAAATTGAGGTAAGGGAAATTTGTAGGTAACTATACCAAAAAAGGATTTTTGTGTTGACCCCTAAGAAAGTTTGAAAACACTTCAAAGAGAATCCCAAAATTCCCTTCAAAAAACAAGTTGTTTCAGGACTTAGCCATTTTTAGCTAATCCTTGAAGATGGCATACTGATTTTTCTTGTCGACATGCCTGAATCATGTGCCCTTTTACACTTAGGGCGCTAGCATTCTTTCACTGTCGACATTAAGAATTTATTTGCACCCCTTTAAATCCTATAGCGCCAGAAGTTTTGGGCATGTTAACATCGGTGAAAACTTGCGCCAAGCATTTTCGCTAAAGTGCAGTTCATCCGTGTCAACATTGACAAAATGTTGCGCCCCCTTAAAATATCCTTTGGTGCTAAAAATGTTCATGTTGACACCTAGAAAGGTGCTTATTTCTAAGCATTTTTCTAAGTGTAACTTTTCCATGTCGACATGAGACCAAAATCGCGCCAAAGGGCTTTTTTTGCTGGCAGAGGTAAGTAAATAGCCAATTATTTTTCTATAAATATGAAACCTTTACAATGTCATTTTCATGAATCAAAAATTGTGAAAGGTCATTTTCATGTTGACATGTCAGCCATCCCTGTCAGCCCTCACATGTCATTTTTAAGCTTGTGGACCCTGCATCTTTCATCATCTTTTATAAATCTAAGGTGAAGGCTCCTCTCCCATTTGCGCATTTTCATTTTGATTGTGTTGAGCATTGTTAGGACTTGTATCAAATCAATAAAAGAGTAAAGAACGCATTTCAAAGTTGGGGCAACTCATCCCAGGAAATAAATTGGAACTTGTGTTCATCTCAGATGTGTGGGGCCCAGACTCATGTAGTTTCTAAAGGATCCTGTCGACACTAAAATTTTCCTCCATAATTTCTATTTCATTAATGTATGTATTAGGAATAGGATGTTGTTAAGTATAATTAGTAGTAGCGTCTGATAGAAGATAACGGCGCCGTCAGTACGGTGTCGCCAATAATGTGGAGTACGGTAACAGTCAAAGTACAATAGGAATGTTGTAAAAAGTAAATATTTGTCGTAAGTGGTCCGGTAATGTTAAAATGTCAAAGTTTGGGTAATTAGAGAAGTAGGGTCTACATGATTAGGAATTAGAAATATTATATTGGTAATAAGGACAAGGAGTGAGGTCATAAATATTTTGTGTATTTTATTTGTAAAAAGTCTAAAAATGTGGAACCCATGTAAAATGATAAGGTTTATCTTATCTTAAGAGATAAGCTTACATGTACAGATAAGAGTTAAGGTATGGAATATGATTCGTCAGAGTGGATTTCTTATCCTATCTTAGAGATAGGATGGATAAGCCTGGAAGTTCTATAAATAGAGAGGCCACCCCCCTCATTTAGCATAGAAAGAAGTAGTGAGAAATATTGTAGGAAGTGTGCAAAGGAAGCCATCAGTTAAAGGTGTGTTGAAGAAGCCATCAAGAGGCGTAATTGTAAAGTTTCTCCCATAGTCTTGTTGAAGTACCTCATGGGTGAGATTGTAACAATTTCATGTTAATATTATAATTTACTTTGATATTTCAGATTTGTCATCATTCCGTCTTATCATAGTCAATGGTATTCTTGTGTTCGGTTGTTGTTTTGTTTCCAGATTACATCCACCAAACTAAAGGCTGTGCATTAGTAAATAATCATAGCACGAGGAGTTCCCGGTGAAGAATTATCATAGTGCTGGATTGGTGATGACATTTTGGTTCCGTTGCCGGGACCATTCCTCGTTGGTGGATTTTCTGGAGAGATATTCCCACTTAGTCAAAAATCAATTGGAGGGTAACCTTGTTTTTACTGTGCATAGTAGTTACCATGGTAAAGTCATTTTTACCATGAATAGTAGTTACCATGATAAAGTCATTTTTGCTGTGAATAGTATTTATCACAGTAAAGTCACTTTTTACCGTGAATAGTATTTACCGCAGTAACTTCACTTTTTACCGTGAATAGTGTTTACCACAGTAAAATCAGTTTTTACCGCAGTAAGTCAAGTTTTACCATAGTTTACCGTGGTCATTTCTATAGTAATTCCAATTATTTGTGCACATAAGTCTTGTTGATTGTACTTGTGGGTTGGTATTTCACGGTGGTTACTTTTGAAAATGGGAAAGATTCCTATTTTTTCAGCTCAATCTAATGAAGATGCTTCTTCTTTCATTCAAGAGTTTAAGCGATCTTGTATTTGTAATGGCCTTATAAGAAGGGAACAATGGACTGAATTTTTTCCTACCTTTTTGGATGGTTCAGCACTTAGGTGGTTTGAAACACTAGGTGATAATGTGAAAAATTCATGGGATTTATTAACTGAAAGTTTTCTTGAAGAATTTGGTGAACAACAGAGATATGCAGATATCATGATCGATATCACAAAGCTAACCCAAGGAGAGAAGGAGAAGATAAGGGATTATCATGCTCGTGTTCTAGAGCTAAGGAGGAAGCTCGATGCCCAGATCCGGAAGGAAGGATTAGCGGATGGGTTGATGAATGGCGTGGATAATCTCCTATGTAAGCACTTCATTCTTGGGATGAAGCCAGAGATCAGACAACGAGTGAAGTATGACCGCCCAGCTACCATTGAACAAGCAAAGGAGATTGCAAGAAGGCAAGAAGAAAGCATGGAAGAGGAGCCCAAAGAAATTGTTGTTAAAGTAGAGCCTACACCAGCACCTTTGGTCCAGAATCCACAACCACTCCCGGTGAGCACAAATATTTCTCCTAGTACATCTACTGAGTATGAAGATCTGCTTAGGAAGATGGGCCAGTTAACTATTAATCTTCTTCAAGGAAAGGAATTTAGTTCTCAGGGAGGAGATAGAGGTCCAAAAAGAAATATTTCTGAAGTTGTTTGTTATGGTTGTTATAAAAAGGGTCATTATAAGTATAATTGTCCAGATAGAGCTTCTACATCTGGTACAAGAGATAATGATAAAGGAAAAGCACCTGTGAATTCTCTTGATGTAGTAGATAAGAGTAGAAATAATGAAGTAGATGTGTTTGTAACAAAAAGAAAGAAAGAAAAAGATAATCAAGATGGAACTGATCCTAAGAAGATGAAAGGAGAAACTAGTAAGAAATATAGGAGAAGAAAGTTGGGTGTGCAGGATTTTCTGATTTCACAGGGGCAAGGACCATACTCCATCTTGGAAGATCTGTCCAAAAGGCCTGCAAATATTACATATGGTCAACTCTTGGCTATGTCTTCTGAGAAGAGGCGGGAGTTGCGAGGTGGACTCAATGCTCGAAGAAGGAAGGAGGTTGAGGTCCCTGTTTTGGAGGCAGAGGCAGATCCCTATGCTCCACAAGCTGAGGTATTATGTAATGGTATTTCAATTCATGATGTCTTAGTTGATGGAGGTGCTGCAGTTAATGTAATGACCGAGTCTGTAATGAATATGTTGGGTTTAAAAATTGATCGCCCTTCAACACTTATGTTAAGGTCATTAAATAAGGGAAAAAACTAAACCAGAAGGTGTAGTTTCAAATGTGGCAATATCTGTTATGGGTGTTGTATGTGTGGTAGACTTTCAGGTGATGAAAAATGGTACTGTTGCGTACCCAATGCTGCTGGGAAGACCATGGCTAAGGAGAGTTCATGCAAGAAACTACTGGAATGAAGGTTTCATGACACTTGGACATGGTAGAGAGAGGGTGAAGATAAACGTGATCCCTCGACATCATAAGGCAGAACCTGTGGATTCAAGTGATGAAACTGATGATTGGACATCCTCTGATTACTCTAGTACCAGTGAAGTGGACACTGAAGATGAAGAAAGTGAGGTTGATGTTTCAGTCATGGATATCCTTCCAGTCACACCAACTCATGACCCCATAAAATTATCTGAAGAAGAAGTTGATGATCGTCTCCAACAAATAAAGATTGGTGATGCTGTGATGGAGAGTGAGAAGGAATCCTACCTCCAGCTCTTTCGAAGGTACATACACCTATTCACTTTTGATTACAAGGAACTCCGTCAAGTAAGTTGGGTAGAACATTGTATTGAGCTGGTAGATGGTGCTAAGCCCATAAAGAAAATGCCATATAGAATGAATCCTAATTTTTCCAAGACTGTAAAAGAAGAAATAGATAAGTTGCTTGATGCAGGATTCATATTTGCTGTGGAGAATTCAGAATGGGTTTCTCCCATTGTGATCTCAATAAAAAAGAATGGGAAGCTACGCATTTGTGTTGATTACAGGAAGCTCAATAAGGCAACAAAGAAGGATCATTACCCTCTTCCATTTTCAGATCAGATCTTGGACGAAGTAGCTGGCCAGGAGTGCTATAGTTTTGCTGATGGATATAGCGGCTACAACCAAGTTCGTATAGCAGAGAAAGATCAGCTGAAGACCACGTTCACCACTCCTTGGGGAACGTTTTCTTATAGAGTTATGCCTTTTGGGTTGTGTAATGCTCCAGCAACATTCCAGCGTTTGATGAATAGGGTGTTCAAACCCTACATTGGGACCTTCATCAGAGTATTTCTGGATGATTTTTGCATCTATGGGAGCAAGTTGGACCACCTGCACCAGATGGAGACAACATTTCAAAGGTTAGATGAAGCACAAGCCTCACTAAACCCTACAAAGTGTGTCTTTGGATGTTCTAAAGGCGTTTTGTTAGGGCATGTTGTATCCAGAGATGGTATTGGTACTGATCCTGATAAAGTTTCAAAAATCAAAGATTTACCATTTCCTATGAATAGAAGTAAGTTGAGATCATTTTTAGGCCATGTGGGTTACTATAGAAGGTTCATCAAGAATTTCTCAAAGATTGCACAGCCACTAACCCAGTTCTTGAAGAAGGATGTTACTTATGAACCAGGAAATAAGGCGCATGAAGCTTTTGGACAACTGAAGGAAGCCCTGGTGTCTTCACCTGTTTTGAAGAATCCAGATTGGAGCAAGCCATTCATTGTGTACACTGATGCCTCAGATGCAGCACTAGGAAGTACTTTGAGCCAAAAGGATGAAAATGGGAATGAACATCCAATTTACTTTGGGAGCAGACAAATGAGCAGTGCTGAGGTAAACTATACTGTAACTGAAAAAGAGGCTCTGGCTATCATTTTTGCTGTAAAGAAGTTTAGAAATTACTTGCTAGGGCAGAAATTTATAGTTGTAACAGATCATCAGGCTCTGAAATATATTGTCAATAAGCCTAACCCATCAGGGAGGATAGCAAGATGGATAATTTTGCTACAAGAATTTGAATTTGATATTATAGATAGGCCAGGAAAGAAGCATGTCAATGCAGATGCACTCTCTCGAGCCTATGATGGTTTAGGATCATCTTGTGATGATGATGATTTCCCGATGCAGCATTCTTCTCCCTTGACACAATCCCTAGTGAATACATAGATATTTGGAATTATCTTAATGAATTCAAGTTTCCTGATGGTGCCAATGCAAAGACTAAGAGAAAGATTACTCAAGCCAGTCGTCCATATTCTATTCTGCATGGAGTATTATTTCGAATAGGACCTGATGGACAGTACAAGAGGGCAGTTGGACGTGATCAAGGGAAGGAGCTGCTAGAAGAATTCCACAATGGTACATGTGGAGGGCACTTCTCTGGACAACTTACAGCAAGAAGGATCTTGGATGCAGGTTATCACTGGCCCACTCTTTTTAAAGATTGTTATAATTATTGTAAGACATGTGATATTTGTCAAACACATGGTAACCGTAAGACTTCATCAGCTCCATTATGTCCTATTCTTCCACTTGGTCCCTTTGAAAAGTGGGGAATAGACATTGTAGGTCCACTTCCAACTACATCACGCCAAAATAAGTATATTGTAGTTGCCACAGATTATTTAACCAAGTGGGTTGAAGCTAGGCCATTGAAAACAACTTCCATGGATGAAGTGGCAAGGTTCATATATGAACGCATTGTCACCAGATTTGGTTGTCCATTAGAAATTGTAACAGATCAAGGAAGCCACTTCATTAATGAGGTGGTAGAAGCCCTAGTCAATAAGTTTTCTATTAAGCACAGGAAGGCAACAACATACAAGCCAAGCACAAATGGACAGGTGGAACGAACAAATTTTGTGCTGTGTCAAATTCTAGCAAAAGATGCAGCCTTGCAGGTACATAAATGGGATAAAAGGATTCATGCAGCATTGTGGGCATATAGGGCAACATCAAAGTCAGCAACAGGATACTCCCCATTTCAGTTGGCCTATGGCATTGATCCAGTTCTTCCTATTGAGTTTGATATTCCCACTGTGAGAGTTATGAAAAATGAAAGGATGGATGAAAGTGATTCAGTAAAAGAAAGGTTGGTACATCTTCATTTGCTAGAGGAAATGAGGGAAATAGCAAAGGATACAAGCCATAAGAAGAAAATGAAGCAGAAGGAATACTTTGATCAAAAGATCTGATGGTCTCCATTTCATGTGAATGACTTGGTCCTAGTATATGATTCCAGATACAAAAAAAGAAGACAGAGAAAATTTCTTCCAAAATGGATGGGGCCCTACAAAATAGCAGCTGTGCATGAAAATGGTACGTACCGACTGGAGGAATTGGATGGCACTCCCATTACGAAATGGGTCAACCACGACAAGTTGAATATTTTCCAAGCACCAGAATAGTCTACTCTGAGGACGGAGTAGAAGCTAGGAAGGGGGAAGATGTCGACACTAAAATTTTCCTCCATAATTTCTATTTCATTAATGTATGTATAGGAAAAGGATGTTGTTAAGTATAATTAGTAGTAGCGTCTGATAGAAGATAACGGCGCTGTCAGTACGGTGTCGCCAATAATGTGGAGTACGGTAACAGTCAAAGTACAATAGGAATGTTGTAAAAAGTAAATATTTGTCGTAAGTGGTCCGGTAATGTTAAAATGTCAAAGTTTGGGTAATTAGAGAAGTAGGGTCTACATGATTAGGAATTAGAAATATTATATTGGTAATAAGGACAAGGAGTGAGGTCATAAATATTTTGTGTATTTTATTTGTAAAAAGTCTAAAAATGTGGAACCCATGTAAAATGATAAGGTTTATCTTATCTTAAGAGATAAGCTTACATGTACAGATAAGAGTTAAGGTATGGAATATGATTCGTCAGAGTGGATTTCTTATCCTATCTTAGAGATAGGATGGATAAGCCTGGAAGTTCTATAAATAGAGAGGCCACCCCCCTCATTTAGCATAGAAAGAAGTAGTGAGAAATATTGTAGGAAGTGTGCAAAGGAAGCCATCAGTTAAAGGTGTGTTGAAGAAGCCATCAAGAGGCGTAATTGTAAAGTTTCTCCCATAGTCTTGTTGAAGTACCTCATGGGTGAGATTGTAACAATTTCATGTTAATATTATAATTTACTTTGATATTTCAGATTTGTCATCATTCCGTCTTATCATAGTCAATGGTATTCTTGTGTTCGGTTGTTGTTTTGTTTCCAGATTACATCCACCAAACTAAAGGCTGTGCATTAGTAAATAATCATAGCACGAGGAGTTCCCGGTGAAGAATTATCATAGTGCCGGATTGGTGATGATAGACACAATGCAAGATGCACAAATTTTCAAGTTAAACTAGGAACCTACATGCTTGGAGGATATTGTAGTAGTTTTATGCACTGGATAGGCACTTGAGGGAATGAAAACATTAGAGAAAAAGTAGCTTTCTAAGGATGTGTGGCACCATTATTTCAGAGATGATTGGTGGAGAGTTTTACAAGTTGGCTTGTGATGAAGTTTTGCGCCATTGTGTTTTGGAGCATGAGCACGAGGATATTATATACAAGAATATGACACATGGTGGAACCCAGCAAAGAACACTGACATTATGTTTCATGATGCTACTGCACACAAGATTCTAATGGATGGAATTTGGTGGGAAAATTTGTACTAAGATACTAAGGATTTTCATGCAACGCCTTGCAAAATTGTGCCCTTTCTAAACTTGGCGCAAATTTTTCTCCTATTAACGAAATGGCGCTACCCTTTTACATTTTAACATCTTCAAATTAGTTCATGCCCAACAATAAAAGGCTTCTGCATCATGCTATGAACCTGCAAGCCTTAATCTATTTTCTACAGCCTTAAAATTGTTCATTTATTCTTTTTGCAAGCTTTCATTATGAATAACATGACGGTTGACATGACTCTTATGTGCTGGACCTCCTTGATTGACTTCTTGTAGAACAACAACATCTATCCTCGAGCTCACACATATCTTCATCAAGCAAGAAACCAACAAATTCTAAAGCTAAAGCAAAGCAGTCGGAACAAGGGATGAAGTACAAATATCAGAAAGTCAAGATGCCTGACTCATATACAAAAAGTGACCTTGACATCAAAGAATTTGAGTTGGGGCATATCGATATGGATGACTTTCTGGGAAAAGACCAACCAAGAAACTAATGGCCCATGGATGAACAAACTAGTAGGTAGTGGATTGTACTTTGCAGCTGGGTTGCTAGTAAGTGTTGTAAACAATGAATTTATTATGTTGGTTGCTCGATGTTACAATAAGGACACTATATGTGTCGAAGAAAAAGAACAAAAAATGATCATCGACCTCACAGCTCGTCACTTTGAACTGACCCTGGGCATTCCTCACCACAGACAATATGTAGAGATAAGTCTAGAAGATAGCAAGAAATCCTGGACAACAATGAAGATACAGTGCATGCAAAATGATGAACAAGCTCTATCTTAAGAACAAGAAGTCGGTGAGCAGATGGCCATAGACCATCCACCACAGTGACTTTCTAATGAAGTAATTGAGTGATACAATCACCTTCCTAAACAGAGTATTTGGGCTTCCTGATGCCCACTATTTCCACAAATGGTCCCTGCTGAGGTATTTGGAGACCACGAAAAAGAATACGCCTAATCAGCATTTTGGCTGGGGCGAAATCATCAGCGACACCATCTCCCAGCAGCTTCAACAAGTCTTACAAACTGGGAATTTCTACATGAATTCCTACGTTGTATATGATGCAACTTCAGTAAGGGATTTCACAGGCTTAGCACGAAGTGGGGTATGGCCCCAAGTCAAAATATATGAATTCTACCCAAAGCTAAAGCTTGAGGCTAGCATGTCCCAGTTATCCAAGATTAATGATTCCTTCTTTTATGAGGTAATCTATTTTACTGAGGCTGAATATGAAACCACGATCAGACCAGCATAAGTGTGATTACATGCCATGAAGAAATGGGGAGCATTGTTCACACAATTCCCCACATTCACATATCTCAGAGCTGGTGAATTTTGAAGGTGAACCAAAAAAGATACCAAGGTATGTAGGGCCCATAGTTGATCCTCTTGGAGTTTTCAAGGCAACTGATCACTTACCATGAGAAGTACATGAAGAGAAAGAAAGGAGGAACTCCATTCCCCCTTAACCAGTTGGTCGATACACCTGCACCTACACTTGTCAAAGTGTAGGAGATGAATGCTGAGATTGAAGCTGTTGAATCTAAAGCACAAATTCCCAGCAAGGCCAACCTTTGACTGCTAAAGCTACCTCCTAAGGGAAAAAATTGATCCCATCCATGTTCTTGAGATCGAGGACATCTGGATCGACCTAACACATGAAATAGATATCAGGTGAAACAATCACTCCCGGCTGGCTCTGGCAGAAATCGTCAACTATGGCATTGCTATTGTTCGAAAAGGAATTCAAAGAGACTGATCAAGAAATTGATCAGGTTTACCTTGATACAAATGGGGACGATTGGCCATTCGCAAAGGTCGATAGAGCTAAAGGACTGAAGACCATTCAAGAAAGGGTTAAACCCATGTTGTAGCACACTGAGCATTGGTGCAAACAGAATGGTCTCACCTACCTCGAAGTAGATTTCACTACTTCTCCTTCAATCAGAGCACCTCCTAAGACTGGCCTAAGGCACTGAAAGGAAAAGGGAAAGACAAGGAGGGAGAATCAAGCAAACAGGAGGTATGCTTACATGAAAGATCCCTCCTACTACTTCTGAGAAGTAAGTGGTCGACCTGGTATCTCCAGGTAAAGATGAAGAGACCACCGAAGTTTTCAACAGATACATCCACTCAGGATGTTATCATAGCTAAAACTACTAAGGTACCCACCATGTCCTCCTTCTGCTCCTTCCTGTGTCTCCTCCTATCATTAAAGCATCTATTCCTATGGATGTGTCTTCTTCTCTCCCTTCCTCCCTTCCATCTCCCACCTCTTCCATCTTCTCCTCTCTCGTGGATCTCTCGCCTAATATTCCCTCCATCCTCATTACAAATCCCTTCCATTTCCACATCCTTCTCTTCTTCTTAGTAACTCCAGGTCCCACAAGAAGTAGGATGCATTGGATTCCCTATCGATTCCACCACCAAGTGTTTTAACGTTCTTCCCTGTGGCCTCTTCAATTTTCTCCCCCTTTCACCCTTATTTCTTTTTCTTTCCCTCTACTCCCACTCCCATAAGTCCTAGCTGGAATTCTAACCATTTAAGTCAACACAAGAGAAAGTTCCCATCGTTACTGATGGATTTCTCCGTCATTCTGAAAAAAGGGACCCAAGAAGTAGAAAATGCATAACTCACTTTTCATAAAGGCACTTCGAGGAGAAAGATTCATGGAGATAGCATACCCAGATCCCACCAAGAGAAAAGAAGGATCTGTCTCCCATAGACTTCACAATGACTCAATTCACAATGGGAACCTCATCTAAAAGCCTACAAGGAGAAGCCTTGTCTGCTGTGGATGCTCTCTGTAAGAAGCTCTAAGAAGCAAAATAGGAGAAAAGAATACTCAAAAGAACAAAACAAACATCTCCTACAGGCATTACAGAAAATGGGCAATGCTCCTCCTGTGACTTCCACCGAATCCCAATCAAATTCCTAATCAAGATAAAATAAATGAATATGTTAAGATTGGTGAACAAGGCATGACAGTATCATCCTAGATTGAGTGGATCCTCAGAGATGTGCAGGAAATTATTGGGAAATTCATAGTGCTCTATCTAGGATATTAACTCAAGCAAATAATGAGCTACAAGCAGTAGCAAGATCGCCTCTATCTGAGGAGTTAGATAATGCTAGGTTACAGCATGAAACATTCTAAGCAATGGCTAACTGCTCAGTTGATGACCTATTAAAGGTCAATGTCATTGATCACCCACGAGCACATAATAAGGCTCTCACTGCATTAGATTATCAATTTGATTGCATGGAATATATCCTACAGAGAATCAATAAAATCAAAGATGAAGCCCTGGATGTGCGATACAACATGGAGAAGATAGTAAAAAAATGTCTCTAGGGATTCTTAGTGAATCGTATAACTTGAGGGAAGTAGACGATACATTCCAGCGCTTCAAGGATATAGTCACTTAAGGTTTGGCACCAGAGGTCACTTTCGACCGAGAGTCAATCAATAACCTTTGGCCTCTTGATTTCATTGCATGTTTATCGATGCATAAAAATTTCCGGGTTACCTGACAAGCTCAAGAATGAGAAAATAAACTTGTGAAGTTCATTCACGACCATTTCGAATGTTCCCAGATCATAATATACTTCAAGTCAATGATAAATAAGTATTACATGGAATATCAAGCGCAGTGTCACATTGACTCTCCTGATTAGAAGCAAGACACTCAATTTATGCAAAGAGATTGATGAGGAGTAGTTTCTCCTCTTCTAGAATTCATTGATCATTTTTGTAAAAATATTTAGAAAATCATGTTGGCATTTATGATGACCTCATCCATGTTGCACCATGGGATGTTGCCATCAGAAAACTTGCCCAAAAGTCAACTTTTGACTTTTAAATATTTTCTAGATATTTTGTAAATATCTTGTAAGATATTTTGTAAATAGTAGTTAATTTTCTTTTGTCTTCTTTCCTCCTCTTCTTCTATAAATACTAGAATACTTGTTGTATTCGGGGTGGACATTTTTGTATGAAAAAAGAAATGAGGAGAGAAAGACTTTGTGTTTTCTTGTAATAGAAGAAATATTAATACATATGTTCAAACTTTGTGCTTAATGTATGTGTTATTTGCTTCAGATATTTCTTAAGTTAGATCTATGTTTTATTCTATTGGATTCATTCCTACTATTGTCATATGTTCATTAGTATTGCTTTAATTGTTCATACAAGTAAGTTTGGCTCATTTTACTACCAGCTGCAAAGCATAAAAACTTCTGACCTTTCCATCTTGGAATTCATTTTTTTTCTTCCTTTAGATCTACCCTCCTACATTCCTTCCCTCCTACCTTTATGTTCATTTTTGGAACTACCTCTAGTGGGATGAGATCCCAAACTCCTTGAAGTTAGAATAGTATATATTTGCAAACATTCCTGCTAGATAGTTTAGCAATAAACCAGTTGTGCTTTGTTGTCTCGAAGAGGGGCTCCCTGCACACTGTTGGCATGTTTCCCCATGACCTTCCTAATCGACAGATTTTCAGACCAATAGTTTTTTGTGACTCTACTAGGGATCAAACTAAGGAAATAATTAAAAAACTATAAAAATCACTACCATATTTCAAATTTTAACCCTTTGTTAAAAATCAAAATTTTGCATAAGTGATCGAAACTAAAAATTTCCTCATGAAAATCCATAGATCTAGACCAGACAGAATCTTTTAGTTCGCTGATTTTTTACAAAAACTTGTATATTTCTGTAGATTTGAGATTCTGACATTTTATGTTTTTTTCAAAACCTTGCAAAATTCAAGTCAAAGATCTGAAAATCAGCCTATTAAATTGACCCACTTTTTATCCTTACTAATCTTTGTCAGAAAACCACAATCGGTTGTTATTTAAAAGGGTAAATTAAATATTAAAAAAGTACATGTTGCTGATTTTTTCCAGAAAAATAGAAAAATCAGCAAGTGTAAACAAAAAGATTCTCGTAAATCTGCTCCTTATTGTTACAGTTTTTTTCTTCGTTGTGTGTTTGCTTTTTGTTTGTTGTGTGTTCCCTTTCTTTTCTATCACCCTTGTTTTTGAATCTTTGTAATCCAATGGATACGCACATGAAAAACTGGGATTTTCTACCCTTAAGTTTCACTCAAATATAGTCCCCAGAAAGAGCCAGATATTATCCTGCAATATTGACAAGGGCAATTTGCAGGTAACTATACCAAAAAATTATGTTTTGGCCCCTTAGGAAGTTCGACAACGCCTGAAAGAGCCTAAAAATTCCCTTCAAAAATCAGGTTCTTTCAAGACTTCTCTATTTTTAGCTAAATTATTGGGCGCAGAATTTTGGGTGTCAACATGCCTAAAATTGTGCCCTTTTACCCTAGGCACATTTTTACTTATGTTGACATCAAGCAATGAGTGCCCCTTTAAATCCCGTAGCGCCGAAACTGTTATGTCAACATCACAAAACTTGTGCTAAACATTTTCCTTTGGCGTATTTTTATCCGTGTCAACATCCAAAACTTTGTGCCCCCTTAAAATATCCTTTGGTGCTAAAAATGTTGTGTCGACACCTAGAAACATGCGCTAAACATTTTTCTAGGTGCAAATTTTCCCATGTCGACGCTACCAAAAGTGTGCCAAAGTGGTTGGTGAGGTAATAAATTCCAAATTTTTCTATAAATATAAACCTACCACATGTCATTTTCATGAATTGGAAATTGTGAAAGGTATTTTCTCTGCGCATGTCATCCATCCTTATCATCCCTCACGTGCCGTTTTCGAGCTTATGGAGCCCACGTCTTTCGTCGTCTTTTATAAATCCAGGTGAGTGGCTCCTCTCCCATTTGCATTTTTCATTTGGTTTTGTAGAGTGTTAGGGCTTGTATCAAATAACTAAAATCTAAAGAACACATTCAAAATCCTTAACCCAGCTGAAATCCTCTTTCCCTCTCCTTCCAATATATAAATTTGGAAGGCCCCTACCGATGAAGTAAGCAAATTATAAACCATTTATCCAAGCTTGTTGCCTTGTCAACGAACTTCTCTTTCTTACCACCAAATCCAAATCAAAATCAAGAAAATGAAAACTTCAACATGAACTGATTAACTGTTAAAACCCTAGTGTAATTTTTAGATATGTTACATGCTCGGGAAGCGCACCAAACAAATATGGTGCATTGTTATTCCTCGAAACATCTTCCAAAGTTGCACTTTGGTGCACTTTAAACTCATGCAGCACAAACCTTTTATGCACCCAACCAAAGAACACTTACCAGATTTTTCATGAGGTGCAGGTGCAAATTACATAGCATAGACATGACATGTTGTATGTTGTAGATCCGTGCCTTGTGATTTACCCTTTGGTGCTGAAATTTATAATGCAACATCTCTCAAAATTGTGACCTTTCTAATTTGGTGTAGCTTTTCCAATGTTGACACTTTCCCAAGTGCGCATAGTAATGAAAAACCCCTGTAACCTGCTATGAAATTGTGCTCCGCGTCGTAAGGCTTAAAATTGCTCGTTCTTCCTTCTACAAGCTAAACTTAACTATTTTCTCACACATTCGAAGGTATTATGTTATTATTGAAACTTTCATTATGAATAACATGACGGTTGACATGGCTCTTCTATGTTAGACCTTCTTAATTCTTGTTGCAGAATAACACCATCCATCCTCAAGCTCACATATGTCTTCATCAAGCAAGAAAACAGTTAAAGCTAAAGCTAAATAGTCAGAGCAAGAAATGAAGTATAAGTACCAGAGAGTTAGAATGCCTGACTCATATGCAGAATGTGACCTTGACATCAGAGACTCTGAGCTGGGTCATATTAACATGGATGATTTCTTAGTAAGGACCACCAAGGTAAGCAGTGGCCCATGGATGAACAAATTAGTAGGCAATGGATTGCACTTTGCAGCTGGATTTCCAGTGAGTGCCATAAATAATGAGTTCATCATGTTGTTTGCTCGATGTTATAATAAAGACACTAGATGTCTCAAAAATAAAGAACAATAGACAATAATAAACTTCACAGATCGTCACTTTGACATGATCCTGGGCATTCCTCACCACAGACAATATGTGGAAATAAGTATTAAAGACTGCAGGAAGGTGTGAGATGATAATAAAGATAAGTGCATGCATTTGATGAATGAACTCTATCTAAAGAATATCGGAAATCGAGGGTGTTCGCGCGAACACCCCTTTCGCGTGAACCCCCTTCGCCTGAACTGCCACGTAGGATGAAGAAACAAGATTCGCGCCATAACCCCTTGAATTCAAATAATTTTGGCCAAAGAGTTATATATAGATATTTATATAGTTTTGGGCCGGATTTAAGTTTAGGGGGGTTCGGGCGAAGGGGGGTTCACGCGAACCCCCTTCACGCGAACCCCCCTTCACGCGAACCCCCCTATGTGGCACCTATGTGGCACCTATGTGGCACATTTTGGCGCCAAATCCATTTGGAGGATAATTTTATGCCAAAATTGCCAGGTGCCACGTAATTAGGGTTAACGAATGAATAAAATTACACATACAGAATTTTATTAGCTTTCTAAAAATATAATTTTTATTTTTTAAAAATATGTTTTACTATTTATTTTTTATATTTTTCTAACATATGGTATTTTAGGACAATCGGTACACAATCAACCCAATTTGAAAAATAGCAAAAAATCCCTTCTTCTTACCTGTGAAAAAAAAATTCAATTTCAATATAAATCTTAAAAGTTATTGGCATAAACATTTGTACGCCATTTATTTGAAAATATTTTTACTAAATAATTAATTAAAAAAATATAAGTCCAAAAAATATGAAAATTTGATAAAATTCAAATCTTGAACATATATCTAAAATTTCATGGTGAAAAAATAAATTTTCATTCAAAAGAACCACCCGAGGACAGTCATTCCTCTTTTATAACATAAGAAACAACGTATGAATAAAATTAAGAAAAAGACCCCTGTATTCTAACTCTAAATACTTTCGGCATGAATGGTATGGTTTTATGGCTATTACCTTTAGAAAATCAATGAAACTGAAAATTCATGTTTATAATGGTACAAAACATACCAAAAAGTGGGACATTTTATTGTGCTTTTACAGCAATTGAAATCATGGAGGATTCCCACATCCCAAGCTATTTCTTTGGAATTCAACCAGTTTGTATACCCTAATCTCTACTGTTTGACCCAGGAAAGCTTGAACATCTACACCTGAAGTCCTAAATTGATTTGGCCAAGTATGAAGCTCATTTGTTTTGGTCTCTCAGATATTGTTTGGACTTTATGGGATAACAAGTTTTAGAATCTAACAATTGGGAAGTTCTACATGAATTCCTCCATTAGATACACTGCTACATCAGAAAGGGATTTCATAGGGTTAACTCAAAATGGGTTATGACCCCAAGTCAAGATATATGAGTTCTACCTAGAGGTAAGGCTCGAATATAGCATCTCCCAATTCTCCAAAATAAACGATGCCTTCTTCTATGAGGTATTCTATTTGTTGAGACCAAACATGAGACACATTCGAACCAGCCCAAGTTTTGTTGCTACTATAAAGAAATGGGGGGCATTGTTCACATAATTCCCCACATTCACATACCTTAGAGCTGTGAATTTTGAGGGAGAACCAAAGAAGCTGCCAAGGTTTTCTTGGCCGAAGTTGGTCCTCCTGGAATTGTCAAGGTAGTTAATCACTTATCATGAAAAGTGCATGAAGAGAAAGAAAGGAGGAACTTGATTCCCCCTTACAGTTGGCCGATACACTTTCCCTAAACTTGCTAAAGCATGAGAGATGTATGCTAAACTAGAGCTACTAAATTTGAAGCACAACTTCCTAGAATGGTTGAACTTTGACTACCAGAGTTACCTCTGGAAGGAAAAAATTGATCTCATCCATGTTCCTGAGATCGAGGAAATTTGGATAGACCTAACCCATGAGATAGACATTAGGTGGAAGGATCACTCCGGGTTGGCTCTGGAGGAAATAATCCACTATGGTGTTGCCATTTTCCTAAAGAAATTGATCAGGTTTACATTGACACAGATTGGGACAACTGGACATTCGTAGAAATCAATAGAGCTAAAGTGCCAAAGATAATTCAAGAAAGGGTTAAACCCATATTCCACTACATTGAACATTGGTGCAATCAGAATGGCCTTACATACCTCGGAGTTGACTTCACTACTTCTCCTTTAGGCCATGCACCTCTAAGGCTAGACTGTGTGTCGAAAGGAAAAGGGAAAGACAAGGTGGGAGAACCAAGTAGACAAGAGGTACCCAACATTCCATCTTCCACTACTCCTGAAGATCCCCCTCTTACTTCTAAGAAGCAAGTAGTCGATGTGGTGTTTCCAGGTGGTGAAGAAATAGAAGAATTTTCAATGGATACATCCACCCAGGATGTTATCACAACTATAACTACTGAGGTACCAAAATTTCCTTCTTCCATTCCTCCTCCTATCATTGAAGCATTTGTTCCTATGGATGTGTCTTTTCCTCTCCCTTCCTCCCTTCCATCTCCCACCTCTTCCATCTTCTCCTCTCTCATGGATCTATCACCCAATATTTCCTCAATCCTTAACAAGATCCATTCCATTTCCACGTCCTTCTCTTCTTCATTAGTAACTCCAGGCCCCACAAACATCAGTGCGTTGGACTCCCTATCAATTCCACCACCGAGTGTTTAAACAAAGTTCCCTGAGGCCTCTATAATTGCTCCCCCTCTCACTCCCATTTCTTCTTCTTCCTATGCTCCCACTCCCATAAGTCCTGGTTGGATTTATGACCATCTAAGCAAGCATAAGAGGAAAGTTCCCATTGTGGCCATGGATTTATTTGTCATTTCGAACAAGGGAACCAAGAAGTAGAAAATGATAACTCACTTTTCTAAAGGCACTTTAGGAGAAAGAGTCGTGGAGATAGCTTTCCTGGATCCCACCAATAGAAAAGAAGATCTATCTCCTGCAGACTTCACAGTAACTCAAGTCATAATGGGGACCTCGTCTGAAAGCCTGCAAGGCGAAGCCTTGTCTACTGTGGATGCTCTCTGCAAGAAGCTCCATGAGGTAAAATAAGAGAAAATAATACTCAAAATAAAAAAATAGACATCTCCTACAGGCATTGCAGAAAATGGGCAACGCTCCTCTTGTGACTTCTGCCAATCCCATTCAAATTCCTAGTCAGGAGAAAATAAATGAATATGTTAAGATTGGTGAATAAGGCACAATAGTATCATCTTAGATTCAGCAGATCCTCAGAGAAGGCGAAGAAATTCTTGGGAACTTTAAATTCATGTATCAGGATATAACATAAGCAAATAAGGAGCTACAAGTAGTAGTAAGTGCCCTATGCGAAGAGTTGGATAATGCTTGGTTGCAGCATGAAACATTCCAAGAAATGGTTAACTGCATAGCTGACCACCTATTGAAATTCGGTGTAATAAATCACCCACGTGCACATAATAAGGCTATCATTGCATTATATTACTGCGTGCCCTATCTGAAGAGTTGGAAACTAGTGAAGTCATTCGCGATCATTTTAATGGTCCTAACCATGATCAACTTCAAGCAATGATCAATAAGTTTGTAGAATATCGAGCGCAGAGTCACATCAACTCTCCTATTCAAAAGTAAGACACCAAGTTTGAGCAGAGGGATGATGAGGAGTAGTTTCTCCTTTCTAGAATGCATTGATCATTTTTTGAAAATATTTAGAAAAGCATGTTGGCATACATGATGAGCTCATCCATGTTGCACCATGGGATGTTGCCATCCAAAAACTTTCCCAAGTCAACTGTTGACTTTTAAATATTTTCTAGATCTTTTGTAAATATCTTGTAACATATTTTGTAAGTAGTGGGTTTGCTTTTGTCTTCTTTCCTCCTCCTTCTATATGTACTAGAATACTTGTTATATTCGGGGTGAACATTTATTGTATGAAAAGAGAAGTGAGGAAAGAAAGACTTTGAGTTTTCTTGTAATAAGAAAAAATATTAATACACATACTCAAACTTTGTGCTTAATGTGTGTGTTATTTGCATCGGATCTTGCTTAAGTTAGAAATGTGTTTTTATTTTGTTAGATTCATTCATATTATTGTCACATGTTCATCAGTATTGCTTTAATTGTTTAGGCAAGTAAGTTTGGCTCCGTTTACTACCGGCTCAAAGCATAAACCTTCTGACCTTTCTGTCTCGGAATTTTTTTCTTTTCTTCCTTTAGATCTACCCTGCTCCATTCCTTCCCTCCTAACTTTCTTTTCATTGTTGGAACTACCTCTACTAGGATGAGATCCCAAACCCCCTGAAGTTAGAATAGTGTAGATTTACAAAAATTCCTGCTTGATAGTTTAGAAATAAACTAGGTTCACTTTGTTGTCTCGAAGAGGGGCTCTGCCCTGCAAACTGTTGGCCAATTTCCCCATGACCTGCCTAACTGACAGATTTTTAGACCAACATGCTTATATCACAATCCTGGCACTGTGGTCCAATGGGTTAATGGGGTCATCTATCCCTAACTGGTCCCTCAAGTTTTTGTGAATAACTAAGACGACGTGAGGCCACCCTCTCATGGTAGATGGAAGGGCTACGTCACATTTCATTCCTTGGGGTATCATGCTCTGGTGGTTCTGATCATGTGTCCTTGCTTATCCACTCTTCATCTCCTTACTTGACATATTCTTCTCTTATCTCCTACACTGGTGGAAGGTTATGCTACACAACACCTATCAGCTACAAAAGAGCCTCTAAAATATGAGTTCCAAACTGAGGTACCTACAGCTTGGGCATAGGTGATCTACGCCCCAAGTCCCTAATGGATTGATTTTTTGCGGGTGTCATTTTGTGTACGATGTAAGAGAATGGTGTAATTTCACAAACATGTATGGAAGCCTATATAATTTTATTAATGTGAAATTACTAAAATACACAGGTGCAAGCTGCAATATGTGTGTGTGTGTGTGTGTGTGTGTGTGTTGCACAATCGGATACAAACAATTAAAGTATGTTGCGCAGGTCCAACAATATTCCTTAATACACAAGCTTCCAAAAAACCATCCGGGTAGCATAAAATAAATAAATACAAAAGGTATGTATTTACAACAAATAAATAAATAATATGGTTAAAGAATATAACCATATAACAATGTAACTAACTAACTTATTTACCATAGTTACCTATAGTAACAATAAATACTAGGAAAAATTACTATTTAGCCTAACATTTTCCCCCTTAATTTTGTATTGTCTCAAGGGATGACGAGAGGAATTCTCTGAACATCTCAAACTAGTCACATGCAAGTGTCTTTGTGAAGATATTAGCTCGTTGTTCAGATGTTGGAAAAATTTGAAGTTGTATATTGTGCTTCAAGACATGCTCACATATGAAATGTACTTGTACCTCAATGTGCTTTGTTATTTCATTAAAAATTGGATTGTGAACAAGTTTTAAAACAACTTCATTGTAAACATACATGGTGGTCAGTTTTTCCTATGGTATTCCAAGTCCTTTAAGTATGTGATGTTGCCATATCACTTCAAAAACAACTTTTCATGTAGAATGATACTCGACTTCTGTGGAAGAAAGAGAAACAAAGTGGTGTTTCTTGCTTCCCCATGATATTGATCCAAATCCCATAAAGAATACAAATCATGAAGTGGATTTTCTATTATCAATATTTCCTACATGTTCTGAATCTGAATATCCTAACAAGAAGAAGTTTTTATTCTTCTTGTATTCTAGACCCAGACCCATTGATCCTTTGATTTATCTCAGGATGCACCTTACTGATTTCTAATGACAAACTTTTGGTTCCTTCATGAACCTGGATAGATAGCTCACTGCAAAGATGATATCTTGTCTAGTTTCGGCCAGGTAAATGACATTTCCAATCGAGTGTTGATAGAGAGTGGCATTTACCTTATGAAATGGATCTGAACACGCTAACTACAATCTGTTCTCCATAGGTGTAGAAATCGGTGTGCAATCCATCATCCTTAATTTATCAAGAGTCGTCTTAGTATATTTTATCTGAGAAACAAAAATGTGATTCTATTTTTTTCATACTTCCAGTCCAAAACAATAGTGAATTATCCAAAGATCTGTCATGTCAAACGATCAATTAATATCTTTCTTTATTGCATCGATCATCCTCACTAAACTGCCAGTGATGACTAGATTGTCAACATAAACAATGACAATCACAATCTTCCCCCCTTGATTTTTGAGGTAAAGATTGGAATCATATAGATTTCTAACAAATCCATGTTGTACTAGATGCTCATCAATTTTGATGTACCATGCTTGAGGTTACTGTTTGAGGCCATACAGAGATTTCCTGAGTCTGCATACCATTTCTTCTTGACCAGGTACAACACATCCTTTAGATTGAGTCATATAGAATTCTTATTATAAATATATGTGTAGGAAGGCACTCTTTACATCCATCTGATGGGTTTTCCAACCAAATTTTGCAGCTAGAGTAAAGATCATCCTGATAGTTTTTATTTGAGCTGTGGGAGCAAATGTCTCCTTGTAGTCAATGCCTTCTATTTTTGCATACCCATTTACTACTAGTCTTGCTTTATACTTGTCCACTATCCCATTTGCATCCAATGGGTTTCATCCATGGTTGAATATCAATAAGCTGCCAAGTGTTATTTTTTATTACTGACTGATATTCAGATTTCATGGCATATTTCAAGGCTTTTGACTGTAGGGCTTCCTGGACTGTAGATGGCTCATCAGAATTAATATCTCTACCCATCAAAGAAATTTCACTTCTTCTCTTTCTTTACTATGAGTCTGTTATTGCCAAATCACAACACCCTTTGGATTTATACAAATGCATATACTTGAATTCACGGTGTGATTGGATAAGATGGGTACTATCTCCAAGTTTTGGGACTTGCTGCTTGAGATAGACCTCCAGAGAAAGTTGAATCTTGCTCCTAAACTAACTGCCACAATCTACTCTAATGCAGGGTAAACTAACTATTCTAATCTAACTTTCCAAGGGACCAGGGAGAGAGAATGCACAAAATGAAAGCCTACACTAAAGTAATGATACACCAGAAAAGGAGGGTGTGAGAGTAGTCTTCCAATGCGTGAGATACAGAAGCAAAGTGCACACTAGAAGGGGTGATGAAGTTCTCCATAATCTAGTAAAATGCATTCACAACAACATTTCAAACATACACAATGATAATGGATCCCTGAAAGATCATAAAAATAGACACAATATTCTTGTAATCAAGGTTGAAGGGGCAAGAAGAATGCAAGAAAACACAACAGGGGAAGATGCATCCAAAAACTTATATTTTATTGCCTCCTGATATGCACAGTTCAATCAGTTACAAGATAAGGGCTTGGATCACCATGCAAGGATTCCAAAACAAGGGCCTGCAACACATTGGCTTCACAAAGAAATTTTGGCAGAGCTTTGCTACAAAAAACTCCTCCTTTACAATGAGCCCAACACTTCAATTTATAAGAAAATGAGAAGAGAGAGAGAAGGGGAAACTGGAAATCCTGAAATATGTCCTCCAACCACTGTAAGAGGCATTAAATGGATTAAAATGATTACATATTACTTGAAAAAGGCTCCCCATATTGTCCCAGGTGCTGCAAAAGAGAAAGAATGATGACCATGAATCTTAATTGCACTCCCAACTACCAAATAAAACACTGTTATGAACCCGGCCATGTTTTATGAAAAATCCCCATCGATTTCTCATTCAGTATGGAACTTCTTGATTACTTTGTGTTGGGATCCAAGCCACGATTCCAACAGTAACAATTTTGTGTGATTTCGTTGAGAAATACAAGTTATGGCCTTCTGAGTGCAGGTAGCTATTTTGGGTCTGACAGGCATTTTCTGTCATTTTACGGGAATGACCATTAACTAACTAGAGCTGAATATGTTTCTTTTATTTAAATATATCTATCCTCATTAGTTTCTCATTCCAGAAAGTCCAATTTTGTGAAAATTGGAGCTCAGAGTCAAAATTTATGGCTGTTTGAAGTTTTAGGAGTCAAACGTTGACTTTTCCTTTGAGTTGTGGATATTGCGGAAAAATCGGGTCCACGTGTTCCGGTTGTCTCGGACACATTCTTCCGCATCGGCTGATTCGAGCTTCCTTGTCCCTTTTTGTGACCTTTTTCTCCTTTGCACGTCCCACGCATACTTTCATCCCGGCTGTCCCGGATGAAGATCTCCGCACCGCGCATAATTGACTGACTTGCAGAAAATCAGCCGATTCACGTCTTGCGTGTACTAACCTCCCAACTATCCCACAGACCGCTTGGGACAAAAATGTCTGACTTAGCTGATTCTATTTGTATTTCAGCTGTGAACTTGGTACGACAAACCTCTGTACAACCTGCACTGGTACGATCTGCACCCTTCAGACCCGCAATGCTTTAAAATGATCCTGCGACCTTATTTTTTACATTTTTTCAATTTTCTCTAACCTGTTCATTTTATTTTTCTTGGATGGGGAAGTTAGAGAGAAGTTGAAAGGGCCCCAAAAACATGATTTCTAGCCTTTAATTAATCTACTTGCTCGGGGCTGAATAATTTGATGCATGTTACCAAAATTACCTTGAGGGGTGAATTTTGGATAACAGAGTCCATGGTCCAAGGGTGCATGTATCGGGTGGATCATCCATTCTTGCATCTCATAACGTGCTAGTACACCACTTGGGCATATGTTTAATTTTTCTCATGGGTCATGGCTTTATCGGATAAACACCATCATCCCCATCATCACTTTCATCAACTATGGGAACATTAGCTTCAATTTTTACAACTGGTGAAGAATCTACATCAGGTGAGTCTGGAGGAGGAGACTCTTCTTTCTTCTTCTCAAAAAAATCAACATCTCTGCTGGTCTAGACTCTTTTTGGTCTTTGTATCCATTAATCTATACCCAAGATTCTCTTCATTGTACCTAATGAAGATGATTTTATGTGACTTCATGTCCAATTTCTTTCTATTTTTCTTGGGTATGTGCATACTTTTTTTGCACCCGAATACTCTAAGGTGTGCAATAGATGGTTTCCGCTTTGACCATGCTTCATGTGGTGTTACTCCGTCAAGAGAAATTTTGGGCACTCTGTTCAACAAATACATGGTTTTCTTTTTTGCTTCTCCCCAGAATGTATTTGTAAGTCTAGAGTCATCATGCATCGCACCATTTCCATGATAGTACGATTTATTCTCTCAACAACACCATTCTGCTTGCAGTGTGTGTGGAGGAGGCATTTATCGACGAATCTCATGACATTGTAGGTAGTATTTGAACTCATCACTTGTGAATTCCTCCCCTCGAATTGAGTGAAGAGTTTTGATGTGACGACCAATTTCATTCTCAATAGCTACTTTGAACTTATTGAAGGTTTTAAAAGATTCAATTTTCTTGTGGAGAAAAAAAATCCATATTTTTCTTGAATAGTTATCAACACAAAACATGAAGTACTAAAATCTAGAATGAATTGGTTGCATTAGACCAAAAGATCAGTATGAAACCAGATCAAGCTTACCATGAGCTCAGTACTCTTCTCGAATGAATCTATCTGTTGTTTTCCTTGCTAAGTAGTGAGGACACTTGTCTGTATCCTTTTGAAGAGATGGTAGCCCATGTACCATATTGCACTGGCAAGTGTCTCAAGATACTTGAAACTAACATGACCAAGTCTCTGATGCCAAAACTATGCTGAGGTAGAGTTCTTATACAGTTCTTGATCATCTATGTGGAAAAAATCAATTTGGAACATGTGTTCTACATTGGAGGATTTTGCAACTATTTTCGAGCCTCGTGATTTGTCTCAAATCAAACATGTTTTCTTGACGAAATGAGTATCAAATTCAAATTTTAGGTTGTGATCTAGGAGTTAACTGATTGATAAGTAGATTCTTTGTTAACCCAAGGACATATAAGACATATGATAGTCTACAGTTACATGAACCAAAGGGTAGAGAAATGTTCCCAATCCCCTGAACTATATATGAAGAATCATCACCCAATGAAACATGGTTTTTTGAAGGCATGTCCTTCATTGAATTAAACTAGTAACTATGACTGTTCATGTGTCAAGTGGCTCTTGAATTTACATACCAGACATCATTAGATGATGTGGAAGGTTCACTTGATTGAGAAGTGTACAAGTAGTCTTCATTATCTGAATGTTCTTATTGCTCATTAATATTTCCTTGCTGATGGGGTCTTATTTTCCAGCTCCCTTTTTTCTTCCCTTGATTGTAGTTTGTATGTCCTTTGTGATATTTCTAGTGTTGAGGTCCAGATTTTCTTGATGAACCTTTCTTGTAAGTATTATACCAACAATATTTTAAGTCATGTCCTCTTTTACAGATTGGACATTACTTCTTCTATTGTTTATCCCCTTGATGTTGATAATGATTCTAATGTTGGGAATTTTGATAGGGATTAGGTTTTCCTTTACCTTTTCCTTTAAATTTTTGATGTGAATAAAGTGCCTGCTCCTCTTCATCATCCTTATTATGCATGGCTTCCTCTTGTTGCAGGAGGTTTACCAGTTTGTCAAAACTAACTATCATATCTAATACAGTTTAGTGTTATTAAAAAAATGCTGGCAAGAAGAAGGGAGAGCTCTCAGAAAAATGGGAAAATGAGCATCATTTAGTATGACCACTTCTCCCAGGGCTACAAGTAAATCCCTTAACTCTGCAACTCTTCTTAAGAAAGATTCAATTTTCTCATTATGCTTGAACTTCAGTGTGTGTAATTGACTCTACAAATTTAGTATGACATTCTTATTTTTGGCCCTCATATACTATGCTCAATTTATCCCATGCTTATTTGGTTGTTTTAGCATCTTGAATTTGGGGTTAAACATCATGTCAGACACTCTGAACAAGATGATGAGTTTGGCCTTCTGATCTGATTTATGAAACTATTGTTGTTGTGTTGTATCATTTTTGATCTGGTTAGAGTACTATTCATAACAGTCTAGATATCTTCAAACTCAAGTTGTGTCTTGATTTTTTCTACCATGCAACATAGTTGTTTCCTCTGAGTAGTTGTGAATCTGGAAGAAAAAATTTGGGGACATTGGTGCCCATATTGCAGAAATCACTGACAGGGTTTGGATCTTTTTCACTCAAGGTATAAGGTCTCCCAATCTATTTACTATCTATCCAATATAAAGAACCTTTCTATTTACGTGCCCTTCTGATATACCCGGCGGTACATGGAAGAAGCTTTCCCTTTCTATATACCTGTGGTACGTGAAAGAGGCATTAAGGTACGTGAAAGAATTCAATAAGTGGTACCAAGATAGTAATGAAAGGGGTCTACGTGCGATTATTGACAAAAGCTCAAAGAAATATCCTCATACACGTGCATAACTTCACTATATACTTGGATAATTTCTTATTCCAAATTTATGTCATGCAATCGTTCATAGATGGATGGGATGGCTCATAGTGTGTGCACTATTACCTTATTACTCCTCATCGATTTAAAGGGTCGATGCCCAGACAATGTTGTTACAACTATATTAGGCATTAAGTGCAGTAGTAGTCATGACGGCTTTAACCGTAAGCTCTTCCCAGAGGCACCGTATATACCGAACACTGCAAATGAGATCTAGGATCTCGTGAATGTTTACATAACCAATTTTTACTAATTTTTGAGTATAATATCTATGCCAGTTTTTGAGGAGTTATAATTATGGTTGACTATGGAAACCTACAAATTAGTACAATATACTAAAGCATGTAATTACATTCAAAAAATTTAGAAAAAAATTGAATGACACACAAAAAATTTTGTTTTGTGGGCCCTGGTGGCCTCTAGAGCCCAATACGACCCTTAATGCCAAAACTCTGTTAAAAAGTAGCTGAAAATGAATTTTTTGGTCAGTCTTCCTTTAGCAAATGTTGTCTGGAACTAAAATAATCAGGCCACTAGGAGAACTCTTCATGCTATAAATTAGGGTTTTTCTGCACTAAAATTTTAGAGGCCTTTTTAGTGGTAACTAATTTGGAAACACAAATAATATACATGTTTGGCACAAGAATATTTCATAGACTATGATACAAAGGAATGATGAAAAATATGAAATATAAGTGTAAATTATATTATCAACATGAAATTGTTACATTCTCACCCATGAATCAAGTGGTACCAACTTACCACTTGCCTTCCAACAATAACTATGGGAGAAAAATTCACAATTACATAATGGATTCACCTCTTTAACACACCTTCTAAATGGTGGCTTTTCACATACTTTCTCATACAATATTTCTCACTACTTCCTTTATGGTAAATGAGGGGGGTGGCCTCTCTATTTACATAACGCCTTTCAGTCTTATCCACCTTATCTCTAAGATAAGATAAGGAATCTACTTTGATTGAATCATATTACATACCTTAACTCTTCTCTTTACATGTAGGCTTATCTCATTAAGATAAGATAAACCTTATCATTTCACATGCTTCCACCTTTTTTTTTTAAATTACAAATAAAATACACAAAATATTTATGACTTCACTACTTGTCCTTATTACAAATATAATATTTCTAATTCCTAATCATGGAGACCCTACTTCTCTACTTACCATAACTTTTACATTTTAACATTACCGAACCACTTAAGAAAAATATTTACTTTTTACCACAATATTCCTATTGTACTTTGACTATTACCGTACTATACATTATTCGTGGTGTCGTACCGGCAGCGCCGTTATCTTCTATCAGACAATCACTAACTAATTATACTTCAACAAGATCCTATTCCAAATACATACATTAATGAAATAGAAATTATGGAGGAAAATTTTAGTGTCAACATACCCCCTTTAAAAAATGTTTTTCAAAATGAATAAATGGGCCTAATATTTTATTTATTCACCCATTATGTTTCCCATGAAATAGGGTATACTACACTAAAACATTCACCAATGGTAAAAAATATAACTATTCGGGTTGGAGTTGTTCATTTGGTGCTAAATATGCTACCAAAGTTTGTGGTTTCTCCAGGATTTCACTCAATGGGCTGAGAATATCAAATGTTTTGTGTTGGGTCAATGACTTTGCAAAACCTTCTATCCCCAAGTTGATCACACTATATGCCCGAACCTATTTTACTTTGGTTACCATAAATTGAAGCAAATTGTATTTTCTATGATGAAATTTGAGCTCACCTTTTGAAAATGGTCACCTTTTTCTATAGTGCAAGTTCTGCATGGTGCTGAAGTGAGAACATCGGATTTGATGTGAAGAATTTGATTCTATGTTAAATCCTCTTGATTTTAATTTTCTGCCATCGGTGAATGAGATGCTGTTGATCAACTATGCACGTAACATTTTGATGCAACTCAGTCCATTTATACCCTACAGGTCACACGGTAGCTTGTGAAGGAAGGCTTCAGTGTAAGGGTGCTCACCCAGGAGCTCAAACGTTGTCTACGTTCTAGGATGAAGAATAGCTAGTGACTGAATGTAAACTTAAGCCTTAACCTTCAATGTTTTTTTCCAATTAACTGATATCAAATAAATTTTTGTAAAAAACATGATTTGTGAATGACATGGATCACTTATGTGGAAATAGAGCTTTTGATTTTATTTTGAAGCAAGTTGATCTCTAACACACTAGATATTAGATTCCATGGGTCGATCATCACGGTGACTCACCAATGTTTATCCTATTTAGCTTTACGTTTATCCATAGGAAACAAATCACATAGGAGGTTTTATGAGCTACAGGGAGATGTAAAAAACTTAGTCTGTTTAAAAATGTAGGAATGTCTCGGCCTTCTAAATAATTTTTCTTCCTGGTACAACCTGGTTTCCAACCTTTCTAGGAGATTCAATTTTCTCTACAAATGTAAACAAGGACACAATCCTACAATTATATTAATATGAATTATTAAAATTATACAGGCGCAGGTGTTAGGTTATATATATATATATATATATATATATATATATATATATATATGTAATGCACAGCCAGATACAAACAATAAAGGATGTTGCACAGGTCTAACAATATTCCTTAATACACAAGCTTCTAGAAAACCATCTGGGAAGCATAACAAAACTAAATACAACTTGCATATAGTTACAACAAATAAATAAATAATATGGTTAAATAATATAACCATTTAACAATGTAACTAATTAACCTATTTACCATAGTTACCTATAGTAATAGTAAATACTAGGGAAAATTACTATTTACCCTAACAAATGGATCATAAAGTTGTAGAAGGTTACAAAAACATTTTAATCCTTTTTCTTAATTTAATGTTATTAAAACATTAATAACTAATTAAATATTATACCCAGAGCATCCACGTGTGCTAACCATCTCTCTGATACCAAATTTGATACCGTATCTTTGGGACATAGAAAACCACACCTAGTGGTAGTTAAAAATTTGGGTAATTGCTTTTAAAATATAAAAAAAGTATTATGCTTATACGATCCCCATTATAAGTTGATTTAAACCAATTCAGATTAATCAATAAATTAATTTGTTGTCCATTTCCAATTTTAATTTTTTCAACAAGGATTTTCAACATGAGGGTGTTAGTTATTTATTTCCCATCATGGTTACTCTATTAAATATTTACTAGTGTCACCTTGGAAAGTCTACATACCCTTTTTAATTAATTAGGCCCCCACACCCTTTTATTAATTGTTTACCCAAATCCCACAAAATTCCATAACTTAAGTTGTGTAGGGTTGTATGTGGGCCATTCGATCTTCTAATTATAGCCCTTGATTTACGTTTCCCTAGATTTTTCCTAATCCATCTTTAAGTTTTTTCTCTTTCTTGTTTTAATTTTTTCTTTTACTTTTCCCTATTTCTCTCTTGAATTTATTTTATTTCATCTTTGTGCGGGTTGTGGAGGAACCATCGAGGATTTGGATTCATGGGGTTGCATAAGATATTATTATTATTCTTTTTTTTTCTATTTCCTTTACTATAAGTGTCTCTTGTTTTGGGTATGTGTTATACCCTTTTGGGTGTGTGTTATATGTATTTTGGATTGCAGAAGAAACTGGTACTAAGTTAGTTGAGACTATAATGTGATACGGGGGAGGCAGGGAATCTACGTGTATGGCCGCATGGTTTGGAGTGGTGGGTGGCGGTAATTGAGGGGTGGGTTTAGGGTATTGCGGAGTGGGTTGGGTGTTGGGTCCATAGTTGTGGAGATTTAGGGGTTTGGTGGGGTGTGTGTTGGTGTGGCCTAAGGTCACACAACCTAGATTTTTAACATATGGTTTAGGGGGGGCTTGTCCTCTTCCAAACACACACACACACACACACACACACACACACACACACACACACACACACACACACACACAAATATATTAATAAAACCTGACACTAAAAAAATTGGTCGAAATTATTAAAAAAAATTAATTGTTATTTTATTAGTATATTTAAGATTATATACTATATTAAAATAAATAAAAAGTTATAAAATGGTATGTTCTGTTTTTTCATTTATGTAAAGTATGGAATTTCATAATTTCAATATATCTATATTATAAATGATTTACTCATTTGTGTGATAAAAGGGAATGTAATAATGTATTACAAAAAAATAAGTGAGGGCTTGAAATTTGTTTTAAAGTTACCAAGAAAAAGGGTATATTAACATTTGAATTCCAAATGTACTCATTCTAACTACATTATAAGGACATCATTGCACATTCATATATCCACATACCAAAGGGAATTAATTCAAAATATGAAGGTAACCATTAAAATAGAATTTAACTTTCAACCAAAATTTTACTATGCAAGTATTAAGTGGTTTTCCACTAGAAGTAATTTTCCTTTAAAACAATAACCATATTTCTAAAGTTGTAAAGAAATAAACTTGAATAAAGTTTGTATTCAATCATTTTCTCCTTAATCATTTTCCATAATAACAAGGAATAAAAGAGTATTATTATTATTTTCTTTCAACATCAACTTCATGTAGTAGTCAATGTTTTATTTGAAAAAGAAAGTTTCAACCATGAAATAAGATCCTAGAAAGGAATAACTCTTAACCAATTACTTGTATTACCTTTTAAAGTTTAATAGGCTTGTAACATTTACCATGCAAGAATACTAAACATCTCCATGAATATTAATCTCACAAATACAACATATTTCCAAGATACTTAAGATGCACAAATAAAAAATTAAAAGGCTTCATTCCAATATTTAAGGAGGTTACACATACTAATGTAACACTATTTTACAAAGCAATCCAAATATAAAAATAGCAACCTTACAAAGACATGGAATTTCTAACATAGCCATATCCACATGATTACAATAAGTAACAATTTTCCAAAAAAATTGGGAACAACAAGATGCCAAGATATCAAGGAAATACTCCAACCACCTTCCAAACTTGAGCTCCAACCTTTGTGCTTTACATAAAATATAACACATAGAGAAAAAATTGTTTTACCACCCAACCTATAGGTATCATTACATGCCTTTCGACTGGTTGGAAGACATGCTAGCCTCCCCCAAGCCCATTGGATAGAGGGTGAGCTTCCACAAATGTGCACAAGAATAAGGGAGAAGTAAATAAAAGCATATCGAATACAAGAATAACCCATACACTAAATAAAAACACAATAATTACCAACCAAATAAAAAGAGGAGAAAACTATATTTTCCCTCAAAAAGGGGGAAGAGTAGATGAGACATTCAATAGTTCCAAAGAGTATGGTCTAATAAAAGGATGCACACTTACAAAATCTTCAAAATCCTCCTTATCCCTCCAAAACAATCATCCATTCTTATTACTCCTCCTATTCACCTATATTACTCCTTGGGAGGATGTTGATGCATAATCAAAACACCCTTGAATGTCTGCAACTCGATTGGTTAAAACTCTCAGTGTGATTGCATAACATGGAGCTTTCCCCAAAGTTTGGGACTTTGTAATCAGGAAATCTCTTTGGATGAAGGTTAGTTCCTATTCCTCTATTTTGAAGCACACATCCAAATTGTAGAGGATCTAGTCTAAAATCTACTCTATCTTTCCAAGGAGACATGATTAAGAAGATTACAAGAAAATAAATCTAAACTAACAGAGGTGATGCATGAAAAGGAATGATAAACACCTTCTTTGCCATTAAACACAAACCATTAAAAATGTAATACAACCACCATACACAGATAACCAGGATTTCAATGAGACATCAAGAAGATGAAATGAACATAAGAAGGGGTTGAAAATTATTCACAGACTTATATTAATTCTCCAAACATTTTATATAGTGCATTATAATGGCCAAGAGGCAATATTGCATTTATAGTTTAGATGGAGGTTTGAACTCCACAAGATCAATTACAGACAAGAGATGAAGGGAGGGTGCAAAGCTAAATTGTCCAACCATTATAAAAATTCCTCTCCTTATAATATTTAGGAAGAATGAGAGAAGGAGATAGAAGGATTCCAAATCCTACTTCAACCACCCCAAAATGCATTTAATTCACATACAACAATGATGAAAACCCTTGCAAAACCCATACCCCCATGTACTATGCCTTGTTGGGAAAGAAAGGAAGCCCATACTTCATCATTGTAGTAGGTGAGAAACTTGGAACATCCTCTAAAAATGGTGGAATGTATTTCTTCATTTTGAATAACTTAGTCTCACTTAAATTAAGAATGTAAGCTTTCCAAAAAGTACTTCCTTCTATAAATCAAGCTCCCAATCAAATGTTAAGGCCATGTGAAGGTCGAAGGGTCATTCTGCAAAAAATGTGAACTAATGATCTTCCTTTTTCGGATTCCAAAACACATGCAACCTCTGAAATCTCAAAATTCATAATTTCAGACATTTTGGTTTCGGAAGTTGGGTAACTATTCATCTATTTGGGTGCCCAAAAAATCCAAAAACCTGAAATTCTGAAGTCTTGGACTTTAAAATTTTTGAAACTTTTCGTTTCGGAGGTTGGGTTAGTCTTCACCCTTAAAATCACCTCGAGAGTTCCGAAACTCCGAATCCCGAATCTCTAAAACTCCAAAATTTTAGATTTTCATAGTTTCAGAACTTTCCATTTTGGATTTTTTGTCATTGTTCATCCTTAAAATTTCCTGAGAGTTCTAAAACTACGAAGGCCAAAAGTATAAAATTTCAAACTTTCAGAATTTTGGAACTTTCCATTTCAGGCCTTTTCCTCCTTCCCGCGCTCACCGAGATCATCAAAACTCTGAAATCTTGAAAGTCCAAATTTCAAACTTTCAAACTTTGGAATTTCAGAATTTACTGATTCCTTTTCACCCTATTTTTTCTCCAAAATGTTGAATGCCCAAAGTCTGGAAACTTTAGGCTGTGGTCTCAATTCTTTTATTTCAAGTTCTGAAATCCTTCAATGTTCCCTTGGTCATTCATTCACCGACCCCATCTGCAAACTGATTATCCAATCCTGAAATGCAAGATCCCATGGCTAAATGAATCCCATGCAATTTCACAGTGTGCAAGGTCATTTTTGTTCATTTTTCTTGAGGGGAAAGATTGGATAAAATAGGATTTTAAAACCCATTGGGTTTCCTTTGTAAGGATTGGGAAGGGGTTCAAACCATATGAGTGGATAAAAAGAACCAACATGGCTTGCCCATCAATCTATGAGGTTTAAGAGGGAAAATCCCTCCCTTTTCCCTAAAGCAAACTCCCAAATTTATCAAACCATATGATGGATGGAGAAAAATACAGGTAACACACCCAAAAATGCATACAATACTTGTAACAAGACAAAACTTTTAGCAACAATAAATTTTAATAAGTAACATACCAAAAGTAGAAAGAAAGATCAAAGAGCCTACCTACAAAAACTCTCCAAATCTCTAAGTCTTTCCCACTTCCTTGTCCAAGTAAAACTCTAACTTTAAAAGCCTCCAAGAACAAAGTAAAAGCCAAAAAAATTATCTTTCTCCCCCATGAGGGAGTATTTGAAGAAAAATAAATAAATTTTCTCAAAAATGACGGGGTGACATGTGCCACCCCTCTCTTCCCTCCAAGTCAAGATTCCCAAAACAAAATAAAGAAAATATAAACCTATATTTAAACACCCCTCTTCCAAATTACCCAAAAAGAAAATGAGACAAGCTTATGCAACTTTTCACAACACAAATTACAATAAATATTACATGGATGGTGACAAAATAAAGGCTAAATCGGAGGGAAACTCCTTCCATGACTTGGAATTAATACCCCCTATATTATAGGTAGGGTCCAAGGGCTTATTTTCATGCTAAGTGAACCCCCAAAACTAAAAGGGGTCACTTAAAATGCCAAAAATAGCCCAATTTCGGGTTTGGCAAATTTTGACACATATTTAGAGGATATGGAGCCCACTTAAGGGTGCTTATGTGACTCCAATCATTGTTAATTAAAAAAAAATACACAAATACATATTTAATGCAAGTGGGGACCATTAAGTCCCCTATCCTAGTTTTCAAACAAAATTAAACCACCTAAACACAATTAATTTTTCATGAAATGCAACATTACAAATAAGGGTCACTCATGGTGCCCAAATAATACAAGCAACCAATAAGGCCTTATACAACTAACATGGTTAGGACTTAGCCCCGTGGGTTGCTTGAGAATAATTTGCATAGCCACCTTGAAACCCACATTTTCATGTGCCCTGTGACCTACAAACTCAAAGCAAACATTAAACGCATCTACCCAATATAGGTCTAAATTAACTACTTAGTAAACAATTAAGTCTAAACATGAAATCAATGCTTTCACATCATCAACATTGAATCATAAATGAGAAATATGCACAATTTCACACAAATTCACCATGTGTTAGCCATTTCATTACATATGTGTTCTCATCAATAATCGAATAATCTATATCATCAAGGTGTGCGACAAAACCATGTATCCATCATATATAAATTAGGCCCAAATAACATAGCAATATATTAGTATCCATAACAACAATTGAAATGTGCCAACATACTAATCAAAGCTAAATTGGCCCTACATTCCCAAATCACCATACATTTCCATTAAGATAAAATAACATAACATAATGTCCAAAATATAGCAAAATCCATATCAAATCATAACTACGAGTAAAGAATTAATCAGATAATTGAGGATATAAAATGTGGCACTACATATCCATTTCAATCACATCTTCCTGTTTGAAACATAATCCTTAATTTAATATATGGAAAAGTAAAGACTGTGAAACCAAAAACCCAAAATCCCCCAATTTCAAAACCTTGAAAACAAACCAAAAAACTTAAATACATCAAAGATGGAAAAAATAACTTATTTAAAACATTTGGGAATTTTTAACCAAAATATTGTGATTTGAATGCCTCAAAAAGCTTTCAATGAAATGATAATTTTTTTCTCTCACATGGTAGATACCAATTTTCAGCCATAAAAAAGTTATGCAGATAAGGAAAAACTGTTAGTGAATGGAGAAAAAATATGCTAAAAACCAATCTCTTATAAAAATTGCATTCATTATCGAGACAAACCTTAAAATTAGTTGAAATCATGTAATAAACCATAAAACATCATGAAATTGAGTGTGTATATCAGGTAGAGACAATGTTTAAGATAAATCCTCTCTAAACAATTAATAAAATGAAGACTAGGTCAATTTAAATAATTTTCATTGACCAAAGTTATTATATTGTTTTTAAATATATTTCAATAGTATAAATCGTTATGCTAGCACCAAATAAAAAATGTTAATAAGCCAATAAAATTAATCCAAAATTCCTGTGTTAAGTTGTTTCGAAGGCATCCCTCATTCTATCTATGTTTGGTGATCTTATCAATAGATATAACCAAGAGGTTGCTCCAAAAGAATCCCATCGAAAGAGAACATATAAAAATGCCCGTGCTCATTGATTTCATACGTATTAGGGCTTCATCAAAGAAAAATTCAAGCTATCAACATAGGAAAAGGATTCTCCTATACCCACCAAGAAAAACTTTTGGACTAGCCAACTACATCCAGGTGTTTCTTCTCCACTAAAGAAAATAAATAATTTATACTAATATATTCCTAAATGACCTGTATAAAATAGATCATAGGAGCCTCCAAAGTTTCTACAAGGAGATAAAAAAGTAGAACATTCACTCACAACTAGTTAAGAAAATACAACCCTTTGTTGATCAATAGTATTATAGAAATTACCTAAAGCAACAACCATCATGGAAAAGATAGATAAAACTAGACCTACAAATATACTATTAAGGTTAGTGATTCCATGATCCTTTCCTGGAAAGTGCCTCATGAAGGGAACAATGATATTTTCACTTAATGTTGTGAAGAGCATAATGCCTCCTACAAATAAATATTTGCAAGGAAATTGATGGAATCTTAAAGGATCCAATACTTATATCCATGGTATTCACTTGCTCTACTAAGAATGTGGTCATCTCGGAGTAGACTTAATGTCCTTTTTACATTTCAAAGTAGATTATTAATGGCAAATGGTGTTTGTTTGCATTGAAAATAAAATTATTTAATACATCCTAGAGGGCATTCTTTTCTTTGACCTGTATTTCATAATTTTTTGGAGTCAGTCAGAATTCCCAGTTGGGTAACTTAGTGAAAGTAGAACGTCTCAATCTTTTTCATTGACAAGAATGCATAATTAAGAGATATATTTTTTCTTGAGGATATGTTTTTGGTGTCTTTAGAATAAAATATCAACATAACATTATCTTCTTCTATTTGTTCCATACTGGCCTGTAAGTAATTATTTTATCACATTTCAAGATTTTTGTAACCTGTCATCTTAATTTATGAGGATTTATTTATAGTGAGAAATAATATAGTTTTTTATTTGTTGTAATGGTAGGAAAAACATTGTTATTGGAGCCACAATTGAGTCAGCATATTGATACTTGCAAGAACATCCAAGGTACTCCCTAGTTGTGACTTCCCCTGCTGGCTATTGGCAATAAAAACTTGTAAGTTGGTGCCATTAAGGCTGCTCAGAATAGTTCCCTTTAAACAATTATAAGACAAAATAAGGATGTGCAAACTTCCAAAGGAGCCCAAAAATGGAGGAATAACACCAACGATATTAGTATTATATAGGGAGCAATTAAATGCACCCAAACTTAAATGAGAAGATTATTATAGCCATATGAAAGAGGTAGGAACAAAAGACATCATACTATCTCTAGATTTGATCTTTATCATTCGAAGAACATGTTTCTGTTTTAACCTCTATCTTGATTGTAATAGATAGCTTTATGTTTTATGTCTCTTATTTCCTAATAGTTCTGAATAACTTTAGAGCACACAATTTAGTAACATCATCAAGTAGAATATATAGATATGACGTAAAATCCCTTTTGATATTTCAACTTGGTGAAGTGATTAACATATATCATATTTGTGTCTTCAATCCCATTTTGGATACTATGATTGTCTAGGGTCTTATATTTCTTAATTGTATGAATTAAGAAGACCCAGTTACGTAACCTGGTGAATGTATAATATATGGCCCTGAGGTAGAATACTTGTGACTTTTGCACTCAGAAAATTAGCTCAAGCATTCCACTATTATTATTTAAATCATATGTTTCTATTTGATATTTTTTCTTGCAGAATTATGATTTTTTTCTGCATTTCTTAATGGTTTGGAGACAATCGAAGTATCCAGTTAGAAAACTTGGTGAAATTAGAATATCTAGTCTTGAGGTGAAGTCCAAATTTTCTTATGTAATTCCAACTTAGAATAACATTTCGACTTAGAAGAGGTTAGTGGTAATTCAATATTTCTTATTTGAGTCATGATTATGTTGATACTTGTTATCTCATTTTAGTGATTCTAGCTAAAATTAAGATAACCATAGATTTTTTTGAAAAATCTCCTAAAAATTCCCTCTTGAGGAGATTTTCGGGGATTTAGGTTTCAACAACATGAAAACATGTTTTTTACATGTTATATGCAAATTGTTTCCCAAAACCTGAAACCCAAAACTAGCCAATATTTTCAGGTTTTCAGAACTCATGAGCATCAAAACATGACTTGTAAAAAGCATGCTACATGTCGATTGACTCCCAAAACCTGAAACCCGAAATGTCCCTTTGTGTCAGGTTTTCGTTACCTTGGAACACCCAAACATCTCATGTTTCATGTCATATATTTCCCGAAACCTGAACCCCGAATTAATAGTTAATCCTTTGTATCGGGTTTTCGGGCACTCCAAGCATGATGACATGCCATTAACTCCGAGTTGTCTGGTGGTTGGCACATGTGTCATGAGAAGTGTAATAAATGTAGGGGTTTTTATAAATATTTGGATTTACATGTCATTTTTATCTATTGTGCTTTTTGTTTCATGGATTTTCTCATACATGATCTCTCAGCCTTCGAACCTGATTTGATTTCGTGCTCGATTGAGTGATTCGTTTTCAATTATTTTTCAAATTTTTTGAAGGTATTTTCTCTTCCCTCTACTTGTGAGTTTTGTTAAAAATGTTTTTGTGATGTTCTTTACATATCTTCTCCATCCTCTCCTGTTTTTCTTCTAGGTTTAGGGTTTTAGGTTTTCTTCTCCTTTCTGGGTTGTATTCCGATAAAAATTATTGATTAAGAGTTCACCCTTAGGGTGTTTGCCTATTTTATACCTTGGAATATATCATTTTGTGCTTTAAAGAAAAGAAGAAGAATATAGAGTCCTAACTATTAAAATGGAGGAAAGATTATATGTATTGAAATCTCCATAACCCAATCCCTTATTTTAGGTTTTGCAAGGTGTTTTACAATTTCCAAGTTTTGCAATGTTCTAGGGATTTCTAAGTTTCAGACATCCAGCATCATCCGACATCCGATTTCCAGTGTGTTGGGTCTTGCGAGGTGATCAACATCTTCTGATTCCTACAATGTGTCGGGTTTTGCAGAGTATTAGACATATACTAATTTTTGATACATTCTCTTCAGTGTGTCAGGTTTTACGAAGTGTCTGAAAACACCTAAATTTTGATTCTCTCTCTCTAGTGTGTTGGGTTTCATTAGGTGCTTTACAAGGTCTAAGTTCCGATAGTGTGGTGAGTCTTTGGTGTTACTCAAAAATCTTCCAAGTCCGATTGCTCAGATAAGAGTCGTCTAGGAATTCTTTCTTTAGGATTTCTCATGGCGGATCCTAGATCATCTGAAGACAAGTCAGACAGGTCAGGGAAGATGAAATACAAGTATCAGAAGATGGAATCCCCCTCCTATATAGATTTAAAATACGACATCTAAGATATAGAACTTGGTAACATTGACATGGAGGATTTCTTAAACAGAACCAAGGATTCTTCTCAGAGACCTTGGATGAAGGCAATAACCAACAGTGGCCTTCCTCTTGCAGCAGGATTCCCAATGTCTACTCAATGCCCTAAATTCATTTTGGCCTATGCTTCCCATTATGACTCAGACTCTTGCTCAGTGAAAAATCAAGTAGGAGAAGTCATAGTGAAGTTGGACGGTGGTTATTTTGATGACCTCTTAAGATTACCTAATTTTTAGGAATATGTTGACGTAGATCTTAAGTCAGCATAGAAAGCCTAGGATAAGGATCAAGACAACTGCATCAGGCATGTGAATAGGAAATTCTTAATCAAGGCCAAGCCGGCCATCTCAAGGTTCCCCAAGTTTTTCCCCAGGAGTGATTTCATCCTTGAGATCAGCGACATCATCACCTTGCTAAGTTAAGTATTTGGACTCCCTGAGTCAAGGGACTTCCAAGGATAGATGTATCAATTCATGGTGATTATGAAGAATAATGAACAAGGGATTGATTGGATAAGTCTCATAAGTGATGAGATTGATTCTTAGATGAAGAAAATCTTGACTATAGGAAAATTCTATATGTCATCGTATGTCACCTATGCAACAACTGGCATGAGAAATTATCTAGGATTGGATGTAAAAGGAGATAGCACTACAGAAAACATATATCGGTACCTCCCTCATCTAACAATGAAAGGTTCTGAAGATCAGTTCAGAAGAGTGAACGATGCTTTCTTTTATGAAAATATCTGCAGGATGAACCTTGATCTAAGGAAAAGAAGAGTCTCTGATGAAGCATGTGCCGAAGTATCAAAATGGGGTTATATCTTCTTGCAGTTCAAGAAGTTCACATACCTTCGGGTGGTCATGTATCCAGGTGATCCTTTCAGATTTCCTAGATTCCCAGGTGATAAGATGATCCTAATGGAGTTAGTAAGATAGTTGTTGGATTTCCACAAATTCTAACAAAGTAAACACAAGGCTGTTGTATCCTTCCCCATTTCCATTAGAAGGTACACATGCTCAATGGTGGTCAAAGCTAAGGACATCGTGCATGAGCTTCAGGAAAAATTGAAGAAGCACATGAAGCACAGAGATGGATTTGATTTCTAAGGAGTCCTTAAGTCATAATGGAATTTATATCTACATGTTCCCAACATAGAAGATATTTGGGTTGATCTTTGGGATGAAGTTTCCATCCAAAGAAATGATAACAACAGGTTGACAATTGAAGAAATCCAGATGTTGGATTTATCTGACATCCCAAAAGGCACTAAAGAAAATGAGAGTGTCCTTGATGCCTCGTATGATAGGTTAAATGAAGATCAATATGTATTCCTGGCCATGGTTGGTCCATTGCTGAGAAAGCTTCTATCACAGGAAGAGCTACTCAAATTCTTACCCATACTAAGGTGTGGCTCATTTCTTAGGGAATGGGTTATAAAGAAGGGAGTTTTGCAAAGCTAGATGCTTTGGAAGAGGGACCCTAAAAAGGAAAAGGATAAAAACCCTTCCAAAAGGGCAATGAAGGTTAAGTTTGTAAGAAAGGGAGAAGATCAAGTAACTACAGCAGTGGCCACCACAAATAGTTGAGGTTCTTTATTCACATCCACAACTAGAACAAGGGAATCTTCCTTTAAGAGAAGAGATCATTCATCCTTCCATTCCTCCTTTGGTAGACAGTTCATCAGAGGTAATTCTCCATCCCACTTATCAAGCTCCAATTCTGGAATCCTTGCCTCCTCCCATTCAACCTTCCTTGCCTCAGGTTTCTTCACCAAGTTCTTCAGCCATGGATAATATCTTCTCTGGCCTCTCACCTCTTCCCACTCGACCCCAGTTAACCATGGACATGCCTCCTCATGCTACACCTTTATTCCCTAAATCCACTACCACGGGTGCTACACTTATGGTGGTTACCATTTCACACGCTAATCCTCCCCCACCTGAAGATATGCCCATAACGCTTGTAATGGAAGAAACTTATTCCAATACACCTCAATGGTTGGTAGATCAGACTTTGAGGAAGAGGAAGGTAGTTGTTCCATTACCAGCCTTTGATTTCAGTTCCCTCAAGGTCACTCCCACTAAGTCGGCCAAGAAACCCAAAACAATCTCAAGGATTTGAGTGGATGCCTCAGGGCATAAATTTGCAGAGATTACTACTCCCACAGCTGATAAAATTAAGGATGACCCAATGGTCATAGATTATGAAATCACGAGGGTGGATCTAGGGAAAGTAACAACAGAGGGAGCACAACAGGATGCACAAGATGCCATGAATGTGTTGTGCCAGAAGCTGAGGGAAACTAAGGAAAACAAAGATGAGTTAAAAGAGAAAGTACAACAGCTAACAGAAGTGCTACTCAAGCTCTCAAAGCCTCCTGAGTCAACACCGTCATCTTATACTTCTATTGGGTTTGATTTCTCATTGGTACCCATGATCGAGAAGATTAATTAAAAGGGGAGAATAATTGATGAATGGACCCAAAGGCTTCTCCTATAAGGAAAAGAAGTCGTCGAAGATACTGTGGAAGTATACCAATCTTTAGAGGATATAAAGAAAATGGAGAGAAAATGGATGATGATCTTGACTAGCTCTTCCTACAATAAATTGAGAGAATCAAGAGATCAATTGGTCAATGGTAAGAACGATTTAGAAGAAGAGCTAGTCAAGATCTGTGCTAAAGTGTTGAGTGAAAGCTTGGGTATCCTGTCTGTTGATGATCTTTACAAACAAATCCAAGAATCAATTCAGCATGAACCAACTTATGGATTTGGCATGGAAATCATTGACAGGTTTGTAAAAATTGAACATTCTTTGGAGACTCTGAGGAAACTCAGCAAGAGATTGAAAAATCTTCCTAGCAACACTAGTGACACTCAAGAAACATGTGAAGTTCTGAGTGATCATTCCACCGCACATGATGAGAATGAGATGCAGGGTATAATCCAAAAATTCCAAGAATTTCGGAATCTACAAGTGACTCTTCCGCGTACCCGACCTCCCGAGGTCGTGCCGAGACAGCCGGTGGGGATGGAATATGGTAGTATACGGACAAACTAGTTAGGCAGTCTAATGTCTTCGACACGCACTAATGGAATTTGTGAATCTAAGGCAAAGAAGGCCCTTCTAACTTGGACTGGTGTGATAGATCGATCAGCAAGGATGACTGCTCGAAGGCTCCAATCAATATCGAGCTCTGGCGTGATTCGATCTATGGGTTGCGGAATACGTGGAAAATGACCTGGGATTGTTTCGTGTATATCTCCTGATAAGGTCATATAGTGGATGATGAATATAATCGACTCTATGGACGATTTTCTGGCCTAGTCCAGAATTCCCTAGCTTCGTTAGCTGTTATATCTAGTAAGGACAGTTGTTCGATGATGATAGGTGGAAGTGGAGTAGACTGAATACCAAGTGTGCGTAGGCTAGTGTCTATATCTAATTCTCTTGTGGATTCGTTGGGCTGTGGGATCTGTGGATCACAACCGTAGACTCTTGGTTGTTGCGGTCCTGTTATGGTCATACGCGAGATCAAGTTCTAATCCCTAGTATCCAGTAATCGTATGCTTTCTCAGCTTCTATGTTTAGAACCAACAGTTGTGCAATCTTCTCAGAATACCTTACAGGCGTTCTCGCAACCTGGATTCTTAAGCTGGTATCTATATCTACGAGGGTGTCTCCAGCGTCTGGCTGTGGAACTAAAGGATCACACCCGAATGTTTGTTCTCTTTCGAGCCCTTCTACAGTCATGTGGATGTTTTCTAGGGTAATCTGTAGTTTGGCTGACTTGACCAAAACGCATGTGCTTGGTCGTCTTCTATGTTTAATCCTCTTAACTGTGAACTGATCAGTTGTAAATCTGTGGTTGTTCGGAATACTTGTATCCTGAGATTTTGGTCTATGTCAACTATTGCTGTGACGAGGTTTGGTTGAGGCACGATTGGCTCAAATATATATTCCCTGGGCTCTTGAGGTCCCGTGATTGTCATACGAAACAAAATGCAAATCTAACTGTAATGAAACAAATTCTAACTATAAATAAATCTAACTACATATAACTTTTATTTTCTATGAAATATTTAAATGAATTTTAAGGAAAGCAAACTATTTTAAGCGTATCTAGAAATAATAACTAAACAATAATTTAAAACAAACAAGATAACCGAGTGTGGTTATTTGCCTGTGCGATTTGTAGAATTATTCTAAATAAAAAAATAGCTAATCTAATCTACCTGCAAGATTCTCGATCCTACCTCAGAAGTGAGGAGTGAATCATAGTTTCTCAGAAACTATCAATCCCCACAGCTTCCCTGGCAATATCGAGAATAGAATGAAATGAAATAAAGCGATTAACTACTCTATTTGATATGAATCTGACTAGAACTTTGAAATTTAAAACCTGGATTCCGCAGAACAGTGGCGAATCCGATGGTGTGTGTGATCTCGTCCCCTCAGTATGATCTCTTCGTTCTTTCGTGTTCACGTGGATCCAGAAAAGCGTGTAATGCTAGCACCGATAGGAGTAGATTTTAGGACAAGGACAGCTCAGAATGCAGACCGAGAATGCGAGTAGGAGAGGGATAGCGCAAGAGTACAGAGCTTGGCTTATGCGATTCCTAGCGGGATTTTACTGCGAGTCATGCAACATGAAGCGACCAGAACCTGTAACTATCCTATACGAAGAGCAAAACCTGCAACTTTAATGGCTTCCTAAGCTATTCTATTCCAATGGATTGGATAAAACAACAACACTGCTTGCACAAGTTGGATATGTGGCTTACCAACAGCTGCAATAAAGCTAACCAGGTATATAATGAATTGAACTAAGAACTCCAAGACACTAAAACAAAAATGAAATCTACAGCAAAGAGAAATTCAGAGGCAAGCTTCTAACTAGATTGGATGAAATGAACAGCACTGCCTGCACAAGATGGGTCTGTGGCTTACCAACAGCTGAGCAATACTAACCAAAGTATGAAGTGAACTATGCTATCAATCCTAAGCAAGCTATGGCTTCTAAACACCAGCTGAAGACAATACTAACAAAACACGCAATGAAAAAACTGGTGATGAGAGCAAAGAAAACTCAAATTCTTCAAAAGGAACTCAGCCAAAACTTCAGACCAAAAACTCTAGACCATTTGCATGTACACAAACCATGCATTTATAGGAATTCAAACACCCAAGAACCAAAACCAAATTGAACTTCTAAACAATAAAAAAAGGAAAAACACTATTCCAGGGGACCAAAAACATAAATGCATGCTCAAGTCGGCAAAGAAAAGCTGGTGAAACGTGATATTTCACGCGAGTCGCGTCAAAAGAGCGTTCTGGAAAACATGCACAGGACCGCCGCTCTGAGCAGGGCGGCGGTTACAGGACCGCCGCCCTGTTCAGGGTGGCGGTTACGAGACCGCCGCCCTGCAGGGCGGCGGTTTCGTCACTGAAGGTCAAGAGGCCAAGGAAAGAGGGAAAAAGGGGAAAACAAAGGGCACGCGGGGCTAAGCGGGGCATGCGGGATGTTAACACATACTCCGAGGGCTTTTTCGGATCCCGAACACCTTGCGAGGAGACCTGTATCATCATTGGGGCACTTATTACACCGTTCTGGCAGTATAGTACCTTACAATTTTGGGTACGTACATATTGCCCCCTCGGAGAAGCGTTTTAGCCATGAAGAGGCATAAAACGGTGGGTCCGAGTATGGCAGTCCCGAAATGGGGAGTTAGAAGTTATACCTTACACGTCCGTGTGTTGAAATGGCGCCATCCAAAATTCCCGCTACCTGCAAAATGAAAAGAGAACTCAAGTGCAGATAGATACAATAATTTGGAAAATAAACGCTAAAATAACAGGGAAAGAGAACGTACCATTTGTGCGGGGATAGAAACTTACCTCCATCAGCGCTCCGAACCTGCGAAAAAGTCATTTTAAAACGAAATAGAACGATATATATATGAAAGTGGGCCCATTTTCCTATTCATTTGCGCGAGTCGATTTGATTGATTTTGAGCTCTGGGACCCACGGTGACGGTTTCTCACGTGAGTAGAGTCGAAACGTCCGCAGCGAGATCGTGATCATGCCTCCACGTGCGGAACGCCACCTCAGCGAGATCACAGGTTGGTTTTCTTCCATTTTGCATTTTTCCCCCTTCAAATTTGAAATGGCAAATTCTTTGTAATGGGGGGGTTATTTTTGAAAATGTTAGGTTCAAAAGGTCCACCTAGGGGGGGCGCCTACTGGGTAGGCTTTGTTTTTAGTTAAAATGGTCTATTTTTGCTCATTTTGGGCTTTTTAGGGTTAAAACCCGCGCGGGTTTTCGGACCGCGACCGCCGCCCTGGCCAGGGCGGCGGTTACACGACCGCCGCCCTGATCAGGGCGGCGGTTACACGACCGCCGCCTTAAAGGCGGCGGTTACAAAACCGCCCCTCTGCTCAGGGCGGCGGTTTTGCACAGAATGCAAAAGAACTTATTTTAGAGACTGTACTTGTATTTTTATCATTTCTATATGTTTTTATGACTCTCTCGATATTGATTAGATACTAACTTGCTCTGTTTTGTGTGTTTTTGGGTGTATGCAGGCGAGGGAGGAGTACATCAGATGGAGCCGAGAGAGAGAGTGTGATTGGCTCCCGGGGTATTGGATGCCCTTTCTCAGGATGAGGAGGATACATTACAGAGGGCCGGCATATTGCGTATATCACGCGTGCCCCATGTCACACCATCTAGTCACATCCTTTGTGACTTGTTTTCTTATTGGGATGTAGATCGGAACACTTTCCGACTGCCAGGGGTCCGCGGTGAGTGGACCATCACTTTGGAGGATGTCTACCATATCCTGGGGGTCCCGATCATCGGGAGGAGACTCACACTGGAGACAGCAGGGTCCAGAGCACAGATTGCACAGTGGGCAGGCTACATGGGGGATGCAGCTATCTCCACGGGGTCGAAGAAGGGAGTGAGAGTTCGATCCATTCCTTCTTTGCCCATCCCCGTATTTCGACAGGCTATCATGGGGATCCTTGCCTCGAGGCTGATCGGGGACAAGGGAGGGGATACTTTACTATACTGCTGGGCCCCCATCATTGCACAGATAGAGGGGCATGGCCGGATATATGCCTGGGGCGCAGATATTCTGGGGACCACCTACCATGACTTATACAGGGTGGTCCGTTTGCAGGGACAGTCATTGAGCCACCCGACTCTAGTCATGAGTTGGGTGTATGAGCATTTTATTCCCTATGGCAGAGGCGTGGAGGTGGCAGATCCAGGGGCTGTGAGGGCAGCCAGATGGTCAGATATGTCGGTGCTTAGAGCACCTCACCAGCCAGTTGCCTCCCTTACCACAGCAGATATGGAGGCCACACCGTACCAGCTTATGGCCGGCATATGGGGAGAGGAGACCCTTACATTGATCTCTTGCTCCACCACAGGGCAGCTTATTGACCGCGTGGGACGAGTGGAGGTACATCCTTTTGGCAGAGTTCCTCAGCAGTTCGGCCTTCCATATGCGGGCATGCTTCCTCCAGTGGCACCAGTCTATAGATCTGTCCGCGAGGCTAGAGGGGGGCCTAGAGGCCGTGGTTGGACAGTGGTCACTCCTGGCACTCCTATTGCAGCCAGGAGGGTAGTTCGGGCTAGAGGGAGAGCCGGTGCGCCTCGGGCACCTTTGCTTCAGATTGCTGCGGGTCTTGCTCATAGCAGCAATGACCCTATAGATATCGACTCCGATTCTGAGGAGTCCACAGAGGGAGGGTCATAGGAGCGGACGGATGATAGCGATCCTGAGTGGCATGACACTCAGGATATTTTGCAGGCAGAGAGGTCCGAGTAGAGTGCAGAGAGAGAGACTCTAGTTTCAGAGGAGCCACTCTCCCAGGGCCATGGTGGAGAGGATGAGTCCGTTGCGGGGCGTCATGTTGCCCCTACTACAGGAGCAGCCCCTTAGTCGGCAGCGGCATCTGCAGCGGGTGCTGGCCCTAGTGACCCATCTTGGAGGCCCGGTGACCCGAGTAAATTATCCTCTCATCTTTTCAATGTTTGTTTAATTTAGGATTTGTTTTAATTGCTATCTCTCCTTATGTTTTGATATTGTATCTTTTAGTCTCTTGCCTAGTTTCTAATTCATTTTTCTTCTTTGTTTTGCAGAGACTGTTGACGAGTGGCGGGATCTAATCCGTAGGGTATGCACTGATTCTCTGATGATCCCTATGGATAAGACCCGTGCGGAGCTATCTGTAGATGCCGGGGAGCCTTCAGCAGCCGGTAGGCATACTGACGTCTTCGCTCCCATTTGGCACGTGGCCAAGATGGTGTCGACTCTCCGTACAGAGTTGGCAGGCTATAGGACAGCCGAGCGTCTTATGAGGAGCCATTCTCGTGGCGAGACCGCGGCTGCTCCTCGAGACCCTGAGCCCTCTGTGCATTCAGAGCGCCAGCGTAGCCAGAGTCCTAGGCGAGGGCGCGCACCTTCGGAGGGGTCGCGTAGGGGTTGAGAGGCCACTTGGCCCTATGCGTTTGTACTATAGATTCTTTTGTATATCACGGGCTCTTTGAGCATTTTGACCATGCCTAGAGCATGATGGCATTGTATATAAACATTGATTATTTATATATATGCATTCGTTTTTGGATCAAAACTTGTCACTCATGCTTTCCCTTTCTATTTCTAGTTGCTTTGTGTATACTACGATGTATGTTTTATATGCTTTCTAGAATGTATGCAATGGAAAACAGATGATGCAAATGTTTGCTTTCTTTTTGTGTTTCATGATGCTGATACATGATATTGTAGATATATTGTGATCTTAAATCTTAGCTTCTGTGAGCAATTTGGATACCTCATGTTTGTTTTGGCAAAGTGATGAAAATAACCAGTATGATGAACAGATTAACTTGCCCCACTCCTAACTCCACGCAACTAGTAAGATGCGAGGGCTCATCACCAAGAGCCAAGAAGGGCGCAAGTTATGAAATATGGTGAAATGATAGTGATGAAAGACAGACGAAGCTTTGGTGGAACCAAATTGAAAACTACAAGCTTACTCTACCTGAATGACTTCATAGTTTTGGGTGCAACTTGCTTTGCGGTTTATCCAGACTTAGACCCGTAGATGGCCACATAGTAGACAAAATCTGGTTTTTAGGATTTTTAACTCTCTTGGAATTTTGAACATCTGATTCATTCGTTTTTGACTCAAAGTTTGAATAGTTTGTTTATGACCTTTTAACGTTTGCATTGTCTAGAGGACCCCCTACACTTTGCCCCATGCTACTAGTAAGAAGCATGGGTTTATCACCGTGGGCAAGGCATAGGCGAGTAAGGGCATTTCCATCCTTTCCCAACCCTACGTCACTAGTAAGAGACGCAAGCTCATCACCGAAGGTTGGTGGGGCAAGGAAATGTGTAAAAATAAAATTTTCTGTTTAATCACTTTTTGACTTGTCTTTTTGAGTAAAATGTCAGTATATGCTTATTTCCAAAGAGATGTGTATATGGGATAGATGTGACACCATGAAGCTTCTAGAACAGACCATAGGCAAGACACCTATCCTAAGAAGAAATCAAAGCGAGAACAAACTTGCAGATCTTGGTATGGTTACCGTTAAGACTTCGTCATGTTTGATTTTATTTGATAAAAGATTCTGAAGTGATTGATGATATCGTGAAAATGGAGAGATATGATTAGAAAGTTTTGTGCCAACAACATCATGAGTTTGTAATGAATTACTTTGAGAATAGATTCCTTGATCACAATTTGTGTAAGAACAAGTGGACAAAATGATCTAAATCTATATGAAGATGCAATGTAGATAGTTATATAGGCAGTGCTAGCTGCTTATGCGTAGAAACGTTTGAGGTGCAGGGAATTGACTGTTTCGCCAAACTCCTCACCTTCTAGCGTGCATAAGAGGTATGCACCATTTCCATAGTCCTTCATGACTCGGTATGGGCCCAACCATTTGGGCCGGAATTTCCTTCCTTCGCCGGTCTTCTTGTCGATCCGGCTGTCTAGTCTTAGAACTAGATCACCTTCGTATATATCGCGTTCATAGACCTTCTTGTTATACTGCCGGCACATTCGGTCAGCATAAGCTCTATGCCGCTGTTCAGCATCTAACCTAGTTTCATCTAGGCTTTCTAGTTGGGAAAGACGTGCTTCTCTGTAAGCTAGGCTCTACTTCGGATGGTCATGTTCAGTCTAACCTGGCTTTCTAGTTGGGAAAGACGTGCTTCTTTGTAAGCGTCTTCATCTATGGATGGTAATGGGAAGTCGTCCTTAGGACGTGCTTTGTTGATGTCTCGGAAATCTATGCAAATGCGTATCTTTCCATTCTTCTTGAGAACGGGAACGATGTTAGATACCCATTGGGAGTAGTCAACCGGCTTGATGAATCCTACCTGAAGGAGTTTTATTACCTCCTCTTTTACCATGAGAGCTACTTTGGGCTTCATGGGTCTTGATTTTTGTTTAATTGGCTTTGCATCTGATCTAGTGACGAGGTTGTGCACCGCAATGTGGGGTGCGACTCCCGTCATCTCCTTGTAATTAAATGCAAACACCTTCTGATGTTCTTTGAGAATCTAAGTATGTATTTCCACTTCTTCTGGTGTTAACGAAGAACCTAGTTTCAGTATTCTTGGTTCATCTTCTGTCCCGATGTTGACATCGATTCTTTCTTCGATTAAAGAGGCGTTACCCTCTTCGAACTCAGGTGGTGCTGGAGGTAAATCTAGATCATCCCCATTTTCTATTGCGTATATGCTAGGTTCCATTTGTGAGGGAAGATCCGTTACGGGATTTCCGAAGTAGGAAGACGAATGTGGAATCAGGGATAAATCTAGCATGTGATAGGAGAGATGTAATGCTGCATAGGCATTTAAATAATCCAAAGTAGCCACATCATTTCCAACATGGTCTAGGATGGTAGATTCACTTCCGCTTGAAAGAGGATTTGTCATTGTTTTTATTAATGGTTCGTCACGAATGGATACTGTGAAGTGAGTATCTTCTAGCTCATTGCTTGGAGTAAAACGTGATGCTGAGGTTGCTATTGAATCGGCGAGAAGATTTTTCTCTCGCGGGATCACTTCAATGGATATGAAGTTAAACGCCTTGCTTAAATCTAATACAGCGTTTTTGTAGAGTTGTAAATGTTCGGCTTTAGTTTCATATACTTCAGAAACTTGGTTTTTTACTAATTACGAGTCTCCCAAGACTCTGATGTTATCAATACCAATTCTTTTGGCTAAGGTGAGGCCAAGGAGGAGGGCTTCGTACTCAGCGCCGTTGTTTGTGCATTCAAAATTTAACTTAAAAGAGAATGGAAGGACCTTCTCCTCGGGCGAAGTAAGAATTATACCTGCCCCCGCTCCATAACGACATTTAGCTCCATCGAAATGGAGAGTCCAATACTTAGCCGGGAGTGTAGATGTTGGGGCATCTGCTGCGTTTGCACACTCTACTTCTACCATACAGAGATCCTCTGCTGGCAAGGAACCAACACCTAGGGAAAATCCTATGCCTACTGAATCGAATGGTAAGAACATTGGTGAATCTTGTTCTATCAACTCAACGATTTTCGCAGTAGTCCCTAATGATACTGTTTCTTTAGTTTTACCTTTAGGGGTTGGAATTGTTTTGGCTATGCTGGTAGTTTCAAGATCCGTCGTAGGTATCAACTTTTCCTCTGGCTTTGGGTCAGAGGGTTTATTAAGTTGGTTTGTTGGAAGTTCAAATTCTGAGTGCACCCCTGGTCTTTTCTTTAAATCAGCTAGGTGCAAATCGAAAGGTTTTGGATCGCCTTTGGCTACAAATACCTTTCCCAGATGCAAGAATCTTACTTCTTGAAATAGCGTGGAAGGGATTGCCTTCATTCGATGTATCCAAGGTCGGCCGAGGATCATATTATAGTTAGTTTCCCGATCTATAATATAAAACTCAGTCAAGATGGTTTTGGGCCCTAAGGTGACCGGCAGTATTATAGTTCCTATCGAAGTGGCTTTAAGGCTATCATAGCCTCTCAAGGTATTTCGTGTAGTGGAACAGTTTGTTTCTCCATATCCAAGTTTTTGGAGGAAAGAGAAAGGGACTATGTTAACTGCGGCCCCATCGTCAACCATTGCCCGTTTTACATAGTTATTATAAACCCACACTTGCAAGTGTAAGGCTGGGTCACCTCGGCGTGCGATCTCAGCATCTGTGGGCATTTTACTTATTTCGAAGATGAATTCGACATCCTTGTCCGGCTGCCCCGGAGGGTGGATATCAAAATCTACGTGATTTACTTGTGTTTCAGGAGGTGGAGTGATGTTAATTAGATGGCCTAGACCTAATGCTTCTAAAAGAGCAGCTCTGTGAGGGGGAGAGTTCTTTAGTAAGTCCAAAAATGAAATGTGTGAAAAGGTCTTTGTTAGGTCACTAATTAAATCATAGGCACCGATGGGTTTTTCAACTATTTGCTGACTCTTATCTGTCTCTGGCAGATGACTTGGGCTCGGTTGAGAGAAATACTCTCGTGTTCTTGTTATAGCTTCGATAGGTAGTTCAGCGTCTAATTCTACCAAACTAACTATCTTAGGTCTCGGTTGAGCTCCCAACTGTGGCGCAACTGACGGATTTAATGAAGTCGAGGCTTCATGGTCATTGTTTCTCGTCATTGCACCTTTGTTTGTTCCGGTTGGATTCAGCCTATTGCTGTCATGATTTGGGAGCGGATCATTAAAGATCTTGAGGGGAGCATTCTGAGGGGAAACTGCCCCTGCGAGAGTATTTGGTGATGATGAGACGGGATCTGCCAAAAACAAGTCTGTGAAGAACTGTCTTTGTTCTTCTGGCAAACGTTGCATAAATTTATTGTAGTCACAGCACGTTCTAGTGTCGTGACCCCGAATTTTATGGAAACCACAATAAGAATTGGGGTTATAATTCCCGTTTTGTTGGTTTGGTGTGTATTGTGGCCTAAAATTCTGATCAAACTGTTGCCTATTAGGACCAAAGTTTTGGAATTGTTGTTTCTGGTTTTGACTTTGGTTTTGGTAACCAAATGAGTTTTGGCTTGGCCCTTGTATGGGATTTCGCCGTTGTTGTTGTTGTTGTTGTTGTGGATGGTTAAAATCCACTGTATTGACCGTTGGGGTAAAGTTGTTGTTTCGTTGGTTGTTTGTTTGTGACGGAGTATTAACAACATTTACCCTCTTGGGCTGGTCGGTTACTCCATCCGTTGTTACCCCACGATTTTTGTTAAGGATTTTGGGTCCTTGATTGACATTTGTGGTAGTTGTAGTATTTTGAGTGGAGGTGATTAACCTCCCATTTGCTCCATATGTCTTACGACCACTATCTATCGCTGCTTGATCTATTCGCAGAGCGCTCTCAAGTACTTCATCATAAGTCCTTAGTGGGAACTTCTGGACTTCTTCCTTCACTTCTCTGCTGAGAGAATGAAGGAATAAATCACATAGTTCCATCTGATCCATGTTTGGAGCACTTGCTGATGAATAAAGAACTGTACGCCACCTCTGGATGAAATGGGCGACAGAATCGTCGTGTTCTTGTTTGATGTGCAAGAATTCCCTGATTCCTGTTCTTAATAGTTTGTTCATGTCGAAGGCTTTGATGAACTCATACACAAGTTGTTTAAATGAATGGATGGAAGCCTCAGGTATTCTATAATACCAATCGAGAGCAATGCCTTCCAGGTTTTGGGGAATATTTTAGCAACAACCCCATCCCAAGGGAGTAATTCCCGAATGGCTGTAGCGTAAGCTTTGATATGCGTGTTTGGATCTCCCTCACCCTTGAACTTGCGCAAATCAGGGAGAGGTCTTGGAAGCATGACGCTTCGTATGGTGAAATCTAAGGGTTCCTTTAGATATTCTGAATAAGTCCCTATCGCATAGCTTTCTACCATTGATGGTGTTTGCTGAGGGAGTGATGGTGGGATAGGTTGTTGATACGGTGTAACGTATGCATTGGCAGGGGCATAAGGAGGTCCCTGCATTTGAGCAAACATGCCGGGAGAGGAGAACATATCTCCTTGTGGTGATTTAGAGTACATGTTTAAGTAGGACGGGGTATTATCCAGGAATGGATTGTTCGACACTAGACCGGGAGGAATAGTGTTAGAGATGATGGGCTTTGTTGGCGTTTGTTGTGGATATTGAGGAGGCATGCCTAATGTGCCTACTCCCGTAAGGAGATCTACTTGGCCAGAGTGGTATGGAGGATTGGAACTTCCTGTTTGTATGAACGGAGAATTTTGACTTGCTTGAGCAAGTTCTAACCCTCTCACTCTTTCTACTAACGTTGAAATGACTTCATTTGGTGAAGTCACGGTACTTTGCCTGAGCGGCGTTTGTTGTATACCTTGGTGTTGTAAAGGTACGTGATATCCTGTCATAAACTGATCGTTATTTTGCCAAGTTTCTCCAAGAATATTTCCTATATGCAGTGGCATAGAGGTATTTTCTTGAAAAGAGATTTCGGGTTGTATTTGTAAACCTCCTATAGGTGGGTACATTCCCCGGGAGCGTTGTTCACTCCTAGGATAACGTGTTGATTGTCCATCATCTAAGACCAGGTATGGATCTGATTGTCTACTAATTTGTGGTCTGAGTAGCATTTGAGGAGATGAACCAGATTCTCCGGTAAACGTCATATTGTTTGAACCTGAAGGCTCTGTTTGTTGGGTTCGAGGGGGTTGATCTAACTCCTCAGTTTGAAAAGACAAACTATATCTGATTCTTGGGGTTTATGTTGAAAACTAATTAGTTGAATAGTTGTCACCCCATACTGAGAGCGAGGGTGATGATTGCCTATTCTGTTGGGCGTAGTATGCCTCAAGACCCAGGAGGGGTCTGCCATATGCATCGAATCCCGACATATTCGGGGGGTATATGAATACCCGCAGAATAATGGGAAGGAGCGAAGGTGATTTATGATGAGAGAAGATGAAACTTCTCAAAGAGAAAGGTGAAAGAATTGTTTGTTTCACGTCGGGTTCACCAATTTTGTACGTCGGAAAAGTGACAGGCGAGCGTGAGAATCAACAAGTGACTCTTCCGCGTACCCGACCTCCCGAGGTCGTGCCGAGACAGCCGGTGGGGATGGAATATGCAGACAAACTAGTTAGGCAATCTAATGTCTTCGACACGCACTAGTGGAATTTGTGAATCTAAGGCAAAGAAGGCCCTTCTAACTTGGACTGGTGTGATAGATCGATCAGCAAGGATGACTGCTCGAAGGCTCCAATCAATATCGAGCTCTGGCGTGATTCGATCTATGGGTTGTGGAATACGTGGAAAATGACCTGGGATTGTTTCGTGTATATCTCCTGATAGGGTCATATGTGGATGATGAATATAATCAACTCTATGGACGATTTTCTGGCCTAGTCCAGAATTCCCTAGCTTCGTTAGCCGTTGTATCTAGTAAAGGATAACTGTTCGATGATGATAGGTGGAAGTGGAGTAGACCTGAAATACCAAGTGTGCGTAGGCTAGTGTCTATATCTAATTGACCTGTGGACTCGTTAGGCTGTGGGATTTGTGGATCACAACCGTAGACTCTCGGTTGTTGTGGTCCTGTTATGGTCATACGCGAGATCAAGTTCTAATCCCTAGTATCCAGTAATCGTATGCTTTCTCAGCTTCTATGTTTAGAACCAATAGTTGTGCAATCTTCTCAGAATACCTCACAGGTGTTCTCGCAACCTGGATTCTTAAGCTGGTATCTATATCTACGAGGGTGTCTCCTACACCTGGCTATGGGACTAAAGGATCACACCCGAATGTTTGTTCTCTTTCGAGCCCTTCTACAGTCATGTGGATGTTTTCTAGGGTAATCTGTAGTTTGACTGACTTGACCAAAACGTATGTGCTTGGTCGTCTTCTATGTTTAATCCTCTTAACTGAGAACTGATCAGTTGTAAATCTGTGGTTGTTTGGAATACTTGTATCCTAAGATTTTGGTCTATGTCAACTATATTGTGACGAGGTTTGGTTGAGGCACGATTGGCTCAAATATATATTCCCTGGGCTCTTGAGGTCCCGTAATTGTCATACGAAACAAAATGCAAACTAACTGTAATGAAGTGAAATTCTAACTATACTGAAATAAATCTAACTTATAACTTTTATTTTCTAAGAAATATTCTAATGAATTTAAGAAAGCAAACTATTTTAAGCGTATCTAGAAATAATAACTAAACAATAATTTAAAACAGACAAGATAACCGAGTGTGGTTATTTGCCTGTGCGATTTGTAGAATTATTCTAAATAATGAAATAGCTGTCTAATCTATTAGCAAGATTCTCGACCCTACCTCAGAAGTGAGGAGTGAATCATAGTTTCTCAGAAACTATCAATCCCCACAGCTTCCCTGGCAATATCGAGAATAGAATGAAATGAAATAAAGCGATTAACTACTCTGTTTGATATGAATCTGACTAGAACTTTGAAATTTAAAACCTGGATTCCGCAGAACAGTGGCGAATCCGATGGTGTGTGTGATCTCGTCCCCTCAGTATGATCTCTTCGTTCTTTCGTGTTCACGTGGATCCAGAAAAGCGTGTAATGCTAGCACAATAGGAGTAGATTTTGGGACAAGGACAGCTTCAGAATGCAGACCGAATAGAATGCGAGTAGGAGAGGGATAGCGCAAGAGTACAGAGCTTGGCTTATGCGATTCCTAGCGGGATTTTACTGCGAGTCATGCAACATGAAGCGACCAGAACCTGTAACTATCCTATACGAAGAGCAAAACCTGCAACTTTAATGGCTTCCTAAGCTATTCTACTCCAATGGATTGGATAAAAAGAACACTGCTTGCACAAGTTGGATATGTGGCTTACCAACAGCTGAATAAAGCTAACCAGGTATATAATGAATTGAACTAAGAACTCCAAGACACAGTAAAACAAATGAGGGAATGAAAGAGGAATTCAAAACAGAAAAGAGAAATTCAGAGGCAAGCTTCTAACTGGATTGGATGAAATGACAGCACTGCCTGCACAAGATGGGTATGTGGCTTACCAACAGCTGAACAATACTAACCAAGTATGAAATGAACTATGCTATCAATCCTAAGCAAGCTAACAGACCAAACCACTGAAAATCAGAAGACTCTAACAAGGAAAAATGGTGAAGAATGAAACAACAGCACTTGCACAAATGGATATGTGGCTTACCAGCTGAGCAATTTAACCAAAACATGCTTGAAGCAAACTAAGCCAAAGGAAAACTAAAGGAATTGCAAAGAGGAATCCAGAAAACAAAACTCAGACCATTTGCATGCACAAACCATGCATTTATAGGAATTCAAACACCCAAGAACCAAAACCAAATTGAACTCCTAAACAATAAACAAAGGAAAAACACTATTCCAGGGGACCAAAAACATAAATGCATGCTCAAGTCGGCAAAGAAAAGCTGGTGAAATGTGATATTTCACGCGAGTCGCGTCAAAAGAGCATTCTGGAAAACGCGCACAGGACCGCCGCTCTGAGCAGGGCGGCGGTTACAGGACCGCCGCCCTGGGCGGCGGTCACGAGACCACCGCCCTGCAGGGCGGCGGTTTCGTCACTGAAGGTCAAGAGGCCAAGGAAAGAGGGAAAAAAGGGGAAAACAAAGGGCGCGGGGGCTAAGCGGGGCATGCGGGATGTTAACGCATACTCCGAGGGCTTTTCTGGATCCCGAACACCTTGCGAGGAGACCTGTATCATCATCGGGACACTTGTTACACTCTCTTTCCCATTTTCTATATATTATAATGTTATGCCCATTTGTAAAGGTTGGCCCCCCTTGGAATGCAAGGGAATTATTCAAAATAGTGTATTAATGTTTTGAGCTACAGGTCTCATATCTAGATTACTGCATTGTGAGTTTTCTTCGATCCTTTATTGTGATGGACTATGCATCCTTTAGAAGCAATAAAATCTATGTTTTGTGTTTATTCTCTTCCCTATATTATGTTCATTGCATCTTCTTGCTTCTCTATTGCATTTTTGGTTTGTTGTGTATGCTTTATCTATGTTGCAGGGTTTATTTTCTATCGTGCTCCATGAAAATGGAAGTTTGAATGTCGTTTTGGATTGTGGAACTTGTGTTTACCATCTCCTTCTTCATTTTCTCCAATTTTCACTCAGTTGAGAGTGTCCTTCCCATTCTTCTTAGTGCTATCACCTCCCTTTAGCTTAGGATTTCAGTTTCATGCATCTCCTTCTCACCCTATTCCCTTGAATGTTAGAGTAGAACTAGATAGTTGCATTTCCTTCCTTAGGAGTAGTTTAAACATAAGTAGTAGGTAGAGGAACACACCTTTTAATGCAAGAGCATCATGTACATAGCATAATTTTTGATTGATTAGGTGTGTAGGATATATTAGGATGATTTGGGGTCTTATTTAGTCCATGTGGACCCTTCATGATGTAATAAGTGGCATTTCAGAGGTTTTCCTCTGAAATCCACATTTAAATATTAAAATTAGCCTATTAATGTATCCTAGCTCTAAGTGTTATCATGCTAGTAAGTTAGGGTTTAGAATAGGCTTAATGTTAATGTATTAATTTATTAATGTATTAATGTAGTATGTATGTGATGAAATCAACCTCTTGGCCCTACCATGATGTAAAATAACTAGGGTATGTAAAATAACTAGGGTAAGCTTGTATTTGGGTGAGTTAGGTGGTGGAAACCTCCCCTTCTCTTTAAAATGCATTATAGTGCATTCGAATAGAGGTTGTTTTTGAGGTTGAGGAAGAAGGATCCTTATCTATAATAGATCCTTAGAGCTCTAGAAGCTTGTAAAAGTCATGAATTACTTAATAAAAGCTTCTTAGTTGAAATTTGTGATGCATGTTTTAGTTCTTTATATAGGAAATAATTTCTAGATGATGTATGTATGGGTTACTATTTATGTTTATGGTTTGAGAATAGTGGTATATAGGTACATATTGCAAGTAAAATCCTTTGAGAAGCACAAATGAAACCTTAGAAGGAGATATTGACACAAACATAACTAATTCAAGGATATATGTTTGTGTGTGTGATTTGAGGTAAGATCATGTTTGTAATTTGAATGGAAGGGAAGGATTTTAAATTATGTATGTATGAATACTTGGTTTATGCCTCTAAATTTATGAAGGGAAGGATTTTAAATTATGTATGTATGAATACTTGGTTTATGCCTCTAAATTTATGAGTTCAAAGTTTTATGCATTATTAAAGTTTACATATGGGTAATGCATTTGTTTGTAAGATTGAATGAGTCCAAAACTAAACCCTAGATTGTTGTTATTATTTTGAATGTTTTATTGAAAAAAGGAATGAATATGTCTATATAAAGTGGAAGAAGGTGTATAATATCAGGTATGAAGGAATGAAACCATATGATAGAGTGTTATAAGTTTTGAATTAAAAAAATCAACAAATGTTTGCACAGTCCCCTTAAGACAATCACAAAAAAAGTAGAATAGATTGTAAAAACCATTTTTTATGGAATAAGGAGTCCTAGAGAAGATGAGAAAGGTTGTCAAGAATTTATAAAGGTTATTAAGAAATTTTGGGAGCATAAAATTTTCCTAAAATATAATTAATCTCATAGGAGAAGTCATTGCCAGGATAAACCCAGTTTAGGGTTTGAGTGCCAGGATAAACCCAGTTTAGGGTTTGAGTGTAAAACAAGGTGTAACTAATTTTTCCACCAGTGGAAATCCTTAGAAATTTATAAGGAAGTGATATTGGGGCATTATTTAGGTGTGGTTAAAGTTTGAATAATAAATATTAAGTTTTGGTCAATCAAAACTGAACAAAACAATCATATCATGTTTTTAACCCTGTTTTAGAGGATTTATAAGAGTAAAGCTTAAAAAAAGTTGTTTTGCATAGAGAATAGTGAACCAAAGTTTGTCTAGAATAAGGTTTGGCATGTTTAGGAAGTGAGGAATATGTCTTAAAGTTTTAAAACCAAAATTGGAGGAGCTAAACTGAAGGAATACAACCTTCACTATAGAAGTAACCAATCTGAAGGGCTTATTGTGGAATTTAGTCTTATACTTAGTCCAAGAACCTAAAATTTTGGCAAGGAGTAAGTAGTGTAAATTTGGAAGAATATTATGTAGTTCAATTTTTTTTTTGTTTAAATGGGGAAGAAGTAGAAAATAAAGTCCTAACCCTATTTAGGAGCTAAGATGAATATGAAGACAAGTTGAACTGAAAGCTAAAATTATGTGAGGTAGGAGAAAGGTTTAAAGAAATAGGAGTTGGTGAATATTTTTTCAAGGATTCAAAAGTAATGATTGAGGTTAAAGTGAATGAAATTTCCTAAAAAATTCTAATCTCATTCCTATACAGTCAAGTGGCCTAATTTGACAAGGCAGAGACAAGTGTCTTGAGAAGGGTAATGTAAGGTGAAGCAAGTGATGAAAGGGACTAAATAAAAGATTATATTAGGTTAATTGAAGGCTTGGATTGATGAGATAAGCCTAAGACAATGAGGAGCTTGATAAAATTTCAAATAAGAAGCCATGACAAAGTACATAATGACAACTACTGTAAGTAAGTGTTAGTCAAGCTAAAAATGGAAAGTTGGAGTAATAAGAGATATAAGAATATTAAAACATTGTGAAGACATTAAGAAATTCCTAAAAAGGTGGATCAAGGTGTTTGAGATCTTAGCACAAACATAAAGAATAAAACCCTATAATTGATCAACTGAACCCTAGTTAAGCCTAGCAAATAAGCCAAAAAGTTGAAAATTGGAGTTGGGAGTGATATATGAAGAGTTAAGACATAAAAATCAGAAAAAAGAAAGATGAGACAAAAGGCTATTTGGAACACTTTTTATTTGTGATTGGTTATTTGTAGATTTCTCCCAATTTCATGATTTCTACTCTAAGAGGGCTAATTGCAAGGATTACAAAAATGTATTTTTGTAATAACTATTGATGGAAGAGGAGTTAAGACCTGAAATTTGATAAAAATATAAATGAGCTTAAAGGTTGTTAAAATGTTTACCAGAAAGATTTGGAAGTGCATACTTTGAGAGGTTTGTTATAAACATAGGTTTTGGAGGCCAGTAGGAAAAATTGAGGTCTACAAGGAAACATATGTAAAATGGAGAAGTGAAACTAATTTATTTGTTTGAACATGTTTATGTGGTGGTATTAAGCATGAAAAAATTCGTTTTAGTCCTTGTTACTGTGATTTATGTAGTTTTAGTATAGTGAGAAAAATTTTCCTTCTTGAGCAAAGTAATAGGTTATTGGGTTTGGATGATTGAGTAGTGGATTTATGAATTCTAAAGAATTTTTTTTGAGTGATTTAAAAGTGTGTATATAGGGATTTGAATCATTGGGTATCAGACCAAGATATTAATGCATTTGAAAGATTTTTTTTGTATTAAAATAAGTCATTTTGATATAAGAATTGCATATAGTTGTTTTGGTGAATGTGGTTGAGTTGTTGAAGCTTATTGTTTCCTTCTTATCAATTGTATGTGTGTGAAGTGACAAGTTTATCCTTGAGGTAAGTAAAAAATAATATGTAAGAGTGAGAAAGTTGAATAAAGTAGTAAAGAGGTAGTGGATAAAAGAATAAGTCAAGAGACTAGGTGTTAAAAAGAACCTAGGTGAGGCTTGAAAACAAGGTGAAATAGACCTATTTGAGAAAGATGGATAAAAATAGAGTGATATTGGTGAAGGATTTTCTTCATGTTATAATCAATGAGAGGAAAGATAAAGAGATGAGAGAGAAAAATAGAAAATAAGAGAGAATGAGAGAGAAAGAGGAAAGGAAAAGGGTATG